>OY728148.1:440982463-445982463 GCA_963277665.1 Viscum album
TAAATATAAATAATAAATAGTAATTAATAAATAATAAATAATAAATAATAAATAATAAATAATAAATAATAAATAATAAATAATAAATAATAAATAATAAATAATAAATAATAAATAATAAATAATAAATATAAATAATAAATAATAAATAAATATAAATCATAAATAATAAATAAATATAAATAATAAATAATAATAAATAATAAATAATAAATAAATATTAATAATAAATAAATATTAATAATAAATAAATATTAATAATAAATAAATATAAATAATAAATAATAAATAATAAATAAATAATAAATAAATATAAATAATAAATAATAATAAATAATAAATAATAAATAATAAATAATAAATAATAAATATAAATAATAAATAATAAATAAATATAAATAATAAATAAATATAAATAATAAATAATAAATAATAAATAAATAATAAATATAAATAATAAATATAAATAATAAATAATGAATAATAAATAATAAATAAATATAAATAATAAATAATAAATAAATATAAATAACAAATAATAAGTAAATATAAATAATAAATAATAAATAAATATAAATAATAAATAAATATAAATAATAAATAGTAAATAATAAATAATAAATAGTAAATACTGAATAATGAATAATGAATAATGAATAATGAATAATAAATAATAAATAATAAATAATGAATAATGAATAATGAATAATGAATACTGAATAATAAATAATGAATAATAAATAATGAATAATGAATAATGAATAGTGAATAATGAATAATAAATAATGAATAATGAATAATGAATAATGAATAATGAATAATGAATAATAAATAATGAATAATGAATAATAAATAATGAATAAAGAATAATGAATAATGAATAATAAATAATGAATAATGAATAATGAATAATGAATAATGAATAATGAATAATAAATAATGAATAATGAATAATAAATAATAAATAATAAATAATAAATAAATATAAATATAAATAAATAATAAATAATAAATAATAAATAATAAATAATAAATAATAAATAATAAATAATAAATAACTATAAATAATAAATAATAAATAATAAATAAATATAAATAATAAATAATAAATAATAAATAAATATAAGTAATAAATAATAAATAATAAATAATAAATATAAATAATAAATAATAAATAAATATAAATAATTAATAAATATAAATAATTAATAAATATAAATAATTAATAATAAATAATAAATAATAAATAATAAATAAATAATAGATATAAATAATAAATAATAAATAATAAATAATAAATAATAAATAATAAATAATAAGTAATAAATAATAAATAAAAATAATAAATAATAAATAATAAATAAATATAAATAATAAATAATAAATAATAAATAAATATAAATAATAAATAATAAATAAATATAAATAATAAATAATAAATAAATATAAATAATAAATAAATATAAATATAAATAATAAATAATAAATAATAAATAATAAATAATAAATAAATATAAATAATAAATAAATATATATATAAATAATAAATAATAAATAATAAATAAATATAAATAATAAATAATAGATAATAAATAATAAATAATAAATAATAAATAATAAATAATAAATAAATATAAATAATAAATAATAAATAATAAATAAATAATAAATAATAAATAATAAATAATAAATAATAAATAATAAATAAATAATAAATAAATATAAATAATAAATAATAAATAAATATAAATAATAAATAATAAATAAATATAAATAATAAATAATAAATAAATATAAATAATAAATAATAAGTAAATATAAATAATAAATAATTATAAATAATAAATAGTATATAATAAATAATAAATAATAAATAATAAATAATAAATAATAAATAATAAATATAAATAATAAATATAAATAATAAATAATAAATAAATATAAATAATAAATAATAAATAAATATAAATAATAAATAATAAATAAATGTAAATAATAAATAATAAATAAATATAAATAATAAATAATAAATAATAAATAATAAATAATAAATAATAAATAATAAATAAATAATATATAATATATAAATATAAATAATAAATAATAAATAATAAGTAAATATAAATAATAAATAATAAATAATAAATATAAATAATAAATATAAATAATAAATATAAATAATAAATAATAAATAAATATAAATAATAAATAATAAATAAATATAAATAATAAATAATAATAAATAATAAATAATAAATATATATAAATAATAAATAAATATAAATAATAAATAATAAATAATAAATAATAAATAAATGATAAATAAATGTAAATAATAAATAATAATAAATAATAAATATAAATATAAATAATAAATAATAAATAAATATAAATAATAAATAAATATAAATAATAAATAAATATAAATAATAAATAATAAATAAATAATAAATATAAATAATAAATATAAATAATAAATAATAACTAATAAATAATAAATAACCAGTAACAAATATTATTAATAATAATAATATTTTATTATTAGTAATAATAAATAATTAATAATAAATAATAAATAATAAGTAATAAGTAAATATAAATAATAAATAATAAATAATAAATATAAATATAAATATAAATAATAAATAATAAATAATCAGTTACAAATAATAGATAATAAATAAATTATATTATATTATAAATAATAAATAATAAAGGAAACACATGAAAAAGTATGAAAAGACGTGATAAGGGAAGAAAAATCATGAAAACGCATGAAAACGGATGGAGAAGCATATGAAGAATGAGACATTAAAAAGAATGAGAACGCATGAAAACTCTTGACAACTTTGGAAAACCCCTTAATAATTCAACATAATCATCATAATAACCCAAAAAAACCATTGATAAAGATAAAAAGTTATGGAAACCCAAATAAGCAGTAATAAATGGAGCAACCGTTAAAACCCGTCAAAACGGTCATAAAGAGACCAAAACATTGGACTCACATTAACGGAGATAACTTATGATCCGAGAGTCCGTTTTAGATCCGCGACCTGTCAAATCAAAGATCCTAAAACGATATTCGACCTAAAAGGTGAAAGAGTCCAAATGGAAAGGCGGATCGGAAGTTACGACCGTTTAAAAAAAAGCTGACGGGGAACGGGTGCTAGAAACGAGGCATCAAAAAAACATAACAAACCTGATACCCACTAAAAAGGCCATAACATATGATCCAGGAGTGCATGTGGGCGCCGCGACTAGTCAAACTGAAGCTCATGGAACGAGCTATGATCTGGCAGGTGGAAAAGTCTGAACTGACACGCGGATCAAAAGTTAGGTCTGTTTGAAGACAAATTCGACGGGACACCGGTGACGGAAATGGGGTTTTGGAGGCCTTCGGAGGGGTTTTTGGGGTCGAAAAATACAAAAAAAAAAACTTTCTTTTATTAAATTAGTGCGTAGCTCTTTTCACTGGCTTCGATTTGATATGCGGTAGAGCTCAAACGGACACCCTGAGCGAAAGTTATGGCCGTTTGAAGTTGGAGAACTTTTTTCAACTTTCTTATAACTCTAATATCTTCCGTACCTTAGACCGTCTCACGGTTTTGATTATATGTTCCTTTATATCTCTTCATGAGCTTCGATTTGACTGGTCGTGGCGCTCCAACGGACGCCCGGATCAAAAGTTACGGTCGTTTTAGTGATTTCGGGGTTTCTCGTGTTTTTTATTTTTTCCTTTCATTTCGTGGCGGTTTTACCGAAACCGCCGCTAATCCTTGAAAAAAATTAAAAAATAAAAAATAAAATAAAAAATAAAAAATAAATAAAATTTATGGCATTTCGCAGCGGTTTAAAAACCGCCGCGAAATGGCGGCCCGAAACACGTTTAGCGGCGGTTTTTAAAACCGCCGCGAAAAAAACACCGCTAAACAGCAGTTTTCTTGTAGTGATCGTTGGTCCTGACCACTGGTACTCCCCCACATCCCAAAAGAGCACCCTTATCGCTGACCTCATCATTCGCTTCGCCCATCGGTGCTTCAACACCATCCTTTTTCCCCGCCATGAGGATATGGGAGTCGTGACCGGCCGTGACATGGAGCTCCTTACCTGTGTCATCCGGCACGACTACCCAAACCTCCCCTATTTCGCCGCCTCCTATTTCCACTCCATGTTTACCGGCTGTCAGGGCAACCTGAACGACGGGTTTTACACTACCTGTCTCGCCCACCATCTTGGGGTATTCGAGCCCTCTTTGCCTCATGACCTGTTAGGTTCACCCCAGCGGATGGACTTTCTCATGCTCATTCACATGGGAATGGTTTGGAAGCAGGGGGGTGCCTACATCCTTGCCCAGGCTCGCCCCCAGCCACCCGCTGACCCTCCTGCCTCAGCTGATGGCCCTGCTCCTCCTTCCCCACCCCCTCCAGCTTCTCCACCTCACCCACCTCCTACTGACCCAACTTCTTCTGTCCCATCACACATCTCACCTACCCCCTGCACCCTCGGACGATCTTTCCCTTTCCCACCGCCTAGCCGCGATGGAGCAGGTCTTGGGTCGCTTCGACAGCCGACAGGATCAGATGGTGCAGCAGTTGGATCGTATCATCGGCCGCCAGGACACCATTGCACGACATTTGATTCGTCTTGACAGCCGCCAGGACCGCATGGAGCAGCTGTTGGCGCATATTGCTCAGCATCTTGGTTTTTCGTTGCCTCCGCCACCTGCCTCTATCTCAGCTCCTTGCCCTTCTGCTGCTGCTCCACCACCCGTCACTACACAGGCCACAGACTCTATTCTACTATCTACTGTGGGCCCTGCTGCTACTTCTCCTGCCGCCACCATAGCTACTAGTCCCGGGAGTGCTGTTGCGCCTCATTTTTCGGATCCAGCACCCGCGGCTCCTACTTCTCCAGCTACCCTTCCCGGTGCAGCATCAGAGCCTCCCGCTTCCACGACTCCTACGCCGTCTCTACCGGCCAGTTCTGTACTAGATGTGTCGTCCCCTGAGGTGACCCCATGATAGTGACATTTTTCTTTCTCTTATATATCTATTTTGTCATTTTCTGTGTTGTGATGTTATGCATGTTTGCAGTTTTCTTTTTCTTCGACAGTCACAGGTATCATGGAGCGACTCCAGGCATCATTTTTCGAGGGGAGTATTTTTCCGTTTTTCTTGTCCATCTCTTTCACTTTTATACTTCCACTACTTCCCCTCATTTTGCTCCCATCATTTTTCCCTTACCCACCCTTTACCTTAGTATTGCACCTGGTGGACCCTGTGCAGTATTAAGTGTGGGGGAATTATTGCGCTAGCATCTCTCTATTTCACCTTAGTCTTTGACTTTGAACTAATCTAGGAGACATCATTATTAGCCATATATTTGCAAAATTGAGGCAATTTTTGGTTAATCATATTTATCAATGCTCAAGTTATCAGTAGGAACTTTTTGAGGGTTGCATGCTTATTCTGATTCTTAAGTATTTTAAAAGTATTGCTGATATAGTTTCAATTTCAACTTTTAATCCTTGATTAATTACATTGATTAGGCTAATTAGTTATATGCATGCCATGACCTGATTGTCCCTTTATTATTTTCCCACCCCTGAGAGGTATTCTAAACCCTTTTTCGTATTTCTTTTCTAAATACCCTCTTTCTTGAGAGATTCTTAGGATATGCATCACTACCAGAATTTGCAAGTTTTCTTTTCAAAACATGAAGAATTTTTTAATTGCTTTAAAATTATTTAGGCATTAGATTGTTTCAACCCCTTTATCTTGAGACCTACCCTACATTTAATCTTCGTTAAGCCCATAGAATCCATGAACAACCTTTATAGGAAGCCACGTTACAAGCCTATTCCCCTTCCTACCCTATTTCTTTTCGAACTTTTCATGATTATTCATTTTGGAGCTTTAAAGAGGGAGTTGGCAATACATGACATATTTTTTGTGCACAATCGTGAAATAGAGTGTGGGGGAGTGCCTCTTGACTATTTGGGGAAGAAAGGGTTCCAAACATTTATTTGTTATATTCATAAGTGTTTCCCTTTAGTTCTTCTTAAAAAAACAGAATAATAAGGGAACCTTGTGCTCATTTGATTTCGGAACCCTACTTGACTAAGGGAAAATATGGTGATTACAACAGCATTCGACTGAGCTTTAGAAGGAAACATTTTCATTGAACTTTGCTTTGAATATCATGCATTGTTGTTTAAAGGAATTAGCCTTCCTTTTTCAAGCCTCAGAATTTATTTTTCATTTGAACCTACCAACCCTTAGCTACAGAGACATCTAAACCTTATTGATAAATCCCTCATGATTATTGTAATTCAATTTTTTCTGAAGTAGAGAACAAGGCATATTGAAAACCTATGGATAGAGTGTATATACCTTATATTGAGCATAACTCTGAATAAAAACATCTTGAGTGTGGAGTGTGATATTGACTGGTAAGGTAGATCATCAAGTGGCATGCTTATTTTTGAAAGGTTGAAAAATGTGTTGAAAGAGGATGAGAGAAGTTAAGTGAATTATATATGAGGCATGATTTTAATATCTTATGAATTGAATTTGTTTGTGCCTTTTAGAATTTTCCTCAGTAACTTTATCATTTATACTTTTGATTAATTAAATTCCTTTCTTTTAAAAGTATAGGCTCTTTTAATTAGATGTTGAGATTTGCTTGAGGATAAGCAAACAACTAAGTGTGGGGGAGTTTGATGCACCCGATTTGTGTATACATTTTCATATATATTATTGAAAATAAAAACATGTTTTCAGAAAATATCTGTTGTTTCATGAACATATTCTTTGATTTTGGTGATTCTGTTTACTTTCAGGAGCTTTCTGGCTAAAATACACAAATCAAGGGAAGTCTGTGGAAATTTTAAAACTACACGGTGTTTAATTTTTATACACGCCGTGTACATCCAGATAGGGACATGGACCGAAGGAGGGAGTAAACGCCCATGTCACCAGGCAGAAGCTACACGCCATGTGGGGCGGAATTACATGTCGTGTACTATATTCTAGAAGCGGTTGTTGCCGAGAAGAGTCTACACGCCCATGTGGCCGATTGAAGGAGACACAACGTGTTCCATTTTTACACGTCGTGTCTGCTATTCTAAAAGGGGTTGGTGGCCACATTTTGGCATTACACACCGTGTATGGCGACGCTACATGTCGTGTACACTCACCTATAGGCAGCGCCGTGTTCAAAGTCAAAGGCGGTGTGTTAGGCCGCCTACCCGCGGAGAAAATGGTGCCAAAGCGCGTTGACAGAAGTACACGGTATGTACTTTCTATACACACCGTGTACTTTATTTTTCTATAAATAGAGGCCTTGGCCTTCGGATTTAGGGAGTTCAGAGGGTTCAAAACCATTCGAAGGAGGGGAGAAGTTATGCTGCTACCATTCCCAAGCCACCGTGGTGCCGTAGTTCCACCATTCCACCCACCGACACCACTCCTCGAAGCTTACACAATGAATTCATCAGGTATCGAGTGTGTTGGTCCTATCATGTTTTCCATGTGTAACTAAACCCCTTGTGTTGGGGCTGTGGATGATGAAGGATTGTATTATGTTGTATTAATCTAGATAGTTGTGTTCGTTCTTCTTAATTATTCTTACTCCTCTTAAATCATTGTTAAATATTACTGAGAATTTTGAGCCGGACCAAGGGAATAATTCTTAGCGATATAAAAGAAGAGTAGCAGTGAAAGCTTCCATGGCCATTGAAAAGGTTTCACTGATTCATAAATGGACTGAACCAAATTAAGAATTGAGAAACACTGACTACCGGACCAAGGAGTCAATTTCTTCAATTCCAAACAAGAGGAACCTGACCAAGGAAATCTTGTGATAAAAGGGAATCCAGAATGATGAATTATCATGAACAACAAAACCATTTAAGAAATCTTTATAAAAACTCCATAACCACCACATCCCCAATACACTTCTCTTTCTGTTAAAACATCTTTATATCACTTGTTGTTTCCTTTAAATTGTTAATCATTTTATTAAAGTAAAAAAAAGACAGTTTCACTCAATCCAAACCAAGAAAATCCACTCTAAATTCTACATGTCTCACTATATTAATTATAAACTCAACTGAACCAACACACTACCAAATTTCCCTGTGGATCGACCCCGCACTTGCACTATACTAAGTTTAAGAGTGGGTAATATTAATTTGGGGCACCGACAACATACTTTCGGTGAAACGACCGACCATAATTCCTATAAAAAATAGCAACATTAATAAAAAATATAATTTCATTGTGTTTATGTTATGAAGATATTGTAAAATATGCAATTACCTCATGAGATGCATCTCTGTTAATATTAACAAACAACTTCCACTACTCACGAAAAATACCTTCAGGAACTTTCTCATACATCTATCATGAGCTCAGAGATGTGTCATTAAACTCATGTTATAATCTCCATTTAAAATATCTCAATTTATTGCCCAAATTTTTCAAAGTTAATGGGTGTGAAATGGAGTCAGAGACGTTAAAATGAAAAAAAAAACATCTAAAAATAAAAAACATAACACTTTATAAGTATATTACAAAATTTTACTCTTGTCTTTTAAATTAGTTATCAATTAATATTAAATTAATATTACCTTTACTTGATTATCAAAGACCTCATTTTTCAAGTTGTAGGAATATGCCTCCAATATTTATAATTAATGAGAAATTTTACCGTATCAAAATTAAGTTGCCCAAAAATCTACCCATAGATTTGACAGTGTCATCGGTAGGCACCCCGAACTCATCAAATGGAACAATAATTTTGAAGTCCTTCAAGTCCCATACATTTACTATGTTCATATTTTTATCCCTTATATGGATGTCTTTATCTATTTCACAAATGCATTAAACAATTAATAAAATATATTTTTTTGTACAATGACATACATACTAGTAACGATAACTTTCCAATATCCCCTAGACGTCAGATTTACCAACTACACCATCCCAGGAGGTGAATGATGTGGTGGGCTACCAATAACATTTGATGAAATGACTAACTCGTTAGTAGTCTTGGGTACAATGGAATCACTCAGATCCACTAAAGCTGACAGCGGTGGTGGCATGCTTTGAGATGTTGATCGACTAGGATCCTGAATTTTTTTCTTGGCATTCCTGCAATTCAAATGGTTTGGATATATTAAATGTATAAAAAATGAAAAACTAAAATATTTTTACAAAAACACTAGAACAATGTATATATGTATGAAACACTTATCAATGAGAAATTATAATATATTTTCATTACCAATTTATACATTCAATTATCTTCATCTTCATTGTCTTCACTGTTATCAACCTCCATTGTGATGAGTGATTCATTTTCACCCTCTCTTACAAGTTCAATTTTTTCGATATTGTTAGGAAAAAATTGTTCAATGTTTTTTGGTTTATGAGGTTCACTATCACAAAGTACCAATTGATATTCATTGATCATATCATATAAATATCTATGCTTTAAGTATATAACAACACTCCAACCTTCATGTATTTTATTATCCACATAATAAACCATCTTCACTTGTGAATTCAAGATAAATGGATCATGATTTGCACTCTCACTGGTATGGATCAAGTGAGAGAAGTTAATAGAAGTAAAATGTAACGAATCTTTCATTATACCCCTATCAATGTTAAAAAAATTTAATTTGAATAAGACAACTGAAAATTGACCATGATAGTTTAATTCAATTACAACATCCAACTTTCCATATCATCCCACCTTTGCAAGTGTAAATACACCACTATTTGGAGTTTTCAAGTCTTCTTCATGATAAGTTGTACAAAACCCAAATCCATGGATATTATAGGCATCAAATCTCTTATACCTCTTTAGAGGATCTTGAACCAAAAACTTCAAATCATTTGATATTTTAGCTCAATTCTCAACATTCATTATCTAAACAAAAAGATATAAGGTGTTACTTTTAACATAGACAAAATAACTACACATCAATAATATGAATATGATTGTATACTTACACGATAGATGAACCATTCAAAAATCTCCTTATTAATAGCTTTTGTTAATTCCAGTTCACTTCAAGCTCGCCCCCTTAGTTGCCTCTTTGTTTGCAATCACAATTCTTCAATAAATGGATTTGTAATAAGAGCATTTAGTATCACATATTTATGTGCTTGTAGAAACTCTAGTTCAGTCGGTGTAAAATTTAACCCCTTTCTAATTGGTCGTCCAATAGTTGGAAATGTCGATAACTAGTTTTCATAATGAGATTTTGTGGAGATGTCTTCAACACATCCAGCATGATTGAATCTAGTCGCAATCCCATCCAAATACCTAGTGTAGAAGGTCAAGAACTATTTGGCTATATAACCTTCCGTAATAGAGTCTTCTAGTTGAGCTTTAGTCCTCACATATGATTTCAATTGACCTAAGTACCTGATGAAAAAAATAAGGAATATATTAAAAAAAATACGAAATTATTTGATAAAATTGAATTCACCAATGAAAATAAAAAAATATCAATGTATTGGATACATCCCTCAATAGTGTATCATTCCACCAAGTTTAGCTTCTTTAACCAAATGAGCAGTCAAATGAATCATAACTGTAAAGAGTGAATGGGGAAATAATATCTCCCAATGAAAAAGTTTCGCAAAAATTCTTTCTTGAATTTAATCAAGCTCAGTTGGATTTAAATTTTTTCCTCAAAGTTCTCTGAAAAATGTACATAACTCAACTAGAACCACATTTACTTTTTCAAGTAACATATTACACAATGCCAATGGTAATAAATGATCTATTAGAATATGTGATTCATGACTTTTAAATCCATGTAACTTTCGATGTTTTAGGTCAATGCACCTTTATATGTTACTTACATGTTCATATGGAACTTTTACATTATTTAAAGTTCGATGAGATATATCTTTCTCATGATTTTTCATTGTAAAAATAGTTGAATAATAATTTCTATTCTCATTTTCACACAAACCTTGTTTTATATTCATTGACTTTAAATCCTTACAGGCATTAAGGTGAACCTTCAATTTACCCTTCTCATTAAGCAATGTAAAAATTACATTATCACATACATTTTTCTCAATGTGCATTACTTTAAGATTATGATGTATCAAATTAAACTCCCAATAAGGAACTTTAAAAAATATACTCTTTTTCTTCCATTGTTGTGTTTAAACTACTTCAGATACTGTACCTCGTACCATTTTCCCCTTCTTAAAACTGATGACATTTTCTAAATTATTTAGTGGCATTCATTAATTATCCCAAGATTTCTGAACTAGATAACACCTTCGGGGGTTTTCTCAATTCAATATATCCATTGAATTGTGTCTTGCAAGCATAGTTTCAGAGGAAAGTAATGCAATACTTTTACAGGAGTTTTCTTCTTCTATTTCTTCCTAGGGGTGAATTGATTTATACTTTAATTTTTGTTAATTGAATTATATCTTCTTGTATGAAGTCTTATGTATTGTTCTTTATCGGACTCTTCTCCGCAGTAAAGTATGCAATCATTAGGGCAAGCATGTATATTTATTTAATCAAGTACAAGTTTATGGATGACTTTCTTAATCTCATAGAATAATGTAGGGATATTAGCTTCACAAAATGCACTATGAAGTAACTCTAAAATCATGGAAATTTCTTTGTTAGTAATTCCATAGATACGCTTGATATGATATAACTTAAGTAAAAAAGACAACTTCAATTACCTGGCACACCCTTACTACACTTATTGTTTCCCATCTTCAACTAATTCATAAAACTCATTTTTTGGTCACTAAATTTCAGAGTAAGATTATCTTGGTTAGGATCAACTGAAGGTTCTATTGATCTATTAAAATCTTGAACAAATTTTGAACTGAATTCTCCTCTGGTGGGTCACTTTGTATTTCATTGATAGTATTATCATTATTTTTACTTTCAATAACATTTGACTCACCATGCCAAATCCAACATATATATCGACCATGAAACTATTTCACTATAAAATTCCTATATACTTTGTTTCTATTCAACCATTGCTTGAATTTATAATCAAGATACATACATTTTATTCTACTATTCAATGATCTATTTGCAATTACATAATCTAGAAATTATTCCAAACCCTTTGTATATCGAGGTGTGTTTTGAGGTAAATTAATCCAACTTTTATCCACAATTATTGGATTGTATTCTCCTTGTACATTTTAATATAAAGATATAAATATTTAATCAAACAAGTAAAATCAAAATTAATAATCACCCAACTTCGTCATTGACCAGGGTAGGGTCTTCATTCAACATAACACAAATTCAACATAAAAATGATTCAATCCAACATTAAAAACATAAAAAACACTCAATTACATGAAAATTTATATAATTTAATTAAAACCCTTAGAAATATTCAATAAATTGCACCTTCAAAGATGTTGGGGGTTGTAGTCACTGGAAAATTGGGAAGAGAAGCCTTCAGGGGTCGCCATCAAGAAGCATGGTGGAGTCGGGGTCATGTCGGTTGACAACAGGGGGTCGGGGTCACGGCGGTCACTGGAAGGGGGGATCAGGGTCACAAAAGTAGCCGAAAGGGGGTTTGGGGTCACAGATGTCACCGACAGGGGGTTGGGGCCACGGTATTAGACAACAGGGGGTTAGGTTCACGTTGGTCGCCAAATCACATAACATACAATAAGACTAGAAAGAATAGAATAATTCCCTATTAAATCCTATAAAAATTTTACTACAATATAGAAAACATGTTTTATTTGGGGATTCCACAAATTACAGTATAGGTTTCAAAGGTAGAATAGTACTGGAACTTCCCATGGAAACTCTATTGGAAGTCCAGTGGGAAAGAACAACACACCCTGCTAAATAGGACTGGAAGTTCCAGTGGGAAAGAACAAAACAAAATTCCCTACTGAATCCTGTTAAAAACTCACTAAAATATAGAAAACATGTTTATTTTGGGGATTACACAAATTAAAATACAAGTTTAAAAGGTAGAATATGATTGGAAGTTCCAGTGGGAAAAAACAACACAGATTTTTCCTTAAGGTAGCTTTACACTGTAATTAGGTGGAATAAGTTCTAGTGGAAGGTTTAGTGGAACCTCCAATGGAAGTTCCAGTGGAACCTCCAGTGAAATTTCTAGTGGGAAAGAATGGAATGAAATACACTACTGAATCCTGTAAAAATTTCACTACAATATATAAAACATATTTTTTTGGATTCCACAAATTATAGTACATGTTTGAAACGTAGAATATGACTAGAAGTTCTAATGGGAAAGAACAACACAACTTTTTCCTTAAGGTAGCTTTGTATTGTAATTAGGTAGAATAGGTTTCAGTGTAAGTTCTAGTGGAACCTCTGGTGGATGTTCCAATGGAACCTCCGGTGCATGTTCCACCGGAACCTCCGGTGGAAATTCTAGTGGGACCTCCAGTGGACGTTCCAGTGGAAGTTTCAGTGGAACATCCAATGAAAATTTTAGTGGAAGATTAAAAGTTTTAGTGGGTAACAATAGAACAATTCCCCCTCAATCCTGCAAAAATTACAGTACAGTATAAAACATGTTTGTTTGAGGATTCTACAAATTACAATGGAATCGCTAGTGGAATTCCCAATGGAACTTTCATGTGTAAAATTATAGAATAGTTTATTTTTCCTATGTTCATGTGGGTTGAAATGGATTCTAAATTGGGAAATTGTATATTTTAGAAGTGAAAAATTATAGACACACAACATTTATAGAAAACTGTAAATAAGCGAGATTATTACAAAAGGAATGGTAATAAGATAACATTTAGTTTTGCCAAAATGGAAAAGTGATTTTCCACTTATGAGGATAATACTGATTTCAGTAGAAATAGATAAGTTAATCCACATTCTTCTTCCATTGGTGCATTTTTTGTACAAAAAAAGAGTGTTGGGGACTGAGACTAAAAACCATCGGAGTCACCACAGTTCTTGGAGAAGAAGAATTGTGCCTTTTCGTTGGAGGAGGCCTGGGGACAACACGACACTGCATTCGGTGGAGTTTTCATCGTCGTCGAAATCATTGGACTCTCCATAGTCATCGTCAAAGATATCTAGAGTTGTCGGTGTCGCGGGATTCATGGTTCACTACTGGAAAAATACCCTATACCAACGGTTTGGAGAACCGTTGTCAAGTAAGCTGTGGGGATAGGTCTATACCAACGGTTTGGGAAAATTATTGGTATAAGTAATATGAAAATCTATACCAACGGTTCCATAAAACCGTTGGTATATGTAATTCAAAAAATAATCATTCGGTTGTTTTTGATCCCAGCACCTCCCGTTTGTGATTGAACGACCTAACCACTAACCTAACTTACTTTTGTGAACATAATTTCATAAATATATATATGTATTATCTTAAGTATTTTAAATTTTGATTTATTTAATGTCCTCTGTAAGAAGATTCCATTAAAAATACATGTACCTATACCAACGGTTTTGAGAACCGTTGGTATAGGTTCTTTGATTTTGGGACCTATACCAATAGTTTTGGACAAACCGTTGGTATAGGTCCAAATTAGTGAACTATACCAACAGTTTTCCCAAAACTGTTGGTATAGATCATATTTCTAGTAGTGGTTATCGTCTCAGTCACTGGAGTCACCGTAACCAAAACTCGATTTGTCTCGGGGATTTACCTCACAAAAGGGAAAACTCATCTATAAATTGAAATATGGGGAGTTCCCTACACAAATGACCAAAAGGATAAAAATATAACAGGACATGTGTAATTATGTCAGGGGTGTACTGAAATATATAGTTAAAAGGTTAACGGGAGACAATGTCGGTCCGTAGAGGAACGCCCTGTAATGTCCCAGATTTTTTCATGTATTATTTTTAATATTATATGGGAATTCTTTTGAGACCAGGCTTTGAGACGGCGTGCAGTTCTGAGGCCCGGTGAGCCCAGAACAAATGTTTGAATTTAATTAAATAATTAAATTACGCGCGCGTATGGTTTTCATGAAAAAAGTGGAATAACTCCTGAATAGATGCTCAGATTAGAAATCTGAGGGCATCGTTGCATCCAGAGCAGCGGGTTTACCCTAGGAGAGACCTAACATTGGCTGGCATAGGTCGGTGGTGAAATCCAGTTTTTGGACATAACCGTAATAAAATATTTAATGAAAATATTTTATTAAATCTTGTTGCAGCAAATATCTCTTATCTTTTTAAATAGATATTTGTGCATGGGTCCAGGGTTACAGACCTCATAGCCCTGAAACCTCTGGAGGCTCTGGAGGAAACCCCAACGGGGAGACGGCGTTCTTGACGGGTTTCACCGGCGATGACGACGCGACAATCGGATCTTCGCCAACGAACACCACAGATCCAGGTAGGATGTTTGATTTTTGGTTTCCTTTCCTTGTTCTTGATTCCTACAACGAACGCAGACTAATCCATGAACAGATTAGCCCACGGATTGATCATATTTGCGGGATGGGCTTTTTTTGCGGGGATTTTGGGGATTCGATTCTTGAAGTTATTTTGGTTCGTTAATCTTCTAATGGTGACGAACCAAGATCGACACGAACATCGATCGAGGTTCGTCCCTCTCGATTTGTGGTGTCTTTCTTCCCCGATTTCTCGCGTTCTTCATGTGCGTTCTATGCATTCTTCACAGAGATATGAACGATGGATCGTTGCACATCTGTTGTGCGACGCAACGATCCCAAATTGAAGATCTGGAATCGGTACAACCCCACGGAGGTGCGGCTGCGGTGGCGACAGACGGATTGAAGCGGATCAGAAGATATCGTTCTTTGAACGATTTCCACACGGATGACCGGAATTGGATTTCAGAGCTGATCGAAGGCCCAAAACCCACATATTCAGCATCACAACGATGAAGTGACCCCCGATCTTGAGTTTCGTGGTGAACGAATCATGGAAACAGAAACCGAAAGATCGGCCGAGGCATGGAGGAAGAAGACGTTTTTTGGAAATTTCCCGACTACATGGTGTGTAGTATGGGCTACACGGCGTGTGTTCGTCGGTGGGCCACATGGCGTGTACTCCAGGAGTACACGAACACTGGTTGGGTACACAGCCAAGGACACGACGTGTATACCCTTCCCCGGCCAGACCCGGCCAGATACACGGGATACCCCGTGTACTGGTACACCGGCAGGCGACACAGACAGAGACCGTGTACGGGCACAAGGCCAACGTACACGGAGCAAACCCCAGATGCTCAGACATGGTGTGTAATCCAAGTACACGCCGTGTAGTGAATTTTTACACGACAAGCCTAATGACATGGGCCGTTTACACGGGCAGTACCCGGAGTCAGGGAACACGGCGTGTGATCCTTCTACACGTCGTGTAGTTGAGTTTTACATAGCTTGGACGGATGACATAGGTCGTTTACACGGGCAGTACCTAGAGTCAAGGAACACGACGTGTAACCATACTACACGCCATGTAACCTGTTTTACATGGCTTGAGCCAGTTGCCTTCTATGACTTGGACTAGTTTCCTTAGGGTTCGTCCCCTTGGTCTTTCTCCTGAAGGTTTCTGGTATCATTTCCTACATACATGAGTATGATCCCTTCAGCAGGACTTCCTGAATATAGTTGTTGGAATCCCCTCTGTGAGACTTGGAGCTGGATCCTCTATTCCTTCTTGGTACCCTATGTAGAGTTCTTGGTATCGACGTGACCAACTTTACCCGGGCATTGATCCTCTGCTTAGCAGATTAGTTCAAACTGAGTTGTTGGAATCACCTCATGACTATTGGTTGTGATCCTCATTTGAGCATCATATTTCTCAAGTACTTGTGGAGTGTGTTCTCTTGGAACGAGTACTTCGTATCTCTCTCTTCAGACCTCATAGTGTGTTCTCCGTGTTACATGTTTAGTGGAATCTTCGAGCTGGATCTTAGTGATGGTTTCGCGGTAGTCGATTGTGTATGAGTATATCTAGATATTCTTGTTATATGTTCTGTAAACATATACTGTGTAGAGCTGACTGTATCTTTCCTTTGTGGTATTTTTCCCTTGTTGTATTCCTTTGTGGTTTCGGGGTGTCCTGCTGGGTATTGTTATACTCACCCCTGCACAGGCTTTGCCCGCACGTGTCGTGTCTTGTGCAGATGAGCGAGCCTTTGACATGATTCTAGGTAGACCAGGACCGGACGGTGCTTAGTGAGATCAGGCAGGCCGAGGTGTGTTCCTACGGCCACAGATTGCAGTCTCAGTACCTTTCTTTACAGGTTGGACTTTGTTGCAGACTCTTTTTTGGTGGGTTTGTACTTTTGGCTCAGGGTTTTACCTTAGTGTACTTTACTTTCATGTCATACTCTGTTGGTTGGGATTTTAGTGTATGCATGCATTTCCATTTTTAGTAAATTTTACTTTTTCAGCTTGTAGGCTTGGGGATGTGTGTGCCTGTGTACAAGTTTATAGGCAATGTCTTCCATGTTAGTAACATGCCTACTCCGTGCTAGTCACCAGCCCCTGGCCTATTGGAGGCGGGCTTGGGGAGTTGCGGCACGGGGCCCACTAGGACGGGTCATGACACGCCCCATGAGTGAACTCCCTAATAAAAATAAGGATAAGGCCTGTTGCTAAACCCCGTTCTAGGTTCAAAAGGCTCCCATGTGGTCTATAATTTAAATCAATTCAAACATGCTTTAAAAATTCATTTCGTAATATATTTCACAATGCTTTCAAAATACGTTTTCTTTTTCCAAAATAAGGAGAAACTCGTCTTTTTAAAAAATCTTTTTATCACACACCAGAACAATCAATCATTCCATTTCTTTTATAAAATAATTTATAAAACCAAAAGAAATTCATGATCCAATGTCATGTGCTAGAAATAAAACCACTTATCTCAACTCGGGTCGCAAACCACCTACAACGGGATCCACACACCGAGCAGAAGGAGCGCATAAACAGCCTTGGAGGCCCTAACAATGATTCTCGCATCTTAAAATTGATTCCATAGATGAAACGGTTAACAAGGAGGATAAATCAATACATACCTCAAAAAACTCACCTACCGCACCACAACCAATACAAGGGACGACCTCCAGGAGAAGGTCGCATAACGAATCCAAAAGGGATCAAACAAACGTCGTCACAAGATAAACTTATCCCAGAACCATAGTCAATGCCACTGTCGTAACCAAGAACAATGAAGAAGTAGAAAGGTCGCTTACCGAGAGAGAAGCAACATAACCTACCCAAAGATTGAGCGCTGAACGAAATGATCTGGAAGGGGAAAAAACACCCAAAAATGCCTGGATAGGAGCTAGGGCTCGTGAGAGGGGAGTTGCGCGTCGAAATCACCGAAAGAGTTACGCGAGCGACAAACAAAACCTGCCAGGCATGAGGGGTTTACATCGTAAACCATAGTTTTACGCGCGTAAATCCCCCACAATTCATATACGTCGAAAATCACGTCCCCTCAGGTTATATTATCTCAGACGATGATTTTACGCCGTAAGCATGGGTTTTGCGACGTAAAAGTATTTTACAGCCTAAAAGGTTTTACGATCTGAACCGTTTCCATGGCTTGTGCCTCGTGAGAACTTAAGTCGTAAACCATGGGTTTACGATGCAAATTCCTTATGCAACCAGCACCAGCAACAAGTTCTGCATAAACTCCTGAAAAACAACTTATACACCCTCCGAACCTGAGAGACAAGCTCTTAAATATTAAAAAGTGCATACCTTTTTATCCGGGATGTCACACAACATACTCTACTTTCCGAAAACATATGACGTCACGATTTTGATCAGCACATCAAAGTACACGAGTCGTGACAAACTTTAATAATAATTTTAAAATCTAAGGATCATTACACACGCTCGTAGATAATACTATCCGATGACACATAAACATGCATAATTTATACTGGCATGTCTGTTTTCATAATCTTTCGTCTTGAAAATTATCAAGTGCGAATTTAATGAGAATAAGTCTTATCCGTTTAAGAGTATTCACACCCGACGACCAACATACCACGTGTCCTTATCATATAATGTTATTCGACTGTAAAACTAATGTTTAAGAGATATCATTGTAGCGTTTCAAGGTTCTCGTTTTAGTGGGGAACTGTTATGACCTATTTTGATGCGACATATACCCTAAGACATTATCATATTAGAGTTAGCATAAGAATAATCAATATGTGATAATGGATTTAAATTAATATCCACTACTTTGTATATATATGCAATCTAAAGTATAGTGTAGTGGGTTCTATGATACAAACTCCAACTGCACCACCAACTATTGTCTTTATAAAACTTGTACAAGATACAGAGATGCATAGATCGCAAAATTTGTAATTTTTTTGTGTAATGTAAATTTAAAGGAGAGTATATGTGGGTGTATTCTTTTTTTTATTCCAATTTTTATGTCTCGAAAGGTTTTTAATGAATTAATATTAAAACGGATATAACATTATAATAGGTGTACATCCTAAGTGGAAGTGTTAGAATTCAAATGTCACACCAATCTCATCTTCCATTTTCGTATTTTTTTTTTTGATACCCACTTTCTCTGTTTTTATAACAAAACCAATTTAGTCTTTTAAAAATAAAAGAAAATCGACTACCTCCGCCCGTTCCGCCCTCGACCTCCAATCGTTACGGACACAGCGGCACTGCCCTGCTGCTGTCTTGTCGTTCCAGCCACCGGCGATTACTTTCAGTGCACATATTCTTCTATCAACCTCCGTCTCCGTGTTCTTCATTATATCTAACGCTCCCGGCCATTGCTTACCAGTGAATGCGTAGGATCGGGGAGCTGGGGCGCTGATCTCGGTGAGTGTTTAGATTCAGCCATTAACTGATTCTTTCTCTGTCCCAACGGCAGCGACAGGGGTCGCGTATTAGTGATATTATTTTGTTCTCAAATTTCAAATACTGGCGATTGACGATTTCTCTTACTTCCATATCCCCCTTAATATAGGATTTGCTCTCGCTGCTACGAACTTGTTCTCCTTCAGTAGATCAATGGCTTTCACCACTGGTATCACGTGGAATTCTTTGACGCCTCGGGTTTCAGTATCTGGGCAGTCTATATTTCTCCACAATGCGTTTTACAAAAGCTGCGCTTTAAATGCCAAGACGGTGTTGGGTACAGAACCGCAGCTGCGTCGCTGCATCCTCTGCCATTGCCACCGGTAGCAAATTTATCTGGCCATCAATTTCCTAAAACCATCTTATATTTTCCGTAACTCCTGAACAAGTAATCTCATGTAGTTTTTACCCATGGTATCTGTACCTGTCTCGGACAAGATAGCCTGTTGTGAAATCAATGAATTACTTCAAATCCTCCATCCTCATCCTGTCCTTATTAAATGCATTGATTGTAATATTTGATAAGGCTTGTTGGAAGGTTCGTTTGGAATCTGGCGAGGGGAATGATCAGTGTTATCAATGTTGAATAGTGGATAATATTTGCGAAACCAGAATTCACCTTCAATGAATATAGAATTGCAAAATCACCACCATTAGCATGATAATATATATCCATAAAACGTGCACAATGATTAATACACATTATACAAATCACTCACAAAACGTTTTATGCAAATAAAACTGTCATAAATAACAAGTTACTTATTTTTGATCAAAATAAATAACAAGTTATTTGGTCACACAAGACAACAAATTTTTAGACGTATTCATACCAAAATAACAAAATATAGGAATAAACATAAATGCAATCCCTAAGAAACGCAATTTATTAATCCTCCTCATTTTCTTTGGCATCCACCTTTTCTTTCATAGCTCCAAAATGCTAACTGTAATAATCTTCATCCAGAACTAATGCAAAATCAAGTCATTTTTTTCCTCATTCGATCGTTGAAGATGCCAAACATGCTCAACCACTATTTCAGTATCTCTAATGGTATCTTTGAACACCCTTTGGACTCCAGAGGTCATGTGGTTAGATTGATGACAGGATTGTTGAAATCTCTGCTAACAAAATCGCCGACAACTCTAAAACTAAAAACGTGAATAAGTCATTCAAGACCTTTGTTTGAAGCAAGGGGTGGGGAAGTAATGTACAAGGGTAGAATGGAAAAAGACCCCGAGTTAGTTACAGAATTTGGTTAGTTGGGCTTTATATGTTTGTTACAAGGGATGAGGGGGAGTTATCGAAGAATAACAACTTGGCTGCTTCAGAAGTTTTGACCTTGGTCTCAGGGAATTCTTACCAGAGGATTTTTCCTTTCTAGAACATTCTAGGCAACTGTTTTCCTTACCTTCCATTCAATAAAATCCATTGCATTTCTTTGTTTCTCACTTGAATTCTACTGAAATCTCACACAAACACCTGCAGTCTTATCAATCTGTACTTTCATCGAGAGCTTCTTGTGTGAGTTTTTTTTCGGGATTGTATTGGTGAATGTCTACCAGGGTTGCATTTGTGGAATCCTTGAGCACTAGCTTGGAGCAGATAGTACAAACTCAGGTAGGTGATGTTCAGACAGACCGGAAGATTGCAGAATATGAAAGTCGAATGTGGGAAGTCGCATCGAGATTCTTACAAGGGGAGAATCAGAGCTCGTGAGGCAACAGCGTGAATTTTAGGCGACTTGGCATGAACAAACAAGAGCCTTTGCTGAATTTTCTGTATGTAGGACTACTTCGGGACACTTGAAACTTATGGTGGAAGAGGTGTCCAGTCTGAAAACTTAGAAACTTTGTCAAGAGTGAAGAGGTTGGTAGAAGATTGATTCGAATCAAAATCAGAATAACGAGGACAAGAATGATCCTTGTTTGAGCTTTGATCCAGGGAATAAGGCGAAAACAATTATTGTTCAGGACCTTCGATTCAAGAGCGAAAGGAGGAATGCAGGAGAAGAAGAATTATGGGAAGAACTAACAACTTTGGCTGAGCAAGTCGATGTTCCATCCTTTGCAGTCCCCTATCATATGGATTACGCGAGCCAAAATTGAAGGGTTTTGTGGGACTTCTCAATTGACCAAACGTATTGAATTTTGTAGGTTGAGAAAACCCCCTTGCCTCCTTACCTCAAAGTGAGGCGGATACATTCTTTTATAATGAATGAAAAAGACCACATCGGACCACAAGTCCGATGTGGGATACAAACTCCAACACTCCCCCTCAAGCTAGGTGTACCTAGCTTGGACACATAATGAAAAGAAAGCAACAAAAAAACAGATGCTAACACTCCCCCTCAAGCTGAACATGCCCAGCTTGATGACAAATACAAGACACAAACAAAAGAAACGGAAATAATAAAATCGTTGTTGATGCTGCTCCCCCTCAAGATGGTAATGTGATGCCGCTGAAAAAAAAGGATGGGTCATCGTCGGAAAAGTGTGGGGCCGGACAACAGAGCGCCGGGAAATCCACACTGGCGGGTTGGTCGTCAGAGCGTCGGGAAAATCCGCACTACGGGCCGGTCGTCAGAGCGCCGGGAAATCCGTAATGTCGGGCCGATCGTCAAAGCGCCGAGAAATCTGCTCGGGATGGCCGGTCGTCAAAGTGCCGAGAAATCCGCAATGGCGGTGCCGGTCGTCGAAGCGCCGGGAAATCCGCAATGGCGGTGCCGGTCGTCGAAGCGCCGGGAAATCCGCAGGAGGTGGCCGGCGATTGAGGCGGGAATGCCGCGAGAAGTAGGAAGAGGCCGGCATGGAGGGAGCAGTTGAGCAGCAGATAGGGGAGGCGACGTTGCAGCGGGATTGCAGCGGAGGTGCACGGGGAGGGATCCGGCCGGAACAGTCCGAAACTGCCCAGAACTGGAAGGATCAGCCTGGATCTGGCCGAATATCACCGGATCTGGCCGGATTTTGGCAGATCTGGGAGATGTCGCGTGCAGGGAGTGGATCCGGCCAGATCTGGCCGGATCTGATAGATGGAGTCGCCGAGAGGCCATCGCGTGGAGGAGGGAGCTGCGCGCTGCGGGAGGAGGGATCTGGACACGGCGAATCTGGACGCCGGGAGCCTCGACGGGAGCCGCGCCGGGAGGAACGCCGGAGAGCCGTGCGGTTTGTTCCCGACGAGAGTCGGTGCTGGGAAGGGGACTTCGCACCAGGAGGAGACGCTCAGGAGCGTTGGGGGCCGTCCGTGGCTGGATCTGTCACATATGGAGATGCCGACGCACGCGCGCATGGAGGACGGGAGGAGCCGTCGGGATCGGGCGTCGGGCCGTCGGCCATCGCGCGGAGCAGGGGGAGATCATCGGGAGGGAGAGGCTGCCGGGACGAGGGCGCCGGACAAGGTCGCCTGGAAGTGGCCGTCGCGCGCGCAGAGGCGGAACCGGGGAGGGGCGGGCCGACGCTGTAAATCCGCCGCGCGCAGAGAAGGCAGCGAGAGGGATCCGCCGGGAAGGAGGTACCGACAGGGAGGAGCACCGCCGGACAGAGGCCGATTGGGAGAGATCTGCCGCCTGGAAGTCCGCACAGGAGGCGGGGATTCCACCGGATGGTGGAGACGGCAGGGGGGAAAACCGCCGGGAAGGCAGGGGAGGCCGCCTGTGATACGAGCCCGAAGGGGGCGGCGGTAAAACATAAACCTAGCCCTTCATGAGGGCCGCCGCCCCCTCACGAGGGGAGAAAAAAAAAGAAACCATAGATAAGGGGGTAAATAAAATGGGAGGAGAGTTCGGGATTAATTTCCCTCTGATACCATGTAGGTTGAGAAAACCCCCTTGCCTCCTTACCTCAAAGTGAGGCGGAGACATTCTTTCATAATGAATGAAAATGACCACATCGGACCACAAGTCCGATGTGGGATACAGACTCCAACAAATTTGTTAGAAAAAACAAAACGCTCAAACAAGATCAACCAAGATAGGAAACGATAAATGGAATGAAAATTGTAAAACGGGCGTACCTCATTGTTCATGCTTTGATCTTTGCCAACTGTGAGTTTGACTAGGTTCGCTCAGCAGTAACCAATGAGTTCTTGCCTCTAAAGGTATCCACTGATTACTGGAATCATCGATTGCTATGGCAGGACCCCTTCTCCGCAAAGGTTTGTTAGCACCTCCTCCTCGAAGGTAAGAATAGAAACAAAGAGAGATTCGACTTTGTGAGAATGAACTCCAATTGAACCGAATGAGGTTCACGAACTCTAATTTATCTTCATTGACTACTGAGCCTGTTAGAGTCTAATGTTTCATATGTTATGAAATGGCCAACCTTTGGTTTTCCATTGTTGTATTTTTTACAACCACCGCCTCATTAATTATGTGATTGTTAAACTCCTTTAACAATTAATAATCTATCTGCACATCATCACATGACGTGTCAATGCCGAATAAGCATGATGATCAGTGTAGGAATGTTGGCTGAATGATATCCCATACCATTCCTAAGATACATCATGACTTGGTATTAATAATCGCGACCCAACACAAACTACGTCGTGGTGACCCTCACCACGCCGTGATTTATGCTTTAGTGCATATTCCCAATAATCTCTTGTATTAAAACCTCACAGACTATGCAAAATTTCAGAACTCTGTGAATCCATTCGAACTCCTTTGGACATGATTATCATTTAAATTTTCTCAGATTTTGGACAAATACTTTGTACCCAAACTAATCCCCATTCCAGGACCTTATGTGTGACCCTACGGGCCTTTGTAGCGTTTACAACAAATATGAATTCTCTAATCCATAATCGTAAGCAAAGAACGACATATAATAAGACATCATTTCCACTCAAGCTATAAAGGGTATGACGTGCTCTCGATCAAACACACTCATATCTCTATATGAACATGTCCATCACAAGGTGCATCTCTATACTTCGTGTGTATGCTTATATAATCATTTTTTCTAAGACATCGAGTGACTACTAGACATGAAATATATCAATCTAGTATAGGCTCTCATACGTTCACGATTCTTTGAAATAAACCGACCAATTTAAATAAACACATCACATGTCATCTATCCAAGTGGTGAAGCACATCACATGCCACCCAACTAAGCGTGAGTGATGAAGATCCCTATATTGCAAAAATTGTGGTCAAATTGTTTATGAAAGAAATTGTGAGGTTATACTTGGTGCTTATAACGAGTGATAAAGATCTACTTTTTACCGGTTTGTTTTGGAAGGAATTGTTTAGTTTGAAGATGAGTTCTTCATATCATTCTCAGTTAGATGGACGGACTAAAGTTGTTAACAAGTATATAAAGTCTTTTATGAGATGTTATTCTTTAGAACAACCCAAGCATTGGATTATTTGGTTGTCGTGGGATGGTTTTTTTTATACCGTTTTTCCATGCTTCAGCTGGAAAAACTACATTTAAAGTTGTTTATGGAAGGAAACTGTTGGAGTCGGTGCACTATAATCAACTTCTATGTACTTTATGATTATCTGTATTCATGGTTTTGAGTATCAATAAAATTCTTATCATATCATGATTGTTCTTTTGCGTGACATTGTATGTGATAATGTCCTAATGATATATATCGCAATGAAAGATCATAACAGTTCCTTGCTATGATGAAAACCTAGAAGTGTTATAACAGTATTCTTTAAATACATGTTCTATGGTTGGATGATTTTGTATGATGAGACACAGATGATACAGGTCCCCAGGGGTAGAAGACTCATAAATCATTATGACTTCATCTCATGAAATCCGCCCTTGATAATCTCTAAGAGGAGGTTATGGGAACTTGACCTGTCGGTAGGAAATCCACATTTATTTATGTGTCATTAGGTATTCCTATCTCCGGATGTGTGTAATGGTCCTTAGATTTTAAAATTATTATCAATGCATATCATGAGTCACGCACTTTGATTTATCGATGAAAACCGCGACGACATATGCTTGCATCGAGGTAGGATGTGTTGAGTGTGTTACAAGTGATATTGTATTAATGAATAATATGAGAAATGATTTGCCCCTTCCGTTCTTTAATGAAAGTTGATATCTCAGACCCTTTGGTGAGAATGAAACTGTCTGATTAAGTTCATGGCCATGACGTTCTGTCGACAGGTTCATTTTCAAAAAGTCAAAGAAAGAGACATCCAATGGTATGCAACCTGCTTGATTAGAGACATCGAAACATAAAAATTATATTACGCGGTGTACGTTTGTATGAGGTTGTATATCTGTTGCTCCGACGCTTTCGCCGTGGCACGCGCATCCGTCTGTGGGGAGGACGCGCTGCTTGTTACCCCGCATTCCCGCTTTCCAAAGGCGGGCGGCATCCGTTCCTTGTTCAGGGACGTCTGCTCATTGATCGAAACCGGGATGATGGGATGTCGGTTATTCCTTCCGTGGATTCCTCCTCGGAGCTCATTACCTAGTCCGGGTCTCCCTCATAGATTTAAGACGGGTTCGTGAAGCTCATTCCCGGTGCCATATCTACATGGACGCCAGTTAATTACGCTGCTTCCGTCAAGACGCTCCCAGGGGTCTTGTTGGGGCAGCAACCTTCGTTGAGGAGAATGGTCACGTTGGGGCGTCGTTAGCATGTCTGTCTTTGGTCCCTCATCACAGGGCTTCTCGAGGGCGCGGAAGCCCGAGTCATCCCACATCGAACGCGGGGAATATGTACCATATGAGGTTTTCCTCAGCTTCCCATGTTTAACACGGGGTATGTTGCGAGTTTAACGTCTTGCGGAGACGGATCGGGTTGAAGGACCCCTAGGGGGGAACACCGATGTTGGGGCCAACACGTGGGCGGCTTCCTGGGTGCCATGGAGTGGGATGGGGTGGCATGACCTCACCGGGATGTGGCGGCCCGGGTAAGGATCAGGATGAATGGTGGAGTGAGACATGGGGCTTACGTTCTGAGACGGCCCAAGAAGGGGGATACAATTTAACGTCATGCGGGACGCGATACAGTTTAACGTCATGCGGGACGGAATACAGTTTAACGTCATGCGGGACGAGGGGTTTGGGGCTTACGCTCTGAGGCGGCCCAAGGTGGTCAGGGAACCGACATGGAGAGGTCGGGACGACCGGGTGGTGGGCTTGAACCTCGTGGAGGCTTCCTACGTACCGTGCGTTAGCACGGATCAAAGTCCACGTAGTTCGCTGGGCTTACGCTCTGGGGCGGCCCATGAGGATGTCATGGTCGATGCGCACTCTAAGCCCACGTGAGTCATGCTCGGTGTGAGAAACAAGAGGCAGTAGGGACCAGACGATCACGTCGCGAAGGGTGCGTCCGTGAGAAGCGGAATGGGGCTTACGCGTTGAGCGGCCCAAAGAGGAAATAGGGGCTTATGCGTGGTTAGCGGCCCTTGGTGCCGGGGCTTACTCCAGGGTGGAGGCCCGTGGTGCGACAAAGCACAGTGGGAAAAGGACTCCACTGACCTTGGCAGGGGGGAAGTACGGAGATGCATGAGTGTAATCATCCGCAAGAAAGGCTAGGGGCTTACGCTCTGAGGCGGCCCTTCCCCCGCGGACAAACGCCGCTCCGACAAGGAGGATCTCATTCCATGTGAGGAAGAGTCCATTCCCGTGGAGACGAGTGGGCGTAAAAAATGTCCGAGCTGGGGGGACCCTGCGTGCGAAGCACGGGGTCGGACCACAGTTTAACGTCTTGTGTTAAGGACGAGGTGCTTAGCAGTTTAACGTCCTGCAGCTTGGACGAGGTGGGTTTGCTCCACACCCCTAGGGCTTACATGCCCAACACCCTCTACCCCTTGTGGGAGGGAAGACATCGGCAAAGCCATAACGAAGGGGGGCCGCAGGGCGAACCACCGGGGGGTCCACGTTAGCGTGGCTATGCGAAGAAGCAATAGCCGTTAGCGTGCCTATGCGGAGAAACATAAGGCAAAGCAACGCAACGGGAAACACGGCCCAAGGGACCTTGAGGTTACTTCGCACGAGCCTGGAAGGCCGTACGGGAAAACAACGCATGGCGCGCATGCCCGGCAGGGGAGACATCAGGTGCCGGTGCAGGGGGCAGCCAAGGGGCGTCAAGGTGAGGGGTCCTAGGCTCTGCGCGCAAAAGGGAAGGTTTGCGCGCAAAACACCGGGACGACGCGCAATTGGAGCAAGGGAATTGCGCGCGGAGAGGGAACTACGCGCAGGGTTTTGCGCGCACGGCAGGGTATTGCGCGCATGAGACACGGATTGCGCGCAAGGCTGGAACCCTGGGGAGGGGGCAAATTCATTGAAGCCGGTGGAGTTGCGCGCAAAGGCGAACTCCGGGGCAAGGTTGCGCGAAATGAGGGTTTTACCTGGAAGTCATCTTGCGCGCGGGGGGAGCCGAATTGCGCGCACGGGAGTCACTTCGGATTCCTCAACCCCCAAACCGTTCGGGGTCACCTTCTATTTATAGGCGACCTCCGGCGCGGAATCCAGGCGGCGCGCGAAATTCTTCGCGCCGAGCGCAGCCGGCGCGCAAAAAACTCGCCGCGCAGAACCGGGGCGCGCAAATATTGCGCGCCTCATCGGCTCAATTCCGCGAAACCCGGTGATTCTACGCACGCAGAACAATTTTTCGTGCGGATCCTCCTTTATTTCGCGCACCACATCCCGGGCCTCCGGATCGGGCCTCTGATTCCGAATATGACTTCGCTCCGTCATTTCGAAATTTCCTCCGAGAGTTGCGGTTTTTTTTTGGCGTCAACAAATGCCCCCCCTTGGAATTGGATCGGCGAGAGGTCGCAACGATCGGATTTCAAGGGAAACGCCGAAATGCTAAGTCCTCTGGTCAAGTTGCGCGCAAAATTCCGATGGGGCGCGCAAAACCTACGGAGGCGCGCGATATCCTCTTTCTGCGCGGCGCGGAACCCTGGCCTCGCCTATAAAAAGGGGCGCTGGGTCCCAAATCCGTACTTCCGCTTTTTCCGCGCGATAAGCTTATCACTCTCGTGCGCGAAATCGCTTCCGCGGCTGCGCGTAATAACGCTCTGGCAGCGCGGAATTCCATCCGAAATTTGGCCGTGATTTCGCGCCTGTTCGGGCTTTTCCGCGCTTCACGTGCCGATTGCGCGCTCATCTCCCGGATTTCGCGCAACTCATTCTGACTTCACGCAGAACTCTCCGATTTCGAGCCCTGCATCCTGATTTCGCCCAACTCCCGAAAGATTCGAGATGGCTGCAAACCGAGTTGATGAGGGGGAAGCCGCTGCCCGTAGGACAGAAATGGCGGCAAACGAGGAGGTTTATGGCGCCAAGGTGATTGTCTCTAACAATCTGACATTGTTCAACCTGCTGACTCCGGCCCAGAAGACATATCCCTTGTCGGACAACCTCCCGCTCTGGAATTTTGGCATCCTGGAGGAGGTGCCACTGCAGGGCTTCGAGGTGGACACGCCGCGGTCTTGGGTGACTCGGGAGGACGAACTTCCTCGCTACAACATCACCAACAACGACCATCCTGCCAGGGAAACTAGACATATGGACGTTTATGTCCTGAACCCGAGGACTAGGACCATTACCGGGGACGAGCCTGTGGCAGAGGATTCTCCGACCCTCTACGCGAGCACGTTCCGTCAAAGCATCACGGATGACACGAAGGGCTGACTGAAGGATTGGGACCTGCGGTCCGGGGGCAACTTCACCAGCGAATGGGCCTGGGCGTTCTGGGTTCGCCATACCTGTGACCAGTTCGGGGACGAACTGCGGTATATCGGCCTGTTTGAGGCGGTATGGACATCGCAGTTCCACTTCCACCGCTAGCCTGAACTCGGACCGGAGCTATTCACCCGGTGGTCTCCTGACACCAACACGTTCCACCTTCATCATGGGGAAGTCGGCATTAGTCTCTGGGACGTTCACTGCATCGGAGGTATCCCACTGGAGGGTTACCAATACGACGAGTTCGTTTCTCCAAAGAACACCTGGGGAGACAGGTCGCGGACGCCTATGCTGACGTGGCACCTGCTGCAGCTGGCCAAGGAGAGGCTGGGGGTCAAGGACTTCCTGAAGGACATCGCCTACAAGGGCTGATTCAGCCTGTTCCTTGAGAAGGATCCCGCCGTCAAGATGCCGGGACGGGGCAAACGGTGCCCAACCGCGACTCAGAGGAGCAAGGACGGGTCATACTGGAAGACCCTGGAGGCGGGGCAATACCAATCATGGGGCTACCGCGTCATTGAGGCCCGGGACCCGAACGTCCGGTATGCCGGGTTCCTTGCCGCCTTCCTGAGCGGGTGGCTCCTGCCGGTGCGGGACGCGAGGATGGGCGTCCGTCCAGCAACTTTGGTGATGGCGGGCGGGCTCCATGGCCGCCAACAAACGGTTCAACTTGGGCGTCCCCGTGCTGGCCAAGCTGTATACCATCCTGGGGCGCATCTCACGAGGGGGGTCGCCTCAGAGAGTATGTGGTCCCTTCCAGATCTTCCATGGCTGGGTGGCTGCTCATCTCGGCGGGTATACTTTCCCAAACGCCGTCCGTCCTCCGGGCAACGGTCTGCGACCGTCCTTGCTAAACATCGCAGGGGTGGCGCCGATGACGCTCAATGAGGAGGGCGTGAGGATCCGCATCGGCAACCATGCCAACTTCAACTTCAGCCCGTTCCCCACCCCAGTCGGCTAGCTGGTGGACAACGGGCGAGGCTCTCTGGAACAACAGGTATACTTCCAGAGCATTCGGGACGGGGTGCTCGTGGCTCGGATCGACGGGAAGGTGATTTGCGAGCCTTACTTGCCATCCCGATTCGCCAGGCAGTTCGGGTGCCTCCAACGAATGCCGAAGAAGGTATTCACGGCTGTCTGGCAGGAGAAGAATCCATGCGTCCTGCGCCAGATGTGGTTGATGTTTACCACTTTCGGCTCTGGCGATGTCGTTACTCTTCCTCCCACCGGGGTCGATGCCGGCCTAGCAACCAAATACGCCGAACACTGGACCATTGCGTACCCTGAGGGGCTATTACGCAAGCGCGTCCGACAACTTGAGGTTACTCGCGCGGAAACCGGGCGACGGGAAAGAAGGCACGGCGCCGTCGGAAGGGGGGAACCAAGGACGCGTCAGGCAGCGGGGCCTACGCAGGCCGGGACTTCGGTAGCGGGAACATCACATGGTGCTGCCACGTCCTCGTTACCCGCAGGGGGGTCACATGAGGCGGCCAGGGAACTGCCCGGGAAGCAGATAAGATATCTGCTCGAACCTTCCCAAGACGCAATTTTCCCGGCACTGTGGTCGGCCTGGATGACCCTGCTGCAATCGCTGAGCGTCGAAGCCATCTGGCAGAAGATAATGCAAAACGGGATCCAACTGCCAGAGGTCGGGCTCGTTCGAATTACCGACCGAGTAAACTTCCATCGGCGGCATGCTTATCTGACGGCCATGGATGCATACGCACGCCAAAGGGGGCGGCGTGCGGAGCCACCTTTCCTAGTGAAAGTGATGCTCGGCCAGGAGCACGATCCGGAAGCGATGCCGCCGGGAGAAGGCGACAGTGACGAGGAGCCGGAGGGGGAGGAGGAAACCGGAGAGGACGAATGCGAGAGAGAAGACGAAGAAGAGGAGCCCGAAGGTGAGGGGTCGCAAGGGGCGACCTACCAAGGGAGTCTCCGAGAGAGCGGCGAGATTGCCGACTCTGATCTCAACATAACCGAGATTCTCGAGGTTTGTCTCTGTCTTCATTCATTTCCCTCATTCATCCATTCTACTTTCTAACTTCTAACTCACTTCCCCATCCTACTCAGGAGCAGTTGAGCGTTGGACGGACGTCCCCACCAGAGGAGGGAGGAGAGGAACTAGTGGGGCATGATGGGGATCCGACACCCATCATTGAATTAACAAGCGCAGAGGGGTCTCCCCTTACGGCGGCTCCTGCAGCGGCCGAAACACTGGGGACCGATGCTCTGGATTCCTGTAAGTCTCACGCTTCACTACTGGTGCTTGGTGTCAAAAGATCCCGTCTAACCAGCGTATGCCTTGTGCAGTGATCTCAACACTGGAGGCACGTCAGGCTGCGGAGCCCGGGCCATCCGCGAGTGGACCAGCGACGGACATACCACCTCGCTCGGAACATGCTCTCTGCACTGAGTCGACTCCGACAATTGATGAACAGGGGGTGGCGGACATCAGCGGCGCTGTTCCTGAAACGAGGTCGGAAGCTGGTGGAGGCATCATTGCTGCTGGGGCGAGAGAAGAAGGTCGCCCGGACGTCGAGGATTCTATTCCTCACGAAGACATCCCTGGGGCGGATCCTGCTGCCGATCTGCTGGCGGCCTTCCCCCTATACCGACCCGCTGACTCTGAGGAGATAGATGACTCAGACTCAGAGGCAGCCGAGGAGAGCCGGATGACACGGCGCAAAGGGTGGAAGTGTATCCAGCGCTTCCTCAGGCAGCCCCAGTCGGATTGGCTGAGGTGGATGGGATCACTTCAGACCTGGCTGCGCTTCCTGTGCGCCGGAGGGGCTGACGCTCAACGTCTTCATCTGACGGTCCGTGATTACATGGCCGAGAAGATACGCGAGAGCAGCCGGCGCACCGACATTTCCCAGTGCCGGGAAGGATCGGCGAGCGCTCAAGCGCTGCTGAGGGCGGAGCAGGAAGTCCGACACCTCGAAGGGCAGGCGGCAGATAAGGAGGCCTTCATCGCAACATGCTCTGAGCTCGTGGAGCAACTGACGGCCCAGCTGGCTGCTGCGCAGGAACAACTAGTGGAGGCGAGTCACCAGATGACCACACTTCAAACCGAGCGGGCGCAGGCACAAGCTAGGGCTGGCGAGCTGCGCTCTATGGTGGCCGATGAGGAGAGAGTTTTTAAAGAGCGAGAAGCGGTCCTGGAGGCTACCAGCCAGAGGGTAGCAGCGCTGGAAAGATCGCTTCAGCACGCTGATCCCTAAGAGCTTTGTTTTTGCCATCTCATGAACTTTCTGCCTGTACTGCTCATCGTCTCAATCCAATATATAGCCAAATCCACTCATTTGTACTCTTGGTTTAATGCGCTCAACCATAGTTTCGAAACGAATAACAACTCATCCCTAGGCTCCTGTGGGTCGTGCCCAACGCAAGAAGCAGAAGATGCTCGTACCATCATTTCGTTCAACTGTGGGGCATTGACCAAGCTTCAGGCGTCCAAAATTGGGCCTGGACTTCTGAGGAGACCCCGGGCCGATTGATGTGTCGACTTCTCAATGTGCTCTAACACACAAGCGGGGCAATGCCGGGGGCATTGAAATCCATCCGAACACAGGGGGATGGAAAGGAAGGGTGAATCACGCTGCCCAAATTCGGAACCCAATAGGGCGCAACCATGGAGGATAACTGTCAACCGTGGCGGAAACACAGCATCCATATCATGTTGGCCTGGAATGGGGGGGCAATAAATGAGGGCTGACCGCTGACCATGTTCGCAACACGGGGCCTAACTCAAATATCGTTGGTCAGTTTTCCGGAACGTTGGCCCAGGACAATAGGCGAACCATAGGTCTGTCTCCATACTGTTAGGGGGTCCCGTCAAACATGACCAGTTCTCCGGAACGTTGGCCCAGGACAGTAGGCGGACCATAGGTCGAGCATCCATATTTTTGGGGTTCTCGTCAAACATGACCAGTTCTCCGGAACGTTGGCCCAGGACAGTAGGCGGACCATAGGTCGAGCATCCATACTGTTAGGGGGTCCCGTCAAACATGAAAGGAAATGAGGATCCGAATAAGGGGGGACGCAAGGCGTGGAAGGTGGAGTGGTGGTTTGTTCGAACAGAGTCCAACACTCCCGAAATTGCGCCACCATGGCGAAGGCGCATTAGGCGGACGTACCGACCTGATCACGGGTCGTCCCAATTTCCAGGCAGGACCTCTTTGGCGAGAGAACTGCCGCTTCCCATTATTACCATGGGGCATCCCGAACCTGCTCGGGGTAGATATCCCGATTACACCACTTCCCATGAAGTCGGGCCAAGGGGCCGACAATAAGGAAGGACGGGGTTCAGTAATCCCTGGGGCTGGACCCAATACGAAATGTCCGGGCGGTCCTAGTTATCTCATTAGGATGAGAATCAAGCCACACGTAGTTCTTGAAACATAGTTTAACGTCATGTTGGACGAAATACAGTTTAACGTCATGCGGGACGGAATACAGTTTAACGTCATGTGGGACGGAATATGGATCTTAGTTTTAAGTTTTAGAGCTCGGACCAAGAGGATCTTAGTTTTAGGTCTTAGAGCTCGGACCGTGAGGATCTTAGTTTTAGGTCTTAGAGCTCGGACCGAGATGATCTTAGTTTTAGGTCTTAGAGCTCGGACCGAGAGGATCTTAGTTTTAGGTCTTAGAGCTCGGACCGAGAGGATCTTAGTTTTAGGTCTTAGAGCTCGGACCGAGAGGATCTTAGTTTTAGGTCTTAGAGCTCGGACCGTGAGGATCTTAGTTTTAGGTCTTAGAGCTCGGACCGTGAGGATCTTAGTTTTAGGTCTTAGAGCTCGGACCGAGAGGATCTTAGTTTTAGGTCTTAGAGCTCGGACCGAGAGGATCTTAGTTTTAGGTCTTAGAGCTCGGACCGAGAGGATCTTAGTTTTAGGTCTTAGAGCTCGGACCGAGAGGATCTTAGTTTTAGGTCTTAGAGCTCGGACCGTGAGGATCTTAGTTTTAGGTCTTAGAACTCGGACCAAGAGGATCTTAGTTTTAGGTCTTAGAGCTCGGACCGAGAGGATCTTAGTTTTAGGTCTTAGAGCTCGGACCGTGAGGATCTTAGTTTTAGGTCTTAGAGCTCGGACCGAGAGGATCTTAGTTTTAGGTCTTAGAGCTCGGATCGAGAGGATCTTAGTTTTAGGTCTTAGAGCTCGGACCGAAGGTGGGAAAAAGGAGAAACGGACACATGGCAAGGCAGTTACAAAACCCGACGTGAATGAGGATCTAAGCCCTACTTACCATGTGCTCTCCGGGGAAATGCTCGAGTCGAGGGACCGAACACGAAGGTAGGCTGGACCCGCGGGGAAGTGCCCCAGGCGTTCCTACGTATCTCCTAAGGATGAGAATCAAGCCATACGTAGTTCTGGAAGGTGACATGGTAAGATACCAGTGCCAGGGGAAAAAGGGGAGTGCGGGCATGGCCCTTGCACTAAAAGAAGCGGAATTTGATAAATCTTGTTTGTCCTTAAAGGTGAGTGGTTTTTTTTTTTTTTTTTCGTGAAGCGACATACCTAGAGTAGTAGGCCATGGTGTCGCCACAAGCATCAAGCCGTGATAGGCGTTGACAAATGGCATGACACAAGACCAATACCCAACGTGATGTCCTCTACAACGAGGTCGTCACAATGCGGTGCCGTTTTTCGTCTTGCGGCCAGGACGATAATGTCACAGTTTAGGGTCGTGTGATAGGACCAGCAACACAGTTTAAGGTCGTATGGTTTGGACCGGCACACAGTTTAAGGTCCTAAGGTTTGAACCGACAACATAGTTTAAGGTCATAAGGTTTGGACCAACAACACAGTTTAAGGTCGTATGGTTTGGACCAACAACACAGTTTAAGGTCATATGGTTTGGACCAACAACACAGTTTAAGGTCATAAGATTTGGACCATCCGAGAGAGGAGCCTCGGGCCAAAGGGGCCTACGAGGGTTCAACAATCAGGGAGGGGCAGGAGATGCTAGCTCCCAGCTATGCTGGGCCCGAAACGCAATGTCTGGGCGACTCCTCATTCCCCATGGGGACGAGGGTCAAGCTGCACGCAACCCGCAAAGAAGAGACCCAAGCACATACTCTAGCGCTCAGATCGCGGGAGCCCCGAGAGACACCGTTACGCAACTCGGTCTGTCTGATGTGCGGGGGTGTACTGAGGGTTAGTACAAGGAGTGTCGAGATTCCACCTTGACACAGTGGGGCGGAACATGACATGAACCATGCCACCAACATTCAGGGCCCGGGGAAGCCGGCGTGACGACTGAGGATTACTGCTGACCATGTTCGCAACGCAACATCCTGTCGTGTTAGCCACGGGGACAAACAAATGAGCATCAACCGCTGACCATGTTCGCAACGCGGGATTCGTATCAATTTGTTGTCTGAAACCCTCGGGGGCGTTGGCCCATGACGGTAGGAGAGCCCTTGGGCGTTGTATCCAGGCCGTTCTTGGGGGTCCCTCTGGGTGTGAAGGATGACGGGGGCCCGAATGAAGGGGAACACGAAGCTTGGCAAGTGGATGGAACTTGCCTAAGTCGAATCTGGCACTCCAAGTTTTAGACCAGAGTACCCTGAGCACATCAGCAGACCACTGGAAAGGGTCAGAGGGCTCAGTCCGAGAGCGGCCAAAAGATGGCGGATCCCCGGGAAAAAGAGGGGGCGTAATGCCAAACGCCCTGGGAACCGGGAGATCGTGGGATCTCCTAAGAGATGGGGCTGGACCTGACATCTAGGTGTTCAGGCGGTCCTACGTATCCCATAAGGATGAGAATCAAGCCACACGTAGTTCTTGAAAGCGTGCGTCTTTAAATGCCATTGGACATAGGAGGGCTAAATCCTGAGGACAGGGTGTGCATGGTGCAGCTATTGCAAACCCGACGTGAATGGGGACATAATCTCGCACCACGCCACGCGATCCTGTGGTCAAGGTCCCAAAGGCGAAATATGGATCTTAGTTTTAGGTCTTAGAGCTCGGACCAAGAGGATCTTAGTTTTAGGTCTTAGAACTCGGACCATGAGGATCTTAGTTTTAGGTCTTAGAACTCGGACCAAAGCGCAGTTAGGGTCGTGCGGGACCATACAGTTTAAGGTCATGCAGGACCAGTATGGTTAGGCAAAGTACTTCTTGAGGAACCTGGCGTTGGTGGGAGGAGTGATACGCTCACCATCCATAGTCACCAGGGAATATGCGCCATTGGGATAGACCTTGTGGACAATAAAAGGCCCCTCCCACTTGGGCTCCAACTTGGGTGGTTTCCTGCCGGGAATCATTGGCGCTCTCAGAGCCAGCACCAAGTCACCTTGCAGGAAGGAGCGGAGGCGAACCTTCTTATCGAAAGCTCGAGCCATCCTGCTCTGATGCCTTTCCAAGTTATGTAAAGCGCGAAGCCTACTTCCGTCCAGCGCTTTCAATTCGGCTAGACGGATCTCGACAACTCTGTTCGGCGCTTGCTGGTCGTAGACCACCGTGCGCAATGAGGGCAGCTGGACCTCGATGGGAAGGACGACCTCAGCTCCGTATACCAGGGAATACAGAGTCACCTGGGTGGAATTGCGAGTCGTCGTCCTATAAGTCCAGAGGGCGTTGGGGAGCTTGTCCGGCCAACTTTTCTTGTTCTGGCCAACCATTTTTTGCAGAATGTTAGAGAGGGTTTTGTTAAACACCTCAATCTGTCCATTCGCCTGCGCATGATGGCGGGAGGTGTGGTTAGAGCGAATGTTGTACTTGGCGTACAATCTCTTCAGCTCGGCCGCTCGGAAGTTGGTTCCGTTATCCGTGAGGATAGCGTGAGGTATTCCAAACCGGTGAATGATATTGGAGCTCACGAAGTCGGCGATAGAACCAGCCTTGACTTCCCTGAGCGGGGCTGCCTCTGCCCACTTTGAGAAGAAATCCGTGGCGGTTAAGATGAACCGACACTGGCGGGCCGTCGCCGGCGGGTAAGGCCCTACGACATCCAACCCCCAGACTGCAAAGGGCCAAGAATACTTAGTAGTATGGAGAGGCTCCGGTGGCCGATGCACAAAGTTAGCATGAACTTGGCACGCATGACACCTCTTGGCGTACTCGATGCAGTCGTGGATCATGGAGGGCCAGAAGTATCCCAGCCTCCGAATCTGGTGGGACAACGACCCGGCCTGGTGGGCGCCACAGGAACCAGCGTGCACTTCCTGCATGACCTGTGGGATCTCCACTCCTTGAAGACAACGGAGGAGAACACTGTCAAACCCACGCCTGTAAAGGAGCTGCTCATGGCTGGGACCGCTCTGAAGGGTGAACTGCGGCGCGCGGCGCCGGATTCGTTCCCGCTCTGCTCGGTCCATCAGAAGATTGCCGTGCCAGAGATATTCAACCAAGGGTGTCCTCCAGTCAGGAACTGTCTCGATCACCACGCCTGAAGCCCCGGGGGGTCCTGACGCGGGGGCACCAGCGGTGAGATGGTTCACTCGCGGGCCACGATCGCCCTCCGGGATAACAGGAGCAATGACTCTTCGGTGCGCCACGTGGATGATTAGGTCATCCTGTTCGGGCTCCGCGAGTGATGCGGCCAGGCTGGCCAAAGCATCTGCTCGACTGTTCTGCGACCGGGGAACGTGAACGACATCTGGTCGGGAGGGGAACTTAGCCATTAGATGGAGGGTGCACTCCAGCAACGGTATGAGTTCCGGCTTCCTGACAGCGTAGTCACCGTTAACCTGCTTGATGACTAGCTCAGAGTCCCCTTTTACATACAGGTGGGGTATGTTAACCTCCAGAGCCAACTCGAGGCCAGTGATGAGGGCATGATATTCTGCCTCATTGTTGGTGCAGCCTTCTGACAACAAGAAAGAATATGGCAGAACGGCTTGCTCCGGGGTGATGAAGACGATACCCAGGCCCACTCTGTTAAGCCTAGGATCGTTGAGCCTTCTACCGGTAGGGCTTCGGGAGGCGCTATCAAAGTGCATCTGCCAGCATGGGGTGGCGTGATCGACTGAGATGATTGCCTCATCAGGAAAGCCCAAATCCAGTGGCTGGTCCGCAGAGGTTGGGTGGGTAGCTAAGAAGTCTGCCAACGCCTGTCCTTTGACGGCCTTATGAGGTACGAACCTAATGTCGAACTGCTGGAGGATCACCGCCCAGCGTGCCAATCGGCCGGTCAACATAGGCCGACTCAGGATGTATTTCAACGGGTCTACCCGAGAGACCAGCTGTACCTCGTGGTGCTGCAAGTAGTGCCGCAATTTCTGTACGGCGAATACGAGCGCCAGGCAGCTCTTCTCGATGGGAGAATATCTAATTTCCGCGTCGAGGAGCATGCGGCTGAGGTAGTAGAGGCTATTCTCTGTTCCCTCGTTGTTCTTCTGGGCGAGAAGGGCGCCGAGGGATCGCTCCAGGGCGGTCACGTAAAGGACCAGCGGCTTTTCGGGAACGGGTGGCATCAGGACCGGAGGTTGAAGCAGATACTGCTTGATTTCCTCAAAAGCGGTCTGACACTCTTCATCCCACCCATAGGCGACACCTTTCTTCATGAGTCGAGAAAAGGGCTTACACTTGCCGGCCAAATTCGCAATGAATCGGCGTATATAGGCTAAGTGGCCTTGGAGGCCTCGAAGCTCCCGAATATTATTTGGGGGAGGCATCTGACTGATGGCCTTGATCTTCTCGGGGTCGATCTCGATACCTTGATACCTAACGATGAAGCCAATAAACTTTCCGGAGGTGACCCTGAAGGCACACTTCAACGGGTTCATCTTCAAGTGGCGAGAACGGAGCAAACCGAACACTTTCTCAAGGTCTTTGAGATGGTCCCGGCGCTGACGAGATTTAACCACCAGGTCATCTACGTAGCACTCCACCAGCGTCCCGAGGATCGGTTTGAATATGCGGTGCATAGCCCGTTGATAGGTGGCACCCGCGTTCTTCAGGCCGAAGGGCATAACCCGATAGCAGAAAGTGCCCTGGGGGGCCCTGAAGGCAGTGAACTCTTCATCCTCGGGGGCCATCCGGATCTGGTTGTACCCGAAGTACCCATCCATGAAGGAGAGGGCTTGAAACCCGGCCGTTGCATCGATCAACAGCTCTGTCACGGGAAGGGGAAAGTCATCCTTCGGACAGTGGCGATTAAGATCGCGGAAGTCGATGCAGACCCCGATCTGCCCGTTCTTCTTCCTGACGGGCACAATGTTGGCTAGCCACCTGGGGTACTGGACTTCCTTGACGAAGTTGGCCTTAATGAGCTTATCAACTTCGGCCTCAACCATGGCACCATGAAAGGGGTGCATTTTTCTGGGAGGCTGCTTGAACCCGCGATGGTTTGCTGGGAGGCCAAGGCGTTGGACGACTACCTGGGGATCTAGTCCCGGCATCTCGTCATAACTCCAGGCAAACACATCACGGTGCTGTCTGAGGAAGTCTATGTACTGTTGCCGTTCCTCGGGAGGCATAGCGGCGCTGACCAAGGTGGGTCTCGGGTCCGCCTCACTACCGAGGTTCACCTGTACTAGCTCGTCGACCGTGGTGGAGACGCCCTCCTCAAAGGCAGGAGGAGCATCTTCCATGTCTTCTTCTCCGCTTGTCGAAGGATCGTCCACGGGGGGAGCCGTTTCGGGGCTACTCGACCCTGATGGGGAGCTGACACCGACTTGGGTGGCAGAGGTCGTCACGACGGGAGACTCATGCACCGCAGAGACCATGGCGACGAAGGCGGTTGATCCAATCCCATCCGGCCTGCGGCCCAAGGGGCCACGCTTTACGACATCAAAGTAGTGGTGACGCGTTGGCTTGAGCCGGTCGATCCCGGCTTGGCGAAACAGACACGTATGACGTACTGCCGTTGCCATGAGCCCAACGTCCCGATATCGTACAGGGGTAGGAGGCTCGGGGATCACCTGAGCCTGGTTGGTGTAAGAGTACGAGGTGATTTCCCGCCGTCGCTTAGACCCGGAAATATGCATTCCTCTGGTACCCGAGACAACAAAGCACTCTCCCATATCGGGAGTCGTGGCCTCCAACCGATGGATTGGGAAGACATATGCGTCATCCAAACCTGCCCAGGGATCACTCGCGACAGCGGCGGGCTCAACCTCACCTGCCAGGATTTGCTTGTCCTTGCTCTTGTAATAGTCAGCGTCCAGGTAACAAGCTTCACAAGAGGCAAACGGAGACGCATCTCCTTGGAGCACACCCACTCGACCCTTAAGGGAGTATTTGAGGCACTGATGGTATGATGAGGGAACCGCTGCGTGAAGATGGAGCCACGACCTGCCCATCAATGCGTTGTAGGCAGTGTCCTGAGAGACAACCATGAATTCAGTATTGACAATTAAGCCACCGAACTGGGTCTTCAGACGAATCTTGCCGAGTGGAGTTTGCTCGGTCCTGTCATACCCCTGGATTCTGAGGTCGGAGGGAGTTAAATCATCCTCGGACAACCCCAATTTTCGCAGTGTCCGAGTTGGGATCAAGTTAATCCCAGAACCCGTGTCGACATGACAGCGACAGACTTCCACGCCATTGAACTGGCCGGTGATGTACAACGGGCGGATGTGCCCCTGTATGGGAGGGTCTTCATCTTCACCGGAGAATGAGATAACCGCCTGACATTCGGCGTCCTCAATCACCTCGGTGTGGAAGGCTTCTGCGGCCGCGACCTCCGCTTCAAACTGGAGGGGGCTCCTTAGAGCCTCAGCGAGCGCCTCACGCATTTCGGACGACAGGCGAAGGGCCTCAAGGATGGAAAGCCTTGTCGGAATGCCGGCCAGATGCTTCAGGACATCATACTTTCGCGCCAAACGCGAGCTTCTGCTTACAGGAGGTCGCTCTGTGATTGGGGGCATGACGGGCCCTGCTGGCGGGACCGGTGACTGACTGGTACTAGGCACGTCCCGCTGTTCACCAGCTGAAGCCCGGGAGGTGGCTGTCATGCTAGGACCGGAAGGCCATAGTCGGCCAGTGGCAGGGCTGGACTGGTTGCGACGCGGGCAAGGCGGTTCAGCCCGATCCAGCAACACAAACGGTGGTGGAAGCGAACCTGTTGTCACCGGGTGAGGGAGCCGCGAGTGCTGCTCTCTATATCGGGCCTGCTGCCTGGTCTCGGTAGCGTGCATGGCCTGACTGGAGGTGACGACTGCCGTGCCCCGGCGATTCACGTAGCCACGGCTCCGTCGACGTTGGCGACGGCTGGGGACATTGGGGAGGTCCACCTGGCGCTCCTCGTCGTTGGGAGCCACAAAGGGATTTACCAACTCTACGGTGTTAACCGAAGCGTATCCCGGGCTTTCGAGGAGGTCCACCTGGCGCTCCTCACCGTCGGGAGCCAAAAAGGGATTTACCAACTCTATGGTGTTAACCGAAGCGTACCCCGGGCTCTCGGGGAGGTCCACCTGGCGCTCCTCACCGTCGGGAGCTAAAAAGGGATTTACCAACTCTACGGTGTTAACTGAAGCGTACCCCGGGCTTTCACTCGAGGAGTCATCCACTACCGGACGGGGTCTCGGAGGGATTCCCATTTTCGGGGGAATGAAATCGCCAAGCGTGCGAGAAGATGACGACAATGGCAGGGCGCGTTCTTTCTTCTTGCGCCGCCGCCTGCTCTTCTGGGAAGAAGTAGGCTGGGACGACGATGCCAAAACGGCGCTCGCAGACTCCGAGGGCTCTGGCTGATCCAGGCGGGCACGGATGATGCCATGGGCACGGGCGACTGTCCTGCGGGCCATCCAGTCATTATACTTCCGGGACCCACGGTCGGAAACCTGTTCCCACCCATCCCCGTTGTCACTACTGCCATCTGATCCCACGAAGACACCTGCCACCTGTGCTGGGGCTGGGCCCAACCTGACTATGTTGTTGTCAATCTGGTCTTGGAGCCAGTCCTTGAACACATAGCACTGCTGGATGGTGTGTCCCAGGATCCGGTGATAAGGGCAGTAGTTAGGGTGATCCGTGAGACACGCCTCTTCTGGCTTCCGGCACTCAGGCAGTCGCACGATCCTCTGCTCCAAGGCGCTACGGAAATAACCGGGGACCTGGGCCTCGCCAAACGAGTTAGCCCGATTCCTTCTGTCTGGAAAGGGGACTCTTGGGGGCTGACCATGGCCAGGGGCCGGAGGAGCAGGCCGAGGAGGCGGAGCTGGATTACCTCGCCTAGGTGGTGGCGGTGCGTTATGCGGAGGTGCCTGCCGATTTTGAGGCGGTCGCTGCTGGGCCGGAGGCTGTGGGGGTGGACCCCTATGAGCCTGCTGAGCTGGCCTCACTGGCAACAACTCTAGCTGTCTGGGGGCCTCTATCTGCGCCACAGTTGCGGGCTCGGCTCTGGCGGCTCTCCTTGCAGAGATTACAGGAGACAGCGGGCGCGCCTGACTGGCCTGTTGCAGAGCTTCTTCGAGGCGCTGAGCCTTGTCCGAGAAGTCCCGGAACCCTCCAGGGTAATTCTGCGTGATCAGAGAAGGAACCAACTCCGCCTTGACGTTCTCTACACACATCGTCAGTAATTGCTCCTGAGTCAGCGGCATGTCAAGGGAGTACGTGAGCCCCTTCCACCGGGCGACGAAGTCCGCGACTCGCTCATCGGGCCTTTGCTTGCACCTGAAGAGGTCTGCAATGTTCGTCTTCCGGGTTGTGGAACTGAACTGGTAGAGGAATTGCCGGCGAAGGTCCTCCCAGCTAGTCACTGATCCAACAGGGAGCTGGCTGTACCAGACGAATGCTGGTCCTTCCAGTGTCTGAACGAAGCACCGGAGCTTGGCAGCCTCCTGCTGCGCCGGAGTCCCTAACATAGGCCCGCACCTCGAGTTGAAGTGGGCCAAGTGTTGTGGCGGGTCTCCGGTCCCGTTAAAGGGGGCAAAAGTGGGGTTCCCAAATCCCGGCGGGGCCGGCATGTCATCCACCCATGCGGGGTACGGCTTGCCATCCGGTGGGATTGCCACCTGCCGAGTTTCCAGGGCCTCCAAGCGGGCAATGAGTACTTCCATCAGATCATCCGGATGCGGATTCCTGTCCCGACGGGGATCTCTAACCACAAGCGCGTTGCCAGGCTCTTCGATACGATAGTCGCGCTCAGCGGCTCGCGGGGCAGCTGGCGGAGCGACTCTCGGAGCGGCGGGAGGAAACCGAGCAGGGTCCCCCAGGTTGTCTCGCCGCTCGGGAGGGTTCGGCGAAACATATCGCGCCCTCTTGCCATGGGCTCCAGTGTCTCCCCTGTCGGCGAACACGACACGGTCACGGTTGCCCGGGGGAATCTCAGCAAGGGGTAGATGCTCCTGCCCCTGCTGTCCTGGTCTAGGGTTGCCGTAGTCAGGCCGCCGCTCTGCAATGCGTTCGGCCAAGAGCTCATCAACCAGCCTCTTTTGCTCGGCTAGCTGTTGGCGCAGCGTGACCTTCTCGGGATCTTCCTCTACCTTCTGCACTGAGGCAGATGGGTCGGCGAGTTTGACAGACCCGACGGGCTCTTTACCCTTGCCGATGTTTCGGCCCAACGCCAGTGCCTCCGTGGGTACATGAAGACCTAGGAGGCTCCTCTGTTGGCGAGTAACCCTCCCAGATGGGTCCAGTAGCGGCCTGTCCTCGGGGGGTGAGTCCCCGTCGAGGGGCTCCACAATGTTTCCCTCATCTGAAAGGTCAACCATGTTGACTGCTACCGCCCTTGGCGACGTTCCCTCAGGGCCGCCCAGTGGATCGGGCTGCCGGCGGATCGCACAGAAGAGGAGAGCAGCGTACTGCCCCCACCCGCGGACGTGCGCGTGGGGGGTGGCCTCCTCAATAACTCTGCGGAGTACTTGAAAACTCTGGACGCATTGTTGCTGAAGGGCCTCGTGGTGGTCCAGCGACTCGGGGTGCCGGACCGCGGGGAGTGCTGCTAGGTCGACCCGGCGACACTGCTCACCAATCTCCTCGAGATGCGCTTGACTCCCGGGATAAGGCGCTAGCTGATGGCGGAGGCGGGAGTGAGTCACCCGAAGAATCTGGCAGAAGCATTCAAACTCTCCCGGGGTGAGTGACTCTGGCACATCAAAACCCGATTCTGCGACCGGCCAAAACTTCTCAGGGAAGTGGCCCGCTGCCAGAACGGTCCAGAAGCTCCACAGCTCCGGTTCGGGGTCCGGAACTTGCCGCCCCTGCTCGCCCACCGAGGAAAGTCGGGGAATTGGCAATGGCGCCGAGGCAGGCCGTCGGGGCGGTGGGCTGGCCGGCGGGGAATACGGCGAACAGGCCGATTGGCCGCCGATCCCTGGGTCATCCTCCAGGGGTTGCAGTGCCTTGGCTGCCACGTCGCGATAGGATGGGCCAGCGAATGGGCCTCCTGTCACAGCGTCGGTGCTCGCCGAGGGTGTATCGCCTCGCGATTCTTCTGTCGGTCCCCAGAAAAGTTCCTCACCCTCCCTAACAGGGGCGGGAGGTGCTTCCGAGGAGGCCAGCAGCAACTGCGGGCTTGATCCCTGACGGTACGCCAAGTTCTCGTCCTCTTGGATATACCTTCGAAGGGAGGAGGGAATCATACGGATCTCGCATTCGGGGAGTACGAGACTGACGCGCCGCGTCCCCACCCCTGCCCTCAACTCGAAGGGTTGGGGGGGAGGTTTCATCGTCGAGTCGTACTCTGCCTCAGAATCCGAGAAACGGACTGGTCTGATTTCCGTCCGGACTCCCCTGACATTCCTCCTACGGCGACGACGCCCGACCTTCCTGCCCCTGGGTAGCTCCTCAGGGTAAGGACGATTTCCGTCATGGGGTCCCCCGACCACAATAGAGCTGGGGCAGAGGGGACTGAAGGCCGGGGTGCGAGAAGCACCGGGACAGATGTCGAAAGGGACATGGGGAGGACCTCCATGTGAGTGAGTGACTGGATACACAACGGCTCCATGCTCGCGGCCGACAGCAGGGGGAGTGACCTCATACCCCATGCAGTGGGCGCTGGAAGGAGTCATACCCGGAGCATAGCCGTCGTGAAGAAGCTTTCGGCTTCCCAGATCGGTGGCACGGAATGAGCCCTCATGGTGAGCGGCACTACCGCGGATTGGTCCGCAGTGGCCATTGCCGGTGTCCGCGACCGGGAGATTCGACCCAACTTGCCTGCAGGGTGGTCGGGGTTTCGATCCCAGTCGGGCACGCGGCTGCCCCTGCTCAACATGCGCGGGGATCTGGTAACAGGAGTCAGCAGTGGCTCGGGCCACAGTGGTTGCTGATGCTGGTGCCCCAGGACGGGCATTCTCTCCCTGCGCGGCCCTCGAGGGCGGCGATGGTGGTGAGGCGCCACCGCCTCTAGATCCAAGCGGGCCATGCCCCTGGTGGGGATGACCCCTTTCTCGTCATACCTACGAACCAGGTCATTGATCACCCTCCGCTGGATGATTTCTGACGGGGAGAGGGGGGGCGCAAGCGCCCGGCTGCTACGGCGGTCGAAGTCGGAGCGACCGTGGAATAGGTGGGACCGTGCGGGGTAGCCGCATCGGTACTGCCCCTGCCCCTGCGCCGGTGGGCAGGTGACGATCGAGCTCCGAATGCAGTGATCTGATTCCTGGAAGCAGGGAGATGAACCCATTAGTATCAACAGGAAATGAGATCAACAACCAAGGCCCAACGTCATTCCGTCTTCCATGGTCGGCGAGAGGGATCCACGCTGACGACGTCGCAGAACGGAGTAGTCAATGTCCTGACGGCCTCGACCCCTGGCGGGTTCACGTCTCGGTGAGGGTTACCCGGACCTGGTGACATGCTGTTCTTCCGACGCCCCGACGGCTACCATTCCCCGTATTGAGGAGAAGAGCTTCACGTCGGGTTCACCATTTTTGTTGCTCCGACGCTTTCGCCGGGGCGCGCGCATCCGTCTGTGGGGAGGACGCGCTGCTTGTTACCCCGCATTCCCGCTTTCCAAAGGCGGGCGGCATCCGTTCCTTGTTCAGGGACGTCTGCTCCTTGATCGAAACCGGGATGATGGGATGCCGGTTCTTCCTTCCATGGATTCCTCCTCGGAGCTCATTACCTAGTCCGGGTCTCCCTCATAGATTTAAGACGGGTTCGTGAAGCTCATTCCCGGTGCCCATATCTACATGGACGCCAGTTAATTACGCTGCTTCCGTCAAGACGCTCCAAGGGGTCTTGTCGGGGCAGCAACCTTCGGTGAGGAGAATGGTCACGTTGGGGCGTCGTTAGCATGTCTGTCTTTGGTCCCTCATCACAGGGCTTCTCGAGGGCTCGGAAGCCCGAGGCATCCCACATCGAACGCGGGGAATATGTACCATCTGAGGTTTTCCTCAGCTTCCCATGTTTAACACAGGGTATGTCGCGAGTTTAACGTCTTGCGGAGACGGATCGGGTTGAAGGACCCCTAGGGGGGAACACCGATGTTTGGGGCCAACACGTGGGCGGCTTCCCGGGTGCCATGGAGTGGGATGAGGTGGCATGACCTCACCGGGATGTGGCGGCCCGGGTAAGGATCAGGATGGATGGTGGAGTGAGACATGAGGCTTACGTTCTGAGACGACCCAAGAGGGGGGATACAGTTTAACGTCATGCGGGACGCGATACAGTTTAACGTCATGCGGGACAGAATACAGTTTAACGTCATGCGGGACGAGGGGTTTGGGGCTTACGCTTTGAGGCGGCCCAAGGTGGTCAGAGAACCGACATGGAGAGGTCGGGACGACCGGGTGGTGGGCTTGAACCTCGTGGAGGCTTCCTACGTACCGTGCGTTAGCATGGATCAAAGTCCACGTAGTTCGCTGGGATGGGGCTTACACTCTGGGGCGGCCCATGAGGATGTCATGGTCGATGCGCACTCTAAGCTCACGTGAGTCATGCTCGGTGTGAGAAACAAGAGGCAGCAGAGACCAGACGATCACGTCGCCAAGGGTGCGTCCGTGAGAAGCGGAATGGGGCTTACGCGTTGAGCGGCCCAAAGAGGAAATAGGGGCTTATGCGTGGTTAGCGGCCCTTGGTGTCGGGGCTTACTCCAGGGTGGAGGCCCGTGGTGCGACAAAGCGCAGTGGGAAAAGGACTTCACTGGCCTTGGCAGGGGGGAAGTACGGAGATGCATGAGTGCAATCATCCACAAGAAAGGCTAGGGGCTTACGCTCTGAGGCGGCCCTTCCCCCGCGGACAAACGCCGCTCCGACAAGGAGGATCTCATTCCATGTGAGGAAGAGTCCATTCCCGTGGAGACGAGTGGGCGTAAAAAATGTCCGAGCTGGGGGGACCCTGCGTGCGAAGCACGGTGTCGGACCACAGTTTAACGTCTTGTGTTAAGGACGAGGTGCTTAGCAGTTTAACGTCCTGCAGCTTGGACGAGGTGGGTTTGCTCCACACCCCTAGGGCTTACATGCCAAACGCCCTCTACCCCTTGTGGGAGGGAAGGCATCGACAAGGCCATAACGAAGGGGGGCCGCAGGGCGAACCATCGGAGGGTCCACGTTAGCGTGGCTATGCGAAGAAGCAATAGCCGTTAGCGTGCCTATGTGGAGAAGCATAAGGCAAAGCAACGCAACGGGAAACACGGCCCAAGGGACCTTGAGGTTACTTCACACGAGCCTGGAAGGCCGTACGGGAAAACAACGCATGGCGCGCATGCCCGGCAGGGGAGACATCAGGTGCCGGTGCAGGGGGCAGCCAAGGGGCGTCAAGGTGAGGGGTCCTAGGCTCTGCGCGCAAAAGGGAAGGTTTGCGCGCAAAACACCGGGACGACGCGCAATTGGAGCAAGGGAATTGCGCGCGGAGAGAGAACTACGCGCAGGGTTTTGCGCTCACGGCAGGGTATTGCGCGCATGAGACACGGATTGCGCGCAAGGTTGGAACCCTGGGGAGGGGGCAAATTCACTGAAGCCGGTGGAGTTGCACGCAAAGGCGAACTCCGGGGCAAGGTTGCGCGAAATGAGGGTTTTACCTGGAAGTCATCTTGCGCGCGGGGGGAGCCGAATTGCGCGCACGGGAGTCACTTCGGATTCCTCAACCCCCAAACCGTTCGGGGTCACCTTCTATTTATAGGCGACCTCCGGCGTGGAATCCAGGCGGCGCGCCAAAAACTCGCCGCGCAGAACCGGGGCGCGCAAATATTGCGCGCCTCATCGGCTCAATTCCGCGAAACCCGGTGATTTTACGCGCGCAGAACAATTTTTCGCGCGGATCCTCTTTTATTTCGCGCACCACATTCCGGGCCTCCGGATCGGGCCTCTGATTCCGAATATGACTTCGCTCCGTCATTTCGAAACTTCCTCCGAGAGTTACGGTCTTTTTTCGGCGTCAACAATATCGTTGCAACATTAACTTATTTCTTTATGGGTTCTTTGGCTTGTTGCTAGACGCTAATCTTGGATTTTAAGCGGTTCTGCCTAATGCTACCGAGAAAGGGGCCTAGAGGGTCACATACTAAGTGTATCTAGAACCTTAATTAAATTTAATATGTTGAATAAATATTATTCCTGTATGTGGGTTAATAATTATTCATGTTTGTTTGATCGTAAATATTCAGTCACCAGTTATTCGAAAGAATCAGTGTGAGTTGAATATTTAATAAATATTTATTCGGTATTTTTGTGAATATAATATTTTTTTATTTATTGGCGAGTAATGCATTGATATTTATTTAAATAATTAGTCATTATTTAAGGTTCGATAAATATCAAATAGGAATGACGGACCAAGTTAATGGTTCGGTGAGGAATAATATATGAAATATTATTTGAATAAATATTAACTTATTTATTTATCTGCAAGTCTAACGCATGTCAAGAATGGTAATATTATTATTGTTATTTAGACATGGGTGATAGGAACATGGGTGTGATTGCTTAGGGGTCCTGTGTGCTGGGTTGGGCTGTGCTGCTGAGTTAAGGTGCTGGACGGGTGCTGTGCTGGGGTTGCATTCTATGAAAAGGAGTGTATGGGGGCAGATTGAGAATAATGAATAACTTGCCAGGGGTAGCATTGTATTTTACCAAGGGTAATAATTAGCTGGCATGTTACGTAGTGGGTTGGAGTTGTTAGGAATAATAAATATGGGCTAATTGGGTTGGCTGGTGATTGGTATACGGGTGATAATAACGTGGGGTGGGGTTTTTTTTTAATTGCTAGGGGCAAATATATAAATGCCCTATTATTTTGTTAGGAAGTTGTTGGGGCTGGCTGGGTTAATATATAAAGGCCAAGGGTAGAATTGTAAAGGGGTTAGGGGTAGTTAGGCGGTGGGGGTATTAAATGGGGAGACTGTGGGCAGTCAGAGGATACAGATGGTTTACCAGTATTCTGCTCAGCAGAACGGAGGGTTAGGCCTCAGGTCTAGGTGCGGCGTCTCCTGAGGAGTTTCTCTTCTCCACTTCTCCTTCATTTTCTTCTGTATTCAAACATTTCTGTGTGCTTTACTCTGCTGGATATTAAAGAATTCCATTGCTACTCTCTCCAACACCTATCAATTGGTGATTTCATTGAGAGGAACTTTTGAGAGAGTGAGTTCAGTGGAAGTCTTGGCTTACAGGCCGACGCGTCGACCTGCAGTGAGAAACATCTACTGGCTTCTGACCAGGTGAGCCGCATGCAACTGATTGAGTGACCAGACTTTCGTCTCTCGAAGGAGGTGCGTATTGCTATCCTTCCGCTCACGCAGGACGAAACAGACGCAACAACTGCACCTGAGGTGGGTGGTCCTGGTTCATGCGGAGCAGCAGACACAGTCTACTCATTAGGACTAAATCGCAGCAGCAAATGACCATGAGAATGGAGAACAAAATTGCCAAATTGGAGTCAAAGTAGAGGACATGCAGTCCGGAATCCAACATCATGAGGTAGGACAACAACGCTAGGAAGTAGCACTTCAATGACTGGAAGTCCAAATGCGAGACATGTTGACACAACTATCTCGGCTTTAAATAAATTTGACAACCCGTGAGGGGCGAGCAGATGACAAGGGGAAATCTGTGATTATCGAAGAAGGCGGGAGTAGTTTGAGGACAAAGGTAGAGGAAAGAGAGCAACGTTTGGGGTACGAGGTGAATGACAAAGGTATGCGCAAAACAGAATTGGCAGCACTATGTGCGTTTTTGAAACCAGTAGAGATGCCGATTTTTTTTGGTGCGGATCCAGTGTCGTGGATCGTACGAGCAGAAATCTACTTCTCAATCCAGCGTATCCGAGAGGAGTTGAAGGTTTCTTTGGCGCAATTGAGTATGAAAGGGATGGTGCAGTATTGGTATAACAACCCTGCTTTTTATTACACACTTAAACCTGATTTATTACATAAAATCTTCACTTGATACAACATAGAAGATCGAGAGGTCTAGTGTCTTTGGGGGTTAGGAACATTACATAACAACTTAGAACATAAAACACACAACATCTTTATTGAAAACTTCCTTTACATGACCACTACATTCCCTCGTACTTAACATTGCATGAGATAACCTGAGGACATGCATAAGAAAAATGTGAGTTATAAAGCCCAATAAGGGAATAAATATGGAACAACAGAAGAAATAAAATACATGTTAGACAATAGACATATCAATGGAGCACAAAAGAAACATGAACATAAAGGCATGATAAAACATGATAATCATAACATGGAAATGTGACAATAACACTTAACATGGAATTAGAATGAGCCAAAGCTCAATGCACATGGAGCATGAGTAAACCCTCATTGCACATGAAGCACGAGTAAAACCTCGTTGCACTTGAATTAGCATGAGTCAACACCTATTGCACATGACGTATCATGATACTATACTTTACCCAATGCATTGGAGCGCTATCAGGACGCACCCTTCTTAAACATTTCATTTCATGCATAAGTGTGCCACATGGATCATATAACATGGAATCAATCAACATCATAAGTTATTCCACGATCAAGTAATGTGGAATAAATACATGAAAGTACCATTCAACAGGTATATGTGCATAAAGGTGAATACCCTTGATAGAGACATGGGTATGATATTCACTACACAATGATCTTGGCTTGGAAAAATGCGGTTCAGTTTCGGTAGCATAACGGCGTAACATAAGGATTAATGAAAATAGTTGATGAGATAGAAAAGGGTGTCTCATCATATGTACATGAAATGGACAGTAAGAGGGTCATATGGATACATGTCTCAACAAACGTAATGGAACTTAGATGCATAATACAAAAGAATTACTTGGATGTAAAAGAGGAGAGAGAAATCCCTCACGGAATTTCGGCATGGTAACGGGTGTACATGAGAGGTTTTAATGAGAGAGAAAGGTGTCTCCCATCATCCAAACATAAAGAGGATAGTATGGGGGAGGTGCGAAATCATACCCCAACGTTTGTAATTGAAAACAAAAGGGCATAACAACTTAAAGAAAATTAGACAAAAATGAGAAAGGAAGAAATCTCTTACTTGGAAGTGTGATCCCAAAGGCTTGGGAGAGGCTTGAGAGAGGCTTCTTGGGAGCTTGGGGCAGCTTGGGAGGATTCTAGAGAGAGGAGGGCAGGGGATGGTCGAACTCCAAAGGCTTTGAGTGAAGAGGAAGTGGGAGCTTGGGTGGGTTTATATCGGAAAGGAGAGAGAATTCTTTATTATTTAGGTTTGAGACACCTCACATTAAACTAATCAATACCACAAACCAGCTCATGGTTTTTGTCCATGGTTTTTGCCAAAGGGGAGTGAAAAACAATATTTTATAAGGCCAATGACCGAACTTCTTAAAATAATAGGGTTGTTTATGTGGAGGTGAATCACACTCTCAAGAAAAACAATTTAAAAAGACAAAATGTTTTATAAGTCTTGGAGGGTCCACAAAAGCTTTGTAAAATAAATCAAACAAATCTAAAATCACATTATTTTAATACTAAAACATATATTGGCTGAACATAATGTTTATAGTATTTTATTACCTCACTATTGAGTCATTATGATGTCATAAAACACATTATATATTTAAACGGTATTTAATTTTTACCCAAAAATTCGACTTGTCTCAGAAAATTATGAAAAATTCACCGTTGGATAATTTCGACGTCCTGATTCCAAAAATAATATTCATTTTATCTAAATAATTTTATAAATATGTGAATTTTTTACTTTTAAAATAAAAACCGACATTTACCGAAAATTCATGGGTTTTGATAAAAACAGTTTTCAAACCTTAATAAAAATTACAATTGCATTCATAAAATTATATGATTATTTATATTTAATAAAAAGTAATTTAATAATAATATTTTATTAAAATATTATTTAATTCAAAAATCCATTAATTCATCAAAATAGATTTATTAGTCGAATATTAACTAAAAATACTATTTGTGCTTTAAAAACTATTTACAAAGTAACAATAATAAAATGAATGCACATTTTTTATACAAAAATAATGTACATTGTCATAGTGCTAGAGTCTTGTTACATAACCCCTTATAACACCCGCATAAGACCGAAGGGTAAGATGTGCGATGGTAACAGGCTCTTGGGGTGGCTCGGATAACATCGCTCGGGTGATAATCTCTATTAACTTTCACTTCTCCCGTAGTCGGTTCTGCTCGAGCTTAACGTGCTCAAGCTCGGCTTTAGCTTGGTCAAGAGCGAAGCCCAATGACGCCACCTCCTTTCTGAGCTCTGACAAATGGGCTTCGTATGGGGCAAGTCTACTGGATGAGGCCATCGCTTCCTTTGTCTGAGTAAATTGGATTTGTTAAAGCCCTATATTTATACTAATCATGTGATCACTGTTCAACGACTATATTAACAACTGTCACAATTAATAATGGTATTTTAAAATCCAGAAATATAAAACCAATGAAGTTCACATTTTATATAACCATAATAAGACATTTAATTAGATCAAGAGGAATTTTTATTAATGAATGTTTGGGTCGTTACAGTCTTCTCCCCTTAAGAAATTTCGCCCTCGAAATTTCCTTTTCCCACACTAAAACAGATGTGGGTGACTTTGCTTCATCACTTCTTCCGATTCCCATGTCGTTTCTTCAAACTTGTGGTTTCGCCACAACACCTTGACAAGGGGTATTGTCTTATTTCGTAGAACTTTTTATCTACGATCTATAAGATCTTCACTGGTTGCTCCTCGTAAGAAAGATCATCCTTTAGCTGTACTACCTCTGAAGAGAGTACATGTGAAGGGTCTGGTATGTACTTCCTTAAGAGGGATACATGAAAGACATGTACTTTGGCCATGGTAGGTGGAAGTGCTAGTCGATAGGCTACAGCCCCAACACGATCAAGAATCTCGAAGGGGTCAATGTACTTAGGACTTAACTTCCCTTTCTTTCCAAACCTCATGATCTTTTTCCTTGGAGATATGCGTAAAAATACCATGTCTCCAACTTTAAACTCAAGGTCTCATCAACGGTTATCTGCATAACTCTTTTGTCGACTCTGAGCTGCCTTGATATGCTGCTGAATGGTTTTCACCTTCTCCACCATTTCGACCATTTCTGGTCCTAGCTGCTTGTTAGAGTTGGTGTCTTGAGAACCAACTGTTTATACTTTGATTACATAAATGTACACTTATTATATATTGTTCATTGTTCTGCATGACTATAATATAACATTGTCCTGGAATATTTGTTGCATTAATAAGGTCATGGCAGATCCCCGCTATGATGAAAATCTTGAAATGCTATAACAATATTCTTAAAAAAAGTTCTACGGTTGGATGATGTTGGAGTCTGTATCCCACATCGGACTTGAGGTCCGGTGTGGTCTTTACCATTTATTATAAATACACCCCAAGGGCTCCTTAGGAGAATGACCTTGGGGGTTCGGTTCCTTTCTTTTATTTCTCTACATGGTATCAGAGGAGGTTTTTTGAACCCTCAATCCCACCCTCCCTAATTTTTTTCCCCTTCGTTTAGGGTTTCCCGGTCCGGGGGGGGGCGGCGGCTCCAATCCAAATAGCCGCCCCCTCCCTCCGTGACTCCATACGACGCGGCCCCTCCTTCCCGGTGATCTCCCGTCGGCCTTCTCTGCGCGCAACCCTCCCGACGGCCTCTCCCTCCCGGTGATCTCCCCCTGTTCCGCCGCAGTCCCGGCGCCGCTTCGGCTTCCCGCCTCTGTGCCGGCTTCCTCCCCAGGCGGACCTCAGGTGCGCTCGCCCGCGCCTCTCCGTCGCGCTCACCTCTGCGCATCCCGTCGGCTCCACCTCCCTGCGCGCGACGGCCCGGTCCTGACGCCCTCTCCCACCCTGCGCGACGGCCCGCCTTCCGCAGCGGCACCCTTCCGCGACGGCTCCCTGCGCGACGGCCCTGCCTCCTGCTGCGGCATCCCGACACCGGCGCCCGCCTCTCCCTCCCGGTGCGGCTCCACCTCCCTGCGCGCGGCCCGCTCCTCCTGCGCGCGCATCCCGTCGCCGCGACTCCCGGCGCACCTCCTCCCGGTTCTGCCCGGATCGCGACATCTCCGCCGGCGCTCCATCCCCGCGCGCTCGCATCTCCCGGCTCCCGGCTCCCCGACTCCCGGCTCGCCCCTGCGTCCTGTGGCCTCCCGCGCCTCCCTCTGCTCCCGCGCGCTCGCATCTCTCGGCTCCCGGCGGCATCTCCCAGTCCGGCGACCCCTCCCCGGCGACCTCGCCTGCTGCTCTCCGGCGGCCAGATCCGGACAGCTCCGGCCGAATCCGGTTGGATCCGGTGATTTCCGGCCAGATCCAGGCTACTCCGACCGGCTCCGGCCTGATCCAAAGATTTCCAGCCAGTTCCGGCGATATCCGGACTGTTCCGGGCAGATCCGGGCAGATCCGGCCTGTTCCGGCCAGCAGCCGGCCTCCACCCGTGCTGGCCGCTCCACGCAGGTGGCCTCCTCCAACTTCCAGCGTCGTCTCCCGGCCTCCTGCACCCTCGCCGGCCTCCTCCTGCGGATCCCCGCCTCGCCGGCATCTCCCGGCACCTCCCGGCAGCCGCATCTCTCTCCTCCGGCACGTCCATTCGCTGGCGCAGTAGCTCGACATCCTCGGATTTGTGCCCGTTGGCGCCGCCAGTTCCGCAACGATTTCTGCGGAATCCCCGCCTCCCGTCGCCGGCCCCGCAAGTGCGGTTTTCCCGGTGCTAGTTTGGATTTCCCGGCGTTTCAACGACCGGCCCCACTAGTGCGGCATTCCTGGCGCTCCGTCAACCAGCCGATCTGAGTGGTTTCTTCTGCTGCGCCCGCAACCTCATCCATCCATCATCCTGCGGAGGAGCTTCGATCGTGAGGGGGAGCAGCAACTTTTGCAGCTTTCTTTTTATTTCGTCATGTTTTGTCATCAAGCTGGGTATGTCCAGCTTGAGGGGGAGTGTTAGCGTCTGTTTTTATTGTTTTCTTTTCATTATGTGTCCAAGCTAGGTACACCTAGCTTGAGGGGGAGTGTTGGAGTCTGTATCCCACATCGGACTTGAGGTCCGGTGTGGTCTTTACCATTTATTATAAATACACCCCAAGGGCTCCTTAGGAGAATGACCTTGGGGGTTCGGTTCCTTTCTTTTATTTCTCTACAGATGACATACTATGATAGGACACATAGTATACAGACCGTCATGTGCGAGTACTCATAAGAAGACGAGACTCTCTCTCCTGGAGTTCGCACTTGGTAATCTCCAAGATGAGAGATTATGAGAACAGACCCGCCAGTAGTAATTCCGCATGTTTTGGTGTCATCAGACATTGCTATCTACGAGCACGTGTAATGGTCTTTAGACTGGAAGATTATCATTAACTCATGTCATGACTCGCGCACTTAGATTTGCTGACGAAAACCGTCACGAAGACAATTGGCGGGAAGTAGAGTACGTTGGGTGTGTCACGAATGACATGTTGTTAATGGATAAGTCGAGGAAGGATTTGTCCCTTCTATATTTATGGAAGTAGATATCTCGGACCCTTTGATTGAAATAAAACTGTCGCCCAAATTCCATGACCATGGTGTCATGACGAGTTTATTTCTGGAAGTCAAAGAATGACAGATCAAACATATAGGTTTATAACACTGCCATGAAACCTGCTTGATGAGACATTGAGACAAAGAGATTAAATTACACGGTAAGCGTTCGTATGAGGTGACACGTCAATGCGGCGTCAACTTCTTTCTCATGGGTGCCTTGATCCGTTGTTAGATAGTAATCTTGGACTTCAGACAAACCCACCTAATGCCAACGAGAAAGAGGCCTAGAGGGTCACACACTAAGTGTATCCAAGTATCTCAAGTAGAATAAAGATTATTCCCGTATGTGGTTTAATAATTATTCAAGGAAGCCTAACTCGTTTTAATGTTGGAGGAAGAATAAAATGAAAACAAGATATACACGCCGTGTACATTCAATGCACACGCTGTGTAGTTTTCATTTTGGAAAGGAAATGAAAAACGAGTACACGTCGTGTATTAATGATTACACGCCGTGTAGTTTTTCCAGTCGGGATTTTGAGGAAATAATATCGTTTTATTAAATGATATTTATTATAATCAGCGTGAGCGCATGTCAAGGAATTAATGATTCGACATGAAAGTTTTCAATAAGAGTTAATGAAATAAATAAAACGCGTAACGCGTTTATTTATTGTCATAACTCTATAACCTCAAACCCGATTATAAATATCCTTACAACCCCAACACTTTTTTCTAATCGTTGTGCACAACAATTCTGGAGAATTCTCTCAAGGCCGAAAGAACTCCTTCCTCCAAGAACGCTCTCAAGACCGAGAAAGATTCTCCTCCATCGGATCAAGGCGATCTAAGGCGGACAACGCAAGCAAAGGCTTCTCCACGCTAGCACCCGGAGATTCCTTTGGCGACGTCCATAGATATGTGGTGCACTGTGGATTACCACTAGAGGAAGTCTACACTTGGCTTCTGCGACGCAACGACGAATCATATCGGAACGTGATCAGAAATATCAACGAAGAAAGAACGCCATAAAAGGTACTTCTTGTCAATTAATTAAATTAATTATAATCAACCTGTGATGATCCTCCTTTGTGGTTCCGAGACTATTCTTCTTTTTTGTTTATTTCTGTGATTCGATCCGTGGAGTCTGGCGTTTATCGTCGTATTGATTTCGGATTGATCATTGCTAATGACAAAAAGTCAAGTGGGCACATCCACCCACGAGCTTTCGCTGCGCTCGGGACCTTCACAACTTACGCTCACCGACTTCATCCCAACATGCCAGTGTTCTGCACCTCTTCCCACACAAGGCTTCATAAGGTGCCATTCGGATGCTTGAGTGGAAACTATTATTGTAGGAGAATTCAACCAGTGGAAGATGTTGGTCCCACCCTCCTTTGAAGTCCATATAACACGCTCTCAACATGTTCTCAAGTGTTTGGATAGTCCGTTCGGATTGGCCATCAGTTTGAGGATGATAAGCCGTATTGAAGTTCAACTCAGTATCTAGAGCATGTTGAAGACTCTTCCAAAACTTAGAGGTGAATCTTGGATCTCGATCGGATACAATAGATAGTGGTACTCCATGCAGCCTTACCACTTCCCTGATATATATCCGTGCCAGCTGATTTAACGAGAAATCCTCCCGAATTGCAATGAAGTGTGCGAACTTTGTAAGACGATGCACAACAACCCAGATTGCATTGTTGCCTTTGGATGTCTTCGGAAGTCCGGTGACAAAATCCATGGTGATGTTCTCCCATTTCCATACTGGTATGGACAATGGTTGCATCATCCCCTTAGACTTCTGCCTCTTTGCCTTCACTTGCCGACACACCAGACACTTTGATGTATACTTAGCGATCTCTTTCATATTATCCCACCAATAATGCTCTTGGAGATCTCGATACATCTTTGTGTTTCCTGGGTGAATAGAGAAATTTGAACTATGCGCATCATCCAAAAGTTCCTTCTTCAGCTCCGGACTTGATGGAACACATAGTCTTTTCTCAAATCTCTTAATTCCTTCTTCATTAACATTGAACTCCGAGGATTTCTCTTTTCTGATAGCTTCCACTCTTCTGAATTCCCACATCATCCTTTGAGCATCCTTTAATCTTTCCAAAAGAGACGGTTGAACAATCATTTGTGAAAGGATTGATGATGTTCCCTTCTTTATGATTCCCATGTCCATCTTCATCAAATCTAAGAAGATTGAGTCCTTCTCAATTCTCATCAATGATAGAATTGCTGGGTCCTTTCTACTTAAGAGCATCTGCTACCTTGTTCGCTTTCCCAGGGTGGTAATGGATTGAGCAGTTATAGTCTTTGATCAACTCTAACCATCTTCGTTGACGCATGTTCAACTCTTTCTGTGTGAATATATTTTTGAGGCTTTTGTGGTCCGTATATATTTCACACTTCTCCTCAAAGAGATAATGCCGCCAAATTTTTAAAGCGAAGATCACCACAGCCAACTCCAAATCATGTGTTGGATAATTCTGCTCATGAACTTTCAATTGCCTTGAAGCATAGGCAATAACTTTGTCATTTTGCATCAACACACAGCCCAGGCCCTTCTTCGAAGTATCACTGAATACCACAAAAAGTTCTCCACTTGTGGGTAAAGTGAGCACGGACGCAGTGATAAGCCTCTTTTTTAACTCCTTGAAGCTTTTTTCGCATTCATTACTCCAATCAAACTTTACTCCTTTCCGAGTTAGCTTGGTAAGAGGGTTGGACAATCGTGAGAAATTTCTCACAAATCGTCGATAATATCCAGCTAATCCCAAGAAGTTATGGATATCCGTTACCGATGTTGGCCTCGACCATCCCTCAATTGCATCTGTTTTGAAGGGATCCACAGATATCCCATTGCTTGTGATGATATGACCCAAGAATGAGACTTCCTTCAACCAGAACTCACACTTGCTGTACTTTGCATAGAGATTCTCCTTCCGCAAGGTCTCTAGTACAATTCTTAAATCCTCATGATCCTCATTGGTTTTGGAGTATATCAGAATATCATCTATAAAAACTACCACAAATTTGTCGAGGTAATCCCTAAAGACTTTATTCATCAAGTCCATGAAGATTGTTGGATCATTAGTGAGTCCGAAAGGCATTACTATGAATTCATAGTGCTCGTATCTTGTACGAAAAACAGTCTTGGGGATATCTTCTTTCTTCACCCTTGATAATATCTCGACCGCAAATCCACCTTGGAGAATTATTGTGCTCCACGCAACTGATCGAACAAGTCATCAATTCGTGGGAAATGATACTTGTTCTTTATTGTGATTTTGTTAAGCTCACGATAATTGATGCAAAGACGCATTGACCCATCCTTCTTCTTGACGAAGAGCACTGGTGCACCCCATGGTGAAGCACTTGGGCGTATAAACCCTTTATCCAGATTCTTCTGTAGTTGTTTCTTCAGCTCCTTAAGCTCCACGACAACCATTCTATACGGAGTCTTTGATATTGGCAATGCCCCAGGTATAAGATCAATTGAGAATTAAACATCCCTTCTAGGAGGAAGACCAGACAATTCCTCGGGAAACACTTCAGCAAATTCCCTCACAATAGGCATGTCTTCAAGGATGGTTGCCTCTTTAGACTCAATCATCTGAGCCAGATATGCGTGCTCATAGGGCATTAATATCCACGCTTGAGATGATGGAGCTAAAGAAGATTCATCTTCCTCCTTGCACTTGTATAGAATCGGAGGCCGATTCTCCACATGGAGAGTGATTTCCCTCTCACAACAATTTATGTTGGCTCTATATAAGGAAAGCCAATCCATGCCAAAAATTGCATCAAATTCCACCAGAGGGAGTATGACGAGGTTCGCCGGGAAATTCAATCCACAGATTATGACAGGGGAGGAGTTATATTAATGGGATGCAATGATTGCCCCATTTGCCGTACTTACCGACATCTTTACTTCCATGATTTGTGGTGGTGTTGAGATTGTTCTACTAAACTTTTGAGATATAAAAGAATGCGTAGAACCTGAATCAAAAAGTACGTTTGCTATTCTTGAATGAATAACTAGCGTACCTGTCACCACTTCGTTGTCGGGGTTCACTTCGGCAGTAGTGATGACAAAAGCTATCCCTTGGTGCCTTGGAGGTTGTTGGTTGCCTCCGAAATTCCTTGGCTTAGGGCACTGATTTGCAAGATGCCCTGATTCTTTGCAGTTGTAGCAATGAACAACACGTTGAGGTTCGAACGGAGCGTTCCTCTCCTCTGTTGCAGCCGCGAGTTTTTCTTGTCGGCAGTTAACAGCTAGGTGCCCTTCTCTTCCACACCTAAAGCATTTCCTCGTCCCCTTCAGACAATTTTCGGGATGCTTTTTTTCGCACCTTTGGCAAGTGGGGTGCTGGATCTTCTTAGTACCGTTGGATTTATCCATTGGACCGCCAACATTGAAGTCCACCTTACGCTTCTTATCCCCATGATACCTTTGAGATTCTCCAATCTCCATTTCGACCTTGAGGGCATATTGGACAATTTCCTCATAGCTGTCGAAGTCAATGATCGCCAGCGCTTTCCATAGGCTAGGTTTCAACCCACCAAAGAAGCGGTCAACCTTGCATTCGGGGGTAACGACAAAGCCGGAGGCGTATCGTGCAAGCCTTGTGAAGTTTGCCTCGTACGCTCCGACAAATTCGTCGTCTTTTTGCTTGAGGGCAAGGAAGTTCCTTTCCATCTTAAGTTGGAGGGTGCGTGAAAAATATTTATCGAAAAACATTTTCTGGAAATTCTTCCATTCCAACGCCTCGATCTCTTCCTCAGACTTCGTATTTTTGATCAAATGTCCACGATTGATCGACTTCACCTTCCATACGATAAGCAGCCAGAAGAACCTTATCTTGTTCGGAACATTGAAGGATGGAGAATATCTTTTCAATGGAGTTGATCCATTGTTCGACGATTGAGGGACCAAACGATCTATTAAAAGTAGGAGGCCTTTGTCTCATGAATCTCTCGATAGCGACTTGTTCTTTCTTAAGGGAGGTTAAACGTTCCTCTTGACCCATGTTTCTATTCAAAGTTTGAGTTAACTGAGAGAGAAGTGTGACAAAGTTCGCGATTCCCGCTTCCATCGGATTGAGCATCTCATTTGCACAGTCATCACATTGATCTTCACCTCGGTTGTTAGCCCGAGTTCTCCTATTACCGGCCATTGGCTGGAATAAAAAGAAATTTAGGGGTAACACATAAAGGGTAATCCAAGGGCAAAACTGATGACTTATAAATAACTTTTATTTCCTTAACTTATGAATCCACAGGCTTCAATCTATGCTATCCATGATCTATTTTCTAACATATATTCTTAGGGACATTTTTTTTAATTCCCTTTGTAGGTTGAGAAACCCCCTTACCTTCAAGGTGAGGTGGGGCCCTTCTTTTATGGAATGAGAAGGCGGAATGTACAAAGGAGTATTCCGATGTGGGACTCGGAAATACCCATAATAATAATAAAAAGAGGGTTTAACACTCCCCCTCAAGTTGGACATGCCCAACTTGGACAACGAGTCCCACAAAAAATAAAGAAGACATTATACAAGACCAAGACACACTCCCCCTCAAGCTGGGCGTCAGATGCTGTGGATCCTCAGCTTGGAACTGAGCGAGGTGAAGCGAGCACCGGGGAGACCTTTGGTGAAGATGTCGGCAAGTTGGTCCGCCGTCGGAATATGGCTAAAGCTGACATGATTATGTTCCAGGTGGTGGCGAAGAAAGTGACAGTCCACCTCAATATGCTTCGTGCGTTCATGGAAGACGGGATTCGAAGCAATTTTAGTGGCTGCCTGATTATCACACCATATGTGAGCAGAAGTCTGCTGAGGAAAGCCAAGCTCCTGGAGGAGTTGCCGAAGCCAAATGATCTCTGTAGTGACGGTGGCCATGACACGGTACTCAGACTCGGCACTGGAGCGAGAGACGACCGTCTGTTTCTTGTTGCGCCAAGAAATGAGGTTGCCTGCTAAGAATATGACAAACCTAGAGGTAGATTTCCGAGTGGCAAGGCAACCAGCATAATCAGCATCGCAAAATGCCTCAATATGCTGATGAGGATGCCGGGAGTAGCGAAGACCACGGGCAGGATCTCGCTTGATGTACTTGGCGATGCGGATGACAGCATCCCAATGAGAGGTGGTCGGATGCTCCATAAATTGACTCACTTTGGCAACTACACAGGAAATGTCGGGTCTAGTCATGGTGAGATAATTGAGTTTGCCCATCAATCGACGGTACCGCTCGGGATGTGGATACAGTGCCGAGGAGGCATAAAGAGACCGTTCCCCAGGCTCTAGAGGAGTGTCGACCGCAGTGGCCTGAGTCAGCCCAGCATCCTGCAATATATCCAATGCATACTTTCGTTGGCAGAGTGAGATGATGTCCGAAGAATAGGAAACCTCGATGCCTAGGAAGTATGTGAGAGGACCGAGATCCTTAGTGTGAAAGTGCTGGTGAAGATGGGCTTTGAGATGGGTGATACCCACAGAGTCGCTGCCGGTGATGATGATATCATCCACATATACGACCAATAAGATGCAGCCATGAGTGGTCGTCCTGTAGAAGACAGTGTGGTCCTTCATACTGCGAGAAAGCCCAAAGTCGGTGACGACCGTGTTAAAGCGGCCGAACCAAGCACGGGGAGACTGCTTGAGGCCGTAAAGAGAGCGGCGAAGACGGCAGACTCGAGATTCAGCGCCGGAGGCACAAAATCCGGGGGGCTGCTGCAGATAAACTTCTTCCTCAAGGAAGCCATGGAGGAAGACATTCTTGACATCCAATTGATGAAGATGCCAATGATGATGGGCGACGAGAGAGATGAATAATCGGACAGAGGCCATCTTGGCAACCGGTGAGAAGGTATCAAAGTAGTCAATACCGTAAGTCTGTGCGAAGCCTTTGGCCACAAGACGGGTTTTGAGGCGATGGAGAGTGCCATCGGGATTCAGCATGACGGTGTAAATCCATTTGCTGCCCACTGCCGTTCGCCTGCTGGAAGGGGTACAAGATCCTAAGTATGGTTTTCCTCCAGAGTCTGCAATTCATCCCGCATTGCAGCTAGCCACCCGGGGTGAGATTTGGCATCACCAACTGTGCGAGGTATATAAACTGTCTCCAGAGCGGACAAACCCCTGTATGAAGATACAAATAGAGGAGCATTTTGGCAGGAGCGAGTACCTTTCCGTAGGGCAATGGGTAAGTCCTCGGGTGGCGGAGCAGGAGCATCAGACGAAGCGGGAGCATCGGTGTCATTGGCCGGGTCGGGGGATACAGTCGATGGACGTCGGGAGTAGACCTGACCAAAATGGGTGTCAACAGGAGTTGACACCGGTGGAGGGTGGATGATGAGAGGAAGACAATCATCGATGACAGGGTCAGGATGAGGAGAAGGAAGGGAGAACAGAGAACTCTCAACAAAAGCAACGTCGACCGAGATGACATACCGTCGTAGGTCGGGGGAGAAACAGCGATATCCGCGCTGAGTGCGGGAGTAGCCTAGAAATATGCAGCGGAGAGATTTGGGAGCGAGTTTGGAGAGACCTGGACGTGTGTCGCGAACGTAACAGAGGCATCCAAACACGCGAATGGGAAGGGAGTGAAGGGGAGGGAGGAGAACAGAGTCCGAAAAGGAGTCTCCCCCTGAAGGATAGAGGAAGGAAGACGGTTTATCAAGTAGGTGGCGGTGAGAATGACATCGCCCCAAAAATGCAGAGGCACCTGTCGGTGAAAGAGGCGGGCACGAGCAGTCTCCAGAATATGTCTGTGTTTCCGCTCGGTCACGCCATTCTGCTGGGGTGTATCAGGACAGAAGGTCTGATGAAGGATGCCTTTCGTCTGGAGAAACTGCCGAAAGGAAGTGGAGAGATACTCACGCCCATTGTCCGAGCGGAGACATTTGATAGATGTGGAAAATTGGTTCTGAATTTCATGGTAAAAGGTTTGGAAGGTGGAAAACACTTCGGAGCGTTCTCGAAGGAGGTAAAACCAAGTCATTCGCGAATAATCATCGATGAAAGATGTATAGTATTTATATCCCAAATGACTCGAAATGGTACAAGGATCCCAAACATCTGAATGAACCAGATCAAAAGGGTTTGAGGCTCGTGTATCCACCCGAGGAATGTATGTAGTGCGATGATGTTTTGCAAAAGTACATGACTCACAATGAAAAGAAAGACTTCGACTAAATTCTCGAAAAAGCTGATGAATGGTGGATGACGGCGGGTGTCCCAACCGGGAATGAAGATCCAATACTCGAGAAGAGGTAGACGAGCAAGCGATGGGTGCCGGTCCATCGAACATGTAGACCCCGTCCCGAAGTCGGTCTCTACCAAGTTCCCGGTTCGTTGTTTGCTCCTGAAAAACAACGCCAGAGGAGGTAAATATGGCAGCACAATTATAATCTCTTGTCAACTTACTGATGGAAAGAAGATTAAATGGACTGCGGGGCACATGTGCCACAGAGGGTAGGTGAATCGACGGAGTTAGGGAGCATGCGCCGAAGCCCGCAATGGGGATAGTGGAACCATCAACGACAGTGATGGCTGAGGAACCGACATAAGGGCAGTAAGAGGTCAACATACCAGCATCACCGATGAGGTGGTCGGAGGCACCTGAGTCCAACATCCATGCAGGGGAGCGACGACCGACAAAGGCAGCGGACCGAGCAGAATGGGCCAGAGAAGCCGAGGATGGGCCGGGGTCGGCAGAGTCCCGAGGATCATGAGTCAGCCGGATGTCGGCCATAGACAGGTCCAGAGAATGAGGAAGAGTGGCGACTGCCGACGGCGCCTCCTGGACCGCTGTCTGTCCCTGTCGCGGGCGCTGAGATGGACGTCCATGCAGGACCCAACATCGGTCAATCGAGTGGCCAACCTTGCCACAATGTTGACAGAGGGGACGTGGACGACCTTCCACACGACCACGTCCATGAGATCCCGAGGAGCGGCCACCGTCATGACTGACGAGAGCTGAGTGGTCGATAATGGGGGTGGGAGGAGGAAGAGCCCGCTGGGCCTTGCTCAACCGATGATAAACCTGCGGGATCTCCAGCGTCGAAGGGCTAGCGAGCAGCTCAGTTGCCGTGGTGGCAAACTCCGGAGCGAGGCCGCTGAGAAGAGTGAAGATGCAGAGTTGGTCCCGCTGGGTCTGAGCTTCTGCCGGTGTTTGTGGAATGGGCCACAACTCCTGCAATTCATCACGAAGCCCTTTCCATTCCATGAAGTAGGCGGTAAAGGACTGGTCCTGCTGTCGAACATGGGACAATCGCTGAAGGAGATCGGACACCCGAGCCAGGTTGTTGGTCTCGGAATACATGATATTCAAGGAGTCCCATAGCTCTTTGACGGTATTCGCCGTGCGGGTGACATCTTTGACCGATCGTTCCATGGAATTGACCAGCAGAGCGAAGATCTTGCTGTCAGCAAGCTTCCATGTACGATATTTGGGGTCAGTCGAAGCCGGGGGAGGATCCTCAAGGTGATGATCGAGGTCCATCCCGGTCAGGGACATCACCACAGTCTTCCGCCAGATGAAGAAATTTGTGGAGTCCAATCGGTCATCCACAAGGCGGGAAGAAGCGGTGATCATCTGCGGCAGAGGGGAGGAGTCTGCCATGGAAGCGTCGTGTAGGTGGAGAAGACGCAGTGGTGGGTAGTGCCGGAATCAGAGAGACGTGCCGGGAAGAGGAGCTCGCCGGGGACTGGAAGAGCCGGGAGGAGCCCGGTCTGCTTGGATGGAGCCGGTGCGTTTGGAGGGAAGATCCAGGGAGCGACGACGGGCCGGGAGGGCGCGCAGGGGGCCGGGAGGAGTCGTGATGGAGGGTCGCGCCTGGGAGGAGTCGCCGGGAGAAGGAGGAGGCGCGACGGAGGAGCCTTGCCGGATGAGCGCGCAACGGGACCACGAGGGGCGACGGGAGGCACGACGGGAGGCGTCGCGGGCAGCAACGGGAGGCGCGGGAGGTGTTGTGCGCACAGGAGGACGACTGGGAGAGGCGCTGCGGACCGGTTCAGTCGTCGGGAGATGCGAAAGCCAGTGCGAGCAGTTGCGGGAGTGCTGGGAGTGCACAGAGGAGGTTCGTGCGTAGTGGGAGAGGCGCTGCGGACCGGGTCTGTCGCTGGGAGATGCGGGAGCCGGTGCGTGCAGGTGCGGGAGCCGAAACGACCGCCGGGGAAGGCGGAAGTTGTTGAGGAGGCGGGCGACGGGAAGTGACGGGAGGTGTGGCGGGGCCGCAGGCGCCGGGAAGGACTGGTAGGGTGAGCGGGAGCCAGACGGAGCAGCGTCGCGCTTGGGTGGAGGTCGGACGAGGCGACGGGAGGGTCGCCGTGGGGAGGCGCCACGGCGAGGAGGGCTCGCGCGCAGGAGAAGCAGCTGCCGTGAGGGAGGGCGCACTGGGGAGTCGGACCGGGCAGGAGGCGCCGGGGAAAGAGGGTGCAAAAAATGCACCGGGGAGGCGGGCCAGACGTAGTTGGAAAACCGCAAATAAGAGCGGGGAGGAAAAAAAATTGAGAGGAGAGTTCGGGATTAGGTACCCTCTGATACCATGTAGGTTGAGAAACCCCCTTACCTTCAAGGTGAGGTGGGGTCCTTCTTTTATAGAATAAGAAGGCGGAATGTACAAAGGAGTATTCCGATGTGGGACTCGGAAATACCCATAATAATAATAAAAAGAGGGTTTAACACCATTAATAAAGGTTCATACTAAGCTTATGAATTTACCAAAGCATATCCTCCGGGAGTGTCGTAACCAAGAGTGCAGCAAGGCCCGTTGTTGTGCACCAGTTCTCGTTTGAGTCTAGCTCAAAGCGGTGTTTTCGGGTTTTACCCCTAAGATACATCTGTGCCAGAGCCGCTTCTACCTGCTCGTATCCAGACATGGATGTATTTGCTTGATAAACCACTTATTCAATACTCACCAATACTTAGGGATGTTTTTATTATACTTATTCTTGTCTCTAAGTCTTCACTAGGGTTTTCTAATCCTAATCCCAATTCAAAAAATAACTAAACCTATCCTCTGATACCAACTATAACAACCCTGCTTTTTATTACACACTTAAACATGATTTATTACATAAAATCTTCACTTGATACAACATAGAAGATCAAGAGGTCTAGTGTCTTTAGAGCTTAGGAACATTACATAATAGCTTATAACATAAAACACACAACATCTTTATTGAAAACTTCCTTTACATGACCACTACATTCCCTCGTACTTAGCATTGCGTGGGATAACCTGATGACATGCATAAGAAAAAGGTGAGCTATAAAGCCCAGTAAGGGAATAAACATGGAATAACATGAGGAATACAATACATGTTAGACAATAGACATATCAATGGACCACTACATTCCCTCGTACTTAGCATTGCGTGGGATAACCTGAGGACATGCATAAGAAAAAGGTGAGCTATAAAGCCCAGTAAGGGAATAAACATGGAATAACATGAGGAATACAATACATGTTAGACAATAGACATATCAATGGAGCACAAGAGAAACATGAACATAAAGGCATGATAAAGCGTGATAATCATAACATGGAAATGTGACAACAACACTTAACATGGAATTAGCATGAGCCAAAGCTCAATGCACATGGAGCATGAGTAAACCCTCATTGCACATGAAGCACGAGTAAAACCTCGTTGCACTTGAATTAGCATGAGTCAACACCCATTGCACATGACGTATCATGATACTATACTTTACCCAATGCATTGGAGCGCTATCAGGGCGCACCCTTCTTAAACATTTCATTTTATGCATAAGTGTACACATGAATCATATAACATGGAATCAATCAACATTATAAGTTATTCCACGATTAAGTAATGTGGAATAAATACATGAAAGTACCATTCAACAGGTATATGTGCATAAAGGTGAATACCCTTGATAGAGACATGGGTATGATATTCACTACACAATGATCTTGGCTTGGAAAAACGCGGTGCAATTTCAGCAGCATAATGGCGTGAAATAAGGATTCATGAAAATAGTTATGAGATATAAAAGGGTGTCTCATCATATGTACATGAAATGGACATTAAGGGGGTCATATGGATACATGTCCCAACAAACGTAATGGAATTTAGATGCATTTTACTTGGATGTAAAAGAGGAGAGAGAAATCCCTCACGGAATTTCGGCATGGTAACGGGTGTACATGAGAGGCTTTAATGAGAGAGAAAGAGGTCTTCCATCATCCAAACATAAAGAGGACTGTATGAGGGAGGTGCGAAATCATACCCCAACGTTTGTAATTGAAAACAAAAGGGCATAACAACTTAAAAAAAAATTAGACAAAAATGAGAAAGGAAGAAATCTTTTACTTGGAAGTGTGATCCCAAAGGCTTGAGAGAGGCTTCTTGGGAGCTTGGGGCACCTTGGGAGGATTCTAGAGAGAGGAGGACAGGAGTTGGTCGAAGTTCAAAGGCTTTGAGTGAAGAGGAAGTGAAAGCTTGGGTGAGTTTATATAGGAAATGAGAGAGAATTCTTTATTATTTAGGTTTGGGACACCTCACATTAAACTAATCAATACCACAAACCAGCCCATGGTTTTTGCCCATGGTTTTTGCCAAAGGGGAGTGAAAAACAATATTTTATAAGGCCAATGACCGAACTTCTTAAAATAATAGGGTTGCTTATGTGGATGTGAGTCACACGCTCAAGGAAAACAATTTAAAAAGACAAAATGTTTTATAAGTCTTGAAGGGTCCACAAAAGCTTTGTAAAATAAATCAAACAAATCTAAAATCACATTATTTTAATGTTAAAACATATATTGGCTGAACATAATGTTTATAGTATTTTATTAGCTCACTATTGGGTCATTATGATGTCATAAAACTCATTATATATTTAAACGGTATTTAATTTTTACCCAAAAATTCGACTGTCTCAGAAAATTATGAAAAATTAACCGTTGGATAATTTCGACGTCCTGATTCCAAAAATAATATTCATTTTATCTAAATAATTTTATAAATATGTGAATTTTTTACTTTTAAAATAAAAACCGGCATTTACCGAAAATTCACGGGTTTTGACAAAAACAATTTTCAAGCCTTAATAAAAATTACAATTGCATTCATAAAATTATATAATTATTTATATTTAATAAAAAGTAATTTAATAATAATATTTTATTAAAATATTATTTAATTCAAAAATCCATTAATTCATCAAAATAGATTTATTAGTTGAATATTAACTAAAAATACTATTTGTGCTTTAAAAACTATTTACAAAGTAACAATAATAAAATGAATGCACATTTTTTATACAAAAATAATGTACATTGTCATAGTGCTAGAGTCTTGTTACATAACCCCTTATAACACCCGCATAAGACCGAAGGGTAAGGTGTGCGATGGTGACAGACTCTTGGGGTGACTCGGATAACATCGCTCGGGTGGTAATCTCTATTAACTTCCACTTCTCCCGTAGTCGGTTCCGCTAAAGCTTAACGTGTTCAAGCTCAGCTTGAGATTGGTCAAGAGCGAAGCCCAATGATGCCACCTCCTTTTCGAGCTCCGACAAATGGGCTTCGTACGGAGCAAGTCTACTGGATGAGGTCATCGCTTCCTTTTTCTGAGTAAATTGGATTTGTTAAAGCCCTATATTTATACTAATCATGTGATCACTGTTCAACGACTATATTAGCAACGGTCACAATTCATAACGGTATTTTAAAATCCAAAAACATAAAACCAATGAAGTTCACATTTTATATAACCATAATAAGATATTTAATTAGATCAAGAGGAATTTTCATTAATGAAAGTTTGGATCGTTACAATTGGATCGTCTCTTTGAGGCCAATTAAACCAGAGCTCACATGAATGCAACTTAAGGTGGAGCTTTTAGGAAGATATGATAGTGCTGCGGAGGAAGATCCACTGATGTTTTTGAAGGATTTGCGGCAAACAGAATCTGTGGATGAATACATTGATGAATTTGAATGCGTGACCCTTCGATTGCCAGACCTAACTGAAAAATGGTATGCAAGTTTGTTTATAGGAGGATTGAAGTTTGAAATTGGGAGTTCAATGTTGACATTCGAACCACGGAGCAAAACGTAGCTATTAACTTTGGCTAGGAGAGTGGAGAGGGGATTGATGATACAAAGAATAATCAAGGAACCACAGTTACGGAACAGGAGGAACATTCCTTTTGGCTTGGAAAGGAGTTGGCGACAAAAAATCATTCTCATCACACCTGCTGGTGGGAACGGAAGGGTGAGGACACGTGAAGGTGAAGTTGTACCATGCTATAAAGGAGTACGAAATCTGTCCAAAGATGAGTTTGAGGAAAGGAAGGCCAAAAGATTGTGCTATGATTGTGAACAAAAATTCAGTCTGGCACATAGGTGTCTGTAGAATGGGAAAACCCCCTTTCCTTCAAGGTGAGGTGGGGCCCTTCTTTTATAGAATGAGAAGGCGGGATGTACAAAGGAGTATTCCGATGTGGGACTCGGAAATACCCATAATAATAATAAAAAGAGGGTTTAACACTCCCCCTCAAGCTGGACATGCCCAGCTTGGACAACGAGTCCCACAAAAAATAAAGATGACATCATACAAGACCAAGACACACTCCCCCTTGTTAGATTGGTGTTGCCCGATCCGGTTGGGCCGAATGCTTGTGGCCCGCAACTGTAGCGGAGCTGACCGATCGACACCGACAGACACTGTAGTGGTGCGGACTTCGGGGTCAACAGTACTGTAGCGCTTTTGACTTCCAGTCGGCAAACACTGTAGCACTTTTGACAAAGTGAGCCGCCGATCACTGTTGCAACGCGGGCTACTATTCAGAACAGTAGACCGTCTTCTTCATATGTAGCCCATTTTCGGGCTAGGGTTTATGACTTGAAATCCTCTGTAATTTTCGTGCTCCCGAAATCTTAGTGAAATTCTGCCCCTCCCGTGGACGTAGGGATTTTTCCCGAACCACGTAAATCGCCGTGTTCATTGTTGTTTTTCCTTTCTTTCGTTTTCTCATTTTCTGTCGTTGTCTCCCGACGATTCCGCAACACCCCTCAAGCTGGGCGTCAGATGCTGTGGATTCTCAGCTTGGAACTGAGCGAGGTGAGGTGAGCACCGAGGAGGCCTTTGGTGAAGATGTCAGCAAGCTGGTCTGCCGTCGGAATATGGCTAAAGCTGACATGATGATGCTCCAGGTGGTGGCGAAGAAAGTGACAGTCCACCTCAATATGCTTCGTGCGTTCATGGAAGACGGTTTATTAGGTAGGTGGCGGTGAGAATGACATCGCCCAAAAAATGCAGAGGCACCTGTCGGTGAAAGAGGAGGGCACGAGCAGTCTTCAGAATATGTCTGTGTTTCCGCTCGGCCACGCCATTCTGTTGGGGTGTATCAGGCCCATTGTCCGAGCGGAGACATTTGACAGATGTGGAAAACTGGGTCTGAATTTCATTGTAAAAGGTTTGGAAGGTGGAAAACACTTCAGAGCATTCTCGAAGGAGGTAAAGCCAAGTCATTCGCGAATAATCATCGATGAAAGATATATAGTATTTATATCCCCAATGACTCGAAATGGTACAAGAACCCCAAACATCTGAATGAACCAGATCAAAAGGGTTTGAGGCCCGTGTATCCACCCGAGGAATGTATGTATGTATGTAGTGCGATGATGTTTTGCAAAAGTACACGACTCACAATGAAAAGAAAGACTCCGACTAAATTCTGGAAAAAGCTGATGAATGGTGGATGCCGGCGGGTGTCCCAACCGGGAATAAAGATCCAATGCTCGAGAAAAGGTAGACGAGCAAGCGATGGGTGCCGGTCCATCGAACATGTAGACCCCGTCCCGAAGTCGGCCTCTACCAAGTTCCTGGTTCGTTGTCTGCTCTTGAAAAACAACACCAGAGGAGGTAAATATGGCAGCACAATTATAATCTTTTGTCAGCTTACCGATGGAAAGAAGATTAAATGGACTGCGGGGCACATGTGCCACAGAGGGTAGGTGAATCGATGGAGTCAGGGAGCATGTGCCAAAGCCCGCAATTGGGATAGTGGAGCCATCAGCGACAGTGATGGCGGAGGAACCGACATAAGGGCAGTAAGAGGTCAACATACCAACATCATCGGTGAGGTGGTCGGAGGCACCTGAGTCCAGCATCCATGCAGGGGAGCGATGGCCGACAAAGGCTGCGGAACAAGCAGAATGGGCCAGAGAAGCCGAGAATGGGCCGGGGTCGGCAGAGTCCCGAGGATCATGAGTCAGCCGGATGTCGGCCATAGACAGGTCCAGAGAATGAGGAAGAGTGGCGACTGCTGACGACGCTTCCTGGATCACTGTCTGGCCCTGCCGCGGGCGCTGAGGTGGACGTCCATGCAGGACCCAACAACGGTCAATCGAGTGGCCAACCTTGCCACAATGTTGACAGCGGGGACGTGGACGACCTTCCACACGACCACGTCCACGAGGTCCCGAGGAGCGGCCACTGCCATGATCGACAAGAGCTGAGTGGTCGATAATGGGGGCGGGAGGAGGAAGAGCCCGCTGGGCCTTGCTCAGCCGATGATAAACCTGCGGGATCTCCAGCGTCGAAGGGCTAGCGAGCAGCTCGGTTGCCGTGGTGACAAATTCCGGAGTGAGGCCGCCGAGAAGAGTGAAGATGCAGAGTTGGTCCCGCTGGATCTGAGCCTCTGCCGGTGTCTGGGGAACGGGCCAGAGCTCCTGCAACTCATCACGAAGTCCTTTCCATTCCAGGAAATATGCGGTGAAGGACTGGTCCTGGTGTCGAAGATGGGACAGGCGCTGGTGGATATCGGACACCCGAGCCAGGTTGGTCTCAAAATACATAATGTTCAAGGAGTCCCAGAGCTCCTTGACTGTATTTGCCGTGCGGGTGACATCCTTGACCGATCGATCCATGAAATTGACCAGCAGAGCGAAGATCTTGCTATCGGCAAACTTCCATTTCCGATAGCTGGGGTCAGTCGAAGCCGGGGGAGGATCCTCGAGGTGATGATCAAGTTCCATCCCGGTCAGGGACATCACCACCGTCTTCCGCCAGATGGAAAAATTGGTGGAGTCTAACCGGTCATCGACGAGGCGGGTGGAAGCGGTGATCATCTGAGGCAGAGGGGAGGGGTCTGCCATGGAAGCGTCGGGTAGCGGTCAAAGATGCAGTTGGGGGGCAGCGCCGGAATTAGCGGGCGGGTTGGCGTGTCGGGAAGCCGGGAGTAGCAGCGGGCAACGGAAGGTCGTCGGGAGGTGGAGCACGCCGTGTGCACGAAGCGTCGGGAGTAGCCGGGTTTTGTTGAGGATGCCGGGTCGCCTGGAGTGAGCCGTCGGGACCGGTCGCTTTGGAGGGAGCCGCGGCTGGAAAAGAGATTAGAAAAAAAAAACTTATGCTGGATTGCGACGCCGGCGTGGAAGGGAGCCGGAGGGTAGGGAGCTGCCGGGACCGGTGCTGCCTGGATCGGGTCGCTTGGAGGGATCCGCGGCAGGAGGGAAGAAAAAAAAATGTGATGCACGTCGGGGAAGCTGCGGGAGGCGCCGCACGCGCACAGGAGGATTGCCGAGGGTGGGTCGCGGGAGGCGCTGCGGAAGCCGGGAGCAGGGAGCCGCGGTTGGAGATGGCGTGCGCAGGAGGACCGCCGGAGAGAAGCGTCATGCGTAACGGGAGGTGCGCAGCGGACCGGTTCGGTCGCCGGGAGATGCGGGAGCCGGTGCGAGCAGTTGCCGGAGCCGAACCGTCTGCCGGGGAAGTCGGAAGCCGTTGAGGAGGCGGGCGACGGGAAGCGACGGGAGTTGTGGGGTGGGCGGGGCCGCAGGCGCCGGGAAGGGCCGGGAGGGTGCGCCACAGGAGAAGCGCGACGGGAGGTTCGCCGTCGGGAGGTGCCGCGGCGGGGAGGGATTGCGACGCAGGAGAAGCGCCCGCCGTGAGGGAGGGCACACCGGGGAGCCGGACCAGGCAGGAGCCGCCGGGGAAAGAGGGTGCAAAATATTGCACCGGGGAGGCGGGCCGGACGTAGTTGGGAAAACCGCAAAGAAGAGCGGGAAAAAAAAAATGGAAGGAGGAGAGTTCGGGATTAGACTCCCTCTGATACCATGTAGAATGGGAAAACCCCCTTTCCTTCAAGGTGAGGTGGGGCCCTTCTTTTATAGAATGAGAAGGCGGGATGTACAAAGGAGTATTCCGGTGTGGGACTCGGAAATACCCTTAATAATAATAAAAAGAGGGTTTAATAGTGTCCAAAGAAGGGACTCAAACTAATGGTATGAGAGTGTTTCGAGCAGCGAAGTGAGGAGGAAGAGGACTCGGAAGAGAGACAAGAGAAGGACGGTCCATTCAGCTGAGGAGACAACCCGGAAGACCTCCATCTTGTGGACAAGGTGGATTTTCAAGGGGTGGGTATACAAGGGGGTGGGTATTGATAGGTATACGAGTGATAATAATGTGGGGTGGGGTTTTTTTTTAATTGCTAGTGGCAAATATGTAAATGCCCTATTATTTTGTTAGGAAGTTGTTGGGGATGGTTGGGTTAATAAATAAAGGACAGAGGTAGAATTGTAAAGGGGCTGGGGGTAGTTAGACGGTGGGATGGAGTATTAAATGGGGAGGCTGTGGGTAGTCAGACGATACAAATGGTTTACCAGTATTCTGCTAAGCAGAAAGGAGGGCTAGGCCTCCGGCTTAGGGTGCCGCGTCTCCGGAGGAGTTTCTCTTCTCCACTTCTCCTTCATTTTCTGCTGTATTCGGACATTTCTGTATGCTCTACTCTGCTGGATATTAAAGAATTCCATTGTTACTCTCTCCAGCACCTATCTGTTGGGGATCACGATTGTATTTTGGTGAGTTGGTTTTGCTGTGCAGAATAGGGCTACGACCAGGCTCTGCTCTCCTCTCCGGAGGATGTTTCTTCTTCTTCTTCTATCTTATTCTTTTATCTCTTATTCCTGTAATTTATGTTGGTGTTAATAGAAGTTCCTACTGTTTTAATCTCTCACATCAATTGATTCCTAACAATTAGTGCTCTCGTTGAGAGCTGAACTCAAGAGAGAAAACTAGAAAAGAGTGGTTCTTGAACGTGAGTTTTTTGAAGCAGTCGTAGCAGCTTGAACCGACACGCAACGAGTGTTTGGAGTCATTGTATGCCTCTTGATCGAAGTTGACGCAAGAACTCAGGGATGTCGTAACTGACACAACAATACAGGAAACAAAACGCAGAAGTGAAAAGAAACACTGGAGGAGTCGCAGCAGACGTGACAACACTATTCTTTTGTTCCTCTTCTTCTTTCCTCTTCTCGAAGCAGACACAACTGGCAGACACACCAGTTGCGAGGGATTCTGGACGCTGTAGCTATGTATTCGCAACGGTGGAGTCCGACGCGTAGCGGTGGAGAATGTGACATGCAACACAACAACCTTACTCCCACACACAAGGAGGAACCGATGGAGGAGTCCGAGAAGATTCTGGCAAGGCTGTCCAGGAGGCAGGTGGAGTTGCAGGCAATCCCAAGGATTCTGATTTTTACCGGAGAAGATCTTGCATCTTGGATCACCGAAGTTGAGAAATATTTTTCGTACCACCAAACACAAGAAGATGCCAAGATTTGGACGACACGACTACACATGCCAGGTACGTTTGGGGAATGGTTTATGACTTTGGAAGCGACAAAGCCTGAGCTATCGTGGTTTCAACTCAAAGGAGAGATCCTTCGGGAATATGGTAAAGCGGCAGTGGTGACGATAGAGAATCTCCAAACATGTCCTGAACAGAAGAAACGTCCTGAGAACACGTTGATGATGGCTGTAACCCGGCTGGAGTCGAACCAGGCGACAATTGTGTTGAGGAGGTGCAGTGTGAGAAGTTGCGGATTGAGCCAGTACAAGCGCTGACACTTGTGAAGAGTTTGAGATTAACCAGTGTGGTTAGAACGAGAATGAAAAAGAGGAGCATAAAGTTTTAAATCTAGTTTGGCCTGAAGTGGTAGAACTGGAATTGAGTTCTAGCGAGGAAAGAGCGGCATGGGTGTGTAATACACCGAAAAGGTAGTTTAAACGAAAAGGTAGTTTTTAACAAAAACACAATATTTTTTACTATTTACTAAAAAATGGAGTTTATCAGAAAAACCACAAAAAATCGCCCTAAGATAGTTTTGACATTATAAATTCAAAAATAAAGTTTATTTTATCAAATAAAATTAATAAAAATTTCAAAATTAATATTTAAAATAGGTTCACTGTTAAAAGGTGGTAAAAATGACTTAATAAAAATATAGGTTTTTATGTGAAATGTTTGGTTTGCTCTTGTATTATGGTTACCAAATATATTAGATGAATATAAAAAATAATGGATTGAATATGTAAAATATTTATTACATTAATATCACTCCCTAACTATAATTAATTTAATCTATTAGGGTAAAGCAACTTTGTTAGCGTAAAAATAGTTCTCTATAAAAATATCCTTTTAATATTCAATCAATTCTTATATTCATTTATAATTTATTTGTAACCAATTATTTAGTTGTATAAACCATATATTTTCGTAAGTTAGTTAGTACTATTCATAACAACTAGTTTATATATTATTATATTAATTAATAGTGTTTTAATTGTAGATTGTTTCTTGGTAAGAATCAATATAGTGTATCAAGAATGCCATTGAATAAGGTAACTTTTTATATGTAACACAAGATATAGAGGAAGTTCGTTGTTGCGTATGATGTATTCTAACTCAGTGTCGCATGCATTGCAATCTAACTTGGTGTTTCAGGCATTGAAATATATAGAATATATTTTAAATAGTAATTAAATTATAAATTATATAGATATCATATTACATTACATGCTTGCTGGCACGTTTCATACAAGCTATCGAATACAAGGTTATTAATTTAGTTTTTCAGGGAATCACATTCTCCCCATCTTATTTAAATTGCATCCTCGCAATTTAAATTGAATATTGGTAATATATTGTTTGATATTTCCTACATTTAAATCTCACATCATGAGAAGAGTTCATGAAACATCATTTAGAAAATAAAGAATTGAAAGTACAATGGTCACATGGTATACCATGTAACTAGGTCCCTTAGTAGGAGTACATGAGTGGAAAGTAGACATAGATTCTTGGAGGAAAATCATAAATATTTATAAAGAGTGAATGACGTCATCAATAACAAACATGTGAATGATCTATGGAAAGTTGAGGGCCTCAAAGCCATAAATATTTGATGGTTTTCAAAGCCATCGGTTCAATATAAATTTTAGTATTATGACAACATTTTTATTTGGATGTCATTTTCCAAATGTTGGGTAATTATTTTACTGAACAAGAATATAACAAAATATTATTACATGATGGTTTCAAAATCATATGTACAATCCAAAAATTTTGTTGTGCTCCTATCAAAGACTAATTCATCCCTTTACACTCAAAACATAAAGCTCTTTAAATGGTTAAAGAATTAATTAACGTAAAGTGAAACTGATTATAGGGGACAAGATGATTTAATAAAGCTCTTTAAATGGTTGTATGCTTATAGGATATATAGTCTTAGCAGTGGCAGCCGGGAGCCCGAGAGACGTTAGTTGTAGTTGAGTTTAAGTTTAGGTTCCGCCCTTAGTGTGGTTGTGAGCTATATTATTCTGTACTTTTTGTGTTTCTATACGCTACTCCACCCTATCGGTTAGGGCAACTGACACCCCGGGGATTCTGAGCCTTGGGGGGGTGTTTTCTCTAGCATCCCGGTGGGAGGATGGATGAATGACTACCCCTTTTGGCTCCACTCTCTTCTCTTGGTAGTTACTTGTGCTGGTAGGCACGACAGTTAGTTTTCCCCATATATGTGTGTAGAGGGCTGTAATGGCTTGTGGTTATTCACACACACATATTCTGGATATAGTTTCTTATGGACGAGGAGCGTCGCTGGGAGGTGGAGGCCGGGAGTAGTCGGGGCCGAGAGTCGCCAAGAGGAGGCGGCCGGGATGCGTCGAGATGTGCCGCGGGTGCTGGGAGCCGCTTTTGGAAGCGGGGCCGTCGGGATGTGCAGGGGAAGCTGCTTCGCGCGAGAGCCGGGAGCGCCGCCGGGGAGCTGGGAGGGAGCCGTGACGGTAGTCGGAGCTGGGAGGAGATTCGCGCCGGGATGGAAGCCTGCTGGGTTGTCGTGCGAGGAGGTCGGCGTGGAGAGAGGCCTTCGGGGATCCGGGAGGGAGCCGCAGCGGCTGGAGGTGCGCGTAGGGAGCAGCGCGAAGAGGCTGGCGGCGGGCCGATCGCGCCACAGGGAGGCGGCGGGAGTAGCTGCCTGGAGGGAATCAGGGGGGCCGCGGTCGTCTGGAAGCCGCGCGGAACCGCGGTCGTCTGGAAGCCGCGCGGAACTGCGCTGGATGTGCGACATCGGGATCGTGAGACGACGACGACGTCGGGACCGAGCGACGACAACGGGACCGGGATGTGCGGCGTCGGGCGACAACGTCGGGACCGGGAGGCCGCCTGGTTCGGCGAGTGCCGCGTACGGGAGGGGTTCTGCCGGGATGGAGGGTGGGCTGGGAGCCAAAGGGCGCTGGGAAGCTGCCGGGAAGGGCGGGCCGGAGACCTGGAGAGGCACCGCGTAGGGCGGGAGGCTGGAGGCCGCAGGGCAGAGGAAGGGTGGCGCCGGGCAGGGGCCAGCCGTAGCTGGGAGGCTGCTGGGAGGGCGGGCCGGACAGAACCGAGAATCCGCAGGATTTTATTGCAACCCTAGATGGGAGAGAAAAAAAGAGGGAGGGTTCGGTTTAAAGAGCACCCTTTGATACCATGTAAAAGATGAAATCTCCTTACCTCAAGGTGAGGCGGAGACTTTTTATAGATTGAGAGAAAAGAATACATGAATGAGTATGTGGGACTCAGAAATACCGAGAATAATAAAAACAGAGTTTAACATTTATATTTTAGCATCACAAAAAAGAATCGCATATCAGAAACACACAAAAATAAATGTTTTATGTAGTCCACATAATACTACATACTTACGCCTGCAACCTTAGTAAGGTATATTAACCACTCATGAAAACTTCACTATTAATCTTTTCAATACAGTACGAGTATGAGTACTTTGCTTTTGGTGAAACCTTTTATTTATAATAGAAAATTTCTGAGATTGTTTTTTCTATCTTGTGGATTTAGTCAAACCTTCCGTTTTTAGTTTTCTAATAATATATGTTACCCGTCTTTACTTGATTTGCTAGTTCTAGAATATCTTTTATTATTTCATATTTTCACATGATTCCTCTCTATTGTATTCATGATACACTTTGTTTTGCATGTTTACTCTACCGTTTCATATTTTTACTTGATTCCATATCACTGTTGCATTCATGGTATACATTGTTTCACATTTTTATTTTTATCAAAATTTAAAACTTAATTTGATGCTTTCCTTTTCTTGACGTTTGATATGGTCACATGATTTTGTTGGCCTTACTATGCGTTTCAAAAAATCTGGGCAATCTACTGCTCATTGGATCATCTACAATGCAGCCCAATTGCAATTTCAGAAATATGGATTGCATTTTAGGTTACACAATGTCATTAGAATGAAAAATTTAATAACAATGGTATTTTTCATCTTTCCATTTCATGGTCTTCACTCTTTCTTTATTAATTTCTTTTGCTCAGCTCTTTTAAATTTTAATGTTTGTATATAAAATATTCCACTTTTTCTGTTCATTGTGGATGAAGGCAGATGCGGAAGAAAAAATTGTTGGACCACTTGATGGTGTCACAAAATCGCAAGGGTAATAACTTTCTCATTGTTTTCATTAGTTTATGTGCTGCCTTGACATTTTTTTGACCAGTTTGAAACTGCAACTTTACTGTATAAGTTTATATGTATAACTGAAATTTTAAAAAACCTGCTTTTGCATTCACACATCCTTACAACTTTAGTAAAGTAGTTTGCACATTCCCGGTCGGCTTCCAGCGCCGCCTCCCGCTGTCTTGCTCCCTCGCCGGCCTCCTCCTGCGCTCCTCTTCCGGCAGCCAGCCGGCTCCAGGTTCTCCCAGCGGCTGCCCTGCTTCAAGTTTGGGCTCTCCGACACCTCTTGCGACATCCCCGCCTCGCCGGCATCTCCCGACAACTCCCGGCAGCCGCATCTCTATCCGCTGGCACGCCTATTCGCTGGCGCAACAGCTCGACCACCTAGGATTTGGGCCCGTTGGCGCCGCCAGATCCCGCAACAATTCTGCGGAATCCCCGCCTCTCGTCGCCGGCCCCGCAAGTGCAGTTTTCCCGGTGCTAGTTTGGATTTCCCGGCGTTTCATCGACTGGCCCCACTAGTGCGGCATTCCTGGCGTTCCGTCAACCGGTCGGTCTGAGTGGTTTCTTCTGCTGCGCCCGCAACATCATCCATCCATCATTCTGAGGGGGAGCTTCGATCGTAAGGGGGAGCAGCAGCAGCAACTTTATATTTTATTTCGTCTTGTTTTGTCATCAAGCTGGGTATGTCCTGATTGAGGGGGAGTGTTTGCAGCATCTTTTGCTTGCTTTATTTTTTTTCTTTCTTTTCATTATGTGTCCAAGCTAGGTACACCTAGCTTGAGGGGGAGTGTTTGCATCCCATATCGGACTTAAGGTCCGGTGTGGTCTTTACTATTTGTTATAAAAGCACCCCAAGGGCTCCTTTAGAGAGTACACCTTGGGGGTTCGGTTTCTCTCATTTTATTCTCCTACAAGCACCATTAGCTTAGCATGCCAACACTGTTGGTCCATCGAAATTACCCGCTGACTAAGCAAATGTTTTAAATTGTTGTGATTCATATATACCACAAATCGTCGTCCCAACAGGTATTGTTTCCAGTGTTGTACGGACAACACAAGCACCATTAACTCTTTCTCATAGACAGGTTTCACAAGAGTTGCATCTGACAATGCCACTAAAAAATGAAAGTGGTCTACCCTCCTGTATCAGCACTGCACCCACTCCATAACCCGATGCATCACATTCCACAACAAACAATTTAGAAAAATCGGGCATCGCTAGAACTGGTACCGTAGTCATGCAATTTTTGAGTATAACAAAGGCTTCCTGAGCATCCTTTGTCCACTCAAATTCCCCTTTTTTAGTTAACGAAGTAAGTGGTCTAGCAATTTTTTTCATAATTCTGGATAAACTTCCTGTAGTATCCAGTTGAGCCCAAAAATCCCCTTATCTCTAACGTTCTTAGGCTTCTGCCACTCTTTGACTGTCATCAGCATTTTAGGATCCATGGGTACTCCCTCAGAAATTATATGGCCTAAATATTCCACAATACGTCTGCCAAAAGTGCACTTCTTGCCGTTAGCGTATAGTACATTCAGAGTCATAATTTGTAACACCTGCTGCAAGTGTTTCAAATTCTTCAGCCACGCCTTGCTATATATCAGAATGTCGTCAAAAAATACCAACACTCCCTTAATAATGAACGGAAAACTGTATTTATCATTGCTTGGAAGGTTGTTGGGGGCATTCGTTAGCTCGAATGACATTACCTTATACTCGTAATGCCCCTTCGTGAGTCTTAAACGCTGTTTTTGCCACAACTTCATCCTTCATTCGAACTAGATGAGAACCGGACGTTAGATCCATCTTAGTGAAGTAGGTCAACCCATGTTGCTCATCCATAAGCTCTTCTATCACTGGTATAGGATATCGGTCCGACGCCGTTTTTTTATTTAATGCCTGGTGATCAACACACATCCTCCATCTACCATCTTTTTTCTTAACCATGATTATTGGACTTGATTAAGGACTATTGCTATGTTTGATATACCCTTGTGCCAACAATTCTTGTACTTGCTTCTCCACCTCATTCTTCATGTGATACACCAATATGTAAGGCCATATATTAATTGGATCCGCTCCTACCTTCAGTTTGATTGCATGTTCCGTTTCCCTTTGTGGAGGCGGTTCCCTTGGCATCTCAAAAATTCTTTCACACTGCTGTAACAATTCTTGTAGCTGTTCCATCTGCCTTGGACTAATCTCTCCTCTTCCTTCTACATTGTTTCCTGCTTTCGCCCACTGTATTCCCTGTATTAAAACACTCCCCCTACCCAAGTATTCTTGTAATGCTCCCGGGACCCCCTGTTGTAGTTCCATTCCCTGTAGTACCACAGTTCGTCCCTTTCAAACAAATTCCATCGTCATCTTTTTCCAATGTGTAGTCACATGCCTCGAAGTTTCAAGCCAAGAGATTCACAAAACCAAATTTGGCCCTGTAGTGTCAAATATATAAGCATCAATCTCAAACTCTTCTGCTCTTCCGCTGCCATATTCAACTTCAACGCCTTGCACATTCCCCTTGAGTCTACCCAATGTCCGTCTCCTATTCAGATATGAAACGATGTTGTTTCTGTGACCTGTACCATCAGTGACCTTAACAGCTGCTTTGAAATGAAGTTATGGCTAACTCCACAGTCTACCAGAACTATCACCGGTACACCTTCGATGCTTCCTTTCATCAGCATAGTCTGGCTGCGCTTGGTCGTCTGCTCACCTTGTGTACAGACAATTGTTCTCAGCATTTCCAACTCCCTGAATTCTCCAGTCATCTTCTCTTTGATCTCACTGTTATCAAATTCTTCTGCTTCCTCCCGCGGCTCAATACACTCCCACACCATAAGTTTGAAACCTTTGTCGCGACACTTGTGTATAGGGGCAAACTTCTGTCTACACGAGTAGCAGAGCCCCCTTGTCCTTCTATCTTCATACCCGTGACAAATTCCAGACTCCTTTCCAGCGTGGTGTTGTTCCACCTCTTCGTTCCCGTTCTAATCCTTCTCCCGTCGGTAAGACTTGTACTGTGTTCGTACTCCACTGTCTTCCAGTTCTTCCCTGTGCTATTTGTCGAGACCGCCTCAAAGGCTGTTTGAGGATTCCCTTACTATTAGCTCTCTCTCCACCCGTCGCGCCAACGTTAACAACCTAGCTTTACTCTACGGCTCATGTGTCATCACTGCACTGTCGATCTCAGCCTTTAATCCTCTAATAAACAAGCTCATATACCACTTCTTTGAGAGATGTGGTATCCGCATTGCCACTTGTTCGAACTCTTCAATATAGGTGTCCACTGTTTCTGTCTGCCGCAACTCCTCTAGGAACGTTAGTGGTTCTTCTTCTGCCGCACTCCCATAACGCCCAAGCACCTTCTCCTTCAGCTGCCTCCAAGTGAGTTTCAGCCGCACTTACTTCAAGGATATCATCCAATACTGTGCCATTCCATCCATGCAAATCCGTGTCATTGACACCTTCAAGTCTGTTCGCGTCCGATGTATGAAAAAATAAGTTTTCGCTCGGGATATCCATGATATCGGAACATCACATGAGAATAACGACATTTCAATTTGTCTAGTATGCACACTCAGTTCCCCACGTTCGTCCACCTTCGGTACTTCCACGTTGATTCCCCGACTGAACGACGTCTCCGTAACCTTCGTACTACCTCCGCTTCCTTTCTCGACATTGGACTTCCCTTTCTCTTGTTCTTGTCCAAAACTCCTTGTAGAGCTTCGGACAAACATATTCAACTGTCCTATTGATGACAAAAGCTCCTGCATCTGCTGTTGGAAATCCGTTTTCATCTCAAGGACAGTCACCTCAAGATTTGCTTGCCGCTGGACTTCAGTCTTTAACTCAGAGACGACAGATTTCAAAAACGCGATTCTGCTTTCCATCCGTGTGTTCTTAGAAGTTCTCCGTTCCAGCGATTCTACCGCAACTCTACTCTATCCAAAATCGAATCAGGTTTTCCTCTCTCAATGAAAGCACCGATTTGATAGTGCAATTCGGAGAACTAAAGAGTTGAGAAGGAATGCTCAATTCTAAATCAGAGTTCTTTCCAGGACGCACGTAAGATGTACAATCCAATCGGCCGGCTCCCCTGTCAGGCACTCCTGTACAGCCCGAGACCCCACCTGACTAATTCCAAACTGACTGAATGGTCATTCAGGACCATTCCCCTTGTACTTATACCCCACTAACCCAAAGGAAGAGTTTATTTACAATTCTGCCCTCATCTGACCCTGGGAAAAGAAAACAGACTAAACACACCTCCCCCTTCTAGCGCCCCCTCCTGTGATAAGTAAACATAAGTGGTGGCCGGTCACACCCTCCCACACCGCCTGCAGTAGACTCCCTCTCTTCTACTCTCAAATACAGTAAGAGGAGGTGGGAGAAATAGAGGAAGAAGAGAATTTCCGTGGAAGGACCACTTCCAGGAGCCAAGACGTCCACGCCCCCAGCGACTACGTTTCAGAAGCCAAATGCTCAATCGTAACACCCCCCCCCCCCAACTGCTGAAAACTCTATTTAATACCCCACCAGCCCAGCAAACAACCACCACCTGCGACAACTGGCGAAGCAACCTATCCTAATCAAAGTACAAGACTGCCCCTAGGCAGTTATTCCTTTTTACCCGCCCTCCTACGGACAGCCCTCCAACACATGCCTCTCGAGCATATGCCCCACGTTCCATTGCCCACGGACAGCCCCAGCCAGTCCATTGCTCTAGGACAGCCTCTCCAGCCCCCTGTACTCAAAAGCCCCTCCAGTACTAACAGCCACATTACTAACATATGTATTTGTAAGATTGTTTTTTTAAATTTTCATGATTTGGTTATTTTCACTGCTCCCTATGTTGAAATTTATTTTCCCTCACAACTCTCATTTTAAGTCTAATAAGTTTTCTTGAGCAAAAACCAAGCTCCTTTGGAGGAATAGGTTAAGCTAAGGCTATCCTGTTTTTTCTTTTGCCTTTCTACACAGTAAATATTATCGATTTAAACTTCCTTTAAAATCTGAACATGTATTCAAGTAAACCTAAACAGACGGAAGACTCTTTTAGTTATTGTTTGATGATTCAAATGGTATTTTGTATCAATGCAACTATTGGTAGTTGTTAGAGGTTAAGTTGAGTCAAGTCCCACATTGGACTTAGGAAGCGGCAATGAGCTTTCAAGCCGGGAGGAGAGCCAGGAAAACAAGACTGAAGCTTCAAAACAGTGATGGCTTAGAAGTCAGGCGTTAGGAAGGGGATATAACAAGTGTGCCGGGGGTGAGTAAGAGAAGTAACTGAGTGCAAAGAGTTGGGAGACCGACCTCCCGGAAAGAAAGAATGACGTAGAAAAGGATAGCATAGTGAGGTATTATGTGATCTTTATTATTGATTATAAATAAACTCCAAGGTCTCTCTTAAGAGACATCTTGGGTATTGGGTCAACTCTTCTTCTATTTCTACATGATATCAAAGCGGGTTCCTAAACCGATCCCTTCCCCCCCTCTTCTCTCGGAGAAACAACCCCTCCGACCCCCGCCACGGGGGGCGGCGGCTCGACAAAGCTCCCATTTTCGCCTGCCGCCCCCACCCTCGCGATGTCTCCCTTCCGTCATCCCGACCTCTCCTGCGCAACGGTCCCCTTCTGCCCAAAGCTCCCTGTGTGATGACCTCCTGCGCGTCGCCCTCCCTGTGTAGCAACCTCCTCCAGCCGATCGCTTCTCCGGTGCGACCTCTTCTGTGCGACGACTCTCTTTGTGCGACGCCTCTCTCTGTGCGACGCCTTCATCTCCTGCCACGACAACCCTCTTGCGCGACGGACCCGACAGGCGCCACCCTGCTTCTCGTTTCCCTCCCCTCATCGGACCTGAGTTCGCCGTACACACTCGCGTGTCCTCATTGGTTCCCTCTTCTTGTCATTTCAAGATTTTGCACCACCGACTGCATTTCTCCACGTGTTGAAAAGCTAAAAAGCTCATAAGAATGAGATTTTACATGAATCAACTGTTCAGGAGGTCGCGATCCACACCAGCGCCGCAATGCGAAGTGATCACACGCCCCTTTCCTGATCCAGGCGTGCACGACCCGGCGTCACCCCTTCCTGACCGACTTTTTCAAATCTGCTTCTTGCTCGCACACATCCTGCTGCAAAATGACTTCTTTGCCTCTATCAGTTTCTCCGTTGCTCCCTGCTGTTCCTCAGACCTTTGGTGTCACCAGAATTTAGGGTCTATAAAATTCGGACGCCATTTCACCTCGGCATTTTAGGGTTCGCTAGTCGGACGTCGTTTAACCTCGGCAATTTGGGTCTGCAAAGTTGGACGTCGTTTCACCTTAGCAATTTGGGTTCGCTAGTCGGGCACCGTTTCACTCGGCTTTTTTGAGGATGTTTGTCCGTCGCCGTTTCATTCGGTATTTTGAATCAAGGGTTGTCCTCAACAAGGGAGCATGAGAGTTCTTTGCTGGTCATCTTTTCTTTCGCAGCCATAGACGGAAGCACAATAGTGGAGCAAAACCAGTGGACGATGCATATGGGGATGCTTTCTTTTTTGTTGTTTTTTTTATGTTTCTAGGCTGGGCATGTCTAGTTTTAGGGGGAGTGTCAAAGATGATTATTTTTGTTTTCATATGTATCCAAGCTAGGTACACCTAACTTGAGGGGGAGTGTTAGAGGTTAAGTTGAGTCAAGTCCCACATTGGACTTGAGGTATTATGTGATCTTTATTATTGATTATTGTAGATTGGTGAATTCCCCTTACCTCAATGTGAGGTGGGGACATTCTTTTATAGATGAGTAAAAAGAAATACATGGTGGAGTATTCCGATGTGGGACTCGGACATACCCAATACAATAAAACCGGGTTTAACACTCCCCCTCAAGCTGGATATGCCCAGCTTGGACCAAGAGTTCCACAAAAGAAAGATGATAGCAAACAATCCCATAAAAGAAAGATGACAGCAAACAAAACCACACACACTCCCCCTCAAGCTGGGCTGCTGATGCTGTTGATACCCAGCTTGGTACTAAGAGAGTCCAAATGAGCTCCCAGGAGACCTTTTGTGAAGATGTCAGCCAGCTGATCTGTTGTCGGAATGTGGTCGAAACTGATATGGTTCTGCTCAAGATAATGGCGAAGAAAGGGGTAGTCCACCTCGATATGCTTCGTCCGTTCATGAAAGACGGGATTCGACGCAATCTTTGTGGCCACCTGATTGTCACGCAAGATATGAGCAGATGTCTTCGGTGGGAAGCCAAACTCATGGAAGAGATGACGAAGCCAGATGATCTCAGTAGTGACCGTGACCATGACACAGTATTCAGCCTCCGCACTAGATCTGGAGATGATAGTTTGCTTCTTGCCGCGCCAAGAGATGAGGTTACCCGCCAAGAAAACGACATACCCAGAAATAGACTTGCTGGTGGCAAGGCAACCAGTATAGTCAGCATCACAAAACATTCAGATGAGCGTGACGTGTGTACTGAAGACCACAAGTAGGGTCTTTCTTGATGTATTTGGCAATGCGGACGACAACATTCCACTGAGAGTTGGTCGGATGCTCCATGAACTGACTCATTTTGCCAACAGCGCAGGCAATGTTCAGTCGTGTCATGGTGAGGCAATTGAGTTTGTCCACCAGACGACGGTAGCTCTCTGGGTGAGGAAAGGGTGTCGTATTGTCATAGAGAGAACGTTCCACAGGCTCAAGAGGAGTGTTTACGGCAGTTGCTTGACTCAAACCTGCATCCTGTAAGATATCCATGACATATTTCCTTTGGCAGAGAAAGATGGTGTCCGTAGAACGGGAGACCTCGATGCCAATGATGTATGTGAGAGGACCATGATCTTTGGTGTGGAAGTGGTGGTGAAGATGCCCCTTAAGTTGGGCGATTCCAGTGGAGTCGCTCCCTGTGATAATGATATCATCAACATATACTACCGGCAGGATGCAACCGTTGGATGTCGTACGGTAGAAGAGGCTGTGGTCCTTCATACTGTGAGAGAGTCCAAAGGCGGTGACGACGGTGGTGAAGCGGCCAAACCAAGCGTGGAGAGACTGCTTGAGACCATATAGAGATCGACGCAGTCGACAGGCATGAGAATCGGCTCTGGAGGCACGAAATTCGGGGGGCTGCTGCAGATAGACCTCTTCTTCAAGAGAGCCATGGAGAAAAGCATTCTTGACATCCAGTTGATGAAGCGGCCAATGATGATGAGCAGCCAGAGAGATTGAGTGGGTTGAGGCCATCTTGGCAACCAGAGAGAAAGTCTCAAAATAGTCGATGCCATAGGTCTGAGCAAAACCCTTTGTCACAAGACGGGCTTTGAGGTGATGGAGAGTGACATCGGCATTTAGACGGACCATATAAATCCATTTGCAGCTGACCGCCTGTTTACCTTCTGGAAGGGGAACCAGATCTCAAGTATGGTCATCCAGAGCCTGCAGTTCATCGCGCATTGCCTGTAGCCACTCCGGGTGAGATTTGGCATCGTCATCCATGCGGGGAATAAATCTCATTTTCAGAACTGACAAACCTTTGTATGAAGATGTGTAAAGAGGAGTATTCTGGCAAGAACGAGTACCTTTCCAGAGTGCAATAGGCAAGTCGTCTGGTGTTGGGACAAGAGCATCAGCTGAAGCGGGGGCGATGGTGTCCTCGACCTGGATAGGCGGAACAGTCGATGGGCGACGGGAGTAAACCGTACCAAAGCCGTGATCAGCTGGGGGAGACCTCAGAGGAGGGTGAATGATGAGAGAATGACAATCATCGACGGTAGTGTCTGGATGGGGAGAAGGAAGAGTGAAAGGAGAGCTCTCAACGAACGACACATCAACAGAGATGACATATCACCGTAGGTCGGGAGAGAAGCACCGGTATCCACGCTGAGTGCGAGAATATCTGAGGAAAATGGAACGGATGGATTTGGAAGAAAGTTTAGAGTGGTTGGGGCGAGTGTCCCGAACATAACACAGACACCCAAACACATGGAGTGGAAGTGAGCGAGGAGAGAGAGGAGAACAAAGTCTGAAAAGGAGTCTCCCCCTGAGGGATAGAAGAAGAGAGTCGGTTTAGGAGGTAGGTAGGAGTCAGGATGACATCGGATCAGAAAAGGAGAGGGACCTTCATGTGGAATAGGAGGACATGAGCAGTCTTCAGAATATTGCGATGTTTGCGCTCGACCACTCCATTTTGCTGAGGTGTGTCGGGGTAAGATGTCTGATGAATGACGCCTTTATCTTTGAGAAACCGCTGAAAGGAAGTTGATAAATATTCTCGTCCATTGTTGGAACAGAACATTTAAGAGAGGTGGAGAATTGAGTATGAATTTCATTGTAAAAGGTCTGAAAAGTAGAAAAAACTTTAGACCGATCATGAAGAAGGTAAAGTCATGTCATGCGTGAGTAATCATTAATAAAGGATATATAATAATTGTACCCAGACTGGCTAGGAACCCTGCAAGGACCCCATACATTGGAATGAACAAGGTCGAAAGGATTCACGATACGCGGTTCCAGTCGAGGAACATACGTCACCGAATGATGTTTAGAAAACTTGCAGGATTCATAATGGAATGAAAGGTGAGGCTGAATTGGGGGCAAAGTTTATGTAGGATGGAAGTCGGCGAATGACCAAGGCGAGAATAAAGGTCAAGGGCACGAGTTGAGGTGGAAGAGCAAGCAAGAGATGGTGGGGTATCTAACATGTACACCCCATTCTGAAGATGAGCTCGACCAAGTTCCCAATTCGTCGTCTGCTCCTGAAAAACAACACCAGAAGACGTAAAAGTAGCCAGTGAGTTTAAATCTTTGGTGAGTTTGCTGATGGAGATAAGATTAAATGGACTGTCGGGAACATGAGCTACTGAAGCTAGGTGAATAGACGAGGTCAATGAGCAGGTGTCAAATCCCACAATGGGGATTTTCGTTCCATTAGCAACAGTAATTTTAGAGGCACCTGTATGCGGGTGATATGTAGTGAACATACCGGAATCCCCTATGAGATGCTCAGACGCACCAGAGTCAAGCATTCAAGTTGTCGGCTGAGGTGAGATACCAGCAACAGGGCCACCGGTCTAAACAATGGTGGCTGGAGAAGAGGAAGGGGGCAAGGTAGCACGATAAGATTGTATAAATGCAATCTCCTCTGGCGAGAGCGCCAGTCTGTAGCAGGTACTCGAGACCGGTGACGGAGCATGGGACAACTGCTCAGGCGGGCGCACAGACGGAGGGATAAAGCGTGGGACTGCTGTGTGGGAAGGCAGATAGCTGAGGCGAGGGGGCGGCCTTGCAGGAGCGCCGACGACTAGAGGTGGTGTCTGAGTCCTGTGGGTTGAAGTGCCAATCATGATGGAGTTGGTGGGCGCGACGCGGGAAGTAGGCCCCGAGAAAAGGGTCGTCGATGCTGCGGGTGCCGTTACGGTGACGGTAGCCAGTGCAAGAGGTGGGCCCGGGAAGCCTCGTCGGAGGAGGTGCGCCGGGAAACACCGAGTGGGTCTGGACTGGGAGGTGCCGAGAGAGGCGGGGCCGGGAAATCGGTGTACGAGGCGGAGCTTGGAGTCCCACGACAGAGGTGGCGGGGGGGGGGGGGGGGGGGGGCTGGGAGATGTCGCAACAGAGGTGTTGGGGCTAGCGGGAGGGCGTTGCTCAGGCGGGACGTAGGACCGCAGAGCCGCTGGGCAGGAGTGCCGCAGGAGGGCGGCGACGAGCAACATCGGGAAGCCGCACAGAGAAGAAGGGCCGGGAGATCGCGCGGGAGGACTGTCGCGTGCTGGAGGGCCGGGAGGCCTCGAGCCGGGAGGCGAGGAGTGGGCCGCGGGCGGGAGAGGCTCTGTCGGGGAGAAACGCCGTAGGAGGAGGATTCGCGGGCGGGAGGGGTGCCGTCGGGGAGAAACGCCGCGAGAGGAGGATTCATGGGCGGGAGGGGCGTCGGGACCAGGAGGCGCGGCGGGTTCGTCAGGCGCGACGGGCGGCAGAGCCAGGGCTTGGCGTAGCCGGGGAACTGCAGGGAGGGCAGGGTAGGGCAGAACCGGGAAGCCACACAGGGAGGGCGGGGCCGGGCAGAACTGGGAAGCCGCCGCACTGGGGAATTGCTGAAACCCTCGATGGGGAGAGAAAAAAAAATTGAGGGGGAGAGCTTGGGTTAGTGAACACCCTCTGATACCATGTAGATTGACGAATTCCTCTTACCTCAATGTGAGGTGGAGACATTCTTTTATAGATGAATAAAAAAGAATACTTGGTAGAGTATTCCGATGCGGGACTCAAACATACCCAATACAATAAAACTGGGTTTAACAATTATAAATAAACTTCAAGGCCTCTCTTAGAATACATCTTGGGTATTGGGTCCACTCTAATATTTCTACAGTTTTGAATGTGACTAGGATGATGTACAACACCTTTTTTCAAAGTCAAATGAATGATTACAACAAATTATATCATCTTAAATCCATTTAAACACTCAACAAATTGATTGAAATATGTTTCAGTTTTTATGTGATCCTTGTGAGTAATCACCATCTTAATTTTCTGTTAGTTCTTATCCCCCAAAACCAATTATGAGCTAATGGTTTATGGAATATTATGTACCATGTATTGTATATTAATTGCTATATAATCATCATTTATTTATTTTTACAAAATTTGGCATGCGATATGACATGATGAAGACTTGTTGGAATATAGTATTTCAAGCATCTCTAGTCGATAATTATCTTGAAAAATAAAGAGTTGTGATGGTATGTTAAAACTATTATACGCAGAGGCTTATGTGGAGATACAGAGTGTTATGTAACAATTGTGAGAGAGGGAGAAAAGAGAAGTAAAACAGTATTTATTGATGTAGCAGCAGAATTACAGGAGTACAGTAGGGAGAGAGAGAAGTATAGGTGTGGAGGAAGGAGAAGATGAAGGTAGGCGGCTCCCTGGAAGACCACTTCCAGAAGAGTAATCCAGTCCTCCCAAGGACCGGCCCGTGCAGCAGCTCCCAAGCTGAGCATGATTCATGAAGCCGTAGAATATTTGTATCCTTCTCTCCCATTGCCCCCCCCCTATTTATTCTCCTAGCTGCCAACAAACAAACCCCAGCTGGCTGTAACAAACTAACAGCTGGCTGTAACAAACTGACAGCTGGCATCTAACAAACTGACAACTGACAGCTAACAAACTGACCCAAGTACAACCCACACCTGGGCAGCCCCCCTATATTCCTAACACAAAGTCATTTCATGGATCTTGTAAACCCGTCTGATCCGCTTTTAAAACATTACAAAGATTGTTATATATGTCATTGATGTTTCTCAAGTGGACACTAATTGCGAGTCTTTTGATTCATAATGAGCAAGGTTCTCTATATGTGAAGTCATGTGCTTTGTCCAATCAAGATGAAATTTTCCTTTATTGTAAGTATGATATCATTGTTCTCGATCCAGTAAAGTTGAGGAAAGGAATGATCACTTTCAAATAAATAACATGAATGTATTTATTTATTTTAGTCAGTCTGCTTTAAAATTGAGAAATGGTGCGATGAACTATATGAGATTGACACGATCCATATTTAATACCTAAACTCAATGTCATTAACAAAAAGATGATATTAGTGTACACGAAGCTTGGTTGGATCACTTATCTTTCATAGTTTGGGAAACAACGATGTGTTGCCAGACACCTCTCATTCTTTATGATTATTATCAAAGGTTCATTATCATTATCAATGTTATGATGCTCCATAGAGTCACAAAAATGTTTTGTGAATGTAAAGTAGAAATCCAAGAGTTTAAACTTAATTGGGTCGAAGTGTTGATCCAATGTATTGTGTTTTACGCGTGATTAATTGGTTCAATTGCTGATCTATTTAATGAAGGAAAATAAGGTCCCAATACGATTGAGCCATGTTCAATTATTCTGTTCATATGATGAAATCTAATAATTAACTTAATTGAACGTGATGTATTTAAATCCGATGACATGAGAAGATCTAATTAAGCATGATATATTTAATCAAATCATATCTTAATTAAATATGAAATATTTCATTGATATTATGAGAGATTCATATTTCATATAATGTATGAAATAACAATATGAGTTTGTAAGATATTTCATGATTGGATATATGATAATATATCTTAAATGCAAATACTCTAATAAAGGGGTCATGCCACTCCTTGGACCACACCATTGGGCATGTTTTGAGGGTGATAAAAGAGTGTTTCCTCTTTCCTTTGGATTGCATGTTTGTGTGAGAGAGAAACCCTAGCCATCATCTTCTTTTATCTTGGAGGAGTTGCTCGCACAATGTTAATGAACAAGAATCCAACCAACGTACTCAGAGAAGGAAGTTGGTGATTCAGAAAGTTGATAGATATCTTTGACGTTTGTTCAGACGTATTCGTGTCAAGTTTGGCCATTTACACAATCAAAATTGTTTGATCATGAAGAATTCAGCATCAAAGCATGGTACATGGTTTCATATCTTGATCTAGGTTTGTTTCACATGGATCCTGGTTTGAGATTTGGTTTAATTCTGCCGCCCATAATGATGTGTAAATCCCATCATTTTCACCTTACAGGAGAATGCAAAATGCAAAGTGGATTTTCCGATTTTCATTAGCAATAATCATTCATTTTGAATGAAGACATTTATACAAAAAGTCTAACTCTGTCCTTTGCTTTATGTAATGCTTGATAATTTTCTTCTGTCATCTTTTTTTTTTCCTGAAAAATGTTTGTCATTACAATGTATTGTCATTTCAAATTCTTCACTTTGTTGCAGAACTGTCTAGTTATAACATTATCACAGAAGATACCGAAGGCACAAAAATGGCTTTCATGTGGGTTGGTGCTTTGGGGTGCAGTGCAACCTCGTGGTTGAATCCTGTCCAAGTGGCAAACTCAAGTGAACACATAAAATCGGAAGCTGTTTATCAGATAGGGGGGCTATTTGAATTAAGCATTCAGCTAACTTATCTGATATTGCTATTAGCCTTGCTTGGGTTTGGTGCCTTCTTCGTTTTTCGGCAAGTCCTCATTCGCAGGGAGCTTGACCTTTCTGCTAAAGAATTGCAAGTACGGGCCTCTTTTTTTCGTGGTTTCTTATTGCAAATAATTATCAACCATTTGTTTTGCATTTCACTTTGCACAGAGCTCTGGAAATAACGGTTCTTAATTTTCTTCAAATTTGACCCATGCACGTGTGCTTTAAAAAATTAAGGTAAAAAAATAAATAAAAATCTTTTTGAATTAAATCCATCAATTTCATATATGGCCACTGTCTCCATGCTGAATGAGCTTGCACATATCCATGTTGGACACCATGCTTGGGCATGCAGATGAGGAGCCAGTGCCCTGGATCTGCGGGCACATGTTTGCAAAATCCTATTGCAACCCGAGATGGGCATTAGAGATGTCTGCATGAAAATTTCTGAGAGTTCCACATTCTATAAGACTTTCATAGACGGCCTGGAGAGTTTGGCATCTACTAAGGTTTCATTAATAGAATCCCAATGAATTTGGTCAAAAGTGTTCTCAAGGTTGATCTTAGGTGCAACCCATCCTTTTTGGTCCCCTTTTTTCCTCATCACACGGGCAATCTCTTGCGTGATGATGATGTTGAGTGGCTCTTTGAACCACTTTATGCTTTGATAATTACAAAAATTTCTTTGTTTTAATTCCTTTAAATGTCTTGATACTTTGAATTGTGTATTGATTAAAGTATGCTTAATCTTGATTATGTCATAATATTTCTTTACTTAAAATATATTTACATTTCATGTTTTGATTGGTCATAACATGTTCTACATAGCCAATTCATAATCCATGTAACCAATTTGTAATTCACGTCGCCGTTTTGAAATCCTCGGAGCCAATTTTTCAAAATCGGATACCCTCTGTATTTCGATCATAACTTGGGCTACAAAACTCTAAAATTGAGTGATTCTTTTTTTTGTTGGAAAGCTAAGAAAATTATCTACATTTCATTAGAACACATCATTTTCTGAATTGATCTTTATCATGTCTGAAATTAGGTTAGAAGTCACTGTATGTTTTTAGTCTGAATTCTACAGTTTTCCAGAACTGTTTTGCTTCTATTTTTTAATCATAACTTGAGATATAGATGTTCGATTAAGGCGATTCTTGTTTCTTTAGAAACCTAATGAAATTGTCTAAATATAATTCAAAAGGACCCAAAGCTGATTCCGCCATTTAGATGGTCTGTTTTAGGTTTGAAATTTGAAAAGTCAATATGTTTACAGTTTTTTGGAATTCAGATATGTGAATCGCCTACATGACGAATTCGGATACGTGAATCCCTTACGTGAATCGCCTACGTGGTGAATCGCTTATGTCAATTCGGTTACGTCGATTCACCTATGTGGTCAATTCGCTTACGTAGAGAAAAACGCATATGTGAAAAATGACTATGTAAAAAATGCCTGTGAATTTGCGTAAGTAGTTAAAATGAAATTCAACAGGTTCTAAAATCTGGAAATTTGCTCTGTTTTACTTATTGTTTCATATTTTGATTTACAGCATGTTTATTTCATATATTTAAATTGTTCTAATGACTTAATAAATTCATATTAATTATACAGAACCTATGCGAACTGTTTTGTATTGTTTTAAACATGTTTTTATTAAGTTCAAAGGTGTTATATTTTCACGCATGAAACTTAGTTGAAACTCAAAAATTGTTTTTATTATTTTATATTGTTTAGTTGATATTAAATTCTTTGAAACTTGTTTTAACATTTTTTATGCAGTGTTATTAATTTTTTATATTCTCCGTATGTTTACTGCTTGTTTTAAAAACGGAATGCTTTTGAATTTCGTATTTCAAATTCAAACTTGCGTTTTTCATGGGATTTTTTTGACCTATTATTATGGAGACTGTTTAAATTATTTAACAGATGATTTCAAATTGGTTTGAATTATTCTTTATTGTTTTGAATACTGGACTTGAGTTGAACGATTATTATGCAACGATAATTTCTCTCCCCCCATCTTCGATAATCCAGTATTTTTCTTTTTGAATTTTAAATGTCTAAAACCATTTGCACGAGATCTTTTTAGCTGTTGTAGCTTTGTAGAATATAATAGATACAACGTTAGGTAAGTAACAGACGATCACATATGTTCATACACTTGTGTCAATCAAGTAATCCCGTGCTCAACTGTTTACATCCTTTGTGACTAACTCGCAAGGGAAGAACGAATCTTCTTCGACTTCATTCACCTTGAAGAGATGTATTGTGCCTTTGCTGGAATGCCCGAACTTCATCATTCAAATCCATTCAAAGGGCTTGCATCAACTGTTTCATCTACAGTTTTCTTTCTACAACTCTCCAGCATTGTAATTGTTGTATTTATTTCTTCTGGGCTGAGTAGAGTTGTCTGCACCTCTTTCACATAACAGGTTATACCTCCTATAAAACAGTAGTTTGTGGTTGTGCTATCTTATCAAAAGGCAATTCATTGGTTATGCTTACCTGATCAAAACACTTCGGTTGAAGCTGCTCCTTGTTGAAAGCCAGAGATTTTGTCTGCTTCTGCAAAAGGTTGTGTGTTGTTAGTTTTTGGACTGCTGCTCACATAGTCCTGGGTTGAGATTCATCTTGGTGTAAAAGTCTAGGTTTAGATTGCTTCCGTGTAAAAATCTCTCTCTCTTTATAGCAGGTGCCATACTCCATCGGTTGGGGTGTGAATGAGTAAAGTAGGATTGTTTAGATCCGAACTACTATAAAAATTCTTTGCGTTTTTCTGCATACACTCTTCACACATTTACTATTCTTATTCTTTTAAGAAAGAATTGTTTAATAATTTTAAACCATCAAATTCCGTAATTTTTTTTAATAACTTTGATAATTTTAATAAAGGTCCATTCACCCCCCTGTAGACCATCTGCCATTAACATATCGGACCTAATAGATGACGTTCTTTGGGCAATACAAACCAGCATGGGAGGGTTAGCTCGTCCATCACATTATGAAATCGGTTAGCTAAGAGTTTGGGTTCAATTTTATATGGGACGGCGCAAAGGTTGACAGACTTGAATTCCCTGGAGAAGCTCAGCCTACGTTTCTTGGGGACAATTGAGGCATGAGTCCAGCTGGCTATGCATGAGAAACTGTGATACCATGTCACGAATAGAGGCTCCCACCACCTCCTCGTGATTCTGGTAAAAACATGGAAGCTTTTAAGAACCGGGGCTGCAAGTGGTTTCATTTGAAAGGAGGCTCAGGATCCTCTAGGAAAGCTGTTCCGGGGTTTCATCTCCATTCTTCATATACCCAACCAAGACAGATTTCTGCTAGCAATCCATAATTCTCATCTTTGAATATCTCTGATCTTCTTGGGCAACTTTGGCCATGGCTTTGAATGTGGATGGTTTCGATCGAAGTAGGCTACAGATGAATCCTTATTTTTACTTTGCCTGATAAGGGGTTTATTTTTCAGTTAGAATGGTAGAGAGAAGTTTATCTCAAAGGCATGACTTTCTTGTTCTGGGTGTCTTTAATAATCTGCTTCTTTAATTTCGACTGGATTTTTTATTTATGTACTGCATATGTGTTCAGGAACAGGTCAGGAGTGGAGATGCTGGCGCAACAGAGTTATTTGAGCTCGGTGCAGTGATGTTGAGACGGAAATTTTACCCTGCTGCGACAAGATTCTTGCTCGAAGCAATAGAAAAATGGGACGGGGATGACCAAGACCTTGCACAGGTTTGTTTCATTTCATTTCTTTTTTCTTTTTCTATTTCTTTCTATTTAATGATGACGATCTATGCATATGGAATTGAATGGAATGCTCTGAAATCATGTGACATTAGAATGCCAGTAATCCTCAATCCTAAACTGCTATGAAGAAATCTATATTTTTTAAAATGAGGTGAATTCAGATTCCTTGTCGGATTCTGGGCAACATGAGAATCATCTTTCCCTCAAGCGGTCTTAGGCTCTGTTTGATAACGCGCTTACTAAAACTGCTTATAACATCCCCATTCCCCGCATGTGCCGGGCAGGTTTATAATGCGCTGGGCGTGAGTTACGTGCGTGAGGAGAAACTGGAGAAGGGGATTGCACAGTTTGAAGAAGCGGTGAAGCTGCTGCCAGGGTACGTGACGGCCTGGAACAACCTGGGGGATGCGTACGAGGAGAAGAAGGAGCTGAAATCTGCGCTGAGGGCGTTTGAGGAGGCGCTCCTCTTCGATCCCAACAACCGGGTGGCGCGCCCCCGTCGAGACGAGTTGAAGCAGCGGCTGGAGATGTTCAAGGGAGTCCCTATCAAATCCAAGGAACGGTGACCATCGGTTTGAGCTCTAACCTTTTTGTCTTCTGTTCTTGCTATGTCGCAGTAACCATTCCTATATCAATGAGAGAAAAATGATGTTGTAGTCCAGTCCAAATATAAATAAAAGGAGACAATGCTACAAAGTCTCCAGCCTCGTCTTGGCCCTGCATCCTCCATCCTGTCTAGCCACTCCACCTAAACTACTTGTACAAAAATTATTCTTTAACCTGCATGACAGTTTTGTCCACGTACACTACAAAAAAACATGTGTTTTCCAGCGGTTTAAACCTCAACTAAATGATGCGCTGACACTTTTTAAATTCACTGTGTATTTGTTTGTTAGGGATCATTTTGATGCGCTTTTTGTGTAACTGTTTAAACTTCCGTTAAATATTTAGCGGCAGTTTTTTGTTTGTTTTTATTTACATAATTTATTTACTATTTCTTACCATGCATATGTGTTGAGAAAGATTTGAACCCCTTATCTTTTGGATATACCGTAAATAATGTACCACTCCTGCAAACTCATTTGTTGCGTGAATAGAATGTAATTTATTTGTACACATACAAATAAAAAAAATAATGATATTAAATAATAATAAACAAATATATATAATGAATATATAATAAAGTAATAAAAAACAATAAATTAATAGATAATAGATAATAGATAAATAATAAAGACCATAAATAATTATTAATTAATAATTAATATGTAATAAATAATAAATAAATAAATATTAAATAATAATACTAATAAAATAATAATAATAAATGATAATAAATAAATATGAAATAAAGTATAAATACGTAATAAAGAAATAATAATTAAATATTAAATAGATAATAAATAAATAAATAATAAATAAATATTAAATAAATGAAAACTAAATAAATAATAAATAATAAATAAATATTAAATGAAAACTAAATAAATAATAAATAATAAATACGTAAAAAATAAATAATAATTAAATATCAAATAAATAAATATTAAATGAATAAATAATAAATAAATAGTCAATAAATAATAAAAATAAAAAATACTAAATGAATAATAAATAATAATAAATGATAATAAATAATAAATAATAAATAAATGATAAATAATAAATAAAAATAAATAATAATTAAATATTAAATAGTCATTTAACAGTAAATTAATAATAAAAATAAATAAATAAATAAAAATTAATAAATAAATATTAAAATAATAAATCATAAATCATAAATCATTAAATCATTAAATCATTAAATAAGAAATGGACATAAATATCTATACATATATATACATATAAGAAAATTTACATAAATATACACACAATTATGTTTCATAAATATACACACTCAGATATATAATTGTATATTAATATATATATATATATATCTACACATATATGATATAAAAATATATAAACATAAATATGTATACATATTTACAAATGTATATAAATATTCACAAATACTTACATATATATGTATTTATTTAAATATATTAAAACACATAAATATAGATTTTTTTATTGACATTTTATATATAAACATTACTTATATAGGTATATATATACAATTTATGCATTTTTATATGGTAAATAAAATCGACAACTTTATTTTAAATGAAATGAATAAAAAATATTTATTTCTATTTATTTTACATGTTTAGAAATACATTTCTATGTAAATATGTATTTAAACAAGTGATTTTTTTAAGTAAATATAAGTAAATATACATATATTTAATTATAAATAAAGCTACATAGTGAAAAACAATAAAATTTCAAAACCATAATATTAATGTGAAGTAATCCCTGAGAATAAATTCAGTCTCCACAAAAAAAGTCAACAAGACCCCCTTAAACGAGGATGAAATTCCATCGAATGTTAAAAAATTGTGGTGCCCCAACTAAAAAATTAGTTTTGAAGGCCTTTAGGGCCTCTTTTGGGCTTGAAAAAACAGTGATCGGGACCCCCCCAAGTTAGTACGGAGTTCATCGTAGGCTTCGATTTGATATGTGGTAGAATTCAAACGAATACCTGGATCAAAAGTTATGTCCGTTTGAAGTTCAAGTTCGATTTCCTACTTTTCTTGAAACTAAAATAAATTTTATTCTTTTAATTATTACAAAATTTAAATCTAATGTGGTTTTAGTTCATTTCATAAGCTTCGATTTGACTGGTTGTGGAGCTAATTCGGATTCCCGGATCAAAAGTTATGGCCAATTAATACCGAAAATCTGATTTTCAACTTATTGAACATTTGTTTTAACTTTAAAATTATCATTGACTAATAATTATAAATATTTATTAATTAACACATTATAATTAATTAAAATTATAAATAATAAACTATATATGATAGTAAATAATAAATAATAAATCACAAATCATAATTATATATATATATATATATATATATTAATTTTTTTCCTTTTATTTAGCGGTGGTTTTTTAAAACCGCCGCTATTTCTCATCGGTTTTTAAAAAAAACACTACTAAAAAATCATTTTTTTAAAAAATATTTAAAAAACATTTAGTAGCGGTTTTAGCAACCACTTTTTTCGGGAAAATATGCATCGGCGGTTTTTGAAACCGTTGCGAAAAAATCACCGCTAAATGCCTATTTTGACGTAGTGTTAAGTTCACGTATAGGGTGTGCATATAAAACTCAATAGTATACCATCAATTGGGCCTCTGATATATGTCACAATATATTATGTGAATGTATGCATGATTAAATAAATAAAAAAACAATAACATCCATCATGCAAGCAATCATGTCGGGTCATCGTGTAATGACTAGACCACCACAACACCCAACCCTATTTGTTTTGGCCAGTGTTGGAGAATCAAGCATGTCATACCATATTGTGTTGTGAGTGGGTGTCCTAGACCCAACTCTTTTTTAAAGGTTGGGGTTGAAGCCTCATTTATTATTAAAGCAAAGCAAAGACATCTTTTAACTAGGTAGAGAGAGACCCATTAGATAGCCCGAAAGTCCAGTGGGCATTTAGCCCATTTCATGGCTCGTAGGCCCAAATTTTTGGCCCAAGGCCCATTCTGTGATACAGTACCCACCTGCTACAGTACCACACAGTACCCGCCACTACTATAGTGCCCTGCTGCCGCTACAGTGACCTGCCGCCACTACAGTGTCCGTTGTTGCTACAGTGCCACCGCTGCTACAATACGATACAGTACTGCTACAATACCTGCGCCCCATGAGTTTTGAACCCCCCATTTTCATGTAGGATTACATGGTGCTTACCACTAAGCCAAACCCCAACTACATCCTAGACCCAACTCTTGTATGTACTTTGATTATCACAACATGTATACAGTTTGATATGTACCTATGTTCATGATAGTAACTTTACTTCTGCGTGTACTATATCATCGGTAATGTCTTTATATTACATGTCATTTCAAAAGGTTACAATAGTTTTCAGTTATAATGAGAACCTCAAGATATAATCACAATGATCCTAAACACATGTCATATGGTCTAGATACATCATGCTGATATGACACAAATGATATAATCTGGTTTTGGTGGCTTGTAAACATTGTGATCTCATCTCATGAAGTTTGCACTTGGTGATCTCGAGGGTATGAGATCACGAGGAGTCACCCGCTAATAGGAACACCACATGTTTTGGGCATCATTGGTTGTTTCTATATACGAGCATGATGAGGAGTCACCCGCTAATAGGAACACCACATGATTTGGGTATCATTGTTTTCTATATACGAGCATGTGTATTGGTCTCTTGACTTGAAATCATTATCAATGTGCCATTTGATCACATACTTTGATGCAAGATGAAAACCCTAATACTGTTGTGGTGAGGTAGCATGCATTGGGTGTCATTGGTGACATAACATTGGCTGAATGATCCAGACAAAATTCATCGCTTCTCAGTAGAGGAAGAAATATCTTGGGCCCAACTCACTCGGATAATCGTACCTCTACTAAATCCATGTTCATGGATAAAGAGGGTAAGTCTATCTGGTAAGGTCATATAAAGAATAAATAAAGTAGGTAAGGATGGTGACACAAGTTATGCATCATGTTTTATGATATATCTTATGACAAAGAGATTACATTGCACAACACACATTCATACGAGAGGTTGTCATTGCTATGACCGACCGTGTCTTTTTATGGGCCATGATGGATTGCTAGACTCTGCTCCTGATGTCAGTAGTACATACTGCTATTGTGATAATGAGCTAGAGTCACATATGAAGCACATTAAGATGCTTGACCAATTCTAATGAATTGATGTTTAGGACTTAGTGGGCCTCACATCTGGGGCTGTGATATGTTCGAGATTGAACGATCGCAATAAACAAATGAACTCACTATTATTCGAGTTTAGAATAATATGAAGTGGACTTATTTTCTTAGTGTATTCACAAGTTTTGAGTGAATACAAAAATAATATTTTATGAAAGAATATTTTATTTAAGGCTCATTAAATATTTTTAGGAAAGATGAGTCAGGATAATGGATCATATTTTATCATGGAACACCATTCAAATATTGTAAGTGATAAAATATTTATGATGTTTATCACACATTAAATACGTTATAGATCTCAACTTTGGTTTAATTTATGAGGTTTTATTTATTGAAGGATGAAGGTGCAATTCTAATAAATAAAACTTAAACACACACACACACACAATTAAGCCAAATTCGAGTGGGCTATTTATCCACTCAAATTCTCTCCCCCAAGCTCTCTCTCAAGTTTTAGAGAGATAAGAGGTAGATTTAATCATCTTGATCTGAGTTCTCCCTTTCAGATTGAAGAAATGTTGATCTTAAGATCATGGCGATGTTGAAGAGTTCTTTGTTTTCTCTGTGCTAGCACCCAGAGTATGAAGATCGACGATCAACAAGCATCTGAAGCTTATGATGATGATCCTGAGGGACCCGACGTTGGTTCCTTCAGGCAACGATTGTTGGCAAAGAGTGAAATACAATTGCGCTAACAAATCGAACGAGGTCACGACTCAATTTTATTTTCGTGCTTAATTTATTCCACACGAGATCCTTGGGTTTTAACTGGGTGTGGTGTATTGTCGGAGACGATGTCATGACATCATGACGATGATAAAATTTTTAAATCCTGCTGTTCCATGCTTCTGCTGCGTGCCCGATACCACTATTTGACATCAGAGTGATCATGTGCTAAATTAATTCAAACTCAAATTATTTTTGTAATTAATTTGAGTAGAAGGCATCACAACGATCCCAAAGGCACTGACGACGCTTCGATTTGTGGTCAGATGATTGAGTTATGACCATCCTAAATTCGAAATCCGATCGAAATCGTTGCTTCAGGCTTTTAAAAATTAAGAATACACACACATTTCATATATATATATATATATATATATATATATTACAATTGCGAGATGACCATGGGCGGTAATCCCTAGTGTTCTGGCTCAGTGCACATAGTTGAAACGATATTTTCTAGGGTGCACATATTTCACACTTTTGTGTAATCAATAATAATAAAAAAACCCAAAAGGTTATCCTTTTAAAAATTTGTAATTGCAATTTTTTTTGATTTTAGTGGGAAACTTAGCTGCCCACTTGTGGTGTCGCCCCTCCCTTGTACATGCCCCAAGTGGGGAGCGTCTGTCCAAGCCGACCCAGATACCCCATAGGGGGTTATTTTTTGAAGCTTGAGAGCTCAAAAAATATTACAAGAATTCTAAAAATAATTAAACAAATATTTGGAATGTATAAAATTATTTTGGGACCATGAAATTAATATAATTATGTATAAAAATAGATTTTTTATTTCAATTCATAATTAATTCTCTTGAGGAGAATTAATTAAAAGTTCAATTTTATTACACATTTTTATTGTAAATCGACTGATCATGAGTGGTGGCCGACCTGTGTATGTCTGATATTTATTTATTTATTTAATTATTACGATTTTTTCAATAATTAATTAAAAAATGATGGTCTATGCATTGTCTCTCTCGTATTATATGTATACGAGACAACATGTCCAAGAGAAAAACCATTTACTATATTTGGCTTTCTCGATATCCCCTCACCTACATGTGAGTATTTATGTATAATAATGAGGATGAATGTGAAGTTCCCAGTTAGGATCCAAGTATCACTGATAGGGGAATGTGGTGAATCAGTGATATCTTTTTCTTTTTAAGTTTCCCCTTTTTGAAACAACCTTCGCCTCCTGTTAAAGAGTTTCTTCCCTGCTAAACACACACAACCACATGAACACAAGATTTACAAGGTTCACTACTCAACAAGAGTAGCTACATCCTTGGTATGGTATGGAAACAATCCAGTACCACACAATCCACTAGAAAACAATCTTTTGATGTGGAATACAACGAGTAGGATATACCCTTACACTCGTGCAACACTTTGAAAACAATACAATAGTATGTGTTCTCCCTCTTAGCACAAATAGGGTAATACAATGGATCAGTGCTTCTTAATGAGCTTACACAAATCAAATCTTTCAAATCAATTCTTCACTTTCCTACCCAGAAGCTGGCAGGAACCCTTGGAGCAAAACAGATTGTGCGCCCACTTCCACTTGCGCGACCTATACTTGCGCGCCTTATACTTGCGTGCCTCTTCTTGCGCACTGCCTATGTGCGTGCTGCCCTTCAGACGCGCTGCCTGCTTGCAGCCTGCACGCCAACTAACACTTGCGTGCCTCCAACTTGCGCGTCCCCAACTTGCATGCCTTTTAACAACCCTCAACTTTCACACCCAACTCTCTACTTGCGCACCCAGAGCTCAAAGATAATTCTCAAGTATTGATCCTTAAAAAATGAGGAGGCTAGTCGTCTATTTATAGGAATTTTGGTGACTTGCACGACCTAGACTTGCGCGCCAATACTTGCGTGCCACTCCATCACTTGCACGCCGCTTCATCACTTGTGCGCCCTTCCATCACTAGCGCGACATTTTCTTTCCTTTGTCATATTTTGATATGATGATGTTGGAATATGACTTGCGTGCAACATGCACTTGCGCGCCAAGACTTGCGCACCAATACTTGCGCGAAACTCTTGACTTGCACGACATTTTCTAACTTGCGCGCCACTTTATTTCCTTTGTCATATTTTGATTGGATGATCTTTGAAATATGACTTGCGCACCACTTACACTTGCACGTCAATACTTGCACGCCACCACTTGCACGCCAATACTTGCGCGCCACTTTCTTTCCTTTTCCATATTTATGAAATAATGCTATTTTGAAATATGAATTGCATGCCTCTACAGCACTTATGCGCCGACACTTGCGCGCCGCCACTTGCGCACCGCCACTTGCGTGCCTTCTTCTTGCCTTTTTCATTTTTGGATAGTATGATATTTGAAATGTGTTTTGTCAAAAACACTTCTTTACTCTATCTATACTTCATACGACTTGCACTACAAGTTCTCCAACCTTGTGATGATTATAAAATACAAATCAGAAAAGCATCGTCTGATTTACAAGTCCTTTACAAAATGAATTGATTTAGCTTTTTGACAACAAAAGACAACACTCTGTAACAACAAAATTTTCTTACTTCATTATCCATCCAACTTGGTCCCAAAAATCTCCCCTTTGGATTTTGTTTCCAACCATGATTCATAAATCACTGAACTTTGTAACCTTAAGCAATGAATTACTTATCAACAATTCTAATCCTACGTGAGCTAACTCATTGTAGGAAACAAGAATTATTGACAGCCAAAACCATGCTGTCCAAAAGCAGCGACTATGAAATCTCATGAGCGTACCTCCTCATCCTTCTTCAGATCATCTTTCAAGCTTCTACATCAGCATTCTTCACTTCATTGACTTTCCTGGAAAAAAAATTGTTTCCTACAACCACTCCAACAAACAGTTAGAATAGTTCACACACATACATGCTGGATTCACAGCTTACCCACAAATCCCCCTTTATGAAACAATTATCCCCCTTGACAACACTATCCAAAGGTAAGATGAGAGAGGGGACAGAAACACGTACCTTAACCTTAATGATAAGGAGATTGGACACCCATTTTCAACCTCAATTTTGCAAATGGTTCCTTCGGTAACGGTTTTGTGAATATATCAGCAACTTGTTCAGATGTAGGAACATACTCCAGCCTCAATTAATTCTTCTCTACCTGCTCTTTGATGAAGTGGTACTTTATATCAATGTGTTTTGAATAAGAATGTTGTACTGGATTTCTTGTAAGATTGATTGCACTCTGATTATCACAAACCAAGAACAATGGTAGATTTACTTCAACAAGTATAACTTCTAACTGAGTCTTCATCCACATTAGTTGAGTTGCATCTTGAGTAGCAGCAACATACTCAGCTTCAACTGTGATAAGTGTTACTGAATTCTATTTCTTGGTATTCCAACTAACACAACTTTTCCCCAGAAAGAAAACTCCACCAGATGTGGATCTTCGATCATCAACATTTCCTGCCCAATCAACATCAGAATACCCGAATAGATCAATATTTCCTGATCTATCATACCTGATTCCAAAATTTGTTGTGCCTTTGATGTATCTGAGAATTCTTTTTCCAGCAATCAAATTTGATTCTTTATGAGCACTTTGAAATCTTGCACATAAAGTGATAGCATAGACGATGTCGGGTCTTGAGGCAGTCAAATACAACAGACTTCCAATCAGCTTTCGAAACTCTTTCTGATCAACTTTCTTGCCTTCTCCATCTTTAGACAACTTGGTTCCCACTGATATCGGTGTGGAAACTGGTTTCTAATTTTCCATGCCAAACTTATTCAAAAGTTCCTTGGCACACTTTTCTTAAGATAGAAAAACGTGATTTTTCTTTTGTGAAATTTGTAGCCCAAGAAAGTACTTCATTTCTCCCAGCATGGACATCTCAAATAAATTCTTCATCTCCTCAATTTTTTTTCACATGATCTTTCATCATTTCCAGCAAATATAATATCATTGACATAAACAATAACGATCAGTGAAACCTCATGACATTCCTTGATGTAAAGATTGCTGTCAACTCTCCCTTTCTTAAAGTTCATCTTCTTTAAGAAAGTATCTAATTTAGAATACCATGCTCTCGGAGCCTGTTTTAGCCCATACAAAGCCTTCTTCAACTTGCACACATAACTTTCATCTTTTCCAATAACAAATCCATAAGGTTGATCAATGTAAACTTCCTCGTCAAGGTCACCCTTCAAGAATGCATATTTTACATCCATTTGAAAGATTTTGTAACCTCGTTGTGCAATAATAGCAAGAAAGATTCTGATTGTTTCTAATCTTGACACCGAAGCAAAGGTTTCATCAAAATCAATGCCTTCAATTTGTGAATACCCTTTTCAAACCAATCTTGCTTTGTTTCTTATTACTTTACCTTCTTCATTCAGCTTGTTCCGGAAAACCCACTTTGTACCAATAATGTTCTTGTTGTCTGGCTTGGGTACAAGTTCCCAAGTATCATTCTTCTCTATCTGATCAAGATCTTCATTCATTGCATGAACCCATTCTGGATGCTCAAATGCTTCATTTATATCATTCGGTTCAACTTTCGAATAAAGAGAAGTATGTGATATAACATCCGTTGTTCTTCTTGTTTAAACCCTCTGATGTTTATCTTCAATAATATTCTGAGAATCCACTTGTTTCCTCAACATAGGATGAGTTGTTAAAACTTCATTCTCATCACTCGAGATTTATGAGTTGGATTCCTCTTCAACGGTAGGATTAACACAATCTGTAGCATTATCAGAATCATTAATAAAAGCTTCTCTATCCTGCTCAACTTCCACATCAACATATGACTGCTTTTCTTTCTCAACATTTTCAACAACTTTTACATATGAAGAATCAATAATTCTTCCTGTTTCTTTGTTGAGACATCTACATCCTCTTCCTTCTGGAGCATAGACAAGAAAAATTCCATCATCTCCTCGTTGCTCAAACTTTCCAAGGTTTCCACCTTTCCTATTTATAATGCATGGACTCCCAAATACTCTTAAATGTTTCAGACTTGGAGTTTTTCCATAGAACATTTCATATGGAGTCATATCTGAGTTTGGCCTATAGAAGCATTAGTTCTGAATATAAACAGCAGTGCTCATGGCTTGCCTCCAATAATAATGAGAAAGACTATGTTCAAGTAACATAGTTCTCCCCATTTCCACCAGACTTTGATTCTTTCTTTTAGCAACCCCATTTTGTTGTGGTGTGTATGGTGAAATGAACTCATGCCGAATTCCATGCTTCTCAAGATAAAATTCAAACTCTTCATTCTTATACTCACCACCATTATCAGTTCTCAACTTCTTCACTGAATACTCACATTCTTTTTCTGCTTTCCTCCTGAAACTCTTAAACATTTTCAGAGCATCTGACTTATGTCTCATGTACATAACACAAGTAATGCGAGTAAAGTCATCAATGAAAGTAATGAAGTACTTATCTCCATTTTTTGATCGCTTTCTCATTGGTCCACATATATCAGAATGTATAAGTTCCAAGGGTTATTTTGAACGAATTTCAACTCTCTTATGAAAAGAGTTTGTAATCTTCCCTTTTTCACAAATAGTGCAGCACCAATCTCTTCTTCTTGATAAATCAGGCATATCTCAGACACTATCTCGCGTTGATAACTTGCACATATTTCTTTGACACATATGTCCCAACCTTTTATGCCATAACTGATTTTCATCCACTACAACCATGTAACAAGAGTTCTGCACTTCACCAACTTGGAACAAATTACCTCTTGTACGTTGGCCCTTTGTAACTATATTCACATCATTTTCACTTTTCACAACAAATCCATCTTTTCTAAAGATAAATTTGTTTCCCTCATCATAGAGTTGTGACACACTAAGCAGGTTATGTTTCATACCATCAACATATAGTGTTTTCCTGGATTTTATCTTTTCTTTTCCAATGATGGCCGATCCAACACCTTTGATCCTTAGAGATTCATCATTTATAAATGCCACTGTTCCTTCTTTGAATTCTTTAACATTCTTCAGAAACATTAAATCTCCTATCATATGAGAAGAACACCCACTATCAAGAATCCATGGATGTTCTCATTTTGTAACTTTCAAAGTAGTTTCGACAACAAGATATTTTTGTTCTTCCTTTTCCTTCACTTTCTGTTGTGCTTCCTCTAATTTCCTAGCCAGGTCAATGTGTTCTGGCCAGAAAACCATGCACTCTTTCTTTTCGGACTTATTAGACCTATCCCTTTTAGATTTTAAAAACCCTAGCTTTTGAGAATCATTAATAATCTTTTGTTGCTCTGGTAACACACTAAGGTAGCCCTTGGAAAGATGTCTAGGTCGATCACATATTTCACAAATAGTTTCCAGTGGTTGGAACCTATTCTCAACTTTCACATCATTCTTCTTAGATATCTTATGAAATTTAATTGGAGAATTTCTATTTTGAAAGGGTTGACTCCCCCTCAATCCTTGTCTTTCAAAACTCGTGGAATAGTTGTAATGTTGTTGGTTTAACCAACACATATTTTCCATGTGTCCGAATCCACCACAATACCAGCAGTAACCATAGAAAGAATATTTGCCTCTAAAACTTCTATACTGACCAGATTTGTGAACACGCTTCTCAACAAACTTCTTAATAGAACTATGCTAGCCATCAACCTTCATGTTTTCATTTGTAACTCCATTTATCAGTTCATATTTAACATCACCAGAAGTATTAGAAGTCTTTCTTGACTCGTGATTTTTATGCACTTCTGATTTTTCATCATTGCTGACTTTGACCACATACCCAGTCTTTCCATCCTTGTTCTTATCAGAACCAGTTCTGTCTTTCATTTCAACCTTTAAAGGTAAATTTTGTGACTCCTTGTTTGGTTCATTCTTACTGGAACATTCACCAACTTCTAAGATAGAATTTTTGAAACTGATATTCATTTATTGATCTTTATAAATTTTCTATTGGACAAGTTCCAACTCTTATTCTTTTGCCTTCGGCTTTACTTCAAGATGATCATTACAATTCTTTGAATTTTCAAGAGAATTTTTCAGATCATCAATCTTCTTTTCCATATTTATTTTCTCATTAGTAAAACCTTATTGATTGCTTAATGTGGAATTTTCATTTATTAGCTTGTTGTTTTCCTTCTCAAGCCTTCTGATCTTCCTCAAGCATTCTTTCAATTCTTCTTTCAGATGATATTCAAGTTGAGTTTCTTCTTCTTCTGAATTATTGCTCTCGTACTCTTCATTATTCACAACTGCAATAAAGGTATTCTCTCTAGATTTCTCAGCAAATTATTTCTCAGATTCAGCTTCTCTATCCTCTTCTTCTTCATCTTTAGATAAAAAGATTCTTCATTTTGATTTGAAGAAATTTTTATCCTTACCCTTTGAAAAATATTTTTCTTTGTCAGTTTGATTCTTCCATGACCTTTTTGGCCTTCTTTCATCATCATCATTGTCTTCTTTATTCTTTTAAGGACAATTAGCCGCAAAGTGACCAACCGCTCCACACTCAAAACATTTCAAGGGAAGTTTCCCCTTGTATTTCCCTGTACCACTTTTCACATTTTTAGAAAACAAGGATAAAATTTCATCAAAATTTTTGCATACCTCATCTTCAGAATCAGATTCACCAGCATCATCTTTAATAAGGGTCTTCTTTGACTTCTCTCTATTTGTAGCCTTGAATGACATTTCTTTATCAAATTTTGTTTTGATCTTCATAGTCTTCTCCCTTCTCATTTCATAAGTAATGAGAGTGATATGAAAATCATCTAGAGATAATGTTTCAGGGTCACTGTCTTCTAATGAAGACACTTTAGCATCAAACTTGTCGGGCAGAATTCTCAAGATCTTTTTGACAACTGTAGAATACTCCAACGTTTCACCAAGACATATGATTGTATCGACAATGTCATTAATCTTGGTAAAGAAGTCCCCAACAGATTCAGATTCTCCCATTTTCAAGTCTTCATACTTCAGCCTCCAGATTTGTAGTTTTTCCTTCTTCACTTTTGTATTTCCTTCATAGATGTTCTTCAACTTATCCCAGATGCCTTTAGCTATAGCAACACCTTTCACTCTTAAAAATTCACTCTCAGAAAGAGATGAGAGTAACACATTTTTAGCTCTTCCATCATTCTCAAGGTTCTTCTTATCGATAGGAGTAAGAGGAACCTTGTCATAAATAGCAGGAAATCCATCCATTGTAGTTTCAAGAACTTCATATCCAAGAGACATAAGATAAGGCATCATTCTATCCTTCCATATGTGATAGTTCTTTCCATAAAAAATCGGAATCCCCTTACTATTCACACAATTTAGGTTCTCCATCACAACTTCTCTTCAACCACTTCAGTAAAAAATAAATGAAGGGAACCTATCGCTCTGATACCAATTGAAGTTCCCAGTTAGGATCCAAGTATCACTGAGAGGGGGAGGGGGTGAATCAGTGACAACTTTTTCTTTTTAAGTTTCCCCTTTTTGAAACAACCTTCACCTCCTGTTAAAGAGTTTCTTCCCTGTTGAACACACACAACCACAGGAACACAAGATTTACAAGGTTCACTACTCAACAAGAGTAGCTACATCCTTGGTATGGTACGAAAACAATCCATTACCACACAATCCACTAGAAAACAATCCTTTGATGTGGAATACAATGAGTAGGATATACCCTTAGAATCATGCAGCACTTTGAAAACAATCCAATAGTGTGTGTGCTCCCTCTTAACATAAATAGGGTAATACAATGGATCAATGCTTCTTAATGAGCTTACACAAATCAAATATTTCAAATCAATTCTTCACTTTCCTACCCATAAGCTGGCAGGAACCCCTGGAGCAAAATAGCTTGCACGCCCATTTCCACTTGCGCGACCTATACTTTCACACCTTATACTTGTGCACCTCTTCTTGCGCGCTGCCTACATGCGCACTGCCTACATGCGCACTGCCCTTCAGATGCGCTGCCTGCTTGCAGCCTATGCGCCAACTAACACTTGCGCGCCTCCAACTTGCGCGTCCACAACTTGCGTGCCTTCTAACAACCCTCAACTTGTGCGCCCAACTCTATACTTACACTCCAAGAGCTCAAAGATAATTCTCAAGTATTGAGCCTTAAAAAATGAGGAGGCTAGTCATCTATTTATAGGCATTTTGGTGACTTGCGCAACCTAGAATTGCGTGCCAATACTTGCGCGCCACTCCATCACTTGGGCGCTGCTTCATCACTTGTGTGCCCTTCCATCACTAGCGCAACACTTTCTTTCCTTTTTAATATTTTGATAAGATGATGTTGGAATATAACTTTCACGCAACATGCACTTGCATGCCAAGAATTGCGCGCCAATACTTGCACGACACTCCTGACTTGCGTGACACTTTCTAACTTGCGTGCCACTTTATTTCCTTTTTCATATTTTGATTGGATGATCTTTGAAATATGACTTGGGTGCCACTTACACTTGCGCGTCAATACTTGCACGCCACCACTTGCATGCCAATACTTGCGCACCACTTTCTTTCCTTTTCCATATTTCTGAAATAATGCTATTTTGAAATATGACTTGCATGCCTCTACAACACTTGCGTGCCGAAACTTGCGCGCTGCCACTTGTGCGCCGCCACTTGCACGCTGCCACTTGCGCACCTTCTTCTTGACTTTTTCATTTTTGTATAGTATGATATTTGAAATGTGTTTTTTCAAAAACACTTCTTTACTCTATCTATCCTTTATACGACTTGCACCACAAGTTATCCAACCTTGTTATGATTGTAAAATAAAAACCAAAAAAGCATCGTCTGATTTAAAAGTCCTTTACAAAGTGAATTGATTTATCTTTTTGAAAACAAAAGACAACACTATATAACAACAAACTTTTATTACTTCCTTATCCATCCAACTTGGTCCCAACAGAATGAAGATGTAGACTATGTCGATATTTGGCTAAGTACAAGATGAGACATAGACAGTCTTTAATGGGTGAGAATTACAACTCGAGTTGGTCATGACTCAGGTAGTTACCCCTAGGGTCTTGGTTGATCTATTATTTAATCAATGGATCAACTGGAAGTTGATGCTCATGATCGATCATTTCATTCATTTATTTATCATGGTTTGTTATTTTGTGAATGTGTTATGTTTACAAAATCACATAGAATAATAAATGTGTATGCATAGATAAAATCGGTTAATACACAGTGAATGTTTTCTTTTTAAATCATGATTAAGTTGTGAGTGAGATCAAATAAAACAAACATGTTAAATAAAAAATTATTATGTTTTTCAAGAATAATTAAAATCCCTTAAAGTTAAATATTAAGTCATTAATGCCTTCTATCACTTAAATTTGGACAAAACCATTCATATATGGGGATCTTCAGTCATAGTTGTGGGTGCCTCCTACTAAGAGAGAGTTCTTTTGGGAGTGGTGGGATGACTTAACTAAATTTGTAAGCAAAGTAGCCATAGCTAGCTTATTGCAACTTTAGAGGCAATGTGTTGAGTAAATCAAAGTTACGATTTCCAAAATCTAGGACTTCACTTAACAGTTGAAGGATCTGTGAGTTAATGGGTTGGCCAGCCAAAAACCTGATTTGAAACTCTCCAAGTAGTGCCGTAGCCATAGATTGGACTATGAGGAGAGGTTTTAAGGATACTTTCCACTAGAATACTTAAGCGACTGAGTAATCTAAATCTTGTAGTTGAGGACCACTAGGATTTGATAAAATAGTGGGAGACATTTAAAGATTAATTAATCGATAATATCTATTAGTAATCAATATAAAGTACCAATCTGATAAATTTATTTATTTTAGATAAAATAGAAAACACCACTATTAGTTCAATATCACTGTGATCAATACTTGATAAAGAGACTATCCCGACTGGCAATAACTTTCAGGAGTGGTCCAGGCTCTTACGCATACTACTATGCAAAGAGAGGAAACTCTATGTGTTGGAATTCAAACTTCCTGTTGAGCCCCCCATGGGAGTAAGAAAGATGGATAAAGATAAGTATAAGAATCATTTAGATGAGGCGATAAATATAAAGTGTATCATGGTATCATATATGTCTAGTGAACTATAAAAAATGCATGATGATGAAGATGCCTATAAAATTCCATCTCACATCTAGGAGATTTATTAGAAGAGAGCATGATAAGAAATATATGAGATATCAAGTGCACTGTATAAGTGATTTATAGAAGAAGGGAGTCAAACATACCCTCATTTACTCAAGATGATTGGGTACATCAAGAGACTAGAATCCCTTGGGTTCAAGCTGAATCAAGAACTAGAAACTAATCTCATTCTTTCCTCTTTACCGCAAATCTTCTCGAATTTTATTGCTAATTATAATATTAATAACATGAAATAGTTTCTCACAGATCTATTGGCTTTAGTTTACCAAGATTATAAGGATATGAAGAATACCAACTCTTTAGTCCTTATGGTGAACAAAAGGATAAAGAGCAAGACTAAGACGTCAAAGGACAAGTCTAAGGCAAAGAAACCAAAACACTTCCCCTTTAAGAATCCAAATATACATAGGAAGGGAAACAAAAATGAGGTTGTCTACTTTTCTTGTGGAAAAAGGGTCACTAGAAGATGAATTACACAACTGGGAAGAAGAATCAATGTGATTCTTATGACTCAGATATTTTTTTTATTGAATGTAATTTGACTTTATCTACAAGTTGGGCATTGGATACAGCTATGGATCACACATTTGTATTCACATATAAGAACCAAGTAGATTCCAAAGGATTGAAAGGTTGATGTGGATCTTTGGGCTGCAAATGGTGTGAGATTAATAGCCTTAATAGTGGGAGATTATCATTTGACTTTTCCCATTGGTTTAGTTCTTGTATTAAGAAACTATTATTATGTACCATAAGTTATAAGAAACACAATCCCAATGTCGAGTTTAAACACCATGGTGTTTTATTTCAAGTTTTCAAATAAATCCCGACTCTTTTATAAAGCTAACATATGTTATGGTACGTCACATATTAACATTGGATCTTATATGCTTGAATTTGAAAAACCAATATTGGCAATCAATGAAAAATCCAACAAGAATGAATCATATCCTACCTGCCTATGAAACCTCAGAATAATCCATGTAAATGAAAATAATTTAATCAAATTTCATCAAGAAGGGTATTTAGACTCTATTGAGTTAAAACCCTTGGATCTATGTTACACTTGTTTACAAGGGAAAATGATAAAAGCACCATTCATTGGGAAAGGAGTAAGGGACATAGAACTATTATAATTGATTCATACTGATGTATGTGGTCCATTTACAGTAGAGGCAAGGGTTAGATTTTCTTACTTCATAAATTTTACTAATGACTATAGTAGGTATGGATATATCTACTTAATAAGGTATAAGTTAGATTCCTTTAATATGTTTAAGGAATACAAGAATGGAGTAGAAAACCGGATTGGTATGGAGATAAAGAAACTCCACTCAGACTGTGGTAGAGTATATCTAAACCAAGCTTTCATCGATCACTCGAAGGCGTATGGGATAGTCTCCTAACTCACTCATCCTTATACACCTTAGTGGAATGGTTTGAGTGAAAATAGGAATCATATATTTCTCAACATTGTAAGATTGATGATGAGTCATGCAACTCTATTATTATCCTTTTGGGGATATGTAATGCATAAAATGACTTATAAACTGAACCGAGTACCAAACTAAGGCATCATATGGGATCCATATCAGTTATTTTTTGGAAAGAAACTCACTCTATCCCATATATGTTTATGGGGATGCAAGGTGTTTTTATAGGAAATACCGAATGAAAATCTAGCTTCCTAAAGCACAAAGTGAATCTTTATAAGATATCATAAATAAAAAAGAATATTAAATTATATAAACCTTTAGATGAAAAAGTTATTGCGGTGATATATTCCATATTTCTAGAAAGGGAAAAAATTTCTAATGAAAATAGTGGGATCAAGATTGACTTTGATGTAGTTGAAGATCCAAATACGTAAGATTTGGTACAGGAACAATATCCAAAAGAGATAATGAGATATGGAGATGTTCATGTGAAACAAGCATCACATAGGTCTACGAGAGAGGTCAGAGAACTAGAGAGATATGGTTTTCTTATCACTAATTCATGTGACACATTACACTTAGATAATGATGAACCTCTAATCTACAAAAAGGTAGTAGGTGGAAAGGATGCTGCTAAATAAAAAGAAGCCATGCATCCTGAGATGGAGTCCATGTATTAAAATCAAGTTTGGATTTTGATAGACCCTCCAACTGATATAAAACCTATTAAATGTAAATGGGTATTCAAGAAAAATCTGGATATGGATGGTAAATTAAGTACCTATAAAGAACAACTAACTGTGAAGGGTTTCAGGTAACATTAAGGCATTGACTATGACAAAACTTTCTCACTAGTCATGATATTTAAATAAATAAGAATGTTACTTGAAAAATGGATGTCAAAATAGCTTTTATAAATGGGAAGTTGGTTGAAGACGTCTATATGACTCAACCCAAAGGGTTTATTAGGTCAAAGAGTGCCAATAAAGTATAAAAATACAGATATCTATTTATAGAATGAATCAAAAATCATGTTCATGGAATGTTCATTTTGATAAGGCCATAAGATAATTTGGTTTCATTAAGAATTAAAGCGAGCCATGTGTCTATAAGAAAGTTAATGAAAATTCCATAATTTTCCTAGAATTATATGTTGATGACATATTAATTATGGAAAAATAAGTGCAAGTCTTACAGTCAGTTAAGACTTGGTTAAATGAATGCTTATATATGAAATACTTAGGCGAAGTAGCCTATATTCTAGGGATCAAGATCTATCAAGATAGATCTCAAAGGCTTCTTATACTAGGTCAAAATTCATATATTGATAAGGTACTCAAAAGGTTCAATATGGAATAATCTAAGAGTGCATTGTTTCCAATGTCACAGGGTATTAATATCTTTAAGAAAATGTTTCCACAAAAATAGGAGGATATTGAAAGGATGAGTAGTACCCCTTATGCTTCAACAGTGAGATCTATCATGTATCCCATGCTATCTACTGGGTTTGATGTTTCCTATGCTTTAAGAATAGTGGAAAAACATCAATCTAATCTAGGATATCTATATTAGGTAGCTATAAAAACTATACTGAAGTACTTGAGACCTACTATAATGTCACCCAATCTAGTACTCTATCACATGGCCACATTGGGTTGGTTACAAGACCTCAAGCAGCCTCCCCATATTTCATAGGTTGCTGATTAGTAATGGGGGTGCGGTAAGTATAGTGGGGAGACTATACCCCCTGGTTACAAGGTTACAGTACAACAGAACATTCCAATACTAGTAATAATGAATAGATATCAGAGTTCCAAAAAAACAAAAACAATAAAATACAGTGAAAAAACGAATAATCAAAGCCAACTAAAATATCAAATAAATAATAAATGAATAATGTAATGACATGGTGGAATTTAACTAAATGTCATGCTAGAAGTAATACAAGATAAAAGACTAGCGGACTTGATAAAAACTCAAAAGTGCCCAATCCCAAACTCCATGTCAGTCCCATCTCCAAACTCCAGCCCATTCAACAAGAAAATAGTCAACAAGAAAATAGGCAACAACAAGGTCCTTTTTCCTTGACCAATTTTGCATCCATGTAATCTACTCAGGTACCAAATAGCGTCCCAAATAGGGTGTGAGTATAACTAAGTAGGTCAAAATCTCCATTTCTAAGAATAACCAATCTGATAATAAGTGTATGGAATAATGAAATAAAAAAGTGTATTAATTAATTAATAAATTAAATTAATACTACATCAACCTGCTTTGACACCATGCTGAAATATCTATGATCATGTATCACAACCATACCAACCACAACCATATAACCATGGTAAAACATAATCTATCTTGGTGTTATACCAAAAGGTTTATGAGAATGTCTCACAACCATGCCAACCATAGCCATATAACCATGGTATAAATTAGAAAAAATTGGGTCAAAACCCACTATATAATCATTTCAACAATCAATAAGGGCTGATCTTGGTATATAAGAATTTTAGCATGTATCAAGGCCAAACCCGGTATATAAGCATTCAACATATCTCAGGACATAGCTCGGTATATTTTCATTTCAGCATGTGTCACTGGGAATAGCCTGCTATATAATCATTTCAACATGTAAACAAGTCCAGCGCCCTATATAAGCATTAAAAAAAAATCAAATTTGTCCAATGCCCCATATATGAATTACAACATAATAAATAACAACACATGTCACAATAATAAGGATATCACAATATCACATCATCAGGATCAATGGTTAATTATGAAAATTACCATTTATATTTCAGTGCATGATATGTTGGGGTAATTGTAATATTGCACATACATGACAATTATCAAACCATAGGGTTAAGGTTTAGACCACTACCTTTAACTAATGATAAAAAACACTTCCAACAACAAATTACAATGAGGAAGAAGGTGTAGATGATCATAAGAAATATCCTAGATCAAAACAGATTAAGATCAAAACCAATAACACACATGGTTAAGAGTTTACACTGCAATGATCAGAGAACAACAAAAGGGAAGAATAAAACTGAAGAAAAACCACTTACCAGGGATCAGATGTGTGATAGGGATGTTCATAAGGGATGAAAGACTTCCAAAATCACTTGGAAGTTTACCCTAGGTTGTGAGGAAGAAGCTACATGCGAATTGGAAATAAAATCAACCGTACAACACTATTTTAAAAACCTACTCGGGAAATAAAATGGAATGTAATTAAGTTATATGTCATGTATTTATTTTTAAATGGATACACTGAAAAACCCATCACCTCAGATAATTATTTATTCTGATCGAATATTACACAACGTGTACTCTCTTCATATCGTGAATCAGTTCACAACCTATAACCATTCACGACATGTGTCTGGAAATAATTACACGGCGTGTAACTATTCTGTAAAATTTTTTTTAACCCAGTTCCCTTATAAAAACCTGAATATCCTTTAAGGATTCTCAACTTACTAAGAAACCATGGTAAAACTTGACCCATTTATACCCAAACTCCATTAATTCAAATAGAAAGCCTGAATAGCTCCCTGCATGGATCCTCTCTGGTTTTCTCAAGTTTCCTCACAACCCAAACCTATGTTTATTAAAAAAATAGACATCCACTAACTTTAATTCATTTTCCCCAACAAAATATATCCATCTATGAATAAGACTCAACCACTAAGGCTCAAAATAAAAACTCAAAGAGGGACATACTTAGAAAAAAATGGGATCTTACAATCTCCCCACTATATAATAGCTCATCCCCAAGATTCTCTAAGCATCACCGTGTGGTCTTAGTGAAAAAGTCTGGCCACTATGTTTGCATATTAGACTCCCTCTCCCAGGTTTCCTCCTGAAATTTCCCATGCTACCACTACACTTGAACTAATGGAATCTCCCTTCCTTGAAGATACTTATCACTACGATCTACAATATGCACCAAATGCTCCTCAAAGGATGCATCAACCCTATTCTTGAAATATTATATGCCTATCATGTGATAAGGGTCTGAATAATATCTTTGAAGATGTGACACATGAAATATGTCATTCTGGACACTGTAGTGCTATGGAAGGGCTAATTGGTATGCTACTAGACCGACCCCTGCCACTATCTCAAACGACCTGACAAACCTAGGAACTAGCTTTCCTTTTTTTCTTGATATGACATTTCCACAACCTAGGTGACACCTGAAAGAAAACATGATGAACAACCTCAAACTTTAGAGGTCGTCTCCGATGGTCAATGTATGATTTCTACCTGCTATGTACGGTCACCAACCACTGTCTGATCAACTGAACCTGCTCATACATCTCCTACATGAGACTAGACCCAACAAGAATCAACTCACCTACCTCCAACCAACAAATAGGTGAATGAAACGAACTTTCATACAAAGTCTCAAAATGTTCTATCTAGATTGAATCCTAGAAGCTGTTATTATATGAAAACTCCATGAGCACCATATGCAACTCCCATGAACCTTTGAAATCCAAAACACATGCTTGTAACATATCCTATAGAAACTGAATAGTTCTCTTATATTGACCGTTAGTCTGAGGATGATAGGGCATACTCAAAAGAAACTGCGATCCCCAAGCCTTATAAAGACCCTTCCAAAAATGTGCTGTGAAATGACGATATATGTCTAAAATGATATTCCTTGGAACATAGTGCATCTAAACTACCTCACGCATGTAAAGACTTCCCAGATCATCAATTGTAAAGGTCTCCCTGATAGGAAAAAAGTGGTATACCTTCATTAGTTGATCCAAAATCACCCATACAACATCATTCATATGGGTTGTCCTGGATAATCTTGTCACAAAATCCAAAGTGACATCATCCCATTTCTACTCAGAAATGGGAAAAGGCTAAAAAATCCCAGCTAGCCTATGATGCTTAGCTTTCATCTTCTGAAAAGTGAAACATCTCACCACAAATCCTGCTACCCCCTTCTTCATTATTTACCACTAGTACTGTTTATGTTGATCAAGATATATATTTTTCAAACCAAGGTGTACCGCCCATCTAGAAGTATGAAACTTTTTCATCATCTCCTTACACAAGCCCATAGAAACCCATACTCAGCTATAGAAAAGAATATAATTTCCAATGATAAGAGACTATACCAATGACATCGCCCCACCATATAAGACATCTCTTAGAAATAATCCCTCTAGACCAAATAACTTCTTAGCCTTAATCTATTCCTAAAGCACAAGTATAACAGATATCAAAGTCAGAGTTACTCATCTCTGAGACTTTTGAACTTCTAGATGCATGTCTGAAAAGAGGTCCATTACTTTCCACTCATCGCAAGACTCCCGTATTGACTCTACCTATGAATTTCATATCAAATCATCAAAAACTACATTACCCTTTCCCAGTGTATAAGCCAACTCGAAGTCAAAATTTTGCAGATACCCGACCCACCTCTTCTTTTGAAGGTTTAGGTACCATTGAAGAAAGATGTACCTAAGTATCTTGTGGTCCATGTATACCATAAAACTCTCAACCATGACATAATGCCTACATCATCTCAGGGCATGTACCACTGCTACTAACTCCAAATCATGAGTAGGATAATTCCTCTCATGCGGTATCAGCTGTTTGGATCCATAAGTAACCACTCTATCCCCTTGCATCATAACTACTCTGATTCTAACCCAAGATACATCATAATATAAGGTATATGATTTACTAGACATAGGTAAAGCAAGGATAGGTGCTAAGGTCATCCTGCCTTTCAGCTCTTGAAAATATCTCTCAAAAGCATCTGAAAAAAACTTCACCCCTTTCTTGGTCAGCCCTGACATCAGTGCTACCAGATAGGAGAAGTCCTGGATGAAGCACTAACAATAACCCGCTAAACCAAGAAATATATGAATTTAAAATAAATTCTCGGGATTCTCCCAATATACCACAACTTAAACTTTATATGGGCCCACTAACACTCCTTCCTCTAATATGACATGGCCCAAGAAGTGTACTTTATTAATCCAGAAACTGCATTTGGTTAGCTTGGAATAAAGCTGATGCTCTCTTAATGTACTCAAGATGATTTCAAGATGTTTGACATGATCTTTTGCTGATTGGAAGTAAACTAAGATTTCATCAATAAAACCACCAAAAACCAATCCATAAAAGGATGAAATATCTGATTCATCAAGGCCATGAATACTTTCGGTGCATTGCTCAAACCAAACAACATGAAAATAAACTCATACAATCCATACATACTCCTAAAAGTAATTAGAGGTATGTCTGATGGTCTCAAACCTCAAATGATGGTATCAAAATATCAGGTTGATATTGGATAAGATTTTATCACCCCTAAGCTGATCAAAGATATCATTGATGCACAAAAAAGGATACTAATTTTTGACCATCATCTGGTTCAATCTATGATTGCACACACACAAGCATAAAGTCCCATCAGCCTTGTCGGTGAAGAGAAGTAGAGAACCCCAAGGAGATGTACTCTTCTATATGAAACCTTTATCTTCTAAATATTCCAACTCCCGAAGCTCTACTGGTTCCATTTTGTAAGGAGGGATAAAAACTAACTTTTCTCCCGACATGAACTCGATTGTAAACTTAATCTTCCACTCAGGTGGTAAGTCGTATAACTCATCAGGAAAGAAATTATGAAAATGTTCTACCATTGGAGGAAATTAATCATACTATATTCTACCATCATCTAGAGAAATACTAGCTATTTGAGCCATGAGACAATCCAATCTACACTGAATTGGTCCTGCATGACCAACCTAAAGATCCCACTCAACCAGGTGAGAATAACCGCCTCTTTCTGAAGATAAAGGTAACTCTCCTCTGGTAACTGTCGATATGAGGATGGTATAGAACTAACTAACCCATATAAAAAATCAAATCGAAACCTATCATTTTTGGCATGAATGATTCCCAAGAGAAATAGTAACCATCAATCTCTAGAGAACATGATTTGCAACGTTTGATACTCTCACACCGCACTCCCAATAGTGTGTCGATGGTTAAAACACCATCCAAACTTTCCACATCCAAGCCCAAACCATTTACAAAAAGAGTAGATAAAAAGGAATGTGATGCTCCTGTATCAAACAAAACACAAGAAAGGGTACATAATACAAGAATCATACCTTTGATAGTAGATAGTCCTACATCCACAATAGTCAGAGTAGTATGCATAATTTATAGCTGACTAGCCCATCTTCCCTAGGCTCTAGACTAAAAATCCTGAGCTATACCCTCTTCCTAGTACTTTATTCCTGAACAGGGGTACCACTTCCCTTGCCTCATCCAAAATTTCCTATGAAACTCCATATATCTATCTGGTGAGGAGTAGCCGAGTCCTACCTAGACTCTAGTACATGTCTTGTTCCCCTTCCACTACTCTACTACTGTATACCTCTAAAAAACCTTTGTAGGTGGCCTAATATTCTGCAAGAATGACACTCCAAAGAGGGGTACAGACACTGAGGCTGTTTTTGGCCCATCATTCTACACTGATAGTACTGCAATAGAACATAGTTCTGAGATGGATTCCCACTACCTTGACTAGTCTTACTGCTACTGTCTTGGTAAAAAGTTTCATAATGATTCTTCTTCCAATTAGAATAAGAGTTCACAATTTTCCTTACTGAAATAGCTTGGCTGTTGTACAGAGCCTCTCTCAGATTCCCTTCTGTGATGAGTGCCTGATTCATCACATTTTCAAAACTGCTCAGAAAGAACACATTCACCTGCGACCTGATCTCATAGTGAAGAAAATCCTAAAAATGTCTCACCCTGGAGATCTCATCAGCTGCTAAAGACGGCACACAACACTATAGGCTGATGAAATGTTCAACATAGTTGAACATTGAAAATCCCTCTTACGTTAAGTGCATGAACTCACGAGCCTTCTCATCCTTCAACATCTCAGGATAAAAATGGATCCAAAACTTCTTATTGAATTATTTTCAAGATAGATCATACTATTTCTCTTATTTATTTAGAATGTCCCACCAATTATTGGATGATCCACAATGCATATACACAATAAGCTTCACCCTCCTATCTGTGGCTGTCTCAAGATGCTTAAAGATCATCTAGACAGACTCGATCCAAAAATAAGTTACCTAGGGGCCTCCCTCCCCAGTGAACATAGGTGGATACTACAGCTGGAACTCTCTCATCAACTCAGAAATCAAAGTCAAGGTGCAAACAGTCTCTCTTTTGATGGATCTCATGACCCTCAGGAAGCTATTGTGAAGCTAAAAATCCACCTGATCCTCATGAACTACAGGAAACTATGGTTTAGCTACATTAGGAGCATGCTAATTTCCAATCTCCTGATGCTCAACTCAAATATGATGATGATACATTTTCTCTAAAATACACCACACTCCTTAGAACACTGACTATAACAATAGGGTCAACCTCAACAGGTGACTAAAATAGAGAACCATGGCTCTTGGTCTCTCTAAACATAGATTATAAGTGTTTTATCATTAAATAATATATTATTTATTTCATTTATTAGGTATGACAAATATCTCATATCACAGTTCAACATGAAAGTTTATATCACATGAAATAAATATGTCCCTATTGTGAACAATGCATGTCAATATATATCCCCATGTGCTTATTATGATGCATGCATACTCATCCTGTGCCATACCGGGCCATGAGTATAAATCTAAAAAACTAATAACATCATAAAACCATAACCTCACACAAAATTTGAATCATTAAGGGTGAAATAACATCAAATATAACAAGAAAACAATATAAACAAAAATCCATCCCTTGACAATCATATTTTCCCCCACACATGGGTTAGCTTCTCCTATGCACAAGATTATTACAAAGTCCTGACACATCCTAGTCTCCTTTCTAACTTTCCCAAATAGTAAATAAATAGAAAATAATCATGGTATGCTCTGATACCACTTTGTAACATCCCCCGATCTAGCACTCTCTCACATGGTTGAAATGTGTTGGTTACGAGACCTCAAGCACACCTTCCTATACGCCAGAATCTGCTGACCAGTAGTAGGGGCATGATAAGTATAATGGGGATACTAATCCAATTCATTATTTTAAATTTATTCAGCACATGATATGTTGGCACAATTTCAATATTGCACATACTTGATAATTATCAAACTATAGGGTTAAGGTTTAGACCTCCTACCTTTAATTGGAGATCAACAATAAGTAAAATGACAAACACTAATAGGGAAAAAGGTGCAGATGATCACAAGAAGGATACTAAATCAAAATTGATCAAGATCAAAACCAACAATGCACATAGTCAAGATATTACACCAAGATGATCAGATAGCGATAAAAGGGAAGAGGAAAACTGAATCAAAACCACTTACTAAAGATCAGATGTGTGATTGGGACATTCTAAAGAGAGGTTAGACTTAAAAAATTTCCTGGAAGGTCACCCTAGGTTGAGAGGAAGAAGTTCCACATGAGTTGGAAATAAAATTAACCACAAAAAACTATTTTAAAAACCTGCTTGGTAAATTACATGGTGTGTAATTCAGTTACACGTCATATATTTATTTTTAAAGGGATAAATTGAAAAACCTATCACCTTAGATTATTATTTATTCCGATCGAATATTACATGATGTGTAATATAATTACACAACATGTACTCTATTTATATTGTGAATCTATTCACGACCTATAACTATTCATGAAATGTGTTTGGAAACAATTACATGACATGTATTATAGTTACATGGCATGTAACTGTTATGTAGATAGTTTTTCAGCCCATTTCCCTTATAAAAAACTGAACCCCCTTTAAGGATTATCAACTTACCAAGAAACCATGGTAAAACTTGACCTATTTATACCCAGAATCCATTAATTCAAAAAGAAAGCTCAAATGGATTCCCACATGGACCCTCTCCAGTTTTCTCAAGTTTCCTTACAACCAAAACTTTCATTTATTCAAACAAATAGATAAACACCAACTTTAAGTCATTTCACCCCATATAATCTCCATATATGAATAATAATTGACCACCGAGGCTCAAAAAAAAAACTCAAAGAGAGATGTATCTAGAAAAAATACAGGATCTTACAATTACAAAGGATATTTTCTTAATGTATGGAGGGGATGAGGAGATAGTATTGAGGGGATACACTAATTATAGTTTTTATAAATATCATGATGATTTGAAATCATAGTTAGGATACATATTTTTTCTAAATGGTGGTGTGGTGAGATGGAGAAGATTGAATCAACCCATAGTGGCTGATTCTATAGTAGAATCTGAGTATATAGAGGCTTTTGATGTATCTAAGGAGACAATTTGGATTCACAAATTTTCCTCAGATATTGGTATTATTCCTAGTAGTGTAGACCCTAATATAGTTTATTGTGATAATACTACTATAGTGTTACTTTCCAAGGAGGACATACCACACTAGAGGAAAAAACATATACTTTGAAAGTTTCATCTCTTGAGGGATTTTACTTAGAGAGGTGAAGTCACAGTTAGCATAGTTTCCACATAGGATAACATGGAAGACCCATGAATAAAGACACATCTTAGATGAAGCATGATTCTCATGTAAGATATAGCAAGTTGAGACCTGTTAGCAGTTGGATCTAGCGTAAGTGGGAGTATTGTGAGGGTGTTCCCTAGAACTAACCCCTGTATGTATTTTGATTACCATAACATGTATATAGTTTGATATATACATGTGTTCTCTCTTACCATGATAGTAACATTTCTTTTGCAGGAACTATATCATTACTAATTCCCTTAGATTACATGTCATATCAAAAGGTTATAGCAGTTCCCAACTACAATGAAAACCTCAAGATACCATGAGAATGATATTAAACATATTTTGGTCTAGATATATTATGATGACATGGCACAAATGATGTATGACTATCAGGTGTTATAGGATCATAATAATTGAGACTTATTCTCATGAAGTTCACACTTATTGATCTTGAGATTATGAAATCACGAGGATAGAACCATCAATAAGAACACCACATGTTTCAGGTGTAATTATATATTCTTATGTATAATCATGTTTATTAGTCTCTTGACTTTAGATAATTACCAATGCGTTCCATTTGATCACACACTTTTATGTAAGATTAAAACCATGAAATTGATTTAGTGGTGAGGTAGCTTGTGTTGGGCGTGCCATTGGTGGTATGACATTGGTTGAATGATCAAGATATGATTTTTCACTTTTGAGTAGAGAAATAGATATCTTGGGACCAATTTACTAGAAAAACAATACCATTACTAAATCCATGTGTAACGCCCTGACCCTAGATCCACTAAGCTGGTTCCCTGATCTGGTTCTCCACATGGCCACAAGCGTGCCACCCCATATGCCAGAGGCTACCGACTAATAGTGAAGGTCTAATAAAGAACATGGGGAGACTATAACATATTTATCATAGTATAACAATTAAATAAATAATACCAAATAGATAAAACAACCAGTATAATTGGTAAATGGAACAATATATAATAAGTTCCAGTAGTAATCTAGGTGAAACATTGGATAATAATGAGATGTATACAGTACATTTCTGACAATCATACAATAAAAAACCCAAATACCAAAACTAGGAAAAAAACCAAACATGGTCATGAGTCTAGGCCTGATTCTAGTATCCCATTATCCATTCTATTAACCCAAATAGAAACCAAGAGCCAGGCCCCTACTTTAAAATTGTACATGAACAAAAATAACATATGATCGGGTTCCCAAGGGTCATGGAAGCCTGAGTAGGGTGTGAATACAATTCAAAAGGCCACCACCAATGATGTCTAAAGAAATAAATATACTAAACAATAGTGTGTGAAATTGTGTGATAAAAATGGGAATTAATTCAAAAATTAATACAGAACATAAAATAATCCCACCAACCCTTAAGCTCTGGGGTGACACCCGAGGTCATCCAAACCTGCTTTGGCATGATTATGGATGTCTCCATCCTTGTAATGAGTGAAATAATTAGAAGTAATTCCATGTAAAACCCAATATCTCATCTGGGAAGGCATGCCATGTCCAACCCAATATCTCTTTCTAGAAGGAATTCCATGTCCAACCCAACATCTCATCTGGTAAGGAACACCATGTTCAAATCCCCAAACCATTCCATCATTATCCACTATTCAATGTTCCACATACTTAACCTTTTAACACATTTATAATAACAAGGGAACACCTCTTCAACATTAATTATTCCCCATGGTATATTATATTCAACACCTTTAACCAAATTATACAATTCAACCATTTCATCCTTTATACATATAACACATATGTTAAATGTTATTAAAAACCATTTAAAAATTTAACCATTCCACTTTAAATCACTTCTAGGGAAACACCTCATTGTAATGCATTATCCACCCTTAAAAAATTATTTCACTCATTTAAAACCAAAAATAGATCAACTTCCAACACACACTATTAAAACCATTTCAAAAAGACTCATAGGAATTTTAAAAAATACTAGAACATAAAAACATTTCATTTCACACCCTTATCATGTCATAAAACATTTATTCCCAATTTAAACCAAGTATCCATTTAACGATGCTATCAAACTGACCAACAAGCCTAACCAAGTTAAACTCGAATCCACCTATCCTATAATTTTAATAACCACTTTACCATTTTAAGAAGGTTGGCACACCCCATGGGTGGATGTAGGTTCAGTCTCATAATCACTGAAAGACCTATCAGGGTCCATGGAAGGTTTACAAAATCAATTTAATCCCAAAATCACTTTTTTAAATCTAAGGGGTGTAACAAAAAACATATTGACTATCACATATACAATATACAAAGGGATATTTTCAAATGGGAAAATATCTTAGACCACCCACCTCATCAGATGCTTTCACACTTTAACTCTAAGGGTTGGAAACTTTCTAACGCTTGTCGAAAATGGAATCACCAACTAGGTACCTATCTCAAGCTATGCCAACTCGAACAATTAATTATAGAAATCAATTATAATTAATTTAAAAAACAACTACAACTAGGAATAAGTGATAAAAACCTACAAGAATCCCTTTTTACACTATAATCAAGTTCAACTTCCTACCAAACTCTCATAGAATACACCTGACCACATTATGGGCCAAATACCTAAGAAGAGACACTATTTTCATGGTTAATTAGAAACCAACTTGATGGAAAACCTAAGAAAAATCCACCACATACTCATACCTTAATGAAATTATGACCAATGAAATATAGAATCCATCTCAATATATCCTCTACACAAGCCAACCAAAAACCCCATCATCTTTGGATGATTCCACCATGCTTTGGTGGGATTAGAACCAAAAACCTAATTCTGGATGATTTAAATTAAACAAACCAAGGTAAGGGAGAAATGTAAGGAGGAGAAAGAGAAAATTCACCTCAATCATCAAATAAAGACACTAAGAAAACCTCCTTGGCGAGGTTTGAAGAAGGCAGGAAGGGAAGAGGATCCATCCTCTAGTTCATGCGTGCGAGGGGAAGAGAAAGGGAGGGGGTGTGTTAAAAGGATAGAGGGGAAAAATGGTAAAATCTATATTTTAATGAAATTATGGATAGCCTCAGGGTTTGAAAACATGGTTGGATAAACCACGTTCCAATCATGAACCATAAACTACCCAAGGACTATGACACCGCAAAATTACAACGTACAGTTACATAATAGTGCCCTAGCTTTCAAATCACCCCCAACTCACACAATTTTCCATTGAACCCCAAATGGTTTGTCCTTAACCGTATGGTAACCATGAAACATAACCATTCTAAGTTCAAAATGAACCTAAAATACCTTGAGCATCAAGGTGTCAAATGATTTTTTCTAAATTTCTCACACCAAACCATAAATTTGGGTAAAACAGATTGAAGATTTCTGAAACTTGACCAAAAGCCTCTAAATCTCCCTTGAGCACTCTAACTACCTATTGAGCCTCAATAATATTCTAAAAACAACACTTTGAGTCATTCTAACTCTCAAAATGTTGTTTTGAGTCTCGATCAAAAATCAACCCCTCCACCAAACAAAAAATTCAAACTCCTTTTGAAGTTAAACCACCCATATGGCCAAGTGATCTTAAAATCTCCCACTATAATAATTCTCATCCCCAATAAGTCTTGGTGGTCATCCAACTATATCCCCAACCTATGAAAATATTTTATTTAAGGCTCAATGAACTCATTCCATTCTGAATTCCAAAAAAAAAAAAATCCTAGGCTCAACTTTCAACTCAAAGTTCTCAAACCATCAAAACCTAAGACAACATCCGTCATAAAAACTGAAACACCCAGATGGAACTTACCCAAGACCATCCAATATGAACAATGATGGTGTTGTCATTTGGTTACCCATTAGGACCATGATGATCCCACCATAATATTTATCTTATAACCACACACTTCTGATGCTTGGGGTCTACACCATCATAAAATTCCATTAAAACCTTGATCTCATGCTCCCACAATGAACTCGGAATGGTTCCCACTTATTGTGTCCAAACAACCATGAGAACACCAATCAGTATTAGCACTCATCCTCATCATCAAAAAATCAACTGGAATGGATGCATACCTTCCATCCATGCATGAACTGATAACATGCATGATTTTCCTCAAAATCATTTTTTCATTCTCTAAACACACCCTTCATTTACAAGGTGACTAGAAAGATGTGGTTTAGAACTTACCACATATGTTACATATTCTATCCCAAGTCATACTATCCATAGATGAATCATCCCTAAAACACATGACTCCCACTGCCAGTGCATTTCCATCTTACATGGTCTTGATGCCTTCATGTTCAGAGGCATTCCACTACCACTCAAACAAGCCCACTTGAGTCCATACCTGACTCTTAGTGAGATTATATAGTAAAATACTCCAATACCCCAAACCATCATCATTACCTACCGTACCCACTGATTCACCTTCGATACAAGCACCTCAGATTACTTTTATAACCACCTCTACCCCAATGCCAATGCTCGACTCGATTATCCACCACATCTAATTTTCTATTAGTATTCCATATGTAATTCAAGCACACACCTTTCTGGTTCCTCACTAGAATCCCAATGACACATTGATCAACCCGCGATCATCTCCATATATTCTAAAACCTTCCAGCATGAGGTCTGTACCCCTAGGGCTGACACGTCAATCCCCATCATAGGAGTGCCATTTTCACCACCTCACTCAAGTATCTCCAACCTCCATGGACATTCCCCAATCACTACCAAACCCAAGAAGTAGATGTGGCCATCCCACTCTCACTTGAGTGAAAAAATAAAAAATCAACTATCACCCATTCCCAGCTTCAAAGAACAACACCCGCAATATTCACCGACATCTGGTCCATTATAAGGACCTCACTCACGGATGATTGATGACACACTTACCATTATACAAATTCACTTAAAATTTTACATGTGAATAACCTCCAAGGATTACCTTCATCAAACCAGAAATTCCATTTAGATATCTTAGATTATAGATTATTCTCTCTCAGTGTACTCATGACGATGTCCAGATGTTGAGCATAATCGTCTCTGGACTGGGATTCTACTAAGATGTTGTTGATGAATACCACCAAAAAAAATCCATTCTCTATGTCACCACTCATTATAGGGAAATATAAACCCATTTAAAGGATTTGAGCCTCCTTACCTGAAATTGTATCATCAAATCTCATACAACACAATTCAAGATGGATTCATTAACCAAAAATCACTACCGCCTCACTACTTTTCCAAGCATCCATGGAACAAGGTTTTCTGTGGCACTACCACCACCACACCAATCAAGTTATTCCACCATGACCCAAATAATTGTCCACGGAGACAAAAATTATCCATCATACCCATCCAAAACCAAATGGTCCTGCATATAGCTACTGAACATCACCTTTATTTCACCGAAAATGATAGACGATTTCTCCTGATCCACATGTTCACATATCCTAAATGGCATTGTGCATCTTCAGTACATGCCTACCATCTTAAGCTCACTAGAGACCCTGGGGTCACATGATTTACTATAACCATTCAACAAACTAAACTAAAAATACCATGAGTCATGAATCACCAGAACTAGGCTCAAATGTCCACTCAAGCTGATAACCATGTCTCCTAACCCGTCAGCCACATCAGGCTTGAGGCATCCTCGATGCTTCCATCCAACAACCTCACTTTTCACACAATTCAGGTCCAAACAAGTGACCACATATCACCCCATGAATCATTAATAGATCAAAAGATTCTATCCAAACTCTAGTTTCCCTTGCCTCATATGGCATCCCACCTTTTTATTACATAACTTTTCATTACATTTTACAAACAGAGGATATTTAAAGTCTAGTGCCTTGGAGAAAAGGTATATAATACATGAAAACATATAAAATTATTTTAATCCTATTAAAATTATTCTTGAAAAGTTTATCCTAAGTAAAATTACTAAATATCATAACCTGGGGACATACATAAAAGGAAATGGTGAGCATAAGGCCCAGTAAGGGAAAATAGGGAAAACAGTTTACATGTGAACTTAAGAGAATACAATAAGAACATGAGGAAATATCATAAAGGCATGAGAAGAGAAATATCATGATAATAATAACTTGAATAATATCTTGAAAATTTGGCTACAACATTTAATTTAGACATTCATAACCATATCACCAAGGTCTATCCCCAAGGTGTCATAAAAATTACCAAGGTTATTCACCAAGGTATCATAAAACTTGTCATCTTTAGAGATTAATTTCTTTACCCAATGAATTGAAGAGATATCAGGGTGAAGCATTAATATATATTTATTTTCATGTGATACACATATATAATAATCAAAAATTTCATAAATAAACCAAATAGAATAAAATAAATGGATTTCATATCAAAATCGTGACATTTTAAAAAGTGATTAAAAACATGATCATTATGTCATTCATAAACCACAAAAAGGGAATGAGGGTTTTATGTATGTCAATTTAAGAATAAAATATATTATTTTTATGTATTTATGAATAAACCTAGAAATGAAATAGGTTTGGGTATTCATATAAAGAAAATAAGATAATTTCTTGAGAAAAAGAGAGATTTTGAGACGAAAATTCTGCAGCATAACGGATATACAACATGGTTTTAGAAAACATTAAAAAGAGAGGGGACAAGGGTAAACCATTCATAAAATAATAATAATATATTATAGTTATAGAATAAAATGGAAATAAGAACATGGTATGGAAACTTGGAATACATACCACATAGAAGATAACTTGAATGGAAGAAGAGACGTTGAGAATTCACTTACCTTGAAGAGTAACTTCTAAAACTCTAGGATCGGGACACTGAGGGCTTGGGGAAACTTTAGGAAGACTCCTTGAGAGGTAAAAATATCATATATTATATAATTTTTAATGAAATAAAATAAATTAATGGATTGTTATTTATAGTAAAAGAGAGGGAGTTTTTTCTATTAATTTTCAAGGACACCTCATCGGTGGTATTTGCAAAAACATGGGCTTTCCCATGGTATTTACCCATGGTTTTGAACACTTGGAAAAACTCATATAATATTTTAATCCAAATGATTCTAACATAATTTTAAATCACATATTACATTATTATGATGTAATAAAAGACACTAAAAACTCAAAAACTGTATTTTTACTATTCACCGAAAAACAAAAAATTTTATAAAAATCTCATAAATTCACCCTAACCTAATATCGATGTTATAAATTAAAAAATGAACTCCATTTTATGAAAATAATTTTCTAAATATGAGAAATTTAATTTTTAAGTAAAATCACTCTTTACTAAAAAAATACTAATACTTAACTAATAATTTCTAAACAGTTATTTACTTATACTATTATGTCACATTACCATTCAAGATGATCAAATCATATTTATAATTACTTAAGTGAGGTTACTATTCCATTGGTCACATTACTATTCATAGGGGTAATATTACTATTCACCAAAAATTAAGTTGATCTTATCAAACTCCAAATTTCTTACTGATCATAACTGTATATGTCTGTTTCTTGAAAATAATTTCACACTATCAATTATTTAAATTATACAAAAAATATTTTAAAATACTATTTTTTTTTCAATATTCATAAATAATATGAAACTTCTTAGAAAAAACTAAAATTTCATCCTATATTAATTTTGACATTTGAAATTCAAAAATGATGGTTATTTTACCATAATAAAAAATAAAAATTTTATTTATAAAAATGGATTACAAAAAGTAACTAAGGCCTCATTACATATCCCCTTATAACACCTGCATATGACCTAAGAGTAAGGTTTGCAATGGTGATAGAATCTTGAGGTGGCTCGGACAACACTGCCCGAGTGGTGATTTTTATCAACTTGAACTTCTCCCATAGGTGATTATGTTTAAGATTAACATGTTGAAGCTCAGCTTGGACTTGGTCTCAAGAAAATCCCAATGATTCTACCTCCTTTCCAAGATTCGACAGATGGGATTCATATGGCTCGAGTCTACTGGATGAGGCCATCGATTCTTCTTTCTAAATTAATTATCCATTATCATTTCTATTTATAAACAATAATTATAACATTAAAAATTATTATTTTTTCCAATGGTAACATAAAACAATGTTTATATAATGGTCAAAACTCGATAGATACATTTCAATTATACTTATATAGTTTTATTGATTATGAAATAGTAAAACATACATTTTCAAGAAACAAAATATTATTCAAATGTTCAGGTCATTACACCTTATCCACCAAAATTCAACATCGATTCCCGCATCAAATAACATAAAAATAGAAAGGCCTGTCACCCGAATGATCTTGCCCTTCAAATATGACCTTAAATCCAACCAAAAGTATTCAAGGTGATTCCCTTAGAAAAGAAACCAAGGAATAACCATTCCATTTATAGAAAATCCATGGAACCTACAGTGCATCGATTCTACCTCTAAAGCATTCTCCTATGCTTCACATACAAAAGCACCCACAACACTGGGCTAACCTTCCCTACAGTTACCATTGATTACCCAAAACCATAAATTCATGGACAAAACCTGAGTTACATTCCCAAAACCAAAGGCTCTACCACCTAGCCCCCTCAGCCAGACCCCATTCTAGGAAACACCTATTGTGCACTACTATCAAAATCCCAAAACATACACCTATGCCTCATGCACGCAAAGATGATCACAACATAAAGAACCCCTCTCATGGGTCACCCTCTAAGGTCACAAGGCACCAAATCCATAAAATGGAGTCACATCAAGGAAGATCACTAGGCTCTCCCACTGATTCATACATATCAAACCTCACACAAGTCATTGCTCATGAGTGATACTCCTACCCCCATTCTAAAACACATGATGTCTAACACACCAAGGAAACCACTTACTCTAGGTATAACACCCATAACTACACAACCAATATTAATAGAATGAAAAACTAAGACAACCATTTTAGGGTCTAACACACAACTCAGACAGTTACAACCCTCAAGGGTCACCACATCCATGTTATCAGACAACATCTCACAACCTCAATGTCACAACCTAACTGAAGGTACAACAAGTAACATCTTGATATCCAGCACATCCAAACCCATCAAGTCCTTACAACCCATCACCAAGGGTCTAAAAACTAAGGCACTCTTAGTACCCAAACCACCCATACGTAGGGTCAGATAATAGTATAATGGATACTCATCACCAATGTCCCTAAAGGTTCTAACATTTCTCATTTACCTTTAATTAAACTTTACCATTTAAAACCCAAGGATTCAAATTTCAAAACCTTTCATTAACCAACATTGCAAAATTATAAAATTTATTCAATTCCATGATTCATGGTTTTGGCTATATAGAATTTCATTCATAAGTTATAATAGGGAAACACCTTATCAGTTTCTTATTGACACTTTATTTCACTAGAGATTTCACCTTATAAGTCATTTATACTAACCTATTACCCAAAAGTCACATGAGGAGTTGGTCAAGTAGAGTGCCACTATACACTTATATATAAACCATATAAATGGATGCATACACTTTAAATACAAACCCATCAAAATAATTTACAACTATAAGAAGATATGATTGATCAACAGACATAGATACAAATAGAAAATACATTACCAGCATAATGGATCCTAGGGAACTATCAATCACAGGTAGTATACATATGACATATCAATCCTATATTACTAGAATGATGCATGAACACACACCCTCTATTTATATATTGTTCCAAGTGATAAAAACCTCATAAATCAGTAACATCACATCCAAGTGCGCCACTCAAGGTGGAAAATTAGTCAATGGTAAAATAGAAAATAAAAAACATCAATTTCACACCCTTGGTAACTCAGTTTTTCCTCCACATGTGGGGATCCATGCAACCATGAATAGGCTCATCACCAATATCTAAAAAGATCCTAGTTTCTTATCTACCATGCCTAAATATAAAGACAAAATAAAACCACTATGATACCATTTTGTAAGGCCTCGACCCTGGATCCACTAAACCGATGCCCTGAGATGGTTCGCCACATGACCTGAAGTGTGTCTCCTCATACACTAAAGGATGTTGAATAGCAGTGAGGGTATAATAAGGAATGTGAGGAGACTATAACCTCTTTATCATAGTATAAAAATATAAAAAGTAATACCAAATAGATAAAAAATAAAGTATAAGTGGTAAATGGAATAATATATGGAAAGTTCCAACAATAATCTAGATGAAACATGCAATAATAATGATATGTATACACTAAATGTCAGACAATCATAGAATAAAAAACTCAAATACCGAAACTAGGAAAAAAACCAAACATGTTCCTAATTACAATCCCAATACTAACATCCTATGCTCTATCCTATCATCCCAAATAGAAACCCAGATCTAGGCCTCTACTTTGAACCTATACATGAAAATAAATAGCATCTCCTCAGGTACTCAAGTGCTATAATGACCTGAACAGGGTGTGAGTACAAATAAGAAGGCCACTACCAACAATGTCTAAAGTAATGAATATTATAAAAAATTGTATTCTATAGTAATATAAACAAGGGAATTAATTCATAAATTAATGTAGAACATCAAATAAACCTTCCAACCCTCGATCTATGGGGTGACAGCCAGGTCAACCAAACCCACTTTGGCACGATGTCAGATGTCTCCATCCTCAGAAATATTTCAATAACTAGAAGTAATTACATATAAAACTCATGATCTTATCCATGAAGGCACACCATATCCAACCCAATATCTCATATGGGAAGGAACTTCATGTCCAACCCAATATCTCATCTAGGAAGGAACGCCATGTCCAACCCAATATCTCATCTTGGAAGGAACGCCATGTCCAACCCAATATCTCATCCAGGAAGGAACACCATGTCCAAATACACAAAACATTCCATCATGATCCACTATTCAAGGTTCAAAATACTTAACCTTTTAATACATTTAAAATAATAAGTGTGAACCTCTTCAATATCCATTATTCCTTATGGTCTGTTATATTCAACACCTTTAACCAAATTATGCAATACAAACATTTCATCCTTTATTCATATAACACATATATTAAATGTTATTTAAAACCATTTAACAATTTAACCATTCCCTTTTAAATAACTTCAAGGCCAACACCTCATTTTAAAGCATTATCCACCTTTAAAACAACATTTTCACTCATTGAATACCAAAACCGGATCAACTTCCAACGCACACTATTAAGACCATTTCAAATAACCTCATAGGAATTTAAAAAAATCATACCACATAAAAAAATTTCATTTCATCCCATTAACATGTCATAAAACATTTATTTTCAATTATTTCAGATGCTTTCATTGGGGACTGCCTGCGTGTCAACATGAATGAATGCATGGGATGGATTTCTGTTTCCATGCATTCCCACTTTCCAAAGGTGGGTAAATTTCATCACTTTCATCAGTGATGTATAATCCTTGATCAAAATGAGATAATGGGATATCGGTTTTTCCTTCCATGGATTACTCATTGCAGCTTGTTTCCTAGTTTGGGTCTCCCTTATAGATTAAGTTATGTTCTTGGAACTCATTCACAGGGCCATATCTTTGTGGATGACAATTAATTACACTACTTATGTATTGATAGGGAAAAAACCTTTGGTTAGGAGAGTAGTCATGTTGGACATCTATGGAAATGTCTGGACATTGGGTGTATTGATCACTAATGAATCTTACTCTTGGGGGGGGGGATCTTATATGAGGCATCTTATGAATGGATTCCAAAGCATCCTATGTTGATTAAAAGGTAATTAAACTCAGGGGTGTATGTATTACAAGGTTTTTTACCCCAATAATCCCATATTTATTGCATGAGGTAGGTGTTTTAGGTCAGGTCACAAGTTCTATGTTAGCTGTAGATGGATCAAGATTTCTAGTTGAGATGGATCAGGGCACAAGTTTAACATCTTGTGGAGATGGATTGGTTTATCTGGACACCCATAGAGGTGGATCAAGGCATTATGGATCAGAACACCCCATGGAGGCGGATCTGGGAGGTTCATCCCTAAGAGGTAAGATGTCAAACCTAGAAGTTTACCAATGTCAGGATTGAACCTCAAGGAGGCATCCTATATACCCTGTTTAAAAGGCAGAGATCAAAATCCATGTAGTTCGATGCTGTAGTTTAAGGTTGTGTGATAGGACAGATCAATATAGTTTGACTTCATGTGATAAGGATGCTCATATCATGAAAGGAGTGTCAATGAGGGATGGTGTGGGTATTACTAATAGAATATTACCTTTACAAGAGGATCACTCTTGGGGGAATGGTGCAGGTCTTACACATAAAAGATACTCAGAGTGGGATTTTCATTATAAGGACCTGACCTTATTACATTACATAATCTTGAATTTTAGTCAAGAACCCACTTAATTTAATATTGAGGATCTTTTAAATTTTATAGTTTTAGATAATTTGGATACAATACATACATAACATTTCACATTTATATAGAGTAGATACCACAAATAAGTATCAATTTCTTCCAAAATATAAAAATTTTCAAATAAAACATGATTTTTTTGAAAAATCTTCATAAAATTTAACACGGATTCCTTCTCTATCTTACACATACTTATAACCTGTGAAAATAATTTAAAAACTTGGGATGAGCACAAAATATTAGTAAGGGATATAAAAATAGGAAAAAGAAAACATTATTCCATGAACTTATGATATCATTTTAAAAAAGACATACTTGTCACCCATATATACTTTGTGAAACTTGAGATTTCCATGAGATTTCCACAAAACATAAAGAACATGAATAGAACCATAAAGGTTTATTGGGATATTAATTACTTATATTGTAACCCTCGCAGACACCTTATGATTTTTACCCCTCATGGATATCTTACAATGTAACCCTCACGACTACCTTATGGTGTAACCATTGCAGCTACACATGGAGTAACCATATGGCTGACCTACAACTTATAAATACCCAATGAATTGGAGGGAGATATAGGTCCCACCCTTAATCATAAAAAATTCCAAAGAACCATAACATAATCATCAAACAAGAATACTTTTATAAAAACTTTCACTTTGAATTTTGTAAAACTAGAAGTTTAAAAGAGGATTTTATAAGAAAATTCACTTACAAATAACATATAATTGATATGAGAATCAATATAAATAAATGAATATGTGTATAAACTGTAAATAAAAATAATAAAACATAATAAAAAAAAAATTAATCACACAAATGATCTTAAAACCACACAATTAATGAAGTATAAGGTTAACCCAAAGAATAGAAATTGTGTTAAGAATTCCCTTACCTCGGGTTTGTCTTACTTCAAACTTGTTTAAACCTCATGTATAATAGTTAAAATAGTGTTATTATCATTTTAAAGAAACATTTTAATGTTTATAAAACCTTATATTATCATTTAATAACATCATTTCATACTTTAATTATTAGTATTTTCTTGCTTTCATTGTTTCAGATGTGTTCTTTACATGATTTCCATGGCCGGTTTGTATTTGATTTTCTTATCGTATGAAAATGAAATTCTAGAAGTGGAATGAAATGGTATTAATATATTTATAGAATATATAATGATACCATAAATCATTTTTTTTATCATATATGATGACGAATCATTAGATAAAACATTAATGATATTTTTTAGATCATTTTTGGCAGTTCCTTGATAATCATGAACTTGTTTCATTATATAATTTAATGTCATGAATAAAAGTTAATTACAAAACATAAAATAGGTTAAATAATAATATTTAAATTATTTTTAAACCATTAAAATGTTTTTATGATCATATTTTAAGGAAGTAATGGAAATTGAAAGCACATCACCCACAATTTTGGTAAACGACACATCACGAATGATGTTTTTATTTTTTATTTTTTTAGAATAAGAGGAAGAGGAGAGGAAGAAAGATGATGAATTTTATTTCATGAAAATGATAAAATAAATAATATATAAGATTCTAGATATTTCATACCTCCTGGATAAGGGGAGGGTAATAGAGTATAAGAAAAGAAAGGAATTGAAAATAAAACACATGAAAAAGGAAGAGGATTCTTACCTATTGATCTATTCTCCTTGAGATCCTTCTTAAGGCCTTTGATTTTGGACTTTTGGTGAGACAAAAAGGTCTTGTATGTGAGGAAGATACTTGGGGAAGTTATTTTTTAGAACTTAGACAATTCACAAGTCTTGAGAAGTGTGAGAGGAAGAGGGAAATAAGGGTGGTATTTATAGTGGAGGAGAAGAGAGATTTTACATTATTTTAATCATTATTTTAATATTTTTGTCCAAGACTATGAAAAGTATTCATTATTGTGATAAAAATAGTAAAGAGAGTATGTGAGTTTGAAACAAGTGGTCTTACATTAGTCATGATTTAAAAAATAGTGTATTTAACTGATAATTTGTATATACAGTATTTTACCGTATTTCACTATTCATAAAAAATTCAAGAATTTCAGAAAAATACCAAAAATTTTCCCTAACCATTTTTCAACATTTAGAATTCAAAAATGAACTCCATTTTTTGAAAATAATTTTTTAAATATGATTATTTTAATTTCAAATAAAATCACACTTTATTTGAAAATTAACAATTTTAAAACTATAACTCATTTTTTATCACCTTGAAAAATTAATCAAGATGTCATTATCTTAAATCTTTAAGAAAATAAAACAATAATACAATTTACTATGCATTAGGGTCATATTACTATTAATATTACTATTCATAAGGGTATGCTACTATTCACTAAAAATCAAGTTGGTTTCATCAGACTTTAAATAACTTTATAATCATAATTGTAGATGACCGTTTTTCAAAATTCAAAACATAGAAGCAACAAAATTGTGTTTTAATGGATAATTTATAACCATATCTTTAAAACAATTTTTTGTTTCATAGTGTCTTATTATTTCATGCATTTTATTTATTTTGAAAACCTTGGGGTGTTACAGTCTCCCTACCTTCTAGAAATTGCGTCCTCATAATTTTTTTTTTCATTTATTTACTTATTAAACAAGTGTGGGTACCTTTCCCTCATATCATTTTTATACTCACATATTTCTTCTTCAACCATATGGTTTCTATAAAAAACCTTTACATGGTGGATTACCTTATTCCTCAATACTTGTTCCCTTCAATCAAGAATCTGATATGTTTTTTATTCATAAGAAAGTCTATCTTCCAGCTGAACTGCTTCTAGGCTTAAGACATGAGATGAATTTGGAACATACTTTATCAACATCAAAATATGAAAAAAATTATGTACCTGAGATAAACTTAGAGGAAAAGATACTTAGTAGGCGATTGGTCTAACTTTCACTAGGATTTAATAAGGTCTAATGAATCATGGACTTATCTTTCCTTTCTTACCAAAATGCATAACACTTTTCTATGGTGAGATTCTAAGAAAAACATGATCACCTACCTCAAAAGAAAATTATTTCCTCCTGTTGTTGGCATAACTTTTATACCTACTCTGAGCTATCCTCATGTGTTGCTGGATCATCTTCACTTTCTTAGACACTTCCTCTACTAATTATGGTCCCATCAACTTTCTTTCCCCCACTTCATCCCAAAAAGCTGGAGTTCAACACCGCTTCCCATAAAATACCTCAAAATGATCCATCTGTATACTGGAATGAAAACTGTTACTATAAGAAAACTCAACTAAAAAAATATGATTATCCCAACTTCCCTTGCAGTCCATTGAACAAGCTTGAAGCATATCCTCTAAAGTCTGAATTATTCTTTCTGACTACCCATCTAATTGAGGATGAAAAGTTATATCAAAATTTAATTCTGTGCCCAATGAATTTTGAAGGCCCTTCCAAAAATTAGATTTGAACCTGGGATCCTGGTCATATACAATGGAAAGAGGCACTCCATGTAACCTGACAATATCTTTGAGGTACAATCGAGAAAGATGATCCAAAGACATTGTATCTCGAATAGGGAGGAAATGTGCAGATTTAGTCAGTCGGTCAATAATAACCCAGATTGAATTTTTACCTCGAGAAGTATTTGTTATTCCCACAATGAAGTTCATGGATATCTTTTCCCATTTCCAATCTGGAACTAGAAAAGGCTAAATTATTTCCTTCGGTAACTACCTCTCTACTTTAACCTATTTACATGTCAAACATTTCATAGTAAATTCTACAATATCTCTTTTCATTCTATCCCACCAGTAATCCTCCCGAAGGTCTCTGTAGATCTTAGTAATTCCACGATGAACTGAAAATGGAGAACTATGAGCTTCAAAAAATAAATATTTCTTCAACTGGGAATCACAAGGCACACACAATCTTTTTCTAAATCTCAAAAAACAATATTTATCAAGGTTAAATTCTAAAAAATTACCCATTTTAACTAATTCTACCTTTTTTCTATAGGTCACGATCTTTCTTTTGTGCTAGATTAATTCTATCTGATAACAATGACTACACTAAAACCTGAAACAAAATAGATGTATTTCCTGCACCAAAAAATTCTAATCCAAAATTCATTAAATTATTAATAAAGAGATCATGTTCCAAACGTAACATGGTTAATGATGTGTGATGTTTTCAACTCAAGGCATCCACCAATTTGTTTTATTTTACTAAATGGAAATTTATCATGAAATAATAATCTTTTATCAATTCATGACATCTTCTTTGCCTCATGTTTAATTCATTCTAAGTGAATATATACTTCAGACTTTTATGGTCAGTATATATTTTACATTTGGATCTGTATAAATGATGCCTCTAAATTTTAAAATAAAAAACCACAGCTTCCAATTCCAAATCATGTGTGGGATAATTTAACTCATGAGGTTTTAGTTTTCTTGAAACATAATCAATTACCCGATCATTCTGTATCAAAACACAACCAAGTACCTTCAATGAAGCATCACTTTAGATGAAAAACTCACCATTTCGGGAAGGAATGTCCAAAACTGTAGAATTCACCAATCTCTTCTTTAGTTCCTGAAAATAAACATCACATTCTTCTGTCCAAAAAAATTCAACCCCTTTTCATGTTAACTTAGTTAGAGATCTAAATAACCATGAAAAGTTTTTAACAAACTGTTGGTAATAACCTGCTAATCCAAGAAAACTATGAATCTCTGTAACATTTTTAGGTTTTGTCCAGTCATCAACCACTTTTTGTTATTAAATACTTATTTACAATGTTCTCAAGAAATGAAATATGTTTCAACCAAAAACCACACTTTCTAAATTTTCCATACAGTTTATTTTCCTTTAAGGTTTGAAAAACAACCCTTATATGTTTTTCATGCTTCTCTTTACTCTTAAAAAAAATACCAAAATTTCATCAATAAATATAACCACAAACTTATCCAATAACTCATGAAATATTCTATTCATAAGATACATGAATACAATAGGTGCATTAGTTAACCCAAACGGCATAAAAAAAAATTCATAATTCCCATATCTAGTACGAAAAGCTATTTTTGGGATGTCATCCTCCTTCACCTTCAATTGAAGGTATCTAGATCTCAAGTCAATCTTGGAAAAGTACTGAGCTCCCTAGAGCTGATCAAATAAGTCATTGATATGATGCAAATGATACTTGTTTTTAATAGTGATGTATTCAAGGATCTATAATCAATGAAAATTCTCATTGAACCATATTTATTTTTAAAGAACAAAATAGGATCACCCCATTATAAAGTGCTAGAATGAATGAATCCTTTATCAAGAAAATCCCGCAACTAATTTTTTAACTCTAAAAGTTCCATTTGAGCCATTCGGTAAGGGGGTTTTGAAATTGGTTTTGCATCAGAAAATAAGTCAATTGTGAATTTGACTTATTGATCAGGTATAACACCTGGTAAACCATCAATAAAAACATCAAGATATTAATTTACCACTGAAACATCATTAATATGAACAGTTCACTTGTTTTCAATAATATGAGAAAGATAACTTTCATTTCCATATTTCAACAGTTTCTCAGCTTCCGGATATGTTATCAATTGTATGGGTTCATTCTTGTATACAAATAGAAACTCTTTCTAAAAAAAATTCTTTATCCCTAAAATCAATCTTAGCATGATAAAAAGAAATCCAATCTATACCCAGAATGACATCAAACTCCACCAAGGGAAAAGAACAAGGTTTTCAGGTAAATTATTTCCAAAGACCATAATGGAAATATTCTTATAATTCATATTTTCTATAATATTTCCCTATGATGTTTTAACAATAAGTTCCAGTCTCATTTTTTGAGGTGATATTTCCAATTTACCAAAAAATTTCTCAGAAATAAAGGAATGTGTAGACCCCATATGAAACAAAAATTTAGTAAAATACAAGTAAACAAACAAGGTACCTGATACAACTTAATTGGATGGACTTAAATATACTGACGTGGTCACAAAGGATCTCACTACACCTTTCTTCTTATAGGATGGATTCTTTGGATCATTCAGATCTTTCTTTGGCTAGACATTTTCATAATGAACCATCTCACCATATTTAAAACACTTAATAGTTTTATTATCAGGTTTAGTCTTAGGATTTATAATGTTTTTCTATTTTTTGGAATTTGGGTCCATGTTAGGATTTTGTTCCCTATTGGGTTTTCTTATTCTCATTTGGTCATTGTAATTGGTTCCTCCTTTTCCCAGTATTCAAAAGGAGATTTTTCCCATTTAATTTAGGGGGTTATACCACTCAACTTTTATAAAAAAAGGATTAGTCTAAGGATCATTTTAATTACAATCTCAGGCCATATTTCTAAACTTACCACATTAAAAACAATTCCCAGTTTTAGTAAGGTATTCACTATGATGTTTTTTGCCACACTTTTCACAAACTAGAAACTGGTATTTCTTACCATTAGATTTCTTTTATTGATTCTTACATATCAATCACCATCTGGACTTATTCTTCTCCTTATTTTAAAAGTGCATGTGATCATCATAAAACTTCATTTATACTATCTCAGTACATCAGAAAAGTTTTTCATAACACTGGAGGCCAATTACCTTTGATACCTTGGATTCAATCTTGAGTAAAAATATTTTATTTTTCTATCAAGATCCAAAATAAGATTTGGAGAATACCTCACCAGTTGGGTGAAGTTTGCTTCATATATGACCAATGAATCTTCCTCATTTTGCTTCAATTAAAGTAATTTATTCTCCATCCTATGTCAAACAACCTTAGGAAAATATTTTTCAAGGAAAAGACTTTTAAATTCATCCTAATCTAAGGCATCAATCTCCTCTCTATCCATGATATTCTTGAACATTGATCACCTCTGATCAAATTCAACTTAAAAAAAAATAAATGTAAAGACTTAACTTTTGATTATCTAAACATACCATAACATCGAATATCTTTTCAAGGGCTTTAATCCATCCTCCAGTTGCTACTGGGTCAGAAGATCCACTAAAAGCATGAGGGTGTTGCCTTATAAAATGTTCTATTGTCATCATGTTCCTTTGTGGTACCTATGGTTTTTCTCTTACATGGATAACACTGCCATTTATTGATTGTGTTAGCTGATCCATTACTGTCACAAACTGATCGGTTCCAATCCCTACCAATCTAGGTTGTAAATTTGGAAGGATATCTTTCTATTGGTACCTTTCCACTTCATCTTCTATGTTTCTTCGATGAAAAACCATTCTGAACAAGCATATCTTAGTTGAAGAAACATGGTAATATTTAAATTCTATAAAATTTCAAATTAACTATAGAGTAAAAATTATTTATGGTATTATTTTAACATCATCCTAACCCCTAAAGTTATCTAAACCATTCTCTGATACCAACTATAAGGACCCAAACTTATTATATTACATAATCTTAAATTTTAGTCCAGAACTAACTTAATTTCATATTGAGGATCTTTTCAAGTTTAGAGTTTTTTAGAATTGGGATATAATAAATACATAACATTCCACATTTATATAGAGAATATACTACAAAAACAGTATCCATTTTTTCCAAAATATAAAACTTTTCAAATAAAACATGATTTCTTTGAAAAATCTTCATAATATTTAACATGACTTCCTTATTTGTCTTACACATCCTTATAACCTATTAAAATCATTTAAAAACTTGGTATGATCCCAAAATATCAGTAAGGGATATAAAAAGAGGAAAAAGAAAACATTAGTCCATGAACATATGAAATCATTTTCAAAAAGACATACTTGTCACCCATATATACTTACTTTGTGAAACTTGAGATTTCTAAGAAATTTAAATAAAACATAAAGAAAATAAATATAACCATAAAGGTTTATTGGGGAATTAATTAATTATATTTTAACCCTCATGGCTACCTTATGATTTGTAACTCTCATGGATACCTTACAATGTAACCCTCACGACTACCATATGGTGTAACCATCATAGCTACACATGGAATAACCATACGACCAACCTAAAACTTACACATACCCAATGAATTTGATGGAGATATATGTCCTACCATTAATCATAAAAAATTACCAATAACTATAACATAATCATCAAATAATAATACCTGTATAAAAACTTTTACTTTGAATTTTGTAAAACTAGAAGTTTAAAAGAGGATTTTATAAGAAAAGTCACTTACAAATAACATATAATTGATATGAGAATAAATATAACATAAGAAATATTTGTATACACTATAAATAAACACAATAAAACATAATATAAACAAAAATTAATCACATAAATGATCTTAAAACCACATAATTAATGAAGTAGAGGCTTAACCCAAAGAATGGAAATTGGGTTAAGAATTCCCTTACCTTGGGTTTGTCTTACTTCAAACTTGTTTAAACCTCATGTATAATGGTTTAAAGAGTATTATTAGTATTTTAAAGAAAAATTTTAATGTTTATAACACCTTATATTATCATTTAATAACATCATTTCACACTTTAATTATTAGTATTTTATTCCTTTCATTGTTTTGGGTGTGTTCTTTACATGATTTCCATGGATGATTTGTATTTGATTTTCTTTTCGTATGGAAATGAAATTACAAAAGTGGAATGAAATGGTATTCATATGTTTCCAGAATATATAATTATACCCTAAATCATTTTTTATCATATATTATGATGAATCATTAGATAAAACATTAATGATATTTTTTTATATCATTTTTGGAAGTTCCACAATAATCATGAACTTGTTTCATTATATAATTTAATTTCATGAATAGAAGTTCATTCCAGAACATAAAATAGGTTACATAATACACTTAAAATTATGTTTCAACCATTAAAATGGTTTTATGATCATATTTTAAGGAAGTAATGTAAATTTAAAGAACATCATCCACAATTTTGGTAAACAACACATCACGAAAGATGTTTTTTATTTTTTATTTTTTAGAATAAGAGGAAGAGGAGAGGAAGAAAGATGATGAATTTTTTACATGAACATAATAAAATAAATAATATATAATATTATAGAGATTTAATACCTCCTGTATAAGGGTAGGGGAAAAGAGTATAAGAAAATAAATGAATTAAAAAGAAAACACATGAAAAAGGAAGATGATTCTTACCTCTTGATCTCTTCTTCTTGAGATCCTCCTTAAGGCCTTTGGTTTTGGTATTTTAGTGCGACCAAAAGGTCTTTTAAATGGGGAATAACATTTAATATGGGATTTGGTATAACTTATACAATTCACAAGGCTTGAGAGGTGTGATAGGAAGAGGGGAATGAGGGTGGTATTTATAGTGGAGGTGAGGAGGGATTTTACATTATTTTAATCATTATTTTAATATTTTTGTCCAAGACTATGAATAATATTCATTCTTGTAATAAAAATATTAAATAGAGCATGTGAGTTAAAAAAAGTTGGCTTACATCATCCATGATGTAAAAAATAGTGTATTTAATCGATAATTTGTATATACAGTATTTTACCGTATTTCACTATTCATCAAAAATTCAAGAATTTTAGAAAAATACCAAAAATTCACCCTAACCATTTTTCAATGTGTAGAATTAAAAAATAAACTCCATTTTTTGAAAATAATTTTCTAAATATGATTAATTTAATTTTTAAATACAATCATACTTTATTCGAAAATTAACAATTTTAAAACTATAACTCATTTTTTATCACCTTGAAAAATTAATCAATATGTCATTATATTAAAGCCTTAATAAAATAAAATAAAAATAAAATTTACTATTAATTAGGGTCATATTACTATTCATAAGGGTATGTTAATGTTCACCAAAAATCAATTTGCTTCCATCAGACTCCAACTAACTTTATGATCACAATTGTAGATGACCATTTTTCGAAATTCAAAACATAGATGCGGAAAAATTATGTTTTAATAGATACTTTATAACTATCTCCTTAAATAAAGTTTTATTTCATTGTGTCTTAGTATTTCATGCATTTCATTTATTTGTAAAACCTTGGTGTGTTATATTCATCCCAAAGTGGGAGATATGGTGTGGGTCTTACGCATGGAAGCTGCCCGTTTCCAGTGTTTCATACCTAGTGGGGAAGGATGGTGTGAGGATTATGCATGGAATATTCCCAGGTGTGGAAGTTTCATCCACATGGGTGGAATTTCGTCCCATGGTGGGGTAGGATGTATAATACCATGATAATCGTATATGGGGCATCCCATGTACATTGCACAGGGTAAGACTACAGTTTTACATCATGTGTTGGGGAATATTTCATGCATTTTAACATCATGCAACTAGGATGTAGAGCTAGTTAGTTTTACATAATGAAGCTCAAATGTGGTGGGACTCACTCCTCATCCCTAGGGATTACGTGACCACTACTCATGCAACTTTGGGTGGGGCATGGTGTTGGAAATTCTATGGAGGAGTGGTTAATCAAGAGGTCTATGTTATGGTCCCTATTATTAGAAGTGAAAGGTGTTAAAATACCTATTATTAGAAGAAACATGCATGTGGGAGGCTCAATCCACACTTGGAGTGTAGTGTGATGACCTAGGATTGGTTGGAATTGGTCACATGGGGACTCAGGGTGTAGCTAAGCCAATCTTGGATTGGTGTGGGGATCTTGGGCACTCAAACTTCACAAAGGAGCATCAATATAAGGGAGGAAACATAGAGAATCCCAGGAGAGGTGCTTCGCAAATATTAGAGGTTTGAAAAGGAGGAAACTATGAGTCTTGGGGTCCCCATGAAGGACAAGGGCCTCATGAAGGAGTCTTATTTTCTAAATGGGGTGACCCTACCTTAGAGGGAAGTCTTGGTTTAAAGGGGGAGTGCTTCACGAAGGATTAATGCTTCGCAAATTCTCAATTGACATAGAGGGACTTTTTCCTCCACAAAGGGTGTAGGCCTTCATGAAAAAAAATCTCTACTTGGGTTGGAGGATCTCAATAACAAAAGGGAGAATGTTTCATGAAGCCTAGATACCTTGGGTGATCCATTTTATCTATGGTTCATGATGCTCAAAGAGTTCTAAAAAAGATAGAGATTATGAAATTTGAAAGGTCACCATCCATCTCTAAAATATTGGAATGAAGGGGGGGGTTATAGGGTGTGGGTTTCATAAATATGGGAGGCCTTAATGAAGCTTTATGAGCTTCACGAGTGGTCGAGCCCCATGAGTCAGAGATTCATGTTCACAGAGGTACCATCAACCCTCCATGCATTCACGAAGTTCTCTGCAAATTTGAATGCCTCTAAAAGAGGGTGTATCATCAGGTCTTTGCATGGTTCATGAATGAGACTCACAGACTAGGATCTTTGCAGGCTCTAAGTGTTTGTGAAGGAGTTAAACTTCACGAAATAGACCACTTAGAGGGATTTTGGGGTTGTTTTGGCTCAAATTCACCCCAAATTAGCCACGCCTTCCTCAACTATTCCTGTGGCATGTGTATTTTGGTGCCAAAAAATACCCCCACTCAGAATGGGAGATGATGGGGAAAAGAGGGTCAGATTTTAAGGGAGAATCACTAAAATTTAGAAATCAAATCCCTTTCATTATGATGGATTATGGAGCTCAATTGTGAAGTATGGTAACAAATCTTAGTAACGATGCCCACTTCAAAAATACCATTTCTCACTCAGGGCCGACCGTATGCCTATAAATAGTGAAGGGGATCCTGAGAGTGACTACTAGACTCTCATGAAGAGAAAAGGAAACAATCACTTTTTGTGAAGCTCACATCCTTCACAAGAACTTTGTGATCTTTATCCCCATCGCCTGTGAAGCTCACCATCTCTATGATATTTTCTATGAGAACACTTATTAACAAATCGGACTCTGCAAACACATCCTTCAAAAAATACCCTTCACGTACTAGACCTTTGCGAATCAAACTCCATGAAAAGATATTTGTGAATCAGATCTTCGTGAATAGATATTTGTGAACAAAACCTAGAAAACTTATAATTGTTGAATGAAATAGATTCTCAAGGAGCCAATGCTACCATTCCATATTAGGAAGAAATTATTGGTAATATCATGATTAGAGAGATCATTCAGAGTTCATTAGACCATGAATCGCTTATCATGCTAATGATAGAGGTTCAAAAGGAGTACCTGTTGTAAAAGAGGTTGCCGCTTTATTGTTTCGGGTCAAGAGAGGATGTTTTTATCCCTATGGAGAGCAGAGACAAACTATACTACTAGTTTAGAAGCACAATCGAATAGTAATAATGGAATAATGCTGCTGTAGGCCACATTCAAAAGAACCACTTTCCAATCATAACAGACACTCTCTAGGACCACATCAAAAATATTTATGGAGAGAAGCTAGAGGACTAGGAATCCCCCATTAGTATGAGATGATTATAAAAGTGGGTTTGGGGAATCCACTCAAAGGATGAAACAATAATTGGGACCTACACTAGGGAGACAATTTCACCGATGAATAGGATTGGGCCTATCAGGCGTGCACGTCATGTCATGAATTTTGGGCAGAGATGAATTGAGTTGGGCTATACGAGGTAGTATGGGCCTTATATTTTCATGTATACCACCACCAAAAAATCATACCTGAGCTACTGAGCAGGTGGTCTCTAGGGACTGACACTTTTCATTTGCACCATGGGGAGGTTGGAATCATCCTATGGGATGTCCACTAGATTTTCAGGATCCCAATATTGAGGGTGATGTATGATGAGTTCCTCCCTAAAAAGAATGTGTGGGAGGACTAGAATAAAATTCCATCCCTTGTGAGGGCATTACTGAGGATGGTATATGAGATGAACAAAGAAAATATAGGGATGAAGGACACCCCGTTTAAGAAATGGTTTGGGTATTTCCTAAATGAACTAGAAAAATATCCATGTGAGGGGGAGGAGCCAACATAGAAGCTACTAGGGAGGTCATGCACATGTCCTAGTTCATATCAGTGGGGAAAGAAGAACTCTTACTAGAGGATCTTGAAGGAATTACAGTAGAATCTATGGGGATACAACATCAAGCCCGAATCTCCATTGGTCAGGTTGGTGGTGTTTATTACCACACTCATATGAAATTGGATGCTCCCTGTGAGGGACACACATATGGGGGTGTGGTTTATCACCTTCATTTTGGTAGGGATGCAAGCAATTGGGAAATGCGTCAACCTAGCTGTCCTAGTATTGGTTAAGATGTACAAGGTTCTTCTCCATATCAATAAATGGAAGAATCTAATTAATGTGTGTGGGACTCTCCATTTTTATATAGTTGTGTGGCCACACATATGGGAGGATATGAGTACCCAAATCCCATTTCTCCCCTAACTAAAAACTTTCAAATGACAATTTTGAACATTGTCGGGAGTCGCTCACTCAAGTTGTCCATGGTGGATGTGTTGTAGGAGTTTGGGTTGGCATAGAACTTCATATTTCACCCATTTTCCTCCCAATGGGTATGGTGACTGATGACGGTACATGGACTATAGAGCAGTGATCGTACATACTGGCCTTCTGAGGTGGGGTACTAATGGTGAGAGTGGACTAAAAGCCGATCTGTGAACTGCAAAACTCGTATCGGTTTGTAGGGAAATTCAAATGTCTGCAGTGTTTGGCATAGAAGGTATACATGGATTTGTTCCACGAGTGTCAACCTTTGGTTCTGAAGAAGATCTGGTGCATGTTCATTCACGAGGAAGGGAATTTTCAAAATTAGTTGTTATCATCTACATCTATATACAGACTCATCTATGAATATGCACAAATTTGGGAGAGAATATATCTCAGGGATATGTTTAGGTGCTGAGCCACCCAGAATGGTGAATAATATTTCTCAAAACCATGTAGTTGTGGATGAGTAGTGGTTAGAGTGTGCTACAGAGGTAGAGCTGGCTTAGTGGAAAAAATAGTAGTAGTAGGATCGATAGTCCCTGGCCCAACACATGTAAAGGAAAATGGAGAGGATAAGTAGCATCAGAACCAAAAATATTGGGATGGTGGTCCCAGGAGGAAGGTGAACCCTCCAGGAAGGTCCCAAGGGTGTTTGTTCAAGGCTTGGTGAAACGGGTACATATCCCGAATGTTCCCAGTAATGTCATATTTTCTGATTCCTGGGAGGCCTGGGGACTCCACAAGCATCTCACCACCCTTTGAGGTGTGTGGCATTATCTCATCATTGAGGGTATGTTCCTCATCGAGATGATCCATGAAAAGGAAGTTTCTATGCTCCTCACACTGAGGAGATGCAATATATAGTGGATATGGAGGATGTAATCTAATCCTGTGGTACTGCGCATCCCTTTACTGATCAGGTGAGGAAGTTTTTGGGAATGTATTCCCCTTCAGTGTCCCTTATGGGTTGTGTAGCTACTGGTGTGGCTGTGGGATAAGGATCATAAGACTCATAGAGAAGTGATTCCTATCAGATCTTATATGGAGATATACATCCTGATGCCGACTAGGTAAATCCTCTAATCATTGAACACTTTTTTACATCAACTAGCCCTTAAAATCATTGTTTGATTCATTCTTTAAATTGTGTAGGAATTAGAGAGTGCCAAAGAAGAATAATTTTGTGGAAGGCCTCATGTAGAGGGTGAGGGAACCTCAATATAGAAAGAGGCGAGTGTGGGGGATCTCCCCAATGATATGGCCATAGGAAACACACCATTAGTTAAAACAATTACTATAAACGAAGTAGCGACTATAGAGGAAACCTTTCTAGGGGAATTAATTTTGAACCTCTAGAAGTTCCTCACCAAACTATACTACTCATTTAAACCTCTTATCCTATCATATATTTATTTTCCCTAATTTATTTTTTATATTTGGTTGATGTATTGAAATGGAAGTTCAAACGGTTCTCAGGGATCAACTACCAATGTCTATACCTGAGCTGACGACACCATAAGCTAAGGTGTCAAAATTAATCATTATTCCCCTAGTGGAAAATGAAAGGGATACCACAACAGTTGGTCCAACTATGAAGGTACCATTGGAAGGGGATACTGAGACTGTTCCCTCAACAGAGGGAGTTGAGTCAGTACCTATGAAAGAGCTAGCTGAAGGAGTTTCAATAGAGTAACCCATGGTAGTGGCATCACTTGAGTATAATATTAGAGTCTAAGTCCTTATGGAGGAGGTAGAAATTTTTCTAGTAGATGAATCGACTCAAGAAGAGACATCAAACATGTTTGATTTGAAATTGTCTCCGATGGAGGATATGGGGGCCAAAGATGATTTTAACCATTAACAGGGGAAACTAATGAAGATGGGATGGTTGCATCCACCTCAGGGGTGCCATAGGGGGAAGTAGAGGCTTCTGTTGCTGGTGAATAGGTTGGATATGATCTATTACTAGGGATAATTCTTCATTTGTGAATGCCTGAATACCTACACTTGGAGGACCTAACTGATAATATAATGGTGGCCTTCCCTCCATATAAGCCTGCACCATCCAAATACTTTGAAGATTCCAGCTCAGAGGCTTCCAAGGGGAATCATATCATGCACCGAAAAGTGTGGAGGTATGTGTGGAATTTCATAACTCATACTCAGATAGCTAAACTGCCACAGTGAGTGGTATATCTTCACTACTAGCTAGTTATCCCAGGGATCGGTGGGGTGAACTTAAACAACATTCATGTGATGGATCTAGATTTCCTTTTCAAGTGGGTGCATTCTAAATGGTAGGCTCTTGACCTTTAATAGAAGAGGCATAAGGCTGAGATTACCAAGGTGATTCATAAGGATGAGGAGGATATCACTTTCCTAGAATGGATGGTTAAGAAACATGCGGTGGTTTCTACTTATTAAAAAGAGTTCATCAAAAACCTGAAGACCCAGTTGGCAGTGAATGAAGCCAATGTGGTAGTGGTGACATCCTTGGTGGCTGAATGCCGTACTGAGAAGAAACGACAGCGGGTTAGATCCAAGGAGGCTCTTACTGAATCTGATGAAGATAAGGTAGACTTGGAAGAGTAGAAATGGAAATTGGAGACCACTCAACAAAGTTTATCTAAAATCGAGCACTCATTCCATGGGGTTGGTATCTTAGGGAGTATTTTAACATAAGATAGGCCCCAATATGTGGATGAACATCTAGAAATTTGGTCTGTTTTAAACTTATTCATGCTAGAATATATTCTTTTTCTTTATTATCACACTTAGATCATATTTACGAGATAGCCAAAAAACCAATCCCTAAGATCACACGAGTCATGTTCGGTGTGAGAAATAAGGGGAAAACATGTGATTGCTCATTTATATGAGAGTGTTGGACAATCGTCGAGCACTCAGGGACCACATTTGATGACTGACCATCAAGAGTGCTTAGGATGAGAGAGGATATAGCTAGATAACAAGGTTATTTTAATAGACAACTTAATTTCCTGATGTACACTAGTGAACAAAATGGGATAATACCAGGGGCATTGATTTCTACCCAAAAAATTGGAATGGATAGTGTGAATCACGATGCCCAAAATCTGGAACACAAAGGGAGTTGCATGGAAATACAGAATAACTTCTGACCATGTTTGATACACAAAATCCGTATCATTAGCCAGGAATGGGGATATACAACTGAGGGTCAACTACTGACCATGTTAAAAAACATGGGACCTCTCTCAGAATGTACTCCAAAAGTCTTCTGGGTCATTGACCCAGGATGGTAGGTGTGCCATTATGGATAGACACCATTTCCTTTAGGGGGATCCTTCAGACGTGGAATATGATGAAGATGCAAATAAGAGGCATGTGAAATATGGAGATGAATAGATGGAATGTTAAAAAGGATTCCAATACTATAAGAATTATTCCATCATGACTTGAAGCGAATTGGGTAGGCGTATCAGTCTGAAAAAAGTCAAACTCATCTTCCAGGGGGAGCATCATCTCAAATGTCTAATGATAGTCAAAGAACATGAATGATGTGGTAGATGGCTGACACTAGAGGAAATGTATTCTTGGGTGAGGTCCTAAGATGCCTTGTATTTTAGAATCATGTAATAGGGACAATATAAATGTAGTTTAACACCATATGGTGAGGAAATAGGACACATAATTTAATGTCATATGGTAAGGACATGTCATTGTACTGTTTAACGTCATGCGACTGAGATGAGATATGTGGTCTTATGAATTGATATTCCCATTATTTATTCCTCATGTCATACCAAGAGTGAATCCTATGTCCATTACATATGGTAGGGTTACAGTTTAACATCATGTGAAAGGATGTGTGAACTGATATGTGTGAGGATCCTAGAAGGTCCTTCCACATGGAATATCCTGAAAACACTTTTTCATGCACATAATTTAAGTTCATGATGCTTGGACCATGGATTTCAGTTTGAGGTCATAAATCCTGAACCTGGGGAAAATATTTTAAGTTCATAATGATTGGACCATGGATTTCAGTTTAAGGTCATGAATCTTAGATCAAGAAACACCTTAAACAAACATGCGCAGTGCAACGAGTTGACAAACCCAACATGAATGAGGGCCAAGGAGGCCCAACACCACACAATGTATTCTTGAGGGGGCTTGTACATAGTTTAGAATCATAATTTTTGGACTTGGAATATTCTACTAGTTTAAAGTCATATATTTTTGGCCATGGGAACCCTTCAGTGTTTTACACGGCATAAAGGAGAGATGGCCCAACATGGATTGAGCTAGGTGCCTTGCACCCCATGAAACATAAGGGGTGAGTCGAAATAGTTTAAGGTTGTGCTGCTTAGACCATAGATTTTGGATTAGGGTCATAAAATTTGGACCTTGAAATTGGGGAAGGAGAAGACCCTATGATGATTTGGCTGAGGGGCTAGACCCAAGATAAAATATCTAAGTGTTACTATATATCCCACGAGGATAGGAATCAATCCATACGTAGTTTTGAAACATGACATGGTAGAAGATAGAAACTGATGGGGGGATACCCTATTAAATGAGGTTATTGAGTATTCCCATACTTGTATGAGGCATCCTGAATTTATATGGGGTAAGGCTATAATTTAACATATTATACTAAGGATTTTAGTAATTGTTCATCTCATATTCATTATACGGGGCATATTGGTTTGATATAGGGTAAAATCATCTATTATTCAGAGGCATCCTAAACATGTATGGGGTTATAATATGGTTTAACGTCATGCGTTGAGGGCATTGTTGGGATTTCAAATTGGTATGCCCATCCTTTATTTCCTCATATCAGGCAATGAGGGCATCTTGTCCTATTGACGAGTCAAGGTAATTGAATGGGGCGTATACCTAGAAGGAGGGCCGTGGGATATTTTGGGGTGATTGTACCACAAATAATAGATTATATTGTGGTGAACCTATAACACCCAATATTTTATGGTATGTCCCTTCTTAAATAAATTCAATTTCTTTCATATCTTACGTTACACATAACACCGAGCTTAAACAAATGAATAAATATTATTATTTAATTATGACAATTATCACATAGATGTTAGAATAGAGGGAATGAATGATATTAATTAAATTAGAAAAATATAGTTTATTTTTTTTATAAAATGAATTCATTGGTTACAAATTAATTAGAAATAAAAATGAAAACCAATTGAACATAAAAGATGTGTTTTTATAAAAAACTATTTTTATAACCACAATGACATTTTATATTAATAAATTAAATTAATCACTATTAGTGAGAGATCTTAATGAAATTTATATGTTATATAATTAGTGATTTTTTTTAAATTCATTTAATATTTTTATAATCTTAAGATATGAATAAATTCAATTTTAAGCATAAAAGCTATATTTGTCTAAAAGGCAATTTTGCCGCCTTTTTTGGTACACCTATTTTAAATATAAATTTTGATAATTTTATAAGTTTTATTTGAAAAAATAAGGCTCATTTTTGAAAGTGTAATATAAAAATTATCTTAGAGTATTTTTTTTGTATTTTTTGGAGAATTTTCATTTTTTTGATGAATAGTGAAAAATATTGAATTTTAATTGAAAACTATTTTTTCGTCAAATTTATTTATATAGTTAAATTATATTTTTAAATTTGTTTTAAAGTATAATTAGTTTAATAATACATCAATAAATTCAATTTATGTCATTGTAATCAATTTTACATTGAAATTGCATATAAAAACATTTTAAACATTTGAACTTTTACACTTTAAAAATCCACTTTTCTGTTATGTATGCAGGATTATTTTCAATATAATTTTACCATTTAAATAAATTGAATTTGATAAAATAGATTCCATATTTGGAATAATAATTTAAAAATTATTTTTTAAGTAAATTTTAATTTTTAGACATAAAAAATTTACCGTGGTAAAAAAATTATTTACCGTAGTATAGGTAAAATAATGAAAATGGTTAAAGTTAAAAGGTAAAAGATTAAACTACCTAAAAAATAAAAATTTTAATGGGTGTTTTAGGTATTTATAAAACTGCAAAATCCTATAAAACATTAATTAACAATCTAATTCTTTGAAATTAATTCCACCTCAATGTGGTTGGCTTTAATCATAAAATATTCATTATTTTAATCACTTAAACCCACCTCTCCTCAAGTATAAATAACACCATTCACCACCCCATTTCGACCCAAAGACTTTAAGAACCTAAAATATATGCAGAAACCTATCCTACTCACTATATTTACATCTAAGTGCTTCTGGTCTCACCAAAAGATCAAATCCAAGGTCCTCAAGGGGTCCTCCAAGGAGGTGATATTCAAGAGGTAATTTTCTCAAAACATCTCTCTTACTTTTTTTAATTATTATAATTTATCCTCATAAATTTCACACATAAAGGAATAATAATACAATAATAATGTAAATACTGTATTTTTATGTTTCTAATGGAATATATTATATCCATACCTTTTTATTACCCCATTTTATTCAAAGAAACAAAACTATTGTTCAAGTTATGCTAATTAGTCTCCTTAGTGAATTATGTTTTTGTTTGTTTTCCATTACTGCATTCATGGATGGTTATAAAACTATTATTATAGTTAAATAATATTTTAATAAGTATATTACATCCTATTTCACGTTCTTTAACTAATATATACTCATAATAGTAAATAAAATGAAACTAGTACGCGATGTTCGGAAAAACTGCCAAAATAAACTAATCATTTATCATTAACATTTTATCTAATGAATCATACTCATGTTAGAAACTAAAATTATATATTGGACCATTTATAATAATGGAAGTTCATTAATAATATTTGATTCTACTTATGGATTTTTAACCCCATTTTACAGGAACATCCATAATTTTACACAAATGAACCGATCATGAAACAATGAAACGAACGCACCCGAAACCATGAAAATAATGAAATATTATTAATGAATGGGTCATAAGATGTTATAAAATAATCCCATAGTATATTATAAATATTAATATAGTTATTTAATGAGTTAATAAAATTCTTTAAACCATTAAATAGGAGGTTAAAGAGAACTACAATAAAGGGAAGCGTGAGGTAAGGAGTTTCTTAACTCAATTTCCATTCATTGGGTTATATGTATACTTCATTAATTATATTATGTCAAGATTATATGTAGAACCCAATGTTTATTTATTTATGTTATATTAAAACTTATATTAGTATAGATATACTTTTTTACACATAATTACCCTGTTGATAAATTATTACATCAATGATACAAACTTTGTAAGGACTTATCATCTCACTTTTTTTTACTTCTGTGAGATATATGCCTTATTCACCACTTATTACTTATGTGAGGAATATGTATTTACCTTTGATATATCATATCATTAATATCATTATATTCATGGAATTAAATTTCTATTTTTATAATTATTTCTTTTATAAGGGATACAATTTAACTGATTACAAGTGGTAAGGGGGTTTTTAACTCAATTTTCATTTATTGGGTTAAACCTATATTTTATTGATTATGTAATGCTAATGTTATGTGTGAAATTAATTTTTATTATCTACTATTTTATTTCCACTTATTTTATGTGTATTTATGATAAATACACATAATCAATCCATTTTATTAACAAAATGATATTTATAAGGGACTTTATCTCAATCTCCTTTCATTGAGGTATATTTTGATGCTATACACCCACCTTATTTTATAATGTGTATATAAAATACATTTAAAAAATCATATAATGAATTTATTTATTCTCATGTTATTTAATTTTTTTAAATTATATTCCTTCATGGGGCATATGATTCTAATGTTTCAAAGTGGCATGAGACACTTTGATTTAATCGATTATTCAATATATAATGAATGATTTGGACATATAGAAATAAGTGGGGCCTGATTATAGATATCCCCTCAATGCATCAGTAGTCTCATGAGATGAAAATATTGACCAAATTAAATGGGTTTTTACCCATAATAATAAAACCATCTTGTGAAAGGTATTGACAGTAGAGGTATCATGATGCTTGAGATCATGGTGTCCAAATTATTAAGCATTGCCTTATTTCAGTACTCAATTATCATTATCTAGAGGATTTTCACTATAACAAAATCTATGGATGCATTTTCATTCTCATTTTATTGATTACATGGCATGTGTGTCCAATTATTTACCTTTCCATTATGATTATCCATTATTGATTTATGATATCTTCCACTCTACTTAACCCTTACCAAGCATTTGAGTTCACCCCTTTCTTATGTTTTATTTTTCCCCAAGTTGCGAAGAAGTTTATTATGATTGATATGTTGGGTTACACTAATGAGAATAATGGTGTTCTAAAAGAAAATATATTTTTTAATTTATCTTAAAAATTTAATTTGAATTTAAAATATGTATCTTGTTTACCAAGACTACTGGACTATTCCATACTTTGGGATGCGATTCTTTGTATCTATGCTAATGTAATAAAGTAAGGCATCGACTCCGGGCTATTGGTATTAGGGTTGTTACAGTTGGTATCAGAAAAAGTTTAGTAGAAATATTGGGATCTATATTTAAGAAAAACATAGATTAGAGAACAAAACCACATGACTAACTTTGAGGATAAGTATAAGTATAGGATAATATCCCATAAATTTTGATAATAACCACGGAAAACCTAGGTTAAACCTAAGGAATCAAATTTTGAGAAGAAGGTTTCATGATTTAGACATACTATGAGTAATATTTCATGATTATTTGATAGCTCACTCTAATTATTTTATTTTGATGCTTACTGCAACACCCCAAGGATTTACAAATAAATTTAATATTAACACTAAGTCTCTACAAAACAACACTTTGTTATAACTAAGCCAATAAACATAATTTTCCACTTCTATGATTTGAATTTCAAAAATATGACAAACACAGTTGCGTTTAGGGTGATTTTTTGGAGTCTGATAGAGAACACTTAGTTTTTGATAAATAGTAACATACCCTTATAAATAGCAACCTACCCTTATGAATAGTAACTTGACCCTTATGAATAGTAATGAATAGTAAGTTGACCCTTATGAATAGTAATGTACCCTTATGAATAGTAATATGACCCTAATGAATAGTATGTACCTTTATGAATAGTAACATCACCTGTGTAAGTATAAATAAAATTTTGGCACCTTATAAATGAGAGTGAATATTTTAAAAATCAATAACCAAGTGTTAATATTTTTTTGAGTAGTAAATATTTAATTACAATTTTATAATTAATAAATTGATTTAAAATAAAAATAATTTTTCATAAAATGTATTCCTAAATCAAATTTTTTTCTTAGGATTTTGGGGTAATTTAATAAAACCTTAGTTAAATTTTCAGGGCATTACAAAATCAGTTTTGGTTTTAAAACTGTATTTTCAAGTAAATAATGATTTTAATTAAAAATTAAATTTATCATATTTAGAAAATTATTTTCATAAAATGGAGTTCATTTTTTGATTTACACATTAAGAAATGGTTTGGGTGAATTTTTTGATTTTTCTGAAATACTTGAATTTTTGGTGAATAGTGAAATTCAATAAATTATAAAATATGTTAAAGAAATGAATTTCAGCATCATTCTTGGGTCATAGATGATGTAAATTTCCATTGGTTCGAACACACATGAACTTATTACTATTTTTAGTCATAATAATAAAGACTATTAATAGTCTTGAGGCAAAATAATAAACTAATGATTAAAATAATGCAAAACCCTCCTCTCCTCCACTATAAACCCCCCCACTCACCTCTTCTCTTCACTCTTCTCAAGCCTTATGCCTTGTCTAAATTCTGATAAAATATACTCCCAAGATCCTCCCCCACGTCCATCAGCCTTTGGTATCATAAAACGACCAAATCCTCTCCCCTAAAGAGGCTCTCAAGGAAGATTAATTCAAGAGATAAATTCCTCTTTTCAAATTTTTTACTTCCTTTTCAAGTTACTTTGTTTTCTTTTCTATCCTCACATCTCCTAATAAAAATGTTATGAAAAATAAATTACATTACATGTACTATAATTTTTATTATTATTATGGAATAATTTATTATCATCTCTCATTTACCCTTCTTTTATGCTAATAGTAAAAAAACACCATCTGAGATGTGCTAATTTACCACATTCAAGGACGATGGGTTTTGAATTTATATTATCATCTTAAATTCTGGTCATGAAAACATTATTATGGTTGAAAAAGACTATAATATATGTATTATTTCTCATCTATGGTTCTGGAATATTTTTGTACACATGGTTTTTATTTATAAAGAAAAATGAGTTTGTTGTATTCAAAAACTACAAATTAACCCAAACAGTTATCATTAAATAATTTATATAATGATTTATCTTAACTCCAAGTAACCAAATGAAATTTATAAAAATTTAAACTTATGTATTCTTACTAACAAAATATAAATTAAATTCTGGACAACCGTCCTCATTTTACACGATTCTCCGTTCATGTATATAAGTATACCGATTATGAAACAAACAGACCCAAATAATGAAATTGAACCTCTTAACCCATAAAAAAGGCCATGAATGAACTTAATAAGGTTATAATAAATAAATTAAATAGATATTAGGTTATTTAATAATTAATTAATGAACCTAAATTTGATTATTCAGGTCATTAAGATCAAGTGGAGAACACCTTCAGACTTAAGGTAAGGGTTTCTTCATATCACTTCCATTTTTGTGAGATATTCCGTATGGTGTATGTATACTTACAATTGATGTTTCATATAAGTAATATATTTATTTTCATGATATTAAATGTATCATTTTATTATTATTAATTTTGGGGCATGCGATTCAATAGATTACAAATTTGTAAGTATTTTTTACCCGAACCTCCATTTTCATTCAAGTTGCTCTTATTTTCTAATCACCTCAATGAAATTATTATTTATTATTATTTACTACTCATAAATTATGTTTTAATGTTATATATATGTGTACCAATCATAATATTTATATATTTCATGGGTATTTACATGTTTTAAAAGAATCTTTCAAAAATTCTTCTGAAATGCAAGCCCGATTCAAGGAACTTCTCGAATTCTTACCTATTTTGAAGTTCAATATATAATATGTTTTAATAAATATCCATATTTATAAAAGAAAAAATTTTAACATGAAAAATCTATTTTGGTTCATTTTTTGTTTTATTAAGGAAAACATATCTTTTCCCTTTAAAATATCTTTAATGAATTCTCTAAACCGCACTAAAATGTTTTAATTCTAAAGCTTCTTTAAAAATAGTTTTTACATGTTTTCACTTTAATGGGACATAATTTATGCATCAAATGTAATCTCAATGTCCTTAAATTTTATTTTCTAGGATATAATTGTTTAAAACCATTTTTATGACAAATAAAAATGATTTCAAAAATGAACTCTTCTTTCCAAAGTAAAATAATTTTTTCTCACCTCACTTTAACTTTTATGAGATATATGCCTTGTTCAACACTTATTACTTGAATGTGGTTTATGTAATTCCCCTTGGTATATCATATCAATAATATCCTTATTCTCATGATATTATAAGGGATTATTATTTGAATGATTCATGGTGGTATGAGACACTTTGAAATGTTTAAGGATTATTTCCTCAAGAATTTCTCAATGGTCTCATTTAAAAGTATCTTTATTTATGTCAACATACTTTGATGGATCTTTTATTTCATATAGGTTTATATCTTATTATATCATCTAAAATATGTTGTTTAAGGGTTTCTAATTAGTTTGAATGTGGATGTTCTATCTTGATACCATTCACTAATCTACTTTGAATGGTTAGTGTTTATGTTTAATGTACAGAGAAAGTTATTTACATTTCATATGTTAGTTTCAATATTAATGTATATGTTGTTTATGTTTATCACCATTCATAATAGGAATTAACAGGACTTAGTAAGTTCTAGGTGGGACCCTCTATATCCCCTTAGTTCATCAGTAGGTCTCACGAGACAAACTATGGTCTTGGCATGGGGCCTTGAAAAAATAGATATTTAGTCTTAGCATGAGGCATTGATAGTATGGTTATTATGTCTTGCATTATGAATTCCCTCATTATGGAACTAGTAATTTAAAGTTCATGTGTTTATTCAACTAGTATAATACCCATGATTATGCCTGATTATGACATTATTTATTCAATTCTTATTCCTAATAAAACTTATATGTTGTATTTCATTTCAAGTTGTAATGTTGAACCTATGTATGTATCTGGTTTTCCAAAAATAATAAACTATTTTGTCCTTCTGGATATGAATTTCTTGTAATTATTCCAATGTAATGAAATAATGCACTGGATCTGGGCAATTGGGGTCGGGGCATTACACTTACACATTGAATTTTGGTTTTTAGTCAATGGAGGGAACCAAAAGGAACTGGTTAAATAAGAAATGCATTGAAGAAGTATTTCAAAAATTTTATTATGGTTATAATAATAATATAATTTATAAGGAATTATGTTCATTAAAATAATAGTTATATAAACAATCATTGGTTTATGAGTTTAATGTTGATCACACGTTTAAATTCTTAAACATCATTTTGTTGTTTAAGTAATGGATTTTGAAGTGATTAATGACAATTTTAGAGATTGGATTTAGAAGGGTAATCGATTTAGGTATAAAGGATTTTAAGGTTAAAGTATTATGAAGTTTCTAAGGATAACAAACCATTTTCATTCTATCATGTAATAATTCATTTCATGTTTTAATGATGTTATTTTCTACATATTAAAGATCATTAATCAAGATGGAAGGGAAAAGATATCACATGAATTTATTATCCCTACTAGATGATTTAATCATCACTATTATAGAAAAATATCATTCAAATGATTTTGAAATATTTTTGAACATCCAAATCAAATGCAAGAAAATATTTTACCTATGCAATACATTTTTATTTCTTTAAATTTCAATGGATAATGGATTCTCTTTTATCTGATTTCAAAACCTCAATTTATCCATCTCATTCAATAAGGTAAATACCACTAAGGAATTGACTATTTCTTTTTTGGAGATATGGAATTCATGTTGGAAGATAAAGGAGATCTCAATAGCATAATAGAATACACTAATTTCTGGATTTAAGGTATGAATTATTTTTTTATGATATATGTATTAATCTTTTTGGTTTGATGAATGATAATGACATATTTCATATCATTGATTTATAGAGGGATAAAACAAAAAATCATGGTTAAAGGTTTAAGAAGGATGTCGAGTAAAGGATGTTTTATTACTAATATTATGATATATCCTAAATATCATGATAATCATGAAACACCTAAAGGATATTCTATATTAGATTTTTTTCTCAAAATTTTGAAACATATGTTAGATGAAATCAATACATTTGAAAAGTGGTGTAGTGGAAAGGTAATAATTTATTGGAGAATTTTTTTGAGTTTTAATAAATGTTTGAGGTGAATGTAACCCTTAAGTTTAATAAGTGAAAATGGTTATTTGAGTAAGAGTGACTTTACTTTATGTGGACATAAGTTTAAAGGTAAGGATAACCTTTGAGGTTAAAAAATTGCGTTAATGATGAATATATTAAGGTTATTTTTTTAACTTTTTATCACATTTTTTTAAATTATGTATGGATTATATTAATATAGTTTTAGAAAAAGGATAACCTTTAGGTTGGGTGATAACCCATCACATTCATAAAGGCTACGGGGTTTGAACCCACACCTGAAGGTTAACAAGAGTGTAACACCTATCACTGAATCACATGGAGTCTTGATAAGTATGACATTTTATTTTTAGTTAAATTATTTGATGGATAAAGGATAAGTTCATTTTGGGAACCCTATATGATTAAGGTAAATACAATATTATGGTATTTTATTTGAGGAATAATGGTTGAGTGGAATTTTGAGGAATATATGATTTTATTATGGATTTTTGGCAATTCAAGTTATTTATGGAAATAGTTTTTATATCTTGGAGATTATATGTTTAGGGCATGCACATTTTTTGAGATAAATATTAAATTTATCTTAGGATACTATGAGATCAAATCATTTTTATTTATGGGTTTCAATCTTAAGCTGGAATATATTTTTTCATATTTAAGGATACTAATTTATTGAATAGTCTAAGTTGAATTTTTGGTATTACTGTTGAATTTTGAGAGATTAAAGTAGCTTTCTTCATATTAAGGTTTGTTATTTTTAGGAATTATCTTATCATGTCCTAACTATTTTGGTTTTAGTAAAAATGTAAAGGATGAAGGAATGACTTTTGGATATTATGATCTATTAATGTGATTCAAGCATAAAAAAAAATTCATCATCAACATTCATTTCCTAGTGTTAGGGATGAAGTGAAAGTAGGTCAAAGAACAAATAAAGGATGAGATCATGCTTATGACATGGAAAGTAATCAAGTAAGTTTATTTTTATCATTTAATAAAATAATCGCTCAAATCTAGGAATGGAATTTGGATTGAAAATGTTATTCATTTAATTTTCTAACTGATAAATAAATGAACTCTTTAACCCAACACATATTTATGGTTTTGTGATGGTAGAATTTATAATGACCATGTTCTCTATCATTCTCCATTAGAATATGATGTTTAGATTTTTCTCTCATGTCCTGGTTTTTACTTTGCACTAATGTTATCCAATTAAAAAGCCTAATTCTTTTGTGACCTTCTCATTTACCTTTCCATCTTATTAAGAGGATGTTTTACTAACCCTATTTATGATGTGGTTTTCCCACAAAGGTATTTTAAAGTATCAACTTTTGATTTTTGAAGTGTAATTTCAAATTGCAAGGAGAAAATTTATTGAAGGAGGGGAGAATGTAACACCCCGATATTTTATATTATGTCCCTTATTAAATAAATTAAATTTTTTTAATATCTCATGTTACACCAAACACCAAGCTTAAAAAATGAATAAATATTATTATTTTAATTGTGATAATTATCACCTAGCTGTTGGAATGGCATAAATGAATGATATTAATTAAATTATTAAAATATTGTTTACACATGTTTATAAAATTAATTCTTTGGCTACTAATTAATTATAAATAAAAATGAAAACCAATTGAACATAAATGATGTGTTTTCATAAAAAAATATTTTTATACCCATAATGAAATTTTATATTAATAAATTAAATTAATCACCATTAATGAGAGATATTGATGAAATTTATATTTTATATATTTTTTGAAATATTTTTAAGTTCATTAAATATGTTTTATAGTCTTAAGATAAGAATAAATCCATTTTTAAGCATAAAATCTATATTTTTCTAAAAAGAAATTTTATCGTCCTTTTATAGTGTACCTATTTTTAATATAAATATTGATAATTTTATAAGTTATATTTTAAAAAATAAATCTCATTTTTGAAATAGGAATATACAAATTATCCTAGGGTAAAATTTTGGTATTTTTTAGAGAAGTTTCATTTTTTGATGAATAGTGAAAAATATTGAATTTTAATTGAAAACTGCTTTTTCAGCAAATTTATTTATATAGTTAAATTTTATTTTAATTTTATTTTTTTAAGAACCCAGTTTTTGCTGTGAAAGACTTTGGAATATTCTTGATGATATTCCAGAGCACCGCCTTCAGACAACGTGCGATTCCGAGCCCCGGAGTGGCCAGAATTAAATTTTCAGTGCGTTCACACTGGAAACGCCAAATAAATGGGATACCTCCTAAATGGAGTTCCGGATCAGCGATCCGAGTGTACGGATGGGTCCGGAATGGGGTGTTTATCCTAGGAACGACATAAAACATGTCAGCGCGGGATGTTTGGACCCCTCGCCCGCTTCTGGAACGTTAAACGAATTAAATAAATAAATTAATTCATTTAAAGTTAAAACGCAGGTATCTCTTAAACGGTGGCTCGTATTGGAAAACCAAGGGCACTGTTGAGTTCTTAGCTTTCCGTTTACCCTAGGAGGGGTATAAGTTTCGCGGGCGCGGGCCGTTTGTGAAAAATGACCCCAGGGGCGTTTTCGTAATTTGGAGGCCTCGGGCGCTAGGTTTAATAACTTTTGAACGGGGTCTCAGAATAAAATTCTAAGACTGCCGTTGCACTCAAAGGGTGGTTTTTAGCCTAGGGGAGGCTTAACCCCGACCCTGCCGAAATTTTGGGTTCGGGGCTGTCGGGCGGGCGTTTAAGTGATTTGTACTTAAACACCCCCACCCCCTTCTTATTCTTCTTCTTCTTCCTCAAACCCTCCCCCCATCCTTCACCTCCGGCGAGGCAGCTCCGGCGAGGTGAACTCCGGCGAGGCGCAGCGGTTCCGACGGTCCACACACGAAGCGTCGGGCTACGCGCTTCGAGGTAGGAGTTATTTCGTTTTCGTTTTCAAATTCCCGCAATATTTAATCCCAATTTTTACTGTCGAATTTCTGTACAATCATCGATTGAAGAACTCAGATGTGTAGTATATATTCTAAGGTTTCCGACGCTCTTCTCGGATCGAAAATCTGAGTCCTGGGGCAGTCCCGGGAAGTTCCGGCTGGAATTCTGGTTTTCCGGTGGTTTCTAGCGGCGGATGGTGGTTCCGGGACGGAGGCACGGCAGCGGGCGTGGCGGAAGGCCGGCCAGCCATCCGGCCGGTGGGCGGCACCTCCACGATGCGGGGCGGCTCGGCTCACCGGCTGAGGGCGCCGGCTGCGGGAGCCGGCTAGAGGGGACGGTCGGGGTCGCGCCGTGCGACCCCGCGACTGGACAGAGACCCGCGCGGCGCGGGTCTCCAGGTGGAAACAAAGACCGGCCTTGTCGGCCGGTCGGTAGAGGAAGCGCCCGCGCGGCGCGCGGGCGAGGGGGCTCGCACGGGGCGGACCGGCCGGACCGGGCCGGTCCGGCCCAAGGGGGGTCCCCCCCCTTTTTAAAAAAAATGTTTGGACGCCCGTATTTCGGGCTACGGGCGTCCGTTTTGCACGCCGTCCGCAGCAGCGTGGAGCTCGTGTCAAGGAGGAAGTTTTGAGATGGTTTTTGGAATTTTTAATTCCCGAAACGAGGGTCCGCGGAGGCACGAAGAGTCTTTAAGTGGATGAGCGTTTTTCTTGAGACTTTTGTTTTGGACGCCACGGACGCGTCCAATGTCCGATTTAAGCGTCGTCAGCGGAATTGGAACCCTGGCGTCGAGGCGGAGGTTTCCAAGGTGGTTCTGGGCATTGAAGCCAGAGTTGAGGCGTGGGTCCCACGGCCCGTCTTTTGAGCTGCGTGCAGCTTTTAGCGACTTTTTACTCGGACGTCCGTTCGGGGCTTGCGAGCAGTCGATTCTCGATGTTTTTCTGAGGGGATTTCAATGGTGCAATCCGCCCTCTCTAATTCGGCACGAGGGTGCGGGGCCCATGCGGGCCGTTTGGGCGTCGACGGTGATTTTCCATCTTTATCACCGGGCGACCGTTTTGGACAAGTGGATAGTCCATATTGTGTGCTTTTTCGAGAGTATCGCAACGGTGCGATCCGTTCGTTGAGTTTCGGGACCGGGTTGCGGGTCCCACGTGGCACCGCTTGTGTGCGGTGCGCCGAAACGTATCTTTTTCTCCGGATATCCATTGCACTCAAGTGAGTAATGCCTTTGACGTGTTTTCCCGAGGGGATTGAAATGGTGCGATGCGCCCGAATGTTTTCGGGGCCGAGGCTCGGGATCACGGGACGCCGTACGGGCGTGAGACGGTGTTGGTGACTTTTCCATTGGATATTCGTTGGAGGCGAGTAAGTAGTCGATCTCGCGTGCTTTTCCGCGAGGATTACAATGGTGCGATCCATTTGGTTGTGCGGAGACTCTTGCGTGATATTGTTAAATGTGGAATTATGGAAGGTGCTCCAGTGGTGGTTCGCCCTACCTTGTTTGTAGCGGACCCCTGGCGTGTGATTGCGCACTATTGGGAGAGTGATATAAATGGTTTATGAGATGTGGTTGGCTGTGCCTCAGCCGATGAGGTGGCAGGTTGGAGTTGTTACGTCACGCCTTCTCATTGACGTTGGGTTCCGTGTGCACGATAGCCTATGGGCTAGAATGAGGTATACTCTGGAAGTATACGAGAGCGCTTGGAGGTACGTATGGTTTGTACCTGAGACGTTTGTGCGCTCAGTTGGGGTTGACATGGGGACACAAGTCGTGTGTGCCCCATGTGTGTGCCGTGTTATGCCTTGCGTACTTTGACCTCTCGTGACGTAGAGGGTCCCTCTGTGATCGTTTGTTTGACCAGCAGGGTTGAGTGACCTCCCCCTGGTTTCATTCTCGATGGATCGGCCGGTAGCGGTGCTAGTGACACCCAGTGATGGAACAGGCACTCAGCCTCTTTTGGGGTGAGTTGTTCTGGAGTTGGGTGGTTGCGCGTTACCCACTCTGTGTTCGGTTGGCCAGTGTTGTACCCTCCAGTGGAGATGGCCAGAGCAGTTCTGAGTTCTACCCTCCAGCGGGGCTGGGCAGTGGGTTATCGACTTCCTAGGGTTTACCCTCTAGCAGAGACTGGGCAGTGGGTCACCCGACGCTATTAGGGTCTACCCTCTAGCAGAGACTGGGCAGTGGGTCACCCAACGCACTTAGGGTCTACCCTCCAGCTGAGACTGGGCAGTGGGTCACCCGATGCTATTAGGGTCTACCCTCCAGCAGAGACTGGGCAGTGGGTCAACCGGTGCACTTAGGGTCTACCCTCCAGCAGAGACTGGGCAGTGGGTCACCCGACACTATTAGGGTCTACCCTCCAGCAGAGACTGGGCAGTGGGTCACCCGACGCACTTAGGGTCTACCCTCTAGCAGAGACTGGGAAGTGGGTCACCCGACGACCTCTTAAGGTCTACCCTCTAGCAAGGCTGGGCAGTGGGTCGCCCATCGTCTAGTTCCAGGTCTACCCTCCAGCAACGCTGGGCAGTGGGTCGCCTGTCGACTTATTCCAGGTCTACCCTCCAACGGGGCTGGGCAGTGGGTCGCTTGATGATGTATTAAGGTATACCCTCCAGCAGGGCTGGGCAGTGGGTCACCAGATGATGTATTATGGTTTACCCTCCAGTAGGGCTGGGCAGTGGGTCACCCGATATCCTATTATGAATTACCCTCCAACAGGGCTGGGTAGTGGGACACCCGTTGATATTCCAGGCTCAGTCCCTTCTACTAGGCTAGCCTGTGACTTTCCTCCGTGATTATCGGAGAGGGACCCTTGGTTGTACGGGTCGGTGATGGAACAACTTTGACTTTGAGCAGACCTCTCGACTGCAGGGTAGTGACGAGGTGTGGTTTGACTTTCCTAGAACTTTCAAGTACGAGGGGCACTTTCCCCACCGAGACACGTTCTTGTGACGCGATCTAAAACCATGTGGGTGAGTCAGTGCCGCCCAAAGCGGATAGCGTCGAAGTGCAGTGATTGATCCCCTTGGATTTTAGTTCAGGGCAGACGTGCGGGATGCTGGGCATCGATGGAGTTTTCTTCTGGGACTGTTGGCTACTCTTTCTTGGGCTGAGCTACGGGATGGAGATCCCCTTACGATGTTGTTCGGGCTTCTTTATTGGGCATAAGGATATGTATATACCGTGTTTCAGTACCCACTTCTTGGGTTTGGTTACTCTCCTTATAGGAGGGGCGAAGACGCGTGGGGTATGCCACGTGCTTTCCGTGTCTAGATTCTCGTGGTTGGATGAGTCTACTCTCCTGCTATAGGTAGCGAAGACTCGACGGGAAGTTCATCTTCTCACTGTTTCCAGCTCCTTGTGTCTGGACGAGTCTATCTCTTTTCTCTTGTTGGGTTGAGCTGGACTCTTTACTACACTCTATGTTGTACTTCTGTTCTACTCCTTGTTCGCTCTACTGCTCACCCTTCGATACCTCCTTTATTTCTCCCTTGAGCCTTCGGGGTATCCTACTGAGTATTTTTATACTCACCCCTGCTTGGGCTTTTCCCGCACTTGGTGTGCCCTTGCAGATGACAGACAGGTGGAGCGTGAATTCAGTAGAGCGTAGGAGCTTGGGAGCTTAGACCGCGTGCGGTGGTCGTAGCCAGGTTCTAGGTGGGAGACCCTTCAGTTGTTTCTTTTTGTTTACCTGTTGCCGAGTTGTGGAACTTTTTGGTTGGGCGTGTGTTTTTTCCCTTTTCTTTTCAGCTTTTACCTTGTACTGTTTAGAGGTCGATACACATTTGTGGTAATTATATAGCAGTTGCCCTTTTCTTTTCTTGTATTTTCTTTTTTACTCTGCACTTTTGCATTGAGTTTGCTGCATGTTGGTGTGTACAGGTGCTTAGGCAAAGGCCTCCCCGAGTTGTTGTGCCTTCGGCTCTGGTCGCCATCCCCTGGCCTATGGAGGTGGGCTTGGGGTAGTTGCGGCTCGAGCCCTGGTAGGGCCGGGTCGTGACAAAGTGGTATTAAAGGTGGTTAGTTCCTTGGGACGTTGTGCAGACGTCCCTAAAATAGGAATTTGTTGGGATTTAGGGCAACAGTGTTAACGTGTCTCGAGAGCGGCTCTCAGGCCAGGGAGTCTAGTGATGGTGCGACAGCCGACATATCCATTCACCATGACCCTGATAACCCGCTTGTCGACTCGGCATGCTGAGACACTTGTTGCAGGGAAATTTGTTTGTGCATCACATAGGACTGAGTCTTGACTGTCCTTCTTGAGTCATCTCCCCATCTTTGTTATTGTTGGTATATACATTATGCTCATCTGACCGCGGTACTCCTTGATAATATTCTGGATGTCTCTGCGAAGACAGCCAGCCAGGATACCAGCTCTGTTTCGTGACGACGACCCTGTGAGCTACGAGGCCATAGTACAGGACCCATCATGTGAGCCCCTTTCTCTGGGTGGGCCGGTAGCAGCACCCCCACCTGTTGAGCAGCAGGCAGTTTTAGTAGAGCAGGCGGGGCTTAAGCGCAGGTTGAGCGCGCTCCGTGAGTTCTAGTGGTAGAGACCGTTGAGATTCAGTGGTGATCCAGACCCTCAGGCAGCAGAGGGTTGTCTAGAGGCAGTAGTTTGCCTTTTCAGGCTTGTGCAGACACCGACGGATCAGAGAGTGGCTTTGGCAGCCACCCTTTTTCGTGGAGTAGTTTGGCGTTGGTGGAGTCTGGTGACTCAGCTTCTTGACGAGTCGTCACTTTCGTGGGATGAATTCCAGTTGTTGTTTCTTGAGGAGTTTTTCCCCTCCTGTTTGTGCTCCATTCGGATTCAGGAGCTCTTGCAGTTTCAGCAGGGAGGGATGATGGTGGCCGAGTACGCAGCTAGTTTTGCATACCGTGCACGCTTTTACCCGGACTTGGTCCATGACGACAACCTCCGAGCACAGAAGTTTTAGCGGAGTCTCCTCCGAGAGATTCGTGCTGTCATATCACCCTTGGGCATTTCCACATATGCCAGGGGGCTAGAGCAGGCGTTGGTGACAGAGAGCTTCCTATCATGTTTTGCGGTTGGTAGTGGCAGTGGGCGTGACAGAGCCGGGACGTCTCCCATAGCTGGCAGGAGCCAGAGGACAGGACCTCGATGCAGGTGGCCTTTCCACTGCCGGTTTCAGAGATGTGGTCATATACCACTGTGACGAAAAGGCGCAGGGCCTCATCCGAGGATGCCCTTCCGAGAGTGGATCCCGGGCCATGGTCGTACACCAAAGTGGCGCTAGAGGGCACAAGGGCAGCCCAGAGAGCGCCGGTGTTATGCTTGTGACGGGCGAGATCACTTGGCACGAGACTACTCGACCTGAGTTACTGGGAGTTTCGGGCAGGCAGCAGGCGCACCACCACGGCAGAGGCATCGTCGTGATCGGAGTAGTGCCCAGAGAGGTGGTGCTATTAGAGGAGCGAGAGGATATGGTGGTGGGGGACAACTTTAAAAGGCCTTCCCATCACCACTGTGTGGTCCACTTCAGGCTCCGGGAGCTGACAGTTGGGACCGAGGGCAGCTGTGAGCTTGGATGTCTATGATCCTGCAGAGCATGGGATGTTGAGAGGTACCCCTTGCGACTCTTCTACTTCTTGCAGTAGAATTGTTAGGCTCTGCATGTGAAAGTATTTTCTCCCTACTCCTTGTTTGAGGTGTTACCAGGGTGACGCAGGGCATCGGGTGTAACCTTGTGTTGGTAAGGAAAAAGGCATGAGACCTTTTCCTTTAGTCGATGGTGTTGGATCCTTCACTTCCGAGCGTGTAAGAGAGTCTTGGTTGAGAGACATCGACTGTGAAATCTTGCGTGACCAGATATCATTGGGTGCTTCACCATATGGATATTCTGAAGGATGGAATCACCGGGCCTTGTCTTATGCCCAAGCGGTGATTCCTGTCGTGGCGTGCGACGTAGAGGTTTGACCGGGGAGGTGAGCTACCCCCGAGGGCCTTCGGGCCGTTTGAGATCATGAAAAAGGATGGAGAGGTTCCCTACCACCTTTCCCTAACCCCAAAGTCTAGAGCGGGTGCACGACGTCGGCAAGGGCTGACCTCGCGTGAACGGATCAATCCTTTGGTTCATGTGCGGTGACGTAGAGCTGTGCGTGGGTTCTTCTGGGTATGGGAAAGCCAAGTGTGGGCTTAGTACCCTGTGTTGCTCCATAGTTTTGCTTTTCGGGGATGAAAATATTGAAGGAGGGAATGATGTAAGAACTCTTTTTTTGCTGTGAAAGACTTTGGAATATTCTTGATGATATTCCAGAGCAGCGCCTTCAGACGGTGTGCGATTCCGAGCCCCGGAGTGGCCGGAATTAAATTTTCAGTGCGTTCACACTGGAAACGCCAAATAAATGGGATAACTCCTAAACGGAGTTCTGGATCAGCGATCCGAGTGTACAGATGGGTCCAGAATGGGGTGTTTATCCTAGGAACGACATAAAACATGTCAGCGCGGGATTTTTGGACCCCTCTCCCGCTTCTGGAACGTTAAACAGATTAAATAAATTAATTAATTCGTTTAATGTTAAAACGCACGTATCTCCTAAACAGTGTCTTGGATTGTAAAACCAAGGGCACCGTTGAGTTCGTAGCGTGCCGTTTACCCTAGGAGGGGTATAATTTTCACGGGCGCGGACCATTTGTGAAAAATGGCCCCATGGGTGTTTTCGTAATTTGGTGGCCTCGGGAGCTAAGTTTAATAACTTTTGAACGGGGTCTCGGAATAAAATTCCAAGACCTCCGTTGCGCTCGGAGCGTGGTTTTTATCCTAGGGGAGGCTTAACCCCGACCCTGCCGAAATTTTGGGTTCGGGGCTATCGGGCGGGCGTTTAAGTGATTTGTACTTAAAAACCCCCACCCCCCCTTCTTATTCTTCTTCTTCTTCCTCAAACCCTCCCCCCTCCTTAACCTATGGTGAGGCAGCTCCGGAGAGGCGAACTCCGGTGAGGCGCAATGGTTCCGACGGTCCGCACACGAAGCGTCGGGCTACGCCCTTCGAGGTAGGAGTTATTTCGTTTTCGTTTTCAAATTCCCACAATATTTGAGCCCAATTTATACTGTTGAATTGCTGTCCGATCATCTATCTAATCCATCAGATGTGTATTATATGTTCTAAGGTTTCCGGCACTCTTCTCGGATCGAAAATCCGAGTCCCGGGGTGCCCGGGGCAGTCCCGGGAAGTTCCGGCCGGAATTCTGGTTTTCCGGCGGTTTCTGGCGGCGGACGGTGGTTCCGGGACGGCGGCATGGCAGCGGGCGCGGCGGAAGGCCGGCCGGCCATCCGGCCGGCTGGACGGAACCTCCACGGTGCGGGGCGGCTTAGATGGCCGGCTGAGGGCGCCGGCTGTGGGAGTCGGCTAGAGGGGACAGCTGGGGTCGCGCCGTGTGACCCCGCGGCTGGACAGAGACCCGCGCGGCGCGGGTCTCCGCGTGGAAACAAAGACCGGCCTTGTCGGCCGGTCGGTGGAGGAAGTGCTCGCATGGAACGTGGGTGAGGGGGATCGCACGGGGTGGTGGCCCGCAGCCCCAGCGGGCCAGCCCGAGTGGGCCGGCCCGAGCGGGGCAGACCGGCCGGACTGGGCCGGTCCGGCCCAAGGCCCCCCCCCCCCCCTTTTTAAAAAAATGTTTGGACGCCCGTATTTCGGGCTACGGGCGTCCGTTTTGTGCTCTGTCTGTGGAAACACGGATCTCGTGTCAAGGTGGATGATTTGAGATGGTTTTGGTAATTTTTAATTCCCGAAACGAGGGGCCACGAAGGCACGACGCGTCTTTAAGTGGACGAGCGTTTTTCCCGAGACTTTTGTTTTGGACGGCGCAGACACGTCCGACGTCCGATTTAAGCGTCATCAGTGGCATTGAAACCCTGGCATCGAGGTGGAGGTTTCCTGGGTGGTTCCGGGCATTGAAGCCAGAGTTGAGGCATGGGCCCCACGGCCTGTCTTTTGAGCTGCGTGCAGCTTTTAGTGACTTTTTACTCGGACGTCCATTCGGGGCGTGTGAGTAGTCGATTCTGGATGTTTTTCCGAGGGGATTGCAATAGTGCAATCCGCCCGCTCTAATTCGGCACAAGGGTGCGCGGCCCACGAGAGCCGTTTGGGCGTCGACGGTGATTTTCAATCTTTATCATCGGGCGACCGTTTTGGACAAGTGGATAGTCCATCTTGTGTGATTTTTCGAGAGGATCGCAACGGTGTGATCCGTTCGTTGAGTTTCAGGACCGGGTTGCAGGTCCCACGTGGCACCGCTCGTGTGCGGTGCGCCGGAACGTATCTTTTTCTCCGGATATCCGTTGCACTCAAGTGAGTAATGCTTTTGACGTGTTTTCCCGAGGGGATCGCAATGGTGTGATGCGCCCGCCTGTTTTAGGGGCCGAGGCTCGGGATCACGGGACGCCGTATGGGCGTGAGGCGGTGTTGGTGACTTTTTCGTCGGATATCTGTTGGAGGTGAGTAAGTAGTCGATCTCGCGTGTTTTTTCACGAGGATTAAAACGGTGTGATCCGTTTGGTTGTGCGGAGCCTCTTGCACGATATTGTTAAATGTGGAAGCATGGAAGGTGCTCCAGTGGTGGTTCTCCTTACCTTTTTGTAGCGGACCCTTGGCGTGTGATCGCACACTCTTGGGAGAGTGATATAAATGGTTTATGAGATGTGGTTGGATGTGCCTCAGCCGATGAGGTGGCAGGTTGAAGTTGTTACGTTACGCCTTCGTGTTGACATTGGGTGCCGTGTGCACGATAGCCTATGGGCTGGAACGAGGTATAATCTGGGAGTATACGGGAGTGCTTGGAGGTACGTATGGTTTGTACCTGAGACGTTTGTGCGCTCAGTTGGGGTTGACGCGGGGCCACACGTCGTGTGGGCCCCATGTGCGTGCCGTGTTCTGCCTTGCGTACTTTGACCTCTCGCGACGTAGAGGGTCCCTCTGTGCTCGTTTGTTTGACCAGCAGGGTTGAGTGGCCTCCCCTGGTTTCGTTCTCGATGGATCAGCCGATAGCGGTGCTAGTGACACCCAGTGATGGAACAGGCGTTGAGCCTCTTTTGGGGTGAGTTGTTCTGGAGTTGGGTGGTTGCGCGTTACCCACTCCGTGTTTGGTTGGCCAGTGTTGTACCCTCCAGTGGAGATGGCCAGAGCAGTTATGAGTTCTACCCTCTAGTGGGGCTGGGCAGTGGGTTATCGACTTCCTAGGGTTTACCCTCCAATAGAGAATGGGCAGTGGGTCACCCAACGCTATTAGGGTCTACCCTCCAGCAGAGACTGGGCAATAGGTCACCCGACACACTTAGGGTCTACCCTCCAGCAGAGACTGGGTAGTGGGTCACCCGATGCTACTAGGGTCTACCCTCCAGCAGAGACTGGGCAGTGGGTCACCCAACGCACTTAGGGTCTACCCTCCAGCAGAGACTGGGCAGTGGGTCACCTGACACTATTAGGGTCTACCCTCCAGCAGATACTGGGCAGTGGGTCGCCCGACGCACTTAGGGTCTACCCTCCAGCAGAGACTGGGCAGTGGGTCACTCGACGACCTCTTAAGGTCTACCCTCTAGCAGGGATGGGTAGTGGGTCACCCGTCGTCTAGTTCCAGGTCTACCCTCTAGCAAGGCTGGGCAATGGGTCGCCTATCGACTTATTCCAGGTATACCCTCCAGCGGGGCTGGGCAGTGGGTCGCCTGATGATGTATTAAGGTCTACCCTCCAGCGGGGCTGGGCAGTGGGTCACCGGATGATGTATTATGGTTTACCCTCCAGAAGGGCTGGGCAGTGGGTCACCCGATATCCTATTATGAATTACCCTCCAGCAGGGCTGAGCAGTGGGACACCCGTTGACATTCCAGGCTCAGTCCCTTCTACTAGGTTAGCCTGTGACTTTCCTCCGTGATTACCTGAGCGGGACCATTGGTTGTATGGGTCGGTGATGGAACGACTTTGACTTTGAGAAGACCTCTCGACTGCAGGGCAATGACGAGGTGTGGTTTTAATTTCCTAGAACTTTAAAGTACGAGGGGCACTTTCCCCACCGAGACGCGTTCTTGTGACGCGATCTAAAACCGTGCGGGCGAGTCAGTGCTGCCAAAAGCGGATAGTGTCGAAGTGCGGTGATTGATCCCCTTGGCTTGTAGTTCGAGGCAGACGTGCGGGATGCTGGGCATCGATGGAGTTTTCTTCTGGGACTGTTGGCTACTATTTCTTGGGCTGAGCTACGGGATGGAGATCCCCTTACGACATTGTTCGGGCTTCTTGATTGGGCATAAGGATATGTATTTACCGTGTTTCAGTACCCACTTCTTGGGTTTGGTTACTCTCCTTCCAGGAGGGGTGAAGACGCGCGGGGTATGCCACGTGCTTTCCGTGTCTAGCTTCTCGTGGTTGGATGAGTCTACTCTCCTGCTATAGGCAGCAAAGACTCTATGGGAAGTTCATCTTCTCATCGTTTCCATCTCCTTGTGTCTGGACGAGTCTATCTCTTTTCTCTTGTTGGGTTGAGCTGGACTCTTTACTACAATCTCTGTTGTACTTCTGTTCTACTCCTTGTTCGCTCTACTGCTCACCCTTCGGTACATCCTTTGTTGCTCCCTCGAGCCTTCGGGGTATCCTACTGAGTATTTTTATACTCACCCATGCTTGGTCTTTGCCCGCACTTGGTGTGACCTTGCAGACGACGGACAGGTGGAGCGTGACTTCAGTGGAGCATAGGAGCTTGGGAGCTTGGACCGTGTGCGGTGGTCATAGCCGGGTTTCAGGTGGGAGACTCGTCAGTTGTTTCTTTTTGTTTACCTGTTGCCGGGTTTTGGCACTTTTTGGTTGGGCGCGTGTTTTTCCCCTTTTCTTTTTAGCTTGTACCTTGTACTGTTTAGAGGTCGATGCAAATTTGTGGTATTTATATAGCAGTTCCCTTTTCTTTTCTTGTCTTTTCTTTTTACTCTACACTTTTTCATTGAGTTTGCTGCGTGTGGGTGTGTACAGGTGCTTAGGAAAAGGCCTCCCCAAGTTGTTGTGCCTTCGGCGCTGGTCGCCAGCCCCTGGCCTATGGAGGCGAGCTTGGGGTAGTTGCAGCTCGAGCCCTGGTAGGGTCGGGTCGTGACAATTTTAAAGTTTAATTAGTTTAAAAATACATCAATAAAACCAATTTATGTCATTATAATAAATTTCACATTGAAATTGGATATAAAACATTTTAAACCTTTACACTTTAAAAATACGCTTTTCCGTTGTGTCTGCGGGATTATTTTAAATCTAATTTTTTCACTTATGTGAATCAAATTTTGTAAAATAGATTAAATATTTGGAATCATCAGGTCTAAATTAGGTTATAATTTCATTTTTATTTTTAGACATAAAAAATTTACTATGGTAAACAAATTATTTACTGCAGTATCAGCAAAATAATGAAAAGAGTTAAAGTTAAAAGGTAGAAGCTTAAACTACCAAAAAAATACAGATTTTAATTCTTGTTTGAGTTATTTATAAACCCTAAAAATCCACCACAACATTAATTAACAATATATTCATTTAAATTAATTCCACCTCAATGTGGTTGTCTTTAATTATAAAATATCCATTATTTTAATCACTTAAACCCACCTCTCCTCAAGTATAAATACCACCCCTCACCAACCTATTTCAACCCAAAATCCTTTAAGATCCTAAAAGATTTTCCAAAATATCTCCTCATAACTCTCCACACATCCAAGTGCTTATGGTCTCACCAAAAAACTAAATCCAAGGTATTTAAGGGGCCCTTCAAGGAGGTGATATTCAAGAGGTAATTTTCTCAAAACATATCTCTTAATTTCATTAATTATTCTACTTTATACTCATATCTTTCACAAATAAAGGTATAATAATCCCATAATCATTTAAATAATATAATTTTATGTTTTTAATGGAATATATTATATCCACACCTTTTAATCACCCCTCTTATTCAAAGAAACGGAACTATTGTTCAAGTTATGTTGATTAATCTCTTCTGTGAATAATGTTTTTTTTTGTTTTACATTACCGCCTTCATGGATGGTCATAAAAATATTATTATAGTTAAATAATATTTTAATAAGTATTTTAATCCTATTTAATTTTATGGAATTAATACATACTCATAATAGTAAATATAATGAAATTAGTACATGATGTTCAAAAAAACTGCCAAAATAAACAAATCATTTATCATTAACATTTTATCTAATGAATCATCCTAATGATCGAAAATAAAATGATATATTGGAGCATTTAAAATCATGGAAGTTAATTAATACTATTTCATTCCACTTCTAGAGTTTTAACCCCATTCTATTATAACATCCATAATTTTACATAAATGAACCGATCATGAAACCATGAAGCGAACACACCTGAAACCATGGAAATAATGAAATATTATTAATTAATGGGTCATAAGATGTTATAAAATAATACCATATGGTATTATAAATATGAATATAGTTCTTTAATGAGTTAATAAAAATATTTAAACCATTATACAGGAGGTTAAAGAGCACTACACTAAAGGGAAGCGTGAGGTAAGGGGTTTCTTAACTTATTTTCAATTCATTGGGTTATATGTCCACTTTGTTGATTATATTATGACAAGATTATATGTGGAATAAAATGTTTATTTATTTATGTCATATTCACACTTATCTTAGTTTGGATATACTTTTCTTACAAATAACCACCCCATTGATTAATTCTCACCTCAATGATACAAACTTTGTAAGGATTTCTCATGTCACCTTTTACTTATATGAGATATATGCCTTATTCAACACTTATTACTTGTGTGTGGTGTATGTAATGAACTTTGATATATCATATCATGAATATAATTATATTTTTGGTAGTAAATGTATCTTTTTATAATTATTACTTTTATGGGGCATATGATTCGACTGATTACAAGTGGTAAGGGATTTCTTAACTCAATTTTAATTCATTGGGTTAGAATTCTATTTCATTGATTATGTCATGATAAGTTTATGTTTGAAAATAAGTTTTATTATCTACTATTGTATTTCCACTTGTTTTATGTGTATTAACATAAAATACACATAATCGATCCATTTTATTAACAAAATGATCTTTTTAAGGGACTTCGTCCCAATCTCCTTTCATTGAGGAATATTTTGATGCTATACACCCACATTCTTTTATGAGGTGTATATACAGTCCTTTTGAAAAATCATATTATGAATTTATTTATTCTCATGTTATTTAATGTTTTATTAAATTCTATTCCTTCATGGGGTATATGATTCAAATGTTTCAAAGTGGTATGGGACACTTTGATTTAATTGATTATTTGATATATAATGAATACTTTGGACATGAATACATGAGTGGGGCCTAGTTATAGATATCCCATTGATTCATAAGTAGTCCCATGAGATAAAATTTTTGGCCAAATTAAATGGTTTTTTACACAAAATGATTAAACCATCTTGTAAAAGGTCTTTATGGTAGAGGTAACATGATGCCTAAGATCATGTCATCCAAATTATTAAGAATTGTCTTATTTTAGTATTCAGTTATCATTATCTAAAGGAATTTCACTATGAAAAAATATATGGATGCATTTTAATTATCAGTTTATTGATTATATGGGATGTGTGTTCAATTATTTACCTTTACATTATGATTATCCTTTATTGATTTATGATAGCTTCCACTGTACTTAAACCATACTGAACATTTGATCTCACCACTTTTTAATGTTTTATTTCCTCAGGTTTCCAAGAAGTTTATTATGATTGATATGCAGGGTTACACTAAGGGTAATAATAGTGTTATTAAAGAAAATATGTTTTATTTTATTTTAGGTTAAAAATTTAATTTGAATTTCAAATATGTATTTATTTTACCAAGACTACTAAACTATTCAGTACTTTGGGATGAGACTCTTTGTATCTATGCCAATGTAATAAAGTAAGGCACTAAATCTAGGATACTAGGGTTGGAGTTGTTACAAAACCTATAGCTGGGCATGGAGACAAAAATTCCAGGTGACATTACGTATCTTATAAGGATGGGAATCAAGCCAAAAATATTTCTAGAATATGATACACATAGTTTAAGTTCACATGGATTAGACCATGGAAAATAGTTTAGAGTCATATTTCTTGGACTATGGGCAATAAATTTAAAGTCATGATGTGTGTACTGTTAAAGAATTTGTTTCAAGGGTACTTGTGAAACATTAAAGAGGTAATACCTAACTTTAAGGAAGCCAATGGAGACCCATATATCACACAAGTATCCGGAGAAAAATGGAACATAGTTTAAGGTCTCAATGCTTGGACCATAAATGGGGATAGAGGTCCTGTGGGTTGATGGATTTGCAGCAGAGCCCATATATGATAATTCTGAGTGTCACTACATATCCCATGAGGATTAGAGTCAATCCGCACATAGTTATAGAACATGGTGTGGTAGAATATTGACATCAATAGGAGTGATCCTATTTGGAGAGGGAATTTGAGACATCCCACAATTATCATGGGGAATCCCACATTCAGGGCATGGGGTAGGTTTTGTTAATACTCCCATACTTATCATATGAAGCATCCCGATTTCAAATAGGGAAATGATCATCTCTTATTAAGAGGCATCCTAGTTTTATGTGGGGTATAGACCAAAGTTTAACATCATGTGCCGAGGATGTTAGGATTTGTAGTTTGAAGTCATTAAACTTAGACTATAAGAGATCTAAATAGTTTAAGGTCATAATGATTGGACCTATTATAAATAGTTTAAGTTCATTTTTCTTGTACCCTTAGATCTTATTTTAAGGTCATAGAGTTTAGAACATGAGTGGAAATATGAAATAGATATGTGTAGTGCGGTAGAATGAAAAACCTAAAATTTAGGAGAACCAAAGAGTCCCAACACCACACAACAAATTCCCAAGAATACCTACACAGAATTTAAATTCATGATGCCTAGACTTGGACTCTTAGTTTATGGTCATAGAGTTTAGACCTAGCACACAATTTAACATCTTGTGTCTGGGAAATGGAAATCTCTTCATGTGAAGTACTATTTAAGAAACATGGAGTTTGTGGGAGGCATGATATGCTTTTCATCCATGGTGATCAAATAGTATTCACCATTGTAATAATACTTATGAATGATGTAATATTCTTACCACTTGGGATAAAACTTTGGAGTCTTCTTTCTAGGTATCATTATCATTTTGAGATCCAGTATTGTGTCACCCTGGAGGAAGGAGCAGAGGTGAACCTTCTTATTGAACACTATTGCTATATTTTTTTGGTTCCTCTATAGGTTATTAAAGGCTTAAATCATATTCTCTTCGAGGGTTTACAACTCATATAGATGAAATTATTCCATTATTTTGAATTTTCTAGTCGTAAAATGCTATTCAGAGTGATGATAACTAAACCTAAATGGGAAAGACTACCTCTTTTCCACACACTAGGGAGTATGGGGTCACTTGGGTGGAATTATAGGTTATCATTCGATAATCCTAGAGGGTGTTAGAGAAATTTTCTGGGAAAATCTTATCGTTATGGCCCACCATCTTCTGCATAATGTTTGAGAGGGTCTTTTTGTATGCCTCAATCTATCCATTTTCTTGTGTGTGGTAGCGGGAAGTATGATTTGACCAGATATTGTAATTGGTGTATAATATCTTCAGATCAAAAGCCCATAAGTTGGTTCTGTTGTCAGTGAGAATGGAATGAGGGACTCCAAATTGATGAATGATATGGGATCTCATGAATTCAATCACAGATCTAGCCTTAACTTCCTTGATGGGGATCAATTATGCCCACTTGGAGAAGAAATCTACTGTGGTTAGAATGAATATTCACTAGAGAGTTATTTATGATTGATAAGGACCCACAAAATTGATTCCCCATACTGTAAAGGTCCAAGAATACTTGGTATTATTGGGGAGATTTGGTAGTCAATGCTCAAAGTTATCATGGATCTAACACACATGAAACCTCTTGGTATACTCAATGTAGTTCTGGACCATGGTGGGAAAGAAGTATCCCAACCTCCAAATATAGTGGGATAGATTTAAACCTGCCTGATGGGAAACACATAACCCAACATGAACTTCTAACAAAACCTAGGGAATTTCATATCCTTGGATACAATAGAGGATAATTCCATCAAATCCACTTTTTTAGAGAGCTGATTCAAGGTTAGGCCTGCTCTGAAGGGTAAACTACGCTATGCGCCAATGGATTCACTAACACTTGGCTCGATTCAAAAATAGAATTCCATGTTGTAGACAATAAATGGAAATAGTTGTACAATTGGGTGTTTCCTATATTGTAGGGTAACTTAAGGGTCCTTACATAGAAGCATTGACCATCAGCTGATTTACCTGCCTCCTTCCATCATCATCTGAAATGATGGGAGTAATGAACCTACAGTGTGCCACATGAATGAATATTTCATCTTAGTCAGGATCTACAAGAGATGCATCTAAACTATCTAGAGTGTTGGCATGACCATTCTATGATCGAGGGACATGAGTCACTTCTGGCTTGGAAGAGAAATGGTCCATAAAATAACAAGTTCACTCTAGTAGGGGAACGAGCTCTGGATTTTTGATGATGTAGTCACCATTAATCTATTTGATGAATAACTTAGAGTATCCCTTCACATTAAAGCAGGGGACATCAATATAGAGGAACATATTGAGACCATTAATGAGTGATTGATACTCTTCATTATTATTAGTGTATCCTTTTGACTGTAGGAATGAGTATGTTATGAAAACCTATGTCGAGTGATAAAGATGATAACCAAGACCAATCTTTTGAGATTGGGATTGTTGAGCCTTATACCGATTGGTCTCCATGAGGCACCATAAAAATATATCTTCTAATAAATCATGGATTGATCCAATAATAGTATAACCTCATTTGGGAAATTGACCTCTAGGGGAAGTTATTCAGGGGTCGGATGGGTGGCTAGAAAGTCTGCCAATGCTCGACCCTTGACGTATTTATGTGGAATGAACCTGATATTGAACTACTGAAGGGTCATTTCCTAGAATTCCAGCCATCCTACCAGCATTGTGAAATTTAGGATATACTTCAGTAGGTCCACCTAGGACACTAGCTGTATCTCATGATGGTGCTGATAATGACACAACTTATGCACTATAAAAAAATAAGAGGCATCTATTCTTGATAGGGGAGTATGGTCTCCATGTAGATTAGCACATGATTGAGATAATATAAATTGTTTTCTCTACCCATATTATTTCTCTAGGAGATTAAGGAATTGAGGGACTATTCTAGGGCATTCACATAGAGGACTATAGGCTTCTTAGAGATGGGTGGCATCAAAAATGGAGGCCATAGTAGATACTTATTGATTTCTTTAAAAGAAGTCTGGTACTCCTCATCCCACCGATAGATGGTTCCTTTCTTCATGATCCTCAAAAAAGAATTACACTTTCCGACCATATTTTTGATAAATATGCGTATATAGGCTAAGTGGACTTAGAGGCCTTGTATTTCCTGAAGGTTACTTAGGGGATGAATTTGGATAATTGCCTTGATATTCTCTAGGTCTATCTCGATGCCTCTGTATCTTACAACTAAGCTAATAAACTTTCTAGAGGTAACCATGAATGCACACTTTAAGGGGTTAGTCTTTAAATTTTGGGAGTAGAGATATCCGAACACTCTCTCAAGGTCCCTGATGTGGTCCTAGCACTAGAGGTATTTGACTACCAAGTCATACACATGGAATTACACCAACATCCCAAGAATTTGTTTGAATATGTGATTAACGGCCTACTAATAAGTTGATACTATATTCTTCAGCCTATAGGGAATCACTTGATAGAAAAAGGTCCCCTGTGGAACCCTAAAGGTAGTAGACTCCTCATCCTCAGGGTCTATCTGAAACTGATTGTACCTAGAGTATCCATCCATGAAGAAGAGGGATGGAACCCGACTGTGTCATCGATCAATAACTTTGTCAATGGAAGGGTAAAGCCATTATTCAAAAAATTGTGGTTGAGGTCTAGAAAGTTGATACAAAATATGATATGACCATTCTTCTTCTTGACTATAATGATGTTGACTAGACACTTGGGGTACTGGAATTCCTTGATGAAGTTGGATTTGATAAGATTATGAACCTCAGTATTGACCATAACACTATGGTAAGTATGCATTTTTGTGAGAGGATGCTTGAATTCATAGTGACTTAATGGGAGGCTGAGATAGTGAAAGTAGAACTGAGGGTCCAGTCTTGGCATCATGTTGCAACTCTAGGAAAATAGATCATGGTGCTTCTTCAATAAATACACATACTACTTCTTCTCCCATAGAGGCATGGCCACATAGATCGGTGTTGGCCTTGGGTATTCCTCAATACTGAGGTTCACTTGAATAAACTCATTGATAGTGGTTGAGACACCCTCTTAAAATGAAGGAGGGGAATATTATAAATATTATTCATCATCTGAGGCAAGAGAACTAGCAAGAGGAGGCAACTATTCTAGGCTAGATGACTTAGGGGAAGCACGGGTTCCCGCTTAGGTAGAAACAAAATCACCACTGAGGGGATCCTACTCTACTGAAACCATGGTGATAGAAGATGAAAAACCAATTCCATCCAAACTATGATTGTAGGTTCCATGATTGATGTCAAATTAGTGGTGGTGGGTTGGTTTCCATTGATTCAACCCTACTCTACAAAACAAGTATTAATGCCATGAAATGGTGTCCATAGGGTGAACCTCTTAGAACTTAACAAGTGTGGGGGATTATGGTATTACCCGATCCTATCCTTTGTATGATTATGAGGTAATATATGAATGTTCCTTCATTTTAGGGATGACAAAACAATTTTTATTGGACACAATGAAACATTTTCCCAGGTCAGGCATTATGAACTCCAAATAATGAATCAAGAGAATGAAAAATCATACAAGTCTTCCCATGGATTAACCACATTGGTCTTGCGCTCAACCTCATTGATCTGAACCTACTTCCCTGACCTCTTACAGTAGTAGGAATCTATATAGCGATATTAATAGGATTCAAAGGGGTACACATCAACTGGGAGTACCCCTACTCAACTGTTAAGTGAGTATTTGAGGCACTGATGATATGAAGAGGGGACTACCACATAAAAATGAATCCAGGGCCAACCCAAAAGCACATTGTAGGAGGTATCTTATGAGACAACCATAAATTTAGTTCTTGCTATCAATCCATAAAACTAAAACTTTAGATGGACCTTTCCATGCAGTTTCTTCTCACTCCTATCATAACCCTAGATTATCAGGTTGGAGGGAGTCATGTCTGCATCAGTCAGTCCCAGCTTATGGAGTATCCTAGTTAGGATGAGTTTAATCCTAGAACTCATGTCTAATAGACAATGGAGGATCTCCACACCATTTAATTGACCTGTAATGTAAAGTAAGAGTATGTCCCCCTACACGAGAGCACCATCGTCTTCCCTAGAGAATGATATGATGGATTTGAATTCCCCTTACTTTACCTCCTCTACATAGTAGGTCTCTGTGGTAGCTACATCTACTTAGAACTAGAGGTGTATTTGGTCCACATGCATTTATTTCAACAAGAAGAGGGACTCAAGAATCAATAGACTTGCGGGAATACTGGAGAGGTGCTTCATCACATCATACTTCTATGCTAAAGGAATGTTTTTCTCATAGGGGTTTCTCCTTGGAAGGAGGCACGATGGGTGTTGCTGGTTGTATCACCAGGTTATGAATGGTACTGCTAATATCCAGCTACTGATCAGATGAACTTATTTGAACCAATATTGACTGAATTTTGGTTGGATGAGGCCAAGCTCTGGCTGGGCGTGGATGATCATGGTGAAATTGCAAATGATCTGCTTAGTTAATTAACATGGTCATCTATGGAAATATATCTTATGGAGAGGGATGGGAGGACTATGCCTACTAATCTCTACACAAAACCTATTTCTTAGTCTCAGTATCATGCACAATTTGATTTGAGGTGCTGGCCTGAGCATTCTAGCAGATTGCATGCCCTTGACCCTTCCTTTGATGGCATCGACTGAAGATATCCTATCAGCCAAAGATGTATGGGGGGTTTACTTGGTATTCCTCACTGTTGGGTGATGTGAAGCATTCTACCATCTCAAAGAAATTCATGGAGGCATACTCCTCATAATTAGAGTGGTCTTCTTATGTTGGGTAGACCCTAGGGGTGATTCTCACCTTAGGAGGCATGAAATTTCCACAGGTGCGGGATGAATTTGTCATCGATGGGGGAATTTGATCCCCCTTCCAATGTCAATTACTACTCATTTGATACTTGGAGGGATATGATGTGAATGAATAGGTAGTAGTTGGAGAAGTCTCAATAACCAAATAAGGTTTTTACTTTCCTATACGGGGTATAGATAACACCCTAGGTGTGAGCGACTGCTCTACATTATAACCATTTTTCATATATCTTGGTCACAAGACTAGAAGCCTACTTACATTCACATGAACCATCACTGTCATTGTAGGGATTGAAAGAGATATATTTCACCTATGTCGAGACTTCACCCAACTTGACTAAACCATGATAAACTTGGTTCTAGATCCAATCCTTAACACATATCATTCTTTAATGGTTTGTCCAAGGATCCCGTGGTATGGGAAATGGTTAGGAAAGTCAGTGTTTCCAGCTTCCTAAGGCTTCTTGAACTCTAAAAGATTCAAAATCCCCTTCTTGAGGGAAAAGATAAAATAGTATAGGACCTATGAATCCTTAAAGGAATAGGTCAAGTTCCTTCTTTCTAGAAAAAGTAACTCTGGGAGCTTAACCTTGAAGTGGGGTTGGAGCCATATTTTCTCATCTAGGTGACTGTACTTGGTGAGGCGATTCCTGATGGTTCTGCGATGGGTGAGTCCATGCATGGTAGGAATTCTAAACTTGATGAGGCTCTTCAGGAAAAGGGGAAAATATCTCAAATATCTTGGGGACATCTACTTGTACAGTGGTAGGAGTCTCTCCTTTGGCTAGCCTTCTTGCAGGAGATGGAAGAGGCAACAATTGTGACTGTTTAGCATGCTGTAAGGATTCCTATAAACATTAGGAATTAATATAAAACTCATAGAATACATATGGAAAGTTCTAGGTGATTATTATATGGACCATATTATTCTTGAAAATCCCCACACACATCTTTAGTAGCTGATCTTGAGTTAGTAGTATGTCGAGCGAGTACGTGAGCCCTTTCCACAGGGCGAAAAAATATACAACTTTCTCATCAAGAATTTTCTTTCACTTGAAGAGGTTAGAAATACTTGTCTTGAAAATGGTGGAGATAAACTAGCAGAGGAACTATTTATGAAGGTCTTTCCAACCAGTGATGGGTTGTATGGGTAGCCGGCTATACCAGATGAATGTTGGTCCATCCAATTTCTGGACAAAACACTGAAGGTTGGAAGCCTCCTACTATTATGAGGTTCCCAAAATGGGTCCACATCTTTATATGAAGTGGGATAAGTGATTAAGTGGGTCAACCATCCTATTGAATGGGAAAAAATAGGATTACCAAACTTAGGGGGTGATTGAACGTCATCTACCCATGCCGGGTATGGATTTCCTTCAATTAGGATCACCACATGTCATGTATCAAGGCCCTCGAGGTGAGTGATGAGAGTGGATATTAATTATTATTGGAGAGGGTATCTATATTGATGAAAATTTATGATCACAAATGTGTTGACCGGCTCATAAACTCAGTAAGTAGGATCAATGTCTTGTGGAGAAACATGACCTAGATCCCAAGGAGGATAATTGTCCAAATTGTGCAAGTTTGGTGACTCATACATTGGTTGCTTTCCATATACTACAAACTATGATCTTTATAGATGCAAATTATTACCGAGATTGATTGGGGGCATCTGTACAAGGAGGAATTGCTACCCCATTGGAAGGGAAATGGGATATCATTGAGTAGTATCGTAATTCGAGCGCCAATCATCCATGAGATTAGTGATGATACTTTTATTCTCTTTAAGATGATGAAGAAAGAAGGATAATATGGGATATAAATATATTTTTGGAACAACCATAGATGTATTGGAGGACCCAACATTCTCTTTACCCTTGTTTAGATTCTGAAAAGGAGGAAATGTCTCATTGGAGGAATCCCCAAGGCCACGTGACTGCCATTACTGGAAGGTGAGGAAACCTATTAGAGGGTCTACCTGGTAATTTCCTACCACTTGAGGTGGGGTTTCCCTATAAACACCTAAATAGAAACCCCTATTCTTAGTTAAATAGAGAACATACATGTTTACCATGATGGTACCTAGAGGTGAACCCTCATTATTAGTGAATAAGTTAGGTTTTATTAAGATAGGGATGAAGTGTAGAGTAGCGTACTGTCCAAAAACTCTAATATACAAATATGAAGATGCCTCTTCCATAATCCGACAGAGCACCATGAGATTCTTTACACATATATGTTATAGGTTCTAGAAGTATCGAGATAAATCAGGGTGCTCAGACACTCAGAGTGATGCTAACTCAAGCCTTCGACAATGCTGATTGATGTCCTCAAGGTTCCCCTAGTTTCTGGGTATGCTAACTAACGATCAAAGAGGCGGTGAAACATTTCCTATATGATCTGGAAGAAAAACCTAGCCTGGACCCTAGTAAGGGACTCTAGGATATTTAATTTTGGGGTTTAAGGAAACCATAACACCATTGATAGCTAGTTAGTGTATAGAACCTCCCATAAACCCACTTATTCAGAGTAAGGGCCCTATTCTTGGTCGTCCCAAACTCCAATTGGCATTGGTTGGGAGATAGGTGGCAGCACCAATATGGATCGATTTGGTGGCTGGTAGAGGATTCACTACATGAGTTATCTATTCACTACATTCCAGGATACCTCTCTATAGTGGTTCAAATCGCATCATCACATCCCCATAGGATAGAGTATTCACCATTACCTCATTTATGATGGTGGAAACGCTCATCTGTGGATCATCAGAGTGCTCACCATCTAGAGGATTTATCTCAGAACCTAATATGTCTTATATGTATTGTGTATAATTAGAGATAAGGGGAACTAGTAGTGATGGGGATGGATTCATGGTGACCCCCTAGAAGGTGGAAAGAACTTCGTCCACTTGCAAATACCTACGAAGGGATCTGGGGTCCTATAGATATCATCTTCTAGAATGAAGAACATTAGTTTTCGAGATCATTAACTAGACTCTGATGACTAGGGTGAGGGATCCATCATCAAGTCTTCCATCCTATTGGAATCTGAGAGGTCAATAAGGTTATGATGAATTTTCATTTTCCAAGATTTCACCTTCAATGGTGAGTGTTCACCCTTATTCCTCGAGACAGTTCTTTGGGATTGGGTACCTCTTCAACATGGGGAGAAGATCCATGTTGGTAGGTGGTAAAATAGGGAGGACCTCTTCTTTGGTTGGTTGGTACATGGGGAGGGCCTCTGTATCAGCTGTTATTGGAGCATGAAGGACCTCCACTTTGGTTAGTGACATAGTGGGGAGGACATCCACTCTGATTGGTAGAAACATGGGGAGGACCTATGTGATGATTGTTGGAGAAATGGTTATGACCTTTGTGTTGAGATATAGGAGTATGGGTAGTTTTTCCATACTATTTATTAAAATATCAGGGATGACCTCCACTCCGATTGTTGGTGAAGTAGGGAGGACCTCTTCTTGGGTTAGTGCTGGAGAGGGGATCACTTTTGCTCTGGATGGTGATAACACAGGGATGAATTACATGTTTATTATTGAAATAGTAGGGAGGAACTACTCTTGGGTTGATGAAGGTATATGGAGGACCTCCGCACTGATCCTTATCATTATGGGTTGGCCTGTAGCACCTGTCGGTGGTGCTAATGATAAAAAGAGTTAACCCGTCCTACCTATGAGGCGGTTGCAGTCTCAATCCCAATCAGGTGAAGAAGGATACCTACTTTTCTACTAGAGGGATCTGGCGGTATGTGATAGTTGTGGAAGGGGACACAAAAACTATAGAAGATACCCATTTTCATGAATTTACCAGAGTCTACCCCAGACGTTGGTATTAGGTGCTTCAGACCGGGGCCGACAAAGAATGGGTAAATTACACCCATTCTTATACATGAGGAATTAATTATTGTTTTCATCAATGAGTCTTAGTGGGGTCCCCCTTGGTATCTCTCGGGTTGTATTCACAAATTGGATGACTTGAGCATCCCCCACCTCCTCGAAATAGGGAATAAAGTCATTAGAGCACTATAGGGAGAGACTCCCAAAGAAATTCATCATCAGAATGGGGGGGGGGGTGTATTTTCCCCATGTGTGGCCCTCAAGGGTGTTGGTGTTGGTGAATAGATGATGCCTATAGGTCTTGGTGAGCCATGTACCTTATGGGAATGACCCCCTTCTTCTCATACTAGTGTATGATGGTTTCAATCACCCTCCTCTAAATGATCTTAGAGTGTGAGATGGTGCGTGGTTGCCCAGTAGTTGAAGGTGAGGCAAAAGTTGTGGGGAATATTGGTTGTGTAGGATTATCGCATAATTGATTCTCCTCCCCAAGAGCCTGTGGGCATTGGGTGGTTGAATTCCTATAACCGGGGTCCTGTAAGGCAGGTGAATTCATCCAATAGTATAGGTACAAGGAAAGTAATTCCCAATGCACCAACATCATCCAATATTCTAAAGTAGAGAAGGATCCACACTGAAAATGCCTCATATTAAGGATTCCCAATTGATAACTGCCCCAATTCTCTGCCGATTTCCATGCTGGGCCCATTTTTTTCTTAGTAGGACCTAGATCCAGATGTTTTAATCTAGTGAAATTCTAATATTTTGATGTCCCAAACATTACTAACCCCCATGTTTAGGAGAATAGTTTCACATCGGGTTCACCATTTCTATTTCGGATGCTTTCACTAGGTCTCTCTTACATGTTGACATGAATGATTACATGTTCTGGTTTTCTATTTCCTCACATTACCACTTTCCAAAGGAAGGGGACTTTCATCACTTTCATTTGAGATGTATACTCCTTGATCAAAATGGGATGACGGGATATCAGTTTCTCCTTCCATAGATTCCTCTTGGGATCTTGTTTCCCAGTCCAGGTTTCCCTTATAGATTTATTTGTGTTCATGGAACTCATTCCTGGTTCCATATATTTGTTTATTCTGGTTAATTATACTACTTCTATCTTGATAGGTTAGTAACCTTCGGTTAGGAGAGTAGTCACGTTGGACATCTATGGTTATATCTAGACATTGGGTTCATTGGTAACCTATGAATATTCCTCTTGGGAGAGAATCTTATATAAGGAATCTTAGGAATGAAACCCAATACATCCCATGTCGATCATGAGGTAATTAACTCCAGGTTTGTATGTATTCTAATGTTTTTTACCTCATGAATCCCTTGTTTATTACACAAGGTAGGTGTTTTGGGTTAGGTCAAAAGTTCTAAGTCCCATGGAGATATACTAGATTATGTGGCTGAGACAGATCATGGCTTGAGTTTAATGTATTTTATAGATAGATTGGTTGATATGGATGCCCCATGGAGGAGGATCAAGGCATTGTGGATCAAAACTCACCTTGGCAGAGGATTCATGAGGTGTTTCCCTAGGAGGTAAGATGTCACACTTGGAAGTTTACCAATATTAGGATTGAACCTCAAGGAGTCACCCTACACACTCTAGTTAGAACATAAGGATAAAAAACCATGTAGTTTGATGCCATAGTTTAAGGTCGTGTGACAGGTATTATCCATACAGTTCAATGACATGTGGTAATGATGATCATGTTGTGAAAGGAGCATCAATGAGGGATAGTGTGGGGATTACACATAGAATATTACCTTTTTAATAGGATTTCTCTTGGGGGAATAATGTGGGGATTACGAATAAAATATTCAAAGAGTAGGAGTTTCATCCCATGGTGGGAGAGACAATGTGTGGCTTATGTGTGGAAGATTCCCATTGTTGGTGTTTCTCCCACGATGGGGAAGAATGGTGTGGGGATTATACATGGAAGATACCTAAGTGTGGGAGCTTCATCCCCAAGGGTAGATTTTCATCCCATGGTGGGGTATAAGGTGGAATCCCATGATTATCGTATATGGGTAATCCTGTGAACATTGCATGGGGTAAGAATAAAATTTTACATCATGTGATGAGGATTTTGTCATGCTGTTTAACATCGTATGACTAGGATGTGGAGCTCAAAAATTTTACATCATGTAGCTTAGACGTGGGGGGACTCACTCCTCACCCCTTGGGCTTACATGACCACCGCTTATGTGCCTTTGTGTGGGGAATAACATTGGAACTATCATAGAGGAGTGGTCAATCGTGATGTCCATGATACAGTCCCCATTATTATAAGAAAAATGGGTTACGATACCTATGTTTAGAAGAAATAGGTAGGTGGGAGGCTCGAGATACACTTGGGGTGAAGAAGGAATACACAAGAGTGGGTGGAATTATTCCCATGGGGACTCACGGTGTAGCTGAACCATTCCTGGATTGGTGTGGGGGTCTTGGGAACTCAACCTTTGTGAAGGGGTATCAATAGAATGGAGGCACCATAGAGAATCCTAGAAGAGGAACATCACGAATATTGGAGGTTCATGAAGGAGGTAACTATGAGGATTGGGGTCCTCACATAGGTCAAGGGACTCATGAAGGAGTATTATTCATGAAACAGGGTGAACTCGCCTCAAAGGGAAGTCCTGGTTTAAAGGGAGTGCTTCACGAAGGCTTAATGCTTCCCAATGCCGTAAGTTCCACAGAGGGACTTCTTCATCCATGAAGGGTGTATTACTTTTCAAAAGTAATATAAAATTGGATTATAGGCTCTCAAGAACACAAGGAAGGAGGTTTTAAAAATCTCAGATACCTTGGGTGATCTGTTTTATCTTTGGTTCACGATGCTCGGGGGGTTTGTAAAAAGGGAGTGGTTTCAAAAGTCAAAAGTTCACTGTCTGTCCCTAAAATGTCAGATTTAAGAGGGTATTTATAGGGTATGGGTTTCATGAATATGTTAGGAATTTGTAAAGATTTATGAGCTTCATGAGTGGTTGGTCCCCATGAGTCTGAGAGTCATGTTCGCAGAGGTGTCGTCAACCCTCCTCGCATTCGCGAAGTACTCCATGATTCTGAATGTCACTGTATGGGGGTGTGACATCAGGAATTCATGTGGTTTGTGATGGATACTCATGGATTGGGAGATTCTTGGGCTCCAGGAATTCTTGAAGGATCCAAGATTTGCAAAAAAGACCCCTTAGAGGGATTTTGGTGCTGTTTTGGTTTAGATTCTCTCCAAACCAGGCATGTCTTCCTCGACTATTCCTATGGTATGTGTATTTAGATTCCAAACCCAATTTAAACCAAGTATCCTTTTAACTATGCTATCAAATTGACCTATGAAGCTAACCAAGTTAAAAAAATCTACCTATACCATTGTTTAAAACCCCAATTTAACATTTTCAATAAGGTTGGTACACACCATGGGTGGCCGTAGGTTTGGTATCACAATCACTGATAGACCCATCAGGATCCATGGAAGATTTAAAGAAATCCATTTAATCCCAAAACTAATTTCTTAAATCTAAGGAGGGAGAAACACAACATATTGGATATCATTCATACAAAATATACAGGGATATTTTCATGACCATTGGTAAAATATCATAGACAACCTACCCCATTGGATGCTTTGAAAATTTAACTCCAAGGGTTGGAAATGTTCCACGACCCACAGAAACTCACATTTCCAACTGGGTACCTATCTAAAGCCATAACAAGTTAAAAAATTAATTATATACATCAATTACAATTAATTAAACAGACAACTCCAACTAGGAATAAGAGAAAAAAACCCACTAGAAACCCTTTCCACATCAAAACCAAGGACAAATACCTACCAATCGCTTATAACACACCCTCAACCACATTACAGGACAAATAATTATTTCCATTGTTAATTAAAAACCAAATTGATGGAAAACCTAAGAAAAATCCACTAAGACCTCATACCTTAATGAAATTATAAGAAACAGTGCATGGAAGTCATCTCAAGATTTCCTCTATACAGGCTAACTGAAATCCCCATAATCTATGGCTGATCCCACCGTGCTCCAGTGAGATTAGAACTAAAACATGAAATTGGTATTTTTGAAATTAAATAAACCAAGATAAGGGAGTAAGGGAAGGAGGAGGAAGAGAAAACTCATCCCAATCACTAAAGAAATTCATAAAGAACACCTCCTTAGTGAGGATCATAGAAGGGAGGAAGGTAAGATGATCCTTCCTCTAGTTCATGCATGCGAGGGGAAGGGGGGGGGGGTGAGTTAAAATTATAGAGGAAAAAATTTGTAAAATAATTATTTTAATGAGATTATAGGTGGATTCATGGTTTGATCTCATGGTTAGCCAAATCATGTGCCATCCTTCTTCCCTCCATTTTCCAATGTTTGAAATACAACATGGTTACATAGACCGAGTTCCAACCATGCACCAACTTCCAGATCACCCCTAGCTCACACAATTTTCCATTTAACCCCACATATGTTTTCCTTAACAGTGAAGTAACCATGAAACATAACCATGATTAGTTCAAAATTCATTGAAAACACCCTGAACATCAAGGTTTCACACGATTTATTCTAAACCATGCACACCCAATTGTGCACTTGGGTAAAATAGACCGAAACTTCCTAAAATTTGATATGAAGCCTCCAAATATCCTTTGATAACCTGGGATACCTATAAAGCCTCATTCCTCTTCTAAAAACAACACTTTGAAGCAAATAATTTCTTTACTATTATTGATAAAAAATCAACTCTTCCATCAAACAAAAAATTCAAACTCCTTTTTAATTTAAGCCAACCATACAGACATGAGATCTTACACCATGCCCATGGTTAAAGAGGGTAATTCTATCTAGTAAGTTAATATAAAAAATAAATAAAGCAGGTAAGGATAATGACCCAAGTTATGCATCCTTCTTTATGAGATATCGTAGGACAAAGAAATTGAATTACATGATGTGTGTTCATAGGAGAGGTTGTCATTGCTATGAATAACCTTGTATCTTTAAGGGATATAATTGGTTGATAGACTCCACTCCTGGTATCTGAGTAGTACTCACTACTATTGAGTTAAGGACCTAGAGGGTCACACATGATGCACATTAAAATGCTTGACCAATTCTAGTAAATTAGTGTTTATAAAATATCAAACCCTATATCAGGGGACAATATATGTTCAAGATTGAATGATTTAAATAAATAAATTAATTCAATATCATTCAAGTTTAGAATAATATGAAGTGTATTTATTTTCTTAGTGTATTCACATGTTTTAAGTTAATACAAAAAAATAATATTTTATGAATAAATATTTTATTAAAGGTTCATTAAATATTTTTGAGAGAGACAGGTCTAGATAATTATAAGGACCCATCCTTAAACCTTACTTAATCTTGAGTTATTACAAGATTACACATTGAGGATCTTTTCCGGTTTAGAGTTTTAGAGAATTAGATCATAAAACTTGCATTACATTACACATTTAAACAAAGTGGTTATATAAAAGATAATATTCATTTTTCCCATCAACGAAAACATATTTAAAATAAAACATGTATTCTTTCTTGGGACTTCCTTGACACTATCATCATATCATGTACCATTCCCTTGTCCTGTGAAAAACATTTCAAAAACTTGGGATGAGAATAAAAAGCTCAGTAAGGGTTATAAAAAGTATGGAAAGGAAACATGAGTACATAAATACATAATAATGAAATCATACTTTACCCATAAAATATATTCACTTTAAAATACCTCATAAAATCATGAATAAATCATAGAAATCATAAGACATAAAGGTAACTTGAGGCATTCATAACATTCTTTCATAGGGAGTAACCCTCTTGGTTACGTTTGGAATACCCATCATAGTATATTCCCTAAATCTCTTTGGAGAAACCTTAACGTTTAACCCCTTCGCGTTACCCAATGCATTGGAGAGCTATATCGGGCTCACCCACCCCTTAGTTTATCACAAAACCACCCGTATTCATAACAATGCCCAAGAACCATAACATAATCGTATCACATAACTTAAGCATAAAGGAAAGATAACATTCCCACAATTTAATAACAATATAACATTTTAAGATATTGAAATAATGAATCCATTCTAAAAACCATTTTCAAAACCATTTAAAACATTTAATAAAGAGATTTTTAAATCAAAGTGTCCCATACCACTTTGAAGCTTTTAACATTTTAAACCATTAATATCCATATAAATAAATCCTTAAAACCATTTTGAAAACATGTATATTAATAAGAAATATTTATAAGAATAAATCATTAAAACATTTAAAACGATATTTTAGTTAAAGGGTGTTTAACAAAATGAGAGACACTTGAATACAATAATTGAGGAATAACATTTAATAAGAACTTTATAATATCATGAGAATAAAGGGATTCATGATATAATATTCCAAAGGACAATATATACACCATATAAGAGTAAATTGGTGCATAACAACAATGAAGTCTCAATGGAAATGTAAATTGAGATAAAATCCATTATAAAGATGGTATCCTTAAATTAAGGATAAATCAATCTCATAATTATATGCCAAAAATATAAATACACCCAATATAAGTGGATATTAAGTGTAAAATAATCAAAGGTCATTCACACATATTCCAAGGATGACATATTCAATAACTACATGTTGAACCCAAAGAAATCAAAATTGGGTTAAGAAGTTCCCTTGACAGCCTAACGACGTCACATCAAAATGAGTTGATGAGAGATAAAAAGGGTATCTAATCACTTGGACATTAAATTTACATCAATAAGGATATATAAGAACATATCCCAACATAACAATATGTAAATTAAAAGGCCCAACAAAATAAGTCTTTTAAAAAGAGGAGGGTGAAAGGTTCCCTTACCGACTTCGGTATCTTTCAAAACATACACCCCATGAAAGAAGGACAATACATCATTGATGTAAATACTCAAAAACGAAATTATATTACACAAATAGTAGAATAATGGGGATTATATATATACCACTCAACATAAATGGTGGAAAATGTAGCATAAATCTCACGAGAATAAAAGTAAGATGAAAAATCCCTTATAAAAACTCGGCAGCCTAACGACGCCACTTAAAACTTCCAAAAATGGATTGATGAGATCAAATAGGGTCTCTAATAATATGAACATAAAAATTACATAATTAAGAATATAAAATAACATCCCCAAACATAAGAAATATGAGCTTAAAAGAAATGACATAAAAGAGAGTACTTAAAAAGGAAGAGAGAGGTAGGATCCCTTACAAAAATTCGGCAGCATAACGGCGCCACTCAAAACTTCCAAAATGGATTGATGAGAGAGAATAGGCTCTCTCATCATATTAACATAAAAATTACAGTAAGAGTAATATAAAATAACATCCTAATCACAAGAAATATGAGCTTAAAAGGAATGACATAAAAGAGTGTACTTAAAAAGAAAGAGAGGAGTAGGATCCCTTACCTCGGGTCCGACTTGACTCGATCATTCTTTAACGTCCTGAATAATAAACTTGATTTAATTTCTACTTGATTAAGAAATTTTTTCAAGTTAATTATTCCTTTTATATCACTTATTTCCATGTTATAAACATCATGTAATCATTTAAGTTAATAATGTTTGTTTTGTCGATATTTGGTTCTTAAGTCGAAAGTGGACTTCTTACAATTACATGTTGTTCGTGTGGTCAAAGGTTCATTATATCCAGAATTATATTCATGATTTGGATATCATATATATCATATATATCCATAATATACATGTATTTATAATATTACATAATCATTTAGAGGTAAGAAATGAAATGCACCGTTCATGGAGACGGTAAGCCGTACGTACACATGAACGCTACTTTCATTTTCTATGTCATATTAATGGAATTAAAACTAAATGAGAGGTATATATATTTTAATTACAGAATTATATTCATCATTTATATGTAACATAAATCATATATAATAAATTTAAATCCATACTTTATACATCCCACATATGGCATTAACGAATCAAATCACTTTGAGGGGGCGGTAGTCCGCACTTCCTAAAATGAAATTATCGTGTTTACCCACAATGGAAACCATAAAGGTATGCCAAAAAAGAAAAATACATAAGCTTAAGTAAAACATAAACATATTATATATCATATATAAGTATATTGGCATCTTAATGGCCACCTTTTAAGGTGTTATATGAGTGTTGAACAATCATCGTTTCGTGAGGCAGAAACTCGCCATCCACAGAAACAGTATGTTCTTTAACCATTGATGTAGGTGTGTGTAAGTGTATCTCTAATTATTATTATAACAACATCCTAGTATATTTAAGATACTGGATTTGTTACAAAAGAAATGAATAAAAAGAGTTTAGGGGGTTGGATAAGCAAAATAAAACAAAATAACACAAGTGAAGACATTACCTTAAAATCAGGTAACTTTTTTGATTTGAGCTCAAAGGATTCCTTGGGAAGACTTATGCCCAAAGTGAGGCTTCTAGGAGTAAGATAGGGATGTGGAGAGAAAAAATGAGCAGGGTTTGGCCGAGCCAAAGGCTTTGGAAGTGTGGGTAAGGAGGTAGAGGTGGGGGCCTTTTATAAGAGGAGAGGAGAGTCACTCTTGGAAAGTAAAGAAATGGTACTTTATTTGAAAATGAGTTTCGGATTTAAAAGGTCCCACATTGATATAATTATAGGATAATGTGATAAGGTTTCTAAATCCACCAATCCAATAGGTTTTGGACATGTTTAGGTCATAGATTTTACATTATCTTTTCATTTTATTTAAATCCTTTATTAATGAGGTAGTCGCTGCATCATTATGATGTCATAAATAATTTTATTTATTTAATGTATAAAAATTATAAAAAAAATATAATGATGTATTAAATCTTTTTATATTTCCAATTAATATTTATAGTAAAAAATATGACTTGTATAACCCCATTTAAAAATTGTTTTAGTGAAACATCTCATGCTTGTGACATTTTTTTTAACTTTAAATAAAAAGTTATTTATGTCATTTTCCAACCAAAGTGGCTCCATGGGGTCCCCAAGTTGACCCATGGATTGTCTTGATCGGCCATAACATATCCAATGAGGGTAGGACATGTGTCTAGGTCATTTCACATTATTAAAACATTATTTTTACCTTAAATTACACTAATTACCTCTAATCGCGATTAAGAACATAAACGTTACTATTCACCAAAAAATTATTTTAATCACATTGAACCACATTTTACTTCCTAATGACAACCATGTATGTAGGATTTTTTAAATTCAAAACACAGAGGTGGTAAAGTTTCATTTAAACGAAAAATCAGTTTCTTTAACTACCACTTAGTGGTTTCACTATTCATCAAAAATTGAAGTTCTTCAGAAAAATACCAAAACATCACCCTAAGCTATATTTGATATTCCGAATTAAAAAATGAAGTCTATTTTACAAAATTCAAAACATATAAGTTTCATTAATTAATTTAATAATTAATTCCCGCTGTCAGAGCAAATAGCGTGTTTTTATGAAACAATAAGTATCAAAAGATTGACACCAGTTTAAGTCTGATTTCGAAGTGAAATTAATTCCAATGACCACAATTGTATTAAATGGTAAAAATTTATTCTAATTGAACTTTAAAACCAATTCAAAATATAATCTAATCATATAAATAAATTAGATTAAAAAGTGGTTTTGAATTAAAATACAACATTTTCACTATTCATTAAAAAATAAACTTTATCAGAAAAATACCAAAAAATTACACAAAGTAAATTTTGATGTACCGATTCTAAAGAAGAATTTTATTTTGTCAAATATAACACATAAAATTGTCAAAAAGTGGATTTAAAAGAGGTTCGCCATCAAAAGGCGGTTAATCGACCTTTTAATGAATATTAGAATGTTTACGCTTAAAATTGGATTCATTCGCATTTTTAATCCTCTAACATTTATTGTAAAGAGTAAAAATATTTGACAAACATATATAATCATTTTTTAGTTAGTTCTGTTCATTCCCTCCATTACAACGGCTAGACGTTAACTACCATTTAAAATAATATTATTTTATTATTAGAGTGCAATGTAAGATTCTCAAGAAACTCGTTGTTGCGTATTGGGTATGCCATCGCGCATAGCATCCCCTTTAAAGTAATATTAATATTTTATTCAAAAATATGGATAAATTTGAAAATTTCATATTCTTTATTTACCTGGGGTGTTACAATAATGGCTCATTTCTTATCACAGAACATAATTTAGATGTTTCAAGTAAGTGATAAAATATTTATGAAATTTATAAAAAATTAAATACACCATAAATCTCAAATTTGGTTTAATTTAGGATGTTTTATTTATTAAAGGACCAAAGTTTAATTTTAATAAATAAAACCTACTTATATATACATAATTAAGACAAAATAGGATGAGCTATTAAGCCACTCTAATTATCTCTCCTCCCAAGATCTCTCTCAATTTTTAGAGAGAGAATAGGCAGATTACATCACCTTGATCTGAGTTATCCCTTTAGGATCAAATGAATGACGATCCTATGATCATGAAATTGCTAGAGTTATTCATTTTCTCCACACTATAACCTAAAGTATGAAGATCAATGAACGACAATCATCTAGGGAATGTGTGGATAATCTAAAGGGATTTAAAGTTGGTTCCTTAGAGTAATGATTATTTGAAATGAGAAGAATACACTTGCATTAACAAATCGAATGGGGTAACAGTTCAATTTTATCTTTATGATTAATTATTTTCACATAAGATCCTAGGTTTGTAACTAGGAATGGTGTATCATCAAGGATGATGTAATGATGTTGGGACAATGATAAAATTTTAATATCCTACTATTCCATGCTTCCACTATACACTCAATACCACTAATTTATTCCTAGATGATTCCTTAATCTCCAAACCAGTCCAACCATCCACCAAATATAGTAAAGGATCCCTAAATTATAGGCTGATATGACCACACTAAGGATGAAGATGGTTAACTAGACTACTCTAGTATGACTATTTCTATATAAGAAATGCACCTCATTCTACAAGATAGTCCCACCATTCCAAGATAAGAAATGAATCTTCAGTCTTAAATACAGTTTGACCATTAATGGATTAACATATAATAATAGTCATGGGATCACTAAGTAGGGTAACAAAACTTAATGAAAACCCATATAATTTTAACACCCATCCAAATATAATCTTCACCCCACAAGCAAGTTGATTCACATCATAATATGGGATAAAAAAACAAAAAAATCACATGGAACATTCAACCCATACCCGACTCTCAGCTAGTGATCAACACATCCAGTGTTCCCACATCCTAAATTATGTCACTCGAGCTCAATCATCCTAAACATAAACCAACATACCTATGATTATCACTCAACCACAACCAAATCCATAGGCTATAACCCATCACACAAAAATCCAATTCCTAGGCCATGTCAAATTGAATCGATCAATGGTCACATCATGCCCAAGGTAGACCAACTCAATGAGTCCCCTAAGACCTAGACCATGTCCTACCCTTAATCACTATCCAATAACAATAACCACCATAGTGATGCCAACACCCTTAATCTAAATCCAAGGTCAAACCATGAACTATGTATGTAAGCGAATCCATCACCATACTAACCCAAGATCATTAGGCTATGTAAGCCTTACTCCTTAAGGCCCATGCCTCTATTATCATCATATCTATCTCTCTCTAAGAGAACCCAAGGAATATAGAAATTATTAATCTATTTCCAAATTGTGTTGATAAGGAAAAACACCTCCAAAATCAAACCATTGTATTTATCTAAGCATACCTCTTCATCAAGACATACCAAGTCTCCTAAGGCTTGTGTGAAAAAACCAAACCCAAAATTCATTATCATACCATAAAGGGAGATTCCAAATCCCATAGGCTATATAAAATTCCTTACCATAACCCATAAGGGGAACCAATTACCAAACCCCTCACCAAGATATTTCCCAATAATTCACTAATTCATACTAGGCTTTATATAATCATCTCATATCCTTATGCCTATAGTTTCACTCTTATATGAAATTCCATGGTTGGTGGACCATGTCAACCCACTACCCAAGCATCCCATAAGGTAAAACTATTTATGAACTTAACATAAAGTGGTATATTATTGTGAGACCCTTATAAATATCCCATGATATATCCTCCTAGGATTATCATATTTCATCTCTTTCCAAAGACCCTTCTAGGCGACAACTCTTTCCAAGTAGAAAACAATGAATGTTTTATCTAGGTGAATATATTTTAAAATCGAGCCATTAGAAGCCATAATTTTGAAACCATGTCATGTTTTTTAATTGTATACATCATGTTTTTCTTGTAGAAATAAAATTTCAATACTAACCATGAATGTTTTTTCTAGTAAACCATTCTATAATTTTATCATATTATGATTATATATTTTTTGGAAACACTTTCCACACCATTTTTTCACAAACTACGATGTGGTTTTATAACCATTATAATACCATGCTTTTTTTTCATCTTAAAACACATCATTATTATGAAAAATTAAATAAACACAACCATTTTTAGCAAAAAACATCATGGTTTTGGAAAAACCCATTTTTTAGTTTGTTCATCTACTCAAAATCTTAGTCGAAATAATATAGAAGTGTCTTTGATACCACTAAATGGTTTAAAAAGGTAAAAAAACTTGTTCCAATTCAGTGAAAATATTAAAAAAAACCATTTTATGACACATAATCATTATATTCATATTATACCTAATAAATAAATGATGAATATATACATTTTCTCCATTGATCTAATCTATATAAGATTTGGAACACTAGCTTGATAAAGGTCATTGAGAACTATCCAAAACACTAATTACTCACATGAAATCCATGTGTTGTGTGAATATTCTAATTATTAGGAAGGATATCCTTTAATCAATAGTCATCCAGAACCTTTTTCTTAAAGTATTGAAGAAAGAAAGAGCTAAAACAACTTCAGATCAAGGTGTTTTAATAGCATAAATATCATATTCAAATGTCACAAAAATTTAAAAATTTTCACAAGTATTGAACTTGTTTATATAGACCTCAAAATATCTCAAACATATCTCAAAATATATGCCTATTAATGAAATGTTTCATAAATATTTTAAATGTTACAACTATTTGTAACTCTTAGTACAATTCGTCTAATTGATTATTTAATGGTAAAATAATAAATTGGCCATTAAAACACCTTTTAATATCATCAAATGATATTATAATATGTTTATGATAGATTATATCAAGATAGTGAGGTTGATTCCCATGTTATTGCATAATATATATAGTTCCATGTGCTAAATCATAAGGTGGTTCATCAATGTACAAACTACAACATTATCAAGACCACCGTGTCATGGTTTTAGCTTTAGTGCATAAATATAACATGATAACCATTTAAATTTAGTCACTAAGAGAACCTAATATTACCTAAACATGTGCGGAATTCCCATTCCCATGCTAAGAGGCTTCACTTAATCTACCAAAAAATTTAAAACCCTCTTAGTCCCCGTTCAGGTCTCCCTAAAACAAATTCCCATATGTAATGGACCACCTACCATGTAACAATAGGAGTTATACCCTTATAAATTACAAAATGATTCATTCTAGTTCATTAAAAATTGAAGTATCTATAAAAAGGACTAATTTAAAGATTCCCACTTGAAAACATGATGAAAAAATGAAGATGTGAACAATATTATAAGTCTTAACGTAGTTTCATTTCTAGGATCCCACTACCATAGATGATTAGTTGATTAGATGAGAGATAAAACATCAGGAAAATGAGGAAGATAAAGGAAGAGGGAGAGAAATGGGAAGGGATAGAGGTTGTTGTTGACCAATAAAGAGATAAAGAGGAGGTTGGAAAATTTTATAAAAAATGGCCCCAAACTGACCAAAGTGCCCCCACTTAAAGTGGGAGGTTAGGGTCACCACAGAACTCTCGATAGCCCCTCAACAGATGTTTGGCGAACCATTGATCTCCCATTAGCTTTCCAATGAGCTTATGGTGGCATGAATGTGGCTTCATTTTACACTTCCATCCCTACTGGGCTTCCAGTGGCACCCCACCAGCTATTTAGTGGGTTTTTTTTTTCTTATTTGAAATTGGGTTTTAAATACCAAATATCCATGAACCCACTTAAAGTTTTTCCTCCCATTTCTTAGTCTCAAAAAAATAACATCAACACCCTAAAAAATGACCAAATAGTTCATCTCCCAATCTAAAAACTCAAAGTTAAAATCATACAGGCTCTAATTCTATTATATGTCAGCTCAACTATTGATTTCACTAACATGTAATGAAATTTGTTATTATAAAATCTCCACTATATGAATTATGATAATAAAAATCATCCTCAATCATTTATGAACCTTTAATACATTTATTATAACCTGATGCCACATCTCATCTCATCCTAGAAACTATCATGTGCCTATTTTATCCAATATAAATGATATTATTTTCTAAAAAATCCTCTACTTTGATTCTTAATACTCACCAGTCATTTTTTGAATGATGAATTCGACACCAAATCTACCTCACCATAACAGATTCCTAAAAAAAGCTCGGTCCTCTAATGTACCAAATTACTCTAAAACCTCAATTATGACACTCACAACACTATTTTTAAGTATTTAATTTATTATTTATTTGTTATGGATTTTAGTTTGAGTTTCCGATAAATAATTTGAGTTTTTGGAGGGTTTTTATAGGTTTCACGGGTAGGGTGCATGCCCATGCATGAATCTATGAAAATCAACAGTAAAACATGTGTTTTCCCTTTAGGGAAGTGTGTTGCACTAATATTATATAAGGGATCCCAGATCATGTACATGGACCATGTATAGTTTAAAGACCAAATATTTTTATATTTTTATAATTCAAATTTAATGGGATATCCTCCCACTTCTCCCCCAATCACTATCCTTCCCCTCTAGGAACCTCTCCCTTGATCTCTTACCTTTATTCACAGTGGAAATCCATACAAAGGATTGATTTTTGAAATTAAATACACACAAATAACTTCATATATTCTCCTTTCATCTTTTGATTCTTTGTTCTTATTCTTATACTATCCCCATCTCCATGGCGACCATAGCTTCATCCGAAATAAATTTTAGCTGAGGGTATTCCATATTTAGGTTTCTAAATCTTTATATAAGGTTTCAATTTCTTTTTTATGATAGAACGAGACTCCTAAACTCTATTTATTTTGAATCTGGTTGGTGGATTTTTATATTTGTCTTTATTTATTGAACCATGAGGGCTTGATATTTTTAATCATGGTTTTTAATTAGAATAAATATTTAAATATTTATATTTGATAAACCTATGGATTTATTTTGGTTTTACCAAATTTATTTTATTTATAATGTTGTTTTCCTATTTTTAAATTTCTAAGATCTATTTTTTTAGGGAAACATTCACAAAAGGTGTTTGATAAAATATTAAATTTATTTTTTCTAAAAAAAATTGAAAGGGATTTTATGAAATTGTTTCTTATGAATTTTAATGAATTACCACCATGTTTGCATCAATGTTTTCATGGAATAAGATCATTTTTGGATCATTTTAAAGTACTTTTTCCATTAGTAAATAACTTTAAGGGTTTTGTTTCTCCCTATTAAATGAAAATTTTAAATTTTGTTTTAAATATGAAATTTTATGTTTTTCATTTTGTTTTCAAGAATGTGTACCCTATTGGGAATTTTTTATTAAATAATTTGATATTAATATTTATTTATCCCTTAAAGACAGACCTCTTGAAATGGTTGTTGTTTTAATGGTATTATCGTGATATTGACAGTTTTATGAATAGTATTTTGTAATTGATATGTTTACGAAAGAGGATATTTCTTTAAAGGGTGATCGGATGTGAGAGTGTGTTGATTCTTTAGAAATTAATTTTTAACTATTCTTATTGTATTGATATGTGTTATATTATATTGTTCACATCCATTTACATGTCATGGGAAGTCATGGGTAGCTAGGTGAGAGATCTAGGGATGAGTATTCCACTAGTGTATGATCATTCTCTAGATAGTGGCCCCAAGTTTGTATTGTGCTTTTCTTAGGGAATTTTTCCTCTTAGTTATACCATGATGGATAAAACCTAGTGTTTAGGTAGTTGGATCACTTCAAGACTGAAAATTAGATGTATCTTATTGTTTTGTTGTTCTATATTGTCTCCGAGGCTCCCAAGTGTTCCCATGATTATTGTTTATGATTATTATTATGGTTAATATTGAAACTACCGGTTGTAATGTTGGATTTATTTTTAATTAGGATTCTATTAAATGTAATTTTACGTAGCTTGAAGTGTTTGAATAGGTTTGTAGTTGATTTTCGATTGCTGGATATAACCTGGTTGTTGTAGAAAAAAGTCACACCGTGTACAAGAGTTACACTGTGATTACTATTATAGAAAAAAATAGAAAAGTATGATATTTAAAAGTAATCCAGACCGATATACAGAATTAATCTAAAACCAAAATGATAATTAAGGGTTATCTATTAACTCACATCATAATACATAGGAGTCACTCCATGAATGAATATGTAGGAAATTGTTAAAGTCCCATACGTAAGGGTTCTGGTTTATACATAAATGCTATCTATGAAACTTAAGGTTTCTTACTTCACAAAAATTTTTAATTTCACTATCACTCAATGAAATATAAGCCACTCTATAAAGAGATATAATAATATTTTAGTGGTATTATATATTTAGTAATGTCCAATATGAGGAAATGAGTCATTCCAAAACATGTTTGAAAATAGTGAATATATGATGTTTGGTCATGTCGTGATACAAATTTCACGCCATGATTAAAGAAACCATGCTATGATGTTTAGGCCATGAAATATAATCTTTAGTATATTTAGGAACAAAAATCAATATCACACCATAAATCAACCTATTTCACTACAATGCAACTGATAGTTGAAGATAAACTAATGAAGAAACCAATCTGTTACACCATGTTGAAAGATTTCATGATGTGATTGCTGAAATATTATGAATTACAATAGATTTAATGACTTATCACTCTCAATAAGGTTTATATATTTTTTGGAATGACCATTAACTACTATTTTAATATCTATGGTGAAGATTCATTTGGAAATAATTAAATGGACATATTTTAAGTAGAGGAAGTTGAAAGTCAATTGAAGACTGAATTTTGAATTTGAATTTCAAAATTTCTAGGATATATTGGAACCTTTTGTACGGAAGAAGAGAGGGGAAAATTATATAAGAATATAATATATAGAGTAAATGAACTAAGTGTTCCAAGAAGGAAAATGAAAGTGGGATTCATTAAATATCTGAAATTGAAGAGTGAAGTGTGATTAAATTTCATTTCAATTAAGACCATATTTTGAATTAAAGGTTTTATCTACATATCAGTGAAGATGAAGAAGTGAAGAACATAAAATTATGGAGAACACCAATTACTATATGGTGTTATATCTTCCATTTTCATTCTTGTGAGTTCGACTCATGTGCATATATTATGTTTTTTATAACCCTCTTGAAAAGTAGCGAGTGTAAGAGAGGAAGTGTCCATGAAACTTGGATGAGAATTTAGATTTTTCTAAAGATTGTAATACAAAACTATTGGATTAATGATAATTTATAATATTAACACATCATTGATATGTGCTTTTTGGATATAGCCAAGTGCGAGTGAACCAAGTAAAATTCCTATGTCCGTGATGATTTTTTATTTCTGTATTTGGTTATGTTTGTGTGTGATAATTATAAAAAATTCAAGGAATATTTACAAACACAAAGACATGATCTAGTTAAACTTGAGTTAAGAAGAAATTTAAAGTCACTCTAATTCACCCCCCTCTTAGGGTGTATAGCGGGACCTTAGGCTACAAAATTATCCATTTTACATTCATTTTTATTAGTGTTTGTATTTTCTATTATAGTTTTCATAAAATTATGGTTTATGTAAGAGTATAAAAAAATAATTTTATTTAATTAAAGGAAATAATTGAATTTAAAAATGATGAAATATGATTTAAAAAGGGATATGACATTATTTATTGTTCACCTTCTACCCTTGGTTGGTGTTTTATTTAAAGTCACAATCATATTTTTTTATAGGTTTTTGATAAAGGAATTCAATAATTTATTTAAACATGGATAAATCATGGGGGTTTTTAAGTAAGTTTTTGAATTAGTTTCATTTATATCCATGTCCTCTCATTTTTAATAAATTTTGAAATATACTTCATGTCATAGTGCATAACTTATTTATTTTGAATGGAATTACTTCTTGTAGCAATCCATCAATACTTGATTTGTTATAAATGAAAAGGGACACTTTCATATCCTTAATTTAAACTAGTATGTCATGAATTAATATTTAAAGGTTATGCATGGATCACTTGGTAGGATCCTACTAGGTGAGTTATGATCACATCCTATATACACACTCCATGTGTATGTAGACATGATGGATTATAAATCATGAATTAAGAAATAACTAATTGGAAATAACAAATAATCATTATCTTGGTTCAGGTGTTATAGAGGTGACAAGTGAAGCTCATTCACTTATTATATGGAGAGAATGTTCATGTATTCTTCTCAATTTATATTTGGTTAAAACTTTTTGGTATCATCGTTTATTGAGACACTTCATCCTCTCCATCCATTTTTTACCTTTTTGGTTATGTGTTGGTTTTTATATGGGACTTTGGTCTTTATGATCTTGGATATTTGGTTTTTATTTTGGTTAGTTGTGTTTTATTTATACTCTTGTACCTTTCTTGGTGAGTTCTTATTTTAAAAACTGTTTACATTATTTGTATGATTCCCTGATATATGGGGTGGTCATGCTGAATCTCTAGTGAAGGTTCTTATTTTTCTATTGATTTATCAGGTGAAATCATTCCCACTTGAGTATAGATTGATGACCCTACACTAGTTTCCATCCCATTGTGATCAAGAATGTACCTCATGCCTTACAATGGTTCGACTTGGGTATTAGACTGGGTTAGATTATGTTAGTTCATTACAAAATGGTATCAGAGCCTGATTTGTTTTATTATATTTAGGAAGTCTAGGTAGATAAGAGATAAGATTTTTGGAACTCAAGAGGTATGTATGGATAAGAATCTGGATAATACTTATCATGACAAGACTTGAATTTCTATAAGATTTTGAAGATGTGTAATTATAGGTTTGAGCTTGAATTATTGTTCATATTTATGAAATTTTAGCTCAATTAGGGAGATATAAGACTAACTGGACAGTTTCATGGGTAGTGTGCATGGGATGAAAACTGGGCACATAGGTCGTGCAACTTGGTAAATATACTTCTCTTATTATGATTTTTATTATAATTATTTGTAATGATTTATTTTATTCTTTATGAAATATTTATAATTAAAATTGATGTTTATTACATGATTTTAAATGGACCCCCATGTATTATTTTGTGGTGTTTCCCTATTTAATAGGATTAAATGATTTCCATTAGTGTTTTCTACTTATTTAATTGAGGAAAATTTACATAAGTTTTTATAGGTATTAATGTTACTTGTTAAGGTTCTGTTGGTATTTGGTAATGTGACCCTCAAAATTCACTTTTTAATAGTTAATTTTATGATTATAAAGTATTGATAAAATTTTATTGAATTTCATCATGAGAAATTTTGAAGAAGAAAGTGGGATTTTGACTCATGTTTTATAACTAAAGTTATTTTATAGAAATTTTACAAAGTAGTTTTATAATTTTTTTTTCAAAATTACTTAATATTATTTATGAAAAAATATTTCTTAGTTTTCTTGTTAGATTATTTTGATAAGAAATAGGGTATTGTATTATATCATGCATGTATTTTAAATTGGTTGATATTATTATACATTGTTAGAGTTTTGGAATTTATTTCAATTATTTATATAATGTTTTATGTATTTTGAATCCTAGGATACATTTTTATTATGATTTGTAACTTTATATTATCTTAGAGTATGCCCCCACACATGGATTCCCAAGAAGGATATGTAGGCCATTCTCTATAAGTGAAATCTCTAGTTGATCAGAGCCTGTTTGATTCGATCATCAATTCTACTTAAGATATAGAGAATAATGTGACTCTATGCTATATCAACAAAGATATTAGGTTATGGATTTCCAAAATTTAAAACCTCTTATCTTTCAAATATAACAAGGTTACCACTAAGGATAAGAGTGACTATAAAATATTGATAATATTTTCAACCTCATCAAAATTCTTGAATCCATTAAGATTAGGTTTGAAATGTTTACACCCAAAGGTCTAAGTTGGAAGTAGTGGAAGTTTAATATTCAGAATAAGAAACAAGAGGACCATTCATGGGAAGGTTTCAAGGAAATTTTCATTCCATAATAATTTCCTAAAACTATGAAATCATAAAAGACCATGGAGTTTTATTAACTTGATCAGAATAACCAGTCAGTATTGAAGTACACTCATCACTTTACTAAGCTTATTCCATATTTACTCGAGTTAATCTCATATATGATTTGAAATATTAATGGATGGAATTATATTTACCTCCAAATATCTGGTTTAAAGTATCTATGTTTTTCCTGGCCTATTACGTGGAAATTATAAAGCAGGCTATGAGAGTGGTGGCTGTCAGTACTAGAGTTCCTAAGATAATTGATGTTTCATCTATACCTAGAAGTAGTGAAGGGAATTATAGTGTTAAAAATAGAAAGCAGGATGAATATGGTCATATGAGTAGTGATATTAAAAGTCTATCCCATTTTCTCTCTATATTCTACCCAGATTAAATTCTTGGTATGCCATAAATGCGATAAGCCAAGGCATAGGAAGCACTCATGTCAGATGGATTCTAAAACCTATCATAGTGTGACTGACTGTTTTATTTATGAAAGTTCTATAAAGTATCATCATAGAGATAAGGGTGGATTAGTTTTATCCTTTCAAAGGATCCCCAAGTTCAACTAGAATTGGTGTAGGTGTTAGTGATAGATTATGAGCCTTCTAAACTTGAATTTGACACGATAGAAGCTTGAATTATTTGTTCTGTTTATCATGTTATTGACTTATTCTAATTTTTTCCTTTCCCTACATAATTTTCTTGTATATCCTTCCATTTAAAGTGACATATTTTTTTTTTGTGATAACATTTCCTAAAATCTAAATTTGGTGAGGTGATGAGATTTTATTAAAGCCATATATTCTATCATGATGTTATTGAATATCTGATGAATGTATTTAAGTAATGTCCTCAAATAGTTAGTACCATCAATGTCTTCTTCTAATAGTTTCGTACTTGGTTAATAAAAGAACCCAATAAGTAGTAGTGATTTTCAACCTTATCCTCTCATAATAAGTTATTAAGGGTATCTATTAAAATACGAGATTCAATAAATTAGAGGAAATCTAAATGGTGTTTAGACCATTATGGAATTATCTCCTCTATGTTATGGAATCAGTTATCTCAAGTGCTATTCTATATTATTCCTTCATTGAGATGGTGGTGGTATAATACCACCTCTATTTGGTAGGAGGAAATATTTTATGTGATTCTAGATATTCTATGATATATTTAACCAACCTGGGTTATCCTAACCTAACACCTAAGTTATCCTACTACAAGGCTTGATGTGTGTTCTTGATTTCCATGGGATGGAAACTGGTTCTATGGAATCAAACCTTGCTTGATTGGGAATGCTTTCACCTGATAAACTGATAAATAATATGGAACATCCACCTCTATGTTTGGAATGACCTTTTTTATGTCTTAGTATCACAGATATGAAATAATTAGTTTTAAAATTTATAAACATACCAAATGAGGCATAAAAAATAACCAAATCTTATCCCACCATTAGAAGTAATAAACAAAATGAATACAATAACCACATAAACACATGATATACAGTTTTTTACAATAAAAAATACAATTATAATGTTAAAAAAAGATTCAGAGGGGCTGACGTAACATAATACAGGAGATGAACTAGGAATACATAACCAAAAAGGAAGTAAAAAATATCCACCTCTATGTGAAAAGTGAATAAGATTCACCTGCCACCTCCATTACACCCAAACCTCGACCTGAAGATCATTCAATATATCCAATATGTACTTTACCTAAAAATATATCACAAAATGATAAGGTTTATATACACACAGAGTGTGTATATAGGGTGTAAGAAATAATGCCCCGTAGTATTCCACCAATTTCTCCATGTATAACTGTTAAAAACAAATCCATGCTTTTATAGTTTTAAATACAACTAAGAAATTATCCATTTTTTTATTTTATAGTAAAAACAATTAACAAGGGGTTATCACAAGTAATCAACTTCTTTAAAATTGGTCAATTTATTTAATCTAAAGAAACCCAATTTAAAATTAATTAAGAAAGGATTTCATTGAGTATAAAGGAAACTGATCAAACCATTACATACAACCCCAATTTAATAAAACAATACTAGACAAATAAGTAATAACAATAATAATGAAAAAATAACCATAAAAATAATAACAAAAAACCATAATGAGAACCCCTATGAAACTTAGATATAATATAGGACAAGACAATAATAGAATCCATCTAATTGGAATGCCTGATGAAATCCAACCCCATAAACACTTGATTTTACCATTTATGGTCCGACCAAGAGGTAAATACCCCTATACAAATCATATTACTAACTAGGTACCACTAGATAGAGTCTCATCATTTCTAGTGGATTACTAATACCTAGATTTCCCACCTTTCTACCCTGGGTTTTCCATGACCTATAAAAGGAGGTGAGTTAAAAAAATTCCACATATAACACTATAAAAATATAATGAGATAAAACATTAAAATTAATCCACATTCATCTCTAAACACCATTTTTAGAATCAAACAATTTATAATAATAACTAAAGGAATAATAACAAAAAATATATCCATAAAAATTAATTTCATATAAAAATTCTATTTTTCATATGAACAATTCAAAAATGGGTTTATCTTCATGGGTTTTAAAATTATTTTTCATCAACCATTTATCAAAACATAATTAAGAAGATATGCGTGTGTGTGTATATATATACATATATATATATAGATTGACACACAATTTTTTTAAAAACATGAGGGAATACATTAAATTATATATTAAGATCCAACTAAAACATTTTGGTTTTCCAAAATGATTCACATTTTCAAATGAGATTCACTATTATAAAAGTAACTTGAAGAAAATAAAACAATAATATTATTCCTTAAAAATATTATTAAACACATGCTATTAATTCCTTATAAATCATAATAAATAATTTTGTCAAAATTACTTCAATTATATCATGAAAAACTATGGTTGGAATTTAATAAAACAACTTATTTTCCTGATTTACATGAAAAATTATATTAGGAATTTAGGGATATAAAATAACAATTTATTAGAAAATAATTTGATAGAAAAATTTATGAATACATATAATCAACATTAATAAATATTATAACATTTATTTCAATAAAAAATATGAATAAAAAACAAGTAAGTACTCATATCTTGACATTTAAAGGAAAATACATGGATCCTACTACTAGAAATGATACGAATAATATAAGAAAGTATTAGAATCCCTTAATAGTTAATTAGAAAAAATAAATCAAATAAAATACAAATTTAAAATTAATTTATGTGAAACCATAACACCATGTTCATATGAAAATATGAATAAGAAAAATAGGGTTGAAGAAGGTGAGTGGAGAATAGAGGATGAGATTTAGTAGTAACCTTGATGATATCTCTTTTAAATAAGGTATAATCACCTGAAAAGGTAAGGAATAAGGGAGAAAACTTAGGGGAGATGCTTGGAGGGAGGCTTGGTCAAATGAGAGGATAAAGGGATACCTAATACTTAAATACAAATTTCAAATATCCAAAATATCACTCGTTTTTAAAGTTTCATAGGCACTATGCATGGGAAGGGAGCCCATGCACTTATTTTATGAAAATAACTATCCATAACTGGAAAATTATCCACTTATAATTTTTACTACATGGTCTCATGCATAGGTGTGGACCCTCCTTATGCAGGTTGGAAAAATCTTCAAAGTATTTAAATTTTTGACCTAAATCTCAAAATAACTATTATAAATAATAAATAATAAATTAAATACTTGAAAATGAAATCAATAGTTTCATAATTTTTTCCACTATATCACTTTATACCTTCATAAAGTCTCTATGATGGTGATTTATCAAAGATGGGATGATGATTTTCTTCCTTCTTTAAGAATAAACTCAAACTCATGAGGGTCTCACTAAATAACTACAAGAAATGATAATTAAGGAAAAATTATAGGAATCAAGACACTTAGATAAATGAAATTTTAAACTGATCATTTCACATGAGAGGTATTAATAAAAACCAATAAATCAGATTGATGAGTGAACATTAGTTTAGAAATGGCATATCATGCTTTAATCTGATTAAAATTACCAATAAATATTTCTTAATGAGGGGTAAAACCAGATATCATTTATAGATATAGAGATCAAGTTCATGGCATGAAACCCTATCTATCAAGTATTTTTAACATTAAAATATTCAAAACTGGATTACCAATGATGATATTTCCCTACTAGAAGTCTAGAAAAAATTATTATTATGTTTAAATGGTTCTTTAATTCTCTTCTGAGTAGGTATGGGTCAGGAAAGAAACACATTTTACTCATTTAATTTAGAAGTATTTAAAACATAAAAAACTATTCCTTTATCATTCTAGACTATTAGTACCTATGTTCACAACATAGTATATCTGAAATCATATAATTTAACTACTCATACACAAGATTGGTAATGTTACACCATTTCCTTTCTAATGAAAGAAGAAACAAACATTGATGGTTGAAACCACCAACACTAATAAAAGAAAGAGATCATTCTATGGTGGTCTCCCCACCATTTAGATTTCCTATAATAAATCATATCTTGAAGTCAAGTAGCCACCCTTGATGACCCATAAGAAGTGGAGAAAAATAAATGATAACTATAACTTATTTTTCTCTTTCACCTATGAATATGACATTATTAGAAGAAAACATTGATGAAATACATTGATTAAGGTATTTATAAATACTCCTTTAAGTGATTGAAAAACTCTATGATAGGGAACTAGAATTAATATACTATAGAAATTTTACTGGGCTTGAAAACTCATAAAATCTATTATAATAGAATATCTCACCATAAATGTAAGATAAATTAGACAAATTTATACAATAAAAGGAATGCATGGAATAAGATGGAATTTTTTTAAAACCAAAGGAATACCTTGAATTACTAACACATCAACTCTAGGTTTAACATTATTATCCACTTTCACCAATGATTGCACCGTTTCAGGTTGAACGAGAGGATTATTTAAAATGATAACACTATATCCACTTTTTCCATGTGATATTTATCTACTAAAACCTTATATAGGAACCAGATATACACAAATACAACTGGCCTCATAAGATTCCCAACATGAAGTCTTTTTATTCCTTGCATTACTGCAATGATGACATACAAAATAATTACTCTAGGGAGAAATTGAAGTGATGAAAAATAAAGGTATCTTTTTTCCTACCACTCATTTCCCAACCCAACCTACTTTCACTTATCACCACTAGAATTTCCTTTAGTAAGCCTTGGTATAGAGGAAAAATCACTCATATTAGATAATCCTATAACAATTTCCTCAACTTTAACTTCCTACTTTATCATATCTAGATAATTGGTTATACCACACAAGGATACCTTAGGTTAAAGATTAATATGGTGGCTTCTTTCAAAAAATTTATCATTTAGAGTATTATATGAGACTAACTCTGGTAGATATGATACCATATCAACAAAGAAATGATCATATTCCTGTACTAACTGATTATTTTACTTAAGAAAATATAGTTCCATCACCTTCATCACTTTTATGGTATCATGATAGTATCATTACATGAAAAATTCCTTGATTCTTTCCCATGTAAGGTCATTCTATGGCTTAGTATAAATAATGTACTTCCACCACTTCTATCATAGACCCTTGAGTATGAACATAGAAAAATTGAGCTTGAGGGATTCATAAATTTTGAGAAGATAGAAGATCCTCCAAATATTTTATATCTATTCTTATACTTCATAGGAACTATGATCCAATTAAAATATAGGAGGAACTAATTTATGGAACTATAGAACCCAATATCTATACTGATCCAGTCTTTAAGGGACCTTTACTAAAAAATATACCTATAAAAATGGTTTTAAACTATTAGTATATCGCTAGAAACTATTTTTATAGCCTATACTAATGATTTCTAGAAATGTTGGTATGTGGACCATTGGGATACCTCTATACCAATGTTTTTTTTGAAATCCATTAATAAAGGGGGTTCAAAATTTCCTTTTACCAATGGTGTAGTAAACCGTTGGTATTGGATACTATACCAATGGTTATAAAACCATTTTTATAGGATCCCACTACACTAACCTAATAATCATCCTGCATTATCACCTTAAATAACATTCAAACAATATATTTTATACTAAAAACATTTTTTTTGTATTCAAATAATCAAAATACACATTAAATATAAAAAATATATTTTATAATTCAAATCTAATTAGTTGATAATTTAATAATCAATTCAGAAGACATATATATTTAGTTTTCATCTTCAAATACCATCCATATGGTTGTTTTATAAATATTAAGTCATAAATAAAGGGGATTAATATCTCCCTCATGACCATCACTACCATCATTGTCACCACAATCATCATCATCATCATGAACATCCTTACTAACATCATTTATTTCCACATCATTATCACTAAAACCTCAAGGAAAGTTATTTCCCTCACTACCACAAGGACCATCATCACCTAGTGCATCATAATCATCACTATCACCACCCACATCATGAAAATCCTCACAAGAATAATCATATTCAACATAGTCTCATGAATATATCATTATCAATTTATTTTCTTTTGTATCTCTTCAATATTTTTCATTTTCTACATTGAAAAATAAATATACATTTAATATGTAAAAAAAGACAAAATAGGTGACATGAAAAAATTAAGGCATACCAATTATCAAGAAAAACAAGGGATAAGTGGTGATATAACATTAATTTAATAATTGAGAAATTATTCTTACTAATAATGATCAATTTATTTTTTATTTATTGATGTTTTTATTGTTTTTTAATTTTTTTAGTTAATGAGTTAATAATTTAACATTTACAATATCTTCAATAAAGTTTTCCCATAAGGTGTTTATGAAAATTACTCAATGGATTCCCAATGAGTTATCTTTTTAATAGTTATTAAAATATTGTCCCATTATGGAGAAATGGTGGTGGTTGCACATCAATATGTTTGGGTGTCACATGGATGGTATGATTCCATAAAATAGAATAGATCCTAACTCAATTTAAAATTCATGGGGATAATAAAAAAACTTTATTAAATAGTTATTTATTTAGAGACGTAATTGGTAAGAGGTTTTTATTTAATTTTATGGGTTAGTGTGCATTATTTATTTTAATATTGAATTTTATAATTTTAAACAATCATGTTATTAATGTTTTTAGTATAATATTCACTAATTTCATTTATAATCAGTACATTTTATGGTAATTTTTTTATTTTTTTTAAAGTTATTTGATATAAGTAAAAATATTTATGTTTGTATGTTTAAAATAGGTATATTAAACAATACTTTCATTGGAATCTATTTTTAATTAATCTATTGAAATGTTATAAATAAATAAATTTAAAACTTCATTTTGAATGAATTATTGATTTGATACTAAATCATAATGAGTATATAAAAGGGGAATTTTAAACCATAATTTATATGAATTATTTAAGGTAATTTTAAGTGAAGATTCTATGATTTAGATCTAGGAGATTCTACTCATTTTAATGTTTTAAGTTCATTTTTAATGCCATGATTGTTTTTTATTTTTCATTAGTTTTATGATAAAATATATTTTTTTCACTTCTACTCTTAAATAACTACATTAATGAATAGTTTTATTAAAATATTAATTATTATTTTGATTACCTTTTAAATTATTGAATTTATATTAATTATTTTTTAATTCCAAATTGTGTGTGCACGTATAATACTATGTTTTCATGGGTTTAAGTTCTTAAGAACTGCTAGCTTGAAATAAATTAGACATCTAAATTCATTAATTTAATGGTCTATAACATTTAAAGTAATTAATTAATATAGTGGTTTAAGTTTTTGTTCATTTATGTTTTTTTATCAAAATTATGATCAAGGAAAAAGTTATAGTTTTTCAAAATTAAGGTATTTTTTGGAAATCATAAATTATATTAAATAAAAATTCACACACAAACACACATGATTTTATTCCAATTTTTCTTGAAAAAATCATATATATTTTTAATATGGAGACTTAAAGTTAAAATAAATATTTAAACATTTTTGGGTGGTTATATTTGGGATAAAAAGGTTTAAATGGGTTTTGTTAAATTAAAATTTATAGTTTCAATGGGAGGGTTTTTGAAAATAGAGGTTGTGTTTAATTTGTTGTGTGGAATGTGTTTGAAGGGGAATCCGTCTCAGGTCATAAATTCATGTTTGGCTATGATGTATTTTATAGAAAAACTTTTTAAAGAAATAAATAGTTTTCATCTTCTATTTATTTCATAAAAGTATTATGATTTTAATTTTTATACTTATTTTGGAGATGAGTAAATGATTGAAAATGGTTTTTGATGATTAAAATTTATTAAGGTTCAATAGGTTTTAAACTCTTTTTTATTTTAAGAAAATTTAGGTTGAATTCCATTTATGTCTGCTAAAATTTTAGTTTAAGGGAATGTTTGGTTGATGTATATATATTTTGAAATTTCTTGTTTTTAGTAGATTTTATGATGTTCAAATGGTATAGATTATTTTGGGTCTCACATAGATTAAGAATTTATCATTCATTTTTGAACCATGTGTAATATGTGAAACTAGGCATATTGGATTTGTGTTTAGATGATTTTTGTCACGAGTTACAAAAAGGACATGTTCAATAAATGAAATGCCATGAAACTTATAATGTTTCTTAATGTAATGAATGATGAAATTAGGAATATGCATTGAAATTTGTTTCTAAAGGTTAAAATATTTCTCTAATAGATGTATTTTAGTTCCTAAAAAGTCTTGGGAAAGTTCAGAGTCAAAATTTTAAAAAATAGAAAAACACTATGAAATTTTAACACATGCATGTGAGTTTCATGGGTATACACTCTAAGTTCAAACAAAAAAAGTTCATTGATAAATCATTTTTATAAAATATATATTAAATAAAATGAAAGATCTTATATTTGATATATATGTTTTTATCAAGAAAAACATTCATAACACCAACATGACATAATTTATTATCACAATTTTGTAAAAAATATCCAATAATATAATATGAATAACAATTTTAATATAAAATCATTCAAAGAATAATAATAGCTAGTCAAACATAGCATAAGATATGGAATATTATATAATTGAATCATATTATCAGTGACCCAAACAAAGTATAAGACAAGGAATAAGAAACAATTAATATATATGTTTAGTTTAAACTTAGTCGCACATGAAAAATACCTATGTTTTCTCATTCTATATCATAGAAGTTATCCCCAAAGTGTGGATATAATTCATTATACTCAACCACAAACAATGTTTGGAGTTTTCATAATTCATGACCAAGAACTACATTCAACAAAAATCACTAAAAAATTATAAGCAACTAGAGGAAGATCGTTCTTCATTAATACAGAATTGGATGAAAGATATAAAAAAATAAGGTGTAATTAGTGGAATATAGTAGAGAAGTTTGCATAAAGGTATTATAGATCTATGACTCACACATTAAAATTGGGAGGCATTCTTGAAATAAATCTATTATAAATTTAAATTAAAATTGGGGTAAACTAGAAAGATTTAAAGAAAGCCAGTGTAGATAAGAATCCAGTTTACATGTAAACTATTTTTAAAAAAAATCACATTATATCATAATTTATGTCCATTATGTAACACCCTAGAATGTTTTAAGTGTATATTTCTTTTAATTTTCTCCTAAATACTAACCCCATTGCAAATTTTGTTTAAAACCAAAATTTTAATTTGAAATTGAAATTATAGCTTTTGGAGACTTTTTTTAGTGGTTGAGGATACTATGGATGTACCAATATATAGGGTAAATGTTTATTTTTGTTATGTGTTTAGTTATTATTTTAGCAGAACATGAATATTAATTTGGTTTTTAATAATACATAAAATTTTGGAATTGTTTCATTTTAAAATACCTTCTTAAGTAATTCATTATTCATTAATATTTTTTATGAAAATATGATTTATAAATCTTACTTTTTCATTTCATTTTTCTAAATTTACGATATTATATGTTTTTAATATAGCGATAAGTGTGAAATACATTTTGAATCACTCTATTTTAACTAAAATCTGGTTACATGTAAAATGATTTTATAGTTTACATGTAGACTATAAAACCATTTAACATGTAAAATCATTTTAAAATAATATTCCAATAATGTTATGTAATGAGAACAATTTGGTATTTTAAAAATGTGACTTTAAATACCAAATAGATAGTATGGAAATAAAAATTCTCCTTAAAAAGAAATCTTTCAAAACTAAAATATTAATTGAAGAAAACCACTTTTATAAAACTCCATTATATAAAAGAAGAGTTAAAATATTTATATAGATTCATAACTAAATAGATAGTAATTACATTCTATTTTAAGTCATTCATAATCTTGGGCATGAAAATACAGAACTATGGGGATGAAATAACAGAAAAAGAGAATAAAAGTAGTAAAAATTTATGATTTAACCAAAATTTACTTCATATTTCCTAAAACACTAATATAAAATTATAATTCATAAATAATTATAAAATTCACATGATCATTTAATCTATAAAACTAACATAGTTAAATATAAAATTATAATTAATAAATAGTAAAAAATGTACATGAGTATTTGATATCTAAGAAAAACATAGTTAAATTAATTCCACCATTCATCATTATTAAAATGAAAGGGTATAAAATTATTCCCACTATTATCCCATTAAGAGAAAAAAAGAATGTTACTTTTTTTCATATTTATAAACTATAAATATAAGTAAATCCCAATAAAATTAATGAAATATAAAACCATCAGCACCATTGTAATTTAGGGAATGAAAATACAGAAATAAGATAATTTAATAAGACAAAACAAGGAAGTAAAAAACATACCTTGATTATTCCACACAAAAATCATTGTAAAAATGAGGAGGAATGGATGAATAACCAATAAAATCATAGGGGATGGAGATCACTACCAATGGGGAACCAGACACATAATGAGAGGGGGGATCACACCACTTATTTTAAGGGGAAACCTATACCAACAATTTCTAAAACCATTGGTTTAGGTCCATTGGTATAACATATAATTTTAGTAGTGGACACTATAATCCACAACTGAAGTATAAAGGATGATATACCTAGACCGAATTTCATTAACTAGAGAGTTCACTTGAAAAGAATCACTCGCAACTCCCTTTAGAGAATCCATAAATACTTATGGGGAGTTTAAATTCTAAATACAATCAAGGTACAACACAAGAACCCAAATTACACAAAAAAAATTAAAAAAAGAAATTATATAAAAACACTATGAAAATACCATTTATACTATAATAATATCAACCATTTTTTATAAATATAAACCGAAAACAAGGTAACCTCTAATAGGTATATAAGTATCCTTTTTAAAATTACCATAAATAAATTGAATTTTTTTAATAATTTAAAATAAAACCAAATTTATAAATCATTAAAAAATAAAATCCATACAATAAAATTCAAAAAAAGTTTATAAAACACTTTGGAGTCACAAGACAAACTAAAAAAAACAAGCATAAAGAATCACAGTTTAAGATATCAACTAAACCTAACCAAGGGATGATAATACCTCTAAAAACTCATTTAAATTAGAATAAAATAATAAATAAAAAATAATATAAGTCATGAAACCATAGAACGAGAAAAAAGGAAAATAAATTTTCAAGATACATAACCTATACACATGGTCTGTACCCCATGCACACTTAACATAAAAAATGGGATTGAGCATATAGGTTTCACAGAAAATCCCATGGGTTTTGTGTAAGTTGGAATTAGTAATTTTGGTCTGTTTTATAAATAGTCCAAAACATGATTCTTATCAGAGTCCCACACCCTTATGAATTTATCTGTACATATATAGGCTGACCATGGGTGTTTATTATTTATTTAAATAAATAATTTATTTTTTTAAGTCTAAACATTGAAACTAGGGGCCCTTTGACTATGATCCCTATAACTTTTGACCATGATCCTAATAAGAAGTACCCTTTCAATGCTAATTTCACTATCAAATACCCAACTAAAATATTTAGTGATGGGGAAAACCTCACCTCCATAATTGAACTTAATATTTCCCCCTATGATAAATCTTGTATCATGCCCAATTATGCAATCACTTATGAGGTTTTATTTACCCTAACCCTTTTACTTATACTCCTCACTAGATTTTGTGTAGGTCCAAGGTATATATTTTTCTTCTCTCAATTTTTGGTGAATAAACTTTCTTTAAAATATTATTCTCATATACCCTTATGGTGTTGTTGATGAATTTATCGCAAATTTATATTGAAAAACTTTTTATTATCATTATTAGTGTCTTTAATACCAGTTCTATTACTGCTATAATATATTTATAGGTATATATACATGGATCAAAGATTTTTTAAGAAAAAATATATTAATATTTTCCCAACCATCTCACTTTTGTGAAGGATTTTTTTTCTAGTGTTTCAGGAGCAAATCAATGAAAAAAATCCAAATTAGGTAGTAGATTATATGAATTGAGTTATCTTATTATTATCTTATATTTTAGTATTATTTTAACATTGATTATATTCTAATGAATCAAATTTTTTTAGTATTATTTTCTATCAAGATGGTCACCTTCACCCTACCTCTTTCCTATTTCCTATGTGTCTCAAAAATTTCCACCTCACCTAAAAAATGGGTTTCCCATGGTAATTCGCAGACTATATGAAAAATGGGATGGTCTTGTAAAAATTTACCATATGAAAAATGGGCTAAAATTGGAAGAGTCAAAATGGGTTCAGATCATATGGGCCTGGGCAGTTTAGGTCTGGCATTCCTGTTTGTAAGCCTAGTGCACACTACCCATGAAAATGTTTGGTTGTACTTATAATATCATTTTCAAGATGAAATTTAATAAACATGTATAATAAATCAAACCCAAACTCAAAATAAAACATCCATAACATCCCCTAGAAACTCAAGACTCATCACGATAAGTGTTTTTTAGACACTTAACAACAACATACCTCTTGAGTTCTAAAAATACCATATTCTATATACTTTTACTTACCAAATAACATAAAATAAAACTGGGAACTCTAATACTATTTTTATGAAAATAACCAAGACTGTGCTAACCTGACACATAATCCAACCTATCACACAACTTATGGAACATTCCCAATTTCCAAAGGCTGACAACTAGTGTCATGGGATCAAACCATTCTTTATTGGGAACAATTTCACTTGATAAACTAATAAATAAAATGAAATATCCACCAAAAATTTCATCATAAACTTTCTACATTTTAGAGGATTACACATATTAAATAATTAGTTTTAAAATTCATGAACATACCAAATTAGGCTTAAATAAATAACCAAATATCAACCCACTATTAAAGTAATAAATAAAATGACCAAAGTAAATATATGACCACATGATCCACAATTTTATAAAATAACAAAAATATAACTAGAAGGATATCAAAAGAGGTAGATGGGATGATGTGGCATGATATATGTGATGAACTAGAAATACATATCCAAAAAGAAGGCCCAAACCATCCATATCCATGTGATAAGTTAATATTATTCACTTATCACCTTCATAACACCTAAACCGTAAGTTAAGGTCTGTTCTCTATATCCAAGTTATAATTCATATATACATGTATCATAAAATAATATAGTCTACATAAACCCAAAGTGTGTATGTTGGGTGTGAGAAATAATGACTTTTAAGATTCCATTAAATGATCCATGCATAACATACTAGTTTGAAATACAAATAAGAAATTTTAATTTTTATATTTTATAATAAAAACAAGTAACACACTTTTATCATAAGTAATCTACTTCTTTGAAAGTAATTAATTCATTTAATTTGAAATAAAATCCAATTTTCAATTAATTAAGAAAGGATCGAATTGAGTATAAAGTAAACTGATTAAACCTTGACATAAAAACCCACTTAAATAAAATAATACCATTGAAATAGGTAATAATTTTTTTAGACTAAATTGAGGGAGTTTTTTGATACATAAAAATTTTGAGATGGTGAAAGAACCCCAAGAATAGATGTTTTTAAGGGGTGGAGGGTTTACTAAAGTAAATATCAAGTGGATATGATTTATTGAATTTGGTGTTGAATTTTGTTTTCAACACATAAACTATTATTTAAATAATATTCAATCTTAGTTGATTCACATTATTTTAGGTTATATGAAGTTTATTCTGAAGCTTGTAATTTATTAGAAGTGATAAAGAGTTTAGTGGTGCTTTCTGAGAGGAATGAAATGAAGGTAGACTCATTACACCATGGATAGATCCAAAATAGCTGTAATACTAGTATATGAAGAAAAATGGATTGGATACTCAGTAAAGGGTTTTCTTTGGAATGTTATGTTCCAAATAAGAAGTCCAAAATATACCATGGTGTTGTATATAAGATGTTGTAGTGGTGGAAAAAATGGGGAGTTCAACTTGGAAACATGAATTTTAGAAATTGGTTTCATTTTTAATATCCCTTTTATGTAATTGGGTTAGATCATCATACCAGGGAATATATCCTAATTCACAATTTTTTAAAAAATAGGATAAGATAAATAGTGATAAAAAATAGGGATACTCTCAAGGGGTGTGTATAGGGATTTAAATGACATCGACTACATTATGGTCGAACGAAGGTATCCATTTTGAGTAAATTTATAACACCTAGTGGTCTATACCCAAGGAAGTGTGATGTATTGGTTAAAAGAGTGGTTCTCATTTAGAGATTAAAACAAGGAATGGTTCATGTAATTGTGTGAAAAGTACCTGTCTAAAACGATGAAGGGATTCCAATCTATGTCATGGGGTATACTGCTCTAGAGTTTGAATGAACACAATTTTTTCACATAACATAGTGAATCTTGGATGGGTGTTTTGAGAATGGTTTTAGAGTAGTTCATATTGGTTGAACTAAAATTTCTTAAAATATTCTGTGGTGAAGTTCAACATGTATTGTTCATGAAGAATATATACAATTTGAGTTTTTTTACTGATGCGGCCCACTTGGGGTGAGGAACCATGCATTTTTTTCTAATGAAAAAATTATATATTTTATTTATATTAATCACATGGATTCATATTAATAGTTATTATTATAAGCTTAGAAACAATTTTAAGTTATGGGATGAGAATATGATTTTTCATTTGGAGAAGGTAGTATCATTTATTATAACTAAATTATTTTCCATGTGTTATATGGTTTTGTTTAAAAATTATTTTTTAAAGTTTTAGAATTTTAATTTTATTAAATAAACTTTATTTTTAGATTAAAAATATCAAAATTAGATTATGATTATTTTTTTTATATTTTTCTAAAAATGTTAATTTTTGAGTAAATAATGGAAAATATTGTTTTTACACAAAACTGTAACGTTTATGAAATCATTATAATATAGGCATGAATTAAAAATTTATGAAACATTTTTATTAGAAATAATGTATTTAAGGAGTAAAATAATTCATTCAAAATTATTACATTGAATTTATAAACCTATGTTTAATATTTTTGAACTTAAGTTATATTTTATTCTCATACAAAAAAACAATTTTTGGTTTTATCCTTTTAATTACATATTCAAAAGGTTCTATTCAGGTTTGGATTGATTTTAAATTAATAAAACTCTTGTTATTTAATTATAAACTAGTAAATGTCATGTGAATTAATACTATTCATGATATTGGTGTAAATTATTTTTATGCTTAAAAATGATATTTTTCTAAAATTTGTTTTTATTGCATTAAGTATACTTTTATTAAAATTATTTTTACCACATATAGAAATTAAATATTGAAAAATTGTTTTCATAATTGAAATAATCATGTTAAAATTATGTTATAAGGTAAATTTTATTTTTAGGCATAAAAATAAGTCACTGAGGTAAAAAATGAGTTACCACAGTTAAAGTAAATTATGATAAAAAGTTAAATTAAGAGGAAAAGGCCTAAAATATTTGAAAACTTATAAATTATTTTTTTATGAGTGTTTTATCAAATAATACTCACTCAAATCCATTATTTTTCACTTTTGGATCCATTTTACTTTGAAATTGACATGACTTTAATATAAAGTAGATAATATTTACAAAAAATGACACCTCTCTCACTTATAAATGGATCCCTTCACCACCCCACTTATCCTCACAGATAAATAATATTATCTATAAAAAAATATGATAAAAATCTTCCCAAATATCTTTCCAACTTCCTAGATGTTCTTTTCTAACCAAAGGACCAATCTAGGAAGGCTTAAGTAGAGTCCTAAAGGAGGATATCCATAAAAGAGGTAATTGTCTTAACCATGCTATTTCAAGTTTCTTTCTTCTTCCATCATATCTAAATCTAGTATAAAAATAATAATATAATGAAATAAATATAATTAGTATAATTAAATTTTATTATGTATTTGTAACAACCGTTATCTGCCTTCCTCTCATCCATTGGAAAATGAAAATGTCGTCCGTATTACGTTCAGACTACCGCTCCCATGAATAACATATTTCATTTTTTATCACCGCCTTATTTGGATGGTGAAAAAAATTATATTAATGAAGTAATATTATATTTATAATATTATTAAGTTTCTATAAGGATAAATAGTCCATTATATTAAGAATATTAATAATAAATGGTCATTGTAAAATTTAACCGCCTAAAATGAGGATACCGGGACACTTTATAACTAATAACTTCTTAAATTCTTCTTTCATTTATTTTATTCATATAAATATTATTTAATATAATTTATCACATCAATAAAATGTTTTTTAAATCATTAATATTATGTAAAAGTGATATTATTATGATACAATATTATATTCTTACTTACTTAGTCGTTATAAAGTTTTATTGTTTGAGTCAGTTTTATAAACTACATGAACGATGTTATAATGTTTATACCTTGAATGATTAATAAAACTTATATAATGGTAAAATTATGTAATAATTATAAATTTAAATTATTTTCATGATTATATTATGGCAATATACATACACATATTTGATAATAAAATCAATTTTTTTTATGAAATCAAAATTTATAAAAATAGAGATTTTTAGGTGTTCTGTACGAAATGTCACCATAAGTTCCATAAAATGACCATAGTAATCCATAATTATATCAAAAAGTTTATTAAATATTAATTTAATATTTGAATGTTAAAATATCCATAATAAAAATGGAATTAAAAATGAATAATTATGCTTATTTTAAACCATAAAAAACAAGATTATCAAGGAAGATTCACGAAAAAGTAACCTTTTCATATCCTATTAGAATAAATTCTCTATGGAATGATATAAAATCTACATATTTAAACATATATATATATATTTGAACCATTTTTCTAGGAATATTACCATTACTATGATACCTAATCCATTTTGGAGGTTATGAACCAAACGACCCTAAATCGACTAATTTGAACTACACTGATTTGGTAAATAACTGAAATGTGATAATAAATGTAATAAAATAAATAATAGTAATTGAATGAAAATGAAAATGGTTCTTAATAAATTAAATAATTAATATAATTTTTTATTAATTAGGGTATAGGATATATGAGGTGAGTTGGGAATCGAGGAAATGGATTTTCTTTTAAACCTTATTTTAAATGTTTTGATGTTTTTCTTTCTACTCTATTTCCTTTATGTATATATAATTTTAAGAATTTTATTATTTTCACTTAAATGATTTAAAAATGTAACTTTATATTATATTTTACATACTTTACAAGGGTTTAAAATTTAATCTTTTTAATGTTTTCTATACATGTCATTTTTGACTTTCTTTATAAAGGAGGGAATATGTTTTTTTTATTTTTTTTGACTTAGTTGATTTTTCATGCCATCATGTACATTATTCATTATGAATCCTCCTTTAAAAATTTTCATGGTTTTATAAAGTAAATTAAATTCACATTATTTTTCGAATTTTTCTTTTTAAAGAGTTATCAAAGAAAATAATATTTCTTCTTATTTTTATATGATAACTATCATCTTTTATGATTACGGGTTCAAATGAATGTTTTTATGAGTTTTATGATGAAAGTGAATTACTCCATGTGTTTTATTCATGTAGTGGTTCTTATAAATTATATATGATGATTTATGGATTGGATATAACCCTCCAAATCCTTGGGTAATTATTTTTTCTTCAGATAAATTATATTGGAATTAGCTGGTGAAGTTATTCCATTTGTAAGGGAGATTGTAAGGGTGGTTATAAGAGTGATATGAATAAGATGTCCCAAGAATAATCCATAATCATGTTTTTAACTTTATTATTGATTACGATATGCATTATGAAAATCTATGAGAAATGAAGTTGATTTCATGAGTATGTAAGTGATTATTTGAGGTTAAAGTTTATTATGTAAAAGTTATCTTTCTCATGGTTTTTCATTATTTTCCATGGAATAAAATGTTTCCTTTATTTTTATATTACATATTGAGATTTATTTTCTAATACCATATTTTCAAATGATTTTATAGTATTTAAGGATATTTAAGAAGTCTAGGAAGGTTAATATTTCAGTTATGAAGGCACATCTTAAATACAGAAAGTGTGACATAAATGAAACACGAGTATCAATTTATGAACCTATTTTTATGGAAAAAATATACACTATATGAAATTATTATATATTTTTTCATGTAATGGTTTCCATAATTATCTAAAACTCTAAAACTAAAAGGATATAATAATGCAGAAGAATGAAATCCTTGTTATAAATCTTGTAATTATGCATTGGTTATGTGTGGACTGTTATACTTGATAATAGAGTAAGGTTTAGAGAACTTTATAGGTTATAAGAAACACTTTAAATATGTTATTTTATGTTTATATTATAATGATAGATTATTTTATTACTCTAAGGGTTTCTATGTTTTTTATCTAGTATATGTCAATTTTAGAATGGTTTTCTATAGAGGTAACTAGATGAATGAATTAGGAAGGAAATAATAGGAAAATATCCTTTTGAATCCACAACTAAAAATGGATGGTGGTAGAGTTGAGTAGTTTTTGGGTATGTCAACTCAATTAACATAGTCTATAAATGGTGTTACCCATGCAAGAGAGTGAAAAAATTATCTATATAGTAATGTGTAAATAGTGGAGCATTTCATGTGACAACACCCTCTGATATTTGGTGGAACCTTAAGCCTAGTGTTAGCTGATGGTTGGATCAATGATTTAAATAAGATATTTTATGTTTTGGGTTGTTTAGATAATCAAATGGTAACTCTTTAAATTTATTATCTTGAAGGTAAAGTTTATCAGTAAAAAAATTTGATTAATAATATTAAGGATGAGAATGATATTGTCACCAAATAAAGGAAGTCATTTAAAGATATTTTTATTGGAAAATATTTTCCTAATTTTATTTGAATTAGGATGTAAAGGAAATTTTTGGAGTTAAAGAAGAAATATGAAGAATCAATTGATTATTATGAAATTAATTTTACCAGATTGGATAGGTATGTGATAAATTTTATTATGGACTATGAAAGTAAAATTGATAGATTTTACATAGGTTTAAAAAAAATTATAAAGGGGTTTGGTTACTCATGAATATAAAATTTATGATGGAATTTTTTAGTGTTTTGAGAAGTATGAGATTTATTTTTTTGACTTTTATGGATCTCATAACAATAAGCATAAAAAGCGGTCAAGGTGGAAAGAGATAGAGAAATAATCTAAAAGTAAATATGATGGTAATATAATTCAATTTTATTCTTATCCTAAATTTGGTAAGAATAATTATGGGGAGTTTCTTATGAAATTAGAAAATTTTCACTGAAGTGTTAAAATTGGACATTTGGATCGTGATTTTAAAGAAATGAGCAATGGTTATGCCAATAATGGTAATAAAGAAGTGATTTTTTTAATTGTAATAAGATGCTCCATTATGAAAATGTGTATTTAAATACATGAATAGAGGGTTGAAATCATCATGATCATAAGAATAAAGGTTTGGAAATGTCATTTTCTTAAACTATAATTGATAATAGTCTATAGAATGAAGTGATTAAAAGTAAATTACCTGTTTACTCAAACTTTTCTAATGTCTTGTTTGATTCTGGATCTATGAATTATTTTATTTCTTGGAAATTTTAAAGTAAATAGAAATATCACTTTATGAAATGGAAATAGAAATATTAGTAAAAACTCTTGGTGGTGGTATTAAAGAAAAAAGTATCTATAAGAATCTTCCTATAATTATCTGTAAATTTTTCCCCTATAAATATTATTATATTATCCATAATAGAGTTTTATGTTATTTTAGGTATGGATTGACTTTTGGGTTGTCATGCTAAGATAGATTGCAGAGTTAAGGAATCCATATTTGATATTCTGAATGTCTATAAATTTGTATATAATAATGATTTTATACCTATGATAATATATCAAGAAGCTGATAAATTTATTAAACATGGGAGTGAAAGTTATCTAGCACATATCCATAAAAATAAGGGAGTTATTCTACTTAATTATGTGCCTATGGTAAATTAATATTTTAATGTATTTGATGATGATTTTCTTTGTATTATTCCTGATTGGGAGGTTAAATTCACCTTTGAATTAGTTCTTGATGCTAAGAAAATTTTCAAACCTCCTTATTAAATAGATATAGTGGATATTTTTTAATTGTAAATGAAATCACAAGAATTACTTGATAAGGGTTTCATTCAACCTAGAACTTCACCTTAGGATGATCCTATTTTGTTTTTTATAAAGAAAGATGGTTCTGTGAGGTTTTTAATTGATCATGGAGCACTGAGTGACATTAATATTAATAAAAATATACTTTTCCTCATATTAATTACTTGTTTGATCAACTCTAGGGATGTCAATATTTTTCAAAGATTGACCTCAGGTATGGATATAATTAGTTTAAGGTAAAGGAAGAAGGCATTTCAAGGACAATGTTTCAAACTAGGTATGGCCATTATGAGTTCATGGTTATTCGCTTTAGGTTAACAAATGCACCGTTTGTATTTATAGACCAAATTAATAGATTAATCCTTGGGTATTTTGGATAAATTTATGGTGGTATTCATTTATGATATTTTGATATGTTTTTAAAAATTATGAGGATAATGAGAAACATTTGAGAATTGTTCTATAGAACCTTAAAGAAAATAAGTTATATGGAAAAGTTACTAAAAATTATTTTTGGTTATGACAAATTTGATTCATTGGGAATATTATAAATAGATATGTAATAATACTTGATCCAACTAAAACTAAAGTTATGGAAGAGTGAACAGAACCTACCAACGTCACTTAGATTAAAAGTTTTCTAGGACTAGCAGGTTATTAATGAATTTTTGTTGAAAACTTTTATCATTTATATTACTCAATAACTAAGTTAACTTAAAAGGTATTTATATTCATTTGGATAAAGGAATGTGATGCATGTTTTCAAGAATTAAAAACAATAATGGTCAATAATCTAGTATTGGAATTTCCATCAAGAAACATGTAATTTATTATTTATAGTGATGCTTCATTGAAGGGAACTGGGTGAGCTTTGATGAAAAATGATAAAATAACATCATATACATCATGAAAATTTATACTATATGATCAAAATCATCCAACACATAATTTTGAACTTGTGGTGGTAATTTTTTCTTTAACAATTTAGAGTAATCATTTATTTTGGTAGAAATTATATATATATATATATATATATGAATCATAAAAGTTTAAATTATATATTCACTCAAAAAATCTGAACATGAGGTATAGAATATGGTTGAAAATGATAAAGAATTATGACTGTACGATTCACTATCATCTAGGTAAAAAAAATAAGGTAATTGATTCTTTGAGTCAAAAGGAAAATACATCATTAATCATGTTATGTTTATAAAATGCATCATTACTCATGTTATTTTTAGAAAATGCATCATTAATCATGTTATGTTTTGAAAATGATCCAATAGTTAATGATTTAATGAAAGTTTAACTAGAATTAATTTATAAAAAAACTATTCTTTTTTGGCTCAAATATCAGTACAATAATCCTTATTAGAAAAAATTAATAATTCTTAGAAGGAAGATCATAGTTTGTAAAGAAAGATATATAACTGGTCAAATAAGGAAAGTTACATTAGTTTAATATTGATAAAGAATGTGTTGTAAGATTTGTAAAGAGGTTATTTATACTAGGTGTATCTCAATTGAAAAAGGAATTATTTAGAGAGGCTCACTGATCTCTATATTTTTTTCATCCTCGTTACACTAATTTGTATAGTGATATTTAGGAATATTATTGGTGTAATGGAATGAAGAAATATATTTTTGATAATACCTTGAAATGTTTTATTTTTCAATAAGTTAGAGTTAAATAAAAACAAAGAAAAGGAATAATTCATCCATTTCCTATTCAGAATGGAAATGAGAGTATATATCCATGGATTTAATAGCAGTATTACCAAATGCAAATTGAGTTAATAATTCAATATGAGTTATTATTTCCCATTTGACTAAATCTACTCATTTTATTACTATTCAAGATGATATATATTTAGATAATATTTTTGAATTTATCTTAAATGGATACTCAAGTTAAATTGAGTCACTATATATATTTAATCTAATCATAATATAAGATTTACATACAATTTTTTAAGGGAATTTAGAAGTTATTGGGAACTGAGTTAATTTTTAGTACAACTTTTCATCGTCAATCTGATAAAAAACTATAGCAGATAATTCAAAATTTGGAGGATACACTTTGATCTTTCTCATTGGATTATCATGAATGTTGGGTTTAATACCTTTAATTAATTAAATTTTCTTATAATAATAGTTTTAATTCAAGTATTTAGATGACACATTTTGAGGCATTATATGGAAAGTGATGTCAGACGCCAATATATTAGGATGAATTTAGAGATAAATTTTTTTAAGGACCTGAATGAGTAGAAGATATGGTTGAAAAGGAAAATATGAGTCAACACTATATATGGGTAGATCAGAGTAGAAGAAATATTTATATAGATAACCATAGGAAATATATTTCATTTTAGGTAGTAGACTATGATTTTCTTAAAATATCTCCATAGAAATATGTGATGTGTTTTATTAAGAATAAGAAATTAAGAACATAATTTGTTTTTCTATATTAAATTCTAGAGAAAATGGGATAGTCTAATTACTAAGTATACTTTCCTATGATTTTATCCTAGGAATATGATTTGTTTCATGTTTGACTATTAAATAAGTATGTACTTGATGCATCTCATGTATTAATCTTAGAAGTGGTACAGTTAAAGGGGAATATTTCTTATTAGGATAAAATGGTTCCACTTATTGATCATAGAGAGTAATTTTTATTAAATAAAGTGACTCACCAGGTTAAATTTTTGTGGAAGAATCATATGTTTTAAGAAGAAACATTTGAACTCAAAATATATAAGATAGAAAAATGTCCCCGCATGTTTATCAATGAATAAAATTGCAAGAACACAATTTCCTTAGGGGGGATGTGATATCATAGGTATTACTTCTAATGAATCAATTATAAATTTTATTTATATTAAATATATGGATTCATATTAATGGTTATTATTACAACCTTAAAAATAATTTTATGTGATGGAACAAGAGTATGATTTTTTATTCGGAAAAGGAAGTAGTTTTTATTCTAAATAAAATGTTTTCCATGTGTTATTTATTTCTTTTAAATTTAATTTCTAATTTTTATAATTTTAATTTTATAAAATAAACTTCTTTTTTTTGATTCATAAAATCAAAATTAGTTTAAAATTAAATTTTTACATTTTTCTAAAAAGGTTTATTTTTGGGTGAATATTGGAAAACATAGTTTTTACACAAAACTATAACGTTTATGACATCATCATGATACAATAATGGCATAAAAATTCATGAAACTTATTTATAAAACAAAAATGTATTTAAAGAGTAAAATAATGCATTTTAAAGTAGTATGTTGAATTTATAAACCTATGTTTAACATTTTGGGGCTTAAGTTTTATTTTATTCTAATATAAAAAACTATTTTTGTTTGTTTTCTTTTAATCACATATTTAAAAGGATCCCTTCCATTTTATATTTATTATAAATTCATAACACTCTTTTTTTAATCATAAACCAATAAATTTCATGTTAATCAATACTATACTTTATTTTAGTGTAAATTCATTTTTATGCTTAAAAAAGACTTTTTTCTAAAAATTATTTTTATTGCTTTAAGCCTACTTATATTAAAATTAATTTTTTTTATCTCCATTATGATTTTAATTTAAAAAAAATGTTTTTTATATTTTAAATATACATGTTCAAATTATGTTATAAGGTCAATTTTACTTTTAGGCATAAAAATAAGTTACCGAGGTAAAAAATGAGTTACCACAGTAAAAATAAATTATGGTAAAAAGTTAAATTAAGGGGTAAAGCATAAAATATCTCAAAAATTATCCCTTATTTATGTATATGATAGGTTTATAAACCAATAATCATAACCTATACATTATTTTACACTTTTTTATTCACTTTCCTTTGATTGTGACATGCCTTTAATATAAAGAAATTAGTCTTTACAAAATTGTCATACCTCTCACTTATTAAAGGATCCATTCACACCCACTTCTCCTCACACATAAAACATATTATATTGAATAAAATCTACCGAAAACCCTTATATAATCTCTTTCCCACATTCTAAAGGTTCTAATATCAGCAAAATACCAATATAAAAAGGCTTAAGGAGAGTCCTAAAGGAGTACATCCAAGGAAGTGGTAATTGTCTTAACTGAGTAATTTTAAGTTTATTTATTCTCCCAACTCATAAAAATCTATTATAAACACACTTATATAATTAAATAAGTATAATTTTTATATTAAAATATTAATATTTTGATGAAACGACCATTATATACCTCCCTCTCATCCGTTGGAAAATGAAAATGTTGCGTAAGTTACGCAAGGAATACCGCCTCCATGAATGATGTATTTAGTTTTTCATCACCACCATACATGGATGGTTATGAAAATTAAATTTATAAATTAATATTATATTTATATTATGATTAAGTTTCTATGAATATAAATTGGATATTATATTAAAATTATTAATAGTAAATGGTAATTTTAAAATTTAACCACCTAAAACGAGAATACCAAGACACTTTGTAAGTAATAACTTATTATATTTCTATTTAATTTATCTTATTCATATAACTCTTCTTTAATCCAATTTATTACTTTAATAACATGTTTTTGAAATCATCAATCTTATATAAAATTGATAATATTACCTTAGAATAATATATTCTTACTCATTTGATCATTATAACATGTTCTTATTTGGGTTGGTTTTAACACTTACATAAATGATGTTTGTAACAACCTGGATCCAAAACCCAATATCCTAGATATAGTGACTTACTTTATTAAATTGGTATAAATACAAGAAATAAAATCCCAAATGATTGATCAACTTAGCAGTTTTGGATAACCATATACATATATGATACCCATTTTACATTGGGATTAGAAAATGAAACATAATACATAAAAAATATAATAAATTTCATCCTTTAAAACCCATTCAAATATTTATTCTTCATAACCTGGGGAAAGGAAAAAAATAAGGGTGATCTAAAATTCCTATTAAGGGTTAAGTATAACAGAATCTATCATTAATCAATAAGCACAATCATCATGGTAGGGTAAATAACTGAGCACACATGCCATTTAAATAACTTGATAAAGAGTTATTAATATTTTAAGATAATTAATTGAAACACAATCCATTTAATCAATAAAAAAATCATAATATGGAATGAATAAATGATGATCGAATAATGACATATAAATAATCACATGACCTTGAAACTTGACCATGGATATTCTAACTAATCAAATAATCACATGGAATATCAATAATGATAGAATGAATAATGTTGGACATCTAAACTATCATGATCTATACTCAAGAAAGTTACTGTCTAGATCGATCCTCATGATAGTTTAATTCTATGGGTAGAAGCACATTTGATTTGGACAGTTGATTTGTTTCATGAGACAACTGATTCATCAATGGGATTTCATTAACCGATCCCCAAACTGTGTACTATATTTCCAAAGAATTCCTCACATATCTAATAATATATTTAATTCATAAATAATTCACCTTATTATAAAGTATCCATATTGTGTAAAAATACATATTTATCAACATTTTCCCAGTTAATCATATAACTTTCAAAGTAAACACCATATGTAAAAATATTATACAGTTTAGGAAAGAATCATATCCATCACACAAGAATATGGATATTTAATTTAAATTTAATTTTCAATGAAAAATTATCACAATAAGTTTATTTTTAGGAGGAAGTTAACAATCACAAAAAAGTGAGATTGCGCAATAACTCTTACCATTGGGTAATTTTCAAGTTAAATCATCTTAGATGAAATAATCCAAATTAGAAATTAAAATAAAATGAATAATTAATTATTCAGGATATTAAATGTCAAAGGTTTATTATATACACCACATAAAAGTGAATTGGTGCATAATAACAAATAATTCTCAATGGAATGTAAATTGAGACGAAATCCCTTACCTCACGTTTTCTTTTGGGTGAATGTGAATTAACCTCATGTATAGTGGTTTTAAACATGTTATTAACTTATAAAATAACCATATTAGTATTTATGATATCATATATGATCATTTTATAACATATCATCACCCATTTGTTAATAATATTTCATTACTTTCATTGTTCTAGGTGTTAATTTTCTGGTTTTCTCATTCACAAATTATTATAAAAGTTCTGATTCTTGTTCATATTAAATAGTTTTATTATATCTATAATAATAATAACGAAATAATTATTATATTTATACATTATTTATAATTTTAAAACCAATCATGAACGATGGTTATGAAAAATTAAGTACATTACGATCATTGAGATGGTAGGCCTTACATATGCATGAGAAACATTTCCATTTTTCATCGATCATTATAAAAAGAAGGTAAGTAATATTTTAACTTTACATAATGATAATAATATAATTAATACCATATTATATACTTATATATTTCATACATATGGTGTGATGATGAAAAGAGAGTCACATCGCTTCGTGAAGGCGGTAGTTCGCACTTACATGAATGATGTTATCATCTTTACGTGAGTGAAAAGGAAAGAAAGAAAATGATATATATTATATTTTTTTTAAAACTATAAATATGTTATTAATATAATAATTATTTCATTTATATCCCATAGAATCATTAAATTTATATTTATCACCTTCTATGTGTAGCGTTAGTGAATGATGAATCACATCGCTTCACAAGGAAATAGTCCACCGTACACACAAGCAATGATATCGTATCTACTAAAGAATGGAAGGTAAAAAGATATATATTATATAATGAAAAAAAGTTATAAATATTTTATAAATATCATATATATACTTTATATACACCATAATATCCAACCTTGATAGGTGTAAATGGAAAAATGAATGACATCGGTTTGTGAGGCGGTATCCACGACACACACGAACGATGATTTTATAACCCATTTTATGGAAGTGTAGATGGTTTTAGGTTATTAAATTATTATAAAAACAACACATAATATGTAATATACTAATTTATCCTATAATAATGGTTTAATAAAAATTTAAGGAGATGGAGAAAGAAGAAAAATAAAGGTGGTCATTGAAGAACATTACTTATTCTTCAGGTATCCTCCTTAGGTTTACACTAAAGACTTAAAAGGTAAGATTTATGCCCAAAATAAGGCCTCTAGTATGAGTGTATGGAATTTGGGATGTGATTTGGTCAAGGTTTGTATGATCCAAATGGCTTGATAAGTGTGGAGAAGGGAGGAGAGTGAGTGCCCTTTTATAGTTGAGGAGGAGTGAAACTTTTGTAAATACCCAAAAGTATTTACTATTGGGAGGTAGATATTACCTAAAGTGGATAAAATATTGATAATTATTGGATTGGACACTTCCAAAATACTATAAAACACAGGTTTTAAACATTTTCCCCTTAATTTCCACATTTATTTATTTTTACCATTTTGGATTTTTACTAAGGTAACTAGTTTTCTAACCTTGGTAATTTAGCCATTAAGACTAAATAAAAGTAAAAATTAATAGATAATTTATACCCAATTATTATAATTATTAAATAAAATTTATAAACTAAAAATCCTTTATGCATTGAAAATTTATTTTAACACAAGCACACGTAACTTGAAAAAACACCGCATTAACCTTAACTACACTAACGAGGTTTTTACTATTCAGGGGTAAATTTATTCATTATAAAAGAAAAATTGGTCTCTCGATGGAACATAGTTGATATTTATTTTCACTTAAAAATAACTTAGTATAATATTTTATTTTTATTAATTTTAAATCATATAATAAAATATAATTTATCATAAAATAACATTAATGTCAATTTTGACATTATTAAATTAAATTGAATTAAGAAATATCAAGAAAATGATTGAATTCAAATATATTATATTATAAACTATGTAAGATGATATATTGATTTAAAAAAATAATGTCATATAAAAATTCATTCAATTTACTTCACTTTTATTATATTTAATATTAGTTATTTTATTTTTTATTAACTAAATAATTATTACATTGTCATTTCTTAAGAATTTTAAGTAACTAATTCATATCTAAAAATTAACGATAAGTTATTATGATAAAGAAAGGAATTTATATTTCAAAATAATATATATTACCATACCAATGTTGTTTTTCTCCTATCATAAGGATTTATGGATATTAAAAGTAAGAAAAAATCTTTTTTTTAATATTTTTATTTACTTAACTTATTATATGGGTCATATTCCAATAAAAGTGGAAGGGAATTTCTATATTTCAGATAATTTTATGGTAAATGGAAAAATAAACTCATTAAATAAAATTAATATAATATCTTAAGTTATTTTCACTCTTATCATTCTAGTTTAACCCTTAATAAACTCATTTTTACATTAACTACAGTAATTAATTTTTACTACATTCACAATTCATTTTGGTCAAAAATTAATTTAACCTTATTATAAATTATAAAATTTTATAATTGAAAATATTTAACCCATTTTTCTAAATTAAATTCACAAAGTATAAAAATTTAATTTAAAATTAATCTCGCAGACGTGATGAGAAAGCAGGTTTTCAAAGTGAAAATGCTCAAAAGTTTACAAATCCTTTAAATCTAATTTCAATATGAAAAAGATTCCAATAAATTATATTGGATTAATTAATACATAATTGGACTATATTTTCTTTAAAACCAATTAAAAATATAATTTAACATTATAAATTATTAAAATGAAAAGGCAGTTTCCAATTAAATCTAGTATTTTCCCATATTCATCAAAAAATGAAACTTTTTAGAAAAATAACAAAAATTAACCCTAAATTAATTTTGATATGATGATTTAAAAAATTAAGTTTATTTTTTCAAATAAATTTTATAAAAGTTTTAATCTTTTTAAATTAAGTGTGAAAAGTGTGACTAAATAATGTTTTGTTTAAACCCGATGTTACGTGCATCATAAGCTATCTACAAAATTAAATTTATTCTTAAAGAAATTTATTGTAAAATATTGTGGTGTTAAATTTTATAATTTTTATGTCATGAATTATTAATAAAACTTTAATAATGGTAATATTATGTAATAATGATAAATTTAACATGTTTTCATTATTATAAATTTTTAATATACATTGTATATTTTTTAATAAAAACAATTCTTTTGACAAAATCAAAATTTAAAAAAAGTGATTTTTAAAGTGATCTGTGTGAACCATCACCATCAGTTCCATAAAATGAACATAATCCATAAATATATAAATAAAATTTATTAAATCTTAATTAATCTTATATAATTTTGAAATGTCAATCATAATAATGGAATTAAAAGTGACCAATCATGGTTATTTTAAACTATCAAAAAACAAGATTATCAAGAATGATTCATAGAAAAGTAACTATTTTATAACCTATTGAACTCCTTTGTTTCAAGAATTATATGAAACATATAACTTGGAATATATAAAACTTATATAACCATTAGATAATTAATCTCATCCTTACTAGGATACCAAACACATTTCTAATATTATGTACCAAACAACCCCAAAGCAACAAACATAAACTATACTGATTTAGTAAATAAATGAAACAAGATAATAATTGAAATAAAAGGAATAATAATAAGGAAATAAAACGAAATTTTTTCTTAATAAAGTAAATAATTAATATAATTTTGTTACTTATAAGGGTATAGGATATATTAAATGATTTAAGACTCATGGTAAGTGAGTTTTCTTTTAACCTTATTTTCAACATTTTGAAGTTTTCCTTTCAACTCCTTTTCCTCCATATCCATAATTTTTTTTCAATATTTTTCTTCTATACACTCTAATGATTTCTTAAATTCTTTTTTTATTATATTTTACTTAATTTATAATGGTTTAAAATGAATATTTTTAACATTTCCCATATGGGCCATTTTTGACTTTCTTTATAAAGGTGGGAAAATAATATTTTTTAATATTTACGGATTGATTTATTTTTCCCACCATCATGCTCATTATTTATTATGAATATTATTTTTTCAAGTTTTCATGGTTTTCTAAGGTAAATTTAATTCTCAATATTTTTTGAATTTTTTCATTTTAATTAATTATTAAAGAAAATGGAATATTTTCTAACTTTTATGTGATAATTATAAGTGATTATTATTATAGGTACAAATGAATGTTTTTATGATTTTTTATATTTAAAGTGAATTACCCTCTGTTATTTACTCATGTTATAGTTATTGGGAATTTTATATGATGATTAGTGAATCTGATGTATCCCTCTAATGCATTGAGTATTGATTTATTCTCTGGATAAATTAAGTTATATTTAAATGGTTAATTTATTAAATTTACAAGGGTGATTATAAGGGTTATTATAAGAGTGGTATGAATATGATGTCCTAAGTAACCTTCAGGATTATGTTTTTTTCCTTTATACTTGGTTATGAAATGTTTTTTGAAATTCTTTGGGAAATGAAGTTGATTTCATAAGTAAGTAAGTGATTGTTGATCTCAAATTTTATTATGTAAAAAGGAAAAAATTATAATGGGATTTCATGTTTTTCCATGTACTAAAGAGTATCATTTCTTTTTATATCAATTATTGGAATTTATGTGCTTATAAAAAAATTCTCAAATGATTTTACAGGGTTTAAGGAAGTGTAGTAACTCTAGAAAGGAGAATATTTCAATTTTGATGACTAATTTTGAATGAATAAAGTGTGTAATAAATGATACAGGAATGAAAATTTAGGAACAAGTTTTTTGGAAAAAATGTACGCTATATGTAAGTTTTATCTTTTTTCCATGTAATGTTTTTCCTAATTCACTAAAACTTTAAACCTAAATGGCCATGAGAATATAAGAGAATGAAATCCTTGGTATAAATCTTGTAATTATGGGTTGGTTATGTACATGTTGTTATATATAAAAATTCAATGAATAGAATAACTCAATATTTTAATCCTATCATTGATATCCAATGGTGGATAGAAGTTATATATTTATTTGAAGACTCATAAATAAGTGTGAGTAGTTTAATATGAAATTACTCATTTAAATTTGAATTGAAAGTTAATAATTAAATGAAATGATCAATGGATTTATCCTATGAATATATAGAGATTTTTTTAGAAATAGAAGATAAGAGAGATTTTCTAGTGATCATGTACAAAGAATATAGAATAACAGGAATATGAAAAAGAATAGAAAAAAATAAGAAGATAAATAATGACACTAATAACTTGATTGAATTTTATGCATAAAGACCAATCTTCTTTTATATATATTTTATACTTTCTTAGGAATAAAAAGAATTAAATAAATAAATATTACATCATTTTAGATGAATATTAAATACGTATCACAATAATACATACCCTAGAACCTTAAAGGTTTAGATCCTTTGAATACTATATACATATTCAACGTATTTCAGGAAATATCTTCAATATATTTCTAAAATTTATTCTCACATAGTACCTTACTTAGGCACACCTTACATAAAACCTTTATTTATAACATGGGGAAAATGAAACATACGAAATGGTAAAATCATATGATTATTAAGGGTAAAAATGGGAGATATTAATCGATGATCATAAGTAAACATAAGATAAGCATAAGGTCATGGGAATATGATCATAACTTAAGAAAAAATTCCCAATATTTCATATACTATAATGATTCAATTCATAATGTTTTTTATAAAAAAATATATAATCTATAAGAGTATGGAATAATAAATAATGAATCATTATCCATGATAATATATCATAAGCATAAAACATAAGTTTTCGGAATAAATATAATAATAAAAAAATCAATTCCTTATCCAAGGATCTGTCTAAGACTATCACAGTGGATATAGTCCCATAGTAGATTAGGTTTACCCCCCATTCCCACCACTTTTTAACCCACGGTTCACCGCCAAGATTATGATTATGGATAGAGCACCTTATTGTATTGGGTTTACTCCCTATTCTAGTTCTTATCATCTCATAAGACATAAACATTTACCCAATGCATTGGAGGTATATATAATTTTGGGATCACTGGTCACATAATGAAAACCAAACATAATTGTTCCACAAGATCATAAAAATATTCATCATTTCATCATAATATAATTAACCCATGGGAAAGAAACGAGTTTCATGAAAGCATCCTTAAAAAATAATCATAAAAATACATCCAAAGAAATAAAGTAGATGGTATGATGATAAAATATCACTAGTGAAGAATATTAATACTTATAAGATGTTGAAAAATATGAGAAATCTATTTTATAAAAGGATTTAAAATATGATTTTATAATCAAGAGAAAACATACTTTTTCCCTCGATAACTTTTAAAGTCTAAAATTAACATAAAAATGGGATAATGATTTTATTTTTAATACATTTTAAACTTGTAAAGTAAGATTCAAGATGAAGGAATAACATGATGATGGAAAAATCCACACATGCCTTAAATGTTGAAAGATAACATTCTTTTAATACTTTTGTAAAATTAAAAATTTATTCATATAAAAAACTTTGAAGATATTACTTTTAATAAATTTTAAATAAATTGAAAGGTAGTGAAAATGAAATTTTTAAAAAATTTAAGTATAGGTAAAAACTTCCATAAAACTGTTAGGTCAGAATAATAATAAATATACACAAGAGGGGGTGAATTGTGTATTTTTGATAATCTTCACAAATTCTTGTGTTTGACTCCCTTTATAATTTATGCAGATATGCAGTGTTTTATTCTCTATGAAATATGATTAGTGGATAAATAAAAATAATGAACATAAAATTTTTATAGTGGTTAGAGGCATAAATATCCCCTAGTCTACTTGACCAATGCTCTCTCTGCGAGCTTGATAAATTTCACTCGAAAGTTCCTCTTATCATAAGACCTTCAAATAAAAAACCGAGTGTAGGAAGTTGAAACCTTTTCAAACTAGTCTTAAATAGAGCCTTTTAGTTATTTTTCAGGGAATCAATTATCCAAATCTTAGTACAAGAAGATGATAATTCACCATGATAGAGTCTGAGCAGTCGAAACTCCACAAAATCAAAATAGTTTTATTTGATGACAGATTGAGTAAAAATTCACAGTTCTAGCAACAAAAACTAAAAATAGATGGATCTTCTTCTTTAAAAAATAAAGTATTCAAGAAATAATAACTCTGAAGTGATCCTGGTTGCAAATGATCTTCAATTTTAATAGAAAAAATATCAGAAGTACTCTTATATCAATATGAGGTTGAAATATGTAGAATTTTCAAATCCTATCCTTTTTTGAAAATAAAAAAGTTGATCATTTTTTTTGCAGTAGTACTGCAAGAATACAGTGGTATATGTATATGTATATATGAATGTATTTAAAAAAGATATTACAATAGAATATATATATGATATTTCTTGCTTCAATAATCCAGATTTAAGAAAATATCCTGATAGATCGTGAATATTCAAATATAAAATAATCAGAGGAGTCATATCTTCCCTTAAGAATAGGATTGATTTTATCTGATGCATATGATTCTTTGAATTAATAAAAATTAGCTTTTAAATGGTCATAACCGAGCTTTTAGAATATCTTTAATTCTATGAAGACCATTACAGAAATCCTGAATAAAATCACAAATTTAAATCATTGACTTTGAATAGTCAAATATAGGTTTTCTTCATAAAACAAAAAAAAAACAAATATAGGGTTGAACTATGTATATTTAATTTATGTGAAACCATATCACCATGTCCATATGGAAATATAAATAATAAAAATAGGGTTGAAGAGGGTGAGTGGTGAATAGAGGATGAGATTTAGCAGTAACCTTGAAGATATCTCTTTTAAATAAGGTATAATCACCTGAAAAGGTAAGGAATAAGGGAGACAACTTAGGAGAGATTCTTGGAGGGAGGTTTTGTCTAATGAGAGGAGAAAGGGAGACATAATACTTAAATCCAAATTTCAAATATCCAAAATATCACACGTTTTTAAATTTTCATAGGCACTATGCATGGGAAGGTATCCCATGCACTTAGTTTATGAAAATAACTATCCATAACTAGAAAATTCTCCACTTATAATTTTCACTACATGGTCTCATGTATAGGTGTGCACCCTCCTTATGCATGCTGTAAAAATCTTCAAAGTATTTAAAATTTTGACCCAAATCTCAAAATAACTATCATAAATAATAAATAATAAATTAAATACTTGAAAATGAAATCAAGAGTTTCATAATTCTTCCCTATATATCACTTTATACCTTCATAAAGTATCTATGAAGGTGATTGATCAAAGAAGGGATGATTATTTTATTCCTTCTTTAAGAAAAAACTGAAACTCATGAGGGTCTCACTAAATAACTACAAGAAACAATCATTAAGGAAAAATTATAGGAATCAAGACACTTAGATGAATAAAATTTTAAATTGATCATTTCACATGAGAGGTATTAATATAAACGAATAAATCAGATCGATGAGTGAACACTAGTTTAGGAATGGAATATCATGCTTTAATATGATTAAAATTACCAAAAAATATTTCTTAATGAGGGGTAAAACCAGATATCATTTATAGATATAGAGATCAAGTTCATGGTATGAGACCCTATCTCTCAAGTATTTTTAACATTAAAATATTCAATACTGGATTACCAATGATGGTATTTATCTACTATAAGTCTAGAAAAACTTATTATTATGTTTAAATGATTCTTCAATTCTCTTCTGAGTAGGGATGGGTCAGGGAAGAAACACATTTTACTCATTTAATTTAGAAGTAGTTAAAATATAAAAAACTATTCCTTTCTCATTCTAGACTATTAGTACCTATGTTCACAACATATTACAACTGAAATCATATAATTGAATTTCTCATACACAAGAGTGGTAATGTTACACCATTTCCTTCCTAATGAAAGAGGAAACACACATTGATGGTTGAAACCAACAAAACTAATAAAATAAAGCGATCATTCTATGGTGGTCTCCCCACCATTTAGATTTCCTATAATACATCATATCTTGAAGTCAAATAGCCACCCTTGATGACCCATAAGAAGTGGAGAAGACTAAATGATCAATATAACTTATTTTTCTCTTTCACCTATGAATAGGACATTGTTAGAAGAAAACATTGACAAAATCCATTGATTAAGGTATTTATAAATACTCCTTTAAGTGATTTAAAAACTCTATGATAGGGAACTAGAATTAACATACTATAGAAATTTTACTAGACTTGAGAACTCATAAAATCTATTATAATAGAATATCTCACCATAAATGTAAGATAAATTAGTCAAAATTATACAATAAAAGGCATGCATGGAACAAGATGAAAAATTTTTCAAACCAAAGGTGTCACGACCCGTCCTCGGGGCCCGTGCCGTGACTACCCCAAGCCCGCCTTCCATAGGCCAGGGGCTGGCGACTAGCACCAAGGCGTAAATCCCGGTAAAAAAAGGGAAGGCATTGCCTTTGTAAAGTAAACAAGCACCACAGAGTAAGCAAGCGGAAAAGTAAACACTAAGTAAAAACAGAGTACAACTAAAAGTGCGGAAAAGTAAATGGGCCAGTATACAAACCCAAAATGAAATTAAAGTACAACTCGAAAGGGAAAACATCAACTGTAAAGTAAAAGCCGCTACACCGAGCTGTCCACTGGAAATCCCACCTGAAGGGTGGGTACAGATAAATCCACTGCTCCACGGGTCCCACCGTCCGCTCCGAACACGTCCTTCCCAGTGGTCCACCTCCAGGTACCGTCCTGCTCTGCAAGCCTCAGCCAAGATCAACGCTATCCGTCGTCTGCAATCAACACAACGTAGTGCGGGCATAGCCTGTGCAGGGGTGAGTATAAGCTACTCAGTAGGGACCCTGAGACCCCTGAAGGTCTCCCAAAATCCACAAAGGATAAACCACAAAGGTGAGATACAAACACGAAGTAACAACCGACACTGCTTAGGTATATGCCCATACATATACCTAAGTCATCAATTCCAATACGCTCCAACCTCCGAGCCCAAGTACAACTCAGTCCACATAGGAAAGTATACGTATTCCACACAGGAAAGCAAAACGAAACCCACACAGGATAGCACAACACAATCCACACAGGAAAGAAACAGGATTCAGCTCACACAGGTATAATTCATCGAAAGACGATAAAGATGATCTCTGATCCATCTAAGTCGTCGGACCCACGAAGGATCGATAGGTAACTAACCCCCGCAAAGACCCACACAGGATCGGGCCCACACAGGACCTGTAGGCGCTGGTTCACACAGGACCGCTGAGCGCAATGAACCACACAGGATCAGACCCACACAGGATCGGGCCCACACAGGACCTGTAGAACTGATCCACGTAGGATCGTTGAGTGCTGTAGTCGTCGTCGTCGTCGAATCCACTAAGGATCTCTGTACTGTCGTCATCGCAGTCACAGTAGCAGTAGTAGTAGCAGTCACAGACGCAGCCAGCACTAGGGTTCCCGCACACAGCAAGCTCGTTCGGGAGGGTCTGCTCCACGAGCCGAGAGGCTGATACATCAACTGTCAAAAAGTCCAGAGTTGATGTATCCAAAAGTTCCGTATCGTCAACAGGAACTCAACGCCGCAGACGACGCGTCAATCGGACGCCCGGTCTAAGAGTTATTGGCTTTTTCGTCCCAGGGGCCCGGTTGGGTTTTAAGGTAAAACCGACCCGACCATACTCCACCTGCGTCCAAACCTCGAGCGAAGCATGCCAAAAGATCCGTCTCACTAAGAGGAACACAAAAAATCTGACGGCACGTCAATCAGACGTCCGTAGCTCAAGATATGAGCGTTTCCGCTCCGAGGGCCCGGTTGGTTTCGTGTACGAACCAACCCGGCCGAACTCAAAGTATTCCAAAACTTTGAGTGTGATACACCGAATCGACCGTCTCGATCCAAAGATCGCATCGCCGCTGACAGTTCATCAAACGGAGGTCCGTAGCTCAAGTTATGGGCAAAATACCGAAGTTGATTCGAAAACGGGGGGTCCGGGTCCGGGCCGACCCGGCCCGGCCGGCGGCGCGGCCCGGCACGACGGCGCGGTCCGGCGCGGTGGCGCGGCCGGGGCGCCGCTCGGGTGCCACGCGCGGGGGGAAAGGCCCCCGCCCTTTTCTGCTGGCGGCGCGGCTGAAAGCCGCGACTTGGATTAAACGACCCCCCCACGTGGGGGACTGATTTTGAGAAAAACGGGGGGGCGCTGCCCCCCCTTGGTGTAACCGCGGCCCCCCCATTACGGGGGGCCGGTTTTGGCCAGCCGGAGGAATTAATTCCCCCGGTTCTTCTCCCTTCCGGCCGGCCCGACTGGCCGGCCAGTCCTTCCTCAACGGGACCGGAAAGACCGGTCCCCTTTCCGGATTCTGACACCAGTGGCCCTGCTAGCCGCCAGTCTTCTCGTCCCGCCGCGGCCTGGAACCGGCCGCGGCCATCGTCGTCCGGCGCGGTGCGACGACACCGCGCCCCTCCGCCGCAGCCCTGCTCCGGCCGCGGTGCCTTTGGTTTCCTTTGACGCGGCGCGACGGCGTCACGTTCATGATAATCTTTCCACAGCGCGGTGCGACGGCGCCACGCAATATTTGCCGTGTGATTTCCGCGTGGTGCGATGGCACCATGCCATCTCGTTCATCCACAAGAAAATAATAATATTCAAGAACAAAGGAGGGGGGATTCGGCCGTGTTTGTGCGGTCCGGCCCCCCCTCTCATTAGATGATAACATATAAACATTTATCCTCAAGTTTGTCATGCTAGAACCAAGAACGAGAATAAATAAATAATCAACAACAAACCCCTACCTCGGTTTCAAGAACGATGATCGTCAACGACCCGCGGAAGACGCGTCGCGGTGGTCGGCGTCACGGAAGAAGGACGTCGATGTCGTGAAGCGAGGATTCGAAGTTCTTTGACGATGATTTCGTCGCGGGAAATCGTCGCGGAAGAGATGACGTGGAAGAAGACGTCGTCGGTGTCGCGGGTATGGCGTCACGGAAGACGATTCCCGAGAACGTGGCATTCTTCGTCGATGTTCGAAGGTTCTTCGTGTTCTTCGTCAAAGTTTGAAGAAGAAGAAGAAAGCTCCAAATTCTCTCAAGATTGGCTAGAGAATTCTAACCAAATAAAATAAGCTAAAGTCTTATTTTATTTACTCAACCAAAACATTCTGAAATTCAAAGGTTTGAAATTAAACAACTCCACTCATTTAATAACCAAAGTTGTCATGTTCATTAAAAGAGGAGTTTAAGGGAGTTTAAAAAAAAATAAGGTGAAGAGTTATGTTTCGTGTGGGCCCCACCACACTTAATCCTCCCAAGGGAGGTTAAGTGGATGTGGGTCCCACATCTAAATCCCTTTGGGAGAAGTTAACCAACAAGTTAAAATAAAAATTTGTATTCCATAATTTTTATTTAACTTATTCTAAATTCCCAAAAACTAACTCTCAACCCGCAATAAACGCAACCTTGGAAAAGGTCTCCTTAAGAGAATATCGGCGCTGCGAGTTCATCGGTGCCCTCGGAATTTGATTCTGGGCACCGGTTCAAAAGTTAGAAATTCCCGCTCGTTCGTTCACTGAACGTACCCGAGCTAAACTTCGGAAATTGATTCCGGGCACTCCGGGCCTCGGAATCAGGTGCCTTCAGAAACCGCGTTCTTGTAAAATTCCAAAGAAAATTAAAAAAGAATTCCCTTGAATTTTACGGGTCTTTACAAAAGGAATACCTTGAATTAATAACACATCAACTCTATGTTTAACATTATTATCCACTTTAACCAATGATTGCACCATTTCAGGTTGAACCAGAGGATTCTTTAAAATGATAACACTATATCCAATTTTCCCATGTGATATTTATCCACTAAAAATTTATATATGACCCAAATGTACACAAATTCAACAGGACTCAGAAGCATCCCAACATGAAGAATTTTTATTCCATGCATTACAACAATGATGACATACAAAAGAGTTACTCTATGGAGAAATTGAAGTGATGAAAAATAAAGGTATCTTTTTTATTACCACTCATTTGTCCCAACCCAACCTAGTTTCACTTATCACCACTGGAATTACCTTTACTAAGCCTTGATATAGAGGAAACATCACTCATAATAGATAATCCTATAACAATTTCCTCAACTTTAACTTCTTACTTTATCATATCTAGATAATTGGTTATACCACACAAGGATACCTTAGGTTAAAGATTAATATGGTGGCTTATTTAAAAATATTTATCATTTAGAGTATTATATGAGACTAAATCTAGTAGATATGATACCATATCAAAAATACGATGATCATATTCTAGTACTAACTGATTATTTTACTTAAAGAAATACAGTTTCATCACCTTCATCACTTTTATGGTATCAGGATAATATCACTGCATGAAAAATGCCTTGATTCTTTCCCATGGAAGGTCCTTCTATAGCTTAGTATAAATAATGTACTTCCACCACTTCTATCATAGACCCTTGAGTGTGAACGTAGAAAAATTGAGCTTAAGGGATTCATAAATTTTGAGAAGATAGAAGATCCTACAAATATTTTATATCTATTCTTATACTTCATAGGAACTATGATCCCATTATAAGATAGTAGGAATTAATTTATGTAACTCTAAAACCCAATATCTCTGCTGATCTAGGCTTGAAGGGACCTCTACTAAAAAATATACCTATAAAAATGGTTTTAAACTATTAGTATAGCCCTAGAAACTATTTTTATAACCTATACCAATGATTTCTAGAAATGTTGGTATGTGGGCCATTGGGATACCCCTATACCAATGTTTTTTTTGAAATCCATTAATAGAGGGGGTTCAAAATTTCCTTTTACCAATGGTTTAGTAAACCGTTGGTATTGGATACTATACTAATGGTTACAAAACCATTAGTATAGGATCCCACTACACCAACCTAATAATCATCTTACATTATTACCTTAAATAACATTCAACCAATATATTTTATACTAAAAACAATTTTTTTATATTCAAATAATCAAAATCCGCATTAAATATAAAAAATTTATTTTATAATTCAAATATAATTAGTTGATAATTTAATAATCAATTTAGAATACATATATACTTAGTTTTCATTTACAAATACCATCCATATGGTTCTTTTATAAATATTAAGTCATAAATAATGGGGATTAATATCTCCCTCATGACCATCACTACCATCATTGTCACCACAATCATCATCATCATCATGAACATCCTCACTAACATCATTTATTTCCACATCATCATCACTAAAAACTCAAGGAAAGTTGTTTCCCTCACCACTATAAGGACCATCATCACCTAGTGCATCATAGTCATCACTATCACCACCCACATCATGAAAATCCTCACAAGAATCATCATATTCAACATCATCTCATGCATCGATCATTATCAATTTATTTTCTTTTGTATCTATTGAATATTTTTCATTTTCTACATTGAAAAATAAATATACATTTAATAAGTAAAATAAGACAAAATAGGTGACACGAAAAAATTAATGTATACCAATTATAAAAAACAACAAGGGATAAGTGGCGACATAACATTACTTTAATAATTGAGAAGTTATTCTTACAAATAATGATCAATTGATTTTTTATTTATTGTTGTTTTTATTGTTTTTTAATTTTTCTTGTTAATGAGTTAATAATTTAACATTTACAACATCTTTAATAAAGTTTTCCCATAAGGTGTTTATGAAAATTACTCAATGAATTCCCAATGAGTTATCTTTTTAAAAGTTATTACAATATTGTCACATTGTGGAGAAATGGTGGTGGTGGTACATCAATATGTTTGGGAGTCACATGGATGGTATGATTCCATAAAATAGAATAGAGTCTAACTCAATTTAAAATTCATGGGGATAATAAAAAAAACTTTATTAAATAGTTATTTATTTGGAGACATAATTGGTAAAAGGTTTTTATTTAATTTTATGGGTTAGTGTGCATTATGTATTTTAATATTGAATGCTATAATTTTAAACAATCATGTTATTAATGTTTTTTAGTATAATATTCAATAATTTCATTTATAATCAATACATGTTATGGTAATTTTTTATTTTGTTTAAAGTTATTTGATATAAGTAAAAGGATTTATGTTTGTATTTTTAAAATATGTATATTAAACAATAATTTCATTGGAATCTACTTTTAATTACTCTATTGAAATGTTATGAATAAATGAATTTAAAACTTCATTTTGAATGAATTATTTATTTGATACTAAATCATCACGAGTATATAAAAGGGGAATTTGAAACCATAATTTTTATGAATTATTTAAGGTAATTTAAGTGAAGATTCTATGATTGATATCTAAGAAATTCTACTCATTTTAATGTTTTAAGGTCATTTTTAATGCCATGATTGTTTTTTATTTTTAATTAGTTTTATGATAAAATATTTTTTTTCATTTCTACACTGAAATAACTACATTAATTAATAGTTTTATTAAAAGATTAATTATTATTTAGATTACTTTTTAAATTATTGGATTTATATTAATGATTTTTTAATTCCAAATTGAGTGTGAATGTTTAATACTATGTTTTCATGGGTTTAAGTTCTTAAGAACTTATAGCTTGAAATAAATTAGACATCTAAATTCATTAATTTAATGGTCTATAACATTTAAAGTGATTCATTAATATGTTGGTTTAAGTTTTTTTCATTTATGTTTTTTATCAAAATTATGACCAACAAAAAATTTATAGTTTTTCAAAATTAAGGTATTTTTTTGGAAATCATAAATTATATTAAATAAAAATGCACACACACACACATGATTTTATTCCAAGTTTTCTTGAAAAAAATCATATTATTTTGAATGTGGAGACTTAAAGTTAAAATAAAATTTTAAACATTTTTGGGTGGCTATATTTGGGATAAAAACGTTTAAATGGGTTTTGTTAAATTAAAATTTATAGTTTCAATGGGAGGGTTTTTGAAAATATAGGTTGTGTTTAATTTGTTGTGTGGAATGTGTTTGAAGGGGAATCCGTCTCAGGGCATGAATTCTTGTTTGTTTGTGATGTATTTTCTATACAAACTTTTTAAAGAAAGAAATAGTTTTCAGCTTCTATTTATTTCATAAAAGTATTCTGATTTTATTTTTTATAATTATTTTGGAGTTGTGTTAAATGATTGAAAATGGTCTTTGATTATTAAAATTCATTAAGGTTCAATAGGTTTTAAACTTGTTTTTTATTTTAAGAAAATTTAGTTCGAATTCCATTTATGTATGCTGAAATTTTAGTTTAAGGGAATGTTTGGTTGATGTATATATATTTTGAAATTTCTTGTTTTTAGTATATTTTATGATGTTCAGATGGTTTAGATTAGTTTGGGTCTCACATATATTCAAAATTGATTATTCATTTCTGAACCATGTGTAATATGTAAAAATAGGCATATTTGATTTGTGTTTAGATGATTTTCATCACGAGTTACAAAAAGGACATGTTCAATAAATGAAATTCCATGAAACTTATAATGTTTCTTAATGTAATGAGTGATGAAATGAGGAATATGCATTAAAATTTGTTTCTGAAGTTTAAAATATGTCTCTAATAGATGTATTTTAGTTCCTAAAAAGTCTTGGGAAAGTTTAGAGTCAAAATTTTGAAAAATAGGAAAATATTACGAAATTTCAACACATACATGTGAGTTTCATGGGAATACACTCTAAGTTCAAACAAAAATAGTTTATTGATAAATCATTTTTATAAAATATATATTAAATAAAATTAAATATCTTATCTTTGATATATATTTTTTTATCAGGAAAAACATTCATAATGCTAATATGACATAATTTATTATCAAAATTTTGTAAAAAATATCCAATAATATAATATGAATACAAATTTTAATATGAAATCATGAAAAGAATAATAATATCTAGTCAAACACAGCATAATAGATGGATTATTATATAATTGATTCATATTATCAGGGACCCAAACAAAGTATAAGATAAGGAATAAGAAACAATTAATACATATGTTTAGTTTAAACTTAGTTGTACATGAAAAATACATATGTTTTCTCATGACCCATCAAATAAGTTCTCCCAAAAGTGTGGATATAATTCATTATACTCAACCATAAACAATGTTTAGAGTTTCTATAATTCATGACCAAGAACTCCATTCAACAAAAATATCTAAAAAATTATAAGAAACTAGAGGAAGATCATTCTTCATTAATAAAAAATTGGATGAAAGATATAAAAACTACAAGGTGTAATAAGTGGAATCTAGTGGAAAAGTATTCATAAAGGTCTTATAGATCTATGCCTCCCACATTAAAATAGGGAGGAATTCTTGAAATAAATATATTATAAATTAAAATTAAAATTGGGGTAAACAAGAAATATTTAAAGAAAGCCAGTGTAGATAAGAATCCATTTTACATGTAAACTATTTAAAAAAAAATCACATTATATCATAATTTATGTCCATTATGTAACACCCTATAATGGTTTAAGTGTATATTTATTTTAATTTTCTCCTAAATACTAATCCCATTACAAATTTTGTTTAAAAACAAAATTTTAATTTGATATTGAAATTCTAGCTTTTGGAGACTATTTTTAGTGGTTGGGGATACTATGAATGTCCCAATATCTAGGGTAATTTTTCAATTTTGTTGTGTGTTCAGTTATTATTTTAGCAGAACATGAATATTAATTTGTTTTTTAATAATACATAAAATTTTAGAATTGTTTCTTTTTAAAATACTTTCTTAAGTAATTCATTATTCATTAATATTTTTTTATGAAAATTCGATTTCTAAATCTTACTTTTTCATTTAGTTTTTTTAAATTTAGGATAGTATATATTTTTAATATAGAGATAAGTGTGAAGTACATTTTAAGTCACTATATTTTAACTAAAATTAGCTTACATGTAAAATTATTTTACAGTTTACATGTAGACTACAAAACCATTTTACATGTAAAATCATTTAAAAATAATATTCCAATAATGTCATGTAATGAGAACAATTTTTTATTTTCCAAATGTTACTTTAAATACAAAATAGATAGTAAAGAAATAAAAATTCTCCTTAAAAATAAATCTTTGAAAACTAAAATATTAATTGAAGAAAACCACTTTCATAAAACTCCCTTATATAAAAGAAGAGTTAAAATATTTATATAGATTCATAACTAAATATATTGTAATTATATTCTATTTTAAGTCATTAATAATCTTGGGCATGAAAATACAGAACGATGGGGATGAAATAACAGAAAAATAGAATAAAAGTATTAAACATTGATGATTTAACCAAAATTCACTTCATATTTCCTAAAACACTAATATAAAATTATAATTCATAAATAATTATAAAATTCACATGATCATTTAATCTACAAAACTATTATAGTCAAATATAAAATTATAATTCATAAATAGTAAAAAATTTACATGAGTATTTAATATCTAAGAAAAAAATAGTTAAATTAATTCAACCATTCATCACCATTAAAATGAAAGGGTATAAAATTATGCCCACTATTATTAAATTAAGAGAAAAAAAGAATGTTCCTTTTTTTTGATATTTATAAACTATAGATATAAAAAAATCCCAATAAAATTAATTGAATATAAAACCATCATCGCCATTGTAATTTAGGGAATGAAAATAAAGATATATAATAATTTAATAAGACAAAATAAGGATGTAAAAAACATACCTTGATTATTCCACACAAAATTCATTGTAAAAATGAGGAGGAATGTATGAATAACCAATAAAATCATAGGGGAGGGAGAGCACTACCAATGGGAAACCAGACACATAATGGGAGGGGGGATCACACCACTTATTTTAAAGGGAAACCTATACTAACAGTTTCTAAGACCATTGGTTTAGGTCCATTGGTATAGCCTATAATTTTAGTAGTGGACACTATAATCTAAAACTGAAGTATAAAGGATGATCTACCTAGACTGAATTTCATTAAATAGAGAGTTCACTTGAAAATAATCACTCACAACTCCCTTTGTAGAATCCGTAAATACTTATGGGGAGTTTAAATGCTAAATACAATCAATATAAAACACAAGAACCAAAATCACACAAAAAAATTAAAAAAAGAAACCATATAAAAACACTATGAAAATACCATTTATACTATAATAATATCAACCATTTTTTATAAATATAAATAGAAAAAAAGGTAACCTCTAATAGGTATATAAGTATCCCTTCTAAAATTACCATAAATACATTGAAAAAACTTTTTTAATAATTCAAAACAAAATCAAATTTATAAATAATTCAAAAATAAAACCCATACAATAAATTTCAAAAAAAGTTTACGAAACACTTTAGTGTCAGAAGAAAAACCTTTAAAAAAATAAGGACAAAGAATAAAAGTTTAAGATATCAACTAAACCTAACCAAGTGATGATAATACCTCTAAAAACTCATTTCAATTATAATAAAATAATAAATAAACAATAATATAAGTCATGAAACCCATAGAACGAGAAAAAAAGGAAAATAAATTTTCAAGATACATAACCTATACACATGGTCTGTACCCCATGCACCCTAAACATAAAAAATGGGATTGAGTATGTTGGTTTCACAGAAAATCCCATGGGTTTTGTTCAAGTTGGACTTAGTAATTTTGGACTGTTTTATAAATAGTCCAAAACATGATTCTTATCAGAGGCCCACACCCTTATGAATTTATCCGTACATATATAGGCTGACCCATGTGTGTTTATTATTTATTTAAATAATTAATTTATTTTTTTGTTTAAGTGTAAACATTGAAACTAGGGGCCCTTTGTGTAACGTCCCGGATCCGGGTGACACTCATCGGGTGTCCCGAACCCGGTTGATCACATGAACTCAAGCGCATTTCCCCAAACACCATAGGCTACTGAATAACAGCGAGGTCCAATGAATGATAGTGGGGAAACTATGCCCTCATTTGTCAAAGTGTAGCGCAGCGGAATAAAATACATAAACATACAACATGCAACTGCAGAATCAGTAAAAAACATACAACTGAAGTAAAAGAGAACCAACAGTCATATATATAGAGATGCAGCATGTCAAAAATTCTATGAAAACATCCAGAACCAGATACACTACAATATAATACAATACAACTCAAAGTACAAGGTACAACAAAATAAAAGAAAACAGAACAAGCAGAGTAAACAGAACGCAGCCGCATCGCAAGCCTAAGCTCGGTTCCATGCTCTCTTGCTCCTCTTCTACAATCATGTACCTATATAAGGACTCTTTCCCCTGTCGACACCTGCATCAATATAGTTTGTTTGGGCCTAAGACATGACCCAAACAGGGTGTGAGAAATAAATCCCAGTAGGCACCTAGGAAAGGCCCGTGCCCAACTTTCAGTGAAAATGTGCAACAACAGTGTACAGTAGTAAATGCAATAAACTAAGCAGTACTCAAAAGTAGCTAACTATACTTGTTACATTTCTATTTTAATATTCAGTTAACCATTCCAATCCCATGATTTCACTTGGCAGTTATAACATATAAAAACACCATGATGAATATTTATGATAACACTATCCTCAAACATACTATTCTTACCCTCAGGTAACCAGAATCGAAACTCGCAGGTGATTTCCCATAGGAAAAGTTAATATTGCCTATAGGCGTATGAAGTGTCACCCACAGGCACAGAATCTACTACCCATAGGCATAAGAAGAGTTTCCCATAGGCTAAACGAACACTACCCTCAGGCTATACAAGTAACCGGGCCACGACCAACATATAAGCAAGCAATTATATACAATTCATCTCAAGGTAATTGAAAGCATGATAAATTTTACGGTATACCCTCGAGTAAACTGGCCAAATGGATAAACAGAGGAATGCACCCCAGTGGTGGTCTTGGATCCAATAAGTGATCCCAATAGCAGTTTAAACTTGTCATTAGATTATCTATACAATTCTAGATAATTTTCAGCAAAGGACACAACCATACAACACCCCAAACATGGGTTCGTAGCACAACGGTACACAAAAACACATATCAGTTGACATTTAAACACCAGACCACCTTCCTCGATCACCCCTGATCGGTATACGTGAACGACACCTCCTAAATCGTCCAAGAACGACGTAGATATAAGGTGAACATAATCCCGTTCAAACTCAAATAACTTTACCTCAGAAAATAATTGGTAAGAAACACACAAGGAGGAGGAATAACTAACCCGTGTGGTTCCAAGGAGATCGACGGCGTAGGAATCGGTTTCATGGTGTGTGGTTGGGAGATCCTCCAAGGTCCGTCCATCTCTCCCGATCTCCTCCGACGTTCTAAGCTTCCTCTATGAACAGAGGATGCTACTTCCCATTTTAATCAAAAAAAAACAAACAAACTACACGGTGTGTACTCTCAAGCACACGACGTGTACTTTTCTCATTTAACTGTTCCTATGGCGGCTAATTTTTCCACCGCCGAACTGTTCACCTATCGACATGAGTACACGACGTGTATTCTCGATTACACGGTGTGTACTATCGCTCTGTTGGCGGCTGCCTCCAATGCCTTACTATTCACCTGACGACTGAATATACGACGTGTAAATTCCCTATATATGGCATGTAGTCAGTTTTTGAACCCTTTATTGACGGCATGCCTACACGCCCTGTGTACCCATCCCACATGGCCAAAGTACACGACATGTGGAAAAGTACACGGCGTGTAGTCACAAAATTTAGGAGTTTCCCCTATTTTCCTTATTTTCTCAAAAATACTTAAGGAAAAAGGAAAGGAAGAAACCCGTACCTCAAGAATAAGAACCGGGTTCTTAAAAACTTCCCCCCTTAAAGTAATTCGTCCCCGAATTGCCCTGCCAAGGGTAGTGAAGATAAAGATTTGAAAAACTTCATCCACTGAGTACGTACGTAGGTCTCCCACTCTCAGGTTTCATCCTACACTCGGCCATGCTGCCAGAGCACCCGTACGAGAGGAACTGATCGGCCTCAGTGAACCTTCGTGCTCCTATCAACAATACGAATCAGATGCTCCTCAAAGGATGCATCGACCTAAAGCTCAACCTCCTCGGGATGAAAAACGTGAGACTGGTCTGAATGATAGTGGCGCAACTAAGATACATGGAAGACATCATGAATAGCCCGATACCTCTATGGTAACTGCAACCAATAGAAAACCATCCAGACTATATAATCTCAAACGACCCCACATACCTCGGTGAAAGTTTACCCTATCTCCTGATCCGCCTGTGTCCCAACCTCGGAGAAACACAGAATAAAACTTGATCCTAGACCACAAACTCTAAGGGTCATCTACGACGATCAGCATAAGATTTATGATGATACTGTACAGTCGCCATCCACTTCTGTATCAACTGGACTTGTTTAGAAGTCTCCTGTATGAGACGTGGTCCTAGTAAAGCTGCCTCATCTGCCTCTAACCAACACAAGGGTAATCGGAATGACCTACCATATAAATCCTCATAAGGTTCTATCTCAATAGTTTCCTGAAAACTATTATTATAGGAAAACTCTAATAGGGTTATATGCTTCTCCCAAGAGCCCCCAAAGTCCAGGAAACATGCTCGCAGCATGCCCTCAAGCACCTGTATCGTACGATCTGACTGGCCATCGATCTGAGGGTGGTAAGCTATGCTCAGAAGCACCTGTGTACCCAATTACCTCTGAAAAGTCTTCCAGATATGAGATGTAAAGCGGGCGTCCCTATATGAAACAATAGAACGAGGGACCCTATGAAGGTGTACTACCTCTATGATATACAACCTTCCAAGCTCGTCAACACCGAGGGTCTCTTTGATCGGTAGAAAGTGAGCTACCTTCATGAGTCTATCCACAACAACCAACATGACATCACTTCCTCAAGGTGAACTTGGAAACTCGGTCACGAAATCCATCGCGACATCATCCCATTTCCACTCTGGAATGGGTAACTTCTGTAACAGTCCGGCTGGCCTCTGATGCTCTGTCTTCACTTGCTGACAGGTGGAACATCTCATAACAAAACCAACTACTTCCTGTTTCATACCCAACCACCAATAATGATGGCTCAAGTCACGATACATTTTGGTAACTCCGGGATGAACTTCCCAAGCTGAAGCATGAAAATACTGCATCAGATCCTTACATATATCCCTTGGAACCCATACTCATCCACGTAAACCCAATACCTCATCATTTCCTATCGTTCATCCATGAGGAGGGTCCTCACTTTCCACCGAATTCTGTAGAACTAGGCCTTCTAATTCTGATAGCTGTCTCATCCTCACTCTATCCAGGAGGGTAGAAGTCACAACTAAGGATGAAAGATAGGTTTTCCCCTGACTATCGTGCACCTCCAAATGCATCTCAGTAAACAAAGCCATAAGATGCCACTCACCACTAACCTCATGAACTGCCTGTGTCTGAGTCTTCCTACTCAGTGCATCAACAACTGCATTACCCTTACCAAGTGTATAGGCAAGCTCAAAGTCAAAGGACTGAAGATACTCAACCCACCTGTGCTATCTCAGATTCAGATCACGCTGAGTGAATATGTACTTGAGACTCTTGTGGTTGGTAAACACCACAAAGTGATCTTCCATAAGATAATGTCTCCAACAGCGTAAGGCATGAAAAACTGCTGCCAACTCTAGGTCATGCATTGGGTAATTCCTCTCATGTGGCCTCAACTGCTGAGATCCATACACAACTACTTGATCTCCCTGCATCAACACTTCTCCCAAACCAATACCTGATGCATCATAGTAAACTGTATAGCTCTTCCCTTGCTCTAAAAGTATCAGGACTGGTTCCGATGTCAACCTTTCCTTCAGCTCCTAAAAGGCTGTCTCACAAGCTTCTGAACAAAAAAAATTCACACCCTTATTAGTCAAACCCATCAATGGAACTGCTAAGTGGAAGAAGTCCTGTATCAAATGCCTGTAGTAACCATCCAGCCCTAAGAAACTCTGTATCTCAAACACGTTCTTAGGCTGCTCCCAGGAAACTACTGCTCTCACCTTCTCTGGGTCTACTAAAACTCCTTCCTCTGAGATAATATGACCCAATAAGTGAATCTGGTCCATCTAGAAGTGGCACTTTGAGAGCTTAGCATACAACTGATGCTCTCTCAGTGTACTTAGTACGATATCAAGAAGGGTGGCATGGTCATGCCGAGTGTGAGAGTACACCAAGATTTTGTCCTTAAAGACTACCACAAAAGAGTCTAGATAAGGGTGGAACACATGATTCATCAAAGCCATGAAAAATGATGGCGTGTTCGTGAGTCTGAACGGCATAACCAAGTACTCGTATAGACCATATCTGCTCTGAAAAGCTGTAAGCTGTAAGCGGTATGTCCGATGGTATAATGCGTAACTGATGATATCTAGACCTCAAGTCAATATTTGAGAACACTCGCACACCTCAAAGTTGATCAAAAAGATCATAAATAATTGGTAGGGGATATCGGTTCTTGACTTTCAACTGGTTTAGCTTCCGATAGTCCACACAGAGTCTGAGGGTACCGTCCAACTTCTTAGCAAACATGACAGGCGAACCCCAAGGAGAAGTACCAGGTCGGATGAAACCCTTTGCCTACAACTCCTCTAACTGCCTCTTGAGCTCATGCAACTCAGGTGTAGCTATCCTATAAGAAGGAATGGACACTAGTGCTGCTCTTGGCACAAGCTCAATAGATAAATCCACCTCTCGTTCTAGAGGTAGACCTGAAAAGTCATCCGGGAAGACATCCCTGAAACGATCAACTACTGGAGGGAAATCCTTCCTGAAAGTACCCTAATCATCCAGATATAAACTCACAATCTGGGCTATCACACCACCTCTCCCATGATGCTTGGGTCCAGTTCGGATCGTCTGGACATCCCATTCGCCCTTGAATAGAAACTCTCCTCCCTCTAGTGACGTGAAACTCACCCTGCAACGATAGCAATCTACAAAGGCTCGAAAGGGTACCAACCAGTCCATCCCGAGAATGAAATCATAGGCCGTCATCTCTAAGACATAGAGGTCCCATATAAAGTGACACTCACCAACCTCTAGGGGGCACTCCCTACACTGATGCACACCTGCGGTTCTAGTACCCAATAGAGTGTCTAGCGCCATAACACCAGAAGAAGAAGAAGGAACATAGAGCCCAAGGCTCTCCACAATGGGCACAAATATAAATCTATGTGTAGCACCAGTATCAAAAAGTACTAAATATAAAACAGAATCTACTAAAATAGTACCTCTGACAGTAGAAGGTCCGAGATCCTGCTCCTACTGGGTCTGTTGCACTACATATGCCTACCTAGTGTCGCGGCCCTACGACACATCCTGGCTACCCTGAACTATCCCGCCCTGCTGACTCTAAGATCTTGGTGTCTGGCTACCATGACCATGACCACCATATTTTTCTGCACTCCATGATGTACCCCAATTTCCTGACTGGTAAGAAGCTGCTGGTCCTGCTCCCACATGCGGAGTCTTCACAGAACCCCTCTCACTAGCTACTGGTGGAAACGCCTTGAAAAACCACTGCAGATGATCCATCCTTCTGCAATCTCGGCACTCCACTAGGTCACGTGGACACTACGGTCTCTTGTTCCCCTCTTTACCACACTGGTAGCACATTACCTAGCCACATGAAGTATTCTTCTGTCTAATACTACCACCGTGAGAGAAGTCCATCTGTCTCTTACTCTTACCGGTATAAATAGTACCCGAAACTGGTGTCGAACCACCCTGGACCATACCACTAGCTTCCCGCAGGTTCCTCTCAGTAATCAGTGCCTGGTTCACAATGGAATGTACCATAGGCAACCTGAAAACATTCAACGACACTCAGATGTCATACCGAAGACCATCCTCAAAGCTACTAGCCCTTAACATCTCATCACCCACTAGAAAAGGTGCAAAACGCTGAAGCTCGGTGAAGCGTGCAGAATAATCCATCACTGACAAGGCGCCTTGCTGCAGATTCATGAACTCTCGAGCTCGATCTGCCCTCAGTGTCTCCGAAAAGAAGAAGTCATAAAAAGATGCCTGAAAATCTTCCCATTCCATGTCACGGTGATTCTCATACTGGGTGGTAACATCCCACCACCTCTCGGTGGAATCACACAATTGTATGTAGCGATCTTTACCCTCCGCCCTCGAGGTGTCTCTAGATGCTCGAATATTGTCTGCATCGAATCCAGCCATGACTCCGTAGCCTGTGGTCCTCCATCCCCTAAAAACGTAGGCGGATGCTACTACTGGAAGATACTAGTAAGATCTTCCATATATGTGGTGGCTTTCGGTGCTCCCTGGAAGGTCTACATGAACCACATAAAGCCTTCACGAAACTACGCCTCCATGCCTATGTCCGGTATAACTGCTTCCACTGCATCTGAAACTGTTGGAGGATCTATTGCTAGCCCGTGGCCTACCATCTCTAGAGTATAATCATTTCCTCTCTCCTGGAGAACAACTCGAGGTTGTCTCAGCGGCATGACTCTACAAGGTCAAAGCACACCTTAGATCAATATTTATCAAAGATCAAAAACTAGGAGACCAAGAAGGGAACAGGAGAAAGAAAGCATTCAAGACTTACAAAACTTGACTACACGGCGTGTATACATACTACAAGACGTGTTCTCACAAGGAATCCACATGGGCGTGTACTCTATATTAAACTAGTCGTGTAACATCCCAAACACACGACATGTCTCTTAACTACACGACGTGTACATGAATCTTTCTTCCCTACACGAGTCCTTCCACACGGCTTAGCCACACGACTCTCCTTTAAACAAAACTACATGGCATGTCCTAGATAGACACGGTGTGTACGACTTAATTTCCAACTACCCGTGTTGTTAGTGACACATCTGACCACTCAATTGACACTACATGACATGTTACACCCGCACACGGCGTGTACACCACCCCGTTTCCCCATCCACATGGCCAAGGCTACATGGTCTCTCTCTGGTAAGGTCTACACGGCGTGTCCCATGGGTACACAACATGTTCAATAAGAGGTAACACCAACCCGTGTTGGTTAGCTACATGAATGGGTCCCCAGGTCACACTACACAGCATGTTCATCATTGAAACGACGTGTACAAGAAAATATTTCCTCTGTTCGTGTTGTTAGTTACACGGGCGGACAAAGGGTCCACTCTACACGGCGTGTACAACTGGTACACGATGTGTTTTCCCCAAGTCATTCCCTATCCTGTGTCCCCACCCACATGGTCTTTGACATGGGAATAGAGTACACAACGTGTACTGAGGGTATACAGCGTGTACTTAGAAAGTTTTCCATTATTCCCGAACAGAAGAACACATGACATGTGTCCAAGGAACTACACGGCGTGTATCCTGGGTTTTCCAGATAGCAAGCCTTAGATACTACTCCAGAACCCAGAAAAAAATGTTGAAACAAACATCTAAGTTCCAAATTCCGATCCGTGAGGGCCCATACTCCCCGCGAATCAAATCTTGGCATCTTACACATGTTATAACAAAGTAAACATGTTAATGATCCACCAAATTCCGGTCGTTGAGGGCCCATACTTCTCAAGAACCAAAGTTTGGTGTTCATTTTATTTTCAACCTTTCACTAAAATACCCTATCAAATAGCAGGTATTTATCAAATCATCTATCACAACAACATGATTTTCTAGAACAACAACTATCACAACAACATGCGATTTCTAATGCACCTACATGGCATGGAAACTATGCATGGAATGTGATTATAACATGTGCATAAATGATGCATGAGATGTAATAACCTCATATCATCGGGTTGCTACTAAATAGAACCCAATATAAAAATATAAATAGCACACCATAAGTGCATCACCCAACGGTGAAAATCAATCAACTATAAAATTGAAAAACCAGAAAAAAAATAATTTCAATTACGAGGTAATTTGGCTTTTTCCCTATACACGGGTTATCTACTCCCGAGCACAGCTTATTACCAAATACCAATTTCATACTATCACTGGCTATAGGATCCAAATAGTAATTCAAAGAAAAGAACTCCCTCTGATAACACTTTGTAATTTCCCGAATCTGGGTGCCACTCAGCGGGTGCCCCGAACCCGGTTGGTCACATGACCTCAAGCGCATTTTCCCAAATGCCATAAGATACCGACTAGCAGTGAGGGACAAGGAATCATAGTGGGGAAACTATGACCTCATTTATCAAAGTGTAGCGTAGTGGAATAAAATACATAATCATACAACATGCAATAGCGGAAGCAGTAAACAACATACAACTGAAGTAAAAGAGAACCAATAGTCATATATATAGAGATGCATCATGTCACAAATTCTAAGAAAATATCCAGAACCAGATACACTGCAATACAATACAATACAGCTCAAAGTACAAGGTACAACTAAACAAAACAAAATAGAACAAGTAGAGTAAACAGAACGTAGCAGCATCGCAAGCCTAAGCTCGGTCCCATGCTCTCCTGCTCCTCTGCTACAATCATGTACCTGTATAGAGACTCTTGCCCCTATCGACACCTGCAACAGTATAGTCTGTTTGGGCCAAAGACATGACCCAAATAGGGTGTGAGAAATAAATCCCAGTAGGCACCCTCCAAAGGACCGTGCCTAACTGTCAGTGAAAATGTGCAACAGCAGTGTGCAGTAGTAAATGAAATAAACTAAGCAGTACTCAAAAGTAACTAAATATACTAGTTACATTGTCATTTTAATATTCAGTTAACCATGAAAATACCATGCTTTAACTTGGAAGGTATAATATATTAAAACACCACGGTGAATATTTATGATAACACTATCCTCAGACATACTATTCTTACCCTCAGGTAACCAGAATCGAAACCCGTATGTTATTGCCTATAGGCAAAGTGAATATTTACCACAGGCGTACGAAGTGTCGCCCACATGCATAGAATCTACTGCCCATGGGCATAAGAAGAGTTTCCCATATGATAAATGAACACTGCCCTCAGGTTATACAAGTAACCAGGACAAGCCCACCATATAAGCAAGCAATTATATACAATTCCTCTCAAGGTAATTTAAAGCATGATAAATTTTACAGTATACCCTATGGTAACCTGGACAAATGGCTAAAAAGAGGAACGTACCCCAGGGGTGGTCCTGGATCTAAGCAGTGATCCCAAACAACAATTTAAACTTTTCATTAGATTATCTATACAATTATAGATAATTTTCAGCAAAGGCCATAGCCATATGACACCCCAAACATGGGTTCATAGCACAACGGTACATAAAAATACATAGCAGTTGGAATTTAAACACCAGACCGCCTACCTCGATCGCCCCTGATTGGTATATGTGAATGACACCTCCCAAATCGTCCAAGAACTACGTAGATCTGAGGTGAAAATAATCCCATTCAAACTCAAATAACTTTCCCTCAGGAATTAATTGGTAAGAAACACACAAGGAGGAGGAAGAACTCACTCGTGCGGTTCCAAGGAGATCGACGACGTAAGAATCGGGTTCCCGGTGTGCGGTCGGGAGATCCTCCAAGGTACGGACATCTCTCTCACTCTCCTCCATCATTCTAAACTTACTCTGTGAATAGAGGAGGCTACTTCCCATTTTAAGTAAAAAAAAAAACTACACGACATGTACTCTCAAGTACACGACGTGTACTTTTCTCATTTAACTTTTCCTCTGTTGACTACTTTTTCCACCGCCGAACTATTCACCTATTGACATGAGTACATGATGTGTATTCTCGATTACACAGTGTGTACTGTCGCTCCGCTTCCGGCTGCCTATACCGCCTTACTATTCACCTCCCGACTGAATATACAGCGTGTGAATTCCCAATACATGATGTTTAGTCGGTTTTTGCATAGTTCATTGCCGGCAGGCCTACACACCCTGTGTACCAATCCCACATGGCCAAAGTACATGGCGTGTGGAAAATTACACATTGTGTAGTCACAAAATTTAGGATTTTTTTCCCATTTTCCTTATTTTCTCAAAAATACTTAAGGAAAAAGGAAAGGAAGAAACCCGTACCTCAAGAATAAGAACCGGGTTCTTACACTTTGACTATGATTCCTATACCTTTTGACCCTGATCCTTATAATAAGTACCCTTTAAATACTAATTTCACTATCAAATACCCAACTAAAATCTTTAGTAATGGGGGAGAACCTCACCTCCATCATTGAACTTAATGTTTCCCCCTATGATAAATCTAGTCTCAGGCCCAATTATGCAATCACTTATGAGGTTTTCCTTCCCATAACACTTTTACTTATACTCCTCACTCGATTTTGTGTAGGTCCAAGGTATATATTTTTATTCTCTCAATTTTTGGTGAATAAATTTTCTTTAAAATATTATTCTCATCTACCCTTATGGCGTTGTTGATGAATTTATCACAAATTTCTATTGAAAACCTTTTGATTATCATTATTAGTGTCTTTAATACCAGTTCTATTACTGTTATAATATATTTATAGGTATATATACATGGCTCAAAGATTTTTTAGGAAAAAATATATTAATATTATCCCAACCATCTCACTTTTGTGAAGTATTTTTTTTCTAGTGTTTTAGAAGAAACTCAATGAACAAAATATAAATTAGGTAGTAGATTCTATGAATTGAGTTATCTTATTATTCCCTTATATTTTAGTATTATTTTAACATTTATTATATTCTAATGAATCAAATTGTTTTAGTATTATTTTCTATCAATATGGTAACCTTCACCTTACCTATTTCCTATTTCCTATGTGTCTCCAAAATTCCCCCCTCACATAAAAAATAGGTTTCCCATAGTAATTCCAAGACTATATGAAAAATGGGATGGTCTCGTAAAAATTTCCCATATAAAAAATTGGCTAAAACAGATAGAGTCAAAATGGGTTTAGATCATATGGTCCTGGGAAGTTTAGGTCTGGCTTGCCTGTTTGTAAGCCTAGTGCACACTACCCATGAAATTTTTTGGTTGTACTTATAATATCATTTTCAAGAATAAATTTAATAAAAATGTATAATAAATCAGACCCAAACTAAAAATAAAACATCCCTAACATCCCCTGGAAACTCAAGACTCATCACAATAAGTGTTTTTGAGACACTCACCAACAACATACCTCTTGAGTTCTAAAAATACCATATTCTATCTACTTTTACTTAGCAAATAACATAAAATAAAATTGGGAATTCTAATACTATTTTTATTAAAATAACTAATACTGTGCTAACCCGACACATAATCCAACCTATCGCACAACTTATGGAACATTTCCAATTTCCAAAGGCTGATAAATAGTGTTAGGGGATCAAACCATTCTTTATTGGGAACAATTTCACTTGATAAACTAATAAATAAAATTAAATATCCACCCAAAATTTCATCATAAACTTTCTACATTTTAGAGGATTACACATATTAAATAAGTAGTTTTAAAATTCATGAACATACCAAATGAGGCATAAAAAAATAACCAAATATCAACCCACTATTAAAGTAATAAACAAAATGACCAAAGTAAATATATGACCACATGATCCAAAATTTTATAAAATAACAAAAATACAACTAGAAGGATATAAAAGAGGTAGATGGGCCGATGTGGCATGATATATGTAATTAACTAGAAATAAATAACCAAAAAGAAGGCCCAAACCATCCATATCCATGTGATAAGTTAATATTATTCACTTATCACCTTTATAACACCCAAACCGTAAGTTAAGGACCATTCTATATATCTAACTTATACTTCATATATACATGTATCATAAAATAATATAGTCTACATACACCCAAAGTGTGTATGTAGGGTGTGAGAAATAATGCCTTGTAGGATTCCATTAAATGATCCATGCATAACATACTAGTTTGAAATAAAAATAAGAAAGTTTAATTTTTATATTTTATAATAAAAACAAGTAATATAGTTTTATCATAAGTAATCTTCTTCTTTTAAAGTTATTAATTCATTTAATTTGAAATAAAATCCAATTTTCAATTAATTAAGAAAGGATCGCATTGAGTATAAAGGAAACTGATTAAACCTTGACATAAAAACCCACTTAAATAAAATAATACCAATGAAATAGGGAATAATTTTTTTAGACTAAATTGAGGGAGTTTTTTGATACCTAAAAATTTTGAGATGGTGAAGGAACCCCAAGAATAGATGTTTTAAGGGGTGGGGGGTTTACTAATGTAAAGATAAAGTGGATATGATTTATTGAATTTGGTGTCGAATTTTGTTTTCAAAACATAAACTATTATATAAATAATATTCAATCTTAGTTGATTGACATTGTTTTAGGTTATATGAAGTTCATTCTGAAGCTTGTAATTTATTAGAAGTGATAAGGAGTTTAGTGGTGCTTTATGAGAGGAATGAAATGAAGGTAGACTCATTACACCATGGATAGATCCAAAATAGGTTTAGTACTAGTATATGAAGAAAAATGGATTGGATACATATTAAAGGGTTTTCTTTGGAATGTCATGTTCCAAATAAGAAGTCCAAAATATACCATGGTGTGGTATATAAGATGTTGTAGTGGTGGAAAAAATGGGGAGTTCAACTTGGAAACATGAATTTTGGAAAGTGGTTACATTTTTAATATTCCGTATATGTAATGGGGTTAGATCATTATACCAGGGAATATATCATAATTCCAAATTTCTAAAAAAACAGGAGAAGAGAAATAGTGATAAAAAATAGGGAGACTCTCAAGGGGTGTGTATAGGAATTGAAATGACATCGACTATACTATGGTCGAAAAAAGGTATCCATTTTGAGTAAATTTATAACACCTAGTGGTATATACCCAAGGAAGTGTGATGTATTGGTTAAAAGAGTGGTTCTCATTTAGAGATTAAAACAAGGAATGGTTCATGTCATGGTGTGAAAAGTACCTATCTAAAACGATGAAGGGATTCTAATCTATGTCATGAGGCATACTGCTCTAGAGTTTTAATGAACACAATTTTTTCACATACCATAGTGAATCTTGGATGGGTGTTTTGAGAATGGTTTTAGAGTAGTTCATAGTGGTTAAACTAAAATTGCTTAAAATATTCTGTGGCGAAGTTCAACATGTCTTGTTCATGAAGAATGTATAGAATTTGAGTTGTTTTACTAATGTGTCCCACTTGGGGTGACGAACCATGCATTTTTTCTAATGAAAAAATTATATATTTTATTTATATTAATCTTATGGATTAATATTAATATTTATTATTATAAACTTAGAAACACTTTTATGTTATGGAACAAGAATATTATTTTTCATTTAGAGAAGGTAGTATCATTTATTATAACTAAATTATTTTCCATGTGTTATATGGTTTTGTTTAAAAATCATTTTTTAAAGTTTTAGAATTTTAATTTTATATAATAAACTTTATTTTTAGATTAAAAATATCAAAATTATATTATAATTATTATTTTTTATATTTTTCTAAAAAGGTTAATTTTTGAGTAAATAATGAAAAATATATATTTTACACAAAACTATAACGTTTATGAAATCATCATAATATAAGAATGAATTAAAAATTTATGAAACATTTTTATTAGAAATAATGGATTTAAGGAGTAAAATAAATCATTCAAAATTATTATGTTGAATTTATAAACCTATGTTTAATATTTTTGAACTTAAGTTATATTTTATTCTCATACAAAAAGATAAATTTTGGTGTTATCCTTTTAATTACATATTCAAAAGGTTCCATTAGGGTTTGGATTGATTTTAAATTAATAAAACTCTTGTTATTTAATTATAAAACAATAAATGTCATATGAATGAATACTAAACATTATATTGGTGAATTTTTTTTAATGTTTAAAAATTATATTTTTCTAATTTTTTTTAATTGCATTAAGTATACTTTTATTAAAATTATTTTTACCACATCTAGAAATTAAATATTGAAATTTTTTTTTCATACTTGAAATAATAATTTTAAAATTATGTTATAAGGTCAATTTTATTTTTAGGCATAAAAATAAGTCACTGAAGTAAAAAAAATGAGTTACCACAGTTAAAGTAAATTATGATAAAAAGTTAAATTAAGAGGAAAAGGCCTAAAATATTTCAAAACTTATAAATTATTTTTTATGAGTGTTTTATAAAATAATAATCACCCCAATCCATTATTTTTCACTTTTGGATCCATTTTAATTTTAAATTGACATGACTTTAATATAAAGTGGAGAGTATTTACAAAAATGACACCTCTCTCACTTATAAATGGATCCCTTCACCAACCCACTTCTCCTCACAAATAAATCATATTATCTATACAAAAATCTGATAAAAATCTTCCCAAAAATCTTTCTAACTTCCTAGATGTTCTTTTCTCACTAAAGGACCAATCTTGGATGGCTTAAGGAGAGTCCTAAAGGAGTATATCCATAAAAGAGGTAATTGTCTTAACCATGATATTTCAAGTTTCCTTATTCTTCAATCATATATATATCTAGTATAAAAATAAAAATATAATGAAATAAATATATTTAGCATAATTAAATTTTATTATGTTTTTGTAACATCCATTATCTGCCTTCCTCTCATCCATTGGAAAATGAAAATGTCGTCCGTATTAAGTTCGGACTACCGCTCCCATGAACGACATATTTTATTTTTCATCAATGACTTACATGGATGGTGATAAAAATAAAATTAATGAATTAATATGATATTTATAATATTATTAAGTTTCTATAAGGATATATAGTCCATTATATTAAGAATATTCATAATAAATGGTCATCGTAAAATTTAATCGCATAAAATAAGGATACCGAGACACTTTGTAACTAATAACTTCTTAAATTTATATTTCATATATTTTATTCGTATAAATATTATTGAATATAATTTATCTCTTTAATAACATGTTTTTTAAATCATTAATCTTCTATAAAAGTTATATTATCATGATACAATATTATATTCTTATGGATTCTGTCGTTATAAAGTGTTCTTGTTTGAGTGAGTTTTATAAACTACATGAACGATGTTATAATGTTTATACCTTGAATGATTAATAAAACTTATATAAGGGTAAAATTATGTAATAATTATAAATTTAAATTATTTTCATGATTATATGATGGCAATATACATATGCATATTTGATAAGAAAACCAATTTTTTTATGAAATCAAAATTTATAAAAATAGAGATTTTTTAGGTGTTCTGTACGAACTATCACCATAAGTTCTATAAAATTACCATGGTAATCCATAATTATATCAAAAAATTTATTAAATATTAATTTAATATTTTAATGTTAAAATATCCATAATAAAAATGGAATTAAAAATGAATAATCATGCTTATTTTAAACCATAAAAAACAAGCTTATCAAGGAATATTCACGAAAAAGTAACTTTTTCATATCCTATTAGAATAACTTCTCTATGAAATGATACGAAATATACATATTTAAACATATATATATTTTTAAACCATTTTTCTAGGAATTTTACCATTACTATGATACCGAATCCATTTTGGAGGTTATGAACCAAACAACCCTAAATCGACTAATTTGAACTACACTGATTTGGTAAATAACTAAAATGTGATAATAAATGTAATAAAATAAATAATAGTAAGTGAATGAAAATGAAAATGGTTCTTAATAAATTAAATAATTAATATAATTTTTTATTAATTAGGGTATAGGATATATGATGTTATTTGGGAATCGAGGAAATGGATTTTCTTTTAAACCTTATTTTAAATGTTTTAAAGTTTTTCTTTCTACTCTATTTCCTTTATGTATATATAATTTTAATAATTTTATTGTTTGCACTTAAATGATTTATAAAAGTAACTTTATATTATATTTTACTTACTTTACAAGGGTTTAAAATTTAATCTTTTTAATATTTTCTATACATTTCATTTTTGACATTCTTTATAAAGGCAGGAATATGTTTTTTAATTTTTATGACTTAGTTGATTTTTCCTGCCATCATGTCCATTATTCATTATGAATCCTCCTTTAAAAATTTTCGTGGTTTTATAAAGTAAATTAAATTCACATTATTTTTTAATTTTTTTAAAGAGTTATCAAAGAAAATAATATTTCTTCTTATTTTTATATGATAACTATCATCTTTTATGATTATGGGTTCATATGAATGTTTTTATGAGTTTTACGATGAAAGTGAATTACTCCATGTGTTTTATTCATGCAGTGGTTATTATAAATTATATATGATTATTTATGGATCTGATATAACCCTCCAAATCATTGGGTAATTATTTATTCTTCAGATAAATTATATTGGAATTAGCTGGTGAAGTTATTCCATTTGTAAGGGAGATTGTAAGGGTTTTTATAAGAATGATATGAATATGATGTCCCAATAATAATCCATAATCATGTTTTTAACTTTATTATTGATTACTATATGCATTATGAAAATATATGAGAAATGAAGTTGATTTCATGAGTAAGTAAGTGATTATTTCAGGTTAAAGTTTATTATGTAAAAGTTATCTTTTTCATGGGTTTTCTTGATTTTCCATGGAATAACATGCTTCATTTATTTTTATATTACATATTGAGATTTATTTTCTCATACCATATTTTCAAATGATTTTATAGTATTTAAGGATATTTAAGAAGTCTAGGAAGGTTAATATTTTAGTTATGAAGACTCATCTTAAATACAGAAAGTGTGACATAAATGAAACATGAGTATCAATTTATGAACCTATTTTTATGGAAAAAATATACACTATATGAAATTATTCTATATATTTTTTTCATGTAATGATTTCTATAATTATCTTAAACTATAAACCTTAAAGGACATAATAATGTAGAATAATGAAATCCTTGTTATAAATCTTGTAATTATGGGTTGGTTATGTATGGGTTGTTATAATTGATAATAGATTAAGGTTTATATAACTTTATAGGTTATAAAAAACACTTTAAATATGTTAATTTATGTTTATATTATAATGAGAGATTATTTTATTACTCTAAGGGTTTGTATGTTTTTTTATCTAGTATATGAAAATTTTAGAATGGTTTTATAAAGAGGTAACTAGATGAATGAATTAGGAATAAAATAATAAGAAAATATCCTTCTTAATCCACAACTCAAAATGGATAGAGTTAGAGTTGAGTAGTTTTTAGCTATGTAAAATCAATAAATATAGTCTATAAATGGTGTTACCCATGCAAGAGAGTGACAAAATTATCTATATAGTAATGTGTAAATAGTGGAGCATTTCATGTGACAACACCCTCTCATATTTGGTGGAACCTTAAGCCTAGTTTTGGATGATGGTTGGATCAATGATTTAAATAAGATATTTTATGTTTTGGGTTGTTTAGATAATCAAATGGTAACTCTTTCTATTTATTATCTTGAAGGTAAAGTTTATCAGTAACAAAATTTTATTAATATTACTAATGATAAGAATGATATAGTAACCAAATAATGGAAGGAATTTAAAGATATTTTTATTAGAAATTATTTTCCTAATGTTATTTGAATTAGGATGTAAAAGAAAATTTTGGAGTTAAAGAAGAAAGAGGTGGACTCAATTGATTCTTATGAAGTTAATTTTACTATATTGGATAGGTATGTACTAAATTTTATTATGGACTATGAAATTAAAATTCATATATTTTACATAGGTTTAAAAAAAATTTATAAAGGGGTTTGGTTACTCATGAATATAAAATTTATGACGAATGTTTTTGGTGTTTTGAGAAGTATGAGATTTATTTTTTTTGACTTTTAAGGATCTTATAATAATAATCCTAAGAAGTGGTCAAGGTGGAAATAGATATAGAAATAATCTAAAAGTAATTATGATAGTAAGATAATTCAATTTTATTCTTATTCTAAATTTGGTAAGAAGAATTATGGGGAGTTTCTTATGAAATTAGAAAATTTTCACTGAAGTGTTAAAATTGGACATTTGGATAATGATTTTAAAGAAACTAGCAATGGTTAGGCCAATAATGGTAATAAAGAAGTGAATTTTTTAATTGTAATAAGATGATCCATTATAAAAATGTGTATTTGAAGACATGCATAAAGGGTTGAAATCATCATGATCATAAGAAGAAAGGTTTGGAAATGTCATTTTATTAAACTATAATTGATATTGGTCTATAGAATGAAGTGATGAAAAGTAAATTACTTTTTTACTCAAAATTTTATAATGACTTGTTTGATTCTGGATCTATGAATTATTTTATTTCTTGGAAATTTTAAAGTAAATAGAAACATCACTTTAAGAAATAGAAATATAAATATTAGTAAAAAATCTTGGTGGTGGTATTAAAGAAAAAAGTATCTATAAAAATCTTCCTATAATTATCTGTAAAATGTTTTCCCCTATAAATATTATTATATTATCCATAATAGAGTTTTATATTATTTTAGGCATGGATTTACTTTCGGGTTATCATGCTAAGATAGATTGCAGAGCTAAGGAATCCATATTCAATATTCTGAATGTCAATCAATTTGTATATAATAATGATTTTATACCTATGATAACATATCAAGAAGCTGATAAATTTATTAAACATGGGAGTGAAATTTATCTAGCACATATCCATAAAAATAAGGTAATTATTCTACTTAATTATGTGCCTATGGTAAATTAATATTTTAACGTATTTGATGAGGATTTTCTTTGTATTATTCCTGATTGGGAGGTTAAATTAACCCTTGAATTAGTTCTTGATGCTAAGAAAATTTTCAAACCTCCTTATCAAATAGATATAATGGATCTTTTTGAATTGTAAATTAAATCACAAGAATTACTTGATAATGGTTTCATTCAACCTAGAACTTCACCTAAGATGATCCTATTTTGTTTTTTAAGAAGAAAGATGGTTCTGTGAGGTTTTGAATTGATCATGGAGCACTTAGTAACATTAATATTAATAAAAATATACTTTTCCTAATATCAATTACTTGTTTGATCAACACTAGGGATGTAAATAGTTTTCAATGATTGACTTCAGGTATGGATATCATTAGTTTAAAGTAAAGGAAAAAGGCATTTCAAGGACGATGTTTCAAACTAGGTGTGGCCATTATGAGTTCATGGTTATTCTCTTTAGGTTAAAAAATTCAACCTTTGTATTTATGAACCAAATGAATAGAGCAATCCTTGGGTATTTTGGATAAATTTATGGTGGTATTCATTTATGATATTTTGATATGTTTTTAAAAATTATGAGGATAATGAGAAACATTTGAGGATTGTTCTATATACCCTTAAAGAAAATAAGTTATATGGAAAAGTTACTAAATATTATTTTTTATTACAACATATTTGATTCATTGGGAATATTATAACTAGATATGGAATAATAGTTGATCCAACTAAAACTAAAGTTATGGAAGAGTGAAAAAAACCTACCAACGTCACTTAGATTAAAAGTTTTCTAGGACTAGCAGGTTATTAATTAATTTTTGTTGAAAACTTTTATCATTTAGATTACTCACTAACTAAGTTAACTTAAAAGGAATTTATATTCATTTGGATAAAGTAATGTGATGCATGTTTTCAAGAATTAAAAACAATAATGGTCAATAATCTAGTATTGGAATTTCCATCAAGAAAAATGTAATTTATTATTTATAGTTATGCTTCATTAAAGGGAATTGGGTGATCTTTGATGAAAAATGATAGAATAATATCATATACATCATAAAAAATGAAACCATATGATCAAAATCATCCAACGAATAATTTTGAACTCATGGTGGTAATTTTTTCTTTAACAATTTAGAGGCATAATTTATTTTGGTATAAATAATATATATATATATATATATATATATATATATATATGGATCATAAAAGTTTAAATTATATATTCACTCAAAAAATCTGAAAATGAGGTATAGAATATGGTTGGAACTGATAAAGAATTATGATTGTACGATTCACTATCATCTAGGTAAAGAAAATAATGCAATTGATTCTTTGAGTCAAAAGGAAAATGCTTCATTAATCATGTTATGTTTAGAAAATGCATCATTACTCATGTTATGTTTAGAAAATGCATCATTAATCATGTTATGTTTAGAAAATGATCTAATAGTTAATGATTTAATGAAAGTTTAAATAGAATTAATTTATTAGAAAACCTATTATTTTTTGGCTCAAATATCAGTATAATAATCCTTACTGAAAAAAATTAATAATGCTTAGAAGGAAGATCACAATTTGAAAAGAAAGATATAACTGGCCAAGGAAGGAAAGTTTCATTAGTTTAATATTGATAAAGAAGGTGTTATAAAATTTGGAAAGAGGTTATTTATACTAGGTTTCTCTCAATTGAAAAAGTAATTATTTAGAGAGGCTCATAGATCTCTATATTTTGTTCATCCTCATAACACTAATTTGTATAGTGATATTTATGAATATTTTTGGTGTAATGGAATGAATAAATATATTATTGATAATACTTTGAAATGTTTTATTTTTCAATAAGTTAGAGCTAAATAAAAACAAAGAAATGGAATAATTCTTCCATTTCCTATTCAGAATGGAAATGAGAGTATATATCCATGGATTTAGTAGCAGGATTACCAAATACAACTTGAGTTAATAATTCAATATTAGTTATTATTTCCCATTTGACTAAATCTACTCATTTTATTACTATTCAAGATGATATATATTTGGATAATATTTCTTGAATTTATCTTAAATGGATATTCAAGTTAAATGGAGTTACTCTATATATTGTATCTAATCATAATCCAATATTTACACACATTTTTTAAGGAAATTTAGAAGTTATTGGGAACTGAGTTAAGTTTTAGTAAAACTTTTCATCCTCAATCTGATAAAAAACTATAGTAGATAATTAAAAATTTGGCGGATACACTCTAAGATTTCTCATTGGATTATCATGAAGGTTGGGTTTAATAACTTTAATTAATTATATTTTCCTATAATAACAGTTTTCATTCAAGTATTTGTATGACACATTTTGAGGCATTATATGGAAAGTGATGTCAGACACCAATATATTAGGATGAATTTAGGGATAAAATTTTTAAGGACCTGAATTAGTAGAAGATATGGTTGAAAAGGAAAATATAATTCAACACTATATATGGGTATATCGGAGTAGAAAAAAGATTTATATAGATAACTGGAGGAAATATATTTCATTTTAGGTAGTAGACTATGATTTTCTTAAAATATCTCCATGGAAAGATGTGATGTGTTTTATTAAGAATAAGAAATTAAGAACATAATTTGTTGTTCTATATGAAATTATATAGAAAATGGGATAGTATACTTACTAAGTATACTTTCCTATTATTTTATCCTAGGAATATGATTTGTTTCATTTTGAATATTAAATAAGTATGTACTTGATACATCTCATGTATTAATCTTAGAAGTGGTACAGTTAAAGGGGAATATTTCTTATTAGGATAAAATGGTTCCACTTATTGATCATAGATAGTAAGTATTATTAAATAAAGTGACTCACCTGGTTAATTTTTTGTGGAAGAATTATATTTTTTAAGAAGAAACATTTGAACTCAAAATATATAAGATAAAAAAATGTCCCCACATGTTTATCAATGAATAAAATTGTAAGAAGACAATTTCCTTTGGGGGATGTGATATCCTAGATATTATTTCTAATAAATAAATTATAAATTTTATTTTAATTAAATACATGGATTCATATTAATGGTTATTATTACAACCTTAAAAATAATTTTATGTTATGGAACAAGAGTATGCTTTTTTATTCAGAAAAGGAAGTAGTTTTTATTCTAACTAAAACGTTTTCCTTGTGTTATATTGTTTTTTTTAAATTTATTTTTTAATTTTTATAATTTTAATTTTATAAAATAAACTTCTTTTTTTTGATTCATAAAATCAAAATTATCTTAAAATTAAATTTTTACATTTTTCTAAAAAGGATTGTTTTTAGGTGAATAGTGGAAAATATAGTTTTTACACAAAACTGTAACGTTTATGACATCATCATGATATAATAATGACATAAAAATTCATGAAACTTATTTATAAAACAAAAATTTATTTAAGGAGTAAAATAATGCATTCTAAAGTAGTATGTTGAATTTATAAACCTATGTTTAACATTTTGGTGCTTAAGTTTTATTTTATTCTAACATAAAAACATATTTTTGGTTGTTTTCTTTTAATCACATATTTAAAAGGTTCCATTCCATTTTATATTTATTTTAAATTTATAACACTCACTTTTTAATCATAAACCAATAAATTTCATGCTAATCAATACCATACCTAATTTTAGTGTAAATTCATTTTTATGCTTAAAAAAGACTTTTTTCAAAAAACTATTTTTATTGTATTAAGCCTAGTTATATTAAAATTAATTTGTTAACTCTAATATGATTTTAATTTTAAATAAATGGTTTTTATATTTTAAAGCTACATGTTCAAATCATGTTATAAGGTCAATTTTACTTTTATGGATAAAAATAAGTTACCGAGGTAAAAAATGAGTTACCATAGTAAAAGTAAATTATGGTAAAAAGTTAAATTAAGAGGAAAAACCTAAAATATATAAAACATTATCCCTTATTTATGTATATGATAGGTTTATAAACCAATAATCATCACCTATCCATTATTTTCCACTTTTTGAGTCACTTTCCTTTGATTGTGACATGCCTTTAATATAAAGAAATTAGTCTTTACAAAATTGTCATACCTCTCACTTATGAAAGAATCCATTCACGCCCACTTCTCCTCACACGTAAAACATATTATATTGACTAAAATATACCAAAAAACCTTATATAATATCTTTCCCACATTATAAAGGTTCTAGTATCAGCAAAATACCAATCTAAGAAGGCTTAAGGAGAGTCCTAAAGGGGGACGTCCAAGGAAGTGGTAATTATCTTAACTGAGTACTTTTATGTTTATTTATTCTCCCAACTCATAAAAATATTTTATAAACACACTTATATAATTAAATAAGTATAATTTTTATATTAAAATATTAATATTTTGATGAAACGGCCATTATATACCTCCCTCTCATCCGTTGGAAAATGAAAATGTTGCGTAAGTTACGTGAGGAATACCGCCTCCATGAATGATGCATTTAATTTTTCATCACCGCCACACATGGATGGTTATAAAAATTAAATTTATAAATTAATATTATATTTATATTATGATTAAGTTTTTGTGAATATAAATTGGCTATTATATTAAAATTATTAATATTAAATGGTAATAGTAAAATTTAACCACCTAAAATGAGAATACAGAGAAACATTGTAAGTAATAAATTATTATATTTCTATTTAATTTATCTTATTCATGTAAATATTCTTGAATCCAATTTATTACTTTAATAACATGTTTTTGAAATAATCAATCTTATATAAAATTGATAATATTACCATACAATAATATATTCTTACCCTTTTGATCATTATAACATGTTCTTATTTGGGTTGGTTTTTACACCTATGTAAATGATGTTTGTAACGACCTAGATCCAAACCCCAATATCCTAGATATGGCGACTTACTTTATTAAATTGGTATAGATACAAGAAATAAAATCCCAAAGGATTGATCAGTTCAACAGTTTTGGATAACCATATACATATATGATACCCATTTTACATTGGGAATAGAAAATAAAACATAATACATAAAAAATATAATAAATTAAATACTTTAAAACCCATTAAAATATTTATTCTTTATAACCTAGGGAAAGGAAGAAAATAAGGGTGATCTAAAATTTCTAATAAGGGTTAAGTATAACAGAATCTATCATTAATCAATAAGCATAATCATCATGTTAAGGTAAATAACTGAGCACAAATGCCATTTAAATAACTTGATAAAGAATAATTAATATTTTAAGACCATTAATTGAAACACAATCCATTTAATAAATAAAAAATCACAATATGGAATGAATAAACGATGATTAAATAATGACATATAAATAATCACATGACCTAGAAACTTGACCATGGATATTCTAACTAATCGAACAATCACATGGAATATCAATAATGATGGAATGAATAATGTGTGACATATAAACTATCATGATCTATACTAAATATAGTTACTATCTAGATCTATCCTTAAGATAGTTTAATTCTATGGGTAGAAACACGTTTGATTTGGACAGTTTATTTGTTTCATGAGACAACTGATTCATCAATGCGATTTCATTAACCGATCCCCAAACCATGTATTATATTTCAAAAGAATTCCTCATATATCTAATAATCTATTTAATTCATAAATAATTCTCCATATCATAAAGTATCCATATTGTGTAAAAATACAAATTTATCAACATTTTCCCAGTTAATCAAATAACTTTCAATGTAAACACCATATGTAAAAATGTTATGCGGTTTAAGAAAGAATCATATAAATCATACAGGAATATGGATATTTAATTTGAATTTAATTTTTAATGAAAAATTATCACAATAAGTTTATTTTTAGGAGGAAGTTAACAATCACAAAAAAGTGAGATTACACAATAACTCTTACCATTTGGTAATTTTCAAGTTAAATCATATTAGATGAAATAATCCAAATTAAAAATTAAAATACCATGAATAATGAATTATTAAGGATATTAAATGTCAAAGGGGTATTATATACACCACATAAAAGTGAATTGGTGCATAATAACAAATAATTCTCAATGGAATGTAAATTGAGATGCAATCCCTTACCTCACATTTTATTTTGGGTGAATGTAAATTATTTTCTTGTATAGTGGATTTAAACATGTTATTAACTTATAGAATAACCATATTAGTATTTCTGATATCATATATGATCCTTTTATAACATATCATCACCCATTCGTTAATAATCTTTCATTATTTTCATTGTTTCAGGTGTTAATTGTCTGGTTTTCTTATTCATGAATTATTATAAAAGTTCTAATTCTTGTTAATATTAAATAGTTTTATCATATATAGAATAATAATCACGAGATAATTATTATATTTATAAATTATTTATAATTTTAAAACCAATCATGAACAATGATTATGAAAAATTAAGTACATATTATCATTGAGATGGTAGGCCGTACATATGCATAATAAAAATTTCCTTTTTTCATCGATCATTATAAAAATAAATAAAGTAATATTTTAACTTTACATAATGATAATAATATAATTAATACTATATTATATACTTATATATTTTATAAATATTGTGTGATGATTAAAAGAGAGTCACATCGCTTCGTGAAGGCAGTAGTTCGCATGTACATGAATGATGTTATCATCTTTACATGAGTGAAAAGAAAAGAAAGAAAATGATATATATTATATTTTCTAAAATTATAAATATGTTATTAATATAATAATTATTTCATTTATATCCCATATAATCATTAAATTTATCTTTATCACCTTCTATGTGTAGAGTTAGTGAAAGACGAATCACATCGCTTCACAAGGCGATAGTCTGCCGTACACACGAGCAATGATATCATATCTACTAAAGAATGGAAGGTAAAAAGATATATATTATATAATGAATAAAAGGTATAAATATGTTATAAATATCATATATATACTTTATATACACCATAATATCCAACCTTGAGAGGTGTAAATGAAAAAATGAATGACATCAGTTTGCGAGATGGTATCCGCCGCACACACGAATGATGATTTTGTAACCCATTTTATGAAAGTGTAGATGGTTTTAGGTCATTAAATTATTATTAAAAAAACACATAATATTTAATATACTAATTTATCCTATAATAATGGTTTAATAAAAATTTAAGGAGATGGAGAAAGAAGCAAAATAAAGGTGGTCATTGAAGAACAATACTTATTCTTCAGGTATCCTCCTTATATTTAAACTAAAGACTTAAAAGGTAAGATTTATGACCAAAATAAGGCCTCTAGTATGAGTATATGGAATTTGGGATGTGATTTGGTCAAAGTTTGGATGATCCAAATTTCTTGATAGGTGTGGAGAAGGGAGGAGAGTGAGTGCCCTTTTATAGTTGAGGAGGAGTGAAGCTTTTGTAAATACCTAAAAGTATTTACTATTGGGAGGTAGATCTTACCTAAAGTGGATAAAATATTGATAATTATTTGATTGGAAACTTCTAAAATACTATAAAACACAGGTTTTAAACATTTTCCCCTTAATTTCCATGTTTCTTTATTTTTACCATTTTGGGTTTTTATTAAGGTAACTAGTTTTCTAACCTTGGTAATTTAGCCATTAAGACTAAATAAAAGTGAGAATTAATAAATAATTTATACCCAATTATTCTAATTATTAAATCCTATTTATAAACTAAAAATCCTTTATGTATTGAAAATTTATTTTAACACAAGCACACGTAATGTGAAAAAACACCACATTAACCTTAACTACACTAACATAGTTTTTACTATTCAAGGGTAAATTTATTCATTATTAAAGAAAAATTGGTCCCTGGATAGAACATAGTTGATATTTATTATCACTTAAAATAACTTGGTATAATATTTTATTCTTAGTAATTTTAAATCATATAATAAAATTTAATTTATCATAAAATAACATTAATGTCAATTTTGACATTATTAAATTTAATTGAATTAAGAAATATCAAGAAAATGATTGAATTCAGATATATTATATTATAACCTTTTTAACTTGATATATTAATTTTAAAAAATAATGTGACATAATAATTCATTTAATTTACTTCACTTTTATTATTTTTAGTATTAGTTATTTTATTTTTTATTAACTAAATAATTATTACATTGGCATTTCCTAAGAATTTTAAGTAACTAATTCATATATAAAAATTAACAATGAGTTATTATGATAAAAAAGGAATTTATATTTCAAAATAATATATATTACCATACCAATGTTGTTTTTGTCATATCATAAGGATTTATGGATATTAAAAGTAAGAACAAATCTTTTTTTATCTTTTTATTTACTTAACTTATTATATGGGTCATATACCAAGACAAGTGGAAGGGAATTTATATATTTTAGAGACTTTTATGGTAAATGGAAAAATAAACTCATTAAATAAACTCAATATAATATCTTAGGTTATTTTCACTCTTATCATTCTAGTTTAACCCTCGATAAACTCATTTTTACATTAACTACAGTAATTAATTTTTACTACATTCACAATTAATTTTGGTCAAAACTTAATTTAACCTTATTAGAAATTATAAAATTTTATAATTGAAAATATTGAATCCATTTTTCTAAATTAAATTCACAAAGTATAAAAATTTAATTTAAAATTAATCTCACAGACGTGATGAGAAAGCAGGTTTTCAAAGTGAAAATGTTCAAAAGTTTACAAATCCTTTATATCTATTTCAATATGAAAATGATTCCAATAGCTTATATTGGATTAATTAATAAATAATTGGACTAATTTTTCTTTAAAACCAATTAAAAATATAATTTAACATTATAAATTATTTAAATGAAAAGGAAATTTCCAATTAAATCTAGTATTTTCCCCTATTCATCAAAAAATGAATCTTTTTAGAAAAATACCAAAAATTAACCCTAAAATAATTTTGATACAATTATTTAAAAAATTAAGTTTATTTTTTCGAATAAATTTTATAAAAGTTTTAACTTTTTTTCAATTAAGTGTGAAAAGTGTGACTAAACAATGTTTTGTTTAAACCCGATGTTACGTGCATCATAAGCTATCTACAAAATTAAGTTTATTCTTAAAGAAATTTATTGTAAAGTATTGGGGTGTTAAATTTTATAATGTTTAAGTCATGAATTATTAATAAAACTTAAATAATGGTAATATTATATAATAATGATAAATTTAACATGTTTTCATTATTATAAATTTGTAATATAAATTGTATATTTTTTAATAAAAACAATTCTTTTGACAAAATCAAAATTTACAAAAAGTGATTTTTAAAGTGATCTGTGTGAACCATCACCATCAGTTCCATAAAATAAACATACTCCATAAATATATAAATATATTTTTTTAAATCTTAATTAATTTTATATAATTTTATAATGTCAATCAAAATAATGGAATTAAAAGTGACCAAACATGGTTATTTTAAACTATCAAAAAACAAGATTATCAAGAAAGATTCATAGAAAAGTAACTATTTCATAACCTATTGAACTACTTTGTTTCAAGAATTATATGAAACATATAACTTAGAATATATATAACTTATATAACCATTAGATAATGAATCTTATCCTTACTAGGATACTAAACAAATTTCTAATATTATGAACCAAACAACCCCAAAACAACCAACAAAAACTATACAGATTTAGTAAATAAATGAAACAAGATAATAGTTGAAATAAAAAGAATAATAATAAGGAAATAAAAACGAATTTTTTTCTTAATAAAGTAAATAATTAATATAATTTTGTTACTTATAAGGGTATATGATATATTAAATGATTTAGGACTCATGGTAATTGAGTTTTCTTTTAACCTTATTTTCAATATTTTGAAGTTTTCCTTTCAACTCATTTTCCACCATATCCATAATTTTTTTCAATATTTTTATTCTATGCACTCCAATGATTTATTAATTTTTTTTATTATATTTTACTTACTTTATAATGATTTAAAATGAATATTTTTAACATTTCCCATACGGTCCATTTTTGACATTCTTTATAATGGTGGGAAAATAATATTTTTTAATATTTACCGCTTGATTTATTTTTCCTACCATCATGCTCATTATTTATTGTGAATCTTATTTTTCATGTTTTCATGGTTTTCCAAGGTAAATTTAATTCTCAATATTTTTTAATTTTTTTTCATTTTAATTAATTATTGAAGAAAATGACTTATTTTCTTACTTTTATGTGATAATTATAAGTGCTTATTATTATAGGTACAAATGAATATTTTTATTATTTTTATATTGAAAGTTAATTACCCTATGTTTTTTATTCATGTTATAGTTATTGGGAATTTTATATGATGATTGGTGAATCTAATGTATCCCTCTAATGCATTGAGTAATGATTTATTCTCTGGATAAATTATGTTATATTTAAATGGTTAATTTATTAAATTTATAAGGGTGATTATAAGGGTTATTATAAGAGTGGTATAAATATTATGTCCTAAGTAACCTTCAGGATTATGTTTTTTTCCTTTATACTTGCTTATAAAATGTTTTTTGAAATGATTTAGGAAATGAAGTTGATTTCATGAGTAAGTAAGTGATTATTTAATCTCAAATTTTATTATGTAAAAAGTAAAAAATTATCATGTAATTTCATGTTTTTCCATGTACTAAGGAGTATCATTTATTTTCATATCCATTATTGGGATTTATGTGCTTATAAAAAATTCTCAAATGATTTTACAAGGTTTAAGGAAGTATAGTAACTCTAGAAAGGAAAATCTTTCAATTTTGAAGATTAATTTTGAATGAATAAAGTTTGTAATAAATGAAACAGGAGTGAAAATTTAGGAACTAGTTTTTTGGAAAAAATTTACACTATATGTAAGTTTTATCTTTTTTTTCATTTAATGTTTTTTCCTAATTCACTAAAAATTTAAACCTAAAAGGCCATGAGAATATAAGATAATGAAATCCTTGGTATAAATCTTGTAATTATGGGTTGGTTATGTACATGTTGTTATACATAGAAATTCAATGAATATAACAACTTAATATTTTAATCATATCATTGATATCCAAGGGTGGATAGAAGTTATATATTTATTTGAAGACTCATAAATAAGCATGAGTAGTTAAATAGGAAATTACTCATTTGAATTTGAATTGAAATTTAATAATTAAATGAAATGATCAATGGATTTATCCTATGAATATATAGAGATTTTTTAGAAATATAAGATAATAGATATTTTCTAGTGAGCATGTACAAAGAATATAGAATAACAGGAATATGAAAAATAATAAAAAAAATAAGAAGATAAATAATGACACTAATAACTTGATTGAATTTTATGCATAAAGAGCAATATTATTTTATAGATATTTTATATTTTGTTAGGAATAAAAAGAATTAAACAAATAAATCTTACATAATTTTAGATGAATATTAAATACATCTCATAATAATACATACCCTAGAGCCTTAAAGGTTTAGTGCCTTTGAATACTATATACATAATCAACTTATTTCAGAAAATATCTTCAATATATTTTTGAAATTTATTCTCACATAACACCTTACTTAGGCACACCTTACATAAAAACTTTATTTATAACATGGGGGAAAGGAAACATGCGAAATGGTAAAATCATATGCTTATTAAGGGTAAAAATGTGAGATACTAATCGATGATCATAAGTGAACATAAGATAAGCATAGGGTCATGGGAACATGATCATAACTTAGGAAAAAATTCCCAATATTTCATATACCATAATGATTCAATTCATAATGTTTTTTATTAGAAAAATACATAATCCATAAGAGTATGGAATCATCAATAATCAATCATGATCCCTGAGAATATATCATAATCATAAAACATAAGTCTTTGTAATAAATATAATAATAAAAAATTAGTTCCTTATCCAAGGATCTATCTAAGAATATCACAGTGGATATAGTCCCATATTATATTGGGTTTACTCCCTATTCCCACCACTTTTTAATCCAAGGTTCACCACCAAGACTATGATTATGGATAGAGTACCTTATTGTATTGGGTTTACTCCCCATTCTAGTTCTTATTGTCTCACAAGACATAAATATTTACCCAATGCATTGGAGGTATATATAATTTTGGTATCACTGGTCACATAATAAAAACCAAACCTAATTGTTCCACAAGATCATAAAAATATTCATCATTTCATCATAATATAATTAACCCATAGGAAAGAAATGAGTTTCATGAAAGCATCCTTAAAAAATCATCATAATAATACATCCAAAGAAATAAAGTGGATGGTATGATGATAGAATATCCCTAGTGAAGAATATTAATACTTATAAGATGTTGAAAAAGATGAGAAATCTATTTTATAAAATGATTTAAAATATTATTTTATAATCAAGAGAAAACATACTTTTTCTCTTGATAACTTTTAAAGTTTAAAATTACCATAAAAATGGGAGTATGATTTTATTTTTAAAACATTTTAAACTTGTAAAGTAAGATTCAAGATGAAGTAATAACATGATGATGGGAAAATCCACACATTCCTTAAATGTTGAAAGATAACATTATTTTAATAATTTTGTAAAATTAAAAATTTATTCATATAAAAAACTTTGAAGATATTACTTTTAATAAATATTAAAGAAATTAAAAGGTAGTGAAAATGAAAATTTTAAAAAATTTAAGTATAGGTAAAAAATTCCATAAAACTTTTAGGTCAGAATAATAGAAATATACACAAGAGGGGGGTGAATTTTGTATTTTTGATAATATTCACCAATTCTTGTGTTTGACTCCCTTTGTGATTTTTGCAGATATGTAGTGTTTTATTCTATATGAAATATGAGTAGTGGATAAATAGAAATAATGAACATAAAATTTTTATAACAGTTCAAGGCATAAATATCCCCTAGTATACTTGACCAATGCTCTCTCTGTGAGCTTGTTGAATTTCACTAGAATGTTCCTCTTATCATAAGAACTTTAAATCCAAAACCGAGTATAGGCAGTTGAAACCTTTTCAAACTAGTCTTAAATAGAGACTTCTAGTTCTTTTATAGGGAATAAATTATCCAAATCTTAGTACAAGAAGATAATAATTCACCATGAAAAAGTATGAGCAGTTGAAACTCCACAAAATCAAAAGAGTTTGATTTGATGATAGATTGAGTTAAAATTCACAGTTCCAGCAACAAAAACTAAGACATGGGTTCTAGTGTTTACCCAAATTGATCCCCTTTTTTTGATATAAAAAAGAGAGTATATAAACATTGATTAAAACAAATTTAATGTTTCACAGAATAATAAATTAATGTTTATATTATACTATTTTGATAAATAAGACATGGGTTCTAGTGGTAGAGATATACATATAATAAAATACAGAAAAGATTCATATAATAAAAAACATCAAAATTTATTATAAAAACTGTACAAATACAATAGATGTTTTGGACTGAGAAAAAGGTTAAACAACAGGTCTGGTAGAAGGTGAAAGGTTTTGGTCAGGATTGGTTTCTAGTGCTGGTTCTAGTGAATACGGAGTTTTTTGAAAAATTTATTTCAATTATGATATCTAAGATTATAACCTTTCTGAATTTTTTTCTGCCAACCACCTTATCAAAATTTGGGTATCTTGAGTTAATTCCATGTTTTATATCAAATTGAATTTTAAAAATTCATACAGATTCTCTTATGTATACAAAAACTGGGATAACTTATCACTGGACTTATTAAGCACCAGTCTGATTTCAGGTTTACTTGATGTCGATTTATCAAAATGATATTTCTAATTATACAACAGAACTGATAAGGGTGAACTGTTACCCTGAATATTATAAATCCTTTCATTCATATCAAACATTACTGATTTGATAGATTGAAATCTTCTAATCAGATTTGGTGATGTTAGAGGTGTAGGGGTAGAAGCTATTGACTGACTGATATCTCCTTTAATAGAAGCAAATTGACTTCCCAAGTACCATTTCAAATCTATAAATTATATTTTAGAGATAGATTATGATTTTATTTTTCCAAATTAATCTATCATATATCTATTAAATACATCAAAATCCATTTTTTACATAGACTTTTCTATGAATTCTTGAAGTTAAGTCTAAATAGACTCTGATTCCATTCTTGAAGCAGATGATGTTTTCCGATCATCTAAATATTTTATCACAGCTTCTAGTTTTTGTTAAGGACTAGAGTTCTCTTCCAGAACCTTGTTAAACATAATTACAAGATCTTTAATATGATTTGTTATAGAATTATTTGTACCTTTATCTAGATTTTTTGACTGATCATTAACATCCACAATATCTAAAGATTTATCCACAAACTTATCACTTGAAAAAGACATACATCAAGGACCTCTATCCTTTCTCTAGAGATAGATGTAGATCTTTCTATGGAATGACTAATGGAAGAGACAATTGAAAATTAAATCATCTCATTGGTATCAGTTATCTATTACTGAACTTTATGATCTTCTTGAGAAGTTTAGTTTTAGTGATCTTGTTGAGGAACAACCTGAAGACCTTGAGCTTGACTTTTTTGCTTGTTGTTCTGCAACATGATCTGGTACTTTCAAATAAACTAAATGAGTTGCATCTCCAGATCCTAACAATGGATACTCATGATGGGGTTCTTCTCTATTCCTTGGTCTTAAAACAATTTCTACATGATTTTCTTCTTCAAAACCTTCTTTAACAAGATCAGTATCATCATATGGAAGCTTTATTTTGGTAGGATGATCAATACATTCTATTATGAATTCTCCAACTTCTTTATTTCTGAAACAAAATTAACCTGCTGACTTGAGGTTTCCTTGACCCCACTGAGAAAAAGATCCATATTTTTTTGGTCATCCACACTAAGAGGCTTTATCTTAACTTTTACTATACTAAAAAAGAAAAAAAAAATTCTCAGGGCCCCAACATTCAAAACATTATTGTGAGGAAATTTGACTTGAGAATCAAAATAACGAATCAAATTTTTCCTAAAAAATAAGAGAAAGTATCTACCCATAATAATTGAATGAAATCATTACCTCTAAATGGAAAAAATAACTTAGATATCCCAGAATATATCTGGGAAAGTTTAACTTGATGTCACTAATGAATAGAAACATGATATACATGTCTGGGTACAAATTTTTCTCTATCTCAGAAACTCTTGGAGAAATAGAAGTTTGAATAAATTTTACCAAAACATTCTGATCTACCTCAAGATCCTTTACAAACATTTTCTTAATATATTTTGATCTAAAAATAAATTACATGATTTACTAGGATTTTTTATCTTTATTTCCAATTAATCAAAGATCAAAATGGAATACTCCTTCATGAGGGAATTTTAAAAATTGAGAAATTTCTACAGATTATATCGAAAACTCATTATCTTCTATTCGAGAAGATATCATATCTTCTATTTCTCTGAAACTAAATTAAAAATTTATATAAAACTACTTCAGTTCTATCTCATAAATAAAATCCATATTCTCATCCTTAAACATAAATTCCAAACATTGAAACATGAGATTTTGTTTGAGTAGAATATTTATCTCATATAACCATTCAAAATCTATAAATTTTCCTTGAAGAATATTGATGAAGGGGATACACAGACACTTAAAATTTCTTGGTTCACCTTCATTTGTTCACTTCGTCTTCATCATTTCTATGAATTTTAAGATTGAAGGTTTTCATATTATGGTGTTTAGAAGAAATAAGAGGGCTCTGGTAGGTGAAATGGTTTGAAAACAAAATATTAAGGAAATTTGAAGGGTTTTCTGATCGATGGTGAAATGGTCTAGTTTTTCATGCTGATTACACAGAGTAATCATTAAATTTTTAATTTTTGAAAACACGCGATTAAAAACTAAATAGAGTAAAATTTATTTAAACAAATAAACGAAATAATAAATTGATAGTGAAAATTAAAATAAATTAGATTTAAAATGAATAAAAAAATTTAATCAAAATAACTTGATAAGAACATATTTAAAATTAAATAAACCTAACCCCCTTAATAAAATCAAAACTTATAGTGGGAATTGGTTTAATAAAGATATCAACTAATTGATATTTATTATTTAAAAACTCTAAAGATATATCCTTTTTAAGAACATGAGCTCTTAGAAAATAATGCCTTATATCAATGTGTTTAGTCTTATAATGACTTATAGGATTTTTTGAAATATTTATTGCACTAGTATTATCACATAAAATAGGTATATTATTAAAATTTAGTCCAAAATCCAATAGGATGTTTTTCATCCACAATACTTGTGCATAACAACTACCAACAGACACATATTCAGCCTCAGCTATTAACAAGGCAACTGAGTGATGTTTCTTACTTGACCATGGTACTAAAGATTTTTCTAAAAAGTGATAGGTTCGTGATGTTATTTTTCTATCTAATATACAACCTCCAAAATTAGCATCTGGATATTAAATTAAATTAAAATCAAAATTTTTTGGGTAGAGAATATATTGAAAAATAGTTCTGTTTAAATATCTAAAAATTATTTTAACAGAAGTAAGATGAGATTATTTTGGGTTTGTCTAAAATCTAGCACATAGGCATATAAAAAAATTATATCTGGTCTTCTAGCAATAAGATATCATAAACTACCAATAATACCTCTATATAAATTGTTGTCAACTACTTTTCCAATTTCACCCAAATAAAGTTTTATATTTATTTACATGGGAGTTGTATAAGTCTTACTATTTTCAAGTCCAAACCTTTTCAATAAATCAATAATATATTTAATTTTATTTAGAAAATTTCCATAATCTTTTTGATAAATCTGAAATCCTGAAAAGAAATTCATTTCTCTAATCATACTCATTTAAAATTAATTTTTATTATATTTTAAAAATCATTATAATGATTTTTATTTGTTGAACCGAAAATTATGTCATCAACATAAATTTATACTAATAAAATATTAGAACAAAAAAGTTTCTTAAAAAGAGTAGGATATACTAATCTTATAGAAAATCCATTTTCCAAAAAAGGAGATTAATATTTCATACCAAGGTCTAGGTTCTTGTTTAAGGACATAAATATATTTCGTAAGTTTAAAAATAGAATTTGGTTTGAGAGGGTTTTCAAAACTAGAGGGTCATTCTACGTAAACTTCCTCCATTAAATATCCATTTAAAAAGATAAATTTAACATCCATATGATATAATTTAAGATTCACATGAGATGCATAATCTAAAAGGATTCTAATAGATTCTAATATAGATAAAGGGGAAAAGTTTTCATCATAAGTTATACCCTCTTTATGATTATATCCTTTAGCTACTAATTTATATTTCTTTCCAGTTATAATCCCTTGACCGTCATGTTTATTTTTAAATATCTGTTTAGTTCCTATTGCTGGATAATATGATGGTCTTTCCACCAAATCCCATACTTCCTTTCTTTTAAATTGGTTTAGTTATTCTTGAATTTCTAACATCCAACTCTCATATTCTAAATCTTATTCAATATATTTAGGTTATAATTGAGATATAAAGGAATAAAATTCAACTAGGTTTGCTACACTTCTTCTAGTTCTAATTCTTGTATCTAGGTCTCCTATAATAGTTTCTAAAGGATGGTTCTTTAAGGTTATAGACTCTATAGGTAAAAAACTTTTAGGTTCTTCAGTTTCTTGTTTTTCTAAACTATATTGAATTTTATTTATATCATTTTCAAAATCATATTGAGAGGTTTCAAGTCTCATGTTTTCAAAAAATTTAGTAATTTCATCTATTTGATATTTCTCTTTAATAAAAGGGATAGTTTCATAAAACTTCACATGAGATGATTCTTCAATAATCCTTGAAATTTTATTAAAAAATCTATAGGCTTGAGAAGTAGCAGAATATCCTAAAAAGATTACCCCACTAGGTTTTCGATTGAACTTACCAAGGCCATCCTTAGTATTCAAGATATACACCTTGCATCCAAATACTTCAAATTACTTTACTTTAAGTTTTATTTTATTTCAATGTTCATAGTGTGTCTTTTTAATTATTGGCATTATTAAAACTCTATTCATGATATAGAAGGCTGTGATTGCATCTTCTACCCAAAAATAGGTAGGAAGAATTTATTCATTTAGTATAGTCCTTACCATTTTTTGAATAGTTCTATTTCTTCTTTCAACAATTCCATTTTGTTGAGGTGTTCTTAGTACAGATAAGGTGCATTTAATATTCATATTTGGGCAAGAAGAATTAAATTATTTATTCTCAAACTCTCTACTATGATCACTTCTTAATGAAATTATTTTAAAATATTTTTCATTTTGAACAATTTTTTAAAAGATTTCAAAAACAGTGAATACTTTAATTTTGATTTTTAGAAAATATATCAATATAAATATAGAAAAATTATAAACTAAAACATGAAAATATAATTTAATAGCCAAAAATTCTATTTTATATGGTCCAAAAAATCCATATGAATAAGTTCTAATGGTTTATATGTACAAATTTTGTTAATTATTTTGAAATATGATTTGTGTTATTTTCCAATTTGACATGCATTATAGAATTTATCATTTTCAAACTAAAGATTGGGATAATAAAAAAATAACTATTTTTTATATAATTTATGTAGAGAATATATATTAGAATTTATAATCCTTCTATGATAGATCCATGACTCATTTGTCTTAGCAGTTAAACAATTCACTTTTTGTTTACATAAGGAATTAAGATCCAAAGTATAAACATTATCAGTTCTAGGTGATGTAAATTTAAGTAGTTTATATTTGAAAACTGACTAAGAATTTTTAGAGAAATAAAAATAAAATCCATCATCAAAATGTTGATATATACTTATCAGGTTGTTCTTTAACCCTTGTACATACTGTACTTTATTGATTGTGATAGTCTTTGGACCTCCAACAGTTCAAACTCCAATGATCTTTCCTTTTTCATTTTCATCAAAAGTGACTAGACCTCCATCCATTTGAGTTAGTGTATGAAAATTTAATGAGTCTCCACTCATGTGTTTGGAGAATCCACTTTCCATATACTATATAGCTTTTCTATTCCTATGGCCTTTTTCTTGCAAAAGCAATTAAGCATTTGTTTTTTTTAGTACCCATATTTTATTAGGCCCAGTAATGTCAGAGAGCAATTATATGAGAATCCATATTTTCTTTATTTTCCCAAAATTTATATCACTTAATTCAACTATATTTTTAGAAATATAATCCTTTTTAATGCAACTAATTTGAGTATTTATTAAATAACAATTGTTAGTTAAATTCCATTTTATTCCAAAATAATAACAGGTATCATTTTTTGAATTGGGAACCAAATAATTATTATACAATTTTGATTTTTCACCCTTACTTATTATTCCAAATATTTACCTTTTATTAATTTTTTTCCAAGAATCTCATTGAGAGTCTTTTATAATTTTGTAAAAATAAGAGTATCACCTTTCTAAGATTCTAATCTATTCTGTAATTCTTTTATCCTTTTTTAATAATCAATACAGTTTGATGTTGATGTATTGAATTTTTCAATTAGATATTGATGTTGTTTTAGTATTTTGTTTCTTTCACCTAAAAAAATTATGTATATTTTTTAATGATTTATGTTTCTTTATTAAAGAATTATATTTCTCTTCTAGCATAGAAAAATAAGCAGATAATTTATCATTTTATCAATTATCAGAGTCATAAGTAGAATAGAAATAAGTTTGTAAATCTTATTCTTCCTTATCTATAAAATAGATATTGGGTTCTAGATTTTGTGGCCCTTTTTCTGAATTATATTTTGAAGAGATATTGGAGTCTTCAGATACAATCCATGATTCTTTCATAGATCTTTTCACTTTATGCTCATAATCATAATTATTTTGATATTTCTTTTTTTTCCCATTCCTTTCATTTTTAAATTGAGGGAAATCAGGTTTGATGTGAACCAAATTTTTTCATTCATAGCTTCTTCATGGGGTTCTATTTCATCCTTCTTAAAGGATTTTCTAAAGCCTCTCTTTTTGTTGTAGAATTTTTTGAAGATGCTATAAGGAGTCTAAATTTTTGATTTCAAATTCTTGTTTTGATTTTCTTTCACGCTTATAAGATCTCACCTTAAGGGTATCATTTTATATTTTCTCTATAATATTGTGATATTAAGCTTCATCTTTTATTTTTTCTTCATGAATCATTAATGTTCCACTTAATTCTTTCACAGTAAAATTCTTAACAGGTGATGATTGTTGAATTGATGCATATAATTCATTCCATTTTTGGGGGTAGTACTCTAAATACTTTTAGAGCTTAATCTGATTGACTAATGGGATCTCCCAATTCAGTAATATTGTTGACAATCTCTTTTAACCGTCCATTCATTTGTGTGATTCTTTCACCATAAAACATTCTAAAGGTGTAAAACTTTAGTTTTTAAGTAGCATACCACATTTTTCTGATGTTATGTTCCTTTATAATACACTACAATATTTTCCACATATTATAGGCATTAGGGAATTGTGAAACTATATTGAATTCATCAGGTCCAAGTCCACTGATATTAGAATTAATTACCTTTGAGTTGATGACATATTCGACTTCAATTTCAGTTGTCCAAGTCTTTGGTTTTTCTGGAATCACATAAGGAGTGATGATCTTTGATTAGACTTTGAAGCCCATATTTTTCAGATATATGATCATTCATGATTTTTGTCATCCATAATTGTCACCATTAAAATATGGAGCATGAACCATAGACATAAATTCTTTTGGATCAGTTATTTCCACATTCTTTTTATAGACCTTATTCTCTTTAAAATTGATATATATTTATCCCAAAATAACTCCTTTGATACCAATTTCTAGGTCGGAATAATAAAAATATACACAAGATGGGGGTGAATTGTATTTTTTGATAATCTTCACCAATTATTATGTTTAACTCCCTTTGTGATTTGCATAGATATGTAGTGTTTTCTTCTATAAGAAATATGAGAAGTAGATAAATATAAATAATGAACACAATAATTTTATAGTGGTTTAGGGAACAAAGCTCCCCTAGTCTACACCACTAATTCTCTATTTTCAAGCTTTGTGAATTTCATTAGAAATGTCCTCTTATCACAATATCTTTAAATCCACAACTCAGTGCAAGAAGTTAAAACATTTACAAACTCTAGGCTTAAATAGATCCTTATGGTTCTTTTATAAGGATCCAATTATTCATATCTTAGTACAAGAATTTGACACTCCACCACTATTAATTCTGAGTAGTTGAAACTCCACAAAATCAAAAGTGTTTAATTTGATGATGGATTGAGTTAAACTTCATAGTTTTAGCAGCAACGACATATAATAGATGGATCTTCTTCTTTAGAAAATAAGACCTTTAAGAAATAATAATTATGAAGTGATCCTAGTTACAAATGATCTTTAATTTTAATAGCAATAAATAGTAGCAGTACTCTTATAGAAGTATGAGGTTAGAATATGTACAACTTTCAAAGTATATCCTATTTTGAAAATAAAAGAGTTGATCAATTTTTGCAGTATCACTACAAGAATACAGTCATATATGTATACATATATATGAATTTATTTCAAAAATATATTGTGATATAATATATAGAGAAGATATATTTCTTCGATATTCCAGATCTAAGAAAATAGCCTGATAGATCATGAATATTCAAATATGAAATAATCAGAGGAGTTGTAACTTCTCTTAAGAATAATAGTGATTTTCTCTAATGAATATGGTTCTTTGAATCAATAAAAATGAGTTTTAAATGGTTTAAAATGATATTATATTAGACATTTAATTCTATCAAGACCATTAAAAAAATTCCAAATAAAATCACAAATTTAAATCTCTGATGTTTAATAGTCAAATGTAGGGTTCCTTTATAAAATAAAAAAAACACTAAACCTAGGTTTCAACTATGCCGTATTCGTTATCTGAATGTAAGTCTGAAAACATAAGGTTGTTAAACCATATGTTTGTTTCCCAAACTTAGGGTTCCTTAACCATAATTTCTTCTCTTAAAAAATATAAGGTTCCATCCAAACATAAGGTTATTTAACCATACTTTTCTGAAAATTTAGGGTTGATGAACCATACAAACTATTTGGAACGTAGGGTTCATTACTCACATGTTGTTCTGAGTGTAGGGTTTGTTCATTATCTTACATTTATCAATGTAGGGTATGAATAGTGTTTCCATAAAACATGAAAGAGCATTCAAAATTCTTTGATGAATAATCCTTGGAGATTAATTAGTTTAATATATTTCTATAATAAATATTACAAAGAATATAAATTTCCTAAAATACACTTAAAGTAATATCATTAGTAAAAAAACTGGGGTATTTGTGAGTATCAAAATCAACATGATTTATAAATTATTGTTTATACAATACATTCCCAACAAAAACAATTTGAAGAACATGGATATGGAAGAGAAATATTCTTGACCAAAATAAGAAATATGGTCAGATTTTATTAAAAACATTTTATTGATCATTTTAAGTACCCAAGAGAGGATTTTGAAATGAAAACATGAAAACACCATAAATAAACATAGGATAACAAAATATATGTTTTTTAAGATACAAATATAATATGATTCCCCTAAATAATATTCAAGCATAAACAATCCCAATTAAAAATGATATTGAAACATAAAACATTACTACTTTAATAACTTTTTAATCATAAACCCTTGGAAATAAATAACTTCAAATGGAATTTTAAATACCATAAATATGGATATATTAATGATATAATATATCATAGGGAAATTATATACACTATAAAAACATAAATATATGCATAACATGAAACACGTCTTAATGAAATAATATTGAATGATGAACCCTTACCTCATGTCTTTAATTTCTTCATATGTGATATTAATATCATTTATAATTAATTTATATTTATTATAAAAATATACTAGAAACATATCCATACTTATAATATAATATATAATTCCCTTATAATTTCCTTTTACTCTTTTATTAAAAATTCTTCAATAAAATTAACAGTATGGGTGTTAACTATTTTGTTTCCCATATATGTTTCAGTTTGATGGTTCTAGTACTTGAACCTTAGTCATGGTTTCATCATATAAATTATCATAATAAGTTTTTAAGTATAATATTTATTCATTTTATATTATTTTACAACTATTCATTTAAAGAGGTGATGAAAAATGAATTACATCACTTCATAGAGACGATAGTCAATATGTACACATGAGTGGTGTTTTCATTTTTCAAAAAATAGAAATAAAGAAAAATAATAATATATATTTGAATAATCATAATAATACAATTAATATCATATATATATTCATTAAATATATCCTTATTACTGGTAATGTTAAGAAAAAATGAAAAATGAATCACATCACTCAAGGAGGTGGAATTCCACATGTATGCACGCGCGATGTTATCGTTTTCCAACAGATGGAAGAGTAAGAAGGAATATAATATTTTATATTTAAATAATAATATTTTTTTTATAAAAATTATATATATATCCATTAAATAAATCTATAAAACCATCCATGAAATATGGTGATGAAAAATAAAATACATCGCTTAATGGAGACTATTGTCCGCATGTATGTATGAAGGATGTTTTTATTTTCTATTAGATATAAAAGAGATAGAAAAAAGTTGTAACATTAAAATAAAAACATTTTAGTATAGTAATTATAATAATTTTATCATGCTAATATGGTTATATAATATTTTTATGAGGTTAATGAAGAAAGAAACTTGAAATAGATTGGTAAAAATAATTATATCTTCTTCACGTATCTTACTTTAACTAACACCTTATGCCTGATTGAGATGGTTATTTTGTGAGACCAAATACCCTAAAATTTTGTTATAAAACTTGATAATTTATTTGGGTAGGTATTTTTTGAACTATAGTTCTCAAATGGTGTGAATATGTGAGAATAGGAGGTTCCTTTTTATAAGTGATGTGGGTGGAAAACTTATAAATACTTGAAACTTTGTTATATAATATATGTGTTACTCAAGTAAAGTTGAACCAAATTGTCATAGTATCTAATATATGAATGTTTATTTATAAATAAAATAAAAAATTATATTAATCAAGTGTTTTATGTTATCTTAAACCTTATCTCTTAGGTTAACCCCCCTTTTAAGCATTATCGTGGTGATAAGATTTTTACCATGGTAACTATTCATTATGACAAAAAATAAAGTTAAAATTATAAAAAATATAAATTAATATGATTAAAATTATATAATATAATTTAAAATATTCAATTCCAAGAATTGTTATAAATTAATTCTAATATCCATGTACAAAACAAATAAAAACCTCTTTTAGAGAAAATGTATTTTTAAGAAAAATGATATTATTCTCATTAATTTTCTAGTAACAAATATCAAATAAATGTTAATATGCTTCATTGAATATATTATATATAGCTTTCATTAAAATCATTCATAAATAGTGATTTATTAAGTTTTTAAGATAAAATACACCATGCACAATAAAAATAGTTTTTCGAAAAACATCCATTTTTACCTTCAAATGCTTTTATCTTTATTTATAACCAATTAATCACTAGTGTATAAATGAATATTCATTTAGTTATATACATTATAAATATATTTCATCATTTATTAATATTAATCAATATGTTTTATTTATATAAAAATACATAATATGTAAAAAATATAATTCTTGAAAAATTAGATTTTATATGATTTTATTTTTATTATTAAAATTTTAGTATTTATTTACTTATAATTAATCAATACATTTTTATTAATAAAAACATTTTATAAAAATACTTTGTATTTTGGTTACTCCTTTTCATACACTCTAATTTAATGGATAGGTTATAATGATCACTTTTAATAATAAATAATATCATAGTTCATATAAGGTCGGTGTTGTGTGTAATGTAAGCTATCAAACCCTTAAAATTTATTAAAGAAAAAATATATATATTAAAAAAATATTGTGGTGTTAAATTATACCCCCTTATAATAATTTTTTCATTTAAATTATATTACTCTAATACAAACAAAAGAGGATACTTCCACCTCATCACATTCTTAGGTTCCCACATAGATTACTCGAACTTATGGTTTCACAACAAAATTTTGACTAGGTGAGTGGTCTTGTTCCATATAAATTTCTATCTATGATCTGGAATTTATACAATTTATTCCTCTTATTAAATATCATTCCCCATCGACACAACCTTTTATTTCAATACAATTGAATGGATAACTATTATTCTTGTAGCTTCTAAATTAGTTAGTGCCTTATTTGATATTGGTACCTCTCATTACTTTATTTCTACAAAAGTTTTGAATGGTTTGAGCCTAGCGGTGGAGTTTTTCAGTAGGATATTAATGATAGATACACCATTGGGAGTGAATTATAGGGACATCTTCTTGTGAATGGGATGTTCTCTTGAAGTTTCCATGTATCATTTCATGTGGTATATCTACATACTAGATGTGTCAAGATTCAAACTAATTTTGGGTATGGATTTTTTAGTAGCATACTGAGCCTATATTGATTGTTAATGTAGGAGAGTGACCTTTACATATCCTATGGGTGAAAACTATATTCATTGAGGAGAGTGGGATATCTAGGTAGGACAATCAGTTCTAATTACTCAGTATTTGGAAGAGTTAACAGCCTAGGTTTATAGTCTATTGTTGTATGATAGATGTGTAATGTATGATGCCTTTCCACTTATATTAGACTAGTTTTAGGATGAGTTTCCTGAAGAATTATAAGGTCTACCACATAAGAGAGATGTTGAATTTACTATTAATATCATGTTGGGAGATGAACCAGTTTATATTCCACCATACATAATGTAGTCGACATAGATTCATGATATCAAGACTTAGCTAGGGGAGTTTATGGATAAGAGGGTTTATCCATCCGAGTGTGTCACCTTTGGGACCACCTGTATTGTTTTCAAAGAAGGATGACATGATTTTTCACTTGTTTTTCAATTACTAGAAGTTAAAATGAATGACCATGAATAACTAGTGTCGTCTTCCATGAAACAAAAATATTTTCAACTAGTTGAGACGAGTTTATGTCTTTTTCAAGATTAACATGAGATCAGGGTATGATTAGTTGAGATTTCAGACTTCTAATATAACAAGGACTACTTTCAGAAGCTGGTATAGGCTATATTAGTTTTTAATGTTTTTTGGTTTGAAAAATTCACTTGAAGTGTTTAAGGACTTGATGAATAGTCTTACATCCATACCTATATCAGGTTTTTGTAGAATTTGTGGATGGTGTACTCCAAGACTGATGAAAATAATGTCCAAGACCTTGAAATCATTCTGAGTACACTGAGAGAGAATCAGATATATGCCAAGATATCTAAGTGTTAGTTTTTTATTTATTAGGTACACTCCATAGGACACATCATCTCTGAGAAAGGTGTGTATATGGACCTAGATAAGTTTCAGGTAGTTATGTCTTGGGAGCATCCTAATAAATTTTTCAATATTTGTATCTTTCTGGGGATAGATGTATATTTTCATAGATTTATCTAGTATTTTCCATATTAAAAACACATATTTTAGCCTTGAAAAAGATTGTTATAAAGATTGATTGGTCAAAGGAATTCTAGAATTATTTCTAGGAGTTGAAGAAGTGGTTGACATAATCATTAATCTTGATCTTACCCAAGCCAGGTGATGAGTATACAGTGTATTGTGATGGTTATAGAATAGGTCTTGGAGTAATGTTAATATAGGGGTATTGAGTTTTGGTATATGTGTATTAGTAGTTAAGGCCACTGTAATAGGATTACGCTACACACGACCTTGGTTTATCTTCTTTGGTTTATGATTTCAGGTTTTGGCGGCATTATTAGTTGGGAAAGATGTTTATGGTGTTTACCAATCAAGAGAGATCAAGGTATATCTTCACACAATTATATTTGAATATCTAGAAGCAGGGATGGGTTGATATATGTAATATTTTTATTTTTAGCTAGCATATATGCTTGAGAAGGGTGGATGTGTTGTTAACACTTTAAGTAGAAAAAATAAGACTCAGGTAGTCCAAGAGTCTAGTGCTGAGTGGAGGATGCCGACTCTATTTGCTGATATGTATGTGGTGGTTCTATAGAGTTAGGAAAAGTTGACTATAGTATCAATTTTAGTGGAGTATGAACTTTTTATATGGATCAAGGACATGTTGTATGAGGATAAAAAATATTAATATTTGAGGAAAATCCTTTAAGGAGGGGAGTCACCTTTAGACTTTTTGATCTAAGAGGATGATATCATCTATATTAGGAATCATATTGTTGTGCCTATGAGTATGCGAGGTGAGTTGATACGTGTATTTCATGCCTCAAAGTTGGTGGTGCATCTAGGTTTTACCAAAATGTACTGTGACCTATGTCAATAGTTTTGGAGTCCGATAATTAAAAAGGAGTTAAAATGGTACAATACATGATGTTACACCTATCAGTAGGTGAAGTCCAAGCATCAATGACCTAGAGGTTTGTGGAATCCATTTCCCATTCTCTAATGGAATTAGGATGACATGACTATAGAAATTATGGTGGGTATTCAATGAATACATGGAATAATGATGTTATTTGGGTGATTGTGGACCGTCTGGAAAAGGTATCACATTTCTTACCTATATGGGAGACTTTCTCAGTGGAGTAGTTGGGATAACTATATGTTCAATAGATAGTCTATCTACATGGAGTTCGATTGACTATAGTTTCATACCATGATTCGTGTTTTACTTAACACTTTATAAATGGATTAAAGAAGGTGTTGGGTATTTAGGTTTTACAGATTATGAATTTCTACCCACATATAGATGGGTTGTCAGATCGTACTATATAGGTGCTTTAGGATATGCTTTAGGCGTGTGTCCTAAACCTTGGTGGAACTTGGTATAAGCATCTAGTTTTGGTGGAGTTTCTATATAAAAATAGTTATAATGGAACTATAATTATGGCACCATATAGGGATCTTTTTGGTAGGCCATGCTAATCACTGTTATACTGGATGGTAGTAGGAAAGTTAGATTTGTTGGGACCGAGTCTTGTGCAGGAGATGTCAGAACAAGTTTATTTGATTTGGAAGCATATGGATATAGATCAAAGTAGATATAAGTCATATACTAACAAAAATATAGGACCCCTAGAGTTTACAGAGGGTGATCGTGTATTCCTTATAGTGTCTCCAAGATTGGGTCATCGTAGGATATAGAGATAGGGAAAGATGGTGCCCAGGTTCTTTGGATCATCTGAGGTTATGGAGAAAATCAGGTTGGTGGCATACCAGTTGACTCTTCCATAGAGATATAGTGTTATGAATGATTTTTTTTCATGTGTTCCAACTTATACAGTATGACACAAACCCTTATCATTTCATTTATGTGGGTGATGTTGAGCGTGAGATCGATGAATCCATTGAGGGTCATATGATACATGTGTTAGATCATAGTGAGAAAGTATTATGGGGAAAGATTGTGATGATAGTTTCAATATTTTGGTCTTATGGACGTGTAATAGAGGAAACTTTTGAGAGAGAATCATATTTTAGGGATCAGTGTCCCAACAATTTTGGCTGAATTTCTTAGATATTCTCAGGATTACAACTTGAAGATGAGTTGTTATAAGGTGGGGGAGATTTTAAGATCCCGACCATTTATGGAGATGAATCAAGATTGATTTCAGGTATTCTTTTTTTCATTGTTTGAACCTAATTTTATTGGGGATTACCTTAGGGTGTGTTTGGGTGAAATATTAGAAAAATTGAAATAATGAGGGAAGTGCATTTGTGGCACATGGTTTTTCCTAAACGTGTGCCCTGACCCTTAAAAACATGCAACCCTAGATTGAGTTGAAATGCATGGTTAGCAGATGGTTTTTTCAAAAAGTGAACCCATTAATGAGTAACCATGAAAACCTATAAAATAGGCACATGTTTCAGGAACATGATTAGGGAAAATCATGCGCCCCATCCTAGCTAACCAGTCATGATAATTTAATTCACCCCCAAAGTATATTTTAAATCACCCGGACCCCCCATTCTAGTCCCAAATCGACCCTCATTTGACCATAATTCCTCTTTAATGATTTTAAGACTCCAATAAAAATTCCAAGAATTAAATACCTCCATTATTTATGATTTGAATCTTAGATTAAATATCTACATCTCTTCCTAAAGTTAATCACATCCCACTTAGTTCCTCATTCCACTTCCTTTCTTATCCCATCTAATAAAGGGTTTTTCTTCCTATTTTTATTATATAAAGATATGGTTTGTGAATATAGATATAGTATTGTAAATGTATATCTATATTAAATATATCTTGATTTTTTAATCTTGATTTAGGGTTTTAAATTTGGATATTATTCTACGTTGTTGGACTATCTAAATTTTGGGGTTTTCTATAGGGTGATCATTCATCAACAAATTGAGGTATTTGATCTATAATTCAAATCCCAAAGTCTTGATTTATATTATGGATATATAGTTTTAGAATTTCAATTATATGTTTAGAAATTAATTTCATTATTGAATTAATTAAATTAGTGAATTAATTAATTAGGAAAAAAATGGGAAATTGGGGATATTCGAATTATAGATTGTGAGTAATCAATTGTGGAATTAATTAAGGAATATTGAGATTATGAATTTGAATAATTAATTATCGAATTAATTATAGGATAATGAGATTTTTAATTGAATAATTAATTGATTAACTATTTATGGGATTATTGATATGGTGGATTTTGATTAATTAATTGATAAATTAATTAAAGTTAATTAATGCGATAAACTAATTTTTTAATTAGTAATGGATCGATAAGATTAATTAATTTTTGAGTTAATTGATAATATTGAGAATATTAATTAATTTTTAATTTAATTAATAGGAATGAGAATATTAATTAATTTTTGATTTAATTAATATGATTGAGAAGAATAATTAATTATTGAGTTAATTAATAAGATTGTGAAGATTAATTAGTTTTTGAGTTCATTAATTAGATTTCTATGATTAATTAATTGTTTAGATAATTAATGAGATTGATAAGATTAATTATTTTTTTAGTTAATTAATGGTATTGAGTTGATTAATTAATTGTTGAATTAATTAATGAAATGATAAATGTTAAAAATGAGATTCTTATGAGAATTTAGAGTTAGAATGGTAACAATGGAATTTTTAGATTGAGATGAGATATAGAATGGTAACAGTGGAATTCTAGGAAATGGTATCCCTTGGGGATAGTTTAAACTATAGCATGGGCCAAAAAAGGCGTTGAGGTTCAAATTTCATTGAGAACCTCAGAAGTTTATGTGGTTAAATAAATAATAATTTGATAATGTGATAAATATCTATTTATTCACTGTACTTATTTATTTATACAACCACATACACATGTTATTGTTTGGATATGGTTTTAAACAACATTGGCATTGCACTAATAAGTTTTACTCACACCATACTTGGGCTACCTGATTGGTACCTGAATTTATTTCAGTGTTGTAGTACAGGTCAAGGGAAAAGGACCTGTGTTAGATGATTGATTTGGGAATGGATCATAGATGGGTGAACCGAACGTGGTTTAGAATCAAAATAGGTGTTTTTAGGGTCTTTAATTTGAGTTTCATTTTTGACACTTGATAAGCACTTTAGAATGAAAGATCTTCTAGTTAAATTTGATATTGTATTTATAGTTTTGGTTATCCAATTATACTAGTAATGTTCTGGTTATGATATCCTTTGGTTATTCAATTGTTATTGTTTATTTATTTACACTAGTGTATTACTATGATGAAAGAGGGTATAGTCTCCCCATGATCAATATTAGACCCTAACTGCTAGTTAGAATCTTATGGAATATGGGGAGGCACTCATGAAGTCATGTGACAGTTTAGATCAAGGAACCAAGGTGTGGCACCTTGGCTGTGACATTACAAAGAACCAGCAGTATCTCTATCTTCTGAACCTCCCGAACTTGTAACATCATATTCCCTTAAGTTTCGCTCTGTAATAAGGAACTGGTTGAAAATTTAATAAATATTAGTCAAAATAAACATTTTGAACTATAATTTTATGGTGTATAACAGACCATAATTGAATGTCAATATGTTCATAAGATTATCACTTTCTAGAGTATTTGCGAACTGTTAAAGCTCTGTAAAATGGGTAGAGTATTCCTTAACTCACATGATCACATTCTGTTGGTTCATGAATTATATAGATATTTCATCCCTCAGTGTCTGGGGATATATGTAGTCATAAAAAATAATTTGGAAGTCATCCTAGATCATATGATTATGTTGATGTGTCTAGTTTATAAAATCCCACCACCACTTAGCAAAATCCCATATCATATACACAGCTAGTTTGACCCTCTATTCTAGAGGTGTCTCCAGATTCTTGAATATATAGGTTAGCCTCAATCCAAGACTCAACAATTTGTGGTATATAATTACACCAAAAGGAGGGAGGATGATGCTACTATAATTATCAAGTCATTCTTTTCCATGACCGAGGCAGGTCGAATGATACCTTGTATATTTTTCAGCATACGTTGGAACCCTTCTCAGAACTAGGTATCAGTGCCCATATTAGGAATAAGAAGAGGTTCCACAGGTGGAACTGCAAAATGAATCATATACGGATCATGGCCCACCACCTTAGGTATATGGTCATCACCACCTTCAGGGCATGTGACCGGAGGATTTCATGGTGTTATAATGCTACAATTCCAAATGAATACCTTGGAATAAATTAAATAAACTAAAAAAATTATAGATAGAAATCCAAGACAAGTATAAATCCTTTTTATAGTGATGATAATGCCTCTCTACCTTCTCAAAAATATAGGTCTTGGAAGTATAAGAAACCATGATGGCCATAAGAACTCCAGAGATACCCACTACACACCACTAAGGTTAGGTTTGAGTCTAAGTCATTTTTTTCAATGTAAAGAATAAATAATTTCACTTTAGGTGTCATATTCAATTTAATAATTTTAATTTTTAAAATATATAATTATTTAAATGATTTAATTTAGTGGATTACCATTTCAAATCCATAAGGGCCCATACTTCTTATAAACCAAGATATAACATCCAGTTGACCCACAAAGTAACACATTCCGGCTCATGTGATCAATGGTCCATAGCTCAACATGCCACAATTGACTGCATAAGGTGCATGCTTTAACCTATTTAGGACAAAAATGTTAGTTTAATATAGGCACTATAATTGTATATTATATTTTCCAATACCTGTCAACACAATTCAATACATGTTCAAGGAACTAACAATATGTAACAAAAAAATGCATGCTAAAATTAGAAGTGATATGAAACTATTCATGGAATATTAGTTATATCATACCTAATATGATGTATGAACTATTTCAAAACCATCATATCATTGAGAAAATATAAAGAAATCATAATTTCAATAATACCTATATCAATTACATTATATTCCAATTGCCTCACCCAATAGTGAATTCTTATCAACTATAAAAAACATAATAAATAAATATAATTTCCCATCCCTGGTAATTTGGGTTTCCCCTATACATGGGTTAGCTACATCCAAGGAAATGGTAAATTAAAAATTACTTTAACTCATTGTCTTATTTATAATAGTCAAATATAAATACAATGGAAAAATTATGTGATACAACATTGCAACGTCTTGACCCAGGATCCACTAAACCCGTACCCTAAGCCGGTGGGTCACACGGACTCAAGCGTGCCTACCAATATACCAGAGGCTTCCAAATAGAAGAGAAGGTGTGAAGCTATTACAGTGGTAATATTATACTCTTTAATAAAAGTGACATATTGGATACAATCATAAAAATATAATAGTAGAGGAATCATATATAAGCAAACAGAATAATAGGTAAATAGTGGATGAAAAATTAAATCACTTAATAGCCGATATTATATAAAAATACTCTATGTCAGTGTTGATACATGATGCATGACATGATTATATAAAAAAAAGGAACATGGAAAAATACATACCATCATTCTATATAAAAATAAATAAAAAAATAAAAAGAGATACTCCACTAGTATCTTGACCGTATTATAGGTCCTATTCTCATAAGTTCCAACTATAGGAAAGAATATCAACAACCTATAACATAGATATTTCCCATAAATGAACCTACAGTTATATAAATTTCTTAGGTACCAAATTCATCCCAATTAGGGTTTGAGATATAAATCTTAGAAGGAATCCATCCACAATGTCTTCGCGTAATCCAAGATATGCTCATAACTAAACAACATGCATGCATAATTAATAAATTAATAACCACCTGCTCACGTTCCTAAAGGACACCTGGTGGGTCTACATACATAGAATCATATCCAGGTAAAATTTATAATTAGTTACTATTTATATATAGTAATAATAATATATATATATATTAATTATATATTTAATTCACCTATATGAACCATGTAGGTGCAGACGTAAGTGGACATATACCTAGCATAATAGTGATGGTTGGACTGAGGTATAAATCAAACATCCATGACCATTCTAATGATCCTATAACTCAAGAAATATATTACATTCCCTATATCCCAATAATAGTGTGAGATTTCATGCATGACACTCAGGCTGGTGATTTATCTTTCACATTATCACTCGGTTAAGGGAACATGGTGCATTAAGCCCAACATCCTAATATTGTCAATGGTAAGAGATGTAATGCTCAACACCTAATGTTAGAGAGTGTGATAATACCATGATAAACTAATCCCTTACCATCATACTATATACAAAACATGGCATATTACATTTATAAGTGAAGGCATGAGGCATTACCTCCCATGAATTTCATTTACCAAGATCAATATAGATAAGTATTCATAATGTAATTTATTACATTTGATTTAACATGAAAATACATGGACATACCACCATTATAAGTAATTCCATTTAATTTAAATCAATTTATTTAAATATGGGAAACCATCATACATTAGAAACTAAACTTAATTAACCCATTCAATTTACCATAATATGTAAATTCAAGTTATAATGCTTAAAGAGCCATTTAAAAGGATACATGGTCAAATAATGAAATTTAATACATGGGAAATTACAAGGATATGAGGGACAAGAAAATGGAGGGTAACATTGGTTCAATTATGTATTCAAATTATAAGAAAAATTTAATTTAAAATATGAGCCGGAAGCCAAAATATGCATTGTGGGAATTTGGTTGAATTAGACATAAAAAGAAATTTCACATGGCACGCCCATGGGGTGACCCTAAAATAAGTAAATATAATCTAATCCACTTAAAAGGATAAATAGGCATTTATTACGGTGAAATAACCAATTTGATATGGATAACTCAATTATAATGGGATACTAAAAAAACTGGAATGTGGAACAACTATATAATTACGAAACAATGAAACTCATGGGAAAAAAAGATAAGACCACCTACCTCAATTCTGTAGATGAATAATCGATTGATATCAGCCTTATATTTAGAGTAGGTTGGAATATATCTAAGAATAATCTAACACCATAAAAATAGCTAAAATTATATTGTACTTAAATAGTGTGATTTATACAAAGAAAAACTTATATGGGAAGGGAGAGGATCTGAGATATCAACTTAAGGAATCCAACACATTATATGGATCACAAATTAAACAATGAGTGTGGTAGATATCTCAAATACTTGATGTAGGAGATATTTATCTCATGGGTGAAGAAATAGGAGGCCATATGTTGGAGGAAGAAATAGAAAAATAGGCTAAGAAGCGAAATGAGAAAATGTTTCATTTCACCTCAAAACATAATGGCATGTGGTTTGACCACAAGGTTTTCCAAAATGTGCATCAACCATACACCATTCACTGGTACTTAGGGGAACATCGCATGGTTAGGAACATGGGTTATCTAATAGTGTATATACCTTGTGAAAAGGCTATGCACCAAATGTACAATTTGATACATGATCGTGTGGCTAGGGTGGCATGGTTTCATAAAAATCATGTCGACCCTTCTAACCCACCATCTTCAACAACACAGTTTCAGAGAAAAAATGTGGGATGTGTTTTATAGTTTTCTCTAACCATGCAACCTATAATTTTCTTCCCATTTCAGGGCTCTAAGATCTGAATGAACCATGGATGCACCCATGACCTTCTTTAATAGATTATGCATCATTACTAGGTCTATTTAAAGAATTAAAATTAAAAAAAAAACAATGATCTGTACCTTCGTTAAAAGATATATCATTACAATATTTTTCCTTGTCCATAAGAACATATTGAACTAAAAATCTTTAGTTCATTTTATTAAAAAATTGAAAAGGGAAATTAAAAGTAAAATTCAAAAGGATCTATTTCAACTTCATACTAAGAAACAAATGATAAATAAAAAAATCACTGCTCTTGATGAAATATTCATTGTATATTGAAATCAAGGTCAAATAAATAGAAATTGTAATAAATTGAATAAGATGAAATAAAACATTTTCCCTCAATAATATTCATCATTTAATGTAATAATTTATTTTAATTATTGGGTATTGTATATAATATGTGGCTTAAATATGTTTGTAAAAATATAAAAACCATAAAAGATAAAAAATATTTCATTAATGAAGTGGATCCGTAAGTTGTTTATAGATCTTGAAACCTATATCAATTAGGGAAGATCATAACCTCATGTTTCTAACTAAAATATTCTTGTATTTTAAAAAACATATTACATAAAACATGAAGTTAGAAACTTTATTTAAATGTATAGTTGTGGAAAATAGGTATTTTATTTCATGTTTGAAATTAATTTGTTAAAGTAAAACATACATAATTATTAATTTAATTATAATTTAATTATATATGTCTAATATTGATAATCATTGATGAATATAAAATATAAGACTCAATTATTACCAATTAATGGTAATTTAATTAATGTTTATGAAAATACAAAATAAAATATTAATAAAATATAGGAAAATAAATTTGGACTCTTTTTTAGATAAACAAATAGTCATTTTAAATTGATTCTAATAAGTTTTTTGCCTGATAGAGACTATTATTGAAAATAAAGGTCCTAAATCCACATAGCTTCTATACTTAGTTCAACAAGATATATGTTAAATTTTTCAAGTAGAATATAGTGTAAATTTTTAATAATTTATTATATTTATTTAAAAAATTATGGAATAAAAATGTGAAGTAATAAATATTCATGGTAAGTTGAAAAAATAATATTTGGGTGGGTGATCTAGAGGATATCCTAAACAAGAATTCATAGAGCTTTAAAATTTATTGTTGAGTTATTCTTAAACTCAAATTTCATAATATACATAATATTTTTAATGATATTAAGGGGAGTATCTATGTTTAGACTAACGAGTCATGGAATATGTCCAATATCAATTTTTGGACATCCTTCATAAATAGGGGTGTTAACCCATAACCATATGAAAAAAATAATGAAAGTTTTATATATTATAAGCTATAATATGAAATACATAAATTATGACACAAATCTATAAGTATAGATAAAAAATGTTGGTTAAGGATAGATCAAAAACAATAATGAATAAAAAAAAGTGCATCTTAGTTAATTATCCTATAGGTTTCTAATGATATTTGATAAATCAAAATGTTTGAAAATTTTTATTCAAGTGATAGATAATATTTATATATTAATGGTGAACACATATCATTGAGATAATTCCATAAATATTTACATTGATGATGATAAGGCACGATATGAAAATTTAGTTCGCATACCATAAACGCATATAGTATATGAGAGATATATAATGAAAGATAATCCATTTATTATCACCATGTTAGGTAAAATATTATTCATTTCTGATAATTAATATTAATTATAAAATGACTTAGTAAATGGAAAATATTCTATATGATATGAGAATATGAAATCAAAAAAATTATTACATATAGAAAAATAATTTCATATTTTTTTATTTCTCTAGTTTATATAAATCCCAATGGTCTAGAATCAATATTCAAGAGAGAGATAAACATAAATTATAAAGTGAATACCTATAAACAATTAAAGCCTTAAGATCATTCAGGGATATAACTGTGTCTTTTCCTTTTCACTAATAGAGATTCTAAAATCCATTTTAATTTGGTCATCCATAATAGATTACCATGATTATTATATTTGGTGATTGAATTTCAGAACCTATGTCTTTTGAAAAATTTCTAACATTTATAATTTTAAGGCTTTGAGATATTAAGAATATCTAATATAATGTGGATGCTGCAAGGATCTATTTACATATCAAATAATATTATTATATCATGATATGATTATATCTCCATGACCCTATAAGAGTTTAGTAGGAAGGATATTGTTTTCCTAGTGATATATGTTCATATTTAAAATAGTAATTAGTCTTACTTTTGGATAATACTAAGATGAAAATATTTATATAAAGAATGAATTAATATAGAAAACCATATTCTATAGACCAATATCTATTGATATGATATATGGGAGGTTTAGACTATGTAAAATGACAAATATTTTAAGGTACTAAAAATACCAGAGGGAAAAATTTAGGAGGAAATTGTTTCCTATGTTAGATAGAGAAAATATCATGAATAATTCATGTATAATACCCTAGGTAATATAAATATGATTGTATTTCCCCACACATAAGAAATGGATATATCATATATTCAAATATATTTACTATATATGATATATAAATACATATATTATGGTAGGAAAATAATAAATCTTGGGGAAACACATATATATAAGTCAAAATAATGTATCCTAATTAAGAATATATAGGGGATATATACCTTGTATTTTCCAAATAGGGAGCACTATTTATCAAAAGAGGGAATAATAAATTTCTTCTTATAGAACAACATGATCTTATTTCATAGTTAGGATAAGGTAATGATAAATTGAAACTCTTTAAATCCAGTGGTATCTATATTTTTGAGTAATGGGTATAGTGGGCCTTCTAATAAGATAATTAAGTAGAAAAAATACACAATGATTTATTCAATTGAATGTAAAATATTATTATGAAATATATTATGATAATATTTCAATAATTGTACTATCAAATATTTAACATTTATAATATAGTAAAAAATTTAAATTCTTAATAATATAGTATCTTTATGGATATTTAACCAAGGAGGAAAAGTTATAAAACATCGAGTATCCATATACAAAAATGTTATAGGCCCAATGACTAAATCCATTAAATATAAAAAGAATGATTTTCTCATGTGATGGATAATAGATTAATGATTATATGATGTTTACATTGAATGTGGGGAATGTTGTAAAAGTTAGTACCCTATAACCATCATTAGAACTACTTTTCAATTATTAAATCATGTATACATAGAGTTATTCATGATTTTTTATTACCCTAATATTGTTCTTACTTATGTGTACGCTAACTATGTGGTAATGTAATTAGATTTTTTTATAGAAAAGTTATTGCATTTCCTAGATAAAATTATAACCTTGTGATGATGTTACCATAATGTAAAATATATATCACATGTTCTAGATACAACATACTGAGTGAAAATTAATGAAATTTAGAAAATAGGTGTTTGATATTTAAAATCAAGGAGAATTATTCTCATGATGTTTTCATTTGGTAATCCCATGTAGAGGATATCATAAGGACTGACCCTCAAATAGGAACACCACATATTTTTGGTTCCATTTGATGTTCCTATCTATAATCATGTGTATTAGTATCTCAATTTGAGAACATTATAAATTTATATCATTTGATAGGATATAATAATGTAAGATAAAAATTGTGAAATTTATATATTTGGTGAGGTAATGGGATTTAGGTGATTCATTTAAGGTATTCCATTATTTTAATTATCATGATGGTATTAATCCCTTTTGTATTAGAATATGATATATTTTTCCACCTTATTATGATGAAAATTCTTTAACTAAATCCAAGTCCCTGATAGATAATTAAAATTTAATCCAATATAGTCAAAAAAGATAAATAAGTAAGTAATGGGTAACAAAACAAAGTATGCATCCTTATTTTTTAAATCTGGAATAAAATAGAATATATTACTGTTTATGTGTTTATATGAGATTTTCATGGAAATAAAAGAACCTTGTATCTTTATGGGTTATGATTTATTTCTAAATACCACTGTTGGTTATTTCATATGACTCACTACTATTGAGAAATGGTCCTATAGGGTCACAGTCAAAAAATATCCACAAGTGCCGCCAACTCATAATAACTATAGTTTTGGATGAAAAGGGTCACACATGTAATGCTCGGTGAATGTATGAGTATGGAAAATAATAAAAAAATTAATTTCAATATATCATCTATTTTTAAAATTTTAATTACTGAATTTATTACTCTAGGTATTCACCAATTATTTAATTATAAAAGTGAATACTAGAAAATATAATTTTCCAATTGAATGTAAAAAATTCATGTTTCTTATTTTATTATGGGTGGATTGGATTGTTTCAATGTATCATAATTCATCACATGACATATAATAGTGTTAGATGCTAGTGGTGAAAAATTCATGACATGTATGACATGGCTACTATGACATTCATGTCATACCAATTTAAGTGGTTACATGTATATAAAGGATACAATATAATATTTCATAGTTATACATAAATATTTAAGCACATTTTCCACCTATGAATCTTGATGGATTCACCATGGTAAATATTTTAGATGATATTTCCACTCTATTATTCTCTCAAGAATCAAATGTTTTAAGCTAATAGAAAAACATGATTAGATCGATGGTTTCTTCTCAGATAGATAATTTGTTTATCACATGATCAAGTAGATGCATTAAAGATCTTATGTAATCCATAATTATATATAGTAAATAATGAACAATGATCTAAGATACTCGAGTAGACATGTGTGTTTTCTAGAAGAAAAATATCATGGTGCCTTTGAGCTACAATAGACTGATGATGAGTATATTACATTAGTGTTTAATGAATGAATGAGGTACAACTTCCTTTCTGTTCATTCTACATAAGTTAATCTCATGATATTCATGGAAGAATTTTGGAATAATAATTATATATCAATTATTACAACATAAATACAGATAAAATAACTAAAATTCAAATGTTTATTATTTTTGAAATTCCTAGGATCCTTCCTAAACCTATAATAATTCTCATTTTCTTTTATTAAGCATAAAAACTGACCCTGTAAGCTATATAATTTCACATATTACAATTGAGTTATATTGAACTTATTGGTACAAAATTATTCATTAATTAGTTTTCTTCTACAAGATTTAATATACTATTTTGGGTATAAGGTAGTTATAATGAATTTCTTTAGGAACCCTATGATGGGGTCAATTAGGGTGAAATCCAAATTAACTTTTATTTTCTATTAACCCCTCACCAATATTATGATATTTTTTCCTCATTAAAGGGAACAATATATAATAATATATCACTCCCTAAATTATGAAATCCCTGAATACCAAACATGAATACAAAAATATAATGCACACATGAAACATGGTGATTACTTAGTTATACCACACTATTCTGCATCTATAAATCATACAAATGGTGATGTGTCAGTGTACCAAAAACTTCTATATTTATTTTTTCGATATTTTTTTTTATATTCTCCATTTTTTTAAGGATTACTACCTTTATAATTATTAAAAATCAATGGCTACTCACATAAAGAAAGATTCCCCTACTTCCTTCACCATGTACACCTTTAGGGAATGAATTGATTTATATATTTGTAGGTCTCTTCTATATAAACATAAGAAATAAATTCACTATGAATCAATAATACAAAATTATATTCTTCTATTATTCCATATTTTTTTCACACTTATTCTATCCTGCTAGACTTAATCCACTTTTCAAGGAGATTTTTATATCTATGTCTTCTAAGAAGTATTAAAAAATAGACAAAAAATAACAAATGAGGAATAATTCCACACTAGAATTATTTTTTATTCTCTTTCATCTTATCAAATAGCCAAATATACCAATAAAACTTAGTATTTAAGGAAACATCATATAAAACAAGATGGATTAGTGAATTATTTATCAAATATAATATCATATATTTTTATTTTCTAAATAAAATATTTTACAATTACGTTCTAAATTTTTTAGAACTATTATTGTATTTTTTATATGTTATTCCACGTATATAAGACTATATCTATTGAATATGATAAAATTTAATTCACATTGTGTTCTAAGATCATTTGAATGTGTCTCACATGTTTTAGTTTGATCAAATGTGTCTAATCAAGTTGATTCATCCCCCTAAAACTTGATCCATATATATATTTTTTAAAACTATAATTAAATGTTCGATAAAGAATATTTGTTATCAATTCATGGTGTGATGATTTTGTCTATAGAGTGAATCCATTAAAATACCATATGATTGTGGCATGATAGACTCAATTATGAAATGATCCTCAATACAAAAAAAATGATAATATCTTATTCGAAGCATTGTGTAGTCCATGATCGGATCACTTAAATATTTTCAAATCAATGAATAAATAGAGTGTGGAGATCTCCCTAAAAGTAAAATTCATTCAACCACATAAAATTATAGTTGTATAAAATTTCATTTTTTGGATCTATACCATTAAGTTATAGTGTACTAATTCATAGAATATTTCTTCATCCACCCCAAGATAACCCTACACCAAATTCAAATGGGGTCATGATTACTATAAAATGACCATACTCATGGTATAACACATGTTATTGTTTTATAATTAATTTAACACATAAAATATTATAAAATTACCTTTTCTATTATATATAATTTAAGGTACGATCACAAACATTGTAGCATGGTTTGGATTTATTCCCCAAAATCACATTTTAACTTTCTTTAAATTCCTCCACAATGATCCACACCTCTTCCACTACTATAATATAACTTTTTATCCATAGATCAAATAATAAAGAATTCTTCTAATAATATTCAACATTATTCAATCTTATCATTCTATATCTATGATATTTTTACATGTCAATGTAGTCATTCCATTATAAATCCCTCCATATACTCACTAGAGTGACTTTAATTCATTCTATCTAGATCTTCTATATCCATCCACAAGCATCATTTTGATATTTTTGTGTATAAAATATTATTCAATATATATGGTAACCATGTACAATAACCATATCTGTGAATGACCTCCATGGTTGAAACATATCTCCCTTTATTATGGATTTTTATTTTATTCCACTCATCACCATGATAATATTTACTTTCCAATACCCAATATCTATGTTATAATTAACAATATTCCACTTCATAATGGTATGTGAATCATAATCACTAATATGACCACCATAAAATAAAAAATAATCTAACATAAAACATGTGGTTGAAACATTTTTCCATTGGTATTTAATTTCTTATTATACAATAAATCATCCTCTATAATAATTCTCTAAGGATTTAAAAAGAAATATTTTGAATAATTGTGTATTAATTTTCCCTAAATGATAGTAAAATTCAATGAATACCTTCTATACATTTTCAAAAAATATACCATCTAGAACTAATATACATTGTGATATCTTCATCAAATCTCTCCCCAACTTTCTCAATAATTTTTTTCCTTATATATGGAGACACTAAGAACCCCCTTTATCTCAAACTTAAAACCAAAATTAATTTCATTTTGATTAAAAAAAATTCCAAAAAAATTCCATATTTGGAGAGTTAGTGTTCATAATTTTTTCATAAAAAACTATCAAATCCATAAAATCACTTTTTGGTTCGCAATAAATAAATACATCCTGGAAATGGAACTGAATCAGTGTATTGTATAAATATTTAATTTAATCCATTATAATGACCATTTTATATCAACATTATGAACACATCACTATAATCTATTGATTCTATATTATATTGTTTAAAGTAGAGAAGAAAAATAAATCTCAATACTTCAAAATTTACAAGTTTGGACCAACATCAGCGAAAATTTTTATATACAAGCTTGAAAAAGTGAAATTATCACTACTCTATTTTCAAGGGAAATCCTAATCCCACTTGGTAATTTATTTTTCTTCTTCAAATTATTGTGATAGAAGAATACATCATAGATGGTATATCTTTATAGCACATGTAGTTTCAAACCTCAAATAAGAAAATAAGACCCATGGAATCCCTCTATAAATTTCAAATTTCTTTAAACAATCTCAAATCCCCTTTTATCATTATAGTGTGTACTTGAATGCCCATTTCTATTGATGATATATTTCCATCACTCTGATCACTTTAATTGACGGAGAACTTAAATCTCTTATTAAATTTTTATTCTATCTATTGGAAATTGGAGAAATATAATTGGGGATTTAAAAAAGAATCATAACCATTCATAAATCAATTTTTATTTTAATTTTATAATCCCATCAATAATTGTGACATTTTTTCACCATTATATGTTTAATAGAATGACTAAACATCCAATAAAATGTTTTTCTTCCAAAAACCATAGCATGGAATGTGAATTTACAATAAAAGTGCCCTTCAACACACCTATATCTATTACTAGTTGGATATTTTTTCATCTATATCCATCATATCAAACTCCCCTTGCATAGATCCTATATGGATATAAAAACTCCCATAAATTTATCTCTATGGTGTCATAGGCTTCCCAAATTCCAACCAGTTCAAGACCATTATGGTCAGCTATACACCATTATGGGCCTACATATTTCACCCATCTAGTTTTTGAAGACACTAATTCCAATGAAACAGTGTTGTGAAAATTGGTAGATCATTTTGTCTATATCAAACTCCAGATCATCAATGTAGTGAATCTTCTTGAACACATCCTCCATCAGACTCTATTTTTCCTAGTTTTCTTATTTCCATGTTACATTGAGACACCTAAAATGCACAAAACTGAGCTCCATGGAATGATTTTCTTCACCTATCAATTTTGGCCTACAATCATTTATAAACACAATGATAACTAAAATTAAATGTAACTCCTAAATTCCCTAGGTTGGGGTTCCATGTTTTTCATAAGTGATTTAGAACTCCACTAGAGGCACCACTACAATGTGGCCCTTTTCCAGTTTCCAGTTAAAGAATGTCCAACTACACCATGTAAACTAACCACCATGGTCCTCAATAGCTGGTCATGTCTCAATCCTATAAACTTTATTCCATGTAATCAATATCAGGATGAATTTCTTGATTTCATTCCTTTTATTCTAACTCTTTCATCACTAAAAAACATTGGGTGGACAATAAATCCATCACAACAACCTTCAACTATGTTTTTTTCACCAATACCATCACTAAGAGAAGACCTTATGTGTTGAAAACAAATCAAACGTCATATAACCTTACATATGCATTTGTATTCTATCAATACCCCACTTTGGATATGTTTTCCTCATTCCAATCATTATTTTAATTACACAAAAAATACATACAATTAACTTCTTCATCTATATATGTATAGAAAATGTCCATCTACTCTAATCGGTTCATGATTCTTCTTCTCCAATATTGGCATAAAATAAATAGAAATTTATCGAACTGAAATAGTGTAGAATCATTAAAAATATATTTCCTCTAATTTACGGTACATACAATTCATCTCCCTCTTCATGATCCCCCTATTTATGTGATATCAATCAACGAAAACTAAGTTAATCACGAAACTTCTTTATGAACTCAATTTTTATATCTTTTTTCTCGAAGCCTCTTTTTTAAAATAACTTATTTTCATTTTTAACTTAGTATATACCATGAATAATAAGTTTAGAGACAATTCTCCAAAATTGTGAATTTTCTATAGAAATCTTATTCATTTCATATCAAATGAAAACAAAATTCATATTTTCCTTTATAATTCATAATTTATAGTGCTACATAGTTAGAATATTTAAGTAAATAGAGTTCCAAATTAAAAAACATTCATAAAAAAAACATATAAACATACTAATCTTGATCCCCATGTAGGAAACAAGATATTAAGTTGATAATATCATAATTTTCCATTAAAATCACTTACATTTTAATATTTTAAGCATTTATAATTCCATATCCAATAAAGAAATTCTATAATTTGATTTTTGAGTTCACTCTTCCTTTGATGATTTTTATGCAACCTTTGTAATTTCTTCTTCAAAGTCTCCATAAAATCCATTTATTTATGATTACATATTTAAATGAAAGTCAATATGGGTCTCATTCACTCAGCATATTTTGATATAATAAAAAAAATTAGATGATACCAAATACAAGAAAACTTATTGATGAAACATATATATAATAAAATTCATTTGTGGGGATATTTATTCATCTTGAAATATCTTTCTTAAACACTATAATAATAGATTAATTTATATAGATAATTTTTTTCATCCCTTGCAAAAAATATATATTCATAATGTAATTTTTGGAGTGTTTTATAGAATCACATTAATATTTTGATGCAACTACCCATAGAATGTGAAACACCGTGACCCTAGTTTCCTATATTCGGTGAATTATTTTATTACATTGGCATGATCAAAAGAAAATCAAAAACTGAATAACCGATCCATTTAGTAGCCTTATAAATACTAGATATAAACATAAGTTTTAAATTACATCTTTAAATGAAAACAACATAGTGTCTCCTTTGAAAACAATCATATCCCTAAAATTATCCTAGTAGGTCAGTCATAATATACTTCTTCGCATCTTGGGAAAAAATGAAACATAATAAAGGGGTGTTCTCAAATGCTCAGTAAGGATAAACAATATAGCAGAAGCTATCATAAATAAGCATAAATTTCTTAAGGCAAGGTATAAAACTAAAACACAAGACTTTTAAACATAATATTTAGCATGATATGGAAATAATAAATCAAATAATTCCATTTAAAAATTCCCATGAAAATTTTACTAGTCAAACATTCACATGAAATATCAATAACTAATCACATAATGGGGGAATTCATAATATTAGACATCATAACCATATCATTAATAAATCGTGCCAAGACCATAAATAACCATACCATCAAGGCCTTGTTCTAAGACACTATTTTGTCTCATGAGACCTATCTATGCATCAATGGGATATAGAGGTACCCACCCATCACTTATTAATTCTAATGCATTCCTCATATGAAAAGGGTGAAACATAACATAAATATTCGTATTAAAACTATTATTTGAAATGTTAATACTTTAACTATAAACCATGAATGGTACACAAATAAAAAAATATACAGTCAAAAATATCATAAAACCTTCAATATAATATGGATGATTATATCATAATAAATAAACCTAAATAAATTATAAAATCTAACAAAGGATTTTGACATAGATAAAAATACTCTGATAAATTCATTAAAAATATTTAAGAGAAATATCCCTTTTTTACTTTGAAATTATTTAAAAGATACAAAATAATAAAACAAAAAATTTATTATGAAAATAAACTTGTAATATTGTAAGAGAAGATTCCAAATAGTAAGACATCATAATGGTAGAAAATAGCCAATCACGTCGTATAAGTTAATAAAACATTCTTTCCTTAATTTTTCGAAAAGGGTATTAAAGTGCCTCATTTGGAAAATGACCGAAATATTCCATTCAAATTGTTTTATAAAAATTTAAAAAAGGGTAAAAATGACTTTAAACCATTTTCAATAAATTTTTAATTACATTTTAAGACACATGGACATGGATGATAAAGATTTCCTAGTAGATACTTACATATAAACAACCTCGAATAATAATGAGAGTGTGAAATCAACCCTTACCTTGTTCTTTTTTTAGTTGAGGGTGAATTATCCTCTTGTATAATGATTAATGTATGTTATTAAATTATATCAGAACTATATCCTTATTTATGATATCATTTATGATCCTCTTATATCATTTTGTTAATAATTTTTTAGTATTACCATTATTCCAGGTGTTAATTGCTTCATTTTCCTATTCATGTTTTCCATGTAAGTCACATTTTGTATGCATAGGATGTATTTTATTCATATAAAGATTGATATTAAGTTCATAATTTTTATTTTTACTCATCATATAAATTTTATAATTTTTTTGAATGGTTAACATGGAGAATGAATCTTACAACTTCGTGGAGATGATATGTCGTACGTACGTACGAGCGACAATAACATTCCCTTAATGGTTAAATGGTATTTAATTGGATGTAATATAAATTATATATAATCATTATAATGTTATATTAATTATTTATATCCATTATACACATCATTATACCCATCCAAATAAAGTACTGTTGAATAAAAAATTACACCACGACATGGAGACGGTAAGCCATACATACACACACATAGTGATATTTTTATTCATATAATAGATAAATGGAATAATATGGTTGTTAAATAATTATAATAAAATATAAAAATGAATATGATACTGTAGTTATTAATTTGGTATGGAAACCACATAGGAAGTGGAGTTAGAAGAAGAAAATAAATTGAATGGAATTGATAAAACAATTACCTCTTCTTTGAGCATCTCCTTTTGATTTTCACAAAACGACTCCTTAGGATGGATTTATTCTAAAATTATTAACTCTAGGATTCCTTTTATAATAGAGGAGAGGGGCACTTTTGTAAACTCTAAAACTTTTAATTTATTATAAATTTATTTTCGGTTTAAAATAGATCCAAAGTGAATTATTTAGAGTCTAATATGAGTATGGGTAAAAATAATATCTACCAATGATTTTTGGACATGTTTAGGCCAGAAAATTAACCTTATATTTTGGATTTAACTCTTAGTTAAATAGTTCAAAACTTACCATGTATACTTGTCTTTTTATACAACAAGGAAAATACAGTTACTATAAAACGCCAAAAGAAGCCCAATTGGATCATTTATGAAACCTTTAACATTATCCAAATTATTTGGATTATCCTTATATTTTTAGGAATTTTATAACATTTAATTAAATATTATTTATTTTAAAGTATAATTTATGTTAATTTTGATACTGTTCAATATTTTCATTATTAAAAATATCATCCCAATATGATAAATTCAAAAAAAAACTTATAATATGTCACTAAATTTTTTTTTATCTATAAAATTCTTTAATGTCATTAATTAAGTCAAATTATATTTATTTTAATATTTTAATATCATTTAATTGATTCTTCCTTTAATAATTCAATTACTTCATCATTATTGTGTCACCATTTAATTTAATTAATCATTTAAAAACTTTATAAATAAATTACCATTACGTATATAATAATTTTATCTTTCTAAATACTATTTATAGTCGACCATATCACTTATATACCCTTATATTAAAAATGATACAGTTATTAAAATTTGAATATGACATTTTTCACTTTTCTTTATATAAAATATAATAAATGTCCTAATCTAACAAAAGTGGCTTAAAAAGGGCCATCTTTTTTATCTAAGGTTTATTTTGGTTGAAAAAAACCTATACATTGAAATTAGTACAAGTGGTAGGGTAATATTATATTATTATAGTATTATTTTTACCTTTAGTTACCCTATTTACCTTTTACCGTGGTAAATAAAATTCAAAAGTCACTATTCACTATAAATTATTTTGTTCCTATTTGACCACATTTTTCATACTGATTATAACCATGTATGTCTGTTTTATGAAATTCAATTCACAAAAGTGGTAAAATTACATTTAATGCTAATCCACAGATGTGGTTAGGAGGCGGGTAAAAGAGACATTCAAAAGTTTAATAAATTTTTTATATCCAATTCTTTTATATAAATGATATATAACCTAAATTGGACTAATATATTTATTATTCATCTATTTTTACTTTAAAATAAATTTAAAGTAAAATAATTATTTTAATGAAAAGTCAGTTTTTAATAATAATGCGGTATTTTCACTATTTATTAAAAATTGAAAGTTTTCAAAAAAATACCAAAAATTAACCATAAGATAATTTTGATATTCTAAATTCAAAAATTAATTCTATTTTGAATAATAAAATTTATAAATTTCATAATTTGGTTAACACTATTCATAACCTCTTTTTAAACGGCTAGATTGATAGGTCATGGTGCGCTCGAACTCAATGTTGCGTGCAGTGAAAGCTATTGATTTGTTTAAAAGGAAGCATACCGTGAAAGATTTGGGTGTTAAATTATTACCTTCTTCAAATAATTTCATCCTCTAAATTTCTAGAATATCACTTTATAAAAATATTTGGGTGGTTCTTCATCATAAGTTTCTCAGGTTCCCATGTCGCCTCTTCCATTTTATGGTTTCTCCAAATAACTTTTACTAAATGAGTTATTTGATTTCTCAACACTTATTCTCTAGTATCAAGAATTTTGATAGGATCTTCATAATAAGATAGATCGGGTTCTAGTCCTCTTTCTTCATAGGTGAGCACATGCATTGGATTTAGCATGTATTTCCTCAATAGTGATACGTGGAACACATAATTAACTTTGGAGAGACTTGGAGGCATTGATAATTGTTAAACTATAAATACAATTAATTCTAGAATGTCAAAAGTTCTGTTATACTTGGGACTTAATTTACCATTCGTACTGAATTATATAACACCCTCCATGGAGATACCTTCAAGAAAACATGATTTCCTGCTTGGAATTCCAAGTCCTTCCTTATGTTATCAGTATCAATATTTTTTCTACTTTGTTCTGTTTTGATATGGGTATGAATAATAATTACCTTTTCTATTGTTTCTTCAACATGTTCCGGGCCAACATGTTTTCTTTCCCCAACATCATTCCAACAAGTCAGTGTACAACATCTCTTTCCATACAACACTTCATATGGTGCCATCTGAAAACTTTAATGGAAGCTATTTTTATAGGAAAATTATACTAGAGGTAAATATTGATCCCACATACCTAGAAATTCAAGTGAGAAAGATCTCAAAATATCTTCTAATATTTAAGTTTTCCTTTATGATTTTCCATCTGTTTGAGGGTTGTAGGTAGTGCTCAAATGAAGATCAGTATCTAGGGCCTTCTAAAGACCATTCTAAAATTATGGTGTAAATTGTGGATCATGATCAGAAACAGTTGATAGGGGTACACCATGAAGTATTTCAACTTAATTAATATATATTATTGCTAAATGTTTAAGTGGTAAATCTTCTGTTATGTCAAGAAAATGTGCTGATTTGATAATATGATCGACAATAACCCATATTGCACCATTTCTTATGGGAGTATCTGGTAGACCCACGACAAATTACATCATAATATCATCTAATTTACACATAGGTATAGGAATAGGATTCCTTAATCTTCTAAGATGTTGTCTTCTAGTGTTCACCTATTGATAAACCACACATCTCAATAAATAATCAACAATATCCCTCTTCATGTTGTCCCACAAAAAATGTTCATTCAAATATCTATACAAATTTGTGCCACTAGGGTGTATAGGGAAATTGAATCTATGAGCATCATCCAATAATTACCTTTTTATCTCTGGTATAACAAGAACACAAATCTTCTTCCCAAATTTCAAAATTCCATCTTTAAATAAGAACTCAATCAATCTACTATCATTCAAAAACCAATTTTCTTTTGAAAATCCTCATCACCAGACTAAGAATATTTTATCCTTTCTAGTAAAGATGGTTTGGAAAACATTTGAAAAAGCAATGATGTTTCACCTTCTATGATAATTCCCATATCTATATTTACTAGATCCATGAACATAAGAACCATTTCAACTCTCATTTTGTTTTCAAATCCATGGTCCTTTCTTCTGAAAGCATCTTACACCTTATTTTCCTTCCCCGGGGGGTAGTGTATTGTGAAATCATAATCCTTGAGTAGCTCAAGCCATCTCCTTTGTCTCATATTGAGTTATTTCTATGAGAAAATATATTTCAAACTCTTAGGATCAATATATATCTCACATCTTTCACAGTAGAGATAGTGTCTCCATATCTTTATATAAACTATTACCACTTTTAACTTAAGATCACGAGTTGGATAGTTTTGTTCATGAATTTTTAATTTCCTTGATGCATAAGAAATAACCCTATCATTCTTCATAAGGTCACAAAAAAGTCCTTTCCTTGATGCATCACTATAAATCACAAACCCATCATTACTAGATAGTATAGTCATGATAGGAGCATTGACTAATATTCTATTCAATTTTTCAAAAATATTCTTCACACTCTTTTGTCCAAAGGAATTTAACGTCTTTACGTGTGAGCTTGGTTAATGGGTTTGCCAATCGAGCAAAATTCTGAATGAAACACTGATTGTAACCTGATAAACCAATAAAACTATGTACCTCAGTTATAGTCATATTTTTTGTACATTTTGGATTTCCATTATCTTTGTAGGATCAACAGAGATTACATCCTTGGAGATAATATGGAAAAGAAAAGAAATTTCTTAAATCCAAAATTCACACTTGCTAAACTTCCCATATAGTTCATTTCTTCTAAGAGTCTTTAGAACAATATAGAAGTGATTATTATGGTCTTCGTAGCCTTTGGATGATACCAAGATATCATCAATAAATACTATGAAAAAGACCATGAATATATTCCTTGAACACTGTTCATTATATCCTTGAAAACAGAGGGTGCATTAGTCAATCCAAATGGAATTACTATAAATTTGTAATGACCATAACTCGTTCAGAATGATGTCTTTGGAATATCTTCATATTTTACACACAACTGATGATATCCAGAACAAAGGTCAATCTTTGAAAAATATTGATCTCTGTGTATTTGATCAGACAAATCATCAATGTGAGGTAGAGGATACTTGTTCTTTATTGTAATAGAATTTATTTCTCTATAGTCAATGAATAACCTCATTAATCTGTATTTATTCTTAACAAAAAGAAGTAGGGATAAACATTGATAAACACTAGGGTGAATAAATTCCTTATTACTAAAATCATTGAGTTATTTATTTAGATTTACTAATTCCTCAGTGTCCATTCTATATGGATTTTTTGATATTAGAATTTCATCAAGGATTAAACCAATAGTAAATCCAAATTCCCTCTCTAGAATATGTTCAGGTAAATCCTATGTAAATACATCAATATATTCTCATATAATAGGAACATCCTCAATTTGAAAATTTATTTCTTCATCCTAATATTTTATTTCATCTTCCTCCCTAAAAATATCATTCAGTAAATATACTAGGGTGAGATTTTGATAAAAATCCAGTGATGAAGTTTCTTTTCTAAACATAATAGATTCTACATATTCCTCACAAATCTCAAAATCCTTCTTATTTCAATAAATTTTCACATCATACTTTGATATCCAGTCCATACTGAGGATTATATCAATTTCGACCATAGGTATGATGATAAAGTCAACAGATAAATAACATTTATATTTCATAATGAGAACTACCTAACACATCTTTTTTGAAATGATAAGTCCCTTATGGATTTTTACTAATAACCCCTTGTTAATATGAATTGAAAATATATAATTTTTTAAAAAAACTAGGAAGATATAAAGGAATGAAAGGATCCAAAATCAAATAAAGCTTTGGATAAATTTGACGAAACAATTAAAGTACATACCTCCACATCATTAGGAACTTCTACCTTAGTAGTTGTGTTAAAAAATGATTGGACCTTCTCTCTTGGCCTTTTCTGGGGAAATTTTACTTGATGCTTAGGAAAATCATTTTCATAATGTCCCATCTCTTTACAATTGTATAATTGAACATTGATAGCTTATTTCTTCCCCTTGCAATCACGAGCATGGTGGCCATTTTCTCCACACTTGTAACAAACACCCATCCCCTTTAAGAAAGTACATGGGGTATTTCATCCAACAATTATTGTATAGAGGAATGATAGATTTTCCCTTCTTCCCCTTATTTCCTTTTACAGAGTATTAAACAACTCTCTTCTTCTCCTACTTTACTTTAATGTCATAAGACTTAGAGAATTCCTTTTCTGTCTTGATAGCATGAGAGACTATATCTTTGTACGATGAGAAATATTGTGATACCAGTACCCTTTAGAGTAATGGTTTTAACCCATAAATGAATTGATAATTATTAATTCTTGGTTTATGTATGTAGTCTGAATCATGCCTTTCTAAACTTGTTATTTTAGCTTCATACATTGCAACATTCTCATCCTCTTTTTTCCTCAGACTAAAAAATTGCCTCTCCATATTTACTCATAGATCATGAGGAAAATATTTTTATAGGAGAAGTTATTTAAATTATATATATTCAATATTTTTTATCTCTTCATCCACATTCATGTTTTGAATTAATGACCACCATTGATCTACATCTCCTGATAGACGATAGGCTTCCATAACAACTTTTTACCTTTAGTTACTCCCCACATAAAGAAATATTTTCTCTAAGGAACTTATCCATTGATAAACTACTAATATATTTTTACCCCCATTGAATTTTTGAGGTCGTTGTATCATGAAAATATCTAACATTGATCCTCTGCATTGTGGATCAGGGTGGTCCATACGAGAAAGGTTATTATTCATAACACGAGTCATCTATCCCAATATAGTTATAATATATTCAACACCTATTGCATCACCCACACCACTATCATTATCTTGAACAAGAGGGAAATCCCTACATTAATTACGTGTATTTATATGGTTTCTATTCCTTACACTAGGAGCCATTTATAAACAATGTCATCACTATATTAGGTTATGAATCATAATGAATAATTCAAAACTAATAAAATAATTAACATAAATTGAAAAATTTATTCATTTAAAATCTATAATAATAAAAATGGTTTCTATAGGGATATATTTATTCATAAATACTTCATAATGGTTTATAAAGAAAATGTGAATTATCCGAAGCATATCCCCCGGGAGTGTCAAACTAGGTGTACAGTAAGGCCCATTGTCATGTACTAGGTTACCCCGAGTAAATCCCAGAACACATCATTTGAGTTGTTACTCCTAGGTAAATCTGTTCAAGAACCATGTCTACTTGAAGTATCTAAATAGGGATGTATTTCCTAGAAGACCCCACATAATCTCTATTTTAAAAAAAATCCAGGAGGTTCTCCTATACTTATCCTCAAAGTTTATCTTAGGGTAATTTTCTTTAATAAAAGTTTTTCTAAATCTAGTTTCCAAGGTTTTTACTAAACTTAATCTGATATAAACTGTAATTCCCCTACCCTAGTAGCATAGAGTCAATGCATTATTTTCTTACATTATCATGACCATAAAAAAATGAAATCCCGAAGGACTGATCATTTTTGAATCCTTGGAAATAATAGATACAAAAATAAATTTTACATTACATCTTGAAATGAAAAGAACATAGTGTCTCCTTTGAAAACACTCATATCCCTTAAATTATCCTTGCAGGTCATTCATAGTGTACTTATTTGCATCCTGGAGAAAAATAAAACATAAGAAAGGGGTGAGCTCAGATGCTCAATAAGGATAAATAATATAGAGAAATTTATCATAAATAAGCATAAAAATTTAAAGATAAGGTATAAAACTAAAAGAAAAACCTTTTAAACATAATATACAACATGATATGGAAAGTATAAATCAAATAATACAATTTAAGCATTAACATGGAAATTATATTAGTTGAATAGTCACATGAAATATCATTAAATAATCTCATAACGGGGGAATGAATAATGTCATAAATCATAACCATTTTATCAAGGCCTTATGCCAAGACAATAATTTGTCTCATATGACCTTCCAATGCATTAAGGGGATATAATGGACCCTACCCACCACTTACTAATTCCAATGCATTCCTCATGTGAAAATGGTGAAACATAACATAAACATTTATATTAAAACTAACATATGAAATGTTAATACATTAACCATAAACCATGAATGCTATAAAAATAGCACATCCATAGTCAAACGTATCATATAAACATTAACACAATATAGAAGATTGTATCATAATAAACCAACCTCAATTAAGTATAAAATACAATAAATTATGTTGACATATATGAAAGTGATTTAATAAATATTTCATTGAGATATCCATTTTTACATTAAAATTATTTAAAAGTTGCATAATTATAAAAGAAAAGATTTATTATGAAAATATCCTTGTACTCTTGTAAGGGAAGATTCAAAATGACAAAGAAACATAACGGTGGAAAATATCTACTCACACTGTATAAGTATAAAAACATTATTTCCTTAATTTTTCGAAAATGGTTATAAAGTACCTCTTTTGAAAAAAGATAGAAATATTCAATTCAAAATGTTATATAAAAAGTAAAAAATGGGTAAAAATTAATTATTTTTTTTGATAATATTTTGAATTAAATTTTAAGAAACATGGACATGGATGATAAAGATGTCCTAGAAGATACTTATGTTTAAATAACCTTGAATAATAACGAAATTGTGAAATTAACACTAACCTTGTACTTTACTTTAGTAAAGGGTGTGTTATCCTCCAATATAATGACTAAGGTATGATATTAAATTATATCAGAACCATATCCATATTTATGATATCATTTATGATCCTCTTATATTGTTTTGTTAATAATATTTCAGTATTACCATTATTTCGGGTGTTGATTGCTTCATTTTCCCATTCATATTTTCCATTTAATTCATGTTTTTATGCATAAGATGTATTTTATTCATATAAAGAATGATATTAAGTTAATAATTTTTTATTTTTACTCATAATATAAATTTTATAATCATTTTTGAATGGTTAATGTGGAGAATAATTATCACCGTGTTGTGGATACGGTAGAACGTACGTACACATGAGAAATGATATTAATACCTTAATGGTTAAATGGTATGGAATTGGATGGTATATTAATTATAAAGAATCATTATAATTTTATATTAATTATTTATATCCATTATACTCATCAATATACCCATCCAAATAATGTAGTGTTTAATAACAAATTACACTATGACGTGGAGACGGTAAGCCGTACGTACACACACATGGTGATATTGTTATTCGTAGGATGGATAAATAGAAGAATATGGTTGTTACATAAAAATAATAACATATAAGAATGAATATGATACTATAGTTATTATTTTGTTATGGAAACAATATATTAATAGGAAGTTTAAGAAGAAAAGAAATTGAATGGAATTGGTAAAACACATACCTCTTCTTTGAGCATATCCTTTTGATTTGCACAAAATAACTCCATATAAAGGATTTATTACCAAAGTATGGAATCTATGATGAATTTAGGTAAGTTTTAAGGATAATTGGGTAGGTTTTTGACAAGCCAAATGGCTTTATAGGTGTGAATAAAAGAGAAGGATAAGTTCCCTTTTATAATAGGGGGCACTTTTAGAAACTCCAAAACTATTAATTTATTCAAAATTTATATTTAGTTTCAAATAGATCCAAAGTGAGTTTTTTTAAGGATAATATGATTAAGGGTCACAATTCTCTTAAAAAATGATTTTTATACAAGTTTAGGTCCCAAAATTAACCTTATATTTTTCATTTAACTCTTAGTTAAATAGTTTAACTCTTACCGTGTCTATTTTTCGTTTTATACTTAGGGTTAATATAGTTACTATAAAATGAAAAAAGAACCCAAATTGAATAATCTATGACATATTTAACATTTTCCTAGTTATTTGTATGAATATTATATTTTTATGAATTTTATAACATTTAATTAAATATTATTTATTTAAAAGTATCATTTATATCAATTTTGATACTATTCAATATTTTCTTTTTTAAAAATATTAGAACAAGATAACTTCGAAATAATACTTCCAATATGTCAATAATATGTCTATTTTATCTATGAAACTCTTTTATATCATTAATTAATCCAAATTATATTTATTTTAATATTTTTAATATCTTTTAATTGATTTTTCCTTTAACAAATCAATTAATACATCATTATTGTGTCACTATTTAATTTTATTAATTATTTAATAAACTTATAAATAAATTACCATTATGTATATAATCATTTTATATTTCTAAATACTATTTATATTTGATCATATCACTTATATATCCTTATACTAAAATTGATATAGTTATTAAAATTTGAATATGAAATTTTTAACTCTTGTTTAAATAAAATATAATAAATGTCCTAATCTAACACAAGATTTTCAAAAAGGATCATATTTATTTTATGTGAGTTTGATTTTAATAAAAAAACGTATCCAATGAAATTAGGAAAATCTATAGAGTAATATTATAATATTATAATATTATTTTTACCTTTAATTACCCTATTTACCTTATATCGTGGTAAATAAAATTCAAAAATAATTATTCATCAAAAATTAATTTGATCCTATTAGACCAAATTTTTCATACTAAATAAAACCATGTATGTCTATTTTTTAAATTCAATTCAAGTATTTTGTAAAATTATATTTAATTCTAATCCGCTGATGTGGTTAGAAGACAAGTGGAATAGACATTCAAAAGTTTAATAAAAAATTTATATCTAATTCTATTATAAAAATGAACACTATGAAAACCATTGGAATAATAAATTTATTATTTATCTATTTGTTACTTTAAAATAAATTTAAAGTAAAATAATTATTTTAATGAAAATGTCATCTTTTAACAATAATGCAATATTTTTCACTATTCATCAAAATTGAAACTTTTCAGAAAAATACCAAAAATTCACCATAAGCTAATTTTAATATTATGAATTCAAAAATGAATTCTATTTTGAAAAATAAAATTTATAAATTTTATAATTTGGTTAATACTATTCATAAATGATTTTTTAAATGGCTAGTTTGATAGTTCTTGGTGCGCTCAAATTCGATGTTGCATGCAACACAAGCTAATGAATTATTTAAAAGGAAGAATACTGTAGAAGCTTGGGGTTTTACTAAATTTATATCCCCTAAAACATAAAAAAATCACAAAAATTTAATAATATTTAATATGATGGGGAGATGTGTACATTCCATATCTATCTAAGTAGATATATTAAATTAGACTCAATGAGCCAAATGAAATCCCTTAAAACCAAATTTTCATAGTTCCTTTATTAGTATATTCACCATTTCCTCCTGAGTAGAAACTTACTCCAATTCCACCATTTTTTTCTCAAATGTTACTTGATTTTCAAAGAAAATATCAAACAACTAAGTCCTTTGTCCCACAACATGTAATCACATTCCCTATACACTACTAAAAATAGGGATTTTAAAAGTGATAAAAACCACCTTTAACAATGATAGAAAAGCTCTATTAATCATGAAGAAGATAGGGGGGGTCCCCTTTAACAGCACTAAAAAAGCACTGATAAAGGGATCCATTATCAATGATTTTTTGAGCACTGATAAAGGCCCCCTTTATCAGTTCTATTTTGAGTTCGGATAAAGGACACCTTTATTAGTGTTATTTTGAGTACTGATAAAGGACAAGTTGCCTAAGATAACCTAGCGTCTACACAGAACCTTCACACGTGAGACAACACCTTCACACACAACACAAAACTTCACCTACACATGAAATAGCTACAAAAAACAACACCTATACAGTAACAAAGAATATAAAAAAACAACGTGCACAAGAGTTTTGAAAACAATATTATATACATTTACTTGAAATCATGAATACAAAAACACACACTGCTATATATATTTCAAACAATGTTTTATATTGTTATAATTACATTTATCCAACAAATAGTTAAAAAAATTAATGTTTCTTCCTTTTTTCATCCGTGATCCCCTCTCAAAATTTGTCGTCCATGGTATTAGTTTCCGAACAATGCATCTGAACTCAGGAAAAAAATTACACCTATATAGGAAAACAAATATTATGTTAGTAATACAATAATGAAATAAATTAAACATTAATATGAAATAATACATTAATAAAATTCCAATTTTTAATAAAAAAAGACACATTTGGGTAGGTAGGGGTCCATAAGACTAGATGATACTTGATACCTGACCTTGATATGGGTAGGTAAGTGGCCATGATAAGATACTGGAGTAATGAAAAGGAAAAAAGTCCCCAAAGTACAACAATTAATGATTTTCATTGGTTTTTTAGTGTATGGACTTTCCCACTTTCTCTTCTTAGTCCACTTAATGGAAGGAACTTCAAAAGATAACTTGAGGTTCCAAAGGTGATGCTGATGGAGGCACAAATGGTGTTTCTTTTGGATCAGAAACAACCACATCCATGAGATCCATTTGACTTTGACAAACCTTATCATTAGACTCTCATTCACTTTTTAACCAACTTTGGCCACCGTGTCCCTGGGAAAGTAAATTGGAGAGGTGAGAGGTGACCAAATTTTACTAACCTCTTGAAATATCCAAAAGAAAAGGGATAAAGTCTTCTCCCCCTATGATGATGGTGACCACTGAGCCGGTCCCTCCCCCACTGGAGGGGGAGGGACCTCCATCATCCTCTAAGAGAGTGATGGCCTTTTTCTCCCCATTCTCCAAACCTGATCTCCTTACGCCATTCGTGCAGTGCTTCCTATGCCTTAAGGTTCTCGAGATCTATGCAGGGAGCCCTAATTTTCCTTTATCGATCGCGAAGTTCAATGATGCCTCGACGCTTCTCAATCATACCCTAGTAGCATGTTTCCCACAGAGAAGACCATCGATTAAATCCTATGATATGTTCATTTTTGGTTCTTGGGATCTACAAGAGAGGGCGACAATGGGTCTACTCAAAAACATATGAATTTTGATCCGTTTCGCTTTGGAGGAAAACCTAATAAAATCTTAGTCTAGTGCGACTCAAAACTACAACGGGTACCACTTATTCATCCAAATATGGTATTATGACTTCCATATGAAGCAGGACTCCCCTTCTGTGGTGATCTAGGTGATATTACCTAGTCTCCCCCTTTCTTTTCAAAATCCTTTGATCATTATAATGCTTGGGAACCTTGTAGGGAGGTATTTATCCTCTAATCACCAAACCGCTACTGTGTGCCATCCAATTAATCCTTGTATGTGAATGTAAGTGGATTCCTTGAGGAATCCTCCTAATTTCATTTGGATTACCATAGGATAAGAATACCAGTGTAGATAGAAGGTCATGTATGATTCATGGGATGAATTTTGTTTCGATTGCAAGCATTTGAGACACATGTCTGTGACATGTAGACGTGGGTGTGGACACCATATTTCTGTTAAGAAGAATATGGTCCCATGTGAGGATGTTGTTCGTGACAGCCCCTCGGGGGTCTATTGCAGTGGACAAAATGTAGAGGGTAAATTGGATACTCTTAATCAATATCACTTCTATGGTACTGGGAGTATAATTTTGCAGGAGGGAAAGGGGGTGTCTAAGAAAGGAGTGGGGAGCCCTATTAGCACTGAGGCATTTTAGTGTGCTGCAGGGGATTACGGGGATAGATCTTCCTATGGTTCTAACCTTAATGTAGGTGTGGATATCTTGGACTATTAGTATACCTCTCAAAATGGGGATTTCCAACTAGATAGAAATTTTAATTCTGTTGTGGAATGCATTGTCTCTCCTATTTCTGAGCCTCCATGTAAAGAAGTCACGGTTCCAACACCAGCTTTGGTTTCTTAGAGAAGAAGGTCCACATGGATGCTACAATGATGTTCTATAGTGAGGAGACTGAACCTCCAGGGAACATATTGCAGGATGTGGCCATGCTGACTACTGCGGTGCCTCCACATAAAAAAGGGAGGCTTGAAATGGGGAGTGTGGCCGAGCCTCCTAGAATGCAGGAGGTGCACTAGTTATCTGTAGTAGTGTCTGAACCTGACAAAGGGAGTTGGGAGGAGGGTAGTGTCTTGGGACCCTTATACCCAAACATTTTTTTTTTCAAAACCCCCATCCTATCTAAAGGATGCATGTATAGGAAAGAATAGGCAGATCCCCAGTTACCTGGGCAACTTTTTTGGGCCGAGGCCTCCCACAGAAGGCCCATGGGTTAAGTTGAGGAATTGTTTTGATAGTTTGGCTATTCAAGATCAATATGTGTCTCATAAGAAGGATGATTTAGGTGATGACAATTATAGCCAACTCTCAGTGGACAGTTGGGACCGTTTCTAAGGGAAAGCTCCCAATAGTCCTAGAAGTAAGAAGGGACTAAAAGGGAAGTGTGACCCTGGGAAATGTATTGTGGTCCAGTGGAAAAACCCTAGGGACATAAAGACTATTCTTACTTTCCCAAACCAATGGAAAATAAGTTGACCAAGAAAGGTGGGAGCAAGGAAAGAAAATACCTGCATAATGGGGAAAGTGGTGATCCAAGCAAAGATCCAAAAGTGATGGAAGTAGAGGTAGGGGAGTGCCTGAAGCTCATATTCCACTCCAAGGAATAAATTATTGAAAAAGTCCTTCGGCCCAACAACTCAAATGAGGATATTGTAAGAATTTATCATTCTATAAGATAGGGGTGTGTAATGGTCCTAGACTTTGATAGAATGAATCACCACACTAAGTTCTTGGAGATGTTATTTGACTTCAATGAGATGTTATTCATAGAATATTCCTTTGGGAGAGATCACAATCCCAAATCCCTATAGATCTATTTCCACTTGACACAAAACACTCCAAACCTCTATGGTCAATGTATTCCTCCTCTAGTTGTCCCAGTATTAGAATATGATGGGAAACACCACCATAATTAGAGAAGATCCCCCACTGACTGGAACTTCTTTCATGGGAACCCCATACATTGTTACCAAATCTGTTGGCACCCTTCTTGTTGATGGTGTTGGATCTAAGTGCCTCATTTTATTCTATAAATCTAGAGATCTATGGGTATTCTAGAAGATGTTTTTTGTCTAGAATCTAACTTTTGGATGATACCAAATCCCTTGTATAGGGGAGGAGTATGGAATTTCATTTGAATGCACTGAACTATATCCCAAAGTGGTATGATGAATACCAATCGTTAGTTAATCCAAGTGGATAAAACACCCTCACATATGGACAAAAGATAGGATTAGGATACAAGGTCACCCATTACATTATTGGTAATTTCATAGGTTGGTGCTCTGTATGGTATAAAAAATGATCATACCGGTTCACTTTTCTCTATATTTCCTAGTTCTTTAGTGTGATTATCCAGACTTCACTGATACTTTATAGAAATTCCCTGAACTGGTAACTTGGAATGTTGTGAGTATTAAGTAACTCATATCCACCAATGTGGGCCCCATCCAACCCCACCATAGTTGGAAGGGGATGAATTTACTCACCATACTTGTCTCCTAAAATCATCGCACCATAGATCTTCTTAATGTCCCATATACTGATGTCAAACTCACCATACATAAAATGAAATGTGTTCATGTATTGACTCTATAAACTGGAGAAGTCTACCATCAGAATTTTGTTTCAATAAGTAAAGGTTTGGTAAGCCTAAATAGATTCATAAAATCCTATCTTTTTCAGCTCAACCAAAAACTCTATGGTACTACAATGAACCAAGAATGGACAACCCCAGTTCATCCCAAAGCTTCCACCTGATCAAATAACCCAGCCAAATAACCACCCAAACATCTAATTTGATATAGAATTCTATATTTTTGATCTATAAATATGGATTTTAAGCTCCAAATCATATTAGAACCCATTAAAATAAATCCACATAAGATTTAAAACTAAGTTCATGACTTGTTCAAAATCATGTGATCACATGAACATAATAGGATCATGTGATCAAATGAACCTGGGAGATTTATACAATTACATGACTCTTGAAGCTTTATGTGACCATGTAAATAAGACAAGAATACACTAATAATGGTTCAAGTGATTTAATTTGATTATGTGATTTGATCATGTGATGAGATCACATGATCAGTTCACATGAAGCATTCATACAAAGGAGCTTATGTGACACGATCACATGAAGAGGCTTATGTGAAGTAGAGAAAAAACCTAAGAGTTCTTGTAGAGCTATGAAATATTGAGTCATTAGTGAAATAGATTTCACATTACTCTCCTATCTATAATAAATTTCATGGAATACCAAGAGTATCTTTGAATACTAAAAGAAAATTAGAAGGCCCAGGGAATTAGTCAGGTATTTACTTCTTTATGACAAAGTCCTTTTTTCTTCTTCTAGAATTTGTATGTGATGTGTGTATGCATCTGGGAATTGATGTGACTAAGGTTCTACATAAGGTGTATAGGCACCCATATTTTGATGGACATGCATATGTATATATGATTTGGGTTTATTTAAGCAATTTTTGAGATTCAAGATCTATGGAAAAATGATTTTACTGTGCAAACATCAAGATTACCTCTGTGATTGAGAAGACACAGTGTCGTTTCACTTCCTGTAAAAGAATGTCACATGGACAGAAATATTATAAAATAATCTAACCCTGCAGGGAATAATTATAATCAAATCAACATTTAATTATATAATTTTTTATTAAAATAATAATATTATATAATAACACTACCTTTACATATTTCAAAACGGATTATTTGGTCCAAATATAATATAATAATAGAACTAATGATTCTTTGTGCACTTTACTACTGTTGGTTAACTACCTCTTAACATAACATCTGATCTGAACTTATGATCTGGTTCCCCCATGATGCTCTTATCCGACACTATCTATATGATATCATCATTCAAAGTTCACTTTTCTATATATTCCTAAACCAATTTACCTGGAAGTTTAGATCAGATGCTATGCTAAGAGGTAGTTAACCAATAGTAGTGAAGAATCCTTAGTTTTGTTATTAAATTTGTGAGTGGTGCATAACCAATATTCTTCCAACACACTCCATTAGTATAAAAAGATGCATAAATGACCAAAATATAGAATATAAATGATCCATTCTATAATAGTTTAGGTCTAGTGATTTTAGAAACATGGAAACATAAAGAACTAGTTCATAAGAGTCTCTCATTAAGTTATGATTTATTAGAAATAAAATTCATTTCTAAAACCATTCTTCATGACCTAAGGATATAAAACATAATAAAGGGTGATCATATATGCTCAATAAGTGTAAAAAAGGGAGATATCAATGATCATATAAGGATACAATGAGTATTAGGAATTCAACATCATTATATTTTTGCATAATCTTCCATCAGGTATGCTACTCATTCATTTCTAAACACATCTATATCATCTTGTGAATATGAGTTTTTTTGACAGTCATGGTAGTACTGAAAAAATATAAATACACAAAGGATTAATAAATCTTTTAAATGAACTCATAATTATTTTCGAAAATACCTCTTCAGGGATGCTAGTTTGTTGATGAAATATGATCTATTTCATTAATTTACAAACATATTAACCACAGTCCTTTCCATTTGTTTGTTTTGGACACTATAGAAACATCAAGAAAAATAAGTAATTTGTTTTGATATGTGTTTGGATAATACAATGTTATTATATATACCAGGATACTTTTCCATTTTTAGATCTTGTATGCGCTCTTATCCTTAGGCCCTGGATTCATTCCATGAAGTAGAAGATATTGATACACCACTCTATCAAAATAGAATCCTCATTAAAAGATAATATAAATTATATAAATATATGTTTAGTTCTAAAATGTTGGATCTAGTTTATTAAAAATTAAAAAATGCCATCATGCGTGGTTAGTTTTTTTCATATCCATCCATTTATACCATAAAATAAATCTTTGGAGTATCCAAATTGACTGCGATCAACATCTAATGCCTTCTAAAAACAAAAAATGGAATAAGTAATGAAAGAAATGAAAATTTAGTTTATATGATTAAATTGTAGAGTTTTACCCCTAAATTGTTGGTATTAAAAAGATTATATCATCCTTAATTTTGTTTTCAAACGATTTGAGAAGGGATGACATTATTTCAGCCTCTTTATCAGAATTAATTTCTTCTTTTGAAGAGGTGATATGAGGACTAAAGAGTCCAAATTTTTTTTCATGGGGAAATCCCTTCAATTGTTTTTCTTATATATTCCTGTGAAAAATATGAAATGTATTTAGTCATAATTATCATAGTATATCAGTTTTTGTAAAATCAAATCATGAAGACATACCTCATGTATACATTTACAACTGAGGCACCTAGCCATTCATACTTGAGGATTTCATTTACATTTTCAGAAATAATGAAATCTGATATCCTCTCTCTATATTTGTTTTTCAAAATAAATTGTGTGAGCATTTCCATATGTCAACTTTGCATCCACATGAGCCTGTAATGATATTAACTGTGGATATAGAATGGGTGGGGTGAAGGTGATCTCAACAGATCATTTCAATCGGTTGGTTGATCCTTGAGATAATTTTGAGCTGATATTTCATTTCACCCCCCTTCTCTTTGTCATTTTGTAATAACATTCATCAGTTTAGACCATTTTTTATTAAATTTTAAAGGTTTATCTTGAAAAATAAATTGGAAATGGATACCTCATTGTTGACATGTTTTTTACAAGAATTGATGGCCATGAGATGAATGTTCCAACAGATTTTTCAAATGTATGAATGTCTTCGTCATCATTTGGAACAGGTAGATCAACACTCGGCTCATTAGCTACATTAATTAACACTCTGACATGATCTTTTGGAAGTTTTCAATTGTGTAGCATGTCATTCCACATATTGAACATTGTAGCCCTCACTACAAGGTGATAGGTGGGAGTTGATCACATTCATTTTCACCCTATTAAATATTAGTATAGGAAAGGTATCAATGTCTATGTGATTAAAATTTCACAGAAATAATTATTATAACATTGATTACCACATCTGAGTCAGGTTTTTGAGGGGAATGGCTCACCTCAAAGCTTGGGGGGGGGGGTGGAGGGTGGGGAGGGATCTTTATGCATGGGCTGTTGTTGAGTTATTTCTTCTCTTTGCCTCCACCCATCAAACTTTCTATCATCTCTCTTTGGTATTGTAATTCTTCTTAAAACATAGCTATTTTTTCTCTCATCTATTTCATTTTCTCAGTTTGATCCTCTGCTTGTTGTTATTTATGAAAATATCTTCGGGGTGTCACCCCAAAACCCACACCTCTGACGTGGAAATACTGTTTTAGCTACTTCAAGGCCATTGCAAGTATGTCTGCATCTGGTGCGGGTGTTGTTGATTATTGTGACTATTTTGGATAGAAAATATAGGAAAATAAGTATTCATTGTTATGTAATAGTGATTTAATGCAAATCAAATTTATATTATGTCATACTTACACATGTTTCATACACTTTTTGTGTGTTTTCATCTATTAGTATGCCCTCTTTATTTACACAAGCCTCCTTCTATAACACATGACATGGGATGGAAGTGGATTTTGATTTTGATTCATCAATATAAATATAAATAGAGGAACATTGTTATGGTGTTTTTTATGTCACATAAAAGTATTACGGTAGATTTAAAATACGTACCAATTTTTTCTCAAGTGAAGGATACCCCATCCTTTCTTTACGGTAGGGGTACACTGGTTTTGTTTCCCATTCTTTATTTTTAGCACTCACTTACTGTTTCATAAATAAAAACTGTCAATCAAAGTGATGAATACAAGAAACGTCAAACAAAGTATTACCAGAAACAATGTACCTGAAAAGTCTGCCCCCCAAAACAGTTGCTAAACACATCCCACGCTCCTTGGGATATAAAGTGTGGATAAAGAGGAGGTGGGTGTGGATTTATTTTCCCTTCAACATCTTTAAGATGATATTTCGTTAAAATTGTACAGAATCCTCTATGAATCCTTCCTGCAATTCTTAATACATATTCCTTGTGCGAGGCATCTACTATAAATGAACTCTGTAATGGATGATTAAGAGTAAGTCAATGTTTTACTATTTTATTTTATTTTAATAAATTAAAGAAATTATATCATAATGTTACCATAATCTCTTCCTACATTAGTGTCTTAAGCCTAGTGACAACATGGTTCCACGACTGTATATCAATCGGCACACATTGATGAGTGATGATTCCAATGTAGCTACTAAAGATGGATTTGTTGGGGTTAACATGTTAGCCTTGCTTATTCCATCCACATCATATTTGATGCCTTTTTCTTTTTCCTTAAGGATTTTGGCTAACAATATCAAACTACGACACTCTAGTTTTTTTTGCGCCGTTAGGGTTTCATTTACAAACATTTCCTCAGAAGAATCATTATTATGTTCCTATGGAGTGATAGCATAAACACTGGGACCAAAAAACAACAGGTTGAGAAACCTGTTGTACCTCATCACTGGGATCAGAAACCATAGGTTGAGAAACCTATTATTGCTCTTCACTAAGACCAGCAACAGCAAGTTGAGAGACCTATTGTGCCTAGGGATTGGGTGCATCAGCAGGTGCAGAAGTCATTATCATCAGAAGTGGTTTAACATTTAATTTAGATTACATAAAAGCATCAGTGAATAGATAATAAAATAATGTAACACAATTTATATTACTATAAACAAATAACATGATTATTGAACTCTTTTTGTAAAGGATGAAGAGATTTGACCCCTCTATCGACTATGTAAATCCCTTCATTGTGGTCTCTTATGACAAAAAAATACCATCTACATTGGGACCATTGCGAAATGATTGCAAAGTCCCAATGAAAGGTCCATCCTACATCGAACTTTCATCTGACCCTTCAGCTGTTTTGGGCAATAATAGAACAATTGACCAGTTTCAGTTTGTGGGATCTGGAAATAAAATACTTGTACTGCCTGTAATGCCATTATAAATGGTTCGTATTTCTCCCCTTCCTTACTAAAATAAAATTTCACAAATCTCAATTAATCTATTTTAACAAAACTCCTATTATAAACCCACTTGCATTGAAAAATCAACACTTGGAATTTTGTATAATCCAACTCCCATATTTGTTTGATGATTCCAAAGTATGAGATATTCACATAAATTGAATTTTTGTCCTTAGAACTGGAAACATGCATCGTTTCAGCCACAATTGTAACCCCAATATTCTGCATGGTCCTTTATTCATCATGTTCATTAGTATAGAATGTATAACCGTTAACTACATAAGTATTGTAAGATAATACTGTTGAGTCAATAAGGTTTTCCTTATGACTTTTCCATTCCTTCTTGTTTTGAAAATCACAAACACCTTATCTTTAAGGAAAATTTCTTTTATAAGGAAAATCACTTTTATAAGGAAAATTACTTTTATAAAGAAAATCTCCTTTATAAGGAAAATCGATTTTATAAGGAAAATCGCTTTTATAAGGAAAATCTCTTTTGTAAGAAAAATTATCCTTATCATATTTTCATTCATATTTTTCCTAAGTATAAGATTCAGATTCATTTCTATATTCTAGAAATTGTTTAAAACTTTGATATGAGGTATTCTGTTTTTAGGATCCTGAATTTGATGTAGAACTTAATTAGAGTTTGTATCCGGAATTCAGAATGAAACTTTATTACAGTTCTCATCTGGATTTCGGAGTGAAACTTTATTACAGTTCTTGTCCAGAATTCGGATCCTAAAATCAGAATACCTCATATCAAAGTTTTAAACAATTCCGAGAATATAGAAATGAATCTGAATCTTATACTTAGGAAAAATATGAATGAAAATATGATAAGGATAATTTTTCTTACAAAAGAGATTTTCCTTATAAAAGCAATTTTCCTTATAAAAGCGATTTTCCTTATAAAAGCGATTTTCCTTATAAAAGTAATTTTCCTTATAAAAGCGATTTTCCTTATAAAAGAAATTTTCCTTAAAGATAAGGTGTTTGTGATTTTCAAAACAAGAAGGAATGGAAAAGTCATAAGGAAAACCTTATTGACTCAACAATCTCCCCTTTTTGGAAAGCAAAAACATCCTTGAAAAAGAAATTCTAAGAAGAAAGAAAAACATTAAGGCTTATCTCCCTTTGCTTTAAGAATATTGACGAATACGACTAACTCCCCCTTAGGCTTTGAAACTCTAAGGATCGTATTCTAAATTTCCAGAGTGACTCTTCATTACGAATAAGAAAGACTTCTTTAATAAAAAAAACTCCCCCTTAGATAAACTCTTATTATAGTTTGTTTTCTTTCTCACCCTTTGTTAGGATTCTTTTTCCCTTTCATTAGAGTTCTTTTCCTTCTCCCCCTTTGTGATTTTCAAAAAGAATATAAGGGAATGGAAAATATAACAAAGTACCTGAAAGATTAGTAGTAACAATAAAAATTAACGAGCAAGCACAAAAAATTTATTAAGATTTAAAATTTCAACAACAAAAGAGTTAAATTACAACAAAAGATCAGATCTGTCTATTTGGAATCTTTTTCCTTTTCCATGAGACCCTTTGGAATAGTCTTTATCTTCTTTAAGTCTTTATGATCTTCTTCAGCTTGCTTCTTTAAGACCACTATTCTTGTAGATTGAGCTTCAATCTTTTCTTCTTGGGCTTGAAGCTTTTCTTCCTGATCTTTGATCTTTTCTTCCTGAGCCTTCAATTTCTCTTGAAACTCAATCCGATGATCTCTTTCAAACTTCCAGTTTTGAGAGACAAAATTTAGATTCCCATTCAGATCTCTGACTTCTTGAATCCGGAAGTTCTTTTCATCTGTCAGCTTCTCTTCAAAGGAAGAAGTCAGCTCATTTATCTTTCTGTCCTCAGTCTCAAAAGCATATTTAACATTGTCTTAAAATTCGTCGAATAACCTCATCTCTTCTACAGTTTTCTTCGACCAGTTTTTCATCCTCTTGAAATATTTTCTATGAGCTTCGTAGCCAACAAAAAAGGTTTTGAACTGAGCCTCAATCTCAACACACTTGTCCATAACCATAGACACGGAGTCTGTTTTCTGATTCAAAGCATGTTGGAGCATCTGGCATCTTGAATCAATACTTGAGAAGGTCGGAATGGTTCCCACCAACTCTTTCAAAGACTGAAAAACAAAGTCATGCCCTAATGAAGATGAATCCGAATCCGAAACTTTTCTTGGAGAATTTTCTTCTTCAACAAGGTCAATCTTTCTATTTGAAGAACTACCAACTTCTTTTCTCTTCACCACTACTAAACTCGGAGTATTAGCAAAAATTTTATTTCCCTTATCTTTTTTTGGAATAGAATCCTATTCCGGAGTTTTCTTTTCACTATCAGAGACTTGGACAACATTATCTTCCTCATCAGCAACTTCCTGAACACCAACCTCTACGTTTTCCATCTGAGAAATATCATGTAAAAGTTGTTCTTCTTCTCTATGATAATCTACTTCTTCTTCTCCTTTCTCTTCTTTCATTGATAGAGTAACTAGCTTCAAAGATTCAGCTTCTGAAGTTCGGAGTGATAAGTGTTCCGAAGGTGTCCCCTTATAATCATCTACTTGTTTCAACACATATCCGGGTTCACCACTTCCTTCAGCAACATCTTCTTCTCCTTCCACTTGCTCAACTTGCTCACCTTGTTCAACTGGATTAGCCACTGCCTCTTCCGGAGCAACAAACTCTCTTCCTGGAGTCTCAGGTAGAGATTCCAATGAAAAGGATCTCGTAACATGAATGTTCGTAGAAACCATCTCATTGAATTTTAACAAAGCCTGAGCTACCTCAGCCTCAGACATCTTCTTCTTGAGCTTCTTTTATTTTGCTAGTTTTTCTAGCTCATCGGCAGTTCTTTCCTTCAAGGCTTTAGCCTCTGTAGGGTCCAATCCAAACTGAGGCTCCCCTTGCACTCTCTTTTCTTTCATCTCCCTCCATTTAGAAACAACCTCATCTGGGTAAGATTTCTTCTTCTTTGGTTTTGGAGGTGTGGAATGAACTTCCTTAGACTTGGGATCCTCGGCTTCTACTTCCACTTCCTTCAGCTTTCTCTTCCTTACCGGCTTAGAAGATTCCAGATCAGCAGCTTTCGGAACTGATTCTTTTTGAGCAGGTAGATCAATAAACTGTCCAGACTCCTTTTCAAAGGCTACATCCATTCTTTTGAGTGTACCATCACTCACCAACATAATCTTGCAAACTCTTGGATTAGATTTTCAAGCCTCCTTGAAAGACTCAAGGCACCGAACTATCAACTTGGAGAGGATTTCTGGATACATAATAATCTGAGCTCTCAGATTTCCTTTCTTCAAATTCTCAAGAGTGATAAGAATGTGCTTCATTAAATTAAACTTCCTCAGATTTATCAGAAAATCTAGGATGTAGATCTCACTCTTTTTCAAGCTATCTTTGTCACCTTTCCTTGGTACAATAAGACCCTGTACCCATAACTCCAGAATCCGGAAATTTGTAGATAAACTAGCAATCTTCAGAGCCTTGTCATCTGCCAGTCCGAGAGTTTCTAAAGATTTTTCCTTGTCGAAGCTACCTTTAGAATCCGGCAACACATGAGAAATAAATTCAGCTTCACCTTCATTATTCAGCCCTACCAAGCTGGATGCCTTGGCATATGAAAGTTTATAAGTCTTACCATAAGACTTAAAAGACAACTTATCCTTTCCATCTTCCTTGAGAAAAGAAACAGTCTCATAGAACTCTATAAGCAAATCTGAATATACTTCATCTTGGTTCCCGGGTTTTGACACCGCAACATATTCCCAACCATTAAGCTTGATATTCTTAGAAATAAGAGAATCGTACTTGTTGAAGAAATCCGGATGAACCAGCCTCTCTCTATATATTAACCACTTCGAGATCGGCTTAGATGAAGACATGTATTGAGAAGCTACTTCCACAGACATTCGGATTTGAAGACCTCTGAGAAGTTCGGAACTGATAAAACTGAAGTTCGGAACGACCTTAAAACAGAGAGGCATAGCTTCGAGATGCTGGAGCTTGAAAACCGATGTGGGAAAATCATTTGGGGTCCCCTTTATATAGGCAACAAAAAAATGGTTCAACTTCCACGGTTGATCGAACGGTTGTGATAAGCTGACATCAGATCTGACGGTCATAAACCAATTCTCTTGAATCCAATCTTTTGAGATTTTTATTAAAACAAAGAATTGAAAAAAAAACTATAATCCGAAAACAAAATATAAGAAAATGCCAGCAAGTAAAATATGATTACAAAAACTTGGTTAAGGAAATCATACTTTTCAGATTGGCTTAGGAGGATTATTCGTAATTGGTAAAGTTCTTATGAAAACCAAAACAAAAAAAACTTTATTACGAAAAGAAACAATTTGGAAAACTCGCTACGAAAAAAAACTTAGTAAGAAAAAAAAACTTAGTACGAAAATTTTATTACAAAATTTTGAAAACGAAAAACTTATTATGAAAGATTCGGTACAAAAATCCCGTTATGAAAATATCAGTACGAAATTTTCCATTCCAGATGTTTTTAATACGAACACTTCCATTCCAGAAGTATTATGTAAGAAAGTATCCATTCTGGAAAATTTTAGTTCCGGAAATGCCATTCCATAATTTTAGTTCTGAAAAGTTTGAAAACAAATTTTGAAAAACTTTGTTAAACTAACAATCAAATATACTCCCCCTATGAAAAGGAGTTTATTGCTGTAAGGAGACTTTTTCAACAGAATGTTAATTAAGAAGGATTACCTTACGGTTATCATTCCTAACTTCTGTTTAATGTATTAAAATCTATCAGAAAGGAGATATTATTCTTCATTTTATCGGAACGCAAGATCAACTTGCTGATATTTTCACAAAATAAGTTCGACAACGAATTCTCATTACGAATTCTGATGATGAATTCTCATTACGAATTCTGATGATGAATTCTCATTACGAATTCTGATGACGAACTCTCATGACGAATTCTCATTCCGAATTCGCATTCCGAATTCATCTATTAAACAGAATCTGATCATCTTTGTTTTATACACTCTGAATTTATTCAGACTCCGAATTCTCACTCTGAACTTTCATTTTTCTTATGACTTTATATTTTGTCTACTCTTTATTATTTTCCTTACACTCCGAACTTTAACTCCGAACCTTTACTCCGAATCTTTTTAGTTAAGATTTAAAACGGTGTCGTATATTCTGTTACACTTGTTTTGTTATAAAACGATGTTGTGTATTTTGTTATGAACTAACCATTGGTTAAGTTACACGTGTACAGGTCCCTCCGATTTTTAAGGAAAATATGACCGTTGGAAAGGAGGCCGAGCTTACCTATAAATAGGAGCTCATTTGAAAGAGCTCAGGGCTGCTGCTGTGCTGAAAGGCTGACTGATCTTCGACTCATGTGATTACATGATTTAAGTGATTTCTAGAGAGAGAGGCTCTTATTAACTCTCAAAGCTTCGTGCGACTCCGAATGTTGGTGATTACATTCGAGGACTTCCGGGGATAGGAAGACAGAGGTGCCGACTACCTTGAAGTTTGAGGGCTTCCTTGCTGAGGAAGACAGAGGTTGCCAACTACCTTGAAGTTGAGGGCTTGCGGGGATAGCAAGACAGAGAAACTCTGATCTTCGTATCGAGGGCTTACCCTGGTGTGGGTAAGACAGACTTGCTTGAAAGTATAAATCAAGGGACCTTTATCCAAGTTTGTTGGATACCCTTTTCTTTGGGTTAAAAGACTTATATCTTGTTACTTGTAGTTTTACTACTTGTTTATTTCCGCTGCATTTTGTATTATAAGGAAAGTATAACTTTCTTATACTTCCTTACTTGTACTCTGTTTCATTTATATTCTATACGCTTTAATGTAGAATCTCATATTGTAATCTTTTGTTAAGTTTCAATTTCCAGAACCATATTTTCAGAACCCACTTTCGGAATCTCTTTCCAAGTTTTCATTTGGTATTAGAGGTGTTGTGAATTTTCTTAAGTTTAATTTTGTTAAACTTATCCATTTCCTTTGCTTAAGGAAAACACAGTTATTCATAACTAACATTAAAGGTTCCAAAGGAATTTTTAAAGTTTACAATTCACCCCCCTCTTGTAAATTGAGCATCTAAATCATTATTTTGATCCTATAAATACATACACACTTGTTCCTCTGGCTAGCCATTGATGTCGTTTTGAAATTGAGTCCAGATTTTCATTTAACTTCTTAAAAATATAGTCCTAAAACCATCCTGTAAACTATCGATTATGTGTATCTGATATCCATTTTTTAGTCCTAGATGGATTCAAATTCCTAATAATTTATTTTTGGGTTTGAACATATGGGTCAACATCGAAACTGTTATGCAAAACATAAAGGTGGGCCTACTCCCGATCTGTAATATTGATTGTGAAGACCTCTCTTCTAGAAATTCCTTCACCCTAAAGCCGCCCTATGTGGCGAGATTTTGGTAGGCCAATGATTTTCATACCAAATAGGTATTCAGTACATAATTCAATGGCTTCCTTAACAATATATTGCTCCGTAATACAACCCTCTGGCCGACTTTGATTTTTGACATACCCTTTCAAAATATTCATATACCATTCAATGGGGTACATCCATCTATAATGTATATGACCATATAGTTGAATATCTCTCACCAAATGAACCATAAAATGAACCATCATATCAAATAATGTCAGCGGGAAGAACATTTCCAATTCACATAATATGACGACAATTTCTCCTTCCATAGTTGGAAATTTCGCTGAGTCTATAACTTTTCTGCATATATATTTGAAGAATAAACATAGCTTCGTTAATGTATAACGAACATTCTTGGAAAAAATGAAACGTAAAGCTATAGGAATTATATATTTCATCAAAACATGGAAGTAATGTGATTTTAGACCCTTTAACTTTAAATCGCTCATTGAAACAATGTTCTTGATATTTGATGAATATCCATCTGGAACCTTTATTTCATTCAAGAAGTTGAAAAAATGATATCTCTCCTTCTTGGAAAGAGTATAAGTACCAGGAGGAAGAAATGTTCATTTTTCACCTTTCATTGGTGCAAACTCTTCTTGTATTCCCATCTCAACCATGTCCAATCTAGCCTTAATTCCATCCTTTGTTTTTCTTGGTTAATTTAGCAACGTGCCGATGAAACTATCACATACATTTTTTTCAACATGCATAAAATCAAGAAAATGTCTGATGTACAGAAAATTCCAGTATGGTAATTTACAAAAAACTGATCTCTTTTTCCAACAACTTTTCATAAGTCTTTTTGAAAACAGTTTACCAAAAGTAGTGTCCATATCTTTTACTTTCTCAAACAATTGATCACCTGTTAGTGGAGACGGTGTTGTATATTCTTCTAAACTTACATCGAATGATATCTTCCTAGATTGGTACTTATTTTGTCAGGGTAGAAATCTACGATGTCCTAGAAACATAGTTTTCGATGAATGTTTCAACCTAATTGACTGTATACCTTGTTCGCAAATGGGACACCCTTGAGTCCCTTTAATTCTAGATCCTAACAAATTTCCCTAAGCAGGAAATTCATTTATCGTCCCATACAACATGGATCTCAAAGTGAAATCTTCATTTTTGTAAGAATCATAAAACATATCACCTAAATCCCACAATAATTACAAATCCTTGATCAATGGAGCCAAATAAACATCAATATCATTACCCGGTTGTTTTGTTCCTAATATAAGCATAAATAACATGATGTATTTTTGTTTCATGCATAACCACGGTGGTAAGTTATAATTTACCAACATAAGTGGCCATGTATTGTGCCTGCTACTTTGAAAACCAAAAGGATTCACTCCATCTATATATAACACAAGAAGAAGGTTTCTCGGCTCATTTCCAAATTCAGGATACTCATGATCAATTATCATCCACTGAGGAGAGTCTACTGGGTGATATAGTTTCCCATATTTAATTCTTGTATCTTTATGCCATGTCAATTGTCTTGCAGTCTCCTCACTTCCATATAGGCACCTAAACCTTGGAATGATTGGAAAGTACCATACAACTTTCATAGGACTGGATTTATCTTTATTGTATCGAGAAGCACCATATTTTGGGAATTCTTTAAGTGATTGGTGGTCCTTGTGAAATAATATACAATAATTTGGGCAGGTGTGTATTATTTTAGAGATCATACCCATTGAGTTTAGCATTCGTTTGGCATTGTATGTTCGGCTCGAGAGCTCATTATCTTTTGGGAGCATGTCATTCAGGAGAGAAAGTTGTTTTGTAAAACTAGCGTCACTCTACCCATTGCCTGATTTCAATTTATATATCTTCAGTACGGCTGACAATGATATATATTTAGTGTAACTAGCATGCAATGAAGTCTTTTCACAACTCTTTAACTTCTCAAATAATTTTGGGAAATCATGAAGTTCAACTTCAATTATCCTTGTCATTTACTTAATATAATCTTCATCATAATTCACATCTATAATCACATCCTCCATATGACCATTTTCATTGTTCACGCTTTTAATCATATCAGATGATCCATAAAACATAGTTCTATCCCAATCAATACCTGTATTCATTTTCCCCATGTTTATTCCAACATGTATAACCTCGATCTATTCCGTGACAGATCAGGTGTTCTTCCAACTCCCCTGGAATAATTTGTCTTGAATAACAAAACCGTAAACACAGACAAAGGATTTGAGAAGAGTTATATGCATGATCTTTTGTAAACTTGATAAAATCTTTCACGCTACCTTCACACTCTTTTGTCAACCGATTGGCATTCAACCATTATTTATTCATATTCATCCTATTTGATACAGTAATTTTAGTATTTAACAAAATAATTACAAAAAATATGTTCAACTAGGGTCATCATCCAACTATAATTAATGGAACTAGCTATGGTAAACAATACTCTTACCTCTCTATGCATTACTCAAGACCAAAGTAGATCACATCCATCTTCCCAAACACCTGATCAATAGAACTAGCTATGAGAAGCCCTTGAAATAGAATGTTTTAGTATCCCACATGTGATCTATATGTATTATTGTAAACCAATTTTTTAGTGTTTCTCTAGAAACATAATATCCCTAGTTAAGAACTATGGTACTAAAATAATAGATGGTATAATTTTCAATAGTGTAATTGTGGTTGGAAGGATTCATTACATGTTTTGTTATGGTTATTTAACTAGGGTGTCCCTAAAGTGTCTCATAGATTCCTCTAGTGAAGTGGTTTTCTAAGATTCAGTGGAATTGCACTAGTAACGAAGTGGTGGTTCCATTGAAATGAGTAAAGTTTAGATTGATATTAAATGGTGGAATAACTACTGCATGGAAAACAAATGGCATACCAATCATGCCAACAACCGCAAAACCATACAAACACACAATCGTGATCACAATCGCAAAACCATACAAACCAAACAATCACAATTTCAGATTTTACAAAGCATCCCTTATTCAATTCCATTTGTTAATTCAGGGGTTATCACATAAGTTTTATCATCCTGGGGCATTCATTCATTAGTTAGTATACGTAAATTACCAATTTTTATATTCAAATGTTCAACATGAACCAACCAACATGCAATTCATTTAGTGCACAGACAAGGACCACCAACATCCACGATTTTTAGCAGGGCATTTAGCCTGTACATTTCACAACATAACCATTAATATAAAAAAATAATAACATGTAACATGAGGAAAACCATGAGTAAAATGAGAAAACTCACCGCGAAGGTGTCGTTCAATGCACAACAGAGGTGCGTTCATGGCAGAGGAGAGACACATGACAGAGGAGATTTCCAAATGAAAAGAAAACATAAAATAAGAACTCACACGTTAAACAATTTTATTGGCCAATAGTGGGATTTTATTTTACATCTATGATATCTACTTCCTGTTTATTTATTTTTTTCATGTCTAATATTTTACTAGATGTTCAAATTATGAATGGGAAATGTCTGATTTTCAGGAGAAATATTATTTTTAATTTACTCTAATTTAGGGGTAAAATATTCCAAATTAATTGTATTTTTTCCCCAGGGGATCATTTCTATCCCGTAGGGATCATGAAGGCCTCTGAGGTTAGTGGAAATTCATGTTAGTTGTTGGTTATGATATAAGTCTGGGCCATATTATTACATTTCCAATTATAATTGACCCATGTCCATTTAAATATAGGATTTGGGGGGGGGGGTTAGATACTAATATATATAATAAATAAGAGAGGTAAAAATTATCCTAGGCTCTCCAATACAAGTGAGGAAAGATTAAACATACACCAGGTGAGGGAGAACCACCCAAGAGTAGAGACGGGGGAGGTTGGCGTATCTCAAAGAGATTATAAACTTATGTTTTTTTTGCATTATTAGGCAATGATTTTCTCCAATAGATCTTGAATGATTATTGATGATTTCTCACTATTTTAAATATTTTTTATATGGATAAACATAGCCTAATTTACCTAAGGGTGAATATACTCCACCAACCCAATATTCTTTCTGCCTCCCAAAAAATTGATCACCTTGTAAAAAATCATAATGCATTAGATTAAACTATTTCAATTGTTTAACATGAATTTTGTGGGAAGATATATGATGACCACTTTGTACGGTTTTTATTAGAAGAGATAATGAAAATGATGTTTATAAGGGAAAAAAAATTATAGAGGTATAGGTTGAGTTCTAAGAACATTTATCTCTAGGGAAATTAGAAAAAGGGAGTTGAGACCAACTCCCTACTAGCCAACACATGAACTACTTTTACAACTAAGGAAATCCATCCATATACTTTCCCTTAGATAATTATTGATGGATTCACTCTTGAGATGAATTGTTTTATACTAGAATAATATCTATTACCTTATACTTTTATTGAACAAAAAATACATTGTCAAAGTAAATGGGGTGAGTCGATGTTTGATCTCTAGTTGCGTCGCTTAATAAAAATACCACACCCAATAACACTTTTAAAGAATAATGTTATAATTATGGAAAATAATATTCTTAAAATAAATTCTAAACTATCATATATTGGATCTCCCCTATTAGATAGAAAACAACACATGTCATTGTTTCTCCTTCAATTCCAAATAAATGAAATTATCCAATGATTGACTACAAAACATCTACCATGATATCTATGGATCCTCATAATCACAAAGAAATAAGATCCATCCCTAATGAATAGCTACTAGAAACAAGATAATAAAAAATAGAATCCAATGTTACTTATAAATAATCAAAATAAAAAAATCTAAAAAACCTCTAACCATATATCTATCTTCTAATTAGGGATATTTCCCTTATAATTAAATAATAACTAATGATGAAACTCAAAATGAATTCTTATCAGAGTTATCCTACTTAGATATCACCCTTATATAGTCAATTGAAGAATCCTGAATCTCCCCACCCAACTCAACAACAAGAATAATCTTCTTACCCTAAAACTACATATCAAAATTCATGAAACAACACATAAAACATTGGTAATGGTTTGAAACCACCAACCTCAAAGTGGGAGATGATGATTTGGCAATCAGAGGAGGAGGAGGAGGAGGAGGAGGAGGCGGTGATGGAGGAGGAGGAGGAGAAGAAGGGTCACGACGGAGGAGGGATCATGGAAGAGGAGGAGAAGAAGGTAGCACCGGCAGAGGAGGAGGATGGTCGCGGCGGAGTAGGAGGACAAGGCAGTGACATCGGTGATGGTGATGGAGGAGGAAGAGGAGGAGGAGGAGGATTCAAAATGCATGGTTCAGCTTCTACAAATGCTTGAACAAGTGAAGCGGAGGAGGGGCCTGTAAGGTCTATTTTATAAAAACGCTAGAACATTTATCAGTGCTAGTTAAAAGCGCTGATAAATGTATGTTTTATCGGTGCTCAAATAAAAGTGCAAATAAAATATACCTTTATCCATGATAATAATGATAAGTATTTATCACTGCTAAAAAAGAGCTGATAGAGGACTAATTTATCAGCTCTAAAATGTTTGTGTTGATAAATAGGTATTTTATCTGCACTTTTTTAGCACTGATAAAGGCATATCTTTATCAGCACTCAAAAATCACTGATAAAAGAAATATTTATTAGTGCTAAAATTATGGCACTGATAAATACTTATTTCAGAAATACTTTTTAATTATATATATATATATATATATATTAAAAAGTATTATATATTTATAAATAAAATAAATAAAATAAATAAAATAAATATATTAAATATAAAAAATATAATAAATACAATGAATTAATCTAATAAATCTAATAAATATTAAATAAAGATTATTTTTTAATATAAATATAATAATTTTATATAAACTAATAATAAAAACTTATATCAGTGCTAATAATAGCACTGATAAATGTACACTTTTTCAGTGATAAAAAAATCACTGATAAAGGGTACACCTATATCAGTTCTTGTTTTAGCGCTGATAAAGTCTACATTTAGCAGTGCTTTTAGCTAGTGCTGACAAAGTCCCACCCCTTCATCAGTGCTTTCTTCTTAGCACTGATAAAGGGAAGCACTTCCCTTTCCCTGTTTTTGTGGAAGTGATAGAATACCTTAATCACCCCTTTGTATAACTAAGCTTAACATATTGTTGAAATCCAACATATACAATGAGTCAGACAATTGACTAACACTAAGGAAACTATCACTAAGGCCTTCAAACTAGAGTATGATTATATTTTTACCACTATTTTTATCTTACTGGATACAATGATCTTGACACCCTCATCATTTTCAAAATAAATGACATCATATTTATTGTACTTGATTCCTACAAGGAGTTATTTATTTCTAGTTATGTAATATTCCCATTTACTTTCTAAAATTAATAAAATAGACTTCCATAATACTCTCCAAAAATTCTCTATCGCACTGGACCTTCACGACTATGTTTTCATATATGATGATTTCTGTTCCAACTTTATCGATGATGGATAAAATCCTTTTTCTTCCATATCTATTTAATTTTTTTCACTTAAAAAATTCACTTTTAACATTTATATTGTTAAATTAAGATTATAGCTAGTGTGTTACTTCTTTAAGATTTGATATATCTATATTTTTTTTATCATTTTTGACTCACAATATCGTTTTTATGCCTATAAGCTTCCAAATTAAAATAGTTACCATTAAATTAAATGGATGAAATAAAAAAATTTATTTTTTAGGAATGTTGATATTTTTTTGGAGATATCTCTTTATAATAGAAAAATATATTTTCTATGTTGCAACATGGAACAATATAAATATATTATTAATGAAATATTCTTATCATTAACTATTCCAAAAGAACCAATTGGGTGCCATGCAGATCAAAATTTCTTCAAGGTATTGATGCATGAGATTTAGAATCTAAGCTATCTATTTTCTTCTTTTTATCATTCTCTGTAAATGATTCCCCATTTTATTTAAAGTTCTGAATTTATGGAATAAGATTATATTTTTAATTGAATTCCAACTTTTGTAGAGATACAATATTTGAGAAACTGTGTCTCATGATATGAATAAGATTCCCTTATTAATCATCATATGTACATTACTATTCATTGAATTATTCTTCAAGATAAATAATTATTTTTACCCTTTATTTCATTAAATAATATATCCTATCATTTATACAATATCCTTACTCATATATGAGTTTAAACATAATATCCTTGAAAAATTTTCCAATATTCTGAGAATAAAGAACATCAACCTCTACTATTAATTAAAAAATTCTTCTTTTCATTATTGTACATAATTCTCAGAGTCATATACCACTCCATTTTCCTTCCAATTCATTTCCCTATATATATTAATTTCTTCAAGGGCTTCCTTTATTTTATCTTAAAGATCAATTGTTCCCATGATTTTATATCTTTCGATATAACTACCATAATATTTTGGATTTTCCACTATTGCCACTAATAAATCATTATCGATGAACTAGAAATATTTGACCATTTTGGCATAAATTTCTGTATGATTTAGATCTCATTGTAATTAATTTTTTCGAACCTTTTAGTGTGTTCCTTTCTTTCCCTTAATTTCATCATCATTTTTACCATTGAAATTTATTGACGCATTTAGTCATAAAATTTCATACTTCAATTAATCTATATAAACAATAAGGAAACTTTCATTTTATATTTCATTTCACTATTTGAATATGAGAGGATAAAAAAGAAATTATCTCATCAAATTCTTCTTCTTTTAGTTCATTCTTTATGATCAGTTTCCTTATAGCTCTTAAATCCACTTCTTGAGAACTCCCTTTCACTGAGGACTCATTATCTCCATTCTTTATTTCATATGAAATAATGGTTCCATACAGGTTCCCATTGATATATAAATCATATATTTGTCTACATGAACTGTAATTTTTATATTAAAATGATGAGGAAGTATTATCATGATTATTTTAAGAATCATCTCATCCATGGGTCTTCAACAAGGCCTCACAATTCTTTAAAAAGTTCATTGAAAATATTTAATTAAATATATGCCAAATCATTTGAATTAATTCTCATGTCCTCGTAGAGTATTCTATATAAAATATATATTTTTCTCTTGAACATTTAACTCAACATTAAATATGATAAATATTTTCCCCATATTACATGAGAGGTCTTGCATGATATAAACATTGTGTAAATATGGTTTACCAGAGCTCCCCTTAATGTATTTAATCTCCTTGGTATCATCATATAATATATACAATAGTTTTTTTGATAAAGTTCTATTATCTATCATAGCAGATATCCCATATAAGGCTACCACATATATGTCTATATCCAATGATAAAAAAAATCATGCGGAAATTTCATAATTGAAATTTTTTACTATTAAAGATAGACATTAATTTGTGGTTGAAAATAATTTCCTTGATTATAAGAGAGAGAAAATTACCCTCAAAAACCTTCTTTGACACCAATATTTTGTCCCTAATCAAATAATATACCCAGAGAGAAGGGGGTGAATCAGGGTACTAATAATATATTAAATTTAAACATTAATCACAATATTGTTCTATCAACATAAGGAATATATCAATCTCCCTCATCCTTTCTCTCTTAGAGATATAGATATAGTAAATAACATAAAAAATTTACTTGTTTCACCCACACTGGGATAATCTAAGTATCATGAATAGAAATAAGCCTATGCACCGAAGAAAATAAATCTCACTACAAGAAATTTTAAAAATTTGGAGTGGTGTCACTGACCCTCTAGTTTACAACCATGAAAAAATTCAAATTACACTTCTATTATTATAATTTAAGTTACTAAATTAATTGATAATTTCTTCTTTTATTCACAAAATTGTAATGAAAAAATACACCTTAGATAGAGTGTCTCTATAGAACTTGTTGTGTTAAATATCCAATTAGAAAATGAGACTCAAAGAATAAATACTTCTTCAACATTGAATTTCAAGAAAATAATTTGAAACCCCTTCTATCATTACAGTGAGAACTAGGATTCACCATATTCTTCAAGATATATTTTCGATGCTTGGATTATTATCCCTATCGAAGAATTGAAATATTTTCTTCAATTCAAATTCCCTCTATTTCCAATTGATTTCACATAATTATTTATTTAAAAGAACCCTAAAAAACACCTACACATTTTATTTAGTTTTTTCAAAATAAAATGCTAATATAGTAATCAAAATGGATTGCTTCTGGAAACCACAATGTGGAATGTTGTGTTTTTATGAAATAAATAAATTTAAATTCCCTTCTCCAGTTCATTTTTTCCAATTTTTCATCTTCCTCTAGAATGTAAAACACTACTTGCATAGGTTTACCATAGATGTGAAAATTCCAAATATTTTTACACTACAACGTGGTCATATTCTAGAAATTTAGCCATCACAAAATGACCACAGCTAACACCTTTCCCATTCTAGGCCACCCCATTTCTCCGAGGTGGAATTTTAGGACACAATATTTATTTAAATAGTGTGGTGTAATTTGGTTGTTCTTTTAGACACTATTGAACTAAAAATCATCAATAAGGTTATTTTTTTGACAATTACTTCATAACACTTGAATAAAAATATTTTTTCTTTATCATGTTTCACATGAACACCTCCATCACACCACACCATGCTCCCTCGTGTAGTGGACTTTAGCTTCCCGTTTTGTCTTATATATCTTCAATTAACTCTTTGAGAACTAAAAAAACTTAAAATTAAGAAAAGAACAACTCTAGGAATCATTTTTTTCACATTTAATATTTGACTCCAACATGGAGACTTTTATAATATTCCCCTTCACAAGTTTTACATTTTTGGAATCTCTAGCTGAAATATTGCCACTATCTAACATGGCCTTCAAAAAATGGTCTTATTTTACTCCTATGTAATTAATTTTAATGTGATCCACATCTAGATAAAATTATAGACATTAATAATTTGGTGAAACATTTTCACACACTAAAATTTTTTTTTTGGAAAAAATTCCAACAAATCAATTTTCAACCATGATTTTTTAATAGTACCAACACCATGAGAAAACACATTTTGATTAAAAAAATAAAAAATAATCCAATATTAAACCCTAATTTGGATCATATTACCTATTTTTAACTTTTATTTTACTTTGAAACACTTTTTTTCTATCAAACCCTATTCAGTTATCCTTATCTTTTTCTAATACTTTTCCCTTAACAGTCATCTCTATTTACAACCTGTGGAACTTCAATACTTAATTTTTAATATCTCATCAGATCTATGTTTAACACCAAAAGATATGTTTATAAGGATTATAAAACCACATATAAAAACTTATATGATACAAAATATTTTAAAAAATTTATGATTTATAATTCAAGACCAAAACCATTGTCACCTATAGCTTCACTCTCAATTTTTTTAGTGAGTGAACTTAGTAAAAACTTGCTATAGAAAAAATATTTTATTTTAATAAATTTATTTTTTTTAATTTTAATTACATTTATCCATAAGAATAAGAATATTCATATTTTAATAACCTTTAAGATTTCTCCTTATGATCATAATCATACTTATTAAATATCTCAAGGGAATAAGAACTAAACCACAAATTCAGTGAGTTATACCGATCAAAAAAACTTGTTACAATGAGATTGTTATACCATTTCATATCAATGATAATTAATCATTCAAAGGGTACTTATTACTTTCTAAATAATCCACTATAATTTATTCATCACCACTTATAAATCAATATTTAACAAGATACCACATGAATTTTCATATTTTTTTTGAAGTCGACTATAATTACACTAAAAACAATTTAAAAAATTATAGATAGGGCTATGTCACTACTTGTAGTGAATTCATCTCCTTATAATACACTCTCTAGATGTATTGTATCTCCCACTTACAAGGGAAATAACACCATAAAACATATGTATATAGGGAGAGGGTTTCTAACGTCCCATTAATTTTTTTGGGATTTATTGACCTCTATTTTAATATAATGTTTATGAATGTATGTCTGTTTAAGTTAATGGATTCTAAGTATAAGTGTGTCAAATTTTTTATAGGGTTATCTAAGGGTCTTGGTTAAGTTGGAGGCCTTTTTTGAGTTTTTTTCAATAACTGGTTGTGAAATTTCTATATAATATATTCACGCAATGAATGTGATTCATGATATGAAATTTTCTATTAATAGAATCTATAAAATAGTTTCATGAAATGAATAATATTTAATTCATGAATTGTTTTCATGATGTGAATTGGTAAAGATAATTATTTTTAACCCTAAGAAATACCTTTTTGGAATATATTACACATGGGATATTCACATCATGAATAGAGGATTTATGACATAAATTCATCATTCCGAATGAGTTTTTATGTAATATATTCTGAAATGATTTTTTTCATGTATCATCATCCATAAAACCCTAATGGAAATAAAAGTTGATTTTTGGGTGATTATTTACCTTAAATACATATCAATTTTATGTTTTATCACATGTGAGTTTCCTCATTATGGTTTTTTACTTCTATCTACTTCCCTTCATTGACAGAAGTGTGATATCATGTTTTTTGATTGAATCACAATTTTATTTTTATGATTTGTGATCTAGAATTTTCTTATTGATATACTTAAAATTAATTATTAATTAGGTATTTCATTTATAGGACTTGATTTGATCATTAACTAAAGTTATGAGGTTCTATAATAATTTACCCTAAAATTAAAACCCATAATTAAATGATTAATAAAAATGAGTTTTAATATCATTTAAATACTTTGTTTCCTGAAGAATTAAGATTTATTTAGAAAAGGGAATGAAAATTATTAAAAACCACCAATTTAAATGGGTTAAAAGTTTTGTATGGATTTAAGAAAAATTGATGGAATTATTTAGAAATTGAGTGGATAAAATAAATTTATTTTGAAACAGGAGATAAATGTATTAAATAGAAAGATGATTTGAAAATTTATGTAATGATGGAAAATAATGATTAGGTTTTGAGAAGAGAAAGGAATGTTGTAAATTGAAATTAGGAAATTTTATTTTGAATTGATTTGAAATGATTGATTTTAGCATGATTTATTTATTGATTGATTAAACAACATGTGAGCATGGGTAGTTAGTGGGTAATTAGGGAAAAAATTATTTGATGCAACCACCAAGAAATTGATTGATGATGAAAACACAGAAATAAACTTATGATGGAATGAATGAATTGACGTGGAGTTCAGTCTCAAAAACCCGAGCTATGGTATATACTCACACATAGATCTAAGATCATTGATTAGTGGTATGATGATAATATTTCAAAAAACTTACAGAAAGTAGGGTTTATTTCAAGGTGTTACAATATATTTTATATTATGATTACAAACCATTAATTATTGAACTATATTATTCATTCCAACTTTTTTTTCATAATTATTATATATAAAATGATAATTTAATATTGTTTTAATATATTTTCTATCCGTCTGATTATAAAATATTTATCTATTTTTTAAATTATATAAATTCCATTCCATGAATTATTTTATTTAAATTTAAAAATTAATGGTCTATTTTTATGGTGTTTATAGACACCTCATATCTTCATATATTGATATTAAATCATTTTTTAGGAATATTAATTACATTACATAAATACAAGCATGAGGACCGTAATATTTTAGTGCCTTTGGAAACATGAAAAAATAAACACTGGTTCATTAGTGAGACACATCTTCTCTCACTATGTTATTCATAAGAAGAACCCTTGTTATACATATCCCACATAATGCATTTTTTCATAACTTATGGAAAGAAAACACAAGAAAGGGTGATATTAGATTCTCAATAAGGTTAAACAAGGGAGATACATAATAAAAAAAACATAAATATATTCTTACATGATCATTTCATTGGAAATCCATACACTACATATCAAATATCAAAATCATGAATCACATCATAAATATTGGAAGTTCAAAAGATATAAATCATAATAGAATAAATAAACATGATCCATGGGAGCATACATTGGAATAATAAATGTAATTTGTGGAGTACACATAATTATAGATAAATCATTTTTGTATTAGTTAAGGATCACTTCCAAGGTCATCATAGAAACCAATTTCCATTACTGAACTGATTTCACTCTTCAATCCATCTTTGTCTTACTGAATTGAGTTCACTCCCCACTATGGTCCTATATTATTGAAATAGGTTGAATACCTATTTTATTCCTGTATATTTCATGAGATATAAATATTTATCCAATTCATTGGTGAGAGATATAGGTCCCAACCATCACATAATGAAAACCATATTTATGTGTTCCACATGATCATAAAAATTTCCTCATATTTTGACCTGTGTAAAATGGGTAGGTTTAATAATAATTTCATCATATCATAACTCGATAAAAGAAGCGGGTTTTATAAGTATTTCATCATAGTAAAACTCGAAAAAAAGAAACAGGTTTCATAAATATCATTCCATCAAATATAAACCATTTAGAGATACAACATAAATGGTATATAACACATGCCTGTCATGGGATGTGAAAAAAAATACATAAGTTAAAATGTATTAGAGTGGTTAACCTAAGTTGTATCCAAAGAGGAGTGCACAACAATTATGTTTGTCACTTAAATTTAAGAAAGAAGAAAAGGTTGTTTTTGAAATTGTTTGAGTTGAAAAATAAAGCAAGAAATAAAAAGAAAGATTGAACACTAATGGATGAAGATAGTGATGGGGTCAGGGTGGGATTAACTTTTTCAATGTCATCATATTAATAAAGATCATATTCCCTCTCTTCCTTTTGAATAACAAATGAAAGACTCCTCGATCGATTTATCAATCACCTTTGGTTGAAGAAATAAATGAAACTCACTCATATGTGCATTGAAGTTCGTAAAAAATCCCTAAACAACTAATGAAAGTCCCAATCGATAATTGTTGATCCTTATAACTCTAGAAAAATTTTACTAGTTCAACACATGTGCCAAAAATCTCTGGACACTCACCACCTAACACAATATGCTCGATCGAGACAAATTGAAATAGGCGAAGGGAGATTAAAAGTCGTTAACCAAAGCTATTAACAATGAATACACCAAACCCAAAACATGATCAGATTACGAGAAATGGAAATACTGAGAATATATTTCATTCAAAAGAAAAATAAGGTTTTATATTTAAGCACAAAACTCTGACATTATAAAAGTGAAACTCTCCCTTCCCTTATCACTCAATGGTTTTACCCCTCCATGTGAAGGGTATTAGAGTTGAAAGGGGAAGAAGAGAGCATGATAAAACAAATAAAAGAGAAAATATAAAATAAAAAGAACTTCAAGAACTCAATCATACAAAAAAACCCTTCTTTCACCTTCTTCAACCCCTTTGAATGGAAGTGAACACTCTTATTTATAGGCTTTTGGAGTTGAGAATTTACCTCCAAAATTACTCCACCGAAAGTTTGAGTTTGGTTGTCATATTAAATGGCAGAATCTCAGGAAGTTGTATTCATAAATTATGTTCAAGTATGTCTTCTACGTAGGCTCTTGAAAGTTAATAATTATTGGAAATGTGTGGAGAGAGATATAATTTATTTACTCCAAATCTTTAATTCTGCCAAATAAACTCTTCGTATTCCAATACATCAAGTTTCAAAGCATTTATCACCTTGATAATGAAAGAATAAGGCATGTCCATATTAATTAAACATATTCATACGGATGTATTCTTGATCCATGTAAAATATTAGATCCAATTGTTTGTCCATTTATGAGATATGGGCCCAACAATAACATTCTCCAATTCTGTGCATAGTTTTTGAGGCTGGACTTGTGAGATGAATTTGACCTTCCAAATGATGGATTGAGATTTGGGTCCAGAAGGATAAAATTAATCCCACGAGCATAGAAAGCCTAAGAAAAGAATAATAAAATTTGGATCAAAAATATAAAATACATGCCTAAAATACAGAAGCTCCACAAAACTGCTAAATTTCCAGAATTAACTAATTTCCACAATTAAGCCCATAATTCACCAAAACACTAAAATGATACAAATCAGATCAAATTGATTAATTAGAAGGGGTTAAATCCTTGAAACACATATGAAAAATAAGGAAAATATTATCTCTATCATTATATTTGGATCATATCTATATTAAGGCATAAGTTAAACCAATAGATGTCATCTTATATGGAAAATAATTTGGAAAGATCTTTTAAAACATTTCTTTAGTAAAATATCCTTTCCGTATTAAAAAAACTTTTCAAAATGTAATACATTTTGTGAACAATTTTCATTGAAAATAGACATGAAAATTTATAAATTAAGATTTAAATAAATTATTTCTCATGACTTAAAAAAGGTTTTTTCATTCCGTATATTTAAAAATGAATATTCCTTTCATATTTTCAGTAATAGATAAACATGCACTATGTTTTGGAAAATGGCATGAAGATTCCATTAAATTTTTTTAAAAGAAAAATATAGGAAAATATTTCTTTTTGAAAATCATAATAGAGTGATAAAAAGTTTTTTAAAACATTCTTAGGATATATGGTTTTGAAAGAAAACAAATTTCTGAGTGAAGAGAGAAATAAAGTCGGATTGTTTTAAAAAAAATTAATTATTGTAAATTACAGAGTGGAAATAGTACCATTGCATGGATATATCATGAATAATCCATATAGAAGAAAATTAATGATAATTCATGATATTCAGATCATGATATATCAAAATTGGAGACTTAATCATAAACAATATTGATAAATTATGGGATTGTGACATAAAATTTCTACAACTTTAGTAAAATTGAATCATAATCCTTATGAAAGAATGAAATAAAATGAAACTAAAAATATCTTGAGGGTGAAAAAATTCATTATATTACATTTAATAGGGGTTGTGTGTACACATTGTGAAATAATATAGGTGTATAACATAACATACGTCTTAAAGAAGGAAAATTGATACCAAATCCCTTACTACATTGGTAACTCTTGAACCGTAAACTCCATGAAAGATAAATCCTCAAATGAATATGAAAATAAAAATAATATTCAGGAAAAGGATCATAAAATAAAACCATGGGAAATATAAACACCACATAAAATAAATTGGTGGTGAATATGGAATGTGTCTCATAAATGTGAAAAGTGAGGAAAATCCCTTACCTCAAGTATTGACTTTAGTAGTAGTAATTCAAAACTTCTATATAATAAATATATATTTATTATAAATATATTATAGAACCATATTCATATATAACATACCATATACTATTTTCAGATGACCTTTTATTACTGTATTATTAACAATTCCATGATAAAGTTATGTTTTGGGTAATAACCGCTTTATTTTTCTTACATGTTTTGATTTCTTATTTTTTGTCTTATTACATTAATCATGGTTTCATCACCTCTAGAATGATAAAAATTATAAAAATATCATATATATTCATTATAAATTTATTTATACTAATCAATAATATTTAGTGATAGGATATGAAATGCACCCTTTATAGAGACAGTAGATTGTACGTATACATGGACACTGCTTTTTCATTTTCATGTTCATTTTTGATAAATAAAAGAAAATTATATATATTAAAATTATGGAATAAATGTAATGTAATTTATATCATAATTTTTTTATTAAACCTATATTTAATACTTTCCATGTAAAGTGTGAACGAATAACAGCAATGCGTGATTCGGTAGTCTATCATACACACGAACGATGATATCATATTACCACAAGATAGAAAGCCTAAATGTCTATGTGATATAAAAATTACATAATAATATAATAATAAATATTATATATATCGTATATAAATAAAAAATCCATCATTGATACCAAAAATTAGAGGTTGTAATATAAAGCAGATGACATTGGTTCACGAGGTGGTTGTCCGCTGTACACACGAATGATGATTTTGTAACCCATTTGATCGAATTAGAGATGTTTATAGGTAATTACCTTAACATAACAATATATATTTATATTTAAGATACTAAGGTTATTATATAATCATGATATAAAAATAATTGAAGGGTTTGGAGGAATAAATAAAATAAACATGATCATTGATGAATGTTACCTCTTCTTCAGGTATCCTCCTTAGGATTGAACTAAAAGCCTTCCTAGAATGGATTTATTCTCAAAATAAGGATTATAGGATTAGGGATGGAAGTTTTTAATCTATTTAGGTAATTCTAAGATGAACCAAATACGAGTGAATGTTTTAATAAGGGAGGAGATGGGGTGGCCTTTTATAAGTGGGGAGAGGACACACATGGTATTTTTGAAAATGAATAAGTGGTCCCAAGTTTTTTACATCCTAAAAGGGTAAAAATAGATAAATCAGATCTTTATACATGATATGGTTAAAATATGGATATCAAAATTTTTTATATATTTTTTACTTAAATTTGACCCTTATCGTTTTAGTTTAACCCATAATTAAACCCATTTTACCTTAACAACGATAATTAATTTTTTCTGATTTTGGTATTAATTTCGGTCAAAAATTAATTTAATCTTAATATAAATTATAAATTATTATAATTAAAATTATGGAATCCACTATTTCATATTTCATGTATATAATTGGAAATTTCAAATTAAAATTTATCCTACAAACATCATGAGAAAGCGGGTTTTCAAAGGGAAAATGTTTAAAAGTTCATAAAGTTTTTATATTCAATTTCATTATGAAATTGTTTCAAATTACATAAATTATTTTAATTGATTTATAATTGAACTAATTATAATTTAAAAACTATTTTAAATATAATTTAACTATATAAATAAGTAAAATGAAAAATAAGTTTTCAATTAAAAATCAATATTTTTCACTTTTCAATAGAAAATGATTTTTTTTAGAAAAAACCAAAATAATATTCCAAAAATAATTTAAATTTTTTATTTTAAAAAATTTATTTTATTTTATAAATTTAATTTTCTAAAATTTTCAACAAATAGTTTTACTATTGTTTATCAAATGACATAGAATACATTTTTTTTGAGAAAATATTAATTTTGAAATATATAAAGACTTTACCAAATGTTATGATTTTTTAAATCAATAGTTTTCCTTTATAAAAATTAATTAAAATTAATATTTCATATGTAGTTACTACTATTCATATCACTAAGTCTAATGTCAGGGTTATATTGGTTGTGTCTAAATAACTATATTAATAATATATCATGTTTTTTAATACTCAATGTTGTGTGTAATACAAGATAAGCCACTCTTTCATGTAGAACTAGAATAAAATGGCATCATGTGTTACATAGTGCATCAATGGAATTTATTTTTTTCTAAAAAATAATTAATAAAAACTTGTGATGTTATAGTATTTATTATGGAATACTTAGTGAGACCCTACTTGGTTGTTCAACTTACACCCTACCTTTACCTTCAGGTGTTTATAGATTACCTTATGCCTAGTCCAAGAAAAGGAAAAGTGCCTTTTGAAGGTTCATGGTGTGCTTTATTCAAGAGACCTGGAGTGATGTAGGTAATTGGTGGAGATGTGATCCACCCGTTACATGGGTTTACTAATATTTTCATTGACAGATGTTATTTCTTTTGATGATGTACTATTTGGATATTGTTTTTTTAGTTTAATTCTGGTACTTTCCCCTTGATGAGGATTGATCATGGTAGTTTTTTTTGTTATATTCAACTTATTTGTGGAAAAAATGTTCCTTATTTACTATGATATTATCCCAGGTACTAGTCACCATCACGTGGGGATCAGGTATTTCCTTCAAGATATGTCATGACTTGAACATGTATCACTATACCGAGTTATATAGGATGGTTCATTACAAAGTGGTATCATTTTTAGGTTTTTGAATCTTCCCTTAATTTCATTATATTTTCTAGGATGTCCTAGTATATATGATATTGGTTTTAAGGGATTTTAGGGTAGTTTTGAGTGAGTTCCTAGCCATATCTTATTGTAATGCGCCATAAGACTCCATGGGTGTGAGGGAAAAGCATCTTTAAGGAATAATTTTCTATGATATATGAATATTTTTTTAGTTTTATATGAATATGTTGAAATCCAAATATTCAATTCTATTTGATGGAATTTCTATTACTATATATATATTTTTTAGTTTTTTAGATACGTATCCGCACTGATGATTTTTCATTTTTTTCTATTGGTGTTGTATAGAATCATGCCTCCAACAAGACATTTGAATTGGATATAAGAGGAATTTGACAGTGAAATGCATCTGGAGAATCGTCTAGTGGATCATAATCCTACTAAAATAGTTGTGTGTGACATCTATGATCTAGGATAGGTAACTTCACCTATTCCCAATCAGGCTCCAATAGTAGAAAATTGAATGGGAAAATATAGAGGTCATGATCAAGAGATTCATCACAAGAAAAAACCTATATTCCTAGGATCTAATGATCCTCAAGAGGGTGAGGGTTGGTTAAAAAACAATGAACATATTTTTGAGTTATTTGATTCAATAAATGATATAATGGTGAAAGGTTATACCTTCAATATTGAGGGGTCAAGTTGGAGATGGTGGGATTCAATGGTGATGTAAATAAAGAATGAGGTATTGCAGTATAAAGACATTAAAGTTATTTTTACTGACAATTTCCATAAAAAATCTATGGATTTGGAAAAGGCTATGGAATTTCCCAACCTCCCATAGGGTTATATGTCCATGTCATAGTATCTAAAATATTTTACGGCGCATGTTATATTTTCAGTTGTGGTTGTATCCAATGATATTTTAAGGTATTAACTTTTCTAGATGGGTCTTCATCCTGATATTTGATCAAATGTTTTATTGTTAATTATAACTTCTTATGATTTTGTGATTAATAGAGTATTTATGATTGATCTTGAACTACTTATAAAGTTAGGATTCACAGAAGTTCATTTTTATTCTAATGGAAGTTATATGAGTTCACATAAAAGAAAGAGAAATATTGATGAGTCCCATAGGTCTTCTAGAAATAATTTGTCATCCAAACCTCCATATATTCATGGAATATTACCTTTTACCTTATTTTAGTTAGGAAAGGTTGTTCATTCAAAATGGTTTTTTAATAATCCACCAAAGGTTAATATTTCTTGTGGTCACATAGAAAGAATACATAAGGTATTCAATATCTTTTTTTCTCTTCATAGTGGAATGGGCTCATCATCACCAAGAATTAATGTGGTTTAATTTTATTCTTCAAGAAATAATGTTTTCTATCCATAGATATCCAGACCGAAGCTTCTTCATATAGTGGAAGACTCTCGAGAGGAAGATGATTTGGGCCTAATGACTATGAGGGGTACCTTCACTATAGCTTCAACATTAGTGACTAATTTATTTGAAATTGGTGTATTTTAATGTTTATATAGACCCATGTTGTTAAATTTATATATCATATAATGGATTATTTATATTATTTTATGGATATTACTATACCCCTTAGAAGAAAGAGAGATCAACATATTTAGTGTCCTGATTTTTTTTCTCTTTACAAGAGATTGATATTAACGTTAATTTTACTATTATCGACATGAAACTACATGAAGTAATTATCTTTATAGATAGGATGATTAATCACACGGAAGATATTGAATATTATCTTATATGGTTATCTAATATTGTGTCTGATGGGGTGTGTCGTATCTATCAAAGAGAATGGGACCAAATTTTGAGTAGAGTTGGGACTTCTTTTTTGGGTTTGTATAGGGTAATCATTGTGTTTAATTTTAACTTGGAGAAAAAATGTTTGAGTCATGATCTCCTTCTATTTGTCATTTAGTTTCCCAAAAACATTCCTTATGATATCTCTACCATACCATTAGTATGAGATATGGAGTTTTTATATTGATATTGTACTTGGTACTCAACTAGTTTCTATTCCTTATTACCATTTTCACTAGTAGTGTTAAAATAGTTGAAGTTTTAATTGGATGATCTGAAATAGAATGGTTTTGTTCACTCAAGTGTGCCACTGTGGGTAACACCTATTCTCTTTCTGAGGAAAGATGGTGGAACACTTCTCTTATGAGTTGATTATAAGAAACTCAATTAAAACATGGTAAAGAATAAATATTCATTTCCAAATATTGATTATTTTTTTACCATCTAAAAATATTTAATATTGATAATCAGTCTAGTTACCAAGAGTTGAGAATAAAATATTATAAAATTCAAAAGACTACCATCATGAGTAGGTATGTGCAATATGAGTATCTTGTTATTCCATTTGTTCTAAAAACAATCCTATAATTTTTATGTCTTTGATGATTAGAATATTTTATGAGTACCATGACTAATTATTAGTGGTATTTGTAGATGATATTCTAGTTTACTTTGAGCCCAAGGAGGAACATGTGTTTCATTTGAGATCAGTTTTGGAAATTTTGAGAAAAAACCAACTTTATGAGAATCTTTTGAAATATAGTTTCTAGATTCAAGTAGTGAATTTATTAGGAAACATGGTCTTGGAACATGATATATAAATTTATTCTTGGAAGGTGAATTTTGTTATGACATGGTAGACACTACATAATGTATTATAGGTATAATTATTTTTAGGCTTGGTACTATATCACCGTAGGTTTTTTAAGGATTTCCTAAAGTTTTCATCTCTGATGATAGCTCTCACTTGAAAGGGATGTAAGTTTATTTTGGATAAAAAAATTTAATTTTCTTTTGTTGAGATGATTTTTTTTAATTATGTGGTAGTGTTGGATTTCCCAAAGGATAGGTAGGGCTATGTTTTCTTCTGTGACACATCATATGATAGATTGGTTTGTGTAATGTGTGATCAAATGGTATCCTGTTGTTTTGGAAATATTAGGGCACATAAGAAGAATTATCAATCCATGATGTTTGAATCACAATTTTGATAAATTATCTTATGATTTGGAATCATTAACATTTATGTTAAAGGTTTACCATTTATTCTAACAAAAAAAATCTTGAGTTATATCTTCTCCCTAAAAGATATAAACCTCAAAAAGAGGAATTTTTTGGTGTACCTATAGTATTTATATTTATAAATTTCCCACACAGCTAGTAAGGTGAATTTAATTTCTGATGATTTGAGAAAGAAAAGTCTGAAATAGGTTTTTACGGAATCATGAGATGAGTGGAATCAGATTACCCACATTCTATTGTTTCATTTTGGATTCTGGGAGGATGTGGCTGATGTTGTCATGTTTAACATTCAGTTAACCTCTGATCTTCTCAAGATGATTATTTTTGAGAATTTAGTTTGATAGTAAATTCCATGGAATAAGGGAATCTATTTATAGTGGGTATACTATCAGTGAGGGTACATTTTATTTGGTGGGTATCCTATGTCTTCAGAACTGATGTGATGTAACTTTTATTATGCTAAAGGCAACAATGGGGGATTACACTAATTCACAGTGGGTGGGGAACTCGGGAACTATGAAGATGTTCTATAATTTTTAGTGATGATTTTAGTGTCCAGGTATGAGATGAGATATCCCTAACATTGTTTCTTAGTGTTAAACTTGTATAGTGGTCCGTGTTGATACCTATGAACCATTGTGTTTTCATTAGTAACATACATCGATGACATGAATGTAGAATGATATTTTTATGGAATTTTTGGTTGGATTGTTTCCTACCTAATGAGGGAGGTATTTAATACTATTTTTAATCAGTATGCTGACAAAATCAGCTCACTTTATACCAATTAAACATAGAACCAAATTTTGAGTATTTGTAAAGTCTCTATGTGGAAGAGATTATCTATTTTCATGTACTCTAATATGAAATAGTTTTTTATATCTATCCTTATTTTACTTCTTATTTTTGAATGTCCATACAGAAGGCCTTAGGGTACAAGGTTAGTTTGAGCATGGAATACCATCCTCATATGGATTCCCAAGTAGAGAGAGCTATATATATTATTTAGGATAAGATGTGTGCTTAAGTTCTATAATTTTATGGATCTGGGGATGTCTATTCGAGACTTGTTGGGTTTTCCTTTAATAATACTAACCGGTATAATATCATAATAGCTCCTTTTGAGGCCTTGTACGGCCATACTTGTATATTTCTGTTGTGTTTGTTAGAGATTTTTGAATGCTCATTGGTTAGACCAAGTTTGTTCCATGTAATGATGGTAAGGATTCAATTGATTACTTAGAGTATTTTAGTGAAACATAGCTGGATAAAATCCTATGATAATCTTTTTTGATCACCACTGAATTTTTTATTTGGTGAAAATGTGTTCTTGAGAGTTTTTAATCAGTTGGTTCACCGATATATTGGGGAATAGGGATCTCTTGGGCCATGATTTTTGGTTTCTTTTGAGATTGTTGAGTTACTAGAAAATCTGTCTAACTATTAAAGATTACTATAGAAGTTGACATAAATCCAAAATGTGTTTCATGTATTACAAACCATGAGGTATCATTCTAAACCTTATCATGTCCTAAGATGGGAATATTATGGTGTCAAACATGATTTTTCCATGAATGAGCATCAAGTTAGAAATGTTGATTCAAAGAAAAGGGTTTTTCATGGTAAGATGAAACCTTTGGTATATGCACTTTGGGAGGGGGTGCTCTTGGGAGCTCTTTTCTCTTGAGAGCACCCTAGGGTTAGGGGTTCTGCATGGTGGACAAGTGGCTCGGTACAAATGGATCGATGCAGACAACAAAATCTCTAGAGAATAAATATGAATTGTGCCCTCACCACTGCCATTAATGCCTACAAATTTGATCTACTACTGTTGCGATTTCAGGAGGATGTCCATTGTTTATGACTATGTTCAAATCTGAGAAAGAATACCCAAAGTTTTAACGTGAATGAGGAAGACTCAGATCGATCTCACCTAGGCATCACTATCAACTGATTATCAAAATTGAGTTTCCATCCTTATTCTAATTTCCAAACTCAAAGATGGAAAACCTAATTTTGGTGATCCCAAATAGTAACTAAAGATCAAATATAGGAATATTTCGTGCTCACATGGTGATGGGGGTGCTGTCGAACTAGGTTTCTTCCTACAGTCATGTGATGTGGTGATATGGTCTTGTACTCAGAGGAGGAAATGGAGGATAATTGATGACAAATAGACTTGGTAAGATTCATCAGAATCTTGAAGCATTTTTTTTGATCTCTAAATTTATTTTCTCATTTCATCAGTAGTTCTTTAGATTTTATTTGTTGAAAAACTACGAAATTGTGGGATGGATAAAGGGGTTTTAATGGTTGTTGGTGTACGAGGTTCTAGCTTGGTAGGTAGTTTTCTTGGAGTTCAGGATCTGAGGGTTTGTGGAAGAGGTTAGGTTTCTAGTCTCTCTTGCTTGAATTGGTAAAGGTTTCAGTTCTAATGAATATTGTGACATTGTGGCTCGTTTATTTGGAATGATAGTTTCAATTTTGAAGTGTGTGAAGTTTGGGGGGGGGGGTGTCTGGATCCTAGTGAAAGTGGTTCTTTGACCTATGATGAGCTCTTACACTACTCTAGAGGTATTTACGATGTGCGTCTCTGGTTTCTCCAATTTCTTATGCGATGTTCTCTTTATCTACTCTAGTTGCTACTGTGATGCACATTTTATTTTCTCTGGATGCCTCTACAATGCATTTTGGGCCACTTTTGTGCCGTTTTCCTCTCCCTCTCAGTGATTGTTTGTGTTGTTTTCATTTTCTTTCTAGTTTTTTTTCTGAGGTTTTCTGGTTTTGTAATGAAGTTGTTTGAAGTTGCTCATAGTTTCTAGTTGTTTGATTCTAAGACTTGTGATGTGCTCTTTTGTTGCTTAGGAGGCCTCTGTGATGCGTGTCTTTGGTTTCTCCAGTTGCCTTTGTGATGTGATTTTCAGCTAATCCAGTCACCTTTGCGATGCACATTTTAGTTGATCCAGTTACCTCTATGATGAATTTTGAGTTGCTCTGTTAGTTTTGTCTTGCACTGGTTTTGATGATGATATCTCACAATGGTGATTCTCAAGTTCAGGTGATGACGATGAAGGTAACATGATAGTGCCGAGTCAAGGTATCACTGATGATTTTTCCTACCTCTATTTTCTTCGTTCTCTACTTTGGTTCTAGGATTACTACAGTATCTATGAGATAGAGCAGTGTGATGGTATTCTTGGTCCTTTGGGATGTGAGTTCGACTGGCCAATTTGGAGATATTGATGATGATTTTGATGGCTTCTTGGTGGTTTTATGTATTTGAAATTTTAAATTTCCCAGTGGTGTTTTTAAAATCTAGATTGAGTGGGATTTGAGATATTTTTTTTGTTACTTGGTTTTTACTCTGAATTTTGATGGTTTAAGAGACCATATATCTACAACGATAAGCTCCATATGCAGATTCAGAGCAGGAAGATTTCATATGTGCATGACCATTCAAATTTGGATGAACGAGAGTGTATGTATTTTCCATCAGTACTAGGCCCGTACAACCTTGTGCAAGATAGCTTGCTGAGTGGTCAGGTGATGTGGAGGCTTGATATAATGTTGTAACTGCTAGGGAGGAGAAATTATTTATAGTATTGTTCTTGGTTATTTCTTGTATGGTGTTATTCTGGGTTTCACAATTTTTCCTCAGAAGTGATTTTGAAATAAAAATTTAATTTTCAATCAGTATATGAACTTTGGCAACATGGTTTATATTCACATTAAATATGGGAGAATTAGACACTTATAAGAGAGTAGTGACATCATATTTTGATATGGACTCTTCTTGGTAGGATTTCTAGTTATAGAAAGTGTTTATGGTGGTGGGATGTAACATATTGTTACCATATTTTAGGGTTTTCTTGAACCTTATTTTAATCTAAAGATCAAGGATGTATGTCTTTTATTAAATGAGTTAATGTATTAATTTTATAATTGATTTATATGGATTCTATTTGGTTTAGGTTGAGATAGAGGACTTTTATATATTGTTCTGCATGAACTGGTTATGCACTCTTTGAAGGAAAGATTAACACCATGATGATAATTTACAGTGTGAATCCACCACTCAGTATAATCCATGAAATAGTTCAATGAAATGAATAATATTTAATCCCTGAATTGTTTTCATGAAGTGAATTTTTTGAGATTGGGTTTTTACCCAATTTTATGCCTTTTTAACGTACATTCCACTCTAGATATTCTTGTAGTGAATATATGATTCACAAAATTAATTACTCAATCTTAGTGAGTTTTTATGAACTATAGCCTAAAATATATTTTTTCATTCAACCTCTACTCATCAATCCCTAGTTTTACAACATGTTATCTTAGGGTGATTCCTTCCCTTATTAAAATCCTAATTTTTATTTTGATCTCCTATGAGTTTTCTTATAATGGTTTTATATTTATCTTTGATTCCCTTTTATTGAAAATGGTGTGATATCATTTTTTCTTATTCAATTAGAGTTTCATTTTGATGACAAGTGACCTAGTAATTTCTTGTTGATCTCTTTCACCTTTATTATTCACTGGGTTTTCCTATTATGGGAGTTTATTTGATCACAAATTAATTTTATGTTGTTCCATATGGATTTACCATATAAAAAAACATGAATATCTTGATTTCTTTGAAATGAAGTTTTAAATTATTTAATATCATGGATTTTAGATAATTGATGTCTGATTTTTAAAAAGACATAAATTTTTATAAAACCCAAAATTTCTATGGAATTGAAATTATTGGGTGGATTTGAGGAAATGTGGTGGCTTTATTTTGATATAGATTAGATGAAATGATTTGATGTAGAATCTTTTTATAAATATATTAAAATTGAAAAATTATTTAAAAATTCATGAAATGGTGAAAACCTATGATTTGGTTTTGAAATGAGAAACATAGTTTGAAAATTGAAATTGGGAAATTGTATTTTGAATTGATTTGTAATGATTGATTTTCTTATGATATATTAATTGATTGATTGAAACACTTATGATCCTAGGTAATTAGTGAATAATTAAGACAAGCATGCTAGGATCCGAACCCCAAGTAATAAATCGATGATGAAAAAACTAACATAAATTTATTTCCCATGATTTCCCTGACAAGGAGTTAAGTATTGGTGGCCATAATTGAGGGACGTGTGCACACATTGATCTAGAAGCAATAATTGAGTAGTTTTGAGGATCCTATTTATAGAATCTAATTTACCACAAGTATTATTACATTTTATATGATATTTTTGATTTAATGATTATATTTTATTGATTATTGAATTTTTTTATTCATGGAAACTAATTTATATAATTTTTTACTAAATATTTATTTAAGTATATTTTAATATATCTTTGATCATTTTTATTATATAAGAATTTTTTTTGAAATTATATAAATTCAAAGAAATGCATTATTTTATTTAAACATAATTCATTAATGGTTTGTTGATATTATATTTCTTATGAAACACTTGGTTATACCCTACTGTGTTTTTTAGCTCACACACTACGTTTTCCTATGACAATTGGTATATTACCTTATAAATGTTCTATGAAAAGTAAAAGGACATCTTAGAGAGGGGAGAGTGCACTTGATATGATGGATCCAAAGTAATTAAGGTCACCAATGGATATGTGATCCACTAATTAAAAAGGATTTATGAGATTTCCCCTGATAGATATTTTGTCTTTTGATGATTTATTATATCGGTTTTTTATAAGTTTATTTATCATAAGTTCTCCTTGGGGAGTATTAGGTGAGTAAATGTTTTTATCATATTACAAAGATTTGTGGAATAAATTATCTCTCTTGATATTTATATGATACTTGGTGCTAGTCGCAAACATGTAGGGACTGGAAATTCCCTTCAAGAAATGTAAAGACCATCTCAGGGATCATCCTATCGGTGTATCTTGGCTGGTTCGGGGCATGGGTACTTCTTGAGCATCATTAATTAAAGGAATTTGGTCATTTATATTTGGATAATAATTCAAATTTATAATATAATATTATAAATTATTTACTAAATATTTATTACTTTTCATCCTTAATTCCTGTGAATTCTTAATTTTTTAGTTTTTTGTTTTTTTCAATGAAAAATTTGGGTTTTGGAATTTTTTTGGGATTTACTTATTTGATTAAGTATATTTATATGTTTATTTGGATTTAACTTTTAGTTCACTATTTTAAAGGTATTTTAAAACATGTAAGACAATTCATATGAATGAGAAGATATTTTTAAGGGATATAAAATGTTAAATGGGTGTCACATGCGATTATATCATTCATAGAAGGGATAATGTGAGGTGAATTTTTTATTAGGACTGAATACATAGGGGAAAATCATGGTTATAAGATAAAGTAAGTCATGTTCTAAGATTAACTCTAGGTGATATGAAGGATGTGTATGGTGTTTTTGGCACAACGTCATCCTAAATAAGATTATAACCAGATTTTTGGATGCTTTGTAAGAATAAATCAATGTGAAATTAGTTTTATGAGAATATTTCACAAATAAAATGTGTTATGTTATATTCATTATATGTGGATAGAGGAAGCATAATATATTATCATCTAAACTTTGTGTCATATAATATGTTTTTATATTTAATAGAAAATACTTTTCTATTAAGAAATATTTATAAATCTAAAGATGAGGATACCCAGTATATTTATCTTGATACATAAGACAAAACCCTTTTAATTGGACAATATGTTAGACACAGATTCATGGGAAAACCCTTGAAGTAAAAAGTGGATAAAATAGAGCATTGATTTAATAGTAAACTATTTATCGAACTTGAGGAATCTTGGGACAAGATAAGTAAGTCTAATGCATCTAGTCTATACATTTTAGGTAATATCATAATTATGCCTCTATGTGGTGATTTATGAGATTCTAAAATAACATAGGCTATTACATGAATAAAAATGAGATAGGGAAGGAGTGATCAATTCTTTATTAATGCAAAAAAATATTCATTGTATGTCAAATATGATATAGAAGTACTAAAGAATATCATGAAATGTTAAGTTCTTGGAACTAAAGTTCAAGAATTACATAAGTTTCATTTAGTGTTTTGAGATATATAGAAAATATTTAGTTGTTGCAAATTTTTTATATTTTTAATTTTTTTGTAGTATGATATTATTCCTCAAATATTGGTTTTTCTCTCTCTAATGGAGTTTTCTTCCACCAAAAAAATAAAGGACTAACATGATTTATAGTTGGATGGCCTGAAGACCAAAGTATTTTGTTGTCCTGAACATCAAGATGATATTGACCATATTACTCACTCAATGATTTCAGTGGTAGTGAATATGAGAGTGGCATCAACATATCCACCCCAATAATAAATTTACATCACTCCGTGCTTATTACTTTCCACAATAAATCATTTTTTTTCATTTTATAAGTGTGGGGTGAGTGTATTTTTATGATTATATGATCATGAAAGTATAATTTTTATTATGAGTTTTCCTTGCACATGAAATTTTAATGAGTTTTTATTATCATATTTTGGAGAATATTTAAAATAATTTGGGAATCCCATGAATGACTATTCACTATTTATAGAGAGTGATATGATTTTATTGAAGGTTAAATAATTAATATAGGGAGGTTGTGTGTTTCGTGATTTAATAATTTAAAAATATAAATGATAGGCTATAGAAATGTAGATTGACCAAGGATATGTTAAGATTCATTATAACTATTGTTCAATATTTTTTTAATTTGTTTACTCTCCATTAATTTTTTCCAATTTTATCTTTTAATATTCTTTAATATATAAATCGATTTAAAAAATAGAAATAAAAATGTATTGAGATTTCTTTCTAATATGTGAATTCCTTCTTAAGATGAACCTTATGTTAGACACTATTCTATATATAGGAAGTTTATAAATGTATTCTTTTTCAGTGAAATTACAAGTATCAAAATTATTTTTTATTGAGGGGGTTTTTTAATATTAATGAATATTTTCTTCTCTTAATTATACTTAACAATATTGTGCACTCTTGAGGGTTTATATTAATTTATCTATTATATTACTCAAAACTGAAAAACATTAAGGAAAAATTATAGATTTCCATGAATGGGTGTAGGATAGATATGGAATAATGATAAATATATATGAAATGATTTTTATGATCAAATGATTCAATTATTTTCATAGTATATCAATTTTATTAAATAGTACTAAACATTGATGAAAGTAATTCAAAAGAAATAATTGAGGAGGAAACTGAAGATCCAATGCTGTTATCTTTTTTGGGTGATATTATCATTAGTTCTAAGTTGATATTTCAAAACTAATATTATGATAATTTTATTGAGGGATAGAAGCAATTGGATCATTCTAAATAAGAATATGATTGATCTATTTTGAATGAATAGTTTTATGTAAAAAAATTTTGGAATGATTTTATTTGAAATAATATATATAACAATTTTTTTATTCATTAATATGTTGAACAAGTTAAAGATACAAAATTACCTTCCATATAAGACTCTAAATCTAAAGTTTTTAACATTGAAAAGGGGATATAGGAGGATGATACCTCCCTCATGTCTCAAAAAGACTCCCATTAACACTATTTTGTTAAGATAAAAACCAAGATAAATGTTTTCAAGGAGATGATTTTGTTTTTGGAGAGGCTGTATTATTATTTAATTATTAATATATTAAAACTGAACATGATATTGATTATACTTGGGTAGTATTTAATGAGATAAATAATATCTATAATATTCTAGAGAGTTAAGAGGATTGTTAAAATTCACCTATTTAGGAACATCTAGAACAACAAAATTGAGTTGAAAATTTAGGGTTTATTGCTTTTTTAAAGTTAGAGGTTGATTTTACTAATTTACTTTCTCTATATTTATTAAGTTAAATTATAAATACAAATTTTTGTGAATAAATGGATAAAAATTAGTATAACTATTATTGTATAATATATTTTTTTAAAACATGGGTTTCCAAGTGTCAAGTACTATATTATTTTTTAATCCCTTTAAAGAAATAATATGTGGTGATTTATACTACTAAAATTCCAAGAACAAGGTGATAGGTGTTAGGCCACCAAATATTTGATTACATATAATAAAACATAAACAACCATTGGTATGTTATACTAATAATATCTTAGTTTTGTTTATATTGCTTACTTATATTTTTTTCTTCCTTTGTAGGTATTTTAGTAAGAACCATTGGATCAGTTACATCACATTGGATATTAAAAAAACATTACTATTCAAATAAAGAGCACCCGTTTTTTCTTTATATTGCTTTATATTTTTATCTTCCATTTATAATCATTTAGATCATATAAGACATATTTTATCTCTTGAATTGAGGGTAATTCTAAATTTATGTTTGGGGAAGATAATCTATACTATTCTATTTTTTTTGTAAATAATTTTCATTCTATTTTGGATTGATTGTGTGTTTTATCCAAATATTAAGGATTAGATGTGAGAAATTATACTTCTTTATGATAAAATTGAAACTATGGTGTTCATATCATTCACTCTTAAAAATTAATATGTATATTACCTGTTCTTAAACATATATCTCATACTATTTAAAAATTAAATACTATAAAAGATTTTTTTATTCATGATTTTATGTTTTTTTAAATATCTTTTTCTCTCTATGGATATTTTTCGAAAATCATTTATCCCGCTATCTAAAAAATACATCATTATATGGGTATTGTTTTTATTTTTTTATTAATAATTGTATCTCAAATATTTTTAATGGAATATTTTTTAATTTCAATTCATGAATATTTTTATGTTGGATTATAAAATATTCTTCAATTTTTTTATTTTATTTATTAAATAGGTGATTAGGATTTGTTATTTATTATATTTAATTTATTTAAGTTTCCAATCACCTTATTCTAACTTAAATTTTTTAAATCAAATAATTGAAATTATTTGAGTATTTTAAAGGTTATTTTATTATGTTTATCAATATCAAATAAATGATTTAAAGGGCTTGTCTAAAGAAACATTCAACAATTGATTAAAAATTTTTATTCATTTTAAACACTTTTTATTTATTCATGAATTAAAAAAATCAATTTATTTACCAAAATACATTCTTTGAAAGAGTGATAAAAATTTTCTTTGCATGATAGAATGAATGGAGGTGAATATTTTTTGAATATTTTATTAGAATGAATATATATTTCTTTAGATCTTGAAATGAAATTTATAATGAGTTTATTATTGATTTATTGATATAAATTAATAAATATGTGTGAATTTTTTTTATAATTATATTCTCATGATATATTTTTGTATTGTATTCATTCAATATTTCTAAATTTTTATCCTTAATACTTGGTAGTTATCATTTAAATAGTTTTTTATGATTTTAATGAAACAATTTGGTTTTTTAGGATTAATTTTATTGATTCTATATAATTATATTTTTATTTGGATATTATTAATATTTTTATTATTTTGATGGTGTTTTATACTACTAAAGTATGTATGTGTGATTTAGTAGAAGTTTTCAATGGTTTTTTTGGTGAAAAATGTGTTTACTGTGATTAAATCATTCATATAAGTCATTGCATAAGGTTAGAAAAGGTGAATAATTGGACACATAACATGAAAAATTCCAAGAAATAATATTAAATTAGAAAATGAAGTTATTGAATCAGATTAACTCTTGGTTATCTGAAGGATACACAAGGTATAAAGACCTATTTTTGACATACATGGATATTACATCAATTTATATGAATATTATACTAATTGAAAAAGTATATGCATGAAGACCATAATAGTTTAGTGTCTTTGGAAACTTAGAAAACATTATCTTAGTTTGGTGAAAGAACTAAAAAATATCCCTAACGATCATCGCATTTATAACTCCTACTTAAAAAATTCTTTACATATTGGGGAAATAAAACATAAGAAAGGGGTGATCCCAAATGCTCAGTAAGGGTAAACAAAGGAAATACAGAATCATATCATGAAGATAGGGGTTTGAGAACATGAACATAACATTTTAAGGTCACACCCTGCTTATCGAAAATCATAAACATGTGGTATGGATTAAAGATTGTAAGTTCCTGAGACATGAATCATGAGATAACCAAGAACCTAAAATATGGGAGCATATCATAGGCATAATAGATATAATTTGTTGCAAACACATAAATATATAATATAATTCTCTATAGGTCAAGTCGCATTCCAAAAAAATATCAAGGAACTTTATGGGAACTAAACCTATTAGGTGGGAAACACCACCATCCCCAATTGTAGTCCATTCCTTATAAGGTCTCAGGTTTCCCTATATTCCCATAGTGGATAAGTTTTCCCCATATTCCTATCGTTGATTGAGTTTCCCCATATTCCCTTAGTGAATCTAGTTTTCCTATTTTTATATAGTTTATCAGTACACACTTGTTTCCCATTTTGGATCTAGACACACAAGTTTCCCATTCTGGATTAAGCCCTTAGAATTTTTCCCCTCATTATATCATGAGATATAAATCTTTACCCAATGCATTGGAGGGAGATATAGGTCCCAAACATATCATAATTAAATCATACATACATGTTCCACATGATCATAAAAAATCATATCATAACCCATGAAATGAAATAGGTATCATAAACATGTCATCATATCATAACCAGTGGAAAAGATACAGGTTTTATAATCATTTCATCAAAGTATAACCCATGAAAAGAAACAGGTTTGAAAATAATATAACTTGCTGAAGAGAAACAGGTGTCATAAACATCATTCCACCAAAACAGAAACAATTCAAGAAATAATATTAATGGTATTATTGAATCATATCCCTAGTAAAGAATAAACTTTAATAAGTATGTCATCTTATACGGAGAAGTATTTTGAAAGATCACATGGAACAACTCTTAAGTTAAATAACATTTCATTGAAAATCTTTTTCAAAAAACCATTTAAAAAATCGTTTTATTATAATGAAATTTTTACTATTTTATTTAAAACATTTCTTAAGTAAAATATCATTTTATCATTGAAAATTTATTTTTAAAAACATAAAACCTTTTTAAAACCATTATCTTTGGAAATAAACATGAAAACATATAAAGGAATATAGATATTTTTTCCTTAAAAAAAATAAAGGAATATTAAAAACATTTAAAAACCTTTTTAAATGAAAATAATAATTGAAAAACGTTATCTTTGAAAATATCTTTGAAAGAATTTAATTTAATCTTTGAAAATAATTTTAAAAACATCTTGAGTCATAAAACATTTTTGAAAACATTTTTCTTTGAAAACCACTTTAAAAACAATGAATTTAAAGAATATTGGGAAAATAATATTTAATATAAATAAATCTTATAAAATTGAAAAATTAATCATAAAAGTAAGGATGGTCATTATGATGGATAAATCCATATATTCCAAACATTACTTTTTCACTATAAAAGGTTACAAAAGTGACTCAATTAGAAAATGAAAATAAGATTCCTTTTTAATACCATTTTTAAAAAATGTAAAACATGGATAAAAACATCCTTTATAAATCATAAGAAAATATTAAAATATTTTTGAATTTTTTTTTAGAAAACACAGTTTTGAAAGAACACATATTTTTTACCGAAAGGGGAAATAAAGTGAGATTTTCATAAATCCATTTTATTAATTATATTATGTAAAAAATAGTGAATAAATGTTACTAGTACTTGAATATATCATTTATAATAATAATAGAAGAAAATTCATGAGTTTTATTGAGATATGGATCATAATATTTCATCTTTGTAAGCATAATTGTAAATAATCTTGATAAATGATGAGATTGTAGTAATAAACTGTTAAAACTTTTATAACTTTGACTCATACTCTAAATGAGAGAATAAAATTACACAAAATTTAAAATATCATGAAATTAAGATATTTATGATATAAAATTTCATATGGAATTATATAAACCCCATATGAAAATATAGTTGTATAACATGTCATGTATCTCAAAGAAGGAAACTTGAGACATAAATTACAATACCGATTTGGTATCTTTTGAACCATAAACATTTTTAAAGAAAGATCATCAAATGTATATGTAAATAACCATAAATATAATTATAAGAATATTATAATAAATTTATCTTCATTAAATACAACACACAAAATAAATGAGTAGTTAATAAGTCATGCATCTCACAGATATAAAAAGTGAGATGAAATTCCCTTACCTTAAGTATTGACTTTCCACGTACACATTCAAACCTCATGTATAATAAATATAATTTTATTATACATATAATTTAGAACCATATTATTATATATCATACCATATATGATTTTGTTATTACTTTATATTAACCATTTATTAATAACTCCATGTCAAAGTTACACTTCATGTAATATATGCTTTAGTTTTTGTCAATGTTTCGGCTTGTTATTCTGGATCCTATTAATCATATCATGATTTAAATATTTTAAAAAATTAAATCAGGATAAAAATATCATATATATGATCATTATATATATATTTTTAATAAAATATATAATATAGAATTATTAAATGGCATACACCATTTATGGAGATGGTAGGCTGCGCACACACATGAACGTTGTTTCTGTTTAATTTTAGTTTAGAAAAAAACAAACTAAAAGGCATATAAGTGTATATATATATATATTATAATTATATTAGAATTATTATGTTATATATATTGTATAAATTTACAGAAACCATTCTTAATACATTCCTTGTAGATTGTGACTGAATCTCATCGCTTTGAGAAGGCAGTAATCCACACTTCCACAAACGAAGATATCCTATTTACATAAAATGGAAAACATGAAGATATATGTTATATAGTAATTAAATAAGAATAAATAAATCATAAATAATATATATATATATAATATAAAAAATATTTTCTATCATAATTTCCAACCATGAGAGGTGGTAGAGGAAAAATAAACCACATCGTTTCGTGTGGTGGTAGTTCACCGTACAAAAGAACTGTAAGTTCATTACCAATTAGATGGAAGTGTGTATTAGTGAAGGTAGAAACCTTAGATTAAAAACATATTAGTATATTTAGGATAATATTTTTATTATATAATCATATAATAATAATATTTTAGGCGGTTTATAATGAAAAAAATACAAAGGATCTTCAGGATATATGTCACCTCTTATTTGGGTAACTCCTCTTTATTTTCACCAATGGGATTACTTTATTGGATTTTAGTCGAAATAAATTATTATACAATGAATTTATTGATTTTGGGATATTATTTGAGAATATTTTTGGTGAGAGAATGTGTCTTGAGATTTTTGAGGGTGTGAGGGGGGTGAGTGTCATTTTATAGCGGAGGAGGAGTGGCATTTTTGTAAATTTTTTAAAAGGGAAATCAAACCATGTTTTTACTATGTTTAGTGGATCAAATAATGGTAGAAATTATATACAAGGTATTATAGGGTATACATATGTCCAAAAAATGGATTTTGAAAAATTTTATAGATCATTTTTTCCTTTAAGTTTAAGGTTTAGTTCTTTGTTAAGCTATTTTTTCTCTTAATCACTATAATTAATATTAGTCAATTTCGCAAATATTTTTGTTGAAAAACTAATTATAATTTATTAGAAAATATAAATTATTATTCTTAAAAATATGGAATCCATTTTTCCAATTTATAAACCCATACGTGGTAGAAATTAATTTAAATTTAATCCCGTAGATGGGATGACAAAGCAGGTTCTTAAAGTAAAAATGTTCAAATGTTTGAAATGCTTTTATATCCAATTTCAAATTAAAATTGATTAAAATTAAATAAATTGGATTAATTGATGTAAAATTTATATAATTTAAAGTTAAAACTAAACTAAAATTTTACTTAACTATATAAATAAATTAGATGAAAAAGCTGTTTTAAATTAAAATTTGGTATTTTTCACTATTCACCAAAAAATGAAACTTCTTAGAAAAATATGAAAAATTCACCCAAAGAAAATTTTGACATTACAGTTCCAAAAATGATTTTCTTTTTTTCATATAAAAATAATCAAATTTTCAAAAATAATATTTAAAATGGGTTCTCCATTATAAGGTAGTAAAATTACCTTTTAGAAAAATACATATTTTTATTCATAAAATTGGATTTATTTTTATCTTATACCTATAAAATTGGTCGGATTATTATAATTTTTTTATTTAATATATAATATATCAATATTATTTAAAACATTAATCCAAAGTGGTTTTTTTAATTTATTGAGATAAAAAAGTGTTTGTACATAGAAAAAAAATTTCTTAGTAAAGCAATTTCATTATTTTCAAATAGTTCTTACATTCACTTTTTTTAATTTATTACCAAAGGATTCATTTTATGTACCTGTGTAAATAATATTTCCAATTTTTTTTAATCTTATTCACAATATATATTCCAACATATATGTGGTAGATATAATAATATTTTAATTATAATATTAATCGTCTCTTGTTGCTTGTTAAAACTCGACTTTGTGTGTAACACAAGATATCAAAGGTACTCAGTATTAGGTGTAATACAAGGAAAATATAGTGTTTTGTGTACCTAAATCTAATATAATATTTTTTTTATGAAAACATGTATTGTTTTTTTATAACACATTCCACAATTAGTGCCTTTGTATAAAAAGCTATATTTGGTGTTGTATGAAAATAAAAATTCTAAAAAGAATAAATTAATTTGGAAAATAATATTTCACAAAATCTTATGATGTTACATGATACCCCCATTAAAATTAATTTCCCCATCAAAATTTGTCTAGGTTATCAAAGCATTATTACTTGAAATTTGCATTTATAAAAACCCACATCTTAAAAAGGAATACTAATACATCTTTTAAAAATGGAATGTTAGAAAGATAACGATTACTCAAATTAACACATAACTAGGTTTCCACATATGAGAACATAGGTGGGAATTAAAAACATGGAAATAGAATAAGATCATAAATAATCATATATATTTATAATGATCATTGATCACATGAAAACGGGTGATTGATAGAAAGGTAACAATCACAAAACCATAAAGTGAGCAAGCATGAAAGAGGTCATTGATATCATAAAAAAATGATTATAATAGGAAGAAATTTTATTTAAATACCCTTTTACCAATATTGAATATTTTTTTACACAAGAATACATACTTACTTGTTTAGTATAATTGAACCCTTTGATATTCCCTTCTCAATTTACACTTCATATATTATTCCATGAAATGAAGGTGAATTTTTCATTCCTAAAGCATTATAAGACCATGAGGTTATTAAAATGAATGATAGGTCATTCCATTTTTACTTATAAAAAAAAAGTTAGTAAAACTTATTCAATATGAATAAATCCTTATATGGTGAGGCATTACTTTAATATCTAAAACCTCATCCAAAGTTTAACATAAACCATTTTATAAATGGTAAAACTTGTATCCCTTCCAAATGATGAAAATACAAAGCATTACAATCATGGTCACAAAATCAACTTATAATTAATCCCCCATATATCATAATTTTTCTATTGGTTTCCACATTACCAACATGTGAATACCCTCATAATATATTCTATTAAAACATAGTAATAACCTAAATTACCATAAATCCTTTTGGAAAAAATTCATGCTTCCTTATTCTAAAAATCAATAGATATAATACTTAAATACAAGAAGCTATAAAATTAATCCATGATAACAAATTTCACTTTCTCAAATAATAAATTATTATTTATAAGGTCATATATACTCTCCAATTTACTTTATCCAAATCAATTATCGCTTTATCCAATCCAATCACAATTTTCTCATCATCTTGAACACATTAAGGGTCACCTTCCCTTAATCAAAATATCACCTTTCTATGAAATCACATTTAAACTTCATCATCACTATTCAATATATCTTTTAAAATCCTTAATTAATAAATTATACTGAAAAGACATTTATATTTCATGATTCATATAACATAATCTTTGAATTCCAAAACATAAATACTTTATTCATCCAAATTTATTCTTAAACCATTACTTAGGATTGATTATATTATTTCTTGATACCCATTTTGTAGAATATAAAATATAAATCATGTCTTAAGGTTCACTAACTTCAATCTAATCATTGTTTATACATTTAATGTAAACAATACTATTATAATATCCCATACCTTTCAAATTTCATTCACAATATCTTTATCTTCAGCAATATAACCTATACTTGTACCACCTTCTTGATTCTCTTCATGAGATTTCCAATTAGGAAAGAAATTTCCATAATTACCACACTTAAAAAATCTAAAACATTCAACATTAATTAAGTTCCATCTAGTTCCTCCCATTAAATAAAACTAGAAATCATAGTGTGAGAACCATTTATCATAATGGAAAACCACATAATCATGAAAAAAATCACTTATAGGATGTCTAAATCATGGATCTTACTTCTTTAATATATGAAACCATAGGTTAAACCTAGGTTATTCACACACATATTATAATTAAATCATTTATGATGGTTTGTAAATTGTTTTTAATTCCCAAAGCATATCCCCCAGGTGTGTCACACTAGGTGTTCAACAAGGCCCGTTTTCATGTACCAAGTTACACTCAAGTTTGGCCCGATGTACCTTTTTTGAATTTTTAAACCTATGTATATCTATGCTAGATCCACATCCACTTATAGTATCATGATATAGAAGTAATTCTAGGAAACCATTAATTCCATCTTTTACCAAAATTCCAAGAAATTTTCTTATACACTCTATCATCCTTAAACTTATCCTTAGAGACATCTGTAAAAATATCCTTAGAAATATCCCTAGGGATATAAATAAAGTTTTATTATCCTAGTTTCTAAAGTTTAACTAAACCATTCCTTTGAAACCAACTATACAGACCCAGGATTAACATACATGGATATTAAATCAATTTAGATAAATATTTTTCACATTAAAAATCTACATAATTGTGGACCATAATTTTTTAGTGTCATTGGAAACTTGAAATGATTTATTATAGTTTGGTGAAATACCTTCAAAATCTTCCTTAAATATCTTCCCCTTTAATAATCTTACTTAAAACCTTGTTTCATAACCTAGGGAAATGAAACTTAAGAAGTGGGTGAGATTGAATGCTTAGTAAGGGTAAATAAAGGAAACATGTAAGCATATCACGAACATAAGGGTACAAGAACATGAGAATATCATTTGAAGATAATACCCTATATATAAAATATCAGAATCATGAGACATGTAAAAAAGTTTTTCAGTTCATGAGACATGAATCATAGGATAATTAAGAACACGAACCATGTGAGAATATCATAGGCATAAGACATAAAATTTGTGGAAAACACAAAAACATGCAATATCATTCCGTATGAGTCAATGATCATTTCCAAAAACATATCAGGTAACTTATTGGGGACTACACCTACAAGGAAGGGCACAAAACCACCCCCATTTTCGGTCCTTTCCTTATATTGGGCCAGGTTTCCCCATCTCTCAAGAGTGGATCATGTTTCCCTATCTTCCCATAGTGGATCAGGTTTCCCCATCATCCCATAATAGACTAGGACACACTTATTTCCCATTTTGGATCATGATGCACATGTTTCCCATCTTGGATCAAGATCATCGACTTGTTTCCAATCATTATCTCATGAGATATAAATCTTTACCCAATGCATTAGAGGGATATATAGGTCCCACCCATCTCATAATGAAATTATGAATACATATTTCACAAGATCATAAAAAATTACATCATAACCAATGAAATTAAATGGGTATCATTAATATTTCATCAAATTATAATATTTGGAAAATATAATGGTTTAATAATCATTTAATCAAATCATAACCCATGAAAATAAGAGGGGTTCAGAAGAATATAACCCATAGAATAAAACCGGTTGTCATAAACATCATTCCATAAAAAAATAAACCATTCCTGAAATAATATGAATGGTATTCTTGGATCATATCCCAATTAAATAAAAAACTATAACCATTATGTCATTATATATGGAGAAGTATTTTGAAAGATCACATGGAATATTTATTAAGTTAAATAGCCTTTCTTTGAAAATAATTTTCATAAAAACTTTTCAAAAATATATTTCTTATAAAAAAATATTTACTATTTCATATAAAAAAATTCTTGATGAAAATATCCTTTCTTCTTAGAAAAATCATTATCAAAAAATAAAACCATTTGAAAAAAATTTTCTTTGAAAATAAATTTGAAAACTTATAAAAGAAGCTAGAAAAAATTTTCAACCCTTTTACTTGAAAACATATAATGCAATCTTGAAAAAATTTAAAACACTTTTTAAATTCAACACGTCTTTTAAAATATTTTTCTTTGAAAATATCATTGAAAAATATAATCAAATATTTAAAATCATTTAAAACACTTTGTGAATAATAATTTTTTTTGAAATACTTTTTATTCGAAAACCACTTAAAAAAATGAATTTACATAATATTAGGAAAATAATTTTTCATAAAAATAAATCTTTTAAACATGAAAAGGAAGATTCAAATGAAGGATAGTCATGAAAATAGTTAAATCTGTACATGTCCATCATTACTTTTTCACCGTAAAAGTTTAACAAAGTGCATCGATCGAAAAATGATAAGAATATTCCTTTATAAAACCATGTTTTTAAAAGGTAAAAGAAGGGTAAAAATTTCATTTATAAATCATATGATAATAGTAAAACATTTTTAGAAGACATGGTTTTGAAAGAACACGGATTTATGATTGAAATTATAAATAAAGTTGTACTTTCATAAATTTTTTTATCAATTATCTTAAGTAAAAAAGAGTGGAAAATTGAAGTAATAAATGAAGATATAATATAGAACCATAGGATAAGAAAATTCAAGAGTTTTATTAATATATTTATCATAATATTTCTTTAATGGAACTGTAATTGTAAACAATCTTGATAAATGATGAGATTATAGTAATAAACTATCACCACTTTGGTAACATTGACTCATACTCAACATGAAATAATAAAATTAAATGAAGTTAAATGTATCATGAAGGTATGATATTCATGATATAAAATTTAAAAGGGAAGTATATACACATCATAAGAAAATATAGGTGTATATCATGACATGTATTTCAAAGAATGCAACTTGAGACAGAAATTACATTACCAAATTGCTATCATTTAAACCATAAAACCCATGAAATAAATTTTATAAAATTAATATGTAAGTAAAAATAAATTTAAGTATAATAAACATATAATAAATTCATAAGAAGTATATACACAAAAAATATAAATGATTTGTGAAAAATATATGTATCTGAGAGATATAAAAACAGAGATGAATTTCCTTTATCTTAAGTCTTGAATTTTTCATACAAGTTCAAACATCATGTATACTAAATATAATATTATTATAAATTTACCATATAAACTTATTTTTATATCTCATACCATATATTATTTGTTAAATACTTTATATTACACATTTATTAATAACTCCATGTTAATGTTACGTTTCCGGTAATATATGATTTGTTTTTCGTATATATTTGGCTTGTTATTCTTGGACATATTACTTAGATCATGATTTATATATTTCCATTATTTAAATAATGATATAAATATAATATTTATCTACTATATATTTATTTTTAATAATATGTAAAATATATAAATATGAAATTGAATACTCCATTCACAAAGATAGCATGTCGTACATATTCATGAATGTTGTTTTTGTTTAATTATCACATTGAAAGAAATAAAGTAAATAAAAAATATGTGTTTATATATACTAATTAATATATAATTATTATTTAATATATATCATATAAATTTACTAAAACAATCCTTAACACATTCCTTGTTGAGTGTGAATGAATCACATCGCTTTAAGGGGGCAGTAGTCCACACTTCCACAAATGGAGTTATCATATTTATACAAGATGGAAAACATAACGGTATGTGTTATATAATAATTAAATAAGAATAAATTAATCATAAATATCATATATATCATATAATAATTTATTTTCCATTATAATTCTCAACCACGAGAGGTGTTAAAGGAAAAATAGTCAACATCTTTTTGTGAGGCGGTAGTTCGTCGTATATAAGAACAGTAAGTTCATTACCCATTAGATGGAAGTGTGTGTATTTGTAGGTTTAAAACATATAATAAAAACATATCAATATATTTTGGGTAATTATATTATTATATAAGAATTGAATAAGTAGATTTTAGGGGGTTTATAATGAAAATAATACAAAGGATCTTGAAAAAGGATTTTACCTTTGCTTTGGGTAACTTCTCTTGGTTTGCAACAAAGGGGTTCCTTGGTTGGATTTATACCCAAAGGTAGGAATATAGGATGAATTTAGGGACGTTAGGATATTATTTTTTTTATATTTTTGGTGAGAAAATGTGGCTTGAGATGTGTGAAGAAGTGATTTGGGTGAGTGCCCTTTTATAGTGGAGAAGGTGTGTCATTCTTGTTATTTTTTGCAAAAGGAATTCCAACCATGCTTTTCTCATGTCATATGGCTCCAATAATGATATAAATTAGATAAAATGGAAGATATTTTAAAAAAATGTCTATATAATGTATTTTATATAAGTTTCCAGGTCATTTTGGCCCTTGCGTTTAAGGTTTATTCCTTTGTTAAGATATTTTTTTTATCTTAATCTCTGTAATTAATTTTGATCAATTTCACTAATATTTATGGACAAAAATATGTTAAACTTATTATAAATTATAAATTATGCAGATTCAAAATTTTAAATCCATTTTTTCAAATTATAAACACATAATTGGCAGAAATTAATTGAAATTTAACCCCACTGACAGGATGACAAAGTTGGCTTTTAAAGTAAAAATATTCAAAAGTTTGAATTGTTTTATATCCAATTTCAATATAAATTTGATTAAAATGACATATAGTTGGATTAATTTATGTAAAATATATATAATTAAACTTTAAATTAAAACAAAAATGTAAATTAACTTATAAATAAATTAGAAAAAAAATAATTTTTGAATTAAAATTCAATATTTTTCACAATTAATCAAAAAATGAAACTTCTCAGAAAAATAATAAAAATTTACCCATAGTAAAATTTGATATTACTGTTGAAAAAATTAATTTTATTTTTTTAGATAATAATTATAAAAGAGTCAAAAATTATATTCAAAATTGGATTTCCATTAAAAGGTAACAAAATTACCTTTTAGAAAAATACATCATTTTATTAATAAAATTGGATTTATTCTTATCTTATACCTATCAAATATATTCTATGGGTCTAAAAAATATTTACTAAATATATATTATATAAATTTTATTTAAAACACTAATAAAATGTGAATTGTTTAATTTATTGACATAAAATTGTGTGTTTATATAGAAAAATAGTTTATTTAGAAAAGTAATTTCTTTATTTTCAAATAGTTCATACATTCAATTAAAGTAATTTATAAACAAAGGATTCATTTTATATACATGTCTAAATCATATTTTAAATTTTTTTTAATCTTATTCGTAAGTTCCCATCCAATGGCTAGGAGGTATATATAATAATATTTTAATAATAATGTTAATAGTATATTGTAGTTATATTAAAGTCCTCCTTGTGTGTACCACAAGTTATGGAAGGGACTCAATATTGTGTGTAATAAAAGAAAAGAATAGTTTTGTGTGTTCTTTATTCTAATACAAGCGTCTTGTGTGTGAAAAATCTTGACACATTGTTGCATATAAAATATTCTACACTTAGTAATTTCATATAGAAAAAGATATATTCAGTGTTGTGTGGAATGAAAAATAAAAAAAAGATTAATAAATTTCAAAAAATATTTCACAAAATGTTGGGGTGTTACATAAGGTGTAACCATTTGAAAGTCATGTTATGTGGTATAAAATTTGGATAGACCAATGCTACGTTATGTTAACTCAATAAGAATATTTTTTTCTGAGAGTAATTTATACATCAAATTTGAAACATCAAATTCAATCATAGTGTCTCAAGAACATGTAATAAATTCTCATATAATGTTCTGGTAACATTAAATTTTTATGTATATAAAATATTGGAATTTTCTTATGAAAATTCAATATGTATCCGAAACACAAGATATGTAATATACTCAACTTGATATGTAATAAATCACCCTCTATCGCTTGGTCAATTTTTTGAGAGGAATTCAAGAGAAAAACTTATATGGATTGATAGACTCAATTTGAGATGTGGATTAAATTTGAATCCACATTTCAAATGTGAAGAAGAGGATGAATTTAGTAATAATACCATTACTTATAATCTCTCCATTTTAGGAAACTTCAAAACTACTACATCATGTGTTTATTTATGATATTATTGAAGAGTGTGGTTTGTTAGTAGAAAGGTAATGATTATGGTATACCGTGATCATGTTTTTATCTATCTTTTTAAAGAAATCTTGTATCCCAAAGCTTGAGTATTTGTTTTGAAAGATATTAGGACACATGAAGTTCTAGGAATTGATCTGGAAGAAATAACAAAGTTTCTACTTGGTGTTCTTAAATGAAGATAAATGATACCAGTGGAGAGGATTTTTTTTCACATTCTTTACCTATAATTGTACTTTGGTAATCAAAATATAAGTATTCAATTTCATTATCTTTGGGTTTTTTCTTCAATAAAAAAAATATAGGAACAATAGTATTACAATTTTGAGGGAGTAAAGTGAGAAGTTTTCTATAAATATAAAAATAAAGATGATAATAACCTTCTTAGACACTCTAAGATAGAATTGACTATGAAGTAGAAAGTTATGATGGTTCTTTAACTCTTGGAATCTATTTTCTAATCAGTTTTCATAATTTTATTGCTTCATTAATTTGTTTCATTTTACAAGATTTTGGTGAGTGTAGTGTTGTGGTTTTATGATCATGAAAAGATAATTTTTTCTTCTAATTCATCCTTATTGAAGTGATTTTATTGATTATTTATTATCATAGTTGGTATAATGTTTCATGTAATGTTTGGAACACATGCATGAGTTTTTACTATTTAAGGATTGAGAGATTATTTTAGTTGATACATTAGTTAACTAGTTGTTTGAGATTTTTTATTTTATAATTTAATAATTATATTCGGTTATTGATAGGTATAAAAAATATCAATCAAGGATTGGTTATGTTTATTTATAATAGTTGTTCCACATTTTCTATCTTTTTCCAATTCATGAATTTATTTCCAATTGTTTTAAATCACTATTTTTTTATGATTCCCTTCTATTGAAAATAATTTAAAACAAAATAAATATATTAAAGATTCACTATGATGAGAAAATGTCTCCTTGAGAAGACGTTGAGGTTAGACTATGTTGTAATATCCCGACCCAAGATCCACTTAAGTCAAAACCCGATATAGTGGGTGAGATGGCCTCAAGAGTTCCTCCCCATATTCCAAAGGATGACAACTAGTAGTGAGGGTGTAAGGGTGGTATAGTGGGGAGACTATACCCTCATATTAGAGTACTACAATGGATACATCCAATAATAAACAACAGCAGAAGCATAATGTAACCAATAAGAATCAGTAAACTATGGAAGAATAAATAAAAAAATAGATAAATAAGTATCATAATATGTATTAAAAATAAATAGTTGATAATGGTATAAAAGGAAACCATAGCAGTGTCAATACATGATGCTTGCAATGATGGTACAAAATAGGGGACATGGGAACATGAGTACAGTCATGCTAAACAGAAAGTACAAAAAGAAAAAAGCTTCTCTACAATAATATTGAGCACATGATCTATACTATGATCCTAATCTATAGATAAGAATTACAAATCAAAAACCTATATTAGGGATCTTTACCTTATTGACACCTACATACAAATAGTCTTTTCGGGAGTCAAAGGTTTCCCGAGTAGGTTGTGGGATAAAATTCTCAGTAGGCCACTACCAATAGTGTCTATATGTAATCAAAGTATGTGGTCATAACTAAACAGAATGTTGTTACAAGATGGAAATTAAAGCAATAATGAATAAATAAATAACCACCCGCTCATGTTCCTAAAGGACACTTGTCCAGTCTACCTGCTTTAGGTCAAGGCCGGTATGTCTTTCTGATCATGTCACTATATATATAAATATCAATAATATATATATATATATATATATTAGTTATATATTTCAACAACCAATATGATCCAAGTGTTTGACGATACCTAATGGACATATACCTAGAATTCTAGTGATGGCTGGACCAGGGCGTAACTCACAGGCATCTATGACCAGTCTATGAGTCTAAAATCCCAATTTCAAGGGTATTCCCTCATTATAATAGAGTGATAGATTCTATAATATAAAAAATAAAGATATTGAGGGAGTCTCCACGCAATATAATAAAATATAATGTGGTGCCACAACCCATCACCCATATCATATCACAATGATAGGTTCCATACTAGACACCCAAGGTAAGGGAGTGTGACACACCATGCTCTACATAATCCCTTACCATCATTCCTAGCCTCTATAATGGAATATAATAATTAAAACTAGAATGAGGATTTACCACACATCCATTCATTTTATATATCCCATATATATAGAAGATTCATATTAATTCATAGAATATTACATAATGCATATACTTTTTTGTATATCATTTCCATGTTCAATTTATTTTTAAAACATTACAATTCATTTAAAGCATTTCATAAAACATAAATAAGGGGAATGGACCTACCATCCATTGGTTCATTCCATTTAAAACCTTGGAATTCAATTTTAATAAAAACAATGAAACATGATTTTTCTATTTCATTTTAGAAAAAAACCATTCATCTTACCAAAACATCCCAAACCCATTTATACAACTCAATGTCAAATAAAGGTGTTATGGAAACAAATAATATATCCTCTTAGAAAAATAAAACTATGAGAGGAAAAAAATACATGAGTCATGTATTAAATTAAATTAATTACGCATTAGTCAAGGAAAGATAAATTTAAAAGTCAAACTGATAGCCAATTGGGAGTTCTGGGAAAATAGGACCAATTTTACAAAATGTCCAATTTCAATGAAGTACCCATGGGGTGGCCATAAGTGGTAAGTGTGATTTCTAAGAAATTTAAAAAGGTTGATTTAGAAAGTATCTAGATAGAGGTATTAATTATACATGAAGGAATCATCTTATTAAACATGCTTGATAAAGGCTGAAATATGGAACGGTGATATAATTACGAAAAACACCAAAACATGTCAGAAAAAAGATTTCACCACCTACCTTAAGTCCATATAGGATTAATCTCTTTATACAACCTCATATTTGAATTAGTTTGGGGGAGATATGAGAAATGGACCAATTCCCTAAAAATAGGGAAAAAGATCTTTCCCAAAAATAGCGCAATAGATGGAATGAGAAACATTGACAAGAGTATAGAGATTATAAGAGATTAGTTAAAGGGATCCAATGCTTTTGAAAGATCAATAAATATAAGTCAGATGAAGGTTCTAGCTTGATGCCTAGATTTATAGGGTTCTTGAGCTGAAAGAGGAGAACTAACTGGTTCATCCATTGGAGGAAGAAGGAAAGAAAAATAAGGTTTAAACTTACGTTTGGGGAAAGCTGTAAATTCACCCTAAAACATCAATATGCACAGTTTAGGTGCATGATTAGTCAAACTATGAGAAAACCCTAAATGATTATCTATAGGGAAGGGAAACCCACATGGTTAGGCACACAGTTTGACTAAACATGTGAAGAATGTGAAAAAATCCACTGTCCTCCATCAACAACCATATATATGGCTACATTCCCTGGGTCGTATGGTTATAGAAAGATAGTGTGGACCAGCCTAATTTTCCTTTTTTTAGAAATCTGGGCTTTAAAAAATCCTTGAGAGCTCCTGGATCCCCCATTAATTTATTAGACATAAAAATTAGGTCCATTTAAGGTATTTATAAATAAAAACTAATGATCCATACCTTCAATTAAAATAAGGTTCATTACAACCTCCCATCCATATGGCAACTCATCCTCGAGTTGGACTTGTAAGGTTAAAGCTATATTATTTGAAAATAGTTCCAGCCATTGAGATCATATATCTGTTTCTTGATCCCAATTCTCATCCTGTACTCATTCATGATTCCATTGCACTGGTACTAGAGGAACATACCTTCCTCAGAGTGTATTCACACACTAATCCACTTTATATATGAGATACCCCTCGAAGAAATAATAAATAGACAATTACAACTCATTAGGAGAAAAGAAATGTGATGGGTCTGGATAGTACCAATGAAGTTGAGTTACATGAAAGACATTATACAAAGAACCGTATTTCTAAGAACATTCTAACTAGTAAGACATTGGTTCAATCTGTTTAACAACCTCAAACGGTATGAAGAACCTCTATGTGAGCTTACCCAAATTCCTAGAATGTATGTGCCAAAAAATGGGTGAGAATCGCAAGAAGAACACATCTCCGAACTTGAACTAAATAGTTCTTTGGTGTGGGTTAGCATAAGACTATTATCTGGGATGAGATGTCAACATGCACTTTCTAATTAGTTGTACCACCTCTGTAGTCTCCTATGAAATACATGGTCCTAAAATAGTTGATTCACATACCTTTATCCATCACAAAGGAGAGAGAAAAGGCCTACCATATGAGGATTCATAGGGATTCATATTTATAGTAGCCTGAATGTTGATGTTATAAGAAAACTCGATGAGGGGAATGTGTTTCTCCAAAGAACCCCCAATTTAAAGGATGTACACACAGAGCATGTCCTCTAGAACCTGAACTGTAAACTCTATTTAACCATTTTTCTATGGGTGATAGGTTGTTCTTAGAAGTACCTATGTACCCAAGTACTTCTACAACCCTTTCCAGATCCGTGACGTGAAATGAGCATCTCTATCAAAAAAAATAATGAGGAGCTCTATGAAGATGTACCACCTATTTGATGTACAAAATTCCTAGATCATCTACCAAGAAGATATATCACAAATGTAGGAACTGTGAGACCTTATTCAAATGATCAACAACAACCCAAATAGTATCGCTTCTATGAGGCGATCTAGGTAGAATAGTCACGAAGTCCATCAAAACATCATCCCATTTCAACTCAAGAATGGAAAATGACTATAGAAGCCCTGCTGGATGACGATGTTCCACATTCACTTTCTAAGAGGTGGAATAATGAGTGATAAATCCATCTATCTCAGGTTTCATACTAGGAAACCAATAATGGTGGTGTATGTCTCGATACATTTTGGTGACACTGGGGTTAACGGCCCATGCTAAGGCATGAAATTCCCTTATCAACTCTTTTATAATGTATGATGGGACCCATACATGGTAATGGAACAAGAGGTTATCATCCCCATTCACATTACAACTAGAATATATATCATCATCATAAGTATTTTCTTATAGGAAAAGGCCCTCAGGATCATATAGCTGTATCATTATTTCCCATTCCAAAAGAGTAGAAGTCTCTGTTAAGGATAAATTGATAGTCTGGCCATTTTCCTCCAGAACCTCAATGAGAATTTATGAGAATAAAACCATACACTTCCATTGATCATAGTATTCAATAACCACTTGTGTCTGAGTATTCCTTCCTATAAAATCAGCCAAATAATTTCCTTTACCCGACAAGTAGGCAAGCTCAAAATTAAACAATAGTAGGTACTCATCCCACTTACATTCCCAAAGATTCATATCCCCCTATGTGAATATATATTTGAGTTATTTGTGATCTTTAAATACTAAAAAATTATATAAAAATAGATAATTTCACCAACGACATAATGCATGCACTACAAAAATGAGATCTAGATTTTGTGTCATGTAATTAATCTCACGAGGCCTTAACTGATGATACCCATATGCGAAAAATCTCTCCTCCTTTATGATAAAAACTATAATACTGATAACTGATGCATCATAGTAAAATGTATATCTCTTTCCTAGCTTTGGAAGAACCAGTATCAGTGCTTATTTTTGTCTATCCTTGAAGTCATGAAAGGATTCTTCACAAGCTTCTTACCATATGAATTTCACACCCTTTTTAGTCAAGCCTATAAGAGGTACTTCAAGGAATGAGAAATCATGGATTAAGTGTCAATAATATTGGTAAATACCCAAGAAACTATTAATGTTAATGAAATTATTGTGCTGATCCCAAGAAACTAAAACTCTCTCATTCTCTGGGTCTACTAAAAAATATGACTTTGTTTTGATGTGACCCAGAAATTAGACTTTGTTGATCTAGAAGTGGAATTTTCTAAGCTTATCATAGAGATGATTCTCTCTCAGTGTATTTATCATGATATCAATATGGGTTTTATGGTTGTGTGTATAGTATTATTTCACCAAGATATCATCAAAAAATACTACCACTAACAAATCAAGAAACAAGTGGAAAATGTGATTCATAAGAGTCATGAAGACTGAAGATGTGTTCATGAGTCTGAACAACATAACCAAGTACTCATAGAGAACATTCATACTTCTAAAATCTATGTGAGGTATGTATAAAGTAATGAAATTCACTTAATGATATCCAAAACTCAAATCTATCTTTGAAAACACTTTCTCTCTTTGAAGTTGATCAAAGATGTCATCTATTCTAGGTAGTGGATATCGATTCATCATAGTGAACTGATTCAAATGATGATAATATACATAGAGACTTACGGTAACATTTTCCTTCTTGTAAAGAAGAACTAATAAACCCCAAGGAGATGTGTTGGGGTGTATAAATACTTTATTCTATAGATCCTCAAATATCTATTTAATATTTTGAAGTTCCTTAAGTACCATCCTATAAGGATGAATGGTCATTAGTGATGCTCCTATAATAAGATCAATGGTGAATTCTACCTCCCTCATAAAAGGTAGTTAAGATAATTAATCAATAATGATATCACTGAATATCTCCACTACATGAAGAAAAAAATAGTTTGTAACCCATGATCATCGAGGAAAAGACTAGAGATTTTCACTGTGACACTCCCCAGCCTCTGATGCCTAAGTCCTAATCACAGACCTTGAACATCCCATTATCCCTTATAAACATTCCCAATTAACTCTTGTGATGTAAACATCACCCTATAATGATAGTAGTAAATGTGGTCTTTGTATGGAAATTACTATTCTATCATGATGATTACATCGAAACCCATCATGTTGAGGACATACAAATTCCACATGAAAAGGGTACTCACCAATCTCAATGGGGAAATTTTGATTTCAGTAAAATCCCTCTAAACGGATACCTAATAGTGTATGTAGATTCATGAATCCTTGATATTACTCAATGTTGAGGCCCATAATTTTAGTGATTACCTCAGATATGAATGAGATATATGTGCCTATATCAAATAAAGAAGTCACTAAATTGGTGGAAACAAAAATTTTACCTCAAACAGTAGTAGGTCTGGAACTTTGATCCTACATAATAGGCAAGACTGCATGCAACTAGCCTATATTATGGCCCTAGGTCACATCCTGACATTCCTAAGTAGGCCTGATCTACTGGAGTTGAGAATCAAAAGATCAGCTACCTCTTCTTAGAACTCCACCTCAGCCTGATCATCTAGTGGTATTACAGCTACCTATTTATCATGATCCTACTGACCCCACTCCTACCTAAGGAGTGGGTGAAGATCCACACTTTCTTTTAACTGGATGGAAAGTCCTACAAAAATTCTGGAGTTTTCTCACCTTGCCTCAACCTTTGAACATGATTGGATCCCAAAAACATTGAGACCTGGCATTCCTTATCTTCTCACACAAGAAAAAGATGAGAGAACTATCTTCATGGGGATCCTGACTATTGATACCTCTATGAGAAACCAAAAAGAATCAATTTATACTAGAATAAGAAGCAATGGAATCCCTAGGTATTGAAGTACCCTGGATCACACCATCAATATCCCTAAAATTTGTCTCTATAATAAGGTCCTGATTGATGCTTTCAGAAATGGTCATCAACCTGAACACATTAACCAATGACCAGATGTCCTAAACCATCTCATCCTTAAATCTAATGGAATTCATAAGATCAAAAAAAGATATATAGGGAGAAAGATACATCAACGAAGTGAAATGGGATGAGTATTACATAATTGAAATACTTCCATGCTGCAGATTCATGAATTCTCTAGCTCGGTCAGCCCTTAGAGCATGGGGAAAGATATAGTCATAGAAGATGGTCAAAAAATCTCCCTAGGATGTATCTTTATTCCATTCACATGGGTGATAAAATCCCACAAACTCTTAGATAATTCAAGTATTATATAGGCTACTAACATGACTCAATACTTGGGAGGCTTTTCTAGATTCCTGAAAATAAACTCTTTCACTCTGAGCCAATACTCTACAACATGAGATCTGCCATCCCCAGAGAAGGTGGGAAGATGCTGCTACTAAAACTCATGAGTTAACTATGCCATGCTCGGGGAAGGTCAACCAACACCTTCCATACCCTGAATCATATGCAAGAATCCATCTCATTATTAGGAATCAATGCCAACATTAAGAATTGGAATACGATCCACATGTGGATTGATAGGAGGAACAATTGGTGACTCATTGCCCGCCGGTTTAGGAACATGATCGTCTCCAACTTAAGGATGCGTGACTAGAGGACATCATGGTAGCATGATGCTAAAATTCCAAATGAATGTATCAAAAAATATTTAAGCAATTATAACTATTGAATTAATGAATCTAGGACATGATTAAATCCATCCTATTAAAAAAACAATGCCTCTCTGCCTGCTCAAAAATACAAGATTATATGATAGAAAGAGACCAAAAAAGTCCATAATAACAATAAATGACACCCCACTACCCACTACTAAAGATAGGTTCAGGTAAATTTCTTTAGTTTACGCATATACAAGATGGTGATTTCAATTTAAAATTAATTTCCTATTTAAATTGACCATTGAAAACATTAAACATTTTTAGATGGTTGAATTAGATGGTCTATGATTTTTCAATCCATAAGGGCCCATACACTATTAATAAAAACATGGAATCCAATTGATCCACACCATAATAATTCAATCTCATTAGACCAATGGTCCATAGATCAATATACCATAATTTAATACTTATAGTATTTAGTTTTATTTATTCAAGAAAACACTGTTAAGTTAAGGGAGGCACATTAAGTATAAATTATGTTTCATAATACCTAAAAGTCATGTTAGTAAAATTAAATATATGATAAAGGAATAATCAATAGGCTACATGAAAATTGATTATTAAAATAAACATGGCAATGAAAAATTCATGACATATTCTTCCTATTGTGGCTATAGTTATTCATGTCCTAATGAAAAGCCCTCATCTCATTAGTCCTAATAATTAATTATTCATTTAAATATCTCTAATATAAATAAAATCATAAATTATGTGTGTCACCCAATAGTAAAATTATATAAATAGTAATAAGAAAAAGCACAATAACAATCATAATTTAAGAAACATGTCCTTTACACCAAACATGGGTTTGCGACATCCACACATGACTTATGGACACATTTCTAGATTTTCCCAATATCCAATATAAAGTGTCAAAATATTGAAGAACAAAAGGAACCTCTCCAATACCACTTTTTCACGTCCCAATATAAGATCTATTGAATCTGAACCCCAAGTTAGTGGATCAGATGACCTCAAGTATGCATCCCCGTATGCCAAAGGTTTACAACTTGTATTATGGGTGTAAGGGTGGTACAAAGGGGATACTACACCCTCATGTTAGAGTATCAAAATAGATACATACAATAATAAATAGCAGTGGAATCATATTGTAACCATTAAAAATCAATAAATTGTGGAAGCATAAATCATAAAACTGATAAATATGTAGAAGAAGATGTAATCCAATTGGAAATCTGATAATAGAACAAAAGTCCACTATGGAAGTATCACTACATGATGCATGGAATGATGGTAAAAGAAGGGGGTATGATAACATACATACTATCATGCTAAATAAAAAGTGAAAAAATAAAAAAGAATCTCCACAATCATCTCGAGCACATGATCAGTCCTATGCTTCTATAATTTAGACAAGAATTACAAATTAACAACCTATATTAGGGAACTTTCTTTTATCATCACTTCTAGAAACACAATCTTCTTGGGTTCCAAAGGTGGCCAGAGTAGGGTGTGTGATAAAAATCATTGTAGGAAACCACCAATGGTTTCTATATGTAATCTGAGTAGGTTCTTATAACTAAACAATGTGCGGGTATAAGAAAGAAATTAAAGAAATGATTAATAAATAAATAAACACCCACTCAGGTTCCTAAAAGACACATGGTGGGTCTACTTGCTTCAGTTCAAGGTTGGTATATCTGTTTGATCATGTCACTATACATTTAAATGGTAATAATATATATATATATATAGTTTTGTTATATTTTTAATCCATCTATATGAAACCAGTGTGTTCCGATGCCTAATGGCCATATAACTAGATTACTAGTTATTGATGGACTAAGACGTAACTCCCAAACATCCATTACCAATCTATGAGCCTAAAATCCCAATTTCAAGGGTACATTCCCTCATCCCAATAGTGTGATAGATGTCATAATACAACAATCAGGATGTTGAGTGAGCCACTATGCAAAACTCCAAAATGGAACATGGCGTCGGAACCAATTTCCCATATCATATCACGATGTGAGATGCCATACTCAACACCTGATATAAGGGATCATGCCACACCATGATCCTCTTAATCCCTTACTATCTTTCCCAACCTCTATAAAGGAATATAATAATTATAACTGGCTTGGGGATTTACCATCCATACATTTCTTTTACACATCTCAAATATATAGAATATTCATATTCATTTATTATATATTACATAAGTCATAACCTCTTATTTATGTCATTGTAAATTTTAAATTTACATTTAAAAAATTACTATTAATTTAAATCATTTCATAGTACATAAAGTAGGGGTATGGATTTACCATCACATGGGTCATTCCATTTAAAACCATGTACTGCACTTTTAATAAAAACAACCCAATATCATTTACCCATTTTATTTTAGAACAAAACCATTAATTTTACCAAAACATACCAAAACCATTTATACAGATGTAGGTCAAATGATGGTATCGTGGAAACAAAGAATATGTCCACTTAGGAAATTCAATATATAAGATTTCCAAACAATTAATAGGTGTCTTGGTTTCAATGAGTTAAAAATGAGTTAAGGGAAATTATATTTTAATTTCATGTTAATAGCCAATTGGGAGTTTTAGGGAAATCAGACCAAATAGCCAAAATGGACAATTTCAATGGCACACTCAAGGGGTGGCCATAAGTGGTAAGTGTGATATTTAAACCACTAAAAAGGGTTATTTATCATATATCTATACATAAGGCTCAATTATACATGAATCAATCAACATATTAAAGATACTCACTAAATTTAAAGTCTAACATATGGAACAATAACATAATTATGAAAAATACTAAAAATCGATGGGAAAACAATGTGACCAACTGCCTTTAGGATGTAGATGAAGCCTCTAATAATATCCAACTTATATATGAAGTAGTTTGGGTGAGATATAAGAAATAGTACAATGACCTAAAAATAGGGGGAAATAGCTTTCACCTAAATAGCTCAGTGGATGGTAAGAGAAACATTGACTAGAGTAGAGAGACTAGGGGAGCCTACATCAAGGGATCTAATGATTCCAAAGGATTAAAAAACAAAAGCTAGATGGATGCTCTAGGTAAATTCCTTGGTTGATATGGTTCATGAGCTCAAAGATGTGTATAAACCCCTAGTTTTGGCTATTAGAGGAAGAAGGAAATGAACATAAGATTTAAACTCATGTTGGGGAAAATGGTAAATTTACCCCAAAACATCACCATTCATGGTTTAAGTGCTTGGTTGGTCCAATAGTGTGAAAACCATGCATGTTTAGCTTTAGGGAAGGGCCCAAAAATGGTTAGGCATGCAGTTTTACTAACCATATGCAAACTGTGGGACAATCTAATGTCCATAATCTACAATCAACCATATGATCATGCGCCCTGGGTTACACAGTTGTAGACAAACCATGCAGACCAGTATGGTTTTACCTTTTTCATATCTTTGGGCTTCAAATGAGCCCTGGGTGATCCTATTACCTCTATGAGTTGATTAGAAATCAACATTAGGTTCATTTAAGGAATTTAGAAAGAAAAAAATAATGATATGTACCTTCATTGAAAAGGAAGGTCGTTACAAATGTGGTATATATATGAAGATTATAAACATATTCAAGAGTTTTCTTAGAAGAATATTATGTCATACAGAAACCTTTTTATCATGTATTTTGTCCATTATTTATGAGTGTTTAGGCTTTTTGGGATTACATTTGTGAATAATATTGTTTTGATATTTGATTTTGGTTTCTCATCATCTTTTTCTAAGAATTAATCCGTATTTTGAGAATAATCACACATAAACATAATTTGTTTATCAATTATTCTTTATTTAATCATTTATCATTATTCTTTGACCACTGGAGGGATATTCTATTGATCTGATTACCGTGGAATGTGGTTGGATTTTTTAAATAACATAGTCATTCTTTTTTTTCATTTTAACTTAAGTTTACAATATGACCACATCAAACTTCTTTGAATGTGATTTTTATTTATTAAAATTTCCATTCTCCTTATATGAAATAGGATTTTATGGCCCAATACAAACTTTCATAAAAATTTGATAACTATACCAATGTATCCATTACAACACACATAAAAATAGACCCTTGTACCAATAAGTTCGATTTCTTTAATGATTAGATTATTTAAAAACTTATTTTATAAAAAATATTCAGCATTTTAGAAAAATAATATTCAAAAAATATTCCCTTAGAGGCATATATTTCATAATGCTTTTCTTTATTTCATCCGGAATAGAAACATAATAACTAGTGAGTTTAGATTCACAAAATGAGGTGAACAATAGAGATATAAATACTAGATCAAAAGTGAGCATAATATTAACATTAGGGTATGATAATATATTCAATGTATATATCATAAGTAAATCATACCAAATAAATTATTTACTTTAATTAATACAACATAACATATGTATTTTTCAATAATCATAATAAATGAGTACTATGAGTGTGAAAACAAGAGTAAATACTCATGAGACATGAAAACATTACATATGGATATTGGATAACATAGTGATGTGTAATAATAATTGGTAAAATATATAAGCATAAAAATATTTCCAATTTCAAGGGATACTTCTATAACCAACACCACATAGTGGATAGATTCCCATAGTGGACTAGGCTCACTCTCCACTCTTGTAAAACTAGTGGATTTGGTTCACTCCCCAATATCAAACATATTATCCCATGATATTTAAATATTTACTGAATTCATGAGAGGGCTATATATTTATTAGGACACCTAACTCATAATGAAACAATATACAAATTTGTGCTATATGAACATGAAAACAACCACAATTCAAAAACTTCTTAATTAACCCATTATAAATTATTTTTTATCACAATATTTATGAAAGATATCATCACAATTAATTCAGGGAAATAAGGATGATGGTATCTTTATAAATTATCCCTAATTTATCCTAATGAATTATAAAAGATATTAACATATATGAAAAACAAAGTTAAGAGAAAAAGATATTTTCAAAAAATAAGAAGGAATATTCATTACATTATTATAAATTTTGTTATAAGTGGAAATATTTTATATAACAATAGTTTTAGTAAAATAATGAGAAATTCAATATATACTAATATTAAGAATTATAAGAAAAATAAATATTATCTTCGTAAAGAGGCTCAAATAAAATGATGAGAAAACGAGATAGTGAAGTATATATATATATATATATATATATATATATATTCCTTTCACACTATTGTAAAAAACATAAGATTCAATAGGAAATTTCATTATAAATCATATAATTAGGGATAATTAATTTCATAAAATATTAAAAAATAAATACATGGAGGATAGGGATTCCTGATCAAATTGAAGGGTTAAGTTCGACTCCACTTACAAACATCCTTTTTGTTGAAATAAAAATCTAAGGGAGGTAAAATGGTAATAATATAGATAAAACCTAAGAAAATTGATAATTAAATAGATGGTTCTGTAGATATAAGAAATATAAAATTTCACCATAATTTATTTTATACATCGACAATCATGATACCCATATTATATTATAAATAAACCCAAACCTTTTCTTTGGACTCTAACAAAGGCACTTTGACCTCATCTATAATAATGATTTCAATATTAATAAATTTAAAAAAAAACTAATTTATATTTATTACATTTTTTATTCCTCATTTAAAATAATTTATTATAAAAATATTAGTTTTTTGAATTTTATTTTCATCATTGGATTTTAGAAATTTTGATTATATCGTCCAAGTATCTAATAGAATTATTGGTCCTCCTTTTATGATAATTTCATAATTCATAGATTATTAATCATACATTAATAATTATATTTCAATTATTTATGCTTTTTTATTTCCATTTAATTGAAGGTATAGAAATGTTTTATGATAATGGAATCCACAATGACCATGTTTCCATTAACTTGTTGATAAAATTAATATTCTTTACAATAACTATTCATTTCCATGTCACCCCTAAAAATCCATATTTATTACATAAATTAATATTTAATATCATATATTACCAGTATTATATTCTCTATACTCATTCATTTTAGTGATAAGTATATTAGTATAGCATCATTTAAATAGGTGGTCAAACCGAAACAAACAACTTGTTATACATGTGAATGTGTAAGATTATAGAATTATATTTAAGTAATATAATTTTTTTAGAAGAATAACGGTGTTAATATAACATCATTATAGTTTTAAAAGTTATTTAGAATGATTTTATATTATTACATAATTTAAAAGATAGTTAAGAACTAGATATTTACAATGATGAGTTTTCTCCTTTTAAAAATGGGTTCCATCAGAATGAAGGATTAGGCATATTCCATGGATCAAGAGGCTAAAAAATTTTTATTAATGTTTTAGGAGATGTAAAAGGGTATGTATTCAAGGTATAATCTTTTAAAAGGAGTGTTTTTTAATGGGTTGGGTAGGGGTCCTTTTTAGGTGATTTTTTAGTGTCGCTTAATTAAATAATCATTTCATAAGGTGTAAGGTTGTCATTTCACATAGAATGTGCATTCAGTGTAGAAAAATATAGTATATGGGTCTTTTTTCTTCTTATACACACAATTTATTGATACTTTTAGTGATTTTTCTTTTTTCATTTAGGCCTCAATTTATCCTTTTCAACTCATTTTACAATTACCATGATAACTCAATTTTACCACAGAATCTGTTTATATAAAAAATAAAATAGAAAGAATTACCAATTTTATATTTTTTGATTTAAAATATAGAATAATTTTTGTATAATTAAATTTCTAGGAATGGTAAATATAACTTTTAAATTAAAGAATAAAATATATTGAAAAAATATTTTCTATTAAGATGACAATTTTAAACATTAATAATTATTCATCTTATTTCACATCAATTACTAATTAAATAACTATAAATATGTTTTTATATACATTGGAACATTAAATTAAATTTTAATAATAATTCAATGGTTTTCAATTAAATTAATTTAGATAAGATTATATTACAGTATAATTTTTTTTTATTAAACACTATCTATTTTAACATTAAATTATTTTAATCAAATAACCTTAAAAATATTTATTTATCTTTTAATACTTGAATTTGATAAATCTACTAGTATTAAAATATTTGTGTCAATTTTATGATAATAATAAATACTTATTTAAAAATAATAAAAATATATATTTTAATAATAATTAATTTTAATTAATATATTTTTATTTAATTTCATAAATATATATTATATATGAATAACATTATTTTTAATTATTTATAAAAAGATAAAAAAATTTAATGTACTCATTCAATAAAATTAAATCCAATGACAATATTTCTAACATGAATATTTCTAGTGTCCATTTGGCCAATAACCACATAACCAATATCCATATATGTAATAGTCATATTAAGTTCTTATATAAAGCCACACCAAAATCATTTAAATAATTCATCACATAATGAAATTTATTTTAAAATAAATGTATTAAATTCATAATGTTTTTAATTTTTTGTTGTAGTTTTAATTAGTTGTATGATATTCTTTAAATATCATGATGATCATAATTTATCCATATAATATTTTTATTTACATGTGGTTTCATACCCTTAGTAATTTTACTAATTATGTATCACTTACTTATATTTTATAAAATTTCATTTTTCAATATAACATTTTACCATATTGAAATAAGGTATTTTCAATTCCAGTTTTATGATTCATGTATCACAAGATATTAAATAAACTAGTTTTATTTAATGGTAAATATATACTAAAATCACAGGGTGTTGGGGGTTACATTGTAACCACCAAAAAATAATTTCCCATAAAAACTTTGATACTCTAATGAAAAATATTATGGTATTATTGTCTCCATACATATTTTTGATCCCATGTTATTTTCTAGAACTTAAGTCTCCCCCTGATAAAATGAACCAAGTGAGTGGTTTTGTTTTGTTGTAATTTATCTCTCGGATCCAAGATCTCTACATGTTTTTCTAATAATAACGACAAGGTTAATGTTTTACTACCACTCAATTCAGAACATATAAAGCGTTAGGGATATAAATCCCAAAAAGTGATAAATATAATGCATCACGTAATTGGGAGAAGTTCAATAGATGTATAAGATAAAAAGCTACGATACCCACATGATTTAGGATTTTGAAAGGGGAAATGTATCTATGTCCTAACTAGGGATTCTTTATAAATATCATAACCCTATTTGATGGTGTTATTAAAAGGAATACCTTATTTCTAAATTCAAAAATGAAATCACATAAATGATTATGATCATATCACTTCAGTAGACATTGCACAATTTTAATGAGTCACTAAATGTTTTGAATATTCTATAATTTTTTTTTGAAATTTCCAATCCTTGAAGCTTACAATCTGTAACACTATTTTAATAGTGTTAGTGTTCAACAACTCTTCCCATATAATGAATCATATTTTTTCCTTCTATTTTACCATAATGTAAACTTTTGTTATATGATAACCCAACCTAGTGGTGGTTTTAAGCCTAAATTCCTTTAAAATCCAATGAGTAGGATCTCAATATATCATCTGGGATAAGAATAGTCCTTTCAAATTGATTATCATTATGTGGATGATAAGTAGCATTAATGTTTAAATTTTTATCAAATTAGAATTAAATACTTATCTATGTCATCGATTTAATACTTTGATCTTAATCAGATATAAGTGAAAATGGTACTATGGTAAGCCTTACCCCTTAATTTTTGTCTATACTAGAATATTGATCAATTTAGAGATATTCCTAAATAGAAATGAAATGTTCATACATTTTAAGGTAAAAAATAATAACCCAAATTGAAATGTGGACTTTAGATATCATGGAAATTCCAATGATGAAATCCATGGTGATGTTCTTCTATTTCTATAAAGATACATGTAACTATTGCATCATCTCATAATAATTAAAATATTCATATATAACATAATATCATTCCAAGAATCATGATATATAATCATCAATATTGAAATATTCCATACAATCTCAATAATTATTTGTTCTTATGGAATGTATATTGAATGATGAGTTGTGTGCGGCATCCATTATTAGAAATTTAATTACAGTCTTAATGGTACAAATAATCATCCCTCAAGTATTTTAACTCCATAAATGTCATGGTTGAACAGTATAATATTCCTTAACTTATTTAGTATCTCAATATCATACTTATAAATCTCCTTGGTATTCATATAGATGGATAGTTTTTCAGTCATTTGGAAAAGATATGATTTCCCAACTTTTGATATTACTTAGAGGTCTACCCTTCACAAATCTGTGAGTATTAGGTCATTTTAAATCCTCATAATGGTTGAGGTATCATGTTTTTTATTTATTAGAGCATCATTCACCTAGTTTTCCTTCATAGGATGTAAATGTATTGAGAAACTTTAATTATTTATTAACTCCAACCATATCCTATGATGTATATTCAAATCCTTATGTTTGAATATGTATGTTATTCTCTTGTGATCATTATATATTTTACATCATTAACCATATAGTAATTTACTCAATATATTTAATGATAATATTGAAACTTCTAAATAAAAATAATTTGTTATTTATTTATTCTCATTAACCTTTATTTGATGTGAGGCATAATCTACTACTGTTTTGTTTGGCATTAGGACCCATCTGAATCCCTTCTTTGATACATCACTATATATAAAAATAAAATCCAATTTATGTTAGTGTTTGAATAAATTTAGTTACAAAACGTCTCTTAATATCTATGAAATTCTCCCCATTTTCATCTATCCAAAGGAACTTCACTCCCTTCTAAGTTACCATGAATAATGGATTTGATAAACATGAGAAATTTATAAAAAAATCGATAATATCCATGAAATCTAGGAAATATATGAATATTTTTTACAATAATTGTTTTGGGGAATTTTTTAGTAAAATATTCATTTTATATATCCATAGATATACCCTAACTTGTGATTACATAACCCATGAATGAAACTTGTTATCACTACAATTAACTCTTAATAATTTTGGTATATAAATTATTCTTTCTCACGGTCTTTAGTATCTTTAGTAAATTCATTTATCTTTAAATATATAACAATATATTCTATAAAAAATACCAAAAACTATTTGATTTAATATGTAATGACCCCAATGATCAGAACCATGATGATATAAGGGGAATTTAAAAGTTGAAATGGTATCACAATGAATTCATAGTGTCCATATATTTTATGGAAGGTGGTCTTCCTTATATCCTTTATTCTCACCCTTAATTGATGGTATCCATATCAAGGGTTAATATTTGAGAAGTGATGTTACCTTGTAGTTGATTTAACAAAGAAATAATATGGGGTATATGATACTAATTAATGATTTTGATATAGTTAGGGTTGTTATAATTATTTCATAGATTCCTTGACCCATCATTATAAATAATAACGAGGTTTGTTTCACCCCATGGTGAAGCACATGGGTTTATAAAACATTCATAATGATTCTATTTTAGTTCAATTTTTAAATCCTCCAACTCGATTTAGGCTATTTTGTAATGAGTGTCTGATATGTTCATAGAACTAGGTATCAATACCATTTGAAAATAAACTTCAAATTATAGAGGAAGAGAAAGAATATATTTTATAAATACATCACCACAATCCTATATAATTGATATATCTTAAATTTTGAGTTTTTTCTAACCATTTGAGAAAAATACCCCTCCGAATTGGGTATTAAGACCAATATGATGATATATTTTCAATATAGTGTTCATAGTCATCCTTGCACTGACAGATAGTCATGATTTGATTTTGAATTAGGAATGGTGTTTCCTTATGATAAAAATTAAAAGGATTCCTATGTATAGAGAGATAATCCATTCCAAAAAATAACATCATATTCAAATAAAGGGAGATTGATAAGAATTTTAGGAACCATATTACCAAAAACGTCTACGAGAGAAGAGATGTATACTTATGATGAAATTGAATTATACCTTCGAATTTTCATTTATTATTCAATATATAAGGATTTGAGTGGTGAATTTTTTCTCAATGAAAACATTAAGGATATGAAATAGTGGGTGAAACTATAATCAAATAACACATTTTCAGTTATTGAGTGGATGATGAGTGTAACTTTAACCAATTAATTTTGGTGACCCACATCAATATCCATGATTGTATATGCCTTCCATTTATTCCATAGATTTTAAGGTTGTTTATGTTGATATATTTCCTTAAATATTTTATTGGTTAAGTGGTTTACATAATGTCTATACTCTATAAAATTGATGCATTGAAATGTGGGTGATGTTTTTGGTTGATCTTTATATTCTTCCATTTCATTAGTTAGCCTCTTTATATCAATTTATCATTCATGTGTTTGATGTAAATTTCTTCCAAAAATTAATTACATTTTTTCCCTTTGAGACAATAACCATGACACTTCTAACCATAGTTTTATCATGTAAGAGGATAAATATTCCTTCCTACATGGATTTGATCAATTTAGTTTCCATTCAAAAACCATTTTCTTCTTTCTTATTCCAAAAACCACAAGAATAATAGGAGTATATAGTTTATATCTCTTCCTTGAGAGAATATGGAACCATTTATACATAGCTATCTAAGTACCTTATAGAAAATGATTTTATGAGACTTAGTTATAATACATGAAATAAATGATTAATTTTTTGGGTCCATAATAGAATTAGTAGCTTACCTCCCAAGTCGCATAATTGTTTCTTGATAGGTATCAGTTAATTCATCCTTCATTTTAATCAACTGAAGGAATTATATTTATTTTATAGTGTGAAGAGTTCAAGGAAAATAGTTATTTTAATTTTTTTTTCTTAAACTCCCTCAATACTATAGAGTTAACTGCATCTTCCAACCTCATATTATTAATAAGAGCTAACCATTTATTAGATTCCCCTCCCAAATAGTAAGAAACTACAGGAAACTTTGCATGATATGATAAAAATACAATAGATTTTTTTTTCTAATCCACTTCATGGATGTTATTGGATTATATGGACCACTAATAGTGGGTGTTTATTGTCTTATGAATGTCTTAATAGAGATTTGTTAATTCCATGGAATGTTTTGGAGTTAAAATTTGATTGAATTTTTGTTCATTCCTTGAGAAATTTATATTATCATATCCATTTTACTCTTTTCTCTATCCCTTATCATTTTGGGTTGTTCAATGGGGTAATCATTACATTATCCATGGAAGTCAGTATTTTCTCATTTCTTCAAAATTTATTCCATTGACTAAAACTAAAAAGGTTAATGTGAGTGTAAAAAAACAATAAAAAATCTAATAAATCATGTGCTAAAGAAAACAAATCCTAATATTTCATAAATCATGAAACCTTCATGTCAACCCATTATATTGGAGGTTCATCCCACATCAAATTTGGTCTAAAATAGTTTCTTTAACATTCTATCCTCTTATTCATAAAAACCTAAAAATGGTTTCACTTTTTAAATCCTAAGAAGAGGAATAATTACAATATTGAATCATAAAATAGATCTGGGGATCTATGAAGGATGATAATAATGAATTTTAATGTAATGATTTTTGTGTTTTTAATGATTATGAGTAGCAGAGGAGGATGGGGAGAAAGTAAACCCCACGTATTTTTTGGAATCCCACCAATCTAAAATAGCCCTCAAGTTTGAGTTGAAAACTACATTCATGGATGAAATCCCATTGAACATTATAATTGTGGATATAAATTCTACTACTTTGTACGTGTTCAACCACATAATATAATGGCAACACTAAAAGGAAATTGATATTTTGTGATGGGTCATTTGAAATGGACTACTTTTTCATCCCAAAAAGTGTGTGTTATCAACTAATTTTTGACACATGGGTTCTTATATGTTAAATAATATTTTAATGACATTTTTTTCAATGAAAATGTTTATCTTTCAAAAATAATTTAGTGTACATGCATTTATGAGAGTGGGAAATGACTATTTTTTATGAAATATAAATATGTAGAAATTTTTTCATTTTTTTAAAACAAAGTCTTGATGGGATGGAATGTTCATCCTTATGCCTATATATTTAGGATTATTTGAAATGAATATATGAAAAAAATCCTAAATAGATAACTATTTATCATAGATATGTCACAATTAAATGTCTTTGAAAAGGATTTGTGAAAATATTTTGTCACTGGGTTTTCTTGCGGCGGACAAGTTCATCCCAAAAATTATTACCCTGATCATAAAAAATGTATTTTTTACACCAGTTTTTTTGCGAGAGATATACTATGTTTCATAAATAGCTATAAAAAATACTACAATAAATGTACTTTTACCATGGAAATTAAATTTCAAAAAGTGTAACTATAAATATGTGTAAACCCCCTACAATGTATCCATATACCTTGGATTTCTATAAAAAAACTCCAATTTCATATATAATTTTACACCTGTTATATTCTGAACCATATCTGCAAATTGTTTTCAGAAAAAAATTAATTTTGATGTATTTTTTTTTAAAAAAAATTAATTTTAATTTTTTTATATTTAATTGTATTATAGTTATAAAGTTTTTAGTTATATTAATTTATTAAATTAGCTTTACAATTAGTCTAAATTAGTATAATGTACTAAAACTTTGTAGAATTTATTAAAAAATGATTAAAATTGAACTATATTACTATATATTTATAAAAAATATTTTATATTATTATTAATTAATAAATATTAGTTAAAATTGATTTAAATTAAAAAAAATTATAAATTAGAAAAAAATTATAATAATTATTATAAATTATTATACGTAACTATAAAGTGATAAAATTTACTATAAACTATTAAAATTTAATATAAACTAATATAATTTTAAATAAATTTGTACAGATTATTTCCCATTTGCCTAAATTAATATAAGTTATAATAAATGGAATAATTTATTATCAATTTCTATAAATTCTTATAAATTATTTTCAGTAGATCTAGTTTAGAAAAAATTCCTATAAACTATTATGAATTATTGAAATTTATTATAAATGAATATCATTAATTATATATTATTATAAATTAATAGAAATTCAAAAATTTAATATATATTCATTTAAATTATTATAAATAAATATCATTTATTATTAACTCATATGAGTTATTACTAATTCATATAAATTAGTATAATATAGTATAATTTAATGTAAATTAATAAATTTTAATAAATATTAATATATATGGCTAATAATTAGTAAAAATTTTAATAAATAAATTTAAATTTTTAACAATATTATATTTTAGTATAAATTAAAATAAAGTAATATAATATATTATAACTTGAAAAAAATTAGTATAAAATAAATAAATTTTTTATAAAATAGTATAAATTCATTAAAATTTAGTATATATTAATATACATTAATATAACTTGAAATTATTTAGTAAAAGTTATTATAAATTTTTATATATTAATATAATTTAATATAATTTATTATAAATTATTATAAATTTGAAAAAAAATTTAAATTAATATAAAAAATTATAAATTAATATCATTTAGTGTAAATTAATAAAAATTGTTAAGCGTTTGTATAAATGCAAATAAATTAATAAAAATTATCCTACAATAGTATAAATTGGAATAAATTGACAATAAATATTATAAATAAACCTGAAATGTTTACATTTATATAATTTAATATTAAATGATATAAATTAATAGATATATTTTAAATTAGTATATATTAATTTCTAGATAGTATAAACTCATATAAATTATAAATAGATTTATATAATTTATCAAAAATTACTATAAATTAATATAAATTTGCATAAATTATTAAAAATTTGTATAAATTAATAACAATTATTATATGTCAATATAAAATAAAAAAATTAGTACATATCCGTATAAATTTTCAATAATATCATAGAAAATATGTAGTAATTTTTATTTCTATAAATTAGTATAAATGTTAATAAATTCATCACAAATTGCTATAAATTAATATAAATTACTATAATTTGATAAAACTAATTATATGATGATATGATTCAATATAAATTAGTATAAATTATTGAAAATTAATATACATTACTATAAATTAATACAATTTAATAATATTTTACATAATTTAGTATAAATTGGATTAAATTAGGACACACATGTTATTACATACTTTTCTATTTACATTTTTCTGTTTTACTTCATAATTCTTTTTGTGTTGAAATTTCATATTTTTAATTAAATATCACAATTAAATATGTTGTAGGGAATTTGTAAATTTAATAGACTTAAACTTATATGTCAGTTGGATTTTAGGAGTTATGTATAGGTAATAGGGTTTTTTTTTCAAAATATCCATACGGGTAACTCTATTATGGTGTAATTGCAAGGTAACTTCATCAAACATTGTGTAAAAGTAACCCTATTTTTCAAAGGTTACATAAGGGAAATCTATCTATTGTGTAAGGGTATGATATGTTGTGTAAGGGTATCTAGTTGGTTTCAAAGGGTGTGTAAGGGAAATTCAAAGCCACATGAGGGTAACTCAACTTCTTAAAAGTATATATAAAGGTAAACATAATACCCTCATGTGAAAAGTATGAGATGCATAATGGTAAAACCATGTTACACTTATGCATTGTAATTTAAAAAAAAATGATTTTAAACACCATATTTCATTTCTCTTTGCATAGATAAAACATGTAACAAGGTTTCATGATTCATAAATCCTAAAATATTGGGAAATCAAATATAAGTCTCATTTAAATTCATAACTCATATTTATGAAATATTTTAAATAATCTATATTTAGGATTTGAGTAAAAGAAACATTAAATGTTTAATTTAATTATTGGTTCTAAATGTTGTAAACCAGATTGCGTTATGAATAATTAAATATATCCAAACATATATAATATTTATTTTTGTTATTCTCTTTTTATGGGGAAGCCCGTGAACCCTTAAAACATGTTCTTAAATTCTTCTTTTGGTAATATATAGTTTTTCTTCTAACTTAAAAGTGTGGGAAACCCCTATGTCTCTCATCTATTCTTTATAGAAGTGATTCTTAAGGGAAAAAAACCAATTTTCTAGTTTCTTGATAAATTTGAGAAACATAGATTATTTTTTCTTAAAAGGGATAGACAATGATTAAATGATAATGTCTCTAATGGTAGTAACCTTGATTTATCATAAAATAATAATGAATTACCCAATTACTATTTCAGATTATTCTAGAGATATATAATATTATCACATATAGTTTTATAATTATTCATTGGTGAATAAATTTTATCACATACGTTATATTGAGTTAATAGTTTGGAAAGTATATTGTGTATATATATATATATACTATTATCAATTGTGGTGTATTTATTTATATTAAAAATAAAATATTTGGAATCAGTTATTGGAGTCCTTGGGGGATAGTTTGAACTGACTTATACATAGACTTAATTTGAGTGACATTTCCTTGAAAATCCTTGACATTGAAATCTGCATCCTTGAGGTAGAAAGTTCATTATCATTTAGGGATCTTGTATAAAAATGTTCCCATATTATGATTCTAAGGTTGGAATACTTGATGATTGTTCTTGGTTATGATCCAATGTGGATGTGTGCATAGACCGTGGCACCCAATTATGATACATGATTCCATGAGTATGCTTGTAGATTATTTGTTCAGGTTTCAAGTTGATCACATTATTTTCATATTTCTACTATTTTCACATGATTATATTATATTATTTTATCTTATTCACTAAAATTTAAGAGTTCTATCATTAAATTGGTGGTATTGGTCATGTTACTTGGTATAGGTGGACCATTGTGACCAAATTATCTCATAAATGGGAATTGTGAATGAATTTCCATGATGGTGAAGATGGAACTAACCCAAGGGTAGGGATAAAATGATGTCGCATTGATTACATATGATACACTCAAGGAATACTTCAATCTAGATGAAATGTTTATTCAAGGCATAGTGGATGTTGAATAACACAATCACTATATTTCTAGTGAATTTTGAGTAATATGGTTCACTTGATTCATAGAGGATGTTGAGTAGTAGGTTAATAAGACGATGAAGAGAATTTTTAATATCCTCATAGATAGTTGTTAATTATTTATGATATTTTGATTTTATTTCCATCATGGATCCAAATAAGGTATGACTTAAGATCATTATTCCCTGGTTAACACAAGGTTCTTGACATGTGATTTTCAATGGTTTTTAATGATATTATGGAATACATTGGTTATATTAGTGAATGTTTTTTAAGAATTCATTATTGTTGTAATACTATCTTTTACTAAAGTTCCCAGTTAGGATCCAAGTATCTCTGAGAGGGAAAGGGGGTGAATCAATGATGTCAATTTTCTTTTTTTCCTTCTTTTTGAAACAACCTTCACCTCCTGTAAAAGAGTTTCTTCCCTGTTGAACACACACAACCACATGAACACAATATTTACAAGGTTCACTACTCAATAAGAGTAGCTATATCCTTAGTATGGTACCGAAACAATCCAGTACCACACAATACACTAGAAAAAAATACTTTTATGTGGAATAAAATGAGTAGGATATACCCTTACACTCATATAGCACTTGGAAAACAATCCGCAAGAACGTGTGCACCATCTTAGAACAAATAGGGAATTACAGTAAATCAGTGTTTTTTTACAATTTAACATGTTTTTTCTTTGAAGTACAACTCTTCACTTTCCTACCCAAAAGCTAGTAGTAACTCTCATACGCACAAATAAATACGTGTGAAGACCCCAAATTTTTCACGCAGCCTTCTAGGTGGCTTGCATGTAAAATTCAAACCTTATGCAAAAAAAAAAACCTTTTGGCATGATTTTTTTTCCGCGTAACTCTTCTTTTTTTCACTACACTTCCTTTTTTGCGCAACACTTCACTTTTTCATGTATCACATCTTTTTTGTGCAGCACTTCACTTTTTTGTGCAGGAATTTCTTTTTTGTGTATCACTTCACCTTTTCGTGCAACACTTTCTTTTTCGTGCATCACTTCTTATTTTCACGCTCTACTCAATAATTCAATTTTTTCTGCATTTCGGAGATCGAGATTTGTCTAAGTGTTGAGAAATTTTAAATGAGGGGGTAACCTCCTATTTATAGGCGTTTTTTACCCTATGTGTAAAACCCCTTCTTACTTGTAAAACACTTTCCTGTGCATAAAACTATCTCTCACTTCTTTATATTACGTGCACCTTCCTTTATTTCCACGCACCAAGTGGATTTTTTGCGTACCTCATGAATTTTCCATTTTTCATCATTATAAACATTAATCCTCTCTTGCGCATAAAACTTCAAAGAAACATTTTTCACACAACCAATTTTTGCGCGCACAAGTCTAATGTTCCATATACATTCTGCGAACATCTCCGATTTTTCGTGCACCTCCTTCCTTTGTCATTTTTTGACTTTCTAATCACAATACACCAATTGCACGCAAAATTTCACACAGCGTTCCATATTGCGCACAAACCCAATCTTTCACGCGACCTCTTTTTCATGCACTTTGCCCAATTTTCCACACAATCCATGCCTTTTCCATATTTCATCATTCTGATCTCCATACACCACTTTCGTGCAAAATTATAAACCGAGTTCCATATTGCGTGCAAAACCAATCTTGGGTGCAGTCTTGTTTTTCGCATAATTTGCCTAATTTTTCACTCACTTCCCACCTTTTCCAAATTTTGATGTTCTGACCTTGAATCGTTCCTTGACTACAAAAATGTACACCATCTTCAAACTTTCACGCAACATCCTTTTCCAAAATCACATTTCTCCATCTCCCAATTTTCAGGCCTAAAAATTTAGAAAACACTAGAAAACAATTCCACATTAAAACATTCTTTTGTGCCACCTATAGATCATCCATTCCTCATTTTTCATCAAAAACTTCACTATCGTGATATATATCCTTTGATCGAACAACTTTAGCATCTTCAGAGTTTCCATGGAAAGTATTATAACTCTCTTTGTCTTATACTAGCATCTTTCCTTCCAATCAAAACTGAATATGACTGGAAGCATTGTTTTTCCCCCTTTCTCTCATAAGGCTTGCATCACAAATTCTCCTAACTTATGATATTTGTGAAATAAAAATTAGAAAAGCATCGTCTGATTTATCAATCCTTTACAAAGTGAATATATTTATCTTCTTTGACAACAAAAGACAACACCCTATAACAAAAAACTCTTCTCACTTCATTGCCCATCCAACTTGGTCCCAAAAATCCCCCCATTTGGATTTTATTTTCAACTAAGATTCATAAATCACTAATCTTTGTAACTTTATACATTTGATTACTTATCAAAAAATCTAATCCTATGTGAGATAACTCATTGTAGGAAGCAAGAATCATTGACAAAAAAACCATGATGTCCAAGAGTAGTGACTTGGAAATTTCTTCCTCATACTTCTCCAAAACATAGAGAAATTTATTCAAATCCTTCTCCCTCAGAATTTTTCCTCATCTTCTTTTTCACTTCTTCAACATTCCTATAATACAAAAAATTGTTTCCTACAACCACTCCAACAAAGAGTTAGAATATTTCACACACATACATGCTGAACACACAGCTTACCCACAACTCCCCCTTTATGCATGCTTCCATAAGGATAGATTTATAAAACAATTATACCCCTTGACAACACTATCGAAAGTTAAGATGAGATAGGGGACAAAAACACATACCTCAATCTTGATAATAAAGAGGTTGGACACCCATGTTCAACCTCAATTTTGCAAATGGTTCCTTCGGTAATGGTTTTGTGAATGTATTAACAACTTGTTTAGATGTAGGAATGTACTCCAACCTCAATTTATTCTTCTCCACATACTCTTTTATGAATTGGTACTTTATGTCAATGTGTTTTTAATGAGAATATTGTACTAGATTCCTTGTAAGATTGATCACACTCTTATTATCACATCCCAAAAGTAATGGTAGATTCACTTCAACTAGTAGATCTTCCAACTGAGTCTTTATCCACATGAGTTAGGCAGCAACTTGAGTCACATCAACATAATCAGCTTCAGCTGTGCTAAGAGTTACTGAATTTTGTTTCTTTGTATTCCAACTAACACAACTTTTTCCTAGAAAGAAAAATCCACCAGATGTGGATCTTCTATCATCAAAATTTCTTGCCCAATATGCATCTGAATGTCCGAATAGATAAATATTTTCTGAGACATCATACCTGATTCCAAAATTTGTTGTGCCTTTGATATATTTGAGAATTATTTTTCTAGTGATCAAATGGGACCCTTTACGAGTGCTCTAAAATCTTCCACATAAGGTGATAGCATATACGATGTCAAGTCTTGAGGTAGCCAAATATAACAGACTTCTAATAAGATTTTGAAACTCTTTATGATCAACTTTCTTGACTTCTTCATATTTAGACAAATTGGTTCCCACTATGATTGGTGTGGACACTAGTTTTGAATTTTCCATTCCATACTTCTTCATAAGTTCCTTAGCATGCTTTTCTTGAGACAGAAAAACATGATTCTTCTTCTGTGAAATTTTTAGCCCAAGAAAGTATTTAATTTCTCCTAGCATGGAAATCTCAAATAACTTATTTATCTCCTCAGAAAACCTTTCACATGATCTTTCATCATTCCAAGAAAATATAATGTCATTGACATAAAAAATTCTGATCAAATAAAAATCATGACACTCCTTGATGTAAAGATTGCTGTCAACTCTACCATTCTTAAAATTCATCTTTTTTAGGAAAGTATCTAATTTAGAATACCATTCTCTCAGAGCCTGTTTTAGCCCATATAAAGCCTTATTTAACCTACACACATAACTTTCATTGTTCCCAATAACAAATCCACTTGGTTGATCAACGTAAACTTCCTCGTCAAGGTCACCATTCAAGAATGCAGATTTTATATCCATTTGAAAGATTTTATAACCTCATTGTGAAACAATAGCAAGAAAGATTCTGATTAATTCTAATCTTGCCACCAGAGCAAAGTTTTTATCAAAATCAATGCCTTCAATTTTTGAATACCCTTTTCAAACCAATCTTTCTTTGTTTCTTATCACTTCACATTCTTCATTCAGTTTGTTTCGGAAAACCCACTTTGTACCAATAATGTTCTTATTGTCCGGATTGGGTACAAGTTTCCAGGTATCATTCTTCTCTATCTAGTCGAGCTATTCATTCATATCTTGGACCCATTCTGGATGCTCAAATACTTTATTTACATCATTCAATTCAACTTTTTAATAGATAGAAGTGTGCGTAATAGCATTCATTTTTCTTCTTGATTGAACCCTCTGATGTTGATCTCCAATAATGTTCTGAGCCTCCACTTGTTTCCTTAGCCTAGGATGCGCTATTCAAATTTCATCCTCATCACTTGAAATTGATGAGTCCGATTCTTCCTCTTGAGTAGGATTACCACTATTAGTAGCATTATCAGAATCGTTAACATGACATTCCTTATCCTGATCAACTTTTATATCAGCAAAAGTTTTCTTTTTTGTCTCAACATTTTCAATAACTTTCACATCAGCAGAATCAACAATTCTTCTTATTTATTCGTTAAAACATCTATATCCTCTTTCTTCTAGATCATATCTAAGAAAAATTCCATCATCTCCTATTTGTTCAAAATTTTCAAGGTTTACACCCTTTTTCTTTATGATTCATGGACTCCCAAAAACTGTTAAGTGTTTCAAACTTGGAGTTTTTTTCATAAAACATTTCATATGGAGTAATATCTTAATGTGGCATGTAGAAGCATCAGTTCTGAATATACACTATATTACTCATTGACTGCTTCCAATAATAATGAGAGAGACCATGTTCAAGTAACATAGTTCTCCCCATTTCAACCAGACTTATATTCTTCCTTTCAACAACCCCATTTTGTTGATGTGTGTATGGTGAACTAAACTCATGCCGAATTCTATTCTTATCAAGGTAGCTTTCAAACTATTCATTCTTATACTATCCACCATTATCAATTATCAACTTATTCACTAAATACTTGCATTCCTTCTCTTATTTCCTCCTGAAAGTCTTAAACATTTTCAGAGCATCTAACTTATGTCTCATGTACATAACACATGTAATGAGAGTAAAGTCATCAATGAAAGTAATGAAGTACTTATCTCCATTTGTTGATTTCCTGCTCATTGGTCCACAAATATTAGAATGTATAAGTTCCAAGGGTTGTTTTTAATGAATGTTAACTCTCTTATGAATGGAATTTGTAACCTTCCTTTTTTCACAAATAGTGCAACACCAATCTCTTATTCTTGATAAATCAGAAAAATCTTGAAAACTTTCTCACATTTATAACTTGAACATGTTTCTTTGACATATATGTATCATCCTTTTATTCCATAATTTATTTTCATCCACCATTCCCATGTAACAAGAGTTATGTACCTCACCAACTTGGAACAAGTTCCCTTTTATACGTTGGCCACTTGTAACTACCATTCCTTCATTTTCACTTTTAAAAAAAAACCCATATTTTCTGAAGATAAATTTGTTTCCCTCATCACAGAGTTGTGAAAAACTCAACAGATTATGTTTCAACCCATAAACATATAATTTTTTCCTAGATTTCATTTTTTCTTTCCTGATGATGGCTGATCTGACCCCTTTGATCCTTAGTGACTCATCATTTCCAAATATAACTGTTCCTTGTTTTAAGTCTTTCACATTTTTCAGAAACTTTAAGTCTCCTATCATATGAGAAGAACACCCACTATCAAGAATCCATGGATATTCTCCTTTTGTAGCATTTAAGTCGGTTTCAACAATAAGATCTTTTTTTTCTTTCTTTTCATTATTCACTTTCAGCTTTTGATATTTGTTAAGAACCTTTTGTTGTGATGGAAACAAAAAAAGACATCCTTTAGCAAGATGTCCATGATGTTAACATATTTTAAAAATAGTTTCCAATGGTTGGAACTTATTTTCAACTTTCACACCAGTCTTCTCAGATTTATTCTGAACATCCTTCATATACTTCCATTTTTGAGAGGATTGACTCCCCCTCAAACATTGTCTTCCATAACTTGTGGAATAGTAGTAATGTTGTTGATTGAACCAACACATGTTTCTAGTGTGTCCGAATCCACCAAAATACCAGAAGTAAACATATAATGAATATTTACCTCTGAAACTTCTATACTGACAGGAGTTGTGAACATGCTTCTCAACAAACTTCTTAATACAACTCTTCTTACCATCAACCTTCCGGTTTTTAATCATAACTTTCTTCTTTAGCTCATATTTCTGTTCAGAATTATCAATACCATAAGTATTAGAAATATTTCTTGACTCAGGATTTTTATGTACTTGTGATTTTTAATCATTACTAACTTTGGCCACATATATAGACTTTCTATCTTTGTTCTAATCAGAACCAGTTCTGTCTTTCCTCTTAACCTTTGAAGGTAAGATTTGTGGATCCTTATTTGGTTAATTCTGACTATAAATTTTACCAACTTCTGAGATAGATTGTTTGAAATTGATATTCATTTCATTAGCTTTATAAAGTTTCTGTTGGACAAATTCTAACTCTTATTCTTTTGCCTTCATCTTTACTTCAAGATGATCATTACGATTCTTTGAATTCTCAAGATAATTCATCAGATCATCAATATCCTTTTCCATCTTTATTTTCTCATCAGGAAAACCTTCTTGATTGTTTAATGTGAAATTTTCATTTATCAACTTCTTGTTTTCCTTCTCAAGACTTCTGATCTTTCTCAGACATTCTTTTAACTATTCTTTCAGATGATATTCAAGTTGAGTTTCTTCTTCATCCGAATTGTTTCTCCCATAATATTCATTATTCACTATTACAATAAAGGTATTATCTCTAGATTTATCAGCAAATTATTTCTTAGATTCAACTTCGCTATGATCCTCTTCTTCATCTTTAGATAAAAAGCTTCTTCTTTTTGATTTAAATAACGTTTTATCCTTCCCCTTTGAAAAATATTTATCTTTGTCAGCTTGTTTCTTTCATGACCTTCTTGGCCTTCTATCATCACCATCATTGTCTTCTACTTTATTCTTTTGAGGAAAATTAGATGCAAAGTGACCAATGTTCCACACTCAAAAATATTTCAAGGGAAGTTTTCCATTGTATTTCCCTATACCTCTTTTCACATTCTTAAAAAAAATGACAAAATTTCATCACAATTTTTACATACCTCATCTTCAGAATCAGATTTATCAACATCATCTTCTATAAGAGTCTTCTTTGACTTCTCTCTCTTTGTAGCCTTGAATGAAATTTCTCTATCAGATTTTGTTTTGATCTTTATAGTCTTCTCCCTTCTCATTTCATAAGTAATGAGAGTTCTATGAAAATCATCTAGAGATAATGTTTTAGGGTCTCTGTCTTCTAATGAAAAAACTTTAGCATCAAACTTATCAGGGAGAATTCTTAAGATCTTTTCAACAACTATATAATCTTCTAAATTTTCACCAAGACATCTGATTGTACTGACAATGTCATTTACCCTAATAAAGAAGTCCCCAAAAGATTCATATTCTCCAATTTTCAAGTCTTCATACTTTAGCCTATAGATTTATAGTTTTTCCTTCTTCACTTTTGTATTTCCTTCATATATGTTCTTCAACTTATCCTAGATTACTTTAGTTGTAGAGAAACCTTTCACTCTTAAAAAATCACTCTCAGAAAGAGATGAAAGTAAAGAATTTTTCTCTCTTCTATCATTCTCAAGATTCTTCTTATTGGAAGGTGTAAGAGGAACCTTTTCATCAATAGAAGGAAATCCATTAGTTGTAGTTTCAAGAACTTCATACCCAAGAGACATAAGATAAGGCATCATTCTATCTTTCCAGATATGATAATTCTTTACATCAAATATAGGAATACCCTTACTATTCATGCAATTCATATTCTCCATCACAACTACTCTTCAAAACATTAGTAAGGAAAAAACGAAAGCAACCTCCCACTGATACCAATTGAAGTTCCCAGTTAGGATCCAAGTATCACTGAGAGGGAGAGGGGGTGAATTAGTGATGTAATTTTTCTTTTTATGTTTCCTTCCTTTTGAAACAACCTTCACCTCCTGTTAAAGAGTTTCTTCCCTGCTGAACAGACACAATCACAAGAACACAAGATTTATAAGGTTCACTACTCAATAAGAGTATCTACGTCCTTGGTAAGGTACAAAATCAATCTAGTGCCATATAATCCACTAGAAAAAAAATCCTTTGATGTGGAATACAATGAGTAGGATATGGCCTTACACTTATTTAGCACTTGGAAAACAATCCACAAGCGCATGTTCACCCTCTTAGCACAAATAGGGAATTATAGTAAATCGGTGCTTCTTTACAATTGAACATGTGTATTCTTTGAAGTACAACTCTTCACTTTCCTACCTAGAAGTTAGTAGTAACTCCCATACACACAACTAAGTACATGTGAAGACCCCAAATTTTTCGCACAGCCTTCTAGGCGGCATGCGTGGAAAATTAAAACCTTGCACACAAAAAAAAACACCTTTGGGTGTGAATTTTTTTTCATGAAATTCTTATTTTTCACACAACACTTCCTTTTTCACACAAAACTTCACTTTTTCACGTAAAACCTCTTTTTTACATAGGACTTTCTTTTCCATGCAACAATTCACTTTTTTGTGCAACACTTTCTTTTTCACGCAACACTTCTTATTTTCACACACTAATTAATACTTCAAATTTTTCCATGCATCAGAGCTCAGGATTTGTCTAAGTGTTGATAACTTTTAAATGAGAGGGGGGTAAACTCCTATTTATAGGTGTTCTTGACCCTATGCTTAAAACCCCTTCCTGCATATAAAACTCCTTCCTACGTGTAAAACTGTCTCTCACTTATTTATATTACGTGCACCTTCCTTTATTTCTATACACCAACTGGATTTTTCGCACACCTAATGAATTTGTCATTTTTCATCATTCTAAACATTAAGCCTTTCTTTTTCATAAAACTTCAAACCCACATTTTGTACACAACCAATTTTTACCCGCACACGTCTGATGTTCCACACACATTGCGCGAACATCTCCAATTTTTTGCGCACCTCCTACCTTTGTAATTTTTCAACCTTTTAATCATAATACACCAATTGCACAAAAAATCCCACATTGCATTCTATATTACACGCAAACCCAATCTTTCACGTGACCTCTTTTTCATGAACTTTTCCCAATTTTTCACGCAGTACATGCCTTTGACATATTTCTTCGTTCTGATATACAAAAACCACTTGTGCGCAAAATTCTAAACCAAGTTCTATATTGCGTGAAAAACCAATCTTGCGTGCAGTCTTGTTTTTTGCACACATTTCCCAATTTTTCACGCACTGCATACCTTTTCCAAATTTTGATGTTCTGACCTTGAATCATGACTTGCGTGAAAAAATGTACAACATCTTCAAACTTGCGAGCAACATCCTTTTACAAAATTACATTTATCCATCTCCCGATTTTCAGACCTAAAAATTTGGAAAAGACTGGAAAACTACGCCACCATAAAATGTTTTTTCCACCTCTAGTTAATCCATTCCTTAGCATTCATCACGAACTCCACTATCGTGATATTTATCCTTTAATCTGACAACTTTAGTATCATAAGAGTTTCCATGGAATGTACTATAACTTTCTATGTCTTCTACTAGCATCTTTCCTTCCAATAAAAACTATATATGACTGGAAACATTGTTTCTCCCCCTTTCATTCATAAGGCTTGCATCAAAAGTTCTCTTAACTTATGATATTTGTGAAATAAAAATCAGCAAAGCATCATCTGATTTATCCATCCTTTACAAAGTGAATAGATTTATCTTCTTTGACAATAAAATACAAAACTCTGTAACAAAAAACTCTTCTCACTTCCTTGTCTATCCAACTTGGTCCCAACATTTAATACTCCCACCCTCTATGGGAAATTTTGTGTACGTAAAGAAATCATGTATATAGATCCCAGAAAAGATATAGTTCCCTTGACAGATGGATGAGCTAATGATCTTGGAGTTGGGAGAAATATTGGGGAATACTCCAGATGAAATTACTATTATATTTTTTTATTTACATGTCTGCACATTTACACTAGTTTGGATTCCACACTAGAATCCTATTTTATATATGACTTATATACCATCTTTTATAAAATTTTTCCTACTTTTTAATATATGTTATTATATTTAAATAATATTATTTTTGAATTGACATTGTACTATGTGTATAGTATCCCCAATAACAGCGTTCATACCCTCACTATTAATTGAAATATTCTTGCCTTGGAGAGGTTCACATGAGGTATTATAATATCTCATCTTTTCTATGAACTCCCCTTTTGAGATTCAGTTAAACATCATTCAGTTGTTATTTATTTTGTTCTTTAAAATTTGGGGTTTAAGGAATTTTTTTGGGATAAAGATAATTTTTGGGGAAGAATAACCTAAATTTTAGGGAAAAATGTTATTTAAATTAATGGAGTCTAGGGATAAATGTGTCAAAGTCATTGAGAGATCTCTATGTTTTTGGAATGCTTCAGAGGTGATCCTCTATATTTATACAGTATCTGGGATGTGATCTATTTGATATAAAATCTCACATTGTGAATGTGTTACATGATGAGAACATGTTATCGAGAATATATCATCAACTAGTTCAGAGCATGAAACATTTACACTACACGAAACTGGTTCAAATCGTGAAAAGGTAGATAAAGTTAATTTAAACCTAACGTTATGCCTTTTTTAGAATATATGACATGCGAGACATTCAAACTTTGAATCGAGGATCCACATCATGAATTCCTTGGGTACAATGTGTTTTTGTATGATGACAGCTAAAAAAACTTCATTCATCATGAAGACTCCTCTCTTGAACCCTAGGGTGAATCCATGTGAATTTTTTATTATTCCTTCCCTACCAAACATTGTATTCTAACATTAATCTTGGGTGACTTCCTTTACTTTGGTTTTCTCTTTTCTTCTATTATCCTTCATTATAGCGGTGTGATCTATTGAGATCTATTGAATTGTGTTTTTATCTTGATGTTTGTGTGATATAATTTATCCTTGTGATCTTATATTTTTTCATTCTTCATTTTCATTAACTATTAATAATTTTTCTTTTATCATCAGTTAAATGTAGATGGTCTAGAGAAAATCCCTATAGTTTGTTTATAAATGTTTAAGAGTGTGAAATACTATGTGATCATGCAGACTCAATATGTGGATTAACTAATATATTAATTAGTGATGATAATCTTGTGTTTTGACCACTGATTGGATCACTTTGGATCCTCAAATGTTTAGAGTTATCTTGTGGCCACCCCAAGGGTGAGAATACCCTTAAATAATAACAAACAAGTTATTGGCTTAAAATATTAATTAGCATCGAATGAGACCTTAGGTGATTTATTGTAATAGGATCACACTAGAAAATATATTCCATGTCAATTGAAATGAATGGATACACTTTTATATGATATGGTTTTCTACACTGGCATGATAGTATTTTAATACATAACATGATGATCAATAAGGAATTTAAAGATAAAAGGTAATTGGATGAATTTAACATTTTTCTTTATGAATTTTTTTTGTATACTAATTTCCCGTTTAACATGTATTGCATTTTATGAAGTAAATATTATAGGTAATAGACCAGTAATATTGTAATGATTATAGAGATTAGAGCAGTTACGGTATAATTCTTATATAAGGGGCTTGGACAGGTTATATTTAAATGATTATATAGAGGGATTGGAACGATTATGATATAATGCTTATAGAGAAGAGACCATTTATGATGTAATACTTATGGTTATTAGCCAGATTATTCTAAAATGATTACATATAGGGCTTGTACCATCTACTTAGTAATTATTATAGGTCTAAGATCAATTATAATATAATTCTTATAGGTATTTAGCTTAGTTATGAAGTAATTTTTATTGGTATTGACCTGATTATACTTAAATTCTTATATAGATGCATTTTCCTAGTTATGTGATTATGACATGGTCATGTGGTTACTATTGACATGGTAATGCTATATTCTTAGATATATTCTATCATATTATTGATGAAGGATAATGTTAAACTCTATTAGTCAAATAATTAATAATTATGTATATTATTTTATTGAATGGGAATAATATCTCATTGGTTTTGTTTAGACATGGTGGTTCTGACCTACTGAATTTTACTCACACCATATTTATGCATCCATTTCATACCTAACCAAATTAAATTAATGCATGTTTTGAAAAGGGAAACATAACTTGGTGTTGATTGTTTCTTTCTATATGGATTGGAACTTAGAGAAAGGACTGATGTGGGGATATAGACTAGGGTCTTAGTTTTCTTCTTTGAGTTTTTTTTTCATTTTTCTATTTTACATTCATCCTGAAACTTATCTTCATTATATATTATCATTAAATTAGTATTCATGTTATTTTTTGATCAGTTTCCTTAAATATTTGGTTTATCTCATATTTTTGTATGGTTTCCTCTATTTCCATTGATATAATATTATTTATTATTTTATTATAATTATGTACCGGGTTGTATTGTCTCCCCACTATGTTCATTACACCACTATTTCTAGTTGGTAGACTTTTGTGTATAGGGAGACTCACTTAAGGTTTAGTAAGAATCCTAGGTCTTCGAAATTAGATAGTTTCGGGTTAGGGGTGTTATAAAGTTGTATCATAGTGATGGTTTTCATTTATGTTTCATTTCAATTTAGAAAATGTGTAAAAGAGATTAAAATCATGTTGCTTCTTGGTAATGAGCTTGTTCAAGGGAGTATGTAACCCATATAAGGGGGAAATCTGAGTACCTGTGGATGATATTTTTGTTTGCAATGTTCATTTGTGATGGTTAAAATTATTTTTCTTTGGACGGTTCACATATTGTGTTACGCTATTGTTTCTTGATATTTATACTTGTTTCCTGGTATGGAGAAATATGGGCATGCATGCATCATGATTGGGACATAGGGATATGTATTGACATGAATTATTTATGATAGGGACATATTTATTACATGCGATATATTTTCCTATATGAAATATGGAAATAGATAACTATTATATCTAAAAAATGAAATGAAATAATAGTCATGTCTTTCTAATTCACTTCTTAATCCATGTTTAGAGAGACCTTGAGCCAGTGGTTCTCTATTTTTAGAACCCGTTGAGGTTGAACTTTATGTTAAGAAATAAAGTAAATTTTTTTGATTTAATTCATCATCAACATCATCTATTTGAGTTCTGGTGAGAGAAAATATGCACTCCCCTAAAATTACTGATCCAGAGCATCCTATAGATCCTGGTGATCAAATGGATATTTATCTTGGAAATAGTATCTCGAGGATTATGTGATCCATGAAAAGTGATACTGTTAAAACTATACCTTTGATGTATAAGATGAAGATATAGTTTCTATTGTAACATCATCCTACATACATTGGGTATAGAGGCACCTATGCAGCTAGGAAATCAATTGAGTTAGTATAGATGATCTGGAAGCACCTCAGGGCACTAAAAAATATTAGGGTGAAGCTTACTAGTTACATGCTTCATCAACCAACCATGCATTGGAGAGACGCTTTAGAGCATGTCAGGTGATAATAATAGTTTTCATAGAAGGAATATGAGTTTATGCTTTTGATCCACCTCTACCCTAAAATTTTGAGGGTTGAGAAGGATTATGAGTTCATACACCTGACCTAGGAGGAAATGTAGATGATAGACTATTATGTACATTTCAATGACTTGTAGCACTTTTTGTCGTATTTAACAAAAGTTAATATTTTTATTGTGAGGTGTTTTCTAGATGGGTTTCTCTATTAGATCAGGGAATATGTGAACATTTTTTCCTTGAGTGATATTTCAGACATGATGAATTAGGCTATGATCAAGAAATGTAATTTGAGAGAGGCCCCAAGTAGTCACCGATCTATTTTTAGTAGGGTGAACTAAAATATCCTCATCTAATTTAATTAATCTCCATTATGTCACTAATTTCTTAGGATATAATGTTCAAAGAAGTCATAAAATTGGGCAGTCATCTAATGAACTAGTTCTATTTTATTGCTATCAGTGTTGAATGTTTGGTCAAAAGTGGCCTCAGTGTCCATACCCTGCATTTGATTATCATGTTTACAACAGTCTAGGATTCCTCTAAAGGTTCTTTAGGGAAATGTAGTATAAGATAAGTGGTCATGGATAAAATTAGGTAAAAGAGTCTTGGAAGGACTCAACCACCCCTCAATAGATTGGTAGGTGGATTTCCACTTGATGTTCAGCTTGAGGTAGGAGATATGGTACACCAATGCAAGAGCAGTAGTTCCTTTCAAAGGGTGAAGCATAGGGGATTAAGAATGGTGCCCATGGTAGAGGGGTAATTCATCTTCATGATATGTATTCTACTCTATCTATCTTGTAAACAACACCATCTACCATAAGAGGTATGATTCATGTATCATATATTATTTTTTACATTTTTTGATATAGAAGAATCACATTCATTTATATCCTCTCTTTAGGAAAATAGATTGGGAGTGTATTTTGAAGTCTTGGTTTGTTTCTTGACCATTAACATATTTTTGGGTGTGTAGTAAGAGAATATGAAATTTTAAAATACATATTATCTAGAAATTTGTGTTTATCATTTCATTTGGGAAATGTTTGTGATATAAATGATAGATTTTGATTTTTTCTTTTTATGGCTTTGATATTTTTATACTATGATCATATTTACTATTATCATAGGATAGATACCTTTTTATCTCTAAAATGAAGTTCTTATTTTCACAAAGGTGAGTGGGATCTTTAGGATGGTCATATATGGACAATTTACTATATATTGGATTATCCTATGGATTAGTTAGCAGATATTTTTCTAGATGATAATGGAATGTATCAGGATAAATTTCCTCTAGTGGTAGCACATTTTTAAGACGTATTTATTAATTACTTCAATATCTTACCACATGAGCGGGAGATCGAGTTCATGATCTAGTTAGTATCAAAAGAAAATCCATTTTCTATCCTACCTTATAGGGTGTGACCCGTGGGGCTTCAGGAAATGAAAGTTTAGTTGGATGTCATAAAAGATAAGGGTCTCATACAACATAGTACTTCACCTTGGGGTTCTTACATACTTTTCACCAGGAAGGATTATGTAAAATTTCCATTATGTTTGGACTATCATAGATTGATCCACATGATAGTCATGAAATGATTTCCCCTTCCATGAATCGATGATATATTCAATCAATTGTGAGGTTCCCAAATTTACTATAATATTGGATTGAGATCAAGTTATCCATAGTTGAGAGTGATACAATCGGACATACCTCATACTTATTTTAGGAGTATGTATGGGTTTTATGAGTTTGTGGTGATATTGTTCGGCCAGACTAATGCACCAGTGATATTCATGGAATTGATGAATTAGATCATTAATTCTTTTATGGATCAGTTTTTGGTTTTTTTTATTGATGAAATATTAGTGTACTCCCAATAAGAATATGATAATTACCTATATATTAGAATCTTCATGAGTACATTAATATGGAATTAGCTTCATGCCCAGATAAACAAATGAAGTTTATAGTTATAAAAAGTTAACTTATTGGGTAATTTCATCTCAATTGTGGGTGTGTTAGTGGACCATGAGAAGGGAGTATCCATATTATCATGGGATTGACCCGAATATAGCTTCAATATGTAGTGTTTTATGGTTTTAGCTGGTTATTATAATTGATTTATCTAGTACTTTTTCCATCTAGAAGAACCTTTTTCCAGGATGACCATGAAATTGGAAAATTTTGTTTATTTAGATGATCATGAGAGATATTTTTGGGATAAAAGGGATGAATGAACTTAAAACAGATCCCCACCTTACCTATGTTGGGTAAGGAATATACCATGTATAGTGACACATCCAAAGCTGGACTCAGAGTAGTTCTGAAGTAGCAGGACAAAGTTATTTCTTATTAGATCTAGATATATGATACCACACGAGAGGAATTACCCTACTCATGATCTACAGTTAGTAGCAGTAGTTCATGAACTAGATGTAAGAGATGCTATATTGTAGGTTAGTGGATTGTGGTTTACATGGATGACATGATCTTAAAGTATATCTTTTCTCAGTGAGACTTGATCCATTGATAGAGGAGGTGGGATAATATCCATTTTATTTTGACGTTGAGTTGTCTTATACACATTTAAAGGGAATCATCATTGATGATTACTATTCTGAAATATGTGGATAGATATAATGTGGGAGTCTTTCAATGAGTGGTGAATGATGGAACTCTTTGCAGAAATGAATCTAGAAGTTCAGGAGTCTCATGGAAGTGTAGCTCTAACCTTGACATATATTTGACCTGTGTTTTTATCCAGATCATAGTTGAGTATTTTTCTGATCTGTTGGTCTTAGATCTGAAGTCTAGCTTCAATGGTGAAAATTCACCATCATGATAGTCTCTTGGTCATGGTAATTGTTTTCTTTACCATTCCTCAGTATGGATATCTATGGTATTGTGTGAGGTGATGATGAGTGATTTCTATTCTTCTAGACGGGCAGTACAACCAATTCAAACAAATTTGAATCGTGATATCCATATACATTACTGGAGGACATGAATTATGAAAGGGATAGTGGGATTCATGGTTAGATGCCTCTGTAGTGAGTAGGTGGAGACTATTCACTAGATTCATGTTGGTTGTTGCGATCTATTCCTATTACAGAATAGAGATAGGATGATGCCACCACAGATTTTTTCACTATATTACCCATGAAACATTACAAGAATGATGTATTATGGTTTATCATATATTGATAGATTAAGTTATACCAATTTTTCCCATAAGGGAGTCCTTCAATGTTGATGATTTTTATAGTCATTATATGACAAAGACAATTTGACTATTTGGTGTTCTAAGGATTATCATTTCTGATAGAGATCCTCATTTCATGTCTCGATACTCATGGGGTTTTCATAAGGATTTGTGATCATAGGTTCTTATAATTAAATCATGTCATCCATAGACTGATGGATAATCTGAATAGATGTATCAGATTTTAGAGGATATTTTACAAGCTTATATACTATATTTTTGTGATTCATGGGAGAAAAATATAGAACTCATAAATATTATGTTAATAACAGAATCTAGGAATATATCCACATGAAAAAATTTTGATTATTTGTTTAGTATATTTTTTATTCGACTCATTATTGGTTGGAGGCTAGTTATTCAGCGCTTGTTCAATCAAGTCTCATGTAGGAGTAATCTGAGCCGGTTTAGTTGATTCAGAAGTGGCTGGTGACCCTATAGAGCGGGAAAAATGTTACACATACTATTCGAGATGACATTCAGATATTGAGGTGGGTCACTATGTTTTCCATTGAGTGTCTCCTAGGTTGGGATAATTTCATAGTAGGAAACATGGAAATCTAGTTCCTAGGTTTTTTGGGTAATTTGAGATAGTGGGGAGGGTTGATATAGTGCCATAAATATTTTTTCCTTTCATAATGCTAAAATTCTATGCATGACATTTTTCAAGTATCATAGATTTAAAGATACCATCACGAACCTTCTCATGTGATAGATATTGATGATGTCAATCATGGTGTAGATGTATCATCTGAGGAGAATCCAAAACAAATTTTGGACTATTGGAAGAATTATTTATAGGGAAGGAACATACATCTAGTTCGAGTGCAGTGGTAGAATGGGAATTTATAGGAGGATACATGGGAGAGGGAATCTAATATGGAATCATAGTGGCCATACATGTTCCTCGATACCCCATTATGATACTTGGAGTAGCTCAGAGAAAAATTGTTAAATGGTGTTGAGGATGTTAGATCTCATATTTTCTAGGTATGTCTATATTGAGTTTTGTCTAAACCAAATTTAGTGTTTTTTTCATTTCTTCTTTAAACCATGGTGGTTGGTCCTTTTCTTTGATTGTGGAGATATTTTTCTTGGGAAAAGTACCTCAATATTGGGGATGTATGTTTTCTAAATTAAGGGAGTCCATATATACATGTGTTAAAGAATTTTGAGCGTTCTTCAAGGGTTTGAAAATATTTTGTGGTGGTTTGGGTTTTTTTACAGAATCTAGGAATTAATCTATATATTGGGAACTTTCAAATTAAGAAATAGTTACATAAATAAAACTTTTTATTGGGAAGATTCTATGAATTGGTTCATAGTTCAAATCATTTACACATTTTGAAACTAGTTCACATCATGAAAAGGTCCATCAGGTTTATTTTATCCTAAGGTGAAATAATTTTCAGTGTATACACCATGTAGGATATTCACATCATTAATCAAAGATTAACATCATAAATTCATTAGGTTCATTGTGTTTTTTATGGTAAAACCTAAAAAATCTTCATTCACTATGAAACCTATTCTCTGAACCCCATGGAAAATAAAAATGATCTTTGGGTGATTCCTTCCATACCAAGCATCTTGGTCTAGCATTTGATATCTATAAAGTTCATTCACATTGGTTTTCTCCTTACTTCATATATCCATCGATATAGTGGTGTGATCTCTTGAAAATAATTGAATTGGATTTTGATGATGATGCTTTTGTAATATAGTATTTCATTGTGATATCCTTCACCTTTTTTCTTCCTTGGTGTTCCATGTTGAGAGTGTTCCTTTGATCGAAATATAAAGGAAGGTGGTCTAGAAAAAATCCTTATGATCAATTTATAATTGTTTAAGTGTGTTCAATAATATGCGATCGTGGTGGAACAATGTGTATGTTAACTAATGGATTAATGGGTGATGATAATGAACTGTTTTTACTAATCCTTTGACCCCTTTAGATCCAACACTATTGAGAAATATCTTTCATGCACCCATATGGAAATCCTACCCATAAACAATAATGAACTTGCTATTGGATTAAAACATGAATTATCATGACATGAGAGATTTGGTGGTTGATTGTGGAAGGGTTAATCTCGAAAAAGGATTACTTGTTTATTTAGTTTATGGGAGATACTTTGATATGATACAGTTGTATACATAGGATTGATAATGTTTTAAAACATGACATAGTGAATTAAAGGGAATTGAAAGATAAAAACTAATTGAGTGAATTTAAATTTTTTGTTTATTATATAATGTTGTGTTCTTCCTCCAATCAGGTCCTGTGTTGAATGTTATTTTTAATGAATACAGGGATTAATATTCTTATGATATAACTATTATATGTCTTTCCCCAATTATACTGAAATTCTAATATAGAGGTCTTTTCTTGGATATGATGTAATACTTATAGGGAATAACCTAGTTATGTTGTAATTATTATAGTGATTGGATAATTTATGTTGAAATTATTATATAGAAGGTTTTAAATGGTTATAATGAAATTCTTATATAGAGGTAATGTAATGGTGATTTTTTAATTATTACAGGGCTTTTCCAAGTTTTGTTGTAATGTGTATAGGGATTAGCGATGTTATGCTGAAATTTTTATATTGAGGGCTTGGCCGAGTTATGTTGTAATTTCTATAGGGCTTGGTTTGGTTATAGTATAATTATTATAGGACTTTTACAAATTATGTTGTAATCATTAAAGGTCCATTATTTGGTACCTGATCATATAACATGGATTCAGGTTTGGAAAAGGGAAAATGAATTTGTTTTTTATTTTTTCTTACTGGATGGGCTAGAGCTTATAGACATAACAAACATAGGGATCCAGATTAAGGTCTTGGGTTTCTTATTTGATTTGTTTTGTGATTTATCTATTTCACATTTAGTGTGACACATACCAACATTCCATTCTATTATTACATTGTTTTTTTTAATTATTAGTTTGATCATTTTCCTTCACTATTTGGTTTATCTACTGTTGCTGTAACATTTTCACTATTTCTATTAATTTGGTACTATTTACACTATTATTATAATTCTATGAATTGAGGGTATAGTATTCACATTATATTATTTACACCCTCGTTGATAGTTTTAAGCCTTTTGTATAAAGGGATGTGTTTTAGGGGTCCAATATCCAACTAATTTTGGCTACATGACATATTTTTGAGTCGGGGGATGCTACAATTCATGTGGCTCTCTGTCTTGAACCCGATGGTTCAGGTTGGGGTGTTACAAAATGGTATTAGAGCACATTTTTTATATCTATATTTTGACCATCCTTGTATTTTTTAGAAAGAATATAGGTTATGTGGGAGTCATGTTGGAGATTTACCATGTCCCTAGTTGTCTCATGTGTAATGGACCTCTGAGATACCATTGATTGGATTTTTATTACAGTTTTATAGGATTTTCCATGCTTTTATGCATCATACTAGATGCATTACATAACAATAAATATATACACCTATTGTGTTCTATATTATTTCTCATTAATTTAATTCTTTGATGTGTTGTATTAGTTGAGGATATGTTTGTATTTATGATTGTGTAATATTTATATTTACATGTTGTGGTGATATATCTATGTAGACATTAATAATTTGAAAATAAAAAAGCTATTATATTTTGTATATATATGTCACTGTGATTAATTTTCACATAATGTGATCTTGGTTAGTTCTATGAGGGATATACCTTGGGTAATGGGAATAATCTGAGGAGAACCTTGTGTGATCCCATATACTAGTTAAGATCTGTCTTAAATGTTCTAAATGTACTCTTTGTATTGAAGATTAATCCACCCAAAATGATACTAATGTGACCACCTACTGAGATGAGATAGGATACTCTTACTAGTGAATATGTCCCCATTCCACCACATATTGTAGAGGAGTGTGATTTAGAGGATGCTCTTGTATTTACTCGAGTGGTATATCTAGTGAGTCCAACTCAACTAATATTCCATATGATAGTTCCTTAACATGGTGGAGGGGAACCAAGTTCCTTGGTAAAATACTCTAGATACATCAATATCTATCATCTACCATTCTTTTAGGGCACTGGATTGTCATAGAATATAGAGGTACAGATAGATATCATCATGGGTGTCCTTTAAAAGAATTTTTTCTATCAACATTGTGTAGTTTTTTTCCAGTTGAATAAATTTATTACATATTAATAATAGAATTAATATAATTATTAAACTTATAAATAATTATATTAACACTTATTAAATTTATGACTGTTACTATATAATATTAAAAAACATGATAGTTAAATTTTCAGTTTTTTACAAAACAAAATTTTCTGTATATTATATGTTTTAATTAAAAAAGAAATTTTCATATGTTTATAAATTTAATTGGATTAAATAGAGGATAAATTTTCTTTTACCATACCCTAATTTTTAAATAATTGTTATTTTATAATTTAAATAAATCAGATTTTACTTAGTTAAAAACTAGTTTCCATGGTAAAAAATTAAAATGGTAAATGTAAGTTCCTAATAAAAAATGACTTCAATAATTTAAAAAAATTGAATAAAAATTTGTGGAAGAGGATTTATTAATATTATCTCACTAGAAAATTATTTCTTGAATAACATCATTCTATTATTGAAAAATACTTTGTGTTCACAAAAGTACCATATTCTTCACTTATAATAGGGGATCACTTTATTCATCAAAAAATAAAACATTAACTTATAAATTTCCTTAAATATATTCACAATTTTACTGTTTTATAATTCCCTTTAATGTTATAAATCCCCTGATCATAATGTGTTATCCTAAAACCTTATTTTCCAAGGATATATCCAAGAGAAAGTATAAGGTCTCAAAATGAGTTTTACATAATCCTTATACTTTTTCTCCTTAACATTTACTTTAAAAACATATAATAACTGTAGTAATATAATGAAATATAGGCCATTATTATACTTATTTTTATTATATTTTTTAAACAAACCATATTTATTCTTTTCCATCAAAAAATAAAAAAAAAGAGCATTGAGAGTGTGTATGTGCATAGTATTGCCTCCACGAAGCATTGTTCCTTGTTCTCCATCACTACATATCGTATATAACAATAAAATTTTATTCCAAGTAAAAATATAATGGTTATGGCACTATTAATATTATATAATGTTAATATTTTACATTCTAGAAGTGATATTAACTTTAAACAATCATAATATATGTAACCAACTAAAATAAACATATCAATGTACCTTTCCTAATCTCAGTTCATTTTATAAACATCTATATAACTATCTAAATTATATTATAATATAATATTAAGTAAATAAACCAATAATTCTAGATATTTTTTATCCTAAAACACCTTTATCCAATATAAACATACAAAAATATTTATAAATAAATTGACTGAAACACCTCAAATAACCAACATAAGAAAAATAAATCAATAAATAAAAACATACGATTATAAATGGAAAATAGTTAATAAAATATAGATGAATTTTTTTCCAAAAGAAGGTATCTGAAAAACATAATTTATTTATTTAGGAAGTTAAGTTAATATGTTAAGTGAATTGCGAACAAGGTAAGGGTTTTGTATATCAATTTGGTTTCATTGAGATACAATTCATATCACCACCATCTTATTTTTTGTTATGTACATATTTTTTTTGAAATCTATGATGTTAAAAAATCTATCTCAGGTTCCACCTTTCATGGGATTTATATTCAATAGATAATGATATTTTTCAATTTTTTTCTAACTCAATATTCTTCTATTGACATACATAATTTTTATTGAACTCTATTGTTCCATGTTTGATTTATTATACCTAATTAATACATTATATTGTATTCTCACCTTAATTTAATGGTTTTTACAATTCATCCATATAATCCTATAGTCAAATGATCCTTACTTTAAATATAATGTTACTTAAAACTGTTTATTGATATCACTTAAAAAATCATGATAGATGGTTACTATAATGACCCAATTTAAATTTATATGATTTATATTTTAGCTATTTGTTATTTTATAACATGAATTTTAAATTTTTCATGGTATTTTAATTTAAATTTTAATCTTTTTTGTTATTCAATTTTTATTAATTAAATGTTACTCAATATGTATAGTTTCTCTGCTCATACTCATTTTGAAATCACGATTTATCAAATGTGATAAACCATATAATGATTTTTTATAGTCTTTCATTACATAATTAAAATCACATTCCACTCTTATTCTTATCCTTGTTGATCTCTATTTCCTTTTTTCTCTTTTTTAAATATGATGTTTTATAAAATTTTTATGCATTGTGGTTTTCAACCATGGTACTTTTAATATAATAAAAAATAAATTCTTACAGATGATATTTTATCATTGATTCCACATTTTTTTGGATATCACAGTATTTGATTTGAAAATTAAAAGAACTTATGTTTATAAACCATTAATTTCATTACATGTGTGTTAGAAGAAAATCAATTTAAATTTTGTCAAATGGACCATATTTTATACAATAATATCATTCTTTATTTTTGTGTGAACATATATTTTTGGAACCTTAATCATATCATATGATACACTCTATCTATGATTTCATAGTTTTTAAAAGAAATTATTTTTCAGATATTTTTGTAATGTATTTTATTTAAATGGATTAAAAAATCTCAAGGATATTTTTTTTCAAAATTAATTTTTTTGAATACTCCTAAAAAGTGTTTTATATATAATTCATTTTCCTTTAAAATATCTTATACTTGATCAAGTATATTCCTAAAATGTTTAAATCCACCTTTATTCTCCAAATATATTTTGCAATTCTTTTTCCATAACAGACATGATCCATCACTACCTTTTTCTTGCTTATCCATTTTCTACAAATAGACATAAATTTTATTTCAATTTCATTTCTTGTGAATACCATACTCTCCATTACCATGATTTAAAGGGTATCCACCCTGATACCATACATTTATTAATTGGGTGAAATTATTGACTTAAATATATAAAATTTATCATTATTATGTAAATACCATAAGATATATTATCTTGATTTATGGTAATTTACTTATAATGTTTCTAAATCTAATTGGATACCAATTTTCCTTCCATGGGATTATCATGTTATGATTATTCATGAAATTATGAATGATTTATTTAAGTTACTCCATTTAAAAATATATGAAACTAATTTTCATATTATTGAGTTTCAATATTTTTTTAATGAATGAGATATTGTGGAACACATATATTAGGATGATGATAGTTGGGGTCCCATATCAACCACCAATACATAGGTTAAGAATTAATGTCTCAGGATATAATGATTTTTGGACATACAAAAATTTTTAAATAATTTTTGTCTAGAAACACTTATATTTTTTTGAAACAAAATGGGACATACAATGATTTATTCAGAATGTGTTATTATTCATATGTTTATTCCATAATATTATACTTATTCATATTTCTATGTTATTCTATCATGGATCATGTTAATTTACCAATTTTCCACCCACTTTTGATTAATTCATTATTTTATTAAAAGATATATTACATGTTTTAAGATCAAGGATATTTTGGGTATAACCATCTAATTTATAAAATTTATAACCATATTCTGGTCTTACGCTCACTTTTGATCTTTGATTGTCTTTACCTTTATTTACCATGACTGACTATTTTAGGTTACTTGTTTCGTATTTTTAAATTTCTCTATATTATAGATTAATTTTATTTGTATAATGTGTCTAGAAGAGTATCATGTGTAAATAATTTGATGGAGGTGTTGAAGAATTGTTATAGTTTATGTATTTCCTTATATAGTAGGAAAAATATCTTTTATTTGAAATATATATTTATTTTATTAGTTAATTATTTTTCATATTTTTCTCCAACTATAAATCTAAAATATCACACGAATGTATTAAAATATAGTAATTACTTTAATTCATGAAATTCTGAGACTTTTTTTGTCTTTGGCACCTCAAATTTGGTATTAGAGCTAGGTTTAGATAACTTTAGATATTTTTATTTTATCAATTGAGTACAAAATAAGAGTTAGAAATGACATCAGAGGTTTATAAGATATGTTAGTTCGTAATTTCAAATGTATAGATAACCTATTATGTTAATTAAGGTAATATTATTATTTTATGTTTTTTAGGAAATATGATAAGGTAATGTTATAATGTATAGGGGATAAGAATAAGTGTTAGATAACAATATGGTGTTTTGGTAGTTCATATATTATATGGTTATCCATGAGATTACATCCATAACTATATATTAGTAACAAGATGTGGTTGTGGAATAGCTGCAACTAGGTGTAATCACCCATAAAAGGGATAATTTTAGTATCAAATCAATCTTCAATTTGGTTCATAATGAGTGGGAATAAGACTACACAACAAGATTTAAATATAGTTACCCATACTTTCCAAACATTTATATTACTTCAAATTTTATGAATATTCATTACAAAATATAATGATCCACACCAAAATCATTTAGGTGAAACATCATTGGAAACATTTTTACACAAAAAAACTAGTTCATAAATGCACAATTTAATCTCTCGTTATGTTCTTACTAGATATAGACCTTTAAATACATATCAAACATAATTCCTTTCTTCATAACCTGATTAATGTAATTATAATAAAGGTTGAGATCGATTACTAAAAAATGATTAAAAAGGTATATATAAATATAACATGATCATAAGGTTATGATAAAATGAGTATAAAATTATAATAAGCATATAATTAATATCATAAATAATAATCCTTAACCATTGTATAATTCACGACATTTCATAAGACATGAATCATAAAGGAATCATATAACATGATCCATGAGGGAATAATATTGGCTTAAGACATATTATCGTGGAATGAAAATAATAATAGAAAATAACTTCCTCAATAGTTGAGGAATACATATTAAACTATCATAATGGATTGGTTTAAATCCATAAGACATCATAGTAATTTTAGTTCACTCACAAGACTATCATAGTGGATAAAGTCTTTTGCTGAACTAGACTCACTCCCAAATATAATTTTATTTATCGCATGAGATATAAATATTTACCCAATGTGTTTAAATAGTATATAATTATGTTTTGAAAAATCAAATGATAAATATAATTTAGATGTTTCTTATAAGATAATAAAACATTCATTATATCATAACCCATGAGAAAAATTAATTTCAAAAACATTTCATCATTATATAACCTGTGGAAAAGAAAAAAGTTTCATACTAATTTTTTCTTAATAATCATAAAACATATAAAGAAATAATAAGTATGGTATCATTATACAATATACCCAATAATTTTTAGGAAACATAAAAGTATGACATCTTAGTCAAAAACTATTTTAAAATATCACTTGGAACATTTCTTGAGGAAAATATTATTTTCACATTGAAATCGATTATTTAAAATCTAAAAATTTCTAAATATTAATGAAATAACATTATTTAAAATGATGGTTGAATAATTAAATTTTTTTCTTCAGAACATTTAGTGTTCATGATGAAGGGTAATTCCATTCATTCCATACATGTTTTAAAAAATTATTTATTCCACATGTTTTTTTAAAAAATGAAAAAGTTCCTTCTTTAGAAAATGATAAGAATATTCCTTTAAAACAATATTTTTAAAATCATGTATTTGGAAAAAATAATTTAATAAAATCATATTAGAACATTTAAAACATTATTGAATTATTTTTTTATAAAACTTGGATATGGTTAAAAAATGTATTTTTATAAAAGAGAGAAATAATGTCAGTTTTTATTAAAAGAATTATTTCAAAATATTGTGTACTTAATGTGAGAAAAATGAATGAAAATACTGTATTATCATGAAATAAGAAAATACTATCAAAATTAATGTGTTTATTGATAGGTATATCATATTTTCTCATTATCAAAAACCTAGAAAATATTGATAAATAGTGGGATTGTAACATAAAACCCTTACCTCTGGTCTGACTTCCATCGTACATGTTCGAACCAACTATGTAGTAAATATTGATTGTTTATAAATATATTATATAATGATAATAACATATATAATATCATATATTATATACTTTTGAACTTTTTCAACGTTTTTATTAACAATTAAAATCTATGTTCAGGGTGATAACTGCTTTATTTCTCATGTATGTTTTGGCTTGGTAGTTTTGGTCTTTGTCCTCATATCATGGATCCATCATCTCCAAAATGATTTTATTGATATAAATTTAATATATATTTATTATTAACATATTTATTATTATATATGAAATTTAGAGATATAAAAATTAATTACACCATTCTTGGAGATGATAGGTTATACGTATGCATGAAAACAGTTTTCACTTTTCGACAGACAGAATGAAAGAAAGGTAAATAATAATTCACTATCCCAGAATAATTTTTATATCATATAAATAATATATATACCTAAAAACTCCTTATTACCATCCATGTAATGAGGAAATGAAAACCAAATCCCATTACTCTATGTAGGTGGTAGTCCACATATGCACATGAGTGGGGCTATCATTTTCCAATAGATTAAAATGAAAAAAGGTATATATAAAAATATCAATCCTGAAGAATAATTATGTTATAAATAAAATATATATAAATTAAAATAATTTAAAAACCCATCCATTAAATATAATTTTGAAAAATAAATTGTATCTCTGCATGTTGATGACAAACCGCATGTACGCATGAGCGATACTTTCACATCAAATTTGATGTGATAGAGGGTGGATAATGGTGGTTTAATTATCAGAATAAATTTTGTATATATATAGGATGATTTTGATAATATTTTATGATAATTACAATATATTTATAGTAGTTAAATGAGGACATACAAAAGCAATGTAATTGGTTAAGGTGAATACCTCTTATATGAAACAACTCTTTTATATCTTTTCTTAAAGCTCATATGAGTAGTCTTTTGGGAAAACTAGATGCTATTTAGTGTTTTTGGGAATGTTGAGAAGTTTGTTTTAGTGTTTTGTGAATATATAGGTTCAATAATGTGTAAATTAGAAAAAATGGGTTTCCATTTATAAGGTAGGGAGAGAAAACATTTGGAATTTCTTAAAAGAATAAAATATAATAAATTCATTCATAAGAAAATGATTTCAAATTACAATTAATTTAAATAAAAAGTGTCTAGGTTTGAAATAACATCATAAAATTAAATATATATTGGGTTTTGTGTCATTATAAACCATAACATTTTTATTAATACATTCTTTTACCCTTTTTTACCTTAAAATTTGTAACAAACATTTTAAATAAATAGGGATAAAGATGTTACCAAAAATAGAAAAGAGACTCATAAATTGACCATGGTTGATATGTTTAACCACATTCCATTCATATAAAAGAATATACTATTTTGAGTAATTTTAAATCATTTTATAAATGAATTTTAATTATAAAATATCATTTTATTCAATTTTGGATCTATTCATTAATTCTATATTAAAGGTAACACGATAAATATATAATTCAAATATAATATTTACAAACATCACTAATATGTCATATTTATCTAAAAAATCACGAAACATAATAATTAACATAAATTGGATTACATTAAAAGAAACTAAAATAATATATTTTTTATTCTATTAATTGAATATATATTGTGTCAGTATTTTGTAGGAATTTAAGTTAATTATTCAATTACTAAAAATTATAAATAAATTACTATGATCATAAAAATTTATTTATCATCGAAATAAAAATTTATAAAATTACATATCCTCTTTTTATCCTTATATAAACTTTTTTGAGATATTAAATTCAAGAAAGTGATGTTTTGTATTTATTCTTTTTGTAAATTAATACAAAGTTCATTATCAATCAAAAAACACTCCCAAAAATTCATAAATTCATGTTTTAGATAAATTTTAATGTATTTTCCCAATGACTTCACACTATATCAAATGTTTACCCTTACCAGGGGGATATAAATGTATTATTTATACTATTCGTATTTAAAAAAATAAAAGGAAATTATTTACCAACATTAATCCTCATGATTAAAAATATTGAATCCAATTTTCAATATCCAATCTCTTAATGCAGGATAAATTAATTTAACATAAAAACATGAAACACCATGTTAAACAATTTTTCAAAAAAATGCCTTTTTAATTATAAATCTATTTTAATACCAAATTAAACCACAAAATTTATTCCAATAAAATAAATTAGATTATTCACATTATAAGAGAACTAATTTTAATTTGAAACCATTTTATAAAAATATATTTTTTTAAATACTTGAATAAAAAATATAGTTATAAAAAAATCAGTATTTTTCACTTTTCAATGGAAAATAAATCGCTTCAGAAAAACCAAAATTTTCACCATAATCTATTCTTTATATGATGATTTAAAAACAAAAGTTTATTTTGTCAATAAAATTTCTAAAAGTGTAAAAAAATAAAAACTCTTATAAAAAAATAAATAAAAAAGCGTTTGTGAAGGAAATATATTTTATAATGAAAAATATAACATTACTAAAAATTGAATCCTTAGTACCTAAGAATAGATAAATACATTTTTATTTAGTAGTACCATAGTGTATATATATATTTATCAGTATGATTTTATCCCTATTTAAACCTTACGATTTAAAGACTAGGTGATAACTATGACAATAAATAAGAATATTTTAATAGTAAATCATTGTTCATTTAAACTCAGTGTTGTGTGTAATGAAATATATCAAATAAAAAAATTATAGAACCATATAAAAAAGGCATATTTGAGACAATGAGTATTCAAAAAAGGATATAATGTTTGATAATGTGTATGCCACATAAAATCAAGAATAAACAAACTAAATGATATTATTATTTCAATAGGACTGTTATAACATAACCATTAAATTAATGGGTATAAATAATATTAACCACATTATTATATATATATCCTTATAAATTAAAATTTATTGATTAATACTCCAGAAATATGCACTCTATTTTTTGAAAAGTCATTTTATGCTTCTAAAAAATGTTATCTTCAAAATTTTTTTTTGGTATTTTATTAGAAAATAATAAGTTACTTTTTGGAAGATTTAAAAAAATTGTTTTATAAAATGAAAAAATATTCTTAAATCAGCATACCAAAAATATATTATGGTAAAATTTTGACATTTTTATAGAAATAATGTTTTTCTCCATGAATAGTAAAATATATTGATATTTATTCAATCTATATTTTATTTTAAAGTACTCATAATGTAAAATTATCTTATGGATTATTATAAAACATTTAGTAGTTATTTTTGTTATAAAATAATAAAAATATGGTTTATTTGTTGAAATTTATACTTGAATTTAGTATTTAATTTTTTTTACCAAAAATGTAATTTTTCTGAAATACTATTTTTATTATATTTTTCTACATTAATATTAAATAAAATACTGTAAAATAATTTTTTTTAATATTGAAATATTTATTCAATATTTATAATCAGGTGATCTAAAATTTTTAAACATTTACCTTTTAATTTTGGTTAATATGAATTTTAACCTTAATTGTTTACTACCATGATAAACGTAAATCAGGTAATTAATGCTAGAAATAAAATTATAAGGGCTAAGTAATTACCTTTAAAATTTACACATTTTTTTATGATAATAAAACTCCCATAATAATAAATTTTTGAATATATGAAATTTTTAGTCATTTTTACATGATTTTGACCATTATAATATTTAAATGGATATGAAGCCAAAAATGTCACACTCTTGCATTTAATAGTTATAATATTTTTAAAGTATCGATAAATATAGGATAGATTTTTTTATAAATAAAAATTTTAAAGATAAATTATTTTTAATCACTGTAATTTATTTTTATGTTTTATCACATATATAATTTCCTTAAATTCTTATGAAAAATTGACACGATTCTTGTCCTCATAGTGAAAAATCAATAAAATTATTTCTAAAACACTAAATAAAATATTATATGAGTAAATTTTTATATTCCATGACTTTTTTGAATACAAATTACATAATATAGAGTTTTTATGAATTTTATTGAAATTTCATTGTTTCCTTGTTGTTTTAAAAGTAAAATTAAATGAATTGTTCCCAAATTACCATTAATGTTATTTTATAATAAATAAGATTGTATTAAATGATATTAAATTAATAAAAAAACTATATTTGGATTTTTTTTAGTTGTGTTAAAAATATCATCCATGAAAATTTTATGGCCCTTTTATCCTTTTTAGTAACTATATTAACCCCTTAAGTGTAAAAAACATTGAAATTGCCTTAGTTGTTTAAGGGGTTAACGAATGGTTAAAATAAAAATATAGGGGTTTAAGTTTGATCAAAACTACTCAAAATTTCATTATATCATACTATTTTGAATAATATACATATTATTTAGTATATTGTAATTTTTGGTCCATTTTGAAATCCAAATTTGTTTATGTTAATTTAATATTTGACGAAATTCCAAGATTTCCCCTCCACTCTCTTATAAAATGTCACCTATTCTTCTCTTTTCCCCAAACATAAAAAATATTCATTCTTAATTAACTCCCAAGAAACATTCCTCCCATCTATATACACATCATATAAACCTCATCAGAGAATAATAAAAACTATATAGGTATTATTGTGTAAAGAAAAGGAGGTTTTGTAAATAAGAGGTATAGTTCATAACGAAGAGTTTTTTATTTCTTCTTATGCAACCATAAAATATTATTTAACCATACTGAAATAATAAAAGATATATATTACACATAAATAGGTTTTTTATGTTAATTTATCAAACTATATCCATCTATTCTTCTATAAAATGAGAAACTAATATATCATTCATGTTTACGACAGACTACCGCCTCACTAACCGATATAATTTATTATCTATCCCCACCCCTCATAAATGGTTATAATTATGAAATTAATGTTTATATATTATATTAATGACATATTTATCATTATAAAAACATATTATATTATTTAATTTCTTCCCTTTCCATTCAATGAAAAACTACAGCGTTGTTCGTGCATACGTGTGGACTACCACCTCTACAAAGCAATGTGATTAGTTTTCATCACCACGTCATATTGATTATACATATAAGTATATATAAATAATTAATACGGTAGTAATGATATTATTATCACTATGTAATGATAAAAGTATAGATAACTTCTTTCTATAATGATCATTAAAAAATGGAAATGTTACACATTCCCACGACTGACCAACTATTTCCATGATTGCAACATAATTAATTTTTGCAACCATCTTACCTAGTTGGATTTAAAAGTATAATTGATATATAAAAATAAAAATAAAAATAATAATCATATCATTATTATTATTATATATATGATTTAATAATTAATTATTTGACTAAATTCAACATAATGATTTAATTTTTTCTATATGAGCCAAATATCATCAAAACATATAATGTGAACTTAAATGATTAAGTAACTGTATAAAACATGATAATAAGGGAGATAAATGGAATAATAAACTTGAAAATGGATTTAAAGAAACAAAAATCATTAACATAATTTTATTATTTAATAATATAAGGAACTCATTTTATGGGTTAGGCTTGATATAATGGACTTTTTTTTTAAAAAACTATTTTAATGTTTCTATTATGCCTCAAGATTTTAAAAGACTAACATCATATTTAACATCTTATATGAAATGAATCACCAAGATTAGAAGAGAATATGACACAACGATTCTTGAAAATATATTTATCTTAAAATAAATTCAATATCTGCAATAGCTCATGATTCACACAATGCCATATTTAAACAAAACATGATACTTTATTAAAATATTATCATTTAAGCATGACTAGTATAATAAAGATAGTAAGTTTGTAGGTATGAATATGGATAATTTAATTATTAAAATTTTTATTTTTACATATTTATAAAACAAAATAAATAGTTATATATTTATTATAAATAAAATAAGAATCATTATAAAGAAAAATAAATATTTTAATGAAAAACTATACTTAAAAAATGAAATTTTCTTGCTCTTTTCCCACATAAAATAAATAAAAAATTTACCATTATAAAAAATTTACCTAAAAAATAAAATTCAATTTTCTAATCTAAATTTAATTATTATCTTTTTTTGGACATTTTTTATCTTTCTAAAAATATTAATTTCTTTATAAAAGGTAAAAAATAAAGAATTTTCAATGAAAACTGCCTTTTCATTTAAAATATTTACAAAGATAAATTATATTTTATTCTAGTTTAAATATAAATTAATTTAATTATATTAAAATTTAACTAATTTATGTCATTTAAATAATTTTCGTATTAAATTTTTATATAAAAATATTTTAAAAATATTTAATATTTTCTTTAGAAATACTATTCTTTCGACACACCTGTGTGTTTAATTTTAAATTTTATTCTCTCACTTATGTGAATTCAATTTTTTAAAAATTGGTGCCATATTTTTAGTGAGAGTAAATTATATTATCTTACATCATCATCTTAATTTATCACCGTAATAAATAGTAAAAACAATAATAATTAATTATCACAATTAAGGTAAAATTGTGTTTACCAGGGGTGAAACTTAAAAGATATGGGTTAAAATTACTGAAATATTGTCCAAAACCAATTGTATGACCATATTTATACCTTATAATCTCTATATTTAGATAATGGCTCAGTTTGGATGATTATTTCATGATAAAAATGTGGGTATCACCCCTCTCCTCCCATCATAAAAAATCCAAATGTCTTTGGTTAATACATGAAGTTATTAAATTACATACTTACTTATCTCATAACATCCTATAAGACTTATTTAATTAGGAATCCCTTTTATGAATGATTTAGGTATAAACATTACAAATCTCTATAATGAATTGGTAAACTTATGAAACATGAATATTTGTTTTATTTATTCTTCCATATCCTTAAAATCATCATAATATATGATAATATAACAATAATAATATCCAGTATATAATGATATGTTATTATGTTAATTTAATAACCCATATCCATCTAAACTTCCATTAAATGGGAAATTAAACTGTCGATCATGTTTATGGTGGACTACCACCATGTGAACTGATTTAATTCAGTTTCCATCACCAAATTTAAAGGCTAGATTTAATGAGGTATTTAACATATTAATACAATATCTATTAAATTATTTTAATTCTATAATTTTTTATCATGTATACCTTCTTACTTTACATTCCATGGGGGATACGATAATGTTGCTTGTGTGTACGGTGGACTACTACCTCTTGAAGCGACGTGATTAGTTTGTATCTTAATCTTTACAAGGATGGTAATATGGTTAAAATTAATTAATATATGTGATATTAATTACTTAATAATAATTTTTGAAGTATAATATTATATCTAAAATTTTTACCTCCCAAATTATTGGAAAATAATAACGTCACTCTTTTGTACATGTGGACTACCGCCTCCACATATAGATGTGAAATTATTTTCATTTTATTTTTAAATGAAGGGTAATAAGTATGGATTAAATTAATATAAATTCATTACAAAACATAATATTTAGTTTCAAAAAGGTAATTATCATTTTTCCTTTCATTCAATTCATTAGGAAAAATTGAAACAATGTTCATGTGTGCGTACAACTTACCATCTCAATGAATAGTGTATTTAATTTTCTATGTCTAACTTATATACTAAAATAATTACATATATAATGTATATGTGTGATACTGAAATCATTTTTAACATTATGGAGATGTTAAAAACATGTTCAATAAAAGAGAATTAAAATTACGGAACCAATACATACATGAAAACTGAAATAATTATCAACCAAAATAATGGTGTTAATTAATAATTGATGATAAACGAATGATAAAATACTATAAGTATATCATATATGTTATAATATATATGATTATGGTTCTATAATTTATTTATAATAAACATATAATTATTATATTGTATTTGTGAGAATATATAATGGATGCTAATTCGGGGGGTAAGGGTTTCATGTTGCACATATACTCTCGTGAGACATATGCTAAATTCACCCATTTATTCTTTTTTGTGGTGTATATAATACCCTTTTGGTAATACGTATCCTAAATATTTAAATATTATTGTCTCTAAAGATTCATTTTATGACTATTTATTTAATTATACCTATGATTTAGAAGTTAGCACAATGGTAAGGGTTTATTTAACATTGTCATCATTATTCAGATATTTTTATGTTTAAGTATTCCTTGGAAGATTTTTTTGTATTCCAATATTAAAAAAATATTTCTATCTCCTCTGGTAATTCATTAAATTTTCAAGTAATAGTTTTATTTTCCCACTCTTTGGTACATAAAATGATTGTGAAAATGCTTTTAAGAAAATCCGATTTCATTTCTCACTTTGGTTGAGAATCTTATTTCTTATAAATTTTTTTTAAAAAAATTATTTCAAAAAAGATTTTAAAAATTAAAAAAATGTTTTACTAAAGACATTTTTCCCAATTTTTTAATTTATAAAAAGTGTTTTAAAATTAATCTTTATGTAGTTTTCTAATCAAGGATAATTTGGATTTTAAAGAAAATGTCAAATGAATCAGTATTTTAACATATACTTCCTTAGTGGAATTTTTCACCATCAAGAAATCTCATTGATTTAAATATTAATTTAAAAGTATAAAAATTTATTTTTAAATAAAATTATTTTCAAAATATTTTGTAATATTTTGTAGTATGTTTTAAAAATATTTCCAAAGTGAAAAGGTTTAGATCATTAACAAATGTTTTTAATTTCATTTTTATGTTATTTATATTCATCAATGTCATCAATCATTGATTGTACTCATAATCCTCTAAGGATATGTTATATTCTTACTATGTACATTATTTTTCTAGATGGTTTATGAAAAGTATGACTGGGGATGTAAAATTTTATTACAATTCACCATATTACTCTGTATGGTTTATGATTATGTTTATTTGATCGGGATAAGTATTAATAATTTATATTAGTTATTCAATATGAATGTTTATATTGTTTCTATTTCACACCATCCAAATGAGGAATTAATTTAAATGAATATGTGATGGGTGGGGACAGGTTATAGATATCCTCTTTATGCATCAAAAAGTCTCAGGGGAAAAATTAGTTTTATAAATTAGATTGCTTCTACCAAAATATTTAAATTACCTTATAAATGGGCTTGATAATATGTTTAAGATGTATAGAATTATGAATTCCCTCATTAGGAGATATGTTATTTAATTCCATGTGATAAAAAAATTAGTTTGAATATCTATGGATAAGTTTTAAACTCATATGATTATATGTACGGATTTATTTGACCGTCCCATATTCCTTTTATATTATTCACAAGATATTTTTAATGCATTGGGAATAAAAAATCATTTTTTGATATTCATTTCATGGAGTAAGATATGAAGTGGAAATTGATATAATAAAAACCAAAGGATGAAACTATTTTTCTGAAATATAAATATATCTTCTAATTATATTTCCTTGTATTATAATATAATAAAATAATTCCTCAACTTCAGGAAATGGATCTTGAAAAAAAGTTATCATATTATCTCCATATCCAATAAATCAAATGGGTTTTTAACTCATCATAGATTTAGGGACTTTAGGTGTAACACCCCTAGATTTTATAGTGTCTCATCTCTTCAAACTAATTAAATAGCTTGTGCGACACGCAACACCGATTTCAAGCGCACCACAACTTACCAAACTATCCGTTCAAAAAGTTATTATGAATAATATCAAAAACATTTTGAATCATATATACTATATATAATTTTATCATCCATATTATGTGTTTCTAAGACATAATATAAGAATAAATTCAGTTTTTTCAGATAAAAGATGTATTTTTAAGAAAAATGCAATTTTAACACCTTTTAATGGAAAACCCTTTTTAAAATAGATATTTGATACTTTTATAAATACAATTTAATGAAATTAAATTATTATTTATAAGCAGGACATAGAAATTTAGTTTGGATAAATTTTTGGTACTTTTCTGATAATCATATTTTGATGAATAGTGAAAAATACTATGTTTTAATTGAAAAAAACATTTTTAACAGAAATAATTTATAATGTCAAATTATGCATTTGAATGGTTTTGACGTATAATTATATTATATTTTTATCATTTAATACAATGTAGGTCATTATAAGTAATTTCACATTTATATTTAACATAAACACATGTCAATATTTTGATAGTTTTTTACTTTATAAAAACCCACCTTTTGGTTTTGACAACGAGTATTAATTTTAAATTAATTAATGAAACTTATAGGTTTAGAGTTTTTTAAAATAAACATCATTTTTGGATTCTAAATATCAAAATTAGATTATGGTTATTTTTTGGTATTTTTCTGAACACATTCAATTTTTGATGAATAGTGAAAAACACTACGATATTGTTTAAAACCAACTTTTTATTTAAACAATTATTTATTTTATTTAAATTTATTTTAAGTAAAAGTAGATATATAATACCTGTATAATTTCAATTTAATTTATTGGAGTCATTTTATTATAAAAATAGATGTATAAATTTTTATTGAACTTTTTACTGTCTTTTACCCATCTTCTAGGAGCATTTACAAATTTACTTAAAACTTAATTTGACCATTTATGTGAATTGAATTTAAAAAATATGAGAGAAACGGTTGATATCAGTAAGTAAAATTTGGTTCAATAAGATGAAAATAATTTTAGGCAAACTGTTCCTTTTGACTTTTATTTACCACAGTTAAAAGTAAATAGGGTAATTAAAGGAAAAATGATATTATAATTACCCTAAAACATGTCTTATTTATATTGGATAAGTGAAATTCGACCAAAAAAACCTCAGGAATAAAATATTATCCTTTATTTCTACTTGTATTATATTAGGATATTTATTATTATTTTATTTAAAGAAGAGTTAAAAGTGTTAAATTCAATGTTTATTAACTAAACCATTTTTAATATAGGGTTATACATAAGATAAATTAGACTATAAATATTAATTAGAAATATAAAAATATTTCCTATATAATGGTATTTTATTTATAGTTTTTAGACATTAAATAATTAAATTTATTTATGAAATAATGATGATACAGTAATTACCTTAATAATGAAAGATTAAAATAATTGATATTATAAATATCCAAATAAATGTAAATTGAGACTTATGATAAATTAAACTAATTTTATAGGTTAATATGACATGTTAGGGTTTATTAGATAAATATTTTTAAGTGATAAGGTTGTTAGGCCTTTCACAAAAACAAAATACCAAATAGTGTCAAAATTGACATAAATTAATTTTTAAAACAAATACTATATTATTGGTTGATAAAATATTTCTAAAAATATAAGGCTCAGAAAAGGGGATTAAATAATATTATATATGTCATTAATGGATCAGTTTTGGTTCTCTTTGAAGTTTATAGTATGTTTATTAACTATATAGTGTAATAATAAAAGCAAACATGATAAAAGTTAAACTATTTAACCAAGAGGTAAATCTAAAAGATAAGGTTAAAATGGTGACTTAAACTTGTCTAAACCCTATTGGTTGAGAGGATTTCAATCCATAACCACCTAAGGCTCAAAATAAATTCATTCTGAGCCATTATAAACCAAATATGATTGTATAATAAATTAAAATTTAAATCTTTTCCTAAAGTGACCCTCACCCCTATAATAAAATTAGAGTTCCCCTTCTCTCAAAATCACACCTCCAAATCCATTTGGCTTGTAAATATACTACACCAATATCCTCCCAACATCCCTCACATCAACCTAGAGTCCTTAGTTTGATCATAAATCTAACCTATGGAGCCCTTTTTATCAACTCAAAAGTAAAAACCCGAAGAAGAGGTAATAATTTCACCACCCTCTTTCAAGTTCTTTTCTTCATCCACATCCCATTTAATTGTTTTTTCCATACCAAAATAATAAAATCTATACCTCCTACATACAGTGATTTTATTATAAATATGGTACAACCATATTCGTTATTCTATCCATCCTATAAATGACAAAGTTATGATACGTGCGTACGTACGACTCACCATCTCCACATCGTGGTGTGGTTTGTTTTTCAAGCACTTCATTTTTGGATGAGTATAATAATGAGTATAACTGATGTAAATAATAATTATAACATGTTAAGGATTTTGTATATATGATATACCATCCAATTACATACGATTTCACTGTGAATATAATGATATTGTCGCCTGTGCGTATGTACGAATTACCATCTCTACGAACGCGATGAGATTCATTCCCTATCATAATCATTCAAGAATATTTTTTTTTTTATTAAAAATAAATTTTAAGAACATAATATCATTCTGGTTATGAATCAAATACATCCTATCCATAACAAACATGGCTTACGTAACCAATCATATAAAGGAAAACATATTAGTTAACACCTGAAACGATGATATTACTAAAATATTATTAACAAAGCAATATTGGAAGATCATATATGATATCATATTTATGTATATGATTCTTTTATAATTTAACAAAAATTGTTTAACTATTATACATGGGGTTAACGTACCATCGACCAAGTAAAAGTACAAGGTAAGGGCTAATTCAACAATATATTCATTATCTGAGGTTGTTTTTATGTGAGTATCTGCTGGGACCTCTTTGTCATCCACATCCACGTTTCATAAAAATATTTTCCAAATAAAATTTTAAGGTTTTATAGAATGGACTCTTTAACTATATCATCATTTTAAATAGTTTAAATATTTATTCTTATAAATCATTCTCATTAATGTCCATGTTTTCAAAATGGATTTTAAGGATTTATTTATATGGACATTAATGTTGTTAAAATGTTAATTCATTTAAAAAGTTTCAAAGTGGTATGGGACACTTTGATTCAAAAAATGACTTTAAATGTCTTCCTTTCTAAATTGTGTGACTTTTAAATGTTTTCATGAAAAGGGGATATTTCTCTCAAAGAGTTTTAGAAATAATTTCCATTTATGTCAACATCCATTGATGGATTCTAAAGTTGTTTGAAGTTGATTTATTATGATTCAAATATTCCATATTGTATTGAAGGTTTTGTGATAATTTTGACTGTGGATGTGTTATTTTTATACCATTCTGGGTTTATGGATAAAGTATTGACATTTTATATGCTAGTTTTAATATGAATGTTTATGTTATGTTTAAACCTTTTCATATGAGGAATGCATTGGACTTAGTAAGTGATAGGTGGAGCCCACTATAGCTCCACGATGCATTGGTAGGTATCATGAGACAAACTAGTGTCTTGGAACAAGGCCTTGAGAAAATTGTATTTGTAGTCTTGGCACAAGGCCCTGACCATGTGGTTATGATGTCTGGAATTATGCATTCCATCATTACGAAATTGGATATTTGATATTGTATGTTATTATTTAACTAGTATAATATCCATGTGAATAAGTAAATGGAATTATTTGATTTATATTAACCATATTATGATGAAGTTTAAGTTTAAAAATATTGTGTTTTAGTCTTATACATTTCCTTAAATGTTTATGATTATTTGTTGAAGTTTATTCTATATTTTTATCTTTACTGAGAATCTGAGGTCACCCCTTTCTATGTTTTATTTTTCCCAGGATGTGAAGAGGTATATTATGACTGACTTACAGGGATAGTCTAAGGGATATGAATGTGGTCAATGGATATAATGTTTTTTTTCAATTTATAATGTAATGTAACGTTCATGTATGTAATCTATTTTCCAAGACTATTAAACTTATCGGTCCTTCAGGACTTCATTCCTTGAAATCCTAAAAATGTATTAAAATAATGCACCAGATCCGAGCTTTTAGGGTCGGGGCGTTATAGTTGGTATCAGAGGAAGTTTAGAAACATCCTTGGAAATAGATTTAGATAAACTCTAATTAGAGAACATTACCCTAAGATAGAATTTGAGGATTACTATAGAATAACTTCTTAGAATTTTGGTAATGTAGAGATTTTGTGTATTTTCCAAGAAATACATCCCTATCTGGATACAATTAGGTAGAGGCATCTCTAGAAAAGATGTACCTAGTAGTGGAAACTCTGACAAGGAGTTTCAGAATTGACCCATGGTATCCTTGTACATGACAACGAGCCTTGCTGTACTCTTGGTTATGACACTCCTAGGGGATATACTTAGGATAATTCACATTTTAATTACAAGCCATTATAAAGGATTTAGGACTAAATACTTCCTCAAAGAAAAAAATTTATGATTATAGATTATATTCATAATATATTCAGTTTACATTAGGTATTTTACAAGTTTAGAATTATGCATTGCGATTCATAAACTAACATAATGTATGCCATTGTTTAGAAATAGAACCTAGTAGATGGAATGAGAATTACAGCAATACACATGATCTAAAGATTAAGAAGGATCATATATTTCATGGTATTATGCCAACATTTATAAGGGAAATATAATCCCACATATTCTCATCATATAAATAAATAGTATCATGTGTTAATAAGATATGTAAAGAATTCTCTAAGTCCTACGACTTTGAAGGGAAGAAAGATAAGAAAAGAATGGAAGAGAGAAAGGTTGATAAAGGGAAGAAGGGAAAGAAGGATTTTACCATATGTGATAAATGTGGAAGGAATCACCTTGGTAAATGCTTGAAAGGAATGACAGTTTGTTATAAGTGTGGAGAAAAAGGAAACCAAGTACGTGATTTAAAGGGTAATAAAAATGTTTCAAATGTACAATGCTTCATCTGTAAGGAGTTGGGACACTACGCAAATCAATGTCCAAATCATAAGAGTATACCACAAATGCTGCTATTGGATAATGATCAAGTTATGATACTACTGAAGATGAAGAGGAATGATTAGAGTTATTATGTTGTTAAAATATTGTGTCATTTGATTATCGTATTAATGATGTACATGTTATAAGAATTATAAAGTATATAAGTATTGTACTACAATACTATTTAATTAAGGACTTGAGATTGTGTGTAACCAAGAAAAGTGACTCAATAGTAGGTTAATATTTTTGGGAAAATATATGGTTGAGGGAAAGATAAACTATAATATGGTTCTGATACTGAGGTAATTTTTTTTGGATAATATATGATTAATTTGGATAAATTATATTGGATATTCTTGACTACCTTGAAACTGATTAATGATTTGTATATTCCATTACTGTTGGAGTTTACAACATTTTTGGATAGAAGGAGTATATCCAGTATTCTATAAGGAATAAGGGAGAATGAATGTAATCAAAAAGGTTTTATGGTAATTCAGGGTGTTAAAGTGTTTTAAAAGAATAAATGATGAAGGTATTCACATGTTATTACGTGGCAAAAAGGATCTTCATTGTGTTTACCTTACTTATAAATTTTGGACTATGAATTTGGAAAGAAGTATTTTGGATAAGTCTAAAGGTTGTAATGGATTAAGTTTTACATTGAATACTATTATTATGGTTAAAACATTTCTTAATATTAATTTTGGATTGTTATAAAAAGGACAACCTGGAGGTCAGACGACAACCCGTCTCGTCCGGAAAGGCTGTGAGACTTGAACCCACAAGTGAAGGGTGACAAGGGTGAATCACCTACCACTGGCCTATGTGATGTCTTGGTTTGTATAATGTAGTTTTATATAGTATGACAAATTAATTATAAATTCATTATTGGAACCCCATATGATTATAATAAATAGAATATTTTTTAATTCTATGATCTTTTGGAGTGAAAGATATATTTGTGGTAGGAATTAGTTGAAGGATGAAACTATACTTGTCAAGTATATATATATATTTTCTATTATTATATGAAGAAATTAATTCTTAAACATTAGGAAAAGAGATCTTAAAACAAAAAATGTGTTATCCTAATACCTTATGTTTTGTTGAACTGATGATATTTTAAATAATCATAGATCGATGGGTTTGAGGTCCTCAATTGTACACTTGTTTGTGATTGATGACCTCAATCAATCCCTATAAATATTTACATTTTTTGTCAAATTAATTGTATCTATTTTCCACCAATGTTCTCTTAATTGAGATCATAATTTATTGGTGGCTTTTTTATTTCTCTTTCTCTCTTATTAAGACTAAATTTCATTAACCCAATTTTCGATGTGGGTTTTCCACAAAGGTATTTTTATATTTTTAACCTTTTATTTTTTAAGAACAATTTAAAATTGTGAGGACAAAATTTATTTAAGGAGGGGATAATGTAACACCCAAAGATTTCATATTATGTTATCTCTTTAAACTAATTCAACAGCTTGCGCTACACGCAACACCGCGTTTAAGCGCACCATAACTTACAAAACCAGCTGTTCAAAAAGCAGTTATGAATAGTATTAACTGCATTTTGAATCAAATCTACTCTATATATTTTTAAAACCCATATTATTGTTTCTTAGACATAATATAAGAACAAATTCATTTTTTCAGATAAAAGAAGTATTTTTAAAAAAGTGCAATTTTACCGCCTTTTAATGGCGAACCCTTTTTAAAACCAATATTTGACACTTTTATATATTAAATTTAATGAAATTAAATTCATCTTTAGAAGTAGGACATAAAAATTTAGTTTGGATAAATTTTTGGTACTTTTCTGATAACTTTCATATTTTGATGAATAGTGAAAAATACTATGTTTTAATTGAAAACAACCTGTTTAATCAAAATAATTTATAGTGTTAAATTATGAATTTGAATGGTTCTGTAGTATAATTAGATTATATTTTATTCATTTAATACAATTTAGGTCATTATAAGTAATTTTACATTTAAATTTGACATAAACGCATGTCAATCTTTTGATAGTTTTTACTTTTTTAAAACCCGCTTTTTGGTTTTAACAATGGGAATTAATTTTAAATTAATTACTGAAACTTCTAGGTTATTAGTTTGGTAAAATAAACATCATTTTTGGATTTTTAATATCAAAATTATCTTATGGTGATTTTTTGGTATTTTTCTGAAAATATTCAACTTTTGATGAATAGTGAAAAACACTGCGATATTGTTTAAACCCATCTTTTTGTTTAAATAATTATTTGTTTTATTTAAATTTATTTTAAGTCAAAACCGATATATAATACCTATATAAGTTAAATGTAATTCACTAGAGTTATTTTATAATAAAATTATATGTTTAAATTTTTAGTTAACTTTTTACCGTCTTTTACCAACCTTCTAGGAGCATTCATGAATTTACCTAAAACATAATATTATCATTTATGTGAATTTAATTTCAAAAATTCAAGAGATACGGTTGATATTAGTAAGTAAAATTTGGTTCAATAAGATGAAAATAATTGTTGGTGAATAGTTACTTTTGACTTTTATTTACCACGGTTAAAAGTAAATAGGGTAATTAAAGGTAAAAATGATATTATAATTACCCTAACTCATGTCCTAATTCAATTGGATAAGTGTAATTCGACCAAAATAAACCTTTGTAACAAAATATGATCCTTTAGGTCCACTTGGATTAGATTTGGGCATTTATTATTATTTTATTTAAAGAAAAGTTAAAAGTATTAAATTCAAAGTTTAATAACTAAACCATTTTTAATATAGGGTTATACATAAGATAAATTAGATTATAAATATTCATTAGAAATATCAAAATACTTCCTAAATAATTATATTTTATTTATAATTTTTATATATTATAAAGTAAATTTATTTACGACACAATGATGATGCAGTAACTACCTTATTAATGAATGATTAAAATAATTGGTATTATAATTATAAAAATAATTGTAAATTGAGACTTCTGATAAATTACACTAATTTTATAGGTTAATATGACCTGTTAGAGTTTATTAGATAATTTTTTTTCGAATTTATAATATTTTTATGACTTTCAAAAAAACAAAATACCAAAATACCAAATAGTGTCAAAATTGACATAAATTAATTTTCAAAACAAATACTATATTATTGGTTGATATAATATTCCTAAAAATCTAAGGTTCAGACAAAGGGATTAAATAATATTATATATTTCATTAATGAACCACTTGAGGTTCTATTGAAAGTTTAGAGTAAGGTTATTAACCATATAGTGTAAGAATAGAACAAGACACGATAAAAGTTAAACTATTTAACTAAGAGTTAAATGTAATAGATAAGGTTAAAATGGAAATTTAAACTTGTCTAAAACCTATTGGTTGAGATTATTTCGAACCATAACCACCTAAGTCTTGAAATAAATTCATTTGGAGAAATTATAAACCAAATAGGATTGTATAATAAATTAATATTTTAATCTTTTCCTAAAGTGACCCTCACCCCTCTTATAAAACTACACTTCCCCTTCTCTGAAAATCACACCTAAAAATCCATTTGGATCTTCCAACCCTACCAAAATATCCTCCCAACATTAATCACATCAACATAGAGTCATTAATTTGATCATAAATCCAACCAAAGGATCCCTTTTGATCAACTCAAAGGGAAACATTTGAAGATGACGTAATAATTTCACCACCCACTTTCTTGTTCCTTTCTTATTCCACTTACTCTTTCTTTGTTGTTTACATACCAAAATAATAACTATAGTACCTCCTACATAATGTGATGTTATTATTAATATGGTACAACTATATTCTTTATTCTATCCATCCTATAAATGAAAAAGTCACCATACGTGCATACGTACGGCTTACCGTCTCCACGTCGTGGTGTAGTTTGTTATTCAAACACTTCATTATTTGGATGGGTATCATAATGAGTAAAACTAATGTAAATCACAAGTATAAAATGTTAAGTATATATACCATCCAATTACATATGATTTCACCATCAATATAATGATATTGTTTCTCGTGCGTACATACGGATTACCGTCTCCACAAACGCGATGAGATTCATTCCCCATCGTAATCATTCAAGAATAATTTTCATTTTATGATTAAAAATAACATTTAAGAACATAATATCAATTTGGATATGAATCAAATACATCCTATACATAACAAACATGCATTACATAACCAATTATATAAAGGAAAACATATCAGTTAACACCCAAAACGATGATACTACTAAAATATTATTAACAAAGAAATATTAGAAGATCATATATGATATCATATTTATGTATATGATTCTTGTATAATTTAATAACACTGATTTAACTATTATACAGGAGGTTAACATACCATCGACCACAGAAAAGTACAAGGTAAGGGTTAATTATACAACCCCTTCATTATCCGAGGTTGTTTTTACGTGAGTATCTAATGGGACCTCTTTATCATCCACATTCATGCTTCATAAAAATATTTTAAAAAGGAATATTTTAATGTTTTATGGAAGGTAATCTTTAACTATATCATCATTTTAAATGTTTTAAATATTTATTCTTCTAAATAATTATCATTAATGTTCATGTTTTCAAAATGTTTTTTATGGATTTTTTTATATGGACATGAATGTTTTTAAAATGTTAATTCCTTTCAAAAGTTTCAAAGTGGTATGAGACACTTTTATTTAAAAATGTATTTAAATGTCTTCCTTTCTAAATTGTGTGACTTTTAAATGTTTTAATGAAAAATGGATATTTCTCTCAAAGAGTTTTACAAATCATTTTCATCTATGTCAACATCCTTTGAAGGATTTTAAACTTATTTTGAATTTGATTTATTATGATAAAAATATTCCATATTGTATTGAAGGTTTTGTGATATGTTTGACTGTGGATGTGTTATTTTTATACCATTCATGGTTTATGGATAAATTATTGAAATTTAGTATACTATTTTTAATATGAATGTTTATGTTTTGTTTCAACCTTTTCATATGAGGAATGTATTGGACTTAGTAAGTGACGGGTGGAGCCCGTTATAGCTCCTCAATGCATCAATAGGTATCATGATACAAACTAGTGTCTTGGCACAAGACCTTGATAAAATCTTATTTTTATTGTTGGCACAAGGCCTTGACTTTGTGGTTATAATGTCTGGAATTAATAATTCCATCATTATGAAATTGGGTATTTGATATTCCATGTGATTATTCGACTTGTAGAATATCCATGTGAATAAGTAAATTGAATTATTTGATTTATCTTTTCCATATTATGATGAAGTTTAAGTTTAAAAGGATTTTGTTTTAGTCTTATAAATTTCCTTAAACGTTTATGCTTATTTGTGAAAGTTTTTGCTATATTGTTATCCTTACTGAGCATCTGAGATCACCCCTTTCTATGTTTTATTTTTTCCAGGATGCGAAGAAGTATATTATGACTGACCTACAGGGATAGTCTAAGGGATATGAATGTGGTAAATGGAGAAAATGTTGTTGTGTTTTTTCATTTTATAATATAATTCAATGTTCATGTATGTAATCTATTTCCAAGACTATTAAACTGATCGGTCCTTCGAGAATTGATTTCTTGAAATAATTCCCATGTATTAAAATAATTCACCGGATCCAGGCTTCTGGGGTCAGGGTGTTACAGTTGGTATCAAAGGAATTTTAGAAACAACCTTGTAAATAGATTTAGATAAACTCTAATGATAGAACATTACCCTAAGATAGAATTTAAGGATTAGTATAGAAGAACTTCCTAGAATTTTGGTAATGTAGCGATTTTGTGTATTTTCCAAGAAATACATCCCTGTCTGGATACGAGTAGGTAGAGGCAGCTCTAGAACAGATGTACCTTGGTGTGAAAACTCTAACAAGGAGTTTTGGGCTTAACCCGGGGTATCCTGGTACATGACAACAGGCCTTGCTTCTCTCTTGGTTATGACACTCCCGAGAGATATACTTAGGATAATTCACATTTTCATTACAATCCATTATGAAGGATTTATGTGTAAATACTTCCTCAAAGATAAAAATTTATGATTATAGATTATATGCACAATCTCTTCAATTTACGTTAGGTATTTTACAAGTTTGGAATTATTCCTTGAGATTCATAAACCAATATAGTGTATTCCATTGTTTAGAAATGACACCTAGTAGAAGGAATGATAATTCTAGCAATATGCATGATCAAAAGATTAAGACGAATCGTATCTGTCATGGTATTAAGCCAACATTTAAAAGGGAAATAGTCTCCCATGTATTCTCATCGTATAGAGAAATAATATCATGTGATTATAAGATACATAAATAATTCTCTGAGTCCTATGGCTTTGAAGGGAAGCAAGAGAAGAAAAGGATGAAAGAGATAAAGGTAGATAAAGGGAATAAGGGAAAGAATTATTTTCCCATATGTGATAACTGTGGAAAGAATCACCTTGGTAAATTATTGAAGGGAATGGGAGTTTGTTTTAAGTGTGTAGAAAAAGTACACCAAGTACGTGATTGAAAAGGTAAGAAAAAGGTTTCAAATGTACAATACTTCATCTACAAGGAGTTGGGACACTACACGAATCAATGTCCAAATCATCAGAGTATAACCCAAATACTGCTATTAGAAAATGATAAAGTTATGATACTAGAAAAGATGAATAGGAATGATTAGATTTCTTATGTTGTTAAAGTATTGTGTCATTTTAGTGTTGTATTAATGATGTAAATGTTATAATAATTGTAAAGTATATAAGGATTGTATTGTAGTACTATTTCATTAAGGACTTGAGATTGTTTGGAACCAAGAAAAGTGACTCAATAGTAGGTTAATTTTTTTTGGAAAATATAGGGTTAAGAGAAAGATAAACCATAATATGTTTTTGATACTAAGGAAATTATTTTGGAATAATATATTATTGATTTGGATAAATTATATTTGATATTCTTGAAAACCTTGAAACTGATTAATGATTTGTATATTCCATCATTGTTGGAGTTTACAACATTTTTGGATAAAAGGAGTATATCAATTATTCTATAAGGAATAAGGGTGCATGGATTTAATCAATAAGGTTTTATGGTAATTCAGGGTGTTAAAGTGTTTTAATAAAATACATGATGAATGTATTCACATGTTATTACGTGGAAAAAAGGATCTTCATTGTGTTTAAATTACTTATAAATTTTGGACTGTGAATTTGGATAGAAGTATTTTGGATAAGTCTAAAGGTTGGAATGGATTAAGTTTTAAATTAGATACTATAATTAATGTTAAAAAATTTCTTAATATTATTTTTTTATTTTTATAAAAAGGATAACCTGGAGGTCGGGCGACAACTCGTCGCGTCTGGAAAGGCCGCAAGACTTGAACCCACAGACGAAGGGTGACAAGGGTGCATCACCTACCACTGGCCTACATGATGTACTGGTTTGTATAATTTAGTTTTTTTATAGTCTGAAAAATGAATTATAAATTCATTATTGTAACCCCATATGATTAAGATAAATAGAATATTTTTGAATTCGATTATCTTTTGGAGTGAATGATGAATTTGTGGTAGGAATTAGTTGAAGGATGAAACTCTAATTTTCAAGTATATATATATTTTTTCTCTTATTCTATAAAGAAATAAATTATTAAATATTAGGAAAGATATCTTAAAACAAAAAATGTGTTATCCTAATACCTTGTGTTTTGTTGAACTGATTTTATTTTAAATAATCATAGATCGATGGGTTTGAGGCCCTCAACTGTACAATTGTTTGTGATTGATGACCTCAATCACTCCCTATAAATATTTACATTTTCCCTAAAATTATGTGTCTCTAATTTCCAAAAAAATTATCCTAATCATGATTATAATTTGGTGGTGACTTTTTTATTTCCCTTTCCCTCTTATTAAGACTAAATTTCATTAGCCCAATTTTCGATGTGGGTTTTCAAAAAAGGAATTTTTCTACTTTTAACCATTTATTTTTGAAGAAAATTTTCAAATTGCGTGGAGGAAATTTATTGAGGGAGGGGAGAATTTAACACCCCAATATTTCATAGGGTGTTATCTCTTCAAACTAATTCAATTTCTTGTGCTATACGCAACACCGAGTACAAGCGCACCACAACATACCAAACTAGCCATTCAAAAAGCGATTATGAATAGTATTAACTAAATTTTAAATCATATATACTCTATATAATTATAACATCTATATTATTTTTTTGTTATACATAATATAAGAACAAATTCATTTTTCAAATAAATTTTTTTTTTTCAAAAAAAGCAATTTTACCACCTTTTAATCAAAAACCCTTTTTAAAACCAATATTTGACACTTTTATATATTCAGTTTAATTAAATTAAATTCTTATTTAGTATTGGGACATAAAAATTTAGCTTGGATAAATTTTTGGTACTTTTCTGATAACTTTCATATTTTGATGAAGAGTGAAAAATAATATGTTTAAATTGAAAAAAACTTTTTAAATAAAAATAATTTATAGTGTTAAATTATGGATTTTAATGGTTATGAAGTATAATTATATTATATTTTTATCATATAATACAATTTAGGTCATTATAAGTAATTTCACTTTTAAATTTGTCATAAACACATGCCAATCTCTTGATATTTTTTACTTTTTAAAAACTGAATTTTTATTTTGACAACGGGAATTAATTTTAAATTAATTAATGAAACTTATTGGTAGTGCATTTGTTAAAATAAACATCATTTTTGTATTATTAATATCAAAATTAGCTTATGGTGATTTTTTGGTATTTTTATGAAAACATTCAATTTTTGATGAATAGTGAAAAACACTGCGATATTGTTTAAAATTAACTTTTTATTTAAATAATTTTTTATTTTATTTAAATTTATTTTAAGTCAAAATTTATATATAATACCCATATAATTTCAATTTAATTCATTGGAGTCGTTTTATAATAAAATAAGTTGTATAAATTTTTATCGAACTTTTTACCGTCTTTTACCCACCTTCTAAGAGCATTTGAAAATTTGCCAAAAACATAAATTTAGAACTTCTATGAATTGAATTTAAAAAATATAATAGACTCATTTGATATCATTAAGTAAAATTTGGTTCAATAAGATGAAAATAATTTTTGGTGAATAGTTACTTTTGACTTTTATTTTCCACAGTTAAAAGTAAATAGGGTAATTAAAGGTAAAACTGATATTATAATTACCCTAACACATGTCCTAATTCTATTTGATATGTATAATTCGACCAAATAAAATATTAGGAATAAAAATATGATCCTTTAGGTCCACTTGTATTAGATTAGGACATTTATTATTATTTTATTTAAAGAAGAGTTAAAAGTGTTAAATTCAAAGTTTATTAACTAAACCATTTTTAATATAGGGGTTTACATAAGATAAATTCGACTATAAATATTAATTATAAATATAAATAGATTTAATACATAATGGTATTTTATTTATAATTTTTAAACATTAAATAATTCTATTTATGTATGATACAATGATGATGCATTAATTACCTTTTTAATGAAAGATAAAAATAATTGATATTATAAATATCCAAATATATGTAAATTGAGTATTATTATGAATTGAACCAATTTTATAGGTTAATATGACATGTTAGTGTTTATTAGATAATTTATTTCGAAGTGATAAGGTTTCTATAACTTTCACAAAATCAAAATACCAAATAGTGTCAAAATTGACATAAATTAATATTTAAAACAAATACTATATTATTGGTTGATATAATATTCCTAAAAATATAAGGTTCATCAAAAGGGCTTAAATAATATTATATATTTCATTAATTATCCACTTGAGGTTATATTTAAAGTTTAGTGTAAATTTATTAACCATATAGTGTAAGAATAGAACAAGACACGGTAAAAGTTAAACTATTTAACTAAGAGTTAAATGTAATAGATAAGGTTAAAATGGTAACTAAAACTTGTCTAAAAACTATTGGTTAAGAGTATTTAGACCCATAACCACCTAAGTCTCTAAATAAATTCATTTTGATCCATTATAAATAGAACATGATTGTATAATAAATTAATATTTTAATATTTTCCTAAAGTGACCGTCACCCCTCTTATAAAAGGGTACTTCACCTTTTCTCAAAATAACACCTAAAAATCCATTTGTATTGGCCAAACCCTACCCAAATATCCTCCCAACTTCCCTCAAATCAACCTAGAGTCCTTAATTTTATCAGAAATCCAACCTAAGGACCCCTTTTGATCAACTCAAAAGGAAACATCCGAAGAGGAGGTAATAATTTCACCACCCTCTTTCAAGTTCTTTTCTTCTTCCACTTCCTCTTTCTTTATTTTTTCCATACCAAAATAATAACTTTAGTACATACTACATACTTTGATGTTATTATAAATATGGTACAACCATATTCTTTATTCTATCCATCCTATAAATGAAAATGTCACCATACGTGCGTACATACGACTTACCATCTCCACATCATGGTGTAGTTTTTTATTCAAACACTTCATTCATTGTATGGGTATAATAATGAATATAAATGATGTAAATAATAAGTATAACATGTTAATTATTATTTTTATATGATATAAAATCTAATTACACAAGATTTCACCATCAATATAATTATATTGTCGCTCATGAGTACGTACGGATTACCGTCTCCACGAACACGATTAGATTCATTCCCCATCGCAATAATTCAAGAATAATTTTAATTTTATGATTAAAAATAATATTTAAGGACATAATATCATTCTGGATATGAATAAAATACATCTTATCCATAAAAAACATGGCTTAGGTAACTAACCATACAATGGAAAACAGACCAGTTAACACCTGAAACGATGATATACTAAAATATTATTAACAAATAAATATTGGAAGATCATATATGATATCAAATTTATGTATATGATTCTTCTATAATTGAATAAAAATTATTTAAATATTATATAGAAGGTTAAAGTACCCTCAACCAAGGAAAATTACAATGTAAGGTTTAATTCTACAATCTCGTCATTATCTGAGGTTGTTTTTACGGGAGTATCTACGGGGACCTCTTTATCATCCACATCTGTGTTTCATAAAAATATTTTCAAAAGGAATATTTTAAGGTTTTATGGAATGGAATCATTAACTATATCATCATTTTAAATGGTTTAAATATTTATTCTTCAAAATCATTCTCATTAATGTCCATGTTTTTGAAATAGTTTTTAAGGATTTTTTATATGTACATGAATGTTTTTAAAATGTTAATTCATTTAAAAAGTTTCAAAGTGGTTTGTGACACTTTTATTAAAAAATTTATTGAAATTTCTTCCTTTCTAAATTGTGTGACTTTTAAATGTTTTCATGAAAAAGGGATATTTCTCGCACAGAGTTTTGCAAATAATTTTCATCTATGTCAACATCTTTTATGAATTTTAAACTTGTTTGATGTTGATTTATTATGATACCAATCTTCCATATTGTATTGAAGGTTTTGTTATATGTTTGACTATGGATGTGTTATTTTTATACCATTCATGGTTTATGGACAAAGTATTTACATTTCGAATGTTAGTTTTAATATGAATGTTTATGTCATGTTAAAACCTTTTCATATGAGGAATGAATTAGACTTAGTAAGTGACGAGTGGAGACCGCTATAGCTCCTCGATGCATCGGTAGGTCTCATGAGAAAAACTAGTATCTTGGAACAAGGCCTTGACAAAATATTATTTTTAGTTTTGGAAGAAGGTGTTGACTATATGGTTATGAAGTTTGGTATTATGCATTCCATCATTATGAAATTGGCTATTTGATATTGCATGTGATTATTCGAATTGTAGAATATCCATGTGAATAATTAAATGGAATTATTTGATTTATATTTGAAATATTATGATGAATTTTAAGTTTAAAAGGCTTGTGTTTTAGTCTTATACATTGCCATAAATGTTTATGCTTATTTGTGAAAGTTTCTGCTATATTGTTATCCTTATTGAGCATCTGATCTCACTCCTTTCTATATTTTATTTTTCCTAGGATGCAAAGACGTATATTATGACAGACCTGCATGGATAGTCTAAGAGATATGAATGTGGTCAATAGAGACAATTTTGTTGTTGTTTTTGATTTTATAATGTAATGTAAGGTTCATATATGTAATCTATTTTCCAAGACTGTTAAACTAATCGGTACTTCAGGACTTGATTCCATGAAATCATGCCAATGTATTAAAATAAGGCACCAACTTCAGGCTTCTGGGGTCGGGGCATTACATGAGGTCCATGAATTTTCATTTATCATTCAATTTTTTTTGTAATAAATTATATCTATCGCTCCTTATAATTTTTTACTATTTTTTATCATGTCTATATCTTCACTTCCCACCAATGTTATCCTACATAGAAACATAGTTACATGTTATTCTAAATGACATTTTTTACTTCCATTTTTATATTATTAAGAGGATATTTTATTAACCATATTTATGATCTGGGTTTCTAAAAAATTAATTGTCATGACCCGTCCCCCGGGGCCTGTATCGTGACTACCCCAAGCCCGCCTTCCATAGGCCAGGGGCTGGTGACTAGCACCAAAGGCGTAACTCCCCAAAAACTAGGAAGGCATTGCCTTTATAAAATGTAAACATACACACAACCAGAGTACAAGCGGAAACAAACAATAAGTAATGCAGTAACAAGTGTGCTGAAAGTACAAAGGGTCAGGAAATATAAGCCCAACGAAAAGGTACAGCTACAAATGAAAGAAAATACAACTAAAAGGACAACCAGTTGAATGGTGAAGCAGCTACTGGATCATCCTCCGCTTCCTACCTGAAGGGTAGGTATAGATGTCCTCCTCATCACTCCACATCTATCGGTCTGCTCTGTGTGCCATCACGCCGAGTGTCCACCTCCGGGTACCATCCATTCCTCACAAACTCTACCTCGGTCAGCATTGTCCATCGTCTGCATCCAACACAACGAGGTGCGGGAATAACCCATGCAGGGGTGAGTATAGCGATACTCAGTAGGGACCCCGAGACCCTCAATATCTCATGAAAAACTAACAAGGATAAACCACAAAGAAAGATCTCAACAGATAACCATTACTTAGGTATATGCCCATACATGTACCTAAGTTATCAATTAAACCATCTCAATTATGAGGAAAACACAAAGGTCATTGACTCAGCTCAAACCAAGAATTTTATTCATGATGAAGAAAACACGGCTGCTGGAGAAATCCTCCTCTATAGAGTGCAGTAGTCCTTCCATGACTCCGAGGTTCCACTCACTAACCTTATACTGCTAAGGTACTCCTCCTGTCGAGTACCACGGGTCTGCCACCTCACAAAGTAGTTCTCCTCCGCCATGGGTCTGCCACCTCAAAAAGTAGTGCTCCCACTCATAGCCTACAGAGGTACTCCTCCTGTCAAGTACCGCGGGTCTGCCACCTCACAAAGTAGTGCTCCTCCGCCTTGGGTCTGCCACCTTAAAAAGTAGTGCTCCCCACTGGGCTATATAAGTCACTCCAAATCGAATCGGACAAGAAGTCATCAGATCTCATCCAGCTACAAGGCCACCATACTCCGTATGCTCATCTCTAGGAGGATTCGCTCCACGATCCACTGTTCCACACTCCAAGTGTCACTAAGTCCCATGAAGAAGTATCTCAAAGGACTGCCTCGCCATAGGGGTCATAACGTAGCAGACGACACGTCAATTGGACACCCGGTCCGTGAGTTATTAGCATTTCTGTTCTAGGGGCCCGGTTGGATTTCAGGTACAATCCAACCCTTCCATACTCCAACTGCATCCAAACCTCCGGTAAAGTATGCCAAAAAACCGTCTCATCAAGAGGAATCCAACATAGTCTACGAAACGTCAATCGGACGTCCGATCCTTAAGTTATAAGTGTTTCCACTCCGAGGGCCCGGTTGGATTCATGATCGATCCAACCCGGTCGTACTTCAATTGACACCGGTTAACCAAACCGGTCACACCATTGTGATCTATACCGAAAAACACATGAGATGGACTACCCATTGGTCCAAAACGGATAGCCGGTGAAAAAAGTTATATTTCACAGCAACACGTGCAAACCGGGCCTCATGGGGCCCACGCCTAGACCTCGACTTAAATATCCAAAATTGGTCTTGAAACATCCGTCTTAATTTCAGGGTCGCAACGTCGTAGAAAGTTCGTTATTCCGACACCTATGAGAGAGATATGTCTGATACAAGATCCCGTAATAATAATAATAATATTATTATTCGGTGTTTCGTGGGCCCGAGCCACGAACCAGAATTTAGTATCCAATGTTAGACTTGAATCGACCATCTTAAAGACAGGGTCACGTCGTCGCTGACGGCCAGTTAATCAGACATCGCATGAAGGAGTTATGTTGGGTCGAAGATTTAATAATAATACTAAATCTATTATTTTCCGAGCACTTCAGGTACCTGATCCAAAAACCAAAAAATGACATCCAATATTGGACTCATAAATTCTGTCTTGAAGTTAGGGTCACAATGCCATTGATGGTTCGTGAAACCGAGGTCACACGAAGAAGATACCATTAAAATACGGTTTTCCCAATGAAAATAATAATAACATTATTATATTATTATTATTTTTAATTTAATTTAATCCATTAACTTATCACACCCAAAACTTCCACGCACAAAATCCTTGCACGCCCCACTCCACCTTTGATAGATTTATTTTTATTTTGTATCGTTATTTCTCCATCTTATTTCAATTCTCTCTCCAATCTATTCTATATCCCACAAATTACTCACGCTCCACCCTAATTCCAGCCGCCACACATCAATATTCCTAACAGCATCCTGGACAAAAAAAGTAAACTTGCTACCCCTTCACCACATGGAGACTACCCTCTGGGTTTCCACTTCACCCGCCTTCCACCGACCACTGCGTTACCCCTTCAGTGGGCTGCCACATCTCCATTCTAAGTTCAAAAATTGTGACGACTGCAGACTCACATTCTTTGTGCCGAGATCTCCACGTCTGTATGTCGCGCTCAACATGACATTGAGCGTTTAATGTGCTTAATTATTTTTTGATTAAGAACATGCAATGAACGTGTGGAGAATGAAATTGAAAGGGGCATGGTTTTTGTGCGTATCAATGACCATGTTTGGTTTGGCCATCATTTTTGAGAATCAATAACATGCGTAATTGACAAAGATATTCATCATAATTTGATCTTTTCAAGAAAAACAATAAGAAATTGATTCAACCCATGGTTTTCCGATCCGTGAATTAATTCATTTAATTTGAATTTTTCATGAAAATTCAATTGGGGTAAGGAATCCATAAAGATAAATCCTACAAATAAATGCTCAAGCTTGAGGGTATAGACCACAGAAATGAGTAATATACAATATTCCCCTACCTTGCAAAGATGTCGCACGTCGTCGATCCGTGAAAGATGAACGTCGCAGTAGATGGTGTCGTGAAGAACAACGTCGCAGAGAAAAGAAATGAAGGCACTTCTTCGTTCTTCGTGGAACCGGTGTCGCAGAGAAGAGGGCGTCATTCTTTGTTGGAGGTGTTCTTCGTCGAAGAGAAGAACACTTTCTTTATCAATATCTCCAGAGCTTTCCCAGGTTTTCTCCAACACCACCATTTCCCAACTAAAATAATATCTCTTCCTATTATTTTATTCTCACAACAATTGATTTAAGAATCAAACACTATAATTCATTCATTGTAGAATCCCCTTAATTAATTATAATGTGTTGGAAATTTAATTGGGAGGAAGGTGGAGAGTTTAACACACTTAATAAAGAGAATGGTTGTTAGAATAAATGCAAGGGAGTTTAAGGGGGGTTTCAAGGGAGATGAAAGGTTAGGGATCATGTGGGCCCCACCTTACAAATATCCACACATGGGAAGTTATGTGGGGGTGGGCCCCACCATTAACTTCCCCATGTAGGATTTAACCACCATGGTGTATAAAATTGTTCTCAACAATTTTATTTAACATTTTAACTAATCCCCAAATTTTAACTTTCAAGCCGCATAAAACACAACTACAATAAAGGTCCCCTTAAGCAATTACCGGCGCTGCGAGTTCATCGGTGCCCTCAGATTTCAATTCAGAGTACCAGTTCAAAATATAGAAAAACCCACTCGTTCTTTCACTGAACGTACCCGAGCTAAACATCGGAAACTGATTCCGGGAACAGTGGGCCTCGGAATCAAGTGCCGTCAGAAGCCACAGACTCGTAAAGTTCCAAAGTATTTAAAAAAAATTCCTTGAAATTTTCGGGTCTTTACATTACTCCCACCTCAGGGCTTTACATCCCCATAAGGCTTTAATATACACTAGGGAAAATTAAAGAAGTACTGAGCACACTTCTAAGCCTCCCTCTCCCATGTGCTCTTCCAGAAGTTCCCGTGCTGGTAGAGAATGCGCACAAGAGGAATCAGCTATCCTCGTAGGACCTGCTCCTGTGGATCCTCAATATTTACTGGAACCTCCGTGAAAGTATCCCTATCATCGATATCTAGCTCCCAGTGGTCGATGATGAATGTTAGGTCATGCACGCATCTCTTCAGCTCAGATATGTTGATGACGCCGTGCACCCGGTGCAACAGTGGTGGAAATACCAAGCGTTAAGCCACCTCACCTACCCTACTGAGGACCTAGAAAGGTCCATTGAACCTCAGAGATAACTTTCCACCTCGACCACATCTCCATAGACCTCATCGAGGTGAGACCCATATAAAGACGTGGTCGCCATCCTCAGACTCTAGAGGCCTCCATTTCCTATTTGGAACTGAAAACTGAAAACTCCTACTTCCAAGAGGGTAAGGTTGGCTGACTAAAGAGTGATCATCCATACCCTCCTATGTATGAGTTTATCCTATGCTGCCTGGGTTTCCCTTTTTTCCGACCAAGAGAAAACCCTACTCCAACGTTGTAGATTAACCACATCCTTTTTGCCTAATACAGTAAATCTGAGTATGAACTGTGAATCCAATCCATACCCAGACAAACGTCGTAAGGCCTCGACGCTGCCACCAAGAGGTTCCAACTGAAACTCTCGCCTCAAGGGTCAGATCACACTGTCAGGGTAAGTGTGATTATTGAGTCTCTTACCAAAGCTATCTCCTGACGTGAGGGTCAAGTCAATGGTTTTAACAAGAAAATCTAGGTCTGGGACAAGATTCATGAAAGGAAGGAATGATTTGTACCTATGTATATTGATACGACAACTATTAGTGGACACAGACCGTACCTTGAATCATTACCATAGCCCTTGGGTCATACTTCTTGACTGGAAGAAGCTACTCTCTTCCCCTGCCCTCCTGCTCCCTGAGCCTAGCGAGGACTAAAAAGGTGGGTGGTTGTAACATGTCGAAATGTAAACCACCTCATTCTACTCTCCCAGATCTACTTCCATGTCTGCTCCTCTGCAGATTCATCTGTCCTTAACACTTCCTCTTCTTGAAACATTTTATAATCCCATGTCTCTGAGACTGGCGCTGGTTTCATGCTTCTCACTGCTAACATTCACTGCCTGTATCCGCTCAGCCAAAGATCATTCAACCAAAAAGGTTCTCTCTAGGATCCTAACATAAGTAGAAATGCAAAGAAGAATTGTGCTGGCTCGGATGTCCTTTAAACACACCTCGCTTTGAGGCCCAATCTCTAAAGCACTGATCGTATCGTAGTCATCAAGTACCAAAAACGATCGGTATGCCTCGATGACTACTAAACTACCGACATTTTGTCCCACCGAAGCTATATAACCTCTAGAAAGCTCTCATCAACCTCCTAAAGCGAGTTCTCAACCGCCTGTGAGTTGGACTCACCTCGAAACCCGAGGGGTATCTGATGCTGAAACTCATGCAACACGCTCTGTCAGCGTGTATTGTCTGCTAGTACAGCTGGTGTCATCTTCTGCCCAACGGGTGGTGGTGCTACCGGTACACCACCCGAATGTTCCATCATAGTAAGAGGGTCCTGCACTGGATCCTCTTTGCTCGGTGGACCGTCATCATGTACTCTCTCGGGAACTCCAACTGACTGTCTGCGAGGAGTCATCCTGAACAGATGTGACACGGTCAAAAGAATATACCTGGTGAGCCAACTTGGTTTGATATGACTTAAAGAAAACTTTTGAAAACCCACACGCAATCAGTGTTTTCCAGCACTGATTCGGAAATCAGAAGTCAGGGTCCTGGTATATGGATACGTCAGCCGCCGCACCAAAACTGGACTCCCTAAACTGAAAACCACACTCGGTACCCTTAACGCCATTTCTTCACAGAAAGAAAATATCAGAGTTATAAGTTCTATGGTATAATCGACTCCTCTGATACCAATTTGTCATGAACCATCCCCCGAGGCCCGTATCGTGACTACCCCAAGCCCGCCTTCCATAGGCCAGGGGCTGGCGACTATCACCAAAGCTGTAACTCCCTAAAAACTAGGAAGTCATTACCTTTATAAAATTTAAACACACAAACAACCAGATTACAAGAGGATGAAAACACTAAGTAATGTAGTAACAAGTGTACTGAAAGTACAAAGGGGTCGGGAATAAAAGCCCGACGGAAAGGTACAACTACAAATGAAAAAAAATACAACTAAAAAGACAACCAGATGAATGGTGAAGCAACTCCTAGACTGTCCTCCGGTTTCTACCTAAAGGGTAGGTACAGATGTCCTCCTCAACACTCTGCATCTATCGTTCTGCTCTGTGTTCTGTCACACCATGTGTCCACCTCCGGGTACCATCCAGTCCTCATACACTCTACCTCGGTCAACGCTGTCTGTCGTCTGCATCCAACACAACGAGGTGCGGGCATAGCCTGTGCAGGGGTGAGTATAAAGATACCCATTAGGGACCCCGAGACCCTCAATGTCTCATGAAAAACTAACAAGGATAAACCAAAAAGAAATATCTCAACAGATAAATTTTACTTAGGTATATTCCCAAACATATACCAAAGTTATCAATTAACCCATCTCAATCATGAGGAAAACACAAAGGTCATTGACTTAGCTCAAACCTGGATTTTTATTCACGATGACGAAAACACAGCTACTAGAGAACTACTCCTCTATTGGGCATAGTAGTCCTTCCACGACTCCGAGTTGCCACTCACTAACCTTAAAATGCTGAGGTACTCCTCCTGTCGAGTACCGCGGGTCTGCCACCTCACAAATTAGTGCTCCTCCGCAATGGGTCTTCCACCTCACATAGTAGTGCTCCCCCTCATAGCCTACAGAGGTACTCCTCCTGTTGAGTACTATGGGTCTTCCACCTCACAAATTAGTGCTCCTCCGCCATGGGTCTTCCACCTCACAAACTAGTACTCCCCACTGGGCTATATAAGTCACTCCGAATCGAATCAGACAAGATTCATCAGGTCTCAGCCAGCTAGAAGGCCACCGTACTCCGTATGCTCGTCTCCAGGAGGATCTGCTCTATGAGCCACTAGTCAACACTCCAAGTGTCTCGAAGTCCCATGAAGAAGTATCTCAAAGTACCGACTCATCATAGGGGTCATAACGTAACAGACGGCACGTCAGTCGGACGCCCAGTCTGTGAGTTATTAGCATTTCCATTCTAGGGGCCCGGTTGGATTTCAGGTAAAATCCAACCCAGCCATACTCCAACTATGTCCAAACCACAGGTGAAGTATGCCAAAAGAACTGTCTCATCAAGAGGAATCCAACATAGTCGATGACATGTCAATCGGACGTCCGGTCCTTAAGTTATAAGTGTTTCCGCTCCGTGGGCCCGGTTGGATTCATGATCAATCTAACCCGGTCGTACTTCAATTGACACCGGTTAACCAAAATGGTCACACCATTGTGATCCATACTGAAAAACACATGAGATGGACTACCCATTGGTCCAAAACGGATATCCACTGAAAAAGTTGTATTTCATAGAAACACGCGTGAACCGGGCCTCATGGGGCCTGCGCCTCGACCTCGACTTAAATATCCAAAATTGTTCTTGAAACATCCGTCTTAATTCTAGGGTCTCAACGTCGTAGACAGTTCGTCATTCCGACACCATACGAGAGAGATATGTCTGATACAAGATCCCGTAATAATAATAATTATATTATTATTCGGTGTTTCGTGGGCCTAAGCCACGAACCAAAATTTAGTATCCAACATTAGACTTTAATCGACTGTCTTAAAGACAAGGTCATGTCGCCGCTGACGGCCAGTTAATCGGACATTTCATGAAGGAGTTATGGCGGGTCGAAGATTTAATAATAATACTAAATCTATTATTTTCCGAGCGCTTCTCGTACCCGATCCGATAACCTGAAAAAGAAATCCAATATTGGACTCATAAATTCTGTCTTGAAGTTAGGGTCACACTACCACTGACGGTTTGTGAAACCTAGTTCACATGAAGAAGATACCGTTAAAATACTATTTTCCCAACGAAAATAATAATAACATTATTATATTATTATTATTTTTAATTTAATTTAATCCATTAACTTATCACACCCCAAACTTCCACGCACAAAATACTTGCACACCCCACTCCACCTTTGATTGATTTCTTTTTATTTTGTTTTATTATTTATCCATCTTATTTCCATTCTCTCTCCAATCTATTCTATATCCGACAAATTACTCACGCTCCACTCTAATCCCTGTCGCCGTACATCAATCCTCCTAACGGAATCCCGGACAAAAAAGTAAACGCGCTGCCCCTTCACCGCATGGACACCGTCCTCCGGGTTTCCACCACACCTGCCTTCCGTCGGCCACCATGTTTCCCCTTTCGCGGGCTACCGCATCTCCGTTCTAAGTTCGGAAATTGTGACGACCACAGACTCGAATTCCTCGGGTCGAGATCTCCACGTCCGTATGCCGCGCTCAACAAGACATTGAGCGTTTAATGCACTTAATTTTTTTTTGCGATTAAGAACACACAATGAACGCGCAGAGAATTAAATTGAAAAGGGCATGGTTTGTGTGTAGATCTATGGCCGTGTTTGGTTTGGACATCATTTTTGAGAATCAATAACATGTGGAATTGACAAAAAGATATTCATCATACTTTGATATTTTCAAGAAAAACAATAAGAAATTGATTCAACCCATGGTTTTTTGATCCGCGAATTAATTCATTTAATTCGCGTTCATCATGAAAATTCAATTGGGGTAAGGAATCCATAAAGATAAATCCTACAAATAAATGCTCAATATCGAGGGTATAAACCACATAAATGAGTAATATACAATATTCCCCTACCTCGCAAAGACGTCACACGTTGTCGATCTGTGGAAGACGAACGTCGCGGTAGATAACGTCGCGAGGAATGGCGTCGCAGAGAAGAGAAAGGAAGGCATGTTTTTGTTCTTAGTGGAACCGACGTCGTAGAAAAGAGGGCATCGTTCTTCATTGGAGGCGTTCTTCGTCGAAGAGAATAAGACTTTCTTTATCTATATCTCCAGAGCTTTCTTAGGTTTTCTCCAACACCACCATTGCCCAACTAAAATAATAGCTCTTATTATTATTTTATTCTCACAAGAATTGATTTAAGAATCAAACACTATAATTCATTAATTGGAGAATCCCCTTAATTAATTATAATGTGTTGGAAATTTAATTGGGAGGAAGGTTGAGAGTTTAACACACTTAATAAAGAGAATGGTTTTCACAATAGATGCAAGGGGGTTTAAGGGGGGTTTCAAGGGAGATGAAAGGATGGGGCTCATGTGGGCCCCACCTTACAAATATCCACACATGGGAAGTTATGTAGGGGTGGGCTCCACCATTAACTTCCCCACGTAGGATTTAACCACCATGGTGTATAAAATGGTTCTAAACAATTTTATTCAACATTTTAACTAATCCCCAAATTTTAACTTTCAACCCGCATAAAACAAAACTACGGTAAAGGTCCCATTAAGCAATTACCGGCATTGCGAGTTCAACGGTGCCCTCAGATTTCAATTCCGAGCACTAGTTCAAAAGATATAAAAACCCGCTCATTCGTTCACTGAACGTACCCAAGCTAAACTTCAGAAATTGATTCTAGGCACACCGGGCCTCGGAATCAAGTGCCGTCAAAAGCCACAGACTCATAAAATTCCATAGTATTTAAAAAAAATTCCTTGAAATTTCTGGGTCTTTACATTAATCTTTAATTTCAAACCCTTAATTTGAGTGATCATGATTAAATTGTGAGGAATCAATTTATGGAAGGGGTAGTATGTAATGCCCCAAGATTTTCAATGGGAAAAATCATTTTCAATAGAATATTTGACATCAAAAACTATTAATATAAGAGAAATTAACACACCATGACTTTAGGATATATTTAGTTTTATGTAAATTCAACATCTTTCATAGCTTATGATGCATGCAATGACAAGTTTAAATGAAACATGATAATCTATTAAAATATTATTATTTAACCATGAAAATTATAACATAGTCGTTAAGATGAAAGATATGAATAGTAAAACCTAAATTAATAAAATTATATGGTTTACACATGTATTAAATAATATTAAATATTCATCGATTCAATATAAATTAAATTATAATCTTTAAAAAAAATTGTTTTCTGAAAAAAAATGTAATTTTCTTAAAGGTTGTTTAATTAGGATTTTCACACCAAAAATAAAATTAAAATTTTAACCACTTTTATAAAATTTATATGATATAATAAAATTATGTTATCAAATATACATTTATAAATTTTATTTTGGTGAATGTTTTGGATTTTTCTGAAATGATTAATTTTTTATGAATATTGAAAATGACTATTTTTTTTATTGAAATATAACTTTTTGTTTACAAAATTTACCAAGAAAAAAATAGTTTTAGAGTCCCATTTGTTCTATAAAAATAATTTTTTTATAATTTATTTAATTTTAATCAATTTCATATCAATTTCCGACATAAAATTCTTATAAACTTTTGAATGTATTTCTCTTGAAAACACCTTATTTGACACGCCTGTGGGTTTAATTTTAAATTGAATTTGGAAAATTGTATGGATTGAATTTTAAAAAATAGATCATATTTTTGGAATCATCATTATTTATATTATCAAATATGTTCAAAATTATTTTATTTTGTAATGAATTTTGAAAATTATAAAAGACAACTGATGTAGTGATGTTAAAAATGGGTTTATTAGGTTTTAAACTAAGATGATCAGTGTTATAATTGACATAAAACTTGTAAAAAACGAATTTTGTATCCATATTTTGAAAATGTTGCCTATAAGGGTCGTCTATTCACAATTTTGGTGTATTTTTTAATTGTAAAAATGTGGCTATCTCTATATCATTTCAAAAATTCCATTAGTATCCTCTCCTCACTTATAAATTGTCACACCCTATCCTCCCATCTTCACACATACAAAAACAATTTTATTAAACATGAACTACCAAAATACCTTCATTAATTCCCTCCCCAAATCATAGATGAATTAATTTTAATATTAATTCATCCTTTTAAGGATTTAGGTATAAACGCAAAGAGGCACTCTGAATAGAAGGAAAAATTATAAAACATGCATATTTGAATTATTTATTCATTAAAATCTTTAAAATAAGGAAAAAATATGATAATATAATAATAAAAATCCCTTATATACTGATATGTAATTTTATTAATTTCCTAATCCATATTCACCTCCTCTTCTTTCAAATGAGAAATGAATCTATTAATCATGTGTTAGGTGGACTACCTCCTTACGAACCAATGTAATCTTTTTCCATCATCACCTCTCAAGGATGGATATAATGATAGATTTAACTTATTTATATGATATTTAGGATATTATTATACTTATTTAATTATTACTTAACTTATACATTTTTAATTTTATTCTGTGGGAGATATGATAACATTGGTTGTGTGTATGACATACTTCTACCTCACGAAGAAATGTCATTCGTTTTTCACATACGATTTACATGGAAGGTAATGGGGTTAAAATTTATTAATATATGTGATATTTATTACTTAATAATACTTATAGGAATATAATATCACATCTAACTTCTTTTCTTCTATACTATTGAAAAAAAAAATGTCTCTCACACAAAAGTGTGGACTACCGCCTATACCTAGCGATGTGAAATGTTTTTCATTTTATTTTTAAATATATGGTAATAAGGATGGATTTGGTTAATATAAATGGAATATATAAAATAATAAATATTTTTTAAAGGTTAATTAACATTTCTTTTCATTTCATTCCATCCATTGAGAAAAATGGAAACAACATTAATGTGTACACCCGATTTACCATCTTCATGAACAGTGTAATCCATCCTCTATATCAAACTTTTATAGATTACTCTAATTAGATATATAATTAATATATATTATATTTAAATCATTTTTAACATTATGGATATTTTATATCTATGATCATAGTAAAAGTATATAAATTAATGAACTAACACATTCATGAAAAGTGAAAAACTTATCACATGAAATAGAGATTTAAACAAATACTTAGTAATAAACATGTGAAAATAGAATATAAGAAAATAATATATTGTATGATTAATATGATTATGGTTATTTAATATATTTATTATATGGTGGGTTCAGACACATATGATGGAAGTCAAAGCTAAGGTAATGGTTTCTCTTCCTACTTTATCTCTCATGAGACTTATGTCATATTCACAACTAATTTGTTTAATGTGGTGTGTATTCTATAATTTTGATGTTATATATAATTAATCTCTTTATATTTATGATATAAAAAGTAAAATTTTATGATTATTTATTTTATGGTGCTTACTATTTAGAATTTGACAAAGTGGTAAGGCTTTATTTCACAGTCTCATCATTATTCGGGATTATTTATGTTTCAGTCTCCCTTAGAAAAATTATTTGGTATTACTATATTAAAAAAAATGTTTTTATATAATTTTTTAATTAATTAAATTTTCATGTAATAATACCATTTCCCACTATTCAGTACCGGAAATTATTGAGGAAATATTTTAAATAATATCAAATTTAATTTTTCTCTACTATTTAGAATAATTTTTCTTCCAAAACCACATTTTTTAAAAATAATTTCAAAAATGGTCTTAAAATTATCTAAATGATATAATAGATAAAATTTTACCAAATTTTTTCTTTTTTTAATTTTTTTGAATGGAACATTCATGTCATTCTCCAAACAAGGATCATTTGGATTTTGCCAAAGAAAAGCGTGAAAGGAATATTTTTTTGTGTATGGTCTTAATGGAATTTTTCACCATCATGACCACTCAATATGTTTAAATCGTATTTTATATTTTTAAATGGTTACTTTTATTAAAAAATATTTTCATAATATTTCATGAATAATTATTTTAAAAGTATTTTCAAAGTGGAATGGTCATTTTCCTTAAAAATGTTTGAAATGATATTTTTTTGGTATTTCTATTAATCAATGACAAAAACCATTATTTTACTTATAATACATTGAAATATATTATATTTACACCATATTCAATGTTTATATAGTTATTTTATGATCATTTTTACAAGGGATGTACAATATTCTTACCATTCACTATATTCCCTTGGGTGGTTTATGACTATTTTATTTGATCAAGGTAAGTATTAACATTTTGTATGTTAGTTTTCCAATAAAAATATTTAGTTTAATTATTTTTCAAACATTTCATTTGATGAAATCATTGGAATTAGTATGTGATGGATGTGGTCTGGTAATAGATAACCCCTTGATGCATCAATAAGTATCATGAAGCAAATCCGTTTTGCGAATTAGATTGGTTTCTTCCCACCAATTTAAACTATAATGGGAAAGGTCATTAAAGTATGTTTTATATAACTATAATTACTCATTCCCTAAACATGATATAAATTATTAGTTTCCTTGTGATTATTCAATTATTCAGATTACCCATGGATATGTTTCATGATTATATTATTTTTTGTATGGATTTATTTGATAATATTTATTCCTACTATATTTTACTCAAGTTATTGTTTAAATGACATGTGTTTCAGTTATTTAAATTTCTATATTGCTTATGTTTATTTGTTCGTAATAACTATTTTTGTACGTATAACCTTTCTATGTATCTGATATCACCACTTTCCTATGTTTTATTTTCACCTGGATACCAAGAAGTCTACTTTGATTGATGTGAAGGGACATGATAAGGAGAATAATTGCGTTATCAAATAAAACCCTTGGTGTATTTTTTTTATTTCTAAATTAATATTAAATTTAAGTATTTATCAAGTTTACCAAGTTTAAAAAACTTTTCATCTATTTTGGATGAGTTTTCTTCTATATAGTGACAAATAAAAAATGTAACCACCGACTCTGGGATAACGGAGTTGGGATCTCTACAATTTCCTTTCTATGTTTTTTTCATCTATTTCATTATTTTTAATACTATTTTATTGATGTAATTATATAGATATAAAATAATCACAGTCATTTTTTTCTTATATTTTTACATTCTTTAAAAGGAATTAAAAATAATTCTTTTTAAGTTTTTTTTATGATTTTTTTAACAAAAAGGAAATAAGGAATGCTCTCTTTTTTTACATATACTGTAACTAAGACTTTTCCCAACACCATAAATTTTATATATTTTTATTTTCCAATTTTTCAAGATTTTATGATTTCATAAAATGAAAAACCCTTTTAGAATTCCTTTGGGTATTTTATTTTTGAAAATGTGTTTTGAAATGAAATGGTATTTCAATATTTGCAAGATCTTTTCAAATGTGTTTAGATGATTTTTAAAAGGTTTTACGATAAAAAATGCAAGAATAAAATGTTTTATACATGATATGGTAACTAAAAATAATATATGGGGAATGAGTGTGCCCGATACAACTTATAAGATGGGTTCAACCCATTATGGATCAAGAAAATTAATTGAGTCTGATATAGATTATATAAAGGGTGATCCCCATTATATATCCCCAATGCATTTGGTATGTTTATTATCATCAAAGGAATGAAAGTGATAGTTACTAATGAGGTTTATCTCATGGATTTAACTAGTATCCTTTTATTTCTAAAATAGGTTTAAAACATGTTAGGAATATGATTCTATATGTTTCATAAAAATGGTTTTTATTTTAATGTTATGGGTGATATATTTTTTTTATCAAATGGTTTGGGTTTTTTATATAAATGAATTTTTTTCATAATATCAAATAATAATATGATAAAGGTAAGAATTTGTTCTGTTTCCATGTTTTTTACTAGTCTAATGGATTTATTATTTTTTTATGTCCCTCAGTGATCTTTTTATTCTCATCCCATGTTTTAAAATTTATTTCACACGGTTTTAATTATGTGTATGGAAAAAGATGAGATAAGGATATTTTTTTGATTTATTTGGAATATTAAACATTTTATTTTAAAAAGTGTAATCTTATGGGATAAATGGATACTAAGTCTATGAATGATATTTTTAATGTAATATTCATTTGTGTATGGGTGATTACCTAATTCCCTAAAACTCTAACCTTAAAATAGGTTTGGGAATGATAGAAAGTGAACTCTAGTCTAAAGGAACTAGATTACATAATGTTTATGGTCAAGACCTTACAATTTATATCATATCAGGATTTTTATATAATTACATTTTAGGATGATATTTCAACATATGTTAAAATACCTCTATAATCATAATGGTTAGTATGTTAAAGAGAATTATAGTTATTTTACATAAATCAATACAATTTGAGATAATATGGTTAAATATATCTTGGTGTTTATCCTCCTTATAAGATGGTTCATTATGATTTTAGTAATATACTAACATTAACCATTTTAATTTTAATAAGTGGTTGAATCCAATAAGAACCAAAGATATAATTGATGTGAAGGAATATGTGGTGGTTTTTGAATGAGTAACTGAACTAAATTTGGGATGTAGTAAAAAATACTGTTTTTATTATTAACTAGGTATTACAAGTTATGATTAAATAATTAAATATAGGTGAGATTCCCAACTAATAAAATAAGTGACAAATGTATATTCATGGAAATATAGGTGATAATTGTCAAAACTTAAAAATATTCAATGACATATTTTCCACAATGTGAGATGTATCATCCGGGAAAATGTATTAAAATAATGGGAAGAAGTTTTTTATGTTATAAAGGAGGGAATAAAGCAATAATATTCCATGAAAAATGGAATCATTAAATTAATACCATAATAAGGAATAATTTTCTTCCAAATGAATCCTTTGAATGTTTTAAATATGGGGATTATGGGAATTATTAAAATGAATATTCTTATAGTAATTCTCAATAATGGGATCATATAGGCTATACATATAAATGATTAACAATTCCTAATGTCAGTATTATTGAGGTTAACAGAACTAAAACTGATATATGAAACATATAGAATATATCATGGATTATGTTAAGATATTATCAAATCTTAGTACTTATTCATGTTTTCTTTTGTGAAGGTTTTATTAATGAATTTGATGGAAAATCATGGTTAATGGATTATAAATAACATTGATTTATTAAAGTATCAATAAATAGGGATTCAAAAGTTATGATATAGTGGTAGATCTAAGGATTGTCAAATGTTTTAAATAATTAACACTCATTTTATTTTTAATGTGATTGGAGTAATAATGAGACATTTACTGAGTTTTAGTCGAATAATGTTGTATATTTAACCCTTAAGTTTAACACGTGAAAAATTCATGTAAAGAAAAATTATCTATTCATTTTGGGGACATTATTTTAAATAAATTGATAACATTTTGAGTCTATATGTTCTATGATGACTAAGGTAACTTTTGAGGGGTTTCATAATTTTTTTAAGAACATTATATGTAACATACCAAGTAAGTAATGAATAATAGATATTTTTATCTATGTTTATTAATGATTAAGATAGTTTTTTAGAGGCTTAAAATGAAAATAAATCCAATCTTAAGCATGGAATACACTAATATTCTTAAAAGATTGTTTTACTGCCTTATGATGGAAAACCCTTTTTAAATCTATCTTTTGACAATTTTATAAACTATGTTTGTCAAAATAAACTTATTATTTATGATTGGGACAACAAAATTTACTTTGTGTGAATTTTTGGTATTTTTCTGACAATGTTCACTTTTTTAATGAATAGTGAAAAATACTGCATTTTACATCAAAACTGCTTTTTAATCTAATTTATTTATATGATTATATTATATTTTGAATTGGTTTTGAAGTGAAATTAGAATATATTTTTACCATTTAATCCAATGGTGGTCATTGGAATCAATTTCACTTTGAAGTTGGACTTAAATTGGTGTCAATCTTTTGATACTTATTGTTTCATAAAAACACGCTATTTGCTCTGACATCGGGAATTAATTATTAAATTAATTAATGTGACTTATATGTTTTGAATTTTGTAAAATAGACTACATTTTTGAATTCGGAATACCAAATATAGCTTAGGGTGGATTTTTGGTAATTTTCTAAAAAACTTCAATTTTTGATGAATAGTGAAACCACTAAGTGGTACTTATAAAAATTGATTTTTCGTTTAAATGAAATTTTTCCATCATTGTGTTTTTAATTTCAAAAATCCGACATACATGGTTTTAATTAAGAAGTAAAATGTGGTTCAATTATATTATAATAATTTTTTGGTGAATAGTAACTTATTAAGTTCTTAATCGCGATTAGTGGTAATTAGTGTAGTTTAAGGTAAAAATAATGCTTTAATAAAATAATATGAGATTGAAACATGTCCTACCCTCATTGGTTGTGTCATGGCCGACCAAGAAAAGCCACGAGTCAACTTGGGGACCCTATGGATCCACTTTGGTTGGGAAATGACATAAATTACTTTTTATTTAATGTAAAAGTAAAAGTGACACAAACATAATATGTTTTACAAAAAGAATTTTTAAATGGGGTTATAAAGATCAGATTTTTGATTATAAATAGTCATTGGAAATCTAAAAATATTTCCTAAATCATAGTATTTTTTTTATAATTTTTAGAAATTAAATAAATTAAATTATTTATGACATAATAATGATGTAGCGATGGCATCATTATTTGATGATTTAAATAAAATGGAAAGATAATGTAAAATCTATGAACTACACATGTCAAAAACCAATTGGATGAGTGGATTTAGAACCCTTATCACCTTATCCACGAATTATATCAATGTGGGACCTTTTAAAACCGAAACACATTTTCAAATAAAGTAATATTGCTTTACTTTCCAAAAGTGCCCCTCATCTCCTCTTATAAAAGGCCCCCACCTCTACCTCATTTCACACACTCCTCAAGCCTTTGGCTCGGCCAACCTCTGACCATTTACTCTCTCCACATCCCTATACTCATCCTAGAGGATTCCCTTTGGGAATAATCCTTTCAAAGGAATCCTTGAGGCTCAAATCAAAAGGAGTTACACTTTTAAAGGTAATTCATTCTCTCATGTTCATTTGTTTTATTTTGCTTCTCCAACCCCATAAAATCTTTTTATTTACTTCTTTTGTAACAACAACAGTATCTTAAAAATACTAGGATGTTGTTATAAGATTTATTTGAGCTACAATCTCACACAAATACATCAAATGGTTAAAGAACATACGGTTTACGTGGATGGCGAAATTCTGCCTCCCGAAACGATGATTGTTCAATACTCATTTAACACCTTCAAAGGTGGCCATTATGATGTAACTATTTTTATATATGATATATAATATGTTTATGTTTTCCTTAAGCTTCTATTTTTTTCATTTTGAGCATACCTTTATGGTTTCCATTGTGGGTAAACACGATATCTTCATTTTAGGAAGTGCGGACTACTGCCCCCTGAAAGTGATTTGATTCGTTAATACCATATGTGGGATGTGTAAAGGATAAAGTTAATGATATTATATATGTTATTATACTGGAATTATAATATACTCTTATATCATTATGATTACATTCCAGAAAATACGAAATAAAAATGGAAGTAGCATTCATGCGTACGTACGGCTTACCGTCTCCATGAACGGTGCATTTCATTTTTTACCTCTAAATGTGATGTAATATTATAAATACATGTATATGATGAATATATATGATATATATGTTATCCAAATCACTAATATCATTCTGGATATAACTAACCTTTGACCAAATTAACAACATGTAAGTATAAGAAGTCTATTTTTGACTTAAGAACCAAATACCGACAAAATGAACATTATTAACTTAAATGATTACATGATGTTCATAACATGGTATAAAAGGAATAATGAACTTGAAAAAAGGTTCATAATCATGTAGGGATTAACTCAAGTTTATTATTCAGGAGATTAAAGGACGGTCGGGTCAAGTCAGATACGAGGTATGGGACTTCGTCTCAATCTCCTTTCATTGAGGCATATTTTGTTTTATACACAACTTTCTTTTATACGGTGTATAAACCCCTTTGACTTTTACGTTTATTCAAAAGGAATCTTTTTTATACGAAGCGTTTACTAAACGACAAAAGGGAATGTTTTTGTCGTACGTATGCGGTGACAACAACTTCTCCGCCGTCGTGACCGTTATTTGAGTTTCGACTTCCTCTACAAGACATACCTTCTTTTTAAAAGAAAAATAAATACCATGTTTTACTTTTCTTTTATTTTGGTATTGAAAATGGTTTTCACAATGTTTTTTGTGTTGTATTGATATCTTGTGATTGAAATGTGGAAACGTTGTGTTTCCTTTATGCATGTTTTATGTGATACGATTATGTTATGGTTCTTGGGCATTATTATGAAGACGGGTGGTTCCGTGATAAACTAAGGGCGGGTGAGCCCGATATATCTCTCCAATGCATTGGGCAACGCGAAGGAGTGAAACGTTAAGGTTTCTCCGAAGAGATTTAGGGAATATACTGTGATGGGTATTCCAAACGTAACCAAGAGGGTTACTCCCTACGTAAGAATGTTATGAATGCCTCAAGTTACCTTTATGTCTTATGATTTCTATGATTTATTCATGATTTTATGAGGTATGTTAAAGTGCCTATGTTTTATGGGTGAAGTATGATTTCATTCTTATGTATATATGAAATCATGTTTCCTTTTCATGTTTTTTTTATAACCCATACTGAGTTTTTATGCTCATCCCAAGTTTTTGAAATGTTTTTCACAGGTCACGGGTAAGGTACATGATAAGATGATAGAGTCAAGGATGTGTCAAGAAAGAATCCATGTTTTATTTTAAATATGTTTCCATTGATGGGAATGAAGAATACTATCTTTATGTAACCACTTTGTTTATATGTAGAATGTAATGCAAGTTTTATGATCTAATTCTCTAAAACTCTAAACCTGAAAAGATCTTCAATGTGTAATCTTGTAATAACTCAAGATTTAAGTAAGGTTTAAGGCTGGGGCCTTATATTATAAGAATAATTTTTGAATGGGTTTAGAAAAAGGATAACCTATTTATAGAGAGACAACCTACCATATCTTGTTAGTCCTAAGGCTTGAACCCAAAACTTAAGAGTAAAAAGGGTAAAAAACATACCACTGGACTATGTCGTGTCTTGGTTAGTATTTAATTATTTTTTTATGTTTATTTTTGGAGAAAATGTTTTACCATAGAGATAACCATGTGATTGAAAATATATTTGTTGAATAGAGTAATTATGCTAATTTAAAATAAGTTCACTATTTTCAGAACCTTATATGATTAAAGTAGACATAACAAAATAGGATTTTATTTGATGAATAATGGTTGAATTATTATATGAAATAATATATGATTTTAATATTTATTTATTGTAATTCACAATATTCATGGAAATGATTAGCATATCCTAGAGACTATATGATTAAAAAAAAATAGTTATATGACTTTGTGAGTGAAAAAGTTTGATGGGATATATATATTAAATTAATCTCATTAGTACGCATGGTCAAATCCTTATGATTTTTATATTTTGAACTTTGTTTATAATATAGTGGAAAAATTTAAGTATATTTATTTACTAAATGATATAAGTTCAACTTTGGATGTTATTATTAAGGATTTGGAGACTAATGTTGTATTACATCATATAATAGTTTATTCATTTTGGGAACTATCCTAACTTATGATAAACATTTTGTTGGTTAATGGATAAAGATAAGGGAAATATATTTTTATACTTTTGTGTAACTATATTACCCATTGGAAGTTAATTTTAGTGATTTATGCATAAACAATTCTTATTTAATAATCATCATTTGGAGAAATGGATGATATTGTGGTGGAAATTTTTTTATGGATGAAATTATACATGTTAAATAAGTTTATATTCTTATATTATTAGTCTAAATGGTAGAGGAATTCACTAACACTATGTATGGGATATTGAAACAAATATTTATCCTATTAACATAATTTATAATAAATCGATTGTCTTTTTTTACACCTATTTGGTTCATGGTTTTTTTTCATTAACTTTCTCATGATCATTCACTTTCTAATGATCAGTGTCATTTTTCAATCTCCATCATTATTTAGACATTTTAAACTTCATCCTTGTTTATATTTTCATATAAAACTAATTTTTCCTATTTGGATACTATTTATGTGTTATTACAGATGTCCTTCGTATTTCCTTTTCCTTCTTTTCAAGAGGAAGTTTTGTCATCACTTTTTATGATGTGGGATTTCAAAAAAATATTTTCATATTGAAAAACATTCATTACCGAGATCAAGATCAAATAAAAATGGTGAAATTTTTTAATTTGTGGGTTAATGTAACACAATGATATTTTTTTAATAAAATGATATTATGTTTAAAATGTGTAGTTCACTCAACACAGATCTCAAAAAAAGTGAAATAAAATATTACTATTTAAATAGGATCATTATAACCAAACTCTTAAATTGCGGGGTATAAATTGTATTAAACACATTATGAAATAAACACACACATACACATATATATAATTTTCCTAATCAATTCAAAAACATTAATTATGGTTTTAGAAATAAGCATCCATTTTTAGAAAAGACATTTTTTATATCAAACATATGTTTTCTTCAAAAATGTTTTTTATTTATTTTAATGATAAAATAATATAATTAATTACTTGAACATTTATAAATGATATTTTATAAAAATAACATAATATTTTAAACTATAGAATAAATTATAATATGGTAAATGTTTTTCATTTTTATGGAAAATTTATTTTTCCATGAATAGTGGAAAATAGATTTTAATTCAAAATTTTATTTTCATTTAATGTATTTATAAAGTGAAAATTTATTTTAAATTAGTCAAAAAATATAATTACTTGATTATGAAAATAAATAATTTAATTATTGTTTTTAAATTAATTTTATAGTTTAATATAGTATAAAAATATTATATACTTCAAAGGATTATTTTTCTGAAAAATCGTTTTTCTTGATGTTTTTCTAGTTTGAATTTAAATTAAATGCTCCCACTTATTTTTTTGAATATTAAAAAAATGATTCTATATTTGTAATGTATAAGATTAATTTTTTTAAATACTTCCTCTTTATTTTTTGATCAATAAAAATAGTAACCTTAGTAATTTTTGTTACCATGGTATATGGAAAATCGTATAATTAAAGATAAAAATAAAACAATAAGGATACAATAATAACACTAAATATTGAATTAATTTTTTTATATAAGTATATATATTAAATAATAATAATTTTTTTGAATATATTCATATTTTTCTATTTTTTCTGTATTTTTTACTTTTTTAATATTTAATTTTATATAATGCAAACAAATATCAGAGTATTTCATTTATTAAATATAATATTTTTACAATATGAATAAATAGAATATAAGTTTATTTGTAAATAAAAAATTTAAACATAAATTATATATTTTTATCAACATAAATGATTATTAATTTTGAAGGAGAAAATAATTCCCTTGAATTATTTTGCAACACAGACATAGTTTTTTTGCAAGTAGTAAAATAAATAAAAGATTTTTTATTATCTAATTTCTTTTTATTATAGTGATTGTTTTCATTCCCTAATTTTTTTAGAAAAAAAATGAAATTTTATAGAGTCTATAATTTATTGGAATTTAATTTAATTTTTTTCATGGAGTTTTAAAATCCAAATTAGTTCAATAGTTCTAAAATTTAGATTAATGTTATTTTATAAAAAAATTAATAAATTATTTTACAATCATAAAAATATTTTATTTTTCCATGTGATTTTAATAAGGTTTATAATATTAAATAGGGTCCATTTATGGGTTTTTTTATTTTATAGTTATATATTAACCCTTAAGTGTAAAAAACATTGATATCACTATAACTATAAAAAAGGGTTAATGAAAGGTTAAAAATGACAAGGGAAAAATGTGATCTAAACATGTCAAAACATTATTGGATGAGATTATTTAAAATAATAATCAATATAAAATCCAATCATAAATATTTGGTGCCTTTTTTAAATAAAAAATAATTTATATTAATTTAATAGTTTAATAAATTCTAAGATTTCCCCTCCCCTCTCTTATAAAAGAGAATATTTTCTTCTCATTTAATAACACTTCAAAACCAATTTTCATCATCCAATACCTACCCAAATTCCTTCTTTATATAAATATATACATCCTAGAGTCATTTTCAATGATATAGTACCAACCTTAGAGGTTATAAAGTGTAATGAAAAGGGAGGTTGCGTGAAGAATAATTATAGTTTTTAACCCAGTATTTTTCTATTATTACTTCATATACCTCCTTAAAATACTATTCAACCATCAATAATAGAAATATTATTTTTAATGTCAGAGAAATGATGTTGGGTTTTTTAATCTGATGAGAAAAGTATTTGTGGGAGATATACAACATTGATTTTACAAAAAAACGATTTTGAGATTTTTTTATATATGGAATTTTATGTTGATTTTTAATAAAACTGACATAAAAACCCATTGAAGAATATATTTTTTGTGTGGGTTTTGTAAAAAATAGATACCAATAATATATATATATATATATATATATATTTCACTTCAGTTTTTACAGAAAACGACGTGAAAAATAAAAAAATATTTCATATCGGTTTTTTACAAAAACCGACTCAAAATATATTTTCTCGGACTCTTCGATGTTATTTTTATAATAACCAATTCTTTTAAAAAAAAATTGTTTGGGATTTGGAAACTATCATTTTTTTGAATCTACTAAACTCTCCCACTCGCGACGAATCCCTCCCAAATCACGACATCTTTGAAGGTGGCCTAGTGATCTCTAATGACACTGTTGTTGATTTTCATTTATTTACATGATATGTGTTCATTATTCTACATATTCTTCGATTTCTTCATCATCTACACATTATTTTATTCTCGAAAACTTATTTCCGACTCAAAAAATGGTTTGATTTTAGTTTTTTGTTCATATTAAATGTTCTTTTTTAAAATCAATTTCATATCGATCTTACAAGTAGTTTTTATTATTACAACACATTCAAGGGATGAAGTTTAGATTAAAGATCAAGGAAAATGTGAACTCCGAATTTTGTAAGTTGTTTTTTTAATTTTGAAGATAAATTATCTATACTAGAAAACCTATTTCCAGTCTAACCCATGGTCTTATTTTAGTTGGTTTTTCATATTTAATTTTTATTTTTACAATCAATTCTTTATAGATCTTATAGGAAGTGTTTACTCTTGCAACACATTTAAATGATGAAGTTCAGATTAAGGATTAAGGAAAACTTAAACTAAAAATTTTGGAAGTTGTTTTTTTTAATTTGGAATATGAATTATATATCATTATATTTTATTTTTGATTTTGTTCAATTATTAGTTTGTATAAATATTACCTAAATGACATGGTGGTGTAATTATATATAACCATTGAATGTTTATGTTTTTGTAATAAAAAATCAGTATTGGAAATCTGTTATATATTTGTTTCTATATCTAAGATGAAGTGGGTATCACGGGAAAGAATGAATAACTAACTCATGTGAGACAACATGTATGACATAGTGATTGTTAACAATAGTGACATGATATAATTTTTTTAAATATAATATGTGGTATATTCAGATTGGATGTATATGTGATTTATATGTCTACATTTTTATTGTAATAGAATTCTACTACAATGATAGATATTTGAAAATCCAAATGGTATGAATGAGTATATAACATCATATATTGAGATAGATATTATTGTTATAGTATTACATCATCTTGATCAACAACCATGTTAGAGTATTAATGGTGTTTTCAATGTATTGTAGGTGTAGTGATGAGATGTGATAATTCCATATCTTTTATGACTAGTGTGTTTTAATTGAAACATCCCGCACTCTTTAGTAACAACTATATAAAATTAACTAATAAATTAATGCAATCTTCAATAATTTTTACACATACAACACCGAACTAATGTAACAACTATGTTAAATGAACTAATAAATGTTATATGATTGAAAATAATTAAATTATAATATCCATAAAACAAATGTATATGATATTAAAATAAAAAATTTACTATTTTTAATTGGGTTTCATATCTGATGTTTTCTATCTGATTATCAATAGTTTTTATAAACTGTGTTTATGTTTACAGGTTATCAGTTTTTATAAATATAATTAAATATTTATATGTTTTAATATATTCGTTAATTATATTACGATATCAGGTATTTAATGGATCGTAATTGGATAAATTTACAAATAACCACTGGTGAATATGAAAAATTAGTTGATCAATTCTTGTAAATTTCTAAAAAAATCTTCAAAATACTGATTTGAATTTCTATCCATGTGTAAAGTGTGTGAATATGATAAATTTAAGCACCAAATAAATCAAGGATCATTTATTTTTTTATGATTTTATCCTTAATTATACACATTAGATCTGACATGGTGAAAGAACTATAAATTCATTAGATAATATTGATGAAAATATTCATAATGTGATAGAGGATCCTATTGAAGATTTTATTCATGATTTAGGTGTTGAAACCATTGAAAAAACATCAAGTGTTGAATGATTTTATGGATATTTTGAGAAACCATTATTCCCAGGTTGTAGTAAATATACATTGTTATCATCCATTTTGAGATTGGTTAACTTAAAAGAATGTAATGGATAATGTGATAAATGTTTCTCTAACTTTCACTTTCAAAAGAGATACTTCCAAAAGGCAACAAGATTCTAGATTCTAATTATGGGGCCAAGAAAATATTATTCCCAATAGTATTAGGGTATAAAAAGATAAAATATTTCCTCAATGATTGTGTATTGTATAGAAAAGAATATGATTTTTTATCAAACTATCATGCATGTGGAACATCATGCTATAATATGGATGCAAAAGTCTATTTAGATTCATTTTCAAGAACTGATATATAACCTCATGCTAAACCAAATAAATTCTTCCAATAATCGCTTCATATAATTCTTATAAATTAACTCTGATTCATTTTTAGGTACCAAAATCCAAGCTCCTACTAAATCAATTTCATACCTTCTAGTAACTCCTTATTTGCAATATCTATTTTCAAATTCAATTGATGTAAAAATTTTAAGATGGAATTTAGATGAATGTATCTCTGATGGTATATTATGTCACCCTACTGAATCATCACAATGTAAGAGATTTGATAATCAATTTCTTGATTTTGGAAGTGATGTTATAAATCTCAGAATGGGAGTGTGTACAGATGGAATGAATCTCTATCATAGCTTAAGTATCCAATATGGTTTGTAGCCTATTTTTTTGGTTGTTTACAACATATCGACATAGATATGTTTGAAGAAAAAATATTTTATGATGATCTTGATGATTTCTGGACCAAAATAGCTAGGAAATTATATTGATGTTTATCTTTCACCATTGGATGATAATTTGAAACTTCCATGGGAGGTAGGTGTAAATTTTTTTATGCATAAACGAAAGAGTATTTTATTTTGCGTGTTATGATAATATTTAGTATAAATGACTCTCCTGCATATGGAAAATTATCTAGATACAATGTTAAGGGACCTAAATATTGTCCAATTTTTGAAGAATAGAATTTATATTATCAATTATAGAATGGAAGAAAGACAATGTACATGGGACATCAAAGTTTTTTTCAAATTGATTGTCCTTATAATAGATTGAAAAAGTCATTTAACAGTTTACATGAATATAATATTCCACCAAAACCATTGAATATTTAAGAATATTACAATTGGGTGAAAATATTGATTCGACATTTGTAAATAAATGTATTTTTGGTCTTAAAAAAATAACTGGGCGAAACAATCTCTTTTTTTGAACTACCTTATTGGAGATTTTTATAGATAAAACATAACATTGATGTTATTCATGTTGACAAAAATATATGTGATAGTTTTATTATAACTTTATTAGAAATAAAAGAAAAAAAGATGGATTAAATTCTCGATTGGACTTTATAGCAATGAGAATATATTTGGATTTAGCTCCCACTATGATAGGAAATATAACATATTTACCTACGACTTTTCACACATTAAGAAAGAGTGAGAAATTGAATTTTTGTCAGTTTCAATATGATATAAAAGTACACAATGGATATTATTTAAATTTGAATAATTTAGTTTCAGTTAAGGATTTCAAATTAACAGTTTTGAAATCTCATGATTGTCATGTATTGATGAAACAATTGCTACCGGTCGCACTGCATGGTATATTATCATCAGCTGTCATAAAGACTATCATCAAGCAATGTAATTTATTCAAATCCATTTATATCAAAGTTATTAATCCAAATTTGATAGATGAGTTGGATAATGAATATGTTATTATACTTTGTCAACAAGAAAAGTATTTTCCATCAACATTTTTTAATATAATGGTTCATCTATTGATTCATATGGTGCATGAGATAAGAATATGAGGGCCTATTTATTTATATTGGACATATTCTTTTGAATGGTATATGAAATTTTAAAGGGATATGTTAAAAATACTTGTTGACCAGAGGACTCTATTGTTCAAAAATATGTATCAGAAGAGGGGATTTAGTTTTTACTAAATATTTTTATGATATAGAGCATATTGGTCTTCCTATATCTTGACATTTTATAGTTGATAATAATGTTATAGAGATTAAAGGCTTAAAGTTAAAGTTCATTCCATGTGATGAAGTGATTCTTGCACATTTAAATATTTTTAACAACAAAGATGATGTTAAATCATATATATTAACACATATCACTTAATTAAAGAGACGATATCCAAAAAATAAATGATAAGTGGTTGATGTTTGAGCATAAAAAGGAATTTGTTTCATCGTTTAAATAGAAAGTGAGAACAAATATATCTGCATCAGAATCATTGAAATGGTTGGTAGTGGGACAATATCTTAATGTGATAACATGGGCTGGTTTTTATATTAATGGGTACACATTTTACACAAAAAATATGGATGGAAAGAGTACTGTTCAAAATAATGGTGTGATGGTTATCACTGGAACAATTCATTTCTCAAGTGAAAAAGATAAAAACCCAATTTATGATTCATCGACATATTTTTGAGTTCTTAAGGATATATAGGAAAATTATTATATAAAATTCTGAGTAACTATGTATAAGAGTAATTTTTTTGATATCAATAGTGGTGTGAAACATGATGATTTTGGATTTACACTGGTTGATTTGAAAACATATAATTACAATGAGGAACCATTTATCATGGAAAAAACTAAAAGAATATATTTTATGTCATTGATCCATCGAATGACCAGTGGTCCATCATTTTTCAAAAAAAATATACTATCAGGGTGATAAGAATAATTCTAATGGTGTTATTGATTTACATGAGTCTTATTCATCTATTATGTGATTTTGAGATGATTACAATGACTACAATGTAGACATAGTTCTTGACGTATGTAATGATCGTGATGAATGAATATGGGAGAAAACTATATTAGTATCCTAATTTTTCTGGAAATTCTTTATATTTTATTACTTTTTTTTGAAAAAAATAAATGAATGCCTCTTTTTTACTTAATTTTTTTCATTCTTGTTTCTAAATATTTAGTTTTCTAATAATATATAGGTATTCAAAATTTCATTAAACTTGCAAGTTTAAATGTCATATACAGAGAGAGGAGCAGTTACTGAGGTATATCTATTTTTTAATATCGTAAAATATTCAGTAATATAGTTATTTAATGAAAGAAAACATTTAATTTATAATTTTTTTGCTAGATTACTGATGCATCCTCAGCGGAGAAGACTTCTCCTATTACAATAATTAAATCGAGTTCTCATGTTGGTAAACATGGTATTATAGGTTTACCAAAACTATCACTGTATCATGGATAAGAAAGGTTACATATTCATTTTGATGATAATAATAACGCAACTAGACCAAATGAAGTTTAGTTTATCTGTTATAAATTAATGCTGAACCATTGTGGGATTAGTATTTTGTATCCTGATTGGAAGTCCATGGACATGATTGAGAAACAACATATTTGGGAGGCCATGAAGGTAAAATATCTCAATTGATTTATTTTATCTCATTTTTTGAATATTAAATATTTTAAATGACATATTTAATTTAATCAAATATTGATGACATTCAATTTTGAAGAAATAAAATAAATTAATAAAATAAATATATCTTTAGCAATGGTTTGATGGAGAGATTTTAAAACAAAATTGGAAAAAAAATATGGTTTTGGAAGGATTTTTTTTTGAAAACCCATTCCTTAAGTATCCGTATATAGATGCAGATACATGGAAGAAATTTGTTGACAACCATCATGATGAAAAATTTCAGGTATGAAAAATTATTTTATATTATAGAATTTATAATATATTTATCTAATTACTTATTAGTTTATTTTTATGTAACAGAACTCCAGGAGATCTCATCAAGAGATCCAGTTGAAAAATATATACCCTTGTACTTCATCTTGTGAAGGGTGTCCATATTTGGAGCAGAAAATAATTAAAGAAAAATTTGAACCATTAAGAGCTTGATCTAGTAGTGGTTCAAAAGAGGTCTAGTTTGGTCCTCTATCTCCTTCCACTCACCTTGAAAAAAGGAAATGAGTGAGAAAAAGTAAAAATGAAAAGTATCTTATAGAGGAAGCTCAACAAGTAGCTAATAAAATTATAAGTTAATATTATTTATTTGTCATGAATTTTTCTATTTTATAAATTATAAACACTAATATAATTTTTTTTCATTTTTCATTTCAGTATAAACTTCAGGAGTAAGATACAAAAGTCTCTTTTATCACTGAGGGTAGGATGGACATCCTTTCCACTACTTTATGAAAGGCAGAACACCTCGGCCGTGTTAGACGATATCAATCAAGTGATAGTATTCAGAAAGTTTTTGGTTAGAGTGATAAATAAAAAGACACAGAAATAGAATCCTTAAAATCCAAGATAAAAGAGATGAAACAGTCTATGGGTGATCAAATTCAAGCAGCCATACAATAAGATTTTTTAGAACACTTGACAAGATAGTCATAATCTGCACATCCTTCCCAGCCTGCCCAGCCTACTTACTTTGAGCTTCCACCTCCATCCCAGCCAGAATACCCTACCCAGCCTGCTTATTTTGATCATCCTCCTCTATCCCAGCTGAAATACCCTACACAACCTTCTTATTTTGATCCTCTACCTCCAATCCATCCAAACTACCATGCCCAACCTGCCTACTTGGATCCTACACCATCTCTCTTGGACCAAAATGTATATTGTGAGTTATTTGCTAGAGATCCTCATATACATATTATTGCATTAGGATTCATACATTTTTTGTTCTATTCTATACATCACCATCCTATAAAAATGGGTTAGGTTAGATTATCAATACTTGATATTATTGATCCTAATGCTCTACTATCATTTCTTATCGAAGAGATTAATAGAGTTGGGGATTGTTAGGGTCATTTTATAGTTTGGAAAACAAGTATTATTTATTATATTTCATACGAGGTATGCATTTTTTAATATTAATTACATATTATTGAAAATTACTTATAATATTTTTTGATATTTAACTTATATCATATCATCTAAAATCAACATAAATTGCACAATTGAAACAAAATGTTCAGAAATAATCGACTGTAAATACTTCTGATATTTCTTATGGGATACAAATATTATCTCAGGATTCTTATTCCTTTAATAATATCTATGATTTTTGGATGAAATACAATATATTTGAAATAGATTATCTATTGAGATTACTCAAAGAAGGTATCATGCATTTAGTTGATTTTAAAGATCTCAGCTTGAATGTGTTGTAATTGTTTTCTATGAAAGTAAAATGATATTTTAATTGTAATTTATTATATTAATGATGGTTTAAATTGAATAACTATGTTTCCTTTTTAAAATCAGGTATCTTTAAATGGTTCTTTTAAAAAATTACAACACATCCATTTATGGTTTTATAGATCCATAATACATTTCCATAGTAGTGGAAAATGGGGAGAATCCTAGTAGAGTTGCATATATATATATGAGAGATTATCACATACAGAGATTGAATTCTGTTTTTTATCATTTCATAATAGGTAAGAATAGAAAAATAATTATGAACTAATGATCATTATAATGTCATTAATTGTGAATTTTTTGTATGGTAGGGGGAATTGGATGTTGGGCATATTTTTCCCAAATAAATGCACTTTATATTGGTTTTTCTCTTTGTCAGGGAGTGTTTGTAAAAGTTTTCCACCTTATTAGAAAACTATGTTTTTTTTCTCATAATCTAAATATTTTTAATTATCATTGTTTATACATGTATTATTAGTTCATATATTTGAAAATGCAGTTCATGGAAAAAATTTAACAAAGAACACATGTTGATAATGAAACTAAATACAATCAATTTTGTGAATGTAATGGTAATTATTTTTTATATTATATTTTGTTCAATTTATATATATATATATATTGGATTTTAATATCGAATTAATGTTTTATAACCATAATTTCATCATCAACATGGACAAATTGAATGTGGGTATTATATTCTACGATTCATGTACGAGGTAATCACATTTGGGGTGACTACTGAATTTCATAAGGTCAGTTATATTAATTTTATTATACTTTCTATCATAGTATTCTATTTTTAATCTATTACCATTAAATGTTATTAAATACATTCAATAATATAGAGTATTATACCCAAAATGAATATTGACATCTTCAATCTTTGTTTTCAAACTATTTGTTTAGTCTGATTACAATTTAAGGTATGTATATTCTAATGTTTATGAATAATATATTACATTTTCTTAATAACTTGTGTTCAAAAAATGAATTATTTTTTTATAATATATGTTTTAACATAATGATATCAAAGTAATTCTTCAACATTAATGAATAATGAGCATGCTATAAATTTCAGGTATGTATATTTGAAATCTAATTTATAATAAAATGCATAGATAATTTTTTGGTTTACTATATAAAAGGATGTAAGTATTTATAGTTTTTTATTTAACGAGTATTGATGATTGATTTCTTTATACTGTGTTTTTATTAAGAGGATTATTATTATTTGGGAAGTGTAATATTTTAATTATCTTGTTGTTCATGCATACATGAGGAATACAACCTCCACATAGTGATATGATTCATTTTTCATCACAACATCCAATGGATTTTGTAAACATATATAATTAAAGAAATGATACCATATTAATTATGTTATTATCATTTTTTAAAACTAAAACAACACAAACCTTATTTCCATAATGATATTTGAAAAATTGAAATGTTACACAAGCATATGTATGATCTACCATCTTTATGATTGTAATGTAGTTCACTTTTCATAATAATAATTCATGGTTTGTTTCAAAAAGTATAATTTATATAAAAAAATAAAACTATTTCATGATTATTATTTTGGATATGATGGAATAATGACAAGTTTAAACATATTCAACCTACCAAATTCATTTTGGACATATGTGCCAAATATCATCAAAACATCTGATGTGAAACTAAATTTTTATATACTTAAACATAACATTGTAATATTTTAAATAAAAGGAACATTGAATGTGAATAATGTTAAAAATAAATTAAACTTTTAAAACTAATTAATCATTCTTAAAATAAGTAACACGTGTAATGAGTCAGGCTTGAGGTAAAATACATTCTTTTAAAAAAAATTCTATTTTATAGGTTCCCTTCAATTTTTCCATGTTTATTTTTTAAAGTTATTTGAAATATGTATTTCTATGTACATAAAATAATTATAAAGGATATTTTATTTCTATTTTTAATTTATTTGATGTGTTTTTAGATAGAATCTTTTTATGTGTTTTATACAAAATTCTTTGACAAAAAGGTAAAGGGGATGTTCTATTTTAACGTATATGGTGAACATTAATTTTTCCACCACCATAAAAATTATTTTCTTTAATTGATTATTTTACAATATTTTGTTATTTATTTTAATAAAACCGCCCTCTTTCCATTCCTTTTGAGTATTTCACTTTTGAAAATGGGTTGTGAAATGAAACGGTATTTCAATATATGAATGTCTTTTGAATAGGGGTTTAAAAGAGTTTTCAATGGTATAATGATAAAATATACCAGAATAAAATGTTTTTTGCATGATATTGTACTTTATAATTATATAATTAACACTGATGAGATCGATACAACTTATATGATGGGTTTATCCCTATTATATCACCTGAATAATAGGTGAGCCCAATATATCTTATAAAAAGTGTGAGCCCTATTATAGTTTGTCAATGATCTAAGTATGTTCATTATAATCAAAGGTAGAATGAGTGCTGTCAACAATGAGGTTTTTATATTTTATTTAAATGGAAACTCTTTTTTTTTTATATGAGTTTAAAAAATGTTATGAATATGATTCACTATTTTTCTTAAAATTGTTTTTTATCATTATGGGTGTTAATTGTTTAATTTGAGAAAAATGTGTATGTTTTTAATATGGAAATGAGTAATAATATAATTTCAAAAAATAATGAGATAAATGTATGTATTTTTTGTGTTTTTATGTTTTTCACTAGAGTAATATATTTCTTCATATTTTGTCCCTTACTGGTCTTTTTTACTCATCCCGCATTTTAAAATGTTTTAAATAGGGGTTTAATGAAGAGGTCAATATAGAAATTTGTGAAGATATAACATGAAAAGAAAAAATAATTCTTTTTTGATGTTTTATATGATCTAAAAATGGATTCTAAGTGTAAGTTTCCACTTTATAATGTAAGATTTATTTGTATAATTGTGATGGATCAATTCTCTAAAACACTAGACATAAACAATATTTGGGAATGAAATACTGAAAATTCTTGCCTAAATTTATAAGATTGTGTAATATTTGAGGTTGGGACATTAAAATATATGAATTTTATATTATGCCCCCTTAAATTTAATTTTTCCTTAGAAATTATATCACTTTGATATAAAAAATGAGGATATCTCTATTTAATTTCATCATTATATTCCTAGATTCTTCGAAATTCTGAATTATCTAGAGAACTTATACTTAGTGAGTAGTTTTTTTCCATATCACTTCATCTTTATAATCCAACATTCCTACAATTTATTCTTTATAGGAATGTTTTTCCACCATTGGTATGACCTATATGTTCAATATATGGAATGTATCAGGTATATACATCATCATGAAAAATATGTGGAATATGTTATGAAATTGAGAGAGGTTTCATGGAATCACCAAGCGATAAACAACTATCCCTACTATATTCAGAATCTAAAAGGGGACAATATAAACAGAGAATAAATTTTTTTCTTTTTGGTTATTTTGACCATATTCCATAGTTAAATTAACAAAACACCTTCTAAATTCTTTTATATCTAGATCATTCCAATGATTAGTAGAATAAATTTTCTATCTATTCTGAGTTTCCATTTTTTATTGTTGAATTTATATGACTTTTTATTCTATTTAATCAGATAGATAAATTCCTAATATATTTATTTCTCTAAAATTTATCCCCAAAAATTGGATTTATACACTTATTTATATAGAGGGATTTATAAGGATACATCTTAATTATTTAGTGAAAGCTATTATTTTAAGAAAAATTTGACTAGAGGAAGACGTTGATCCCACCATCATTAAAATACATAGAAATAGAAATCAAAATATACTATAGGGTTTGAATTTTTCTCTCATAATAACAATATATATGATGATGTTATGTTCTACTGATACTCATATTTGTATCAATATCCTATTGACGACTTCACCTGAAAACTAAGGTAGACCATGGATCTCGATTGGATAGAATATAATGTTGAACTCCATGAAAACATAAAACTTACATAATATAAATTCTCAAAATATAATAAATATATAAATATTATCTAATATGAATGATCTGTTATTAATTTGTGAGGATATTGACTATAACCCAAATAACATTATGTTCTTTAGACAATTTGGAGAGTTTGATGAAAAAATCACTAGTGATTTTTTCCCATTTAAAATATTGAATATTTAATCATTTAACATCCCCATAGAAATAATTATCATAGGCCTAAACTACTAACATACTAAGAACCAACATACAAACTCTATAATATATCTCTTCAAGTTATACCACTATAAATAATTCTTTATATCTCTATATTTCTCTAAATATTCAGGATAAATAGAGAATAATGAACTATAAACCTCATCCAATAAATCATTCTTCAAATTTGGTATGTACAGAAAAATATAAATATATAATCAATCGTGAGTATGCATCCCAATCCCTTATTTGATGAATCACTATTGACTAAAAACCATACTATAATATAGGGTTGATTTATCATATGTTCACTATAATATATTCTCCTCAGTTCTATGAAATTTTCTTCACATTCATCTATCCAAAAAAATTGGATCCCTTTGATGATAATATGGTTAGTGGATTAAAAATTAATTAAAATTATGCAAAGAACATCAATAATATATTTCCAAACCAATAAAACTTCATATCTAAGTCACAATAGTTGGTTTATGCCAATATTCAATAACAATGGTCATTGATGGATCCATAGATATACCTTATCATGAGATTATTTATCACAGAAATCATACTTTTTAGAACCAAAATTCACAACATGTAAATTTTTCATAGAGGTTATTCTGTCACAGGGTCTTCATTATAATAATCAAGTAATATCCATGATCTTTATTTATAATTGAATAAATAATAATACCATCTATAATGACTACCAAAAACCGGTTAAGGTAATTTATAAATACTCTATTCATTAAATCAATGAAGATAAAGGGGGAATGAGTAAGACCAAATTGAATAACTCTATATTTGTTGTGTCTATACCTTTTATGGAATTTATTATTTGGTATATAATCCTTATTGACCATCAATAGATCTTATTGAGGTTGAAAATAAATCATAGAAAAGTATTAACCTCTAAAAAGATGAACAAACAAGTCATCGAAATGTGGAAGGGGTACAAATTCTTGTTGTGACCTTATTAAGTTCCCGATAATCATTGTAGAGTCAGATTGATCCATATTTATTCTTACCAAAATTAATAGTTTTTCTTATAGGTGACACACTTTTCTAAATAAATTTTTTTTCAATATTCTCTTGGAGTAGATTTTTCAATTCCTACAACAATATTAGGGCTACTCGAAATAGAGTCTTTGAAATCAGTGCAACACCATTTATTAGTTCTATTTAGAACTCAAATTCATGATACTATGGAAGACTTGGAAACTATTACAGAAAGAGATTAAAAAACTCTAATAAAATCATTATATCATGGATGTTGAGTTTATCACCAACTATCTGAGATAAATGGCCCTTTTTAATTTGAATCAAGACCCATAAAATAGACTCAATTTCTAATATATGTTAAAATTTATCATTGAATATATATTAAATAATGAGTTAGATTAGAATATCAAAAATTAATACCCTTCCTAATAAATTCATTTTCTCTTTATTTAATAAAATTCAATGTATTCCCAAAATAACATTGATTTTAACAAGATAGAGAATACAAAATTTTTAAGGAAACACATTCCCAAAAACTTAAATCATGTAATAATCATAGACATGTGATGTGATCGTAATAAAATTTAGGGGTTTAACTAGTAATTCAACATCAAAACATTGAGGTAGTACTATAATAACTTTATAAAACTCCTCAGATATAAAAGTTTGGGTAGATACTGAATAAATAATTACATTATTTATTATAGAGTAGATTGTAAGTGTATCATTCACAAATTTGTTATCATAGTCCACAACAGAAGTAGTTATTACATGAGATTTCACTTTTTTATCGTGGATTAAGGGGTTATTGAAATTGATCATCATTATTAAAAATTATGTTTCATCACTGGTTAGCACAGTGTCTATATTCCATTCATTTGAAACACTAGAGTGTGTATATTGAATTTAGTGGTGTTTTCCCCATTATTGAAAACAATTATCCCCATTACAATATTTTTTAATTGCTTTATTACCTTCCTTTATAAACATAAAACATTTTCCAGTTCCCTTAAGAAAATATTCTATGTGTTTCCATCCAAACCTTGATTGTTAAAAGAATTATTATCTTCTTTACTTTCTGGACTTTATAATTTCAACTGAATTCAATTTTCCTTCTCTTTTGAAAACTATGATATAGAAGTGTAACTAGAATAATTATTTCTAACCTTATAGCATATCTAATAACTTCATTATAGTTATTGATTTTTATTACGGATAACACCCTTTGGATACTTGTTTTTTATCCACTAAAAAATTTATTGGCCATAAATTAAGGTCAGATGATAATACCATAAGTGTACATCACATCTCTTTTAAATTTTTTATCATTGTTACTAATGGATTCATTAACCTTATACCTTATAAAAATTATTTCCATATAAATTTTTATACATAGAATTCGAGGAATTTAGTTACTAAAATATAAGTTAGTAAACTCATCCCACTCCATGGATTCATTTAATTCCATTACCTCAGGTTCTAGATAAGATTATAAAATTTATCTACCATGAATTTCAAATTATAAACTTATAGAATTTATTTCTCATGTTCTAAACACTGGAGAATAGAAAATATAATGCTAGTGGTAATTATCCATTACTCAAAAACTAATGGATCATAAGAATAACTAAAATAAGGTGGGTGTTTCCTCAGGAAAGACTCAACATAATGTTGTTCCATCCTTTTATAATTTGTAAGATCAAAATGATTCAAATCTAGATATGTTTATGTAATTATTACATTTAGATTTTATATTCCAACTCCCATAACATTTTGTTTCAAAATGGGACAATAATTTCATTATCTGAAACATTCATCATTAACATGATTCCCTTGGGTTCCATCAATAGACTAAAACCAAAAATCATAGTGTGACAAACAATAATCATTGTGTTAAACCACAAAATCTTGAAAAATAATTTATAGTACTTTGAAATCCTAAAAAAGTCATTTCAAAACATGACACATAAGGTTAACATAGTTCTTAAATGACCATTACCAAATCTTGTCGATATTATGCTTTACATAGACATATCCTTAGGTTTTCTGAGTAAGGGTCTCTAATCTTAGATTTTAAAGGTAAATAAACCTATCTCTAATATGAACTATAGGGATAAAAACATTGAATATATATACTACATATTATTAGATAAATATTCAATACATAACATAATTACCCATTCCATAATAATATATGTCTTGTGTCATTGAAACCATGGATACATAAACAAATAACTTATAACTAATATACATCATCTCAAACTGAGTTTTTCAAAACTAGAACCCTCCTTAGACAAATCATACTCAATACATTTATTCATAACATACAGAATGGAAACATAAGAAATGATGAGATGATATTCTTAGTAAGGGAAAAAAGGGGAGATATTAATATAATACGAGCATAATGTTAGGAGAACATGATCATCACATTTGAAAAACCATACCTAGCATATCATCGATCATAATCTTGAATCACAGAATAAATCATATTAGTTTATAAGACATGATTAACAAAGGAATCAAATAATATGACCCATGAATGCATAAAAGTAGATTAGGTCATAAGATTTTGGAAAAAACATAATTACTTAATATCACTTCCTTAATAAAATTATCTTAATTCCAAGACTATAATAGTTCATTGGGTTCAAACTCAAAACCATCATAGTAGTCATGGTACACTTCTAATATTATCACAACAGACAAAGCCCCTTACTAAACTGGGATCATGACCCACTCTAGTTATATTTATCTCATGATATTTCCATATGTACCTAATGAATTAGAGGGTTATATAATTATGGTCCCACCATTTATTAAAAAAATTTATAAAAATGTATGCAACAATATCATAAAACATTCACCATATAATAATCTTTGAAAATTAAATAGGTTTCATAAATATTTCATTATTTCATCATAACATAACACAAAGAAAATAAATTAGTTTCATACTCTTCTTATCATCATAGTCATAAAAAATATAATTAAATAATTTGTATGGAGTAATTGGGTCATATCCTTGTAATTTTTTAGAAGCATAAAATAACGTTATATTAGATGGAAAATTAATTTAAAATACCACTAGGAACATTTCTTGAGGAAAATACCATTTTTAGATTCAAATAAATTATCTAAAATATAAGAACATAACACATATTAACAAGAAAAATTCTACGAAGTTTTTTTGAAAAATATTAAAGGAAGTTTTAATGAATTTAGAGGTCATGCTGTCAAGAAATTCCAATCATTCCATATACGTTAAAAAAACATTTCTTTCATAGTTTTGTAAAAAAATAAAAAAAGTACATCATTTAGAAACCCAAAAGAATATTATTTTTAAACCATTTTTAAAATATTAAATAATGGGTATACATTTCTTTAAAAAATCATATTATAAAATTAAAAACATTTTTAAAATAATTTTTTTAAACCATCATACGGAAGAAGAAGGATTTTTTTACCAAAGTGAGAAGTAAAGGCATGTTTCCTTAATAATATTCTATCTATTTCTTGAGTATATCATGTGAGGAAAATAGAAGGAAAACATGTATTCATAAGAATTATCTAGATGAAAATTTTATTTTTTTGAGAGTTATATCATAAAATTTTAGCTTTGTTAACTTAATCATCAAAAATCCTGATAAATAACGAGATTATGATATAAACCACTTACCTCAGGTCATACTTCCTTTGTATGTGTTAAAAACTCTTATATAATAAATATAGAATTATTATAAAAATATTAAAAAACCAAAACCAATTATATCATATGATATATAATTTACTGGAATAAATATGATCACTTATTTATTAATAATTAAAATCATTATTCTGGGTGATAACTGTTTTATTTCTCATTTATGTTTTGGTTTGATAGTTTTGGTACTTATATTTTTATAGTGGTCCTATAATTTAAACAATATTAATCAATATATAAATATATTAAAATTAATTATTTACATAATTGAATTCATCCAGGAAATTTGTATATTAAAATATTAAATACACCTTTCTTAGAGATAGTAGGTGATTTGTACATATGAACACTCTTTTTACATTTCAAAAATTAGAATGAAATAAAGGTAAATAATAATTAATATTTAAAGAATAATAATTATATCATAAATAGAAAATATATATTCATCAAATAAATTCCTCTAAAAATCCAATAAAATCATAAATGAAAAAAAATCACATTTTTTCATAGAGGTTGTAGTCCATACATAAGCACACACAAGGTTATCATTCTATAACAGATTTTATGGTAATAAAGTATATATAATATTATCAATCCTAAAGAATAATTTTTTTATAAAATATATATATAAATATTAAACCCATCATAATAAAAAATTATTAAATATGGTGATGGAAAATAAATTGTATATATATATTGAGATGGTAATTCATATATATGCGCAGGCGATACTTTCACTTCCCATTTGATTGGAATGTGGCTGGATAATGGTGGTTTTATTATAATAATAACATTTAAATATATTTAGGATACCAAAGTTATTATTTTATGATAAATAACCCATATTTATAAAAGGTAAAATATATAGTAATAAAAGAATGTGATATGTTAAAGTGATCGCCTCTTCTTCAAAAGAACTCCTTTATAAATCCCCATAAGGACCCAAGGTTGGACTATTAGGAAGACCAAAAAACTCTATAATTTTTATATGGAATGTTAAAAAGGATTTTTTCTAGGTTTTTTTCATCTATAAGGATCACCATGGTTTACAAAAGATAATGGAGTTGTACCCTTTTACAAGGGAGGGAGAGCACACACTTGAAATGTTTTTAAAGGTTAAAGTATAATATATACATTCTCAAGAAAAATGCTTTGAAATGATCATTAATTAAAATAAATATATGAAAGGTTAAAAATTATATCATGAAATTCAATTTTTATTGGTTTTAGTGTCATTATAATATATATGTTTTATTAACCACTTCATTAACCATTTTTACCATAACATCATTAAAAATGATTTCAAAAAGAAAGGGTTAAGAATGTTGCCATAAATGGTTAAGTGACTCAATAATAGACCATTTATGATATTATAAACCATATTACTTTCAATTTATTAATTAAAATATATTTTTTATTTTAAATAATTTTAAAAAATATTATTAATTATAAAAATATCAATAATGTTAATTTTGGAACAATTCATTTAATTTGACTTTAATGACACCATGGAAAAGAAGTAATTCAAATTTTATATTTTTAAACATCAATAATTTGTCATATTTTTATAAAAAATTCATGAAACATAATAATTCACTTAAATTATACTACACATAAAATTTTCAAAATAGTTTATTTTATTTTTCTATTTAATTAATAAATATTTTATCGGTGTTGTGTAGGAATTTTAGGAAATTATTCAATTTATAAAAATTAGATAAAAATTAATATAATAATAACTATTGATATATAATTAAATAAAACAATAATAACTGAAATTTTATTCTTTGTATCATTATGTACAAATTTATATGTATTATTTTCAAGAGAGTGGCATTTTTTATTATTCTTTTTTATATTAAAATAATATCTATAATCAAAAAAATATTTCACCGATTTAATATATATTATATATTTGAATTGAAATTGATGAATTCCACTCTTAAAATAAGATAAGGTAATGTGTTAAAATAATTTAAAATTTTTATCCCAATGTTATGAAACTATTTTATAAGTTTTACACATACCTGGGTGACAAAAATTTTCTTTGGTTAATATTAATTTTGACCAAAAATAAAAATGACATATTTAAAAAATTGAAACCTCATTATTTAAAATATTGAATATATTTTTCATGATTCAATATCTATAGGTTCCATAAATTAATTTAAGATGAAAATCTCAATGGTGAATTTTTTTAAGAAAAATTCATTTTAAAGTATAGAATTTATTTACAATAAATTCAACCATAATTTTTTTTTCAATGAACATTGTTGTATTATTCATAATATAAGATAACTAATTTTAATTTGAGAATATTTTATATAATATGGAATTTTTACATGCTTGAATAAAAAATATATTTTTTTCAATAACAAAAAGTATGTTTCACTATTTTATAGAAAATCAATTTTTTTCTGATAAATCGAAAAATTTCACCCAATAATATATTTGATATGATTAATTTAAAAATGATACTAATTTTATCCGATAAGTTCTAAATAATTGTAAAAAATTAAAATATACAATTTTCTGACAAATAAATAAATTAAGTTTTGATGGAAATGGATTTTTTTAATGAAAAATAGAACTTTATAAAAATTTAATTCTTACATCATAAATATTATTCAATTAATTTTTATTGATAAATTATATATATATATTCTAATATGTGGTTATTCTTATTCTTACAGATAAATTTAATGTTGAGGTGAAAACAATCATATTTAATGATAAATTATTAATAATATATCATGTTTCATTTAAAATCATTGTTTTGTGTAACCCAAGATATCAATGAAAATAATTAGAGAACTCTATCATAAAATATCTTGGTGCTACAAGTCACTCCCATTGGATGTTGTGCATATAATAAGATTATCTTTAGAATCTATTATGAAGTATTTATTATTATAAGGAATTACTTTCAACAATACGAGAGAACCCAACCTAAGGAATCCTAGATTGCATCGATTATGATTTATGTGAAACTGAATTCCAGTGTAATAAATTCAAATATTAAACATTGTGAGTTTCAATTTATCATGTAATTATCTTACAATAATTAAATTTTGGTCTTCATCACTCACGTTAACTCCTATTTTTCTATGTAATGGTCGAAGCCTAAAAATATCAAGTAAACAGTGGATTCTATGGACATTTCAAAGATTTTACCTATGATAAACATAACTATATAAGAACTATAATGAGAAACCATGTGATTATGTTGAACCATATATCAAGAATTATTATCAACAATATGAAAATAGTTAAATCTCCAGAAAACCAAATAAGATAAGGATTAAGTCTCATAGAAATCTGGGTGATAAAGATGATGAAGGAAATAATGTTTAATTTATTACATTTCAAGAATGTGGGAAGAATAAATAAATGAAAATGAATCCATGTAATAGGGATATGTTTGGTGTGTGGAAAAATAGGGTCTATAGAAACTAATTTCCGATCAAAATTGAATATACCAGTGGAAATGGTTAATTTAAATCGATCTTTCCTAGAGGTACCACTAATAATATAATTTATTAAATGTGGGGAACTAGGACATTATCCTAGTCAATTAACTAATCCAATCCCTGATAAATTTTTTATTAATAAACAAATTCCTCGATAAGGGGGATCTTATGAAACTAAAACAAAATAAGTGGGTTCAGAAAATGATATGGAATGAGGGAAAATAATCATCCACTCAGGAATAATGATTATTGAATTAGTATCTTTTTCATCCTAATCATATATACCTATAATATTTTCTAAGAATATAAAATCAGAACCTAGATGAATAGATGTTGCATTATTAATAAAAAATCCCATCAGACAATAATTGTATCCCATGTATATAACTACTCCCTAATATATATTAATAGGAATGTGCTTCTAATAAATTTCTATTATTCTACCTTCATTCCAATTTGAGGTGATACTATGCATATATTTGCTATCTTGGAATTGTTTCCATGATAATTTATGTGATTGGAAAGTCACATCTAAAAACCTACCAATTAATATATATTAATACAATACTAATTATAAGCTACCTATGAAAATTTACTCCAATTATATTATGGTATTTTTCACAAATGGTAAAAGGAAAACTAAACATTAGTTTCTTTCCTATTATGAGGAAAAAGACAAGTTCATTAGTAATACCAAGGACAGTGAGGATGATAACTCATTAGTAATTATATCTAGAGTAAATTCTATATTATATAAACCCATAACTATTTCATTAGTATTTAATAATTAAAATCTTTAGGGTGTAATTTGTTTAAGTGTGGAATAATGTAACACACCTAATATTTTACTTTATAATATCTCTTCAAATAAAAATTGTATCGATAAAATATATCACATGAAACACCATACAAAAATGATTCAATATAGTTTTAATTAAAATTATTATGATAATTTATTAATTATAATACCAATAGTAACTAAAAAGAATCAAATAAATTATAAATTCATATAAAATTAAATTAAAAACAAATAATGTTTTAAAAGGCATTTTTGAATAAATAATGTATTTATTTAAATATTTAATTTTGATTTAAAAGATAAATTTATGAATATTAAAATTTGAAATGATCTTAATTTATGGATTCATAATGTACATATTTGATTCAGAGTAAACTTTTGAGAATTTTATAAAATAATTTTTTTAGGAGAATTATAAAAAAATACTAATTTTTCTGATACCATTACATTTATGAAATTAACATTATAAAATAATGGCTCAAATGAAATTGAAAATAATTATATATATATATAATAAATAATTTAAAACACTATTTTCAATTTATAAAACTCATGTTTAATGTTTTGGTAACATAAGTGATTTTACTCAAAAAACTGTGCATTTTTCTTATATTAAAAATTATTTTTAATCACTCATAGAAAATAAATTTAACAAAATAGATTTCATATTTTAGATAAAAATGTAAATATTATGCAATAAATTTAATTTTATTTTATCTTAAAAGTGTGATAATTGTGATTAATGTTAAAGACCATGAAATGGGTGAAATAGTCTTTTGAATGAATTATTTATTATGATTTGTGAAATAATTATCTAATAAAATTATAAATAACTTCTTAAATTTTCAATTAAAATAATATATACAATTATAAATAATTATATTAATACTCATGTAATTTTTGACCAATAATAAATAAGATTATGGTCACCTTATGTATAAATGTCATTTTTTATAAAACGGTTTTTCTCTCTCTTATTCATCTCAATGTAAAAGAAAATTTTGATATATTTTGAAATTAATTTACATAAAATCAAGGATTAATTTAGATTCATCAAACCCATATTTAGTAATAGTTTTTATATTAAATTTTTATTAAAATATATGTTACTTAGTTCAAAACTAGCTTCCTATATAAAATAATAATAATGGTAAAATGTAAAAACTAAATGGAAATGATGTGAAAAATGATTATAAAATTATTGAAAATGATTTTAATGATTATTTATAAACATTATCTCACCTCATAATATGTTATTTATCTATTTTGTGACAATTTATCCTTGAATAGTTTCATTTTATTGTTGAAAATAATGTGTTTTCCCAAAAGTGTCCTCTGCTTCACATATAAACGGAGATCACTTAGACCTTATCACAGTTACACATTACATTAAATACTTCCTTGAAACCCTAATTAATTTTCCTCCCATGAAATTTCCTTGAACATACTAAATCTATTAGTCACCATATGTTATCTTAATCTGTTTATTTACAAGGATACATTCAAGAAAATGTCTAAGGTCCCAAAGTGAGTATCACTAAATCCATAACCATTTTTTTCTAAATATTTCCTTTAAAATACAATCCTAACCATATTAATATAATGAAATTGATATCATTTTTGTGCTACAATTTTATTATATTTATTTTAAAACTATTATTTATTCATTTTTATCTGATATTAAAAACAAAAGTACGTTGGTCATGTGCACATGCCGACTACCACCTACATGAAGAGGTGTTCTTTGTTTTCCATCACCACCTAACATATATGAAATTAAAATTTTATTTGAAGAAAAAATAGACTTTTTGAAACTATTAATATTATAGAATGATAATATTTTACATTCTATAAGTTATATTAGTATTAATCGTTCATAGTAAACATAACCAGCTAAAATGAACGTATCAACGTACCATTCCTGATCAAATTTCATTTTATAAAATCAAATATAACTTTATAAATTATATTATAATTGAATTATATAGTACATACACCCCCAAAATATTGTATATTATAATTTTATACTAAAACTCCTTAACCATGGTCAATATAGAAAAATTTTTAAAGAGAAATTGACGAAACCACCTTAAATAAACAAATTAAGTAAAAATTATATAATAAATAAATAGAAAATAATAATAAATGATATGTAGTAATTAAAATATTGGTGAAAAATATTATTTTGAGGGTATCTAATAAACATAATTTTTTTATTTGGGATGTTTAGAACATAATAAAAGAGAATGAACACCAGGGTAAGGGTTTTGGATATCAATTTTATTTAATTGAGATATAACTTTAATTTTCTAATTTTTTTTTGTTGTGTATATATTAGACATGGATTATTTTGATTCTAATTTTCATTTGATATATTGGATTTAAAAATAACTCTCATATTATAACTTCAATTGGATATAGATTAAAAAGATAATGATGTTGTAATGGTTTGTACTAACTCAATTTTCTTCAATTGAGTTACAAACATTCTAATTGAACTCTATAATTCAATTTTTCATTTATTCTAAATTATGAATATTTTATATTGTATTTATCCTTTATTTCTATTTTTTAAATTCTTCATTATAAGATCATTATCAAATGGTTCTTCCCTTAAATATTACGTTACAAGGAAGGGTTTCGTGGTATCAATTTCTATTTCACGAGACATGATTAATATTATACACTAGTTTTCTTTTATATGGTGTATATACTACCAATGTGTTATATTATATAATGAATTATTATATATTCATAGAAATTGAAGTTAAATTTAAACCAAATTATCCTTGAGGGTTATTTATTTAAATGTTACTCATGTTGAATGTTTTCTTTTCCCAACATCATTTTAAAATAAAGATATCTCATATGTGATAATACATATGGGTGAATTTTATAACATTTATCTCTATTATAACATTAATTTTTTTATCCTCTAATTATTTTCAGTGAGCTATATTTATTATTTATCTTATTTTAAATTGGATATTCAATAATCTCTTTATTTGATTTAGTTTTCATTAATGTTACTTTAAACATATTAAAAAGAAAATTCATTTTCACTAGTTTGTTATCTTTGACTATGCATTTTCTAGATATCCCTATATTTCATTTTAAAAATTTAAAAGTTCATTTCTAAAAACCATGGAATTATTTTAATTTGTTTTTAAGTAAATTATATTAAATGTTTTTTCTAAGGTTATTTTTTGATAGAAAAATAACTTTTAGTGTTTTATGTGAATGTATATTTTCATCTCCATTGACATATTATGAACATTTCTCCATCAGTTTTCAGGTTTTTTAAAATAAATTATTTATCCAGTAGTTTTGTAAAATATTCCTTAAGAAATTATTTCAAATGAGTAGGTATATTTCTTATTTATAATATAATATTTGATAAAACCACTGATTTTTTTTTCATCTAAGTTATTTTCCTTTAGAATATATTATATTTTATTATGGATATTTTTGAAATTTATAACCCAAATTATTTCTCTATATGTATTATGTAATATTATTTTTTATCAATTATATGATAAAAAATTTCCATTTTCATACTTAACTATCCATTATGGATGGGAATAATGTTTCATACAATTTCATTCCACTCTGAATACCTTGTGTTATATTTCATTGATTTAAAGGGTGTTCAACTAGATTCCATACAATGATTGATTTGTGAAATCAATGACATAACAATATACAATTTGTTTATAAAGTGTAAATATAATATTGTTTAATATCCAAACTAAAGGGATTTTACCTACAATATTACTGAATCTCTTTGTATTAACATTTATTTTTCATGATTTTATCATGATATGATTATTTATGGAACTGTAAATGATTTTTAACATGATTTAATTTGAAAATAAAATTAAACTAAATTTCATCACATAATTTATCATGATATGTTCAATGATTGATATATATTTCACAAATATTTATGAATGATGATGGATGGGGTCCTATATCTCCTTAAAATCATTTGGTAAGGAATTATATATCTTCACTTAATGATGCATGGACTTACATGGACTTGATAAAAAACAATGGATGGATATACTTGTATTTTTTTCTCAATATAAATGGTGTATATAATTTTATTTGTCCACAATTTATTCCAATGATTAATTTTATTCCATGTTCTTAGGATTACTATTACTAATAACTTATTCTCTCATGGTTTATTTTTATTGACTCATGTCTCCACACAATTTTGAATCATTTTTAATGTTATTTTATGACTTATGCAATGATTTATTATCTGTAATTTTATTAGTATACCTTTATTATTTATATTGATTAAACTTATTTTCTTGTCTTATGTTCACATATGATGTTTGAATATATTCAATTATTTTTAGAATTACAGATAATTTTATCTTAGAACATTCTAATGATTCCATTTTTTGACATCTTAAGTTTTTAAAAGGAAACACAATATTAGATAACTTACATGATACGCTGCATTGAGCTTAAACAAATAAAAAAAATTAATATTTAATGTAGTTGTTATCACATAGTCATTAGAATGGAGGGAATGAACACTGTTAACTGAATGTTGAAAATATGTTTTATAAATTTTTATATAATGATTAATTTTTTAGAAAATTAACATTAAATGAAACTAAAAACCAATTGAATATAAAAGATATATTTTTATGAAAACCTATTTAAATGTGAATAATTGTGTTTATAAAAAAATCAAACCACTCTTGTTGGATTATATTAATGAAATATAAATTTAATATAATTTTTAAAATTCATTCTATGTATTTTCTAGACATAATATAAGAAGAAATTCCATTTTACAGAAAAAATGAGTATTTTTTCTAAAAATGCAATTTAACCACCTTTTGATGGAGAACCCTTTATAAATCAAGTTTTTGTCACTTTTACAAGTTCAATTTGACAAAATAAATTTTTTATTTAGACTTGGGACATCAAAAATTAATTTGGTTTAATTTTTTGTATTAATCTAATAAAATTCATATTTTAATGAATATTGGAAATACTGCATTATAATTTAAAACTGCCTTTTTGTCTAATTTATTTATATTTTTATATTATCATTTTACATGTTTTTTAGGGATAATTATAATTTTTTTATTATTTAATCCAATTTTGGTAATTGAATGAAATTTCAAATTCAAATTGAATAAAAAAACTATGTGAACATTTGAACGTTTTACTTAAAAAACTCGTTTTCCTGAATTATCAATGGGATTAGTGTTAAACATAATTTAACCACTTGTGTGAATTTAATTTTCTAAAATGAAAATACATGTTGTAATCATTATGAAACATTTTGTCTAATATGAATAAAATAATTTTTTGAATAGTAGCTTCAGTATTTTTTACTACGATTAAAGGATAAATAAGGAAAATATGGGTAAAAAATAATATTATAATAATATAAAACTACATAAAACTTGTCCCAATATTATTGGAGGAGTTATGTCCGACCAATACAATACTTGGGCTGAAATTGTGGTCTTTGGATGTCACTTGGGTGTGATTAAGACATTAATAACATTTTTTTAAAGTAAAATTAAAAATATATTAAACATGACTCTTATTACTAAAACAATTTAATATGATATTTTATATCTAATCTATTCGACTATAAAAATTAATTATAAAGTAAAAATATTAACTAAATCATGGTATTTTATTTATAATTTTTTAGAATGTTATAATTTAATTTAATTATGACATGATGATGATGCAATACAAATTTATTAAATGAAAAATCAAATAAATGATACTAATAATATTAAAATAAATATAATTTTAAATATGGTTGTCTATCCAAAAAATTTCTAGGTGACTATGACATATTATTAGTTCATAAAATGGATTTTTTTGAAGTTATCCTTATGTTTTAAGTTTAATTAAATTCAATGAAATGAATAGTGTCAAAATTAACTTTGTTGATATTTTATAAAAATAATATTTTATAATTTTTTTTTGAAAATCATAAAAATATTTAAAAATTAAAAATTTACTATGAAGAGTTATAAAAATTCATTAAATATCCAATTATGGTAAATTTATCCCATATAAGTAAATTTTATAGCCTCTTAATATTTAAAACGTTGTTACCATAATTAAAACTAAAAGAGAATAATAAAGGGTAAACAGAAATGATAAGGTTTAAAATAATATCAGTACATGCTTAAAATTTTTATGAGTTTATTTATAACTATACTCATATTAACTTCTTCATAACTCATGTTAGAGTCATTTGGATTTAAAAATTAATTTATATTATTTTGGTTTTTTAATAGTTCCCAAGGGTTCCCCTCCCCTTTCCAATAAAAGGTACCAACTATTCTCTAATAATAAAACTTATAAAATCTTTTATATCATCCAATATATTCCTAAAAATTACCTCATAATCCCTCCCCACATTCGTGAGGCCTTATTTTAGGTATAACTCCATTCTTGTAGAAGTTAATGTGTTCTTTAAAGGTGATTAACCGAAGAAGAGGTATCGTTTTCTTTAGGTATTTATATTTTATTTATTCTTCCACTTCCTTAAAATACCCTCCATCCATGATGATATAATAAATCCAGTATAATAAATATACTGATATGATATTATGTTAATATCATCACCTAAATCCATCTCCAATTTCGTCAAATGGGAATTGAATATTTTGTTCTTGTGTACGATAGAATACCACCTCACCAATTGATATAGTTTTTCTTTCATTTTCGTATATCAAAACTAGTTATAATGATGGAATAATTTTTTATATATTATATTCATGAAACATTTATCATTTTTAAATAATAATATTTCAATTATGTTCTTACTTTCCAAGCGCATAAAAATGATTACGTTGTTCGTGTGTACGTGTGTACTATCACATCCACGAAGCGTTGTGGATCGTTTTTATTCACCAGATCACTTGTATGATATATATAAGTATATTTAAATGATTATTATGATTTTAATAATATTATCATAATTCTTGAAAGATAAAATTATAATTACCGTATTTCCATAATGATCAATGAAAAATGAAAAAATGTTACTCATGTGTACGCATGGCCTTCTGTCTGCATGAATATAACATTGTTCATTTTTCATACCATAAATAAATAGTTTTATTTAATAGTATAATTGAAGTATAAATGTTATTATTATGTCATGAATAATATTCTTGAGATTATTTACTTATGACAACATGAAAAATTTACATCACAACTAGTTCATTTTCGACTCAAGTACCAAATATCGATAAAACGTTTGATATGAAATTAAATAATTATATAATTTTTATAAAATGGTAATAAGTTATAAAAAAGGAATAATAAAATTGGAAAATGTTTTCAAGCAGGTATAAATTAACCTATGTTTATTATTCACCAATATAACGATTGTACGTGATGAATTGTACTCAAAGTAAAGAACTTCGTCTCAATCTCCTTTCACTGAGGCATATCTTGATGTTACACACCTTTATTATCCAATAAGGTGTATATAAAACAAATTTGACATGTTATATCCTGAATTAATATATTATCATGATATTTAAAGTTTTACTTAATGTTATTCTTTAATTATTTGAATTCAAGTGTTCCTCAAGTGGTAAGGGACTCTTTAACTAAAACATCATTTTAAATGTTTTAAAGATTTATTATTCTAAATCATTCCCATTAATTTACATGTTTTAAAAATGGTTTGAAGAATTTATTTATATTTAAATTAATGAAATAAAATTTTAATTCCATTCAAAAGTTTCATAGTGGTTTGGGAAATTTTGATTCAAAAATATTCTTTTTAAATGTTTTCATTGTGTTTTGAAAATGGATTGATTATTTAAATAAATGTTTTTAACATATAAACCATGAATTTAATTTCTCTATTTCATGTATCTATTATGTATGGATGTTTACTTTTACAATTTTACCATTTTATTTTAAAAAATTATGTTTTCATTTAAGAGTGTGCGGCTTTTAAAGATGAAATGTGATTTCAAAATGGAAATGGTATTTTTCCTTAATTCCTATTAATGTGTTATGAATATGTTATTGTTCTTGGTAATTTCTTATGTATATGGTTGGTTCCATGAAAAACCAAGGGTAGGTGAGCCTGTGATAGCTCTCTAATTCATTGGGTAATGAGATGAAGTTAAAAAGTTGGGTTTCTCCTAATTGATTTAGAGAATATACTGTGATGGGTATTCCCAATGTAACCATGGAGGTTACCTTCTATATAGTTATAAAAGATACAATGTAAGTATGATATATATGCCACAAGTTACCTTTATTATTTATTATTTCTAATAATTGTTTTAGGATTATTATGATTTCATGAGGCATGTTAATTAGTTTATGTTTTATGGGTGAAAAGTATGATTTTGTGGAAATGTTTTCACATAATAACAGTTTCATTCATTATTTTATATTCCTTACTAAGATTTTTGTTCTCTTCCCATATTTTTAAAATTATTTCCACAAGGTAAAAGGATGGGTAATATAAAGGAAGAAGTCAAGAATACTTTTATCAAGAAAATAAGTCATGTTTTATTTTTGAAATGTTTTAGATGATGGAAAAAATTGATATTTAGTAAACTTGTCTACTTTGTAATATTTGAGTTGTCATATAATAGTAATGGGATAAATATCTAAATCACTAAACAAGAAAATATCCTTAATATGAATTATTTATTAATTGAAGATTATGTAAAATTTATCGATGTGGCCTTATGAATGGTATCAGTGGCCGATTTAGATAAATTTAGATGTTAGAGTGATATTTAAGCATAAGTTACAAGTTATATAAAAAAATAATGGTTAGAATAATATAAAGGGTCATAGTTATTTTAGATAAGTTTAATGGTTTTGAGATAACATGAATATGTATATATTATTGTTTGTATCCCTCATATGATTATTTTATTGATATACTCACACTAAACTTTTCAGTTTTATTAAATGTCTTGATCCAGTAGACACCAAAGTAACAATGGATGTGATGGAAAATATGGTGGTTCAATAAATAAGAAATAAAATGAAATAATAGCTTCAATGAGAACTATCTTGGTTATTTTAAAGCAACTATCAAGAGTAAGTATTAACCACTTGAACCTTAGTGATTTTTCTAATGCATCATATATGAGATAAACGAATCCCTATGGATGTTTAGGTAATAATGATAAAAAATAAAGTATATTCATCAACATTTGTGTCAAGGATGTTGAATAAAATAACTAGTAAAATGACTTAAAGGGATAAAAAGGTGTTATAGTTGTTGTAATGAAGTTCATAAAGCAATAACCTACCAAGAAAAAGGAATCCCTCCGTTGACTCTAGGAAAGGGAAGGAAGTTCATTTCAAGTTATGAATTGAATGTTTTAATATTATAATGACGACGATGAACACTACGCTGGTCCCTCCCCCATTGTTGGTGGGATCTTTGACGTCCTTAAAAGGTGCTTCCCAATCATTTATTCCATACTCAAACCTAGATCTGCTCCCGCCTTTTCCCCAAACTACACTTGTCCCGAAAGATGCAGGGTTGCTTGATGGGTGTCCAAACCTCTAACTACCTTCGATAGAATTCTTGAAATACTATATTCTTCTAAGTAACACCTTGGTGGATAGGTTTTATCAGTGTCAACCTTTTGTGGATTCGTTTGATCAACATGCCTTCAACTCTTTGGATCTATAGGATAGGGTGACTATGGCGATGTTGGATAATTTCCATATCATGATACGATTTTCCTCAGAGGACAATCTCATCAAGGCCTAGTCAAGGGCCCATCATTGCTTCAACGACTTCATATTTTTCATTTTATGATGGTCATTTGAGTGGAATATGAAGTGAGACCCTATGAATATGTCAATATGGGTATGTTTTTCCAATCTCCCCCTACTCTTTCAGAACCCATCGATTATGCGTATGCTAGGGAACTTGATTGGTAGGTATTTGTGTTCGGATAGCTGAATGGAAGCTCTTTGTCACCACATTAAACCTGTTGTCTGTGTTGAACTGGTTGTGTCCAAGATCCCATTTAAGTATGTGTGGATCCCTATGGGAGAAGAGTATTGATGCAAGAAATGGGTGGTGTATGAATCTTGGACCGATTTGTTCCGATTGCCGGTGTATGGGTGATTCGTTGGATTCTAGCTATAGGGAGCCCCAGATTACCGAGAGGAGGGGGAATAGTAGAAGGGGGAGTTTTTGATTCATGGTGGGGAAGAGGAATTGGTGTAGAGACACTATTTAGTGATTGATCATGTGGAAAGAAATAATCCCTCTCATAGTAGGCAAGTGGAGAAGAACAACCTTGTTGGGATAGTGGCAAGTGAGTTGGTACTTGAGGCAGGGATTCAGTAGGAGGTTTCTCGAATGGGAAATCATGAGGTTGGGTTCAAAACTATGGTGGTGCATGTGGAGGATAGATAGGATAATGGCGATGGTGAGTTTTATGGTTCAGGTAGGAGTGTGTTTTGAGAGGCGACTCAGGGATCTTCTTTGGAGGTCGCTAAAAAAAAGCAGTGGTGGGAAGGCAATGGGTTCAGTTTCAAGGCACCAGACTTCAATCCTACTGAGAAATAAATTTTAAGTTCTTACAATGATAGACACGAGTTCCGACCTTGATAATATTTTATAGATTGATCGGGGATATGTGCATGAGGTCAATGGGGACGTGCATATCCATTATAAAGGTAAAGAGACAAGCTCGAAGAGGAACCGGGGTAATAAGAGGCGGAATGGCCAGAGGGATTACTCCTCCTTACCACCTCCGCTTGAGACCCAATAAGAAAGGAAGTATATGTAGAGACCCGAAGCTTGACGTACATGGACATTACATTACTTTTACGGAATACTTAATACATAACAAAAGCAGACACACAAGGACCGTAATAGTTTAGTGTCTTTGGAAACTTGGAACATAATCTTCTAATCGTGGTGAAAGATCTTCAACATCTCCCATAAAGATCTTCTATTTTTTTTCTTACCTAAAACATTTCTTTATATCCTGGGGAAAATAAAACATAAAAGGGTGAGCTCAAATGCTTAGTAAGGGTAAGAAATATCAATCACATCATATTCATAAGGACATAACATTTTGGAAATCTTAACCTGCAAAAGAGATCATAATATCATAACATGGGATAAATCATAGTAGTGAAATATAATCCCAATAATCATAACATAAAACATGTAACTTTGTGTCATACACACATAATCATAGAGGATCATTTCTTATTAGTCAAGACTCATTTCCAAGACTATCTTAGTGGACAAAGTCCATTTCTGAACCAAGTTCACTCCTCGTTTCAGTCTTGTTTCACTGAACCGGTTTAACCTGCCATTCCAGCCATGTCTTTCTCATTAGATATAAAATCTTTACCCAATTAATTGGAGGGAGATATAGGTCCCACCCATCTCATAATGATACCACTCTTATGTGTGCCACAAAATCATAAACCATACATCATAGCATAACCCATGTAATAAAAATGGGAATCTTAAACATCGTGACATCATAAAATAATTCATATAAGATAAAGGAATTCATAAAAATAATTCCATCACAACATAATCAAATCAATGTAATAATAGGGATAGAAACATAACCCTTTATTATCTTAGATGTAAAATAATTTTGAAAAAACACTTGAACTCCATTCTTGAGGAAAATATCCTTTCTACTTCAAAAACACTTTTCCTTTCTTGACATGTCATACAATTCTAAACTAAAATAAGTTGATTACAAATAAACTTGAAAACTTGTAAGGGAAGCTTCTTGTAAATAATGTTTTAAAAATCAATTCTTGCCGTATAAGTTAAAAGAAAACATTCTTCTCGTACTTTTGTCAGAAAAGTCAAAAAGTACCTCGTACGAAAAACGACAAAATATTCCTTTCATATCTTTTACTAAAAACTCACCGAAGGTTAAAATTGGATATAAAATATTGTAGAAGTATATAAATATTACATATTGAGGAAACATGGATTTGGATGATAAAATACACACTAGTAAATACCAAAGTATAAACAATCTCAGATAAAAATGAGATTATGATATTTCTCTTACCTTAGGTCTGATTTGCTTCGTAAGTGTCCGAACCTCATGTAGAATGATTTAAATAATGTCATTGACTTACTCCAGAATCATAATCATTATTATGATATCATATATGGATCACTTATGACTTTATTTTACCCGTTCTTTTGTAAATTCCATGTTAAAGAGCGTTTTGGGTAAAATCGTTTCATTTGTCCTCCATGTTTTGAATTGTAATTATTCATATGATTACATAGATCATTATTACTTAATTACAGAATATAAAACATTATTTATATATAATATATATTCTGAATATACATATATATAATAGATCAATAAATGGAACGAAATACACCGTTCATGGAGACGGTAGGCTGTATGTACGCATGAACGCTGTTTTCGTTTCCTTATTGAGTTGAATGGAATTAAGTAGATGACATACACATAAATACAGTATCATTATTATGTCATATATTTCATGGTTACTTATTATTATATATACTTTATAATCATTCATGAATGGTTAACGTGGAGAATGAATCTCATCGCGTCGTGGAGACGGTAGTCCGTACGTACGCACGAGCGATGATATCATTCTCATGATCGTGGAATTGTATTGGAGTGTATGTATAATATTTCATAATCAATATCACTTTAAAATAATCATATATAGTTATTATTTACACCATTATATCCATCCAAGTAACGTGGTGGTGGAAAATAGATTACACCACAGCGTGGAGACGGTATTCTGTACGCACGCACGTGCGGTGATTTCGTTTTCCGTAGGATGGATAGATGGTGAAATAGGGTTGTTTCATACATATAATAACATATCAGTATATGACTGATACTGATGTTATTACTTCATAATGAAACAACCTAATAAGAAGAAGTGTAAGAAGAAATAAAGTTGAAAGAATCGGTAACGGACATTACCTCTTCTTTGAAGCGCCTCTTGGAGTCCTCCTCTTAGGGCACTAAAATTGGTCTTTGAAGATGACCAGGACCTCTAGGATATTTCTAGGGAAGTGGAGAAGATAATTTGGCAGGGTTTGTCCGAGATTGAAGGCTCAAAGTGGTGTGAGGACCAGAGGGATGAGGTGCCCTTTTATAAGGGAGGAGAGGGGCACCTTTGGAATAACCAAAAATATTATTTTATTATAAAGCCAAATTCGGTTTTAAATAGATCCAAATTTATTTATTTCTATGCTAAGGTGGGGATGGGTCTAAATCCTCTCATCCAATAGAATTTAGACAAGTTTAGGTCATTATACTAACCTTATCTTTTAGTTTTAACTCTTAGTTAATTAGATTGACATTTACCATGTCATAGTGTATTTTTATATTATATAGTTAATAATCTTACCATATACATACAAGATACCCCCAAGTGGTCCATTAATGAAACACCTATCTTGATATAAGTATCTTGTCCGAACCTTAGATTTTTAGGAATAAAATAACAATCAATAATATAATATTTTTTTTAAAAACTATTTTATGTCAATTTTGACACTATTCAATAGTTAATTTTTTTGAAACTCATAACAGAATTATTAATTCAAACGAAGTTACTTAAATCATTAATAACATGTCCTATTAACCTATAAAATTATTGTAATTCATTAAAAGTCTCAAATTATATTTATTTGGGTATTTATAATATCAATTATGTTAATTTTTTACTATTATGGTAATTACTGCATCATCATTGTGTCATAAATAAATTAAATTATTTAATGTCTAAAAATTATAAATAAAATATCATTATATAGGAAATATTTTTATATTTATAATTAATATTTACAATAGAAAATCCAACATATATAACCCTATTTAAATTTTTTTTTTCTAAAAGATATATGCTTGTGTCATTTTTATATTCATTTTAACTTAATTAAAATAAAGTGTCCCTATCACTTACAAGTGGCACCATGGGGTCCCAAAATTGACCCAAAGATTACCATGGTAGAACATGTGTCAACCAATAAGGTTATCACACGTTTTAGGGTAATTTTTTTATTATTATAATATTATTTTGTAACCCTTTTTTACCGGATTTACCCTTTAACCATGGTAAATAAAATATTTACCGAAGTAATTATTCAAAATGTCTAAAAATAAAAGTTACCTATTTACACAATTTGAACATCCTGATTCCAAATATGGAATCCATTTTTCCAAATTCAAAACACAGGAGTGGCAGAAACTAATTTAAAATTAATTCCCATTGTCAAAACAAAAAGCGTGTTTTTAAGATATAATAACTATCAAAAGATTGATACTTGTTTATGTTCAGTTTAATTGGGAAATTATGTCCAATGACCAAAATTTTATTAAATGGTAAAAATATATTCTAAATATACTTTAAAACCACTAAAATTAATAATTTATCACTATTAATTATTTCGATTAAAAAAGTTTTTTTAATTAAAATTTAATAATTTTCACTATTCATCAGAAAATGAAAGTTATCCGAAAAGTACCAAAATTTCACCCTAAGCTAATTTTGATATTCCGAATCCAAAAATGAACACTATTTTGAAAAATAAAATTTACAAAATTTCAAAAAGTGGTTATCACTATTCATAACGGCTATTTTTAATAATATTTTAATAGCATATCGTTGTTTAGTGAAACTCGGTATTGCGTACTACACACGCTATCGAGGAAGGTCGCGATTGCGTGTAATGAAAGGAAATTAAAGGATGCATGTTGTGCAAGCTCCTTTTGGTGTAGCATACAACACAAGACATGAATGAAATTAAAAAGAACATTTTTCATAAAATCTTGGGGTGTTACATTCTACCCCCCTTAAAATGAATTTCACCCTCAAAATTCGTCGGGGTTATAAATGGTTTACTATTCGAAAGTTTCTTTAATAAAAACCCACATCGTAAAAAGGAATACCAAAACCAATCTTTAAAAACAAAAGTATGAAACGTAACAGTTACCCAAATAAACTAATCACTGGGTTTCCACATAGGTGAAAATATGGATATGGAAGAGAAATCTAAACATCATGTTCTGATAGAGAGTGGTAGAGAACATGGATATGGAAAATCCAGCAATCACAAAGCCATAAATTTGTTATGTTCTAAGGTACCATCTGGTTCATCAGATATAAGAGCACTATGACAACATTTTTTGTTTTCAATATCGTTTCCCTAAAGTTGATGAAATTGGAATTAGAGGAAATACTTTCGTGATTTTGGTATAGTCTCACCGTTGGTCGTTCTTTGGACAATTTCCACTTCATCTCATAAAGAAATGAAGTTGAATTTGTCATTTGTGATGTGTTAGCAGATCATGTGATAGAATGATGGGTCATTCCATCTATCTCAAACAAAAGGTTAGAAAAGTTATCAAAAAAAACATAAGTCCATCTATAGTGAGATTAATCATATATGGTTCCTAAAATGGACTTATACTTCATATATCATACTGATTAATATAATAAAACTATTTTCTACTAAACTGGGACTTCTTGTAGGCCAGTGGTAGGCGATAAAGGCCAGTCTCACTTCAGTTGTGGGTTCGATTCCCACAGCCTTGTCCGACGCGATGGGATGTCGCCCATCCTGCAGGTTGTCCTTTTTCTAAAAATACATTACTATAACATCTCATAAATAATATCGAAAAAAACTTCTATCCTTAAACAATACTAACTTATGTCCAACACAATCCATTCCAATATTTAGGCTTATCCAAAATAATGCTGTCTAATCTCATATTATAGTGAAAATGATTACCAAAGAGTTCATACAACTAGCATGTTAATACCATTGTTTATCCCCATATATCATGAGATATGTCTTTTTGGTCACATTCCAAACATTCAAAGGCCTTAATCATGTATTCTCTTGAAAAAAATGAATACCCATTGAACCTTATTGAAAACATGAATGCTGTCAAAAGTTAACTCTTTCCACATACCAAAATCCAAAAATTTCTATATACTCAAACCATGATATCACTTTGTCCTTATTTTCATCATGTGATCATGATTACTATCATATTATTTTCTCCTTATCCCTTCCATATGCACATTTCATCTACTTTCCAAAAATATTTGAATCACTTTTCATGGTTACCGGTACCATAAAATTATTGAAAACCACAATAGACTAATACAAAAATATTCTAATACACCATAAAAGTACCTCAACAACATTATTCTTGAATACCAATACATAAACACTTCAATCCATACTCTTCAATGATTGTCCTGGAATAATTCATTCCATAATTTAGAAGTAACTTTTTAGGCCAGGGCATTGAGTTGGGTAATGGCCATGTTCTCCACAAATAAGACATTGAACTCCATAACAGTATGTCACTCTATGACCCTTTTCTCCACATAGATAACATATGTTCCTCTATTTGAGGTATTCCTCAAGGTTCTTCTTCCCTTCTTTAGAAATCTCAATCTTCCTTTCTTTATGCTCCTCAACATGCGAACATGCATAAAAGTCTATCTTCCTCTTATTTGATGAATTAGGAATACCACTTAATTTTACCTTGTTAATCATATATCGCGATGAATGATTCGGAATAATCACAATATCTTTCTCTCTAGGCATTACTAAATTTCGTTGCTCATAGTCACCAATTTTTCCGTTGGATTCAATGTTAACCAAATTCTTTCTGGTTCCCTCCATTGACTAAAACACAAAAAGAATTCTATGAGAGGAAAAAATCATACAAGGAAAATAACATAATCAAGTGGGAGTATCTTCAACATCTAATATATTAGGTTTAATTCTAAGATTGTTAGCGCAATTCTAGGACTATAACATATACATATACTTAACCTTAGGGACATCCCTAGACATACCTTAGAAATATCTCTAGGGATTTCACTAATGTTTTCGCATCCTAGTTTCCAAAGGTTGACTAAACCTTTCCTCTGATACCAACTGTAGAGAACCGAATCTTGACGTACATGGACATTACATTACTTTTGCGGAATAATTAATACATAACAAAAACAAACACACAAGGATCGTAATACTTTAGTGTCTTTGGAAACTTGGAACATAATCTTCTAATCGTGGTCAAAGATCTTCAACATCTCCCATAAAGATCTTACATTTTTTTTCTTACCTAAAACCTTTCTTTATATCCTAGGGAAAATAAAACATAAAAGGGTGATCTCAAATGCTCAGTAAGGGTAAGCAAAAGAAATATCAATCACATCATATTCATAAGGACATAACATTTTGGAAATCTTAACCAACAAAAGAGATCATAATATCATAACATGGGATAAATCATAGTAGTGAAATGTAATTCCAATAATCATAACTTAAAACATTTAACTTTGTGGCATACACACATAATCATAGAGGATCATTTATTATTAGTCAAGACTCATTTCCAAGTCTATCTTAGTGGACAAAGTCCATTTCTGAACTGAGTTCACTCCTCATTTCAGTCCTGTTTCACTGAACCGGTTTAACCAGCCATTCTAGCCATGTCTATCTCATGAGATATAAAATCTTTACCCAATGCATTTGAGGGAGATATGGGTCCCACCCATCTCATAATGATACCACTCTTATGTGTGCCACAAAATCATAAACCATACATCATAGCATAACCCATGTAATAAAAATGGGAATCTTAAACATCGTGACATCATAAAATAATTCATATAAGATAAAGGAATTCATAAAAATAATTCCATCACAACATAATCAAATCAATGTAATAATAGGGATAGAAACAGAACCCTTTACTATCTTAGATGTAAAATAATTTTGATAAAACACTTGAACTCCATTCTTGAGGAAAATATCCTTTCTACTTCAAAAACACTTTTCCTTTCTTGACATGTCATACAATTATAAACCAAAAGAATTTGATTAAAAATAAACTTGAAAACTTGTAAGTTAAGCTTCTTGGAAATAATGTTTTAAAAATCCATTCATGCCGTATAAGTTAAAAGAAATCATTCTTCTCGTACTTTTGTCGGAAAAGTCAAAAAGTACCTCGTACGAAAAACGACAAAAGATTCCTTTCATATATTTTACTAAAAACTTACCAAATGGTAAAATTGGATATAAAATATTGTAGAAGGATATAAATATTACATATTGAGGAAACATGGATGTTGATGATAAAATACACCCTAGTAAATACCAAAGTATAAATAATCTCAGATAAAAATGAGATTGTGATATTTCCCTTACCTTAGGTCTGATTTGCTTCCTAAGTGTCTGAAACTCCTGTATAATGATTTAAATAATGTCATTGACTTATTCCAGAATCATAATCATTGTTATGATGTCATATATGGTTCACTTATGACTTTATTTTACCCGTTCTTTTGTAAATTCCATGTTAAAGAGCGTTTTGGGTAAAATCGTTTCATTTGTCGTCCGTGTTTTGACTTGTAATTATTCATATGATTAATTAGATCATGATTACTTAATTCTAGAATATAAAACATGATTTATATATAATATATATTCAGAATATACATATATATAATAGCTCAGTAAATGGAAAGAAATACACCGTTCATGGAGACGGTAGGCCGTACGTACGCATGAACGCTGTTTTCATTTCCTTATTGAGTTGAATGGAATTAAGTAGATGACATACACATAAATCCAGTATCATTATTATTTCATATATTTCATTATTACTTATTATTATATATAATTTATAATCATTCATGAATGGTTAACGTGGAGAATGAATCTCATCGCGTCGTGGAGACGGTAGTCCGTACGTACGCACGAGCGATGATATCATTCTCATGATCGTGGAATTATCTTGGAGTGTATGTATACTATTTAAGAATCAATATAACCTTACAATAATCATATATAGTTATTATGTACACCATTATATCTATCCATGTAAGGTGGTGGTGGAAAATAGATTACACCATGGCGTGGAGACGGTATTCTGTACGTACGCATGCGCGGTGATTTTGTTTTCCGTAGGATGGATAGATCGTGAAATAGGGTTGTTTCATACTTATAATAACATATCAGTATATTATTTATACTGATGTTATTACTTCATAATGAAACAAACTAAGAATAAGATGTGGAAGAAGAAATAAAGTTGAAAGAATCGGTAACGGACATTACCTCTTCTTTGAAGCGCCTCTTTGAGTCCTCCACTAAGGGCACTAAAATTGGTCTTTGAAGAATACCAAGACCTCTAGAATGTTTCTAGGTAAGTGGATAAGATAATTTGGAAGGGGTTGGCCGAGCTTTAAGGCTCAAAGTGGTGTGAGGAAGAGAGGGAGGAGGTGACCTTTTATAAGGGAGGAGAGGGGCACCTTTGGAATAACCAAAAATATTATTTTATTATAAAGCCAAATTAGGTTTTAAATAGCTCCAAATTGATTTATTTCGAAGCTAAGGTGGGTATCGGTCGGAATTATCTCATCCAATAGAATTTAGACAAGTTTAGGTCATTATACTAACCTTATCTTTTAGTTTTAACTCTTAGTTAATTAGATTGACATTTACCATGTCACTTTGTATTTTTATATTATATAGTTAATAAACATACCATATACATCCAAGCGACCCCCAAGTGGTCCATTAATGATACACCTATCTTGATATAAGTATCTTTGCCGAACCTTAGATTTTTAGGAATAAAATAACAATCAATAATATAATATTTTTTTTAAAAACTATTTTATGTCAATTTTAACACTATTCAATAGTTGATTTTTTTTGAAACTCATAACAGAATTATTACTTCGAAAAAAGTTAATTAAATCATTACTAACATGTCCTATTATACTATATAATTATTGTAATTCATTAAAAGTCTCAAATTATATTTATTTGGGTATTTATAATATCAGTTATGTTAATTTTTCACTATTATGGTAATTACTGCATCATCATTGTGTCATGAATAAATTAAATTATTTAATGTCTAAAAATTAAAAATAAAATATCATTATGTAGGAAATAGTTTTATATTTATAATAAATATTTACAATCAAAAATTCAACATATATAACCCTATGTAAAAATTGTTTTTCTAAAAGATATATGCTTGTGTCATTTTTGTATTCATTTTAACTTAATTAAAATAAAGTGTCCCTATCAATTACAAGTGGCACCATGGGATCCCAAAATTGACCCAAATATTCCCATGGTCGAACATGTATCAACCAATAAGTTTATCACACGTTTTAGGGTAATTTGTTATTATTATAATATTATTTTTTAACCCTTATTTACCGGATTTACCCTTTAACCATGGTAAATAAAATATTTACCGAAGTAATTACTCAAAATGTCTAAAAATAAAAGTTACCTATTTACACAATTTGAACATCCTGATTCCAAATATGGAATCCATTTTTCCAAATTCAAAACACAGGTGTGGCAGAAATTAATTTAAAATTAATTCCCGCTGTCAAAACAAAAAGCATGTTTTTAAGATATAATAACTATCAAAAGATTGATACTTGTTTATGTTCGGTTTAATTGGGAAATTATGTCCAATTACAAACATTGTATTAAATGGTAAAAATATATTCTAAATATACTTTAAAACCACTAAAATTAATAATTTATCACTCTTAATTATTTCGATTAAAAAGGATGTTTTTAATTAAAATTTAGTAATTTTCACTATTCATTAGAAAATGAAAGTTATCTGAAAAGTACCAAAATTTCACCCTAAGATAATTTAGATATTCCGAATCCTAAAATGAAGTCCATTTTAAAAAATAAAATTTAAAAAATTTCAAAAAGTTTTTATTACTATTCATAACGGCTAGTTTTAATAATATTTGAATAGCATATCGTTGTTTAGTGAAATTCGGTATTTCGTACTGCACATGCTATCGAGGAAGGTCGCGATTGCGTGTAATGAAAGGAAATTCAAGGATGCATGTTGTGCAAGCTTCTTTTTGTGTAGCGTACAACACAAGACATTAATGAAATTAAAAAAAATATTTTTCATAAAATCTCGGGGTGTTACAGTATAACTTTGAAAAGGTCCACAATGAGGATGTGAACCATCAGGGTCATATGGTCCATGGCGATCCAACCTCATATTTACTATTAAGCTTGGAGGATGAAGCAGTATAGAAAGTTCTACTTTTTAATGATTTTGAGGAGGAGGTAGAGGAAATGACAGGGAGATATTTAAGGGTGATCCTTAATGAGGAGAAACACTCTTGGGTCGACAAACTAGAACTCATTATTGTTGGGGGTTTCAACAAAGGGGTGATTAGCATCGAGGAGTATCTACAGTCATGGGACCAGCTTGCCTTATCATTTGAAAATCTGGTGGTGGAGGATCCAGACACCCATGTTACATCTATTGTATGCAAATTTATTAAGGAAAAGGAGTCTAGTAATATAAAATTAATTTTCAATTACTTTGGTTAAAGTGGTGGAAGTTGTTGTTTGGGTTAGGATAACTTTTGATTCATCAGCTTCTGGTATTGTTTTTTGTGTGCTTTAGTTTGTTTGGGGTGACACATATTCTATTTCTCGGATCTACTTCAAATGGTTTTCAAATAATGAAACCTTTACTAATGCATTCCATGTGGACTTGAAAGTTGAGAGGGTTTGACTATGCCATCAGTACCAAGCCCGCCTTTGAGAGAGAAAGCTAGCTGTGTGGTCATGCATTAGTGAGGTTTGTTGTCACAAGGATGATGTTGGGGTGAGGCAAGTCTGGTCTTTGTTTGGATGTTTTCTATTTTTTTGTCACAACCCGTACCCCAGGGCTCATTCCATGACTACCCCAAGCCCACCTTCCATAGGCCAAGGGCAGGCGACTAGCACCGAAAGGCATATTCCCTAAAATGGGAAGGCATTTGCTTTAAAGCTATAAAAACACACGGTCTGAGAACACAAAAAGAAGCAACTATGAAGTAAAATGTTGAATTAAAATTGTACTAAATGTAAAGGGGCCGAAATACAAGCCCAACTAGAAAAGTACAAGTAGAACTGAAAAGTACAAAACAATTGAAAGGTGTAAAGCAGCTCCTGGATCGTCCACCGTGGATCGTACCTGAAGGTTAGGTACATATCACCTCCACGGTACTCCACATCTGCCCATATCCTTCGCGTCATGTCATGCCGAATGTACACCTCTGATCACTGTCTAGTATTGGCTCCCTCAGCCTCGATCAATTTTGTATGTCATCTGCACAAGACACAACAAGGTGTGGGAGAAGCCCGTGTAGGGGTGAGTATAACGATACACAGTAGGGACCCCGAGACCACGAATGTCTCCTAGAATTCCACAAAGAAAAACTATAGGGTAACATCATGAAGGTAAAGTACCATGCAGGTAAATTCCCACATAGAATAACCTCAATCACAAGTACAAATTAAAGACATCTCACATAGAGTCTCAACTCATACCAGGTTTTCAGTGAAGTATATAAGTAGAAATGATTAGTCATGAAGCAAGATCATCTTATTCTATCAAGAGGCACTACTGCGAACCATACAGAGTCTGACCCACACAAGATCAATATGTACTAACCCCCGAAATGACCCACACAAAATCTGATCCTCTCAAGATTGATAGGTAACTAACCCCCGCAATGACCCACACAGGATCTGACCCACATAGGATCGATATGTGTTGACCCACACAGGATCGCTGAGCGCTGACCCACACAGGATCGGTATTCCCTAACCCAAATAGGATGACTGAGTGATGACCCACACTGAATCTAACCCACACATAATCGGTGCTGATCCACACAGGATCACTCGGTACTAACCTCCACATGGTCTGTCTCCAACCTCCACCTCACTGCCAGCCACTGGATTCCCACTCATAGCACGCTTGATTCTGGGAGAACCGCTCCTCAATCAATCAGCCATTTTTCAACTTGAATGAAGTCTCTCAAATAAGTAACCTGATGATCTGATAAGTCATAAGGGTTTCAACACAACTGACAGAGCATCAGTCGGACGCCCGATCTATGAATTATAGGCATTTCAGTGTCGAGGGCCCAGTTATGTTCGGGTGCGATCCAAACCGTCCTTAGACCAAGTTTCTCCAACACTCTAATATATTAATTCAAAATGACCATTTTTCTACAAGGATCCAAATTCCATAGATGGTTCATCAAACAGACATCAGGTTTAAGAGTTAGGGCCTGTTTTGTGTGTTTCTGGGCCCAGGTCCAGTCCGACCCGGTCGTACATGGTCTTGGCTGGGCTGAGGTGGACTTCGCTCACTAAGTTGATGTCTGATATAGCCCACAAGAGGGGCGGCCCGCAAGGGTGGCCCAACCTAAATAGGTTGGCTCACATAGGGGCGGCCCGACCCGCGTGGGGTGGCAACCCGGGTTGGGGGCGGCGGCCCACTGGGGCGGAGGCCTGCTAGGGCGGCGGCCCAGTCCAAGGGTGACGACCTGCTCTGAGGGTAGCGGCCTGGCTCTGAGGGAGGCGGCCTGGCTCGAGGTCAGCGGACCGAATCAAAGATGACGACCCCATCCGAGGGTGGCGACCCGGTCCGAGGACGGCGGCCCGGTCCGAGGGCGGCGGCCCGGTCCGAGGGCGGCGGCCCGGTCCGAGGGTGGTGACCCGGCTCCGAGGGCGGTGGCCTAAATTGAGGGCAGCAGCCTGACTTGATGGAGGCATCTCGGTTTGGTCTAATGCAGGGCGGGGTGGGAGGGAGGGGTGTAACACCCCAATCTCCTGGATTCCCAAACGGCCCGAAGAATATTTGGTTGGCGATGCGGTAGTGCTGCGGGGGTGTCGCCGAACCCGCCAGAGGCGGGTTTGACCTCCGTCGTGGCTTCGGCTGCGGCTTCCATTCTCCAGCAGCATGACGGTCATGCTACCTTCCTTCCCACATATGGCCATCATGTCGGCCGCCTCCTCCATTCATCGCGGGTGATGAGCCGCAACTTTCCTCTTGCAGTGTGCGTCGACATGCTCGCGGTCTTCCAAGGTGACGCAAAGATAACAGGATAGCAATGGGTTAAGGTCAGGATCATTAGGCCTATGTCCTCCACGTTAGCTCATAAACATGAGGGGGGTTAAGGGTTTAATAAAAATTGAATTAAACAACAAGATTAAACACACACGATTCCCCGCAATAACCTCCCACAAAGACGAATGAATCGATGGTCAACCCGTTAGTCGGTTGAAACACATTCTTATTATAATTTAAAGAACGGGGAAGAGGGAATCAGAAATGCACAAATGAAAATAAACCCTACCTTGAAACGTTATAGAGTGTTCATAGTTGAGGGAGTCTCATTTTTTTTCGTCCCCGCAACAAGTTGTCCTCTCCATCGCTCAAACGTGAAACAATAGTTTGGGGTTTCGGTGTCACATGTCACCTCCCGATGGGCCGGCTCCGTATTCTAAGGGTCCGACATCATGGATCTCCTTTAGCACTTCGTTTCTTGTAGATGTTGTGCCAGTACGTCCCTCAAAGCTTCATATATATAGGAGAGGGGGAGGGTAAGTAACGACGTTGGAATTTAATGGTGGCTCATTAATTAAGAAGCTTCATAATTTCCCCCAACGTTGCTATTACTTAGATTGAAGGGCTAATCTATTTATTGGCTTGACACATCACCGGTCCCACATTATTGCTTGTCCGTTGAAGGAATATAATAATAAAAATAATAAAGTTATTTTATTTATTATATTAAAAAGTTCCATAAACTAACCTTTTCACTAGACCTACTACGGTCGAAGTGAAGCCTCTTTTAAGAGAATCCTGGCACTGCAGATTCAATGGTGCCCTCAGATTTTTAATCCAAGAAATGGTTAAAAAGTTAGAAAATTCTGCTCATGCATTTACTGAACGTACCCAAAAAAAAGTTCAGTAAATTATTAATAGTCACCCTCAACCCACACCGGTCGAGGTTAGGCACTGCCTAAGTGAAACACGCCCCACCGAACCCAACGATACTCTCATATTTCTAATCCATGTAACCATTTAGAAGTTATGGATTTTATAATAAAATAATTTTCACTTAATTATTTTATTTACGGTCAAAAACTAATTAACCGGTGGCCCACACCGGCCATTGTTATTATTTTCCTAAATAGAGAATACCCACACAAGTTCAACAATGGTCTCTGATTTTTAATTCAAGTTACTATTCATGAGTTATAAGTATTTGACAAATAAACTAATTTCATTTAATTATTTTATTTATAGTTATTCCATTTTCTGGTTTTCACATAGGAGGCCCACGCCAACTAATCTTAAGTCGCACATATGGTCAACCAGCCATCCAGAGCACAACAGTGCCCTCAGATTTATGATCTGAAAAACCATTTAAAGGTTATTCCAATTTTTTAGGAAAACTTTTTACACATGCTACTTAATGTTTAACAAAACTTTGATTGATCATTTCAGGAACTCCCCGCCTCAGAATCATGCACCGTCAAATTTTTCAGTCTTTAAATAATCCCATATAATTAAAAAAATAAATAGAAATTCCAGGACATAAAAATTTTCCTTTGTTTTATGTTTTAATTTTTGGTTCTCGCTTTCCCCTTAAAGTGTCTTGATAATAAAAAATTAATTTTGAGTTAATTGATTGTTTTAAATGTGGTGCATATGGTCATTATGCCAATATATGTCCTATGAAAAAGGTTTGGGAATGGGATCTGCATGACCATAATAATATAAGTCTATAAATAACTAATTCCATTCTAATTGAAGATGAGGAAACAAAAAATGACATATGAAAGGTATAAATTATTTTCTTCTCTCATGTGTTGACATTATTGAATCTTAGGCCATGATTCATGTTCTTGTTTGTAGGAAAGAATTATTAAGGAATACATTGTAAAATTGTGGTTAAGGGAACATGGATAATGTTGAAAGATTTAGAATTATTCATATAAGGGATTCACGAGTTATGCTAGATCTATGGATGATGAAATATTTAAAATTATTAATTCTCTTTTGAAGATAATATTACATTGGATGAATTTTTCTAGAATGTATAACCCTGTAATTTGTTATGTGAAAATTTTATTTGAGTAATATTTGAGTTTCTGCGCCTGTGGAAACGGGCGACCGCCATTGGCGGTCGCTATTAAAAGCATTAGCGACCGCCAATGGCGGTCGCTAATCTGGAACAAAAAAACCGCAGGATTTTTCCCGCCCTGTTCATCTTCCTTGTCATTTTTCCCCGCTACCGCTGCAAATCTGGTGGCGTCACGCCGATGCCCCCGCCGCCGCCCCCCACCTCATTCCGGTCACCCTCGATGTCACGTGTGTCACCCTCCGCTGCCCCCTCTACCATTGCAGCGTCCGCCTATCACCCCGCCGCCTCCCCCTCCTATCACCCCACCGCCTCCCCCGCCTATCACTCCCTCCGGCCGCCGCATGTCTGCCATTGATGGCCACCGAAGGTCACCCGAGGCCCCCATGCCTTCTGCGTTTCTCCGGTACCGTTTCTGCATTTCTGCGTTTCTTTTTTTACATGAGCTACAGCGACCGCCATTGGCGGTCGCTGTTGCTCATTACCGACGGAGCAACAGCGACCGCTTTTGGCGGTCGCTGGGCGGCCGGTAAAGCCCTTTAGCGACCGCTTTTGGCGGTCGCTAAAGGCCCTTATTTTAGTAGTGGAATTATCTTTTATTTTGTGAACATAATTATAAATGTATAAATAACCATTAGGATTTATATGATCTTTGATTTTGAGGTAATAAGGGGTTATTAAATTTTGTGTTTCAAAATAAAAGGTATGAGATAAAATTTGAGGATAAATTTTTTTGGGATTTTTATATATTTAAGGTAAATATAATATGATGGGATTTTAATTGAGGATTAATGTTTTATTTATATTTTAAAATAATCTATGATTTTTATTGTATAATTATGGTGATTTGGGTTATTTATGGAAATTATTAACCAATCATGGAGAATATGCTATTAGGTTAATTACTTTTTGGTATAAGACATTAAAAGTGGTTGAGGTTATTTGAAGATAAATGTTAAAATTTATCCAACAATACTGTGTGATCAAATCCTTCTGAATTTTGGGTTTCAAGCTTAGTTTGGATTATTTTGAGGAATTTTAAGGACAATTATTTATCAAATTTTCTTTTTTGAAATTTGGATATTACTGTTGAATTTGGTAGATTGAAGTAGTTTGTCGTCATATAGGGTTTACTATTTTTGGGAAATTATCATATTATGTACTAACCATTTGGTTTATGTTTATTTTTTCAATAAAGGATAAATAAATAGTTAATATTTTGTGGATTACGTGATTCTATAGAATTTGATTAATCTTGAATACTCATCATTTTGAGAAAAAAATGAGTTCATGGTGGAGATTGACTAAATGATGAAACTATACTTTTCAAGTAACTATATTTTATTATGTTCTTAGTCTATAAATTAAATGGATTCCTTGACTCTATTAGAAGTATCTTAACACAAAAATGATATATGTTTACTTTTTTTAATGGTATTTTGAACCATCATGTATTTATGGTTTTGTGATGGATATATTTCCAAGGATTACATTCTCTGAAACTCTATATTAGTCTTTGAGAGTTATTTTTATCATCCATGTACATGTTTTTCTACATGGAATCCAAGTATGTGTTATCTCAGGTGACCTTCATACCGTCCTTTATTTCTTTTAAAATGGATGTTTTCTTAATCATTTTTCTGATGTGGGATTTCAATAAAGTTATTTTGAAAATTCACTCCTTAGTTACCAAACCTGAATTCAAATTGTGTGGAATAAATTTCCAGGGGGGGATGTAACATCACTGAGTTTTAAAAAGGAAACACAATGTTTGATATCATACTTGATAAGTCACATCGAGCTTAAACAAAAAAATAAATATTATTATTCAATATAGTAGTTATCCCATAGAAATTAGAAAGTAGGGAATGAATAATTTTGAATGAATTACGAAAATATGGTTTACACATGTTTATATAATGATTCACTGGTTACCAAATTAACTTGAAATGAAACTAAAAACCAATTGAATATAAAAGATTTATTTTTATGAAAACCAATTAAAATGTGAATAGTTATGTTTATGAAATAATAAAATCACACTTTTTGGATTATATTAATAAAATTTAAATTCAATAAAATGTTTAAAATTCATCCTATATATTTTCTAGAAATGATATAAGAACAAATTCAATTTTATGGATAAAAGGAGTATATCTCTAAAAATATAGTTTTACCGCCTTTTTATAGAGAATCCTTTTTAAATCTAGTTTTTGTCACTTTTATATATTCTAGTTGAACAAATAGTCTTCTTATTTGGAAGTGGGACATCAAAAATTAATTTGGTTTAATTTTTGGTATTTTTCTAATAAAATTCATGTTTTAATTAGTAGTGAAAATAATGCATTTTAATCCAAAAATACATTTTAGTCTAATTTATTTATATTTTTAGATTATCATATTACATGTTTTTAAGGTATAATTAGACTATGTTTTTATTAGTCAATAAAATTTAGTTCACTTAACAAAATTTTAAATTGAAATTGAATAGAAAAACCATGTGAACTTTTGAACGTTTTACTTAAAAAAACTCATTTTCTCGACCTGTCAATGGGAATAGTGTTAAACCTAATTTAACCACTTATGTGAATTTAATTTTCTTAAATTTAAATACATGGTTTTACTAATTATGGAAAATGTGGTCTAATAGGATCAAAATATTTTTTGGTGAATAGTAACTTTAGTATTTTTTTACCATAGTTAAAGGATAAATCAGGTAAATATGGGTAAAAATATTATATAATAATATAAAACTACCCTAAAACTTATTCTAATATTACTAGATGGGTAATGGACAACAAAGATAATACTTGGGCTGAAATTTGGGTCTCTGGAAGCCACTTGGGTGTGATTATGGCCTTAATAAAATTTTGTTTAAAGAATAAAAATATCATAATCATGACTCTTATTACTAAAAAAAATATTATATGGGGTTATATAAGTGATATATTCAACTAAAAATAGTCATTATAAATTAAAAATATTACATTCATCGTGGTATTTTATTTATAATTTTTTATGAATTTAATAATTAAATCTAATTATGACCTAATGATTATGAAATAATAGATTTATTAAAGAAAGAATCAAATAAATGATAATAATAATATAAAAATAAACATAATTTTAAATATTTTATGCCATCCAAGAATTTTATAGGCGACTGTGACATATTAGGAGTCCATTAAATTTCTTTTTTTGATGTTATATCTTTATTTGTAGTTTATTTAAATTCAATGAAATTAATTTTGTAAAAATTTATAGTATTGATATTTTATAAAAATACTATTTTATTAAATAATTTAAAAATGATATTTTTTTAAAAAAATTAAAAAGTTACTATTATAATGTCTAGAAGTTCATAAAGTGTTCAATTATGGGAAATTTTCCCCATATATATAAAATATATAGCCTCTTAATATTTAAAATGTTATTTCCAAAATTAAAATTAAAAAAGAATAGTTAAGGTTAAACCAAAAAGATAATTTTTAAAATAATATCAATACATATCTAAAATATCTTGGAAGAGAGGATTTATAAAAATCCACATATTATGGTTGTTTCAAACGCTTTTCCCGAGATACGCACATCCTTATTTTCGATGATGGCGACACTATTTGTTGCCCTGCATTTCAGCTTTCCAAAGGCGAGAGACTTCCATTCCTTGTTTTGGTACGTTTTCTCCTTGATCAAAATATGATGATGGGATTTCGGTTCTTCCTTTTGTGGATTTCCTCTAAGAACTCATCACCTAGTCCGATTCTCTCTTATAGACTTAAAATTTTGTTCGTGAAACTCTTCCTAGTGCCATATCTTTATGGACACCAGTTAATTACACTACTTCTATCGAGACATTCCATGGGGTCCTGTTAGGGCAGAAACCTTCAGTTAGGGGAGTAGTCACGTTGAACATCACTGGTGTGTCTGGGTGTTGGGACACTAGCACATCGGGGTTTCTTCCCCTTATTGTAGGGATTCTTGAGGGCATGGAAGCCCGAGGAATCCCACATCGAATGTGGGGAATTATATGACATAGTCATGTATTTGAGGTTTTCCACAGCTTCTAATGTTTAACACATGGTATGTCATAGGTTTAACATCTACCAGAGACGGATCGGGCTTATCGGAACACTGACTAGAGTGGATCAGGTGTGTGAAACCCCTAGAGGGAACACTGATGTTGGGGATAATGCATGGTTAGCTACCTGATTGTTATTAAAGGGAATGGGGAATGAGGTGGAATGATCCCACCAGGATGTGCCGGCCCGGGTAAGAATCAAAATAGATGATGGATGGTTAAGTGAAGTGGGTAGAGAATGAGATGGAGTCGACTCGAGGATGACAGTGATGTTGGGATTGAGTCTCGAAGAGACCTCCTACGTATCCCTGTGGCAGGGAATCAAAGTCCTCATAGTTCTTATGAATATGGATTACCATCGATTGGGGACTTCAACGACTTACCACTGAATGGGTTTGACAACGGCTTGCTACTGAATGGGGTTGACAATGACTTACCACTGGATGGGGTCACAATGGATTACCGCTGGATGGGGTCACAGTGGCTTACCACTGGATGGGATCACAATGACTTGCCACTGGATGGTGTCACAACGGCTTACCGTTGGATTGGGTCGAAAATGTCTTACCACTGGATGGGTTTGAACCTCAGGGAGGCTTCCTACGTACCTTATCCAGGAGGAAAGGATCAAAGCCCATGTAGTTCGAGATGGTGGATGCATTTTAACGTCTTGTAGGATGAAGTTGGTCCGGCGTGAAGAGGGTCGGGACCAATAGGGTGTTGGTCTTGAACCTTAGGGAGGCTTCCTACATACCTTTCCTTGGCAAGAATCAAATTCCACATATTTTGGAAGGTTTGTGGTGAATCGACATGAAGGGATTCGGGACCAATGGTTATTGGTATTGAACCTCAGGGAGGCTTCTTGTGTACCTTGCCTTGGCAAGGATCAAAGACCACGTAGTTTAGGAGGAGTGGGTGCCAACGTGAAGGGGTTCAGAACCAATGGTGGTGGGATTGAACCTCATGAAGGATTCCTACTTACCTTGCCTTGGAAACCATCAAAGACCACATAGTTCAGGAGGAGTGGGTTTGGGGATTACACTCTAAGGCGGCCGAGAGAGGATGTCATAGTCAGTTCTTACACTAAGCCCATGTGAGTCACGCTCGGTGTGAGAAACAAGAGGCAACAAAGACTTGATTATCACATCATGGAAGGTGCGCCCGTGGGAAGTGGAATGGGGGATTATGTGTGGTTAGTAGCCAAAAGAGGAAATAGGGGCTTACACACGGTTCACAACCCAGGGAGATGGAGATTGGGACGTACTCCAGGGTGGAGGCCTGGGAGGTGACAAAGCCCAGCGGGAGAGGGATTTGGAACCTAGAAAGAGAGGAAGAGCAAGGATACTACCTCCTGCAAGAAAATCTAGGGAACATACACGAGGGTGGTTGCCCTTTCCCTGCGGACAGATGCCGCTTTGATAAAGAGGTTGTCATTCCTTGTGAGGAATGATCTCACTCCCGTGGAGACCAGTGGGCGTGCAGAATGTCCAATGTGGGAGAACCCCATGTCCAATGCACAGGGCATGGTCACATTTTAATGTCATGTGCTAAGGATGATGGTGATTGGTAGTTTAACATACTACTGCTCGGACGAGGTGGGTTCACTCCGCACCCCTAGGACATATATAACTGATACCCGCCCACCCTTGAGGGAAGGAATGAATCGGAAATGTCGTGGTGGGGGGGTGTTATGGAGCGATCCATTGGGGGGTCCATGTTATCATGGCTATGCAAAGGAGCAATAACAGTTAGTGTGCCTATGCAAAAAAGCATAAGGCGAAGCAATGCAATGGTAAGTATCACCCAAGGGACCTTGAAATTTCTTTATGAAAACCTAATGGGTCGCATTGGAAAAGGAGTTGTAGAGCAAAGGGACTCATTGGTAGAATACTTGTGAAGCTCTGGTGCTTCATGAAGTAGAGGGGCTTCATGAAGAGATGTGCTTTGTGAAGTGAAGTTTCCTAGCCTAGGCATAGGGAATAAGTGAATATCAAAGGTTCTTTACAAAGTGGAAAGGCATTCACGGAGAAATTCCTTGTGAAGCAAGGGTGCCTTGAGAAGAATAACATTGTGAAGCAATGTGATTCGCGAAGCACAATGACCATGCCTTAGCATGTGGGTCACTTGTGTATGAATGGTACTTCGCAAAGCATAAACATTCCACAGTGACCCGATTCCCCTTAGGAAACTCCTTCCTTTTCGGAGGCCTATGGGCTCTATGAAGGGTATCCCTCTTTGAAGAGGGGTGAATCCATGCAAAGGGGAAGGCACTTAGTGATGAAAATGTACCTTGAAAAGATCATCGTTCACAGAGCAGAAATTGCTTCGCGATGTGGGATCTCAGAAGGAAAAAAAAGTCAGAGGATCCGTCCTTTGAACTCAAGGGGAGCCTAGTATTTATAGTCAAGATGCACTGTGAAGTAGAGCGTGCTCAGCGCAAAGACAAAACTTGATTTGCGGTGGGTTTGTGAACATCAAAGGGGTTCACGAAGCATCCTGTATCCTTGCTCTATGGCTAGTTCACGAACCTCAAATCGGTTCCTGGAGCATCATGCCTTGTTGCTTTAGATAGGTTTCGTGAACAACAAATCGGTTCACGGAGCATCCCACCTCCATGCTCCATGGCGGTTTCACGAAGGAAGTGCTCTGCGCCGACCACTGGGCTATGGGGTCTCCATGATTGGTCTTCATGAGGCAGCACCTAATGCTTTCTCTTTATTCTTGCTTTTCCTTTATTTCAGCATCAACAAATTCCCCCATCGGACTTTGAGCCAGGGAGAAAATTAGGGTCAAAGTTGGATAGTCAACCACCAAAATTCCATCATCAATCGAGAAGGTGACTCGTGAAGGGGGCTTGTGAGGTAGAGCGACGCACACAGGCTAGCACGCCGTGAAGCTCACCGCTGATCGGACATGTCGCGAAGCCCTTGGGGTCCTTGCTTATAAATAGGGATGCCGAAATCTCTTTTTTCCTTTCTCTTCTCCACATTTTTGTCTTGTAGTGCTCTCGATTCGCAAAGCTTCTCATACTCCATGATTGATCTCCACTAATTAGGACTTCTGCTTCATGGCACATAGTGAGTCTTTGACTTTGCACCGGTGTGATCCGCGAACTACGTCTGAAGTCCTAGGCAGGCCTCCGCGAACAGCCTTCACGACCGAGCTCCACGAACCTGCTCTGCAAAAGAGCTTCGCAATCCAAACCCAAAGAACGCCCAAGTATAAAAACTGAATGGCTCACTATGAGGCTTCTAGGGGGTCCTTGTAAATTCTTCCTGAAGGGATGATATGGAGAATAGCTTGGGACTAGGGGAGTTGATACAGAGCCACTCTAACAATAGTTCGCTGGTGGAGTTGCTATCAGAAAGACAGAGGAAATATCCTCTATGTAATAGGCTGCTGCTGTATGGATTTGGGTTGAGGGATGAAGTCTTCATCACTAACTAAAGTAGAGAAGAACCAACTTACTTGTTTAGGAACACGCAATGCCAGCGCCAGTTGTTCTGGGTGGATGACAACCAGGCCTGGGAGGACTTCACACTTGTTATTGATGATTGCCTATGAAACCATCTGAAAAATGTTGACAGGAAGGAATTGCAGCCAGATACATCCCCCCTTGTACTAGACGATCTTGAAGGTAGCCCTGAGGAACTTAGGGAAGGGATGGTCTGATGAGTGGGATCTATGCCAGGGTGGAAACTTTACAGATGACTGGGCCTAGTCCTACTGGGTAGGTGCCTCGTGTGAAGAGTTTGGGGTAGAGCTGAGGAGAGTAGAACTATATGAGGCGACATGGGCCTCCCTATTTCATATCTACCAATAGAATAAGTTGATGCTGGAGTTTTTGAGCAGGTGTTCATCGGGGACCAATACCTTCCACTTGCACCGTGGGGAGGTTGGCATCAGTTTATGGGATGTGCACCAGATCTTGGGGGTCCTGATTCTGGGGGTGATGTATGATGAATTACTCCTTGTTATGGGTGTATGGGAGTATCCGGAGAAAATTCCACTGCCAGTGATGGCACTGATGGAGATGGTGCCGGGAGAGGACAAGGAAGCAGTGAGATATGTCCACTTCATACAGTGGTTCAAATAGTTTCTGAACATCCCTAAAAATAGGTAGTTTCTAGTGAGGCCTCGTACTTTCCTGAAGGGGGATCAATGGGGAAAGGAGTACTCATACGGGAAGATCCTGGAGGAAATCTAATGGAAAAACTAGGGGTTCAGTTTCAACACTAAGAAGTAACCGGTAGTCAGGATGTCAACATTCATCGCTACTCTTATCTGCGGTTGGATCCTGTCGGTGAGGGATACGAACATGGGTGTGTGACCAAGCACATTTATCATGGCATCCATGTTGGAAACAGGAGGATCAGTGAACCTCAGAATCCTGATGCTCTTCAAGCTGTACAAGATGTTGTGGCATATCAGTGAGGGGAAGAGGCAAAAGAAGATATGTGATCCATTCCACCTCATGTATGGGTGGATAGCGGCACACATTAGGGGGGTCTATGAATATCTGAACCCCGTCTCCCCTCCAGGATCAAACTTCCGTCTATCCATTATAGATGTCGTGGGGAGCTTTCTGGCCAAAATGACTGTGCAAGCAGTACTGAACCACATCTGGAAGATAGAGGAATTCTTCATTCATTCGTTCCTGCTGCCAACGGGTGCTTTTACTAATGATGGACAAGGAAAGAAAGATAACTGATCAAATATCCTGGCCTTTTGAGGTGGAATCCTGGTGGTAAGAGTATATCGTGATCCTCTCTATGATCTGTACACCCCACATCAATTCTCTAGGAAATTTCGGTTTATGCAGTTGCTAACCCCACATGTCTATTTAGGGGTGTTCCACGAGGAAAATCTGTGTGTGATGAGGAAAATGTGGCTCAGGTTCACACGGGAAGATGGAATGTTGCGGGAAGAATTACCTCCATCCACGTCCATCTTCGATTTGGTGATGGAATATGCCAAAAGTTGGGAGGCAGCGTACCTAGGGGAGATACTGAAGCATCCCACTATTTGGTCCGGTGATGGTGTGCCTCCCCAACCTCGAGCCTAGGGTTGGAAGGCAGCAAGGACATCCCGCTATGGCAGGGTTGTCATGGTGGTGAGGTTCGTACCGGTTGAGGGGGAGGTAGCAGTAGCAGATCCAGCAACAGAAGCAGACCTTGTGGTCCCAGAAGAATAGAGTTATCTAGAGGGGAGGCCACCAAGAGGATTCCGTAGAATATCCACCAAGGCTCCAGGGAAGCAGTTATACCATATAGACATGTCGGAGAATGCTACCTTCCCGAAGGCCTTGGACATCTGGGATGTCTACAAGCAATTCCTCAGCCTGTCCGAGATGTGGAAACACTTGAACAGTCTTAGGATGGACTTTCTGGGAATTCGTCCTGTCAGGACTAACTTGGAAGTATCCCAGGAGGAGGCGGAGCGATACCTGATCAAGTTTGAGGATTTTTTCCACTCCCATGGTTCCCCACATCCAATGGAAGACCGGGTGAAGGTGTTGTTAGATCAAACGACCCCTCCGCAGTTATCGGCTGCCAAACTGAGAGAACTATTTCCGCTGCAGGAATAATTGGGTGAGTCCTCTTAGGGGGAGGAGGCTGGTATAGGGAGCCCATTGGAGGAGGGAATAGTCGGTGATCAAGGCTCAGATCTTGAGGAATTCACAGAGGCCCTTGAGGTATCATCCCAATCCCCTTCCCCAGGGTCTTTTTCCAGGTCATTTTGAATTCCTTACCAATTTTTTTATTCCACAGGAGGACCTCATACACCGAACCCACTCCAGCACTACAGTAGATGTAGATGCAGGTCCTTTGGGATTTGTGCCCGCTGCTATGGAAATTAGTATTCTTTGTCGGGCCAAGGAACCCGAGATGGCTCCTATGAAGTTTTCAGACTTCCCTATTATATACATAGGGCCACGTCTCGGGTTTCCCACAAAAATAGACTAGGAATGAGACCGAGGGTTCGACCTCTGTAAGTTTCCTTCACGCAATTCATGACTGACATTAATTGAGCAGGATAATGACATATGTGCCCCTATTGGTATGCATAGTTCTTTAGATGGAATGGGACGCCTTGATGAGGTTGGTCGGGACTTTTGGTGCCACCTTTCCTAGGGGAATGCTGGTGATCGTGAAGGTAGAGATCCAAACTGACCAAGCAGCGATGCTCTCGATCACGGGTGGGATGGTTAGAGAGGCTGAACATGAGATCATTGATGTGGGATCTGACGATGTGGATCGATTGGATAGACCATGCGCCGATATACCCAATCAAACACCAGATGTGGATCCTTCTGAAGAGTTCGTGGGAGCATTCCCTGCACATGAGCCTGCCAACTGCAACGATTGGGACAAGACGACCTTAAATGAAGAGGATAGGAAAATAGTTTGTCACTGATCATGGAATTTTATCCAGTGCTTCATTGATGACACCCCCAAGTGAAATGAATAGATGAGATGGATATACATCATTTGCGGCTGCATGAACTGTGTGCTGGGGGAGTGGATTCCCAACGTCCCCACATGCTCATCTGAGATCTTATGGTGGAGAAGATTCAGGAGTACAAATGTGGCCTCAGTGTGGGCTGGTAGTGGAGGAAAGCCGTGAACAACAAGAGGCTCTAAGAGGTTGAAAACGAGGTTCAGCGGTTGTAGGTATAGAGGAATAATCACTCAGCCTCCCTCAATGCACAATCAGAGATAATATTGCGATTGAAGGCCTAACTAGCAGAGGCTGGAGAGAGAATGATGCATGCCGCCGTAGAAATGAATATCATCTTGACCGACGTAGAGTGGGATCGGACCGTGGCTGAAGAATTTCTCCCCATAACTATTGAGGAGGAGTGGGAGCTTAAAAGGCGACAAAAAATCATGGATGCCACAGGCCGGAGAGTAGCGGAGCTGCAATGCTCTTTTGACGGGGTTAAACTATCCATGGGGGGGATTGAACCTCGAGTAAAGTAATGATTATAAACCCTCGAACGTAATTTCATGATTTGATTGTTTTATGCCAGATACATGCATGAGTTCCGTTATTTGTATTGGTTTATTGTATTCTTGTCATATTCTTGGAGTGTCCAATGATCAATCTCTAAGATCAAGTGGGTCGGGCCTGGTGTGACAAATAAGGGATGACCACTTTATTATTACACCCAAATGTAAGAGTGAAAACCAAGATTCAGGTATATGGGGGTTTTGAAAAACCAATCCAGATTTCTGGGAAGAAAGGGGGAGGCCCGGCTAGAGGATGAAGACCTCAAAACAGTCGAATCATCACTTTCCCACTGTGCACAAGTGCACATGCAGGGTAATGCCAGGGGAATTGGAATTAATCCAAACACAGGAGAGTGGAATGTGTGAATCATGATACCCAAAATTCGGAACACTATAGGATGGCATGACAATGAAGAATAACTGCTGACTATGTTTGAAACACAGTATCCCTATTGTGTTAGCCTGAAATGGGGATAACAAATGAGGGCTGACCACTGAACATGTTCAAAACATGGGGCCTGGCCAAAGATGTGTTCCATATGTCTTCCAGAATGTTGGCCCAGGACAGTAGGTGAGCCATAGGCTGAGTATCCATACTGTTAGGGGGTTTCCCTTAGACGTGGAAGAGGATAAGGGTTCGAATGAAGGGCATGAAAAGCGTGGAGTTTGAGTGATGGGTTGTTCAATTGGAGTCCAACACTCTTGAAATCAAACCACCATAATGAAGGAACATTAGGAGGGAGTATCTATCTGATCATGTATCAAACATAATTCCGAGAAGGACCTCTTTGACAAGGGATCTGGTGCATCCCAGGATCAACATCGGGCATCCTGAACTTGTTTAGGGTAGAATCGTAGTTTAGTGTCATGCACTGAGGACATATGGACTCGTGCAGTTTAACGTCATACGATAGGATAGAGAGTGAAAGGGAAGATCCCAGAAAGGGTGTATGGGGTTCGGTAGTTATAAACCTGACTTGAATGAGGACATAAAGAGTCAGCACCACACCACATATCCCTGAAGAAAGTTCTTTAGGTCAAGGGACCAAAAGTGAAAGTTAGGCTAGGCCTAAAGAAAAGCGGTCGGGTGTTCCTACATATCCCATGAGGATGGTAATCAAGAAATACGTAGTTCTGAGGGTGCATTTTAATGTCATGCAGGACAATGAAATGCACGCATGGCATGGTTGCGCCAGTACAAGTCCTACCATAACTACTAAGCCCACGTGATTCATGCTCAATGTGGGAAACAAGAAGTATTGATGGGACTTTATTAACAAAGGAAGGAACATTTTAGGGGCGATGAGACACTAGGTGAACGATGCCCCAATGATGTTGACCCGCATATATAATGCACCTAGATGCGCGAAGGAGAAAAGTAGAGTATGTTGGAATTCCACTTGAATATAAGAAAGTGGGAATATGTGAATAATGATGCTCGAGATCTGGAATGCAATGATGGTTTCCTGATGATAGGGGATAACTATTGACCATGTTCAAAACAAAACATCCATATCATATTAGCCTCGAATGGGGACATAAAAATGAGGGTCAACCACTGACCATGTTCAAAACATGGGACCTATCACAAATGTCATCTGAGGGCCTCAAGGATGTTGGCCCAAGACGATAGGTAAGACAATGTTGCATGAGACCAGGCCAAAAGGGGGGTTCTTTCATATGAGGAAGAGGATAAGGATCCAAATAATATTCTCATGAAGCTTGTACATGGAATTAGGGAATGTCCCAGTAAAAATTCTACACTTCAGGCACTGCCACAACACATCTGAGTGTGACGATAAGATGTATCATATGGAGGAAGTCGAGTACCCTCTAAGGAAAATGGTCCTGAGGTTTCATGCATCCAGCTTAATGGTCATAGGATGAGAAATTTAAGGGGGATTGATTTAATTAACTGGGAATAGGGTGGAAAAGTAGCCAATCATGATGCACAATTACCATAGGGAGATCTTAGTTTAGGGTCATAGAACTCGGACCAGGTTGGGAAAATACATGGGAGGAACATAGTGTGACTTTCTCAAAACCAGACGTGAATGAAGAACCATGAGGTACTCACTACACCACATGTTCCCAAGAGAGTTAGGGACTAGGGGGAAAATATAGGACAAGATTTTAGATTCCTAGGGCTGGACCCGAAGACAATGTGTCTGGGAGTTCCTACGTATACGATGAGGATTGGAATCAATCCATACATAGTTCTTGAGGGAGACATGGTAAGATACCAGTGCCAGAGATAATAAGGTCGTGTGGGTCTAGCCCTTACACCAAAAAAGCGGCATTTGATAGATCTTGTTTTTCCTTTAGGATGAATGAGTGTTGTTTTTTTGTGAAGCAATGGACCTCAGATAGAAATTCCAGGAATCACCACAAGAATTAAGCCGTATGTAGGTATTGAAAAATGGTATGGTGTGTGACCGATACCAAACATGATTCCCCCTCGAGTGATGATATCACGGTGCAATTCCATTTTTCGTCATGTGTCCGAGATGATAATGTCACAGTTTAGGGTCATGTGATGAGACCATCCATGCACTTTAATGTCATATGGTATAGAAGAAACAATTTAAATTCATTTGGTACTAGGAATCATAGTTTAAAGTCATATGGCTCAGACATATACATGAGAGATGAGGTTCCATAGGGAATGTGCATGGTGTGCTAAAGAATACTCGATGAGAATGAAGACAAGGTCCATACCATACCGTGTGAGATTCTGAGGAGGAAACCTCGGGCCAAGGGCCCAGAAAATGTTAGAGGATATGAGACATGACAGGTTAGCCCATAGTTTTGCTGGACCCGATGACGAGATGTACAGGCGTTCCTACGTATCCCATGGGAATTGGAATCAAGCCACACGTAGTTCTTGAAGGTGCCGTTTAACGTCGTGCTAGACAACATACAGTTTAATTTCATGTGGGACATAAATTTGGGGGGGGGATAACTCCTAGAAAGGGGTGTATGTGGTGTGACTATTTCAAACCCGATGTGAATGAGAGCATAAGCCCACATGTGCCACACCATGCGGTCCTATAAGTGTCAGATCCCAGAAGGCAGAACAGAATAGTTAAATTAGTGGAACTCAAGCTAGACCCAAAGATGAGATGTCTAGGAGTTTCTACGTATCCCATGGGAATGGGAATCAAGCCATATGTAGTTCTAAAATAGATCTTAGTTTAAGGTCTTAGAGCTCGGACCAAGGAGAATTGGAATCCTTCCATGTAAGTGTGGACCTCAACCCGATCCCTAATCCCATGTGAGTAAAATGTGGTGTGGGAAACAAGGGAGGAAAAGGTTTTTGAAAAACCTGGAATGCACGCCAAAGGGAAGTCGGTGTGGAGCCCCGAATGATGCCTTTATCGCAGATTTTGTCCTCCTAATGTGAAAGCGTGCACAGAGGGATAGTGCCAGGAGAGTCAAAATTCCATTTGGACATGGGGAACTGGAAAATAATGTGAATCATGTAACCAAAATTCAAGGCTTAAAGGGGATGGAATGACTATAGAGGATAACTTTTGACCGTGTTTGAAACACAACATCCATATCATGTGGCATGAAATGGGAACAACAAATGAGCATCGACCACTGACCACATTCGCAACGCGGGACTTATATCGATTTGTTGTTTGAAACCCTTGAGGACTTTGGCCCATAATGGTAGGAGATCCCTTAGACCTAGAATCTATGCCATTTGGGGGTCCCTTAAGGTGTGAAAGATAATGGAATCCCCAAATGAAAAGGAACACGAAGCCTAAAAAATGGGTTGAAGAATTTCCACGCAGAATTTGAAACTCTAGGTTCTTGACCAAAGTACTCATGGGCCAATTGGCGAATCACCGAGGAGGGCCGAGGGACCTGACTTAAGGATAGCCAAATCAATGAGATGACAATGGGGAAAGGGAGCGAAGGCCACTCATGAGAGAGAGAGAGAGAGAGGTATTCAGTGTGGTTGTTATAAACCTGACGTGAATGGGGACATAATCCCATACCACACCATATACCCCTATTCTGGAAGAACGCAGGCCAAGGGGACAAAATGATTGGGTGGTTTCTATGATATGGGGCTGGACATGAAGACCAGACATTCAGGTGGTCTTACGTATCACATGAGTATGGGAATCAATCCATACGTATTTATAAGGGAAAGGATTATGCAAATAAGGTAAAGATACCCGAACGAGGGGTATGTGTGGCACAAATAGTAACCCAATGTGAATGAGGACATAATTCCGCACCACACCATACAACCCTAAGTGAGAACTTGAGACAGGGCCCGAAAAGTCCGAGGGGCCTAAGTCTGGGACATGGATAGAATTTCATGGATAGCTTTCAGTTTAATGTCTTGCAGTGAGGATGAAGGTAGGGGCAAGGTATATCAACCAGGGATGTGTACAACATGACAAGTAACCCGATGTGAATGAGGACATAATCTTTCACCACACCATACAAACCTATGTGAGAACTTGGGCCAGGGGACCAAAAAGGATGAGGGGCCTGAGGTTGGGTCACAGACAGAATGTCACATCCAACTTGCAGTTTAACGTCTTGTAGTGAGGATGAAGGTGATCTTAGTTTAGGGTCATAGAGTTTGGACCGTATATGCATAGTTTAATGTCATATTCATGGGACAGAGATGGTGTATTATTGCGCCTATGGAAGACCACAAAGCGACAATGATTATAGAGGACAACTATTGACCAGGTTTGCAACATGGGACTTGTATCAATTTGTTGTCTGAAACCCTTGAGGATGTCGGCTCGTAATGGTAGGAGAGCCCTTGGGCCGAGCATCCATGCCATTCAGGGGCCCTTTTGGATATAGAATGTGATGGAAGCCCAAATGATGGGACTCATGAAGCATGGTAGGGCTTGTACTTGAGGGTCTAACGATAAATGAATGGAGGTACGTCTCAAGGGGGTATGTGTGGCATTGAGAAATAGCCTAACGTGAATGAGAATGTGAGTCCATACTACACCACGCAATCCAAAATGAGAACTTGGGCCAGGGGCCCAAAGGGGTCGAAGGACCTGAGGCTGAGCATCCCAACCAACTCTAGAGATATAACCCATCATGTGGGAATTTACTTCATAGCTCCTAATCTCATGTGAGTAATTCTCAGTGTGGGAAACAAGGAGTAGGACTAGGCTATACCAGTCACATAAGGGTCCGATAGCTGGAATTACACTTCCTCTTGAAGCAGACTGAGATTTAGAGAGATATAGGGGAAGAATGAACCACTAAAATCCTTGTTTGGGACATATGGGGGTGGTGAAAATGATAAAGGATAGATGTTGACCAGATTCAAAAAACAACATCTATATCATGTGACCTAAAATGGGAACAAAAAATGAGTGTTGACTGATGACCATATTCACAATGCGGGGATCGTATCTATTTTTTGTCTAAAATCCTTGAGGGAATTGGCTCGAAATGATAGGATATCTCTTAGGCTAAGTATCCTTGTAATTTTGGGGGGGGGGCTTCAGATGTGAAGGATAATGGGAACCCAAATGCTGGGGTATGTAGAGTATAAATGCATCCATAAAATTTCAAATAAAGTTAGATGGTAGAAGATATAGAGATCTTTAGGGGAGAAGGATACATGGTATGGTCATGATGAACTTTCCGTGAATGAGGGAAAAAGCCCGCACCAAACCATGTGTTTCATCCCAATGGGAGGTCCCAATGTTTGGGGCTGGGCCTATAGACAAAATGTCTGGGCAGTCCTACGTATCCCATGAGGATGGTAATTAAGACACACGTATTTCTGAAAGGGCCATGCAGTTTAGCGTCATGCAATAAATACGTAGGAGGATTTGAAGAACGAAGGAGGGCACAGGGTGCAATCATCATAACCCTGACATGGGTGGGGCCAAAGAAGCCTACACGACGGCATGTGAGATTATCTAAAAGAACTATTCCTAGGAGGGGATAATCAAAGGGGAAGCTGAGGCTGGAATCAAGATGAGGTGTCTGAGAATTCCTACATATCCCATGAGGATGGGAATCAATCCATACATAGTTCTGGAGATGCCGTTTAACGTCTTGTAGGACGATGCACAGTTTATGGTCATGTAGGACCCTCATGCAGTTTAGGGTCATAAAGGACCGTATAGTTTAAGTTCATGCATAACTATATAGTTTAAGGTTGTGAAGGACCATAGGGACTTAGGAAAAGTATTTCTTGAGGAACTTGGCATTGGTGGGAGGAGTTATACGGTCACCATCCATTCTAACTAGCGAGTATGATCCATTGGGTTAAACCTTGTGAATGATGTAATCTCCTTCCCATTTGGGTTCCGACTTGGGTGGTTTACTTCCAAGTATAATTGGTGACCTTAGGTCTAATACCAACTTGCCTGGAAAGAAGGAGTAGAGGTGAACTTTCTTGGTGAAAGCTTTGTCTATCTTGTTCTGATACCTTTCCAGATTGTGTAGGGCACAAATCCTGTTCTCGTCAAGTGCTTCCAACTCAGCCAGATGGATTTCGACTACTTTATCTGGCTCTTTCTGATCATATATGGATATTAACAATGAGGGAAATTGAACCTCAATGGGCAGGATGACCTCCGTCCTATATACCATGGAATATGGGGTCACCTGGGTGGAGTTATGAGTCATTGTCCGGTATGACCAGAGGGTGTTGGGGAACTTGTCCACCCAAATATTCTTATTCTGAAAAACCATTTTCTACAGAATGTTAGAGAGGGTTTTGTTGAATGCGTCGATCTGTCCATTTTTATGCACATGATAGTGAGAGGTGTGGTTAGAACAAATGTTGTACTTAGCATACAATTTCTTCAGCTTAGCTGCTCTGAAGTTCATCCCGTTATTGGTGAGGATGTCTTGTGGGACTCCAAATCGGTAGATGAAGTTGGAGCTCACAAATTCAACGATGGAAGGGGCCTTGACCTCTTTGAGTGGAACTACCTCTGCCACTTAGAGAATAAATATATGGCAGTCAGGATGAATCTGCACTAGCGAGCTGTCACCGATGGATATGGTACCACAACATCTAGTCCCACACCACGAATGGGCAAGAGTACATGGTGGAGTGGAGAGGATCTGGTGGCCGATGCATGAAGTTATAATGAATTTGGCTATCAAGGAATCTCTTGGAAAACTCGATGCAGTCATGGATCATGGAGGGAAAAAAGTACCCCAGTCTCTGGATCTGGTGGTATAGTTTATGTTTGGTATGATGAGCATTGCAGGAACCGGCGTGAACCTCTTGAATGACCCAATAAATCTCATCTCCATGAATGAAATGGAGGACAAACCCATAAAACCCATGCTTTTATAGGATCTTCTCATGGACAAGGTCATCCTGGAGGGTGAACTACAATAAACGACATCATATTCACTCGCACTCGGCCTTATCAGCTAGGAGGTAACCGTTTTGGAGAAACTCGACAAAGGGGGCTCTCTAGTCGGGAGTCACTTCAATCACTACATCTAGGGGACCCAGGGGTCCTGATGTGGAGGATCTATCGGTAAGGTGGCTCACCTGTCGACCATCGTCATCATTTGGGATGACATGAGCAATGACTCTCTGATGCGCTACATGGATAATCAAATCATCCTGCCCGGGCTCTACAAGTGATGTAGCCAAGAAGACCATGGTGTCAGCTCAACCATTCTGAGATCGGGGGACATGAGTAACTTCTGGATGAGATGGGAACTAGGCCATTAGCTGGAGAGTGCATTCCAATAATGGTACGAGATCTGATTTTTTGATGATGTAGTCACCGTTGATCTTCTTGATGACTAGTTCAGATTCCCCATTCACATGCAAATGGGGCACATCAATCTTAAGGGCCAACTCTAGGCCAGTGATGAGAGCCCGATAATATTCCTCATTGTTGGTGTAGCCTTCCAACAATAGAAATGAGTATGGAAGGATGGCATGTGCCTTGGTAATGAAGACGATACCCACGCCAACCCTGTTGAGCCTGCGGTCATTGAGCCTTCTGCCAGTGGGGCTCCGGGATGTACCATTGAAGTGCATCTGCCAGCACGACATGGCTTGGTCCACTGAGAGGATTGCTTCATCGGGGAAATCGAGGTCCATGGACTGGTATGTAGGAGTCAGATGGGCATTAAGGAAATATTCCTATGCTTTCCCCTTAATATCCTTTTGAGGGACAAACATGATTTCGAACTGATGGATAATCACTTCCAACCAAGCTAGATAACCTGTCAACATGGGGCAATTCAGGATGTACTTCATTGCGTATACTCGGGACACCCACTTTACCTCGTAGTGTTACAAGTAAAGTCGTAATTTCTATACTGTGAATACCAACACATGGAATCTCTTTTCGATGGGAGAGTATCTGGTCTCCTTATAGAGGAGCACGTGTCTTAGGTAGTAAAGGTTGTTATCTGTCCCCTCATTGTTCTTCTAGGTGATAAGGGCATCGAGAGATCATTTCAGGGTGGTCACATAAAGGACCAGTGGCTTTCCAGAGATGGGTGGCATTAATACTAGAGGATGGAGTAGATACTGCTTGATCTCCTCAAAAGTGGTCTGACACTCTTTGTCCCACTCATAGATTGTGCCTTTCTTCATGAGATGAGAAAAGGTCTTACACCTGCTGGCCAAATTCGCGATGAATCGGCATATGTAGGCTAAGTGGTCTTGGAAGCCTCGAAGTTCCTAAATATTTATCAGAGGAGACATATGGATAATGGCATTGATCTTCTATGGGTCACTCTCAATGCCTCTATATTTGACAATGAAGCTGAGAAACTTTCCAAAGGTGGCCCCAAAGGCACACTTCAACGGGTTCATCTTCAGGTGACAAGAAAAGAGGAAGCCAAAAACTTTCTCAATGTATTTAGATGGTCCTTAAGTTTGTGATATTTGACCACCAGATCATCCACATCACATTCCACCAACATTCCAAGGATCAACTTAAATATGCGATGCATAGCCCACTGGTAGGTGTAACCTGCAATCTTTAAACTGAAGGGAAAGACATGGTAACAGAAAGTACCTTGTAGTTCCCTGAAGGCTATGAACTCCTCATCCTCAGGGGCCATTCGGATATGGTTATACCAGGAGTACCCATCCATGAATGAGAGGTCTTGGAATACAGTTGTAGCGTCAATCAACAATTCTATCATGGGAAGGAGAAAATCATCCTTCTGACAGTGAAGGTTGAGATCCTAGAAGTCGATACAGACATTGATCTATCCATTCTTCTTCCTGACTGGCACAATATTGGACAGCCATTTGGGGTATTGTACCTCCTTAAAAAATATGGCTTTATTGAGCTTGTTAACTTTGGCCTTGATCATGGCACCGTGGGAAGGGTGCATCTTCTGGGAGGCTTCTTGAACCCATGATGATTTTCCAGGAGACCGAGTCAGTGGAAGACTACCTAAGGATATAGTTCTGGAATCTCATCATAACTCTAGGTGAATACATCATGGTGTTGTTTCATGAAGTTTATGTACTATTTTCACTCCTCGAGGGGTATGGCGGCACTGATCAATGTGGGTTTTAGGTCTGCCTCACTACCGAGGTTCACCTATACAAACACGTCACCCATAGCAGAGATGACCTCTTGAAAGGAGGGAGGAGCATCCTCTAAATCCTTTTATCTACCTATAGAGGAGGGATCCATAGCAGGAGGAATTACTTTTTAGTTGACAGATCCTGGTGGGAGGCTGGTACCAGCCTGAGCGACAATGGACACTACGTCGGGGAACTCCTGTGCTTCCGCAACCATATCGAAGAAGGTTGTTGATCAAATCCCATCGGGTCTTTGGCCCAAGGGGCCACACTTGATGATATCAAAGAAATATTGGCACGTTGTCTTGAACGGGTTGATCCTGTCCTGAAGGAATAATCATGTATGATTCATTGTTGTTTCCATGGGGTGGACATCCTGATACGTTATGGGAGTAGGAGGCTTGGGGATCACTTGAGCCTGATTTGTATAGGATTACAAGGTGATCTTACAACGTTACTTAGGCTTGGGAATGTGTTCCCCCCTCATTCCAAAAACAACGAAGCATTGTCCCATGTCCGGGGTTGTATCATCTAATCGGTGGATTGGAAAGATGTAGGCGTCATCTAGATCTATCCACGGGTTGGTCGCAGCAGTGGCATGGTCAACCTCGTTAGATTGAATTTTCTTGTCTTTTCTCTTATAGTAGTCGGCATCCATATAGTAGGCTTCACAAGAGGCAAAGGGAGACACATCACCTTGAAGCACTCCCACTCGACCATTAAGAGAGTACTTGAGTCACTAGTGATATGATGAGGGAACTACCGCATGCAGGTGGAGCCATGACCTTCCCATCAATGCATTGTAGGTTGTGTCCTGGGAGACAACCATAAATCCGGTGCTAGAAAGTTGGCCACCAAACTGGGTCTTCAAGTGGATCTTTCCAACTGGTGTCTATTTTTTCCTGTCATAACCTTGAATTCTTAGGTCCAAGGGGCTCGGATCACCTTCGTACAATCCTAGTTTTCGCAATGTCTGAGTCAGTATTAGGTAAATTCTAGAGCCCATGTCAACAAAACAGCGGCGAACCTCGACGCCATTGAAAAGGATAGTGATGTATAGTGGGAGAATGTTCCCTTGGTTAAGAGATCCTTCATCTTCTATAGAGAACGAGATAATGGCTTAACATTTAGCATTCTCGACCGACTTAACATGAAAGTCTTATGCGACTTCTACTTCAATCTCAAACTGGAGGGGGCTTCTTAAAGCCTCAGCGAGGGCCTCAGCCATATCTGACGAAAGGTGAAGGGACTCAAGGATGGAGAACCTTAATATTATTGTACTTCTATGCCAGGCGTGAAATTTTTCTTACAGGAGGTCGCTCTATGATAGGAGGTATGGAGGGTCTTGCCGACTGGACCAGCGACTGGCTGGTACTGGGAATATCTTGTTGGTCACTAGTCAAAGCCTGCAGAGTGGCTACTGGATGAGGTCCAGACAACTAAGACCGGCCTGTAGCAGGGCGTGGCTGGTCACGACATGGTCAGGGTGGCTCTTCCTGATCCAGCAACATGAATGGTAGCGAGGGTGGGCCAGATGCAACCAGATGAGAAGGTTGCGCATGCTGAGCTCTGTGCTGAGCCGGTTGCCTATTTTTGGTAGCATGCACAACCTGGATGGATGTTCTGACCAAGGTACACTAAAAGACCATATATCCATGGATCCGTTGATGCTGACGATGGCTGTAGATTTTGGGAGGATCCTCCTGACACTCCTCATCGTCAGGAATCATGTAAGGATTTACCATCTCTACGGTGTTAACTGAGGCATACCCTTGTCTGTCACTCAAAGAGTCATCCACTACTAGACGGATTCTGAGAGGGATCTCCATATCCAGGGTCATGAAGTCACCTAGAGTACAAGATGACGATGGGATCGGTGGGGTACTTTGTTTTCCCTTGCGTCGTCGGTGTTTTCTCTTCTGGGAAGAGGCCGGCTGAGATGACGATTCAGATGCAGTGGTTGAAGTTTCTGAAGGCTCTCACTGATTTAGACATGGCCGGATGAAACCATGGGAACATGCAACTATTTTTTGAGCCATCCAGTCTTCATAATTATGGGCCCATGATTGGAAACCTGATTCCACTCACCCTTGCTGTCACTACAGCTGTCTGGCCTCACGAAGATGTATGCCAGCTATGCCAGAGATGGGTCTAAACAGAATATGTTGTTATCTAACTGGTCTTGAAGATAGTATTTGAACACATAGAACTGGTTGAGAGTGTTCCCTAGGATCTGGTGATAGGGTTAGCAATTAGGGCGATCAGTGAGGTTTTCCTCTTCCAGCCTTCTATACTCAGGAAAACATAGAATACTTTGCTCTAAGGAACTGTAGAAGTAACTGGGGACCTGTGCTTCATTGAACTAGTTGACCTAATTTATCCTATCCGGAAAGGGGGAACTTAGAGTCTGACTCTAACGAGAAAATGTATTAGCCAGTCAAGGAGGTGGAACTTGGTTATCTTTCCTGGGCGGTGGTGGTGCATTGTGCGGGGGCACCTTCCGATTATGAGGTGGGCGCTGCTGGGCCGGTGGTTTCACCTGAGGTGGATGGCCTCTGCGACGTTGTGGGGGAATCTCCACTGGCAGTAAATCTAGTCGTTTGGGGGACTTTATTTGGGCCATTATGGTGTTCTATCCATGGCGGCCCTTATCGCGGGGATTGCAAGAGGCAACAGACGCGCCTACTTAGCCTGCTGTAAGGATTCCTCTAGGTGCTGGGCCTTATCTGAGATGTCTCAGAATCCACCATGATAGTTCTGGATGATCAGAGAGGGGGCCATCTCTATCTTTTCATTCCCTACGCACATCATCAGAAATTTCTCTTTAGTCAATGACATGTAAAGGGAATACGTGAGTCCTTTCCACCAGGCGACAAAGTCAGCAACATGCTCATCAGGCCTTTGCTTGCACTTGAAGAGGTATGCGATACTCGTCTTCCATGTGGTGGAACTGAACTAGTAGAGAAATTTCCTATGGAGGTCTTCCCAACTGGATACTAATCTGATGGGGAGCTGATTGTACTAGAAAAATGTAGTCCCTTCAAATGTATGTACAAAACATCAGAGCTTGGTGGATTCCTACAACACTGGAGTTCCCAAAATGGGGCCACACCTTGAGATAAAGTGGGATAGGTGCTATGGCGAGTCCCATGTCCTGTTAAAGGGGGAAAAAATTGGATTCACGAAACCCGAGGGTGCTGGAATATCATCCACCCATGCTGGATAAGGCTTTCCATCGGGCGGGAGCACCACCTGTCGCATCTCTAATGCCTCGAGACAGGCAATGAGTGACACTATTGGTTCATATGGGAAAGGATTCTTGTCTTTATGGGGATCCATGACTACCAATGCGTTGTCGAGTTCTTCAACATGATAAGGTGTCCCAGCGGCTCGTGGAGCGGTTGGTGGAATGACCTGTGGGGCAGTTGGGGGAGTTCGAGCTAGGTAATGAGTATTTTCACACCGTTCAAGAGGATTTGGTGAGACATATCGTGCCCTCTTGTTGTAAGTTCAAGCTTCAACCCTGTCTGGGTGGGCAGGATGATTAGGGTTCCTTGAAGGCAATTCGCAAATTGGAAGTTGGGCCTACCCCTATTTCCTAGGCCTAGGATCACCATAGTCTGGCCGTTGCTCTAAATCGCATTCAGTAAGGAGTTCTTCGACCAACTTATTCTATTTGGTGAGTTACTGAAAGAACATGTATTTTTTGGGGTCATCTTCCGCCTTCTGCACTAAGTTGGACGAGTCAGAGGGTTTGACAGATCCAAGGAGTTCCTTACCCTTGTTGGGATTCCGGATAAAGACTAGTGCCTTTGTGGGCACAAAGAGACCCAGTAGATTCCTCTATTGATGAGTAATCCTTCTTGATAGATCCAAGAAGTGTGAAGATCCCTCGGGGGGAGGTCCTCTTCAAGAAGCTCTAATATATCATTCTCACCCTTTGGAATGTCACGACCCGACCCTACCCGGGCTCGAGCTGCAACTACCCCAATCCCACCACCATAGGCCAGGGGCTGGCGACCAGTTCCGAAGGCACAACAACTCGGGGAGGCCTTTTCCTAAGTACCTATACACACACACGCAACACAGTCAATGAAAAAGTGCAGAGTAAAAGAAAAGACAAGAAGAGTAAAGTGAAACTGCTATATATAATCCACTAAAAGTGCATCGACCTCTAAACAGTTCAAAGTAAGCAAAAGGTAAACAGAAAAGGAAAAAGGGAAAAACAAACACCCAACCAAAAATTGCAACAACCCAGCAATAGGTGACCAAAAGAAAAATAGCTGGAAGGGGTCCGCCACCTGGAACTCGACTACGACCACCGCACGCGGTCCAAGCTCCCGAACGCCTATGCTTCACTGAAGTCACGAACAACCTGTCTGTCGTCTGCAAGGGTACACCAAGTGAGGGCAAAGCAAGCAGGGGTGAGTATAAAAATACTCAGTAGGATACCCCGAAGGATCAAGGGAGCAACAAAGGAGGTACCAAAGGGTGAGCAGTAGAGAAAACAGGGAAAAGTAAAGGAGTACAACCGAAGGGGAAGTAAAGAGTACTGTAGAGAGTCCAGATCAACCCAACAAGAGGAAAGAAGATAGAATCTTCCAGAAATAAAGAGCTGGAAATGGTGAGAAGATGAACTTCCTGTCGAGTCTTTTCTACCTATAGCAGGAGAGTAGACTCGTCCAACCACAAGAATCTAGACACGGAAAGCACATGTCATACCCTGCGTGTCTTCGCCTCTCCTGGAAGGAGAGTAGCCAAAAGCTGAGAAAATGGGTACAAGAAACAAGGTATATACATGTCTGTATGATCATCAAGAAACCCAAACTAGGTGGTAAGGGGATCTCCGTACCATAGCTCATCCAAAGAAAGTGAGTATCCAACAGTCCCAGAAATAACCACAATCAATGCCCGACATCCCTCACATCTTCCCTGAACTACAAGTCAAGGGGTTCAAATCACCGCACCTCGACACTATTTGCTTTAGGCGACACTAACTCACCTGCATGGTTTTAGGTCACGTCATAAGGACGTGTCTCGGTGGGGAAAGCGCCCCTCGTACTTGAGAGTTCTGGGGAAAGTCAAACCACACCTTGACTCTGTCACCCAATCAAGAGAACACATCAAAGCCAAGGTCATTCCATCACTGACCTGTAAAACCAAGGGTCCTGCTCTGGTAATCACAGAGGAAAGACAAAGACTAGACTAGTAGAAAGGACTGAGTCTAGAATTTCAATGGGTGTCCCACTGCCCAGCCCTGGTGGAGGGTAATTCATAAAATGATATCGGGTGACCCACTGCCCAGCCCTGCTAGAGCGTAAACCCTAACAAGATATCAGGTGACCCACTGCCCAGCCCTGCTGGAGGGTAAACCCTAATACATCATCATGCGACCCACTGCCCAGCTCCGCTGGAGGGTAGACTTGGAATAAGTCGACATGCGACCCACTGCCCAGCCTTGCTGGAGGGTAGACCTGGAACTAAACGACGGATGACCCACTGCCCAGCCCTGCTAGAGGGTAGAAACTAAGAGGTCGTCGAGTGACCCACTGCGTTGTCTCTACTAGAGGGTAGACCCTAAGAGGTAGGGTGACCCACTGCCCAGTATCTATAAGAGGGTAGACCCTAAGAGGTCAGGTGACCCACTGCCCAGTCTCTGCTGGAGGGTAGACCCAAAGAGTGTCGGGTGACCCACTGCCCAGTCTCTGCTGGAGGGTAGACCCTAAGAGGTCGGGTGACCCACTGCCCAGTCTCTGCTGGAGGGTAGACCCTAAGAGGTCGGGTGACCCACTGCCCAGTCTCTACTGGAGGGTAGACCCTAAGAGGTCGGGTGACCCACTGCCCTATCTCTACTGGAGGGTAAACCCTAGAAGTCATTGATAAACCCAAATCTGCTCTGGCCATCTCCACTAGAGGGTACAACACTGGCCAACCAAACACGGAGTGGGTATCGTGCAACCACCCAACTCCGGAACAAAACCAGGGGAAACCACTCAACCCTGCTGATCTAAACCATCAAGCACAGATCCAGGGGAAAAACCTCAACCTCGCTATTCAACAATCGAGAACCAAGGGACCCTCTATGTCGCGAGAGGTAAAAGTACATAAAGAAGAACACGTCATGCTCCTGGGGCCCACACGACGTGTGCCCCCAAGTTAACCTCGACCAAGCGCATAAACATTCTTAGGTACCAACATCTACATGTACCTCCCAGCGCTCCCGTATACTCCCAGAGTATACCACGTCTCCAGTCTAAAGGCTAACGTGCACCCGACACCCAACGTCAACGCTAAGGCGTAACGTAACAACTCCAACCTTCCACCTCAACAGCTGAGGCACAAATAACCACATATCTTTAGGCACCAACCTCACTCTCCCAGGAGTGCACGCGATCACATGCCAAAGGTCCGCTACAAACACAGTAGAAGAACCGCCACCGGGGCACCTTTCACATTTCCACATTTAATAAGATCGCGTAAGAGGCTCCACTCGCCTGAACAGATTACACCATTGTAATCCTCGCGGAAAGGCATGCGAGATAGACTATTTACCCACCTCAAACGAATATCTGATGGAAAAGTCACCAACACCGCCTCATACCCGAACGACATCCCGTGATCCCGAGCCACGACCCCGAAAACAGTCGGGCGCATAGTACCATTGCGATCCCCTCGGGAAAACAGGTCAAAAAGACTGCTCACTTGAGCGCAACGGATATCAGGGGAAAGAGATGCATTCCGGCGCACCGCACATGAGCGGTGCTTCATGGGACCCGCATTCCGGTCCCGAAACACAAAGAACGGATCGCACCGTTGCGATCCTCTAAAAAAGTACACAAGGTGGACTACTCATTTGTCCAAAACGGTCACCCGGTGATAGAGATGGAAAATCACTGTCAACGCCCAAACGGACCTTGTGGGGCCCACACTATTGTGTCGAATTAGAGTGGGTGGATTGCACTATTGAAATCCCCTCAGAAGAACATCCAGAATCGACGGCTCGCACGCCCGATGAGAAACTCGCTAAACGCTGCTCGCAGCTCAAAAGATGGCCTGTGGGTCCCACACCTCAACTCTGGCTGCAATGCACGAAACCACCCTAGAAAGCTTCGCCCCGGCGCTAGGGTCCAAATGCCGCTGACGGTGCTCAAAACGGATGTCAGACGCGTCTGCGCCGTCCAAAACAAGAATCCTCGGGATAACCTCAAACCCCTTGACGTACGTGTCGCGCCACCAAATCCCCCTTCTCAGGAATTATAATTGCCTGGGACCATCTCAAAAAGACCGCCTTGCTGTTAGGTCCACGTTGTCACAGACGACGCTCAAAACGGACGCCCGTAGCTTGAAATACGGGCGTCCAAATATTTAAAAAGGGGGGGGGGACCCCTTGGGCCGGACCGACCCAGTTCGGCCGGTCCGCCCCGCTCGGGCCGGCCCGCTGGGACCGTGGCCCAGCCGCCTGGGCCCGGCCCCGCCGGACCCGCGGGCCGCCGCTCAGCGGCCCACCATCTCCTACGAGAACCGCACTGCGCGCGGGTCGCTCCACCGACAGGCCTGCTGGCCGGTCGCGTCCACGTGGAGACCCGCCAATGGCGGGTCTCGGTCTCCCCAGCTGGGGTCGCGCAATGCGACCCCGGTCTCCCGTTCGGCTTGCCCCTCGCCGGCATGCCCGAGCTGCACCACCTGCTTGAAGAACCCGGACCGCCACCAGGATGCCGCGCCGCCATTGCGCGCATCCAAGCCGCCGCGCCACCTAGGAAGCCGTCGCCGCCGCCGTCCCGGACCGCCAGAATCTGCTGCCGCTGTCCCGGACCACCGGAAAACCAAGGATTCAGCCGGGACTTCCTGGGGCTATCCTGGACACCCCGGGACTCGGATTTTTGATCCTAGAAGTGCGTTGGAAAGCTTAGAACACGTTGGGCTTTGTTCAACGATCAATAAACAAATTGACAGGGGAAATCGGGCTCAAAGTATGCGGGAAGTAAAACGCGAAACAAAACCTCCTACCTCGCTGGGCTTCGCCCGGAGCTTCGCGTCGATCCCCTGGCATTACCGCACCTCGCCGGAGTCACCTCACCGTACCGCCTCGCCGAAGTGGCTTCACCAGAGATGGAGGAGAGGGGAAGCTTGGGGGAGAAGAAGAAGAAGAAGAGGGGAGGGGATGCGTTTAAGTAGAAAATACTTAAACGCCCGCCCGATAGCCCCGAACCCGAAATTTCGGCGGGGTCGGGATTAAGGCTCCCCTAGGCTAAAAACCACGCTCTGAGCACAACGGTGGTCTAATAATTTTAATCCGAGGCCCCGTTCAAAAGTTGCAACAACCGCTCCCGAGGCCGCCAAAATTACGAAAACGCCCCTAGGGCCAGTTTTCACAGACGGGTCGCGCCCGCAAAACTTACACCCCTCCTAGGGTAAAAGGAACGTTTCGGAATCCACAGTTCCCTTGGTTTTCCAATCCAATCCACCGTTTAAGAGATAATTGAGTTTCACAACTAAACGAATTAATTAATTAATTTATTTATCCCTTTAATGTTCCGAAAGCGAGCGAGGGGTCCAAACATCCCGCTCCGAAATGTTTTATGTCCTTACTTGGGTAAACACCCCATATCAGACCCATCAGTACACTCAGATCTCTGATCAGAAACACCATTTAGGAGTTATCCCATTTATTTGGCGTTTCCAGTGTGAATGCACTGAAAATTTAATTCCGACCACACCGGGGCTCGGAATCGCACACCGTTTGAAGGCGCTGCTCTAGAATAACATCAAGAATTTTCCAAAGTCTTTTGCAGCAAAAACTGGGTTCTTACATCATTCCCTCCTTCAATATTTTCATCCCCGAAAAGCAAAACTAGGGAACAACTCAGGGTACTAAACCAACACCTGGCTCTTCCGTACCCAGAAGAACTCCTCCATAGTCCCACATCACCGCATACATACTAAATGATTTGATCTGTTCACCTGAGGTCGGCCCTTGCCGATGACATGCATAAGGGCATGCACGCATCTCCTCAGGTAAGACACGTGGGATACATCATGCACCCACTACCGACCTTGGGGTTAGGGAAAGGCGGTAGGGAACCTCGCCATACCTTTACACGGTCTCAAACGGCCCGAAGGCTCTCGGGGGTAGCTCACGTCCCCGACCAAACCTCTACGTCGCATGACGCAACTAGAATCATCGCCCGCACCTGGATCAAGGCCCGGTGATTCCATCATTCAGAATATCCATATGGTGAAACACCCAAGAATATCTGGTCACGCAAGATACACGCTCAGAAAGCGATGGATTCGACACCATTAACTAAAGAAAAAGGTCCCACACCTTTTTACCTTACCAACACATGGTTACACCGACGCCCCGCATCACCCTGGTAACACCGCAAGCAAGGAGTGGGGAGAAAATCATTCCACACACAGAGTCTAACAACTCTACTGCAAGAAGTAGAAGAGCTGGAGAGTGTACCTCTTATCACCTCATGCTCTGCAGGATCGTAGACATCCAAAGCTCGTGACTATCCGCGGTCCCAACTGTCAGCTCCTGGATCCTAATGTGGACCTCCTAGTAGTGATGAGAAGACCTCGTAAGGTCGTCCTCCACTTCCAGCTTCTCCTGCTCCTCTGCTAGAACCACTTCTCTAGGTAATACTCCGATCATGGCGATGCCTCCGTTGTGGTGGTGCAACTGCCACCTGCCATAATCTCTCTGCATGACTGGTCGGGCAGTCCCGTGCCAGGTGACCTCACCCATCACAAGCATAGCAACAACTCTCTATGGACTTCACTAGTGACCTCTGGTGCCACCGTGGTGTAAGACCACACCCCTGAGTTCGGTTTTTACGAAGCCACCTGCATTGAGGTTCTTCTTGCCGACGCCCGCTAGCTGCAGCTGACATCTCGACTCCAACGTTCCTGCTGCCACCACCAAATCTAGAACGTTAAAGGAATATCTCTATCACTAGATCCTACTCTAGCACCTTAGCATAAGTGGAAATTCCCAAGGGTACTATGACAGCACGAGTCTCCCGGTGAAGACCCTACTCAAACTTCTGCGCTTGGATGTTGTTGTCATGGACCAAGTCTGGGTAAAAGTGTGCACGGTCTGTGAAACTAGCCGCGTACTCGGTCATCGTCATCCCTCCCTGCTGAAACTGAAGAAGCTCCTGAATCTGAAAGGAGCGCAAGCAGGAGGGGAAAGACTCCTCACGAAACAAAAACTGAATTTTTCCCCATGAAAGCGACGAATCGTCAAGAAACTGAGCCACCAGACACCACCAATGCCAATATGCTCCATGAAAAAGGTTGGATGCCAAAGCCACTCTCTGATCTGTCGGCGTCTGCACAAGCTTGAAAAGGCTAACCACTGTATCTAGCCAATCCTCTGCTACCTGAGGGTCTGGCTCACCACTGAACCTTAGCAGTCTCTGCCGCTGGAACTCACTGAGCGCGCTCAACCTGCGCTCAAGCCCCGTCTGCTCTGCTGAAGCTGTCTGCTGCTCAACAGGTGGGGGTGATGCTACCGGCCCACCCGAAGAAAGGGTCTCGCATGATGGGTCCTGGACCGAGGCCTCGTTGCTCATAGGGTTGTCGTCACGAACCAAAGCTGGATCCTAGCTGGCTGTCTTCGCGGAGATATCCTGAATATTATCAAGGAGTTCCGTGGTTAGATGATCATATATGTATATACCAATAACAACGATGGGGATCTGACTCAAGAAGGACCGTCAAAGACTCAATCCTATGTGATGCACAAAACAATTTTCCCTGCAATAAGTGTCTCAGCATGCCGAGTCGGAAAGAGGGTTTTCAGGGTCCTGGTGAATGGATACATCGGCTGCCGCACCATCACTAGAATCCCTAGACCGAGATCCGCTCTTGAGACACGTTAACACTGTTGCCCAAAATCTCAACCAATTCCTCTTTAGGGACGTCTGAACAACGTCCCATGGAACGAACCACCTCTGATAACACTTTGTAATGACCCAACCCTACCCGGTCTCGAGCCGCAACTACCCCAAGCCCGCCTCCATAGGCCAGGGGCTGGAGACCAGGGCCAAAGGCACAACAACTTGGGGAGGCCATTGCCTAAGTACATGTACACACACACGCATCACACTCAATGAAAAAGTGCAGAGTAAAAGACAAGACAAGCAGAGTAAAGTGCAACTGCTATATATAATCCACCAAAAGTGCATCGACCTCTAAACAGTACAAAGTAAGATGAAGGTAAACAGAAAAGGAAAAAAGGAAAAACACGTGCCCAACCAGAAAAGTGCCACAACCCAACAACAGATGAACAAAATAAAAACAGCTAGAAGGGGTCCCCCACCCGGAACCTGACTACGACCACCGCACGCGGTCCAAGCTCCCAAATTCTTATGCTTCACTGAAGTCACGACCAACCTTTCCGTCATCTCCAAGGGCACACCAAGTGCGGGCAAAGCCCAAGTAGGGGTGAGTATAAAAATACTCATTAGGATACCCCGAAGGCTCGAGGGAGCAAAAAAGGAGGTACCGAAGGGTGACCAGAAGAACGAACATGGAAAAGTAAAGGAGTACAACCGAATGTGAAGTAAATAGTACAGTAGAGAGTCCAGATCAACCCAACAAGAGGAAAGAATATAGACTCGTCCAGACACAAGGAGATGGAAATGGTGAAAAGATGAACTTCTTTTCGAGTCTTCGCTACTTATAGCAGGAGAGTAGACTCGTCCAACCATGAGAATCTAGACACAGAAAGCACGTGGCATACCACACGCGTCTTCGCCTCTCCTGGAAAGAGAGTATCCAAAACTTGAGAAAATGGGTACTGGAAACAAGGTATATATATATCTGTATGCTCATCAAGAAACCCAAACCAGGTTGTAAGGGGATCTCTATCCCGTAGCTCAGCCCAATAAAGTGAGTGTCCAACAGTCCCAGAAATAACCACCAACGATGCCCATCATCCCGCATGTCTGCCCTGAACTTCAAGTCAAGGGGTTCAAATAACCACACCTCAACACTATCCAATTTTGGTGGCACTGACTCGCCCACACGGTTTTAGGTCACGTCACATGGATGCGTCTCGGTGGGGAAAGCACCCCTCGTACTTGAGATTTCCGGGGAAAGTCAAACCACACCTCGACTCTGTCACCCAGTCGAGAGAACACCTCAAAGCCAAGGTCATTCCATCACTGACACGTATAACCAAGGGTCCTGCTCTAGTAATCACAGAGGAAAGACATAGACTAGCCTAGTTGAAAGGACATAGTCTGGAATGTCAATGGGTGTCCCACTGCCCAGCCCTGCTGGAGGGTAATTCATAATATGATATCGGGTGACCCACTGCCCAAACCTGCTGGAGGGTAAACCCTAACAAGATATCCGGTGACCCACTGCCCAGCCCTGCTGGAGGGTAAAACCTAATACATCATCAGGAGACCCACTGCCCAGCTCCGCTGGAGGGTAGACCTGGAATAAGTCGACATGAGACCCACTGCCCAGCCTTGCGGGAGGGTAGACTGGAACTAGACGACGAGTGACCCACTGCCCAGCCCTGCTGGAGGGTAGAACCTAAGAGGTCATCGGGTGACCCACATCCGAGCCTCTGCTGAATGGTAGACCCTAAGAGGTCGGGTGACCCACTGCCCAGTCTCTGCTGGAGGGTAGACACTAAGAGGTCTGGTGACCCACTGCCCAGTCTCTACTAGAGGGTAGACCCTAAGAGTGTCGGGTGAACCACTGCCCAGTCTCTGCTGGAGGGTAGACCCTAAGAGGTTGGGTGACCCACTGCCGAGTCTCTGCTAGAGGGTAGACCCTAAGAGGTCGGGTGACCCACTGCCCAGTCTCTGCTGGAGGGTAAACCCTAGAAGTCAGTGATAAACACAAAACTGCTCTGGAAATCTCCACTGGAGGGTACAATACTGGCCAACCGAACACGGAGTGGGTATCGTGCAACCACCCGACTCCGGAAAAAAAACAAGGGGAAACCACTCAACCCTGCTGATCTAAACCATCTATCATAGAGCCAGGAAAAAAAACCTCAACCCCGCTGGTCAACAATCAAGAACCGAGGGACCCTCTATGTCACGAGAGGAAAAAGAACATAAAGCAGAACATGTCACGCTCCTGGGGCCCACACAACGTGTGGCCCCAAGTTAACCCCGACCAAGTGCACAAACATTCTCAGGTACGAACATCCACATGTACCTACCAGCTCTCCCGTATACTCCCAAAGTATACCATATCTCCAACCCAAAGGCTAACGTGCACCCGGCACCCAACGTCAATGCTAAGGCGTAAGGTAACAACTCCAACCTTCCACCTCAACAGCTAAGGCACAACCAACCAAATCTCTTTAGGCACCAAACTCACTCTCCCAGGAGTGCATGCGATCACACGCCAAAGGCCCGCTACAAACACGGTAGAAGAACCACCACCAGGGCACCTTTCATATTTCCACATCTAATAAGATCGCGTAAGAGGATCCACTCACCTGAACAGATTACACCGTTTTAATCCTCACAGAAAGACATGAGTGATAGACTACTTACCCGCCTCAAATAGATATTCGACGGAAAAGTCACCAACATTGCCTCACTCCAAAATGGCATCCCATGATCCTGAGCCTCGGCCCCAAAAACAGTCGGGCACATTGCACCATTGCGATCCCCTCAGGAAAACACGTCAAAAAGACTGCTCACTTGAGAGCAATAGATATCCGGGGAAAAAGATGCATTCCGGTGCACCGCACACAAGAGGTGCATCGTGGGACCCGCATCCTGGTCCCGAAACACAATGAACGGATCACACCATTGCGATCCTCTCGAAAAATTACACAAGGTGGACTACTCACTTGTCCAAAATGGTCACCCGGTGATAGAGATGGAAAATCACCGTCAACACCCAAACGACCCTCGTGGGGCCCACAACATCGTACCGAAATAGAGCGGGCAAATTGCACTATTGCAATCCCTTCGGAAGAACATCTAGAATCGACTGCTCACATGCCCCGAACAGACGCCTGATGAGAAAGTCGCTAAACGCTGCTCGTAGCTCAAAAGACGGCCCGTGGGGCCCACACCTCAACTCCGGCTACAATGCCCGAAACCACCCTGGAAAGCTTCGCCCCGGCGCCAGGGTCCCAACGCCGCTGACGGCGCTCAAAACGGCTGTCAAACGCGTTCGCGCCGTCCAAAACAAGAATCCCCGGGATAACGTCAAACCCCTCGACGTACGTGTTGCACCACTGACACCCCTGTCTTGGAAATTATAATTGTCCGGGACCATATCAAAAAGACCACCTTGCTGTTAGGTCTGCGTTTCCCCAGACAGCGCTCAAAACGGACACTCGTAGCTCGAAATACGGGCGTCCAAATATTTTAAAAGGGGGGGGGGGACCCCTTGGGCCGGACCACCCCGCTTGGGCCGGCCCACTCCGGCTGGCACGTTGGGACTGCGGGCTAGCCTGGGGCCGGGCCCGTCAGGACCCGCGGGCCACCGCACGGCAGCCCGATGTCTCTCGCAAGACCCGCGCTGCGCGCGGGTCGGTCGCGTCCACGCGGAGACCCACCAACGGCGGGTCTCGGTCTCCCCTACCGGGGTCGCGCCATGCGACCCCGATCTCCCGTTCGAATCGCCCCTCGCCGGCGAGCCCAAGCCACCCCACCCGCCTGAAGAACCCGGACCGCCGCCGAGATGCCACTCCGCCGTCGCGCCCAGCCGAGCCTCCGCGCCACCTGGGAAGTCGTCGCCGCCACCACCTTCCCGGACCGCCGGAATCTGCCGCCGCCGTCCCGGACCGCCGGAAAACGAGGGAATCGGTCAGGACTTCCCGGGGCTATCCCGGACATGCCGGGGCTCGTATTTTTCAATCCGATAAGTGCATTGGAAAGCTTAGAACATGTGCTATGCGATTTTGGTCTTTGTTCAATGACCGGGAAACAAATTGACAGGGGAAATCGGGCTCAAAGTATGCGGGAAGTAAAACGCGAAACAAAACCTCCTACCTCGTTGGGCTTCGCCCGGAGCTTCGCGTCGATCCACCGACATTACCGCACCTCACCAGAGTCACCTCACCAGACCTCCTCGCTGGAGAGGCCTCACCGGAGATGGAGGAGAGGGGAAGCTTGGGGGAGAAGGAGAAGAAGAAGAGGGGAGGGGATGCGTTTAAGTAGAAAATGCTTAAATGCCTGCCCGATAGCCCCGAACCTGAAATTTCAATGGGTTCGGGATTAAGGATCCCCTAGGATAAAAAAACACGCTCCAAGCGCAATGGCGGTCTCAAAATTTTAATCCGCGGCCATATTCAAAAGTTTCACCAACCGCGCCCGAGGCTGCCAAAATTATGAAAACGCCTTTGGGGCCATTTTTCACATACGGGCTCGTGCCCACAATACTTACACCCCTCCTAGGGTAAATGGCACGTTCCGGACTCAACGGTGTCCTCGGGTTTCCAATTCAAGCCACCGTTTAAGAGATACTTGAGTTTCAACATTAAACGAATAAATTAATTAATTAATTTATCCGTTTAACGTTCCAAAAGCGAGCGAGGGGTCCAAAAATCTCACGCCGACATGTTTTATGTCGTTCCTAGTGTAAACACCCCATTTTGGACCCATCCATACACTCAGATCTCTGATCTAAAACCCTTTTTAGGAGTTATCCCATTTATTTGGCGTTTCCAGTGTGAATGCACTGAAAATTTAATTCCGGCCACACCGGGGCTCAGAATCGCACGCCGTCTGAAGGCGCTGCTCTAGAATAACATCAAGAATTTTCCAAAGTCTTTTGAAGAAAAACCTGGGTTCTTAAATGGAAGGTACGCCATTTTAACCATGACTCTACCTGGAGTCATATCCTCTATGTTTCCTGGAAAATCGAGTTGTTGCTGGATATGACTGAAGAGGAGGGAAATATACTTCCCCCAGCTGCAGATCTACACATGGAGAGAAGCCTCTTTGATAATACTACGGAGTACCCTGAAGCTTTGAACGCACCATTTCTGGAGGGCACTACAATGGCCTGGTGACTCAGGGCACAGGGCCACAGGGAGTGCGACCAAATCAACTAGACGACATTGTTTGCCAATTTCCTCGAAATGCGCTTGGATCTTAGGGTAAGCCACTCACTGATGAAGAATATAGAAATGAGTCTCCTAGAGGGTTTGGACGAAACACCTGACTTCCTCTTGGGTGAGGGATTCTAGAGAACAAAAATTCGGTGCTGCCATTAGCCAAAACATATCAGGTAAGTGGTCTGATGCGAGGATATCCCAAAGCTTCTGGGCTCGGATTCGGGGTCTATCCCTTCATTTCCTCACTCGTCAACTGGTGGCGGCTGGGGTATAGGTAGTGGTACCAAAGTGGATCACTAAGACGGAAGGCTGGCCAGTGGAGAATACGACAAGCGAGATGACAAACCGCCGCATCTGGGGTTATCCTCCGAAGAGTGAAGTGATTTAGCCCCAACATCGTGGTAAGATAGGATGAATACCGTAGTCTCTGGTGCAAGGAATATCGCTACTAGAGATGGACCATGCTTTTGTTCATCCACCATTGGTCCCCATAATAGATCTCTATGATCTCTAGTCAAGGTAGAGAGTGATTTAGGAAATGATGGTGGCGATTACATAGCCGTAACCTGCGGAGCTGCCAAATTTTCTTCTTCCTAGATATACCTATGGAGGGTGGTAAGAATCCGATGGACCTCACATTCCAGGAGTAATAGGATGATGTTCCTTTTTCTGGCCCTGTCCCTCGACATGGAGGATCTAGATGAGGGTTCCATCACTAAGTCGTATTAGGCTTTAGAATCTGAGAAGCAAACCGGTTTGATCTCAGCCTGAATCTTCTCAGAGTTATTTTTATGGCAGTGATGACCCACCCTCCTACCCCGGGATGGCTTTTCAAGAAATTATAGATTTTCGGCAAGAGGATGTCCTTCGGTCGTACTAGTTCTAGGGCGGAGAGGATTCTCACATGGGTAAGATGAGGTGCGAGGAGCACCGGGGTAGATATCAAAGGGGACATGAGGAGGACCTCTGTGGGAAGTGCTGGAGCAGGTAGGATGTAACGACCCGGAATTTTGAATAAATCTTATTTCCTAATTTCATGTGTTATTTTATTTTATTTTTATACTCAACAAAAATGTTTTATTTGATAAACATGATTATAATTAAAATGAGACCATTGGGTTCTGACTGTTATATGACCATCGGTCAATATGACCGCTGTGAACAAAATGTTTTGATTATTGTCTCTAAATACAAGTAATCTTGGTTAATTATTATAGAAAGAAGATTTGATGGCCTCACCTAGTAGTCTTGGACCGATCGAAGCCCGTCTAACAGAACTTGGGAAGGAGGTAGCACCATTGGGCTTTGCTCTGGACCAAACCCAAGCCTAACTTCATCGTGTCAAGCTAGAACGGAATCGTCTTCGCGATAAGTTCAAACTGATTGAAATTACTACTCGGGCAATGTTGGCCGAGCCTCCCTCGGACTCTCTCACCTTAGCACACCTTACACTTAGGTCCTATGCTGGTGTGATAATAGGCTATGTAAGGAGACCGTAACTACCTTGTGTAATCCTTTGTTTTAAATAAAAATTGGGATTTCTTCTTATGATGAAGTTATGAATTTTCAAATGACCGGATAAATATAGTATGCATATTTTTGATGAATTTTAGAAGAAGGTTATTTTAAAAATGTTTATGTAAACCTTAAATAATTAAAAATGTGTAATGATTTTCAAAAAATGGTCTTCTACAATTATGTTCAGTACAAAATTTGGAGTCTAATAAGATCAACATGATTTTTGATGAATAGTAAATTATGAATAGTGATTTTATGATTAGGATTAGTAATATGACCAAATAGATTAGTAATCTCACTTAAAGAAAGCTTTAAAATAATCTAGGCACCTTGATTAAGTAATGTGATTCAATAAAGTGGTTAAATAACGGTTTCATAAATTATTATTCAAGTATTATTTTTTTCGGGTGAATAGTGTTTTTTAATTAAAAATTAAATTAAAAATATTTAGAAAATTATTTTTATAAAATGGATTTCATTTTTGAACTCAGAGCACCGATATTATGTTATGGAAATTTTTGTGGGTTTTTCTGAAAAAATGAATTTTCGGTGAATAGTGTATTTATTTAAAAAAAATAAATTAAAAATATTTTGAAAATTATTTTTATAAAATGGAGTTAATTTTTGAAATCAGAGCATTGATATTTGATTAAGGTGAAATTTTGGGATCTTTCTGAGAAAGTTGAATTTTCAGTGAATAGTGAAAATACAGTTTTAGGGTTTCGGTATGTTTAATGACATCATAACTGTGTCATGATGATGTCATGAGATTTTTTAAGGGTTGGCCGGCCAAGGGTGATGAATTATTGTGTGGGGGTCCCCATGTGGACTAACTTTATGGGAAGTACCATGGGAGGGCCCATGCTTTTGAGAAAACCACTTTTGAGGTGTCCCTTGGCCATTAATGCCTTGTCCCCTCACTTTCCCTATAAATACCAAGACATCATCTCATCCATTAGACTCCCCACTCTTCCCCAACGAAGTTCTGGTCTCATTACCTCCCAAGGAGTCATCCCAAGGTGCCCCCAAGCCCTCAAGGTCCCATCCTTTGAGGTTTAAGAGTTACATTTTAAGGTAAGGGATCCGACCTCTCTCTTTCATTTCAAATAATCTCTTTTAAGTCATTCCTTTTATGATCCATGCTCTTATGTTGGAGTATGTTCTTTTATACTCCTCTTACTTCCCTTTTCATGTTCATATAATTAGAGATCCCCTCTTTCTCTCATTATTTCGTTTTATAAAGTTTTAAGAGGCGCCGTTAGGCTGCCGAAATTTTTGTAACAGATTCTTTCTCCCTTCTCATTTTTCAAGATCTATTTCCATGTAAAGTATTTCAAGTTCCTTTTTATTATGTTTGGGTATGATCTCTAAATTTATCATACTGATATTTTATGATCATATGATGAGAGACCCCATTTGACCGCTTCAATTCAGTATTTTGATGTTTTAAGTGGCGTCGTTAGGCTGCCGAATTTTTAAGTGGTTCTTCACCCTTCTCGTTTTGAAGTTCTACTTTCTTGTCAATTCTTTCAAGTTCCTTTTTGTTATGTTGGGGTATGATCTATATATCTATCATACTGAACTCTTATGTTCATATGATGAGAGACCTCATTTGATCTCTTTAATTCAGTATTTTGAAGTTTTATGTGGCGCAGTTAGGCTGCCGAATTTTTAAGTGGTTCTTCACCCTTCTCGTTTTGAAGTTCTACTTTCATGTCAATTCTTTCAAGTTAATTTTTGTTATGTTGGGGAATTATCTCTATATCTTTCATACTGAAATCTTATGTTCACATGATGAGAGACCCTATTTGATCTTTTCAAATCATTTTTGTTGAAGTTTAAGTAACGCCGTTAGCCTGTCGAACTTTTATAAGAGAAATCTAATTTTTGTCTTCCTTCCATGTTTTTCATTTCAAATGGTATGTCCTTGAAATTTCATTACCATGATCATGTATACTTCTTATTCTTTCCATATAATATTTTATGAGTCATTTATGAATGTTTGACCCATTTTACCTCTCTTTTTAATGTCTTCTAAAACCTCGTAACATAGCCGTTATGCTGCAGAATTTCCGTCTCAAAATGTCTCTCTCTTTTTCTAAAGTTCTTTTATATTATTAAGTGAATACTCAAAGCTCATTCTTTTAAAGGGGTATTCACATATATACCAAAATGTTCTATTTTAAATTCTTGGATTTACATACATGAGACCCACCATCCTTTTCTGTGGGTTTTAAAGTGATGTAAAGATCATGTCTTTAAAGCAGTTTTAAAACGTTGTGATTAAGAAATGAAACCCATTTACTTTATTCTATATGGGTTATTTATGAAATTTTTGATGATGATATATGTGTCTCACATGATAATAAAGGCAAATTTAAGGGTGCGCCCTGATAGCGCTCCAATGCATTGGGTAATGATGTAACCACTAGAGATTACAATTTTCACGATACCTTGGTGAATAACCTTGGTAATTTTCAAATGACACCTTGGGGATGGACCTTAGTGATATGTTCATGATTGTCTATGTTAAATGATGTAGCCACATCTTCAAGTTATTAAAAATGTTACTTTTATTATGATATATCTCATGATTTCTTTCTCATGCCTTAAAGTTCTTTTCATGACCTTATTGAAGTATCTCAAGTTCACATGTAAAATGTTTCTCTTGTTTTCCTTACTGGGCCTTCTGCTCACCCTTTACTTTGATGTATGTCCCCAGGTTTTGAGATGCAGTAATGAACCTAGGATGAACATAAGGAGAAGCCTTTCAAGTGTTTAAGAAGAATGTTTTTTTTGTTGTTTCATGTTTTAAGTTCCAGGTTTCCAAGACACTAAACCTTAAAAATCCTCGGTTTTGTAAAATGTAATGAAAGTTTATGTGATAAAAAGGCGGGATTCTATAGTTGGTATCAAAGGATGGTTTAGTTATTTGTGGAAATTAGGATATGAAAACTTTAGGAAGAAGTCTATAGAAAAGTTAAAATATAGGAAATCTTCCTGGTATTTTGGTGAGTATTGAGTAAGGGGTTTCCAAGGAAATACATCCCTGTCTGGATACGAGCAGGTAGAGGTGGCTCTGGCACAGATGTACATAGGGGTAAAACCCGAAAACACCGCTTTGAGCTTGACTTGAACGGGAACTGGTACACGACAATGGGCCTTGCTGCACTCTTGGTTACGACACTCCCGGGGGATATGCTTTGGTAAATTCATAAGCTTAGTATGAACCATTGTTAAAGGAACAAAGATAAAATAAAATTAAGATTCACATAAGAATATATGATCATGGATAACCTAGATGGGAACCTAGGGGATCAAAAGTTAGGGTATACTTTTCAACTACAAGTTATCCTTATATGCTTTAAGTTTCTTTTCATGATTATTGGCTAAGTATTTAAGCCCCCAATTATAGTTTCTTTTCTTAGTTAATGGTGGGAAATGGAAGAACATGTCTCAACAACCAATGTGATAGGAAATGCTACTATTGCCGTATTAATATGATAGACATGATTAGGGGATTAAAATATGATTTTTATTTTGGAAGACGTTCACTATTTTGGGGACCCTATATGATCGAGGTAAATAGATTACAACAGTATTTTCATTGAGGAGTAAGGTTGACTTATATTTGAAGAATCGATGAATTTAAGGTGGACTTATAGTAATTTAGGTTACTTATGTGAATGATTAACCTATCTTGGGTTAAATATGTTTAGGTTAGATACTTTTGTTATAAGATGTTAGGAGTGGTTGATGTTGTTTGGAGATGAACAATGAAGTTTATTTTGGAAGACTATGTTATCAAATCCTTCTTGTATTTGGGTTTCAATCTTAGTTTGGTTTATTTTGAGGAATTTTAAGGACCGTTATTTATGGAATGGACTATGATGAACTGTGGGTAGTACCATGGAACTTTGAAGATTTAAAAGTAGTTTCCATTCCTATGGGATTCTTCCTTTTTGAAGAGTTGTTTTACCTTACCCTTTCGGTTTTTTGGATAATGTTTAAAGATAAAAGAAATAGATAGTTAATCTTTTGTGGATTATGTGATTCTCTAGAAGATGATTCTTGTGTTTTGATGAGACCAAGTAGTTTTGAATGCTCATAGTTTAGAGAAAAGATTAGTTTTGGGTAGAAACTTATTAAAAGATGAAACTCTACATGAAGGTAGATATATTTCCTTATGTTTTTGTTCTATGTTGTAAATGAAATCCCCAAAGTTATGAAAAGGAATGTAAAACAAAAACGTTGTTGGTTCACATTTCCTACTAGGTAATCAAAGACCGCTTGCACACATCATAATTTTGGGATTTTCTGGTGGTTAACTTCCTCCTAATCATGTTTTCTATCACTCACCTTTAGGACGTGACCCTTTGTTTTCCCCTCCATGTCCATGTTTCCTACATGGAATCCTAGAATGAGTAAACTCGGGTGTCCTTTGTACTTCCTTTTCTTTCTTTTAAAGTAATGGTGTCACAGACTCTTTTTCCGATGTGGGACTTTCAATGAAATTTCAAAACCCAATTTTTTAAAATTGCAAGGATGCAATTTCTTAAGGGGGGAAGATTGTAACGACCCGAAATTTTGAATAAATCTTGTTTCCTAATTTCATGTGTTATTTTATTTTATTTTTATACTCAACAAAAATGTTTTATTTGATAAACATGATTATAATTAAAATGAGACCATTGGGTTCTGACTGTTATATGACCATCGGTCAATAGGACCGCTGTGAACAAAATGTTTTGATTATTGTCTCTAAATACAAGTAATCTTGGTTAATTATTATAGAAAAAAGATTTGATGGCCTCACCTAGTAGTCTTGGACCGATCGAAGCCCATCTAACAGAACTTGGGAAGGAGGTAGCACTATTGGGCTTTGCTCTGGACCAAACCCAATCCGAAATTCATCGTGTGAAGCTAGAACGGAATCGCCTTCGCGAGAAGTTCAAACTGATTGAAATTACTAATCAGGCAATGTTGGTCGAGACTCCCTCAGACTCTCTCACCTTAGCACACCTTACACTTAGGTCCTATTTTAGTGTGATAAGAGGCTATGTAAGGAGACCGTAACTACCTTGTGTAATCCTTTGTTTTAAATAAAAATTGGGATTTCTTCTTATGATGAAGTTTTGAATTTTCAAATGACCAGATAAATATAGTATGCATATTTTTGATGAATTTTAGAAGAAGGTTATTTTAAAAATGTTTATGTAAACCTTAAATAATTAAAAATGTGTAATGATTTTCAAAAAATGGTCTTCTACAATTATGTTCAGTACAAAATTTGGAGTCTAATAAGATCAACATGATTTTTGATGAATAGTAAATTATGAATAGTGATTTTATGATTAGGATTAGTAATATGACCAAACGGATTAGTAATCTCACTTAAAGAAAGCTTTAAAATAATCTAGGCACCTTGATTAAGTAATGTGATTCAATAAAATGGTTAAATAACGGTTTCATAAATTATTATTCAAGTATTAGTTTTTTCGAGTGAATAGTGTTTTTTAATTAAAAATTAAATTAAAAATATTTAGAAAATTATTTTTATAAAATGGATTTCATTTTTGAACTCAGAGCACCGATATTATGTTATGGTAATTTTTGTGGGTTTTTCTGAAAAAATGAATTTTCGGTGAATAGTGTATTTATTTAAAAAAATAAATTAAAAATATTTAGAAAATTATTTTTATAAAATGGAGTTCATTTTTGAAATCAGAGCATTGATATTTGATTAAGGTGAAATTTTGGGATCTTTCTGAGAAAGTTGAATTTTCAGTGAATAGTGAAAATACAGTTTTAGGGTTTCGGTATGTTTAATGACATCATAACTGTGTCATGATGATGTCATGATGATGTCATGATGATGTCATGAGATTTTTTAAGGGTTGGCCGGCCAAGGGTGATGAATTATTGTGTGGGGGTCCCCATGTGGCCTAACTTTATGGGAAGTACCATGGGAGGGCCCATGCTTTTGAGAAAACCACTTTTGAGGTGTCCCTTGGCCATTAATGCCTTGTCCCCTCACTTTCCCTATAAATACCAAGCCATCCTCTCATCCATTAGACTCCCCACTCTTCCCCAACGAAGTTCTGGTCTCATTACCTCCCAAGGAGTCATCCCAAGGTGCCCCAAGCCCTCAAGGTCCCATCCTTTGAGGTTTAAGAGTTACATTTTAAGGTAAGGGATCCGACCTCTCTCTTTCATTTCAAATAATCTCTTTTATGTCATTCCTTTTATGCTCCATGCCCTTATGTTGGAGGATGTTCTTTTATACTCCTCTTACTTCTATTTTCATGTTCATATAATGAGAGATCCCCTCTTGCTCTCATTATTTCGTTTTATGAAGTTTTAAGAGGCGCTGTTAGGCTGCCGAAATTTTTGTAACAGATTCTTTCTCCCTTCTCATTTTTCAAGATCTATTTCCATGTAAAGTATTTCAAGATCCTTTTTATTATGTTGGGGTATGATCTCTAAATTTATCATACTGATATTTTATGATCATATGATGAGATACCCCATTTGATCGCTTCAATTCACTATTTTGAAGTTTTAAGTGGCGCTGTTAGGCTGCCGAATTTTTAAGTGGTTCTTCACCGTTCTCGTTTTGAAGTTCTACTTTCATGTCAATTCATTCAAGTTCCTTTTTGTTATGTTGGGGTATTGTCTCTATATCTATCATACTGAACTCTTATGTTCATATGATGAGATACCCCATTTGATCTCTTTAATTCAGTATTTTGAAGTTTTATGTGGCGTAGTTAGGCTGCCGAATTTTTAAGTGGTTCTTCACCCTTCTCGTTTTGAAGTTCTACATTCATGTCAATTATTTCAAGTTCCTTTTTGTTATGTTGGGGCATTATCTCTATATCTATCATACTGAACTCTTAGGTTCACATGATGAGAGACCCTATTTGATCTTTTCAAATCATTTTTGTTGAAGTTTAAGTAACGTCGTTAGGCTGCCGAACTTTCATAAGAGAAATCTAATTTTTGTCTTCCTTCCATGTTTTTCATTTCAAATGGTATGTCCTAGAAATTTCATTACCATGATCATGTATCCTTCTTATTCTTTCCATCTAATATTTTATGGGTCATTTATGAATGTTTGACCCATTTTACCTCTCTTTTTAATGTCTTCTAAAACCTCGTAACATAGCAGTTATGCTGTAGAATTTCCGTCTCAAAATGTCTCTCTCTTTTTCTAAAGTTCTTTTATATTATTAAGTGAATACTCAAAGCTCATTCTTCTAAAGTGGTATTCACATATATACCAAAATGTTCTATTTTAAATTCTGGTATTTACATACATGAGACCCACCTTCCTTTTCTGTGGGTTTTAATGTGATGTAAAGATCATGTCTTTAAAGCAGTTTTAAAACGTTGTGATTAAGAAATGAAACCCATTTACTTTATTCTATATGGGTTATTTATGAAATGTTTTATGATGATATATGTGGCTCACATGATAATAAAGTCAAATTTAAGGGTGCGCCCTGATAGCGCTCCAATGCATTGGGTAATGATGTAACCAATAGAGATTACAATTTTCACGATACCTTGGTGAATAACATTGGTAATTTTCAAATGACACCTTGGGGATGGACCTTGGTGATATTTTCATGATTTTCTATGTTAAATTATGTAGCCACATCTTCAAGTTATGAAAAATGTTACTTTTATTATGATATATCTCATGATTTCTTTCTCATGCCTTAAAGTTCTTTTCATGACCTTATTGAAGTATCTCAAGTTCACATGTAAAATGTTTCTCTTGTTTTCCTTACTGGGCCTTTTGCTCACCCTTTCCTTTGATGTATGTCCCCAGGTTCTGAGATGAAGTAATGAACCTAGGATGAACATAAGGAGAAGCCTTTAAAGTGTTTAAGAAGAATGTTTTTTTTTGTTGTTTCATGTTTTAAGTTCCTGGTTTCCAAGACACTAAACCTTAAAGATCCTCAGTTTTGTAAAATGTAATGAAAGTTTATGTGATAAAAAGGCGGGATGCTATATAGGACCTTCGCTCGAGCCGATTAGAGCATGGTTAGAACTTCCATGTTTGTTTCCACTAGAGACATCAGTGTGAGGAAGGTCCTCATACTGGTCGATCCGAACACAGGTAGGTCCTCCATGCTGGGAGCTGGTGAAGCGAGGCTAGATTTCACCCATCTGGTTACTGAGGCGAGGAGGACCTTCAATGGATGCTATTAGAAAATGGGGAGGCCCCCCATGGTGGAGATTGACTAGATGTGTGACGTCCCCACCCCAATGGTCTGTGGAAGGAGGGATGACTCCATACCCAATGTGATGAGCATGGGAGAAGATTCCATGTTGGGTTTCACCATTATGGGGAGATACTTCATTCAGACTGAGGGTAGCACAAGGTGGACCTCCATGCCTGGATTGGAAGAGGGTACGACCCGCATTCTCCATGGTGGCGTTACGAGGAGGGCCTCCGTACTAGCGATGACCATTACCGGCACCGACAACCGAGAGTGTTGAACGGGACTGCTTGTGGGGTGGTTGGGGCCTCGATCTGGGCCGGTTATATAAGTCCCTCTTCCCATCATACATAAGGGGTTGATGATATATGTCGGAGGTGGCCCGAGCCACAGTAGTCGCTGACTTTGACTCCCCTTGGTGGGCGTCCTCCTTGGCCTATTCCCAACGCTAACATTGGGTCAACCGGACTGGGGAAAACGATGAAGGTGCATGGATTACCTGCTCCTCGACTCGTGGGACTGTATGGAAGTGATGAAATGGCCTAGTGGGATCCATCTTTGGGGGCCCTTGAAATAGTATCTCGACTGGGCTGCCCCAAACATCTTCTACCTTTTCGGTGTAGGAGATAGAGATTCATCGAGACATTCTGGGGAGAGGCGCCTGAAAAGATTGTATGTCAGAGTGGATAGAAGTGGCTCCATACATGACCCTTGGGGGGAGATGGTGGTGATGAGGCACAAACACCTACAGATCCTAGAGGGATATATCCTGATTCGGGATAATCCCCTCCTCCTCATATTGGTGTACGAGGTCGTTGATCACTCTCCACTAAATGAGTTAAGATGGGGAGATGGGGCATGGGCGCCCGACTTTTGTAGGCATAGGGATTGTCACCAAAGAAGTGGAGTCATGTAGGACTGCCGCGTTGGCATTTCCCCTGCCCCTGCATCGGTGGGAGAGCGATGATTGAATTCTTGCAGTAGCTTGGTTCCTGAAATGTAGGGAGATTAACCCATTAGTGATGAAGGGAAAGGAATTTCTGACCATTCCCTCAACACCATTCTCTCTTCCATGGCTAGTAATATAGATCCACACTGACAATGTCATAGATCAGGATGTCCAATGTTTTGGTTTCCCCCAACTTCTGGTGAATTTCACGCCATTCCCACTACTTTCTTGGCGGGACCCGACGCTAGATTTCTGGATCTAATGACATGCTAATCTAGTAATGTCTCAAACACTACTAATCTCTACATTGAGGAGAATAAATTCACATCGGGCTCGCCATTTTTTTTCTGACACTTTCGCCCGAGTGCACGCATCTGTCTGTTCGAGGACAGAAACTCTGTTTGTTGCCACGCATTCCTACTTTCCAAAGGCGGGAATCATCTGTTCCTTGTTTAGGTTCGTTTTATCCTTGATCGAAACAGGATGATGGGATTTCGGTTCTTCTTTCTGTGGATTCCTCCTCATAACTCGTCAATTAGTCTGGGTCTCCCTTATAGAATTAAGACGTTGTTCGTGAAACTCTTCCCAATGCCATATCATTATGGACACTGGTTAATTACACTGATTCTGTTGGGACATTCCAAGGGTTCTGGTCAGGGAAGCAACCTTCAGTCAGGGGAGTAGTCACGTTAGACATCACTGGCATGTCTGGGCATTGGGACACTACCGCGTCTGGGCTTCTTACCCTTATTATAGAGCTTCTCGAGGGCATGGAAGCCCAATCCATACCACGTAAAATGTGGGGAATTATATGCCATAGGCATGTATGTGAGGTTTTCCTCAGCTTCCTATATTTAATACTGGGTATGCCGTAGGTTTAATGTCTAGAAGAGACAGATCGGGCTGACCGGAACACTGACTATAGTGGATCAGGTGGGTGAAACCCCTGGAGGGAACACTGATGTTGGGGCTAATGCATGGTTATCTACCTGATTGTTGTTAAAGGGAATGTATAATGAGGTGTCATGATCCCACCGGGATGTGGCGGCCTAGGTAAGAATAAAAATGGATGATGGATGGTTAAGTGAAGTGGGTGGAGAATGATATGGAGTTGACTCGAGGATGATGGTGATGTTGGGCTTGAGTCTCGAAGAGACCTCCTACGTATCCCTGTGGCAGGGAATCAAAGTACTCATAGTTAATCTGACGATGGCTTATAGTCGATTGGGGACTGCAATGTCTTACCACCGAATGGGGTCGACAACATCTTACCATTGAATGGGGTTGAAAATTTATTACCGCTGGATGGGGTCCCAACGACTTACCTATGGATGAGGTCACAATGGCTTACCGCTGGACGGGGTCACAACGGCTTACTGCTGGATGGGGTCACAATGGATTACCCTTGGATGGGGTCGACAGTGGCTTACCACTGGATGGGGTTGAACCAGAGGGAGGATTCCGATGTATCTTATCCAAGAGACAAGGATCAAATCCCACGTAGTTTGGGATGGTGGATGCAGTTTAATGTCACACAGGACATATGTGGTTCGGTGTGAGGATGGTCAGGACCAATAGGGTGTTAGGCTTGAACCTCAGGGAGGCTTACTATGTACCTTCCCTTGGCAAGAATCAAAGTCCACATAGTTTGGAAGGTTTGTCGGGAACCGACGTGAAGATAATAAAGACCAATGGTTGTTGGGATTGAACGAGACGAAGGATTCCTATGCACCTTGCCTTTGCAAGGATCAAAGACCATGTAGTTCAGGAGGAGTGGGTGTCGACGTGAAGGGGGTCAGAACCAAGGGTGGCGGGCTTGAACCTCAGGGAGGCTTCCTCTATACCTTTACTTGGAAAAGATCAAAGACCACGTAGTTCATGAGGAGTGGGTTTGGGGTTTACACTCTAAGGCAACCTAGAGAGGATGTCATGGTCGGTGCTTGCTATAAGCCCATGTGAGTCTTGATCGGTGTGAGAAACAAGAGGTAGTAAAGACTTGATGATCACGTTGCAGAAGGTGCATCCATGGTAAGTGGAATGAGGTCTTAAACATGGTTAGTGGCCCAAAGAGAAAACATGGGATTACATGTGGTTCACAACCTAGGGAAATGGTTATTGGGACGTACTCTAGGGTGGAGGCCTGAGTGGTGAAAAATCCCAACAAGATAGGGATTTGGCTCCCCGGAAGAGAGGAGGAGCAAGGATGCTACCTTCTGCAAGAAAAGATAGGGGGAGTACACCAGGGTGGCTTCTCATTCCCCACAGATAGATGCCACTCTGATAAAGATGATGTCATTCCATGTGAGGAATGATCTTACTCATGTGGAGGCCAGTGGGTGTGCAGAATGTTCAAGGTGGGGGAACCCCACGTTCGATGCATGGGGCGTGGTCACATTTTAACATCATTTGTTGAGGACAATGGTTATTGGAAGTTTAACGTCCTATATCTCAGATGAGGTGGGTTCACTCCGCACCCCTAGGACTTACATAACTAATACCCTCCCACCCTTAAGGGAAGGCCTACATTGATAATTCCATGGTGGGGGGTGTTATGGAGTGATCGTTTGGGGGGTCCACGTTAGTGTGGATATGCGAAGGAGCAATATCTGTTAGCATGCCTATGAGAAGAAGTATGAGGCGAAGCAACACAAACAGGAAGCATCACCCAAGGGACCTTGAAATTTCTTCATGCAAACCTGAAGGGTCTCACAAGAAAATGAGTTGCAGAGTAAAGGGGTTCATATTTAGAAGCCTTGTGAAGCTCTGGTGCTCCATGAAGTGGAGGGGATTCATGAAGGGATGTGCTTCACGAAGTGAATTTTTCTATCCTAGGAATAGGGAATAGGTGAATATGAATGGTTCTTTGTGAAGTGGAAAGGAATTCGCAGAGCAATGCCTCACGAAGCAAGGGTGCCTTGTGAAGCATAACATTGTGAATAAATGTGCTTCATGAAGCATAATGACCACGCCTTAGAATACGGGTCACATGTATTTGAAGGGTACTTTGTGAAGCATAAACGCTCTGAAGAAACCCGAGTACCATTAGGAAACTCATTACTTCATGTAGGCTCGTGGGCTCCGTGAAGGGAATCCCTATTTTAATAGGGGCAGAGTGCATGCAAAGGAGAAGGCACTTCACGTTGAAGAGGTACCTGGAAAAGCTCATGGTTTGAAGAGCATAAATTGCTTCACGATGTGGGAGATCAGAGGGAGAAAGGTCGGAGGATCCATCCTTTGGGCTCAAGGGGAGGCTAGTATTTATAGGCAAGAGGTTCCACGAAGTAGATCTCACTCGACACAAAGACGAAACTTGCAACGCGAAGGGTTCGCGATCGTCAAAGGGGTTCACGGAGCATCCCGCCTCCTTGCCCCGTGGTGGGTTCATGAACGTCAAATTAGTTCATGGAGCGTCTCACCTCCTTGCTCTACTGCGAGTTCATGAATGTCAAATCAGTTTGCGGAGCATTCTGCCTCATTGATCTACGAAGGGTTTGTGAACTTCAATTACGTTTTCGGAGCATCATGCCTCTTTGATCCATGCTAGGTTCACGAAAGAAGAGCTCTGCACTGGACGTGGGGCTACAAGGGCTATGTGAGTGGTATTCGTGAGTAAGACCATAATTATTTCCCTCTATTCTTGATTTTACTTGATTTTGGTGTCAATAATCATTTAGAGAACTCAAGTTGGAGACATTTGTATTTAAAAAATAATTTATATTAATTTAATATTTTAAGAGTTTCCAAGGGTTCCCCTCCCCTCTCCTATAAAAAGGTACCCAATATTCTCTAATACTAACACTTATAAAACTATTTGGTTAGTCTAATCTCTAACAAAACCTCTCCCTAGAATCCCTCCCCACATTCTTAAGGCATGAGTGTAGGCATAACACCCTTCTTATTTGTGTTAAGGTGTTCTTCAGTGGCGATCTACCGAAGAAGAGGTATTGTTTTATTTATGTATTTCTATTTTATTTTTTCTTCCCCTTACTACAAATACCATCCAAACATGATGAGATAATAAATCCATTATACTTAATATACTTATATTTAATTTTGTTAATATCATCATTTAAATACATCTCAAATTTCATAAAATGGAAAATGAACATTTCGTTTGTGTGAACGGAGGACTACCACCTTGCGAACCGATATAGTCTTTTTCCATTAACATAAATAAAGAATATTTATAATGATAGAATAAATGTTTATTTATAATATTAATGAAATATTAATTATTTTAAAATAATAATATTTCAATTATGTTCTTACTTTCCATGCACATAAAAATAATAGCGCCATTCATGCGTATGTGTGAGCTATCACATCCACGAAGTGATGTGAATCATTTTTATTCACCACATCACTTTTATAGAATATATAATTATATTTAAATTATTATTATTATTTTAATAATATTATGATAATTTTGGGAATATAAAATAATAATGACCTTATTTTCCATAAGGATCAATGAAAAATGAAAAAACTTTACACATGCGTACATACGACCTACCGTCTCCATGAATATAATGTTGTTCATTTTTCACACCATAAATAAATGGTTTGATTTAAAAGTATAATTTATGTATAAAATTAATTATTATTTCATTAATATTACTATAGAAATGATTAAATTATGACCATATAGACAATTTACATCATAACAAGTTCATTTTCGACTCAAGTACCAAATATCAACAAAAGGTCTGATATGAACTTAAATAATTATGAATGTTTTATTAAATAGTAATAACAGATAAATAAATAATAAAATTGAAAATGGTTTTCATGAAAATATAAATTATACTAAGTAAATTATTTTGGAATATAATGATTGTACATGATGAGTGAGACTCAAGGTAAGGAACTTCATCTCAATATCATTTCATTGAGGCATATCTTGATGTTATGAACATTTATTATCCAATATGGTGTATATAAAACAAATTTGATACATCATATCATGAATTAATATATTATCATTATATTTAATTTTTTAATGTTATTCTTTTATGATTTTTAGTCAAGTGTTCCTCATGTTGTAAGATACTCTTTAACTAAAACATCATTTTAAATGTTTTAATGATTTATTCTTCTAAATAAATTTCATTAATGTATATGTTTTAGAAATGTTATTAAGGATTAATTTATATGGAAATTAATGTTATACATTTTTAATTCATTTCAAAAGTTTTGAAGTGGTATGGGACACTTTGATTCAAAACCATTTTTTTAAATTTTTTAATTGTGTGTTGAAAATGGATTGATTATTTCAATAAATGTTTTTAACATATACTCCATGAATAGAATTTCTCCCTTTCATGTTAATATTATGTATTTTTGTTTACTTTAAAATTTTACTATTTTATTTTAAAAGAATATGTTATCATTTTTGAGTGCACGACTTGTAAAGATGAAATTTGATTTCAAAATTTAAATGTTATTTTTAACTTATTATTGTTAATTTGTTATGAATATGTTATATTTCTTGGTAATTTATTATGTATATGGGTGGTTATATGATGAAACAAGGATGAGTTATCCCATGATAGCTCTACAATTCATTGGGTAATGAGACAGAGTTAAACAATTGGGTTTATCCTAAGATATTTAGGTAATATACTATGATGGGTATTCCAAATGTAACCATGAAGGTTACTCCCTATATAATTGTGAAAGATAAAATGTAAGTATGATATGGATTCCATAGGATACCTTTATGATTTATGATTACTATGTTGTTTTTTAGGAATATTATTATTTGATGAGGCATGTTAAATATTTTATGTTTTATGGGTGAAAAATATGATTTTTTGGAAATGTTTTCATAGAATAACAGTTTCATTCCTGATTTTATATCCATTACATATATTGTTTTTGCTCATCCAATTTTTTGAAATGTTTTCCACATGGTATAAGGATGGGTAAGAGAAAGGAAGAATTAAAGATGATTTTTATCAAGAAAATAAATCATGTTTTATTTTAAAATGTTTTAGATTATGAAAAATGAATATTTAGTAGACTTTTATACATTGTAAAATTGGAGTTATGTAATATTTTTGAAGTAATTCTCTAAAAATCTATACCTGAAAAGATACTCAATGTGAATTCTTGATTTAACATAAAATTATGTTACATTAAATGCTGAGGCCATATATTTTTCCTAGTATATGAGGAAAATTAATATTTATAACATGTCTTGAAAATATCTTTTCCTAGTAATTTTTTGAAAAATTGGTAATTGTTTTTAATTAAGTATTTTCTTATATATTGGAGAAAATATCCATTATTTTAAAAGGCTTGAGTTTTGTTTGTTAATGTTTTATCTTAATTCCCTAAAACATTAAACCAAAAAGTTTTTGAGAATGTATAGTAATGATGTTTTTTATCTATGTCATGAGAATATGATATGGTTTCATCCATGGGGAATCACATTTTGTATCATCACACAAATATAGTGATTTTAGGGAACCCAATAAAACAATAATTCTATATGAATTGGTCACTAACTTCTATGTACATTTTTAGTCCATTAAACATATATTCTTATCTAATTCTGGTATGTCTTGGGAAGTTTTAAGATGTCACAATAATAGAAACCATCATAGAGTTTATGATATGTTTGTGATGAAAAATATCCTAGTAAAAAGTCTCATATTCAAGGGTGTACAATTATGGAATTTTCTATGTATGGATAGAAAAAATAAATTCCATCCATCAAGCAGTGTGATGAACCACCACCAATGTATTAGGTGGATAGTCCAAATGAGTTTTAGCAGATGATAGTTTTATATGTTTAATAAAATGGTGCACGCAAAATGAGAATTGTAACGCCCCGACCCCAGCTACCCAGAGTCGGTGCATTATTACATAACATTGGCATGATCACAAGAAAGATCAAATCTCGAAAGACCGATTGGTTTAGTAGCCTTGGAAACACTAGATATATTCATAAGTTTTACATTACATCATAAAATGAAAAACTACTACAACAACATAATGTTTCCACAGTCCACACTATAATCCCCTCATAATATCCCTGCAGGTCATTCATAACTTACATCTTCACTTCCTGGAAAAAATAAAACATAGAAAAGGGGTGAGCTCAAATGCCCAGTAAGGATAACAATATAGCGGAAACTTTCATCAATAAGAATAAATATTTAAGGCAATGTATAACTAAAACAAAATCCTTTTAAACATGAACTTTCAACATGGTATGGCATAAATAAAATGAAATAATGCCATTTAATTATTCACATGGATATTCTACTAATCGAATAATCACATGCAAAAATCAATAACCACTTTCATAATGTTGGAATGCATAATGCCAGACTATCATAACCACATAGCCAAGGTCTCGTGCCAAGAATACAAATAAGATTTTGTCAAGGCCTTGTGCCAAGACACTAGTTTGTCTCATGAGACTTACCGATGCAATTTTTTTAGAAGATACTTACGTTTAAAATTGCTAAAATACACTCCAGTGTTTTTCTGAAAACATTATGCAAGCTTCTGAAAACAAAATAACTAATTCTGAGACTGCTCGACTAATTACAGGCCATGATGGGTCCACTCCCAATCCCTTCCTGTCTACCAAACTCGAGAGTCGGGTTTTCTGAAAACATTTTTAAGCTTGCGTTAAATACATATACATTTGCACTGGATATTCATATATTTGAGAGAAATATCTCTTTTTTTGAAATCATTTAAAAATCACATAATTATAAAAGAAAAACTTTATTTTTAAAATATCCTTACAAGCGTGTAAGGGAAGCTTCAAAGGTGTAATAATGGAAGAGAATAACCGCACCTGTCGTATAAGTTAACAAAAAAACATTCTTACCTTAATTTTGTCGAAAAGGTTAAAAAGGACCTTGTTTTGAAAACGACGGAAAGATTCCTTTATAAACCTCTTATAAAAAGTCAAACAAGGGTATAAATGACTTTAACCCATATTCATTTAAATATTAAATATGTTTTGAAAAACATTTCAAAGAAACTTGGATGTGGATGATAAAGAAATCCCAGTAGATTATTACGTATAATACAACCTCGGATAATGAAGAGATTGTGAAATAACCCTTACCTTGTACTTTTCCTTGGTTGGGGTAGGTTAAACTCATGTATAATGGTGAAATAATTGTTATTAAATTATACAAGAATCATATACATTAATATGATATCATATATGATCTTTTAATATTGATTTGATAATAATATCTTAGTATTATCGCCGTTTCGGGTGTTAACTTACTCATTTTCTTTTATATGTTTTGTTACATAAGTCATGTTTGTTGTATCTTATTAATATCCAGAATGATATCAAGTCCTTAAAAATCATTTTTAAATCATTAAATGATAATTATACTTGAATGGATACGATGGAGAATGAATCTCATTGCGTTCGTGGAGACGGTAGTCCGTACGTACGCACGAACGCTACTTCCATTTAATTTTTATTTTAAAAGAATCGAATCCAAATGATACATAGGTATATTACTATTCCAGTATAATATAATATTTTATATATGTTACTTAAGTTCATTAACACCATCCTTTATAAGTTCCATGTGTGGTATGAACGAGTCATATCATTTTAAGGGGGCGGTAGTCCGCACTTCCTCAAATGAAATTATCGTATGTATATACAACATGAAACGAATAATGGTATGAAATAAGATGGAATTACAGAAGCTTATATATAAAATATATATCATTAATATCATATTTAATTACAGTTCCATCATAATGGCCACCATGAGAGGCGGTAAGATGTATTTGAACAATCATCGTTTCGTGAGGCGTTAGTTTTCCATCCACAGAAACATTATGTTCATCATCCATTAGATGGAGTTGTGTGTATGTGTAGTTTGAATCCTTCTTATAACAACATACTAGTATATTGAGGATACTGGTGTTGTTACAAAAGAAAGGAAATAAAAAGAGTTTGGGGGTTGGAGAAGCAAAATAAAGGAAAATAATTTAAGAGAAATCGTTACCTTTAATTTAGGTAACTCACTTTGGTTGGAACCAAAGGACTTCTTGAAATGATTTCTGCCTAAGGGGAAGCTTCAAGGAGGAGGAGAGGGATGTGTGGAGCTTAGTTGGGCAGAGTTTTGACGAGCCAAGTGGCTTGAGAGGTGTGAAGAATGAGTAGAAGTGGTCTTCTTTTATAAGGGAGAGGAGGGGCTCTTTAGGAAAGAGTGAAAGTATTACTTTATAATATAATTATATTCGGTTTATAATGGTCCAAAAATCATTGAGGTCGAAGATAAGATGAATCATATTCTAAATAACATCAAACAATAAGAATTGGACAGGTTTTAGATAATATTTTAATCATTATAATCTTATTTATTTAAATGATTTATTAATGAGGTAAACATTTCATCATTATTGTGTCATTAATAATTTAACTTATTTGATGTCTAAAAATTATAAATAAAATATCATCATGTAGGAAATCTTTTTAGCTTTCTAATTAATATTTATAATCGAAAATCCAACATGTATAACCCTATGTAAAAATTGTTCTTCTAAAAGATGTAAGCTTATGCCATTTTTATTTTTATTTTAACTTTATTAATATAATGTGTCCCTACCACATACAAGTGGCTCCAAGGGGTCCCCAAATTGACCCAAGGATGCTCATGGTCGGGTATGTGTCCACCAATAAGGTTAGGACACGTTTTAGGGTAACTTTGTATTATTATAATATTATTTTTTTAACCCTTATTTACCGGATTTACCCTTTAACCATGGTAAATAAAATATTTACCGCAGTAATTATTCAAAATGTGTAAAAATAAAAGTTACCTATTTACATAATTTGGACATCCTGATTCCAAATATGGAATCCATTTTCCTAAATTCAAAACACAGAAGTGGCAGAAATTAATTTAAAATTAATTCCCGCTGTCAAAACAAAAAGCGTGTTTTTAAGAGGTAATAACTATCAAAAGATTGACACTTGTTTATGTTCGGTTTAATTGTAAAATTATGTCCAATGACCAACATTATATTAAATGGTAAAAATATATTCTAAATATACTTTAAAACCACTAAAAATCACAATTTATCACTATTAATTATTTTGATTAAAAAAAGTTGTTTTTAATTAAAATTTAGAAATTTTCACTATTCATCAAAATATGAAAGTTATCCGAAATGTACCAAAATTTCACCCTAGGCTAATTTTGATATTCCGAATCTAAAAATGAAGTCCATTTTGAAATATTGAATATATATGATTTCAAAAAGTAGGTATTACTATTCACAACGGCTAGTTTAATTAGTTGTGGTGTGTGTTAGAACTCGAGGTTGCGTACAACACACGCCATCGCATTATTCGAAGGGAAACGTACCATAGAAGCTTGGGGTGTTACATTCTCCCCTCCTTCAAATAATTGCGTCCTCACAATTTCTAGGGTATTACTGCATAAAAATACTCGGGTGGTTCTTCATCATAAGTTCCTCGGGTTCCCACGTTGCCTCTTCCATCTTATGGTTTCTCCACAAAACTTTTACCAGACGTGTCGTCCGGTTTCTCAGTACTTGTTCTCTTGTATCAAGAATCCTGACGGGCTCTTCGCAATAAGACAGATCGGGTTCCAGTTCTAATTCTTCATAGGTGAGTACATGCGTTGGGTCAGGCATGTATTTTCTCAATAGAGATACGTGGAACACATCGTGAACTTTGGAGAGACTTGGCGGCATTGCCAATCGGTAAGCTACAGCCCCAATTCGTTCTAGAATTTCGAAAGGTCCGATGTACCTGAGACTCAATTTACCTTTCTTACCAAAACGTATGACTCCCTTCCACGGAGATACCTTCAGGAAAACATGATCACCGACTTGAAATTCCAAATCCTTCCTTCGATTATCGGCATAGCTCTTCTGCCTACTTTGAGCTGCTTTGATGTGATTTTGGATTACTTTCACCTTTTCCACCGTTTCCTCCACCAGTTCTGGGCCTACAAGTTTTCTTTCACCAACGTCATCCCAACAGGTTGGTGTACGACATCTATTTCCATATAACGCTTCATATGGTGCCATCTGAATACTTGAATGGAAGCTATTGTTATAGGAAAATTCTACCAGTTGTAAATATTGATCCCACATACCCTGAAAATCAAGTGAGCAAGATCTCAACATGTCTTCTAAGGTTTGAATAGTCCGTTCTGATTGTCCGTCTATCTGAGGGTGGTAAGCAGTGCTCAAATGAAGTTCAGTATCCAGGGATTTCTGAAGACTTTTCCAGAATCTTGAAGTAAAACGGGGATCACGATCAGAAACAATCGATAGGGGTACTCCATGAAGTCTCACAACTTCATTAATGTATAGTCTTGCTAGACGTTCCAGGGGTAGATCTTCTCTTATAGCAAGAAAATGTGCTGACTTGGTAAGACGATCAACAATAACCCATATTACATCGTTCCTTCTAGGAGTCTTTGGTAGCCCCATGACAAAGTCCATCGTAATATTGTCCCATTTCCACTCCGGTATGGGAAGAGGTTGCATGACTCCTCCAGGTTGTTGCCTTCCAGCTTTCACTTGTTGAAAAACCATACATCTTGACACAAAATCAGCAATCTCCCTCTTCATGTTGTCCCACCAAAAATGTTCCTTCAAATCTCTATACATTTTGGTGCTCCCAGGGTGTATAGAGAAATTGGAACTATGAGCATCATCCAGCAATTCCCTTTTTAGATCAGGTAAATTGGGAACACAAAGTCTCTTCCCGAATTTCAAAATTCCATCTTCATACACAAAGTCTCTCAATCTCCCATCATTCACAGCTTTAATCTTCTTCTGAAATTCTTCATCATTGGTCTGAGAACTCTTAATCCTTTCTAGTAAAGATGGTTTGGCAACCATTTGAAAAAGCATTGATGTTTCACCTTCCCTGGTTATTCCCATGTCCATATTCACTAGATCCATGAAAATTGGATCCCTTTCAATTCTCATATTGTTCAAAAATCCATGGTCTTTTCTACTCAAAGCATCTGCCACCTTGTTTGCCTTCCCCGGGTGGTAGTGTATCGTACAATCATAGTCCTTGAGTAATTCAAGCCATCTCCTTTGCCTCATGTTGAGTTCTTTTTGTGAGAAAATATACTTCAAACTCTTGTGATCAGTATAAATCTCACATTTTTCACCATAGAGGTAGTGCCTCCATATCTTCAAAGCAAAGATCACAGCTGCTAACTCAAGATCATGAGTAGGATAGTTTTGTTCATGAATTTTCAACTGTCGTGATGCATAGGCAATAACTCTATCATTCTGCATAAGGACACAGCCAAGTCCTTTCTTCGATGCATCACTATAAATAACGAACCCATCATTCCCCGATGGTAGAGTCAATATAGGAGCATTGACTAATCTTCTCTTCAGTTCTTCGAAACATTCTTCACACTCTTTTGTCCAAACAAATTTAACCCCTTTACGTGTGAGCTTCGTTAATGGGTTAGCCAATCGGGGAAAATTCTGGACGAAACGTCGATAATAACCTGCCAAACCAATAAAACTACGTACCTCAGTTATACTCGTAGGTGCTGGCCATTCTTGGATTTCCTTGGTCTTAGAAGGATCAACAGAGATTCCATCTTTAGAGACAATATGGCCAAGAAAAGAAATCTCCTGAAGCCAGAATTCACACTTGCTAAACTTCCCATATAATTCATGCCTCCTCAGAGTCTTCAAGATAATGCGCAAGTGATTTTCATGATCTTCGTAGGTTTTGGAGTATACCAAGATATCATCAATAAATACCACCACAAATTCATCGAGATACTCCTTGAAAACTCTATTCATCGGATCCATGAATACAGAGGGTGCATTAGTCAATCCAAACGGCATTACAGTAAACTCGTAATGCCCGTACCTGGTTCGAAATGCTGTCTTCGGAATGTCTTCCTTCTTTACACACAACTGATGGTATCCAGATCGAAGGTCAATCTTTGAAAAGTATTGAGCTCCATGCAGTTGGTCAAATAAATCATCAATACGAGGTAGGGGATACTTGTTCTTTATCGTTATAGCATTGATCTCCCTATAGTCGATACATAACCTCATAGATCCATCTTTCTTTTTAACAAAAAGAACAGGGGCTCCCCATGGAGAAACACTAGGGCGAATAAATCCCTTATTACTCAATTCCTCTAGTTGTTTCTTTAGTTCAACTAACTCTACAGTGGCCATTCTATAAGGGGTCTTTGATATAGGCCTTGATCCAGGAATCAAATCAATAGAAAACTCAACTTCTCGTTCTGGAGGATGTCCAGGTAAATCTTCCGGAAATACATCTACAAATTCTTTCACAACAGGTACATCCTCTATTTGAACATTCCTTTCCTCACCGACAGTTATTTCATTCTCTTCCTCCCCAATAATTGAATTAAGTTGAGCTACTGGGGGTGGATCTAAATAAGAATTAGGTGGTGACGATTCTGCTCTAAAAATAAGGTGCTCCTTATCATTATCATCAAGAATCGTAACCTCTTTCTTCTTACAATAAATCTTCGCATCATAGTCTGAAAGCCAGTCCATACCGAGGATTATATCAAACTCAATCATAGGTATGACGATGAAATCAGCAGATAAAGAAAATTTATGTGCTCTAATGGGGACTGATTCACAAAACTTTGTTGCAACGATACTTCCCTTAGGAGTTTTAATTGACAACTCCCTTATTAAATCAAATTGGAAATATCTAATTTTCTTAGCAAACTGTGAAGATATGAAACAATGCGATGATCCAGAATCAAATAATGCATTTCCTAAACTTGAGGAAACCATTAAATTACCTGCCACCACGTCTTTCGGAGCTTCTACCTCAGCAGTAGTGATAGCATAAGCATGGCCTTGATCCCTTGGCCTTTTCTGAGGTAAGTTCTCCTGACGCTTAGGACATGCATTTGCATAATGCCCCATCTCCCTGCAATTGTAGCACTGAACGTTGGTAGCTTCCTTCTTCCCCTTGCAATCATGAGCTTGGTGGCCTTTTTCACCACACTTGTAACAGACTCCCATTCCCTTCAACCAAGTACCGGGGTGTTTCTTCCCGCATTTACCACAAGATGGATATTCAACCTTTCCTTTCTTCCCCTTATTTCCATTCCCAGATTGATCAGCAGGTCTCTTCTTCTCTTGCTTTGCTTTAAAGTCATAAGACTTAGAGAATTCCTTTTCGGTCTTGATAGCACATGAGACAATGTCTTCGTACGATGAAAAGCATTGTGAGACTAATGCTCGACGGAGAAATGGTTTTAACCCATCAAATAAACGATCAATCTTACTTCTTGGGTTGCGAATATAATCTCCAGCATACTTCGCTATCCTTGTAAAGTTAGCCTCATACTTTGTGACATTCTCATCCTCCTTTTGTCTCAGACTCAGAAATTGCCTTTCCATATCCGCTCGATGGTCGCGAGGGAAGTATTTTTCTAAAAACAGATCTTTGAATTCCCTCCATTCCATATTTGATACTTCATCATCTTCCTTCATGTTTTGAATCAATGACCACCATTGATCAGCATCTCCAGTGAGGCGGTAAACTGCCATGATAACTTTTTCCCTTTCACTGCTCCCCAAAGCCTAAAATATTTTCTCTAGGGAATTTATCCATTGCTCAGCTACTAAGGGATTTGTACTCCCATTGAACGTTGGTGGTTGTTGCCTCATGAATCGATCTAACATTGATCCTCCACGCTGCGGATCAGGGTGCTCCATACGGGTAAGGTTATTATTCATAACCTGAGTAAGTTGTCCCAGTATGGTGATTAGTTGATCAGCACCAGTTGCATCACCAGCCCCACTATAATTATCTTGAGCAGGAGGGAAATCCCTACATGAAGTGCGTGCATTGATACGGTTTCCATTTCTTCCACTAGGCGCCATTTCTAAACAATGGCATAAACTAGATTAGTTTATGAATCAAAATACATAATCCCATACTTATAAAACACTTAACATAAATTGAACTATTTATAGATATAATCCATAATCATAAGAATGTTTTCTTTGAGGAAGTATATACTCATAATCCCTTCAAAATGATTTGTAAAGAAAATGAGAGTTATCCTAAGCATATCCCCCGGGAGTGTCGTAACCAAGAGTGCAGCAAGGCCCGTTGTCGTGCACCAGTTCCCGTTCGAGTCTAGCTCAAAGCGGTGTTTTCGGGTTTTACCCCTAGGTACATCTGTTCCAGAGCCGCCTCTACCTGCTCGTATCCAGACAGGGATGTATTGCTTGGAAAACTCACAAAATCTCTACAATACCAAAATTCTAGGAAGTTCTTCTATACTAATCCTCAAAGTTCATCTTAGGTCTACGTGCTCTAATCAGAGTTTATCTAAATCTAGCTTCCAAGGTTTGTACTAAACTTCCTCTGATACCAACGGTAACGCCCCGACCCCAGCTACCCAGAGTCGGTGCATTATTACATAACATTGGCATGATCACAAGAAAGATCAAATCTTGAAAGACCGATTGGTTTAGTAGCCTTGGAAACATTAGATATATTCATAAGTTTTACATTACATCATAAAATGAAAAACTACTACAACAACATAATGTTTCCACAGTCCACACTATAATCCCCTCATAATATCCCTGCAGGTCATTCATAACTTACATCTTCACTTCCTGGGAAAAATAAAACATAGAAAAGGGGTGAGCTCAAATGCCCAGTAAGGATAACAATATAGCAGAAACTTTCGTCAATAAGAATAAACATTTAAGGCAATGTATAACTAAAACAAAAGCCTTTTAAACATGAACTTTCAACATGGTATGGCATAAATAAAATGAAATAATGCCATTTAATTATTCACATGGATATTCTACTAATCGAATAATCACATGCAAAAATCAATAACCACTTTCATAATGTTGGAATGCATATTGCCAGACTATCATAACCACATAGCCAAGGCCTCGTGCCAAGACTACAAATAAGATTTTGTCAAGGCCTTGTGCAAAGACACTAGTTTGTCTCATGAGACCTACCGATGCAATTTTTTTAGAAGATACTTACGTTTAAAATTGCTAAAATACACTCCAGTGTTTTTCTGAAAACATTATGCAAGCTTCTGAAAACAAAATAACTAATTCTGAGACTGCTCGACTAATTACAGGCCATGATGGGTCCACTCCCAATCCCTTCCTGTCTACCAAACTCGAGAGTCGGGTTTTCTGAAAACATTTTTAAGCTTGCGTTAAATACATATACATTTGCACTGGATATTCATATATTTGAGATAAATATCTCTTTTTTTTGAAATCATTTAAAAATCACATAATTATAAAAGAAAAACTTTATTTTTAAAATATCCTTACAAGCGTGTAAGGGAAGCTTCAAAGGTGTAATAATGGAAGAGAATAACCGCACATGTTGTATAAGTTAACAAAAAAACATTCTTACCTTAATTTTGTCGAAAAGGTTAAAAAGGACATTGTTTTGAAAACGACGGAAAGATTCCTTTATAAACCTCTTATAAAAAGTCAAACCAGGGTATAAATGACTTTAACCCATATTCATTTAAATATTAAATATGTTTTGAAAAACATTTCGAAGAAACTTGGATGTGGATGATAAAGAAATCCCAGTAGATTATTACGTATAATACAACCTCGGATAATGAAGAGATTGTGAAATAACCCTTACCTTGTACTTTTCCTTGGTTGGGGTAGGTTAACCTCCTATATAATGGTGAAATAATTGTTATTAAATTATACAAGAATCATATACATTAATATGATATCATATATGATCTTTTAATATTGATTTGATAATAATATCTTAGTATTATCGCCGTTTCAGGTGTTAACTTACTCATTTTCTTTTATATGTTTTGTTACATAAGTCATGTTTGTTGTATCTTATTCATATCCAGAATGATATCAAGTCCTTAAAAATCATTTTTAAATCATTAAATGATAATTATACTTGAATGGATACGATGGATAATGAATCTCATTGCGTTCGTGGAGACGGTAGTCCGTACGTACGCATGAACGCTACTTCCATTTAATTTTTATTTTAAAAGAATCGAATCCAAATGATACATAGGTATATTACTATTCCAGTATAATATAAAATTTTATATATGTTACTTAAGTTCATTAACACCATCCTTTATACGTTCCATGTGTGGTATGAACGAGTCATATCATTTTAAGGGGGCGGTAGTCCGCACTTCCTCAAATTAAATTATCGTATGTATATACAACATGAAACGAATAATGGTATGAAATAATATGGAATTAAAGAAGCTTATATATAAAATATATATCATTAATATCATATTTAATTACAGTTCCATCATAATGGCCACCATGAGAGGCGGTAAGATGTATTTGAACAATCATCGTTTCGTGAGGCGTTAGTTTGCCATCCACAGAAACATTATGTTCATCATCCATTAGATGGAGTTGTGTGTATGTGTAGTTTGAATCCTTCTTATAACAACATCCTAGTATATTGAGGATACTGGTGTTGTTACAAAATAAAGGAAATAAAAAGAGTTTGGGGGTTGGAGAAGCAAAATAAAGGAAAATAATTTAAGAGAAATCGTTACCTTTAATTTAGGTAACTCACTTTGGTTGGAACCAAAGGACTTCTTGAAATGATTTCTGCCTAAGGGGAAGATTCAAGGAGGAGGAGAGGGATGTGGGGAGCTTAGTTGGGCAGAGTTTGGACGAGCCAAGTGGCTTGAGGGGTGTGAAGAATGAGTAGAAGTGGTCTCCTTTTATAAGGGAGAGGAGGGGCTCTTTAGGAAAGAGTGAAAGTATTACTTTATAATATAATTATATTCGGTTTATAATGGTCCAAAAATCATTGAGGTCGAAGATAAGATGAATCATATTCTAAATAACATCAACCAATAAGAATTGGACAGGTTTTAGATAATATTTTAATCATTATAATCTTATTTATTTAAATGATTTATTAATGAGGTAAACATTGCATCATTATTGTGTCATTAATAATTTAACTTATTTGATGTCTAAAAATTATAAATAAAATATCATCATGTAGGAAATATTTTTAGCTTTCTGATGAATATTTATAATCTAAAATCCAACATGTATAACCCTATGTAAAAATTGTTCTTCTAAAAGATGTAAGCTTATACCATTTTTATTTTTATTTTAACTTTATTAATATAATGTGTCCCTACCACATACAAGTGGCTCCAAGGGGTCCCCAAATTGACCCAAGGATGCTCATGGTCGGGTATGTGTCCAAAAATAAGGTTAGGACACGTTTTAGGGTAACTTTGTATTATTATAATATTATTTTTTTAACCCTTATTTACCGGATTTACCCTTTAACCATGGTAAATAAAATATTTACCGCAGTAATTATTCAAAATGTGTAAAAATAAAAGTTACCTATTTACATAATTTGGAAATCCTGATTCCAAATATGGAATCCATTTTCCTAAATTCAAAACACAGAAGTGGCAGAAATTAATTTAAAATTAATTCCCGCTGTCAAAACAAAAAGCGTGTTTTTAAGAGGTAATAACTATCAAAAGATTGACACTTGTTTATGTTCGGTTTAATTGTAAAATTATGTCCAATGACCAAAATTATATTAAATGGTAAAAATATATTCTAAATATACTTTAAAACCACTCAAAATCACAATTTATCACTATTAATTATTTTGATTAAAAAAAGTTGTTTTTAATTAAAATTTAGAAATTTTCACTATTCATCAAAATATGAAAGTTATCCGAAATGTACCAAAATTTCACCCTAGGCTAATTTTGATATTCCGAATCTAAAAATGAAGTCCATTTTGAAATATTGAATATATATGATTTCAAAAAGTAGGTATTAATATTCACAACGGCTAGTTTAATTAGTTGTGGTGTGTGTTAGAACTCGAGGTTGCGTACAACACACGCTATCGCATTATTCGAAGGGAAACGTACCATAGAAGCTTGGGGTGTTACAAGAATTATACTAGAGATCCATGATTAAGGAATACTAGATTATTTGGAGAGAAATATCCATATGGAATATAAGATTTACTAGAGTCTATAATCTTTATTTTAGAGTTCATAAAATACCACCCGATTAGATGGTCACATTCGCATCCATCATATTTTTCATATCTATGAGAAACCGGTAAATCCTGGTCTCCCAAGAGTATGATGATATAGGACTATCCTAGGAAGGGTTTTATCACATTCCCAATAACAAGTTCTTTCTCTCTACCAGGTTCACAGTGTAGGTCGGGGAGATTCTTGAACATGCATGGGTGATGGAGAACTTATTGGTAAGGGAGTTTTAGGTTACAAGAGTAGGTTTTGGACGTAACGGGATTGATAAATTAATTTTTATTGGTGGAATTATAGTGTTAATATTCCAATTTTAGAGGAATAATCATTATCATACTCATATTCTAGGTTCTAAATCATAAATCCCTCATAAAATATATAGAATTCAGAGACATGGATAATTATATGATTGTGATGAACAAGGTCACATTTCTTGAGACTGAATGAGTAATCATGAAGTTGAGGTAGGTTATGTATTTTAGGGTTATGATCAAGAGTATTCCAACATGGTTTGAGGTATGACCTATGTCTTATAAGAGTTAGTTTTAGTACTTACTGCCTAAGATCAGAACCATTATTTCTTTTACTTATCAGTTTCTCAATAGTCTGAGATTTATGTAGATAATCTATCACATTTTTTATTGATATAAATTTCAGTAGAAATCTATTCCACTATTTTCGCACATTTGTCGATAGTGAAATATTTAACTTTGCGGGAAGTGTCACTTAGTATACGTCATGGAGTTTATGATAAATACATATGCCTTCAATATGGGAATTTATCTATAGTATGTGATTAAATAGACTATAACCTAAATATAGTATGGTGCATATGGTAAGATGGGATGAGGTTATCCTTAAATGGAGAGAATGGATTTCTGATAGAATGTGTAGTTACTATGAGGTGTAATATACAACATATAACCCATTAATTAGAAAATTTCACCCATGGTGTAGTGGGGTATCCAGGAATATGTCTTCCTTTAGTAGTGGAAGAATTCAAATATATGTTCCCAATGTATATTTTGTAACTAATTCCACACCTAGATATCAAAATTATCATTCACTATCACACTAATACTAGAGTGATATATTATCTGGAATATCAAATAGCCCATGATATTCTTTGGTCATTAAAGATGTAGTTAGTGGATCTTCCTAAAAATGGTTTCACAATAACCAGAATGGGACCTAGGTGGATCTGGTGTTATTATCAAATAATTTTAATGGGTGGTTGGGGTTGTTCATTTATTATTATCACCTGAACCACATTATTTTTAAGAACAAGTACCCATTGACAATGATTAATGACCTCTTATGAAATAAAAAGGTCACTGGATGGTTCACCAAGAATTACCATCTTTTTTAGTACAACCTATTTTGTGTTCATAATGAAGATATTCCAATTATTGAATTATAATATCCCTAAAAGAATACTGATTTCAAATTGTTTCCCTTTAGTGTGATGGATTCTTCCTATGTATTCATGGGACTTATAAATATAACCATTTTTTCTACCAAGACCCATTTTTGGTTTCCTTTATTAATGATAGTATTATTTACTCTATACGGGTGTAGGATCACATAGTAAACCAGAGGATGGTCTTGAATCTACCTCATGAGAACTAGCTATATAGTAATCTCTCTAAGTGTCAATTTTGGATTAAATATGAGAACATTATAGGGAATTTTATCTCAAAATATGGTGTATCCATGGACCCAAAAATTAAATGGGTAGTTATAACTTGGGACCCACTGAAGATTATATTTGAGGTGTGAAGTTTTGTTGGTTTGAATGGGTAATGTCAGTGGTTTATGGAAGAATGTACTAGGATTTAATCCTCTTTTATTTCATTGACACGAAAAGGGTATCCATTCAATTTGACGAACCATTGTTTGAAAAATTTCATGTAGTTGAGACTAGGGTTGGATAATGATAATATTTTTTGAACATAAGAGAAAAAAGCTGAGTATGTGGTGATATATGATGCCTATTCAGCTAGGGTTGGGTGAATGATGATATACAGGTTGGTGGTGAGGGAATACAAGCCTTTTCAGTTGACACCCAATGTGTAGAGAAAGCTGGCCCATGACATATATACAGAATTAGTGCTCTTATCCCTGAAGATATAGAATCATTATTTTCTGATTATGTAGTTTTTAGTTTACCCAAACAACCAGATTCATGACAATTTCATTTTCTAAAGTGGCCTTAACTTGAGATAGAAGTGTTTTCTAGAGCTCTTACTAGACTACGACTTTGAAATAACCTATACTCTAGGAAAGGGAAATATAATAGTAGATTCTATTAGAAGGATGTTTTCTCTCTCCAAATAGAGGAGGAATCAGATTATTTTCCCTAATTATTTAAAATACTAATATTGGAGAGGAAAAAAATTTCTATTGTTGGTGGTAGAGACTCCATCACTTCATCAGTTCGTGAGAGAAGTGTAGATGGAAGAAAAAAATTATGATTCTTTGAAGGATTAAATATCCTCATAGGATGAAATATAATAGGGAGTTTCATACCTCCCCCATGGTATATATCCATGAGTAAAGAAGATTTATTAGGACATTTGATGGGTGTTATGATTGAAAGGTATGAGGAGATGTGTAACTAAGTTTGTTTATCGATGCCCAACAAAAAAAATAGGAAGTTATAAAATCATCTTTAGTAGGTTTGGCTCAACCTCTTGAGATACCCTTTGGAAGTGGGATGTCATATCGATAGATTTTTTTGATAGGTAATACATGGAAATCAAACATTCATTACAATATCTGAGTGACTAATGATCTAATTAACAAGTCAAATTTAATTCTTACCATATGATACTAAAGACCAGTTGAGAGTTAGTGGTATATGTATGTGTAAAAGATCATCCTCATTCACTGGGCACCCTCACCGATTGACTTTGACCGAGATGTTAGATTTACATCATGATTGTAGATAGTTTCCCAAGAGGTATTTGGGAACCAGTTATGGTTGGGCACAATGTCCACCCTATATATATTTCCAAAATTAATGAATGGTTAAGGTTCTACATGATATTCAATGAGATTATATGTTTAAATTAATTCATAGTTAATAATATCAAATAATTTTGTTGGATTTTATTTAGAATAATATTTATCAGTCTAATATGACAATAACACCATTAAATAATCTATTTGGGTATCCCAATAGGTCACCTATGTTCTAGATAGATATAAGTGAGTCATTTTTTATGGGAATGACTCTGGTGTAGGCAACGACTCAGAAAGGCTAGGTGATTAATGAGTAAATGAATACTACTTGGAGTTGGTTGGATTCTTAGATACACTGATGTTGTAAGCCATTAGAGTTCAAATTTAGAAACCATGGTATCCTATGTGAATCTTATTGATAAGGTTTTTATAGGTTTGGTTGGTGTATCAAGCTATCACTAAAGATCATAGGGTCATTCCAGATCAAGCATAGGGTTGATGAGGTAGCACAATGCTCATCTTTAACCCTGTAGTTTGATTGAGAACATGAAAATTTCTATATGTCCTAATTGAGGAGATGTTTAAACTATATATCACATGTTATAGACTTGAATGAGATGTATGTAAATTAAATATTCACATTTTTAAGTTCCATAAGGGGATAAAGGATCGATATATAGTCTGTTGTTTGTGGTGGATAGGTTTCCAACTCAAATTAAATATCATAAAACAATGTGGAGAGCCCACATGCATTGAGACTCTTACCAGGTAGTTGATCCATATACAATGAGTAGACACCTAGGTCCCTGAGTAATCCTACACATCATGTCCTCATAGTAGAAAATTCATAGTAGGATCTCAAACCAGTTGAGTCTTGTTCAGAAAGTTCAATATTGGGACCACAGGATATCCCACAAACTAGGTGGCTTGGGGCACACATTGTGTACATTCCATTTCCACAGATAATGTAGGGAAGTATGAAATGGTTAATCATGATATTTGGGGAACACCTTATTTCCACCAAGTAAGATGATGTGTACCTTTTCATTGATGCTCTACCTTATGTACCTCATTCTTCAGGACTCTATTGTGGTCAGTATATAGTCCATTATTGGTAGTTTTCCATGTAGAGAATGATAGTGGATCCTATTTTAAAAACATCGATATGGTATGAGGTTTCCTTATTTGATATCTTCTTTAAAAATTATCAGATAATGTTTATACTCACTATTGATATATGAACCTATGGAGGTGCTAGAAATCTTGTTATAGTTCATGTAGGTTAGGTTTTGATTCCACCATTTTATATATACGTAGGGTTTGCGACCCACCACATAGTCACCCCGAGTAGTGTGTCTTCTATTTGTGGAGTGGACCCATCTCATCATTTACTATATATGTGGTATCTACCCCTTACCCTTATAGAGTCAGAACACCCTCATACTTGATGTGTCATATGTGAGGCATCAGTCCCCAAAGGGTCTGTAAGGTTTATGTGGGGCAATAGAATCATTTAATCACTAACTCATGGAGTTGTGGGAAGTATCATCATCCTTATCTAGGTGGGAAGATCAAAAGATTCATCCCTTACTTAATTTAGTTACATGTTTGTTTCAAACAACTCTTGTTGGGTGTTACAAAAGCTAATTTATTTTCTCGGCATAGCATTGAGGCTAACCATGGTCGTCTCACTTTACAAACATCACTGTTGGTTCAATCACTATTTATATTCCACCTAATTTTTTTATTATTTATGAAAGAAATGTTTCTAGGTTTTTTATAGAGTAATTTTGTTCCAAAATAAAACCAAAATTAATTTAGATAAAAAATAGAATGATATTATGGAACAAAAGTCTCGATCTTAAGGTTGGATGCACAGGTTCTTTAATTATAATTTTTTTTGTTTAAAATAAATTTGAAAACCCTGTTACATAGTAATGGTATTTATAATATCTACATGGAGTGTGAATTTTCCTACCTAGTAAACTTATTTAGCATAAAAAACATTCCCCTCCTTCATTAGAATGTATAAATCGATTATAGATTCATGTAGTGGTGTATTTTCACCACACTATTGAATTTTACTCTCATCTACCATGAAAATAATCATAGCATTCTTGAATTTAAAGTTTCATAATAAATAATTCCATGAAAACTACTCCATGGATAAGTAGTTGGATAGCAAATTTCCATTTAAAAGTAAAAATTGATCACAGTGGAAGAAGAGAAATCAGGAGGATGAGATTAGGTTTAGAAGAGAAAGATTATTTGAAGAAGAAAGGGTGAAACATTTTAATTAAACATACACATATGTGTTACATTAAAATCTGAATTTAAAATAAATGGGAAAACCCCTAATAGAAGCATCCCTACAATATAGAATAGTATCAGATCCTTGGGAACTGATCTCTTATCCTCTAACATAGACATTTATTTATAGGGCTTCCAGGTGCTTGGACAGTCATAAATGAAATTGAAAATTAGTCATTGTGGGTCCAGATCATCAAAGGGACATATTCTATTATTAATGTCAAATATTCTATTTTTTGTCTCCTTAGGAATTTTCATATCATGAATAAGGTTCATGATATTTATCATGTGGGCCACAAATATTTTCCCTACTTTCTTTCACATCATGTATTCTTTCAAGTTTCCTGCATTGAAAGACATTAAAAACGTGTAATGTTTTTTAATCTATTTTCACTGTAATTTAGAGTATTTCATTGTTTTTGAAAATTTAGACTTATTCCTTGACATTCCATATGTCACGAGAAATCATATTTATACTGAACTCTTTTTCTCTATCTTTCTTCATCAATATTCTTGGTTTGTGTTATGATGTAGAATAAAAAATTCATTCTTTTTTTCCATTTCAAAAATTTGATTTATCCTTCCATAAATCAAAAATAAAAATAAATTATGGAATGAATAATAAATTAATGTATAAAATTATTATGATTTATAATAAAAATATATGAAAAAAATGACTCTATTAATGAGAATATGTATTTTTTTTGGGTTTCTTATCCCATATTTATATTAAGTGTTGAGTTTACTATTTATTTATAATACCTACCTTTTTGGTTTTGGGGTAAATTACTATGAATGTATATACTCACCCATACAAGGTATTTTTCAATACATGTCATTTCTTATGAAGATGATAGACAGTAATATGGTGACCATGGTGGGCATGGGGTTGGTGGAACTTAGAAATACATGGTGGAAGTGATTATAAGAAATTCTTGAAATATATCTATTGGAATAGGCTTCTACCTCATAATTTTCTAAAATATTAGGACTATATTTATTCCTTGTTTGTAATTTATTATCCCAACATTTGATTTTTTGTTATGTTTTTAATTTTTCAATCGAATTATTCATATAAGTTTCAATATGTATTATTTCTTCATCTCTAATTATATATTTATTTATCTTTTAAGGTTATGATGTTATTAGAGGTTGGTGTGTGTAAAGGTTTATTAGGATAAGGTGTCCTGTATATGTGATATACCAACTCTTTGCTTCTTTCTAGCCACTGAAATATTGGAGGTGGGCTTGGGGTATCACTATTGGCATCCCAATAGTCTAAGAGTGGTCTTAGGGGTTAGGTTGTGACATGAGGATTGGACGGTTGGACCTATATGAGTTAGATTGAGATGAGGATGTAATATAATTTGATATGGGATGTGGTACTAACAAGGTTTACATATAGTCCATATTGTGATGCATGATTGAATTTATAGATCCTAATTTCATTGAGAATATATATGTTAGGCATTGGATGTATGACCTTCCCATTGAGAGGTATTGGATTGGACATATGGTATGAGACCCCACTTCAATGGTGCATTAGTAGAGACTTCTATGATGCACTAACATGATCCATTGGGTATGGGCTAGGTTATGTAGATGATGTATTGATGTGATTATAGTAATTTATACATGGTGTAAAAGTATGAATGATCAGGAATAGGGGTACCCTAGTTATCACATGATGACCTAACACACACAAAGTCAAGGAGGTCTGGACAACACATAATTTCAACATGCATGTGTGTCATGTTTAATTTTTCCTCTTTAAGAAATATATAAGGAAACATATACTAGGGGAATATATTGAGAACCTATTAAGCGGTATTTCTCAAACCATATATGGGAACCTTAGTGCACGTAGAGACCTTATGTCTGTTTATGGTTGAGCAAGGGAGATGCAGTATATCAGGAAAGTGTAGCTCGAGTATATGTGGATACATGTTTTATGAACCCTAGAGATAACAGTAAGGACAATATGAATTTTTTTATATTTTTGGCTTGTTTTTATATTTTATCTTCCCAATGGGAAATCAGTTGATGTTTTATTGTGTGAATTCAACACAGTACATTTATTATATCATTTTTCTTAATTTTTTTCACAACTATTATGTGATGGAATCATTGGATATATTTAATGTTCATTTGTGATCCCAATTCATGGGAATAGTCTCCTCTTTGTATGGATAAGACCTCTCCACTAGTCAGTCACCTTTGGCATATAAGGAGGAACACTTAAGGCCTCATGGAACATCTTCTCTGATGATATTTATTTGTCATTATTTCAGATAATACTATTAAAGATTGAAAAGTATAATAAAATTAAGGATTGTAAAATTCTTAAAGGTCATAATTTAACATTGTAATTAACTTAATATATAATTAATAATAATTTATAATGGTGTTTACAACCATTATATGACACATGAAGACATGTTGAACGGTTTAATTATATAGTTAATTTTTCTTTTCATGTAAAAATAATGATACTAGGTACAATGGGATCATTGTTTTCACTTGGGATACATATTGTGTAATGTCTTCTCCCTAGGTCTGTGAACAAAATAATAGACCGTGGGTGCATGTAAATTACAAATTTCTATGGGGTAAATGGAGTGTATAATAGGTGCACACCATGTGTCCTCAATATTTAATTTTTCTCAATCCCTGAATCATTTTATAATTGGACAACATGTCATGATCTGTGTGTCACCAACCATAAAAACAGATGAACTACACAATGTGTATGTGAGTAACACTATGTTTATTCCATCAAACCATGGGCCATCCTAGATTAGTGAACACACCTTGTGCATTTAATTCCTTATATCTAAAATTAATTCATGATTCCTTGAATTTATTCAAGATTCATTCCAGCACAATTAACTCAGGTTAAGGGTATATACCAACAGGATACACTCTATGTAGTATTGTGTTATCTTATTAAAAACATTGGTACCATCTAATGGTGTCTCTAAATATTATTTATGTAAATTTATAATTTCCTTAGTTATATGATTGATTATAAGGAATGTGAAGAGAATAACATGAAATTAAGATTTAAAGAATGAATAACCTAGAAATAAAAAATAACAACAATCGCATATCATCAATCACCAATTAATAGAAATTTGTAAATAATTTATCATATCACTCTGATACCATTTTGAGGTTCTGAGCATAATGTAAGTATCTATTGGTCATACCCAACTCAACTTTTTCTTATAATTAATTAATAATCTGACATGGACATGATAATTAATGTCATCACTAGTGGACTTAAATCAATGATTAATTGAATATTATAACGGAACCAAGAAGGCCGGATCATCACACATAATTTATAATTAAAACTATTTTTATTATGAATACCTTTCATCAAATTTTATTCTTAAATGATAAATCAAATGATGTTGTCATGTTGAACTATCATTGTATCATATGAATTAGGGGTAGATTCCCATTAGCAGTGATCCCCATGAAGACTAAAAACATCTAATCATCATCATAGAAAACTCTCAGTGTAATTATTAATCATCCTAATTATTTTATCATTCTTCAATGTCCTCTATGATAATCTCTTTGGTAGGAAGGACTCTCATAGTTCACTCTAGTATCAGGAGGATGTAACAGGAGGACTACTCTCCATTATTTGTAGTATTCTTAGAGGAAATATCTCAAGGTATTTATATAGATTCTCTAAAAATTATTTTTCATAACTATTAAAATGGTTTGGGGATTATAGAATTTCAGGACTAGTTTTTAATAGAGTAGGAACTAGAAAATAAAAATTTCACAATGTATCAATATTATTTTTTAATACCCTATGAACCTAATTAGTTAATAATAATGTAATTATTAATACTTACTTGGAATGAACTACACTAAAGGATAAAATAAATATTATTTCATTGAATAAAAAATTATATATTTTAAAAAATAATAATTAATATAATATTTATTTTCCAATCACGATGTTCATTCAACCACCCCCTTTAATATTATTCAAACCTTGAATAATGAATATTTATTTAATAAATAAATATCAATTAATTATTTCACAAAATATTACTAAATATTATATACACTCAAATGGTGAATAAATATCTATTATATATTCCACATGCAAATATTATCATTAATCACTTGTAACGCCTTAATATTTGAAAACAACACTCTATTCGATGACATATACAACATGAAACATCGAGCTTAAATGAACCAAAAAATATAATTATGACCATAATATCAAATCCTTTGAGTTGGTAAGTATGAATATAATTAACTAAATTATGAAAATTTATAATTTTTATAAGAAATAATAATGAATTGATAAATTCTTAGGATGTAAGCACCCAGTTTTTTATATTTTTATTTTATTTCTAAAATACATTTTCATGAAAAATGGATTCTATTGAGTGAATATTATAATATTTTTTTTGAAATTTTATAATTTTAATTTGATAAATAAAGTAATATTTTTGAAATAATCATATCATAATTCTTATAAGGTTAATTTTTGGTATTTTCCAAAAATGATTTATTTTCCCATGAATAGTGAAAAATTCTGATTTTACTGAAAACTTTATTTTTGATTAAATCATTTTAAATCCAAAATTATTATGAAAATATTTTAAAAATAATTTTTGTCCCTTTTGTTATTAATAGTCCAATTATGTTCATTAGAATCAATATTAGGGTAAAATTTCTTATAAAAACATTTTGATACCTAAAAAGGTGATTTCAGAAGAATTTTTTTCCAATACATTTTACATTTTTATCTAAAATAAATATCATCCACTTATATAATTATAATATTTAACAATTTATCCAATATATGGAATCAATATGTTCGAATTTGTTACGTATTACCATTTTGTTTTTTGTCATTATGAACACTAACCATAGTAATTATTCGTCCCATCGGTAATGATTAATCAGGTAATTAAGGATAGAAAAAAATAATAAGGACTAAAAAGATGTTTTAACACTAAATATTTATATAGAAGAGAAATTTATATATTTTTTATTATGGTAATTTATTTCTAATTTTTATTGGTTGAATAATTATCATAAATTCTTATGCAACACTGAAATAGTATTTATTTAATTAACATAAAAAAATGAAATGAAATCAATAATATTAAGAGTAATAAAATTTTGGTGAGTTAATATATTCCATGGATTAAATATATTACTATAAAATATTAGGGATTTCAAAAAGTATTATATTTTAATACCATTTATTTCAATTTATTTTTCAATTCAAATCATGTGAGTACTTCTTAAAATTTCATTTATTTTATTTTATCATTAATATATTTTATTAAATTATTTAAAAAACATAAAAATAATTAACTAGGACACCAATAATGATTAAAGGTAAATAATTTCATCACATTAGTATTTATTATCAATTTGATTCCGTAAATTTAAAATTATAACCCTATAATATTAAAAAGTTATTTCTATGGTTAAGAATAACATTTTTAACCCAACTGGTTAAACAAAAAGATATAATTTAAAATGATACCAAAACCAACATGATTATAATTGTATAAATATATTTTGACCTTAGACTATTTTTCATGTAATCACATTCCATTTGGAATATTTTTTCTTGATAATGAATTATTTTTTAATGTTTTCATATTTCCATGTGTGTTGTTTCCCATCCTTCTAAAATGGCACCCCTTCTCTCTTTTCATTACACCATATAGATCCACCTAGATAAACCAACACCTAAACATTTATATTATAAAAATAATTATCCAAGCTCTATAAATTATGGTCCTTCAAAAAAATCATCCCAAGTATCCTTAAGACAATATCTAAAATAAATCTATAACATAAGGAGTAATCATGTTTACTGACTCATTAATTTTTTTCTTCTTATACTTCCACTGAATCTATTGTGAAAATAATAAAGTAATAAATATAGTATAATTAATATAATAATATATTATCAGGATTATGTTATAATAATTTGCTACCTCTTTTCTATCATACTGAATATGAAAACATCCTATGAGAATATATACGGCTTACCTTCTCCACGTAGCAGTATAATTCATTTTCCATTTTCATCATTCATGGATGTTTATTATGGAGAGTTTAGATATTTTATATGATATTTATGAAATAATTTTAATTCTATAATTATAATATCACATCCACCTTCTTACCTTCCAATCTGGTGAAATACAATAACATCGCTCGTGCATACATGTGGACTGGCCCCTCCCCCAAGCGGTGTGATTCATTTTTCATTTGTTTTTACATGGATGTTAATAAGGAAATATTTAATTAATATATATGGTATATATTAGATAATTATGAATCTAAAATGTTGATTTATAATTTATATTTCTTTTATTTTTCATCTATTGAAAACTAAAAACAAAATTCTTGCATATGCACAATATACCATCTCTATGAACTGTATCACTCATTTTTTGTGTCTTCCATTTATGGATGAATATATATATATATATCAAAGAATTTGATATGATATTTTTTCCAAGAATAAAATTCGGTATAAGATGGAACCATCATCATTTTGAAAGTATTAGAACTTCCGAATCAAAAAAAGTATAAAAAATGAAGAAGTTATAACCTAGAACATTTATTCTAATAACCATTTATTAATAAAATGATGATAATATGTCTGTAGAACCAACAGTTTTTAGTAAGTAACATTTTATTTATGATTTTTATGTATGTAATGTATATGGGTATATTTTGGTATAGTTTGGAGAAATTTTGGAGTGTTTTGGGGCTTTTCTATGTGTTCATGGGTGGTGCACGGTTTGGAAAAAACATGCAAAACCTATAAGAAACCATACACCAAGAGAAAGGGGTTAAAAGGAATTAGTATGATCATAACATGGGTTTCCCAAACCATGCATCCTATAAGAATAAAATGCTAAATTTGAGATAGTGGTATTTGGAATAGATGGCGCATAGTTTGTAAACCATGCAAACTAAATTTGTAAGGTTTATCCTTATGGCAGTGTTTGGCACATAGTTAGCGCACAATTTTCTTAACCATGCGACTAACTATTCATGGGTTTAAAGTGATATCCTAAAATAGTGGATCTCAATTTTTTTGACCTCTAAGGCCCTCATTTTTCAGATATGTGGCCCTAACTTAGGATTCTCTCATCTAAAAGGATATGGAAGCTTCTCCCATTGATTCAGAGGTGATCCGAAGGCTTATCTTGGGGATATGAAGCCAGATTCTCACGGAAAGTGATATTTAATGGCTCTTCTTGAGGGTTTTTATTGATACACTTCTCAATCTCTATTTGTTTCATAAATCTATATCCTATGTGGATAAGTATAAGACAGTTAATGCAAAATATGATTAGGTTTGGATTTGTTAATGACTGGGTAAGATATCTAAGGAAGATTTTTGGAGATTTTAATTGGTTTTGTTGGTTTTTGAGTGGAATTAATTTTTTCATCATAAAACCTAAAGTAGGTGGCTTCACCGATGACTCATATATTTATAACATGAAGTTTTAGTTTCTAATTTATCAATTAATTGAATGTTTTTGTGAAACTAGTATGAAAATCATTGTAGAAACCTTCTTTTGTGATGGTTTGTGGTTTTCAAATGGCTTTGTAATTGGAATGGGTTTGGGATGAGTTTATTAGAATGGGTTTAGGTCATAGTTGGAGGTGTGTGTTTATATGTAATTATGAGGATTAGTTGAAATATAAACTTCTTCTAGGCACTGACGGTGTAATGGATCATGGGATTTAATTACCTTGTCATGACTTGGTAGATTGATTATAAAATACCCATGAGTATGAAATTTTCATAAATAATAATGTATTTTTTGATATTTTGGCGTTTAGTTGGAATGGGATTTTCTAAATGGTTTATGAATTGGTTGGGAAAACATTCTTGTTTTCTTTTCATGGGAAATAGGTTTGGTTCAGAAATTTTTTTTCCTAGAAATAGTTTTGGTTTTGATATAATATTTTTTAGAAATTGTTTTTATAGAAATTGTTTTATATAAATGTGTTAACTTGTTCTATCCTAGTGGCATGTGTAGGGAATTAATTATAGTTCTAAGTTTAATTACTCACCTCTCCTTTGAATATTTTTTTGTGTATATTATTTATCGGGACACATGAAAAGGTAAATTATCACACATTTTTTGTAGTTCATCGTGATACTTGGGATGTTTGGTGAAGTTTCATCATGGAACATGTTGGAGTTTTGGAGTTTAACTTTGGAGACTTTGAGTTTTTATAGTTTTTTCATCCTTTATGTACTTTTATATTATAGTCTTTTGTTGTGGTAATTTTCTTAGTTTTATTTCAATATCAATGGTCTTGATTTGAGTTAGTTAATACTGTTATCATGATTCATGTATTGGTTTTGGTTATGGGATTCTTAGTTTGTTTTTTTTATTTTCAAAGGGGAAATCATCCCCCATATGTTAATGAATCCCTTAGAATTTATTTACTTCCTTTTGTTCCTTGGGAATGTATCTTAAGTCCAAGTAATGTTCCTCCACCTTATCATGCCAACGAGGAGGGGAGGGGTGTTACAAGTGGTATCAGCTTTGTACTTCTGAATATCTTTGTGAAAAAAGTGGTAGTAGTCTTGGTCGGTCTTTGACTTGGTATCATTTTTTAGTCTTGGAGTTGATAGTTCATTTGGGTTTTATTTTTGAGTTGGGATTATAGAATATAGTAGGAATGATGGAACTTGAAATGTAGAGAATAAAAATACTTAGATAACATTTTTATGATAAACATCAAGTTACCAAGTATTTGGGTAAATATGTGTTTTGGAGATATTTATAGGATTTGAAATCTAATTTTCATGGGTTTATCTAATGAAATGAGAATGACATGTATTTTAGAAATGGATTCCCACTAGGAGTTCATATTTTATTTTGAGTAATGATCAATGATTTTGTGAAAAGGTGATAATTTTTAAAAATGGTTTAGTTTTTTTTCAAATGAGAAATTTTGAAAAAGAGCATGATAATGGTATTTTTAAAATTGGTTTCCTTTCAAAACAATAGTCAAATTTTCAAAAATGGTTGAATGTGGAGAATGTTGAATTTTGGAAAACTCTATTATGAAGTATGATGTAGTATAATTTGAAGTTTTTTAAGACTCCAGTTACTATAGAGTGATACTTATAATGTAGTTGTGTTTCTATAAAATGTCACTGAGTAGGTGTTATAGATCCAACCAAAAGAAGCTGATGAGAATTTTGTTGCACCTTATCGATAGGTGAACTGAAATCTAGTTTAGAGCATAATCCAAGATTTTAAATATGTGGATACGAGGAACGTGAGTGATGAGAAAGGGGAACTGGATCACTCAATCTAGTTCCACAAGTAGATCCCACCAATATTTGGGGTGATTTGAAACCAAAAAAGGTAGAGGAGTGGCTGAATAGGATGATTCATATCTTCAATTTCATTAGAAAAAAATAGCTGAAAGTCATGATGAACAATTATATGCTAGAGGATCTTGCATGCCAATGATGGGATTTAGCAGTTCAAGATAAATGGGACCAAGGTCTTGCATGAGAGGATTTTGAGGAATTATTTAACAAAAAATAATATCCTTGTATGTTTATAATTAAAATAATGACAAAATTTTTTAGCGGGAAGTAGGATAATATTTCTATTAAAAATTATGTGGATAAATTCATGGATTTAGTGTGCTTTTTACTCAAAGTTTCTATAACAACATCATTAAAGGAATGCATTTTTGAATCGAGGGTGAGCCAGGAGATTCGCTCAGTGATTGTTGTTCTTTGTATTACAAAGTATATAGAGATGGTCAATAGAGAGAAAGTAGCTAAAATGGACATATTAGGTGATACGGGAGGAGAAAGCATGTCGATACCCATGGGAAACTGTGGGAACTATAATGCTGGGAGAAATCAGAATATGTACACTTCTTTCTAAGGTGGGAGCATGAATCAAAATCACCCAGCTGGATCAATGAATCTTCCTCTGAGACCCATGACTAATGTTGGATGTTTCAAATGTGGTTACTTCGACCACAAGAAGAAAGAGTGTACGAAACCACCCAGGGTGTGCCAGAATTTCAAAAAAATGGTGTCCTTTCAACGCTATTATCGTAGTGCTCCAAGGTCACGTGTTTTGTACACTTCTCAGATATCACGTGCGTAGTATGCTTTAATAGGAATAGGGAATAAGAATCAATATCTTTAGTAGAACAAAACTAACCATGGTGATTCTAGGAATTCCATGACTCCTCGGTCAGTGAAATGTCAACAAGAAAACAAAGAACAATGTGCATCGATCAAGCAAGTATATGGAGCTGAATAGGTTATTGTAGATAATCAGTTTGGACAATCTATGGTGAGAGGTATGATTATTTTGAATTCTACCCTTATTCATGAATTGATTGATATGGTTTCTTCCCTTTTCTTTATTTCTTATTGTATTTTTCCTTTAATGAGTTTAAAAGTTGAGATGATTTCGTCTATGATAAAAATCAAAACACATTTTAGTGAAAGGGAATATCGAGGTTTTCTGTGTAGATCATGCCATATAACTATTTTGGAGTTGCGTTGAAATGGAATTTCTCTATGGTTGATATGTATTACTATTACATAATCCTGGTTATGGGTTTATTGAAAACATTCAAGACTAACACCGACTATGTAACACTCATATGTTTTTATGAAATATTTTCTTTAAATAATTTTTATTCGTTAGTAGCTTGGTTTTCACAAAATCATGAGTTTAAACGAACTCTGAGACGAACTTATTATAAAATTACCATTATATCATATTTTTTATTATAGATTTAATAATTATAACTAACTTATGAAAATACATGGTGAATTCATTAGCTATCAATTATTTATGAAAAATATAAATCAATTCGATTTTTGTATTTTTGAGTGAATTAATTTTGATAATGAAATTAATGATATATATGTGTGTTATATACTTAATAAAATATATTTCTACACTCATCCAATGGATATTTTTGTCATAGGGTATGAATAAAACACTATTTGATGTATAAAAACCTATTTTTTAAGTTTAATTTTACACATTTGAATGGAGAAACCCTTTTAAATTAAGATTTTGACACATTAATAATTTTTATATGAAAAAATAAACATGTTTTTTTAATCATGATATAAACATTTACTTAGGATAAATTATTGATATTTTTATGATAACGTTCATGTTTCGATGAATAGTAAAAATATGCGAAATTTTAATTAAAAACAACTTTTTTCATCGAGATAATTTATATGGTTAAATTATAATATTTAATGGTTTTGATGTATAAATAGAATATATTTTTATTATTCAATATAATATATGTCATTATAATTAATTTTACATTGAATTTATAGGTAAAAACATTTCAATCTTTTGTAATGTTTTAACTTTTAAAACTTGTTTTCTCATTTCAACAACATGATTAATTTTAAATTAATTACTAGAACTTATATGTTTTAAATTTAAAAAAATGGATTCCATATTTGGAATTAGTACTTACAAATTATGTTAATAGGCTACTTTTATTTTTGGGCAATAAGAATAGTAACTTTGGTAATTATTTTTCTTACCATCGTTAAAGGTAAATCAAGTAATTATGGGTAAAATAATGTTATAAAATTACCTTAACACATATAAAAATCCAATTGGATGACTAAATTCTACCATTATGATCTATTTTTCTAATTGGAATCACTTAATGGCCACTTACCTATGAATATGACATGAATGTAATAAAAACTAATGAATGTGACAAAATGTCGCAATCTCATTTTATATAAGTATATTAATTTTAATATATGGATAAATATGATATAATATTGACAATATATAGTATCTAAATATATATAATAATTACCTATATCACAGAAATTTATTTATCATTTTTAGAGATTAAATGGTTACCAAAAATAATGACACAATAGTGATGTAAATATTATTTTATTAATTGAAATATCAAATAAATGGTTTTAAAAATGTAAAAAAATATCATATGAACTAATTAATGTGATACATGAATTTTATAGGTTACAATGACATGTTATTAGTGTATTAAATATTTTTTCATAATTTATATTTTGTGAGGATTTTATGTAATGTTAAATAAATTAATAGTTTTAAAATCAACACTATAGATATTTTATAAAAATAGCAAATAATTAAATTATTTAAAAATCGGAATACTATTTAAAAATTATAAAGTGATAATTATAAGATCTAAAAATTCACAAAATACTCATTTATATTCAATTAACACTATATAAGTAAATATTTATAACCATTAAATATTTAGAATGTTATTACCAGAATTAAAATTAAATTAAATAACTAAGTGTCAATTAAAAAGTTATGGTTTAAATTGATAAAATAACTTGCCCAAATTTTATTGGTTGATGATTTTACAACCCTATATGATCTCATATTCTAAATTTAAACATTTCAGATTTTTTTGGGTAGGTTTTGATTTTATTATAAATTATTATTTATGGAGTTTCCAAAAGTTACCCTCACCTCAATTTTAAAAGGGCATATGATCCCTCACCTATTAACTTTATTTTGAGACTTAAAGCTCAAAAATAACCTGACCTTTTCCCTTATAAACTTCTATATTTTCATTCTATAAGTTCTGGTTGTCTTCAAATACCAACTCTAGTGCTCTAAGAATATATTTAGAGGAAGCACATGGAGGAAGAGGTAATCTCTCCTACCGATTATTTCAAACTTCTTCTTTCTTCTAATTCCTCTTCATTATTTGTTTCATTATAAATTAATAACATAATTAACACTCATATAATAATATTATATTATAAATATGAAACAACCATAGTCCACATTCTACCCATCCTATGAAAAATGAAATCACCATGCATGTGTATGTATGATTTTCCGTCTCTACGCCATAGTGTAATCTATTTTTCCCCTCCACCTTACATGGATGGGTATGATGATGAAAATAATAACTATATATGATTATTATAACATGATACTGATTCTGAAATATTATACTCTATCCACTTCAATACAATTCAACAATTTTGGTAAGGATATCATCGCTCATGCGTACGTACAACCTACCGTCTCCACGATGCGATGCGATTCATTCTACATGATATTCTTTAAAGCATGATTATATACACGAATTTAATGAATAAATATTATATATATAATTATTTAAATGATATAAATATAACCAAAAAATATTAATAAGAACTTATCCGACAAAACATGCATAAGAACATATTGTAGTTAATAGCTGAATAATGATTAGCAATGAAATGTTACTAACAAATAGAAAAAATATGATCATAAATGTTATAAAAAAATGATTATGATTATGGAATAAAACAATACAATTATTTAAATCATTATATTGGATTTTTGTATATATACATATCATATCAGACATAAGGTAAGGGATAACTTAGCAAACCTAATTTTTATTAGAGATTGTTTATTTATAAGTATTTACTGGGGTATATTTATCATCCACATCAATGATTCCTAAATATGTATTTAAAAATATTCTGTATATACTTATATAATTGTTAAAAGTCAATTTTACCCATTAGTAAATTTTTACTAAATGATATGAATGGAATCTTTTTTCATTTTCAGCACGAGGTACTTTTTGATTTTTTTCGGAAAAAGTACGAGAAGAATATTTTTTTAACTTGTACGATGTGAACAATTTTTTACACTTTCATAATAGCATATTTCCTTGAATATTACCCTACAATATTACAAGTTTATTTTTACATAAAATTATTTCTTCTAAAATTATGTGTCATTTTGAAGAAGGAGAACATTTTTGAAGAAGAAAGGGTATTTTCCTCAGAAATTAATTTCAAGAGTTTTTTATCCAAATTATTTTCCATATAAGACGACACTCTTTAAATAAGGTTATATTTATATACCTATAATTACTATGATTTTATTGTGTTTATGATAGAATGTTATTTTTTAAATCCCTTTGTTTTATATCAATTATGATGGAATGATATTTAGAAAATCCATTTTATTTCAAGGGTTATGTTATGGTAAATGTTTTTTTTGTGGAACACGTAAGAATGGTTTCATTATGAGATGGGTGTAGCCTATATCTCCTTTACATTAATTGGGTAATGATTTATATCTCATGATATGGACAATACTGGAATGGAAAATAAATTGGGTTCAGTGATACAGGGTTGGAATAAGAAGTGTACTCAGTTCAGCAATGGACTTTGTCAGCTATGATGGTCCCAGTAACGAGTATTAACTAATATGAAATGATTTTATATGATTATGTTTGTATTCAATGAAATTTTATGTCTTATTTTATAGATATTGGGATTAAATTTCACTTTAATAATTTATCCCATGACATGATATTATGATCTTTTATTTGCAGGATAAGATTTTCAAATGTTTTGTTCTTATGATTATGATATGAATGATATTTCCCTTATTTAACCTTACTGATCATTTGATCTCACCCTTTCATATGTTTATTTTAACTAATTTATAAAGAAGGGTACTAAGTAAGATATGTCAAAAGGGAGTCCAGTTATGAAGAAATAAGCAGGAGATAATATTGATGATTTATGAACCAATTATTTATATTTCCTTGTTTTTAAAGACACTAAACCTATATAGTATGGACATAGTTTTGTTATGTTATGTAATAAATATTCTTCAATGTTTAAGTAATATCTATATGTAATGTATGGGTATTTATAGTTGGTATCAGATCAAAGGCATAATTAACCTTTGGAAACTAGGATGAGAGACCATTAGTAAGAACCCTAAGGATATGTCTTTGTATAGGTTACAATCTTATCCTAGTGTTTTAGAGATTTTCATAATAACATAGGATAAACCCTAAAGTGTCCTAAATATAAATTTTATTCTTGATTATGTAGTATTCCTATTATGATTAGTGTTTCTCACACTATGCTTCTTGTTTTTAGTCAATGGTTGGAACCCAAAGGAACCTTGTTAATGCTGAATGTGACAGGAAATGAAATGATTGTTCCCCTGAGTAACCAAATGTTATGGGAGGTGGAATGAAACATATTGTATCCATGATCAAAAATCTTTCTCAAGCTATGAATCATGAAGGACTTACAAACAAGCATACGAGGAAGCAACATTCTGTTGAGTCCTTCAGGAGACAACATCCACCTTTGTTCAACGAGACTTCTGATTTATTAGTGGCTGAACAATGGATCAGTACCAATGAAAATATATTTTCAGTTGTACAATATTGTGAACATGATAATGTCATCTTATCAGTATATCATTGGGAAGTAAAAGATGATCAACGGTGGAATATTATCAAGAATATGAGGCAAAGAGATGAAGTTGAGTCCATGAAATGGGACAAGTTTAAGAACTTATTTTTCAATAATTACTTTCCTTATATTCTTCAAAAAAATATGGAGAAATATTTCCTTGAAATTAATAAAAATAATAATGAAATAATTTGTACCTACAAATAAAGTTTTACAAGACATGCAAGGTATACTTCTAGAATTATTATCCAACATGAGAGTAAAATTGATCAATTATTTAGTGGCTTAAAACCAAGTCTCCATAGGGAATTAAACATACGAGACTTCAATAGCTACGAGGAAATTTTTTATGAGCTCCCAAGGTTGTGATGGAGATTGGAGTAACCCATCAGTCAAATAGGCTTGATAAGAAGAGAAAAATTTAATTCAAAGGAAAATTTAAAGACTACACTAAAAAGAAGATGAATTTTCCCTTATGATCAATGTTTGGAAGGAAACGTGGATGGAATTGTCTTAAAGGGACTAGTTAATGTATTAAGTGTGAAAAAGAAGGTTATTGGGCAGTTTAATGCTGAAGTGATGGAAAAAATATGTCTAATTATGTGAACAAAGAAAAGGCTACACAGAATGCACCTCCTACACTTCAATGTTACAAGTGCAAGGAAATGAAGAATTATTCCAATAAATTCCTGAATCCAAAGGTTATTGATGATGATCGTCATCAAAAAACTCTTAAAGTCAAATAAAAAGGAATGTCACATGAAATCACTATTAGAAATGTGGATTAAGATAATGAAGTGGTTAAAGGTACACTTACCATCCACTTTAAAGAAGAAAATGTTTTATTTGATTCTAGATCCACCCAATATTTTATTTCTAAAGAATTTTCTAAGGGTATCACGTTATTACCTCAACAATTAGATGTTGAGCTTGATATGGAAACTCCCAATGGAACAACAGTCACAGAAAAATTTTATAATTCTTACCTGGTTGAATTTTGTGGCAAAGTGCTTCCTGTAAATATTGTAATCCTTCCTATAGTGGAATTTGATGTGATTATTGTCATTGATTGACTTTCTCTATATGGAGATCATATCAATTTCCAAGAAAGGGACGTCACACTTCATATTGCATATCAATCTATGATCATCTAATGATACAATGATGAATATAACCTTACATTATAAATTTATTTTATATTATGGGTCTTGATTCCAATAAATGAAGTTTATTAATCTCAAATGGTTGGGGAGAAACTCATGATTATGAATACGCCCATTGAATGGGATTTTGATGATTTCTTTCTAGAGGAATTTCTAGGTCTTCCACCAAATAGTTATGTTGAGTTTTTAATGGAACTCAAACCGAGTGATATGCCTATTTTAAAGACACCTTATATAATGGCCCCAATTGAGTTGTAGGAATTTAATAAGAAACTCTAAGAGAATCTTGATAAGTGATTCATACGCCATAGTGTGCCACTGTAGGGAGCACCTATTCTTTTTTAAGAATAAAGATGGATCAATGAGACTTTGTAATGATTATCGAGAACACAAAAATATCTCTATCAAGAAAAAATATCATCTTCCCTACATTTATGACTTATTTGACTAACTATGTGTAGCTCAATACTTTTCCAAGATTGATATTTTTTTAGGATATCATCAATTAAGGGTCAAAAGGAGGATACACCAAAGACGACATTCTGTACAAGGTATGGAAACTGTGAATTTATAGTGATGCCTTTGGGTCATTCTAATTCCCCCCACTATCTTCATGGATCTAATGAATAGAGTCTTTAGAGACTATCTTTATCAGTTTGTGGTAGTATCTATATACGATATTCTTATCTATTAAAATAGAAAGTAATAACATGAATATCACTTTAGAAAGTTACTAAAGACTCTAATAAAGGATAATATTTATGCCAAATTTACAAAGTGTGAATTTTTTCCTCAAAAAGTTTCATTTTTGGGTCACATAATCTCTAGAGAGGGGATATCTGTGGATCCGATAAAAACAGAAGTTATTAAAAGATGGTCAAGACCAACAACGGTAACTGATATCTAAATTTTTCTTGGTTTGGATGGATATTATCAACATTTTGTGAAATATTTTTCATGATTATATAATCCACTCACCAAGTTGACTCTAAAAGGAGTTATGTTCCTTTGGATGGAGTAATGTGAAGAGAATTTCAAAGAGCTAAAAATAAGGTTATCCAGTGCACATGTTCTCACACTGACTTGTAGTGGAGAAAGGTTTGTAATCTATAATGATTCATCCAATAAAGATATGGTATGTGTTCTCATGAAAAATGATATGTTGATATCTTATGCCTCACGACTGTTGAAAATTCATGATCAAAATTATCCAACTCATGATTTGGAGTTAGCTGATGTAATCTTTGCATTAATGATATGGAGGCATTATTTTTATGCTGAAAGGTGTGATATTTATACTGATCATAAACGTTTAAAGTATATTTTCACACAAAATAAGATGAATATTCCTCAAAGAAGACGTTTGGAATTGATTAATGATTATGGATGCTCAATACATTATCACCCTAGGAAAGAGAACAAGGTGGCATAAGCTTTGAGTTGAAAACACCATTCTATCTTATCCATGATGAGGATCATGACAGATCCAATATTTATGGATTTGAAAAGGATGAATCTTGAAATTTTAATTTAAGGGGAGAAATATTTTCTTTATAGAATGAATGTTAAACCATATATAGAAATAAAGATTAAGGAGGCACTAAATGAAGTTGTAGAGTTAAAAAAATAAGGTGAGAAATGTACCTGAATTCAACTTTGATTGTGATGAAATAATAAGGTTTAAGAACCAAGTTTTTATTCCACCCATACCATAATTAAAGGAGTTATTGGATGAGGCTCATATTTCTTCATTATCTATTCACCATGGAAGCACAAATATGTACAAGGACCTGAAAGAGTACTTCCGGTGGGATGGAATGAAGAGAGATGTTTCTGAATATGTCTCTCAATGATTATTTTTTCAGAAAGTTAAGGCTAAGAGACCGAAGTCTAAGGGGATTTTTCTACCATTACCCATACCATAATTGAAATGGGAAAACATCACTATGGACTTTGTCACTGGACTTCCCAAAACATCGAAAAGAAATGATGCTATCTGGGTTATAGTTGACCATATTACGAAGTCAACACACTTTATTTCTATTGGTAAGGATTTTTATCTTGATCATATTTCCAGGATTTATGTAAAGGAAGTGGTAATATTTCATGAAGTACAAATTTACATTATATCTGATCGGGATTCTAGGTTTACCTCGAAGTTTTCGTGAAGTCTTTATCATGCTCTCGATATAGAGTTAAGTTTTAGCACTGCTTATCATCCTTTGATAGACGGTCAGTCTGAGAAGAAAATTCAAAATCTAGAAGACATGTTGAGAGCTTTCTATTTGGATTTCAAAGGTGATTGGGATCAACACCTACCTTTGGTGGAATTTTTCACACAATAATAGCTTTTACTATAGTATTCATATGTATCCTTATGAATCCCTCTATGGAAATAAGTTCATAACTATAACTTACTAGGATAAAGTTGGGGAAAGAAAGTTATTAGAACCTAATATTGTTAATGAAATGGAAGGAAAGGTTAGATCTATTCAACAACATATAAGAGTAACTCAGAGTTGACAAAAAAATTATGCTGACAACCAAATAAAATACCCAGAGTTAGAAGTAGGTGATAAGGTGTTTCTATGAATATCTCCTTGGAAGAGAGTAATGAGATTTGGAAATAAGGGAAAGTTGATCCCTAGGTATATATGTCATTTTGAAATTCTTGATTGTGTTGGGAAGGTAGATTACCGATTGGTGCTTCTAATGAATCTCTCTCAAGTTAATGACATGTTCTATATATCTCTCTAGATAATGTATATACTTGATCCTTCACATGTACTAATATCATAAGTTGTACCACTGGAGAAAGATCTTTCTTCGGAATAACAACCCATAGAGATTCTGGATCGTAGTGAAAAAGTTTTACAAAACAAGACCACTCTCTTGGTTAAAGTTTTATAGATGAATCACCAATTTGGATAAGTTACATAGGAACTCGGGGATATGATGGAGGAGAGGTATCCTTATCTGTTTGTTTCTAAGTGAAGAATTTTGAGGGTGAAATCCAGTTTAAGGGGGGTAGAATGTAACACCCAGATTTTTTATGAAATGTTTTCATTAAATAATTATTATTCTTTAGTTGCTTTATTTGCAAACAATTTTGAGTTTAAACGAACTACGAGATGACATTATTATAAAATTACATTTATAGCCTAGCTATTAGGATAGTGGGAATAATTATAAATAACTTATGAAAATTCATAGTGAATTCATTGGGTATCAATTATTTATGAAAAATATAAATCAATTAGATATTTTTAATTTTGAGTGAATTGATTTTGGTAATGAAATAAAGAGATATATATGTGTTTTATACTTAATAAAATATTTTTTATATTAATCAAATTGATATTTTAGTCATAGGGTATGAATAAAACACTATTTGATGTATAAAAACCTATTTTTTTTAAGTTTTATTTTACAGATTTGAATGGAGAAACCCTTTAAAATTACGAATCTGACCCATTAAAAAATTTTATATGTCAATATAAACATTTTTTTAAGAGGTATATAATAGGTTACTTTGGATAAATTTATAATATTTTTCTGGTAACATTCATGTTTTTATAAATAGTAAAAATATGCTAAATTTTAATAAAAAATAACTTTTTTCATTGAGAAACTTTATATAGTTAAACTATAATATTGAGTGGTTTTAACATATAAATAGAATATATTTTTATCATTAAATATAATTTATGTCATTATCATTAATTTTACATTGAATTCATAGGTAAAATCATTTCAATCTTTTGTAATGTTTTATCTTTTAAAACCCATTTTCTCATTTCAAAAAAAATATTAATTTTAAATTAATTAATGCAACTTATGTGTTTTTAATTTTGAAAAATGGACTTTGTATTTGGAATCAGTAGGTCCAAATTATGTTAATAGGCTACTTTTATTTTTGAGCATTATGAATAGTAACTTTGGTAATTATTTTTATTACCATAGTTAAAGGTAAATCAAGTAATTATGGGTAAAAATAATATTATGAAATTACATTAAAACCTAAAAAAATTATAATGTATCACTAGATTATACCATTATCATCTATTTTTTGAAATGGAATCACTTAATGGCCACTTACCTATGAATATGACATGAGTGTAATAAAAACTAATGAATGTGACAAAATGTCCCAATCTAATTTTATATAAGTATATTAATTTTAATATATGGATATATATGAAATAATATCGACTATATATAGGATATGGAAAGATAAAAAAATCAACTACATCATAGAACTTTATTTGTAATTTTTAGAGATTAAATAATTACCATTAATGATGACACAATAGTTATGTAAAAATTATTTTATTAATTGACATATCAAATAAATGGTTTTAAAAATATTAAAATAAATATAATATTAACTAATTAATGTGCTACACAAATTTTCTAGGTGAATATGAAATTCTAGTAGAGTATTAAATATTTTTTTTCAAATTTATATTTTGTGAGGATTATAATTGAAGTCAAATAAATGAATAGTTTCAAAATTTACACTATTGATATTTTATAAAAATAACATTTTATTAAAGTATCTAAAAATAATAAAAATATTTAAAAATTTAAAATTGATAATTATAAGATAAAAAATTTCATAAAATACCCATTTATAGTCAATTAATACCATATAAGTAAATATTTATAACCATCTAATATTTAGAATGTTATTACCACAATTAAAATTAAATAGAATAACTAAGTGTCAATTAAAAATATATGGTTTAAATTAGAAAATTAACTTTTCAATAATTTATTGGATAATTATATTTCAACCCTATCTCATATCATATTTTAAATTGGGAAATTTTGGAGGTTTTGGGTAGGTTTTTACTTTATTATAAATTATTATTTATGGAGTTTCCAAAAGTGTACCTCACCTCAATTATAAAAGGGAACCTCCTCCCTCATGTCTCCACTTCATTTTGAATCTTCAATATCGGCCATCCCCTACAATTTTTCCTTATTAACTTACCTATTTTCATTCTAGAGGTTCTGTACATCTTCAAAGACCAACTCTAGTTCTCTAAAAATAGATTTAGAGGAAGCACGTCGAGGAAGAGCTAATCTCTTCTACCAATTCTTTCAAACTTCATTCTTCTTATAATTTCTCTTAATTAATTGTTTATTTATAGATCAATAACATCAGTACCACTCATATAATAATATTTTATTATAAATATGAAACAACTATAGTCCACCTTCTACCCATCCTATGAAAAATGAAATCACCATGCGTGCGTGCGTATGACTTACTGTCTCCACACCATGGTGTATTCTGTTTTTTACCACCACCTTACTTGGACGAGTATAATGATGAAAATAATAACTATATATGATTATTATATTATTATATTGATTCTAAAATACTATACTCCATTCACTTTAATACCATTCAACAATTTTGGGAATGATATCATCGCTCATGTGTACGTACGGCCTACCATCTCCATAATGTGATACAGTTCATTCTACATGATCTTCATTAAAACATTATTATATAAATGAACTGAATGAATAAATATGATAAATATATATACATATATATATATATATATATATAATTCCCTAAATTATATTACTATAACCTAAAAATATGAAAAATAACTTATCTGAAAAAACATGTATAAGAACGTAAAGCTGTTAATACTCAAATAACAAGTAACAATGAAATGTTACTAACAGATGAATAAAACTATGATCATAAATGTTATCATAAAAACTATTCTGATTCTAGATTAAATAAATAACATTATTTAAATTATTATCAAGGAGGTTCAGATACATACAAATCATATCGGACCTAAGGTAAGGGATAACGTTGCAAATCTCGTTTTTATCTGAGATTATTTATTCGTCAGTATTTACTGGTGTATATTTATCATCCACATACATGTTTCCTAAATATTTATTTAAAAATATTATTTATATCTTTCTATAATTGTTAAAAGTCAATTTTACCCATTTTTATATTTTTACAAAATTTTATGAATGAAATCTTTAGTCTTTTTCGGTACAAGGTACTTTTTGACTTTTCTAGAAAAAGTACAAGATGAATTTTCTTACCTTGTATGACATGAACATATTTATATGATTTCATAATTCCTTATTTCTTTGAATCTTACCCTACAATATTATAAGGTTATTTTCACATAAAATTATTTCTTCCAAAATTGTGTGGCATTTTGAGAAAGGAAAAGGTTTTTGAAGAATGAAGGATATTTTACTTTGGAATTAATTTCTAGTGTTTTTCAAAAAATTATTTTCCATCTAAAATGACACTATTTAAATAGGTTTATATTTCTATCCTTGTTATTACTATGATTTTATTGTTTTAATGATGGAGTTTTATTTAGGAAATTCTTTTGTTTTATATCAATTGTGATGGAATGATGTTTAAGAAACCCATTTTATTTCATGGGTTATGCTATGGTAAATGTTTTTTAATGTTTTTGTGGCACACATAAGAACGGTTTCATTATGAGATGGGTGTGACCTATATCTATCTCCAATTAATTAGGTAAATATTTATATCTCATGATATATAGATGAATAGAATGAAAAAGAAATCTGGTTCAGTAATATATAGATGGAAAAAGAAGTGAATTCAGTTCAGTAATGGGATTTTTCCACCATTATGGTATCAAAAATGAGTATAGAATAATATGAAATGATTTTATATGATTATGTCTATATGGAACATAATATCATGTCTTATGTTATGACAATTGGGATTACATTTTACTTTTATGATTTATCCCATGACATGATATTATGATCTATTATATATAGGATAAGATTTTCAAATGTTATGTTCTTATGATTGTGATAATAATGATATTTCCCTTGTTTACCCTTACTAATAATTTGAGCTCACCCTTTGATATATTTTTTTCCCAAGGTCATGAAGACCATTACTAAGTAAGATATGTCCAAAAGGAGTTTAGTTATGAAGAAATAAGTGGGAGACAATGTGGATGTTTTATGAACCAGTTTTTTATGTTTCCTAGTTTCTAATGACAATAAACATATAGGGTCTTACATGGTTTTTTTATGTTATATAATAAATATTATTCAATTTTTAAGTAATAACTATATCTAAAGTGTTGTCCGTTATAGACTATTATACACGAAGACTCGGTTTTAAAACTATGGATGGCATCAAACATCTATTTAAATGAGAAAAGAGTGTAAAGGTAGGTGTAACAGGCTTCTTGGAACTATTAGTTGTTAAAATGTCATCATAGTTGGCAACATTGTATTTGACATCGACGTAAGAGATTTAGAATAATATTTTTCTAGTAGTGGTTCAGTGGTTAAACATTTTTCCAATGTGTTTTCCGATAAATTATTAGGATTTCCACCTATGAGAGAATTGGTGTTTACGATTGATCTCCTTCTAGGGACGAATACTATTTCCATTCCATATTACCGGATGAAACTAATAGAGTTAAGGGAATTGAAGGTTCATTTTTAAGACTTATAAGGCTAAAGGTTCATTCAGATGAGCACGTCTCTATGTGAAGCTCCAGTGTTGTTTGTCAAAAATTTAGATAGAAATAGTTGGTTGTGTGTGGATTATTATAATCATAACCAAGTTAAGATAAATAATAGGTATCCACTTCCACACATTGATGATCTATTTGATCAATTGAGGGGAGATCATTAGTTATCTAAGATTGACTTGTGATCAGGATATCACCAACTTTAGGTATGGAAGGAGAATTTTACAAAGGTATCTTTCAGGATAAGATATGGCCATTATGATAATGTGGTAATTCCTTTCAGTCTTATGAATACACCAATGATATTTATAGATTTTATGAATCAGATATTTCAGTGATATATGGATACTATTTGTGTGTTTGTGGATGAAATATTGGTTTATTCCAGGCTAAGGGCTACACATAAGAAACACTTGGGAGACAATGTTGGGAATCTTGAACAACTATTGGTTGTACAAAAAGTTATTTAAGGGAAAATTTTGGATACAAGAGGTATATTTCCTTGGACATGTAATTTTATAAAAAGTTTTTTTTGTGGTACCTGAAAAGATAGAGGTCATTATCTCCTGGTAACATCCAAATAATGTGTTTGATATATGTAGTTTTTATGGGATAGAAGGTTATTACTGATGTTTTGTTCATGATTTATCATGACTAGATTTTCTTATTAATGTTATGAAAAAGAATAATTTTCCTTTTCAATGGTATGAGGAATTAAAAGAGTCATTTCAAGTGATAAAATTTCTCCTTATATCAGCACCAATATTTAATTTTCTAGAATCAGGATAATGGTACGTAGTGTATTATGATTCTTTGAGATCTAGGTTGGGATGTGTTCTCAGGAAAGGAGATCATGTCATTATTTATGGCTCAATGTAGTTAATATTTCATGATAATAATTACTTAAAACATTATTTGGAGTTATTTTCTATAGTCCATGCTTTGAATACTTGGTTTCATTATCTCTTGGTTGAGAAATTTATAGTGTTTATAGATCATAAGATCTTTAAGAATGTTTTCTAAAAATAGGATTTGAATACGAGACAAAGCATGGAGTTTCTAAAAATATTTGAATTGGACTTGATTCATACACCAGGTAAGGTAAGTTTAGTGGAACATGAATTAAGTTGAAATTCATTTTCTCAAATAGAGAAAGAAGCTTTAGATGAGTGGCATTTGACCTCAGTCCAAGCTGACACAGACATGGAATATGAAGACCATGATGAATCTATGTCCATATTCCTATTTTTTTGTTCCTAATTTATTATATATGGTTAAAAAGGCACAGAAATATGATGCATATTGTGTGGCTATAATATCAAAACTCAATAGTGGGGAGACTATTGGTGTATGGACTCAAGATGAGAGTTCAGTGTTGTGGTTCCGAAATCGGATGGTCATACCTATGGATTGTTAGGAACAAATTGTTCATTCCTACCACCATTAAAGATGGAATGTTCACCCTGTAAAATAGAATATGTATAAGTAATTAAAAGTACATTTTTAGTGGGTCTGTATGAAAATTAAGGTAGCTGAATTTGTTTCAAGATTCTTAACGTTTATGTAAGTTAAGTCCAAGCATCAGCGACCTACATGTATTTTTGTAGTATTTAACTATTAATATATGGAAATGGGAGAAAATAGATATGGATTTTTCAATAGGTATCTCAAGAATGATTTGGAAATAGGATTCCATATGGGTGATAGTGGATCAACTCACAAAGTTGGCCCATTTAATCCCTATTTTTAAATATCATATGATGGAGGAATTATCAAAAATCTATATATGAGAAGTGATATAGAGGCATTGAATTACTATTTCAATATTTTCATATAGATATCTGAGGTTTATGAATCATTTATGGAAATACTTATAGAAATACCTTAGGACTCAGTTGATAATGATTATGGATTATCATCTTCAGATGGACGAACAATATGACCGGATGATACAAACATTGGAAGACAAGTTTTGGGCTTGTTTAATGGATTTTATGGATCATTGGGGTAACATGTTTTATTAGTGGAGTTATCATATAATAAAATCTATCAGGCCTCAATACATGTAGATACCTTTGTATCATTGTATATGTGTCCTTGTCATTCTCTACTTTTTTTGGTGTAGATAGGTAAGACTTCATTAGTTAGGATGAGCCTTGTCTAAGAAAATGTGGATATGACTTAGTTGACCAGGAAATGGATGGAGAAAACAAAAAGTTTTCAAAAATCATATGAAGATTATCATAAATAGTCATTATCATTTTATGTGAGTGATCATGTGATCTTAAAGATCTCTCTAAGGGTTGAGAATCATCACTTTGGAAACTAGGGAAAGTTATATGCTCGATACATATGCACTTTTGAGATAGATGAATTGGTTAGTGAGGTGAAATATTAGTTGGAATTTCCCCCATAGTTAATTGTTGTGTATAATTTTTCTTTCATGTATCATAGTTGAAAAAGTTTTGGCCTGATCCTAGCAGTGAGATTTTATGGGATCATATTAGCCTAGAGTTAGTTTCTTTATTGGTTCACATGCCAATGAGGATTGTAGACAATAAAGAGAAAGTCTTATATGGAAATATCATGAGTCTATTATGTATTTTGTCGAATCATGGTCAGATTTGGTAAGAGACTTGAGAACACGAGAAAGAGTTGAAAGAGAAATGTTCAGAACCATTTTGGGTCAGTGAAGGTTTTCTTCTTTTTAGGGATGAAAAGGATAATGGTGGGGAGAATGTAGCACCCCCAGTTTCTAATATGTAAAACTTTATTTATTTTTTAGGTATGCAAAGTATATGGGTGAAGTTTGATAGAGTATAAATAACTTTTGGAGTGTTTTGGGTATTTTTTAAGTCTGCACTATTGGTACATGATTTTCTAAAACTGTTCAACACGTATAGGAAACTGTGAACTAAGTGAAAATGGTTAAAAATAAGGCGCATGTGTGATACACAAGTTACCCAAACCATGTCTCTGGCAAGTAGAAACTATGAAACGAGAGACATTGGGATTTTTCGTGACTTCCCATAGTTTGGAAACAAAGAAATCCAACCATGCAAGTTTCATCCTTGTGCCAGTGGATGTTGCATGGTTAGCACACAATTTTCTTAACCATGTGCCAAACTATGACCGAATTAAAGGTGAGATCCTAAAATTGTGGATATCACACATTTTTACATATAAATATGTTTTTCTTCTTACTATGTTTGAATAAATAGTTATTATATCTTCCCAAATACTATAGAAGCTTCTCCCATCGATTCATAGGTGATCTGAAGGCTTTTTTTAGTGATTTAAATCCATATTATCATGGTAAGTGATCTATCTTGGTTGTTTGTGGGAGTTTTTCTTATATCCTATTATTTATATGTAAAGACCCGGAAATTCTGTGGAATTGCTTTTAAATACACGAGAATTTTACGAGTCTGCGGTTTCTGACGATACTTGATTCTGAGGCCCGGTGTGCCCGAAATCAATTTTTGAAATTTTGTTTGGGTATGTTCAGTAAATGTAAGAGCGGGATTTTGTACCTTTTGAACCGGTGCTCGGAATTGAAATCTGAGGGCACCGTTGAACTCACAGCACCGATTTTTACTTAAGGAGACCTTTACCGCAGTTGCATTTTATTGTGATTGGGAGTTAATTTCATGGGGTTATAATTGAAATTAAATAAAAATTGGTGTAACACATTTTTATTTGAATGGAAGTTAATTCCTCCAAGGGTAAGTCAGAGGTGGGTCCCACCCCCACAAAACCTCCCATGGGAGGATATTATGTGGTAGGGCCCAAACGAGCATCAAACCCCTCAACTCCCACTGAACTCCCCTTTAACACTTGATCTCCCAAATTTATGGTGGAGCCTTCCCACCTTCTCCTTAATGGTTCCAACACAATTAATTAATGACTTAATTAATTAATTTGAGTGTTTGAATTCTTTTGAATTCATTATTCAAACATTAAAATAAGTGAAGATAATCTTTTATTTTGGGTTGGCCTAATCACTGGAGATCTTGGGAGAAATCTTGAAAGAACACCATCCTCTTGACAAAGAACGCTCCACATCTCTGAAGAACGTGAAGGAACATCTTCTACCTTCTTCAATCAAAGCAAGGAAGGGAATCACCACCGCCCACGAAGTACACCGAGGGCATCATCTCGACTCGACTTCACCGAGATCTACTTCCTCCGACGTTGATGGAACGACGTCCGTCTTCCCTAACTCGTCAATGTGAAATGAAAAATATGAGGTAGGGGGGATTTGGATTATTTCTATGTATGAATTATATCATCATTCTTTGAAGATTACTTGGGTTCGACGGTGGCCAATTGATATCACCTAACATGGAGGGCGTGGTCCGAACAAACACGGCCCGACGTCCCTCCGTTGAATCTTATTTGGTTAACATCAGAGGCGGAGCTGAAATGGAGCGGTCCAGTCGAACCACGCCGGAGAAGAAACACGATGGATGAAAGAGGAACCGCGGCCGGGAGGGACGCGACAGATAAAGAAACATGACGCCTTCACGCCACACGAAGGGAAGAAAGACCGCAGCAACGTCACGCCGCGGAAGAGGTGTAGAGGCGGCCGACCGAGCTAGCCTCCATGGAACCGTACAGCGGAACGACCGACCGGCTGACCGGCCGGCCCACTGGAAGACTGTTGTGCCCGTATGCGCCACATGGAGGAGGATTGCAGCCCGCATCCGGGGGCCGCTCGGCTGGAACAATCGGCCAGCCACCTATCGGCCGGGATGAAGAACCGTGTCGCCCACAGGCTCCATATGGAGGAGGATGCGTCCTACATTCGTGGTCCGCTCGGCTGGGCGAACTGGCCGGCCGCATGCCGGAAGGGTTGGATAACCGCGGCCCGCAACGTGGGATGTGTGCACCGGGCCGAACCGGCCAGCTATGGCCGACCGGGTAGAGGAGGAGGCGGTGCCGCTTGGCACTACCAAGAAACCTCTCATGAATATGGAACTGTCATAATGAAGCACGCATGTGTGGATGTGTGGATGTGTATTAGGATTGCGATATTTCAAATGGGTTTTTAAGGGGATGGGAAAACATTCTTGGTATCTTTTAATGGAAAATGGGTTTTCTTTGGAAAACTATATTTCTTATAAATAGTTTAGGTTTTGATATAAATTTTTTTATAAATTGTTTTATATAAACTATTTTAAATAAATGTTTTATCTTGGTCTATCCTAGTGGTTTTATTAGGGAAGTCGTTGGGGAAAATATACATAGTTTCATTACTCACCCATGATTTATAGCTTTAGTGCTTTGTAAAATATGGTTTACTAGGATGTAACGCCCCGACCCCATAAACCCGGAGCCGGTGCATTATTTTAATGCATTGGCATGATTACATGGAATCAAGTCCCAAAGGGTCGATCATTTTAACAGTCTTGGAAAATAGATTAAAATACATGAATGTTACATTACAAGTTCAAACATAAAATACAACATGGATAATAATTTTATAATTCCATTATTCCGTTAGCATAACTATGCATATCAACCACAATACACTTCTTGGAATCCTCGGAAAACAAAACATAAGAAAGGGGTGAGATCAGATTCTTGATAAGGGTAAATAATTTATTGGAAGCTATAAACATTTAAGGCAAGATGTGTAATAAAAACAACAACCTTTTAAGCATGAAATTGAACATAATATATCAAAAATAAATCAAACATTACTATATACACAAGAACATGGATATTATACTAGTTGAATAATCACCCGTAATACTTAATTTCATAATGTGGGAATAAATAATGCAGGACATCATAACCACATAGTCAAGGCCTCGTGCCAAGACTTCAAATAATTTTTTTCAAGGACTTGTGTCAAGAAACTAATTTGTCTCATGAGACCTACCTATGCATCAAGGTGCTACAATGGGCCCTGCCTGTCACTTACTAAGTTCAATTTATTCCTTATATGTAAATGTTGAAACGTAACATATACATTTTTATTAAAAATATCATACTAAATTTCAATAATTTAACTATAAACCATTAATGGTATAAAAATAACACATCCATAGTCAAAAATACCATAAATTATTCAATAAAACATAGAATATTTTATTATAATAAATCAATCTCAATCAAGAATAATATCTAGTAAAAAATATTGACATAATTGAAAACGACCAGTAAAAATATTTGATAGAAAAACCCTTTTTTGTGAAATCATTTAAAAGTCACACATTTATAAAGGAATAAATTTAAAATATATTTTTTAATTAAAGTTTCCCACACCAATTTGAAACTTTTGAAAGTAATTAACATTTTAAAACAATAATGTCAACAAAAATAAATCCTTAAAATCATTTTGAAAACATGGACATTAATTAAAAAGATTTAGAAACATAAATCATTAAAAAAATTCAAATGATGATCTTGGTAAATAGTCCCTAAAAAAATAAAATATTCATTTTGGAAGCATTTTTATGAAACATGGATAGGGATGATAAATATGTCCCAGTAAATACTTACACATAAATAATCTCTGATAATAATGAGATTGAGGAATTAACACTTACCTTGTACTTTCCTTAAGTTTAGGGTATGTTTAGACTTATGTATAATTACCATAGTATGTTATTAAATTATAACAGAACCATATTAATATTTATGATATCATATCTGATTCATTTATGACTTCATACTACCCATTTAATAATAATATCCATGTTAAAGTAACATTTTGGGTAATAATTTATTTCTTTATCGTACGTGTTTTAACTTGTTATTCTTGATCGTATCACTTAGATAATGATTTAGAATATAAAAAATGATTTATACATCATGTAAATTCAGAATATAAATATGTATATTAGATAGATAGAAGATATGGAAACACCGTTCAGGGAGACAGTAGTCTGTACGTACGCATGAATGTTGTTTCCGTTTTCTTATCGTATAGTATAGAATTAAGTAAACAAAATATATTTATCTACATAAATATATATTATTATAGTAGAAATTGTATTTCATATATCTCATTCTTAATCAATATATATATATATATAAATAAAAATCTTGAAAGGTGATCATTGAAGATGAATCTCATCGCGTCATGGAGATGATAAGTCATACGTATGCACGAGAGACAATATCATTCTATCAATGGTAAAACTGTGTTTAATTGGATGTTATATTATATATAAAGAATAATTAACATGTTATATTCATTATTTAAATTAATTGTGCTCATATTTATACCCATCCAAATAATGTAGTGTGGAATAACAAACTACACCACGACACGGAGACAGAAAGTCGTATGTATGCACATATAGTGACTTTGTCATTCATAAGATGGATAGAATAATGAATATGGTTGTAAAATATTTATAATAACATCTCAGTATGTATAATTTACTAGAGTTTTTATTTTGGTATATAAACAACAAAGAAAGAGGAAGTGGAAGAAGAAAAGAACTTTGAAAGATGTGATGAAGTAATTACATCTTCTTCATGTGTTTCCTTTTGATTTGGACAAAAGGTATCCTTAGGGTGGATTTAGAATAAAGTTAAGGACTCTAAGTTAATGTGAGGGTAGTTGGGTGGATATTTGAGTAGGGTTTTTTCTATCCAAATGGATATGGAGGTGTGAAATTAAGAGAGGTGGATGTACCCTTTTATAAGAGAGGTGTGGGTCACTTTAGAAAAAGCTTGAAATATTATTTTATTATAAAATTATTTTCGGTTTCTAATAGCTCCAAATGGATTTATTTTGGGTATAATGTCGTGATTGGTTAAAAACATCTCAACCAATAGGTTTTAGACATGTTTAGGTCATCATATTAACCTTATCTGTTAGATTTAACTCTTAGTTAAATACTTTAACATTTAGCATGTCTTCTTGTATTTTTATATTACATGGTTAATAAAATTTCTATAAAACGACAAGAGAAACTAAAGTGTTTATTTAATGACATATATATATAATTATATAAGTCCTTTTATCTAATCTTATATTTTTAGGACTATTATATAATTTAATAAAATAGAAATGTTTTTAAAAACTCATTTATGTCAATTTTGACACAATTTAGTATTTGGTTTTTTTGAAAGTCATAACAACATGATTACTTCGAAACCAATTCATTTAATAAACCCTAATATGTCATATTAACCTAGAAAATTAGTGGAATATATCAAAAGTATAAATTTACAATTATTTTAATATTTATAACATAAATTATTTTAGTCTTTCATTAATTAGGTAATTACTACATCATCATTGTGTCATAAATAAATTTAATTATTCAATGTCTAAAAATTATAAATAAAATACCATGATGTATTAAATATTTTTATATTTATAATTAATATTTAAAGTCGAATTTATATTATCTATATCCCTATATTAAAAATGTTTTAGTTATTAAACATTGAATTTAACACTTTTAACTCTTCATTAAATAAAATATAATAAATGTCCTAATCTAATAAAAGTGGATAAAAAAGGATCATAGTTTTTTCCTAAGGTTGATTTTGGTCGAAATACACTTATCCAATTCAATTAGGACATGTGTTAGGGTACATATAATATCATTTTTACCTTTAATTATCATATTTTCTTTTAACTGGGGTAAATAAAATTAAAAAGTTACTATTAATGAAATATTATTTTCATTTTACTAAACCACATTTTACCTACTGTTTTAAACATTTTCTCTTTTATTTTTGAAATTTAATTCATAGAAGCGGTAAAATTATGTTTTATGCAAATTTTCAAATGTGCCTTGAAGGTGGGTAATAGACATTAAATAGTTCAACAAAATTTTATATATATAATCTTATTATATAATGAATCCAATGAATTAAATTGGAATAATATAGGTATTATTTATCTATTTTGAATTTAAAATAAATTTGAATAAAAATATTAATTATTTAAATAAAAAGTCAGTTTTTAAACAATAAGGTAGTGTTTTTCACTATTCATCACAAATTCAAAGTTTTCAGAAAAATACCTAAAATTTACTGTAAGATAATTTTGATATTCCAAATTAAAAAATAATGTCTATTTCTCCAAATTTAAAACATATAAGTAACATTAACTAATTTAAAATTAATTTCCATTGTCAAAACCAGAAAGCAGGTTTTTTAGAAGTAAAAACTATCAAAAGATAGACATGTGTTTATGTCCAATTTAAATATGAAATTACTTAAAAATGACCTAAATTATATTAAATGAAAAAATATAATCTAAATTTACTTTAAGACCACTCAAATTCATAATTTAAAACTACAAATTATTTCAATTAAAAAAGTTGTTTTCAATTAAAATTTAGTATTTTTCATTATTCATCAAAATATGAAAGTTATTAGAAAAGTACCAAAAATTTATCCAAACTAAAGTATTTTTTCCCTCTTCTAAACAAGAACTTAATTTCATTAATTTCAATATATAAAAGTTTAAAATATTTTATTTAAAAAGGGTTCTCAATTAAAAGGTGGAAAACTGCATTTTTTGAAAAATACATCTTTTATCCTAAAAATTGAATTTGTCCGTATATTATGTCTAAGAAACAAAAAATATGAATGTTAAAATTATATAGGATATATATAAAAGTCAAAATGTGGTTAATAATAATCATAAATTCTTTTTAAATAGCCAGTATAATAGGTTGTGATGCGTTCGAACTCGGTTTTACATGTAGCGCAAGTTATTGAATTACTTTAAAGAGATAGCATACTATGAAATCTTGGGGTGTTACATTATACCCTCCTGTAATAAATTACATCATCACAATTTTAAATTGTTCATCAAAAATAAATGTTTAATATAGAAAATACCTTTTTGGAAAACCAACAATAGAAATAGGGTTAATAAAATTTAGTCTTAATAAGAGGGAAAGGGAAATGAAAAATACACCACAAAATTAGGGTTTTGAATAGGAGAATCTTTTTGGAAATTATAGACACATAATTAAAATAAAAATAATATTTATAGGGAGTTATTTAGGTTATAAATCAGAAACAAGTGAACAATAAATGGAAAATTGAGGGCCTCAAAGCCATAAATCTATGATAATTTAAAATATCATCGGTTAAAAAAATGTATTAGGATAACAATTTTTTTTGTTTTAAGTTCCTTTAACTAATGTTTAAGAAATAATTTCTTCATCGAATAAGGAAAAAAACATGACATGTAAAGTTCTATCCTTTAAATAGTTTCTACTACAAACTCATCATTCACTCCAAAAAGATAATAGAACTCAAAAAATATTCTGTTTAACCTAATTTTATAGGGTTTAAAAAATGAATTTATAATTCATATTTAATACCATTTAAAAAAACTAAATTATACAAACTAAGACATCACATATGCCAGTGGTAGGTGATACACCCTTGTCGGCCTTCGGTTGCGGGTTCAAGTCTCTTGAACTTTCCAGACGTGACGGGTTGTCACATGACCTCCGGGTTTTCCTTTTTATAACAATCCCAAAAAAAATATTTAGAAAGTATTTAACCTTAAAAAACATCATCTAATGTCAAAATTAATCCATTCTAACCTTTTGACTTATCCAAAATACTTCAGTCCAAATTCACAGTCGAAAATTTATAAAGAAGGTCATATAACATACATGTGAATATCTTCATTTTGTATTCTCTTAAAACTTGGTAATAAACTGAATTACCAGAAAACCATATTTAATAAATTAATTCTTCTTAATTCCTAATGTAAAACATAGAATACTGGATATACTCCTTAAATACAAAAAATGTTGAAAACTCCCACAATGATTGAATAAACAAACAATTAATTAGTTTCAAGGTAGATAAGAATATCCAATATAATTTGTCCAAATAAATTATAACTGTTTCCAAAATCATTATCTCAGTTCCAGAAACATATTAAGGGTTATATTTCACCCAAACATATATTTTTCAAAATGTTTAACTTCCTATTGAGTCACTCTTCTTAGAACCATATAATCTTAAATAATAATGAAATAGTACTGTAGTAACATACTTATTTATTTCCATAATTCATATTACAATTACATCATTGATACAACACTCAAATGACATAACATAAGAACACTAGTAATTCCTAATCATCTGTGGTATTATCATAACTTGATTATTATCCAATAGCATCATTTTGGCCATACTCTGATGATTTGTACATTTATTTGTGTAGTGTACCAACTCCTTGTAGATGATGCATAGTACATTTGAAACATTTTTCTTACCCTTGCAATAACAAAGTTGGTGTCATTTTTCTCCACACTTATAAAAAAATACCATTCACTTCAAGAACTTTTGAGGGTGATTCTTTCCATAGTTATCACGTATGGGAAAATCTTTCTTTCCTTTTTTCTCATTATCAATATTTCTCTCTACCATCCTCTTATTCTCTATCTTCCCTTCAAATCCATACGACTTAGATAATTCTATACTTATCTTATTAATAGATGATACTATTTCTTCATATGATGTATATATGTGGGAGAATATTTCCTTTCTACACATTAGCTTAATACCATAAAAGTTGTGATCCTTCTTACTCTTTCGATCAAGCATATTGCTGGAGTTCTTATTCCATACACATAGTACCATTTCTAAATGACGACATACACTAGGTTAGATCATATCATAATTTAAAATCCAAAAACTAGAAAAATTATCAATATTGATTGAATATTTTCACACATCTAGTCTCATAATCATAAAAATGGTCTCATTGATAACATATTTACTCATAAATCCTTCATAATGGTTTATAAATAAAATGTGAATTATCCTAAGCATATCCACTAGGAGTGTTAAACTAGGTGCGCAGTAAGGCCCGTTGTCATGTACCAGGATACCCCAGGTCAAGCCTAAAACTACTTGTCGGTGTTTTCACTCCTAGGAACATCTTTTCCAGAACCACGTCCACTTGTAGTATTTATATAGGGATGTATTTCATGTAAAACACGCAAAAAATCAACAATAAATTTTTTTGGATGTACTTCTATACTAATCCTCAGAGTCTATCTTAAGGTAATGTTTTCTAATTAGAGTTTATCTAAATATAGTATCCAAGGTTATTTCTAAAATGCCTCTAATACCAACTGTAACTCCCCATCCCCAAAATCCTAGGTCCGGTGCATTATTTTAATATATTTTCATGATTTCAAGGAATCAAGTCCCGAAGGACCGATTAGAATAGTAGTATTGGAAAATAGACTACATACATGAATGTTACATTACAATTTCAAACATAAAATACAACATATATAATCCTTTGATAATTCCATTATTACCATAGATTAAACCTATATATCAATCATAATTCACTTCTTGGAATCCTGGGAAAACAAAACATAAGAAAGGGGTGAGCTCAGATGCTCAGTAATGGTAAATAATTTAGCAGAAGGTATAAACTTTTAAGGCAAGCTATGTAATAAAAAAACATCCTTTTAAACATAAACTTGAACATAATATGGAAAAAATAAATCAAACATTACCATATACGCATTCACATGGATATTCTAATAGTCTAATAATCACATGTAATAACTAATTTCATAATGAGGGAATTCATAATGATAGACATAATAACCACATAGTCAAGGCCTTGTGCTAAGACTACAAATAATAATTTTGTCAAAGACTTGTGATAAGACACTAATTTGTCTTATGATACCTACCAATGCATCGAGGGGCTATAGTGGGCTCCACCTATCACTTACTAAGTCCAATTCATTCCTCATATGAAAATTTTTAAACATAACATAAACATTCATATTAGAATTAGAATATGAAATGTCAATACTTTAACCATAAGAAACGAATGGTATAAAAATAGTACATCCATAGTCAAACATATCATAAATCATTAAATACAACATATAAGATTTTATTGTACTAAATAATCCTAAATCAAGAATAATTTACAGTAAAGGATGTTGGCATGGTTGAAATTGATGAGTAAAACTCTTTGAGAGAAATAACCCTTCTTTTTTGAAATCATTTAAAAGTCACAAATTTATAAAGGAAGACATTTAAAATATATTTTTTAATCAAAGTGTGCCATACCAATTTAAAACTTTTTAAAGGAATTAACATTTTAAAACAATCATGTTCATTTAAATAAATCCTTAAAATCATTTTAAAAATATGGACATTAATTAAAAATATTTAGAAACATAAATAATTAAAACATTTAAAAGGATGATATTGATAAATATTACCTTCCAAAAAAACATAAAATGTTCATTTTGAAAACATTTTTAGGAATCATGTACATGGATGATAAATATGTCCTAGTAAATACTTACACATAAATAATCTCGAATAATTATGAGATTGAGGAATTAACCTTTACCTTGTACTTTCCTTTAGCTGAGGGTATGTTTAGCCTCCCATATATTGACCATATCATGTTATTAAATTAATCCATAACCATATTAATATTTATTATATCATATATGATTCATTTATGACTTTATACGACCCATTTAATAGTAATTTTCATGTTAAAGTAACATTTCAGGTAATAATCGCTTTCTTTATCATACATGTTTTATCTTGTTATTCTTGATCATATCACTTACTAAATTATTAATAATATAAAACATGATTTATATATCATATATATTCAGAATATAAATATTTATAATAGATAGATATATGAAATGGAAACACTGTTCATGGAGACTGTAGTTCATACGTACGCATGAACAATGTTTCTGTTTTCTTATCGTATAGTATGGAAGTAAGTAAAAGAAATATATTTATCTACCTGAATATGTATTATTCTAGTAAAAATATTATTTAATACATCTCATACTTAATCAATACATATATATTTATAAAAAATTCTTGAATGGTGATCGTTGAAGATGAATCTTATCGCATCGTGGAGACGTTAAGCCGTACCTACGCACGAGCGATGATATCATTCTATAATGGGTAAACCAGTATTTAATTGGATGGTATATTATATATAAAGAATAATTACCATTTTATATTTATTATTTAAATTAATTATACTCATTATTTTACCCATCCAAATAATGTAGTGTTGAATAAAAAACGACACCACAACGTGGAGATGGTAAGTCGTATGTACACACGTATGTTGACTTTGTCATTCATAGAATGGATAGAATAATGAATATGGTTGTACCATATTTATAATAACATATAATTATGTATAAGGTACTGGATTTATTATTTTGTTATAGAAACCACAATGAAAGACGATGTAGGAGAAGAAAATAACATTGAAAGATGTGATGAAGTAATTACCTCTTCTTCAGGTGTTTCCTTTTGATTTGAACAAAAGGGCGATTTAAGATGGATTTATGATCAAATTAAGAAATATTGGATTAATTTAGTATAGTTGGGAGGATATTTGAGTAGGGTTTTTCAGAGAAAAATGTCTTGTAAGGTGTGAAATTAAGAGAAGGGGAAGTACCCTTTTATAAGAGTGGTGAGGGTCACTTTAGGAAATGCTTGAAATATTATTTTATTATAAAATCATTTTCAGTTTATAATATCTAAAAATGGATTTATTTCAAGGATAAGGCGGGGATGAGTCGAAAAACTCTCAAACAAGAGGTTTTAGACATGTTTTAGTCACCATATTGACCTTATCTTTTAGATTTAACTCTTAGTTAAATAGTTTAACATTAACATGTCTTCTTGTATTTTTATATTACATAGTTAATAAACATACTATAAAATTACAAGAGAATATAAAGTGGTTATTTAAGGAAATATATATCATTATATATGTCCTTTGAATGAACCTTAGATTTTAGGACTATTATATAATTTAATAAAACAATATTTTTTTAAAAAACTTTTTTATGTCAATTTTGAAACTATTTAGTATTTTATTTTGTGAAAGCCATAACAACCTGATTACTTCGAAAAAAATTCATTTAATCAACCCTAAAATATCATATTAACCGAGAACATTCTTTTAATGCATCAAAAGTGTCAATTTATATTTATTTTAATATTTATAATGTCAATTATTGTAGTCTTTCACTAATAAGGTAATTACTACATCATCATTATGACATAAATAAATTTAATTATTTAATATCTAAAATTTATAAATAAAATACCATAATGTATTAAATATTTTTATATTTATAACTAATATTTATAGTCTAATTTCTTTTATGTGTAACCCTATATTAAAAATGTTTTCATTATTAAACTTTGAATTTAACACTTTTAACTCTTCTTTAAATAAAATATAATAAATATCCTAATATAATCCATGTGGATCAAAAAGGATCATATTTTTGTCCTAAGGTTTATTTTGGTCGAAATAAACTTATCCAATAGAATTAGGACATGTTTTAGGGTAATTATAATATCATTTTTACCTTTAATTATCCTATTTACTTTTAACCGTGGTAAATAAAATTCAAAAAGTTACTAGTCACCATGAATTATTTTCATCCTACTAAAAAAAATTTTACTTAATAATTTCAACCATGTCTCTATAATTTTTTAAATTCAATTCATAAAAGTGGTAAAATTATATTTTATGCAAATTTTCAAATGTTCCTAGAAAGTGGGTAAAAGACGTTAAATAGTTCAATAAAATTTTATATATCTAATCTTAATATAAAATGACTCAAATGAATTAAATTGTAATAATAAAGGTTTTATTTATCTATTTTGACTTTAAAATAAATTTAAATTAAAATATTAATTATTTAAATAAAAATTTGGTTTTAAACAATAAAGTAGTGTTTTTCACTATTAATTAAAAATTGAAAGTTTTCAGAAAAATACCAAAAATTCACTCTAAGATAATTTTGAAATTAAAAATTCAAAAATGATTTATATTTTACCAAATTTAAAAATTATAAGTTAAATTAATTAATTTAAAATTAATTTTTGTTGTCAAAACCAGAAAGAAGGGTTTTAAGAAACAAAAACTATCAAAAGATTGATATGTGTTTATGTCCAATTTAAATGTGAAATTACTTAAAATGGCCTAAATTTTATTAAGTGATAAAAATAAAATCTAATTATACTTTAGAACCAATCAAATTCATAATTTAACACTATAAATTATTTCGATTAAAATAGTTGTTTTCAATTAAAATTTAGTATTTTCACTATTCATCAAAATATGAAAGTTATATGAAAAGTACCAAAAATTTAGCCAAACTTAATTTTTTTGTCCCTAATATAAATAAGAATTCAATTTCATTAAATTTAATATATAAAAGTGTCAAATATTTGATTTAAAAGGGTTCTCCATTAAAAGGTGGGAAAATAGCTTTTTTAAAAAAATACTTCTTTTATCCGAAAAATTAAATTTGTCCTTATATTACGTCTAAGAAACACAAAATATGAATGTTAAAATTATATAGGCTATATATAAAATTCAAAATTTAGATAATAATATTTATAACCACTTTTTAAATGGGTATTTTGATAGGTCGTGATGCGCTCGAACTCGGCATTGCGTGTAGCGCAAGCTATCGAATTACTTTAATGAGATAACATACCTTGAAATCTTGGAGTGTTACATGGGACATGGGAAATGGTAAAGTATCAAACATTTTTATTACAAATTATTGATAATTGGGCTACTTTGTGGAGATGGAGCATGGATCATTTTGGAGCTTTGGAGTTTGTCTGTGTAGTCTTTGTATTTTGATATTTTTTTCTTCTTCTATACACTTTTATATTGTAGTATTCCACTATAGTTCTTGTTTTATTTTTATTTAAATATAAATGGTCTTCCATTGAGTTATTATACATTGAGATCATTCATCATGTAGTGGTTTTGGTTATGTGATTTTTAGTTCGGATGTTTTATATTCAAAGGGAAAATCATTCACCATCAGTTAATGAATCCCTTGGCATTTATTTCTTTCCCTTGGCACCTTGGGGGTGTATATTAAGTACAAGCAATGTTCCTATGTATTATCAAGCCAGTGGTGAGGGGAGGGATGTTACAATTTAATAAATAAATATTATATGTTATGATATATATGATTATGGTTCTATAATACATGTATAAAAAACTATATTTATTATACTAGATGCTCGAATTGTTCTGAAGAGAGATGAAACTTTAGGTAATGGATTTCTAGTCCTAATTTTATTTCAAAGATACATATTCCATATTCCCATTCATTTCTTTTTTTTTGTCTTATATACTTCCCTATAAAATTGTATATCATTAATCTCTTTATATTCATTATATGAAAAAATTTATTTTATTCTATTCTTTCATAGGTATAAGATTCAAAATATACCAAATTTTTAAGGGTTTTATGTTAAAATATCATAGTTTCTAAGGATTTAATATTATTATGTCTTCAATGATAAAATATTTTGATATTAATATAAAAAAATAATTAATTTTTTTTATCCTATACTAATTTATGGATATTAAATTTTTTCCTTTCATTTAATAATCATGCGGCTAAATGAATATTTTTAAGGAAATCTGAGTTTATTTCTCTCTTTTATTGAAAACCCATTTTCTTCTATATCCATGTTATCTAAAAATATTTTAAATAATCTTTTTAATACTATCATATGATTTTTCCAGATATTTTTACACATCATTTATTATTATTTTAAATGGTTTAAAATCAATCTTCTTGTTGTTTTCCAAATGAGGTTCATTTTGACAATTTTTACAAAAGTGTGAATGAAAAGTTTTCTTTTAACTTATACAATGTGAAAATAATTATCTACCCACATAAATAATAAATTCATTGATTCTTACATTAATTTTTTACAAGTTTATTTTTAATGAATTTTTTTTCAATAATATTTTGTATTTTTTTATTTTAAATAAATAATTATAAACTTTAAAGGGTATTTTTCTCGAGAAATGCTTCATGTGATCTTTTAAAGTTACTTTTCTTATTGGATGAACTAATTTTTTATTACTTAGTAATTAATAGGGATACCCTCTTTATTATTTCTCTATATGGTTTATGATTATGATGATGAGATATCCATGAAACTAATTTTTTTAACAATGGGTTATTCTATGATGAATTGACTAAATTTTTATAAAACTCATTTTTTCTCCATGGTATACGAATGATGAAATTTTTATGAAACTCATCTATTTTTTCATGGGTTAGGACATAATAATGGTTTTATGGTATCATTAAACACTTATTTATGATTTTAATTATGTTAATTTTTGGACTAAAATTATAAATCTATATAATGCATTGGGTAAATACGGAAGAATAAGGAGATAAATATATTAGGCATGAACCAGATTTCATGTTTACAAAGTTATGAGTGGAAATTGATTCAATGATTAAATTATAATTTAAAATTATGTATATTTAATTATTTTCATTGGATATATTATAACTGAATTCATAAATTATTTGAAAATGACTTTTAAATAGAAATTTTATTTTACTACCTTCATTTCGTATAAATTGATGGTCTTTTTCCAAATCTATTATTTACGAGTTTATTATCATTAATTCTATCAACATAATTCATTTTTATATGATTAATGATATATATAACACTCTATAATTTATTTATACATTACTCCATGTCCATATTTTCACATCCCACTAATGTTATCCAACTTAGAATCCTATTTATGTTTTATTCTATATGACCGTTGTATTTCCCTTTCCCTCTTTTCTAGAAAAAGTTTTATTAACCATTTTTATCTAGGATTTCAACAAATTAATTATAAAATATAGAAACATTTTATTATCAATATCATGTTCAAATTTTTAGGGATAAATTTATTAAAAGGGGGAAGTAACACGCTAACATTTTAAAAGAACACTATGTTTGATAGTTTGAAAAATATGTATCACCAAGCTTAAACAAACCAAAAATTATTATTATGATTGTTATAACATAGCCATTTAATTGGAAGGTGTGAATATATGTAAATAAATTATAAAAATATGTAATGTTCATAACAAATAAAAATGATTTGATAGATTCATTATCATTAAGCAATCAATTTTTGGTAGAACCATTTTTTTAAAATATATTTTCTTCAATTTTTTGAGAGAATATTCTAAATAATTTTTGAAAAATTAGAATTTTTATTTGATAAATATAATATTATTTTTTTAAATAATTATATCAATATTTTCATAAGGTGAATTTTTATTATTTTTTGGATAGTTTTATTTTTTAAGGAATTGTGAAAAATAATGATTTTTATTGAAAACTGAATTTCTATTAAAATAATTTAAAAAGAAAAACATTAGTTTAAAGATAATTTTAAAAAATATTCTGTTAAATTATAAATAGTCACATTATTTTTAATGGAATCAATTTTTTTCTTGAATTAGTTATAAAAACATTTTTTTACTTTAAAGGTACGCTTTTTGAAAGAAATGTTTTTATTGTTTTTTAAATTTTTACATTAAATTATTTTATTCCACTTCTAGTTATTGAATAATAAAAAATGGATCCAATATTTGGAACCAGGTGGTATATTTTTTTTAAATATAACCCTTGTAATTTAGGACATTATGAATTGTATCCTTAGTAAATATGTGTCCCCTTAGTATGAGTAAATCAAGTAATTTACATAAAAAATAAAATTATAAGGACTAAAAATGTCTCTAACACATTCCTTTATCCACTTTAATGAGTTAATTTTGTCCATTTATATACATTTAATTACTATATATCCTCCTTGTTACATTTTTTTTTGAATTTTACTATTATATTCATTTAAAAAAGAATAAATACAAAATAACACTCTCTTGAATTTAATATCTCTAATTTTTTTGGTAAAGAATAAAATTATGATTAGTCTAGTATTTTTTTTATTTTAAATATAAATTATTGTTTTTATCATGTTAATTTATTTCTAGTTTTTAATAATTAAATAATTACCTTAAATTCTTAGGCAATTCCGACACAGTAATTATTTAATTAATTGAAAAATATAATAAATGATTTTAAAAATATTGAAAGTAATAAAATATTTCTGACTGATTATGTTCCAATAATTTTATAGATTAATATAACATGTCATAAATATTAGGAATCTTTATATTAAAATTTCATGGATGTCATACTATTTTGTATGTGGAATTATGTGAAGAGTTCTTACAATTGGATTTATAATATTTTATGATAAAAATATATTATTAAATTTTTTAAAAATCATAATATATTTTAAGAGGAAAATTAGGATGATAAATGGTCTAAATTTTCATCTTTTTACCATTTATAAGACAATTACTATATATTGGGTAAAAATATAATCCATTAATATTAGAAATTCATTATAACGGTTTAGATTGAAATTGGTTAAGAAAGGTGTTAAATCAAAAGATAAGGATTAAAATGATACCAAATCTAGTATAAATATCATTGTATAATGATACATTTACCTTATATTATATTCCATAAAATATATATACATTTCAAAGAATTTGGATTGAGAATGACACATTCACTTTTTAATCTTTTAAGTAATTCTAATTGTTTCATTCCCCCTAATAATAGGACGCCACTTATATCCATTATTTATAGAAAATTGAGTCTTCTATAATGAAAAAAACCTTCTAATTTCACTTTTAAAAAACATTATTAATGTTTTTTATGTGTTTTTCTTCCCAAAATACCATTCTTAGGGATCATAATAGGAGATATAATGGAACTCTATTGAAGAAGAGGTAGGTAATCATCTTTACCGACACTTTAAAATTTCATTTTTATATATATCTTATAGATCTATTATAATCATCAAAACATTATAACTCAAGTATCGAAAATATAATAAGAATATATAATAATTATCATACAACTATTTTTTATCACATTTCCTTTCTATGTAAAATGAAAACATCACAAGTGAATACCTACAACTTATCATCTCCTTGTAGTAGTGTAATTCATTATTCATATACACAATTAATTGATATTTATTATAGTATTATTAATCTTTATATTTGATATTTAATGTAATGAAACAATATTTTAAAATTTAATTTCCCTTTTTGAATGAATAAATTCCTTATCAACTAATGTTGTTGAAGAAAACACATGCACTATTTTGGATATTTTGGAATGTTATAAGTTATAACCTCTAGGATATAAAAGACTATGAAGAATCATAAACATTTATATAATATCGAACATATAGTTATCATATTTCTATTATATATTAAGGGTTATGATAAATTCCAATTGATATGGATAATAAAGTGAAGGCCTTAACTAGTAGGATCGTACCCTATGAATCTCATTTATTAGAGCATATGATTAAGATATCATCATAGCGATTTTCCCTTGACCAAGAATAACCTATGATACATCAAAAAATAATGACTAAAATAGTTTATGGGAGAAATTCAAGATCACATCCCAAACCTAGTTTTTTGAACCACACTAAAAAACCACACCATCGCACAATATACCATTATGGAATTCATCAGTGTAATAAATGGTTATGTATCTTAAACCTAAAATTATAATTTTTTATATTTTCCATTCAATCAAATATTGATTATATTAATTAATTTTTATTATTAACTTTTATATTATTTAATAATGATTCTGATAAAAATTAAATTTTGAAATGATGAATCAAAAATTATATATTTGAAAATTGTATTGTTTATATTTAGAAATAATTTTCTATGAATTCACTATTTTTTGAAATAAATGATATCCTTATAAAATATTATAAGAAATATTTAATAAATTAAAATTATAATAAAATTTTAAAAATACAAAATTAATTTTTATAAGGGTCTGAAAGCGGTTATTGTTAAAAAAAATTCATAGAAATTAAACTTTTTTATTTAAAATTTAAAATTATAATATTTATATAATTATTTTAGTTAAAATAAGTATTATATTTGAAATCATCATATCTAAATTAAACCATGGTCCATTTTTCATCATTTTCGATGATAATATAATTTTTGTGTAAAAATTAAATAAGGTATAAATGTCAGGTATAAATAACGACATTATAAAATCCCAACATTTATCTAAAAAAATGTAAAGGGAATCCAAAATCAAAATTATGTCACCCCTTTAAAATAATGTGTTTTATTGTTTTTTGATTAATTTTTAAACACTAAATGAACCATCAAAAACCTATGTTATATATTAAGGTTTGAAAATCCATTGTTTATAAAAATTACTCAATTACACATCACAAAGGGAATTATTTAAAGTATTTTTATTCTTAACCAAATGACATAAAAAAATTAACTTCTATTTGGAAGAAATAATTAGAAAAACTCATGGTATGGATTAGTGTTTGGAATGCATTAACATGTACAATCCAAAACCTTTGTTTAGAAATAAAAAAAATCTCCACTCCATTTCTATATAATCCCACCCATTCTCCCATTAATATTTACTAAAAAACCAGGTATTATGAGTTAAATCTTACATTCCCTATATAGAGTTCACCGAGGGTTACAATAAGATCTTAAGAATCTCCTTACATTATTTTAGAAGTCCCCCTCAAGGTAAAGGAACTTCTCCATATCCTCTATATTCGAGCACCTTCATTATGTTATGACATTTTATTTCCAATTGATCATATTGTAATATAATTTGACAAGTCCATATTACCTACCTTATGATTTAAATTTGATAATTTTCGCATTTCACTATCAATAATTCTTTCCAACAATCATTATGTACCCCCGTTCTGCTGTAAACTTACCCTGTGATTTTCCATTAAAAAAAATATACAGTTAATAATCATCTTCATTTACACTCAAGGGTATTCAACTAGATGTACTTATCCTTCATTAATTTGGGGTGTCCATGTATGTAACTAACTCTCCTTAACCATGGTATTAAAAGTGATTAATTTCATCATTATTCTATATGATTTTCATGGCATACTTATCCATGTATATGATATAAAATTTGTTGGTCAGTATAGGACACTCGAAGGTGGGGGGTGAATTTAGTTCTTATAAAAAATTCTAATAAAATACTTAGTTAAAACTTGCCCCACTTTGAAATCAAAACATCCCAGTTAATCAATGTTGTGAATTAATAATAGTTTTATTGTTCAACTAATTTCAAAAAATATTTATTACTTCTCACTTATAGAAATTTGGAAAATTGATATAACTTTTGAAACTAATTTACCAAACCAAAATAGTAATAAACACTATCTAAGATAAACTATCAAAGTAAAACATAGTTCTTTGAAATATGAGTGAAAACATAGGAAACTAAATTTTAAATAGCACAACAGAATAAAACAAGAGTTTCAGTCTCAAGTTGAGACCCAATCCTCTCCACTTGGTGATCACCTACCACCAAGTATCATAAATTAATAAACTTTTATCCACACCCTAGATCTAGGTTTATAACAACATGTAGTGTTTTCTAGGTCATTCTAGACCTATACCATAGTTATTGGTGGGAAACAGATTAAAATGAGGTCACAAAAAGACCTCTTCCAAATTTCATCATGGGAGAAATATGGTGTAAGAGATTAGTAGTGTGAGGATATCTTGTATCCTATGTCTCAGAATAAGAGACAAGGTGTGTTTATACTACAGATACAAACTCTACTCAAAAAGTAATAAAATTGAACATAAATAGAGTAGAAATAATGAGAGAAGGTTTAGAATTATCTGAGTGTTGTTCGTGAATATTCTGGACTCTTTGAATGTTGAAAAAGTGAAGCTCTGATCCTCTTTTGGAAACATACACCAAAATAGAGTTTTGTGGACCCTATATGTTCTGGTATCCAGAAAAATGAGATATTATTTGAAGGTTTTCCTATATAGATATTTGTTGGAAGCATGGTTTATTGGATCATTAATGAACAAAAATTTATTCTTTGTTTTAGTCAGTTAGGAGTTGTGTTATTATTTCTTTATTTGTGGGTTATCTTCGTATGGTTTCTTATGTGTGTGTATCACATTTTCATAAGTGATTCCATTTTTATATTATGTAGGTATGATATTAGGCATGATTGGAACATGTGATGTACCTCATTCCTCAATCATACAAGTTACTAATGTCTGCAAAAATATGTACACGTGAATTAGTATCATTTAATAACCCAATATGACTGTTGGATAAAAAGTTCAAATTTATAGATTAAAAAAATTGAATAGTCTCTCGGTGAGTCCTTATGTTGGCAGGTCACATAGTAGGTGACTCCTTTTATTAGTAGGTTAGTGCATCAGTGACTCCTTCAATCAGTGAATCATATTGTCTATACGTCTATCTATCAATAGGTGAGTTGGGCTTTCATTAAGCCAGTTAGTCTATCGATGACTCATTCGATATGTCGACCAATCAGATTATCAGTGAATAATTTGTTCTATTGGCGATTCCATAGTTCTTTTAGTGATTCAAGCTATCATTGAGTCAGGATATTGGTGATTCAGGCTATTGGTAACTCAATTGTTCTATTAGTGACTTGTTTTTTCTATCAGTGAATCAGACTATCAGTGAGTCAAACTTATAATTGTCAGAGACTCATACATAACCAATTTTTCTGTCTGTTTGTCTTATAATATAAACATTTATAGAATATGTTAAACTTATAATTTAACTTATATAGTCATAATTAATTTTCTTTAAACTTCACTAAACATGATATGACATAAATGAACATGATTGAATATGATTAGCCTTGATTTGTGATTATTAAAACTAGAGAGGGCCAACAATCTCCCCTTTTTTGATGATCAAAAAATCATGGAATTATAAATTACAATAAATTGATGATCAAATTATTCATTCTTCATACTATCACCCAATTAGAAATTTCCTTAAAATAAAATTTCCCTTTACATATTTCTATATAAATTAGGCCATCTCTTTTTTCCCACAATTAATTATATTTAATCATAGGGAAAATAAATAATTCCATTCTGTTCTCCCCATTTTGGGATTATAAAAAATAATAGTGATTATTAAAATAAGAAGCATATAAAGAGTGAAATGAAATACCACTAAATTCCATAATCAATGTAAGGGATAGTGGATAACTAAATTACATTGGAGTACAACAAAGGTACATCAAATTTTCCCTATCAAAGAGTGATCCACAGTACTTATTCTTCTTATTCAAAGAGGGGGTCCATCAATATCTTTCCTTTATCAAAAGCTGTAGGGGTAGAACCAGTAGATATTGAAGTAGTGGTTGGTGTTTGAGAGTGAATTCTAAGAGGGGGGAGATGAAATGTAGAAACACTAAAGGTGTGGGGCTTGGACAAGTGGAGGAATGAGTGCCAAAGATGACAAGTCAAATATATGAGGGCTTGGGAAGGAGTCATTGACAAAAAGGTAGAGGTAGAATGTTATTGATATAGTCTAATAGGTTCATCTTGTGGTGCAACAATCACTATCCTTTGAACATAAAAATAGGGATTTAGAAAATTGATTAATTCCATAATTTTCTCCCCACCATACTGCATAACCATTTCAAAATCTTCCTTGTTTTCAATAAAATTTTCAATTATAGAAGTAAACTCTTTGAGATTCGTTACATGATCTATAATGTCTTGGGTCACAAGTGGGATTTTAAGATTCTCAATTTAAATCATGAATTTACCGTCTAGCTGATGCTTTGTGTATATCCTCTTGAAGTAAAAATCCTCCTTTTATGATTTCCTATTGAGTAGCTATATCCATATCTGAATAGAATCTGACCATGTCATAAACATGATAACTATTCCACCTAAGTGTCGAAATACTCTCTTGATCTTTATTCACCCATCATGGTTCTCTACTCTTCTTTAATAAAAGTCCTAACCATCTCCATGTCTATAGGGTGAGATACATGAGCTACTGAGCTAGATGTCCATTACACAATGTATCCAACATCTTATATCAACAGGGTAAAATTAGAAACTTGAAAGTGGGAAATAATATCCTGAAGTCCGTTAATGATTATGTCCATTGTTTTCCAATACTCATAGGTCAAACTTTTGACATTGGAAACCAATGTAGTCAACTTATTTCTTAGACTCTGATTATCTTTCACAATAACTTCAATGAGTTCAATCAATCTGGGTTACAATTGAGCAATAATAGTGCCAGAGAGTATATTTTACTCACTTTCACTCAATATAAACATGGGAAAAGGCAAGGAAAAATTCATAATTGTGGAGAAATTTTTTTCCTTGAAACTATAAAATGTAGCTCTGGTGACATAGTCACCTAGAATTTGAACTACTGAAGGTACAAGAGAAAAAGGAGAAGAACCTGAAGGAAGTGTCTCAAACTATATGGGATCCTCCACCACTAGTCTCATTGGAACTACTTTATCAACTTTAGAGTTGGAATTAGAATATTCCCAGACAAGGAAAACATAGCCAAGATTCTATTTCAATTTAGACAACACAAAGGCTTCAAAAAGAGTGAGTGTGATAATTGTCACTCTTCTGGTTTGAGGCTCCCCCTAAAATTGAGATCTTCTATCATAAAGCTCCACCTAAACTAGATATCCTCTTATTTTATGCTCCCCCTCAGCTTGAGATCTTCTATTATAAAAAAACTGTGTTACAAGGACTATCTGAGCTCTCGTTGCATCAAAAACTTCAACTCTTTCTTCTTCTTCTCCAGTAGCAGCCTCTACCTGATTAGGAGGTTGTATATTATGATCTTGATCCAAATTATTATCAATCTCTCTATTATCACCTTGATCTTAAAAAGGATGATCAGAGACACTATAATTCCACTTCTGTCTTCATTCTTATAATCTCCATCATTTCCATCCTCATCTTCTACTCCTTCATCCTCTTTTCCACTGACAGAACCACTTCCATTCTCTTCTTCTACTCTATCTACTTATTCTTCTCCATCTTCAGTAGAACCCTTATTTGATCCATTTGACCTTCTCACATACTCAAAACTACTAGATTCTCCATTTTCTACATCATAACCTAAAATGGGTTCTTTTGAAGATAGAGTGAGAGGATGAATAGGTGGTCCAAAGGTCATTCTCCTAGGGCTTTCTGCAATGTTTGGGTCACTCATATCATCTATAAGATATCCTTCATCTCTAGTAGGACCAACATAATATTCTCTATCTTCATCATCAGAGTATTCATCCACTTAATCTGGTTCTAGACCAGGATCAACCACATCTCTGGGCTTAATAGGATTCTCAATGAGACTGAAATTCTCATATAACTTCTCTTCATCTCCAACCCACTCCCTCATCCTAGGATTCTAGCTTAACTTAATTCTTTTGAAAATATCCTTAATTAAGCATACAACAATATAATTAGAAACAATTTCTTTATTTTTACCTACACATACTTTTTCCTTTAGCATGGAAGAAATCATCCTTGGATTGAACAAGGAATTGGTATTATAGTATGGATTTATCATTTCAATAATGTGAACTATCAAATACCTATATAGATTAAATTTATCCCCTTTATTTAGAAAATATAGAAAGTACACATACTGGTACTTCAAAGAGGAAAATTCCCATTCTCTGGGACATAGTTTATGTTAAATAAGTTTCAATAAAAGTCTTCTTTCCCCATTCAACTCAAAGGATATATGCCTTTTTTTCTCTCTTTTTCTAGTTAGCTAATCCAATTCTATCTCATAGAAATAGATGTGAGTGGTATGTGGATTACATCTTTGGTAGTGATCAAAGGCTCCCTCATGTGGAACTATCAGGAATTCATACAAAAACATTGAAGACAAAGAAATGATTTTTCGGTTTGTCACAGATTTCATCTAGTACATCTCACTTCATTTTAGAATGAACTCAACATGCATATAGAACTCATGCAAAAGCTTATGGTAATACAAACTTTCATTATATGAAAACCAATATAACCAACCTTGTGTTTCTAGTACTATCAATAGAAGTGACTTACTAGCCAATAACCATTATGTGAATACCTCCTTATTAGTAGTTACGACTTGATTCACAAGAGATGGATTGACATGATGAGATTTGATCAACTCTCATTTCTACATTTTAAAGGGTCACAATTCATCTTCAGATACTTCTAGGATGTGCTTTACTATAAACATTTGGAAGGTTCCATAAAAGGGTATGAAGTTGAAAGGTCTGAGGTTAAAATGAGAAAAGGTAGGAGTGTGAGAGAGAAAGTGAGAGAGAGTAAGAAATAGAGTGGATTGACTTGATTTTATCACATAGGGATTTAAAGATCTCGAATGGGTGAATACGGTTTAATAAAAAATAGAAAAATTAAAACTACATCATTTTGGTTAAAAAAATATATAGATAATTAGACTCTATTGGTATGTTCCCATCAGGGAGACATTAGTGTCAATGTATATAAGGCAACAGTGTCATTGAGACAACTTTCGGTGAGACACTATTGGTGTCGGCATGACATAGAATGATACTATCAGTGTCGTCAAGACATAGGATGACACTGTTGATGTCGACATGATATTGTTAGCATCCTATCTGCGAGACATCCACACTAAGTTTTAACATAGAGTCATTGACAATAAGTCCTTACAAATTAATCATTCTAATTCATGTCTAATATTACTCATCCTATCAAAGATCAATTTCTTAGTGAATAAAACAGAGAGATGATGTTCTGTGCCAATGAATTCTAGAGTCATATAGCCTTTTTGAGAATGATCTCTCAAAAAGTCATGTCTTACATCAATATGTTTTGTTCTAGAATGAGAAATTGGAATATTTGATATGTTAATAGAACTTGTATTTTCATAATTGATAGGGACATGTGTAAATTGGTATCCATAGTCTAGTATAGTGTGTTTCAGCTACAAAATTTGTGCACAACAACTACCAACAACTATTTATTCAGATTTGTTAGTAGATAATGCAAAAAAAAATCTTCTTACTACTCCATGACACTAGAGACTTTCCAAAAAAGCGACATGTTCCAATAGTGATTTTTTTCACATGCGCCTTAGCCTGGTTGGTGAGGACTCGGTAGGTGCATCCAAGAGACCTGAGATCAAATCTAGGTGGAGGTGCATTTTCTGGGTTACTGTATCAGTATTGTATCAGGGAATATTTTTTATTGTAGCAGCCGGAACTATTCATCCATCTTGGCCTCTAGGCCACTGGTTTGGTCCTCGGGTCCTACAAGGCTTTCGAGACACCCAAGGCCTTCGAGCCAATTGTTTCTTAAGGCCTTTGGGCCAACATAAGGCCCTTTGACCACCCCAAGGCCTTTGGGTCACATGAATGCATATGTACAAGTCAGGATATAAGGGACAAGGCTTCAGATGAGAATTTAGGGTAGGTGCATTCACTAGACCAGAGCTAACCCAAATTGGAAGAATGAGAGGGTATGAATTTGTCATCGGTACCGGGCCTATGAAGCATTGCATAGGAAATATATACATCCATCCCTACAAACGTGGAGTGTTGATATCATGGCATATGCTGGGGAGGAGCAGTTACAAGTTGTCTAGTCTGGGTGATTCCCTATAAGACCTACAGTTCCTGTAATTGTCTCTAATACTTCGGGCCTTGTAAGGGTTCCACCTCACCCCTCGAAAGGTGGATTATCAAAAATATTTAAAAAATGAAGGCCTTTTGGCCATTACGACCGACCAACGATGCTTTTTATATCTAACTTATAGACACCAAAATTAGCATCAGAATAACCAACTAAATCAAATGATTGTCCTATGTCATAGAATAATCCTAAATTGGTAGTATACTTGATGTATTTTAAAATTATTTTAACCGTATTTAAATGAGATTCCTTAGGGTTAGCATGAAAACGATCACACATACACACACTGAACATAATGTATGGCTTGTTAATGGTTAAGTAGATTAAACTCCCAATCATTCATCTATAAGTGGTTTGATCAACATATTTACCATTTTCATCATGATCCAACTTATAGGTGGTACTCATTGGAGTATCACTACTTTTTGTACCATCATAGCCAAACCTTTTTAAAATATATTTAGTATATTTACTTTGATTTAAAATAATACCATTTTTATTTTGAAAAAATGTAAATCCAAGAAAGAATTTGAGTTCCCCCATTAAAATCATTTTAAATTCACTTTTCATTGTTTTTGAAAAATCAATACATAGAGAATTTACTGAATATCCCAAAATAATATTATCAACATAGATTTGAACTACTAAAACATCTTTAGAAATTAATTTTATAAAGAGAGTAGGATCAGATATATCTTTTGTAAAACATTTTGAAATAAGAAAACTAATGAGCCTATCATACTAAGTTCTTGGATCTTGTTTTCAACCATATAAATCCATTGTTAATTTAAAAGAAAGATTTATAAAATGATAGGTTACAAAACTAGGGGGTTGTTAAAAAATAACATCCTTAACTATATACCCATTTAAAAATTCACTCCTAACATCCATTTTATATAGTTTGAAATTGAGATGATATGTATATGCAAGAAAGATACTAATGGCATCATGTCAAGAATCTGGTGGAAAATTTCCTTTATAGTCCATATTTTCTTCTTGACTATAAGCTTGTGCTACCAATCTATCTTTATTTCATATAATATTACCAGCTTCATCTAATTTGTTTCTAAACACCCATTTAGTTCCTATTATCAAGGTGTATTTGGGTCTATCTACAAGTTTCTGGACTTTATTTCATTCAAACTAATTCAAATCCTCTTTCATATCCATTACCCAAAATTCATCATTGATTGCATCATTGATGTTTTTAGGTTCACGCTATGACAAAGAATATTGATTTTCAACCTGTTTTCTCAGAGAAACTCTAGTAGGTGTCCCTTTATCTAGGTCTCCAACTATATAATCTAAATTATGGTTCTTATGGATTTTTGTAGGTCAATAAAAAGATGTGCTAGTAATTTAAACTTCTTTAATAGGTTCGGTTTTATCGTGAATAGAGTTTAGAGAATTTCCTGAACTCAATGGTTTAACAAGTTGCTTAACAGAAGGGTCAGATGATTTTTCATTTATGTACATATTAGATAGATCATCCTCAATATTTTATAGAGAGGTCTTGGGTTTATATGGGCATGTTTCATTAAATTTAACATGTAAATATTCTTACACACACTTAGTTCATTTATAAATTACTCTATAGGCTATACTAGATATTGAATAACCTAGAAATATTTCTTTATCACTTTTGGATGAATATTTCTTAATATTTCCATTTATATTAAGGATATAAACATTTCAACCTAAAACATTGAAGTAACTAACTTTGGGTTTCCTACTCTTTTATAGATCATAGGGGGTTCTCTTAATAATTGCTCTGATTAAGATTATGTAAATTATATAATAAGATGTATTGACAAATTCTACCCTAAAATAGATAGGTATGTCATATTCATTAAGCATAGTCTGGGATATCTCCTATAAGGTTCTATTTATTCTTTATACAACACCATTCGGTTGGGGTGTCCTAGGAGCAGAGAAGTTGTGATTATATACACTATGTGAGAAAAAATATCCAAACTCTTGGTTTTCAAACTCATGTACATGGATACTTATTAAGGTTTTAAATTTAATTCCACTTGTGTTCTCTACTGTTTTAGAATACTTAATGAAGTAAGAGAAAGATTCACTTTTGTGAGAAAGAAAAAAAGTACAAGTGTATCTAGAAAAGTCTTATAATAGAATATAGACATAGTGTTTCCCATTAATACTAGAAACCCTAGATGGTCTAAACAAATTCTTTTGAACCAAATCAAGAGTTTGATAAGTTGAAACTTATTTATTTGGTTTTAAATATATTTCATGTTTTTACCCTTTTGATAAGGATTACATACTTAGACATTTGGAAATGCATGTTTGGGTAGATCCTTAACTAGTCCTTTTATAGTAATATTTCTATGTGACTGAATACTACAATGTCCTAATCTCCAATTCCAGAACCAAAACTCTTTGTGGAAGACACTTAACTAGGAAACATTTTTAGACACTATGGAATCTATGTTTATAACATACTAATTTTCATTTTTAAAGGCAGTAAATTCAAATTCATTTTTAGAATTAAAAACATTGAAAGTATCATTTTCATATATAACATTAAATTTATCATTACAAAATTGAAAGATACTAATAATATTGTACTTTAATCCATCAATAAAAAGTAATTTGTAAATTGAAACTGAATTAGAGTTACCAATTTAGAAAAGGCAAATTATTTTTCCTTTAGAATTGTCACCAAAAGTGACATGCCCACCATCAATCTTTATCAGATACTTAAAGAATGAATAATCTTCTATCATGCTCCTTGAACATAAACTATCAAAGTTCCATAGGATCCTATAGGATCAATCAAATAGCTATCCTACAAAAATATCAATAAAGAGAAGATTTTGGTACCCATATTTGTTTGAGTCCAGTAATATTAGTAATAAGTGATTTGAGAACACATACTTTCTTCATGGGTCTCATATAAGAATTTTGTAATGCATTTGAAAAATAAACATTATTTTTTCCAGAAAAACTTAAAGTAGTATAAGGTTGTCCAATTTTTAAATTAGTTGGAAAATTATCAATTATGGACATAAAAACTATTTTTCCAGATTTGGTTACAATTTTTTTAGCTATGTTCCTCTATCAGGTCGGTATCCAATATCAGTAGTATACTTAGGAGATTCTTGTTTACCATGTATTTGTGTACTAGTATTTTTTCAATTGGTAAAATTTTCTATGTACTTTTTAAATTTATCATTTGATATCTTAATCTCGTTATTTTTTAAATAAATTGAGCATTTTTTTCTTTCTTTATATTAAGATCAGATTTGATAGTAGAGGTGAAAGAATATTGTTTCTTAAAAAATTTATATTTATCTTTTAATTCATTTCATGTATCTCAATCATTTGGAAGTATTCAAACATTTCTTCATTATTAATATTTCTATAATCAGATTCATCTCCAGAATAATAATTATTTTTTCGCATAGGACTCAAGGGTAACCTCCTATGTTTTTTTCATGAAACACATGTTTTCCTTATCACCTTTCTCATCTTGTGATGATTCTAACTCACTGGAGATATCCTTAGAATTTATCCAGGTGGCCTTAATTGCCTTATTGTATCTTTTATCTTTTTTCCTCATATTTCTTATTTTATTTTAACTTCAGAAAATATACATTTACATTTCCTATACTATTAAATTCATAAAAAACTATTTCATTTGATATATCCCTTGTTTTCCAATCCTTTTTCAAGTTTTAATTATTATCATATTTACCTTTTTAGTTGTTCTTCGTAAAAATCCTATTATTTCTATAAAACATTTTAAACCATATGGATAATTAATAAATTTCCTCATCATTGTCTGATGGTGAATCTTCATTACATATACTATCAGAATGAGTTTGTTTCCATTATTTTTCATTATTTTTTGGAAGTAGTGGTTTTGATATCCATTGAATTTCTCTTTGGTTTATCCTCTTCTTCTTTGTTGACCTTTAGTTATTCTTCATACATCATCATATTTCTTATTTCCTCCTTAACTGGAAACCTACTGATATCATATGATTCTCTAATTTATATTGATGTTCTCCTCCATCTGTCTAGTAGAAATATGATAATTCACATGATTTTTTCCTTAATAGTAACTTCCTTTACCAGAGATATCATAATATTTACAATTTCATTGAACCTGAGATATATGTTAGAGATAGGTTCATCTAGATTCATCTTAAATTTATCATATTTAATAGTATATGTGTTAATTCTCACCTTCTTAACATTAGTTGTTCTTTCATGTGAAACAAATAGAGTATCTCAAATTTCATAGGTTGTTTTACATGCATAAATCCTATTGAATTATTCATCTCCTAAAGAAAAATATTAGGCAATCATGCATTCATTATTATAATCTACCTTAGTTAAATCATACAATGTATTTTTGGCAGTAATAAGAATATTATATTCATCAAAAATAGAAGTCCAAATTTCAAAACCCATAATTTCTAAATTCATTTTCAACTTAATTTTTCATAGAGAATAATTTGTTCCATTGAAAAAGGAAGTTATGTTTGTATCTGAACCATCCAATATATTATCCATAATAAATACTAAAGAATAGGTTTTTTAAAGAGATAAAAATTTCTAACAAACCAAAATTTAGAGATCTTTAAAACAAAACTAAAATCACAGTTGAAAATATTTAAATTTCTTATAAAACTATCAAACTAGAAGGTTAAAAACTCCCCAGATACAAAATATTGGTTGATGTAGGACACTAAATAGGGGGGAAAATTGAGTTTCTATAAACATTTCTATTAAAAACCTTAGTCAAAATATCCCCCACTTTAAAATAAGAAATTCAAGTTAACCAAAGTAGGAAATTTATAATAGTTTGATTGTTCAATTAATTTCTAAAAATAATGATCACTTATTAGTTATAGAAATTTGAAAGATTTATATAACTTTTTTAACAAATTTTAAAAACCAAAATACTTATTAATACTATCCAATATCAACTATCAAATTAAAAATTATTTTTATGAAATATGACTGAAAATAGAGTAAAGAAAATTTGAAATAGCACATTAGAATAAAAAAAATAGAATTAGTCTAAAGTTGAGACCTAATCCTCTATGATTGGTGATAACCTGCCACCAAGAAGTTTAAATTAATAAACTTTGATCCACACCCTGCATTAGAGATTAAAATTGCATACAGTGCTATCTAGGTCAAGAAAGACCTCTACAACAGTTATTCTTGGGAAACAGATTAAAAACAGGTCACACAGATACCTCTTACACTGTTCTTCATGGGAGGAATATTGTGTAATAGAATGGTAGTGTGGTGATATCTTGTATCCTCTAGATTAGCATAGTATATATGGAATTTTTATACTATAGAAACACACTATACTTGAAATGTAATAAAATTTAACACAATCAAAGTTGAAATACTGAGAGAAGGTTCAGAATGCTATGAGTGTTGTGATTAATTCTTATGGACTCCTTGAATGTAGAAAAAAGTGAAGCTTGAGCCCTCTTCTAGAAACAAACACCAAAATAGTGTGTTGTGGAACATATTTTTTCTGGTTTCCAAGAAAATGTGATATTCTTTAAAGGTTTTACTCTCTAGATTTTTCATTACAACAAGTTTGATTGGAACTTTGATGCAGAACAATTTATTATTTCTTTTAGTTATCTTTGAGGTGTGTTCTTATTGATTTTCATTGTGGGTTAACTAGATAAGGTTTCTCATGTGTGTGTTTCAATTTTTTCTGGAGTTATTCACTTTCTATATTCTATAAGTCCCACATTAGGCATGATTGGGACATGTGTTGTACCTCATACCTATGAAATCCTAGTTAATAATTTTTGAAAAATATTATACAAGTGTATTAGTAGAATTAAATAATCCAATATGACTGTTGGATAAAAAGTTCAAATTTATAGAGAAAATAAATTTTTAATAGTCTATCAGTGAGTCCTTCTATTAGTAGGTCACACATTTTGTGATTCCTTCTATCAGTAGGTTAGTGCTTTAGTGACTCCTTCTATCGGTCAGTCACATTGACGGTAGGTCCATGCATCAGTAGGTGATTTGGGTTTTCAGTGAGTCAGCTAGTCTGTATGTGACTCCTTTGATCTATCGATCAGTTATACTATTGGTGAGTCATTTGTTCTATTGGTGACTCATTTTTTTTTCGGTGATTCCTCGATTCTATTAGTGAGTCAGGATATTAGTGAGTCAGGATATGATGTACTCAATTGTTCTGTCAGTGACTTGTTTGTTCTATTGGTGAGTCATACTATCAGTGAGTCAAACTTATAAATATCAATGACCCATACTTATCAAATTTTTCAGTGTGTCTATATTATACTATAGACATGTAAAGAATATATTAAACTTATAATTGAACATATATAGTCATAATTAATTATCTTTAAACTTAAATAAACATGATCTGACATAAATGAACATGATTAAATATGATTGAACCTGATTTGTTATTATTAAAACCAGAGAGGACCAATAAAAGTGACGGGTGGTCCCAGAATTATATATCATTCCAATTCATCGTGTAATGTTTTTATCTCATGAGATGACATGTATAGTGTATGATAGTTTATCCTAAGAAAAAAATATTATGTTGTCTCGATATTCAACCCATACTTGTATTTATGATGTCATTCTTTTTTTGGTTTACATATTCCTATGTTTCTTTGGTGTTATTATATTATATCATACCTCATTATTCAATTTTATTATTCTCACCCATATTATATAACCTTTATATCCATATTAACTCAAATTTACTATTTTTATCAAGTTATTATTGGTTTATTCAATTATTGTTATTTATAGATCACCTTTTTCTTATTTACATACCCAGGTTATCTAGTACAATTTTAGAAGATCCATGGAATATAAGCACATATTTATTTGTTTTTTATTAAAGTTATTTTATTTCAATTTCATGTTGTTATGTTACATTAATAATTACCTAAAGAAACCAGGCCTTATGATCAACTTGATTTTTATTAGTTTCATATTTATTTAATAATTAAATAAATAAAGTGTATTAATGTATGGGTTTTCATAGTTGTTATCAAAGGAAATTATAGTTATTTGTAGTGATTCAGATTAGAAATATTTAGTGAAATTATTAGTGATAAGAATAAACATAGGAAAAAATCCATAATTTTTTTTAAAGTATAGAAATTTGGCATCCAAAAAATACATCCCTTCAAGGATACTATAATTGGATGTGGATCCGGAAAAAGTTTACCAATAGGTAATAAACATGAATGGGGAGCATTTATTTGGACACAATCATCACTTGGTTCTCAAAACAGGCATCATAATACAACTAGTTTGACACTCCTAGTGGATATTATATAGAAAATTTAAAGTCTATTCTCATACAATTATAATGGGAACATAAATTCCCATAAGATTCTATATTAGGTAATAGATCATGGATAACATATATTGGAACCTAGAAACTCATTTGTCATAAAATATATTTCATTTATGAGTTATTGTTCTAATGTTCATGGATTCACATTTAGGTTTTTAATAATTTAAAAATACACATCCCTCATGTTCACTTTATTTTTTTTTTCAATTTCTAGAAATTGGATAAACCGGGTTGACAACCAATAGGTGGGGTAATGTGATTTATTCCCAAATAAATTTTCTAAATCAATAGGATTTGGATTTAGTAACTTGATGAAAATTAATTCTCAATTAACTCATATTTTGTACTGAACATGAATTTTTTGGAATTCTATAATCCCCCAAATAAGTGTAATTTTACAATTTTATACACTCATGTAAAAAATCCATCTAATATTTAGTGGATTCACCGATCCCTTAATCAAAAAACATTTTATCGACCCCATTTAAATTTTCTTTTTAATCCTTGAATGATCTTAATAAGAGAAGATCATGCTGGTTGTTTAGAAAATGGAAGGTAAACTTAATAAATTATTGAATTTGGGTAAAAATATAAATCCTAAGGGGGAGATAAAAGATATGGATTTGAAGTAATTTGAGGGAAAAAATCAATAAATATTTCCCTCACACTCTCTGACATAAAATTTTGAGGGATTTCCTTGGACATAAGAAAATAAATGTTGAATACATTAGGAAATATGAGGAAAACATCATAGGAATTAAATTATAAACCTCTGGGTTTTTCATCTCCAACAAAATTAATGTTGACCACTTCTTTTGGGGGATAGTTTTGAGTCTATGAAAATATTCTTCAATTCGATACATTGATAGAAATATGGAAATACAAATATTTTACATCGAAGTTGAGTTGGATATTAGTGAATATCCTAGGAATCAAATTCCAGAGGTAAGATGTGAAGAATAAATTTTAGTCCCAACAGTGTGATGTAGAAAACTCATGGTGGTAATAATGTGAAACATCTCACTTATATGAAGTGTCGGAAGAAGAAGCCCCAAAATTCCTTAAAGGGGATGAGCAAATTCTTTTGGTTTGGGAAGGAGGGGAACATGGGTGGTTATTGTATATAGAAGAAACCCACCAATGTGATGGATGAATTGAATGATCCAATCCATCCTTATCCTATTGTAAAATGTTTCAATAGAAATGAATAGGAGAACTATGAAAATTAATATACTTGGCTATGGGTTTTTTAGGATAACTGACACCAACAAACTCCAAGGCTTAGTGGGAAAGGGAAAGATTATTCCATCACAATAGTTGAGGTGGATACCAAAAACAAATTGGTTATAGGAATTATAGATAGTCATTCATGGATAATTAAAATACTATTTGATTCTGGTTCTACTCATTCTTTCATATCATACAATGTTAGAATAAATATGTATACAACACCTCAAAACAAGGAAGTCGAGTTATGAGTGATTATTGAAAATTTTCCAATTATTTCATCCCATGTATATAAATCACCCCCAATGTTATGACCCAGTCTTAATATACATGGATATTACATCACTTTAGATGTATATTAATCCTAATACAAAAGTTTATTCATGATAACTATAATAATTTAGTGTCTTTGGAAACATGGAACACTGTCATCTAACTTGGTGAAGGATCCTTAATGTTTCGCATAAGGATATTACCATTTATTACTCCTACATAAGACCTTTATTTATAACTCGGAGGAAGTAAACAAAAGAATGTGTGAGTCCAGATGCTCGGTAAGAGTAAATAAAGGAGACACATAAGAATAACATGAGAATAATAATTAGATGAAATTAGAAAAACATTTGTAGACCATACCCTTCATATCAAAGATCATATACATAATTCATGGAATTGCGATTGGTAGTTCATAATTCATGAATCATAAGGGTGGAAAATCATCATAAATCAATCATAAATCAAAATATATTTTCATATAGTTATGTAATAGTTATAAATATATAAAATCATTTCATGTGTAAAGTTTAACTACTAAGACCATCAACATAGTGGATCTAGGCACACTTATTTACCATTGTGGATAGAAAAGCACCTATTTAACTTTGTGAATTAGGATAAAAATGTTTCCCATTGTGCATTAAAATACATCCATTTACCATTTGGGATAAGGACACACTTATTTTCCATTTTGGATCTGGATGCACCCATTTCCTTTTATGGATCAAGTCCGTCGACTTTTTTCTGATATTTTCAAATTATATATAAATATTTATCTAATGTATTTAATGGAGATATATATCCAACCCATCACATTATTAAATCATACATATCTGTTCCACAATATTATAAACATTCATAGTATCATAACCCATGAAATGAAATGGGTATCATAAATATGTCATCATATCATTACCTATAGAAAAGAGACATGTTTCATAATCATTTCATAAAAGAATAATCCATTAATATAGAAGGGATTCATAAGAATATGAGCACATAAATATAAATGTGTTTCAGAATCATATTAATAATGGAAGAGAAATTAGATTCATAATCATATAACATGTGAAAGATAAAAAAGTTTCATAATCATCATACCATCACAACATAAACTATTTAGCGAACTAATATGAATGGTAAAATTGGATAATATCCCTAGTATGGAATTAATAACTCCAAAATATGTAATATTATATGGAAACTAATTTTTAAAGATCTTTTAAAATCATTTCATGATGAATATATCATTTCATCTTTGAAAATTTATTTTTATTTAATAATTAATTAAAAAAAATCAATGAAAATATCCTTGAAAACATATAAAGGAATCCTTAAAAACAATATTAGAAAAAATTAAAGCATAAAATATTTTAAAATATTTTTCTTTGAAACTTTTCATAGGAGATAATTTCATAACGTTTTTGATAATATCTCTTTAAAAAATTATTTTTGAATAAAAAATATTTTTGATCGAAGTGAGAAATATGGTCTAATTTTCCTAAATTTTTTTTATGAGTCATATTTCATACCAAAGAGTGGATATTGGTACCATTAAATGAATATATAATTAATAAAAATAGGATAATAAATGTTTTTGGAATTCTTCAGAGATGGATCATAAGATTTCATCAATGGAGGCACAATGGTGAACAATCCCGATAAATGATGAGATTGTAGCAATAAACTTTGATAACATTGAATCATAATCCCCATGAGAGGATAAAATTACATGAAGCTTAAAATATCATGGTAATAATGAGTTTCTTGATATATAAGGTCAAATGTGTAGTATATACTCCATGTAAAAGAGTACATTTTCATAGCATAACAAGAGACTCAAATAAAGAAAATTGAGAAACAATTTCCCTACCGATTTAGTAACTTTTGAATACTATACCCCAGGAAAGAGATATCATAAAATGGATATTAAAATTCCCATAAATATAATGATAATAATCATTGAATACATTATTGGTTATTATATACACCGAAAAAAAAACAAGTGGTGAATATGGAATAAGTCTCTCAGAAATAAATGTGAGACTAGAAATTCCCTTACCTTTAGCATTGACACTCATTGTACTACATTAAACCTCTTATATTATACATATAATTTTATAATAAATATTTAAAATAACTATATTTTCTATATATAATACCATATATGGTTTACCAAGTCAACATATTTCATTAATATCAAACACTATTTTTCTTCTGACCAACTAACCATGATATACATAATGTAAATGGTACGACATATAGGAGTACCACATTCTATTGTATATGATTGAGATCTAAGTGTTACCTTGAGGTTTTAGACAATCCTTAAACAAGCATTGAATATAGAACTAATATTTATATCTTCTTGTGACCCTCCTATACATTGTATATATTAGGGAACAATTAAAACACTAGAGTATATGAAAAGATCTTTTTAATGGATTTAATAATATTTTAGGATCAAAACTATACTGTAGTACATTTATCATATAACAAAAGTTTCCATTCTAGAATTAAAATGGAGTCTTATGTGGTACTATATGAGAAGAGTTTTTAGTAAAAAACATACTATAATATATTAGGAAAGATAAATATGATTTAAAATAATTTTATCCAAGAGATGAGAGAGTGGGTTCAATCCATCCAACATCATATTAAATCTACAAAAAAATGATTAAAAATCTAGGAATAAAATAATCAATGAGAAATAGACTTTAAGTTCAGAGAATAGGTGTTCAATAATATATCATCATCAATTAAATTCATAATGTTTGGTAAGAAGTGAAATCTTATTCCTTGATACATAATTCCCTTTTGATATCATTGATCACATCAAATTTGTGTCCTATCAGATAGATCTACCACCCAACCAATCTCATATACATGAAGTGATCCATTTACCCCTCTTAAAGAAATACATACCAAACCCCTCGCTTATAATAAATCTATAAGTGGTGTCATTATAGAATGATAATTTATTATAGGAGAAACTAGTGATGATCTAATATTAGAGATATAATGTTCTATGAAAGAATTCTACTCAAATAGTCAATGTGTTATAGAAGAATCAAAAATTTGAGGAAGCGACATGGGAACTAGGTTAGCTGATGAAACAAAAACACCCTTAACTATTTTTTATGTATGAAATAAAAATTACATGGGTGAAATTTATGATGGTAGAGGTATGTAATGACCTTAAATTATATAAATTAAATTCCCAATTTTAATGAATAAACTACATAATAGGTAATTTAGTTATATAAAACACATGTACTACATAGGATATTTTAAAACATTGTATGTTATATCATGTGGGATTTTCAAGACCATTAAGTATCAGAACCATTGAGAGTATATTATTTATATAGTGATCTTATGATAAATATATATTAATGGTTAAGTTAGTGTCTAATTGACAATGAAAAAGGAAACAATGGCCTCGACTACTAGGATCATACCATATGAAGCCCACTTATCAACACATTCAGGGGGATATAGCCTCATTGGTATTTTCCTTTGATCAAAACCACGATGATATTAAAAAACTAAAGAATGAAAAATAAACCATTTATGTGAGATGTTTAAACTCATCGAGATCACTAATAAAAATGTGTTCATAGAACAACCATAGGAAAATATCACCATCTATATCCTTTCCTATAGTGAATTACCTTGTTTAATAAATGGTTATGTATCTAGACCCTAACAATACAAATTTAAAGATTATTTCTAGTAAAATAATTATTATAATTATTATAATTTATTTGTAATTTTTAAATGATTAGATAATTATTTAGATAAAAAATTATATTTTGATACGATGAAACAAAAATTATATTTTTTATAAACAATTATTTCAATAAATAAAATCCTTTTGATGAATTCATGAATTTTTTATGTTAATTATATTTTAATAAAATATTATTATTAAAAAATACTTATTAAATACAAAGAATAATATAATTTTACTAAGTCAAATGTAATTTATATAAAGTTCAAAACACATTTATTATAAAAAATTACAAAGTTTCAATAAATTAGGATTTTATATTTAAAATAGTATTCTCTCATATTTTTTGATTTTTTTATAAAATAAATATCATTTTTGAAATCAATATATCGATGTTATCTAGTAGTGAATTTTTCTACATTTTTGGAGATATCATATTTTTTTGTAAAAATTAAATATGGTATGAATTATGAAATCATAGAATCCAAAAATTTGTGTAATAAATACTATAAAATTTTTCCAAGAGAAAAATTATTATTCACATTTATAATAACTTGTATTCTTATATTTAATTACTTTTATAAACCCTAAATGAATCCTATAAAACATATATTATATTTTAAGGTCTAAAACTCAATTATTTATAAATATCACTCACTTTAACATCATCATGCGTATTATTTTATAGATTTTGATTATATTCCCTATAAAATAATTAAATCCATTCATATTTGTTAAATACCATGGAAAAAACCATGTGATTGTTTGTGGTTTGGATTATTTTATTGTATAGTGTCCTAAACTGATGTTGGGAAATTCACAAAGAATTATCTTCTATATCCTATATAAACCAACCCAACCTCCTATCCTCTTCACTCAAAAACATTAGTATAAAAACAAAATATTTTATGGTATGTAAATTATTAAATAAATTCAATTTATTCCATATATTACATTGCGTGCAACACCAAGCTTAAACAAACTGTGATATACTGTTAAATATTAACAAGACTATTGGAATATTAATAGAACTATTTGGAATGTTAAACTATACATTTGAATAATAAAATAACATGTTATAGTATAAATTAAATTTAGGTATCTCATAAATGAAAATATGATATATTTATACCATGGAATAATCAAATAACTATTTTAGAAATGATAAATTAAGTATTTGTATTTTGTGAAAACATGAAAGATTATTTACAATTATATAATTAATAAAATGATTTAGAAGAAATTTTATTTTCATAAAACATATTCATAAATTCATATTTTGTTTTATTTTAATTATAATATAATTTTATGAGATACTAATTAACTATTAAATGTGTCTTAATATCAGTTATAATATTAAATTCGACATTTTTTGAATAGTTGATGATTTTAATCAGATGCTAAATTATTAATATTTATAAAATTATTTACATAAAATGGAGTAAATTTTTTGAAATCCACACATTGAAAAATGTTTTGGGTCAATTTTTTATATTTTTATAAAATAGATGATTTTTTTGTGAATAGAGAAATACTGCAATATAATGTATTAAACATTTTAAGAAAAATACATGAATTTTTGAGTCAAAGATGATGTAAGAAACTATTATTTTGAAATCACGTGAAATATTTAATATAAATAGTTACAACAATCATCACTATTTATAGTCTTGATCCAAACTAATAATCAAATAAATAAAATGATCAAAAACACCCCTCTCCTCCCACTATAAATACCACCCCTCACCACCCCTTATCCTCACACATTATAAGCCTTGAATGTTCTCTAAATTTTGTCCAAATCCATTTCCATGAATTTTCTCCATGTCTAATACCTTCTTCTCTAATAAAAATACCAAATCAATGGTATTAAGGAGATTCGCATGGAGATAGTATTTAAGAGGTAAAATCCCCCTTTATCTTTTAATTTATTTTATTTTCTTATCCTTTCCTCCCATACCCTATCCAAAGTGGCATGGTAACTCCTATAATATATATATACTATAATTTTTAAAAAAAAATATATAATATACATCATAAAATCTCTTCTCCCCTCTTAATTTTAAAAATGAAATCATTATCCGTGAATTAGACAATGAGTTTTCATTTTTCATTACACCTTCAAGGATAGTGATAAAAAGATTTGTTTAAAACATATTATAATATTTTATTAAAACTTATTTAATGTTATAAAACCAGTATATAAACATAATATTAAATAAAATGATACTAGTTCATGCCAGTCATAAAAACCTCTCAAAACAAACTAATCATTTTTCATTAATGTTTTATCTAATGAATCATCTGCAAGTAAAAAAATTATATATAGTACCATTTAAAATAATAGAATTATATTAATACAAATAAACTCCACTTATTTATTTTTTCTTCCATTTTATAAGAACTCTCATAATCATACACAAGGGAACCAACCATAAAACCATGAAATAAACACTCCCGGAACAACAAAATTAAACATTACAACTCATAAGAACGACCATAAAATAACTTAATAAAATTATATTAAATAAATTTCATTTTTAATAGGTTATAAATTATTTAATTAATAAATCTAAAACTATTATCTAGTATATTTATTACAACTGTGTAATGATTTTATATATATATGGTAAGAGGTTTTTCTTCCCACTTTTATTTCTGTGAGATATGATATATTGACCACTTATTTCTTGTGTGTGGTGTATGTATAATTGTAACATCCCAAGTAAGTAATGAGTAATATATATTCTTATCTATGTCTATTAATGAATTAGATAGTGTTCTAGAGGCTTAAAATGAGAATAAATCCAATCTTAAGCACGGAATACACTAATATTTTTAAAAGATTGTTTTACTGCCTTTTGATGGAAACCCATTTTTAAATATATATTTTGACAATTTTATAAGCTACATTTGTCAAAATAAACTTATTATTTATTATTGGGACATTGAAATTTACTTTGGATAAATTTTTGGTATTTTTCCAATAAAGTTCTTTTTTTAATGAATAGTGAAAAATGTTGTATTTTAATTCAAAACCTCTTTTTAATCTAATTTATTTATATGATTAGTTTATCTTTTGAATTGGTTTTAAAGTTCAATTAGAATATATTTTTACCATTTAATCCAATGGTGGTCATTGGAATTAATTTCACTTTGAAATAGAACTTAAACTAGTGTCAATCTTTTGATACTTATTGTTTCATAAAAACACGCTATTTGCTCTGACAGCGGGAATTAATTATTAAATTAATTAATATAACTTATTTGTTTTTAATTTTGTAAAATATACATCATTTTTGAATTCGGAATATCAAATATATATTAGGGTGAAGTTTTGGTATTTTTCTGAAAAACATCAATTTTTGATGAATAGTGAAACCACTAAGTGGTACTTAAAAAAACTGATTTTTCGTTTAAATGAAATTTTACCACCTCTGTGTTTTGAATTTCAAAAATCCGACATACATGGTTGTCATTAAGAAGTAAAATGTGGTTCAATGGGATTAAAATAATTTTTTGGTGAATAGTAACTTTTAAGTTTTTAATCGCGATTAGAGGTAATTAGTGTAATTTAAGGTAAGAATAATGTTTTAATAATATGAAATGACCTAGACACATGTCCTACCCTTATTGGATGTGTCATGGCCGACCAATAAAATCCATGGGTCAACTTGGGGACCCCATGAAGCCACTTTGGAAGGAAAATGACATTAATATCTTTTTATTTAATGTTAAAGTAAAAATGTCACAAACATGAGTTGTTTTACTAAAAAAAATTTAAATGGGGTTATACAAGTCAGATATTTGACTATAAATAGTCATTGGAAAGATAAAAATATTTCCTACATCATAGTATTTTTTTATAATTTTTAGACTTTAAATAAATTAAATTATTTATGACATCATGATGATGCAGTGATTACCTCATTAATAAAGGATTTAAATAAAATGAAAAGATAATGTTAAAACTATAACTTAAACTTGTCAAAGACCTATTGGATGAGTATATTTCGAACCCTTGTCACCTTATCCTCGAAATACATCAATATGGGACCTTTGAAATCCAAAACTCATTTGAAAATAAAGTAACCTTTTATACCATTCCAAGAGTGCCCCTCCTCTCCTCTTATAAAAGGCCCCCACCTCTACCACCTTACCCACACTTCCAAAGCCTTTGGCTCAGCCAACCCCTGCCCAGTTTGTCTCTCCACATCCCTATATTACTCTTAGAAGACTCACGTTTGGCAGAAGTCTTCCCAAGGAAGCCTTTGATCTCAAATCAAAAAGAGTTACCTGATTTAAAGGTAGTGTCTTCTCTTGTGTTCTTATGTTTTATTTTGCTTCTACAACCCTAAAAAAATTTATTTATTTCTTTTGTAACAACTCCAGTATCTACAATATACTAGGATGTTGTTATAAGAAGCATTCTAGCTACACTTACACACACCTACTTCTAATGGTTAAAGAACACACTGTTTCTGTGGATGGCGAATTTCTGCCTCACGAAACGATGATTGTTCAATATTCTTCTAACACCTTCAAAGGTGTCCATTAAGATGTAACTATATTTATATATGATATATAATATGTTTATTTTTTCCTTAAGCTTCTGTATTTTTTCATTTATGGCATACCTTTATGGCTTCCATTATGGGTATATGCGATATCTTCATTTTAGGAAGCACGGACTACCGCCCCCTCAAAGTGATTTTGATTCGTTAATACCATATGTGGTATGTATAAAGGATATATTTAATGGTATTATATATGATACCATACTGTAACTATAATACTATTATGTATCATTATGTTTTAATTCCATTAAAGTATGAGGTAGAAATGAAAGTATCATTCATGCGTACGTACGGCTTACCGTCTCCATGAATGGTGCATTTCATTTCTTATCCCCAAATGTAATGTACTATTATAAGTACATATATATAATGGATATATATGATTTATGTTACATATAAATGATGAATATAATTCTGGAATTAAAATATACATATCTCTCATTTAGTTTTAATTCCATTAATATGACATAGAAATAAAAGTAGTGTTCATGCGTACGTACGGCTTACCGTCTCCATGAACAGTGCATTTCATTTCTTACCTCTAAATGTTATGTAATATTGTAAATTCATATATATACTGAATATATATGATATATATGATATATACATCATTAGTATAACTCTGGATATAATGGATACATGAACAACTTGTAATTATAAAGAGCATATTTTTTACTCAAGTACCAATGATCGTTAAAATGACCGTTATTAACTTAAATAATTACATAGTGTTCATGACATGGTAATAAGTGATATAAAAAGAATAATTAACTTTAAAAATGTTCTTAATCAAGTATAAATTAACTCAAGTTTATTATTCATGAATTTAAAGAACGGTCATGTCAAGTCAGACCCGAGGTATGGGACTTCATCTCAATCTCCATTCATTGAGGCATATTTTGTTTTATACACAACTTTCTTTTATACGGTGTATAAACCCCTTTTACCTTTACATTTATTCAAAATGAATCTTTTTTATACGAAGTGTTTACTAAACGACAAAAGGGAATCATTTTTTCGTACGTATGTGGCGACAACGGCTTCTCCGCCGCCGTGACCATTATTTGAGTTTCGGCTTCCCCTACAACCCATACCGTTTTTTTAAAAAGAAAAATAAATAACATGTTTTACTTTTCGTTTATTTTGGTATTGAAAATGGTTTTCATAATGCTTTTATTATATCAATGTGTTGTATTGATATCTTGTGATTGAAATGTGGAAATGTTATGTTTCCATTATGCATGTTTTATGTGATACAATTATGTTATGGTTCTTGGGAATTTTTTACGAAGATGGGTGGTTCTGTGATAAACTAAGGACAGGTGAGCCTGATATAGCTCTCCAATGCATTGGGTAACGTGAAGGGGTTAAATGTTGAGGTTTCTCCAAAGATATTTATGGAATATACTGTGATGGGTATTCCAAACGTAACCAAGAGGGTTACTCCCTATGTAAGAATGTTATGAATGCCTCAAGTTACCTTTATGACTTATGATTTCTATGATTTATTCATTATTTGATGAGGTATGTTAAAGTGCTTATTTTTTATGGGTAAAGTATGGTTTCATTCTTATGTATATATGTACTCATGTTTCCTTTCCATATTTTTATATCCCTTACTGAGCTTTTTATGATCATCCCAAGTTTTTGAAATGTTTTTCATAGGTCAAGGGAAAGGTACATGATATGATGATAGTGTCAAGGAATTGTCATGAAAGAATCCATGTTTTATTTTAAATAGGTTTCTGTTTATGGGAAAATTAATACTACCTTTTATGTAACCTCTTTGTTTAAATGTGGAATGTAATGCAAGGTTTATGATTTAATTCTCTAAAACTCTAAACCTGAAAAGATCCTCAAGGTGTAATCTTGAAATAACTCAAGATTAAGTAATGTTTAAGGCTGGGGCCTTATAGTTGGTATCAGAGGTCGGTTTAGATAACTTTAGGAGTTATAATTCTATTAAATGATTATCCAAAAATATTTTTTTATGGTCAAATTGAAATGATAGGGCATTTGAAGATTACCATGTTGCTTCATCTAAGACATGTTTGTTCAGAATGGTTTTCCACAGAGGAAACAAGGAAGTAGTGCTAGGAAGGAATACAGAAGGAAATAACCTTCCGAATCAGCATCCTGAGATGGTCGGAATTGGAACTGAACAGTTTGTTGTAGTAATGGCGCAGTTGACTCAAGAGATAAATGGTGGTGGTATCCATGCACGAGATCAGCCAGATCAACCGCAGAGGAACATGTCAGTGGTGGAAGATTTTATGAGGCAACATCCCCCATCATTTGGAGGATCATCTGACCCTGTGCTAGCTGAAGGGTGGATTAAAGCACTGGAGAAGATTTTCGATGTCCTGGGGTGTTCAGACAATCAAAAGGTTAGTCTTTCTATTTACCGTTTGGAGGGTGAAGCAGATCAGTGGTGGTTGATGGTTAAAAATATCAAGGACGCTGATGAGATTGATGCTCTTGACTGGGATGAATTCAAAGGTATGATTCTTGAGAAGTATTTTCCTAAGGCTGTTCGACTTAGGATGGAAAATAAATTCTTGGAATTGAGGCAAGAGGAAGAGTTAGTGGCTGCCTATGAAGAAAGGTTCACTCGATTGGAAAGGTATTCTCCAAATTTTATCCGAGACCTTAATAATAAAATCGATTGTTTTTACTCAGGATTAAAGCCAAAATATCGAAGGGCATTGGCTTCTCGTGAGTTTAAAAGTTATGAAAATCTTGTTTGATGTGCTGAGAAGGTGGAAATGGAGTTTTCTGATGATCAAGTGTTCTATAACAACCAGCAGAAGAAGAGACCGAGGTGGCAGGAGAAAGGAAAGAATTCTTCAAAAAAGTCTGATGGTAAGAAAACTAAGTTTCTAGTTTGTGATAAATGTGGTAAAAGGCATGCTGGGGAATCTCTTTTGAATTCTGGAAAGTGCTACTGATGCGATAAGATGGGACATAAGGCTCGTGATTGCACTGAAAAGATCAAGGTGATGGTAAGACCAAATTTGATTTACAGTTAGTGAAATGTTTTAAGTGCAATGAGATGGGTCACTATGAAAATGAGTGTCTGAAAAAGATCTTGAGTGATGGGAAGTAGTTAGACTACAAGCAGAAAGAGGTGGTGAAATCCTTTGCAACTACTTCAGCAGATGTTGGGCCATCAAATGAAGTGGTATCAGGTACTTTGTTTGTTTTTTCAGATTATACTAGTGTGTTGTTTGATTCGGGTTCTACACATTCTTTCATCTCTAAAACCTTTTCTATTAAAATTGGAATACCATCTCAAGAAATAACTCCTAAACTTGTGGTAAAAACACCTGGGGAAAATGTTAAGGCAAAAAGAATTTATAAGAATCTTCATATCCTTATCCGTGGAAAGAACCTACTTGCGAACATTATTGTTTTGCCTCTAATAGAGTTTGATGTTATCTTGGGTATGGATTGGATCTCTATTTACCATTCTAAGATTGACTGTAGAGCTAAGGAAGTTTCTTTTTAGAAAGACCTTCAGTTTGTGTGTAAGAATGAACCCTTACTGTGGATAACTTATCAAGAGGCTGAGAAACTTGTAAAAGATGGAAATGAATGTTACCTTGCACATATTTTTGAAAACAAAGGAACTGTTCAGATTAATGACGTTGCAGTGGTAAATGAGTATCCTGATGTTTTTCCTGATGAGTTGCCTGGAATAATACCAGATCGGGAAGTTGAGTTTACTGTTGACTTAGTTCCTGATGCTAAGCTAATTTCAAAACCCCCATATCAAATAGATCAAATTGAACTTTTAGAGTTGAAGGAGAAATTGCAAGATTTATTAGAGAAAGGTTTCATTCGACCTATCACATCACCATGGGGTGCTCCTGTTTTATTTGTTAAAAAGAAAGATGGTTCAATGAGACTTTTCATTGATTATAGAGCCTTGAATAACATAACTGTTAAGAACAAATATCATTTTCCTCATATCGATGATTTTTTTATCAGCTCTAGGGAGCTGAGTATTTTTCAAAGATTGACCTGAGATTGGGGTACCATCAGCTGAAGGTAAAGGAAGCAGATGTTCTGAAGACTGATTTTCGTACAAGATATGGCCATTATGAATTTTTAGTAATGCCTTTTGGGCTAACGAATTCACTTGCAGTATTCATGGACTTAATGAATAGAATTTTCCATGAGTTCTTGGATAAGTTTGTGGTGGTTTTCATTGATGATATTTTGGTGTTTTATAAAATTAAAGAGGAGCATGAAAGACATTTAAGGGTTATTTTGAAAACTTTAAAAGAAAATAAATTGTATGGGAAATTCAGCAAGTGTGAGTTTTGGTTGCAACAAATTTCTTTCCTTGGTCACATTGTTTCTAAAGATGGGATAATTGTTGATCCTGTAAAAACAATGGTTGTTGAAGAATGGCCGAGACCCACAAATGTAACTGAGATTCATAGATTCCTTGGTTTGGCAGGCTATTATCGAAGGTTTGTTAGAAATTTTTCATGGTTATCTAGTCCAATGACTAAGCTAACTCAGAATGTTGTTAAGTTTATCTGGACAAAAGAATGTGATGATTGTTTTCAGGAACTGAAAAGAAGATTGGTGAATGCTCCAGTTTTGGAACTACCTTCCAGGAATAGTGAGTTTGTTATCTACAGTGATGCTTCATTGAAAGGACTTGGTTGCGTCCTAATGTAGAATGTTCAGGTAATTTCTTATGCTTCACGAAAGTTGAAAACTCATGAGGTAAATTACCCTACACATGATTTGGAATTAGCTACTATAGTTTTTGCTTTAAAAATTTGGAGGCATCATTTGTATGGAGTAAAGTTTGAAATATATACCGATCATAAATGTTTAAAGAATATATTCACTCATAAATAATTGAACATGAGACAGAGGAGATGGCTATAATTAATCAAGGATTATGATTGTACAATTCATTACCATCCGAGAAAAGCAAATAAAGTGGCTGATTCTTTGAGTCGAAAAAGTAATGCTTCATTAACAATATTATGTTTGGAACGTGATCCTTTGGTTAAGGATTTGATGAAATTTGACATAGAAGTTGTTGGTGCAGGATGTTATTCTATTTTGTTTCAGGTATCAGTGAAATATTCTCTATCAGACAGAATTAAGCAAGCACATAAGCAAGACAGTGAGTTGCAGAAAGAGGTAGAGCTAGTTCAGAAGGGTAAGTTGCCTGAATTCAATATTGATAATGATTTTGTTTTGAGATTTGGGAAGAGATTGTGTGTGTTGTTTGATTCATAGTTGAAGAGAGATTTGTTATGTGAAGCTCATAGTTCTCTGTTTTCAGTTCATCATAGAAGTACTAAGATGTACAGAGATCTGCAGGAGTATTACTGGTGGCATGGAATGAAAAGAGATATTGCTGATTTTAGTGTGAAGTGTTTGACTTGTCAGCATGTTAAAGCAGAGCGACAGGTACTGAAAGGGATGCTTCAGCCTTTACCAGCACCAGAGTGGAAATGGGAGAATATATCCATGGACTTCATTGTGGGATTTCCGAAGACACCTCAAGGTAAGAATTCAATCTAGGTTATTGTTGATCGCTTGAATAAATTTTCTCATTTCCTTGCTATACGAGATAATTTTTCCCTAGATCAACTTTCCCGTTTGTATCTTAAAGAGATAGTCAGGTTACATGGAGTTCCTATCTCCATTGTATCTGACCGTGATCCCAGGTTAACTTCTAACTTTTGGAAAGGCCTTCATAAGTCGTTGGGTACTGAATTAAATTTTAGTGCAGCTTTTCAACCCCAATCAGATGGGCAGTCAGAACGAACAATTCAGACTTTGGAGGATATGTTACGTGCTTGTTCGATGGATTATTAGGGAAGTTGGGACCAACATCTTTCTTTGGTTGAGTTTTCTTATAATAACAGTTTTCATTTCAGTATACAGATGGCACCATTTGAGGCGTTATATGGTAAGTGGTGTCGAACTCCAGCTTTCTAGGATGAAGTGGGTGAAAGGAAGTTGATGGGAACAGAATTGGTAGAAGAGTTGGCAGAAAAAGTTCAGCCGATACAGAAACACATGAGAACACCTCAGAGCAGGAAGAAGAGTTATGCGGATAACCGGAGGAAGGATCTATCTTTTGAGGTAGGTGATCATGTTTTTCTCAAAGTCTCACCATGGAAAAGTGTGATGCGATTTGGTAAGAAAGGAAAGCTGAGTCCAAGGTTCATTGGACCATATGAAATTCTGGAGAGAGTTGGATCAGTTGCATACCGAGTGGCTTTACCTCCGAGTTTATCTCAGGTACACAATGTTTTTCATGTTTCGATGTTAAGGAAGTATATGCCAGATCCATCTCATGATTTGAGTCCAGAGGTAGTTCAGTTGGAAGAGAACCTATCTTATGAGGAACAACCGGTCCAGATTCTTGACCATCGTGAGAAAGTGTTGCAGAATAAGGTGATTCATCAAGTAAAGGTTTTGTGAAAAAACCACATGATTGAAGAGGCAACATGAGAATCTGAAAATGCAATGAGGGCAAAATACCCCCACTTATTCAATTAAGTAAATAAATTGCGGGGACACAATTTTCTAAAGGGGGGAAGGATGTAACATCAAAAGTAAGTAATGAGTAATATATATTCTTATCTATGTATATTAATTAATTAGATAGTGTTCTAGAGGCTTAAAATGAGAATAAATCCAATCTTAAGCATGGAATACACTAATATTTTTAAAAGATTGTTTTACTGCATTTTGATGGAAAACCATTTTTAAATCTATATTTTGACAATTTTATAAGCTATATTTGTCAAAATAAACATATTATTTATGATTGAGACATTGAAATTTACTTTGGATAAATTTTTGGTATTTTTCCGATAAAGTTCTTTTTTAATGAATAGTGAAAATGTTGTATTTTAATTCAAAACCTCTTTTTAATATAATTTATTTATATTATTAAATTATCTTTTGAATTAGTTTTAAAGTTAAATTAGAATATATTTTTATCATTTAATCCAATGGTGGTCATTGGAATTAATTTCACTTTGAAATAGAACTTAAACTAGTGTCAATCTTTTGAAACTTATTGTTTCATAAAAACACGCTATATGCTCTAACCGCGGGAATTAATTATTAAATTAGTTAATGTAACTTATATGTTTTGAATTTCTTAAAATAGACATCATTTTTGAATTCGGAATATCAAATATAGCTTAGGGTGAAGTTTTGGTATTTTTCTGAAAAACTTCAATTTTTGATGAATAGTGAAACCACTAAGTGGTACTTAAAAAAACTGATTTTTCGTTTAAATGAAATTTTACCACCTCTGTGTTTTGAATTTAAAAAATCTGACATACATGGTTTTCATTAAGAAGTAAAATGTGGTTCAATGGGATTAAAATAATTTTTTGGTGAATAGTAACTTTTAAGTTTTTAATCGCGATTAGAGGTAATTAGTGTAATTTAAGGTAAGAATAATGCTTCAATAATATGAAATGACCTAGACACATGTCATACCCTTATTTTATGTGTCATTCCCGACCAAGAAAATCCATGGGTCAACTTGGGGACCCCATGGAGCCACTTTGGAAGGAAAATGACATTAATATCTTTTTATTTAATGTTAAAGTAAAAATGTCACAAACAGGAGTTGTTTTACTAAAACAATTTTTAAATGGGGTTATACAAGTCAGATATTTGACTATATATATGAATTGGAAAGCTAAAAATATTTCCTACATCATAGTGTTTTTTTTATAATTTTTATACATTAAATAAATTAAATTATTTATGACATCATGATGATGCAGCGATTACCTCATTAATAAAGGATTTAAATAAAATGAAAAGATAATGTTAAAACTATAACTTACACTTGTCAAAGACCTATTGTATGAGTATATTTCGAACCCTTATCACTTTATCCTCGAAACACATCAATATTGGACCTTTAAAATCTTAAACTCATTTGAAAATAAAGTAACCTTTTATACCTTTCCAAGAGTGCCCCTCCTCTCCTCTTATAAAAGGCCCCCACCTCTACTACCTTACCCACACTTCCAAAGCCTTTGGCTCGGCCAAAACCTGCCCATTTTGTCTCTACAAATCCCTATCTTACTCTTAGAAGCCTCACTTTGGGCAGAAGTATTCCCAAGGAAGCCTTTGATCTCAAATCAAAAAGAGTTACCCAATTTAAAGGTAGTGTCTTCTCTTGTATTCTTATGTTTTATTTTGCTTCTCCAACCCCCTAAACACTTTTTATTTATTTATTTTGTAACAAATCTGGTATCTTCAGTATACTAGGATTTTGTTATAAGAATCATTCGATCTATACTTACACACACCTACATCTAATGGTTAAAGAACATACTGTTTCTGTGGATGGAGAATTTCTACCTCCCGAAACGATGATTATTCAATATTCTTCTAACACCTTCAAAGGTGGCCATTAAGATGTCACTATATTTATATATGATATATAATATTTTTATTTTTTCCTTAATTTTATGTATTTTTTCATTTATGTCATACCTTTATGGCTTCCATTATGGGTATACGCGATTTCTTCATTTTAGGAAGCGCGGACTACCGCCCCCTCAAAGTGATTTGATTTGTTAATACCATATGTGGTACGTATAAAGGATAGATTTAATGGTATTATATATGATACCATACTGTAATTATAATACTATTATTTATCATTATGTTTTAATTCCATTAAAGTATGAGGTAGAAATGAAGGTAGCGTTCATGCGTACGTACGGTTTACCATCTCCATGAACGGTGCATTTCATTTCTTATCCACAAATGTAATGTACTATTATAAGTACATATATATAATGGATATATATGATTTATGTTACATCTAAATGATGAATATAATTCTGGAATTAAAATATGCATATCTCTCATTTAGTTTTAATTCCATTAATATGACATAGAAATGAAAGTAACGTTCATGCGTACGTACGGCTTAGCATCTCCATGAACAGTGCATTTCATTTCTTACCTCTAAATGTTATGTAATATTGTAAATTCATTTATATACTGGATATATATGATATATATTATATATACATCATGAGTATAACTCTGGATATAATGGATACATGAACAACTTGTAATTATAAAGAGCATATTTTTGACTCAAGTACCAATGATCGTTAAAACGACCGTTATTAACTTAAATAATTACATAGTGTTCATGACATGGTAATAAGTGATATAAAAGGAACAATGAACTTTAAAAAGGTTCTTAATTAAGTAGAAATTAACTCAAGTTTATTATTCAGGACTTTAAAAAACGATCGTGTCAAGTCTGACCCGAGGTATGGGACTTCGTCTCAATCTCCATTCATTGAGGCATATTTTGTTTTATACAAAACTTTATTTTATACGGTGTATAAACCCCTTTGAATTTTATGTTTATTAAAAAGTAATCTTTTTTATACGAAGCGTTTACTAAATGACAACAGGTAATGTTTTTGCCGTACGTATGCGGCGACAACGACTTCTCCGCCGTTATGACCATTATTTGAGTTTCGGCTTCCTCTACAAGCCATACCGTTTTTTTTAAAGAAAAAAAATACCATGTTTTACTTTCCTTTTATTTTGGTATTGAAAATGGTTTTCATAATGTTTTTATTATATCAATGTATTTTATTGATATCTTGTGATTGAAATGTGGAAATGTTATGTTTCCTTTATGCATGTTTTATGTGATACGATTTTGTTATGGTTATTGGGCATTGTTTATGAAGACGGGTGGTTCTGTGATAAACTAAGGGCAGGTGAGCCCGATATAGCTCTCTAATGGATTGGGTAATGCGAAAGGGTTAAACGTTGAGGTTTCTCTGAAGATATTTTGGGAATATACTGTGATGGGTATTCCAAACGTAACCAAGAGGGTTACTCCCTACGTAAGAATGTTATGAATGCCTCAAGTTACCTTTATGTCTTATGATTTCTATGATTTATTCATGATTTGATGAGGTATGTTAAAGTGCTTATGTTTTATTGGTAATGTATGATTTCATTCTTATGTATATATGTACTCATATTTCCTTTACATATTTTTATATCCCTTACTGAGCTTTTTATGCTCATCCCAAGTTTTCGAAATGTTTTTCACAGGTCAAGGGAATGGTACATGATATGATGATAGTGTCAATAAAGTGTCATGAAAGAATCCATGTTTTATTTTAAATAGGTTTCCATTTATGGGAAAAATGAATACTACCTTTTATGTAACCTATTTGTTTAAATGTGGAATGTAATTCAAGTTTTATGATCTAATTCTCTAAATCTCTCAACCTAAAAAGATCCTCAAGGTGTAATCTTGAAATAACTCAAGATTAAGTAATGTTTAAGGCTGGGGACTTATAATAATTCCATTCAATATATCATATCTCAAATATATTTATCTTCATGGTAAATAATGTTTCATTTTATTATTTTTAATTTTATGGTGAATACGATTCGATTGATTACAAGTGGAAATGGTGTTTATCATCTCACTTTTACTTATGTGTGATATATTAATTAATAAACCCTTATATCTTGTCTGTGATTTAGATACTTTCATTTGATATATCATATCCTGGATATATTTATATCCATAGTATTCAGTTTTTTATTTGAGTATTATTAATTTTATGGGTCATACAATTCAATTGATTACAAATTGGTAAGTGATTTCTTAACTCAATTTTCATTCATTCGGTTAAACTTATGTTTAATTGATTATATAAAAGAGATGAGATTTGTAAAATTATTTTAGATTATATTATGTTTTATTTCAAATTTTTTAGGTGGATTTAAAATTAATACTCACAGTTTATTCATTTGATTATTGATATGATCCTTTCATGAGACTTCGTGTCAATTTTATTTCATTGAGGCATATTTTTTATGTTATGGACCGATTTTCTTTTCCACAGTGCATATAATGATGGTTTTATTTATGATCATTATTGATAGATTATTTCATTAAATATCTATATTTCTTGTTTCATGTATAGATTTTTTCTTAATATATATACCAATTTCTTATACGGTGTTTACTTTTAAAGTTATTTGATTAACTTGGGAGACAATGTTAAATTTTTATGTTTTAGTCAATATGGAAATTTGTTTACAAAGAATATTTATTAATGAATTAAATATATAATTTAGATATTTTAGGAATGATATGGACATGGAAACATGGATGGGGCTCTGTTATTGATACCCCTCGATGCATCGATAGTATCTTGAGACAATAAAGTTGGCTAAATTAATTGGGTTTGACCCATAATGATTTAACTTTCTTGAAAATGGTTTTGATGGAAAATAGACCAGGATGTATGAGATCATGATGTCCAAATTTTTAATAATTTCTTTAATTAATATTCCATTCATTATTATCCATTCGATTTTTAATATGATATTATTCACGGATTTAGATTGGGCTAAAGTTGTTGATTAAATAGAGTTTTCCCAATCATTTACATTTCCATCATTATGACACCTTATCCTCTCATCATTCAATTTTTTTATTAAATGGAATGTATTTAGGTTTCATATAACTTTCTATGTTGATTATATTTCATTTATTATTTATTAATTAAATATTTCATTGTATTTAACCCTTATTGAGAACCTAAGCTCGCACTTTTATTTATTCTCCTTAGGTTATGAAGATGAAAAATTTTAATGAGTTCATGGATAAAATTAATTTCCATTTATACTTTATATCTGATTACCAATGTAATAATTTTTCCATGTATGTATCCAGTTCTTCAAGGCTACTAAATTGATTAGTCAATTTTGATTTGAATGTTGTATCTATTCCAATGTAATTAAGTAAGGCTCTGGATCTGGGATACTGGAGTATGGGTCTGTTCAGTTTGTACGAGAGTAATATTTATAGAAACTATTGGAAATAAATTTTAAAATAAAAATAACTAATGCGAGAACTATGATAATTTATTATATTATTTAAAAACTTTTACCATTAGAATAATTGTTATTTTCTGTCTAAATTCTCATGATGAATATGGACTAACTCATTGTGTTCCATTATTTAGTGACACATCCTAATGTATGGAATAGAATCAATACTCACAGATAATGTATGAAATTATTAATATAGAAATTCAACACAGTTAGTGATGGATCAGATCAGATCAGGACCATGTTAGGATAACTTACTCAAGTTATAATGAATAACCATACTACACCAATTTCGGATCATTCCCTGTGGTAAAATCCCCCATATTTTAGTGGTACTAATAATAAAATGGTAGATGATAAATGGATAATGTCCCTTGAAAATATATTTATAGCATTGGGATGTAATGAAAGGTAAAAGGTAGTACTTATGGTATATTGACACAAGGGAGATGATGATCAATGGTGATCATTGATCTAGAATACTAAAGAGGAAAAATAAATTAAAAGTCAAGGAAATGAGAAAATTTAATGAAATATTAATCTAAAAATATTTCCCTCGTGAGAAAAGAAATTAAATGAACAGAAAATTCCATATAATAAAGAAAAATTAAGAATAGAGTATTGTAGAATATGAGGTTACCTTTACAAGGCTATCCATGTATGATACAGGTTATATATATGACTTGGAAAATAAGATTGATCATCTCTTTGAAGGTACTAAGCTATGTCTTATAAGGGCACAAGCTTCTCAAAAAAATTATCGTACGATAAAATAGTACTATCTTCCATCAAAATAGAGAAGGAAATTTAAATATCTTATATATTCAATGGAAATAAAGTGAATAATAGGGTATCTGAGAACCATGATAAAGGTAAATAATCAAAAAATAACATGGGATTGAAGTGTTTCAATATTGTTAAAATTATTAGGATAAGCATCTGGGGAAATGTTTGAAAAGAAATGTAGTATGTTACAAGTGTAGATACAATGGTCATATGTCTCATGAGTTCAAGGGGAAACAAACTAATGAATATATAGTGCTTCAACTACAAGAAATGGGTAATTATTTAAAAAATCTTCCCAAGATCCATGGGAATTTACCCTAAAATAATCCAAGCGAATATGGAAAAGATTATGTTACCACTACATCAAAGATAGAAGTACCAATGATTTGGTATTGGGTAAATTATTCCTATTTTCAAATTTAGCCAATTATTTATTTGACTTTGGGTCATCTCACTCTTTTATATCTACCCATTTTTTCAAGAAAAATAGATATTTATCTTTTTATTTAATAAGGGATTTATTAGTCAAAACCCCCATGGAAAGTCTCATTTCAACAAAGATGTGTTGGGAAGTCCACATTATGGAATATAAATTTTATTTTATTTATTGACCTTATAATCATACCTATTTTTAATTTTGGGATAATCCTTAGTATGGACTCACTTCTAAAATATGATGCAATGATTTATTACAACAATAAGGATATTATGATTTGTTAGGAAGATGTTGAATTTCTTATCATTAGAGAAGAAACATCATCGTATGATTCTTCTCTCTAACCAACCCTAGTAGCTATACTGAATAAAATTCTTAGAGGGGAAGAGAAAACATTATATAGGGATGATTAAGGTAAGACTAAAATTGAGGATGTACCAATTTTAAAGGAATACATTAATGTACATACTAAAGAATTATAGGGGCACCCAATTGAATGTGAAGTTGAGTTTTCCATTCATTTAATCCTTGATGCAATACCAATATCAAAGAATCCCTATAAAATGTCAACTATGGAATTAGTGGAGCTGAATAGACAACTAGATAAGTTGAGTAACTAGGGATTTGTACAACCTATTATTTCTATATTGGGAGCCCCTATACACATTGTTAATGATAAATATGAATCCATGAAGCTATTAATTGATTATATAGAAATAAATGCTATTATGAGAAAGAAAAATTATCCTCTTCCTAAAATTGATGATTTATTTGATCAACTTATTAGAGATAAATATTTTTTTGAAGGTACACCTTAATTATGGATATAATCAATTTTGAGTAAATAATGAATAAATTGTGAAGAATGATTTTCATATGAGGTATAAAAATTAGAAGTTTATAGTAATTCCATTCGGATTGACTAATAAACACTTGGTTTTTATTGATATGATGAATATAATATTCAAGAAATATCATGACAATTGTTTTGGTATTAGATGATGATATTCTGGTATATTCTAATACCTATGATGACCATGCGAGTTACTTGAGGACCATTCCAATTGCTCTCCAACGGAAAGAGTTATATGATTAATTTAGCATGACTGAATTTTGGTTGCCTGAATTTTTTTACTTGGACATATTTTCTTTAAGGATAGAACATCTCTTAATCCTGTGAAGATAAAAGAATTCTGAAAATAGCCTACAACAACAGACATAACTTAGGTACATAGTTCCACTAGTTTAGTATTATACTATTGGAGTTTCATTTAAAAAATTTCATGATTGGATAACCTGTTAACCAAGCTCATAAAAAAATGTGTTAAGTTTGTATGGATAAAAGAATGTGCATATTGTTTTTTATAATTGAAGACAAGAGTATTTAATTCTCTGATTTTGACTCTACCATCAGAATATGATAGGTTTTTGATATAAAATGATTCATTGAAGAAAGGAATTGGTTGTTTCCTTGTGAAAAATGGAAAACTTGTTTCAAATGAATAAAGTTAGTTGAATATTCATTACCAAAATTATCTAACTCATTCTATTGAGTAAATAGTCATAATAATTTCTCTGATGATATGGAGACACTATCTCTATGATGTATGATCACAAGATTTTTAAATAAATAATTACATAGAAATAAATCAACATGATTATACAAAGATGGGTCGAGTTACTAAAAGATTATAATTTGTCAATACACTACCACCTAAGAAAATATAATAATGTAGCTGATGCATTGAACATGAAAGACCATAGATTTTTGACCAAGATTAGGATTTATATATATACAATGTTCATGGGTTTGGTAAATATAGATATTGGAATTGTTATGGAAGGTGAAATATCACTCCATTTTCAAATGATTATTAAACCATATTTACTAGAGAAGATAAAAAGGTCTCAATGTGATGATGAGAATTTTGAAAATAAAATTAAAGTCGTTAAGGATGGAAAATTGGAATTCATTGTGTATGACGATTGAATTATGATATTTGGAAATATTTTATTTGTTCCATAAATACCTAATATAAAAAAGTGAATATGATTCCCAGGTACATCAAACCGTTTTAAATTATGGAATGAATTAGATTTTTATCATTCTGGTTAACAATTCCACCATGTCTCTCTAAAGATCACGATGTGTTCCATGTATCATTATTAAGGATATACAAGAAATGACTAATGAATGTACTCACCTATTAAGAAATATAAATGGAACTTGATTTTTCTTACTATTAAGAGCCTATTAAGATTCTTGACATTATAAAGTATTTTTTGAGAAACCAGATGATTTAATTGGTAATAATTCTTTGGAGAACTATAAAATGGAAGATCTAACAGGGGAACTAGAGGATGTTATGAAGAAGATATACCCTTATCTATTTAGAAGGTAATATTTGTTGAAAAAATTTGAGGATGAAATTTTTGTAATGAGGGAATAATATAACACCCCAATATTTTACAGTATGTACCATCTTAAATAATTTCAATTTATTTGATATCTTACATTGCATGAAACACCGAGTTTAAACACATCATCATATACTATTAAATATTAAATTAATCATTGGAATAGTAATATGATTATTTAAAATTATAAACTAGTCATTAGAATAATAATGTAACTTATGAAAGTATAAATAGAACTAGGTTATCTTATAAATTAAAATATGAATTATTTAAATCATGGAATAAGTAATCAAATATTTTAAAAATGATAAATTAAGTGTTGGTATTTTTTTGAAACATAAATGTTTATTTACAATTTTATAAATAATATATTGAATTAAAGGATGTTTTTTCATAAATATATTCATAAATTCGCATTTTATTTTATTTTAATTATGAGATAATTTTATGAGACAATAATTAATTTTTCAAAGTGTCATAAAATTGGTCGTAATATTAATATCAGTATTTTTCGAATAACTGATTGTTTAATTAGAAATTAAATTTCTCATAATTTGAAAATAATTTTCCAAAAATGGAGTTAATTTTTTAAATATACACATTTAAAAAAATTTAGGATTAATTTTTGATATTTTTCTGAAATAGTTGTGTTTTTTGTGAATAATGAAATACAGTAATTTACAGTATTTAACATTATATGCCAAATACAAGAATTTTTGAGTCATGGATAATGTAATAAAAGATTATTTTGGACTCAAATACACGATTCATTTTACTTTTTCAAAATAATCAACACTATTGACAGCCTTGAGCCAAAAATAATATCCAATTGAATAAAATAATCAAAACTCCCCTCTCCTCCCACTGTAAATACCACCCATAGCCACCCATTCTACTAAAAACATATAAGCCTTTAATTTTGTATAAAATATTCCCAAATCCCTTACCAATCCTATTCCCAATGTCCAAGACCTTTTGTAATTACCAAAATATCAAATTCAATTTCCTAAAGGAGGATCCCAAGGAGACGTTATTCTAGAGGTAAAATCCTCTTTATTTCTATTTTTCTATTTTTTAATATTTTCTTCACCACCCATATATAAAGTGGTGTTGTAACTTCATTATTATATATATACATAAATTTTATTTTGTCACTAGAATTTCCATCACAAAATCTCTTATAATGTCCATTTAATTTCACAAATGAAAACACCATCTGTGAAGTGTCGATTCAATGCATTCATGGATGATGAGTTTTCATTTTTCATTAACACCTTAAAGGATGGTCAGAAAACCATTTTTAACATTATTATGGATTATAATATGAGTATTAAAACTTTTTAATTCTCTATAACCATTATTTAATTATAATATTAAATAAGTTGATACTACTTCTTTATGGTCGTAAAAATCTCCAAAATAAACTAATCATTTTTCATTAACATTTGATCAAATGAATCATCATAGTTTTAAAAAACAAATTGATAAAAGGGTAAATTTAAATTAATAGTATTATATTAATACCATTTCATTAAAATTCAGATGTTTTTATTACATTTTACATGAAATCCCATAACCTTACACAAAGGAACTGAACATAAAACCATGAAACAAATTCTCTTGGGACAACAAAATTAAATATTAAAACTCATATAAATGGCCATAAATATACTTAATAAAGTAATAATAAATAAATTATATGTTTAATAGGTTCTAATTTAAGTAATTAATGAGTCTAATTTTACTATACATGACATTATGTACAAGTGAAAAATGATTTCGGATATAAGGAAAGGGGTTTCTCATCTCACATTTATTCATGTGAGATATTCATTATTCACTGCTTATATATTATGTGTGGTGTATTTATACTTATCTTTTATATATAATATCTCAAATATTTGTATATTCATGGTATTAAATGTTTCATTTGATTATTTTTAATTTTATAGGCCGTAAGATTTGATTGATTACAAGTTTTAATAGTGTTTATGATCTCACTTTTACATATGTGAGATATATTCCTTATTCAAATATTATTTCTTTTTTGTGGTTTACATACATCATATCGATATATCATGTAATTAATATCTTTATATTAATGGTATTAAATGTTTAAATTGATGATTATTACTTTTATGGAGAATATGATTCGAATGATTACAAAGTGGTAAGGGAGTTTTAAACTCAATTTTCATTTATTTAGTTAAACTTTGGTTTCATTAATTATGTCATGACAAAGATATTTATAAAATTAATTTTTATTATATTATATTTTTTACACCTATTTATACATATTTACATTGAATACACATAATCCATTAATTTAATTAGTGATATGATCCTTGTATGGGACTTCATATCAATTTTCTTTCATTGAGGCATAGTTTTGATGTTACGCACCTTTTTTCCACGATGTATATGATGTACCTTTTATCTATTATAATTTTTATTAAATATTTCATTGAATATATTTATTTATTATATCATGTATATGATGATTTCTAAATCTACATACTAATTTTCATACAGTGTCTACTTTAAAATTTATTTGATTAATTGGGGAAATAATGTTAAATCAACATCATTTACTCAATATAGATATTTATTATTAAGGAATATTTATTTATTAATTAAATTTATTATTTTTATATTTTATGAATTATTTATACATGTATAAATGGTTGGGGAATGATTATAGATAGCCCCTCGATACATTAGTAGTCTCATGAGATGAAAATACAGGCAAAATTAAATGGATTTTTACCCACAATGATTAAACCATCTTATAAATGGTATTAACCATAAAAACCATTATTAATGAGATCATGGAATCCGAATTATTAAATAAATTGTTAATTATGATTTCAATCAATATTATCCATGATATTTTCACTATGACATTATTAGTGGATTTAAATTGTGCTCAATTTATTGATAAAATTCTTTTTGATTCCAATCATTTACATTGCCTTAATTATTACACCTTATCCACAAATGATTGAAATATTTTTGATTAAATGGAATTTATTTATGTTTAATATACCTTTACATGTTGATTATATTTCATTTATTATTTATTGTTGAAAGCCACCGTTGTATTTAAACCTTACTAAGCATCTGAGCTCAACCTTTTTTTTCTCCTTCCCCAGGTTATGAGGATGAAATTATTGAATGAGTTCATGGATGAAATTAATTTAATTTTTTTATTTTTTATTTTATTTTCAATTTAATAAGGGTATAATTTATGTATCTTGTTCTTAAATACTGCTAAAATGATCATACCATTGGGATTTGAATCTAGTAACTATTCCAATGTAATAAAGTAAGGCATTGGATATGGTATATTGAGGTCTATGACATTACACTTGAAGCTAAATGTTAATATTCCCTTACCTCTCTATATCCCTCACATGTTTCAAAAGCTTTTAAGAGGCTCCAAAAAATCTTTTAAGTGTCCCATCTCAAGTAAAGGGATCCTCTTTTAGTTCTTTTTATTAAAGAACCTTCTATGTAACAGGCCTTTTGATTTTAAATTTATCATATTGGAATATGTTTTTACTTATACCTATTACCATAATTATAAATTACTTATATTTAGAGTCCCCTTTTAGTTTAATTTAACCATTTTTTGAATCATTATAAACCCCCGTTATGCTGTTGAAATTATCCTATAATTTTCAAGGCCAAAAATTTATATAGTGAATACTCATCCTCATTTCCACTCAAGGGTATTATCCTAGAGGTGCATACCATTAATTTACTAGGTAATTAAATTTATATAACCCAAAATATTTCGTCATGGGACTGAAAGTTAAAAAAGGGATCCATATGTTGTATGATCTATGTGGTACACATATGAATTTACATTATTTTAAAGTGAAAGGGGATCCAAGAATTGTAAATCCCTCTAATACATTGGGTGTTTATTTTATCACTTGAGATTCTATGTATGGTGCACGATAGGTTATCATAAGAACACTATGTTATGTTTTATTAGTGGGTAGCATTGAATTATTTTTATGATGTCATGTTTAATAGTTTTTTAAATCCTATGTTTCCTTGATGTTATCAGGTTATATCATGAATCATTGTTCAGGATTACAATTATCACCCATCTAATGTTACCTTGATACTTCTTATTTACAAACATGTGTTATTTTCATCAATTTTTTATTTGATTAATCCCATATTATTCTTTATAGCTCATCTCTTTCATATGTATGTCCCAGGTTATCCTCTAAAATTTTTTATGATCCATGGAATACAAGAAAATGTTTTATATTTTATTATAATTATTTTTTTATATTGTAATATGTTATGTTATGTCTCTAATTACCAAAATACACTAGGCCTCATGATCTTATTAAGTTTTATTTAGTTTATCACTATATAATAATTCATGAAATAATGTGCACTAAAATATGGGTTTTCAAATTTTTGAAATAATTACTCTTCTAATTTTATAATATCACATATACCATATCATATTTCTGTCCATTGAAAAATGATAATGTCCCTTGTGAGTATGTCTAGACTACCACCTACATAACGAGATGATATTTTTTTCTTTGTTATATGGATTGTAATAAGTATATATTTAGTAAATATATATGATATATAAATATTTAAAAAATATTTTTTATGGGTAAATAATTATTTTCAATTATTTAATTCCATTTTATGAAAAGTGGAAACATTGTCGATGCATATGTATGACCTATCACCTCCATTAATAGTGTAATTCCTATTTATATGGATTCCATTTATGGAGGAATATAAATTTATATATAATTAATATAAATTATTTTTATATCATAATTATCATTTTGGAGATGATAGAACCGTGATCAATGTATAAGGACTGTGACTATTGAATCACAACATGCAAGAAAAACAAAGCTGTTATCACCTAAAATAGTGGTTTTAATAACATTTTTCTTAAAATCTGGTGATTATATTTCATAGGTAAATTAGACATGATATGATAGATATTTTTATTATTTTATAATACATTTATAATAAATATATATTAATTTTGTATGTGTTTTTAACTCATACGAATAGATACGAGACTAGTGGTAAGGGATTTTAGTCTCTTTTATTTCTAAGAGACATAAACCGTATTTACCATATGTTTATTTTGTTTGGTTTATATAATAAACATTTTAAATTTTATATCATAAATATACTTATACTCTTAATATTTAATGTTTCATTAGATATTTTTCATTCATGGGGATTAGGATTCAAATGTTACTAAATTGGTAAGGGTTTTATGTAATAATATCATTGTTTGTCAAGATTGTTTATGATTACATTTTAGATGATGAAATATTATGATCTACCTACCAAAAAACTCATATATTTTTTATCCTCCATCTATTTATAGAGATTAAGTTTTTTTCCTTTCATTATGTATAGAATAGATTGAAGGAATATTTTTTTATGAAAAACTAACATTATTTCTCACTTTGGTTGAAATTTTTTTTCATCTATATCAATGTTTACAAAAAATAGTTTCAGTATTTTTTTAATAATATATTATGACTTTTTAACGTCATTTTTATCCATTATTAATTTATTTTTAAAAAATATTTGAAAGGAACCTTTTTTTCCAAACAAGGTAATTTTTGAAATTTTCTTCCAAAATTGTTAAATGAATGTTTTCTTATAACTTAAAAAATATGAACAAAATTTCTCATCATAATGACCTCTGAATGATTCGAATCTTCCTTTATATTTTTGAAAATTTCTTTTCAAATTAATTTTTCTCTTCTATATAAGTGATGTTTTTATATTTTCAATATGTGATTTCAATGTTAAAAGGGTAGTTTCTTAAATAAATGTTCCTAGTGAAATTTTAATTCAATTTTTCCTCTAATATGATATCCATTAATGGTAAATAATAATTAAAAGGGATATGATCCAATTATACCATCCTTATTCTTTCTCTGGATGGTTTTTGTTTATGATGACAATATGTCTATGAAACTTGTTCCTTTTATAAGGGTTATGTTATGATGAATTTGGGAAATGTTTATAAAACCCATTTTTTCATGGGTTATGCTTTGAATTTATTTTCTAAAGCCCATTTATTTTTCAAGTGTTAATGAATAATTATTTTTTATAATATCAATGCACACAAATATATACTTTTCTGTATGTGATGGTTGGTCCTAGAATTATATAGTCATCTAATTCGTTGGGTATATCTCAATAATTCATAAGATCACTATATTATGACTGAAAGTATTTTCATGTTCAAAAATTTATGTCTGGAAATGGTTTTCATTCGTATGAGTTTAATCATGGTTCTAGTTTTCATGTCCATATGTTTATGCATGGACCTGTCTGTAATTTCCATCATTTAATTCATGGACCTGGATTTCATTTCTATATTATTACATATAGAACTAGTTCTTCTATCCATATATTTATTTAAGGGGATTATTTCGTGTCCTTGCCATAATAAGTAAACCTACTTCCATTTATAAATTTTCTCTACATTATATGATAATGTATTGAACACATTCCTAGATATATGTTATGATCTTAAAGATCATGTACATCGATTCCATTATGATTAATTTCTACAAACAACCGACATTTATGACATGAATTGAGATTATGGTATATGATATCCAAGGTATGGGATTAAATTTTTATGATCATGTTATCGTAAACTTATTCTCATTTTTTGATTAGGTGACCATTGAAAAATCTCAAATTTACCCATACTGGGAATCTAATATTATCCTTCCTTTTGTTTCCATTCCCTAGGTTATAAAGAAATATTTTAATCTGTGTATTTCTATGAATAAATCTATTTGAGTAGATATTTGTAGAAGATGTTGAAGGTATTTCATGAAAAAATAGATTGTGTTTCCAATATCCAAAGACAATTAACGTTTACATTCCTCAGGTGTGTATTTTTTAAATTTATTGAATATTCATATAAAAAATGTAATATTTATATATGAAATATGTGGTTCACTAAATAAATTTTGAATAAATACATATGATCAAACAGGAATGAATTATTATAAAACTATGTACATGAAAAATATTTATCAAACATGTAAAATTCATATATAATTTAATTGAAATTCTAAAAAACATAATGTGCGGCCCTCTAAACCAATTTATCAGTGGAATTAGGTAGAATTAAAAAAAATACAAGGTTAGTGTATAGTAATATTCCATGTAACTCAACAAGAGATAAATTAATTTCATAGTGATAGACTGAAACTTTTTTTTCATTTTCAAAGTAGTCACTTTTTGGGATAGTGAGAACCGAACACGTAGTGGGAACCATAAGTGAGATGGGTTGGAGTCATGCCCAAGTAGAGACCCATCCAAAAGAGAACCCAAAGAAAATCAAACATCAAAAAACCAAAAACCATAAACGGGTCGGTCAGAAACCCGGTCCAGGACCGAACCGCCCAAGAAACACACACACAACCCTGACTGTCACGTCGCCCTATGCTCACAGCAGTGTCGCCCACCTTCGTTGATCTGCCTCACCACGAACCAGAACTCCTTGACTACCTGCAGGCTACGACCCCAATGCACCGCCATCCCACCATCATCCATGGTAGGCAACCGTGATAGGAGCAAACGAACAAGACCAGAAAACCAGACCAAATCCGCACCGAATGAAAGAGGGAAACAAAAAACACTAAACCGCCCCAGATGCAAGCAGATAGCTGCCCCCAAGATCGCAGAGAAGGGAAGAGGACACCGTCAGTGCCAAGATTTCCAGAGGACGCCACCTGCGACCACATACTGACCTAGGAGAAGACGACGAACCTTCCAAAACAAATCTAGAAGAGCGCTGGAACCGGTATGCTGCAATCCCTCTGAGACCTTCGATGGAGGAGCGATTCTCCAAAAGTGGAACCAGGGGAAAAGCTCCAAGAATCTGAGAAGATTGGCCAGAAGGATCGGGAGGAGAAATGGCGAGGGGGTGCCTCTGAATATGAGCGGTCCTGAGGTCACCATCCGCGACCACGTAATGACTTGAGAGGAAGAAAAAAACCTGCCACAAAACGACTCCAACAATCCCAACCATCTAAGAACCCAATAGCAGCCACCGATCACATCCGAGACCCTGTCCACCGAGCAATCCACGTGAAGGCGCCGAAACATGGCATCCACGAGGAGGATATGGGATGAGGAAGCCGAGAGGAGCACTGATAGTGAACGCCATCGCAAGAAGAGGGAATAGGGAAGAGGGAGGAAGGGAGAAGGGAGGCATAGGAAAACCCTAATCCGAGGGGAGCTCCCGTGCTCGAGGCCCCTTACGGGCTTTAATTTCATAGTGATAGAGAATATCATTTGAATGTTCACTATGTAATATAATCCAAAAATCATAATATCTCGAATTAAGATTTTTATATACCTATTTCATCAACCTATGTTATAGATTTCATTTTCTTTGAATTTCTATAAATTAACTAGTTGATAGAATGCAATTTATTTGGATTTTAATTGGACGTTCTAGTTAAAACATAGGGTGTTAGCTATTAACTTCTATTAATGAATATATGGGACAAATACTTTGTCACATTATTCAATAATTTAATATCACTTATGACATACCCAACATACCCAAATTCCGGCAAATATATAATTTCATGGTTGGGTTAGTGCATAAATGCACATGAATCGTGATATACATTAATAATAAACATAATTTATAAGGACCAATACAAACATCAATTTATAGTAACATCCTATGACATGTGTAAATATAGATTTTCTACTGCTTTGTTAGGTTCTCATAATCACTTTATTTGAAGTTTACAAATGGTTTACACCAAGAGATAATGTCAAAAATTCCAACGAGTATCCACACATGATGGACTATATTATTTGAATCTCCTAAAATGAAATTATTAGGTTATAAAATATTTATTCGTCAATAGTGTCATGGAATATCTAGGTTATCATCATAGCTTGGAACTCTAGTGAATTTTCTATGAAACAATTTTCCCTATGATAAAATCACCTAACATTTCATGATGATGAAGAATAATTATATTTAGAAAATTAATTTTTTTAATTTAAATGAATACACATAATCACTATGTATATAGATTTTGGTTTTATGACACCAATTCCTACAAAAAAAGAACTAAAAACAACTAAACAACATCAATTATACAAAACCAATGTACGCATAATCCATACAACATAAAATTATATGTCCAAAGAGAATATTGAAGAATACTATCATTCAAAATCATATCCATTACAGTAAAAAACAACTAACCAATGACTAGGATGATAAAACAAACAAAATAAATAAAATAATACCACTAAACATAGGATTTATTTTCACCCTTGAGACACATCTCATATCATTCTCCAATACCATTTGAGTTATCATGATTAATCAAGAATCATTGGGTATTTCCCCTTTCTAAAACTCTTATCAAAAAAGAATTCCTAGGTTCCCAAGTTTCATGGACATCTGAGTAGGGTGTGAGTACTACTCATTAGGTATTCATGAATAAGGTCCCAAACATAAGAAATAAATTATTTATTACACATGTGATATATTTAGTAGAATATATAAATATAAATGTGTAAGAATTGATAAATAACTACCAGTGATTTTTGGGTTCTAACTTGACTCCCAAGATCAACCATACATACACTTCATCCTTTAATAGAGTTCCCCTGAGCTTATTGAATAATCATGCCTATCGTAACAGGATAAACTACCATACAGTAGCAGGTGTTAACACCAATTCTATGGAGGTAATCCTAGTAAATCTAGAAATATCTCTCTTAAAACTAATATCTAGGTGGTAATCACAAGAAATGTAATTATATCAAACACAATTATCAATGTCTAGATAGTATAACATGTTCCTATATATATGAGTCATTCTCCTCAAATCTAATGTCATGTATTAGAAATCCCATAATTATCAAGTATACTCAATGGATCTGAAATAATATCTTAGAAATATTGTAATATATATCAATTACATCCACCATATCCTATAAAGTCTCAAAATAATCTCAAAATGTTAGACCCAATGTATGAGTACTAGGTAATATCTTAGTAATCCCATATATGTAAACTCGTGAATCCTAGGTAAGATACTAGGAATTTCAATGTATGAATGTAATGTAATTCTGTATATCGAACAAGAAATTCAACATATGAGGCATAACCTCTAGATCGTAGAGAGTTTCTTACCATCATATATATCATGGCCTAGGGATGGTTCCTTCATAGTATCGTAGGTATTTTGCTGGTAGTCAAGAATAAGATAAATCCCAAGTGATATTATTAGAGTTTATTTACAACACTCCAGCTAAATGTTTCCCTCCCATACCATCTCACATCATAGTCACTAAATTCACATCAGCCTCATATCATCGATTTAGGTTATAAGGTGAATCCTAGGATCATCTATACTCACTTCCCAAATAACTATCTATGGGGTCAATTTACTTCTTCTTCACCGACTAGAGTTCCCCTATTTACATCATATTCTGGGTACCCAACATTTTTCCTTTAAAAAATTCATCTATTGGTTAATAATACACCAATCATAAGGAATATAGTCCATTAACATCATCTTAATAATATTATGGCCACACTGGACTCATAGGATAAGTCATACCAACATCAACTAAGAGTTATGGAAGAAGGACCATCTCAATTCCCAAGTCATCCTAACTCAATCTACACACCAAACCCATTAGTAATCTACAAAGGTTCTACTCACCAAGCTGATCACATTCTAACGAGGGAGGAACACTCACCCTATTCTTAAGAAGTATATCCCAACGTCTATAAGGAATCCTGTGATTCTATCTTGGCCTACCTGGGAAACCGTTTCCAATCCATTTACCTCATCTATATGGATTTATCAAGGGAACCTATATTAATATATATTATGTGTTGTTCAATCCATTTCATGTATTATACACCTCATAGAATCAATTTATACCATGTAAGACATTTTTTTATCAAGTCCCCAACTATTTATGGATAAGGTATCAAGGAAAAGATCGATGGACCGACACATCCCTTATCACTCCATCCATATATTCATATAAATTTGTTTTTAAACTAAATAATATTTTTTAATTTAATATAGTTCAGTCACTTATAGTAGTAAGACCACATTTCAAACAATAGAAAAATAAAATTCATAAACCATAGGGAAATAGATGAGGACCACATAACTTATATATGGAATATCCTATAAGTAGCTTTGAAATACCCACCCATGATTTTCCAATTCCAAATGGGCTTAAACATCACAACATGTGTCCCAAAATGAAGAAAAAAATATTTAATTATAAAATATTATAAGTAATTATTCTTACCATTTATAAAAATATATAGTCATTTATTAATTTTAACTAAAATATGTATAATGCCTTATTTCACAATAGGTGACCCCATCACAACAAAAAAACAACCAACTACTAGAAGAAGTTATATGTAATACTCTTGATTCTATACAAGAAAACTATTTTTCAATCATCACCTATTAAATAGTAAAATTCATTTAATATAAAAATAAACCATGTGAAAAATCATCAAGAAATGTACCATTATTGAAATGGTGTTTGAATACATATATATATAATCTTGGGACATACTCCAACCATTTAGAGCATAATACCTATCATATTTTATGAATTCTATAACCCTTCAGTTTAAATCACCTCAATGTTCTAATTTAAATAGATAGAATCAAAAATTGGAATCTAGTGCAGGGACAATAGGTTAGAAAGATGAATATCTAAAAAAACATTGATGAAAAACCATGGAATCCACAAAAAATAGAGATAGACCAATGTAATGGAGTGAGAAGAGCCCATATAGACATCAAAAATGAGAGAAGAGGAAGATAATGAGTGTTTTTATATATTTTTATTAACTATGTGACAACAATGAAATACCCCTCCGAACATGAATTTTAGTTTTTCCATAGTTTCTTTTTAATTTTTCTCCAACCATGAACTAATCCCCAAGAATATATGTGGATGTATGGTTGTCTCATAAGATTTATCCTAACTATGTGGCTATAATGCATAAGGAAGACCCCAACTAAAATAATAAACATCTTCTTAAATCTCTTTATATTCACCCAGGAATGTGAGACACCCCTCAAACCTTGATCTTTATGCAAAAACATCTGTACAATATTCTACAAGTATAATAATTATGATTATAATCTCAATTGTTAAAATGAATCATTCTCCTGAAATCAAAATTTAAATTAACATAGAAATTTTCAACCAAAAAGGACCCAATGTTTTAAATTCATAGTTGAAATATTGGGTAAGTTGTATATAGGTGATGTTGTTAAGAATCATATATTTCCATTATAAATCATTTATAAATAGATTATATATTTAAATCAAGGTTTTATTGAGGTTTATAGAATGCTATGTGTACTCAACTAAAGATGATTACATCAGATCACCCTTAGAAGGATGACCAAAGGAAACTGATCACACAGACTTTCGATGATATTAATTGGTCATGTGTGTTTGATTTTGGGAGATATTTGGGGAATCAAGTGTCTTTGGCATATTTTTTATACACTAATAGTTATCAAAAATAAATTTTAATGTCTCCTTTTGATGAATATTATTCAACACTATGTCGATCACTAATGTGTTTGTAAGTGTATTGAAAGAGATCTATTTTCGATATTTCTTATTATAAGAGTTGATCTATCTAGTTCACTTAATATAAAAGTTAATTATAATCGGTCAAGACTATCCAAATTCTTGTCTAGATCATCATTAATGGACATTTGTTTTTGCGGTTAGAGATTTAGTCTTCTTGTGAATTTCATTATGAATATGACATTGATGAATTCGGAATAAATGGTAGTTATAATCTTGATATATTGGTCCATCCAAGGAATTCAATTGAATCAGATATATAGACCACCGGATAGAGTTATTAGTATATTTTTTTTCATTTCCCAATTATTTTCATATATCCCAAATAATGATTTTCTAACTATATTTATCTCATGTTCTTCTAGAGATGCACTGAATTTATAACCGAATGTTACATTGGTGGGTTAAGAAATGTTAATAAAGATGTAATTTTTGAGAGATTATTTTGGGAAAACATAGACTAATCAAAGAAGACACATGTTAGAGGGATGATCATATATAATAAAAATGGATGAAAATATTTAAAAATAATAATATTGTATAACTATTTAGGTATAAAAAATCATATTATGTGGAGAATTTTAATGTCCCTAGTTTTATAGGTATGTTCACCTTTAAATTTTCAATGTTTTTTCTTCATTAATATATTTTTTTGGGTGTAGTGAACATTGAATAGTCAAGGTGAATAGTCCCATGGATCTTAAATAAGGTTCAAGCATATAGAAACTAATTTTTTTCATAAATAGATATTAAATATTTTTAGATGAATATTCATTAAATTACACAAAAACACATGTGAGGATCACAATGGAATATTTCCTAGTGTAAAATTAGAATCATAAGAAACTAGTTCTTAAAATATCAACATTATCTACCACTTTTTTATTCATAACTCGAACCCTTTTTAATATATCATAGTTAATACCATTCATCGTATCTCGGAGAAAGGAAACAAAAGAAAAGGGTGAGCTCATATTCTCATTAAGGGTAAACAATAGAGATATAAATGGTTAAATAAGCATAAAATGAGAATAATTTCATAAAAATGAACATAACATTTGAATATTATACCCTGAATATAAAAAATCATAATATTGAGTCAGGAAATGAATCTTGGCAGTTTATAAGAAATTAATCATAATGGGCCAGGATCCATGGAATAGTAACATTTGAATAAGAAATGGATTCATTTACACACATAAGAATAGAAAATAATTTCTTTATTAGTCAAGTATATTTTCTAGGACTATCATTATGGAATGTATTCACCCCTAAATCATCATAGTATTCATGGTTCGCTACCAGGACTATCATGTTGGACAATGTCTCTAACTAAACTGGGTTTATCCCCTATTACATCTTTATTTATCTCATGATATATTGTTTATCAGAGTGAGATATATGTACCACAATTAAAATAATTAAAAAAATAAATATTGTTTTCTAAAAGAACACAAATCATATCCGAACCCACGAGAAGAAATGAGTTTCATAAACAATTCATCGTAGAATAACCTGTAAAAAATAAACAAGCTTCTTAAAAATCATTACAACATAAACATATAACAACCAGAGAAATAAATAATATGGTATACTTAAACAACATCCCCAATAAATATTACGTGACATAAAATATTGTTATCTTATATGGAAAATGATTTTTAATGATCACATGAAATAATTGTTTTGGGAAATATATTTTTCATTTTGAAATCAATTGTTTAAAATAAATTTAATTATAAAAGAGACAATTTTATTATAAAATGATCTATTAATATTTTAAAGTAATATTTAAATCATTAAGGTTCCATGATGCAGGATAAGCTATATATTTCATTTAAATTTTAGAAAACACCTTCTATATTTTTTTTCTTTTGAAAAGTCTCAAATAAATTTGTTTAGAAAATGAAAAACTTATTTCCTTTCAAACCATTTTTAAAAAATTATAACATCAATAGAAATTATTTTAAAAATATTAAAAACTATTTTAAAATAATTTTTTTAAAATGTGTACTTGGAAGTTAAATATTCCTCTTTAGAGACTCAAACATAAACAACCCCTAATAATGATGAGATTTTGAATTAAACCCTTACCTCAAGTCCCCCTTTAAAATTTCATGTACAAAACTACTATATTATAAATGTAGATTTAGTATACTCGTATTCCATAATAATATATCTATAATTCCATATTTTATTAGTTTATAAAATATTATCAATGTTTTATTAATAATTATTTATTAAAATCATTGTTTCTGGTCAAAACTGTTTCATTTTCCAAACATGTTTCAGTTCGGTAGTCCCAAACCTTATAAATTTATCATGGTTCCATAATTTATAAAATGATAATAATGGTATAATTATTATATATATTCATTATATACAAATTTTAAATAATTTATAAAAATTATATGTAGAAAAATAAATTATACCGTTCATGGAGATGGAATACCGTACGTACAGATGAACGTTGTTTCAATTTTTTATCTGATGTAAGAAAATAATGGTAAATACTATTGTAACTTTAAAAAAATTATTATGTCATATATATTATATATATTCAAAAATTTAACCCTTATTATCATCCATGTGAAATATAATCAAATATAGAATCACATCGCATCGTAGAGATAGTAGTCCAAACGTACGCACAAGCGACGTTATCATTCCCCAAAATCTTGGATGAATATAAGGTAGACATGATATTATAATTCTATAAGTATAATTATGTAATAGATATAATATATAAATATTAAACCCAACATAATTCTCATCAATAATATATGATCATGAAAAATTAATTTATTGTTATGTGGAGACAGTAAGTCATATGTACACACAATTGATATATTAACTTCTTATTTTATGGGGGAGAGGGTGTATAATGGTGTTTTGATAATCATAATAACATTTCAGCATATTTATGAGACTAAATTTATTATTTTAGGTGAATATCATAGATTAATAAGGGTCAAAGAAGAGTATAAAATGAAATTTATCGGTTATATTGAGTATCACTTACTTGAAACAAATCATTTTGATCTACTCTAAAGGGCTCTAGGGTTGGTCTTTTTAGAAGACCAGTACAGCTAAAATCTTGACAAATATCTTGAGAAAATAATTTTATTGAGTATGGTTGAGATAAAAGGCTTTATGTGGTGTGATTATGTAAAGGATGAATTTCCCTTTTATAATTAAGTTGAGAGGTTTTTTTTTATTTTTAAAAAGATTAAAATATAATAAGACTATTCTATATAAAAATGTTTAAAAATATCTTATAAACGACAAGGTTATGAAATTTAATACCATACAATATACCCTTTTTTATTATTTATTATTTTAATGATATTTAAATATTTTAATAATATATTTTTCCATAAAATAACATTATTTGAAATTTTTATAATATTCACTGCCTTCAATATAAGAACATCAATAAAAAAATTTATATTCAAACCAACTATTTTATTCTATCCAAAAAATTATATCTATCTAGAAAATTCATGGATCATCTTAAATAAATCAAATTATATTACTTTTAATATTTTAATATCATTTTATGATTTGTATATTAATTGAATAATTATTTTATAATAATTGGGAAATATTTAAGCTAATTATTTAATTTCTAAAAAATATAAAAAAATTAAAATTAAGAATATAACATAAAGAGGAATAGAATTACTATTAATATTTTATTATAACTAATTCTTTTCTTTATGTGAACACATAAATTATCCTTAAAACTATTATTGTGAAATTTTGTCACTTCCTTTGGTTTAAATAATATATAAGTCATTTTTACAAAAAATTTCCATTAAATAACTCAATTTAAAGTATATGGTGTTAAATTTTGGATTTCATCCATCTAATAATAATTAATTTAAACAATTATATCCATATAACTTAGTTTAAAACTATATTAACTTGATTTAACTTTTACTGAGGTAAAGAATTTTACCATGGGTACTACACAGATAGGCGAAAAATAAAATGTCCCTAATTAAAAATTTTGATCCTCCTAGTTCAAAACAAGTAAATATATTTTTCTAATCCAATACCTATAAATAGAGGAAATTTTTAATAATATAAATATAAGTCCCCTACCTTAAAAATTACATAATCTTGAATTTAGTTAATAATTCACATTGAGGATATTTTTAGGTTTAGATATTTTGATAATTAGGTAATAACATAAGCATAACAACTTGAATATTACATGTAGACACTTCTACTCAGTATCCATTTTTTTAGAAAATAAAAACTCTTTGAAAAAAACAGTCATGTCTAGTTCCATGTTTTAGGAAGCATGGATTTTCCTTGATCAAATCCTTGGCCCTATTCCAATTTATGTCATGTGAAAATCATTTCAAAAACTAGGGATGTGCACAAAAATCTCAGTAAGGGGTACACAAATAAAGAACACTATTAGTTTTTCAAAACAACAAGTAAACCATGAATACCTTATCATAAGTAATACTTTTCACCTTTATGAAGTAGTAGATACTCTTCACTGGATAAAGGATCATTTCTTACCATTTTGTAATCAAAAGATTACCCTAAAACCCATAGAAAAAACACATAACATATATAGGTAACTTGGGACATAAACATACTTTAATAGAATAACCATACGGTCGAATTCCACACATATAACTAAATGTAATAGCCATACGGCTGACTTCCATACCCAATGCATTGGAGGTTATAATGTAACCACTCATCCTGGTTTATCATGACACCACTTGTCATTTGGTTTATCATGTAACCACCCGTCAAATTTCCAAGTACCATTATAAAATCATAACACGTAAAATATTTAAAATATAAATATTTCACTAATAAAATTTTATTTAAAATCAAAATAAATCATTTCAAGATATTGAAATAATAAATTGATCACAAAAACCATTTTCAATACCAAAACACCCAAAAACTGAATAAGGGATTTCTTTTTCATTTTAAAAAACATTAAGGCTTATAGAGGAAGCCAACTAACGATTACAGTGGCGAAGAGGTTATTGTTACTATAAATGTTAAAAAAATTATTTTTTCATTTATTAAAATGCTTCGTAGAAAAAAAATTCAATTTTATTGAAATTAAAAGTCAATGGGGTTTGTTATATATTGTATAAAATAATGTCGTGTATAAATCAATGTTTGCCTCATTGAAAGGAGACTGAGACAAAGTCCCTTACCTTGTGTCTGACTTGACCCATTCATTTTATAATCTTCTGAATAATAAACATAAGATGATTTATACTTGATTAAGAACCTTTTTAAAGTTTATTATTCCTTTTATATCACTTATTACCTTGCTATAACAAGTAGTTAATTATTTGAGTTTATATCGGACATGTTTCCGATGTTTGGATCTTGAGTTAAAAATGAACTTGTTATAATTATAAATTGTCCATGTGGTCAAAATTCCATTATATACAGAATTATATTCATGATTTAGATATCATATATATGACATATATCCAGTATATATATGTATTTATAATAGTACATAATATTTGGAGGTAAGAAATGAAATGCACCATTCATGGAGATGGTAAGTCGTATGTATGCATGCACACTACATTCATTTCTATTTCATATTTAATGGAATGAAAAATAAATGAATCATAAATATACTATAATTAAAGTATAATATAATATATATAATTTCAGTAACTCTATCCTTTATACGTTCTAAGTATGGAATGAACAAGTCATATCACTTTGAGGGGGCGGTAGTCCGCACTTCCTCAAATGAAATTATCGCGTTTACCCATAATGGAAACTATAGAGGTATGATATAAATGAAAAATACAAAAGTATAGAGACAATATAAATATAATATATATCATATATAAATATAGTACCGTCATAATGGCCACCAAGAGAGGTGTTTGGAGATAATTGAACAATCATCATTTCATGAGGCATTAGTTCCCTGTCCACAAAAACAGTATGTTCTATATCCATTAGATGGAGGTGTGTGTAAGTTTAGTTCAAATACATCTCATAACAAAAAACTAGTATACTGATTATACTGGTTTTGTGATAAAATACAGTAATAAAAAGAGTTTAGGGGGTTGGAGAAGGAAAATAAAACAAAAGAACTTAAGAGAAGACGTTACCTTTAAATCAGGTAACTCCCTTTAGTTTGAACCAAAACGATTTCTTGAAGTGCATTATGCCTAAGGTAAGACTTCTAGGTGAAATAGGGGGATTTTAGAAGCTTAATTGGAAATATTTTGGATGAGACAAAGGCCTTGAGAAGTGTGATTAATGTGTTAGACGTGATAGCTTTTTATAAGGGGGAGGAGGGGCTCTTTAGGAAAGTTTGAAAATATTATTTCATAATATAATTATTTTCGGTTTATGAAGGTCCAAAACTCATTAAAGTAGAATATATAATGACACATGTTCAAAATAAAATCATCCAATAACAATTGGAAAGGTTTGTATTTTTTTTAATATTTATAATCCTATTTATTTAAATCATTCATTAATGAGGTAAACACTGCATCATTATTGTGTTATAAATAATTTTATTTATTTGATGTTTAAAAATTATAAGAAAAATACCATGATGTAGGAAATATTTTTAGAATTATAATTAATATTTATAGTTGGGTAGATAACTTATATTACCCCATGTAAAAATTGATTTACTAAAGGATATATGTTTAGGTCGTTTTAGTCATTACTTTAAATTAATTAATATAAAGTTGCATTATCACACTTAAGTGGCTCCATGGGGTCCCAAAATCAACCGAAGGATTCCCATGGATGTAAATTTATCCACCAATAGGATTATGATACATTTTAGGGTAAATTAATATTATTATAATATTATTTTAGCCTTGAATTATCCTATTTACCTTTAACCGCGGTAAATAAAAGTCAAAAGATACTATTCAAAAAAAATATTTTCTTCTTATTGAACTAAATTTTACATAATAATAACAACCATTTATGTTGTATTTTCAAATTTCAATTCACAGAAGTGGTAAAATTTTATTTAAATGAAAAAGTCAGTTTTTTAACTACTATTGAGTGTTTTCACTATTCATCATAAATATAAGTTTTTCAGAAAAATACCAAAAATTCAGCATAAGATATATTTGATATTCTGAATTCCAAAATGATGTCTATTTTACCTAATTCAAAACATAGAAGTTGGACTACTTAAATTAAAATTAATTCATGTTGTCAAAACAAAAGCGTGTTTAAAAGAAACAATAACTATCAAAAGATTGACAGTTGTTTATGTACAATTTTAAAGATAAATTACTTCCAATGACCAAAATTTGATTAAATCATAAAAATATAATATAATTACACTTTAAAACTAATTAAAAATATAATCTAACCATATAAATAAATTATATTAAAAGGCATTTTTGAATTAAACTATAATATTTTTCACTATTCATAAAAAAATGAATTTTATCAGAAAAATAACAAAAATTTACCCAAAGTAAATTTTTTATATCCTGATTCTAAATAAGAAACTTATTTTTTCAAATATAACATATAAAAGTGGCCAAAACTATATTTTATGAGGGTTTTCCATCAAAAGGTGGTAAATCGACCATTTAAAGAATATTAGACTATTTGTGATTAAAATTAGATTCATTCATATTTTAAGCCTCTAAATTTTATTGGATAAATTTAAAAACATTTAAAAAACATGTATAATCATATTGTAGTGAGTTTTGTTCATTCCTACCAATACAACTGCTAAGTGCTAACTACCATTTAAAATATTATTATTTTATTATTTTTCAGTATGACTCTACATTGTGTGCAACATAAGATTTAAAAGAAATCCGTTGTTACGTATCTGGTATGTCATAAAATAGATCATCCCATTAAAAGTAAAATTAACATTTAATTCACAAATATTAATAAATAAGAAAATTTCATATTATTTTTTTACCTGGGATGTTACATCCATCCTCCCTTTGGGAAATTACGTCCTCCCAATTTTTATTCACTTATCAAATAAGTGGGGGTATTTATCCCTCATAGAATTTTTAGATTCCCATGTTGCCTCTTCAACCATATAGTTTTTTCACAAAGCTTTTATATGATAAATTACCTTATTCAACAACACTTTCTCTCTTCGGTCAAGAATCCGGACTAGTTGGTCCTCATAAGAGATATTCTCTTCCAACTGAACTACCTCTGGGCTCAAAACATGAGATGAATTCGACATATAATTTCTCAACATTGATACATAAAAAACATTGTGCACCTGGGATAAACTTGGAGGTAAAGCTACTCTTTAGGTAACTGATCCAATATTCTACATAATTTCACAAGGTCCAATGAACCTCAGAACCAACTTTCCCTTTTACCAAAATGCATCACACTTTTCCCTGGGGAAACATTGAGAAAGACACGATCACCTACCTCAAATGAAATATCTTTCCTCTGGTTATCTGCATAACGTTTCTGCCTACTTTGAGCTGTTCTCATGTGCTTCTAAATCAACAGAACTTTTTCTGCCATCTCTTCTACCAATTCTAGTCCCATCAACTTCCTTTCACCTACTGCATCCTAAAAAGTTGGAGTTTGACATTGCTTCCCATATAATTCCTCAAAGGATCCATCTGTATACTAGAATGAAAACTGTTATTATAAGAAAATTCAACCAAATAAAGATGTTGGTCCCAAACTCCATGGTAATCCAGTGAACAAGCACATAGCATATCCTCCTTGGTCTAAATTGTTCATTCTGACTGCCCATCTGAGCAAGTATGAAAAGTTGTACTAAAATTTAATTTAGTACCTAATGAATTTTAAAGCCCTTTCAAAAAGTTAGAAGTAAACTTGGGATCATGGTCAGATACAATAGAGAGGGGAACTCCATACAACCTGACTATCTCTTGAATATACAACCAAGAAAGTTGATCTAGAGACAAAATATTTTAAATAGGAAGGAAATGACCAGATTCAGTCAATCGATCAATAATAACCTATATTGAATTATTACCTCGAGATGTATTTGGTAATCCCACAAAAAATTCAATGGATATAATTTTCCATTTCCACTCTCGCACCGGTAAAGCCTAAATCATCCCTTTCGGTAATTGTCGCTTTGCTTTAACCTGTTGGCAAGTCAAACAATTCACTGAAAAGTCAGTAATATCTATCTCCATTTCGTCCCACCAGTAATACTTCTGAATATCCTTGTACATCTTAGTACTTCCAGGATGAACTGAAAACAGAGAACTATGAGCTTCACATAATAATTCTTTCTTCCACTGTGAATCACAAGGCACACATAGTCTCTTTTAAAACCTCAAAACACAATCTTTATCAATGTTATATTCAGAAAACTTACCATTCTGAACCAACTCTACCTTTTTCTGTAACTAACTATCTTCCTTATGCTCTTGATTAATTTTTTATGATATATATGATTTCATGGAAAACTGAAACAAAATAGATGAATTTCCTGCACCAACAACTTCTATGCCAAAGTTCATCAAATCATTAATCAAAGGATCTTGTTCCAAATGTAGCATTGTTAACGTAGCATTAATTTTTCAATTCAAATAATCAGACACTTTATATTCCTTTCCCAGATGGTAATGGGTCATGCAATCATAATCCTTGATTAATTCTAACCATATCCTATATCTCATGGTTAATTACTTATAAGTGAATAAATACTTCAAAATTTTTTGATTAGTATATATTTCACACTTAATCCATACAAATGATGCCTCCAAATTTTTAAAGAAAAAAAAAAGCTAATTCCAAATCATGTATAGGCTAATTTAACTCATGAGGTTTCAACTAACATGATGAATAAGCAATTACATGATCATTTTGCAGAAGGAAACAACAATTTCCTTTCAACGAATCATCACTATAGATAAAAAACTCACTATTTCTGGAAGGTAATGCCAAAACCGAATCATTCACCATTCTATTTTTCAATTCTTGAAAACAATCATCAAATTATTTTCTCCAAATTAACTTAACACCTTTTCATGTTAACTTAGTCATTAGGCTTGATAACTGTGAAAAATTTTCAACAAACCTCCGGTAATAACCTGCTAAACCAAGAAAACTATAGATCCTAGTTATATTTGTGGGTCTTGGCCATTCTTCAATAACTTTTGTTTTATCAAGATCAACAGTTATACCATTTTTTGAAACAATGTGACCAGGGAAAGAAATTTGTTGTAACAAAAACTCACACTTAAAGAATTTCCCATACAATTTCTTTTCTATTAATGTTTTCAAGACAAACCTTAAACGACTTTAATGTTCCTATTTACTTTTGTAATAAACCAAAATATAATCAATGAATAAAACCACAAACTTATACAAGAACTCATGGAAATTCTATTCATAAGATCCATGAATACAGCAGGTGCATTGGTTAAACCAAAAGGAATTACTTCAAATTTATAATGGCCATATCTAGTATGAAATGCGGTGTTCTATATGTCAGCTTCCTTTACTTTCAACTGATGGTACCCCTACCTCAAGTCAATCTTTGAAAAATACTGAGTTTCCTGTAGCTGATGAAACAAATCATCAATATGAGACAAATGATAGTTGTTCTTAATAGTGATGTTATTCAATTCTCTATAATCAATGAAATGTCTCATTGAACGATCTTTCTTTTTAACAAACAAGAAAAGATCACCCCATGGTGATGTGAAAAGTCGAATGAAACCTTTTTATAATAACTCCTGCAATTGATTCTTTAACTCTAAAAGTTAAATTTGATCCATTCAATAAGGGGGTTTTAAAATTGGTTTATCATCATGAACTAAGTCAATAGTAAATTCAACTTCCTGATCAGGTATAATGTCAAGAAACTCATCATGAAAAACATCAATGTACTCATTTACCAATGGCACATCATTAATTTGATCAGTTTCTTTATTTTCAACAATATGTGCAAGTTAACATTGATATTCATCTTTTACTAGTTTCCTAGCTTCCAGATATGTTATCAAAATCAAGGATTCAATCTTGTACACAAACTGAAAATATATCTGAAAAGAAACCTCTTTAGCTCTATATTCAATCTTAGCATGATAAATAGAAAGTCAATCCATACCCAAAATAATATCAAACTCTACTAGAGCCAAAACAATAAGGTTTGTAGGTATATACTTTCCTCACACAAGGATATAAAGGTTCTTATGTTTTCTTTTTTGTCTCAACATTTCCTCAAGGTGTTTTTAGCATAAGTTTATGATTCATATCTTGAGATGGAATTCCCAATTTAATAGAAAACTTCTCAAAAATAAAAGAATGTGTGGACCCTAAATCAAATAACGCATTGGCATAATCTTAAGAAACAAACAATGTACCTGATACTACTTCATTTGATGGCCCAACATTTGCGGAATTAGTTGAAAAAGATTTCACCACGCCTTGCTTCTTGTAGTCCAACTGCTTTTACTTAGTTGAGTTCTTATTTGGAAATTCATTTTCATAATGACCCATTTAATTGCACTTAAAATATCTTACCATTGGATTTTCATTGCCTAATTGATAATCTTCCTTATAGTTACAAGCAATATGACCGAACATACCACACCGGAATCACTTTCCAAACTTTGATAAACATTCTCTAGGATGATTTTTACCACACTTCTCAAAAGATGGATATTTAATTTTTTTACCTCCAGGATTATTTGATGAATTAATTCCCTTTGCCTTCCAACTAGACCTCTTCTTTTTTTACTCTCTTGGAACACCGGATCATCAGAAAACTCTGTTTCTACCTTCTCGACACATCTGACAAGTTTCCATTAGCTTTTGAATTCATGAGAGGCTAATGTTATTCGATATCATGGCTTCAATTTTGAGTAAAATCGATTTATCATACTATTAAGATCTCAGATTAAATTTGGAGCATACCTTTCTAGTCGAGTGAATTTTTCATCATAACCATCCACTGATTCATCCTCATTCCTCAATTCTAAGAATTTTTTTTCCATCCTAAGAGGAACCAAATTAGGAAAATATTTCTCAAGAAACAAACCTTTGAATTCATCCCAATCAATAGCATCAATCTTCTCACTATACCACTGATCGGCTTCACCTTCAAAAAGGTAAACAGTAAGACTAAACTTTTTTTGTTATGAACACCCCGTGACATCTAAAATCTTCTCTAGTGATTTAATCCACCCTTCTTATGGCATAACGATAGATGATACTCTGAATGATGGGGGAAGCTGCCTCATGAAATGCTACACTACAAACATGTTCCTATGTGGTTGATCTAGCTGATCTCATGCATTGATACCACCACCATTTATAGCCTGAGTCAACTATGCCATCACTACAACAAACTATTCAGTTCTGATTATGACCATCTCAGGTTGTTGATTTGGAAAGCTGTCTTCATTTGTATTCCTTCCCAATATAGCTGACCAGTTTCCTCTTTGGAAACCAATTTTGAACACAAAAATATCTTAGGAAAAGTGACCTGGTAATCTATAAATGCTATATCATTTCAATATTAACATAAATTAATTTATGGATATTAATTTAACTATATCCTAACTCCTAAGGTTATCTAAACCGACCTCTGATACCAACTATATGGACCCAGACATAAATATTACATAATCATGAATTAATTTAATAATTCAAATTGAGGATCTTTTAAAGTTTATAGATTTAGACACTTCTACTCAGTATCCATTTCTTTCATAAAAAAAACTCTTTAAAAAAGTGTCTTGTCTAGTTCCATGTTTTAGATAGCATGATTTTTCATTAATCCCATCCTTGACCCTATTCCACATTATGTCCTGTGAAAAACATTTCAAAAACATGGGGTGAGAATAAAAAGCACAGTATGGTATACACAAAGAAGTAAAACTATTAGTTTCAAAAAAAAACAAGTAAACCATGAATACCTTATCATAAGTAATACTTTTCATCTTTATGAAGTAGTAAATACTCTTCACTAAATAAAAGATCATTTCTTGCCAATTTTTAACCAAAATATTAACATAGAACCCAAAGAAAGAACACATACCATATATAAGTAACTTGGGACATAAACGTACTTAAATAGAATAACCATACGATCAACTTCCACACATATCACTAAATGGAATAATCATATGGCCGACTTCCATACCTAATGAATTGGAGGTTATAACATAACCACTCATCTTGGTTTTTCACAGCACTACCTATCATTAGGTTTATCACGTAACTACCCATAAAATGTCCAAGTACCAATATAAATCATAACACATAAAATATTGAAAATATAAATATTTCACTAATAAAATTTCACTTAAAATCAAAATAAACCATTTCAACATATTAAAATAATTAATTGATCTCAAGCCCCATTTTCAATACCAAAACACTCAAAAAACAGAATAAGGGGTTTCTTTTTCATTTTAAAAACATTAAGTCATATAGAGGAAGCCAACTAACGATTATGGTGGTGGAGAGGTCATTTTCACCGAAAACGTTAAAAACATTATTTTTATCATTTAGTAAAACGCTTCGTAGAAAAAAGATTCTATTTGAATTAAATTAAAATTTGAAGGTTTTTATTATATATCCTATAAATTAATGTCATGCATAAATCAAAGTATGTCTTATTGAAAGGAGATTGAGATAAAGTCCCTTACCTTGTGTCTGACTTGACCCATTCGTTCCTTAATCTCCAGAATAATAAATGTAATTTAATTTCTACTTGCTTAAGAACCTTTTTAAAGTTTCTTATTATTTTTATATCACTTATTACCTTTATATAAAAATTATTTAATTATTTGAGTTCATATCAGACATTTTTCCAATGTTTTTGAACTTGAGTTAAAAATGAACTTGTTATAATTATATATCATCAATGTGGATAAAATTCCGCTATCTCCAGAATTATATTCATGATTTAGATATCATATATATCATATATATCAAATATATATATATATATATATGTATTTATAATAGTACATAACATTTGGAGGTAAGAAATGAAATGCATCATTCATGGTGACGGTAAGTCGTACGTACGCATAAACACTACTTTCATTTCTTTTTCATGTTTAATGGAATGAAAAATCAATGATAAATAGGTATATTATAATTTCAGTATAATATCATATATATAATTTTAGTAACCCCATCCTTTATACGTTCTAAATATGGCATGAACGAGTTATATCACTTTGAGGGGGCGGTAGTCCGCACTTCCTCAAATGAAATTATCGTGTTTACCCATAATGGAAACTATAAAGGTATGCCATAAATGAAAAATACAGAATGATAGATATAATATAAATAAATTATATATCACATATAAATGTATTTTATCATAATGGACACCATGAGAGGCGGTTGTAGATAATTGAACAATCATCATTCGTGAGGCAGTAGTTCGTCGTCCATAGAAAAAGTATGTTCTTTACCCATTAGATGGAGGTGTGTGTAAGTGTTGTTCAAATAATTCTCATAAAAAAACCAAGTATATTTAGTATACTATTGTTTATATAAAATAAAAAAATAAAAATATTTTAGGGGATTTGAGAAGGAAAATAAAAAAATGAACTTAAGAGAAGATGTTGCCATTTTATGGGGAAACTCCCTTTGATTTGAACTAAAAGGACTTCTTGAAGTGCCTTATTCCTAAGGTAAGGTTTCTAGGAGGAAAAAAGGGATGTATAAAGATTAATTGGGTAGATTTTGGATGATAAAAGGGGCTTCAGAGGTTTTAGTAATGAGTTAGAGGTGAGGGCTTTATATAAAGGTGGGAGGGGCTCTTTAGGAACGTTTGAAAATATTATTTTATTATATAATTATTTTCTGTTTATAAAGGTCTAAAAATCGTTAAAGTTGAATCTAATATGAAACATGTTCGATATAAAATCATCCAATAATTATTGTATTGGTTTTGGATATTTTTTTAATCTTTATAATCTTATTTATTTAAATAATTCATTAATGAGGTAAACACTGCATCAATATTATGTGATAAATAATTTTATTTATATGATGTCTAAAAATTATAAAAAAATACCATGTTGTAGGAATTTTTTTATAATTATAATAAATATTTATATTTGAGTATATAACTTATATAATCCCATGTAAAAATTGATTTACTAAAGGATATATGTTTTTGTAATTTTTATCTTTACTTTAAATTAATTAATATAAAGTGTCATTATCACTTTTAAGTGGCTCCATGGGGTCCAAAAATCGACCCCAGTATGCCCATGGTCTGAAATGTATCAAACAAGAGGATTAGGAGACATGTTGGCTTAAATTAATATTATCATAATATTATTTTTACCTTGAATTACCCTATTTACCTTTAACTACGGTAAATAAAAGTCAAAAGTTACTATTCCACAAAATTATATTCATCTTATTGAATCTAATTTTACTTACTAATAAAAAACGTATATGTTGGATTTTTTAAATTCAATTCACAAAAGCGGTAAATTTTTATTTAAATGAAAAATTCAGTTTTTTACTACTACTCAGTGTTTTCACTATTCATCAAAAATTGAAGTTTTTAAGAAAAATACCAAAATTAAGCCTAAGCTATATTTGATATTACTAATTAAAAAATGATGTCTATTTTACCTAATTCAAAACATATAAGTTGTATTAATTAATTGAAAATTAATTCTCGTTGTCAAAACAAAAGTGTGTTTTTAAGAAATAATAACTATCAAAAGATTGACACTTGTTTATGTCCAATTTCAAATTCAAATTACTTATAATGACCAAAATTGGATTAAATGGTAAAAATATAATCTAATTACACTTTAAAACCAATTAAAAAGATAATCTAAACATATAAATAAATTAGATTAAAAGGTAGTTTTGAATTAAAATACAATATTTCTCACTATTCAAAAAAATGAATTTTATCAGAAAAATACCAAAAAATTTACCAAAGTAAATTATGATGTCCCAATTCTAAATAAGAATTTTATTTTGTCAAATAGAACATATAAAAGTGACCAAAACTATATTTGATTAGGGTTCTCCATCAAAAGGTGGTAAATCAACTTTTTAAAGAATATTAGACTATTTATTCTTAAAATTAGATTCATTCACATTTTAAGCCAATAAAATTTATTGGATAAATGTAAAAACATATAACAAACATGTATAATCATTTTTTAGTTAGTTTTGTTAATTCCCCCCAATACAATTGCTAGGCATTAACTACCATTCAAAATAATATTATATTATTATTTTTCATTATGACTCAACATTGTGTGCAACATAAGATTTCAAAGAAACCCTTTCTTGCGTATCAGGTACTCCATCGAACAAAGCATCCCCTTTAAAGTGAAATTAATTTTTAATTCCAAAATATTAATAAATATTAAAATTTCATAATCTTTATTTACCTGGAATGTTACATCCTTCCCCCCTTTTGGAAATTGTGCCCTTGCAATTTTTATTCACTTATAAATTAAGTGGGGGTATTTATCCTTTATATCATTTTCAGATTCCCACATTGCCTCTTTAACCATATTTTTTTTTCACAAAACTTTTACCTGATGAATTACCTTATTTCACAACAGTTTCTCTCTTCGATCAAGAATCTAGACTGGTTGTTCCTTATAAGAGAGATTATATTCCAACTGAACTACCTTTGGGCTCAAAACATGAGATGAATCCAGCATATACATTCTCAATATTGAAACATGAAAAACATTGTGTACCTAGGATAAAATTTGAGGTAAAGCCACTCTGTAGGAAACTGATCTAACTTTCTCCAGAATTTCGTAAGGTCCAATGAACTTCTCAATCAACTTTCCCTTCTTATCAAAATTCATCACACTTTTCTATGGAGAAACATTGAGAAAGACATGATCACCTACCTCAAATAAAAGATCCTTCCTCTGGTTATTTGCATATCTTTTCTGCATGCTCTGAGTTGTTCTCATGTGCTTCTAAATCAACTTAACTTTTTCTACCATCTCTTCTAGTCCCATCAACTTCAATTCACCTACTTCATCAAAAAAATCTAGAGTTTGACACCATTTCCCATATAATGCCTCAAATGGAGCCATATGTATACTGGAATGAAAATTGTTGTTATAAGAAAATTCATCCAAGAAAGATGTTGGTCCCAATTTCCCTGGTAATCCAGTGAAAAATCACGTAACATATCCTCCAAGGTCTGAAATGTTAGTTTTGACTGCCCATCTGATTGAGGATGAAAAGTTATACTAAAATTTAATTCACTATCCAATGACTTTTGATGGCTTTTCCAAATGTTAGAAGTAAAATTGGGCTCACAGTTAGATACAATGGAGAGAGGAACTCTATGAAACCTGACTATCTATTGAACATACAACCGGGAATGTTGATATAGAGACAAAGTATTTCTAATAGGAAGGAAATGAGAAGATTTAGTCAATCGATCAACAATATCCCAGATTTCATTATTACCTTGAGATGTCTTTGATAATCCCACAATAGAGTCCATGGATATATTTTTAAATTTTTACTCTAGTACCGATAAAGACTGAATCATCCCTTTAGGTAACTGTCACTTTTCTTAAACCTATTGACAAGTCAAACGCTTCACTATAAAGTCAAAAATATCTCTCTTCATTCCATCCCACCAGTAATACTCCCAAAGAACTCTGTACATCTTAGTACAGCCAGGATATAATTAAAATAGAGAACAATGAGATTCACATTATAATTCTTTCTTCAACTATAAATCACAAGGCACACATAATATCATTACAAACCTCAAAACAAAATCTTTATAAATGTTAAATTCAGGAAACTTAACCTTTTGAACCAACTCAACCTTTTTATGTAACTCACTGTCTTCCTTCTAAGCTTTCTTAATTTTGTCTGATATAGATAATTTCACTGACACCTCAAAAAAATGTGAATTTCCTGCAACAAAAACATCTATTCCAAAGTTCATAAAATCATTAATCAAAGGATCTTGTTCCAAACGTAGCATGGTTAATGTAGCATTACTTTTTCGATTCAAATCATCAGTCACTTTATTTTCCTTTCTCGGATGGTAATGGATCATGCAATCATAATACTTGATTAATTCTAATAATCTCCTATGTATCATGTTTAATTCCTTATGAGTGAATATATACTTCAAACATTTGTGATCAGTATATATTTCACACATTACTCCATACTAATGATGCCTCAAAATTTTTAAATAAAAAACAATAGCAGTTAATTCCAAATAATGTGTAGGGTAATTTAACTCATGAGGTTTCAACTGAAGTAAAGCATAAGAAATTACCAGTTCATTATGCATAAGTAAAATCCCTATTCCTTTCAACAAAGCTGCATTGTAGATAACAAACTCACCATTTCTAGAAGGTAATCCCAAAACAAGATCATTCACCAATCTTTTTTTCAATACTTGAAAACAATCATCACAATCTTTTTTCCAAATGAACTTAACACCTTTTCAAGTTAACTTAGTCATTGGTCTATATAACCATGAAAAAGTTCCAAAAAACCTCCAGTAATAACATTCTAAACCAAGAAAACTATAGATCTCGGTTATATTTAGAGGTCTTTTCCATTCTTTAATAACTTTTGTTTTAGTAGGATCAACACTTATGCCATTTTTTGAAACAACGTTGTTGTAACAAAAACTCACACTTGTTGAATTTACCATATAGTTTCATTTATTTTAAGGTTTTCAAGACAACCCTTAAATTACTTTCATGTTCCTATTTACTTTTGGATTAACAAAAATATCCTCAATGAACACTATCATGAACTTATCCAAGAGCTCGTAGAAAATTCTATTCATAAGATCCATGAATACAGCAGGTGCATTGGTTAAACCAAAATGCATAACTAAAAATTCATAATGGCCATATCTAGAATGAAATGTGGTCTTTGAAATTTCTACATCCTTTAATTTCAATGGATGGAACCCCAACCTCAAGTCAATCTTTGAAAAATACTGAGCTCCCTGGAGCTGATCAAATAAATCATCGATATGAGGCAAATGATACTTGTTCTTAACATTGATGTTATTTAATTCTCTATAGTAATTGAAAAGTCTCATTGAACCATCCTTATTCTTAACAAAAAGACAAAATCACCCCATGGTGATATTCTAGGTCGAATGAAACCTTTATCTTATAACTCTTTTAATTGCTTCTTTAACTCTAAAATATCAATTTGAGCCATTCGATAAGGGGGTTTTGAAATTGGATTAGCATCAGGAACTAAGTCAACAGTAAATTAAACTTCTCGCTCATGTATAATACCATACAAATCATCAGAAAAAACATCAAGGTACTCATTTACCAATGGAACATACTTAATCTGAACAGTTCCTTTATTTTCAACAATATGTGAAAGGTAACATTCATTTCCATATTTTACTATTTTCTAAGCTTTCTGACATGTTATCAAAAGTAAGGGTTCATTCTTGTACACAAACTGAAAATCTTTATGAAAATAAACCTCTTTAGCTATGAAATAAATCTTAGTATGATAAACAGAAATCCAATCCATACCCAAAATAACATAAAACTCTAATAGAGGCAAAACAATAAGGTTTTATGGTAGATTCTTTCCACACCCAAGGATAGTAAGGTTCTTAGGTTTTCTTTTTGTCTCAACATTTCCTCCAGGTGTTTTTACCATAAGTTCAGAATTCATATCTTGAGATGGAATTCCCAATTTAATAGAAAACTTATCAGAACTTAAAGAATGTGTAGAACATGAATCAAACAACACGTTGGCATAATAAGAGAAAAAAATAGTGTACCAAATACTACTTCATTTTATGGACCAACATTTGCTGAAGTAGTTGAAAAAGATTTAACCACCCCTTTCTTCTTGTAATATGGATGATTTCCCTCAGTTGAGTTCTTTTTTGGACAGTCATTTTTATAACGACCTATTTCATTTCACTTAAAACATATTACCATTGGCTTTTCATTTCCTGATTGATCATATTCTTTATAGTTACAAGCAATATAACCAAACTTATCCCATCGAAAGCACTTTCAAGACTTTTATAAACATTCTCTAGGATGGTTTTTACCACACTTCTCACAAGATGAATATTTAATTTTCTTACCTCCAAGATTATTTTATGAATCCTTTCCATTTTTCTACCAATTATACCTCTTCTTTTGTTTACTCTCTTGGAACACCTAATCATCAGAAAACTCAATTTCTACCTTCTCAGCACATCTAAAAAGTTTCTCATATATTTTTAATTCACAAGAGTCTAATATTATTTGATATGGAGACTTCATTCCTAAGTAAAATCTATTTATCTTATTATAAAGATCTCAGATGGAATTTAGAGAATACCTTTCCAGTCGAGTGAATTTTGTTTCATAAGAATCCACTGAGTCATCCTCCCACCACAATTCCAAGAATTGTTTTTTTATCCTAAGATGAACTACCTTAGGAAAATATTTCTCAAGAAACATACCTTTGAATTTATCCCAATCAAGAGCATCAATATCCTCACTATCCCTGATATTTTTCACCATCGACCACCACTAATCGGCTTCACCTTCAAAACAGTGAACAACAAGACTAACCATTTGATGTTCTGAACACCCCATGACACAAAAAATATTCCCCAGTGCTTTAATCTAACCTTCTGCTAGAATAAGTTCAGATGATCCTCTAAATGACGGGGGATGTTGCCTCACAAAATTCTTCACTACTGAAAAGTTCCTCTATGGTTGATCTGGCTGATCTCGTGCAAGGATACCACCACCATTTATAGCCTAATTCAACTATGCCATCACTACAAAAAACTGTTTAGTTCTGATTCTGACCATCTTAGGTTGCTGATTTGGAAGGTTTCCTTCCTCTGTATGCCTTCCCAACATATCCGGCTTGTTTCCTATGAGGAAAACTACTCTGAACACAAAAATCTATTAGGCGAAGAAACATAGTAATCTATAAATTCTATATCATTTCAATATTAACATAAATTCATTTATGTATATTATTTTAACAATATCCTAACTCATAAAGATATCTAAACTGACCTCTGATATCAACTATAAGGCCCCAGCCTTAAAAATTACTTAATAATGAATTAAGTTAATAATTCACTTTGAGGATATTTTATGGTTTAGAGATTTAGAGAATTAGGTCATAACATAATCATAAAAAAATTAATATTACATATAGACACTTCTACTCAGTATCTTTTTTTTCATAAAATAAAAAAAACTCTTTGAAAAAAAGAGTCGTGTCTAGGTCCATGTTTTAGATAGCATGAATTTTCCTTGATCTCATCATTGACACTATTCCACTTTATTTTCTATGAAAAACATTTCAAAAACTTGGAATAGGCATAAAAATATTATTAAGGGATACACAAAGAAGGAAAACTTTTAGTTTCTCAAAACAACAAGTAAACAATAAATACTTAATCATAAGTAATAATTTTCACATTTATGAATTATTAAATACTCTTCACTGAATAAAAGATCATACGTACCATTCGGTAATCAAAATATTACCATAAAACCTATAGAAAGTGCACATGAAATATATAGGTAACTTGGGACACAAACATACTTAAATGGAATAACCATACGGTCGACTTCCACACATATCACTAAATGGAATAACTGTATGGCCGACTTCCATACCCAATGCATTGGAGGTTATAACGTAGCCACTCATCTTGGTTTATCACAATACCACCTGTCATTTGGTTTATCATGTAACCACTCGTCAAATGTCCAAGTACCATTATAAAATCATAACACCTAAAATATTGCAAATATAAATATTTCACTAATAAAATTTCATTTAAAATAAAAATTAGATCATTTCAAGATATTGAAAAAATAAATTGATCTCAAAAACCATTTTAAATACCAAAACACCCCAAAAATAGAATAAGGGTTTTTTTCATTTTAAAAATATCAAGGCTTATAAATTAAGGAAACTAACGATTACAACGACGGAGAGGTCATTGTCGCCGCAAAAGTTAAAAACATTCTTTTTTTCATTTAGAAAAATGATTTATAGAAAATAGATTTCCTTTGAATGAAATTAAAATTCAAAGGGTTTTATTATATATTGTGTAAAATAAAGTCATGAATAAATCAAAGTATGCCTCATTGAAAGGAGATTGAGACGAAGTCCCTTACCTCCTGTCAGAATTGACCCGTTCTTTTTTAATCTCTTAAATAATAAAAATAAGTTAATTTCTAATTTCTTAAGTTCCTTTTTAAAGTTTATTATTCCTTTTATATCACTTATTACCTTGATATGACAATTATTTAATTATTTGAGTTCATATTAGAAATTTTGTCGATGTTCCAAACTTGAGTTAAAAATGAATTTGTTTTAATTATAAATTGTACATGTGATGAAAATTACATTATCTTAAAAATGATATTCATGATTTATATATCATATATATCATATATATACACTATATATATGTATTTATAATAGTACATAACATTTTGAGGGAAGAAATGAAATGCACCATTCATGGAGACAGTAATCCGTACATACCAATAAACGCTACTTTCATTTTTATTTCATATTTAATGTAATGAAAAATAAATGATACATAGGTATGTTATAATTCTAGTGTAAAATAATATATATAATTTCAGTAACTCCATTTTTTATACGTTCCATGTATGGAATTAATGAGTCGTATCACTTTGAGGGGGTGGTAGTCTGCACTTCCTGAAATGAAATTTTCACGTTTAGCCATAATTGAAACCATAAAGGTATGGTATAAATGAAAGATAAAAAATTATTGAGACAATATAAATATAATATATATCACATATAAATATATTTACATCATAATGTCCACCATGAGAGGCAGTTGGAGATAATTGAACAATCATCGTTTCACGAGGCAATAGTTCACCGTCCACAGAAACAATATGTTCATTACCCATTAGATGAAGGTGTGTGTAATTTTAGTTCAAATAATTATCATAACAACAACCTAGTATATTTAGGATAATATTTTTTATATAAAATAAATGAATAAAAAGTGTTTAGGGGGTGGAGAAGGAAAATAAAACAAAATAACTTAAGAGAAGACGTTACCTTTAAATCGGGTAACTCACTTTGGTTTGAATGAAAAGGATTTCTTGATGTACCTTCTTCCTAAGGTAAGACTTCTAGGTGTAAGAGAGAGATGTAGTGAGCTTAATTGGGTTGAGTTTGGATGAGACAAGGTGCTTATGAGGTGCGAGTAATGCTTTAGAGTTGAGGGCTTTTTATAAGGGGTGGGGGGAGGGGCTCTTTAGGAATGTTTGAAAATATTATTTTATTATATAATGATTTTCGGTTTCTAAAGGGCCAAAACCCATTAAAGTTGTACAATAAGATGAATCATGTTCAAAATAAAATCATCCAATAATAATTGGATAGGTTTTGGATATTTGTTTAATCATTTTAATATTATTTATTTAAATCATTCATTAATGAGGTAAACACTACATCATTATTGTGTCATAAATAATTTTATTTATTAGATGGTTAAAAATTATAAAAAAAATAAAATGATTTAGGAAATATTTTCATATTTCTAATTAATATTTATATCCAAGGATATGTAACCTCATATAAAAATTGTTGTACAAGAGGATATATGTTTATGCCATTTTTTTTAAATTATATTAATTTATATAAAGTGTCATCAGCACTCTTAAGTGGCTCCATGGGGTCCTAGAATCAACCCAAGGATGCCCATGGTCAGAAATGTATCAAACAATAGTATTAGGGAACATGTTTGGATAAATTAATATTATTATAATATTATTTTTACCTTGAATTACCCTATTTAACTTTAACTGCGGTAAATAAGAGTAAAAAGCTACTATTCACCAAAAATTATTTTCATCTTATTGAACCAAATTTTACTTAATAATAACAACCATGTATGTTGGATTTTAGAAATTCAATTCATAGAAGAGGTAAAATTTCATTTAAATGTAAAATTCAGTTTTTTTACTATTACTAAGTGTTTTCACTATTCATCAAAATTTACGTTTTTCAGAAAAATACCAAAAATTCTGCCGAAGCTATATTTTATATTCAGAATTCAAAAATGATGTCTATTTTACTTAATTAAAATCATATAATTTTGATTAATTAATTTAAAATTAATTCCCATTGTTAAAACAAAAATGTGTTTTTAAGAAACAATAACTATTAAAAGATTGAAAGTTGTTTATATCCAATTTCAAAGTGAAATTACTTCCAATGACCAAAATTGGATTAAATGGTAAAAATATAATCTAATTACACTTTAAAACCAATTAAAAATATAATATAACCATATAAATAAATTAGATTTAAAGGATGTTTTTAATTAAAATAGCATATTTTTCACTATTCATTAAAAAATTAAATTTTTTCAGAAAAATACCAAAACTTTATCCAAAGTATATTTTGATGTCTCTATTATATAGAATAATTTTATTTTGTAAAATAGAATATATAAAAGTGACCAAAACTAGATTTTATGAGGGTTATCCATCAAAAGGTGGTAAATCCACCTTTTAAAGAATATTAGACTATTTGTGCTTAAAATTAGGTTAATTCACATTTTAAGCCTCTAAATTTTATTGGATAAATATAGAAACATTTAACAAACATGTGTAATCATATTTTAGTTAGTTATTTTCTTTTCCGCCAATAAAACGGCTAGGCATTAACAACTATTTAAAGTAATATTATATTATTATTTTTTAGTATGACTCAATATTGTGTGCAACATAAGATTTCAAAGAAACCCATTTTTGCGTATCATGTATTCCATCAAACATAGAATACCCTTTAAATTAAAATTCATATTTAATTCACAAATCTTAATAAATATGAAAATTTGATATTCTTTATTTACTTGGGATGATACAATAAATGTGCAAATTGATAAAAAAAACTAGTTTTTTTTAGAAAAATAAATTTTTAGGCATAAAATGGATTTATTATTATTCTATATTTTGAAAAATATTTTTTTAATGTTTAAAAAATTTGATCATGTAAATAATATATAAATTTAATAAAAATAATTCACATGTGGGGATTAATATATTGTTATAATATTCATTTTACACTTAAATTTTGTTTAAATAAAAATGTCAATTTATTTGAAAATAGTTTTTTATTTCGATTCAATTTTTTTATAAATATACTGAAAATTTCTTTTTCATAATTTAGTTATTAATATTCATATCGACCAATCTAATCTCCATGCAATGAAAGACACATATGTTTTTTACAATGTTACGTTGTTCGTTTAAACTCATTGTTGTGTGCAATACAAGCTATCAAAGAAATCAATCTATTTAAAGTTAATTATTTCATAAAAATATCTAATTGTTACATTATACACCTGTTAACATGAATTTATCAATAAAAATTAATCACTTAGATACAAATATTTGAGGATACCCCTCCCTCATCATATCATCAGGTTCCTACTTAGCTTTCAGAAATTGGTTTTTTCACCCCAACACATTAATCATGCAAGTGTTCATGTTTCATAGAACTTTATCTTTACAATCCATAATCTCTATAGATTTTTCTCCATAAGAAATAACTTCCACAATTGGAATGATCTCTAACTTTAGTACATGTTAAAGATCATGTTTTTTACTTCCTCAAGATATATACATGGAATACATCATGAACTTGGGAGAGATTCAGTGTAAGAACTAATTGATAGGCTACCATCCCGATACAATAAATAATTTTAAAAATACCAATATACATAGAGATTATCTTACCCTTATTTTCAAATATAATCACTCAATTAAAGGGATATATTCATGGAAATACCTTTTCACACACTTCAAATAGTAGATAATTCTGATGACTTTCAAAATATTTTTTTTGTCGAATCTAAGATTTTCTTATGTGATTTTAAATGGATATGGCCTTCACTACCATTTCATCAGCTAGATCAGGTCCCAATAACATTATTTCTTCAACTTCATTCCTTCATGTTATTATTCTTCACTTCAAAGAATATAGGGCTTCAAAAGGGGTAATATGAATTTGGGGGTGAAAGATATCATTATAAGATAATTATACGAAAGGAAGGTATTGACCACAAAAAACATAGAAATATATAGGTAAAGCCCTCAACATGTCATCAAAAGTTTGAACGATACTCTAAGATTGATAATCTATTTTAGGATGATATATAATGCTAAAACATAACTATATTTCTAGATCCTACTAAATATTTCACCATTACTTCAATGTAAACTTTATATCAAGATCAGATATAATTTAATGCGGTACTCCATGAATAATTAGAACTTAATTAATATGTATTCTGAAAAAATGACCAACACAGAAATATTATATAGTAAAAATGATGTGTGATGACTTCATATAGCAATCAACTATAACCAATATAGTGTTATGTCCTTTAGATGTATTTGGGAGTCGGATGACAAAATCCAATGTGATAGTTTTCTATTTCCATTCAGGTATTTATAGATGTTTCTACATACCCTTTGACTTCTTTATCCAAGCCTCAATTTACTAACAAACCATGAAATGATAAACATACTAGGAAATATCTTTTTTCATTCCATACCAATTGAAATACTCTTTAATGTCTATATACATCATTTTACTTCCAGGATGAATATAGATTGATGAACGATGATCCTCATCCAATAGCTCCTTCTTAAAATACCATATAGGTTCTGCATATACATGGTTTATAAACATTATTATTCAATAATAGTCAAAGATGAAATCAGGTACATTTTTCACATTCCTTTTTAGCTCTACATCATCCTTATATTACACTTTAATATTCACTTGGATAGATGGTTTAACATTAATCTAAGGAAGAAAATATTTCTCCCCATTCATTAAGATTTAAAAATCAATATTTTTTAAATGCATAATTATTGGATCTTTTTTATCATCATCATATATCAACTAGCATTATCCTTTTGACTTAAAGAGCCTTCCACCTTGTTCTCTTTCCTAAGGTGGTAAAGCATTGATAATACATAGTCATTAATTAGATCTAACCGTACTATTTCGTGTATGTTAATCTCTTTTTGATTAAAAATATACTTTACCCTTTATTAATGAATATATATGTCACACATTTCTCCATAGATATAGATCCTCTATATCTATAATTCAAATAATACTGAAGCTAAATCCACATCATGAGTTGGATAATTTTTCACAAGGATATTCAATTGGTGTAAGAAATAAGTTACCACCTTATCATTTTTCATGAGAAAACTCCTCATTCCCTTATTTGATGCATCACTATATTTCACAACCCTTTATCCAGTATAGGGTAGCATTAGAACAAGTACATTAAATAACCTTCTTTTCATCTCCATGAAATTCTCCTCTCATTTCTCCATATATATGAACTTAACTCCTTTCTAATCTAACATGGTGAGTGGATTAGGTAATAGTGGAAATATTTCAAAAAATGTTGATAATATCCAGCCAAACCAAAAAAACTATGGATTTCAGTCACATTGGTTGGTCTAGAAAATCCCTCAATAACATTTTTCTTTGAAGGATATACTCATATACTCTCATTTGATATTATACGATCCAAAAATGAAACTTTATTAACACAAAATACATACTTGGTAAATATTTCATAAATATTATCCTTCATCAGGGTGTTCAACACAATCCTCAAGTGATCATCATGATCTTCCTTGTTATTTTTAATATAAAATAATATCATATATAAAGTCTACAAAAACATGATCATGAGAGTTTTCAAACACTATATTCATTAATTCTATAAATATAGTGGGGGAGTTAGTGAGATAAAAAGGAATCACTATAAATTCATAGTGTTTATACCTTGCATATATTTTCATATTAGGTATATCCCCCATCTTGATCCACAATTGATGATATCCATAACATAGAACAACGTAATAAAAGTATATGTCTCTACATATTTGATCAAATAATTCATCAATGCATGGGAGATGATACATTTTATTCATTGTAATTTTTTTAATCTTCTGATAATCAATGCATAGATTCATTGAACCATCTTTTTTCTTAACAAATAAAATATGTTCACCCTAATGTGACTCACTAGGGAATATAAATCCATTATCATGATTCCACTAGAGTTGATTCTTTATTTCCTAAAACTAAATTGGGTCTATTATATATGGAGTCTTTGAAATAGGACTAACACTATGTATGATTTGTATTGAAAAATCAACTTCATGATTTGGTGGAAGACCAGCAAGTTCATTAGGAAATACTTAAAAAACTCTCATAAAATAGGTGTATCCTAAATTTTTAGTTTCTCACAAACCATTCATGTTATAAAACCTTCATATTTGATAATTAAGACCTAAATTATTGTATCAATCTCCATTGTAAATTCATATTCAACCTTGAATGGATAAATTATTATGTATTCATTCCAAATAAGAAATGTGACTTTACTTCCTCTAAAATTAATATGTGATACCTATAGAGAAATCCAATCTATTCTAGGAATTAAATTGATTTCAACTAATGGTATAATCACATGATTTTTAGTATGCAATTTCACGAAATGAGAAATCAGAGAAGAACTATAAACATAAGAAGCAGCTGTTGTTCCATTATGATTTTTCATACCTAACTCAACATCTAATTTTTTCGGTGATACTGTTATATAATTATATAATTAGTTAAAGATAAAATATTTATTTGATCCAAAATAAAATAATACATTAGTTATTCTAGAGTGGATGATAAGTGTACCTTTCACAACATCATTATTATAATCCACTGCAGTAGTAATTATTACACAAGCATTAAATTCTTATTTGGGATTATGATATTTTTTATATTGATCATAAAAAACATTCAGATTCATGAACTGACTATAATAATACCCATACTCCATGATTTTGTATCTATATAGGAATAATGGTGTATTATTTAGATCATTTTATTTATTAACATAATTATAAAACTTCATCCTATAACTTTATCATTCAATTGTATAATGACCTTCCTTTACACACTTGAATTATTTACTATCCCCATTAAGGAAATTTCCACCATGTTTCCTTCTATACATCAAGCATAAATGAAGGCCCATCTTCATTTCTTCATGGTTTATATAATTCAATTCGAATTCCATTTTTCTTTTCTTTTAAAAACCATGATATTGATGGGTAACTACAATATACATCTCCACATTATGAGCACATCAAAAAATTTCATCATAGGAACTGATGTCTCTTATTGTTAATATCTTTTTTGGTCTTGGTTTTAGTCCCCCAAAGAATCGATCATTTTTACTTTCAGGGATGTTAATTAAACTAGAGGTATACCTTGTAAGATTTATAAAATTTTCCTCATAGGTACTAATGGATTCTTCATCCTTTTTTTTAAACTAAATAAGATCCTTTTTTATATTTGTATGTATAATATAATGAAACTACTTTATGAGTAATTTCCCCATAAAATCATATGATTCCATGAATCCAATTTAGTCTTATTCAATCATATTATTGATAATATTTTTCCCTTTATCCTCTTCACCATCTAGAAGATAAATAGCTCAGAAAAAAATTTCATTTCCCAAGAATTGAAGAATAAAAAATATATTTGTAATGGTTTTGATCTAATGATCAACCACTAGTGGATTATAATATCCACTAAAAGAAGGTGGATGTTTCCTCATAAATTATTACATAGCACATTATTACCTACTATAATAATTTGGAAACATATAATGATTCATATCCTAAGAAATTAGTGTGATCATAAAAGCATGATTTTTCATTCCATATATAATAACATTCAGCTGATCAGGAGGAAAATCATTGAATTTTCCATCAAATTAAATATTTATATGATTCTATTAGGATCCATCCATTGACTAGAACCAAAAATCATAATGTGAGGAATAATAATTATAGCAGAAAACCACCTAATCAAGAAAAATCATTTATAATGTGGAAATTAATCATTTATAATGTGGAAGGAATCATTTATAATTATCCTTAATTTTTTCTCATCCTATTTTAAAACATTTTACTAAACCTATCATTTGATACCAAATATCGTAGCCTAATATTTTCATACATAGATATTACATCATTCTAAATGAATATTCATTACATTAAAGAAAGACACACCTAAGGACCATAAAGGTATAGTGGTTTTTGAAGCTTGTAACCTTAAACAATTGGTTTAAAAAATATCTACACCATCTCCCACTTATTTATATATAATAAATAAACCTTTATTCATATCATAATTAATACGGTTATTTATATAATGGGGAAAGGAATCATATAAAAATGGTGAGTTTTAATGCTCAGTAAGTGTAAAAAAGGATATATAAATAATTAAACTAGAATAACATGAGAATAAAGGTATAATAACTAGAAAATAAAATTTTAATGTTATACCCATCATATCGAATATCATAATAATGAGTTAGGGAATAAATCTGGACAATTTATAAGAAATGAATCATAAAAGAACATGATCTAGGAGAGAGTAACATTGGCATAATAAATGGAATGTTGGCTTTCAAATAATCATAGAAAATAATTTCCATAATAGTAAAGGTTATTTTAAAATACTATCATACAATAATGGGTTCACTCCTCAAACAATCATAGTATTTAAGGCACACTCCCAAGAATATCATGGTGGACAAGGTCCCTTACTAAACTGGGATCACTCCACATTCCATCCTTGTTTATATCATTAGTTATCACTCTTTTCTCATTTCATTAGAGGGAGATATAAGTCCCAATAATCACATATTGGAAACAATATATATGTGTTCCACAATATAATAAATAATATCAGAACACATGAAAATAATTTGGTTTCTAAAAAATTGAATCATAAAGTAACCTGGGGAAAGGAAACAGGTTTCATAAACATCATTCCATCATAAAAATAAACCAACTTGAGAAATAATAATAATGGAATCCTTAGATAATTTACTACGTAAATATTAATTAACAACAATTTTTTTATCTTTGACGGAAAATTATTTTGAAAGATCACATTAAATAATTCATTAGGAAATTATCATTTCCTTTTTGAATGTTTTTTATAAAAGCTGCATAATTATAAATAAAATAATTTTATTTGAAAAAAAATTATGATTATAAATTAAAAATTGAAGGATTAATTATTCATTAAAGTGGGAATATATTATCATGTTTTATAAGTTAAAAACATATTCCTTCCATATTTTTTTTGAAAAATTCCTAATGAAACTTGATAAAAAACAACAGAAAGATTTATTTTCAAACCAATTATAAAAAAATAATAAATGGGTAAAATTTATTTTATAAAATATTAAAAATAATTTTTAATTTTTTTAATAAACATGTACATGTAATATAAATATTATCCAGTGTATACTTAAATATAAAAAATCCCTAATAATAATGAGATTGTGAAATAAACCCTTACCTCAAGTATCCCATTTCCTTATTAATAGTCACACCTCATGTATAATAAATGTAGATTTATTATAAATTATTCTATAAAGATATATCTATAATACCATTTATTTGTTTTTAAAAAATCTTATCAACCTTTTATTAATAATTTATTATTAAAGTCTGTGTTTTGGGTTATAACTGCTTCGTTTTTCAAGCATGTTTTAGTTCAGTAGTCCCAATCAGTATACATTGATCATGGTCCTATAATTTACATAATTTTAATCATTGTATAATCATAATATATATTCATTATATATATTTTTAATCATTCATAAAAAGTATATATTGAAAAGTGAGTTACACTATTCCTAGAGATGGTAGGTCGTACGTATAAATGAAATTTATTTCCATTTTTCATGTGATGGAATGAAATAAGGGTAAATAATAATAAAGATTTTTAGAATTATTATTATTTCATATATACCATATATATTCATAAAATTCATCCTTATTACAATCCATGTGAAATATAGATAAAAAATAAATCACATCCTATCGTGAAAATGATAATCCACACATACACATGAGTGGCATTATCATTTCCCAAAAGAAGGGATTATAAGAGGGTAGACATGATATTCTCATTAAAAATTATAATAATTTAATAAATAACATATATATATATATTAAACACATCATAATTTCCATCCATAAAATATGGTGTTGAAAAATGAATTGTATCTCTACGTGGAGACGATAAGCCATACATATGCACGAGTGATACATTCACTTATCATTTGATGGGAAGGATCATGGATAATGGAATTTTAAAAAATATATTAAAATTTAATCACATTTAGGATAATAAAAAAACTATTTTATGGTGAATATCATATACTAATAGGAGGAAAATAAAATTATAAATAAATATGATTTGTTAAAGAGATTTCATCTTCTTTGAAATGACTCCTTTACATCTACTCTAAAGGGAACTGAGGTTGGCCTTTTGAGAAGGATGGAACCTAATAAATGTGGATAGAGAACTTTATAATTCATGATAATTTAGATTATTCTTTTTTCACCTTAAATATCTCATATTATGTTACTTATAATATTTTTAATATCAGTTATTTCATTTTTCTATTAACTGAATAATTAATTCACCTGCATTGTGTACATATTTAGATTAATTATTTAATTTATAAAAACTATAAATAAATTTAAATCATGAATATAATTTCATTAGGAACAAAATTACTCTTAATATTTGTTTTCAACTAGTTTTTTTCATTATTTGAACAGATAACTATTATTTAGAACTAAGAGAGTGACAATTTTTCGCTTCCTTTGGTTTAAATAATATATAAGTCATTTTCATGGACAAGTGTACATTAAATAAATAAATTTTCAACCATAGGTGTTAAGGGTAAAATGAAATTTATCCAATAATTATTATTATGAATAATTATGGATTTTTCACTTAGTTTTAACCTATATTAACTAGATTTACCCTTTACTAGAGTTACATATTTTACCATGGGTACTATTCATATTGACGAAGAATAAAGTGAGACTTATTACCAAATTTTTCCCTCCTAATTCTAGATAAGTAATTAATTTTATCAATTCCAATACCTTTAAATTTCATAATATAATTTTAATGTATTTATAAAAAATGTGGTAAAACCTTATTTTGAGGAAAAATACATTTTAGGAATAAAATTAGATTTATTATTATATTACGCTAAGAAAAATATCTAATTAATATTTAAAATTATGATCAAGTAAATAATATAAAATTTTCATTAGAATAATTCACTAATAGAGATTCATATATTGATATTAATTTTTTTATATGCTTAAAAAACTTTTTTTAGGAAGAACTTCACTTATAATTTAAAATAATTATTTGTTTTTAATAATAATCATGAATTTATTTTATAAATTTTTAAACTATATATTTTCAATAATTTTTTATTTTTATTCGTTATATCAAATATAACATCTTTGTGGTAATATACCTAAAATACTTTTATAATGCTATGGTTTTCATTTAAACTCGTTGTTACGTAAAACACAAGACATTAAAGAAATCAAATTATTTAAAGAGAAACATTTCATAAAAATCTTCAGGTGTTATAGCGATATTTACATGGGTGATGCATATATAACTCAAAATATTATGAATGGTATTAGAGGACTATGTGGGTCAACCATTCAATTAGTGGTCATATATAGAGATAATTTCTTGGTTTGGTCATGATCTTTGGCTACTATACATGCTCACCGTGTGACTCATGTTTAGTGGATATTGGAAGCTACACATTCGGTGCATAGTTTTGGAAATCCATTCATCTTGAATATATAATTGGGATAATCTATTATTAATTTACTTATAAAAACATGGTTGTCAACTTTTAATCCATATTGAACACTCTAATATGAATTGTGATGACCCTAGGGGTTTTTGTAAGAAAAATTAGGTATTCTCTCTAGGATAAATCAAATATAAATAAAATATATGGTTTAATATTAATTGTCTTTTGTATTATTTTATCAATAAATATTTAACTTTTTTATTTACTCATATATGTCAGATCTATAACATTGGATTATATACAAATATTTGGTTGGTGTATATGAATTTTTAACAGAAAAATCATGATCATGGGTTCTTATTTTAAGTGTTTAGAGGATCAATTTATGATTTCTAACATTAGATTGGCAGTTCCTAGATTATCATGACATCATTATTTAAGTTAGTTGTATATTGTTTAATACCTATGATATTATGACTACTTTAAGGATTATAGATTTTATTTTAGGATTTTTTCCTACATACATTATTTTCAAAAAATATAGTATAAATTTACTTGATAATTTTTTCAATGAAATTTTTGAATGTTAGAAAAAAATTAGGAATGACCTCATATTTGGGGTTTTTGATTAAAACATGGGATTATAATTGGAATTATTTTTAAAAAAGGGTATTTTGGGAATCTTACGTTTTAATATTTAAGATATGTTTTAAATGAATTATTTTTGAAAAAAGTGTTGGAGGGAGAACTATTTTAAGAATTGAATATGTTGGTAATAGGAAATGACTATGAATTGTGGAGTGATGATAAAGTTTCATCTAGTTTTTATGGATTAGGAGTTTCATAATTATCTGTAATATGAAAAGGATGGTCCATGAAATCTGGAATCACTCTAGTGGGTGATTATCAAAAGTTTTTATATGTCATGATCATAGAAAGGAATTTATGTCTAGTTATTATTTAATTTTACATATCAATGGGTTTAAAATGGTTGTTTATTTTATTTATAATAATTTAAAACTACGATGGTTTAATTATTAAAGAATTAATTGGATACAGTATTTCACATCTTTTGTCTATATTTTCTAGAGTTGTTGAAAAACTCATTCTGTTTAAAATGTGACAACCTATTTTTATATATACAACTATATGGTTTGGAATTGGTCTCTATGGTATTTTATGAGAGTAATTTTAGTAAACCATACTGTGTATTCATACCTACCCCTACATTCAATTATCAGGGTATTTATATGACTTTATTTAGGAAACAAGTAAAATAAAGGCTATGATGTTTCTTAGAAGATAATTTCATTATGGATAAGGAGGTGTTCAAAATTAAATTGAAGGAGGAGAAAGATAATGTGTTATATGGGAATTTTTGGATTGATTTTCTTGTAACATTAGGACATGGTTTTGTTTTATATTCCACCTCACACTAATTTGATTTTTTAATTAAGTGGTATTTTTAATGTTTGATTTAGTTTTAATCAAATGTTATATTCTTATATCATGTAGGTTTCTCTTTTATTATGGTTAAATTGATAAAAATTAACTATAGTTATCCACTAATTGTAGTTTTCAACCTATATTAATTTGGTAATGCACATGAGGCTATGTGGATATCGTATTTTGGGTCATAGGTTCTAGTATCTTGTTTTGGGGTCATTATAAAACCTTTTTAGAAAACTAATAAAATGTTTTGCAATTTCATTTAAAAATTACCTCTTATAAACCATAAATTTATACTTAAAATATATAATCAAACTATTATTTTAAAATATTTTTAAAAATCCTTTATAAATAAAAATATAATGCTATCTCACATTACAAAAAAAATAAAAAAAATGGACCCTAATAATCATTCGACCAATGAAACACTAAAAAATAATTCAAAAATTGAAATAACCTATGTTGAATATTAGGATAAAGAAAACCTACTATAATTTATAGTGTGTGCTTGCACCATCTATATGATACTATTATCCTTTGTTAATAACAATAATCTTATGAATCTAAAATGTAAGAAGTTGAGAAAAACATGTAACAAATATCTATTCTCAATATGTAAAGGTCACCTACCTCAATTCACATATAATTTATATATTAAAATATATAATTAACATCCATCTATCAAAAGAAAACCTATTTCATCTATAAACAACCATAATTTTAATATAAAACCATTAAAAATAGGAATAACTTTCATTTTACTAAGTTGTGTAATAATGAATAAATTCTAATAAAACATTTGTGGTCGAATCCTAATGCATCCCTGAAACTAATTCACACAAAATTACTAATTTATAAAATCAAATGGGTGGTTGTTTTGTCCATTTTATTCATAATCCCTAAATATTTTTTTAACATGACACATGGTCAATGTAATGAAATAATGATTACCAGATCTTCCCAATTATCTTATATGAATTATATATAAATTCCATTTGATTATGATGTGACTTCACCATGATCTGGTGGAATCACCTGTCCAATACCTATCCATGTCGAACAAACATTAAAAGAATTAGGGGAAGTGGACCAATGGAGTAATACGGTTGGTATAACACCTCAAACTATCATACCTATGAACTATGAATCCCTAGGTCCACAAGGGAGGGTATATTCATCTAGTTGCAATGGACCCCTACTGAGTATCACATACCCATAAATCAAAGGGTTTCAAACTATAAAATAATGGTTTTATAACATTAAAAAATTAGGAATATCCCTATATGGAACCTGGTAGGATTTAATAGAGTACCTAGTGTCTCACTAGGTATATGATGATAGATTATATTCCAACCAATGTCTAGATTAATGGGACATCCCATGGGTTATAACCCAAATAAATTATTCATTCAAGACCTGGTACATTATAGAAAACATTAACCACCTTCAACAACAAAACGCACAAAACACTTTCTAGCTATTATCCACCCATATTTCAACATATGAAATGTCTAATTAATATTCCAAAATAAGGAAAATAATTATTTATCTCAATACAAATTCAAAAATTTAAATAAATTCCTCAACTAAAGTGATACAAATTCGACCCATTCTCATGTTCACCAATACTCAAATGTAAAAAATATTGAAAACTCACCAATATAACACTTATTGTAATTGAGATGCCACATTAGACCAATGGATATAAATCAAAAACTACATAATTCATCACTAGCTCAATTCATTCTATCATAGAAAATTAATCACACTCCCAATACACAACTCCAATACCAGAGTTCACTATTCACTAAAAGCCTCAATACATCATAACTAATTCTCCCACTATATATCCCAATATATTTATCAAACTTCATTAATCATTCTACTCTGAATAGTTCACTAACATCCCACTCACGTGTTTACTACACTCATACATAGAACTAGAACACTTATATAGAACATAAAACTCATATTGATCCCAAAATACTTATAATTAATCATATTTGTGCCTTATATAACTGCATTCCATTTGTATTAACCATAAAATTCTGATTTCAATAAATAATTATCCCCATCATAGGAATCACAAATAAAAAAATCATATAAATTTGTCTCATCAATGAAATCACTAATTTTGAACTATGTTGCCTAATAATATATTGAAAACCTTCATGTTGATCCTATAACACATAGGTATCTCTAATTAAATCTAGTATACAGTTCAAAATAATCATTCTGATATATCTTAGTCACTTCTAGTCCAAAAAAATCCAACAAAGAAAAATTTATTATATATCATTACTTTCTTATTTTAAAATAAGAAAAATCATTTTATATCATCCAAATTTTTCCAATTTTCTTTCAACTCTACCATTATATATAAAGGATTATATAAAAGCCTAAAAATTCAAAAATCTTAAATCTTGCTAAAAAAATTGCACAAAAATAGGATATGAATTTAAATACTCCCTCAAAACACTATTAAAAATTCACATTCCTTAACATAATCCAAAAACAAGAAATTATGGAGAAATAAACCATAATTTCTATTTATTAGAATACCATATTATAAAACCCTAATTCCATTATTTAATTTTTCACTTATAAAAATAGATTTTTTCCAAAATCCCAATATACCAAAAATTATTGGCATTTGGTCCACAGAATAAAAAAATAAATTAAGACATAATCAGGTCCATCTGATCCATATTAATCTAAACACCCCATATAATATATTATAGAGGAAATAAAATATTTTATATGTTTCTTCAATAAATAATAAATCAAATTAAGTACAATACAAATCACACCGTATTTAGAAATATGCCTCATTCCCTAAGCATTACACTATCATGGAATATATACATTCAAATTGGATCATAGTTAATCCTTATAACACATCAAAAATATCTTGTATCTCACATTGGCATTATAAATATAACACCTCATTCAACAGAGAGTGATTAATACCAAACCCTAGATATTTATAGGAAATGTTGGTTTTAATCAATTCCATCTTGGACATGCATGCTTCAAGTCTTCCAATAATGTTTCGACACATTATTTACACCACTTACTAACATTATCCCATCAAAGTACACAGTATGATACCAATTTGTAATAACCTAGAATAACCTGATAAAAAATTAATCAAGTTGGTGTAACCACTAGACCTCAGGTTCTCATACACATATATCTATGGTTGATAACTTTTTGTAAGTTCCAAGAATAGTTATTGGGAGACTATTTCTATATATTGAAACTCAAAGTGGATATTCTCAAATATACAAAATATTTAGAATATCCCTTTTAAATATTGAACATACCAAAAACATTCATACAAATATTACCATTCATGAGAGAATATCACAATATAAATTATATATTTATAAAATATACATGATATGCATCGATATACAACATAGGAGTATTATAATTAGTATTAATAAATACAATAATTAAATAAATAAAAAATAGTAGGCTCACTACCTGATAAATATATAGTATAATAACTAAAAATAAAGTAATAACAACCTAGGTCCCAACTCACAACAATATCACATAATGGATCCTCTTCCTATAGTACACTTCTCATCTTATGAAATGTGTATAACTAAAAATAAATACATTTACATAAAATAAAACATGATGTTCTACCTATAAACCTGGAATGTTACCCCACATATGCAGGTAAGGGGAGAGTCTAATAAATGAGTTTGAATCCCCCACTCACCATCACATAATGAGAACTAATAATCAATTATATAAGGAGAAAAGTATATGATTTCTGTAGTTATATGGTTTATAAAACATAATATCCCTACTAAATATAACACAACATGTTTCTAAAAAGGTAATAATTGCATGCCATTGGTCCTAGAAAATACACTCACCCCAAAAAACTCAACTACTACTTCAAACATAGGATATGTACCACATTTCATTCATCACATAAAGAAATTAAATAATTATAAAATGAGGTATATCATACTATAAATATCATCTCTTTAGATATAATCGTTAGTCACCCCATGTTTTTTTGGAAAATTAAACCTAAACTATCATTGTAAATAATTCATGTATCAAAAATGAAAATTATGGGAAAACAAAGGGGTCCTTATCATGATGGAAAGATATCAAAATTTATCCAAAAAATAAATGGATATTCAAGAAGAAACCAAAGAATAAGATATTTATTAATCTCTATTCTATGGGGAAACAAACATGAAAAATATTTATTTCATCCCAACTATATGGAAAAAAATACATACGTTCCTTACACCAGCTTGTATCAATAATCCGTTCTAAAAAAATATTCCAAACTAGTCGTAGAGAACTTATTTCTTTGTGACACATATCATAAATTTTTATTATAGATGACTCCCACTGAATAATGAAATATAACTAGACTGAACTATGATCCCTCATATAATATATGAATGTCTTCATTTTTTAAGAGTGTGTGTCATGTCCATTATTTTACCTCAGGTGGAACACTAGGAAGATGTAATTATACTCTATCTCAAGCAGCCAACAATATAGTCCCAATGGATTATTAACATACAACTTAAATGTACTCATCATGAATCCCTACAAGTCTCAATTCCTACAGGGATGAGCAAATATAGGAAATTATATATCCAAAATAAGAAAATATATCACCATATATATATTAAAAAAAAAAATCACAGAGCACTCACTCAGTCATGATCCATAAGTGCATTCCAGATGTCACCTCCCATGGTGTCATATCCTGATTAATAGTTCAATCATGATAGTCTCTTCACCTCTTAAGTTTTTTTCCTAGTCACTAAAATCAACATGGATTAATCCAACGCCATTAAGGAGAGAAAACTCACTCTTCTACAACCAAGAACACTATGAATTGAAACCTATTCAATCCTAGTCTTATCCTTAGATCTATACTATTGATCATTATAACATGGGGGGAAATATCAATTATTAAAGGTAATCATCCACTTTCTTATTCCCAATGTGGAAAAGTTTTATATATTGTGGATAAATGTAGGAAGAAATTTTAAAATGATGATGAGGAAGATATGAAAGTTAGAAAAATATACTTCAATAGGAAAAAAATTATCTCATGGGAATATGTAAAAATTAATGAATGTGAAGTTGTAGAAGTATATAAATATAAATATTTCAATGATGATGATCTATTATACAGTACAGATGGTAAATATAGTGATTATACATATAATTTGGATCAAATAGTAGATCTTTATATGGAACTCAAGGCATACCATGAGGAAATTAATGTTTAGGGGGATAACAAAGTGAATGTTAGTGTAGTTGGTCATAGATCTAAACTCTATATAAAAACCCAATAAGAATTTATTTCATAATAAAAATATGAAATAAAAAATCCTAAATCTAGAAATTTAGGAAGCTCATTGAATTAAATTGACGTGAAACTCAAATTTTTGAAGAACAGAAAAATCATTGATGAGAATTTTAAATTTTTGAATGATAATACAAGATAATAGAAGATCTAGAAAAATAATTTTGGAAATGGAAATATACATTTTAGGATAAATAGAGGATTTTCACACTTGGTATTCCCCAAAGTAACCCAAATAATATTTCATAGAAAAATAACAAAAAAATTATAAAAATATTAAGGAATATATTCTCATTCAACTGGTAAAAAAGTTAAAATATGTATGAAAATTTATTGTGGATCAGGATAACATAAATAAGATAGAAATTTCTAGTATTAAATGTATCTCATAAACATCTTTAAGGAGTGTATATCAACACAACACTTAAAATTTTATTTTTTGTGTGTAAATTCTGATATTAATATTCTAAGAACCTGATTTTTTATTGTAAAGTTATGGGAAACAACCCATATATATGTTCTACTTCTAAGTTATATATCTATGGATGTGACTAAAAAAATAAGAAAGTATAATCACTACGGCAAAAAAGGCATTTAGCGGCAGTTTTTTTTTCGTTTCGCGGCGGTTTAAACCGCTGCCAAATCGATTGGCGGCGGTTTTGAAAAACCGCCGCTAAATCGTGCGTCGGGAAACTATTCATGGCGGTTTTCAAAACCGTCGCAGAATGTTTCGTGGTGGTTTTTTAGCGTCGGTTTTTTTATTTTTTTATTTTTTTTTATTTTTTTTTAATTTTTTTTATTTTTAATTTTATATATTTATTTATATATTTATTTATATATTTACTTATATATTTAGTTATATATTTATTTATATATTTATTTATATATTTATTTATATATTTATTTATATATTTATTTATATATTTATTTATATATTTATTTCGTATTTATTTTATTTATTTATTTTTCGTATTTATTTATTTATTTATTTATTTATTGTATTTATTTATTTATTTATTGTATTTATTTTTCGTATTTATTTATTTATTTATTTTATTTATTTTATTTATTTATTTATTTATTTATCTTTTGTATTTATTTATTTTTCGTATTTATTTATTTATTTATTTATTTTTTGTATTTATTTATTTGTTTATTTATTTTTCGTATTTATTTATTTTATTTATTTTCTGTATTTATTTTATTTATTTAATTTCATATTTATTATTTATTTATTTTATTTCGTATTTATTTTATTTATTTATTTTATTTCGTATTATTTTATTTACTTTATTTATCCATGCATGCACATCTCATGCACATGCACGTGCACATGCGCATGCATGCCCATGCAATATAAAGAAATTCTGCGTTTGGTGAGATTTGAACCCCCAACCTCTTGCATATTTTCCAAAGACTTTACCACTCCAGCAAGCTCGTCATGTGGTTAATAAACAGAATTTAATATACTTATATATATTAATTGAAAAAACAAATAATACATAAATAATAGATATAAACTCGATAATAATAAATAATAAATAATAAATAATAAATAATAAATAAGGAATAATAAATAATAAATAATAAATAATAAATAATAAATAAATATAAATAACAAATAATAATTAAATATAAATATATAATAAATAATAAATAATAAATAATAAATAATAAATAATAAATAATAAATAATAAATAATAAATAATAAATAATAGATATAAATAATAAATAATAAATAATTAATAATTAATAATAATTAATAATTAATAATAATTAATAATTAATAATTAATAATTAATAATTAATAATTAATAATTAATCAATAATGAATAATAAATAATAAATAATAAATGATAAATAATAAATAATAAATAATAAATAATAAATAATAAATAATAAATAATAAATACATAATATATATAAATAATAAATAATAAATAATAAATAATAAATAATAGATATAAATAATAAATAATCAATAATCAATAATCAATAATCAATAATCAATAATCAATAATGAATAATAATTTTTAAATAATAAATAATAAATATTAAATAAATAAATATTAATAATAAATAATAAATAATAAATAATAAATAATAAATAATAAATAAATATAAATAATAAATAATAAATAATAAATAATAAATACATAATAGATATAAATAAAAAATAATAAATAAAAAATAAAAAATAATAGATATAAATAATAAATAATAAATAATCAATAATCAATAATCAATAATCAATAATCAATAATCAATAATCAATAATCAATAATGAATAATAAATATTAAATATTAAATATTAAATATTAAATATTAAATAAATAAATATAAATAAAAAATAAAAAATAATAATTAATAATTAATAAATAAATATAAATAATAAATAATAAATAATAAATAAATAATAATAAATAAATAATAAATAATAAATAATAAATAAATATAAATAATAAATAATAAATAAATATAAATAATAAATAAATATAAATAATAAATAATAAATAATAAATAATAAATAATAAATAATAAATAAATATAAATAATAAATAAATATAAATAATAAATAATAAATAATAAATAATAAATAATAACTAATAAATAATAACTAATAAATAAATATAAATAATAAATAAATAATAATAAATAATAAATAATAAATAAATATAAATAATAAATAATAAATAAATATAAATAATAAATAATAATTAAATATAAATAATAAATAATAAATAAATAGAAATAATAAATAATAAATAAATATAAATAATAAATAATAAATAATAAATAATAAATAATAAATAATAAATAATAAATACATAGTAGATATAAATAATAAATAATAAATAATAAATAATAAATAATAGATATAAATAATAAATAATCAATAATCAATAATCAATAATCAATAATGAATAATAAATATTAAATAATAAATAATAAATAATAAATATTAAATAATAAATAATAAATAAATGTAAATAATAAATAATAAATAATAAATAATAAATAATAAATAAATATAAATAATAAATAATAAATAATAAATAAATATAAATAATAATTAATAAATAATAACTAATAAATAATAACTAATAAATAAATATAAATAATAAATAATAAATAATAAATAATAAATAATAAATAAATAATAAATAATAAATAATAAATAAATATAAATATAAATAATAAATAATAAATAAATATAAATAATAAATAATAAATAAATATAAATAATAAATAAATATAAATAATAAATAATAAATAATAAATAATAACTAATAACTAATAACTAATAAATAATAAATAATAAATAAATATAAATAATAAATAATAAATAATAAATAATAAATAATAAATAAACATAAATAATTAATAAATATAAATAATAAATATAAATAATAAATAATAAATAATAAATAACCAGTTACAAATAATAGATAATAAATAAATTAAATTATATTATAAATAATAAATAATAAATAATAAAGGAAACACATGAAAAAGTATGAAAAGATGTGATAAGGGATTAAAAATCATGAAAAAGGATGAAAAAGCATATGAAGAATGATGCATTAGAAAGAATGAGAACGCATGAAAACTCGTGACAACTCTTGAAAACTCTTTAACAATTCAACATAATCATCATAATAACCCACAAAAAACCATTGATAAAGATAACAAGTCATGGAAACCCAAATAAACAGTAATAAATGGAGCAACTGTTAAAACCCGTCAAAACGGTCATAAAGAGACAAAAACATTGGACTCACATTAACGGAGATAACATATGATCCGAGAGTCCATTTTAGATCCGCGACCTGGCAAATCAAAGATCCTGAAATGATATTCGACCTGAAAGGTGAAAGAGTCCGAATGGACAGGCGGATTGGAAGTTACGACCATTTAAAAAAAAGCTGACAGGGAACGGGTGCTAGAAACGAGGCATTGAAAAACATAACAAACTTGATACCCACTAATAAGACCATAACATATTATCTATGAGTGCATGTGGGCGCCGCGACCAGTCAAACTGAAGCTCATGGAACGAGCTATGATCTGGCAGGTGGAGGAGTCCGAACTGACACGCGGATCGAAAGTTAGGTTCGTTTGAAGACAAGATCGACGGGACACCGGTGACGGAAACGGGGTTTTAGAGGCCTTTAGAGGGGTTTTTGGGGTCAAAACACAACATAAGCTTTCTTGTGTCGAGTTAGTGCGTAGCTCTATTCGCTGGCTTTGATTTGATATGTGGTAGAGCCCAAACGGACACCCGGAGCGAAAGTTATGGCCGTTTGAAGTTGGAGAACTTTTTTCAACTTTTTATAACTCTAATATCTTCTACACCTTAGATCGTCTCATGGTTTTGATTATATGTGACTCTATATCTCTTCATGATCTTCGATTTGACTGGTCGTGGTGCTTCAATGGACGTCTGGATCAAAAGTTATGGTCGTTTTAGTGATTTCGGGGTTTCTCGTGTTTTTTTATTTTTTTCATTTCATTTCGTGGCGGTTTTACCGAAACTGCCACTATTTCACGACGGTTTTTTAAAAAACCACCGCTAATCCTCGAATAAAATTTAAAAAAAATTGCTATTTAGTAGCGGTTTTTTCGTGGCGGTTTTTAAAATCGCCGTGAAATGGCGGCCCAAAACGCGTTTCACGGCGGTTTTAAAAACCGTCGCGAAAAAACCGCCGCTAAACAGCGGTTTTCTTGTAGTGAATTACTACATTTTCCTATGATTTCAGTGGATCTTTTTCTTTTTATTTTGATGGTTTTGGAAAAAAATGTAATATTTTATGTGTCAAGAGTAAAAAAGATGGTTCCCATAGAATATTAGATGGTTGAAAAAATAGTTTGAATGTCTATATAACAAAAAAAACTAAAAAATTAGTTTTGGTGTTTTAAGAAATAGAAAATTATGTTCTATGGATTTTGGATAGTGAATAAATATCAAAAATGACCAAAAATGAAGACCTCATTGTGGGAATAAAATATAATAAATATGTTGTTGTTTGATTTGTAAATAATGAAGGTACTAGGACCATTGAAGTTGGGAAATATAATGTTTGTGTTAAGGATCTAAGAGAAACATATAATGTTTTTGTTAAATTCTTCAGTCATTATCTTCACAGCGTTGGTAAATTATATGTCTTATCGAATTTTGTATTGTTAAAAAAGAATCTAGTTATAGTTAGATTATTGTATAGTTTAGTTATTATATAAGGAAGATAAACCAAAGGGAATATTTGGCTTATTGGTGAATATAATTGGTGTACAATTTCTAAGGATAAGATGAATAGATTGTCCTAATGTCAGGTATAGTTTTGAATAGGAAGAACAAGTTCCTATCATTCGGTGGAAGAAAAACCCTTATCAACAAAATTCTATCATCCATACTATTACATGCGATCTCCTCAATAAGGGTCCAAAAATGTGTTATATAAAATATTGATAGAATCCTTGACTTTTTTTATGGGACACAAAATCATAAGGAAAAAATCAATGGGACTTCTGGGAGCAGCTGGCTAAACCTATAAGAGAATGATGTATTAACATGAGAAATATCAATGACACTCAATATTGCATACTAGAAAAGAATGACTGGGAATTTATGAAATAAGAAAAACATTGTTGGAAACACAAGAAATATAATCACAATGGAACAATGGGTGACTCGGCGGGAAGCTCAACCTCCATTTTTTCCTAGTCATCCCTCACATATAGGTTCTTCTTGATCGCTCATGTTAGATCATGGGGAGGGGTTACACCTCTTTCTGGTATCCCAACTGGGATAGATCTATGCTTGGGTTTCATGGATGTCTCTCCCTAGACATAACGTTCAAATAATAATATAAATATCTATGTTTCATCAATTCCATTCTTGAACTAGATCAAGCATACATTTACGACACCATTGAGACTAATCTAGATTCAGACAATTGCATTTTTACTGTGTCAACATCTGGATAATTCTCTAAAAATGAATACCATAAGTTTTTGTTTTCTCATCAAAGGATCAATGTGTGTGGGGAGGTTCTTTTGAGATGGTAGATACATGCTAAATACATTTTTCTAGTTTGTAGAATAAGAAACTAATCATTGATAACTGAATAGAATGTCCAATGCCTGGGCATTAGCCTGGTCTCCAGATGCTCATTTTGCATAATTTCAATGGAAGAGACTATGGATCATCACTTTTATTAGAGTTATTGGGCTATCACTTTATGGAGATTCTTTGGTTACTTAGTTGGTTTCTCCTCATCAGTGCTTCTTGGTATAAACTTCTTCAACCACTAGTTTCATGGCATGGGAACTACATGATCGAAAAAGAAAGTGAGATCTCTTTCTTTTCTTTTGGTACATTGTTGTATATTAAAGGCTTTAATTTTATCTCATTATAAAGGGGTAAATAATCTAGGAGATGCACTAATTATCCAAAATAAAAACAATTTACTTGACATGATTAAAATTCATAAAAATTTGGAGGACACTTCCACTTTCAGACCACTTCAAACTAATTTTTCATCATTACTCTCTAATTATGGCTGCTTTCAAGGGTATTGGGTATGATGGAAACCTCCTCCACTAGTATTAAAACATAATATAGATAGCTACTACAGCACAAGAATGATTAGAGGATGAATTATGGTTCATGGTTTCAAAGGATCTATCATTCTTTTGTTTAGTACATTCTTCAGCTAAAGCCATTCCCTTCTAGAAGAATCATTGGAGATCCTCACAGGTCTTCGACAATGCTATCAAAAGAGGATCACCTTGGAATCAGTTGAAACATATTCAATTATTATCCATGATTTTTGAAAAGGCACTGGTATCCCCCCTTTTTAATCATTTATATTATTCAAAAATGATAAGGGCTCATTAATAGTCAAACATGTGTCCTCCACACCTGGCGGGAAGGCAACAAGGTAGTATATTTCTTGGCCTCTTCATCATCTCATACAATATATTTTACTCTATTCTAAAATTTGAATTCTATTCCCCTAGAGGGGTGAAATTTTTTATGGGGGATTCCCTTTTCTTTCGTACCTTTAGACCCCCCCCCTAATTGGGCCTTATGATAGTCAATCTATTTTCTGCATCTTTGTTTTTTAATATAATAATAAATAATTGAGAATATATTGTGGCATAAACTATAACACCATAACAATTTTTGAATTATTATTATTTTAATAAATTTAATCTTTTTGAGATTTTTCATTACATGCAACATTGAGTTTAGATTTTGTTCCATGAAACACTTAGTGGAACACATGTTAAAAGAAATACAAAGTTGAAATGAAATGTCATTTACTTTTAACATATTATTTAATAGTCATTACCTAACCATTAGAATATCGGATATTAATTGGATTAACTATATTAGGAAAATAGAAGGTTTACACATGTATATATAATGAATTCTTTCTTAATCAATTAATTAGAAATGAAAATGAAAACCATTTTAAAATAAAGGAAATATTTTTCTGAACATCTATTTTTATGTGCCTAAGAAAATTTTACCTCAAAAAATTAAAAAAAATAAATTTTGGAAAAATATTTTAATTATATGTATATATTATATATTTAATCAATTTTTTAACATTCATCTTATTTATTTTAGAAAATATATAAGAATGTATTTAATTTTATACTTAAAAACTATATTTTTCTAAAAAGAGTTTTGTCACATTTTTTTCTCTTATATTGAAAAAAAATTGTTAATATTTTGGATAATGTATATTAAACTATGAAATTTATTTTTGAAATCAACAAGTCTATAGTATCTTAGAGTGTCTTTGATAATTTTCTAAAAAGTTAAAAAATTTAATGAATAGTGAAAAATTATGGTTTTTATTAAGAATAGTCATTTCTTTTAAATAATTTGAATACTCTCAAATTATTTTAAAATTGGATAAAAAAATTTCAATTATATATCTATTAATCAAAATTATGTAAGTTTGATCAATTTAATATCGAATGTTGATATAATATTTTTAAACATTTGAAAACTATTCTCATTGGAAAATTGTTTTTTGGACCCATATTGTAATACCCCATAATTCCATGAATTTTTTATTTAAAATTTAATAGGATTATTTTGAGACCAGGTGCTGAGACTGTATGCAATTCTGAGTCTCGGAGTGCCTGGAATGATCTTTTAAAAAAATTTAAGTTTTAAATAGCGTGCGTGAGCGGTTTTCCTGAAAAAGTGGAATAACTCTTAAACGGGTTCTCATATCAGAAATCTGACGACACTGTTTCATTTAGGATAGTGGGTTTACCCTAGGCATGACTTAAGTTTAGTCGGCGTGGGCCTCCAGTGAGAAAACCCGAAAATTGAATAACCATAAATAAAATAATAAAAAAATTATTTTCTTTTTCAAATCCTTATAACACATGAACTAGGACTTGGATTGAAAATCGGATACCACCTTTGAGCTTGTGAGGGTATTATTTCCTTTGAAAGAGCATAATATTGGCTGATGTGGGTCAACAGTGGAATGTATTTTTTGGCTGTAAATAAAATAATTGAATAAAGTTATTTTATTTTTAAATTATTATAACTCATAAATTTTAGCCCGGATTAGAAATATGAGAGTACCGTTGAGTTTGTGAGGGTATGATTCCCTTAGCCGGAGCCTAACATTGAATGGCTCGGTCTGGCTGGGAAAGTTTGTTTCGAGACGTAACAATAAATAAAATAATTTAAATAAAAGTTATTTTATTTTGTAATACTCATAACTCACAAACAGTAACTCAGATTAAAAATCTAAGAGCACCAGTGAGTTTTTAATGAGATGTTCTACTTTAGTAAGACTTAACCATGAAGAATTTGGGTCGAGGGAAAGTTATATTTTTGACGTTTTAAGAAAAAATAAAATAAACTTAAAATTATTATTTTATTCGAAATTTTTTCGCTACAACGCAGCGACGAGCCAACTATTTCATTCCATAAATGGAACCGTGTAATGACGCTTCAACACAAAGTAAGAGAAACATTGTTTCATAAATGAAACAGCATAATAGTGGTGACTTACCGTAATAGAAATTCTATGACATGTTTTCCCCATTTAATGGGATAACCTGAATTTGATATCGGATTTGGATCTTGCAGATCCCTCTGAGTCTCTAAAGGAAAACTTTCCAACGATGAATGTCAGTGAATCAGAGAGCGGCGATGATACCCTTGTAGAGCGAATCAGAACTGTAGATCGAAAAACAACGACGAACGATCATCCTTGAGAAATCTCCTTTCCCATGTGGGGGTTTAAATTCGTAGTGAATTTTTAATTTTCCATTCTCCCCCCTAAATGATGAACACGAATCAACTCTCTAACAAATTGATCCATGAATGGTTAATATTTGCGGGGATGGGTAAAATATTTACAGTTGATGTAAATATTAAACCTTAGTGATTTATAACTCCATACTACGTCATCTCACTAATTGGAACAATACCGTGTCGACACGAACAAATGTTAGGTTGTTCAATTTGGGGGTTCTTTGTGATCCCCTTTATCTACCTCTCTTCGTTCTTTCCAGTGTGATGGACGACAGTGCAATGATCATTGAGGCACCAGGAGGACCACGGCACTGGTGAGTGGATGTGGCACCTGATGACAATGGAGACACTAGGCCATGACACTCATCCATAACAGAAATGCCTAGTTGTGGCACATTGGCTGCGACGAAAAGCTAGAGGTGGTGCACTAGAAGCACACCTTGTCGGTAGGGGACAAGGACACCTAGCCGTGTCGGAGGCGCACATGGTGAAGATCCACAGGTCACGCAGTAAAACTAGTCTTCATGAACAGACTGGCGCTGCTCAGGTGCTACGTTGGAGGAGTGGTTTGTTCAGGTAAGCCGTGGAAGGAGTTAGCACACGGTCCTAGAGCATAAGAAGAGGAGGCATTTGGCCTCATTTGGTTGTGTGTGATGTGAAGCGAATGCCCCGTGGGCGTCTGGATGGGGGGAAACCAGTTCGCCAAACAGGATGGGCCTACGGTGTGAATCGGGTCGCTGGGCGGCCTGGGTTGTAGAATAACTGGCCTGCCACAGCGGGCCAGGTTGACTGGATGAACTAGGCCGCTATGAGGCCTAGGCTAGGAAATAACTAGCCCACCCGTTTCGGTCCGAGCTGAATGAAATCTGGTCATTGGGAAACCTCGTGGCCTGGACCCACAACTGAACCGGCCAGATCCAGCAAGGCCCAATGGGCCAGGTCTACTTTCTAGGACAGACCGGGAGATCCCATAGACTACCGACTTAGGTTGTCAGACCGGGTCAGGTCATGTGGGACCCTCGGACTGGAATGTTCGGGTCAGTCCGACTAGTTCGGGTCGAACCCGGACTCAACTGACCCTTGTTTACTAAAACGCCAATATTTTTCAGACTGGGTGTCTAATTGACGTGTTGTCAGTGGAGTTGGGACCCTTGCGATGAGACAGTTCCTTTGGAATTCTCTAAGGTGGATTTAGTGTAAGTTGAAATATGATGAATGGATTGAGGAGTGGATTATCATAGAATCAAGCATGCTACATGCAAGAATCCTGCAGCTAGATGAGGCCCAAAGACTGCTTACGATCTGGTCTATGTGACCCTGTAGGCCTAGATTATAAGCGGCCCTGTGTGGACCAGCAACAAAAAACTCTGTGTGAACCAGATACAATCATATCCTTGTGAACCAGCTACAAGTAACCCTATGTGGTCTAGCTATAAGTAGCCTTGTGTGAACCATAAATGATGGAATATGTGGGGAGCAACTTTGTGTGACCCAGTAGAACCATGGTGGGGAGCAGCTCTGTGTGACTCAGTAGACCCACGTTACTAATCAGGGATGAGTTCCTCAGCAGTCCAAGGTGTTCAGTGTTATGAAGGATAGTCTAGATTTCCATACATTGAGTTATACCTGGTGTGAGTTGTCTTTACTTTGTGGTATTGTTGTGTGGTCCTTCCATCGAGGTTTGGATTCCCTATTGTGTACTGGGTTACTCACCCCTACACGGGCTTTACCCACACGTTTCGTGTCCCATACAGGTGGTCGATGCTTCGACGAAGACCTTGGCGGTTCGTAACTAAGTGGTTATCAGTGAGACAGGATGGAAGGATGCTTCGACGGAGTCCTTGGTAGTCTGGGACCAGGTGGTACTTAGTGATATGGGATGGACGGGTGTACTTCTATGGCTACAGGCCGCTACCCTTCACCTACCCTTCAGGTGGGGTCTTGAGCAGATGGACCATGGTACTTGTACTTTACATTCGGGTTTTGGGCTTATATTTTAGCCCCTTTGTACTTTCAGTTTGTATTGTACTCTTAGTAGTTGTCTTAGTGAAATTTTTGGATTAATATGTGTTTACTTTTCATAGTTTGAGACTTGTTCATGTGTATAGGTATAAGGAAAATGGCTTCCCTTTTTGGGATATTCCTACTCGGTGATAGTCTTTAGTCATTGGCCTATGGAATGCAGGATTGGGGTAGTCAGGATGTGGGTCGTGGGGGACGGGTCATGAAAATTTTGTATCATAGGAAGAAATTTCTACCAGAAGAACTAAGAGTCTATAAATTTTTGTGGGGAAACAGTGTTAAGTGTTTTAATTTCGACTTTCAGGCCAGGGAGTCTAATGTTGGTTCAGTGGCCGACACATCCATACACCAGGACCATGATTTTTTTATGATATGGTACATGAAACCCTGGTTTCATGATTAGTTGAGTGTCTTCCCATGATATTTTTGAGTCAGAGTTATCTCACAAGGTATAAAAAATTCACTGTGGTTCATCTTGATTCTCTTTCAAGATATTTCCTCGCAGAAATCCATCTTGGATTCCAGTGTGTGACCATGAGGATGGTCTATAGAGTGATGAGGCTTCAGTACAGGGACTGTTTCTCAAGATGGAACCTTCAAGAAGTGTCCCAACGATACCACCGCATGTTGGTCAGTAGTTACTATTGGAACTATCAGTAGAGGATTCACATTGGCCCAGTGGATTACACTAGTTCTAGTGATAGGGGATTCCCAGGTTTTAGGGAGTGAAATATCCTCATGTCATTGAGGATTGGAGGGAGTCGGTGACATGAGTCTTCTTCTTAGTGAGGATGCCACTTGTCCATAGGGTGGTTTTAGCCGCGAGCCTTCTATAAGGAAGAAGACGTGGAAAAGGAGCTGGGACAATAGTAGGAGGTGGTATACATTTTTATATGTTACAACCACCACCCCTATGTGGTCCAAACCATTCCCAAGGAGTTGTAGGGTAGGGGAAGGGGGTAGATGCATGCATCCATCCTTACCTACGTAGTAGTAGATGTTTTGAGTTCTAGTTCCCTACAGTGGTGGATGAGTACGAGGACATATTACCAGATGATGTTCCAGGACTACCTCCTCCTAGATCGGTAGAATTATTCATTAATCTATACCCCAGGAAAACACTGATATCTACACCTTCATATCGGATGGCTCCCACAGAACTCCAAAAGATGAGGGTACGGTTGGGGGACTTGTAAGAGAAGGGGTTCTTAAGGCCCAACATTTCATCATGGTTAGCCCCAATATTGTTTTCCAAGAAGGGTGATGAAAGATTGAGGTTATGCATGGACATCTGATGCCTGAAATAGTTGACCATGAAGAACCAGTATCCTTTACTGACGATTGATTACCTATTCAATCAACTGAATGGAGCGAGATGGTTCTCAAAGCTATACCTCATATTAGGATATCACCAGCTTCGATCATGAGATGGGGACATCTCAAAGATGTCTTTCAGATGTCGCTATAGCCACTACGAGTACATAGTGATGCCTTTTTCCCTAATGACTTCCACGGCTATGTTCATGGGACTCATGAAAAGGATCTTACACCCATACCTATCCCAATTTGTGGTGGTCTTCATTGATGACATCTTATTGTATTCGGTATTAGAGGGGGAGCACATGATGCACCTGAGGATAGTTCTGTACAAACTCCGATAGCACCAAATTTACTATAATATCTCAATGTGTGAGTTTTTGATATGAAAGGTACACTTAATAGGACATTTCATCTATGAATCTAAAGTTGTGGTGGATCCAGAAAAGATAGAGGTGGTTCTTTCTTGGGAGAAACCCAAGATCATTACTATGGTATAGATTTTCCTTGAGTTGGATGGGTACTATCAAAGGTTTGTACCCAACTTATCTATAGTAACATCTCCCATGATGACATTGAAGAAGAAAAGGATACCCTTTGTGTGGAGAGAAATATGCCAATAGAGCTTTCAGATGTTGAGTTATATCTCGATGAGTGATCCTATCTTGAGACTGCCAGAGGAGGGTGCCATCTACGTGGTGTACTATGACACATCAGGAACCAGGCTTGGTTGTGTCCCAATGTAGGGTCAATTAGTGATTATTTATGGCATAAAATAGTCAATACTGCATGAGAAGAACTATGTGACTCATGAACTTGAGTTGGTAGCATTAGTATTCATACATAAGATGTAGTGACACTACCTTAAGGGAAAATGATTCATCCTCTACTCTAACCACAAGATTCACAAGTATATCTTTTTATCATAAGAATATAAATATGGTACAATGAAATTGGAAAGAGTTCTTATATGACTATGACTTCTAGATATTCTATACTCTTGGGAAGGGGAAAGTGGTGGACGATACTCTCAATAAGAGATTGAGTTCACAACTACTAAATGATGCCTCAGAGCAGTTGGCCTTACATCAGATATCCCTCATGGATAGAGTTTAGGTAGCTTATTTTTAGTCGATGGTAGTTTCCCCTACACCCTTACAGCGAGTTAGGGAGGTGCAACTCGGAGATCCCAATTGCGAGACTACACATGCCCAGATGTCCATGTGGAATTCCCCTATTGGATATTCGAAATTTGGGGAGCGCGTGTTCCTTTTTAGAGGATGCACAAAAGTACCAGTGGTGTTGCAGGAGGAGTTGTTGAGGGAGTTCTAGACACCCCCTTTGCCGATATATCTAGGTGTGGTGAAGATGTACTAGGACCTCCAATGTTAGTACTTGTGGCTAAGGATGAAGAAGGAAGTGACATATTTTATCTCGATATTCCTCACTTGTCAACAAGTGAAGGTTGATCACTAGGTTAAAATAGGTTTGAAATAACCCCTTGAGGTTCTAGAGTGAAATTGGGATGAGATATCGATGTAATTTGTGATGGTCTTACCACATATGTCAAGGGGTAATGATACCATCCAGGTGATCATAGACCGACTCACCAAGTCAACCCACTTTCCACCAATTTTAGAACATGGTTCAGTATTGTTCTTGGGGTGCCTCTACGTGTATGAGATAGTTTGACTCCATGGAGTCCCATATACAATAGTCTCAAGTTGTGGTGCACGCTTTACATCCCAGTCATGGATGGGATTATAGGAGGCGTTTGGTACTCCGTTGCGCTTGAGAATGACCTTTCACCCACAGACGGATGGTCAAATAGAGAAAACCATGCAGACCATTGAAGATATTATTAGTGCTTGCATTCTTGATTTTTCTTACAGTTGGGAGGACCACCTGATACCAATGATGTTTTTTTATAACAATAGCTACCACTCCATAATTGGTATGACACTGTTCGAGGAACTTTTCGGATGACCATGAATGTCACCGTTATTCTTGAAAGACCTAGGGGAGTCAGCACTCATGGGTCAAGAGATGGTACATGATACCACTAAGAATGTGTAGGTTATCCTAGAATGGATAAAGACTACACAAAGACGACATAAGCTCTATGATGATAGGTGATGGAGACCCTGAGGGTTTAAAGAGGGGGACCACTTATTCCTAGAGGTCTCTCATTGAAAAGGTATATAATGATTTGGTTGGGGCGGCAAGTTATCTCCGATTTTCATCAAACCTTTCCTGATCCTACCTAGAGCGGGTGAGGTGGTGTACCACTTGGCCCTATCAGTGTATTTAGGGAGGGTTCACTACTTCTTCCATGTATACCAGCTAAGGAGATAGGTGCACGACCCTTCTCACATCATCGAACATGACGAGATGGAGATTGGAGACAGGGTGACATTTACAGAGTACTTGGTGGAGATAGGGGATCAATAGGATAATATCCTTTTTGGGTAGTCAATTCATCTAGTTCATGTTCATTGGAAACACGAGAAACTCTAGAAGAGCATGTGGGATTATGAGGCTCATATTCATGCTCAGTACCCCCGTTTTATTTGATTAGACCTTGTTTTTCCTTATAAGAATGTAAATCCCTAAAGGGGGAGTAATGTAACACCCAGAAATTTGATTATTTTTTTAAAAATTAAAGTGGATTATTTCGAGACCATCCGCTAAGACGTTAAACGATTTTGAGGCCCAAAGTGCTTGGAATGATCCATCAAAAAAAGTTATGTTTTAAATAAAATGTGTGAGCAGTTTCTTGAAAAAGTGGAATAACTCTTAACCGGGTGCCTGAATTAGAAATATGAGGGTAATTATGTATTTAGGATGTAGGGTTTACCCTAGGAATGATTTAAGATTAGTTGGTGTGGGCCAACAGTGAGAAAACCCAAAAATAGAATAACCATATATAAAATAATTAAATAAAATTATTTTATATTCCAAATCATTTTAACTCACAAACTGTTACTCGAATAAAAAATCCAAGACCACCATTGAGATTGTGAGGGTATTCTTTCCTCTTTCAAAGCCTAACATTGGATGGTGCGTGTCAATAATGGAAAGTATTTTTTGGTTGTAAATAAAATAATTGAATAATGCTATTTTATTTTCAAATCCTTATAAATCATAAACAGTAATTCGGATTGGAAATACGAGAGTACCATTGAGTTCATGAGGGTATTATTCCCTTAGGAGGAGTGTAACATTGACTGACATGGGCCGGCTGTGAATGTTTGTTTTTGGGACGTAACCATAAATAAAATAATTTAAATAAAATTTATTTTATTTTCAAATCCTCATAACTCACAATTTGTAACTTGTATTAAAAATATGAGACCATTGTTGAGTTCATAATGTGATGTTCTCCTTAATAAAAACTTAACCTCGATTGGTGTGGGTCAAGGGAAAAAATTTATTTTTTCACATTTTAAGGAAAAATAACATAACCTTAAAAAGATTATTTTATTTGAAATTGTTTTTCTGAAATACAGAGATGATCCAACTGTTTCCTTCCATAAATGGAATCGTGTAACAAATTTGCAACATAAAGCAACTGAAATGATGTTTCATAATATAACACTGTAACAGCGGCGACAAAGCGTAATAGAAACATTGTCACAGGTTTTCCCCATTTAATGGTATAACATGAATTGAATATCAGATTTTGATCTTGAAAATACTTCTGAGTATCTGAAGAAAAAATCTTCAATGATGAACATCGGTGAATTAGAAAGTGGAGACGATAACCTTGGAGAGAAAATCAGATCAATAGATCAACGGACAACGATGAAAGATTATCCTCGAGCAATCTATTTTCCTATGTAGGGGATTAAATTCTTAGTGAATTTTTCTTTTTTTTCATTATACCCTTTAAATGAAGAATGTCGATCAACTCTATAACAAGTTGATCCGCAGATGGTTAATATTTTCTTGGATGGGGAAAATATTTATGGGTTGATGCTGGGATTAAATCTTAGTGATTTATAACTCTATACTTTGTCATCCCGCTAACTAGAACAATCCTGAGCCAACATGAACAAAGGACAGGTTCTTCAATCTGGGAGTTCTTTGTGATCCCCACTCTCTCTCTCTCTCTTTATTCTTCTTGGAGTAATGTATGACGACACAATGACCATTGAGGCACCAGGACTAAGGGTGATGGCCAGGCGGGCCGCAGAACCAGTGAGAGACAGCGGCACCCAGCTATGGTGGAAGCACTAGGTCGCAACACCCAACCATTACAGAGGCACCCTTACATGGTTCCAAGCGTGAGGTGGAACGATGGCAGCATACTGAGGAGGCAACAGGATCCACCAGTAGGAACATGTGGTCCGAGACCACTTGTGGAGGAGGCGGTCGACCATAGCCTGCCGCATGCGGCATGAACTGGATGCCTCATGGGTGTCTGGACAGGGGGAACCATCCTGCCAAACGGGTTGGGATGGTGGCATGAACAAGGCCACTGGGTGTCCCGGGCTGGAGAAGAATCGGCCGGCTGATGTGAGCCGGTCCGGATAAAACTGGGTCATTAGGCGACCTAGCGGGCTGAACCCACGGCTGAACTAGGTTGGGTCCCGCAAGGCCCAATGGGCCTGGCCCAACGGCCAGGCCAGACTAGGCTCGCCCATACCCAACCGAGTCGGGTCAGGTCATCCAAACTAGGCCAAGCATTCGGGACCCCCAGACTGGGTTGGTCGAGTTGATTCGACCAGGTCGGACCGGTCCCGGACACAATCAGACCATGTTCACTTAAACACCAATGTCATTGAGATTAGACATCTGATTGGCGTGTCGTAGGCGGCGTTGAAAGCTGTAATATGAGAAGGTTCCTTTGGAATGATCTAATTAGGCTTTAATAGATGTTTAGATATGACTAATGGCATGAGGAGTGGATTCTTTCTAAATTATGCGCGCTACATGCGAAAATCCTACAGTTGGATGAGACCCGAATCCTACGACTGGATAATACTTGGAGACTACTGAAGAGCATTTCTATGTGACCCTATAGGCCTATATGATAAGATTACGTTTTTGGACCAACTACAAGTGGCTCTATGTGAACCAGCTACAAGAATCTCTGTCTGAACCAGCTATAAGAGGCCATGTGTGGACCATCTATAAGCGGCCCTGTGTAGACTAACTATGATGGCCTAAGTGGGGAGTGGATTTGTGTGACCCGACATACCCACAATTGGGAGTGGCTTTTTGTGACCTAGAATACCCACAATACTCATCAAGGATGAATACCTTAGTAGTACAAGGTGTTCAGTGTTACGACCGATAGTCTTGAATTCCATAATTTGAGTTATACATAGTGTGAGCTACCTTTTCTTTGTGGTCTTGCCATGTGGTTGGCATTATGGTCCTTCCATTGTGGTTTAGGGTCCCTACTGAGTATTGTGGTACTCTCCCCTGCACAGGCTTCACCAAACATGTCATGTCCCGTACAGGTGATCGATGCATTGACAGAGGCCTTTGTGGTCCAAGACTAGGTGGTGCTTAGTGAGACATGATGGATAGATGCTTTGATGGTGACCTTGGTGGTCTAGGACCGGGTGGTTCTCTGTGAGACAGGATGGATGAACGCTTCGACGAAGACCATGGTGGTATGGGACCTAGTGGTACTCAGTGAGATGGGACAGACATGCATACCTCTACGGCTATAGGAAACTACCCTTGACCAACACTTTAGGTGGGGTCTCGAGCAGACCAACAATGGTAGTTGAACATTCCTTTCCAGTTTTGGGCTTGTATTCTGTCCTCTTTGTACTTTTAGTTTGTATCGTACTCTTAGTAGTTGTCTCCGTGAAAGTTGTGGTATAATTTTTGTTTACTTTCCACAGTTTGATCTTTTTTCGTGTCTATAAGTTTAAAGAAAATGTCTTCCCTTTTTGGGTTATGCCTACTCGGTTCTAGTCACTTGCCCTTGGCCTATGGATGGAGGGCTTGGGGTAGTCAAAACACGAGCCCTAGGGTATGGGTCGTGACACATATGTGGTTTTAATTTTAAATTAATATATACCAATTATTTGAGTGAACATTATAAAAATGGATTCCATATTTAGAATATGAATAATTTATATTTTATAATAAATTTAAATTATCTTTTTACAATTATGAATAGTAAAATAAGTGAAAAATAAATACCATGGTTAAGGTGAAAATGGGTTTCTTAAAGGGGTTAAATGGAAATGATAATGGGTCAAATAACCAAGAGACATTTCCAACAACAATTAGATGGACATATTTCGACCATATCTATACTGTTATCTATAATAGACCATTTTGGAGCCCTTATTCTTGTAAAAAATATGGGTACACTTTTTTCATTTCAATAATTACTTGTGTGCCACTCGCATCACTTATAAAAGGCCACCCAGTCACCTCTTCTTTCCATAATTCCAAAACCCCTTGGTTCAACCAATACCTAAAATAAATAAATTCCTAACATACATACTATAATCATATTAATCTTTTATTGGTTAGAAAACCGATATAGGAATCTCTTGGTGAAAACTAAAAGATATAGTCTGAAAAAGAGGTAATGTTGCTAACTGAGTGTGTTATTATATTTCTTCCTCCACTTCCTTCATTGATTTTTAAAAGGTGATGATATAATAAGTGAGATATATTAAATATAATTAAATGAAATTATGATATTTTAATAACCTAAATACTCTTCCTCTTCCATCAAATGGTTTATGAAATCATTAACGGACTAGTGCCTCACAAACTGAAGTTATTTGATTCCATCACCACCTCTACAATCGTGATATAATGATGGATTTTGGGTTTATATATGATATTTATGATATAATTATTCTAGTTTAATTATATTAACACATCTACCTTCTTACATACTAAACCTTTGGAAAACAATAACTTCGCTCATGTGTACAACAAACTACCACCTCGCGAACTGATGTGAGGTGTATTTCCACTTCCATTTTAATTAGTTAGTAACAAGGATTGATTAAATTAATATATATGATATTTTTCACATAAATATAAATTTTTAATAAAAATATCACATGCACCTTCTTACATTCCATTCTATGAGGGAAACAATATCATCATTTGGTGTGTACGACGAACTACCATCTCGTGAAGCGATGTGATTAATTTTTTACAAATGCTATATATAAAAGGTAATTAGGGTAAATTTAATGAATCTTCTTGATATATTTGAAATATTAATAACTCTAAAATGGTGAAATATTATTTACCTTATTTCATTTTATCCATCAATAAAATTGACACAACTTTCATGTGCATGTACAACTTATCGTCTGTGTGAACGGTGTATCTAATTTTCTATATCTAACTTTAGTGGGTTACATTATATAAATATATAAGAAATATATATGATATTTATATCATGTTTATAATTATTTATATGATGGATCCATGATGAAATTATTAATAGAAAAAATATAACTCAAAAAATTATTGAAAAATGAAGATGTTATTCCCGGAATATAAAATTAACATGGAATTGTTAATAAAATAGTAATAAAAAGGCATAATAAAATAAAATATTTCATAATATATATATTTATGGTCATTAAATGTATTTATCATTAAATTATATTTATTATACTATGGTATTTAATGTGTAAGATATATGTTTAGACTTAAGGTAAGGTATTTTTTTCTAAATTTTATTTCTTTGAGACATGCATTATATTATGAACCTATATTTTTTTAAGAGGTGTATATACATCCACTTTAACAATTTATATAATTAAATTATTTAATCTAATTATTTTATAGGTTTTATTTAATTTTATTCTTTCATATATCAGATGATTCAGAAGTACCAAAATTTAATGGGTTTATATTATAATCTTATCGTTTAATGGGATTGTTTGTGATTATGATACCAATGATTAAATATTACTATCTAACTCTTAGGAAAATCATTTATTTTTTTAATGTATGGTTATTTATAGAGAATACATTATTTCCTTTAATTTTCCTCTATTAATAAGATCAATATTTTTAAATAATATATTTAAGATAAATCATCTAGGTTTTTCTCTTCGGAAAGAAACAATTCTTCTAAATCCTCATTTTCTCAAGATGATGTCAAAATATAAATTGATATGATTTTTTAAAATTTTTTACCAATAATTTGGTTTTTACGTGTCATGACCCATCCCATGGGGCTCAGATGTGACTACCCTAAGCCTACCTTCCATAGGCTAGGGTTTGGTGACTAGCACCTGAAGGCTTTTCCCTAATAGGGAAGGCATTTCCTTAGAGATCTGTATACAATATAAAATGGAAATTGAAGTAAACAACCAAAAAATTAAGGTATAAACACAAGCATAAAGTACAACCACAAGTATAACTGTAAACTAAAAAATAGTGGGCTGGAATACAAACCCTAGAAACTGAAAAGAAATTAAGCACCTATCACATCTTCCTTGGAGCTCCACCTGGAGGGTAGTAGCTCTAAGTATGAATTTGAAGAATGGGATCTCGACTTCTCCCATCACACCAAGCTCCACCAAGTCCTAAACCTCCAAATTTTACCTTGGAGCATCTGTAGTCTGCACGAGACACAAATGTGCGGGTGAATCCTGGGCTGGCGTGAGTATTACAATACCCAGTAGGGAACCCCAAGACCCCCAAAGGTCTCTCAATAATCCAAAAAGGAAAAAATCACAATAAATACCACAAAGGTATATGACAAGCATGATCTAAATCATGAAGCACAAAGAAAAAGAGATATCTCACTATAACGGTATAACTTCAAGGTTACTAGGATAGGGATGAAAAATCGTAAAGAAAGATCATCATATTAAAAGTAACTCTACTGCTGACCTGTATAAGTGATTGTATGCTAACATATATTGGCTGCTAGATGTTAACCCGTATTGGTCGCTGGTGCTGACCCATATTTGTCGATGGTGCTAACCCGTAATGGTCGCTAGTGTTGACCCATATTGGTTGCTGGTGCTGACACGTATTGGTCTGTGGTGTTGACCCACATTGGTCGCTGGTATAGAGGTAGATATTATTAGTCGTACTGCTAGATCATCCCACTCTAGACTTTTTCATGCTCACCCATATTGGTTTCTCTTCTTCTTCATGTCACAGCTAGCCACTGGATTCTCGCACGAAGAACACCTGATCTCTAGAAGACTCTGCTCCTCAATCCATCAGTCATATTTCAACTGGTATGGTGTCCCACAAAAAACATACCCAAGGGACCACCCCATCATAGTGGTACCAATGTGACAGACGATGCATCGATCAAATGCTTGATCTTTGAGATATGAACACTTTTGTAAAAGGTCCTGATTGGATTCAAGTCTGATCCAACCCAGGTCACATGTTAAACTCCCTAAAAACTCACTTAGAGTATTTCTAAAGTACCACCTTGTCACAAGGGTCTATATTCGACAGATGGTGCATCGATCGGATGCTTAGTCTGTTAGTTACACCTCATTCCATGAAACTGGGGTGATCGCACCTCAGTCTGGCCCATCTTGTTCAGTCACACCGAAAATATACCAAAGGGACCACTTCCCAAAAAGGGTCCCATCACCACTGATGGTGTGTCAAATGGAAACCCAGTTTTTTAGTTACAGGTGTTTCTTTATTCGAGGGTCGGTGGTGTCAGGGCCCAATCCGACTCGATCAGGTCGTCCTGACGCAACGGGTATCAGGGTCTACTTGACCCCATCTAGGTCTAGCCCGCTAAGGTTCATCCCAATTCATTGGGTCCAACCCGTCGAGGTTGGCCTGATTTATTGGGTTCGGCCCATTGGGGTCGGCCCGGCTAGTTCATGATCCGGGCAGCGGTTCTACCGACCCACCGGGTAGGGCTCATCCCACCCGCGCTGGCCCGCTGGGCCGCGCGTCCGGCCCGGCCCGCTGGGCAGTTCCAACCCATTCAGAAGGCCCATGTATGGCCCGGTCCACATGGTAGTGGACCGGTTCACCTAGCTGGCCCCATGGATGTGAGTTCGTTTCATCCAGCATGATGTGTTGCCCCCTCCTACTGCGGCCTACTGGTCACAGCTGCTTTCGCGGGCGGCGCCTGCGAGCACCACACTTCTCCCACGCAGCCGGCTCAGGCTAGCCACCTCTAGCCACCACGGCACGCAACATTTCACCACCTTCTCACTGCCTGCGGCTAGTTGCCGTAGGCCTCCTCCGGCCACTACCGGCTACCGTCATCATGGCGCGCCGATGTTTATTTCTGCTTGCCACCAGACATGCTCTGGTGGTCCATTCTTGGTGTCGTTTTCACCTAATGGCCTCACAGATCGTCACCTCTATAGTGTGACCCTCTATCTCGCATTTTCATCAAATTAGTAAAACCATCCTTTATGAACAAAACAAAAAAAACAAGTGGCGGAGTGTATGGGCCTTGATCGTTTATCGCGCGTCCTCTGTGTTAGTGTTAAAGCAAGAGAGAGGTAATTATTAATCACATTTTAATAATGTTTTCCCCCATTAAAATACCCTGTAATATCCTTCCTAAAAAAACACGGATGAGGAATATAATTGAGGAAAAAATCTTTAATTAAAAGACAACCCCTACCAAGATTCGTTGAAGATATCGTCGTCGTTGGCCTTCGTCATCCGTCGACCTTCGGATCGATCCTGCAACGGGCATCGTAAATCCTCATTCCTCTTCTGGTGGAAGGTGATTCATCACTTCTTCAGGGTTTCCTCACTTTATTAATCCATTCCGAAAACTAAACCCAAACTACATATAAATAGAGGGGAGAAATTGTGATCAACGCCTTGAGGAATTAATGATGTTCATTAATAGACATAATTAATGTGCCTCATTAATTGACATAATTAAAGTGTCTCATTAATTATGTGAGGGGTGGTTACACAACCAATGTGTAACCGTGAAATTAACACCCCATAATTAAAGGTCTTACCACCTCAGTGTTCCCCACAACCACTGCTCAAAAGGTGGTAGGAAAAAGAAAAATAAATAAAATAATAATTACATGTTATTTTAATTTTCTTTAAAAATTCCAAAATTTAACTTTTTCTCCCAAACTATTGTGGTTTATGTGAATATTCCCTTAAGAAAATTTTGGCTCTATATATTCAAAATCCCCCTCATATTTTTAATTCGAGCACCAATTCAAAATACAGAAAACGTCACCCGAGCGTTTTCTAAACGTACATAAAAAATGTTCAGAAATTAATTATGGGCACACCAGGCCTCGGAATTATGTGTCGTTAATATTATTAAACTCGTAATAATCCCAAATAATTTAGAAGAATTAAATGGAATTTTTTGGGTCTTTACATTCTCTCCACCTTGGGGAGTTACGTCCCCGAAATCCAAACAAGGATACACAAACAAAGAGGGGTAATGGGCACACATATGAGCCTCCCTATGTGTTATCCTGGAGATTCCTATAATGCCAAAAATCTATCACCAGAGGAATCGAATGCCCATAAAGGAACTGCTTTTTTAAACCCCCTATCTCCACCGAGAACTCCTCAAAAGCCTCCCCGTCATCAATCTCCAGCTCGCCATGGTCGATAACATGAGATGAGTCATGTGCGTATCTCCTCATCTGGGATACGTGGAAGACATTGTGCACCCTCTACAACTACGGTGGAAGTACCAAGCAGTACGCCACCTTTCCAATCATCCGAAGTATCAATAAAGGTTCGATAAACCTTGGTGAGAGTTTTCCACCTCGGCCAAATATTTTTAGTCCCCATCAAGGGGAGACATGCAAGAATAATGGTCCCCCTCTTGGAAATCCAATGGTCTCCTTTGCCTATCATCATAGGATTTCTACTAGCTCTTTGATGTCTTCATCCGCTCTCGGATGACCTGCACCTTCTCAGTGGTAGCCTGTACCATATCTGGGCCCATGAGTGCTGGCTCTCCTGGATCCATCTGGCATAAGGGTGATCTGCACGGTCGTCCGTACAACGCTTCAAAGGGGTTATACCAATGGTGGAGTGATAGCTGTAATTTTACGTGAACTCCACCAAGGGTAGGTGTTCCTCCCAACTATGACCAAAATATAGGACATATGTGTGAAGCCTATCCTCCAAGGTATGGATGGTTTTCTCAGTCTGACCATCAGTTTGTGGGTGAAATGATGTGCTCAAACGAAGCTGAGCACCGAAAACCTCCTGCAGTCCTTTCCACAACCGAGATGTGAATTTTTCATCACGGTCTGATACTATCGTCGAAGGAACCCCATGAAGTCGCACGATCTCCTGAATGTAGAGACATCCCAAGTTCTCTATCGAACCCTTCTCTCGAATAGAAAGGAAGTGGGCCAACTTTGTGAGTCATTCAATGATCACCCAGATGGTATCATGCCCTCTGGACATATGTGGTAACCCCATCTCTAACTCCATCAACATCGCTTCCCAATTCCACTCTAGTATCTCAAGGGGTTGGGACAAGCCTGCTGGTACCTGGTTCTCGGCCTTCACTTGCTAGAATGTGAGGCATCTAGAAACAAACTCTACCATAGATTTCTCCATACTTGGTCACCATTAATGACATCGTAGGTCCTGATACATCTTCATCATGCCTGGATGTACTACCAAGGTGGATGTATGGAACTCTCTCAACACCTACACTCACAGCTCCATTGGTACAACTATACATCCTCTGAAAAGGATAGTGTTCTCCCCACCTTCAGAATATCTGTCAGGTGCATGGCCTGAGGATATCTAAGCACGTGTAGTCTTGCAGCTGCTGTCTCCAAGTTGCACCTCACTGACTCACTGAAGGAGTGGAGGGGAAACTATCATTGAATGGAGTTATACTATTTCATCTCTATCCACATAGGGTATCTAAAGTGAGGCTAACTACTTTGAAGCCTCATTTAGTAGCTACGAACTCGATCTCTAGCTATGTTCATCTGCCACTATGTTACCCTTCCCAGGAGTATAGAATATCTAAAATTCATAGTCATGGTGGAACTCTAGCCAATTTCACTATCTCAAATTCATATCTTTTTGTGTGAAGATATATTTGAGACTCTTGTGGTCTAAGTAAACAATGAACTTCTCTCACATCAAGTAGTGTCGCCACATCTTCATTGCAAATACTACTACTACAAAATACTAGTGATGAGTCACATAATTATGCTCATGAGGCCTCAACTTTCATGATCCATAAGAAATATCTACATCCCTCTACGTCAGGATGCAACCGAGTCTAGTCCCTGATGCATCAAAGTAAACCACATAGTCAGTGCCCTCCTCTGAAAAACTCAAGATGGGAGCACCAGTCAAGCTCTACCTCAGCTGTTGAAAGCTCTGATGGAATGAATTTGACCAAAGGATGGGTTTCACATTCTTCTTCAAGGAATTCATAGGTTCTTCTGCTCTAGAGAAATCGGGTATAAACCTCTGATAGTAGCCTACTAATCCAAGGAAGATTCACACCTTAGTAACACTCCTAGGTGGTTCCCAAGCATGTACTGCCTCAATCTTCGCTGGATCCACTGCAAATCCAGCCTCTGAGATGACGTGTCCCAAGAAGTGGACCTTCCGTATTCAGAACTCACACTTCAAGATCTTCCCATATTGTTGGTGCTCAGAAAGTGTATCCAGAACTATCCTCAAGTGTACAATGTGATCTTCCTCGGACACTGAGTACTCCAAGATGTTATAGATTAAGACCACCACAAAGCAATCGAGTTATGGATGAAAGATCCTGTTCATTATCCCCATGAAAACTATTGGAGCATTAGTCATGCCGAAAGGCATCACCAAGAACTCGTAATGGCCATACCAACATCTGAAGGCTGTCTTTGATATGTCCTTATCCCGTACCCTGAGCTGATGATATCCTGATCTGAGGTCTATCTTCGATAACCACTTCCCTCCTTTCAACTGATCAAATAGATCATCAATTTTTTGTAGAGGATATTTGTTCTTCACGGTCACTTAGTCTATGCACCGTAAGTCCACACATTGTCTCAAACTTCTGTATGACTTCTTGGAAAACAACACCAGGGATGCCCATGGAGAAACACTGGGCCTTAAGAATTCCTTCCTTTGTAAGTCCTCCAACTTTACCCTCATCTCTCAGAGCTATATAGGGGCTATCTGATATGCTGCTGTAGATATCAGTGTTGTTTCTGTGTACAAGTCAATGTGAAATTATACATCTCTATGAGGAGGTAGTCCTGTGAAATCTTCTTGAAATACGTCCACATACTCATCCACCACCACTAGGAACTATAGAATCACCTCATCCATCGTGTCAAAGGTCAGGCAAGCCATCTGACATGTAATCTATTGCACCCTCCTTAGCACAAGTCCATCTCATGATGCTCTATTTTCCTTCTCACCAACAAAGGAAAATTGTCCTCCATCTCTGTGCGTACATCACACTGTACATCTCAAGTAGTAAATCTATGTGTAAACTATTGATAGCCAGTACATGCCTATAATGACATCATAGGGCTTCAAATCCACTACTATAATATCCCATCTAAAACTCTATCCTCTGAGAGTAAGATCAAACTATCGGCACTAGTGTGTGACCACTGAATCTCCCCCTATAAGAGTATCCAAATGAAATGCTTGAGCTAAAAGATCAGTCAGAATCTCAGAGACCTGAACTAAGTCCACAAAATAGAAAGAATGGATAGCACCTGTGTCGATAAGAATAGCTGCTAAAGTAGACAAGATATAGATCATACCTCGTATCATCTCAGGGACATAAGGATCCTGAGCCTCCACTGCATGTACCTGGGCTTGTCCCCATCCACCTTCCTCATGAGCTCGTGGTGGACCTCCTGGGGGGTAGTGCCTAGTGACCCCGACCACCTCCCGTTGCACATCCTTCTCCCCCACCTCATCTGATTCCTAGATGACGCTCATGCTCCTGTAGATGCCACTACCTCGGTGGCCCCTCCACTGTCTGCTGATCATCCACACATAGAGTTAGAAAATCACAATCTCTATGACCTTGTACCCCATAGGCAAAAAATGCCTCATTGGTGGCTCCCATGGACTCTCAAGCCCCACACCTCTGACCCTATGTCCCAGGGGCTCCCTCTGGAAGGTCTAGCCCACTTGGGCTTCTGTGTCATCTGTCTACAGCAAACTACATATGACTCTGCTACCTTTCATATGGTAGGGGATCTCACTGTCGGTGCCTGCATAGAAAGGAAGCTCTCCATCAACAAATCTCTCTCTAGCACCCCAGCCTGCGTCGGAATGCTAAGAGAAACTGTCGCAGCTCTGATCTATCATCAGAGCCCCTTCTCAAAGGTCTGAACCCAAAAGTAGGGGTCCCATACCATTTTGTTGTAGTATCGAGAGAGGTTAGTAAATCTCACTGAATACTGAGCCACGGTCCGGTTTCCCTTTTGTATATGCAACAACTCCTGAATAGGCACAGAGCGTATTTTCACTGACATGAACTCCACCCTAAAAAGGCTTTCAAAGTATGGCCAGGTGAGGGTCATATCTTCATGAACCTGAATCATCGATCTCCACCATCTTCCTATCGATCCTGGAAGAACGCTAGTTTCTAAGATCACCATCTACTAGATGAGTGTCTCTACTAAGGGAAAGACCCAGAAAAATTGCCTCAAGCCAGTTCTCTACTGCCTGGGGGTTATCCTCCCCTCGAATCCTTAGATTCCTCTATATCTGGAACTCATGAAACTTGCTCAACCGGCATGCAAGATCCATTTGTAGTGTCTGCTACTCCATGGGTGGTGGTGCTACTAGTACACCACATGAAGGTGCCATCATTGTGAGTGGTCCCTATACTGATGCCTCGTTTCTCTGTGGACCACTGTCACAATCCCTAACTGGAATCCTAGCTGGATATCATCATTGAGGAATCCTATAAGAAACAGATGTGCCACAATCAAAAAGTTATACCTTGTGAGATGACTCAAGAAAGATCAAGAAAACATTTCAAAACTCTTGAATCCAGTGTTTTCATGTATTGAGTCGGAAAACAAAATTTAGGGTCCTAATGTGTGGATACATTGGCCACCGCACTAACATTGGATTCCCTGAACTGAAAACTGAACTCAAGACACTTTACACCATTGCCTCATTAAAAGTATACTCTTAGTTCTTCTGGTAGAATTGACTACCGTTTGATACCACTTTGTCATGACCCATACCATGGGGTCTATACGTGACTACCTCAATCCTGCCTTCCATAGGCTAGGGGTTGGTGAATAGAACCTAAAGGATTTTCGGAAATAGGAAAGGTATTTTCTTAGGGATCTTTACACACTCAAAAAAGTAAACTGAAGTAAACAACCAAAAAAAGTAATTTATAACCACAAGCGTAAAGTAAAACCATAAGTACAACTGTAAAATGAATATATGTGGGCCGGAATAAAAGCCCTAGAAACTGAAAAGAAAGTAAAAAATTGTCACATCTTCCCTGGAGCTCTACATGGAGGGTAGTAGCTGTAAGTTTGAAGTCGGATAAGAGTTTCTCTACTGCTCCCGTCGCACCAAGCTCTACCAAATCCTGATCCTCCAAAGTTTGCCTTAGACAATCTGTAGTATACACCAGGCACACAGGTGCGGGAAAAGCCCGTGTAGGGGTGAGTATAAAAATACCCAGTAGGGGACCCCGAGACCCCTAAAGGCCTCTCAGAAATCCACAAAAAAAATATCACAAGAAATACCACGAAGGTAATATCACAATCATGATCTAAATCATGAAGCACAAAGAAAAATAGATATGTCACTCTAAAAGTATATCTTCATGGTTAATGGGATAGAGGTGACTAGTCATAGTGCTAGATCATCTTATCCATAGTAACTCTACTACTAACCCGTATAATTCCCTGTATGTTGACCTGTATTGGTCTCTAGATGCTGACCAGTATTGGTCGCTGGTGCTGACCCATATTGGTCGCTAGTGATGACCTGCATTGGTCGCTGGTGTTGACCCGTATTGGTCACTGGTAGAGAGGTATGGATGATTAGTCGTACAACTAAATCATCCCACTCTGGAGTTTCTGATACTGACCCGTATTGGTCTCTCTTCTTCTTCCTGTCACAGACATCCACTGGATTCCTGCACAAAGTACGCCGGATCCCTAGAAGACTCTGCTCCTCAAGAAATTGGTCATATTTAAACTAGTATGAAGTCCTGAAAAAAATACCCAAGGGACCACCCCGTCATAGGGGTCCCAATATGACAGATTATGCGTCGATCAGATGCCCAGTCTGTGAGATATGGGCACTTTTGTAAAATGTTATTGGTTGGATTCAAGTATGATCCAACCTAGGCTACACGTCAGAATCCATCAAAACTCACTTATAGTATCTTCAAAGGACCGCCTTGTCACAAGGGTCCTTATTACATAAACGACACATCGATCAGATGCCCAGTCTGTCAGTTACACTCTTTTCCATGAAATGGTGGTGATCATACCACAGTACGACCCAGCTCATTCGGGCCCTCCAGAAATATTCCAAAGTAACCGCTTCCCAAAAGGGGTCCCAACACCACTGATAGTGTGTCAAATGGACACATGTTTTGTCATTTATGGGTGTTTATTTATTCGGGTCCCGGTTGTGTCTAGGCCCGGTTCGACTCGGTCAGGCTAGCCTGATGCAACGAGTATTAGAGTCTTCCTGACCCCACCTAGGTCTGACCCGTTAAGGGTTGGCCTGGTTCACTTGTTTTGGCAAGTCAACGTCAGCCCGACTAGTACGCAGGCCCGGGATGTGATTGGCCCGGCCCACCGGGTGGGACTCGGCCCACCTGCGCTGGCCCGTTGGGCCGCGGGTTCGGCTCTTTCATTCAGCCAATATCCGGCTCGATCCACCTTCAAGAGGACCGCTTCACCCAACTGGCCCCACAGTTGCGGGGCCTTTTTGTTCAGCGCGACGTAGTGCAGCACGGGGCCACATCGACCTTCTCCCGCATGGTCGGCCACCTCTGGCCACCGTTGTGCACGACGACATGCTATATTCTCACTGCCCGCGGCTGGTTGCTACGGGCCTCCTCTGGCCATATTTGGCTGCCATCGGCATGGCGTGCCGACATTTTTTCCACGGGACACTGGACATGTTTTGGTGGTCCATTCTTGGTGTCATCTGCACTTAAGGGCCTCCCAGATCACCGCTACCACAATGTGAAATTCTATCTCATGTTACCGTCGAATTAGGAAAACCATCCCCGAAGAATGAAAAAAAAAATTGTGTAGGGTCTGTGCTTTGTTTTTTTTTCACGTCCTCCACGTTAGAGTTAAATAAAGAGGGAGGTAATTATTCATCACATTTTAATAATGTTAAACCCCATTAAAATCCCCCGCAATAACATCCCCCAAAAATACAAGAACGGGGAATAGAATCGAGGGAAAATATTGAATTAATAGACAACCCCTACCTCGATTCATTGGAGATGTCATGGTAATTGGCATTCATCATCCGTCTACCTTCAAATCAATCCTAAAATGGGCATCGTCAATCCTCCATTCTCCGTTGGTGGAAGGTGTGTATTCCCTTCATCAGAGGTTCCTCGCTTGATGAAATCGTGCCAAAACCTAAACCCAAGCTCCATATAAATAGAGGGGAGAAAGGTTGATCAATGCCTTGAGGAATTAATGAGGTTCATTAATTAACGTAATTAATGTGCCGCATTAATTGATGTAATTAAAGTGTATCATTAATTATGCGAGGGGTGGTTACACAACCAAAGTGTAACCATGAAATTAACACCTCATAATTAAAGTTCTGACCACCTCCATGGTCCCCACCACCGCCACTCAACAGGTGGTAGGAAAAAGAAAAAGAAATAAAATAACAATTACATGTTATTTTATCTTTCTTTAAAAAGTCCAAAATTTACTTTTTCTCCCGACCTCTTGAGGTTGAAGCAAACCTTCCCTTAAGAGAATCTCAGCATTTTGGATTCAACGGTGCCCTAATATTTTTAATCTGAGCCCCGATTCAAAAGATAGAAAATACCACCCACGTGTTTACTGATGGTACCTAAAAAAAGTTCAGAAATTCATTTCTGGCACACTGGGCTTCATAATTACATGCCGTCAATTTTTAAAGACTCTTAATAATCCAAAATAATTAAAAACATTACATGGAATTTTGTAGGTCATTACATTAAAAAAATTAAAATATTTATATCATTTTCTAAAAAAGGTACATTTTTAATTTTCATACAAAAATATGAAAGGAATCTTTTTTTAACATATTTAGTATTAATGGGAATCTTATGGCATCAGGAACACTATTTTTTTAAATATTCAACATTATGTTTCAATGGTAATTTTCAGAAATTAAATGGTTTTTTTAATGTTTGTGAAATTTTTATATTTCCAGTAATTTTTTTTCTTAAAATAGAAAGTATATTTTCCTCAAGAAATGTTCAAATTGTTATTCCAAAATCATTTTCCATCTAATATGACATCCTTTTATGTTATTCAAATTGAAATGTTTATTTTGATAAAAAAAATAAAAGAATTTTCATTAATGAAAAACCCGTTTGATGTTATGGATTTCTTCTAAATTATATATATATGTATCTCACGTATATATATACATACATATATATATAACTATCTTTTCCCTCCTTTCTTTAACGAGGTAATACATGACTTGTGATCATTTTTAAAATGACATATTTATGAAATTTATTTTGATCGTGATATGAAGAAAGATTATGCAACTCATTTTCATTACATGGTAAATTATTATGTTATACCTTGAGATTCATTTTCTTTATGTGGAACACATATATCATGAACATATTTTGATGGGTGTACCCCTATTTCACTCTAATGATTTTCATATTGTTATAGTGTGATGAGTTTTTATGTATGGGATTATGGAGTAAATATAACCCCTTATTTGAATTTGTCTTCCATGTGATATTTTCTAGGTTTTTAACCTTGAATCTCATTTATATAATGTTATATGTTTTTGCCAAATTTTCTATGATTACATGATATTATGACACCATTTTCTTTATATTATGTGTCCTTGTGATTAATCACGTGCATTCTATTTTATGATATCATGTTATACATTGAAATCTCATGTTATGTTTCCTTATCATTTTTATTCCCTCAATATGATTTTTAGCTCACCCATTTATTTTCCTATTCCCCATGTTATCTCATGCATATTTGGGATCTTGAATAGAATTTAGGATCACACTAAGGAAAATAAAATAAGTATGCCAGGTTTTATGAATTAATAACCTATTCTTCTAAAGAAACTTTTCCTTTATGATCCTTGTCTTGTAATAATTCAGTATTTATGTTTAAGAATTTTGTAATATTATATGTAATAGGATTGGGTCTCTATAGTTCATATCATGTGATAGGGTTAGTTATCCTTTAAATACTAGGATGAGAAAACATTATTTAGATACATATTGATATTTCTATAGATATTTACAGGGATATATTTATGGATAATTCTAACGATGATCTATGTTATTTAAAAATGACTTGGATTTTTAGAAAAATATAAAGTGTTTGGTTTCCATGAAATTACCTCATAGTCTGGATAATAAATGTGGATGTGGCTCTTACACATATGTACATCAGTGTAATAACTATGAATAGGGATCATTGAGTGGGACTCGATCGTCCCCTAAAGAATGAAAATGAGCCTTGTTGTATAGCTAGTTTGACACTCCTGGTGTAATTTGAGAATTCAAAAAATCATTATGAACCATCATGATTGATTTAAATATTGATCGTGAATAACATATATTAAGCCTACAGTGTCACTTATTGAAAATATATAGTCATGATTTAGATATCTCATAAGTTATGCTTTATTATGTGGTTTCCAACCATGAATATTGTTTCACACACCATGTTTTTTAGTTTTGGTCGATAGGGGGAATCATAAGGAACTGGATTAACATTGCATGTGATAGACAATGTTTTGATGGGAAAATTAAAGGTATGATGACTAGAGTGAAAGATATTTTGATTATTCCTAACCATTTATCTAGTTATATATTATAAAAATCTTGTTAACCAACTGTTGGACTCTAATGAAGAGAATATTAGAGTTATTTGAGATTTCAGGTGGTGTAAACCACATAGTAAATAATATTTTGTTTATTATATGTCATGAATGTGGGATAAAGTACTCCAAGGAATATATCATGTGAATGAGAATATTTTATTTGAGTGTAGAGAAGAAAGACATAGATAAATACATTTCCAAGTAAAAATGAAATGTTCAGTTCATTTAATGGTAAGGAATAACAGTTTTTCTAAGGCATCATAAATGGATGAATTTTATCAATTTTGAAAGTGTGGGCACTATAAAAATTTATGACCAAGGGGGAATGATCAATACGAATATCATCAAGGTGGTACATGTAATGGTTTTTATATTTTGATTATAAGAAAACAAATAACATATGAAAGGAATGAGGTGTTAAACAATAAGATGATGAAGCCTAGTTAATATTTTAATAATGAAGTAGAATGATTGATGTTTTTTAATTGTAATTCAAGAATTATGAAATATATAAAGATTTTTTACTATTGTTTTTTTAAGGATTTTCAAGAATATTATCAATCATGATGATGACCTAGAAATTTGATTTAATGACACGGTAATATTTTACTAAAAACAAATGATCCTGGGAAGATAACCACTAATATGGTATGATGTTAAGATAATGTTGTTGGGATAAAGAGATCATTGATATGGATAATGTAAATTGGAAATTTTTATTACCTTGTAACAGATTAATGATTTGATGAAAAAGTGGTTTATATTAAAATTAATAATAATTTCATCATTTCTGAATTTAAGGAATATTTTAAATAATTAGTTGTTTTATTTAAGGAATTAGGAAGAATATATGTATTTATTAAGATTTTATGGTAATTTTGGTTATTAATATATTCCAAGAGAATATTTGACCAATGTATTCACACATTAGGTATGTGAAAAATTAATATCTACATTATGATATTTATTGGATAATGTTATGATAAAATTTATATACCTTCTTCATAAATTGATTAATATCAAAATGGTCTTAAAGTAAACTAGTTATGGAACATTTTAATTTGAAAATTGTTTGTTTTTTTATTAATGTATTTTTTCTATGAATGAAGAATCATATATATTATATAACTTGTGATAACTATAGTTTTTATGATAAATAGGGATATAAGAAATGAATTGTCCTTAATATATAGATTTTTTGTTCCTTGAAGCTTTAGGAATAAAAAATTTCAATTATACGTCATAGAAATAGATATTAAGTGTAAATTGATCGAAACACAACTAGAGGATTGGATTTTACTTATGAAAGTTACTAAAATCATGTACATATATTTTCTCATGAAAATTTCTCAATATTTTGAAAAAGTTTCTTGAAATAAAATGTTATCAAATTCCATTCATTTATGTGGGAATTAATGATATTTTTTACACCACTTTGGTTTATGGTTTTTTGTTGTTGACATTAAAATGATCATTAACTTTCTTATGATCAATGATATTTTCCATTATCAATCATTATTGGGTAATTAAACCTTTCATCCATGTAAAAATCATCACTTACCTCCATTATTCTCCTATTTAGAAACCTAGAATTTTTTATTAGAAATAACCATTTCACATCCATTTATCTATTTTAAATAATAATTTATATTAACCCTTTTTTTAACATGGGTTTCCCATAAATTTACTTCTAAATTTTAAACACTTGTTTTTTGAGAAAATGTTAGAATTATTTGGATGTAATTTATTTAAGGCAGATAGAATATAACACCCTAACATTTTGTGAAAAAAAATTTCCAAATAAAATTAATATTTTTTTATTTTTCATTAAATGAAACATTGTGTTTATCTTGAGTTTCACACAACACTTGGTGTATTTTGTGTTACACACAAAAAATAGTTTAAACTAAATGTACCATTCAGTTAAAATATTATTTAATAGTTATTAGTGAGGAATTGAAATTAAGAGTCTAAATGGGATTAAATAGATTATGAAAATATATTGTTTACCCATGAATATATAATGATTTCACTGGTGACCAATTAATTATTAATTATAATAAAAAATCATGTGTAAACCAAGGAAATCATTTTCTGAAAAAACTATTTTTATACGCACAAATGCATTTTAAATTAAAAAGTTAAAATAATCACTTTTTGTGAATGAATTTAATCATATATATATTAGTCAATAAAAATTTTAATACTCATTTTATGTTTTTTCTAGATAATATATAAATGAAAATCCAATTTTATTCTTGAAACTATATTTAAAAAAAATCTTATCACAGTGTTCACATTCATTTGAAAATTCTTTTTTTACACATTCAGAAAAATTAATTGATAGAATTGAATTTATTTGTAAAATAATCTCGTAAAATAAATCTTGTTTTGAATTTTTTTATAATTTTCTAAAGAGTTAAATTTCTTGATGAATAATGAAAAATAATAGGGTTATTATTAAGAATTTTCATTTCTTTTAATGCATTAAAAATTTCTAAATTAATAAAATATGGATTTAGATGTAAAATTAGTAAAATAATATATATAAGAATATAATTTAGGTAATTTTAATCAATTTCATATTGAATTTTAAAATGAAATCTTTTTAATATTTTGAAACATTCCCCTTTAGAAAACCACTTTTTTGACATGTTTATAAGTTTAATTTTAATTTAATATCCACCAATTTTTTTAGTTGAATTTAGAAAAAGTTATTCTATATTTAAATTAATCATAATTTATATTTTCTAAAAATGTATTATTAATTTTTTTCCACTATGAATAATAAGAATATTAAAAATTACTTATCAAGGTTAAGGTGTAAATGTGATTATATAGAATAAAAATTGAATTAGTATATAAAGGGCGAGTATTTAGCATAAGATGAAATTTTTGAATATCCATCCCATGATGATATATAATATTTGATTCATTTCCCATTTAACACTTAAAATAATTTGAAAAATAAATACATGCAACTCTTTATTGGTCACAAGAAGAGGAAAATTGGAGTATGAAGTAATTAATCGATGGAATGGAAGTTGAAATAGGTGGGAAGACCAATTTTGAATACATTTCATTATTATAGGGGGGTTTTATGAGAACATGTAAAATGAGATCTTGACTTCAGAAACACATCTGATTTATTTAAGATTAAATTCCCCCAACAACTTGAATCAATAAAGAGATAACATTTGATTGACCATATCTCTCGTGATACTTGAAAGGATAAGAGGTGATGAACGAAAGGAGTAATAATTACAGGAGTAAGTGGAAGAAATTATTGTATTGATCCTATTAATCTGGAATTATGGGAATAAAGAAGTAATGTTGGAGGGTGATTTTTTAGATCTTGTTAAATCATATAAAGAAATGGAACCTTTGAAACAAAAAAATAATATAGTGTTGGAGTATGTAAAATTTTCCTTGAAATCACTATCATTATTAATAGAAAAGGAAATTGGAACTCCTGTATAAAAATACAAGAATACAATGAGTAATACCAAGAGATATTTGAGATTATTACTGAAATAGAACATTCAATTCTTATAAATGAGTAAATCATATTGGTTTCAATTATAGAAGTCATTATAGAATATAAACATAATTAACATTTGGATGAAGCTATGTTGGAGAAAGAGAGATGAAATATATGGTTATATTTATATTTCATAATTTTATCATTAAAAATTTCTCCAAATTTCAATACACATCAATTTTTTTAAATTGAGAATAATAAAAAATAAGGATAACATGTACCAAGTATGAGTGTCATCTAAAATCAGTTTGGAAACTAAACTAGGTGAAAATGTTTCATTCTTCATTTATGTGACACAATGGTAATTATATATCATAAAGACCACAAATAAATAACTTATAAGAGGCCAACAAATTTTTAGTTCTTCCTTGGATTTTCTTTAAATAATGCGCCTTAGCTTTGTAAATATTCAAGTTGTAAAATGCCTTATCTGTTTTTGAAATATTGGGTTGGAACTTCTAAAATAACATAGTTGTTTTGATAATTCATATTCAAAAGGAATGTATCATTGATTGAAAAAACTTTAGGGAAATAGAGAAGAGGAATAATGACTAAATATTAATATAAAGGGGTGTGAATTTATTTTTCTCTTTTTTTCATCACATTGCCATTAATGTTTTTTTCTTTAATAAAAAGTATAATGCTATATTTTTTACTGATATGAACTGAATTAGATTAACCCAATATATATTTACTTTTATTTGTTAATGTAAGAGAAATTATCACCTAGATAAATTATTTTCACTTTTTTGGAAAATTCAATTCATCATTTATATAAATTAATGGAAATATATGTGGTGTTTTAATAGGTCACATTCTAATTCATATTTTGATTTTTTGAAAATGATTGTTGATATGATTTTCATTTGTTATAATGATTATTAAATGGTTGTATCTGTAAATTTTATTTTTTTTGTTCATGCCAAAACATGATATACTCAATTATATCATTCCTATTCTAGAGAAACTTTAAGACAAGATATTTCATATACTTTCTTAGGATGTTTATTAAGTGATTTGGAGGGAAAGAAAACCTACTAGAGATTACATTGATGTCTTGTCAAAGATATGATTAAAAAAATAAAAATTTAAAATGATTGATGAATTTCATGAATGATATATTTTATCTTGAGATTCACCTGAAAATTAATCCAATATAGATCATAGAATCCAAGGATTTTGATATTAAGAATTAACCACTTTATAATCCCATGTTATCTTTTTATACACAACTATTTTTATTTTTCATAATATTCAATTGAATGTTAATGGGGAGAGGTTATATATGGGGAATATGGGATGATGTATAAGGATGACGAGAATAAATTGTTCACATATCAAGTAGTGTTTTTAACTATAACAACAAACTCCCATAATTTGGTAGAAGAATAACTCTTATCCACAGTGTTCTCTCATCCATCCCAATACTTGTGATCTCTATAATAAGGGACCCAAAATGTGTTATATTAATAATCTATAGTGTCCTCGCCTCTATTTTATGGGACACACAATTACAGGGAAATCATAATTGGGCATCCTTGGAGTATTTGTCTAAACCTTACAGAGGAGGTATTAACATGAGAAATATCAAGGATAGTGAATATTACATACAAGAATAACACACCAGGGAATTTACAGAATAACAAACCCTTTTGGGGAAACACATGAAAGATAATCAAAATGGAATAATGGGTGACTTTGTGGGAAGATTGATCACCATTTGTCCCCTAGTCATCCCCCACATCTAGGTTCTTTTTGATTAATCCCGTTGGATCATGGGAAGGGGTGACATATCTTTCTAGTATAACAATTGGGATGAAACCATGATAGGGTTTCATAGATGTCACAACCAAGACTTAAAGTTCAAATTGGAATATAAATATATATGTTTCATCAATGCCATTCTTAACCCAGATCAGTGAAACATTTATGACAGCATTGAGACTAATATAGAGCCAGATTATTGCATTTTAAATACACTAGCATATGGATAATTCTCTGCAATGGACTACCATAAGTTAGTGTATTCTAATGAAATAATCAATGAGTTGGGGGGTTATTTAGATAAGGGAGATACCTGCTAAATATAGTTTTCTAGTATGGAGAATAATAAACTAATCATTGAGCACTAAACATAATGTACAATGCTTGGTCATTATCCTGGTCTCCAGATGCTCATGGTGCATAATCTTAAAGGAAAAGACTATAGATCACCACTTTTTTAGAGTGATTAGGCCTTCTCCTTATGGATATTATTTGGTGACTTCACTGGTTTCTCCCCATCATAGTTTCTCAGCATTAACTTTTTTGATATTTGGTTTCATGGATTGGGAACTGCCAGACTAGTAAAGAAAGTGAGATCTATTGCCTTTATTTTGGGTTATTGGTGTGTATGGAAGGCTCAAATTTTATATCTTTTTGAAGGGGTTGATAGTTAGGGAGATGAACTGATTATCCAAACTAAAAACATTTTACTTGACATGATCAGACTTCAAAAAAAACTGGAAGGACACTCCCACACTCAATCCACTTTAAACTAATGTTTCATCTTTACTATCCAACCATGGAAACATTCAGGGGCACTAGGTATGATGAGAACCTCATCCATTGGCCTTAAACTTAATAAGGATAGATACTACAACTCTTGGATTAATAGAGGATTCATTGTGGTTAATGATTTCAAAGGATCTATCATTCTTTCATTTAGTTCATTCATTGTTTAAGGTCATTCCCATCAAGAAGAATCTTTGGAGTTCCAAAAAATTATTCGTCATTGCTATCAAAAGAAGATCACCTTAGATGCTGTTGAAATAGATTCTCATATTATACATCATTCTATGGAAGGCACTATTATCCCACCTTTTTCAATCTTTTATATCATTTAGAAGTACTTAGGTCTTATTAATAGTCAAATGTGTGACCTCCACGCATGGAGGGAAGGCAATAAGGTAGCTGATTTTCTTAGCTCTTTAGCATCTCATACAATATATTTTACTCTACTATAAAATTTTAAATGATTTTCTCTTTAGTGGTGAACTTTTTCAGGGGAAATTCCCTTGGATTTCACGACTTTAGACCCCACTAATTGGGCCTTATGTCCGTTTCATTGTTTTCTAAATCTTTTTTTAATAAAATAACAATGAATGGAGAACATGTTGTGGCACAAACTATAACAACACAATATGTTTTTGAAATATCATTTTTCAAATAAATTTAATCTTTTTAAAAAAATTCATTAAATGAAACATTGATTTTATATTCTGTTACATGAAACACTGAGTGTAACATGGATTACATGAAACAACAAGTTGAAATGAAATGTGACGTACTTTTAAAATATTATTTAATAGTCATCACCAAACCATTAGAATGCTAGATATTGATTGGATTAACTAAATTATGAAAATATATGGTTTAGATAAGTATATATAATTAATTCTTTGATGACAAATAAATTTGAAATGAAAATGAAAACCATTTTAAAACCAAGTTAATTTTTTTTATGAAAATATTTATTTTAGGTTCCCAAACGCATTTTACCTCCAAAAATTAAAACAAAATTGGTAAATGATTTTAATTATATGTATATGTTATATATTTAATAAATTTTATAACATTGATCTTATTTTTTTAGACAATATATAAGAACTGGTGTAATTTTATAATGAAAAACTCTAATTTTATAAAAAGGAGTTTTGTGGAATTTTATGAACTAATATTAAAATAACTTTTTAAATAATTTTGATAATTCATATTATGTGATTAAATTTATTTTTTAAACAAACAAGTAAAAATTATCTTGGAGTGTTTTCAATAATTTTCTAGAAAGATAAACATTTCAATGAATTGTGAAAAATTGTGGATTTTATTAAGAATAGTCGTTTATTTGAAATTATTTTAAAATTTCAAAATTATTTGAAAATGGTTTAAAAAAATGTTCAATTATATATCCATTAATATAATATAGGTATTTTTTATAAATTTAATATTGAATTTTTATATAATGTTTTTAATCTTTTGAAAGAATTCTCATTAGAAAATAGTTTTCTAGACACATATGTGGGTGTAAATTTAAATTAATATATACCAATTATGGGAGTTGAAATTATAAAAATTGATTCCATATTTTTAATAAGTGTAATTTATATTTTATAATAATGTTAAATTATTTTTTACCATTGTGAATAGTAAAATAAGTGAAAAATTAAATACCATGGTTAAGGTGAAAATGGGTTCCCCAAAGGGGTTAAAAAAATGATATGGGGTAAAATGACCAAAAAATTTATCCAACACCCATTAGATGGACATATTTTGACTTTATCTATAATATTATCTTGAATAGTAAATTTTGGATCCCTTCTACTTATGAAAAATGTGGGTATACCTTTTTTTTCGTTAATCACACGTGTACCGCTCACATCACTTATAGAAGGCCACCTAGTATTCTCTTCATTCCACAATTCCAAAACCCATTTGTTCAAACAATACCTAAAAAATAAATTCCTTACTTAAATACTATAAAAATAGACATGCTTTTGTAGTCCTAATACCATTATAGGAAGCTCTTGGTGTAAACTAAAATATGTTGTTTGAAAAAGAGATGACAACCCTAACTAAGCATTTTATTACATTTCTTCCTCCATCTCCTTTAATTATTTTTATATCATGATTATATAATAATAAAAGTATATTATTTATAATTTTACCTAATTATGATAATGTAATAACATAAATCCTTCACCTCTTCTATCAAATGGGATAAAAAATAGGCATTCATGTGTACGGCGGACTACCCCCTTACAAACCGATGTAATTTTTTTTCCATCACCACCTATATAATCATGATATAATGATATACTTAGTGTTTATGTATGATATTTATGATATAATTATACCTATTAAATTATATTAACACATCTACCTTCTTACTTACTACCCTTTGGAAAACAATAACTTTGATCATGTGTACAACAGAGTACCACCTCATTAACCGATGTGATGTGTATTTCCACATCCATTTTAATTGGACAGTAACAAGGAATGATTAAATTAATATATATGATATGTTTTAGATAATAATTAATTTTTAATAAAAATATCCTAGATACCTTCTTAAATTCTATTTTATGAGGGATATGATAGCATCATTTGTGTGTATGACAGACTACCTTCTCGTGAAGAGATGTGATTCATTTTGTAAAAATGCTCTATATATAAGGAAATTAGGGTAAATTTAATGAATATGTGTGATATATTTGAAATAATAATTACTATATAATGGTGATATACTATTTACCTTCTTTATTTTGATCCATAAATTAAATGGAAACAACTTTCATGTGCATGTACAACTTACCGTCTTCGTGAATAGATTAACTCATTTTTTATATCTAATATTAGTATATTAAATTTTATAAATCTATAAAGAATATATATGATATTTATATCCTATTTATAATTTATTTATATTTTGGAACCATGATCAAATTAATATTTCAAAAAATAAAAAATAAAACATTAATGAAAAACAGAGTAGTTATTTCCTGAAATATGATATTAATATGGAATTGTTAATAAATTTTTTATAAAAGGACATAAGAAAATAAAATATTTCATGATATATATATTTATGGTTCTGAAATTTATTTATAATTAACTTATATTAATTATATAATAGGTTTTAATGTGTATAATATAAGTTTATAATTAAGGTAAGGAATTTTTTTCTCAATTTTTTATCTTTGAGACATGTATAATATTATGAACCTATCTTATTTTATAAGGTTTATATACATCCCCTTTGAAAATTTATATCATTAATTTATTTTATCTCATAATATTAAATTTTTCATTTAATTTTATTCTTTCACATGTTAGTTGATTCAAAATTACCAAAATTTAATGGATTTATGTTTCAATCATATCGTTTAATAGAATTGTTCCTGATTATGATACCAATGATAAAATATTATTATATAACTCTCAATAAAATCATTTATTATCTTCAGGTATAGTTATTTATGGATAATACATTCATTACTAAAATTTAACTCTATTAATAAAATAACTATTTCCAAATAATATTTCTAAGACAAAACATTTAAGTTTTCCCTTCACCCAAAATGAAATTTTCTTCCAAATCCATGTTTCCTAAAAATTATTTCAAAATACTAATATATGTGATTTTATAAATATTTTTACCCACAATTAGGTTTTTAAAAGTAAATTAATATTCCTATCAATTTCTAAACAAAGTACTTTTTAAATTTTCTTATAAAAATATGAAAGGAATAATTGATTTTTTAACATATTTTGCATGAATGGAACTCTTATGAAATCATGAACACTCAATTTTTTTTAAATAATTCACATTATGTTTCAAAGTTCATTTTCAGAAAAAATGGTTTCTTTAATTTTTCTGAATGTTTTTCATTTTAAATACTTTTTCTAAAAATAGAAAAGATATTTTCCTTAAAAAATGATCAACTGATCTTGAAAAATCATTTTCCTTCTAATATGACATCTGTTGATGTTATTAAAAGTTAATATTTATTTTCCTAAATAATCTATTTAGGATATTGTTCATTAATGAAAAATCATTTAATGTTATATATTTTTTATAAACTATGTATATATGTATCTCAAGTATATATAAATACCTAGTTTATTCCTCCAAAATTTTATCTTGTAATTCATGACTTATGATCGTTTTTTAAAATATATAATTATGAAATTTATTATTATGATGATATATAGAATGATTATGAAAGTCATTTTCATTGCATTGTAAATTATTATTTAAATCATTGAGAATCATTTTACTTATGTTTCACTCATAAATCATGAACATATTATGATGGGTGCACCCATATTTCATTCCAATGCATTGCATAGTGTTATAGTATGATTAATTTTTTTATGGGATTAGGGAGTAAATATAATCCATTATGCACCCATGTGATGTTTTTTAGGTTGTTATCCTTGAATATCATTTATATCATGTTATATGATTCTTCCACATTTTCAATGATTCCCAGATATTATGACACCATGTTCATTATGTTATTCATCCATATAATTAATCATGTGACTTCTCTATTATGATACCATGTTATACATTTGACTCTCATGTTATGTCTTCTTATAATTTTTACTCCCACAAATACTTTTTGGCTCACCCGTTTATTTATCTATTCCCCATGCTATCCCTTATAGATTTTGAAGCTTGAGTGGAATTTAGGATCTCACAATGGAAAATAAAATAAGTATTCCATGTTTTATGTATTAATAACCTATTCTTCTAAAGAAAAATATTCTTTATGATCTTTGTGTTCTAATAATTAGATATTTATATTTAAGAATCTTATAATATTATGCGCAAGAGGCTTGGGTCTCTATAGTTGGTATCATACGATAGGTTTAGTTATCCTTCCGATACAAGGATGAGAAAAGATTCTTGAGATACCTAGTGATATTTATATGGATATTTATGGGGATATTTTAATGGATAAGTCTAAGGATGATCCAATGTATTGGAAAATGACTTAGAATTTTAGAAAAATATAGAGTGCTTGGTTTCCATGAAATTGCATCATAGTATGGTTACTAAAATTTTATGTGGATCTTATATAGAGGTAAATCAGGGTAATAAATCTAAATATAGTGAATTGAGTGGGACTCGGTCATCCTCTAATGAATGACAATAGACCTTGTTGCATAGGTAGTTTTACACTCCTAGTGAATATAATTAGGAGATTCAAAAAATCATTATGAACCATCTTGAATAATTAAAATATTGATCACATATAATTTAGTTTAAGCCTAAACTGTCATTTATTGAAAATATAGTCATTATTTATACATATCATTAGTTTTTCTTAATGATTATGTGATTTACTACTATGGATATTTTTTTACACACCATGATTTTCAGTTTTGGTTAATGGGGGGAATCAAAAGAAACTGGATTAACATTGAATGTGATAGAAAATCTTTTTATGGGAAACAAAAAGGTATGATGACTAATGTTAAAGATATTTTGATTATTACTAATCATTTATAGTGATATATATTAAAAAACTCATTAACCAATGATTGGAATATCCAATTAAGATAATATTAGAGTTTATTGAGAGTTTGGGTGGTGGAAAATACATAGTAAAGAATATTTTATTCCATATATGTCAAGAATGTGGGACAAAGTACTATGAGGAATATCTCAAGTGAATAAGAATTTGTTTTGTGTGTGGATAAGAAGGACACATAGTATGATATTTCCAAGTAAAAATGAAATTTTCATTTCATGTAATGGTAGGGAATAATAGTTTCTCTAAGGATCATCAATGGATGGATTTTATAAATTTGGAAAGTGTGGGAATTATAAAAATTTATGATCAAGGGGGAATTATAAAGAAGAATATCAGCATGGTGTACATGTAATGGTTTTTTATTATGATTAAAAGAATAAAAATAAAAAATGAAAGGAATTACGTTTTAAGGAGTAAGATTATGAATCCTAGTTAATGTTTTAGGAATGATGTAGAATGGTTAAAGTGTTTTTGTATTGTAATTCAAGAGTTATGAAACATATAATGATTGTTTAGTATAATTTTTTGTTATGGATTTTCATGAATATGGTGAATCGTGATGATGACCCAGAAATGTGATTTAATGTCCTGGTGATATTTTGAGGAAAAAACATGATTATAGGAATATAACTACTAATAAGTTATTATGATAAGATAATGATATTAGGATAAATGGGTCACTAATATGGATAATGTTAATTGTACATTATTTATTACCTTGGAACTAATTGATAATTTGATGAAAAAGTGATTTATATTAAAATTTATAACCATTGCATCATTTCTGGATTTATGGAATATTTTAAATAATTAGTTGTTTTATTTAAGTAATAAGGAATCATGTATGTCTTTATTGAGATTTTAGGGTAATTTTAGTTATTATTATGTTTTAATAAAATATTTGACCCAGGTATTCACACATTTGGTATCTGAAAATCAATATCTACATTATGATATTTTTGGGATTATGTTATATTGAAATTTACATACCTTATTCATAAATTTATGAATATCATAAGGTTTTTAAGTTTAATCAGTTGGGGAACATTTTAAGTTGAAATTTCTATGTTATTATTGTGATTAATGTATTATTTCTTTGTATAATGGTTCATATATATTTTATATCCTGTGATAACCACAATTTTTATGATAAATAGGGATATAATAATTGAATTATCATTTGTTTATATATCTTGCATTCTTTCAAGATTTAGGAAAAAAATAAGTTATACATCACAAAAATAGATATGAAGTGCAAATTGATCGAAGCACAACTAGATGATGATATTTTAATTATGAAAGGTAATGAAATAAAGTATGAATATTTTCTCATGAAAATTCATAAACATTAGGACAAAGGTTCTTGAATGAAAATTTTATCATCTTCCAATCATTTATGATGACACCAATGACATTTTTTACACCACTTTGGTTTATCTTTATATTATTGTTTTCTTTCACATGATCATTAGAATTCTTATGATAAATTATCATAGTTATTCTCAATAATTACTGGGTTATTAAACTTTTCATCCAGGTCAAAATCTTCACTTCCCACCTTTGTTCTCTTATTTGGAAACCATTAATGTGTTATATGAAATAAAACATTCTCATTCCTTTATCATGTTTAAATAATAATTTATATTTACCCTTTTTATGATGCGGGTTCCCATAAGTTAATTTTCAAATATTAAACACATGTTTGCTATGAAAAAGTACACATTATTTGGATATAATTTATTTATGGTAGATCGAATATAAAACCCCAAAATTTTGTAAATTTTTTTCCCAAATAAAATTAATCCTTTTGATTTTTAATTAAATGAAACACAGTGGTTAGGTTTTGTTTCACACAAAACTGGGTGTAGCTTGTGTTACACACCAAATCGAGTTTATACAAAACATGACATACCTATTATAATATAATTTAACATTTATTAGCTAGGTATTGAAATGAAGGGTCTGAATGAGATTAAATAGATTATGAAAATATATGGTTTACACATGTCTATATAATGAATTCTTTGGTGAATGGTTAATTAATCATGAAAATAAAAAATCCTTTGAAAACAAAGTAAATCATTTGGTGAAAAAATATTATTTCTATGCACAAATGCATTGTAAATATTAATATAATCAATTTTAGTGAAGGAAATTAATAATATATATTTATATATATATTATTAATTTATATTTTTAACATTCATCTTATGTCTTTTATAGATAATATATAAAAATAAATTAGATTTTATGCTTGAAACTGTATTTTTCCAAAAAAAAAGTCATATCACTATTTGCGCATTTATTTGAAAATTATTTTTTACACTTTCAAAAAAAATTATTGATAGAATTGAATTTATTTATAAAATAATCATGTAAAATATATCTTATTGTGAAATTTTTATAATTTTATAAATATTTAAATTTTTCGATAAATAATGAAACATACTGCTTTTAATTAAGAATTTTCATTTTTAATGCATCTAAAAAGTTAAAAAAAAATTCTAATGTGGATTTAGATGTAAAATTAGTAAAATTTTATATCTAATAATATTATTTGAGTAATTTTAATCAATTTCGTACTGAATTTTTATATTAAATCTTTTTAATCTTTTGAAACATTCCTTCTTTGATAATTGATTTTTCGACACGTTTATGGTTATAATTTTGTTTTAATATCCTCCACCTTTTGAGTGGGATTTAGAAAAATTTACCCCATAATTTAGATAATCATAATTTATATTTTTTTAATATGGTATTATATATTTTTTATAGCTATTAACAATAAAATGAGTAAAAATTACTTATCGTAGTTAAGGTAAAAATGGGTTTACATGGAATATAAATTTAAAGAGTATACTAAGGGAGAGTATTTGGTGTAGGATGAAATTTCTGAATCTCCATCTCATGATTATATAGAATATTAACCTCATATTCCCTTTTAACTCTTATAATAATTGGAAATACAAATACATGGAACTCCTTATGTTTTATAAGAAGAGGAAGAGGGGAGTATGAAGTATTTAATTGATGTAATGAATGTTGGAAGAGAAGAAAATCCTAGTTTTTAATACATTTAATTGTTATACAATATATCATGTGAAGAAGTGAAATATGATTTTGACTTTAGAAACATATCTGATTTCATTAAGAGTAAAGACCTCCAACACCATGAATGAATAATGAGAAAACATTGGCTTGACTATATCCCACATTGTACTTTAAAGTAGAAGAGGAGATGAAGGAGAGGAGTATTAATTCAAGGAGTAAGTGGATGAAATTAATATATCAATCCTATATTCATGAATAATGGGAAGAAATAAGTGATTTTGGAAGATGTTTTTTTATATGGTTATATTTTATGAAGAAATGGAACATTTTAAAACGAAAAAAATGATATAGTGGTGGTGTTTGAAAATTTTTCCTTCAAATCCCTGACACTTTAGAAGGAAAAGAAAAATGGAAATCCCACATAATCATATAATAATAGGATGAATAATACCAAGATATAGTTGAGATCATTGCTAAAATAGAAATTTTGATATTTATATATGAGGAAAAAATATTGGTTGTAGTTGTAGAAGTAATTCTAGAATGTAAACATAATGAAAAGATAAAAGAAGCTATGGTGGAAAAAGAGAGCCAGAAAATATGGTCAGATTTATATTTCTTAATGTTTTCATTAAATGTTTCCTCAAATTTCAATACACTTAAATTTATTATCAATAGAGAATAATAGAAAATATATATAACATATACCAAGGATTAGAGTTATCTAAAATCAGTTTGGAAACTAAACCAGGTAACAATGTTTCATTCTCCATATATGTGACGACATGGTAATGGTATAACATTGAGACAAAAAATAAATAACTTCTAGTATACCACCACATTTTTATTGATTCCTTGGATTTTTTTAATAACATTTCTTAGCTTTGGAACTATTCTAGTGGTCAACTCTTATATCTATTTTTGAAATATTGGGTTGGAAATTATAAAGTCACAAAGTTGTTTTGATCATTAATATTCAAAAAGAATGGATCATTGATTGAAAAAATAGATAATTCAATAATAAAACAAAATTTAGAGATATAGACAAGAGGATGACTGAGTAAATATTAATGGAAAGGGGTTTGAATTTCATTCATTCTTTTATTTTTCATCAGATTCTCATTAATGTTTTTCTCTTTAATAAAAATAGAATGCTAATTTTTTTTCTTGATAGGAACTGAATTAAATTCACCCAATAGTTAATTTTTTTACTTTTTTCATTAATATAAGATAAATTACCACTTAGGAAAATTATTTTCACTTGTTGGAAAATTCAATAAATTATTTCTATAAATTAATGGAGATATATGAGGTGTTTTTATAGGTCAAATTATAATTCATATTTTAACTATTTTAAAATGGTTATTGATATGATTTTTATTTATTATAATGATTCATAGATGATTGCATTAGAAAATTTTATTTTTCACATTCATTCCAAAACCTGATATACCCAGTCATATATTTCCAATTCTAGAGAATAATCTAGACTATATAGTTCTTATGATTTCTTAGAATGTTTCTCAATAAATATGGATGTAAAGAAACCCTACTAGAGCTTACATTGATGTCTTATCAGAGCTATGATTGAAAAAAAAATCAAATGTAAAATGATTATAGAATTTTATTAATGAGAACATTTACCTTGATATGCACCTGTAAATTAATCCATGATAGCTCACAGAATCCAAGGATATAGATATTAAGAGTGGACCACTTTATTATCCCATGTTATCCTTTTTTACAAAATGATATTTATTTTTCATAGTATTCAATTGAATGAGAATTGATAGAGGTTATCCCTAGTGTATATTGGATTTTTTTTACTTGAAAGGATAATTTAGGTTGTTTTAATTGGATTTGGGGGTGGGGACCATGATTTCATTTATTTTATTTCATTATATATAACTCTTATGGTTGAAAAAGATAAATATGAAATGATGTATAAAATGGGTTATTGATAGGTTGGTAAAAAATAATCACTACCATAATGAAGATATTCAAACCATTTGGTGGTGTGGTGGTGGGTACGAGACTTATTTATAGTAAAACTTTAAAATATAGAAACAAATAAAACACATAATATGATATTCTCTTTAATAATTATTATTACATAGTTTATGTTAATTTTCTTTTCACTTTGTATAGTGTGGGATATGGTATTCTATTTTTGATTGGAGTATTACATTAAGATCATATTTTGAGAATGATGAATTTTACTTCATATTGTATCCACCTATATGAGCCTTGCATGTTTTTAAAAATTAATACCATCCTAACCTCTTACTCAGTGTCATTTGAGCATAAAATTTAATCCATTGTGATTATTATGACCTTTATCATTACAATATATAGATTGAGATCATTTTAAAGACAATGGATATAATGAACATACATGAGAATGAGGATAACTCATTTTTAAAAGTTCTTGAGTAATGAGTTAATAACAAATTTGGTGAGCTAAATTATAATGGAATGGATTTTTATGGGATGTTCTAATATGTAACTGAAAAGGGAAAATCACGTGAGATTTGAATTATAAATGAATCATGGTTTGGTCATTCTTTATTGAGTTTTTTTTTATTTTAGAAAATTTGGTTATAACATGTTTTTTATTATAATGACAATTGGGAAATTCCATTATTGATTTCTAGACCATTTCTTCTTTTGATGATGAGATTTTTCTGAAGTATGAGAAAAACATTTATTATGGGGAATCTGATTTATGCATTTTTTATCTATATTTTCATAATGAATCTTATGTTTGTTTATTTAATCTTGAGTAGTAAATTGAATTTCCATCTTAATTTTATTTTTTTAATGTTTTTATCGAAGAGATGACATTACATGAAATTTTGGATTATATGGAAGAAAATGTGGGATTTTTTGTCATAGCATACAGTGTGTGCCACAACATGAAATGAAATAATAGTTCCCAACTTTTTCATATATAACTATTACATCATTTTTATGATTTTTTTAAAAAGGCTATGTCCTGGTCAACGACCAAGACAAAATTTATTAAAAGAAAGAAAGAAAGTTACAAAAGTCTTCAAGAGGGAATTTTATTACAGTATTTCTCAAGAAAAGGGAGAAGGTAAAGTGGCAACTCATAAGTCCACATAATGTCCTGGTTTATTCCATTTTTGGAAAGAGTATCTGCCATTATATTAGCTTCACTGTAGGCATGGGTGGAAATATCGCTGAGCTCCAGGAGTGAGTTCAGGCAGTTCTTCCAACTCACAGAGAGGCCAAGAAAGATGAACCACTCCATTCCAAATTTCATGAACAATGGTGGTGGAGTTTCTTTCAATCAAGATGTTTTTCTATCCTTTTTTCTTAACAAAGTGGATGGCATGGATGAGAGCCAATATATTAGCTTCAAGGGATGAGGTGAAACCGCAGCTGCCATAGAAACATCCCTGGTAGTGACATTGAGAGTCTATAAAGATCGCAACGCAACCCACAGGACTCGGATTTCCTTTGGAAGCCCCATAAATATTGATCTTGATCCATCCAGGAAGTGGGGATTTCCAAAAAACCACAAGAAATAATTTTGTCTGAGGGAAAATTCTATCAATCATGAGACATCTCAGGATAACAAATTCACTAATCGAGTTGTCATAATTAGCTTTCTGGATCGTGGCAGCATCTTTGATGGAAATTAGGATTCTCATTCGACCTGCAATGAGGTTGGACAAGTAATTATTGTGAATAATTGAGATGAATTCCAAATGATTGGAGACAAATCTCAGTAAGAATTTGATTGTGCACAATATGCAAAATGATATTAATCCTTGATGGTTTAATCCAAGGTTTTTAAAATACTTCAACCAGTAAAAGATGGATTCGAAGTCCGAGAAACAATGATTGTAAGAAATTTTGGAGTCAAGGAGGCCATTGTGAGAAGGTTCCCAAATTATAAAATCATCATCATTAGAGAAGGGGTAACCATCAACAACCAGCATGATAGAGTCAGGGAGCTTCAAAATTCGAGATTGCATCACTTCCTTAATGGTGCAGTTAAGGCTGTTGGGAGAAGAATTAGGTGGTTGAATGGAGATAGGGGGCAGTCTAGTTGTCCAGGAAAAATAAAATGGTGGAGTCCAAGCTAACCAACCATCTAGGGTTTTCCATGATGCATACAAACATGTTTCTAATATAGGGCCAAATATATGATTGGAAATAGTTCAAATTCCCTTTATTTAGCCTCAGAAGAAATTTATTTCTAAGGAAGGCAAGGGAGTCAGATTTATTATTGATTGGTCTCCAAGTGAGACTATCTTGGAGTGTCTCATTGAACAGTTTGAGATTCTTTATATCAAGGCCACCTTTCTCAATAGGGGTGCAATAGATCAACCAGGGAATATTAACAAGTTTCCGTTCAATGATACTACTAGACCAGACAAAATTTTTAAAAAAGGTATTTATTCCCTTGAGAAGACCAAGAGGACATTTGTAGATCATGAGGGAATACACCAATTTTGAGATGATGGTCGATTTTACAAGGAAAATTCTACCAGCCATGGACAGAGACTTCCATTTATAGGAAGAAATTTTATTTATAACCTGATCAACAACAGCATTAAAATAATTATATTTAGGTCTGCCCCAAAAAATGGGTACTCCCAGATAGTTAAAAGGAAATTAACCTTCTTTGATGCCTATATTTTCTATGATGTAACCTTTTCTATAGAAGGGGAAAAATTCACCAAAGAAGATAAAATATTTTTTCCAACTGATGGATTGACCTGAGACCTCCTCATAATGGGATAATAATTTTTTAAGGTTAAAGATATTTCATTTAATACCATTTAGGAAAAGGATAATGTCGTCGACATAAAGAAGATGGGTCGGTACTATTAGATTTATGGCTGCCAAAATGGGTTTAGGATTACCCTGATGAACAAGAGAGGGGAACAGTATACTAAGGTAGTCTTCTAAAATGGCCAAGAGGATGGTAGAGAGAGGATCACCTTGGAGAACTCCCTTAGAACATTTAAGGTATCCCTTGGGTGATCCATTGACAGTTATGGAGATTGAGGCTGATTTGAAGAGAGAGTGAATCATACCAATGAAGATATCATTGAAGCCAAAAGATTGAAGAACATTGAAAATGAAAGACCAATCAATGGTATCAAAGGCCTTCCTAACATCGAGCTTAATGGGAATATTGCCCCCTCTAGAGACATTGTTAAGAGAGTTGGTGCATTAAGAGGCTAGGAAAATGCAATCTTGAATAGATCTACCTTTGATAAATCCAAATTGATTACAGGAAATAATTTTGTTACATAGAGAAGAAATTATATTTGTGAGGATCTTGGTAATGATTTTATAAATAGAATTGATTAGAGCAATAAGTCTAAATAAATGGATTTCTAAGGCATTAGACACCTTTAGGATTAAGGTGAGGAATTTGGAATTTGACCATAAGGGAGGGTTCCGGTGTTAAAAAAATATTTGAAAAGTTTGAAGACATCTGCATGAAAAACCTCCCAGTGGTACTGAAAAAAACCATTATTGAAGCCATAGGGGCCAGGAGCACTGTCAGGATCCAGACTGAAGACAGTGTACTTGATTTCATAGTCTATGGAATCATTCAAAAGAGAAATTTTTTCATCCTTATTGAAAAAATTCAGGATGATCCCATGGAGTATGTTCTTATTAATATGAGGTACATTAAAAATGTTTTCAAAATAAGAGACAACATGATTAGTAATGGATGCCTCAAAGGATAAGATGATGTCATTATCATTGAGAGAGGATAGCGGATGATTGTCTTTTCTAATCCTTTGAAGGGCGTTGTAAAATTTGGTGTTTCTATCCCAATCTGTGAGCCATTTCATTTTGAAAACTTGTTTGAGATTGTTGTCTTTGTGAAATAAAATGGAGTTTATCTTAACGATAATGTTTATTTCAATTTGGGATCATAGGAAAAATCTGAGTTGGTGTACTTGATTTGAATTTGGTTTAGCTCATTCTCTAAGTTGGAAATGTCCTGATCAATTTGTTTGGACATTGAATTACACCATCCTTTGATACAATGCTTAATATGGTTGAGCTTGGGGATATAGGAAAAAGCATCAGAATGATAGCTCATATAATTTCACCAACTTTGAATGAGATGAGAGTATTCATGATCATTGGACCAAGCATTGTTGAATTTGAAGGGGATACTAGGCTTGCTCTTTTTGGGTGAAAGGTAACAAGAATGGTATGATGGTCGGAGTTTATTTTAGGAAAGGTAATTCAAGAGATAGTGTCCCACACATCAAGAGCTGGGACATTCACTAAAGCCCTATCAATTTTACTAGTAAAAACCTGATTATAATGTCTGTGATACCATGTGAATTTAGAACTTGTACGATTGATTTCAACCAGATTACATTCTTCAATCGAGTATCTAAATTCTCTAGATGATATGGGAGAATGAAAAGGTCATAGCTTCTCACTAGGAGAAATAATGGCATTAAATTCTCCAATCACCAACCAAGGATCATGAGTGGAATTATATAAGGAAGAGAGGTCATTCCAAAGAGACATACATTCTTGATATCTATTTTTAGAATAAACAAAGGTGAAAAAGAAATTCATGTTATCATAGATAAAATCGCAAGTGAACATTTTATCAGAGAAATTGGATATCTTAAAATCTTTCAAGGAGTTGTGATAAAATATCCAAATATATTCAACACTACAATAATTAGAACAAGAACCAAGAAAATTGTAACCATCAGTAGAAAGGTCCATAAAATTCATAGAGAAGTTAGTTTTGGGTTCAAAAAGAGCTAAAATTTTGTGTTTATGAGTCACAATAAATCTTTTTAGAACCAAAATAGTGTTAGAGTTGGATATACCTTCATAGTTCCAAAAAAATTATTTAACCCATGTTTTTAGAGCCTGAGCTCCTCATTTTCTTTTTGGAACCATTCGAGCCCTTATTCCTCTTAGATATTCTAAGGTTTTATGAGTAGGCCGAAGGTGTCTTCATAACCTGTTTGCTCATAAGAGAGGTAGACAAGATGATAATGGCACATGAAATATTCAAATCTTTAGAGAAAGCATATTATTTGATAGTAGCAGGGGTGACCAACTGCCCATCATATGATATTTCATTTATGTTTAATGTCTGGGGTGCAGCATGAAACACCAGGTTATCTAGTGTATCTCCTGTCCTGGAAGTCACCGTCATCATAACAATAGGGTGAGGCTGGTCTGGGTTAATTGAAAGTGAAGTATGTGAGGCAGCAGTGTGTGCATAGGGAATAACAGTATTCACTTCAATGCTATCAGAAATTATAACCAAAGGGTTGGAAGGATGTATTCCAAAGAAATATGTCTTATCTGCATTGTCTTGGGGAGGGTCTACTTGAGCCGAAGAGTGATCACCCATAGCTCGAGTTCTAACTTGTACATCCACCTAGTTGCTGGTATTATGTGAAGAGGTGATAGCCACTAGAGCAGAGATAGGCAAGGCCAGTGATGGAGAAATTGAATCCACATCCTACCCCACATGGATTCCAGGGTCAGCCGCGAAGGTGTCCAGAAAAACTCACTCAATGTCAATCAGAATGTCATGATCGAGCTTTGAAAGCTCCTCTGCTTCCACTTGTTCAGCCCCGTTGGTTCTAGATCTTTCACTTAGGAATGGGGATTTTTTCACCCAGATATCAGGCTTTTTCTTTGGGGGATCGGGGATAGTAGGAACCGAAGCCTTACCTGATTTTTTCTTCTTCACTTCATTCCACCCATCATATGAAGGCTAGGAAACCTGATTATTGATCACGTGACACTTCAATAGATAGTGAAGAATTAGTTTACAAGGATCACAGTAGGGGGCATCCTCTCTCACTCAATAGGGACTTCATCTCAGTAGTCATTACAGTTGAAGATGATGGTTTCTGGTATTTTTTCAGCCTTTTCAACCTCCACCATAACGCGAGCATACAAACCAAGATCATCGTTAAGTGTCCGTTGATCAGTCTTCAGAGGTGTACCGATACATGAAGCAATGTCATTGAGAATCTGAGGGTGTCAAAAATACCAATCTACTCCATGAAAACCAACCCATATTTGAACTAAAGTATTCTTTGTGTTATATGGGTTAAAGGAAGGGTCCCATTTAGAGATATGTAGGGCACCCGACTCGAGTTTTAGGTTTCATAATCTTCAGAATCTATCCAGTTCATCTTGTGATTTTAATAAGACATGATAATAGCCCTTACTGAGAGGGAAGAGTTTTCAGTCTGCAAAACTCCATACATGATCAATTCTTTCTTTGAGATCCGGGTTAGAACAGGGTTTGTCACCCTTGAGATAGGAAATACGAGCCATGAAAGAGAACTTACAAACCAGCAACTTCTATTAAAGGGTGTATGGATCAGCCTCCATTGAAAATCGACCATCATTGAGTTTCTTATTGTGAGACGCACGTGTCTCAGAGGATTTTCAAGGATCTACGCCCTAGAGAGCCTCAACGAAGGAGATGCCTTTTGGTTTTTCCTTCATAAGGACATCATTCTGTTGAACCAAAATTTTAGGTTTTGACAATGAAAATTCACATTCTAGATCAAAACCGGCCATCGTGAGACATCGATTGAATAAAATCGATGTAGGTGATCTCATTAGTTCTGAGAAACCCTAGATTGAGACACCACATTCTCCTCAATTCTCCTTTATATGTTATAATTAGCTCTTGGTTTAGAAGTGAAATTTTAATAAAATGTGTTGATGGGTGACGAGGTATTGGGATGGCCTGCCCACCTGCGCACCGTACATCCCCATCGAGGCCCAAGGTGGCCAACCCTTGGGATTAGGCCAGTTCCCAACGGGGTAGAGGGGCCCAAGAGTGGTTTTCTAGCATAGAGTGCATGTTGCGTTGCGAGGACTCGAACCCGGAACCTCAGGGTCAGGACGCCACTGCCTTTAACCCACTCACTCGTGCCCCGTGGGCATGAAACATGTTGATGAGTAACGAGGTATTGGGCCGGCCTGCCCAACTGCGCGCCGCACATCCCTAGAGAGGCCCAAGGTGGCCAACCCATGGGCTTAGGCTAGTTCCCAATGGGGTAGAGGGGCCCACAAGTGGTTTTTTAGAATATAGTGCACGTTTCCTTGCAAGGATTCTAACCCGGGAACTTGGGGTCAAGACTCCACCTCCTTTAACCAACTCACCTGTGCCCCACAGGCTTCATTTTATTGATAAATATGATAATACTAATACATTCCATGATCAAATGGTTTAGTGTAATTTGTAAATTAAGCTAATAAATCACTTACACATAGTAAAACAAAAACATAATTTAATTATTTATTCATAGTCTTGGTAAAGATCTCATATTATCCTTAGTGGATAAAATTACATGAGGATATACATCGAATAATGTGGTGAGCTAAAAGCATAGTATGGAGATGAATAACTTGATAGGAATTATGGACATAAATAAATAGTACACTTGTGATCATAATCATCTTCAATTTATCATAAGAATATGGTCATCATCATAACAATAAGAAAAACATTTCAAAAATTCAGGGAATTTGGAATATTCATAATAATTTAGCATCATAATATTATGGTCAAATACCACACATAGTAGTGAATAAATATAACTATGTGTTCACACATAACGTATGTGCATTAATCGTAACATAAAAATTATGTACAATTAAATAATCATGTTCACAATTAATAAAAATAATTTCATGAGACATATCATACTACTCAATGTGTTAAAGGTATATGAAAGGTATATGAAAATCTTTGACCACTCTTCACATCATATAATGTTTGGGATCTTTTATGCCATGTGGGAAGAGAACCTTTGACCATATAAGTCCTAAAATAAACTAATGGAATGGAATGGGATTTATATGGATTTTATGAATAATTTATTATGGAATAAACATAGGGGTTCCCTAGTAAATAAAGTATGTAATATTTTGGAATTAATGGTTTTTCCTTTTAGGAAGAATCAACTCAAGAGGAGTCAAAACAATATTTTTAGAAAATAATGTCTCTTTTTGGAAAATCATTTTAGTAGGAATTGAATTCATTTCGACAAGATATATATATATATATATATATATATATATATATTTCCATATATCAGAAATTTATTTAATAATGAAAAGTAATTTTAAAGAAATATGAGGAACATAATTACAGAAAATAATTTGAAAGGGAATAATACCAAAAAATAAATAATCAGGTTTGAGAATCCACATACCTTAACTCACAATTTATTTCTTCACTATTCTACCTACTCTATAGTGAATTTGTTTTTTTATAACTTCTAAATAAAATTTTATTATCTTCATTATTTTACTATTTTTCAATTATTATAATTTGATTATATTTATTAATCCACATTGATAAATGTGATACATTTTGAAATCATATTTTACATAGAATATATCACATTTCATTGATTTAATGATATTTAATTATTTATACTTATAATTTATTAAGAATAAATAAAAATTAAGAATACATATATTTATACATTTTTATAATATAAATAATTTATTATAATCAGACATAATGGTTGTCATAATTATAAGGTTGGCAATATTCTTATGGGTTGTTAGTCGACATTTGAAAATACATTATCAAAAGAATAGGAAAGAGAAGTATAAAATATAAATAATTATAATATATTATCATGAGATTAAGTTAAAATCATTAATATAATGTTGACACACTACTTAATTAATTTTAAATTATTTGGGTTTCAAGGAAATATAGAAAATAAAGAAGATAAAGGGAAAATGAGAAGAAATGTTGATGAAATCATACCCTCTTCTTTAGGTTGATCATTTTCTAAATCTCTAAACTCCATGAATTATTGTATCTGTGTGACTAAAAAATACAATTTAGGATTATAAGAGGTTTATTATATGGAATTTGGGTATATATTTTTATTTTTTAAGTGAGAGAGAATTGGTAATATAAGGGGAGGGAGATGAGGTATTTATACATGTGGATAAGGGTTTTTAAAATAAAATATTGAATAAAATATAGTTTCCATGGTAAAACATGTAATTTTTATTTTATTGAAGTTCTAAGTCATATTATATTAAAATAAAATAATTTTAGGGTTTTTAATATTTCATAAAAATTCATTACATTATTAAAAATGAATGTGCATAAAATGAAAAAAAATTATTGTAATGGAATATTTTAGACAATAAAATTTTAAAAATATATTATAGATATGGAAAAAAATTTATTGTATTTATGTGAATCAGTTTTCACATTAAATATTTTTTTTTTGAGAAAAAAATTCTAGAATTTTTTAGGTTATTATTATATCATGAATGATTTAATTTAAAACACACATGTTACAAAAAAATCTATATAGTTACTATTCACCTAAAATGATATTTTTTAAAAATAAATCCTAAAAATAAATCTTATTGAATTATTGAAGCAGTGAATATAATTCTGAAATTAATTTTATCAAAATATTTTACTGACATAGTAAATTATATTTACTAACATATATTATTATTATTATTATGAAATACATTAAAATAAAATTTATTAAAAAAGTTACTATAGTTTCATTGAGTTTATATTGTTGATATTTATTATATGGATTTGGAATATTTATATTTTCTTAAATTAATAATAATAATAAAAATTACTTTTAATTTTTCTTATTGCATTGTTTTATCCAATTATAATGATGCACAACAGCATATTGACTATCAGCAGGAAATCAAGAAGCTCTTTCAGTCATCTAAATTATCTGAGAAATGGGGGAATGTCTCTACGGATAAAAGGGGGAACAATACCCCTTTTAGAGCTTTGCGTAGTGGTGGGTGTGCATCTTTAAAGATTTAATCTTGAGTGGAATGGAAAAGATGATAGACTGTGAGGGATTTACCTCAATTCCATCATAATAGAGAACACACAAGGATTATTCTAACCTTACTAGAAATGTTTCTACTAGATATTCTTTGAAGAGGTCCAAGAAGGTGGACACATATATCCTTATTATTTTCAATGAGGATAAATCTCATTCTGTGTGGGAGACTGCTGGTGACTCTGATTATAAAAATGATATGTCATATTATCATATCTGGACCTATTGTTAGATGGATGAGGATAATTCTAATTGTTTGATCCCATCCACCACTTATCTATACTTTTTCGTTCTTTTGAATAAATGGATAGAAACTTTGATTTTGGATAGACGTGTTGGGTACTATTTCAATAGTCATATCACTAGTTCAACAGCCATATTAATTCCAATAAATACCTATTCATTTCATTATTCATCATTCAAATTAGTTATTTTAGGTTATATATTTTTTCAATACAAAAATCAGTTTTTTACTAACATTAAGTTTTATTTCCATAGTTTTGTTCATGAGAGCGATAATTATAATAAATGGGGTGATCCAAATTTTTCAATTTTAGTTTTTCAAATTTATATTTTTCTATATAGTAGTATTTTTAATTTTAATTGGTTTATTTTTTATTAACGTCACAATCTCCATTAATGAAACAAATTTTTGTTGGTATGTTTCTATGTAATGTATTTGTATAATATTATACAATATAACACACATTTATTTAGAAAAAAATATATTATTAACAAAGTCTAAATTGATACATTCATCCCCCATATTATAATATTTTTACCTAAAATTTAATCTCATATTATTGGATGATAATATAATATGGTACTTATATTTTATTCTCCCCTTGTATTATCATGTTTCTGCATCAAGTTTATTCTGCTTCCGCAACACCTTGTAATGGCGAGTTTCCATTTTTCATTTTAGTTTGTCTCTATGATCCATGATCATCATTGATTAATCCTTATAAGAGAGTTAACATTCCATTTTTACAGCTTCTAAATTCATTACATGTGAGGGTTTAGATATGTACTTCCTCGTGAGAGATATGTGGAACACATCATGAACTTGAGTCATGCATGATATAATTTCTATCACATATTTCATGAATGTTATGTGATAAAGTATTTTAAATGGGATAATATACATATGGATAATAATTATTTTCTTTGCAAACCAAGTGACTCTCTTCCCTAGTGATATTTGAAGAAAACATTATCTCCAACATAAATCATTATATCCCTACGATAATTGCCAATATATATCTTTTGTCATCTCAGAGTTCCATTAATGTGTTTCTAGATAGATTGAACCTTATATGTAATATACTATACAGGATATGGTCTAGGTAGATTTAATTTACTAACATTATCCTAATATGTTATGTTCCACATTGCTTCCCAAATATAGATTCATATGGAGGCATTTGAATACTCAAGTGGAAGTTGTTGTCTTATGATAACTCAACTAATGGCAGATGATGATATCATACTCTTATAAATTCCATTGAGAAATATATAATCATAAATTCTATTTTATGAATGGTCCTTTTAGATTTTCCAAAGGTTTGAGGGTGATAAACTATACTAAACTTTAATTTAGTTTTCAAGGAATATTGGATAATTCTCTATTATTTGGTGGTAAAACTTGGATCATGATCAGATATAATTGAAAATGTTACCCCATATATCCTCAAAAAATCATTTAAATATATAATAGAATTATTCTCAAGAGATAAGTTTTCTCAAATAGTGATAAAGTGGGCCGTATTGTCAAGTTTATCCAACACAACCCACATTTTATTTTTTCCATTAGATTATATAGGGAAACCAGTGGTGAATTCCTCGGTGATGTTTTCCTATATCCAAGTGGGTTTGGGAAATCGTTTCATCATCACCATCAAATTCAATCACATTTAAATAACTTGATAACACACAAGAACTTTGACATGTACTTAAAAATATACTTATTCAAGTTATCCAACCATATTTTCTCTCTATGATTAGTGTATATATTGGTAAATCCATGATTGATGTAAAAAAATGATCCATGATCATTATATAATAGCTCTTTCCTTATCTCAAGTTATGATGTCATAAATTGTATAGTTCAAAACCAAATGAAAAATATAATTTTCATTGTTGAATTCTTGAAACATCCATTCATTTAATGCTTTCACCTTCATTTGAATATCAAAATGAACCATTTGTTCTTTATTGGTCCTCTATTAGATATATACTTGTGAAATAATTTAGGCAAGGTAGGATGTAGTTCGTGAAATTATTATTTCTACATTTATCCATGGAATATCAATGAAGATAATTTATTTCTCCTTATGAATCATGGATAGTGTATCTTGTTATTTTCTAATAAGATAATCACTAACCTTATTCATATTTCTAGGATAGTAGTGAATAGAGAAATCATAGCCTTTGATTAACTCATACTATATTTTATTATTTATATTGTTATCTTCCATTTAAAATATATACTTTTGAATCATATTATGTGTATATATGTCACACTTCTCACCATAGAGATAGTCCCTCAAAATCATTAAAGAGATGATTATAGCTGTTATATCCATATCATGCACTTGGCAGTTCTTCTCATGGATCTTCAACAGTCATGAGGAAAATGCTATCACTTTCTTATTTTTCTTGAGTATACAACCCAATAAATTATTTGATGTTTAATTTTTTCCTCATAAACCCTTATATACTTTAGGGATGTTTTTGTACATGTGTAGTGATACTACTATTTTTAATGTCCTTAATTCATTCCCCACATTGTTCCTTTTAGATAATCTTTATATTAATTTATGTTAACTTAATCAGTGGGAAGATATTTGTCAAAAATTTCTCACAAATAACTGGTAATACCATCTCATCCAAGAACACTCTCTATTTTTTGACACTTTATTTTCAATTACATTCATTAATTGGATTTGTATTTAATGGCTATAGAAACTCCCTGACATGTTATCACATTCTCTAAGAATATGACTTATTGCACCAATAATTCACCCTTTCCAAACATATCATACAACATCTCCTTTATTAATACAACTATTAAAATCCTTATATTATTTTATAGTTCATCACATTTCTTGGTGTGAATGAGAATGTCATCAATAAAGACAACCAAATTTTTTTAGTTATACTCTATAGACTCTATTCATTAGATCTATTAATATTTCTAGGTAATTAATAATTCTTAAGGGTGTCACTATGAATTAATATTGTCCATATCTTATATGGAATGCTATCTTGTGAATATCTTCCTTCTTCACCATCATTTGATGTTATATATAATTAATATCCACCTTTGAAAAGTATATAGATCTACCTTGCTGACCAAAAAAGCCATAAATACTTTTGTGATTATAATTTTTCTTTATGGTGATCTTTTTTATCTACTGGTAATCAAAGAAAACTAGCATAAATTCATAATTTTTCAAGAAAAAGAGAATGGATGCACTCATAGTGAGGAACTATGGAATATGAATAATTTAATAATTATTTTTTAGTTACTTTTATAACTCATCTAGTTATATTGGGGTAATCTAATAATGGAATTTGGAGATGTAAGTGGCTACAAGTCAAAGTTCTATTCATAAATATTCCAAAACATTCGGGAGATGTCTGGGAAACTCATTTGGAAATACATGAGAATATTTGATCATAAAGAGAATTTATTATAATTTGGTTCATTCATTTGATGAAACAATTAAGGGAAGATATTATTACTTGTTTGGTAACAAAACCTACACCATCGGTGAATTTTCCAATGTAGATTCTTGATTTTCCTTGAATTTGTACAACATCATTGGATGGATCAGAATATATAAAGGTATTTACTCTTCTAGATATTTGATGTGAGATAACTATAATGAGAGCTAATCCATTCCCAGTATACTAAAAAATCACACCAAGTGACATATTGTAAGATTAACTAGATGAATCATCTCACATTCCTTAACAAGAGAATATTCCTATACATTTGTTATAGTAACCAAAATCAAATATATTTTTTCATTATTGTGTGAATAGGAAGTGTTCATTTTATGTTTTTACTTTCATGTTCCACCTCAGCGGTGGTGATTCTATTAGTTATCCCTTACCTCTCATCTTTTGTGGATGCTGAAATTGATTACCTTATAAGAACTATGGTTTTGTGCATTGTCTTGAATAGTTTTTTCCTCCTTATATTATAAGCATTAAACCCTGGAGGGGGTATTGGGAGTTTGTTTTGTTTACTATATCACATTTTCCAGATTCTTCTTGTCTTTTTAACATTCATGACCATGGTAGCCTTTTCAACCACACTTAAAGCATTTAAATATCCCAATGAAAAAATTTCCTTCACTTGATTCCACATATATGAAATGTGGGTAGTTAGATATTCTTTCATCCTCTATTATTTTATCACCCTACTTAAAATTCCATTATTCTATTCTTATCTCCTTATTCATGGGACTATTCTTGAAAATATATATCCATATTTATAGTACATAAAACTAAATCTTGAAAAATCCCAAAGTTAAAGATAGCTAGGGCCATTCTAATATTTCATTTTAAACCTCTAAAGAATAAATTTATTCTTTTATTATTACTGATAATAGAAACTATGGTATATCATGAGAACATTGTGAAATTTTCCTTCAATGTCAAAACGTATTCATTCACCTTTTTCATTAGATATGGGAACTCTCTATTACTCATTGTTTTAATGTTTTAAGGTAAAATATTGTTAATAAATACATTCTTAATGTCTTATCATTCAATTTATTCCATTTTATCATTGGTAATTGTATTATTCATCAATTCCCATCAATGATCATCTTCTCCATCTAAATGACAGATGGATAGATTAACATTCTTATTTTTTGAAAATAGAGAAATTAAATGATATTTTTTCATCAAGTTAACCCACTATTTGTGAATAAGTGTATTAAATGATCCATGAAATATATTTGGACTTTATCGTATAAAATAATCGATGGCTATTGACTCCTTCTTCAATGTATAAAGATGTTCAACATGGTTTTGGAAATTGTTAATATCCTAAGATAGCTATAAATATACCACCATAATTTTTTTTAACTCCAACTACGATGGAATTGAGAATTTCATTTAGACAATATTTTCATTGTATCTCACATTGGGATTTGGTTCATTTTCTCATGGTTCCCGCCATTTTCTAAAATAAAATATGCATAAATAAAACATAGGTTAGTAAATAATGAATAAGAAGTTATTTTTAGGGGAAATTTTTTTAAATACATATCTTATGGAATACCTATGTTTATAATATCCTTCTTATCAAATTATTATTCTTGAATCATATATTTTAATCATTTCTAATATTATGATAAGTAATTATTTTAGTTATATATCTATAATTATGGTTTATATAGAACTTGTGATTTACCAAAGAATTACCCCCATATATTTTCAATAAAATGATGTAAAATGGTTTCTTTGTTAATCATAAAGTAAATGCCATGTTAATACCCAATGATCTCTTTCGAGCTTATTACCCCTAGGTACATTGTTTCCAAATCCATGTTGACATTTAGCGTCTAGAAAAATATTTAATTTCTCAAAAACCACATTGTATTATACTTTACCTAAACATAGTATGTTTACCATTTCTTAAACTTATTAATAGGATTTCACTAATTTTTTTCTAGTCATAATTCACTAATTAACTAAATAGTACCCTATTAGAAACTTTAGTGAACCAAACTTTTCATACAAAACTTTTACTTCGTTTATAAGTTAAATAAAAGACTATTAATACTTTAAAGGATTTAATGGTTTTGTTTCATTGTAAAACTGGGTTCATAAATCAATTATAAAAAATAAAACATAAAATTTATTTAATTACTTCTTTATTGTGCTCTTAATTCCTTAATGTTCTCCTTAATACAAGAAATCACCTGAGAATATACATAAAAGAAAAGAGTATGGTAAAATCCTAATAAGAGGAAGAATAAAATAGTAATAATAGGGTATATGATGTAATTTTTCATTAGGGTGAATAATAAGCTTCATCACCTCATAATCAGTGATCTTACGTATAATAATGATGGAAACACTTGATAAATGGATGTAATGTGGCATGGACATAATAACAAATCATAAAAAATAAGTGGTAAAATTCCATAGATAGTCAAGATAGATTCACTTTCATTTATAAAATATATATATAAATATTAACATCATAATTTTAACTCCCCAAGTCTTTAAAATATTTTCCATTTCTAATAAATTTAATTTTATTTATAGCCTACAATGCACGCAACACCGAGTTTGAACAAAATACTTTTTAGTAATGTTTTTATTTAAAAAATAAATCAAAATAATAATTTTTTTATAAAGTTTATTTGAAAAATTAAACTTCATTTTTTCAAAAGCAATATAAAAATAAGATTCTGGTTACTTTTTTGGATTTTTGGATAATTTTCATTTTTTGATGAATAATGAAAATACATAATTTTAATTGAAAACTGCCTTTTCATTTAAATAATTTATAATGTTAAATTATATTTTGAATTGTTTTAAATGTTAAATGAGTTTATTTTTACATATTCTAATATAATTTAGTACATTGTAATCATCTTCGTATTGAATATGGATATAAAAACATTGTAAACTTATTTACATTTTCACTATAAAAACCTTCTCCCTCATCACATTTTCAAGATTAATTTTAAATTAAAATTTTCAACTAATATGGATTGAATTTGGTAAAATGGATTACATATAAGGAATCATAATAATTTATAATTTATAACAATTTAAAAAAAATTACAAATTTTTTAGTGAAATTAGTTAAAATTAATTTTAACAATTAAGGTAAAAACAAGTTCACTTAGTGGTTAAACTTAGAATATAATGTATATGAATTACCCAAAACATGAAAAAAACACCTTTACTAGAAAAAAAATTGTAATTAATACTTATATTATTTTTAATTTAACATTATTTGGTCCTTTTAATTAAAAGAAAATATGGGTGTAACATTCTCTTTAAAAAAAATTATATGTTTTCCACCCACCCAAGTTATAAAACACCACCCCCTATCATCTATTCTTCATGCCATCAATCCAATTTGTTTTGGCCAATATGTACCAAATTCAATCCCCATAATAACGTTTCTAATCCTATAAGTCTTATTTAGAGTAATAATCTACCTGAGGATGGGTTTAGTGAAAACCAAAAAATGATAACAAAAAAAGAGGTAACGTTCCCCGATGAGGGGCTTTATTTTACTTCTTTCTCCACCTCACTAAAATTTTATTAATTATTAATGATATAATAAACTCATTATCTTACATATACTATGGGGTTTTTATTAATGTAATTATATAAAACTATTTCAAATTCCATCAAATGGTTTATGAAATCATCGTTCATGTGTATGACAAACTACTTTCTCAGGAACCGATGTGATTCATTTTTCCATTTCAATCTCTCATGGATGGGTATAATGATGGATATAAAGTATATATATGATATTTATAAAATATTTCTCTATATATAGTCTCCATTTCACCTATATATATATATATTTAACTTCTATTCTATAGGATACATGATAACATCACCCATGTGTACAATGGACTGGTGCCTAATGAAGAGATGTGATTCGCTTTTCACTAATGCTTTACATGGGATGTGATACAGATGAATTTAATGATTATATGTGATATATATTAAATGATTATTATTTTCATTAAATATTTAAAATAATTTAATCATAATATATCAATATATTTATATATCATTTTCTTTCAAACATTTTCAATCATTTAAATATGATAACATCGTTCGTGTACATGTCGACTACCACTTTCACGGAGCAATGCGGCTGTCTTTGAATCAAAAACCACTTGTATGCTATATATAAATATATAATAATATATTAATGTTATTATTATCACTAATTAAAGGTATAATCATAAAAACATCATTTCCATAATGATTAGTGAAAAATAGATACATTACTCATACGTTTATATGGCATACCGCCCCCATGATCGTAAGACAATTCATTTTATATAACCACCATACATAATTGGTTATAATTTAACTATTTATTTAAAAATATGATAATTATTTCATGATTATTATTCTAAATATGTTTAAACTATACAATATGTGCAAGTATTGGACCTTTAATGACAAAACACACATTAGAAAACAAGGCAATTAACACCCAAAACAATGTAAACAAAGAATGGTTATTAATGAAAAGGTGGTAAAATGATATAAAAGGACCATATATGATATAAAAAATAATAATATTTTTTTATAAGTTAATAAATTTTTAAATCCCTTATACTAGAGGTTAAAAACATTCACCCAAAACGATACAAAAAGTATTGGATTCTGTCTGAATTTCATTTCATTAAGGCATATTGTAATTTTTTGCTCCTAATTATTTTATAAGGTGTATAAACTTATAATTTTCCATTTAATATCAGGAAAAATTAATTATTAAAGGGAATTTTATGTTTAAGTTTGAATTATTTCATCCAAGGGGATTTGACTTGAAAATTATCAAATGGTAAAAGTTATTGTGAAATTTCACATTATTTTGTGATTGCTAACATTATATTGAAAAAATCAATATATTGTAATAAATTTTAATTAGAAATTAAATATTTCTTAATTATACATAATATTGTGTTGTTAAAATGATTGTTTCTTAAACCTGTTCCATTTAACCATATGATAATTACTTTACATGTTATTTGATTTATTAGGGAAATATTGAAAAACTTGTATCCTTAACTCAATGTGGATATTTTATGATAAGATACATTGTTTATGTATAAAATAAAATATTATATATATTGGTGATGCTTTTTTGAAAAAGTTAAGGGTGGGGCCTGAACTTTATATATACCCTATATGCATCAAACAATCTCATTATAAAAACTAGTTAGCTATATTAAATGGGTTTCTACCTATAGTTTTAAACTATCTGAAGGATAGATCGTGATAGTAGAGGTTTTCTTATGCCTAATACTTGAAATCGATTAATTAATAAATTACTTCATTTATAATTAAATTGTTATTATTATTCATTATTTTTTCATTAAGTCATTATCTTTTTATACATCCCATTATCAGTTTATGATTAAATAACATTTATGTGTAGTTATTTATCTTGAAATATTGAATCTTCTTTATCTCACCCTGATAGTCATGTTATTTAAATGTTATGTGTGTTCATTTATTTAACATTACATGTTCATTATACTTATTGATTCATGATAGATTCCATTGTACTTAACCCTTACTGAGCATTTGATGTCACCCTTATTTTTTTCCTCTCCCAAGGATATGAAGATGAATTCTTGAAATGAGTTTCATGGATAATGATATTTTAAAAAATTTATGCTTTATTTTATATTCCCAATTTAAAATTTTCAACATCTGTGTAATTTTGTTCACTAAAACTAAAAAAATGTCAGGCCCATCGGAATGTGATTCTTTATATCTATGCCTATTTAATAAATTAAGACACCGAATCTAGGCTACTAGGGTCAATGATGTTATAGTTGGTATCAAAGAAATCTTAATAGAATCCTTGGGAACTAGATTTAGGAGAACATTTATTAGGGAACAGAACCCTATGATATACTTTGGGAATAAGCATTCAATAACATACTAATATTTTGGAAATTTATAGATTTTGTGGATATTATATGAAATAAATCCATGTGTAGATACCAAAAGTAGATACAGTTCTATAATAGAGGCACCTTGGGATAATAACAATAAAAAAGGCACATCGGGAATGACTAGAGAATTACCTGGTACCCAAAAATGAGAGTTAAAACATACATGGTTTGAATCTCCCAGTGGATATTCTAAGGATAATTCACATTTTTGTTATAAACAATTATGATGATTTTTAAAGTAAATATATCCCCAAAGGAACCAAATTTTATTATTGTGAGATTAAAAATGTATAAATTTTTAATTTATGATATGTATCACACCATATTTTTAATTGGTCATTATGATTCAAAATTCATAATTGTATAATCTAATCAAGTATATGACATTGTTTATAAATGTAATATGGAAGGAATAATGATGTCAATACTCATGGAAATTATAGAGATTTTCCTACTAAGGGAAGATATATAGTTGTTATTATAATGCATACAATTATGGATATAGTATGTAATCTTAATTAGTATATAAAAATAACCTTTCCCAAATGGATAAACCTATTCCGAAAAGAGAATATCCGCTGATGGATCTCTTTATGTGATAAAATCCACCATCATTTAGTTGCATTATTAATTAAATTATATATGATAAATTGATTAAGTATCTAGAAAATATATTTATTTCCTTGGGATGGAATGAAAATTAAAGGGTTACAATTGTGGTGTGTTTTCTCCAAGGAGATGATGATTAGTGGTGGTTATTGATCCATAATTCCAAGGAGTAAGAAGAAATAAAACTCTCGTAATGGGAAGATTTTAAGTATACATTCTTTAATAATTAATTTCCTTGTGGTAAAAAACTTAAATTCACATAAATTTAATTAGATTAATGAAAAATAATGATTAATGTGCCATGGATTATGAAGCTACCTTTACAAGGATGGTAAGGTATTTATGGATTACATATGCAACATGGAGTTTAAGATTTCCCATTTATTGGAATGGATTGATCCATGTTTCCATATAGAACTTGTCTCTAAAACAATTTCACCATATGATGAAATAGTTTTATGTTCTATAAAATAGAGAAAGAATTATATAATTATTATATATTTAAGGAAAACCAATAGATGAATATTCCATTTGAGGAACATGAAAAATGGAATGCATCAATAAAGAATATGAAAATTCAATGCTTTCTACCTGGATAAGACTAAGGAAAGAAGCACCTTTTTAAATGTTGGTAGGGATTCAAATTATGTTATAAGCATGGAGGGAAAGGTTACCAGATAAAAATTAGAAGGTAAGAAATAAAACACGAATGTTTAGTGTTTTAACTATAGGGATATGGGGGAATACACAAATGAATGCCCTAAATGTCAAGAGAATATACCCAAAAATATTCCATGGGGATAATTCCAAGAATATGTGATCACAATAGGTGAGGTGGAAGTACCCAATTATGTGGTGCAAGATACTTTAATCATATCATCAAATTTAGATAATGGTTTATCTGATTCTAGATTCATGTTATCTTTTATATCAATATATTATTTTAAGGAAATTATACATTTATATTTTGATTTCATAAGGTAATTTTTATTAAAAACATTTTAGGTAAGTCTTATTTCAACAATTATGTGTTCAAAAGTCCATATTATGACACATTAATGTGATTTATTTTTTGGCATTATTATCATACCTATGTTTTAGTTTTATATGATCCTCATTATTTTCTAGATTTTAAAATATTATGCATAATATAATTTCAAGAAGAATGAAATTTTTATTTTTTGGGGACTATATAGAATTATTTATCTTTAGAATATAATCCTCATCAGATGAGTCATATCTTGATCCACCTCTAGTAGCTCTACTGAACGAGATTCTTAGTGAATAAGATCAAACAATATTAAGGAATGGAGAAGTTAATCTTCAAATTTATGATATACTTATTGTATATGAATAAATTGATGTATTTATTGAGGAATTTCTTAAAAGTACCCCTAGAGTGTGATGTTTTTTTACATTTATTTAATCCCTGATACAAGACCAATGTAAAAGACCCCCTTTATAATGACCACTGATAAATTAATGGATCTAAAAAATAGATAGAAGATTTGGGTGATAAGGGATTTATTTTCCCTAGTGTTTCACCATGGGGAACCCATGTTCTCTTCAATAATAATAATTATGGATCCATGATGCTATACATTGATTATAGGAAAATAAATTCTAATATAGTAAAGAACAAGTATCATCTTCCTCACATTGATGACTTATTTTATCATCTTCAGAAAGCCAAATATTTTTCATAGGATTGATATTCATTCAAGTAATCACTAATTGAGAGTAAATAAGGAATGCATTTGGAAGATTGACTTTAGAATGATGTATTTAAATTATAAGTTTATAATAATTCAATTTGGATTAATTAATGAACCATATGTTTTTATGTATATAATGTATAATGTTTTCAAGAAATATATTGATGATTTTTTTGGTATTCATTGGTTATATTTTTTTGTATTCTAAAATCTATGAGGATCAAGATAATCACTTGTAGATCATTCTTAACTATAATATAAGGAATGAGTTATATGGGAAATTTATTAATATTGATTTTAGGATATAGGAAGTTTCTTTTTATATTCAAATTATCTCTAAATGTGGAATCATATTTGATCCTACCAATACAAAGGTATTCATTGAAAGTCCTATATCAATGAACATAATTAAGGTTCATAGTTTCATTGTTTTGTAATGTTACTATCAGGGATTACTTTATAATTTTTCCCGATGGGATGAATCATTAAAAAGGAACACACAAAAATGGGTTACATTTGTTTTGAAAATGGAATGTGAATAATTTATTGATTAACAAAATAGGAGATTGGTCAATGCTTTGATTTTGATTCAACAATTTGGAAGTGATGGGTTTGTGATATACAATGATTCATTGAAGAAATGGACTTGTTGGGCCCTAATGTAAAGTTATGAATTTATTGCATATGCATAAAAAATTAAATATTCACTAACAAAACTACCCCACACATGGTATTAAGTTACCTGTTGTAATCATTTCATTGAAGATAGGTAAAAATTGTCTATATAGTAAAATATTTGAAATATAAGTGGATCGTAAAATCCTGAAATACATTTTCTCAGAAAAAAGATATAAATATAATAAAAATTAGATGGCTCTAGAAACTCAATGATTATGATTTCTGAATACACTAGAAACAAAGGGAATGAAATTAGGCAGTGGATGCTTTTAGTTGAAACGATAATTGAATTCTGATAAAAATGATGACTGGGAGGGATCTTATGTGCATGGATCTTATAAAGATAGATATGGGATTTTCTAATGAAGGAGTGGCATCAATAATTTTTCAAATTATTATTAAACCATTTTTATTGGAGAATATAAGGAGTTATATATCTGATTATGATAAATTTTAGAATAAAAGTAGAAGTGTAAATGATGGGAAGTAAACAAATTTTTTTGTGAAGTTGTTTTTTTGAATTCTGGAAATAGATTATGTGTTCCATCCATACATAAGCTAAAAAGGTAATTTTTGGATTACCATAATATGCCAAATTGTCTTATACATCCCGGTAGAAAAAATATGTGTAGAGATTTTAGGGGAATTATTTGGTGGGATAACATGTTGGGGGAAATTTCTGATTATTTTTTTATGCTTGTTTTTTCAATAAGTGAAAGAAGTGAGGCTTCATCCTTAATGGTACATATAGCCTCTTCCTATTACTAATGGATATTAGATGAATTTACTATGGGATTATTTATAGAGATAATAAGGACACCCAGAACTAATGATGAAATATGGGTTAGCATTGATCATTTATAAAAATCTACACAATACCTTTCTATATAAAAAATATTTTCCTCTCGAGAACCTAACAAGACACTATATTGATAATGTCTTTAGATTGTTTGAAACACCTCTATAAATTGTTTCTAATTAGGATCCTCGTTTTACATCAAGATTTTGGAAGAGTCTTCTAAGGGATCTTGATACTAGGCTTCTTTTGAGAATTACATAGCATCCTCAAACTTGTGGAGAGTATGAAAGAATGATTCATATAATGGATGATATTTTGATTTTCTGATCACTTGATTTTCATGGTATGTGGGATCAATATTAACAATTAGTAGATTTTTTCAAAAAAAATTGCTTTCATTCAGGTATTAAAATGGAACCATATAAAGAATTATATGGAAAGAGATGTCACACTATAACTTTTTGGGATGATGTTGGCAAAAGGAAACTCATAGGCCCCAAAATTATTGAAGAGACAACAATAATGGTAAAGGATACTTGGGTTCACATTAAAGAAACTCAAAGTAGTAAAAAAGGTTATACTGATAATCAAAGGGAGAATTCAGAATTATAATTGGGAGATCATGTATTTGTGAAGTTATCTCCATAGAAGGGTGTTATAAGCTTCGTAAATATAGGTAAACTGATCCCAATGTACATCATATCCTTGGAAATTTTTATTAGGTTTTTTTATTTCTTATATTTTGTAAATTATTCCAAAACTCTGAAAAGTATACGATGTGTTCCATATATATTTGTTAATAATGTACATGAGAGAACTGACATGTGTGCTCACCTATGACTAAATATAATCAGACCCAAATAAATATTTCTATGAAGAACCCATCTTTATTATTTATACTAGAGATTAAGTATTGATGAATTAGGAGACTTCTCTAGAAAAGGTTCTTTGGAAGAATCACAAAATAGAGGAAGCAACTTGGGGATCAAAGGATACCAGGAAGAAAAAATACTATCATTTGTTTAGTAGGTAATATCTATGAAATTTTGTGGATGAAATTTTTGTAAGATGGAATAATGTAACACCCCAATACTTTACAATATTTTACTTTTAGAATAAAATTATTTTATTGATATCCTACAATGCATGAAATGCTGAGTTTTAACAAAACATTGTTAACTCACAATTTTCACATTTAAGTTTAAATTAAAATTTTAAAACTTTTATAAAATATATTATAAAAAATGAAATTATTTTTTAAAATAAAAATATCCAAATTTACTAATGGTGAAATTTTTTTATTTTTCTTTAAAACATTCATTTTTTGATTAATTATTAAAGATACTGAATTTTAATTGAAAATTGTCGTTTTTTAAACATTTTAAAATGTAAAATTATATTTTTAGTTAGTTTTAATGTAAAATTAGTTTAATTTTAAATATTTTAATAAAATTTTGGTCATTAGAATAATTTTAATATTTAATTTAGAAAAAAACTTTGTAAGCTTTTGACCATTTCCATTTTAAAAACCCGCTCTCTCATCATGTCTACATGATTAATTTTAAATTAATTTTTACACTTACGTGGATTGAATTTGGAAAAACAAATTCCATATTTTAAATAAGTTAAATTTATAATTTATAATAAGTTAAAATTAAATTTTATCCAAAATTATTAGTGAAAAATATTAAAATTAATTACCATGATTAAGTTAAATATGAGTTTACTTAGTGGTTAAACTTAGAATATAAGGTATAAAAATAGACCAAAACTTGTCAAAAACCCAATTTATATCTATAGTTAGACCATATACCCTATTTTATCAACAATGGTATATTATTGGGGCCTGATTAAAGGAAAACTTATTGGTGTAATTCACTCTTTAAAAAATTACAAGTGTTCCACTCACCCCCCGTATAAAAGGAAACCCTCTCTCCCATCTTCTACACACCATAAAACCAATTTGGTTCTAAAACTACCAACCCAAATCACTACCTAAATTATTTATACTCATTATATAACTCTTATTTTAGGAATAAATCCAACCTAGTAAGGGTTTAGTGAAAACAAAATAAATATACCGGAAACAGAGGTAACGTTATCCAACGAGTGTCTTTATTTTACATCATTCTCCACCGCCTTTAATTTTTATTAAAACCTCATGATATAATAAAAATATTATATTAATTATAATTGGATGTATTTTAAACAAGATAATAATCTACTATCATCTCAAACTATATCTAATGGGTTACAAAAACATATTTTTTGTGTACGGTGAACTACTTCCAAGCAAATCGATATCGTTCATTCTTTCATTTCCACAACCCAATGTTGGTTATGATGAAGGATATAATGTATATATATTATATTTATAAAATATTTATAACTTTTTAGTCATTATATCATATATATCATTTAAAATTATGTTCTATAGAGGATATGATAACATTTCTCATGTGTACGATAGACTAACGCCTCGTGAAGCGATGTGATTGGTATTTAATTAATGCTTCACATGGGAGGTGGTAAAGAATAAGTTAAAGATTATATTTTAGATGCATGAAGTAATTATGATATTCATTAAATATTTATCACTCTAAAAATATAATATATATATATATATATATATTTCATATTATTTCATTCAATTTCATTCAGGTAAATATGCTAACATTGTTCGTGTACCTGTAAACTACCGCCTTCACGAAGAAATGTGACTCTATTTGAATTACCACACAACATGGATGAAAAGTAAAACAATAAAAATGATATTATTAATATTATGATCCTTGTGTAAAGTTAAAATATTAATTAACATATTTCGATAATGATCAGTGAAAAGTGGAAATGTTACTCAGGCGTGTGTATCACCTACGATCTCCACGATCACTACAGTCTTCATTTTTTTAAAGAATCATTCATGATATTATTTAAATGACTATTGTTGTAAATATATGATATATATGACACGATTATTTTTCTATATAATATTATACTCTATAATATGTGCAATGACTATTACGTTAATGACAATACATGCATAATAAAACAAAGAAACTAACTTCTGAAAAAATGAAAACAAAGAATCGTTATTAATGAACTGGTGGTAAATTGTTATCAAATGACAATATATGATACCATAAATTCTAATATGGTTTTATTATAAGTTAATAACATGTTTAAAAACCATATACATAAGGTAAACTAATTTTCACCCAAACTGACACTAGAAGTAATTGATTTTATCTCAATTTCATTTCATTGAGGCATATTAGAATTTTTTTCACCTAGTTATTTTATATGGTGTATATAATTCCACTTATATTTGTAATATAATTAATAATTAATTACTAATTTTATTTTATCTTTAAATTTTAATTATTTATTCCAAGGGGATTTTATATAAAAATCACTAAATGGTAAAAGTTATATTTCAATTTCGCTTTATTTTGTAATATTTATCATTTTATTGAAAGAATAACTTTATTGAAATAATTTTTCATGGTAAATTATATTAATATAAAATTTAAATATATTTTTTTGATTGATATGATTATTTTATAAATTATATGCTATTTTAATATACTATTTTTTACTTTAGAAGTTAATTGATTTATTCGGGAAAATTGATAAATCTTTATCCTTTATTCATTATGGATATATGATAATAAGGAGTATTTTTTTTCTATTTAATAAATTATTAGATATATGTGTACTTATTTTTAAATTTATTTATGGGTAGGTAATTAAGCTTATATAGCCCCTCAATGTGTCGACTAGTCTCTTCCGACAAATAAATTGTCCAAATAAAATAAGTTTCTACCTATAGTTTAAAATTGTCTAGGGGATAGATCTTAACAGTAGTGTTTCTCATGTTCCTAAGAAATAATGTCTAATAATTAATTATTTAATTAATTTAGAATTCATTTTTTATTTGTATAAATGATATTTTTTTATTATATAATCTGTGGATTAATTTCATTCTCAATTTGTTGATTGAATGGAGTGTGTTTTTTGTTATTTACCTTTCAATATTGACTCACCCTTATCTAACCATGATAAAAATGTTATTTAAATATAATGATTGTTTAGTTATATGCATTTAAATATAAATTATACTTATTGATTCATGATATCTATTATTGTAATTAAACCATACTGAGAAATTGAGCTCACAATTATTTTGTTTCCTTTCACCAGGATATGAAAATAAATTATTGGAATGAGTTTCAAGGATGAATATATTTTACATTTATTATAATTTATTTTTTATTCACAATTTAAAATTGGTATCATTTATGTAGTACAATTCTTTAAAACTGCTATGTTGACCGGTCATTTCAGATGTGATTCATTGTATCTATACCAATGCAATAAAGTAACATATCGGCTTTATACTACAAGGGTCAGGGTTGTTATAATAATTTTGAACAAAGATGTAATTATTTTCATGAGAAAAATATATAATATCATGAGATATATCACATTAACCAATGAATTATAGATCTATATATTTCTAGGAACACCCATCACATCATAAAATTCTCATGACTGTTGATGCAACATGGAAGGGGAATATTTGAAAATTTTATACATGAAATAAAATAATAGGAAGGAATTGGTTTCATAAATATTTCATAAATAATTCATTATGGAATAACCATCGAGTTCAAAAACTCAATAAAGGATATTATATTTTGGTATAAAAGTTTATTTTTATTTGAAGAGGGAACAACTCAAGGGAAACTAAAAAGATATTTTCAAATAAATAGTCTTTTAAAAAAATCATTGTAATTGTCTTAAAAATAACGTTCACATAATGTAAATTTTTTCCCTAGAATGAAAATGGAATGAATAGTGAAAATAAATTATACGCATATTATAGGAATTCCTTTAATGAAAATAATTTGAAAGAGAATATTTCCCAAAAACAAAGAGTTGGGTTCGATAATCCTCTTACATTAAATCTTGATTAATTTTAGAACTTTTTTTCACCTATATAATTAATTTATATTTATAAAAAAATATAACAATAATTTAATTATGATCATTTTTTCACTCTTAATCGATTGTATTAATTGGATTATATTTCATAATTCCCATCGTTAATGGAGAAGCGTTTTGATATCATATTTTCTTTAAAATATCCCTTATTACTGTGATTTCATAGTCTTGATTTATCGATACTTATATATTTTTACTATGAAATCTAGAATCCTAGAAACAGATATATTTTTTCCTTTTTAAATATAAATAATTTATTATAGTCATACATAATTGTGGTAATAATTAGAGAGTTAGAAACATCCTTATAAGATGTTGACCAACAATTGAAATCCTTGAGATTTTTTTATTTTCAAAATAGAGGCTTTATGGTTGAACGGTAACCAAAGCACCTTGTGTAGGATATAAATTACAAGATTTAAAAACAAAGTTCAAAATTCTAAAACACACATAATCTAAGGAGACCTAAATCCATGAGTACCCACATCAACCTAAGTCACATCACATCCCATATCATTGTCATCATAAGACCCACCATCTTCAATATCACCTTATCACCACCATCATCATTTCCAACCCATCACCACACCAGTCGTCAGAGTAATTGAATTCTAGAGACTAGCATCACCATCAAAAAACAACAAAAAATATAAAACCACCCGCCATCTTCCACCATAGCATCAAAATACCATTTTAGAGTGAGATCACCATGTGAAATCATTAAAACCATTGATACAACGCCATCATGAACAACACTGGAAAATTACACCACAACTAGAAATGAAAATTACCAAGACTAGAGACACACATTCAAAACATCACTGAAAAAGATCAAACAGATCAAACACAGATTCAAATAAACAAAAATCCTTCACCACTTATTTGACGAAAGAAAGATGAATAAATTCCATAAACCCAAAAATATATCCATTGTTTTTATCATTTCAACTTATAAAAGTCACAAACATCGCATAGAAAGAGAACCATATCATCTTAATATGAGAAAATAACTCCAATTGTGAAAATAATATCATCGTCCACCCAATTCCAAATCCCAAAATATCTATGTCACCACTACTCCAGATTTGACTCGGAGAGGAGTAGAGGAACTTGATTCCATAGTAAGGATTTGAGTGGTCGAGAGATCCATATGATGATGAAATTGAAAGTAGTATCAAAAAAGATCAAGAAAACACAAGAGAACCTATAAAAATCATTTATCATTGAACCATAAATCCCAAGAACACATTGTTACATCCGATCCAGATCCAATATGGAGAGGCACAGAAGAATGCATGGTTAGAGAAGGTTTTAATGCCAGGGGATCCAGAAGCAAATAATCATCATGAGGCCATTTAAACATCATTGTATAATTTAAAACAATTATAATATCACCTCTTGGAAGTATACCATAGGACCGATCCATGTAGCATCGGTGAGAGATCAATCGAAGTGAGAGATCTCTTAATCAAGGATATTTGAGAGGAGAGGGAAAATAAAGAAGGAGAAAAAGAGAAAAGAGGGAGGGGAGGGGGAAGGCACCGGTGAGGACCCACAAATTCCACCCCCACCAGATTTCTATTATGGATAAACTTATGGTAAGAGGGAGAGAGATGGGTGCTGTTGAGAGGCTCTCTCTATTAGAATTTGACTATCAGTAGGACACTGTCAAAAGAATTGGAAAGAAAAATTATGAAATATAAATATGTAACAAATATAATTATTAAAATTTTATAAAATAATTAATATAATTTTAGTATACTACTTAATTAATTTTAGAAGGCTTGTTTTTAGAGGGAATAGGGAAACGAGGATGAGAATGAGAAGTGAAGGGAAAGATGATGAAACCTTACACTTTTCACAGTGTTGATTCATTGATTTTACACTTATATCCCCTAATGATCAATTTTATTGACTCGAGAATATCCATGAGAATTTAAAGTCAAATATGATATGAAATTGAGTTAGATATTTAGATTTTTTATGTGAGATAGAATTGGTTTCCAGAGGGGATAGGAGATTTTTAAAAAAGACCAAAAGAGTATTTTTACAATAAAAGTTTGAATAAAATATAATTTCAGTGATAAAGTATATAATAGTGATATTAATCAAATATTAAGTCATATTTGATTAAAAAATGATTCTAAGAATTTTAAAGAAGTAAAACAATAATTAGTTCATTAAAATAGAAAATGTAAAAAAGAAAAAAATTATATAATACTATACACATTAGTCTTTGGATAATAAAATTTAGTTTAAGAAAATAAGTTTATAATATTTAAATGAATCAAATTTTATATTAAATATGTTTTTGATCAATCAAAAATTCCATTAATTTATTAATTCATTTTTATATCATGATTGATATAATTTAAAACACATTATATAAGATTTTGTTTTTTTTATTATTCACAAAAAATAACATTTTTCAAAAAATGTTTAATAAATCACCAACATAACATTTTTATATACTAATTCAAAAATAGATATTTTTTTTCAAACAAATTTTCTAACCTATGTTAATTTAATTATTAATAAAAAATATGTTTTTTATGAAATATATTAATATAATGTTTATTTTAAAAAATATTATTTTTATTTTTATTTTTTTCTTGATTATTATTTTATAGAATTAAAATAATTATCTATTTATAAATTCTTATGGGTAAATAATATATATATCACATATTTCAATTAAAAGTTCAATTTACTATTGTAATAGTTAGTAACTATTCTTAATAGTATAATTACTATTCATAAGGGTCATGTCACTATTACAACATGATATCACTATTCCAACAATCATAGTACATCCTATAAATAAATCATTATTTCTTTATTCATCATTCACCACCATTCCACTTCAGATTTTATGTTTTTCATTTGTAAATTGTCAATTTGTTTACAAATATTTTGATTCCTTTCCACAGTACTCTTTGCGGGAGTGATAATTCTAGAAAATAAGGATGCTTCAAATTTTTTCAATCAAATTTTATAATTTTAAATTTTTTACCATTATAATATTCGGAAATTTCATTGGTTTAACAGTTGACTAATGTGATCTCAATTAATGGAATTCAATATTCTTGGTTTATATTTTAAATTTATTTTACTTGTATAATAATATATAATATAAAAAAATTTATTCTAAATAATAATAATTAATATAGTCATAATATTTAACGGAACAACGTGACCCTAAAATAATAATGTTTTTAACAGGTAGATGAGCCAGTCCAGAAGTCATTCAAATCATGTTTCACAATTCACAATATGAAATAAGACAAGAATAATATAAGAAAGCACTAATTCACACCATTCAATCTCTGAATATACTTCTATACCATGAATATATTTTGGAATATGATAGATGACATCAACACCAATTCACATCATGAACATGATGACCCAAAGGTCAATTAGAAAACTCTTGAACACCCCATGATTAAAATCATAGAGATCATAACTTTGGAATATTTTAAATTAAAAATCATGATTTTAATGCATCAATCATGATGCTAAATATTAATATCAGGAACCATTATAAAGTAACAATATTCATTCATGTCATGACAGAAAGGTTCACACTTTGAGTAGTTCGATGGAATATTTAATGGTAGACTCAAGAGAAATGATATTTCTCTTTATTTTAGGGTATTGGATGCAACATGGACCAAATAACCATAGATGTGACTTGTATGGATTTGTAAGGATGATTATATCTAATTGAGGGATAGTGACACCTAGGGATTTGACCATCAGTGAGGAGATACTACATAGATTCTGATCTGGAGATCATTAAATTAAAGTGATTTTTTTCTATTTTCTAGTTTTTATTATATCAGGCTATAGTTTCTTAATTCCTTCATGTTTATTTAACTTATTCTTAAAAACTATTTTCTTTATATATATTGGAATTTACACCATCCATGAGTGGATAATTATCAAAAGTGTTTTGATTCCATAGTAGAGAGATAAAGAATAAATGAATCATTGATTTGACCATTGAAAGTACAAAATTGTTAGGAATTAGTTTGTAAAAATGATCAAATTACTTCCATTTTTATGAACCATAAAATGGGAATTGCATAGGTGAAACCCTAACCTCGATGTGATGATGGATCTATGACCATTATCTTTTATGTATATCCTACTTTAACTATGTAAAATAATGCACCTGGATTAGAAACTACTTAGGACCAAGGAATTTTTTATGGATTAGGTAAAATATTTAGAATTTAATATAGAATATTTTTTATTTTAGGAAAATTTTTTGCCCAATACCACCAGATTAACCAATGAAATGATTAATCATTTCTTAATAATACATCCCCTAGAATTTATTCATAATCCAAAATATAATTATTTTTTTAGTTTATATTAAATTGGGACTTTATTTTAGTAATTTTAATCTATGTAAATTGTGTGTTGTGGTCCAGACAAGATTTATATTAATAATAAGTCAATATTTTTTATTTTTATTCTCTATTATTCATGGTAAATTACTTGGTACTTACAAAATTCAACACATTATTAGTTACTGTGATTTAAAAATAGTATAAATTTATAATTTGGTATTTATCATGGGGAATTAATGAAACATCACATTAATGTCAATATAGAGTGGTCTATTGTGAGTTCGAACATGGGATTCTTTTTATGATGAGTATTTCAAGGAAATAGTTGCAAATGTGGATCATAGATGGAGATGTATTGTGGTTTGATAAAGAATTATAATATCATAAAATTTGTAGTGGGTATCATGTGATGATTCTTTTGAGATAATACCAATAGTGTACAATGTATTACATTTTTATTGATGATGGTATTTCAGAAATTCAATGATTACAGTTTGTTGATATGGGGAGTCCTATGGTGGGGATAACACTATTTGTGTATAATGTCTGTGTCACTCATTATAAAAAAAAGATTTTTAAACATTGTGTGTTCCATTTTGGTAAACCCTATAATTATTTTGCTTTGTATTTACATAAAATAATTGATGATTGTTGTACATTCAGGTTTTGTAAAGAGAAAAAATAAACATATGTGTGTCAATCAGTGGGAGTCTGGTAAAGTCTATACATTCATTAATTCTATTGTATGATTTGTGGGTTATGTCATGGTGGAATAAATAGTTTTGTGTTTCCAGAAAAAAAATATTAAGGGAACCAAGATAGTGAAGAGATGTTAATCATGGATAGTGTAAAGGAATGTGTTGTGAAGAGAGATTTTATAAATGGATTATGTATTGAGTGTGTTATTATGGGTTGAGGCTTGATTTTTTTTGGAAGATATCTAGTGTAGAGTCATGCAAAAAAAATTCATGACTAGACCGATGAAGTAATCAATTTTAAGTGAACTGTACATTACATGCATAAATATTCTATAATTTATGTCAAAAAATCAATACATTTAACAATGATAGACTCTTGAGGACCGGAAATGTATAGTTACATTAACGACTAGAAATAAATTCATCTTATATAATCAAATATATTCAACATATCCAAAAATTCACCACATATAGTACAATTATTAAACATGTAATACATAATGAATTTATTCATATCCATAGGAAAATTAACATAATAAAGGGTTAGTGATGATGATCTATAATTGTAAAAATGGGAGATATCAGACGATGATCATAAGTGAGAATCAGTTAAAAAAAGGGTACAAGATCATGATATTATGATTTTTAAATAATACCTAGAAATTCATTGATTGTTATAATGAATCATGGAATGTATTTTTTGAATTTTCTAAAATCAGAATAATAAGAGTATAAATAATCATGTTCCTAGGAAATATAATAGTGGCATAAGAATATGTCATAATGGAGTATTATAATGTTTGGAATAATCATAATCATAGATATATAATTTCAATTGTTTCCACTATGAAATTCATCACAACTTGGGCTTGGCTAACCACCCCGGTCTCCTATTTGGGATTTGAATAACCACTCATGTACCCTCTTTAGTGATTGCAATAACCACATGTGTACCCATTGAACTCTTAAAAATATAACATTACCCAATTATTTGATATTTTATTGTGGATCCAGCCATAAAATAATAATAATAAATTTATATATATTCCTCAAGATCATGAAAACATTAATCATTTCAGCGTAGCTTAATATGTTTAAAAGAAAATTGATTCATCAATATTTCACCATCATAATCATCAATAATCCATTGAAAGAATAAGGATTCTATCAATGGATATATCCCTTGTGAATCATATGTAACATTAATGGAAATTTTCATAGATGAAAATACCTTTAAAATGTCATTGGAACATTTCTTGAGAAAAATACCATTTTCCTTTTTAATTTTTTTTAAATCTAAAAATTTCCACAAAATTAGGATAACAAATTTCATTGAAATTTACTCAGGAATATTTTAATGGAAACTTTAAGTAAAATAATATTCATTATTGTGGTAAAATACCTTCGTAGTATAAACATTAAAATAAATTTTTTGTTCAAAAATTTGTAAAAAAGTACCTAATTCAAAAAATTAAAATAATATCCATTTAAAATAATATTATAGAAAGTAAAAAATGGATAAAAATAAAATTAATAAATAATTGTATATTAGAATAAAAAATATTCAAGCATTTTAAAAAAATATGGTCCTAGAAAAAAATATTACCAACTGAATACAGAAAAAATGTTAATTGAATTTTTCAGAATCTTGTGTACTTAGAGAGAGTAAAATGAAAGGAAAAATTTTTAATTAATATAATGAAACAAATTATACGTAATTTAATAATATTTTTGAGATATATATCATATAATCCCATTACATAAAATTTAATCACAAAAAAGATCCAATAAAAGTGAGATTGTATCATAAAACTCTTACCACAATAACAACCTTTGAATCATAACCAATATGAAAGGAATTACATAAAATTCTGCATTAAATATTATTAATATATAGATATACATGATCAAACTTATAAAATGGGAAATATATACAACATAGAAATGAAATATTGGGTAACCATGATATATGTCTCATTGAAGCATAAGTGTGACAAGAAACTCTTACTTCAGGTCTGACTTTATTTGTAAGCACTCTAACCTCTTGTATAAAAAATTTAAAATTATTATTTATATATAATAGAAACATATTCATACTTATTATTTCTTACTTGGTTTACTGAAAACATCTTATCACCCATTCATTAATAATATATTAGTATTATAATTATATCATGTGTTAAATTCTTCGTTTCTTATGTATGATTCAGTTTGTCAATAGTTTTCATTGAATATTGATCATTGTCACATAATATAATAAATAATAATCATTTTATATTTATAATATTTAATATATATATATATATATTTTATAACCATTCATAAAAATAGGCGATGAAAAATGAATTACATCACTTTGTGGAGAAGGTAGTCATTATATATGGGCGACTGATGCTCCCACTTTTTGATGGATGTAAAGAATAAATATTAAATGAAAATTCACCCAAAAATAATCATTATAATATCATAAATATCATATAAATTCTTAAATCTACCCTTATTTCCATCCATGAAATGTATTAAAGAAAAATGAATCACATCCCTCTATGGTGGTGGCAGTCCACTCGTACGCATGATCGAGGTAATAATTTTCCATCATATGTGATGTTTGTAAGGTTGATATGATATTATAATTATATAATCATAATTGTTTTATAAATTTCATATGTACTCATTAAATCCATAATAGAAACCAACTACAAAATATGGTGATGGAAAAATGGATCATATCCCAATGTGAAGTCGGTATCCACACGTACGCATGAGCAATACATTCATTTCCAATTTGATGGAAAGGAGATGTAAAATGGTTATACCATAATCATAATAAGATATTATTATATATGTATGAAATTTATTACATTTTTTTAGGAAGTATATAGTAGATTTGGTGGGTGTAGAAGAAGAAATAATATTTGAAAGAGTTGGGTAAGATAATTATATATCCATTAAGAAACCTTCATTGTCTTATATATTATGAATTATTAGGTTGGTATTATGGTAAAACTGAGAGATCTATTATTTTGTGAAGGAACTATTGAAGTATTTTTGGGTTTATCTGAGTAATATGGATCAAACTGTGTGAATAATGATGGAGTAGAGCATCCCTTTTATAATCATGGGGGGGCACACATGGAATTAAATGATATAAAGTCATGTTTATGTGAAAATGGATAAAATAGACATGAAATAAAATATAAGAAAATATTTTTTTAAAATATATTCAACTATATTGTTTTTTAATGTTTTTGTGACAGTTGTTCCATTAGAAATATGTTTTACGCCTTTTGTAAACTCATTTTAACCATAACCGTGGAAACTAATATTTACTATTTTTACTATTATTATCAAAAAAATTAATTTTGACTCATTTTAAATTTATAAATTATTATTCCAAATTTTTTAAATATTTTATCAAATTAAATTTCTATAATTATCATAAATAAAATTTAAAATTTTCCGCAAAACAAACTGAAAAATTATTTTTTGAAATATGCATTTTGAATCATAAAACTAAATTTATTCACTCCAAACCTGTAAAAAATATTAAATGAACATTAAAATATATTATTTTATTTATAATATACACATTTCATTAACATAAATAATAAAAAATTATTTATATAATTTATTAATATAAAACATATTGTGCACATAAAATCAATTTTTTTGAAAAAATAACTCTTATTTCCCGTAAGTGATTTTGTATTCATTATAACCATTAAGAGACTAACATGTGAATTAATATTCATAAATTACAAATACATTAAACTAATATCACTTATTAATAGTGATAACGATTTTTTTATAATAAAATTCATAACACATTTAAAAATAAACTTTATTTGAAAAATAAATATTGTAATGCTGAAATGGATTTATTAAAATGTAATACTTATTTATTAATAATTAATGAATACATTAAAATTAAAGAAAAAAATTACATATATTTTTCATAAAGTTGTTAATAATATTGATAACTACAAATCCAATGACTGGATTATGCATACATTAATATATCATGGTTTATTTAGACTCGGGGATGCGTGTAAACAAAACTATTGAATACTTCAAATTTATTTCCAAGGAATACTTATTAAATATTAGGGTGTTACACCTATGGTGTATAAAATTGAAGAATTTAATATTAGAAAAATATTTTTATTAGTGGGATAACATTATAGAGTTGTTCGGATTTTTCGATTCTATTGTGTGTGGTTCATTGAGTTTTATAGATGATGGGATGGTTTGAGATATGTTTGATGTGTTGGATAGTTTATCTTGTATAGGTACAATATCATTATGAACAAAAAAACATGCTATATGAATTATATAATGTGTCCAATATCTATAAATGATGTGGTTCATGGGGGATTCACATGGAGACATCATGGGGATAATAAATATTATGGTGGGGGAGATTGTAGTGACTTGCCTTAGTAAGTGTTAGCGGAGTTAGAGGAAAATTGGTTTCCAATGAGAGTGTAACTAAGACAATTTAGTGATTTTATATTGAGGATGGAAATTGGAATTCATATAACTATTTCATATGTTTTAAATGAAGTTGCTAAGGTTGTGGGTCAAGTGGAGTAAACTGAGAATGTTTTTTTTTGGATTTTAGATATTTTGGAAATTTGGTTTAGGGGTTGAAATTGCCCAATGAGTACCCAGTTGGGGCCACTAGGTCATCAGTGTCCTATGTCGAGTACCTAATAGAGGACCCAATGGTTATTATTATTAAAATGGATACCCATTACCACCCAAAATCATTTTTTTAATGAGGGTTAAAAGTGACATTTTCACTTTTAAAATGAGATTTCACTCAGAGTTACCCATTTATTGTTCGTCGAATATATGATAGGATAATCCCCTCTTCAATAATATTTATCCCCTTTATAACCCTTTATATAAGTATTTTTAGTTTTTTACTCATATATTAAGGTGATTTCCTCCCACATTAACTATTGTTAAGTTACCCTCCCTTTATCCCTTTGATTTTGTGTGATTATAATTAAGGATTTATTGATGATTGTACAAGAATATACTAGAATCATATTAATTGGAAAGGGATTATTTGGTTAAATGTTAGAGTATGATCCTAGAGGATAAAATATCATGGTTTTGATTCATTAATATACATTTACATTATTCCCCTAAATATTTTTTTAATCAAATTGGGATATATTCAATTTACGAATCACAACAAGTTATTAGGGATTTTCCTACAAGTGGACTTAGGGGGTATCATGAGAGTTGCAGACCCCATTTCTCTAGGTTTTAGTGAGGATAAATTACAAATGGGTTATTATTTTATTATTTCAAAACATATTAATATAAACTAATTGTATAAATTAATTATAATTAACTTAATTTTTTTTGTGTTTGATATATGATGGGGATAACATCCAATAAATTTGGTTGATGGAAGGAGTGGGTTATAAAATTATTGGTCAATGTTGTTTGTGTATTTCTGTAAGGGATAACTCAGTATTGAGGTTGGTGATACCTATTATTAATATTTTAATGTATGTTCATATATATTATAGATTCTATGTTTTTTGTATGTGTGGATGAATAGAAGTGGAACTACATGTGAGTCCCACTATGTGAGGAAGGTCTTGGGAGTTGGTGAGACTCTTAGAAAGTTCCCCTAACATTGTGAATTGATTAAATAATAATCAATTATGATGTTCTTATTAATTAAAATTTATTAAAGTGAAATTTAAACCCAAGAGGGTGACCATCATAGGGATGTGGCTCAATTAACCTTGGAATATATCATTTTGAGTATGTGATCCTCACCAAGTGTTATGGATCAAGGTGAGACTTTTGTTATTATTGTCCAAGCTGCATGGTATGAGGGTATGGGAGGGTTTGTGATGATGAATCGGTATTGAAAAAATGTGGTTTCTTTTGTTTTCAGTAATTTGTATATACCATTTAAATCCATGTAATTCATTTTGATTGTGTGTGTTGAACATGTGATCATTAAGGGATGTGTTTCATCTTAAAAGCGGTTAAATGGCTTGGTAATGGAACTATAAGGGGTGTAATCTTCATTGTCTTGAGTAATGAGATTTTAATTATGTAATTTATCATTACAAGTTCATTGGAACTCATCTTTAATTTAGATTGAGGTGCGATCTATCCATTATGGTTGGGACTAAATATGGGGAGTAGAACTATGGATCGACCCTCATGTGACGAGTGACGATAAGGTAATATAAGTCATTCTAAGGGATATAAATCTTAAAATGTTCCCTTTACATCCAAAATATGTTAATAATGAGTATTTTAGTATGTATAATGGGATTAGATGTTCCAAAACCTATGGTGAAGAACCATTTACCATGGTTATGGTTATATGAAACAACCCAACCCACTGAGGTCCTCCTAGAAAACATATAGACCTAACACCACAACCCCAATACTACCTCCAATAGTCTAGGGGATGGAGACAAATTTCAAGAAGGCATATATGAAATTTGGGTCTTGTCCTTATTGTACCTCTATTCATGCACGCAACCATCTACTTTGAAAATACAAAGGACTAATAAAATGTAGTAACATCTAGAGTAAAAAAATGCTTTCAGAAACCTCTAGGGAATATATCTGGGTATGATAGTAATAAATCAAATAAATAAAGGTAGATACACACACTAAACTAGAAATGAAATCTCAACATGACAACGACTAGAATAATGGAAAACTGAGAGATCCCAACTCCTGATCTCTATGATCAAACACCGTATACGGTCGATGCATCCATTTATCATTAATCTCCACCGATGACTCAGTCGGTTTGTCAGTTGTCTGTAAAATACATGACATTTCTGGGAAAATCCCATGCATGTGTGAGTATATACATACCCAGTAGGACATACCAAAAAAAGGGAGAAAAGGAGTGATATGAAGTAATTCATCTCAATCTATAACAATTGAAACAGAACCCAACACACACACACACACACATGTGATCACAAATAAACTTAGTAGAGAGATAAATAGGATATTAATCCCATAACCTAGTCCATAGTCAATGATTCTTCTTGTAGCTCCAAAATTTCATCTCTAATGGATAGAATCATATTCAACCTCACTAGAATCTATTTGGAGGATCCCACTCCTCCTTATCATGATCTACATTCAATGGTGCTAGAAATTTCATGGGTTACCCACACACCACCAAATCTCGATGATATGGGAGTACCAATTTGTAGATAGAGAAGCTTCATCCAGTGTATGGGAGTACTAACTATAAAAATATATAGATTATGGGGTGCCCACACCCTGTTGTGATTGGATATTACTAACCTTGACATCTCTTTGAAGATTATTTATGATAAATTACATTATCAAGTATCGCCTAAAGAATAATAATTATAGGAAAATCACACAATAGATCTTATGTGACACAATAAATGCTACCATCATATTCTGTGTAGACAAAAACTCAGGATAAGCAACTCATGGCCAAAAAACTGAGTCCTGAAGAATGAGATATTAGATGTTTAAGTTTCAATATAGAATATATGGAATATATAGTGGTCTACATGGTGTGTACCACCAGTCCATCACCTAGCCATGTTCTCCAATGGAAACGACTTAGAGATACATTTCATATTACATGGTGTGTATTGGTGGTACATGTCATGACCCGACCCTACCGGTCCCGAGCCGCAACTACCTCAAGCCCGCCTCCATAGGCTAGAGGATAGAGACCAGTGCTGAAGGCATAAAAATCTTGGGGAGGCCTTCACCTAAGTACCTGTACTCATGCACATACAACCCACACGACATAGTAGTGCAAAGTAAAAAGGAAACCAGAATACATGCAGCTATACCCCAACCACAGTCATGCATCAACAACTAAAAAGAGTAAGTAAAGTGCTGGAAGTACTGACAAGTAAACTGAAAAGTAAAAAGGGAAAACACGTGCCCAACCACAAAGATGACACAACCCGAAAACAGGTAAACAAAAGAAGACAACTGTATAGAATCCCACCTGAATACACTAGCATGACCGTGGTACACTGCTCAAACTGTTGTGACCTCTACGCTCCTCTGTAGTCATGATCAACATGTCCGTCGTCTGCAAGGGCACACCAGGTGTGGGAAAATCACAAGCAGGGGTGAGTATAAAGATACTCAGAAGGATGCCCCGAAATCTCGAGGGAGAAACAAAGGATTCACTAAAGAGGTGAGCAATAGACTAACAAGAACATTAGAAAAGTTTAGTAAGGAGAGTTCAGCTCAACCCAACATAAATAAGTAGGCATGGACCCCAGGGAGTGGGAACGAAAGTAGGGTCCAATTATATATATATATATATACATATATGTATGCTCAGCAAGAAACCCAAATGAGTGTGTAAGGGGATATCCATCTCCAAGATCAACCCAGGATAAGTTTCCATTAGTTCCAAGTAAATCCATCCTCACAGCCCAGCATCTCGTCTCATCCACCTAGGAAGCCCAAGTTAGAGGGGCTCAATCACTGCACTTTAATAATATCTGCATTGGGAGGCACTGACTCGCCCGCACGGTTTTAGGTCATGTCTCAAGGACGCATCTCGGTGGGGAGAGTACCCATCTTCTTTTTGGGTCCCTAGGTAACGTTAAAAATGCCACACCACTGATCCGCACAATCAGGGTCCCGCTCTGGTAGTCACAGAAGAAAAATTCACCGACTAGCCTCATAAGAGGGGCTGAGTTTGAAATGCCAACGGGTGACCCACTACCCAGCCCTGCTGGAGGGTAAACCCTAATACATCATCAGGTGACCCAATTCCCAGCCATGTTGGAGGGTAGACCTGGAATCAACCGACGGGTGACCCACTGCCCAGCCTTGTTGGAGGGTAAACCTGGAACACGTCGATAGGTGACCCACTACCCAACCCTGCAAGAGGGTAAACCTGGAATAAGACGAAGGGTGACCCACTGCCTAGCCCTGCTAAAGGGTAGACCCTGTATTATCCTAATAACTCTGCACTGCTACTGTCATCACCGAGTGTCACTAACAATGCCACAGTGCGTTGGTTTGGAGTGCGTAAAAAGGAGATCTCCATCCCACATTAACATGATCTCAAAGGAGGCTCCACATGCCCAAACGGGTTGCACTGCTGCAGTTCTCACGGAATAACACGTGAGATTGACTACTTATTCGCCCGAAACAGACAGCCGGTGAATATAGTACTATTCACCGTAGCTGGACCATGTGGGACCCACAGCCCGACTCTGATACTCATTAGGAGAACTACTCCAATCAAAACAGAATCTCGGCGTATCACTTAACGCATGTGTCGCGCCACCGAGTTCCCGTACCGGAAATTATTATAACACCTCAACCCCAGTTACCCAGAGTCGGTGCATTATTACGTAACATTGGCATGATCAGAAAAGATCAAGTCTCGAAAGACCAATTAGTTTAGTATCCTTGGAAACACTAGATACATTCATAAATGTTACATTACATCATAAAGTGAAAAACTACAATAACATAGTCTCCATAGTCCACACTCATATCCCTTTCAGACTATCCCTGCAGGTCAGTCATAAAATATTCCTTCACATCCTGGGAAAAATAAAACATAAAAAGGGGTGAGCTCAGATGCTCAGTAAGGGTAACAATATAGCGGAATCTTTCATAAATAAACATAAACATTTAAGGCAATGTATAACTAAACAAAAGCCTTTTAAACTTGAACTTCAGAATAATATGGAAAAAGTAGAATGAAATAATTCCATTTACTTATTCACATGGATATTCTATTGGTCGAATAATCACATGCAATATCAATAACCACTTTCATAATGATGGAATGCATAATGCTAGACTATCATAACCACGTAGCCAGGGCCTCGTGCCAAGACTACAAATAAGATTTTGTCAAGGCCTCGTGCCAAGACACTAGTTTGTCTCATGAGACCTGCTGATGCATCAAGGAGATATATCAGGCTCCACCCGTCACTTATTAAGTCCAATGCATTCCTTATATGAAAAGGTTTAAACATATCATAAACCATAACATAATCGTATCACATAAAACATGCATAAAGGAAACATAACATTTCCACATTTCAATCACAAGAAATCAATACAACACATAGATATAATAAAAATATTATCAAAACAATTTTCAATACCAAAATAAAAGAAAATTAAAACATCGTATTTATTTTTCATTTAAAAAAAGTTATGGCTTGTAGAGGAAGTCGAAACTCAAAAAATGGTCACGGTGGCGGAGAAGTCGTTGTTTCCGCATACGTACGACAAAAAAACATTCCCTTTTGTCATTTATTAAAACTCTTCATATAAAAAAGATTCCTTTTGAATAAACGTAAAATTCAAATGGGTTTATACATCGTATAAAAGAAAGTCTTGTATTAAAAAAAAATATGCCTCAATGAAAGAAGATTGATACGAAGTCCCTTACAAAGATCATTTTTTAAATAAAATAGATCTATTATGTGTTTTCTCTATAAGTACACATAAAGAAATTACAAATACTAGATAGTACATAATAATATCATGACATAATTTGAAAGTAGGAGATTAACCCAAAGAATGGAAATTGGGTTAAGAAGTTCCCTTACCTCGTGTCCGACTTGACTCGATCGTTCTGTAATCTCCTGAATAATAAACTAGAGTAAATCTCTACTTTCTTAAGAACCTTTTTCAAGTTCATTATTTATTTTATATCACTTATTACCATGTTATGAACATTGTGTAGTCATTTAAGTTAATAAAGGTCGTTTTGTCGATCTTTGGTACTTGAGTGAACAATAAACTTCTTATGATTACAAGTTGTTCATGTGGTAAAATATCCATTATCTCCAGAATCATATTCATGATTTAGATATCATACATATACAGTATATACATTCATTTATAATATTACATAACATTTAGAGGTAATAAATAAAATGCACCGTTCATGGAGACGGTAAGCCGTACGTACGCATGAACGCTACTTTCATTTCTATTTTGTATTTAATGGAATGAAATCATAATTATATAAAGTTATATTGTAATTCCAGTATAATATCATATATAATATCATTTACTCCATCCTTTATATGTCCCACATATGACATTAATGATTCAAATCAATTTGAGGGGGCGGTAGTCAGCACTTCTTAAAATGAAATTATCGCGTTTACCTATAATGGAAATCATAAAGGTATTCCATAAATGAAAAATAAAGAAGCATAAGGAAAACATAAACATAATATATATCATATATAAATACAGTGACATCTTAATGTCCACCATGAGAGGTGTTAAAAGAAGTTTTAACAATCATCGTTTCGTGAGGTAGTAATTCGCCACCCACAGAAACAGTATGTTCTTTAACCATTAGACAAATGTGTGTGTAAGTTTATATAAAATACTTATCATAAAAAAATCATAGTATATTTAAGATACTGGTGTTGTTACAAAATAAAGGAATTAAAATATTTTAAGGGGTTGGAGAAGCAAAATAAAACAAAAGAACATAAGATAAGACATTACCTTAAAATCGGATAACTCTTTTCGATTTGAGCCAAAGGATTCCTTGGGAAGACTTCTGCCCAAAGTGAGGCTTCTAGGAGTAAGGGATGTAAGTTGAGAGAATAGATTGGCAGATTTTGGCTGATCCAAATGGCTTTTATGGTTTGAATAAGGTGGTAGTGGTGGGGGCCTTTTATAAGAGAAGAGGAGGGGCTCTTTTGGAAAGTCATGAAATGTTACATTATTATGAAGTTTTTTTCGGATTTCAAAGGTCCCACAACTATATATTTCAAGGCTAAGGTGATAAGGGTTCGAAATCTACTCATATAATAGGTTTTTTACAAATTTAAGTCTTATATTTCACATTATCTTTTCATTTTATTTAAATCGTTAATTAATGAGGTAATCAATGCATCATCATGGTGTCAAAAACATTTAATTTATTTAATGTCTAAAAATTATAAAAAAAATATCATGATGTAGGAAATATTTTTATATTTCCAATTACTATTTATAGTCGAAAAGTTAACTGATATAACCCCATGTAATAATTGTTTTAGTAAAACAACCCATCTTTGTGACAATTTTATTTTTACTTTAAATAAAAAGTTATTAATGTCATTTTCTTACCCAAGTGGCTCTATATAGTCCCCAAGTTGACCCATGGATTGTCTTGGTCGGACATGACTCATCCAATAAGGGTAGGAAAAGTGTAAAGGTAATTTCATATTATTATATCATTATATTTACCTTAAATTACACTAATTACCTTTAATCGCGATTAATAAAAACTAAAAGTTACTATACACCAAAAATTATTTTCATTCCATTGAACCACATTTTACTTAATAATGACAACCATGTATGTTGGATTTTTAAAATCCAATTTACAGAAGTGGTAATGTTTCATTTATATGAAAAATTATTTTTTTTAACTACCACTTAGTGGTTTCACTATTCATCACAAATTGATGTTTTTCAGAAAAATACCAAAAATTCACCCTAAGCTATATTTGATATTCCTAATTCAAAAATGATGCTGATTTTAAAAAATTAAAAACATATAAGTTGAATTAATTTATTTAATAATTAATTCTCGTTGTCACAACAAATAGCGTGTTTTTATGAAACAATATATATCAAAAGATTGACAATTGTTTATGTCCAATTTCAATATAAAATTAATTCTAATGAACACCATTGGATAAAATGGTAAAAATATATTCTAATTATACTTTAAAACCTCTAAATGGTATAATTTATCACTATAAATTATTTTGGTTAAAAAAGTTGTTTTTAAGTATTTTCCACTATTCATTAAAAATTGGAAGTTCTCAGAAAATTACAAAAAATTCAACTTAGGATAATTTCAATATTCTGAATAAAAAAATGAAGTCCATTTTGAAATATAAAATTTATATAATTTCAAAAAGTGGGTATTACTATTCATAACGGCTACTTTGATTGGTCGCGTTGTGTTAGAATCTTGAACTTGCATACAATAAAAGCTATTGCATTATTGAAAGAGAAGCGTATCATGGAAGTTTGGGGTGTTAAATTATCCCCTCCTTTAATAAATTGCATCCTCTCAATTTGAAATTGTTCTTATAAAATAAAAGGTTCAAAGTATAAAATACCTTTGTGGAAAACCCATATCGGAAATAGGGTTAATAAAAATATAACTTTAAAAGAAAGAAAGTTAAGTACAAAGGTCACCCGAGATATCCCATACTAGGATTCTATGAAAATATGGATATGGAGGAGAAACAAACCATCATGGTCTGATGGAGAGTTGTAGAAAACAGGATTAGGAGAAATTTAACTACAAGAAAATCACAAATTTGTGATTGGTTAAACGATCATTGATTCCCCAGTAGGAAAAGTTAACCGACAACGTTTTTGTTTTAAGTTACCTTTCATAAAGTTGAGGAATTTATTTAAGATATTTACTAAGATCTTAAGGAAATATACATACTTGTCATGTAGACTTTCATTCTTTAATAAATTTTTACCACAAACCCATCTTTCACTCAAAAAGATAATAGGACTCAAAAATAATATATTTATCCTAATCGTACAAGGTTCCAAATATTAACACATACCATTTAGATTAGGAAAAATATTTTGTAATAACCAGGGACTTCCTGTAGGCTAGTGGTAGGTAATAAAGGCATGTCACGCTATTGTTGTGGGTTCAATTCCTGCAGCTTTTTCCGACACGACGGGTTATCCCCCGACCTACAGGTTGTCCTTTTCCTAAAACTATAGTATTATAATATTCCAAAAATAATCTTTAGAAATGTTTTAACCTTAAACAACACTATCCAAAGTTAAACTTAATCCATTCCAACATTTATAGTTATCCAAAATACCTATGTCCAGACATTCTCTAAAAGGTCTCTAAATTCCAAAATCAATTGTAACATCAGATTCCCCAAATAAAGTAACGTTTCTCTTATTTCCACATACTAAAAATATGATTACCTTCATCATATTAAAACCTTAATGAAAACAACAAGTACTGAAATACAATCCTTATATATATTACATTATTCTTATAACCATAATATAGTTCTTGAGTCCAAAAACACAAATACAACAACTATTCAACTTCATCTATAGTAATAGCATAATCTTGGCCTTGATCCCTTGTCCTTTTCTAAGGTAAGTTTCCATGACTCTTTGGACATTCATTTTCATAATTCCCCATTTCTCTACAATTGTAGCATTCAACATTGATAGCCTCTTTCTTTCCCTTGCAATCACGAGCCTGGTGACCTTTTTCTCCACATTTATAACAAACTCTCATTCCTTTTAGGCAAGTACCGGGGTGATTCTTCCCACAATTATCACATAATGGAAAATCCTTATTTCCCTTTTTCCCTTTATCTGTCTCTTGTTCCACCATTCTCTTCTTCTCTTGCATTACTTTGTTGTCATAAGACTTAGACAATTCATTTTCTATCTTGATAGCACACGAGACTATATCTTCGTATGTTGAGAAATATTGTGATACTAATGCTCGATGGAGAAATGGTTTTAACCCATAAAATAAACTATCAATCTTACTTCTTGGGTTACGTATATAATCTGCATCATACCTCGCTAACCTTGTAAAGTTAGCCTCATACTTTGTGACATTCTCACCCTCCTTCTGCCTCAGACTCAGAAATTGTCTTTCCATATCTTCTTGATGGTAATGTGGAAATTATTTATCTAAAAAAATTTCCTTAAACTCCCTCCATTCCATACTTGATACTTCTTCATCTTCCTTTGTGTTTTGAATCAGCAACCACCACTGATCGACATCTCCAGTGAGGCGGTAAACTGCCATGACAACTTTCTCTGTTTCGCTACACCCCAAGGCGTGGAATATTTTCTCTAAGGAGTTTATCCATTGCTCAGCTACTAATGGATTTGTACCCCCATTAAATATTGGTGGTTTTTGCCTCATGAAACGATCTAACATTGATCCTCCACGTTGCAGATCAGGGTGCTCTATACGAGTAAGGTTATTATTCATAACCTGAGTGAGTTGTCCTAGTATGGTGATAAGTTGATCAGTATCAGTTGTATCACCAGCTCCATTATAATTATCTTGACCATGAGGTAAATCCCTACATGGAGTGTGTGCATTGATACGGTTTCCATTACTTCCACTAGGAGACATTTCTAAACAATGTCATAAACTAGATTAGTTTATGAATCAAAATACATTATTCCAAACTTGTAAAAAACTTAACATAAATTGAACTATTTATGGATATAATCCATAATAAAAAAAATAAATGTTTTCTTTGAGGAAGTATATACTCATAAACCCTTCATAATGGTCACGACGGCAGAGAAGTCATTTTCGCCGCATACGTATGACAAAAAAAACTTTCCCTTTTATCGTTTAGTAAACCGTTTCGTATAAAAAATATTTTTTTTGAATAAACGTAAAATTCAAATGGGTTTATACATCGCATAAACCTCCCTTATGGTAAATGTCATGCCCTGAGCACAATGGAGGCCTAGAAATTTTAATCTGAGCCTCTGTTCAAAATTTATAAAATTCGACGCTCGAGACCGCTAAATTACAAAAATTCCTCTGGGGGCGTTTTTCACAGTTGGCTCGTGCCCACAAAAATTATACCCCTCCTAGGGTAAACGGTAGGTTCTGGACTCAACGGTGCCCTTGGTTTTCCCGTCTGAGCTACCGTTCAGGAGTTATTCTATTTATTTATCCTGCCCAGTGTGAATGCATGCCAAAATTAATTTCAGCCACACCTGGGCTCGGAATCGCACGCTGTCAGAACACCCTGCTCTGGAATAACATCATGATAAGTTCAATGTCATACAGGCTCAAAACTGAGGTTCTTACATCATTCCCTCCTTCACGTTTTTTGTCCTCGAAAAACAAAACTACAAAAACAGCTCAGGGTACTGAGCCTGCATCTGGCTCTTCCGCTCCCAGGTGCTCTCCTGCACCCTCCCGTACAGCCACAGCACACGAACTATAGGAATGGCCCGTCCGCGCAGAGTCTGCTCCTGCCGGTCCTCAATCGCCACCGGGTGCTCCGAAAATGTGGCTCCGTCCTCAATGTACATCTCTCCCCAGTCGATGATGTGTGTGGGGTCATGCACATATTTCCTCAGATACGACACGTGGAAGATGGCATGCACTCTCTCCAGCTGTGGGGGTAGAGCGAGATGGTAGGGGACCTCACCAACCCGGCGCACGATCTCAAAGGGCCCAATGAACCTCAGGGACAACTTTCCTCCCCAGCCGAACCTCCGTGTTCCACGCCATGGGGAGACTCTTAAAAATACAGGGTCTCCCTGCTCAAACTCCAAGGGCCTGCGACGTTGGTCTGCATAGGACTTCTGTCTGCTCTGAGCCATCCTCATCCACTCACGAATGACCTGCACCTTCTTCGTCATCTTCTGCACCAACTCTAGGCCCACAAGAAAGGTCTCCCCAACCTCCGTCCAGCACAAGGGTGGCCTGCAGGGTCTCCTGTAGAGGGCCTCAAATGGTGCCATGCCAATAGTAGAGTGGTAATTGTTGTTATATGCAAACTCTACCAAGGGCAGGTGATCCTCCCATATCCGGCCAAAGTCTAACACGCACGCCCTAAGCATATCCTCCAACACCTGAATAGTGCACTCGGTCTGCCCGTCAGTCTGGGGGTGAAAAGATGTAATCATCTGCAACTGAATCCTGAATTCCTCCTGTAGTCCTCGCTATAACCGTGACGTAAACCGCGTGTCACGGTCGGATACGATCGTCGAGGGTACTCCATGAAAATAGAGGATATCCCAGACATATAACTGTCCCAGACTCTCTACCGAGATATGCTCCCTAATAGCAAGGAAGTGCACCAACTTCGTGAGTCGGTCCACTATTACCCAAATGGAGTCATGGCCCATCACTGTGCGCGGAAGCCCTGTGACGAAATCCATAGATACACCATCCCACTTCCACTCTGGGATATCAAGGGGCTGCAACAACCCTGCTGGAACCTGGTGCTCTGCCTTCACCTGCTGATAGGTAAGACACCGAGAAACGAACTTGGCTACACTTCGCTTCTTGCCAGACCACCAAAACTATCGTCGAAGGTCTTTGTAAATCTTCCCCACACCGGGATGTACGGGCAAAGGAGAAGTGTGGAAATCCTACATCACCTCCTCCCGCATCTCCACTGGTACTACAGCTCGCACCTAAAACAGGATCTAGTGATTCCCTCCATCAAAATACCCATCGGATGCATCGCCTGTGGATATTTGATCACGCAGTACCTCGCTATCGACATCTCCCAGCTGCGACTCTCTCACACGCTCAAGGAGTGAAGGATTCAACACCATCGACTGTAGAAAAGATGTACCCTCCTGCTCCACCAAGGTCAGCCGAAGGGAAGCCAACTGCTCTGAAGCTCCCTGCACTAGATGATCCTGGGACTTCTTGCTAAGGGCATCTTCTACTACGTAGCCCTTCCCTGGAGTGTAGACTATCTCAAAATCATAGTCTTGCAGAAACTCCAGCCAGTGCCTCTACCTCAGGTTCAAATCCCTATGAGTGAAGATATACTTGAGGCTTTGGTGATCTAAGTAGACCACAAAACGCTCACCCAAAAGGTAGTGTCCCCACAGACTCAAGGAAATAACTTCCGCTGTCAACTCCAAATCATGAGTCGCATAATTCTGCTCATGGGGACTCAATTGCCTTGACCCATATGCAATCACTGCCTGCTGCTGCATCAGCACGCACCCGAGCCCAGCTCCTAAATCGTCGCAATATACGACGAACTCAACACCCTCCTCTGGCAGCCTCAACACCGGTGCACTAGTCAGCCTCTGCCTCAACTCCTCGAAGGCGTTCTGGCACTGATCAGTCCAGGTAAACGGTCTCCCCTTCCGTTTCAATGTGGTCAAATGGGAAGCAATCCTGGAGAAGTCCTCCACAAACCTCTTGTAGTACCCTTCCAACCCAAGGAAACTCCACACCTTAGATGCATTATTTGGTGGCTCCCAAGCAAGAACTACTTCTATCATTGCGGGATCCACAGCCAAACCATGTTCCGTAATGACGTGCACCAAAAAGTGAACCTCGTGAATCCAGAACTGGCACTTCGAGAGCTTCCTGTATAGCTGGTGCTCTTGAAGTAAGTCTAGGACCATCCTTAGAAGCATCGCATGCTCCTCCTTTGTCGCCGAGTAAATGAGTATGTCATCAATAAAGACAACCACAAACCGGTCCAAGTACGGCTGGAAAATCTGGTTCATCAAATCCATGAAGACGGCAGGGGAATTTTTCACACCAAAGGGTATCACCAAAAAATCATAGTTCCCATATTGACAACGAAAGGCCAGCTTCGGGATGTCAACCTCACTAACTTGCAACTGGTGGTAGCCAGATCGAAGATCGATCTTCAAGAACCACTTCTCACCTCGCAACTGGTCAAAGAGGTCGTCGGTCCTCAGCAAAGGGTACTTGTTCTTTATTGTGGTTTGATTCAGGTGATGATAATCCACACAAATCTGTAGACTCCCATATGCATTTTTCACAAACAGAACTGGAGTTGTCCAAGGGGACACACTGGGCCTGATGAATCACTTCTCACGAAGGTCATCCAACTGAAGTCGTAGCACCCGAAGCTCTGTAGGTGCCATCCGATATGCTGCACAAGATATTGAAGCAGTCCCCAACTGCAAGTCAATGCATAACTCCATCTCTCACCTCAGAGGTAGTCCCAGAACATCCTCAAGGAAGACGTCCATGTAGCCCTCTACCACAGTAGGGATCTAGGTGCCTGTAGCATCCACTGCTCCGAGATCTATGCTCGTCAGCTGGTGAAAAAAAGGTCGGGGTCTCCTGCTCAGAGTACCCATTTTCTCTTCCACGAGGTCTCGTTCACCAAGGATGGTGAACCTCATCACATCATAAAACTCGCCTCTGACTCATCTGTGACAACATTCGATCTAAGCGTGAACCATATAAAGCCAATCCATGCCTAGGATGACGTCGTAAGGTTCCATCGTGATGAAGAGAAGGTCCCATGTGAAACTCTCTCCCCCGAACGATAGTTCGCACTCTCTGCGGATAAAAGTCACCAACGAGGCACTCCCCGTAGGAACCTCAAGGCTAAGTGAAGGTGTCAGCCCCTATACTGGAAGCCCCAACTCCCGTACCAATAGCAGTGATATAAAGGAATGGATGGTGACCGTGTCTACTAGAACCGAAGAAAGTTTGGAGTAAACACAAAGCGTACCTCAGACCATCTCGTGCGCTAGAGGATCTCGAACACCCATGGCCTAAAGCTACCCGCGGCCCCTACCTCCAGCTCCCTGAGCCTGGCGTGGGCCGGCCGGTGGTGGCGGTGGGGGGATTTCTAAATGTCATTTCCCACCTCCTGGTCCTGCCGCTCTGCCTGTGCCACCTCCCTGAGGACCGTCGGGTCCTCTCCTAGGTGACCCCTGGTCACGGTGCTGCCTCTGCCTCTATGGTGCGCCCTCTTCTTACCACTGCTAATCTACACGTCTGGTCGAGGAATCCCGTGCTAGGTGTCCCGGTCCTTCACAATCATAGCATCAGCTCTCTCCTGTCTGCACTGACGCTCTACGATGCCACTACGGTGTGCGACCCTAGCCCTGGGTATGCTCACGGAAGGGCCTCCTCAGCTGAGGCCCAGCCCTCTGTCGTCTGTCTGCTAAAGACTCCACTCCAAAACGGCCACAATTAGGTCCTGATATATGGCGCCCCTCATCCAGGAAGCTCTCAGTCTCAAGAGCCTGATCCAACACCTCGACGTAAGTGGGGATGCACAAGGGTACCACGCTAGCTCAGATATCCATGCGAAGACCCTGCTCGAACTTCCGCGCCTGTAAGTAGCTATCACGGATCATGTCCTGCGAGTAGTGTGTAAGATCAGTGAACTGGGCTGAGTACTGGGACACGGACATCCCTCCCTACTTCATCTTCAGAACCTCCTGGATCCGAATGGAGCACAAACACAAGGTAGATTACTCCTCCAGAAAAAGCTGCTGGAAGCCATCCCATGTGAGGGATGACTCGTCATGGGTCTGTGTCACCAGATCCCACCATCGCCCGGCTGTCCCGAGGAAAAGACTGGCGGCTAGGGCCACCATCTGGTCTGCTGGGGTCTGTACCATCCTGAAGAGTCGTGCCACTGACTCATGCCAGTCCTCCGCCACCTGGGGATCCGGGTCCCCGCGGAACCTCGGTGGCCTCTGACACTGGAAGTATTGAAGCACGCTCAGTCTGCGCGCAACCTCGGCCTGAGTTGCCTGTACTAAATGCCACTCCTCAGGTGCAGGGGCTACTGCCGAAGCACTGGGAAGAAGGGGATCACGTTAGGGTCCCTGAACATATGCCTCATCACTCGCTAGGTCGTCGTCACGAGCTGGGGAGGGTAACCTAGCTGGCTGCTGTCGTGGGGGAATCCTAAAAATTATCAAGGGATACCACGATAAGATGAGAATATATATACATAACAGTAATACAAAGGCGAGCTAACTCAAACAAAGACAGTAAAAGACTCATTCCTACAGGATGCATGTTTCAAAATTCCCTAAAACAAGTGTCTCAGTATGCCGAGTCGACAAGCAGGTTATTAGGGTCCTAGTGAATGGATATGTCGGTCGCCCGTACCATTACTGGACTCCCTGGCCTGAGAGCTGCTCTCGAGACACATCAACATCATTGCCCTAAAACCCAACAAATTCCTTTTTAGGGACATCCGAACAATTCCCCAAGGAACGAACCATCTCTGATACCACTTTATCATGACCCGAGCATATCGGTCCCGAGCTGCAACTACCTCAAGCCCGCCTCCATAAGCTAGAGGCTGGCGACCAGTGCCGAAGGAGTAACAATCTCGGGGAGGCCTTTGCCTAAGTACCTGTACTCACACACACACAACCCACACGATGCAGTAGTGTAGAGTAAAAAGGAAACCAGAAGACATAAAGCAATACACCAACCATAGTCATGCATCAACAACTAAAAAGAGTAAGTAAAGTGATGGAAGTACTGACAAGTAAACTGAAAAGTAAAAAGGGAAAACGCGCGCCCAACCACAAAGATACCACAACCCGACAATAGGTAAACAATAGAAGACAACTGGATAGACTCCCACCTGAATACTCTATCACGACCGTGGTACGCTGATCCAACTGTTGTGACCTCTTCACTCCTCCGTAGTCATGATCGACCTGTCCGTCATCTGCAAGGGCACACCAGGTGTAGGCAAAGCCCAAGCAGGGGTGAGTATAAATATACTCAGAAGGATTCCCCGAAAGCTCGAGGGAGCAACAAAGGATGAACTAAAGAGGTTATCAGTAGACTAACAAGAACAATAGAAAATTTTAGTAAGGAGAGTGCAGCTCAACCCAAAAGAAATAAGTAGGCACGGACCCCAGGGAGTGGGAATGAAAGTAGGGTCCAATTATATATATATATATATATATATATGTATGCTCAACAAGAAACCCAAACGAGTGTGTAAGGGGATCTCAATATCGAAGCTAAACCTAGGATAAGTCTCCATAAGTTCCAAGTAAATCCATCCTCACAACCCAACATCTTGTCTCGTCCACCAAAGAAGCCCAAGTCAGAGGGGATCAATCACCGCACTTCAATACTATCCGCTTTGGGAAGCACTGACTCACCCGCATGGTTTTAGGTCGCGTCTCAAGGACGTGTCTCGGTGTGGAGAGTACCCATCTTCCTTGTGGGTCCCAAGGTAATGTTAAAACGACCACACCACTGATTCGAACAATGAGGGTCCCGCTCTGGTAGTCACGGTGGAAAAAGTCACCGACTAGCCTCATAAGAAGGGCTGAGTTTGACATGCTAATGGGTGACCCACTGTGTAAAGACCCGTAAAATTCAAGGAAAATTTTTTCTTAATTTTCTTTAGAATTTTACAAGAGCGCGGTTTCAGACGGCACCTGATTCCGAGGCCCGGAGTGCCCGGAATTAATTTCCGAAGTTTGGCTCGGGTACGTTCAGTGAACGAACGAGCGGGAATTCCTAACTTTTGATCTGGTGCTCGGAATTGAAATCTGAGGGCACCGATGAACTCGCAGCGCCGATATTCGCTTTTTGAGACCTTTTCGGGAGTTGCGTTTGTTGCGGGTTGAAAGTTACGTTTTGGGGTTTTTAGTTTGAGTTAAATAAAATTGTGATGAACAATTTTATTTTTACTTGTTAAAACCTGTGTGGAAGTTGGGTGGGACCTACTTGATGTTAACTACCCTTGAGAGAATAAAGGTGGGGTGGGGCCCACACGAGCCCAACCCCTCACCTTCCCTAACTCCTCTAAACCCCCCACTTAAGATGTGTAACTCATCTTAACCTTTAAACTTTCCATTAATTGGGTGACTTTCCCTCTCCTCTTTTAAATCATGCCAACACACTAAACCATTTAATGGATTTAAGTTTTTGATTTGAAACTCATAGAATGACTTAATAAAATAAGGTTAGCTTATTTTATTTTTGGGGGTTAGTTTGGTTGTGTTGAGGATTGGAGGAGAGAGCTCTAAGTCTCTTGAAGAACTTCATCTTCTCCGGCGAAGAACGTCTTCATCCTCAACGAAGAACGACAACACTTCGTCAAGGATCATCGACTCGGAGACCTAGTATCTTCGGACCTCTGCTTCCTCTTCGGACCTTCTTCGTCGGCAAACGAAGATCCGCCAACAACGTGTCGCATCGGACGTATTTCTTCGTCAACAGATTTGACGAACGACGACCGCGACGCCCGACTTCCGCGACGCCGTCTTCCGCGGAACGTAGAAGTTTCTTTGAATCTCAAACCCGAGGTAGGGGATGTTATTTATTGATTATTTTTTATTCCATTCTTGAATCATGGATTTTAGCATGACTAAATGTGAGGCTTTGGATATTCTTTAGTTATGTTATTATTTTAACGTGAGGGGGGTCGGACCGCATGAACACGGCCGAACCCCCCCTCCTTAGTTCTCGTTTTATTCATGCGGGTGGAAGCAAGAGGCGTGGTGCCGTCGTACCACGCGGATGAACATGCTTATAATTTTCCGCAACACCGTCGCGCTTCGCCGAGGAGAGACTTCAAGAACGCGACGCCGTCGCGCCGCGTTGGGAGGATTCATGGCACGGCGAAAGGGGCGCGGTGCCGTCGCACCGCGCCGGACGACGAACACCGCGGCCGGTTCCGGGCCGCGGTGAGACGAGGAGACCGCGGCCGGTTCCGGGCCGCGGCGGAAGGAAAGACCGGCGGCCGGGCCGCCGGCGTCGGAAGTCGAGGGCGGGACCGGAAATTCCGGTCCCGTTGGTAAAAACCGGCCGGCCAGCGGGCCGGCCGGATGTCATAAAAACCGGGGGATTAAACCCCCGGCCGGACCTTCAAGACCCCCCTCTTAATGAGGGGGGCGGTTCATTTAAGGAGGGGGGGGGCAAAGCCCCCCCGGTTTTATTCAGCCGGCCCCCGCGGGGGCCGTTTCTTTTACAAGGCACGGCTTAAAGCCGTGCCGTTTTGACAGAAACGCGGGGCTTAGCCCCGCGTGCCTCCCGCATGCGCCGCGGCACCCCGCCGCCAGCGCCGCCTTCCAGCAAGCGGGAGCTTGCTCCCCGCAAGCCGACCGCCAGCGCGGCCCGCCACGCCGCCGCCAGCGCGGCCCCCCCCGCCGCCGCCACGCGGCCCGCCGCCGCCGCCACGCGGCCCGCCGCCGCCACGCGGCCCGCCGCCGCGCGCCGCCGCCCGCCGCCGCGCCGCCGCCCGCCGCCGCCGTCCGCCGCCGCCGGCCGCCGCGCCGTCCAGAGGGGGGGGGGGGGTCGGGCCGGGTCGGCCCGGACCCGGACCCCCCGTTTCGGACCAGATTCGGTTCTTGGCTCATAACTTGAGCCTCGGACCTCCGAATGACGAACCGTCTGCGGCAACGCGATCCTTGGATCGAGACGGTCGTTTCGGTATATCGCACTCAAGGTTTCGGGTTACTTTGAGTTCGGCCGGGTTGGTTCGTTCACGAAACCAACCGGGCCTTCGGAGCGGAAACGCTCATATCTTGAGCTACGAACGTCCGATTGACGTGCCGTCAGTCGCATAGTGTTCCTCTTAGTGAGACGGATCTTTTGGCATACTCCGCCCGAGGTTTGGACGCAGGTGGAGTTCGGTCGGGTTGGTTTTGCCTTAAAAACCAACCGGGCCCCGGAGACGAAAATGCCAATAACTCTCAGACCGGGCGTCCGATCGACGCGCCGTCTGTTGCGTTGAGTTCCTGTTGGCGATACGGAACTTTTGGATACATCAACTTCGGTCTTCGTGACAGTTGATGTATCAGCCTCTCGGCTCGTGGAGCGGACCCTCCGTACGAGCTTGCTGTGTGCGGGAACCCTAGTGCTGGCTGCGACTGTTCTACTGCTACGACTGCTACTGTGACTGCGACGACGACAGTACAGAGATCCTGTGTGGATTTGACGACGACAGTACAGAGATCCTGTGTGGATTTGACGACGACAGTACAGAGATCCTGTGTGGATTCGACGACGACGACTACAGCACTCAGCGATCCTACGTGGATCAGTGCTACAGGTTCTGTGTGAGCCCGATCCTGTGTGGGTCCTTGCGCTCAGCGGTTCTGTGTGAGCCAGCGCCTACAGGTTCTGTGTGAGCCCGATCCTGTGTGGGTCTTCTGCGGGGGTTAGTTACCTATCGATCCTTCGTGGGTCCGACGACTTAGATGGATCAGTGATCATCTTTATCGTCCTTGAAGAAGTATACCTGTGTGAGCTGAATCCTGTTGTTTTCCTGTGTGGATTGTGTTGTGCAATCCTGTGTGGATTATTTTTTTCTTTCCTATGTGGAATACGTATACTTTCCTGCGTGGACTGAGTTGTACTTGGGCTCGGAGGTTGGAGTGTATTTTAATTGATGACTTAGGTATATGTATGGGCATATACCTAAGCTGTGTCAGTTGTTACTTCGTGTTTGTACTTTTCTTCGTGGTTTATCCTTTGTGGATTTGAGAGACCTTCAGGGGTCTCGGGGTCCCTACTGAGTAGCTTATACTCACCCCTGCACGGGCTTCGCCCGCACTACGTTGTGTTGGTTGCAGACGACGGACAGCGTTGACCTTAGCTGAGGCTTGCACAGCGGGACGGTACCCGGAGGTGGACCACTGGGCGGGACGTGCACGGAGCAGACGGCGGGACCCGTGGAGCAGAGGAGCTATCTGTACCCACCCTTCAGGTGGGATTTCCGGTGGACAGCTCGGAGTAGCGGCTTTTACTTTACAGTTGCTGTTTTTCCCTTTTTGAGTTGTACTTTACTTTCAGTTTGGGTTTGTATTCTGGCCCATTTACTTTTCCGCACTTTCAGTCGTACTCTGCTTGTTTAGTGTTTACTTTCCGCTTGCTTACTCTGTGGAGTTGGTTACTTTTCAAAGGCAATGCCTTCCCTTCTTACTGGGATATACGCCTTGGTGCTAGTCGCCAGCCCCTGGCCTATGGAAGGCGGGCTTGGGGTAGTCACGGCACGGACCCCGAGGGCGGGTCGTGACAAATTGGTATCAGAGGAGTTCGGTTCTACCGCGAACTCTGATCTTTTCTATGAGAAGCAATAATGTTTAGCGTATTGAGTGTGGTTATCAGTCCAGGGAGTCCAGTGTTGGTGCGGCGGCCGACGTATCCGTACACCAGGACCCTGACTTCTGATTTCCGACTTAATGCACGAAAACATTGATTGCGTGTGTGTTTCAAGTTTTCTTTGTGATTACTTGTGTCAGCTCACCGGGTATACTGATCTGCTTTATGAAAGTCTCAAGTTTTCCTTGTGATTACTTGTGCCAGCTCACCAGGTATACTGTTCTAACCGTGGCGCACCTGTTTCCTTTTCAGGATGGCCCCACGACGGCAGCCAGCTAGGGTTCCGAGAGTCGAGCGAGACGACAGCCCACCGAGCGACGAGGCTTCGGTGCAGGGCCCTTTGTCAGCAGTGGCACCGGCAGTAGCTTTACCTGCCGATCCCCCGATGCTTCCAGCAGCAGCCGCTGACGATGCACGTCGCCTCAGCGCACTGCATGAGTTTCAGCGCCAGCGACCGCCCAGGTTTCGCGGGGAGACGGATCCCCAGGCAGCAGAGGACTGGCTGGAGGCAGTGGTTCGAGTGTTTAGGCTAGTGAGGACACCAGCAGACCTCATGGTGATCCTCGCTGTGAGCCTACTACACGCAGCAGCAGGACGATGGTGGAGCTTGATGCTCCAGGTTCACGATGAGGCATCCTTGCTCTGGACGGACTTCGAGAGCCTCTTCCGCTCTGAGTTCGTCCCGGCCACCCTCCGAGCGGTGCGCATCCAGGAGCTTCTACAGCTGCGGCAGGGCAGCATGACGGTCGCTCAGTACTCGGCGAGATTTACCGATCTCTCGCGCTACTCGACCGACATGGTACGGGACCCATTCTTCCGGGCCCGGACCTTCGAGCAGGGTTTGAGACACGAGATCAGGGCATCGCTGATCTCCCTCAGCATACCGACTCAGACAGGAGTACTGGAGCGGGCTCTTCTGATCGAGAGCTTCCTTGTTGAGTCTTCACCAGCACAGCGACCCACCGCAGGGCGGCACGTGGTAGAGTCATCTGCAGCTGGCAGTCGACGAATGACTCAGGGGTCCAGACAGACCAGACCTCAGGGCACTGACTCAGCAGTGCAGGGCACACAACGCGGAGCCAGTCTTTCGAGTGGAAGACAGTGCTATGCATGCGGCGGGCAAGGCCACATGGCTCGTGACTGCCCGACCCGCCATGCGGAGGAGCAGCAGACGGTTGAGGAACCACCTAGGCAGAGGCTGAGGTTCGACCGTGGCGGTCTGCAGGAAGGAGGCGGACGAGGCAGAGGAGCAGGCCGAGCAGCAGGTGGTGGACGACGCTTTGAGGCTCTACCACCACCACCACCAGGAGGTCCACCCCGACCGCAGGGGAGAGCTCAGCTTCAGGCAGCCGAGGCCTTCGATCATGGAGCTCTGGGAGCCGATGGACAGGAGCAGAACTAGTGGTTACATCCTTTGTACTTCTGGTTCCTTGTTGCTTTTGTGTAGCGTCTTGTATTACGAGCTGCAATAATAAAAGACGCATACCTTGTGATGTTTTCGTTCCTGTCCTCTATCGTAATGTTACTAAGAGGTTCCAGTTTTGGCTGTTGACTTGACCCTCACTTGTGAGACATCTACTGGAGGAGACCCAGTTACCACACACTGATGCCGACAGTGTGACTCAACCCTTGGAGGCGAGAGTAACGGTTGAATCTCTTAGTAGTAGCGTCGAGGCCTTACGACGTCATCCTTAGTATGGATTAGTATCATCCATGTTAGGATTGACTGTTTTAGGCAAAGAATGTGGTTCATCCAGGGGATGAGACCAGGTTTCTCTTTTCGGCAAAGAAGAAATCTTGCAGCTCTTGTGGGACCAGAGATGGTCCGGGCCACGTCAAAAGAGGTCCATGTCATCCAGGAGCGGGTCCTACATGGACGATCGATTCCTCTTGTGCGCAACAGATGGCGGCACGAGAATCTCCTGGAGAGCACATAGGAGCGGGAGGCTCAGATGCGTGCTCAGTATCCTCTTTTTGTTTCCCTAGTTTTTGATGTAGCTTTACGGGGACGTAAAGCCCTGAGGTGGGAGTAATGTAAAGACCCGTAAAATTCAAGGAAAATTTTTTCTTAATTTTCTTTAGAATTTTACAAGAGCGCGGTTTCAGACGGCACCTGATTCCGAGGCCCGGAGTGCCCGGAATTAATTTCCGAAGTTTGGCTCGGGTACGTTCAGTGAACGAACGAGCGGGAATTCCTAACTTTTGATCCGGTGCTCGGAATTGAAATCTGAGGGCACCGATGAACTCGCAGCGCCGATATTCGCTTTTTGAGACCTTTTCGGGAGTTGCGTTTGTTGCGGGTTGAAAGTTACGTTTTGGGGTTTTTAGTTTGAGTTAAATAAAATTGTGATGAACAATTTTATTTTTACTTGTTAAAACCTGTGTGGAAGTTGGGTGGGACCTACTTGATGTTAACTACCCTTGAGAGAATAAAGGTGGGGTGGGGCCCACACGAGCCCAACCCCTCACCTTCCCTAACTCCTCTAAACCCCCCACTTAAGATGTGTAACTCATCTTAACCTTTAAACTTTCCATTAATTGGGTGACTTTCCCTCTCCTCTTTTAAATCATGCCAACACACTAAACCATTTAATGGATTTAAGTTTTTGATTTGAAACTCATAGAATGACTTAATAAAATAAGGTTAGCTTATTTTATTTTTGGGGGTTAGTTTGGTTGTGTTGAGGATTGGAGGAGAGAGCTCTAAGTCTCTTGAAGAACTTCATCTTCTCCGGCGAAGAACGTCTTCATCCTCAACGAAGAACGACAACACTTCGTCAAGGATCATCGACTCGGAGACCTAGTATCTTCGGACCTCTGCTTCCTCTTCGGACCTTCTTCGTCGGCAAACGAAGATCCGCCAACAACGTGTCGCATCGGACGTATTTCTTCGTCAACAGATTTGACGAACGACGACCGCGACGCCCGACTTCCGCGACGCCGTCTTCCGCGGAACGTAGAAGTTTCTTTGAATCTCAAACCCGAGGTAGGGGATGTTATTTATTGATTATTTTTTATTCCATTCTTGAATCATGGATTTTAGCATGACTAAATGTGAGGCTTTGGATATTCTTTAGTTATGTTATTATTTTAACGTGAGGGGGGTCGGACCGCATGAACACGGCCGAACCCCCCCTCCTTAGTTCTCGTTTTATTCATGCGGGTGGAAGAAAGAGGCGTGGTGCCGTCGTACCACGCGGATGAACATGCTTATAATTTTCCGCAACACCGTCGCGCTTCGCCGAGGAGAGACTTCAAGAACGCGACGCCGTCGCGCCGCGTTGGGAGGATTCATGGCACGGCGAAAGGGGCGCGGTGCCGTCGCACCGCGCCGGACGACGAACACCGCGGCCGGTTCCGGGCCGCGGTGAGACGAGGAGACCGCGGCCGGTTCCGGGCTGCGGCGGAAGGAAAGACCGGCGGCCGGGCCGCCGGCGTCGGAAGTCGAGGGCGGGACCGGAAATTCCGGTCCCGTTGGTAAAAACCGGCCGGCCAGCGGGCCGGCCGGATGTCATAAAAACCGGGGGATTAAACCCCCGGCCGGACCTTCAAGACCCCCCTCTTAATGAGGGGGGCGGTTCATTTAAGGAGGGGGGGGCAAATCCCCCCCGGTTTTATTCAGCCGGCCCCCGCGGGGGCCGTTTCTTTTACAAGGCACGGCTTAAAGCCGTGCCGTTTTGACAGAAACGCGGGGCTTAGCCCCGCGTGCCTCCCGCATGCGCCGCGGCACCCCGCCGCCAGCGCCGCCTTCCAGCAAGCGGGAGCTTGCTCCCCGCAAGCCGACCGCCAGCGCGGCCCGCCACGCCGCCGCCAGCGCGGCCCGCCACGCCGCCGCCAGCGCGGCCCCCCCCCCCGCCGCCGCCACGCGGCCCGCCGCCGCCGCCAGGCGGCCCGCCGCCGCCACGCGGCCCGCCGCCGCGCGCCGCCGCCCGCCGCCGCGCCGCCGCCCGCCGCCGCCGTCCGCCGCCGCCGTCCGCCGCCGCCGGCCGCCGCGCCGTCCAGAGGGGGGGGGGGGTCGGGCCGGGTCGGCCCGGACCCGGACCCCCCGTTTCGGACCAGATTCGGTTCTTGGCTCATAACTTGAGCCTCGGACCTCCGAATGACGAACCGTCTGCGGCAACGCGATCCTTGGATCGAGACGGTCGTTTCGGTATATCGCACTCAAGGTTTCGGGTTACTTTGAGTTCGGCCGGGTTGGTTCGTTCACGAAACCAACCGGGCCTTCGGAGCGGAAACGCTCATATCTTGAGCTACGGACGTCCGATTGACGTGCCGTCAGTCGCATAGTGTTCCTCTTAGTGAGACGGATCTTTTGGCATACTCCGCCCGAGGTTTGGACGCAGGTGGAGTTCGGTCGGGTTGGTTTTGCCTTAAAAACCAACCGGGCCCCGGAGACGAAAATGCCAATAACTCTCAGACCGGGCGTCCGATCGACGCGCCGTCTGTTGCGTTGAGTTCCTGTTGGCGATACGGAACTTTTGGATACATCAACTTCGGTCTTCGTGACAGTTGATGTATCAGCCTCTCGGCTCGTGGAGCGGACCCTCCGTACGAGCTTGCTGTGTGCGGGAACCCTAGTGCTGGCTGCGACTGTTCTACTGCTACGACTGCTACTGTGACTGCGACGACGACAGTACAGAGATCCTGTGTGGATTTGACGACGACAGTACAGAGATCCTGTGTGGATTTGACGACGACAGTACAGAGATCCTGTGTGGATTCGACGACGACGACTACAGCACTCAGCGATCCTACGTGGATCAGTGCTACAGGTTCTGTGTGAGCCCGATCCTGTGTGGGTCCTTGCGCTCAGCGGTTCTGTGTGAGCCAGCGCCTACAGGTTCTGTGTGAGCCCGATCCTGTGTGGGTCTTCTGCGGGGGTTAGTTACCTATCGATCCTTCGTGGGTCCGACGACTTAGATGGATCAGTGATCATCTTTATCGTCCTTGAAGAAGTATACCTGTGTGAGCTGAATCCTGTTGTTTTCCTGTGTGGATTGTGTTGTGCAATCCTGTGTGGATTATTTTTTTCTTTCCTATGTGGAATACGTATACTTTCCTGCGTGGACTGAGTTGTACTTGGGCTCGGAGGTTGGAGTGTATTTTAATTGATGACTTAGGTATATGTATGGGCATATACCTAAGCTGTGTCAGTTGTTACTTCGTGTTTGTACTTTTCTTCGTGGTTTATCCTTTGTGGATTTGAGAGACCTTCAGGGGTCTCGGGGTCCCTACTGAGTAGCTTATACTCACCCCTGCACGGGCTTCGCCCGCACTACGTTGTGTTGGTTGCAGACGACGGACAACGTTGACCTTAGCTGAGGCTTGCACAGCGGGACGGTACCCGGAGGTGGACCACTGGGCGGGACGTGCACGGAGCAGACGGCGGGACCCGTGGAGCAGAGGAGCTATCTGTACCCACCCTTCAGGTGGGATTTCCGGTGGACAGCTCGGAGTAGCGGCTTTTACTTTACAGTTGCTGTTTTTCCCTTTTTGAGTTGTACTTTACTTTCAGTTTGGGTTTGTATTCTGGCCCATTTACTTTTCCGCACTTTCAGTCGTACTCTGCTTGTTTAGTGTTTACTTTCCGCTTGCTTACTCTGTGGAGTTGGTTACTTTTCAAAGGCAATGCCTTCCCTTTTTACTGGGATATACGCCTTGGTGCTAGTCGCCAGCCCCTGGCCTATGGAAGGCGGGCTTGGGGTAGTCACGGCACGGACCCCGAGGGCGGGTCGTGACACACTGCCCAGCCCTGCTGGAGGGTAAACCCTAATACATCATCAGGTGACCCACTGCCTAGCCCTGCTGGAGGGTAGACCTGGAATCAATTGATGGGTGACCCACTGCCCAGCCCTTCTAGAGGGTAAACCCAGAACACGTTGACAGGAGACCCACTGCCCAGCCCTATTGGAGGGTAGACGTGGAACAAGATGACGGGTGACCCACTACCCAGCCCTGCTAGAGGGTAGACCCTAAAGTGTCGTCGGGTGACCCACTGCCCAGCCCTACTAGAGGGTAGACCCTGAATCATCCTAATAAATTTGCACTGCTACTCTCGTCACCCAGTGTCACTAACAATGCCACCATGCGTTGGTTCAGTGTGCGAAAAAAGGATATCTCCATCCCACATTAACATGATCTCAAAAGAGGCTCCAGATTCCCAAACGAGTTGCACCGTTGCAGTTCTCGCAGAAAAACACACGAGATAGACTACTTATTTGCCGAAAACGGACAACAGGTGAATATGGTACTATTCACCGTAGTCGGCCCATGTGGGGCCCACACCCCAGCTCCGATACTCATCATTCGAACTACTCCATCGTGATTCTCTCAGAAAAACACGTAGAAACGACTACTCATACGCCCCGAACAGACGTCTAGTGAAAAAGGCGCAAAAACGTTGCACGCAGCTCAAAGATGGCTTGTGGGTCCCACGTCTCAACTCCCACTTCAGCGCCTGAAACCATAATGGAAATCTCATCCTCGATTCCAGGGTCGCATTTCCACTGATGTCGCTCAAATCGGACATCGGATGTGTCCGCACCAATCAAAACAAGAATCTCGGCGTAGCACTTAGCGCGTGTGTCGCCACCGAGCACCCGTCCTGGGAATTATAATCCCTAAAACCATCTTAAAACTTACTCCTCGAGATGAGAATTACCCTTCTGTAGACGGAATGTAAAATGGACACCCGTAGCGAATGTTACGGGTGTCTGAAGCCGGAGGGGACAAAGCCCTGTGGCCTGGACCGGCCTCGCTGGCTGGTCCCCCCGGCCTGGGTCGGCCGGCCCGGCTAGCTACGCCGGCCCGTGGCTTTGCTGCACATGCCGGCCGTGGACCCGCGATGCATGCTCTGACCGGCCTAGTCTGGTCGCCCTGCGTGAAGACCCGCGGGCTGCGGGTCTTGTTCCCCCACGGGGTCGCATGCCGCGACCCCGGTCCACCCCCGTGTCGTAGGTGTCCGTCGCCTGCCGCCTGAAGGGCGGCCTCCGCGCCGCCTGTAGCACGAGCCGCCGCATCGCCTGCACCCTGGACAACCGCTCCGCCTACACCCTGGATATCTATGCCACCTGCACCCTGGAGCGTCGCCGCCGGAACGCGGCGCACCGCCGCCAAGGGTCGCCGGACCACCCTAGTTCCACCAGAAAAGGGGTATTTGGCTAGAAAACATCCCGGGGCCACCCCGGGCACCCCGGGACTCCAAAAATTGATCCAAAAGGATATTTGTGAAGATAAACTCGAGCCCTATGAAACTAGGGGCTTCTCTCGATGATCGAACAACAATTTGACGCGACTAAACTAAATTGAAGAAGATTTGGAGAATGAAAAAGATAAAACACAAGCCTACCTCGAGGGGCTTTGCCCGACGCTTCACGATTGGGATGCGGAGCCACCGAGCCTTGACAGAGTGGTGGAGGGGAGGTTGGATCCTTGTTGAGATCTCTTTCTCCCGGGAAGAACATCCATGGAGGGGTGAAGAGGGTGGGTGGTGTGTTTAAATAGAAAAAAACAAAACACACTTAATCACCCGCTCGTCGGCCTGTACCCGAACTTTTGTCGGGGCTGAGATTAAGCCTCCCTTAGGGTAAAATCCATGCCTTGAGCGCAATGGAGGCCTCAAAATTTTAATCCGACCCTCCATTCAAAAGTTATAAAATTCGACGCCTGAGACCACTAAATTACGAAAATTCCCCTGGGGGCGTTTTTCACAGTTGGCACGCACCCGCGAAAATTATACCCATCCTAGGGTAAACGGCATGTTATGGACTCAACGGTGCCCTCATTTTTCCCGTCTGAGCTACCGTTCAGGATTTATTCTATTTATTTAGCCCGCCCAGTGTGAATGCACGCCAAAATTAATTCTGGCCACACCGGGGCTCGGAATCGCATGCTGTCAGAATGCCCTGCTCTGGAATAACATCAAGAGAATTTCAAAGTCATACAGGCTCAAAATCGTAGTTCTTACAGTACATGGAATGTATTATCCACTCGGGGCCTGCTCATGTGCTCCTGGCTGTGCTCTAGGACTCTTCTATTCCACAATAACTATGGGTGTTCACAGGTTCTCCCAGAGTAAATGAGTTTTCATCTCGCATTTGGTACTGGGAGTGTGCATCTAGAAAATGCCATGTCTTCTAGAGTAGGGTCACACTGTATGTGGTCTTTTCCATAGGGAATGTGTTCATTAACTTGGCTAAAAACCATAGATGCTGCAAAATCTAAATAACACATCATGGGTTCTTCTAAACTACAATTTGTGTAGTCTCTTTTTTCATATAAATTTCATATACTTCACAAGGTTAAAGGATCAATCGACTATGAAAAACATACCACCATTTGACTATATAAAATCTTAGGGGTCCACTTCTTTAATCGATTCTAATACTCAGGTGGATGAAAATTAGATTCTAATTATCCACTTGAAACATGTAGTGCATCCCATAGTTCCTCCAATCTCTATTGCCTCTCCAAATCCCAAATCCATAAAGCATCACTCAAAACTCAACATGATCCATTCATAATCACGGTCACATTCTTTCTTTTTGAAACATCCATGGATTCAGGGTTTTAATCATGCTTGAACCAGCTTTGAAAATGTCAAACCAGGACCCGATGGGATAGTGGTGAAGAACGTGAAGAATGAGTTGGGGAAAACCATAAGAACGAAGGGTAATTAATCATTGGCTAGTCATTCTCAAACAAATTTCATATAAATTAGATATCCAGGGTAATATTATTTGTAACAAATGATTTTAATTTGATAAAATAATGAATTATAATAAGGGACATGAAAAGGATCAAATAATCAAAGATTAAGAATAAAATAACTCAAACTAGGAAAAAAAATTAATCAAAAGATACAGAATCCACAATTGATTATCCCTGCCTTGATTAAGAATTGATCACTACTAACTAACTAATTTTTAGAATATGGTTTAGTATTTCTTCATTCGCAGCCTACCGATCCACCTCGAGATTATCACCTATTTTTCTCCATTGTAATCCACCAACAAATAATAGTATAACTCCTCCTGTATAATATCCATGTTTTAGGGATCTAAACCTAGAGAATTGATATAGAATAATATTTATATCAAGTGTAAAATATTATGTCATTTAATTTAAATAAATAATATTAGTTATTTATTTTATTAAATGTACAAGCCAATAGTTACTCCCCTTTAATGTTTAATGCTAACCAAACATAGGTCACACCTACAGTAACCCTTGTATTATGAAATTCATCATCGCCTCTTATTTTCCATCCAATGTCCTGAAAATAAAAAACCCAAAAAAGAGAAAATGAATGTGTGAATGAACTAAAATACCTTAATGTTTTTAAAATATTAATTTTTGGGTCCTCAGACACCAAAATACCATTCTGATTCCAACGATAAATACAGATATATGCATAATAGTGTTCAAGGGATAAAATCCATCAAAACCAAAGGCATTACACTCTCCCCTACATTGCAGATTTTCCTCTCAAAAACCTAATCTACACAAAGGAGTCGAGGTACTGAGTCCATGTTTTACTTTCTCACTCATAATAGATTATTTTCATACTCATGTGCTTCCATGGTACATAAACCAAGGAAATGATCCATCCACGTAGGATTCTCTCTCACCAACCGTTGGTCTCCTTTGGGTACTCCTTGAATGTGTATCCATCATATATTTCCAACTCTCACTAGTTAATAACTTCCATAGGGTCATCAATGTATTTCCTTGGTTGTGACACATGAAGGATATCATGCACTAGATCCAACTATGGGGGTATGACTAATTAGTAAGAAACCTTTCCAACCCTCTGTAGGATCAAAAAAAATTCACAAAACCTTGAATATGTCTTTCCTCCTTATAAAAACCTCCACAATCCTCATTATGGAGAAAATATTAGGAAAATATTGACTTCATGAACAAACTCTAGGGGCCTATAACATCGATTCTTGTAAGATTTCTATAATATCTGTGATTTACTCAAATTCTCAATGATCACATGAGCATTCGTTGTCATCTCATACAACATATATAGACCAATAATATTATTCTCACCATTATAGTTCTAGTATAAGGTCAAATTGAATGGTTTCCATTACAGTTCCCCAAAATGTTCCATACTGATAGTTTTGTGATAATTATTATTGTATGGAAACTATTCCAATGTAAATTTATCCTCCATAATCCATCTGAGTTATAATTCCTTTTTCCTGGCCATATCCTCCAAAAACTACCTAGTACACTCTGTTTGGCCATCAGTATTTTGGTGAAAAATTGTACTCCTCCGTAACTGGGTCCTGAAGGCCTCCTTTAAACCCCTCCATAGCCATGATGTGAACTGAACCACATGGCCAGAGATGGTCATCAAGTTACAACATGATGCTATAAAATATTTGATAGGTATAACTACCCCAGACTCTACACAGATCTATACTCCATGATGGTAGGGAAGTTTACTGATTTGGTGAGTCATTCAAAAATCACCAATATATCATCATGGTATCTTTCTATCTATGAAATCCCTAAAAAAATCCATGGATATTCTATCACATTTTCACTCTAGGGTCCCAAGAGGTTGTGTCAAACCTACTAGAACCTAGTGTTTACCCTTTAATTGATGTAATATGAGTTATCAAGAGATGAAATTGGAAACACTCTATCTCATTATAGCTCACAAAAACTATTATTGAAGGTCATTTTACATATTTGAAAATCCAAGAAGTATAGACAATGTGGATGTGTGAAAATACCTCACTGAATCCTCTCATAATGTGATCTAAAACACCCTCATCCCTAAAAAAGGATAATGTCATCCCATGCTTTAGAAAGTACTTCTAGTGAATGTCTTGAGGATATCTAGTCATGTAGAACCTCAATGTTTATGTCCCTCAAATGAGACTCTCTTACATGCTAATGTAGTGGAAAATTAACAACCATAAACTAAGGAACAACTAATACCATATCCTCCACCTAGGAAAGATGAAAAGAAGACAACTTCTCATATGGCTCCTCGACTAAGAGATAATAAGACTTATTTTATAATATAACCATCCACCATGTTTTTCTTCCTAGGAATATAGGCTATCTTAATTTCATATTCCTATAGGAACTCCAACTATCACCTCTATTATCGATTATAATCAATTTGAATGAATATGTACCCGATACTCTGATGTTCTAAGTAAACAGCAAAACAATCACCCAAAAAATAGTGACACCTAATCATCAGGGAAAATATTACCAATGTCTACTCACGGTCATGATTCTTGAAAATATTTGTATAGGCTCTCAACTTCCTTGAACCATAAGCAATCACAACCTTCCTATATATCAACATGAAACAAATCCCATATCTTGAGAAATTAAAAAACACTATGTATTTCATTCCCACCTCTAGCAGTCTCGAAATAGGAGCACTAGACAAACTCGTCTTAAACTACTCAAAGGTTCCCTAATACTACTCAGTCCTAATAAAAAACTACCCTTTATTTTAAAATGTGGTCCAATGGGGTTATACTCTATAAAACACAGGAATGAACCTCTTGTTGAACACTAATAGTCCATGGAATCTCTGAACCTCTTCTATGCACTTGGGTGGCTCCAAACAAAGAACCACATCAATCATCGCCCATTCTGTAGCTAAACCATTCTCAAAAAATGAATTTCCCCATAAAGTGAAACTTGTGAATCAAAAATTGTTACATAAATATCTTACCATAAATATGGTTCTCCAAGAGTAAGTTCAGAATCATCCTCAATTTTTCTGCATGTTCCACCTCTGTCATAGAGAAAATGAGTGTGTCATTAATGAAAACCACCAAAAATTGGTCCAAATATTGTTGGAACATGTGGTTCCTTAAATCCATAAATGCAGTGGTGGTATTGTTAAATATAAAGGGATCATGAGGAGATAATTGTGTCTATAGTGACATCAGAATGTCATCTTTTGAATATCAGCCTCGTAAAACCTCAATATATAGTATTTGGACCTGGGATTTAACTTTGAAAACCAACTCACCCCACTCAATTGATTCAATGGATTTAAAATTTTTTACTAGGGTTACTTATTATTTATCATTACCTAGTTTAGGATAAGATAATTAATGCAAAGGCACAAGTTTCCATTTTCATTTTTCATAAACAAAACTGGATCTACCCATGGGGAAATACTATATCTTAATAATATCTACCTATTAAAATTATTTATATATACCACTAGATATTACAACTCCATGTGGTGATCAGACATGTTAATGAAAAAATTAGACCATCCCTAGTGAAATTTTATACAGGAATCTATCTTCTAGGGGGGAGGTAAAACCCAGAACATCTGTAAAAAAGTTTTCCTCAAACACCACCAACATTACAGGAAGATGAGATCTCATAAAATCATCCTCTACAAGGGTAATACTATCTAATTTAGGAATAATTTTCATATCCTCATATGAATGAGCCCTTAAAAATATTCTAAGGTTCACTCCTCATTAATGGATTAAAAAACCATACCACGATCTAGAAATACATCCACACTAACTCAGGGAAACCAACATAGAATGGATGGTAGAAAAACATTCCATACTAATGAAAAAATGATAGGTTATATTTTTTAATATAAAAAGATTCAATGAATGAATCTATCACCTATTAGAGTCATGAAACACTATCATCAAAATAATTTGATCATTGATATTCTCTATATTACCATAAAAATTCATGGGTTGAGCTAAAAGGCTCCAATACTATCGTTAGGCCTTGAACAAGGGTTACATCCTTTGAAAGTTGGCTTGTTACTTTGTACCAAATATACAATCAAAGAGAATAATAAAAAGGTCATGCATTGATCACACTTGGATAATTAGGGTAAAAATCCTCTACTTCATGGAGCCATATTCTCTATTTTTAATTATCCAATAAAACCAAGTCCAACTTCAACACCTCAGTGCCCAAAAGTATTTGATAAACACAAGTCAAATAGACTCGTCTGCCACACCTCAACAGTATCCACATTGGGATGCACCAGCTCGCCTATACCTTTTTTGTTTCACATCTGTGAGGGATGTGACCCTATTCTTCAAATTACCATAGCCTTGTCAAATATTACAAATATAGGACTCTACCGACACCTCATGTCACCCTACAAAAGTATCACCACCAGGGAAACTATTTAGAAGGAACATATCCAAGTTGTAAATTCACACCACATGCTCACACTAGTATTGTAATGACACTTTCTTCCATGTAATGATTTCAAATATATCTAGTTATACTTTCAGATCCAAAAAATGAGATTACATGAGATTATGAGGCCCAATGAGCCTAAAATTGATATTTTAAAAATATTAAACATGATAATATAATAAGAAAACATTTTTCCTAGAAAATTCAAATAACTCTATAATTGATACTCAAATCTGAAATCTAATGTTTCAATTGAGTCAGAATATGTGTTTTACCATAGGTACGATGTAATATTTTCTAGGATATATCATTTGTGAAAATGTTATCAGGGAAAAAATAATGAATTAATTAATTAATTAATTAATTTTATTATGTGTTTAATTCATGACATAGGAACCCTTAATAAATATATGATTATAATACAATCACAGGGTTGTTTTTAGGAACCATATATTGTGAGAGGATCCATTGAAGGAGGAATTGGTGTATGATAACATATCAAGATCATGATAGAGTATCATTTTTCTAATGGAGGTCGTGGATGTTAAATACAACATTGACATGTGATTAGTCATGATCATAAATCAATCCAACCTTATGTTGGATTCTTTTATATATGTGTATTTATCCCGATTTATTTATAACATGTAAAAAATAGGTCAATTCTACTAACAAGAATTGATCTAAAGATCAATGGTGGTATTGTGTATATTTCTTTGATGTTACGTTCTTAATTTATCTTTGTTCATTGATTACACGACAACGGATCGAGGCCAAAATGAACTATGGAAAAGGTTTATTACCCACAATATTTTTTATGGATTTCAATCCATATTGTTAGTTAATTAATATTTAGCATAATATTTTACCAAAATTTGGAGGAATACCCAGTATTTGATCATTACACAACCATTCTTCAGAACAAACGATTGATATCACTGGTGAAATTTGTGATCAAGGGGTGATGATCGAAATGAGAGATATAAGGGGGTATGATAATTGATTGTTGATTCCCATTATTTTTTTATTGTGCAGTGGTGATTCAACAAAACCAAGATATTTCTATGTGGATCAATGGATGGATACCCATGACCATAAATGACAAGGGTTGACTAAGCCCTATCTATGTTTCCAGGATGGATTGGCAGTGGTGGTGGTGAATGATGCAAATTTATAAAGGATCCATGGGATCTAGAAAATCATATGTTACATGGTATGTAGTCTTGAGACACACACTATGTAGGTTACTAGTTGTGATGAAGGTGTTTATATGGAGAAGAAAGTATTACAATCCATGTGACATATGTCACATTCCATGTGACTCGACTAGATGACTTGATGTTAACTTTTAGGTATACGATCATGGATAGAGTACATAAGCTAATCCATGTAATCAAACATGTCTAGAGTACATGAGATGATTTGTGTAATTGGACACAAACTTGAACAAAGGAATGAACTAGAGGACATCTACACATCATTATCCCCATGTTAAATATCTTAAACTATAGGGAATATGTCTTGTGAGAAAGAATGTATAAGTGAATTACCTTAAGAATCAAGACACACTATTTTTCCACGATTACAAAAAGTGTACTTCATTCAGATTGGTTTTTGGATTCTATTCTTTTTTCTATGGAATTATTTCCTTAGGGTGTGTTCCCTCAGACCATCCCTTTTAGAGTATGGTGTGTAATTACATCTGGAACATAGGATTGTGATCCCCACTAACATATTTTTCTTATATAATATTCTAGTTCTCCCCCCATTTCCCTTTGTGGGATCCTCCATCATCTTCTCCCCTAAGTGGGGTTTTAGGAATTTGCGTGAAAAATATACATGGGAATCAATCCCCTATATATAGGACTATTATTTATTTGGATTTTGGTATATACCATGGCCCAAGATATGATCCCCCACCAATGTATCGATCACTTTTTACTTCAAGTGTGTAATTACTTATGGAAATACCTGATGAGTGTGACATATCATATGAATTACATCAGCACTATCAGACTTTCGAAGTGAGTTCTCTCAAGAAAGTGTTTCTATGAACCCTTCAGCATAATCTTATGCTGGAAATGTGGTTGTGGCCTTACCTATGTATAAATTCTCTATGATGATTATATCTTGATGTGTATTTTTTATAACTTATAATTTTGGTTAAAAATCCTCTATATTGAGTTGTATTCACTTAATGAGTTATACATAGTGAATTAAGGGTGACCTATTATGTATTATTAATCAAACCCCTTAAAAGGATCCTCCCATACATGTAATGTATTATATAGACAACCATTCATTCCATATGATTATTAGTAGACCAAGGGAATGAGGATGTTATATTGGACAATACAGGTCATGGTTTATACCAGGAGTTACATTTGAAAGAAATCCCCTCCTTCTGAGTAGGTTGGGTTTCTTTTTAGTTTTTATTAGGCTTTTATTTTTTCAATTTAGTACTTTTAGTACTTATTTTCAAACATTGATTGTTGAAATGATGTTATTAATGGATTAGTTTCATTTTTATTATTTTACATTTAATCATTGTGTGGAATTGGAGATGTGTTTGTGTGTATTGTTATATTAGTTTAATTCCTCCCATGTGTGTGATATTACTATTATGTGGTTGTATCTAGACCCATTCCTATTGGAGGTGGTAGTGGGAATATCTCATTTGGATCATCAGCAGCTATGTAGGCCTTAGTGGGTTGGGTCATTATATAGTGTTATCAAATAGGTTTCATATAATTATCAGATATTGGATTTTTTTTATAGTAGTGAGATTGTTTTGTGATTTATGGAAATAGTGTTAACTATTTTTATTTTATATTCAGTCCAAGGAATGCCTTTTTTGTTTTATGGTTGAAATATCCATTCCTTGGGACTCTAACCACCTACTTTTTAAATTTCTATCTTTACGAAATGTTTGTAGGGGAAAACATTTCTACATGAATTATATAGGAAAGGGTTGTGAATTCCATGTTTTTATTGAGTTATCTCCCATAGGTAATCATTCATTTTGTTATATATTGTCTATTTTTGTATGCGTATATGATGATATCTTTATCATATTCAGTAGTACAATCACACGAGAGATCCCCAGATTGATGAGGCATTAATTCAAGGACATGTTTAGGAGGTGGTACCACATTGTGGATTTTCAACCATACCCTATCCATCAAACATCATATGGTAAAATCAATACTAGTGGATGAGGTTAGTATGATTATCATTCTTCACAAGTCTCATTGTTAGCCACCAATAATTTTTTTGGGGTGAGCCAAAACCCCAGATAGATGAGGACTGGCTTGAGGTAGTTACATGAGTCTTTTGTCTCATCAAGACACCTACAAACTAGATGATGTTCCTTGTAGTGATCACCCATCATGGATGCAAATGGTGATGATGGATCCTTGTGGATTTATCTTATAAAAAGGAAAAAAATAATGGAGAGATTTTGAACACCTTTTGAGATAGGTGTTTTCATCTTCTACATTTTAGGTTGTGCACATATCGAATATTTTATGGCTTTAAAAGTGTGGTTTGTTTGTGGTTGTGTATTAATTGGGGTTTACCAACCTCTTGAGATACTCAATGGATATAGAATAGGATCCATTATTCTAGGCATTGACCTTTGAGAATGGATTACCTAGATAAACATGTTCTACTATGATACCTCTATGAATCTCAAGAAATGTTTGGGTGCTAGAGTGTGGTCAGATAATAGATATATTTTTCGATGGTTAGAAGACAACATTGGGTGGTAGTGGTGGAAACATAGGAGATAAGACTTTTCCATATGGAATTTGATAGTAGACATAGTTATTTGGAAAATAGATATGATTCAGGATCCAATTGATGGATATATGGTCAAAAATTTAAGGCTCTCATGATGGTTCTAGTAATTCTAACAAGAGGCGGTTCTACACTTGTGATGGAGGGGTATATATTTCATGTGACTGTTTAACTCACCATATAACTGATTGAGAGAGAGTGGATGGACCACCTAGGTAGAGGAATAAGTTCATAAAGGAGGTTTATATGGTGGAATACATGGAAAGGAGTAGGTAGAGAACCTAGATATGATATATGATTTTACACAATTCTTTAACAACCCACATGAGGCCCCCTCCACTCTTAAGGAGCTAGTGGATAGGGGCAAGGGAAACTACTATTAGTGGAATCCTATGACCATGAGGATCCAAGGATGATTATATGTATGATATATGTCTTTTCTACCTTATTTACAGTTCTGATAGAAATAGGCATGATCTACTATTTTCTTGATACCCCTTAGTTCAAGACCTAGAGATAACTATTGATCCCTTTGCTTGACCAATACAAATGAATTATTCTATTGGATATTAATCAGTGGTCACAAAATTTTTATGACAGTTTGATTTGATTCTTTGAGAAGCTATTTTTTCATGGGATCTATTTGCAGCACCAATGATTCCTTCTGATGTCATAAAAAAATTGGGCCAGTTATAACAAATTTAAATGTAGATTGATTATTTTAGTCAGAGGATGTGGTGTATATATTGAGATGGATCGATTTTTAACTTTGTGGATGATAAGTAAACCTAGGTAGAAAAAGATAGGATCGTATGTAGAAGAGTTCAGTTGATTACTCACCAGTATGATAGTACGAATCTTGTAGAAGTAGATATTATAGGATACCCGTTTTCTATAATGGTTGCAGAGTATGAGGAATTCATTCATAAGGATGTGTTAGCCTTACCTCCCAATCTAGAGATAAGATTCTGCATGGACTACACCCAAGGATTGCCTTGGTATATTCACCATCAAATATAATGTCTTTCTATGAGCTTCATGAGCTAAAGGTGTAGTTGGTGGACTTGTAGAAGTTGTGATTTTTTAGACATAGTGTTTCACCCAGGGAAACCTAAGTATTGTTTTACAACAAGGTGGAATGATGCTTGATATTATGTGTCGATTATCGATGCCTGAACTGGGTGAACATAAAGAATATGTATCCACTACCAAGAATAAATGACATTTTCGGTCATTTTTAAGTCTTGTGATGATTATAAAAGGTTGAACTCATATCAGACTATCACCATCTGTGGGTATGGGAAGAGGATGTACTAAAGATAGAATTATGATGTCGTTATAATTAGTATGAGTACATGGTGATGTCTTTAATCATGATGAAAACCCAAGTTGTGTTCATGGGACTCATGAATCTAGTCATTCATCCTTTCTTAGACCAATTCATGGTAGACTCTATCGATGAAATCTGAGTGTACTCGATATCCAAGGAGGATAATACAAGACACATGAGGATGGTCCTAGATGTACTACAAGAGAACTAAAATTATGGGAAGATCTTGAAGTTTTAGATTTATGAGTTTAACTTTAAAGGACATTTCATATCAATAGGGGGAGTATTAGTAGACCCAATTATGTTATAGGTAGTTTTAACATTTGAGCCACCATAGATATTGACAATGATTCTGAGATTCCATGGGTTGAAAGTATATTATATGATATTAGTGAATGTTTTATCTAGGATATCATAACATTTGAATACTTTCACTAAGAAGGTGTATCCTTTCATATGGATGAAGAGGTTCCAGTAAGCATTTCAGGAGTGGAGGCAAAGGTTTTTGAGTTCCCCTGTCTTGATATTTATTAAGAAAGGTGTCTAGTATGTAGTGTTATATGATTATTTAAGGACCATAATTTTCAGTGTTATGATGAAGAGTTAGGTGGTTATTCCTTATAGATATAGGAAGTTGAAACCTCATGAAAAAAACTATGTAACCCATGACTTGGAGTTAGTAGTGCTATTTTTCTCAGCGAATATGTTGTGTCACTACCAATAAGAGTCTCATGTGTATCTTCTATTATAGGGATCTTAACATATGATAGTGGAAAAGACAAGAGTTACTCATAGATTATGACTTTGAGATATTTTATACTCTTAGGGAGGGTAATGTGGTGGAAGATTCTCTCAAAAAAATATTTTTTTATCAGTTATTGGTCAGGGAATCAGAGCTCTAAGAGATGTTGTAGTTGTCCATCAAGGATATGGACAGTGAAACTTAACTTCAGTTAATGGTTGTTATTCCACCTATACAACAATTTATTAGGAAAGATAAAGAGGGAGATACTGACAATGGGGCAATGTGTACTCATATATCCATTGAATGTTCTCCTGATAAATTTTAATAAGGTGGAGATCAGGTCATACTTTTTGAGAATAGACTATTGTAATAGTGATGTTATGAGAAGAGGTGACGAGGGTGTTTCATACATCCCCTTTGGTGGTACATCCAAGTGTGGAAATGATGTACCATGACCTCTTATGTTAGTTTTGGTGTCCATGTATACAAATAATTATAGAATAGCTTGCCACATTATGCCTCACTTATCAGCAAGTGAAGGTAGAGAATCAGGTCACAGTGGGTTTAACTCAACCCATTGAGGTGATATAGTTGAAGTTAGATTATATATATATATGGTATTCATGAAGATTTTAACATATATGACCATAAGAAATGATTCTTTATGGGTGATTATAGACCAAATCACCAAGTCAGACACTTCCAAGATATATCATATAAAAGTTTAGTAGAGAGATTGGGATGCCTTGGTATGAATGAGATAGTCCATCCCCACGAAGTTCCCTTGACTATAGTTTCAAACCATTGTTTTCCCTTCAGTTCATGATTATGGAAAGCATTTAATGTGTAATTTAGGAAAAATTTATGCTTGAGCACAATGTTTCACCCCTATACTGATAATAAGAATTTGAAAATCATTCATATTTTGGAGGACATGTTAAGATATTGCAAGTTAGACTTTGTCCATAGTAGGGAAAATCATCTACACCTTTTGGATTTTTCATACACCAATTGCTTCCATTCCATTATTTTCACAAAACCATTCATGTCCTTGTAACGTTGACCCAGTAGGTCACCACTATGTTGAATAGATCTTGGGGAGTCATCCATCATGGGCCCCGAGTTGCTGTGAGTTAGAAAAAGAAGTTGAAGGTCATCCAAGAGTGGATAAAGACATCGCAGAGATGAAAAATGTCTTATGTAAACCAATGATGGAGGAATAACTAATAGAATAAAGGATATCCATAACAGTTGAAAATCCAAAAAAATAGCTAAAAATAAATTTCTTATCTATATTCGTTAAAAGGGGTCCCATTTTATCAATGTTATAAAAACACTGATAAGGGGGGCCTTTATCAGTGCTAAAAAAATGTTGATAAAGGTTGTACTTTATCAGACCTTGTATAGCACTGAGAAATGTACCCCTTTATATACACTACCTCTACCTCTGAATGAGTTCCCCCTTTATTTGTGGCAGAACTAGGGTTAATAAAGGACATGATGTTGTAGAATTCTATTAAAATTAAAACACACTGTAGAACCAAATAAATAGTATAAAAAATAAAACTATTTGTAAAACTAATAATTAAATTGAAAAATTGCATAACAAAGACCAAAAAAACACTATATTATTGATTTTTAAAACATTTTTTTCTGTAAAATTGCATTATCAAGTAAAAAATTTCACAAACATTCAAAAAAATCAATGGTATTGTCATCTTTGGTACCCAACCCCATTTCAAAATTCCTGATCATGATATCAGTTGTCGAAAAAACCACTCCAACTTGAGAAAAATAATCTGATTTTATAATAAAACTATTATTTTTTTAGTAACATTTTAAATAAATAAATTAAAGATAAATATGAAATAATACATTAATAAAATGTCAACTTTAAACTGATAACAGACATTATGGGTCTTATTGGTCACACTATGCATCAAATTGGAGTGAGAATAATTCCTACACATAAAAAATGACTTCTGGATCAATATCTTCATATATCAAAACAATCAGAATGGGTTTGTTTAGTTTTGAGTATGTTAGTTGATTTTTTTTACTAAAATGTCATTTTAAACTGAAAACATACACTTTGAGTCATACCAGTCACATTGTGTGTCTGTTTGATGTGAGACAAATTCCTACACATAAAAACTGACTTTTTAATCATTTCCCAAAATTTTCAAGACAATCCATGTATATTTTCTTATTTTTTCAGTGAGTGACACATGTTTCAAAATAAATTTTTAAATTTTAAACTAATAGCTGACACTTTGAGTCATATTAGTCACACCATGTATCAAATTGAGGTGTGGATAATTCCTACACATCAAAAATGTCTTTTGGATCATTTTACTAAAGTATAAAAATAATATGAACAAGTTTTCTTGGTTTTCAGTACATGAATTTCCTTTTTAACTAAAATGTAAATTTTAAACTAAAAACGCAAACTTTGAATCATACTAGATACAGCAGGCATTATATTGAGGTCTGATTAATTTATACATGTCAAAAATGACTTATAAATCATTATACTAAATTATCAAATCAATATGAATACATTTTCTTCATCTTGAGAATGAAAATTTCCTTTTTTATTAAGATTTCAATTTTAAATAAAAACACACTTTGTAACATCCCCAGATGATAAAGGGTTAAATGACTAAATAATATGACTCATGTCAACAAGGTGTGTCTTCCTTTTCAGGAGCTTGTCTGATTAGAACTCCACAGTTAAGCGTGCTTGGCCTAGAGTAGTGATCAGGATTGGTGACCTTCTGGGAAGTTTCCCAGGGTGTGTGCGAGTGAGGACAAAGCACACTGGAAAGGACATGTGTTGGCATGTGGGGACTATCATTAGTCAGATGACCCGTTCGGGCATGTGGGTGGACCCTGGTGTGGGCCCCATGTGTCTACGGGGCAACTGGTGGTACCTCGTGGGTCAGGACCTGACAGCCATGTTAAGGCGAGGTGGTTGTGCTATCACTGGGACCCGGTTGTCACATTTGGTATCAAAGGAGGAACCCGGCCTTAAGTGCGGTGCACTGTCTGGGTTGAGATGTAGGGCCCACAACGAGGGCGTTGTGCTCTAAAGGGGGGTGATTGTAACATCCCCAAATGATAAAGGGTTAAATGAATAAATGATATGACTCATGTCAACAAGGTGCACCTTCCTTTTCAGGAGCCTGTCTGATTAGAACTCCACAGTTAAGCGTGCTTGGCCTAGAGTAGTGATCAGGATGGGTGACGAACTCCACAGTTAAACGTGCTTGGCCTAGAGTAGTGATCAGGATGGGTGACCTACTGGGAAGTTTCCCAGGGTGTGTGCGAGTGAGGACAAAGCACACTGGAAAGGACATGTGTTGGCCTGTGGGGACTATCATTAGTCAGATGACCCGTTCGGGCATGTGGGTGGACCCTGGTGTGGGCCCCATGTGTCTACGGGGCAACTGGTGGTACCTCGTGGGTCAGGACCTGACAGCCATGTTAAGGCGAGGTGGTTGTGCTATCACTGGGACCCGGTTGTCACATTTGGTATCAAAGGAGGAACCCGGCCTTAAGTGCGGTGCACTGTCTGGGTTGAGATGTAGGGCCCACAACGAGGGCGTTGTTCTCTAAAGGGGGTTATTGTAACATCCCCAAATGATAAAGGGTTAAATGAATAAATGATATGACTCATGTCAACAAGGTGCACCTTCCTTTTCAGGAGCCTGTCTGATTAGAACTCCACAGTTAAGCGTGCTTGGCCTAGAGTAGTGATCAGGATGGGTGACGAACTCCACAGTTAAACGTGCTTGGCCTAGAGTAGTGATCAGGATGGGTGACCTACTGGGAAGTTTCCCAGGGTGTGTGCGAGTGAGGACAAAGCACACTGGAAAGGACATGTGTTGGCCTGTGGGGACTATCATTAGTCAGATGACCCAAGCACACTGGAAAGGACATGTGTTGGCCTATGGGGACTATCATTAGTCAGATGACCCATTCAGGCATGTGGGTGGACCCTGGGGTGGGCCCCATGTGTCTGTGGGGAAACTGGTGGCACCTGATGGTTTCTCCTTTGGAGCAGAGCATGACATTATTTTCAGAGGACGTACCTTGGTACCAGTTGCTTTATGGGAGGAGGTGCTGAGAGAGTTTCAAACTTCTCCTTTGGCAGTACATCCTGGAGTGGCGAAGATGTACCAGGATCTCAGACGACAGCACTAGTGTTGTCCTGTGGGGACTATCATTAGTCAGATGACCCATTCGGGCATGTGGGTGGACCCTGGGGTGGGCCCCATGTGTCTGTGGGGAAACTGGTGGCACCTGATGGTTTCTCCTTTGGAGCAGAGCATGACATTCTTTTCAGAGGACGTACCTTGGTACCAGTTGCTTTATGGGAGGAGGTGCTGAGATAGTTTCAAACTTCTCCTTTGGCGGTACATCCTGGAGTGGCGAAGATGTACCAGGATCTCAGACGACAGCACTAGTGGCCAGGAATGAAGAAGGTTGTGGCAGAGTTCGTTTCTCGATGCCTCACCTGCCAGCAGGTGAAGGCAGAGCATCAGGTACCAGTAGGCTTGGTACATCCCTTGGAGGTCCCGGAGTGGAAGTGGGACGGGATATCTATGGACTTCGTGACTGGACTTCCACGCACTTCCAGGGGTCACGACTCCATTTGGGTGATTGTCAACTGAATCACCAAGTCGGCTCACTTCTTACCCATCATAGAGCAGGGCTCAGCGGAGAGCTTGGGACGTCTCTACGTTCAGGAGATTGTACGACTTCACGGTGTGTCATCATCTATCGTCTCCGATCGAGATGCTCGCTTTAATTCCCGGCTTTGGAAGGGGTTGCAGGAGGCGTTTGGGATGCAGCTACGTCTGAGCACCGTCTTTCACCCTCAGACAGATGGTCAGACAGAGAGAACCATACAGACTCTCGAGGACATGCTCCGCGCATGTTTCCTCGACTTTGGTAGCAGTTGGTATGACCACATACCCTTGGTGGAGTTTGCGTACAACAATAGCTACCACTCCACCATCGGGATGGAACCATATGATGCATTCTATGGTCGACCTTGCAGATCTCCTTTGTGCTGGACAGACCCTGGGGAGTCAGCACTTGTGGGACCGGAGATGGTTCAGGCCACGACAGAGAAGGTCCAGGTCATCCAGGAGCGAATGAGGACAGATCAGAGCTGGAAGAAGTCTTATGATGACAGGAGGCGGAGGCCACTAGAGTTCGAGGATGGCGACCACGTCTTCCTGCGTGTCTCACCTCGAAGAGGATTACGAAGATTTGGCTGAGGCGGCAAGTTGTCTCCACGCTTCATCAGACCATTCCAGGTCCTCAGTAGGATTGGCGAGGTGGCTTATCTCCTGGCTCTACCACCTCAGTTGCACCAGGTGCACGACGTCTTCCACGTATCTCAACTGAGGAGATACGTGCACGACCCGTCGCATATCATTGACCATGGGGAGATGGACGTCCTTTTCAGAGGACGTACCTTGGTACCAGTTGATTTACGGGAGGAGGTGCTAAGAGAGTTTCAAACTTCTCCTTTGGCAGTACATCCTGGAGTGGCGAAGATGTACCAGGATCTCAGAAGACAGCGCTGGTTGTCGGGCATGAAGAAGGTTGTGGTAGAGTTCGTTTCTCGATGCCTCACCTGCCAGCAGGTGAAGGCAGAGCATCAAGTACCAGCAGGCTTGGTACAGCCCTTGGAGGTCCCAGAGTGGAAGTGGGATGAGATATATATGGACTTCGTGACTGGACTTCCACGCACATCTAGGGGTCACGACTCCATTTGGGTGATTTTCGACCGACTCACCAAGTCGGCTCACTTATTACCCATTAGAGAGAAGGGCTCAGCGGAGAGCTCGGGACGTGTCTACATTCAGGAGATTGTATGACTTCACGGTGTGCCATCATCTATCATCTCTGATCGAGATGCTCGCTTTACTTCCCAGCTTTGGAAGGGGTTGCAGGAGGCATTTGGGACGCAGCTACGTCTGAGCACCGCCTTTCACCCTCAGACAGATGGTCAGACGGAGAGGACCATACAGACTCTCGAGGACATGCTCCGCGCATGTGTCCTCGACTTTGGTCGCAGCTGGGAGGACCACCTACCCTTGGTGGAGTTTGCGTACAATAACAGCTACCACTCCACCATCGGGATGGTACCATACGAGGCGTTGTATGGCCGACCTTGTAGATCTCCTTTGTGCTGGACAGACCCTGGGGAGTCAGCACTTGTGGGACCGGAGATGGTCCAGGCCACGACAGAGAAGGCCCAGGTCATCCAGGAGCGGATGAGGACAGCTCAGAGCCGGCAGAAGTCTTATGCTGACAGGATGCGAAGGCCACTAGAGTTTGAGGATGGAGACCACGTCTTCCTGCGTGTCTCACCTCAACGAGAATTACGGAGATTTGGTCGAGGCGGAAAGTTTTCTCCACGCTTCATCAGACCATTCCAGGTCCAAAGTAGGATTGGCGAGGTGGCTTATCGCCTGGCTCTACCACCTCAGTTGCACCGGGTGCACGACGTCTTCCACGTATCTCAGCTGAGGAGATACGTGCACGAACCGTCACATATCATTGACCATGGGGAGTTGGACGTTGATGATGGGGTGACTTTTGCAGAGATTCCGGTGGAGATCAAGGATCAATAGGAGCGGGTCCTACGTGGACGGTCGATTCCTCTAGTATGCATCAGATGGCAGCACGGGAACCTCTAGGAGAGCACTTGGGAGCGGGAGGCTCAGATGCGTTCTCAGTACCCACTTTTGTTCCCATAGTTTTGATGTATCTTTACGGGGACGTAAATCCCTGAGGTGGGAGTGATGTAAAGACCCATAAGATTCAAGGAAATTTTTTTTCTTAATTTTCTTCGGAATTTTACAAGAACGCAGTTTCTGACGGCACCTGATTCTGAGGCTCGGTGTGGCCGGAATCATTTTCCGAAGTTTAGCTCGGGTACGTTCAGTGAACGAATGAGCGGGGTTTTCTAAATTTTGAACTGGTGGTCGAAATCGAATTCTGAGAGCACTGATGGAATCTTAGCGCCGGTTTTTACTTAGAAACTCCTTTTCCTGAGTTGCGTTTGCTTGGGTGTGGTTTTTAATTTTTTGGGGTTAAGTTAAGAAATAAAATAAAGTGGTGCAACAACTTTATTTTATTTCACTTAAAGCCACTTAAGCCAAGTTAAGCGGATAGGGTGGAACCCGAAATATCCTACCCACTTGGTAGGATATTTATGAGGTGGGGCCTGCACGATCCCCACCATTTCTTCCCTCCTAAGTAACGCACCCGCAAACCCCCTCTTTAATGAAAGTCAACCGTTCGTTTTTCTGGTTAAGAAACGCCCCATTAAATTGGGCAGTTAAATTGTTACAATTAATTATTCGAATTAATTGTTCGTTTCTTATCTTTTGATTTTCAAATTCTTAAGTTGATAATAAAATAATAAGAGGACTTATTTTATTATTTTTGGGGGTTTGTGTTGTGTTAAACCTTTGGGAGAACAAAGAGAGGATTCTTCGTTCTTCGAAGAAGAACGTGAAGAACGCTCTACCGCCAACGAAGAACGCCAACCTCCGACGGCGAGAGACGCCTTCCTCGGAGATCACCCAACGCCAATGGCGAACGTCTTCTTCTATGGTGATCCTCTTCTTCCGTGACAAACCTCTTCTTCTTCGACGGTTAATTCCATGACGAATTCTTGTTCGACAATAGCGTTGAGGTAGGGGTTTTTATGCGTTTCTATTTTGTGTTCCTCTTTCGTCGTTTTTATTTTCTCCTTTCAATTGAACCGCCTGTTATCGCATTAACGGGAGGAGTTCGGACCGCACGAACACGGCCGACACTCTTCCCCTTTTTGGTTGTGGATTTTTGATGTGGCGAACAAGGCAACGCGGTGCTGAAGCACCGCGTGGAAATTGTAAAAGGGAGAGCGGAGAAACGTGGCGCCGCCGCACCGCATTGTGGGAAGCAACAAATCCACGGCGCCATTGTGCCGCGCCGTAGAAGATGAACAAAGGACGCGGCACCGTCGCGCTGCTCCGGAGGACCACAAAAGCACTGCGGCCGGAGTGGGGCCGCGAAGGAGGGGCGCGGCGCCGTCGCGCCGCGCCAGACGGACGAAGGCCACGGTCGGTTCTGGGCCGTGATGGAGCAGGGGAACAGGGGGCCGGTTCCAGGCCGCCGGCGTCGGAGCGAGGGGACCGGCCCCTGTCGGTCCCGTGATGGCGGTAGCTGGGCCGGGAAGTTCGAGGAGAGCATCGGGGGTCGTAACCCCCGGCCGGCCAGCTGAGCGGCCCCATTAAAGGGGTCACGGTTTACTTCATGCGGGGGAAGCGCCCCCCGCCCTGAAACAGTTCGACCATTCGGCCGAACCCATGGCGGCGCGCCAGCGCGCCGCGCGCCGGGCGGCTTCCCTGGCCGGTCCGCCGAACCGGACCGCCAGGCGGGGTCGCGCCCAGGCCGGGCCGGGCCGTGCCAGTCGGGCCGACCCTGGGGTATCAGGTCGGGTCGGACCGGGCCCGAACCCCCTATTACCGAGCCTTTTTCGGTCTGTCGCCCATAACTTGAGCTACGGGCCTCCGATCGACGCACCATCAGTTGCGATGTGATACTTGGATCGAGACGGTCATTTAGGTATATCTCACTAAAGGTTTCGGAATACTTTGGGTTCAGCCGGGTTGGTTCGTACACGAAACCAACCAGGTCCTCGTAGTGGAAACGCTTATAACTTGAGCTCCAGACGTCCGATTGACGTGCCGTAGACTTTCATGGATTCCTCTAAGTGAGACGGATCTTTTGGATTACTCATCCCAAGGTTTGGACGCATGTGGAGTACGGTCGGGTTGGTTTTGACGTAAAAACCAACCGGGCCCCTAGGACGAAAAAGCCAATAACTCTTGGACTGGGCATCTGATTGACGCGCCGTCTGTGGCGTTGAGTTCCTGTTGACGATACAGAACTTTTGGATACATCAACTCTGGACTATGTGTCAGTTGATGTATCAACCTCTCTGCTCGTGGAGCGGACCCTCCCGAACGATCTTGTTGTGTGCGGGAACCCTAGAGCTGGCTGCGACTGCGACTATGACGACGACTGTACAGAGATCCTCAGTGGATTCGACGACGACGACTACATCACTCAGCGATCCTACGTGGATCAGTGCTACAGATCCTGTGTGGGTCCGATCTTGTGTGGTTCAGCGCTCAGCGGTCCTGTGTGGGTCAGCGCCTACAGATCCTATGTGGGTCTGATCCTGTGTGGGTCTTTGCGAGGGTTAGTTACCTATAGATCCTTTGTGGGTCATTGCGGGGTTTAGTTACCTATCGATCCTGTGTGGGTCAGATCCTTTGTGGGTCATTGTGGGGGTTAGTACCTTTCGATCTTTTTTGGGTCCGACGGCTTAGATTAATCAGTGGATATATCTGATCATCTCTATCGTCTTACGAAGAAGTTTACCAGTGTGAGATGAATCCTGTTTTGCTTTCCTATGTGGATTGTGTTGTGCTATCCTGTGTGGATTTACGTTTTGCTTTCCTGTGTGGAATGGGTTGTACTTGGGCTCAGATGTTGGAGTTGAACGAGAATTGATGACTTAGGTATATGTATGGGTATATACCTAAGTAGTGTCAAATGTTACTTCGTGATTTTATCTTTCCTTTGTGGATTATCCTTTGTGGATTCTGGGAGACCTTCGGGGGTCTCAAGGTCCCTACTAAGTAGCTTATACTCACCCCTGCATGGGCTATGCCCGCACTACGTTGTGTTGGTTGTAGACGACGGACAGCGCTGATCGTGGTTGAGGCTTGCGGAGCAGGACGGTACTTGGAGGTGGACCACTAGACGGGACGTTCTCGGAGTGGACGGCTGGACCCGAGGAGCTGTGGAGGCTATCTGTACTCACCCTTAAGGTGGGATTTCTAGTGGACAGCTCGACGTTGCGGCTTTACTTTTCAGTTTCTATTTTCCCTTCTAGTTGTACTTTACTTTCAGTTTGGGTTTGTATACTGGCCCACTTACTTTTCCGCACTTACTTTTGTACTCAGATTTTACTTAGTGTTTACTGCTACTGCTTGCTTGCTCTATGGTGTTTGTTTACTTTACAAAGGCAATGTCTTCCCTTTTTACCGAGAATTATGCCTTGGTTCTAGTCGCCAGCCCCTGGCCTATGGAAGGCGGGCTTGGGGTAGTCATGGCACGGGCCCCGAGGATGGGTCATGACACACGTGGTGTCATATTAGTAATAACATGTGTTAGATTGAGGTGAGGATGATTCCTAGACATATTAAATGACCAACAGATCATTTTCTAAATTTATCAAAAAAATATGAATGTTTTTCTTACATTTGAGTATATGAGTTTTATTTTTTACTATAATGTCATTTTAAACTAAATACACTCACTTTGAGACATATTGGTCACACCATGTGTTGGCTTGACATTAAATGTATTCATGTACATATAAAATGACTTATGAATCATTTTACTAAATTTTCTCAAGATTCTTAGTTTGTTTTCTTAGTTTTCAGTTAGTGAAACATGTTTTGATATAAATTTTCAATTTTAAACTGCTCACAAATACTTTGATTCATACCACACATGGTGTATTTGATTGAGTTGAGACTTTTTTCTACACATAAAAAATATCTTATGGATTGTTTTCTAAAATTATAAAATAATTTTTTTTTAATTTTTTATATTTTGAGTATAGAATATTTCTTCTTTCCAAAAATGCGATTTTTAAATAAAAAGACACACTTGGAGTCCTACCAGTCACACTATATGTTAGATTAAGGTGAAGCTAATTAATACATGTCACAAATCACATATTTATCATTTTGATAATGAATCAAAACAATCAAATTTTTTTATCAATTTTGAATATGTTAATTCTGTTTTTTACTAAAGAGTCATTTCAAACTGAAAACATGAAATTTGCATCATACTGATGACATAATGTGTTGGTGTGATGTGAGACTGATTCCTAAATGTTAAAAATGACATATGAATATTTTTACTGTATTATTAAGACAATCCGAGTGTTTTTTTTAGTTTTTTATTGAGTGCAACATGTTTGGAACAAAATTATCAATTTTAAACCGATATCAAACACTTTGAGTCATACTAGGTACACCGAGAATTAGAGTGAGGTGTGGATTATTCATACTCATCATAAATGACTTATGGATTTTTATTACAATGTACCGAAACAATATAAATGAATTTTCTTAGTTTTTAGTATGTGACTTTTGTTTTCAACTAAAATGTCAATTTTAGAATGAAAAAATAGTTTGGGTCATACAAAAAACAATATTCATTGGATTAAAGAGTGGATGATTCCTACACATTATAAATGACTGGTGAATAATTTTACTAGAGTATCAAAACAATTATAATGTGTTTTAATGATTTTGAGTATGTAACTTTTCTTTTTTAGCTATAATTCATGTCTTAAATAAAAATATGAACTTCAATTCATACTAGACACACCATCCATCTGACTGAGGTTAAAATTATTCTTACATGTTAAAAATGACTTACGAATCATTTTACTAAAGTATTAGAACAACCTGAATTATTTTTTCTCAGTTTTGAGTATGTCAATTGTATTTTCTACTAAAATGTCATTTTAAATAGAAATAACACACTTTTAGTCATACCGGTCACATCTTGTATCTGTTAAATGTGAGAAATATTCCTACATGTTATAGATTACTGAAGAATCATTTCCCAAAATTATCAAGAGAATCCATGCACTTTTTCTCGTTTATAGTGAGTGAAACACATTTTGAACAAATTTTTTATTTTAATATGATAGAAAACATTTTGAGTCATATCGGTACACCATGTATTAGATTTAGGTCTGGCATCCCGGGCCCAGATTCCACTTAATAGGTTCCCTGAGCTCGGTGGGCCACATGGCCTCAAGCACATATCCCCAAATACTAAAGGTTGCTGACTAGCAGTGAGGGCCTAGGGTGTGTCTATAGGGAGACTATTACCTTATTATTAGGGTGTATAACAATGAATAAATATAAATATAGGTAAATAGTCAAAGCAATTTAAGTAAAAAAAATGAACCACATCAAATAGAGACAATAGTAACAATAACTAAATCAAATGAAATAACTGATGATGATATATCATGTCACTAGAAAACTAGAAAACATGGATACAAGACAGTAGGAATAACATGTTCCACAAAAGAATAAAGGAAATAAAAATAAAATCCCATGAATCCCAAGGTCTGGCTTGGTCATCTGCTATCAAGATGCATCCTAAACCACAAAAAAATAAAACGTTCAAAGACATATGCTTCCCTTTATCAACACCTTCATTTATGTAATCTACCCCATATACCAAATGGTTCTTAGAGATGGTGTGAGATAAATCTCAGTGGATCACCACCAATGGTGTTTATAACATCTGTCTCGTGTAATGGAAATGTAACAGTTTTCAAGAATTCATATATAAAGTAAAGAAGGAAAATTTAACTAAATACCCAAGTTTCTGCTTCAGCCCTCAGCTGGTGTCTAAATATGTAACCAGTTAATTAATTTATTTATTAATAGTTTATATAAAAAATTTACGTGCGTCCAAACCAACACTGACATCACCTTGTGATAGTATAAATAGGGGAGGTTCCGAGATGTAATAATGAAGCATGTAATGATATTTAATAATGATTTTCCAAACAAATAACCAAGGAAACATAGACCTCAAGGGTCAAAAACACTGTAATGACTATATTCTAGATAAGGGTAAGTGTGTAATCCAAGGATCATAGTTCAATTCATTCCACAATAATACACCTGTCAATTCCATGGGGTTCATCCAAGGTAAAAGGAGGCTAATAAATGACTGGGCTCGATGGGCTATAACCATGGAACCTACTTGTCAATGTTAGATCCAAGAACTATATCTAAGGAATCCTTTAATAGTACATGACAGATCCTATGGTGTCATACTGGGCATCCATGGTTAGATAAGGATTAGGTTCTAGATGGGTCTCAACCTAAGCATGCTATATCCTTGAATCGAAATGGGGTTCCTGAGTTCTCAAAGCATTCCCTATGGAATCCTAGGTGAGATCGAGTCAGGACACTCCAATTAGATAATTATGTCATAAAATATTTCATATAGTTCATCCCATTACCTGTCATTAGTGTGACATGGATAATTGCTCATGAACCCATTTATTCACGTCTTAATTAATCAATAATTCCATTTGGTTCAAGCCTTGTCTTTCATTACTATGAAAAGACCAAGTAGCATGCGACCATCCATTTAATCCATTTATGGAATTTTCAATAATCAATGTTAACTCCTCTGCCATATATTAACATGGTATGGGGTGCTAAAGACTGGTAACATATTATTCAATTACATTTAATAATTCCAAGTCTTATACTTAGTATACTTAGTATACTTTCCAATTCCCATTTCAAATATACTTATAAATTGAATCACTTAACTTAGGTAGTTAAATTGGTGAGAATACATGGTAATTTCCATTATAAAATTTTCAAATTTAATCATTCCATTTAATATAGAAAATAAAACCCTTAGAGGGTTCAATCCAAGTCACACCTGAACGACAACTCAAACATGTCAAAACACCAAAATGACAATTATAGAAAAACATCCCACATGGGATGGATGGAGTTATGGGCATAACCAATAACAACTAATCACATATTTGGAAATTTCATAACCATATAGTTCAAATTATTATAATCATGAAATATAAAGTGAATAAATGGCACCTGATAAAATCGGTGGGCCCCACATGACAATTCCAAAATCAATAAACTTAAGGAATAAGTTATAGACCACCCACTTTAGGCCTGTATGACTCTACTCATCCAGTATTATACTCAAATTCATCTTAGAATGGAGTACATGTGATAAAAAGGAAAAATAATTAACACTTCGATAACTAGGTCGAGAGAAAGAGATAAGAATAGCTAAAACTGACCCGAGTACTTACTGTTACGCATCCAACATGATGAATAGAATCTCGAACAGATCTAGGATGAAAGAAAAATCATGATCCCTAGCTTAGGCCTTCAAAAGAACAAAAATGGGATAAAATGGATGTTCTATTTTCTAGAATACATATTATGGAATAAGTATGGTTTAGTTAGATCATTAAGGGTAAAATGGTAAATTTACCCAAAAAAATATCTTCTGCACGGTTTGCGGACACATTTTTGGAAATCGTGCACCAACCATGCACAAGAACCTTTAGGAAGGGGAATACTACATGGTTATGTCATGCAGTTAGGGAAACTGTATGCCAAACATGTGAGATAACTCTGCCTGAAAATGTAGACCATCCGCATGGTAAGATTTAACCATGCACCCTACATGCACAGTTTACTATAACAATGATAATGAACCATTTTTTCACAAAGAGGATTGGTTCTAGGCTCTAAACAGACCCTAGACACCCTTAGGACCTTCTTTAACTCACTAGGCATCTATATTAGGTCTAAAAAAATAATAATTAGATTGAAATTCAAATTATCCATACCGGAGTGGAAAACCAGGTTCTTATAATTACCCTATTGTTTTGTCCCTTATATAAGCAGAGAAAACATAATTTTTTTCATGCATATAAATGGTGGTAATTTATAATTTACCAACATGAACATCCATATTCTTGGAGTGTTTATTTGAATTTCAAAATTCCCCACTCCCTCTATAGATAGAACATGATGATGGTATCTCACCTTGTTTCCAAATTCAGGATACTCATGGTCAATTATTTTCCACTATGTAGTGTCTTTCGTTTGATGAACTTTACAATATTAATTTATTATATCTATGTTTCATGTTATTTGTCTTACTGAATCCTAGATTCCATATAGGTTCCTAAGACTTGGAATGATTGGTAGGTACCGTACAACTTCTATCAGACCAGATTCTTAATTATTGATTCAAGAAGCACCACACATTGGGCATTTTAACGTGATTTTTGTTCCTTATGAAACAATATATAGTCATTTTGATAGGCATGTGGTCTTTAAAATATCATACCCATTTAACATGTCATTCATTTAGCCTCATATGTTTAGAAAGGAAGATTATTATATTCTTGGATCATATCATTCAAGGGATAGAGTAGTTCAACAAAACTAGAATCACTCCATTTTTATAGCTTTTAAATTATAAAGCCTCGGATTGGTTGACAATGTTGTATATTTAGAACAACCATCATACAATGGTCTCCTTAGAAAACACTTTAACTTAAGAAATAATTTTGGATGAACATTATGTTCATCATAACATATCATTTTTATTTCCTCAAAACAATCACATCCTAGATATGTTATTCAACATTATACACACTTGTAACCATATAAGATGATCCATAAAAAATTATCACATCCTAGTCACTAGCTACATTCAGTTTTACAAATTTTTAGTCCAACACTTATAACTTTGATCTATTCCATGAATGATCAAGTGTTCTTACAACACATTTGGAAAAATTAGTCTTGAGTAACAACATCATAAACATAGATATAGTATTTGAGAAAGGTAATATGCATGATATTTTTCTATTTTGATGAACTCTTTCACCCCATCCTCATACAATTTTTTCATACAATCTACATCCATACATTTTTTATTCATATCCATCCTACACGATTCAATAATATTAATATTTATCAAAATAAATAAAGCATAAAAAACATTTAACAGAAAATTTTATATAATTATTAAAATATCACTATAAGGAAATATTATGAAAGGTTATGGTTCTAAATAAATAAATTGTTTTATTAATGGTTATGATTTTACTAACATGGGTTATCATTAATATTTTCTATATTATATGAACCTAATATACCATCTCTTTCACTAATTAGGGTCCCAAGAGAATCTTCAACCCCATCAGATCCGAACATAGAGGGGATTATCATTAGGCCTTTAATAAAATGTTTTAAAACTAGTTATCTATATCAATTATTGGTAACTATTTTTATATTGAAATTATAGTATGTTATATTTAAAAAAAATCCATCAACGTTTGGCTCAATATGATTTCTATATTTTGGTTTCTTGAAAAATAAGACAATACATAATGATGGTACTATAATGGTCTCTAAAAATAAAATATCTAAGGTAATGAAAAGTTTTAAAAGGAATTGTAGTTTTAATCCATGGGATTAGGAGGGATACATGGAAGAAAATGGGAAAAATTGTTTGATTTTTAATACATGAGAATAGGATGGATACGTGGAACTTTAATGTGATTACCAGTTGTGCACCAAAAAACTACACCATTTATAGTCACCACCATACACAATAAGTGGGATGTTTTTTTGTGTCGCACAACTAGGATATCCATGTAATCAAAGTGACAAATAATGACGAATGCATGAAAATGAACATGAACACAGGGGAAAAGGTGAAACAAAAAATGGATTGAGGTAAGAGAGATTGGGTGGAACATGGGAACATAAGGGATAATTGGAACATGGATTCGCTGACCAACTATTCACTGAAAAAACCCTTCCTACATATCATTTACCGAAACCACCTGACATGATAAGTGGGAAGGGATTTTTCAGTGCACAGTTAGGAGATATAGTAAATAAGAGTGATAAATGATAATGTATAATTGAAAAAGAAAGTGATGATGAGGGTGAACCAAAAACGGTTTGAGGAAAAAGATAATGGGAGGAGAATTTTTGAGATATATCGAGCACAAATAATATTACATTTCTACGTGCTCCTCAAACTGTTTGGAAAAATTAACAAAAAAATGATTGAGGGGGAGAAATGGATCACAACTGATCACATACGTTGATTTTAATATATCCTTATAATTTCAAGATATAAATTTAGATAAAATAAAAATTATGACAAAGATAATAATAAAAATTTTAAAATTTAAAAGAAATGTTCAAACAAAGAAATGATTGAAATTTTAATTTCTGATAATTTTGTTTTGATGTAAAATTATTTAAAAGAAAAAAAAATTTAATGTAATTTATCTCCATCTTTCTTAGTGAAAATTTGTAAATGAATAGAAAATAACGTTTTTGTAAATATCAAGAAAATTATCCTTATTAAAAATATTGTTTTCCAATACTCAATTTTTTAAAATTAAATATATTATAGTTTTAAATTGTATCATTGATTTTTAAATAAAAAAATATATTCATTATATATATATTGAATATTTTTTTATATATTAAATATTAATTCAAATTGATTAATTAAAATTATTATTAATTGAAAATTATTATTAACAATATATATATTAATAAAAAATTATTAATTAAAAATTATTATTAATTAACAAGGTATAAACAATTTAAATCCCACTTATTGAACCATTTGAATCTATTCACTCTGATTTCAAATCACAAAACTTCATGTTGGTCGGATTATGACATTCAAAAGGGGGTGAATTGAGTTCCTATAAAAATTTCTATTAAAAATTATAATTTGCAATTCCCTCTAATTTAAAATTCAATTGACCAGTTAGCCAGTAGTGAATTTATAGGAGCTTGAAAGTTCTATTTATTTCTCAAAAGATTGATTAGTTCTCAGTTGTTTTAATTTTATAATTAATAAAACATTTGAAACTAACCTAATAATTCAATACTATTATAAACACTTGTTAAGACTAACTATCAGAGATCAATTTAGTTTTATGAAATATGTGATAAAATAGATTAAAACTAAAAGTAAAAACAAATTGGAAATAAAACAAGAGGTTTAGTCTCAAGCATAGACTTAATACTCTCCACTTGGTGATCACCCGCCAACAAGAAATTTAAATTAATAAATCGTTTGAACCACACCTTGGAACGGGGTTCACAACAGCACACAGGCTGCACAGGTCACAAGACCTATACCACAGTTCTTCATGGGTAAAAACTAATAGGTCACACAAGGGCATATTCCACACTTATCCATGGGAGTAAAAATAAGTAAAAAGGTTTGAGTGGAAGGATATCTTGTATCCTTTAATTTGATACTGGAGAAAATGTGTGCTTTACATACAGATACACACACTGCTCAAAAGTATTTTAAAATGAACAAAAAAACATCAAATAAATATAAGAATGAATTTAGAAGGCTCTATTTGTCTTAAGATGCAGCTCTAGACTCTTCAGATGTAACTGAGGTTTGGTTTGAGTAATATTCTGGAAATTAAAACAAAAATAGAGTGTTGTATTCCGGCTTCCAGGTACAAGTAAGGTTATACAGTTATATCATTATCCTTCTTTGATATACTGAAGAAGTTAGTCAATTCAATCTACAGGTCAATTGATATTTTTCTTTGTATTCTTCTTTTTTTCTCGAGTTCGCAGTGGGTGCATGAGAGTTGCAGATGTTCTTCTATATGTCTTACATGTGGTCACACCACACTTCTATTCTCTATATCTTCTTTCATTAAAAAATTATTTTTATTCTTAAGTTCTGACAAAGTGAATGTTCTTTCCACGTGCATAGGTTCATCATACCTCGTACTGTATGCTAAAAGTCCTACAAAAGATTATTAAATTTTTCAGTAAAATTAAATGACTCAAATACGATCGTTTGAAATAATTTCAATAAATAAAAAATTAAAATATTTTATCGGTGACTCATCTGTCAGTAAGTCAGTCTATCAGTGATTCATTATTTCCGTTATACATCATTCGATGACTCATTTTTCGGTATCTCCTTCTGTCGGTGACTCAACCCATGGATATGTCATTCTATCGGTCTTTCCATAGGTTGGTGACTCATTACATCGGTGAATTGTTTTAACTGATGGTGAGTCTTTGCGTCGGTAGAACCATGAATCTGTAGGTCATTCGGAATGATGGTAGGATGATTTCATCCATTGGTCGTCTACATCAGTGAGTCATATGCATCGGTAGGTTTCCTATCTATCAATGAGTCATATGTATCTGTAGTTCATCTGTCTGTCGGTGAGTCATATGCATTGTTGTGCAATTTGTCTATCAGTGTCTTAGTTCTTATGTCAGTGTCAGTGACTCATACTTGATAATTTTAGATGTTGTGTATTTATTATAGTACAACAAAGTTAAGAAGTGTTAATACCCATAATTACACATTGATAATCAGTTTTAAGCTTGTTTAGACTTAAATAAACACAATGAGTTATATGATTAAAATGATATGATATACAATATGAGCTTCAAAATAATTTATGATCTATCATGAGGTAAGATATATGTTAATATATGAAATGATTTTTTATAATTAAAACCATTATTGACAGAGATAGTGGCTAAAAATATCTTATGGGCCAGAAATATCCCCCTTTTTAAGATCACAAATCATGGCATTATAAAGTACCATTAGAGAATGATTAAAGTAAATAATAATGTTATTAGCTACCATAAATATGAATAGGATAAAAAATAATTATGGTAAGTGACATGTATCAGTGTAACATAAACAAATAATAATTCAAAAACACATAACAATGCTTAATAATGTTTCCTAATAATGTTCTCCTCCTTTTGGGATTAGAAAAAAGTGGAAGGTTAAAAAATAAAATAGAAAAGTATAAACAATGAATTGGCAATCAGAATCAAATTACATTGAAAAAAAATAAAAGCACTCAACCCTATGAAAAGGAATAAATCCACACTAATTATTAGGGTCAAGGGGTTCCATCCCCTTATCATATGGATCAATGGTAGGTCCATTAGGTGGAGGTGGAGAAACCAGAGCATCTAAAGGGATCTTTAGTGGAGGAAAATGAATTCCTACTGGAACAATTGGTGTCAGGCTTGGTTTGTGATGGTATAATAGCTAAGGTTGAGGTTGTTCTATGATAACATGCTATATTTGGGTAAAGTATTGAGAAATTGACATTATAAATGAAGTAATTGGTGGAGTAGAGTGAATAGAAGCAGTAGCTAGAACAATAATGGAATCACTTTGAACATGGAGATATGGTATTAATAGTTTGATGAAATCATTATTAATCTCACCACCATATTTCATTAATTTCTCAAAGTCATCCTTATTCTACATAAATTAAACTGATAGTGGAGTGAATTCCTTCACTTTATTGACTTTTTCTTTTAATTATTTTATAACTGGAGGTAAATTCAAATTTTTTACCAAATACTTAAAATGACTTGTCAACTGGTTCTTGGAGTAAATCTTGGACAAGTATGAATTTATCCTCTTTTTAATCTATTCCTGAGTGGAATATTCTTTCATGGTATATAATATCGCCATTCCATGCACATCATCACTATTATACTCAATATTTTCTAGACTTCCTAAGCTAGAGGTATCAAAAAAATTAATCTCCTCTTTTACAATAGTTCTGATAGCCTATGTTTACAGAGTTTGAGAGGACTAACCAGATGTGGAAGGAATAACAGTGGGAGTTGAGGTTGAAGTGAATTGCTCAATTTCCTTTTCTTCCTATCTTAGTTTTTCAAAAACATGAACTTTAAGATATGAAACAATCTCTTCAAGGACTTTCATAATAGTCTATATTGTAGTTCTTTACTCAATGGTTAAAGAATTTATGCCAATAGTTAACTTCTTCATCTCATCCAAAATCTTGGTGTTTCTTTCCACAATGGTTTCAGTAGTTGTAATAAAATTTGGATGAATTTACTTTATCACCATTCGTGAGACTGAAACAACATAATCTTGAGATACACTAGTTGAGTCAGGACTAAAACTAGAAGTTCCAAGTTTCATTACACCATCAACCATAGATAGGATAACTTTCAGGTTATTAGTCAGCTCAGTGTTTTATCATCTAGTTTCATCTATCTCATATCTCATCTGAGATTATGCTGGATGTATTACTGATGAACATATGTATTCCTTGAATTTTTTCAAATCATCCTTAGTGACATATTCACTAGAAAGGCTTTCATCCACTGCTTATCTTTCAGTAGATAAAAACTCTTCATATTATGAATCTTTATAGTCTAATCCCAGTGCCACATAACAAGGATTCCTCACCCATTCTGCCATTATATCATCATCCGAAGGAGAAAGAGTATCAAGCCTTACTCCACCAAGTTTATTATCTTATTTATCTTGATTTTCTACTTCTTGATGCTCCCCCTCAATATAGGATTTCCATACTGGTTTCTCATATTCAAAATGAGGTTTTATTCTGTCATAAACCAAAGAAGGTACAGGGATTTCTTGAGCTTCCACTTCAGTAGAAACTTCAGGATTTTCTCTCACTTGAACAACAACTTCAGGAGGTTCCTCCAACTGATCCTGATCCACAACTTCAATCATTTCAACATATTCCCCTTGATCATCCTTATGATGGTCATTATCACTTCCATTTATTTCATCATAATCATGTCAAGATACATGTTCTTAATTTTTATTTTTATCACTATCTTCTTCATCTTCTTCATCTTCTTCCTCTTCATTACCACTGCCACTTTCACCTTCTTCAATTTATTCTTCTTCTTCTTCATAACCATTGGATTTGATTACATATTCTACACTACTTGAGACTTCTATATTCTCCTCCCCATTTTCTTCAAGAGTGGGCTCATAAGAGGGTAAGGTAATTGGTGTAATAGGAGGTCTAGAGGAAAAATATTTTTTAAAAGTCCAGTTGTTTCAAGATCACTCTTATCATAAATAGGTGATCCTTGATCTCTAACTAGAGTGGTATGCTCCTCTTCTTATTATGAAGAGTAGACAACTTCCTCATTTGGTCCCAAACCAGGATCAGTCATATTATTAGGTCTAGTTTGATGATCCATTGGATTTAACTTTTCATAGATCTTATCTTCATCTCCAACCCATTCCCTCTTACATTGGTTCCAGTTTATTTTCATCCTCTTACAAATTTCTTTATTGTGGTAGATCCCACTGCACTCAGAAATAACTTTTTCACCTTTATCGACACAACCTTTTTCATTCAGCATAGCCGAGATCATCTTAAGATAAAATAGGTAATTAGTTTTGCAGGAAGGTTTGATCATCTCATTCAAGGGAACATAAAGTTATCTACACAAGTTTACCTTGATCCCTTTTCTCAATAGATAAACCAATTAGACATCTTGATATTTCCAAGACACAAATTCCCCTTTCCTAGGACACATTTTATGCTAGATAAACTTAATTAGGATTCTACATTCTCCACTAAACTTTGTAGTGATGGGTCTTATGTACTCATTATCATTAGTAATATCCTTTAATGTTATCTCAAATAAAAACAAATCACTCTATGGTGGAGAGGTACCCTAATAATAATAAAATACACCTTCATGAGTATCTATAAGACATTCATCCAATTGTCTTGAAGAAAAGTAGATTCTCTTCCCTTTTACTATGGATTTAATCTAGTAGGCATCACTTCCTTATTGAAAAAACTCCATATTCATATAAAAATCAGGAACTAACTTCAAGTGAAAGGTTCATTCATTATTTGAGAACCACTCAAGCCAAACATGATCTTGAAGTACCTTTATCAGAAGATACTTTCATTCCAACAACCATTTCGTAAGAAATTCCTTTTTGGAGTTACAACACAATTTTCCATAGAAGTATTTATAGGTGTTGAAGATTTGATCGATTCACTTTTATGTTTCTTAAAATAATGAGACTCTCCATCATCAATAGCTCGATTCACACACTCCATTCCAATCCATTCAGTCTGAAGGTTATAAGGTGAAAGGTCGTGGGTAAAGAGAGATAGAAATGGTCGAGAGAGTGTAAAGGTAAAGGAGTCGAGTGGATCGATTAAAATTTATATCATTTATGGATTTTAAAATTACACAATTCTGAAATCGTGAACTGAGTTCAACAAAATTAATGAAACAATGTTGTTTAGATAAAAACATAAACTGTATGAAAATAGTGAGTCATCGATGTCAGCATGGTAGATTTTTCATAACACTAATGGTGTGAGAATGACAAGGAATCAGTGTCAGCATGAAAACTGTGTCGGTCTGACAAAGTGTATATGTTGGCATGACAAAGCAGTGGTGTCTGAATGACAATTGTGTTGTCATGACAAAGTGTCGGTGTCGGTATGACAACCGTGTCAGCATAATAAAGTCTAGGTCTACATGACAACCTTACAGAAAAAATAAAGGAATTACAACACAAGATCTCATAGATATATCATTCTTAATTTGTGTCTTATGTAATTTATTCTTTCAAAGATTAATGTCATAGATAATATGTGAGCAAGATGATATTTAGTTCCAAAAAAATCTAAAGTGATATCACCCTTTTGATAATGATCTCTCAAAAAGTGAAGTCTTACATCAATATGCTTTGTTTCATAATGAGAAAATTGGTTCTTAGAAATGTTAATAGCACCTATATTGTCACATTTTATAGGTACCTGTCTGAATTGATATCTATATTCTAACAGAGTGTGTTTCATCCACAAAATCTGAGCACAACAGCTACCAGCAGCTATGTATTTAGCTTCGATAGTAGATAATGAAACATAATTTGGTTTCTTACTACAAAATGTAACCAAAAACATTCTCAAAAAGTGACATGTTCTTGAGGTGATTTTTCTATCCAATATTCATCCACCAAAATCAGCATCAAAATAACTCACTATATCAAATAATTGTAATTTAAGATAAAAAAACCAAAATTGATAGTATGTTTGAGGTATTTGAAAATCCTATTAACAACATTTATGTGAGATTCTTTTGGATTAGCTTGAAAATGGACACACATTCACACACTAAACATTATATTTGGCCTACTAGCAGTCAAGTAGAGAAAAATTCCAATCATTCCACTATAAGTGGTTTGATCAATAGTGATACCATCTTCATCAAGATCCAATTTACAAGTAGTACTCATTGGAGTGTCACTAATTTTAATTCTATCAAATCCAAATCTTTTTAAAATATAATTGGTATATTTACATTGATTTAAAATGATCCCTTATTTATTTTAAAAATTTTGAAATCCAAGAAAGATTATGAGTTTACACATCAAACTCATTTCAAATTCACTTTGCATCATTTTATAAAAATATATACATAAAGAATTTCTTTAAGATCTAAAAATAATATCATCTACATAAATATGAACTACTAAAACATCTTTATAAATTTGTTTTATCAAGAGTGTAGGATCAGTAATAACTTTTGTAAAACCCTTTTTAATGAGAAAATCACTTATTTTATCATACTAAGATCTTGGAGCTTTTATTAAACCATATAATGTTTTTGTTCATTTGAAAACATGATTTTGAAAATGTGGATTTTAAAAACTGGGGGTTGTCCAACTAAAAAATCCTCAAAAAAATACCCATTTTGGAATTCACTTTTAACATCCATTTTATAAAGATTGAAATGAAGATGGGTAGCATAAGAAAGCCGGATTCTGATGGACTCAAGTCAAGAAACAGGTGAAATTTTTTCTTTATAGTCAATGCATTCTTCTTGACTATAACCTTGTGCAATTAATCTGGCTTTGTTTCTAAAAATATTACCAGATTCATCTAATTTGTTTCTAAACATCCACTTAGTGCCTATGGTCAAGGTGTATTTGGTTTTATCCACAAGTTCCCAAAATTTATTTCTTTCAAATTGATTAAGTTCTTCTTGCATATACATTACCCAAAATTCATCTTTAATTGCATCATTGATTTTTTTTGGTTCAAACTATGATAAAAAGGCTTGATGTTCAACCAGGTTTCTAAGGGAAGCTCTAGTTTGTGTCCCTTTATCTAAGTCTCCAACAACAACATCTAAATGATGGTTCTTGATAGTTATAGTTGGTCTAGAAGGGAGGGTCTAGTAATTTTAGGTTCATCAACATGTTTGGATTTATCAAGTCAAGAGTCTAAAGAATTTCCTCAACTATTTAATTTAACAGATTTCTTAACAAGTGGATTAGATGTTTTAGCATTTATGTCCAGATTTGACACATCATCTTCAAGGATTTATTGGGAGGTCTTAGGTTCATGTGGATCTGTTTCATAAAATTTTATATTCACAGATTCTTTATCACACTTGGTTCTTTTACTAAATACTATATAGGTTTTAATAGATATTGAGTAACCTAGTAAGATTCCTTCTTCACTCTTGGAGGAAATTTTTTCAATATTTTCCTTTGTATCAAGGATATGGACTTTTCAACCAAAAACATTGAAGTAACTAAATTAGGTTTTTCTATTATTCCCTAACCCATAAGGAGTCTTCTTAATAATAGGTATGATTAGGAATCTATTAATTATGTAGAAAACTATATTCATAACCTCAACCCAAAAGAAAACAGGTAGATCATATTCATTAAGAATTGTTCAAGATATCTCTTGTAAGGTTCTATTTTTCTTTCTACAACTCCATTTTGCTAAGGTGTCCTAGGGGTAGATAAGTTATGACAACAGCCGTTATAAGAGCAAAAATTTTCAAAGTCTTGATTTTCAAAATCACTTCCATAATCACTTCTTAACGATTTTATTCTAATCCCACATAGATTTTCAACTATTTTAGCATACGTGGTGAATTAAGTACATGCTTCACTATTGTGAGCTAAAAAATAAGTCCAAGTATACATAGAATAGGAATCTAATAGAACATAGAAACAATGTTTCATATTTAAACTAGAAACTCAAGATGGTCCAAACAAGTCCATGTGAACTAACTCTAATGGTTGAGAAGTTGAAATGCCTTTCTTTTATTTGAAAGATATCATGTGTTTTTACCCTTTTGACAAGGATTATAGACTTTGTCACTTGAAAACTCAAGTTTGGGTAGATCATTGTCTAGTCCTTTTCAATTAATCTTTCTAAGAGAGTGTACATTATAGTGTCCTAATATTCAATTCCAAATCAAAGACTCTTTTTGAAAGGCACTTAAGCATGAGGCATTTTGAGAGACTAAAGAATCTAAGTTAACAGCATATACATTTTAATTCCTAAGAGTAGAAAATAATAATTCATTTTTAGAGTTAAAAACATTTCAATCATAATTTTCAAATTTAACATGAAATCCATCATCACATAATTGTGAAATACTAAGAAAATTATATTCTAGTCCATCAAAAAAATTACTTTAGAATTAAAAAATGAGTTAGAGTTACCAATCTGGCCTAAGACAATTATTTTCCTTTAGAATTTTCACAAAAGGTGACATATAACACCATCAATATTGATTAGGTTCTTGAAGATTGAATAGTCTCCTGTCATATGTCTTGAACATCCACTTTCCAAGTACCACTAACTCTTGTAGGATCACTTCAGACAACATTCTTACTAAATAATGAAACAAAAATAGATTCTGGTACCCAGACTTGTTTGGGTCCAATGTCATTAGTAATCAATTCTTTAGGTACCCGCATTTGATTCATGGGTTTCCTATAATAATTATATAACATATTTGAAAAATAGACTCTATTTGGTCCTGAACACATAGAGGTAGTAAAATATTTTCCATAACTAGAACTAACAATAGAGTTTTTATTTTTAGGTAGAGGAACAAATATTCAAGATTTAGTTACAAATTTGTTTTAGATAGGTTTCTTTATCTAGGATGATATTCAATACAAGAAGTGTACATGGGAGATATTTGTTTACCAAGAATTTGTGTAAGAGTATTTTTCCCATTGGGAAACCTTTTGAGTTATTTCTTCAATTGATCATTAGACATTTTTAATTCACTGTTTTCTTTTAGAATTTGAGAATTCTTGTCCTTTTCAGTAGTAATTTCAGACATAATATTTACAGTGAGAGAATGTTGTCTCTTTAAAGATTTATATTTATCTTTCAACTCATTGCATGTCTCTTCCATCATGTTACAATATTCAAATATTTCATCACTTTTCATATTTTCAGAACCAATTTCTTCTCCAGAATAGTAATAATTGTGTACATTAGAATCTAATGTAACCTCATATGTTTTTGTCATAAAAAAAATATTTTACATGTCATATCTCTCATCATGAGACGATGATGATTCACTAGAGCTATGTTCAGAGGCACTCCAGGTGGCCTTCATAGCTTTCTTATACTTCTTGTCTCTATTTTCATACTTGTTTTTGTATTTTAATTTTGGATAGTCAGCTTTGACATGTCCTCTCCTCTTAAATTCATAGCAGACAATCCCCTATGATTTGTCATTTCTTTTCTAGTCTTTTTTATAGTTTCCCTAGTTATCATATATTCCTTTATAATTGGGATTCCTGGAGAAATTATTCTTTCTATATAATTTATTGAATCTTCTGACTAGTTGTACCATCTCTCCATCACTATCTGATGTTGATTCATCATTACTGGAGCTTTCAAAAGAGGCTATAACCTTCTCTTTTTCCTTATTATTAGAGGTAGTAGTCTTATCATGTCTTAGTGGATCACCGGATTAGGTTTGCATGCGGCTCAGACGGCCTGTCGAAGTCGATCCGGCTCTGGTTCATTCTGGAGCGGCCAGGCTCCGCATTTGGCATGATTCTGGTGATGTTTGGTGACAGATTTGAGTGGTCTGGAGGGGGGAGGTAATGGTTTCTGGAGATTTTGTGATGTTTTTGTAGGTTTTAAGGTTTGGTTATGTTCTTATTTGGTTCGTTTAGCTATGATTTTTGTGATCTGCTAGTTTTCTTGTTCATCTGAGTTGGATTTGGGGATGCACTATTCATCTGGTGTTGGTTTTGGGATGTGGACAATGGTGGTGGTGGTTTGAATGGTTTGACATTACGGTTGAGTTTTGTGATTTTTTTCTGTGGTTTAAATCTGTTGGAAAGGAGATGTACCTGGACTTGACCACATGAATCGGGCCTTAGAGGTGATTCCAGAGCTCGTTTTTCATCATTGTAGTGCTTTATAGAATTGGATGTTTGAGAGGGTATGGCGCCAGCCATTGGATCGGGCCTGTTCTTTGACACTGGACACTTGCTTGTCGTTCAGCTTTGCAATGATGAAGAGCTTTACTATGATTTTATGCTGGGGAGGGGTGCTTCATGTTGTCTGTTTGGTCTGTCTCTCATGACCTTTAGGTGTGATTTTTTTTAAGTTCATGATGTCTATTTGGGTTCTCCCCCTTCTTCCTTTAAAAGGGGTATTTCTTATAATAAAAAAATATTAAGGCCTTCGGGCCGTTGGATGGAGAGGTAGTAGTCTTGAATGCTAAATATTTTCTATTAGGTTCATCCCCATCTTCCTTGTTGACTTTAAACTCTTCTTCATACATTATTAGTTTTCAAATGAGTTCATTGATAGGTAGTTTTTTGATTTCACATGATTCTATAATAAAGATAGAAGTTTGTCTCCATCTATCTAGTAAGCATATGAGAATCCTAAAAAAAATCGTTGGTAGTAACACCTCATCCCAGAGAGATCATAGTGATCAACATTTCATTAAACCTGAGATACATGTTTGGAATAGGATCACCATACATCATCTTAATGTTATCATATTTAATGGTATATATATTAATTCTCATTTCTTTAACCCTAGAGGTTCTTTTATCTGAAACAAATAATGTGTCCCAAATTTCAGGGGTTGTTTTACATACAAAAATTCTGTTAAACTCTTCATCTCCTAAAGAACGGTATAAGGCATTCATGGAATTGAAATTTTTTTTATAAGTAGTCTTAGTTGGGTCATCCAATGTAGCTCTAGAAGTAGTAGGAATATTATATTCATCTATAATTGATGACAAAAATTCAAAACCTATACTTTCTAAGTGAATTTTCATTTTAATTTTTCATTGTGCATAGTTGGTTCCATTAAAGAATGGAGGTCTGTTGGTAGCAACACCTTCCATCCTATTTTCCATAATAAAATTTTAGAAAATGATTTTAAAGGGATAAAAATTTAGTATTAACAGAAATTTTAAGATCATTGAAATACAACTAAAATCACAGTTGAAAAGTTTGAAAAATCATTCAAAACTAAAAATTAAAAATCTTATGATACCAAATTTTGGCCAGAGTAGGACACTCAAGAGGAGGTTGAATTGAGTTTCAATTAAAATTTCTATTAAAAATAATAATTTTTAATTCCCCCAAATTTAAAATTTTGTTGACCAGTTATCCAGTAATGAATTTTAAGAGATTTACTGTTCGATTAATTTCTAAAAATAGTGATTAGTTCTCAGTTGTATCAATTTGATAATTCATACAAATTTTGAAAATAACCTAATAACTCAATACTTTTATAAACACTTTCTAAGACTAACTATCAGAGTTCAATTTAGTTTTTTGAAATATGTGATAAAACAGAGTGAAACTAAAAGTAAAAACACATGAAAAATGAAACAATAGGTTCGGTCTCAAGAAGAGACCAATTCCTCTCCACTTGGTGATCACCTTCCACCAAGAATTTTAAATTAATAAATAGTTTTATCAACACCCTAGATTGGTGTTCCCAACAGCACACAGGCTGTCTAGGTCACAATACCTCTACCATAGTTCTTCGTGGGTACAAACTACCAGGTCACACAAGGAACTCTTCTACACTTATCCATGGGAGTAAAAAGATGTAAGAAAGTATGAGTGTAAGGATATTTTGTATAATTGAGTTTTATATAGGAGATAGTGTGTTCTTTATAGATATATACACACACTGCTCAAAAGTATGTAAAAATGCACACAACTGAGAAAATAAATATAAGAAAGAATTTAGAAGGCTTTGTGTGTCCTGAGATGCAGCTCTGGACTCTTCATATGTAGATAAGGTGAGGTTTGAGTTCTCTTTTGGATACTGACATAAAAACATAGTGTCGTATTCCAGCTTTCAGGTACATGTAATGTCCTGCAAGTATATTGATCGCATAGTGATTCACTATTCAATTCCACCCTTACACCGCTGTTTTAAACTAATTTTGTAATGAATATTAAAAATATAATAATAAATTTAACTTCATTTTTTATTCAATTAATTTATGTTTATCCCTGTTAAAAAGCTAAATTATACTTGTTTTGATATTTTCATTGAAGGTGTACGTGATTTGGAGGCCCGAAGATCATCCGAAGAAAAATGGGCAAAAATGAATGGCATCCCATGGACACATGTCCACTGTTTTGAACAGTACATGAAATCTGTGCATCAAAATGGGATTAAATTTTGTGGTTAGGTCCAAAATTTAATAATATATATTTATTTTCAAATAACCCAATCCTGATTCGGCATCTAAGGGGACCATCCCTACTGATCTGTCCAAGCCACCGAATATTCACAAAGTCAAAAGTGGAGTTATGTAATATGTCAATATCTCAAGTTTTGATTGTCCAAATGATTCCAAACATTTGGTGGTGATATTAAAAAGATGGGGATACAACTTTCCACTTTTTTTAAAAAGGATATTCGACTTTCTTGTAACTGAAATCCATCCACCAAGTGGTTTATCAAAATCTGGGTGCCCAAAACCACTTCCTATTTTGGCTAAAAAAAGTAACCTTGGGCACCCCATTGTTAAGTTCAGACAGAAGTGAAGCTCTGCCATTTTGGATTCTGATGTACATGGATTTTTACATGTATTTTAATTTTTTTTAACTTAGTTTTAATTAATTAGTTTAAACATTTTTTAATATTTTTTAGTATTTTTGTAGGTTTATAGGAATTTAGTTATTTTGGATAATTTTTAGTTAATTTATATATTGATATTTGTATTTTAGTATTTTTATTAGTTTATATTAATTTTATATATTAGTATTAGTTTCATTAACATTTCTCTTGATTATTATTATTATTATTATTATTTTAAGTTAATAAGAATTTTATATATTTAATTATGTTATTATTATCTTATTAACATTTAACAATTTTTGTTTATTTTATTTTGAATTTTGAATTTTTTTCATTTCCCCCCTTACTTCCCTCACCCGCTGCCCCCCCTTGACCCGCTCTCCCCTCACATAAGAACTGTTGTATTTTTACCGCAACCCAGTCGGGAACATACCACTTGTGTCCCTAGGTAGTTTGAGCACCTGATTCTTGTTCTGGATTTCTTTAATCCTTGATCTCATGACTTAGATGATTGCTGATATTATTTCATGCTTCGAGAATGTTTTTCAAAAACTTGAATATTTTTGAGACACTTATTTGCACTCATTCTCATCTGTGCTGTCCAACATTATATTTCCATACCCGTGAGGACTCTAATCCATTTCAAAATCATCTCTTATTTCTCTTTTTCTTGAGGGAATCTCAACCATGTTTTGTCTTCTAGAACTTGCCATGTTTTTCCATCAAAGCGATAGGAATTTTTGAAAGCTGCACTAAAATGATCGAGGCATCTGTTTGATATTTTAGCCCCGTTGACCCACTGAGCCACCCTTACATTTTCTCCATCGTATAACCCTTAGAAGCCATGAAGAAGCCTCTTAGGATGAGCCCAAGCTGATACCCTTCCATACCAATTTCTTGAATTTTTGCATGATTATTTCAATCTAAGTGTGGGGGAGAGAGACTTACTCATGGAGAGGGTTCTTCGAGGGGCAGTGAGTCATTTGATGTACATGGATTAACATTATTCCATCCTGATCATTGAGTTCTTTTTCACAGTAGCGACATTCATTTCATATTATTTTGATATAGGAATATAGAACCCTTTTCAGTTCCAACAATGAGTACATTGGTGGTCATTACGCGGTAACCCTCGACTTTGGGAATACCTATTAAAGTGATGATCCATTACTCCAGGAACTAGAGAGTTTTCTATATGACCTACCTTCATTGAGATGTTACCGCATATACGCTGCTTGTGTACCATTCTTTGGGATTATTGTCTGACACCTATTCCATGGGGTTTTTGAGTTGATACTCACCAGTTTTTCCTGACCATATTATGTGAGTGAGCTGTGTCATAAAAAAAAACGAGATCGAAACATTGGCTTATCATATGCTTGGGGACAAGCAGTGTTTTAAGTGTGGGGGGAACGAGAGTTTGAGGGAGACATTTGGATTGACTTATCATGCATTTATTTCAAGATTCAACCCTCCTTTTTACCAAAAAGATGTCAAATTTTTTTTTTTAAAACCCACCGTCCCACAGCTTCAGAAACATTTGAACCTCATGTAAAGTCCTTGAGATTGGTGCATCCTTTTAATTTCCACTAGTGGAGATGTGAAATTCATGGCAAGCCTATGGTAAGCCTGCATGTGTATGAGAACTGAGAAAAACTTTGATCAAATGTTTTTGAGAGATGAGAGTGACGGTGAGGTAGGTCACATGATGAATTAGTGCACGTACTTGTTTTGAAAAAAAAATGCAAGTGAAAGAAAAATTATTTTTGGAAACTGAAGTTTTAAATGAGGCATGATATATTATGAGGAAAGAGATTGACAAATTTTGAACTTGAAATGTTGATGTTTTGATCTGTCTGCGGCCACTTGTGTTCTCTTTCTGATTATTTTGCCCAGGAGTGCAAAAGTTTAAGTGTGGGGGATTTGATGTACATGGATTTTTACATGTATTTTAATTTTTTTTAACTTAGTTTTAATTAATTAGTTTAAACATTTTTTAATATTTTTTAGTATTTTTGTAGGTTTATAGTAATTTAGTGATTTTGGATAATTTTTAGTTAATTTATATATTGATATTAGTATTTTAGTATTTTTATTAGTTTATATTAATTTTATATATTAGTATTAGTTTCATTAACATTTCTCTTGATTATTATTATTATTATTATTATTTTTAAGTTAATTAGAATTTTATATATTTAATTATGTTATTATTATCTTATTAACATTTAACAATTTTTGTTTATTTTATTTTGAATTTTGAATTTTTTTCGTTTCCCCCCTTACTTCCCTCACCCGCTGCCCCCCCTTGACCTGCTCTCCCCTTACCCCGTTCTTTTTTTTTTCTCCACCCGCCGCACTCCCATCCGGGCGGCTCCACTATTTTCTCGGGCCGAACTTCTCCTCTCCAGCGGCTCATCACCCTGATACACCCATCTCCCGGCCCTCCTCTCCTATCTAAGCCACCACCCCCTCCTTCCCTTTTCTCACGCTGGACCCTCTCCGCCACCCTCTTCCCTTCCACCCACGGCGCGCCCCCATCTGGCCGCTCTCCACGCCGCCGCTCGACCTCCCGGCCACCTCCCCTCCTTTCACCCACACCCGCACTCCCCCTGGCCGACTCCCCCTCCATCCCGCACTCTTCTTTTTTTTTCCAGCCCCCCTCATCTCCCCACGGCAGCGCCTCCCGGCCGCTGCTCCACTCTCCTCCCCTTACCCAACGGAGCCGCCACCCTCATCTCCCCCTGGAGCCGCCACCCTAATCTCCGGCCGGACTCCCCGAAAAGAGAACCCTACCTGGCCGACTCCCCCTCCTGGCCGCACTCCAGCTCCCCGCGCGCCACCCAGCTCCTCACCCCGCTCGGCCGCCACCCTCCTGTCCGCCACTCTCTCTCTTTTATTTTCTTTGCAGTGCACCGGTCACCGCCATCCGAGGAGTCGACCAGCAGCCGACCAGCAGCCGCGCACCGCTTACCGCTACCCAAGGAGCCGACCAGCAGCCGCGCACCGCTCACCGCTCATATCCTCAGTTCCGGTGGTCGCATAGTTGGTGCGCGACGTCATCACGTGCCGAGGGTTGCTACGTGCGGTGGAAATAGAGACGGACATGATCATTTCTTCGGTAACGCAGTGTTAATCCACATGACATATCATTTTACTGCGTTTATTCTTTTTATTGTGATGTCGGGGTAATTTTATTAGTGTCGGGATGTTAGTTGATTAATTAAAATTACTGCGCATGCCATGCAAGATATTGTTTGATGATTAATTGTAAATTAAATTTATTTTAATTGAATGTTTACCTATTTAATTAATTTTGCACTGAATTAATTGCTGAAATTGAAACTGACCATTTTAATTATAAGTCGACGCGGCGGTCCGAGAAGGTAAACCGCGTTGACTGATGGTAGGTGCAAATTAGTGACACAACTTTGTGAGAAACGGGTTGTGTCATTTCGCCGTGTAGTTCGGGGCTTGAACGAGTTTTCTAATTTATTTATGACACCAGAGAACGGGACTTTAAATAAAATTGGGAAATTAAAATTGAGCATCTAAAAAATGCACATATTTTTGGAACTGGCGATAACTAAACAGGATAAATATTTAATCACATAAAGAATATTTTGCATGTCTGCGTGATAATTGAATTATGATACCAACATCCCCGACACATTTTGTTGACTTAGAATCCATCATAATTTCCGTTTGAAATTTTCTTTTTATCTTTTTTCTTCTCACCTTTTAGTTTAAATATAAAAAAAAGAGAAAACTCAAAAATAGGAATTCCCTCAAACCTTGTCCATCTAAACATTGTCCAACGAAATATTTTTAGTGGACTAGATTCCGTGCTCTCTGTGGTTCGACCCTGCTCGCCACTTTTACAGTAGCCAGTTGGTTATATATTTAATTATGTTATTATTATCTTATTAACATTTAACAATTTTTGTTTATTTTATTTTGAATTTTGAATTTTTTTCGTTTCCCCCCTTACTTCCCTCACCCGATGCCCCCCCTTGACCCGCTCTCCCCACACCCCGTTCCTTTTTTTTCTCCACCCGCCGCACTCCCATCCGGGCGGCTCCACTATTTTCTCGGGCCGAACTTCTCCTCGCCAGCGGCTCATCACCCTGATACACCCATCTCCCGGCCCTCCTCTCCTATCTAAGCCGCCACCCCCTCCTTCCCTTTTCTCACGCTGGACCCTCTCCGCCACCCTCTTCCCTTCCACCCACGGCGCGCCCCCATCTGGCCGCTCTCCACGCCGCCGCTCGACCTCCCGGCCGCCTCCCCTCCTTTCACCCACACCCGCACTCCCCCTGGCCGACTCCCCCTCCATCCCGCACTCTTCTTCCATTTTTTTTTCCAGCCCCCCTCATCTCCCCACGGCAGCGCCTCCCGGCCGCTGCTCCACTCTCCTCCCCTTACCCAACGGAGCCGCCACCCTCATCTCCCCCTGGAACCGCCACCCTAATCTCCGGCTGGACTCCCCGAAAAGAGAACCCTACCTGGCCGACTCCCCCTCCTGGCCGCACTCCAGCTCCCCGCGCGCCACCCAGCTCCTCACCCCGCTCGGCCGCCACCCTCCTGTCCGCCACTCTCTCTCTTTTATTTTCATTGCAGTGCACCGGTCACAGCCATCCGAGGAGTCGACCAGCAGCCGACCAGCAGCCGCGCACCACTTACCGCTACCCAAGGAGCCGACCAGCAGCCACGCACCGCTCACCGCTCATATCCTCAGTTCCGGTGGTCGCATAGTTGGTGCGCGACGTCATCATGTGCCGAGGGTTGCTACGCGCGGTGGAAATAGAGACGGACACGATCATTTCTTCGGTAATGTAGTGTTAATCCACATGACATATCATTTTACTGCGTTTATTCTTTTTATTGTGATGTCGGGGTAATTTTATTAGTGTCGGGATGTTAGTTGATTAATTAAAATTACTGCGCATGCCATGCAAGATATTGTTTGATGATTAATTGTCAATTAAATTTATTTTAATTGAATGTTTACCTATTTAATTAATTTTGCACTGAATTAATTGCTGAAATTGAGACTGGCCATTTTAATTATAAGTCGACGCGGCGGTCCGAGAAGGTAAACCGCGTTGACTGATGGTAGGTGAAAATTAGTGACACAACTTTGTGAGAAACGGGTTGTGTCATTTCGCCGTGTAGTTCGGGGCTTGAACAAGTTTTCTAATTTATTTATGACACCAGAGAACGGGACTTTAAATAAAATTGGGAAATTAAAATTGAGCATCTAAAAAATGCACATATTTTTGGAACTGGCGATAACTAAACAGGATAAATATTTAATCACATAAAGAATATTTTGCATGTCTGCGTGATAATTGAATTATGATACCAACATCCCCGACACATTTTGTTGACTTAGAATCCATCATCATTTCCGTTTGCAATTTTCTTTTTATCTTTTGTCTTCTCACCTTTTAGTTTAAATAAAAAAAAAGAGAAAACTCAAAAATAGGAATTCCCTCAAACCTTGTCCATCTAAACATTGTCCAACGAAATATTTTTAGTAGACTAGATTCCGTGCTCTCTGTGGTTCGACCCTGCTCGCCACTTTTACAGTAGCCAGTTGGTTATAAAATTCGCAAATTTGCACGCGTTGCGACGCGCGTGTCAAATTTCTGGCGCCGTTGCCGGGGAGCACGCGCACGTCTAGCATTAAGAAAATTTCAAGTAGACCTTGCTTTAGGCACTGTTCGCCTAAATGGTGAACACTCGTACTTCTGATCCGTCAAAGAATGACACACCCCTTGATCCACAACTTGAACATCAAAGAAAGGTAAAAGAACAAGTCGGTACCTCAGCTGCAAACGCAATGCATCCACCTGCGGAAAGCGTTGAAACTCATATTCTGACACTTCCTAGTGGACAAGTCCATCCACTTTTCCAAAACCGTCTCGATAATCAACGACCTCGGACTACTATGAGACAGGAGTTGCGACCCAACACAGTCGGAATAAGCTCAGGTATAACACGACCCAGAATTCAAGCAACGCACTTTGAATTGAAGCCGTCCACGATCAACCTGCTCCAACAACATGCACAGTTTCATGGATTGAGCAGCGAAGACCCTTATATGCATGTGAACAGATTTCTTGAAGTCTGTGACACATTTAAATATAACGGAGTAACGGATGATGCGTTGATCCTACGACTGTTTCCATTTTCGTTGCAAGGGAAAGCAAAGGACTGGTTGGAGAGTCTCGACCCCGAAACAGTTTTCACATGGGAAGTGTTGAGAAGAAAATTCCTTGATCGATATTACACAACAGCTCAATCTTTGAAAAACAAGAGAGACCTCGACTCCTTTTGTCAAAGTGAATACGAATCGTTAGGAGAAGCTTGGGAAAGATTCAAGTCCATGTTAAGACGTTGCCCCCATCATGGGATGAAGTTGGAAAACCAGCTGCAAGCTTTCTACTATGGACTTCAATCCGAGAGTAAGTCTGCCATCAACACAGCTACTAGAAACGCGTTCATGGAAATGGATCCGGAGGACCTGTACATATTTATTCAAAACATGGCCGAACACAGTTTCCAGTGGCCAGAAGATTTTTCAAGACGAAAGGCAGGAGTGCATCACGTTGATACTCAAACATTCATGGCTGCACAATTTGAAGCTCTCAACAAGAGGATTGACAACTTGTCAATAAACCTGCCTAAGCCAGTCCATGTTGTTCAAGCTGAACATTGTCCACACTGTGGTGGCCCTCATGATTATCCCATGTGTCCATATAACACATCTGAGACTAAGATGTCTGAAGCTAACTTTGTCAGCTACAACAAAGGAAATTATGGAAACAACTACAACACAAACTAGCAAGGAAATAACCAAAATCAAGGTTGGAAGGAGCCATCAACTACTCAACCAATAAACCAGAATGTGGGTCCACCTGGATTTCCTGCTCAATATTCCTTCAGACCCGCCATGCAATCGCAAGAGCAAGGATATCAACAGAAATACCGACCCCCATTTCAGCAACAACAACAAAATAAGGAGCAAAAGCAAACAGACTTGTCCCCTCCTGCAATGCAAGGACAACAAGATTGGGGAGCAACTATTGCTAAACTAATGATGTCCAATCAATCAAGGTTTGAGTTACAAGAGATTGCAACTCAAAATTTGCAAGCAACAACTCAAAATTTGCAGACGAACACCCAAAACCTGCAGGCTTCCATGCGTAACATTGAAAATTAAGTCGGTCAGATAGCCGCACAAATGCAGAACTGACAACAAGGAACACTACCGGGAAGCACAAGAGTCAACCCAAGAGAAGAAGCAAAAGCCATCACATTGCGAAGTGGCACACAGTTACCAGAGCACCAAAAGCCTGATGTTCAACCAACAGATGAGACGCCTATACCTTCCACTGAAAATGGAGACTCAACAAACAAAGCAATCCAACTTGAACCCAAAGGGGAAGAAGATCCAAACAACCTTGCAAAGAATGAAAAGGCAAGAAAGGAGAAGGAAAATGAGGCACTCAACGAAAGAGCGAAAGCCCACATACCACCTCCTCCATTTCCACAAAGACTGAAGCAAAGGAAATTGGATGCTCAATTTTCAAAATTCATGGAGATGTTCAAAAAGCTTCAAATAAATATTCCTTTTGCGGAAGCCATCACACAAATGCCCCACTATGCCAAATTTCTCAAAGAACTTCTGTCAAAAAGAAGAAAATTAGATGATGTGGGAACGGTCATAATGCACGAGGAATGTTCAGAAGTCATACCCAGATCCATACCTCCAAAACTAAGAGACCCTGGGAGTTTCACTATTCCTTGAAATATTGGAGGATGTCAATTCGGAAGAGCTTTGTGCGACCTCGGAGCTAGTGTCAATCTCATGCCGTCTGGAATCCTTGAAGAACTGGGCATCACCGAATTAAAGCCAACGAGAGTCGCCTTGCAAATGGCTGACCGATCAGTGAAGCATCCTCGAGGGATTCTAGAGGACGTTCTTGTCAAGGTTGATAAATATTACTTCCCTGCTGACTTCATTGTCCTCGATATGGAAGAAGATAAGGACGTCCCACTCATTCTCGGGAGACCCTTCTTGGCGACATGCAGAGCACTGGTTGATGTCCAAGAGGGAAAGTTAATTTTTAGAATTGGGGACGAGAACATAACATTTGATGTCCTAAAGGCCATGGAAAAACCATCTGTAGCAGACTGTCATTTCCTGGATACGATTGAAGAATGGGATGAGTTTGCAAGCGATGTGTTGGACCTCGCAGATTTGCACAAAGAAAATAAAGAGTTCACTGAATCAATCGAGGAAGTGGAATTCATCAGGAATATAGTCGAGCCTTTAGATAGACATGAATTCACTTCACTTACTCCATCACTTGAAAAGCCTCCAACACTTGAGCTTAAACCTCTTCCATCAAACCTGAGATATAGCTACTTGGGAGATTTAAACACCTTACCAGTCATCATAAATGCCAATCTTTCGAGTGAACAAGAGAGAAAATTGCTCAATGTCCTGTCACAAAGGAAACCAGCAATAGGTTGGACGATTTCTGATCTAAAAGGTATAAGTCCTGCCATCTGTACTCACAGAATACATATGGAAGATAATTCAAAACCCTGCAGGCAACCACAACGACGCTTGACACCTCCCATGAAAGAAGTAGTCAAGAAAGAAGTCATCAAACTTCTTGATGCCGGTTTAATTTTTCCAATCTCCGATAGTCAGTGGGTTAGCCCGTTGCAAGTGGTACCTAAAAAGGGTGGAACCACAGTGGTTGAGAATGATAAAGGAGAATTGATAACCACAAGAACAGTGACTGGATGGAGAGTGTGCGTCGACTATCGGAAATTGAATGATGCCACTAGAAAGGATCACTTCCCATTACCCTTTATTGATCAAATCCTTGAACGATTGGCAGGACGAGATTACTACTGTTTTCTGGATGGATACTCGGGCTATAATCAAATAGCAGTGACACCATAGGATCAAGAGAAAAGCACGTTCACTTGTCCATATGGTACATTTGCTTATAGGCGAATGCCTTTTGGAATGTGTAATGCTCCAGCCACATTTCAACGATGCATGATGGCAATATTCCATGACATGATTGAAGAGTTCTTGGAAATTTTCATGGATGACTTCTCAGTGTATGGAAATTCTTTTGATGACTATCTAGAACATTTGGATAAGGTTTTGGCAAGATGCGAAGAAAAGAATCTGGTACTTAATTGGGAAAAGTCACACTTCATGGTCCAAAGTGGAATAGTCTTAGGCCATCAAATTTCAAAGAAAGGAATTGAAGTTGACTCCGCAAAGATCAGTACAATCTCTGAGTTACCCATGCCTTCTTCAGTTCGTTCCATTCGAGGTTTTCTTGGGCACGTTGGATTCTATAGACGCTTCATCAAGGATTTCTCTGTTATTGCCCGACCCCTTACGAATCTGTTGGGAAAAGATGTCACGTTCCACTTCAGCCCTGAATGTCAGGAAGCATTTAAATTATTAAGGCAGCGTTTGGTTGAAGCCCCAATAATGATTTCACCTGATTGGGAGCAACCATTCGAGTTAATGTGTGATGCTAGTGACTGGGCAGTTGGAGCTGCCTTGGGGCAAAGAAAAGAAAAGATCTTTAGGCCAATCTACTATGCTAGCCGAACTTTGAATGAGGCCCAACATAACTACACAACAACTGAAAAAGAGCTGCTAGTAGTTGTTTTTGCCTTTGATAAATTTCGATCCCATCTGTTGTTCTCAAAAGTCACTATCTATACGGATCATGCGGCACTTCGGTATCTAATGGCCAAGAAAGATGCAAAACCGAGACTCATTCGATGGATACTGTTACTTCAGGAATTTGAAATTGAAGTCAAGGACAAAAAGGGAACAGAGAACGTCGTTGCTGATCATTTATCACGCCTCGACCATGACACAAGTGAAATCAATGTCGAACTAATCACTGAAACATTTCCTGACGAACAACTCTATGCCATTGAGACAATCACACCTTGGTATGCTGATTTCGTGAACTACTTAGCTTCAGGTGTGATACATCCAGATTTATCAAAGGAACAGAGGAAAAGATTTCTGAATGAATCATGACATTACTACTGGGATGATCCTTTACTTTTCAAAGACTGTGCGGATGGAATGATAAGAAGATGCATCCCTGAAGAAGAAGTGGAGAGTGTTTTGAACTTATGCCATACTGGAGAAGCTGGAGGACACCATGGGATTCATCGAACAATCAGCAAGGTGTTACAATGTGGTTTGTACTGGCCGACCATGAATCGTGATATTCGTGAATTCGTCATGAATTGTGACAAATGCCAAAGAACCGGGGGTATAAGCTGGAAGCGCGAAATGCCACAACACTCAATCATGGGAATTGAAATTTTTGACATATGGGGAATTGACTTCATGGGTCCTTTTCCTAAATCTTTTGGGAAATCCTATATCCTTGTCTGTGTGGACTATGTGTCAAAATGGGTGGAAGCTGAGGCATTCTCGGAAAATACTGCTCGAGTCGTCATTAAATTTTTGAAGCAACACATTTTTACCCGGTTCGGAATTCCAAGGCTCATCATCAGTGACCGTGGTACCCACTTCAATAATGCGTTGTTTCAAAAGCTAATGACTCGCCATGGATGTCACCACTACATGAGCACCCCATACCATCCACAGACCAATGGCCAAGCTGAGGTTTCAAACCGAGAAATTAAGGGTATTTTGGAGAAAACTGTAAGTACATCTAGGAAAGATTGGGTCACCAAACTTGATGATGCACTATGGGCCTACAGAACTGCCTACAAGACACCCATTAAAATGTCCCCATATAGGTTGGTCTTTGGGAAAACCTGCCACTTACCTGTAGAATTGGAACATAAAGCTTATTGGGCTGTGAAGAAACTGAATTTTGATCTCAAAACTGCCCAAGAGAAGCGTTTTCTACAAATGAATGAACTGGATGAGATGAGGAGAGAAGCATATGAAAATGCTTTGATTTACAAAGAGAAAACTCGAGCCTGGCATGACAAACGGATCCAACAAAGAAATTTTTCAACAGGCGACAAAGTTCTCCTCTTCAACTCACGACTTCGAATCATGGCTGGAAAACTCAAGACGAAGTGGTCAGGTCCTTACACCGTCACAATTGTTTATCCACATGGTGCTGTCGAAATTTCTGATGGGAAGATGCCCCCATTCAAAGTAAATGGTCAACGCCTTAAACTTTACCACACTTCGGATAAAATAGGCATCATTGAAGAACTACAATTGCAATGAGAAGTTATCCGTCTGGCTGAAGACGTAAAACTTAGCGCTGATCGGGAGGCAACCCGACTGCTTCTTCATTCTTTGATCTTTGTTTTCTTACTCTATCTCTATCTCTCTATCTGCTTTGTGAATGCAGCTAAAAAGAAAAATGTCTAGCTCTTCTGATTCTTCTGTGGTCATCGATGCGCTTGTTCCGTCTCCCTCTGACTTAGTACGACGGATAACTCAGGAGCTGGCTGATATCGAGCGCCGGCTTGAGGAACTTTCACTGGAGATTCGTGCTCAGCATCCAGCACCACCACAAAGAGCACAGATTCCGTTCCTCCCTCACCAGCTTCACGCTCACTTTGCTCCGGAGGTGGTTAATCCCACCAAGCGTCCCCGTGAGATCGAGGACACAGCCACTAGTTCTCGTAAGAGGCAGAGGAATTCTGAGCCGATGGACCAAGACGATTGAACATTGTCCATCCGTCTGGCTGAAGACGTAAAACTTAGCGCTTCCTGGGAGACAACCCATGTTCCAGTTTCATTCCCCCCCCTTCTCCTTTTACCTGTTCTAATTTGTTTGAAAAAATAAAAATAAAATAAAACATGGCATGTGTGATTTTTCTTTTAGGTCCTCCTGATATCTGTATGTACCTGTCACTCTTCTGCATATCTGCTTCTATTTAGATGATTCTTGGTGTTATCTTTATGATATGATGCGGGTATGTGTTGTCCATATGTAGATTTTACAGGTACATCATTTCTGGAACTTCATCGGATACAGGCAGCCTCTCCGCATCTATCTGCACTTACACAGGGAAGTGTTTTAATTTTCGCCATATTTTCTGCTTCCAAAAACACCATGTGAAAAAAAAAACTAACACTCCAGTCATTCATGAACCCACATAAGAACTGTTGTATTTTTACCGCAACCCAGTCGGGAACATACCACTTGTGTCCCTAGGCAGTTTGAGCACCTGATTCTTGTTCTGGATTTCTTTAATCCTTGATCTCATGACTTATATGATTGCTGATATTATTTCATGCTTCGAGAATGTTTTTCAAAAACTTGAATATTTTTGAGACACTTATTTGAACTCATTCTCATCTGTGTTGTCCAACATTATATTTCCATACCCGTGAGGACTCTAATCCATTTCAAAATCATCTCTTATTTCTCTTTTTCTTGAGGGAATCTCAACCATGTTTTGTCTTCTAGAACTTGCCATGTTTTTCCATCAAAGCGATAGGAATTTTTGAAAGCTGCACTAAAATGATCGAGGCATCTGTTTGATATTTTAGCCCCGTTGACCCACTGAGCCACCCTTACATTTTCTCCGTCGTATAACCCTTAGAAGCCATGAAGAAGCCTCTTAGGATGAGCCCAAGCTGATACCCTTCCATACCAATTTCTTGAATTTTTGCATGATTATTTCAATCTAAGTGTGGGGGAGAGAGACTTACTCATGGAGAGGGTTCTTCGAGGGGCAGTGAGTCATTTGATGTACATGGATTAACATTATTCCATCCTGATCATTGAGTTCTTTTTCACAGTAGCGACATTCATTTCATATTATTTTGATATAGGAATATAGAACCCTTTTCAGTTCCAACAATGAGTACATTGGTGGTCATTACGCGGTAACCCTCGACTTTGGGAATACCTATTAAAGTGATGATCCATTACTCCAGGAACTAGAGAGTTTTCTATATGACCTACCTTCATTGAGATGTTACCGCATATACGCTGCTTGTGTACCATTCTTTGGGATTATTGTCTGACACCTATTCCATGGGGTTTTTGAGTTGATACTCACCAGTTTTTCCTGACCATATTATGTGAGTGAGCTGTGTCATAAAAAAAAACGAGAGCGAAACATTGGCTTATCATATGCTTGGGGACAAGCAGTGTTTTAAGTGTGGGGGGAACGAGATTTTGAGGGAGACATTTGGATTGACTTATCATGCATTTATTTCAAGATTCAACCCTCCTTTTTACCAAAAAGATGTCAAATTTTTTTTTTTAAAACCCACCGTCCCACAGCTTCAGAAACATTTGAACCTCATGTAAAGTCCTTGAGATTGGTGCATTCTTTTAATTTCCACTAGTGGAGATGTGAAATTCATGGCAAGCCTATGGTAAGCCTGCATGTGTATGAGAACTGAGAAAAACTTTGATCAAATGTTTTTGAGAGATGAGAGTGATGGTGAGGTAGGTCACATGATGAATGAGTGCACGTACTTGTTTTGAAAAAAAAATGCAAGTGAAAGAAAAATTATTTTTGGAAACTGAAGTTTTAAATGAGGCATGATATATTATGAGGAAAGAGATTGACAAATTTTGAACTTGTAATGTTGATTTTTTGATCTGTCTGTGGCCACTTGTGTTCTCTTTCTGATTATTTTGCCCAGGAGTGCAAAAGTTTAAGTGTGGGGGATTTGATGTACATGGATTTTTACATGTATTTTAATTTTTTTTAACTTAGTTTTAATTAATTAGTTTAAACATTTTTTAATATTTTTTAGTATTTTTGTAGGTTTATAGTAATTTAGTTATTTTGGATAATTTTTAGTTAATTTATATATTGATATTAGTATTTTAGTATTTTTATTAGTTTATATTAATTTTATATATTAGTATTAGTTTCATTAACATTTCTCTTGATTATTATTATTATTATTTTATTTTTTTTAAGTTAATTAGAATTTTATATATTTAATTATGTTATTATTATCTTATTAACATTTAACAATTTTTGTTTATTTTATTTTGAATTTTGAATTTTTTTCGTTTCCCCCCTTACTTCCCTCACCCGCTGCCCCCCCTTGACCCGCTCTCCCCTCACCCCGTTCCTTTTTTTTCTCCACCCGCCGCACTCCCATCCGGGCGGCTCCACTATTTTCTCGGGCCGAACTTCTCCTCGCCAGTGGCTCATCACCCTGATACACCCATCTCCCGGCCCTCCTCTCCTATCTAAGCCGCCACCCCCTCCTTCCCTTTTCTCACGCTGGACCCTCTCCGCCACCCTCTTCCCTTCCACCCACGGCGCGCCCCCATCTGGCCGCTCTCCACGCCGCCGCTCGACCTCCCGGCCGCCTCCCCTCCTTTCACCCACACCCACACTCCCCCTGGCCGACTCCCCCTCCATCCCGCACTCTTCTTCCATTTTTTTTTCCAGCCCCCCTCATCTCCCCACGGCAGCGCCTCCCGGTCGCTGCTCCACTCTCCTCCCCTTACCCAACGGAGCCGCCACCCTCATCTCCCCCTGGAGCCGCCACCCTAATCTCCATCCGGACTCCCCGAAAAGAGAACCCTACCTGGCCGACTCCCCCTCCTGGCCGCACTCCAGCTCCCCGCGCGCCACCCAGCTCCTCACCCCGCTCGGCCGCCACCCTCCTGTCCGCCACTCTCTCTCTTTTATTTTCTTTGCAGTGCACCGGTCACCGCCATCCGAGGAGTCGACCAGCAGTCGACCAGCAGCCGCGCACCGCTTACCGCTACCCAAGGAGCCGACCAGCAGTCGCGCACCGCTCACCTCTCATATCCTCAGTTCCGGTGGTCGCATAGTTGGTGCGCGACGTCATCACGTGCCGAGGGTTGCTACGCGCGGTGGAAATAGAGACGGACATGATCATTTCTTCGGTAACGCAGTGTTAATCCACATGACATATCATTTTACTGCGTTTATTCTTTTTATTGTGATGTCGGGGTAATTTTATTAGTGTCGGGATGTTAGTTGATTAATTAAAATTATTGCGCATGCCATGCAAGATATTGTTTGATGATTAATTGTCAATTAAATTTATTTTAATTGAATGTTTACCTATTTAATTAATTTTGCACTGAATTAATTGCTGAAATTGAAACTGTCCATTTTAATTATAAGTCGACACGGCGGTCCGAGAAGGTAAACCGCGTTGACTGATGGTAGGTGCAAATTAGTGACACAACTTTGTGAGAAACGGGTTGTGTCATTTCGCCGTGTAGTTCGGGGCTTGAACGAGTTTTCTAATTTATTTATGACACCAGAGAACAGGACTTTAAATAAAATTGGGAAATTAAAATTGAGCATCTAAAAAATGCACATATTTTTGGAACTGGCGATAACTAAACAGGATAAATATTTAATCACATAAAGAATATTTTGCATGTCTGCGTGATAATTGAATTATGATACCAACATCCCCGACACATTTTGTTGACTTAGAATCCATCATCATTTCCGTTTGCAATTTTCTTTTTATCTTTTGTCTTCTCACCTTTTAGTTTAAATAAAAAAAAAGAGAAAACTCAAAAATAGGAATTCCCTCAAACCTTGTCCATCTAAACATTGTCCAACAAAATATTTTTAGTGGACTAGATTCCGTGCTCTCTGTGGTTCGACCCTGCTCGCCACTTTTACAGTAGCCAGTTGGTTATAAAATTCGCAAATTTGCACGCGTTGCGACGCGCGTGTCAGATTCCTAGAGGAGTATCCTCCTCATCCTATAAGTTCTGGAGTCCCCTATCCTTATAGGAGGGTCAAGAATGAAGAAGTGGTTCCACCCGAGCAACCTCATCCTCCCGATGTTGAGCTAAACGGTGGGTGTTCATTGTGAGGGAGCTCTACACATGTAAAGGGAGTTACTAAACATTTAATACTATTGGTTTCATGTATTTTGGGTTTGAGAATATTTCTTTTAGAATTATCTTACTTTGATTTATCTTTGTTTTATTTAATCGAATGAAATGCTCTTTACTTTTAACCGATCGGTGTGAAGTTTTGAGTGCGTGACTTGTGTTGTTCTAATTGGACATCACAAGAATCCTTTTCTTCCCCACTTATTTGAGATTTCAATTTTTTGGAAGATATTATACCATTCAGGAGATCTTGACCTTTTTTATATGATTGTTATGTCAAGGTTTGGCTCAACGTTCTTTGATATAAGAGCTTGGAAAGTAATCGGGATTCCGATTGATTTCAACCAATGAATTACATCAAACCTTAATTAATATCCAAGAAAAATGAGCTTTAAATATGTGCAGTGGACTCACAATGAACCCTTTTATCTCATAATTAATAAAAACCACCTTTTCTTTCCAACTGTTAAACTATTTAATTAAGTCATTTCATCTTAAATTTTTTTTAAAAACCATCCCCTATTTAAGTACTTCTTATTAAAAAAGCACACACTAAACCCACTAACACTCTCTGAGAAATGAACTAGGGTATTCCCTAGACTATAAATCAACCTTAAAATCATAATAAATTTTCCACGTCCTGACAACGCGGTCAAATTTTGGCGCTGTTTCCAGGGAGCGCTTTGGTTTTTAGTGTGTTTTTTATAATGTTTTTATAATTTTTGTGACTATTTATTTGTTTTCTCTTATACCTTTACAATACTTTTTTGTTATGATCTATTTGTTGTGTAGGTTTGGTGCACGACTCATTCTACTCTGAGAGATTTATCACCTTTTGAACCCAAATCAGATAGGACCCTATGTCAATGACACCAAGACACACAAGACAACACTTTAATGAAGGACACATCACACTTTGAAATTCTTCCTCACCCTTCATCTTCTTCTGGAACTAAAATTTATGTACATGGATTTCACATGTATTTGTATAATTTTCTAACTTAGTTTTAATTAATTAGTTTAACCATTTTTTATAATTTTAGTTTATTTTTGTAGTTTTGTAGTAGTTTAGATATATTGATAATTTTTAGTTAATCTATATACTTATATTAGTGATTTAGTATTTTTATTAGTTATATTAATTTTATATATTATATTAAACACTATATTATTATTATTAGTGTCTCTAATTTTAGTTTATTCTATTTTATTAATTTTTATTAGTTTGTATATTTGTATATTTTAATTTGAAATTAACATTTTTTGTTTTATTTTTTTATTCCCCCTAATTACCCACGCCTACCCCACCTACCCTTGACCCATTCCTCCCCCCTACCCACCTCACCCCTCCCCACCCCACACTTCCTCTCTCCAATACCATCCCCCATTTTGACTCGCTCCCCTTTCCCCCATTCCCTCGCCAACCCCCCCCCCTCTCTCCAATCCCACTCCCCTTATTATCCCCACGCCTCCCCCTTCTCTTGCTAGACCCACCGCCCCATCCTCTACACTTCAACAGCCTCCCCTCTCCTCACCCACTCCCCACCCATTCGGCCCTCCATCTCCCCTTCTCCCCTCTCACCCACCTAATCCCAGCCAGTGCCCCCCCCTTACCCGCTGCTATGCCCCACTTCCCCCTACTCCCCAGGACCCGCCGCCGCACTCTACCTCTCCCCCTCCCCTGTAAACCCACCACTCTCCTCTCCCCTCAGATACCTAGAACCCTCCTCACCTCCCTCGCCCCTCTCGGCCACTCCCGCTCACCCCATCTTCCCCCTGTTAGACAGGTGAAAAACAGGCCACCATCAACATCGACATCCACCACTGCACAACACAACAATAGGCGACCAGACGTTCACTATTCTTGAAGCGCAATAGTGGTTTGAGTGCGTCATCAATGTACATGGAAGTTTGTTTGAGGTTTCATATATTGACGTCACACGGCGAGAGTGAGCGCAGATCAGATCATTTTTTCAACCGTGTGGTGGTTTGATTCGGGTGTGGCGTCAGCGAATGCACAGAGTGGAGTGATAATTATTATTTTTCAATCATTGAAGGCATCTTGCAGTGACCACAACAACGACACGAGAACATTGATATCTTCATTTTATTATTTTATGTGTTGTGTCATCGCGATGGTTGGGTAATTTCATTTGTGTTAGAGTTGTGAAAAATGTGATGGTGAATCCATGTCTTTAATTTATTCATATGTTTGATTTCCTTTTGAATTAATTTAAATTTGATTTTTATTTAAAAAAAATAAAAATAAAAATAAATAAAAAATGGTGTGGCTGCTAGGATTAGGTGGGTGAGAGGGGAGCATGGGGGGAAGTGGGGTGTTGCAGCGAGAAAGGGGGGTGAGGGGAGCAGCGGGTCTACAGGGGAGGGGGAGAGGTAGAACACTAAAATAACTAACATCAAAACTAAAATAAACTTGTATAACATGGATGAAAATAGTATAACACTAAAAGGACTAACCTAACCTGATGTTTATATTCATCCCACATACATTCAATTACAAGGAGAGACACCCAATTTTGAACTAAAATATGGTTTAATTCATCTATTACCAAGATTCCATGGACTTTCGGGAGATGATCCACAGAAGCACTTAATAGAATTTTATACTGTTTTTTCAACATTAAAATCTTCTAATGTGGATGAGTTACAATTAAAGCTTAGAGCATTCCCATTTTATTTAGAAGACACTGCGAAAGATTGGTTGTACTATGTTAATTCACCAGTAAGAGGTTGGGGAGACACAAAACGCATTTTTCTTGAAAAATATTTCCCATCCTCTTGAACAACAACAATGGATGGAAATATGTGGTATAAGACAATCTCAAGGGGAAACACTTCATGAATATTGGGAAATATTTAAAATATTATGTTCAATTTTCTCACACCACCAAATAAGTGACCAACTTTTAATACAATAATTTTTTAAAGGTTTAATCCCAATTAATAGAAATATGATTGATGTTTCTACAGGTGGTTCGCAGGTAGATAAGACCCCAATTGCTGCAAGGACCTTAATTGATAACATGGCACAAAACACTCAAAATTTTGGTTCAAGGTCCAATGGATCCATTTGAGGTGTCCATGAGGTGAAAATTACTGAATTTGAGAAGAAGGTGGACACGAAGTTTGAGGAGGTAAGTACCCTTCTATGAAAAATTTCTCTCTCCTATAGAAATATCAATCTCCTCCTCCCATACATTGTCAAATCTGATCTTCTGACACCCATTATTCTAACCAATGACCCCAATTGAGATAAACTTCTGAGAGTTCTGTGGAAATATTCCCAGGACGCACCTATAACCAACCCTTTAGGAAAGAACCATACTATTCATCCAACTCTGGTTGGAATGAAAACCAATCTTATAGGCAAGGGGGTATTCAAACCAACCTCAATAACCATGGAACCAACATGGTCAGAGTAGTTATCCACCACCACCACCCAAAAAACCTCAACCACCCCAAAGGCCTTTCCAACAAATACCTCCAAAACTTGAGCCTAACATAGAAGATATTATGAAACAAATGGATGACAACAATCCCCAATTCCAAAAAACCACCCAAGAATCCATTCAAGACCAAAAAACCCAATTAGGACAACTAGATAACTCAGTGGGTGAAATACAAAATCACGGGTTGGGTAAACAACCGTCTCAACCATTTTTCAACCATAGAGATAAAGGAAATGTTAGTTCCATTTCTCTTAGGAGTGGAACAAAACTTAAAAACCAAATGAATCCCCCATTAGAGTCATCCCCTCCTAAGGAAACTTTCATCCCAACCATTGAAAATGTACCAAATGTTGAAAAACCGTGTCTTGAGAGAAGCCCTTCCAAATGAAAGAGTGTGTATGTCAATGAGTCTCATATCCCAACCATTCCTCTTCGATTTCCTTAAAGGCCTACCCAAAATAGGAAACAAAAGGAAACTTAAATAGATAAGGAAATATTGTAAACATTCAAAAAAGTGTAGGTAAACATCCCCTTGATTGATGCTGTGAAACAAATTCCAAGATATAAATAGTTTTTGAAGCAGATGTGTAAACACCGAAGGGGACTTCATGGAAATGAAAAGGTGAGCTTGGGGAGGAATTTATCTTCATTGATAGATCCATCACATCTTACCAAGTGCAATGATCCTGTGACATTCTCGATTCCGTGCACCATAGGGGAGTATTCTTTTTCTAATGATGTGATTGATTTAGGTGATTCTATAAATGTGATGCCTCACTCCATTTACTCTACATTGTAGATTGGGTAACTGAAGCCCGCTGGAATTATTGTTCAACTGGCTAACTGGAGTACCACACACCCCTCTGGTGTGTTAGAATATGTTCTTGTGAGGGTTCAAATTTTAATATTTCTAGCTGACTTTTATGTGCTTAAAATGGAGGATGATAGGATGAATGGAAATGCCTCGAATATATTGGGGATTCCCTTATTGAAAAATACCAAGACCATAATTAATGTCCACAATGGTACGTTATCTATGGAATTTTGTGGTTACATAGTCCATTTAAATATCCTTGATGCCATGAAGTATCTCTAAGAAGAGCATTCTTCTCTCTCTATTAATTCTATAGATGTACGCCCTTCCATTGAAAAAACTTCATTTAATTACCCTAATCCCCTTTCTAAGTTTTTTTCATTGATAAAAATGCTATGAAATGATTCATGCATTGATTTTTGTAGTGGTCTATAAAACTATCATGCATGTTCATTGATTGATGATATCTTGAACACTGAGGATTCACTGACCATCGATGATACTGCTAAGCTTGAAAAAGATCATTCCTCATTCGAGGATGATACCATTGAGTAGTTATATGTGATTAATGATCTCTATATTTCACAAACACTCCCATCAATCCAAAATAAACCTAAATTGGAACTTAAACAACTGCCTCAAGATTTGAAATATTCATATCTTGAGAATGGAAACAAGTTTCCCGTCATCATTGCTAGTTCACTCCCTCCTAAGCATGAATTGAGACTGATTGAACTTTTGAGGGAGTATAGACAATCATTAGGAAGGATACTTGAGAACATTTATGGTATTATCCCATCAACTTGTACACATCATATTTTATTAAATGATGAGGCTAAACTAGTGAGGCAAGCACAATGTTGACTAAACCCAAACCTCCTAGAAGTTATAAAAAATGAGGCAACAAAATTATGGGCTGCTGGAATCATTTACCCCATCTCAGACTGCCATTGGGTCAATCCCATTCAAGTATTTCCTAAAAAAACTGGCCTTAAAGTAATCAAAAATAAAAATAATGAATTGGCTCCAACTGGTGTGCAGAATAGTTGGCGTGTCTACATAGACTATCACCGATTAAACCAACAAACTTGGATGTACCATTTCTCTTTTCCATCCATTGACCATATTCTAGAGAGGCTAGAGGGTAAGTCCCACTACTATTTCCATGATGGGTATTCTGGATACATTTAGATTCAAATTGCACCTGAGGATTAGGAAAATACAACCTTCACTTTCCCCTTTGGAACATTTCCATATAGGAGGATTCCATTTGGTCTTTGCAATGCTCCAGGTACTTTCCAACAATTAATGGTTAGTATTTTTTCCTATTACCTGGAGAATTGTATGGAAGTATTCATGGATGATTTCAATTTTTATGGATCTTCTTTTGATGAATGTCTGAGTAGTCTCACTTTACTCCTATGTCACTGTATTGAAAAGAATCTTGTATTAACTTATGAGAAATACTATTTCATGGTGTGACAAGGTATAGTTTTGGGGAATGTCATTTATGGAGATGGTATCCAAGTAGATAAATCAAAATTGGATGTCATTTCTTCACTACTATTCCCCAAAAATGTATAATATGTGCGGTCTTTCCTAGGTCATGCTGGATTTTACCGTTGTTTCATTTGTGACTTTAGTAAAATTGCACTCCCCCTCTCCTGATTACTCCAAAAAGAAAAAGAATTTGTTTTTGATAATGAATGTGAGGAAGCTTTTAATAAGTTAAAATAGAGTCTCACGTCACCCCTGGTAATCCAAAAACCTTGGTGGGATTTACCATTTGAGCTCATGTGTGAGGCCTCTAACTATGCAGTTGGGGCGGTTTTGTCACAAAGGGTCAACTGAGCTCCACATATCATAGCCTATGCCTCATGTACTTTGGACCCTGCCCAAGAAAACTACACCACAACTGAAAAAGAATACATTTCCATTGTGTTTGACTTAAAAAAATTCTGGTCATACCTTTTGGGGTCCAAAGTCATTGTGTTCTCAGACCATGCAGCCCTCCGGTATCTCCTTAAGAAACTGGAAGCTAAACCACATCTCATTCATTGGATGCTCCTCCTTCAAGAATTAAATCTAGAAATTAGAGATAAAAATAGAGCATAGAATTTGGTGGATAACCATATCAGTAAGATTCCCCCATCCTTGGACATTGAATCATCCCCCTGTATTCCTATAAATGATTTGTTTCCTGATGAGAAATTTTATCAAGTGTAAGATGTTATTCCTTGGTATGCCAAAATTGTAAATTATTTGGTAGCATCTTGAATTCCTACTAATTTCAACAAAAACCAAGCATGTCGTCTAAAACATGAGTCTCGTTGGAACATTTGGGATAACCCCTACCTTTGGATCACCTATAGTGATCAAGTCCTTATGTGTTGTATTCCTGATAGTGAGCTTCAGTCTATCCTTAGATACTAACATACTCTTGCTTGTGAGGCCCACTTTGGTCCCCAACGGAATGCTCTTAAATCCTTGATTCTGGTCTCTTTTGTCCAACACTTTTTTGGTATGCCCATGATTTTTGTAAATCTGTTCCTCATTGTCAAAGAATGTGTAATGTCTCTACAAGAAATGAAATCCCCAAAAACCATTTATCTTTCATTTCATTTTTTAAGTTTGGGGTATTGACTTTATGGGGACATTTCAAAATTCCATTGGCAACTTTTACTTTTTTCTGGTATTTGGTTACATGTCAAAATGGGTAGTGTCACGAGCTACAAGTACTGATGATTCTAAGGTAGTTGTAGAATTTTTGAGAACCCCAATTTTCTGTAGGTTTGGTTTACCTAGGTTCAATATCAGTGACCAGGGTTCTCATTTCTACAACCGAACAATGAAATCACTTTTGCGCCGGTATGGGGTCGGTCATTGAGTGTCTACTGCATATCACCCACAGACCAATGGTTAAGTCGAGGTGTCAAATAGAGAGGTAAAACAAATTTTTTAAAAAACGATTCAACCCAATAGAAAAGATTCAAGTCTTCAACTTGATGATTCATTATGTGCCTACTATACTACTTTCAAAACTCCTATGAGAATGTCACCATATATTCTTGTGTTTGGAAAGATTTTTCACCTCCCTATTGATATTGAGAACCAGGCCTACTATGTCATCAAACAATGCAATTCTAATATTTCTGGTGCAGGTGTCCAAAAGAATTTGAAGATTCAGAAGTTGGAGGAAATGAGAAGAGATTCATATGAAAACTCAAGGATTTATAAGGAGTGAACCAAGGCTGGCCATGGCCCTCTTATCGTTCATCATCAGTTCCACATTGGGAAGAAGTTCATCCTTTACAATGCAAGGCTGAATTTGCATCTAGGTAAGCTTCGTTCCTACTGGTTTGGACCATACACTATTACTAATGTCTCTCCATTTGGTGTTGTCTAGGTTCAAAATAAATAATCCAAGAAAACCTTCACTGTAAATGGGTAGCAGTTGAAGTACTTCCATGAATCCATTCCAGAGTCCTCGGTGGAATAATTCCATGTTCAAGAAGTAGTCTATGAATGACACTTACAAGGTTTTATCATTCCTTCCCACATTATCTTTTATTACAGTGAGGGCGATGCACATTCTAGGTGTGGGGGTGGATACATTTCTGGGTTCATTAGGATTTCCATTGTCTTTATTCTTTATTTCCTGTGTTTATTAGGATTTCCATTGTCTTTCTTCTTTATTTCCTGGGTTCATTAGGATTTCCATTGTCTTTCATCATTATTCCCTTTTTTTCATTCTTTATGGTATTTTCATTTTCTCCCCATAAAAATTTTCATCAAGCATTTGGTGACCACAAAGAGGGTAAAGTAAAAATACCATAAAAAAGGAAAAAAAATATATTTTTCTTAACATCAGGGAGTTATTTTTAGTGAATTGGTTTTCTGTCAATGATATAAATGGTTGTATCGATGTGGAACCTTTGAGATGATTGATTCCCCTTGTTTAAGTAGTTTTTGGGAAAACCATGTCACTAATATCTCAACCCATTTTTGCACCAAATCACAAAGTGTGAATATTTCTTACATAATATAATGTAAATATATGTTAAGTTAATATTTGTCATCTTTAAATGATATTTCCATACGTTCATTCCTTATCTGATCTGTTTCATTACTGTACCAGATTGACCAATGTGTGTGTACATAATGTACAACTATTGTAAGCCCTCAAAAAAATGGGTTGTGTCATGGGAAGGTCAAAATACCACTCCTCTACAACCTTTGATCTTGTTATAACTATTGAAATTAGTGTCGTGAGGAGATCAAACAAGGGTTGAGAGATGAGTGTGAGATTTGTTTCAGATGAAACTTCTAAAAAATATGACAACCCTTCTTTTATTACAAACTTAAACATGATTTATTACATAAAACTTCACTTGATACAACAAAAAAGGTCAATAGGTTTAGTGTCTTTGGGGATTAGGATCATTACATAAAAACTTAAAACATGAAATACAACATCTTTATTGAAAACTTCCTTTACATGACCACTACATTCCCTCATACTTAGCATTGCATGGGATAACCTGAGAATATGAATAAGAAAAGGGTGATCTATAAAGCCCAGTAAGGTAGTACACATGGAATAACATGAGGAGTACAATACATGTTAGACAATAGGAATATCAATAGAGAATAAAAGAAACATGAATATAAAGGCATGATAAAGAATGATAATCATAACATGGAAATGTGGCAACAACACTTAACATGGAATTAGCATGAGCCAAGTCTCATTACACATGGAGGATGAGTAAATCCCCATTGCACATAAAGCACGAGTAAACCCTCATTGAACTTGAATTAACATGAGTCAACACTTATTGCACATGACGTATCATGATACTATACTTTACCCAATGCATTGGAGTGCTATAAGGGTGCACCCTTCTTAAACATTTCATTTCATGCATAAGTGTGCCATATGGATCATAAAACATGGATTCATAAAACATAATCATTTATTCCATGATAAAAGAATGTGGAATTCATACATGAAACTTTATAATCAATAAGTAAATGTGCATAAAGTTGAATAACCTTGATGGAGAAATGGGCATGGTATTCACTACACAATGGCATTGGCTTAGAAAATCGGTGTTATTTCGGCAGCGTAACAGCGTGACATAAGAATTTATAAAAATGGTTGATGATAGAGAAAGGGGTTCCTCATCATATTTACATGTAATAGATAGTAAGGAGTTTATATAGATACATGTACCAACAATTGTAATGGAATTTATATTCATGATACAAAAGTATTTCTTGAATGTAAATGAGGAGAGAGAAGTTCCTTTAGGAATTTCGGCATAGTAACGGGTGTACATGGGAGGAATTTGATGAGATATAAAGGGGTATCCCATAATTAAAACATAAATAGGACATTATTAGGGAGGTGAAAAACTATACCCCAACATTCATAATTGAAATTAAAAGGGCAAAACAACTTAAAGAAAATTGGACAAAAATGAGAAAGGAAGAAAAAACCTTACTTGGAAGTGTGCTTCCAAAGGCTAGAGAGAGGCTTGAGAGAGGCTTCTTGGGAGATTAGGGCACCATGTGAGGATTATAGAGAGACTAGGGCATAGGTTGGACGAACTCCAAGGGCTTTGAGTGAGGAGGAAGTGGGAGATTGGGTGGGTTTATATAGGAAAGGTGAGGGAATTCTTTATTATTTAGGTTTGGGTCCCCTTACATTAAATTAATCCAAACCACAAACCATACCATGGTTTTTGTCCATGGTTTTTGGAAAGGGGAATAGGAAAACAATATTTTATAAGGCCAATGTCCGAAATTCTTAAAATATTAGGGTTTCTTATGTGGAGGTGAATCACACTCCCATGGAAATTAATTTAAAAAGGTAAGGTGTTGAATAAGTATTGAGGGGTCCATTAATGCTTTCAAAAGTAAGTCAAATAAACCCAAAATCACATTATTTTAATGGTAAAACATATATTGGCCGAACATAAAGATTATAGTATTTTATTTCATCACTATTGGGTCATTATGATGTCATAAAACACATTATATATTTAAACGGTATTTAATTTTTACCCAAAAATGTGACTGTCTCAGAAAATTATGAAAAATTCACCGTTGGATAATTTTGACATAATGATTCCAGAAATAACATTTATTTTATCTAAATAATTTTCTAAATATGTTAATTTTCACTTTTAAAATAAAAACCGACATTTATCGAAAATTCACGGGTTTTGACAAAAATGGCTTTCAAACCTTAATAAAAATTTTAATTCCATTCATAAAATTATAAGATCATTTATATTTAATAAAAATTAATTTAATAATAATATTATTATTTTATTAAAATATTATTTAATTCAAAAATCCCTTAATTTAATAAAATATATTTCTTAATTAAATAATAACTAAAAACACCATTTGTACTTTAAAAAGTACTTACAATGTATCAAAAATTACTAGAAATTATATTCATTATTATATAAAAAAATAATGTTCATGAACATAGTACTACTTATTTGTTACATAACCCCTTGAAACAGCTGCATAAGACCTAAGGGTAAGGTGTGCGATGGTGAAAGACTCTTGGGGTGTCTCGGATAACATCGCTCGAGTGGTAATTTCAATCAACTTCCACTTTTCCCGTAGACGGTCATGTTCGAGCTTGACATGATGAAGCTCATCTTGGGCTTGGTCAAGAGAGAAGCCCAAAGATGCCACCTCTTTTCTGAGCTCCGACAAATGGGCTTCGTATGGGGCAATTCTACTGGATGAGGCCACTGCTTCCTTTGTCTGAGTAAATTGGATTTGTTAAAGTCCTATATTTATACTAATAATGTGATCACTGTTCAACATCTATATTAGAAACGGTCAAAATTCTTAACATAAAACCAAAGAAGTTGACATTTTATATAAACATAAAGAGACATTTAATTAGATCAAGAGGGATTTCCATTAATAAATCTTTGGGTCGTTACAATATCCCCCCCCTTAAGAAATTTCGCCCTCAAAATTTTCCTTTTCCCACACTAAAACAAATGTGGGTAACTCAGCTTCATCATATCCTCCGATTCCCAAGTCGCTTCTTCAAACTTGTGGTTTTTCCACAACACCTTGATGAGGGGCATTGTCTTATTTCGTAGAACTTTTTCTCTACGATCTAAGATCTTCACTGGTTTCTCCTCAAAAGAAAGATCATCTTCCAATTGTACTACCTCAGAAGAGAGTACATGTGAAGGGTCTGGTATGTACTTTCTTAAGAGGGATACATGAAAGACATCAAGTACTTTGGCCATGGAAGGTGGAAGTGCTAGTCGATAGGCCACAGCCACGACACGATCAAGAATCTCGAAGGGGCCGATGTACCTTGGACTTAACTTCCCTTTCATTCCAAACCTCATGACCTTCTTCCATGGAGATATGCGTAGAAACACCATGTCTCCAACTTTAAACTCAATCTCTCGTCGACGATTATCTGCATAACTCTTATGTTGACTCTGGGCTGCCTTGATATGATGCTAAATGGTTTTCACCTTCTCCACCATTTCTTCGACCATTTCTGGTCCAAGCAGCTTACGTTCACCGACCTCATCCCAACATGCTGATGTTCTACACCTTTTCCCATACAGGACTTCATATGGTGCCATTTGGATGCTCAAGTGGAAACTATTATTATAAGAGAACTCAACCAGAGGAAGATGTTGATCCAATCCTCCTTTAAAGTCCATTGAGCACGCTCTCAACATATCCTCAAGTGTTTGGATAGTCCACTCGGATTGGCCATCAGTTTGAGGATGATAGGACGTACTGAAGTTCAATTCAGTATTCAGAGCATGTTGAAGACTCTTCCAAAACTTAGAGGTGAATCTTGGATCTCGGTCAGACACAATAGATAGTGGTACTCCATGAAACCTTACCACTTCCCTGATATATATTTGTTCCAGTTGATCCAAAGAGAAATCCTCCCGAATAGTAATGAAGTGTGCAGTCTTTGTAAGACGATCCACAACAACCTAGATTGCATTGTTTCCTTTGGATGTCCTTGGAAGTTTGGTGACAAAGTCCATGGTGATGTTCTCCCATTTCCATTCTGGTATGGGCAATGGTTGCATCATCCCCTTAGACTTCTGCCTCTCTGCCTTCACTTGCTGACACACCAGGCACTTTGATGTATATTCAGCGATCTCCTTCTTCATATTATCCCACCAAATGTTTTCTCGGAGATCTTAATACATCTTTGTGCTCCCTGAGTGAATAGAGAAATTTGAACTATGTGCATCATCCAAAAGTTCCTTCTTTAGCTCCAGACTTGATGGAACACATATTCTTTTCCCAAACCGTACAATTCATTCTTCATTAACATTAAACGCTGAGGATTTCTCTTTTTTGATAGATTCCACTTTTTCCTGAATTCCCACATCATCCTTTTGAGCATCCTTTAACCTTTCCAAAAGAGATGTCTAAGCAATCATTTGTGAAAGGATTGATGATGTTCCCTTCTTTATGATTCCCACGTCCACCTTCATCAAGTCTAAGAAGATTGGATCCTTCTCAATTCTCATCATTGATAGAATTGTTGGGTCCTTTATACTTAGGGCATCTTCCACCTTGTTCACTTTCCCTAGGTGGTAATGGATTGAACATTCATAATCCTTGATGATCTCTATCCATATTCTCTGGCGCATATTAATCTCTTTCTGTGTGAATATATATTTAAGACTCTTGTGATCAGTATATATCTCACATTTCTCTCCATAGAGATAATGCCGCCAGATTTTCAAAGCAAAGATCACCGCCGCCAACTCCAGATCATGTGTTGGATAGTTTTTCTCATGGATTTTCAACTGCCTTAAGGCATAGGATATAAATTTATCCTTCTGCATTAGTACACAGCCTAATCCCTTCTTTGAAGCATCACTGAAAACAACAAAAAGTTCCCCACTTGTAGGTAAAGTGAGCATGGGCGCAGTGATAAGCCTCCTTTTAAACTCCTTGATGCTTTCTTCGCATTCATCACTCCAAGAAATCTTTACTCCCTTTCGAGTTATATTGGTAAGAGGATTGGACAATCATGAGAAATTTTTCACAAATCATCCATAATATCTAGATAACCCCAAGAAGCTACGGATATCCATTACCTATGTTGGCCCCGTCCATCCCTCAATTGCATCTGTTTTGGATGGGTCCACAGATATCCCATTACTTGTGATGATATGGCCCAAGAATGAGACCTCCTTCAACCAGAACTCACACTTGTTGTACTTTTCATAGAGCTTCTCCTTGCGCAAAGTCTCTAGTACAGTTTTTAAATGCTCCTCATGATCCTCCTTGGTTTTGGAGTATATTAGAATATCATCTATAAAGACTACCAAAAATTTGTCAAGGTAATATCTAAAGACTCTATTCATCAAGTCCATGAATATTGCTGGAGCATTGGTGAGTCCTAAAGGCATTACTATGAATTCATAGTGCTCGTATCTTGTACGAAAAGTAGTTTTGGGGACATCTTCCTTCTTCACCCTTACTTGATAATATCCTGACTGCAAATCCACCTTGGAGAAGTATTGTGATCCACACAACTGATCGAACAAGTCATCAATTATTGGGAGAGGATACTTGTTCTTTATCCAGATTTTGTTAAGTTCATGATAATCGATGCAAATCCGCATTGACCTATCCTTCTTCTTGACGAAGAGGACTGGTGCACACCATGGTGAAGCACTTGGGCGTATAAACCCTTTATCCAGATTCTCATGTAGTTGTTTCTTAAGCTCTTCAAGCTCAACAACAGCCATTCAATATGGAGTCTTGGATATTGGTAAATCCTTGGGTATAAGTTCAATTGAGAATTCAACATCTCTTCTAGGAGGAAGACCAGGCAGTTCCTCGGGAAACACTTCAGCGAATTCCCTCACAATAGGCATTTCTTCAAGGATGGTTTCTTCCTTGGACTCAATCATTTGATCCAGATATGCATGCTCATAGGGAATTTATATCCATGCTTGAGATGATAGAGTTAAAGGAGATTCATCTTCCTCCTGACACTTGTAAAGAATCGGGGGTCGATTCTCCATATGGAGTGTGATTTCCCTCTCTCGACAATTTATGTTGGCTCTATATAAGGAAATCCAATCCATGCCAAGAATTTCATCAAATTCCACCAGAGGGTTTATGACGAGTTTCTCTGGGAAATTCAATCCACAGACTATAACAGGGGAGGACTTATATTCATGGGATGCAATGATTGCCCCATTTTCCATACTCACTGACATCTTTACATCCATGATTTGTGGTGGTGCTGGGATTGTTCTACTAAACTTTCGAGATATAAAAGAATGTGTAGAACCTGAATCAAAAAGTATGTTCACTATTCTTGAATAAATAACTAGCGTACCTGTCACTACTTCATTTTTAGGGTTCAATTTGGTAGAAGTGATGGAAAAAGCTCTTCCTTGCTGCCTTGGAGGTTGTTGGTTGTCTCCAAAAACACTTGGATTAGGGAACTGATTTTCAAAATGACCTGGTTCTTTGCATTTGTATCATTGAACAACATGTTGAGGTTCAAACGGAACATTCCTCTCCTCTGTCGCAGCTGCAGGTCTTTCTTGTCGATAGTTAACAGCTAGGTGCCCTTCTCTTCCACACCCGAAGCTTTTTCTCGTCCCCTTAATGCAATTTCCAGGGTTCTTCTTTCTGCACTTTTGGCAAGTGGGGTGCTGGATCTTCTTAGCACCGTTGGATTTATCCATCGGACCACCAACATTGAATTCCACCTTACGCTTCTTGTCCCCATGATACCCCTGTGATTCCCTGATCTCCATTTTGACCTTGAGGGAAAATCGAACAAATTTCCTCAAAGTTTTCGAAGTCACGGATTGCTAATGCATTCTGTAGGCTAGGCTTCAACCCACCAAATAAGCGGTCAACTTTGCATTCTAGGGTAACGAAAAATCCGGAAGCGTATCGTGCAAGACTTGTGAAGTTTTCCTCATACGCTCCAACAGATTTTTCATCTTTTTGCTTGAGGGAAAAGAATTCCCTTTCCATCTTAATCCGGATGTTGCACGGAAAATATTTATCAAAAAACATCTTCTAGAAATCCTTCCATTCCAATGCCTCGATCTCCTCCCCAAGCTTCGTATTTTTTATCAACGTCCACCATTGATCATCTTCACCCTCCATATGATAAGCCACCAGGAGAACCTTCTCTTGTTCAGAACATTAAAGGATAGAGAAGATCTTTTCAATGGAGTTGATCCATTGTTCAATGATCGTGGGATCAGATGATCCACTAAAAGTAGGAGGCCTTTGTCTCATGAAGCTCTTGATAGCGACTTGTTCTTTCTTAGGGGGGGTTGAACATTCCTCTTGACCCATGTTTCTATTCAAAACTTGAGTTATCTGAGAGATAAGCATGACAAAGTTCACGATTCCCACTCCCATTGGATTGGGCATCTCATTAGTACAGTCATCACACTAATCTTCACAACGGTTGTTAGCCCGAGTCCACCTATTACCGGCCATTGGCTGGAATAAAAGGAATGTTAGGGGTAACACATAAAGGGTAATCCAAAGACAAAAGTTGATGAATTATAAATAAACTTTTATTTCCTTAACTCATGAGTCTATAGGCTTCAATCTAGGCTTTTCATGATCTACTTTCCAACATATATTCTAAGGGGCATTTTTTTTTAATTCCCTTAATAAGGGTTCATACTAAGATTGTGAATTTATCAAAACATATCCCCTGGGAGTGTCATAACCAAGAGTGCGGGAAGGCTCGTTGTCGTGCACCAGTTCCTGTTCAAGTCTAGCTCAAAGCGGTGTTTTCGGGTTTTACCCCTAGGATACATCTGTGCTAGAGCCACCTCTACCTGCTCGTATCCAGACATTGATGTATTTGTTTGATAAACCACTTACTCAGTACTTACCAAAACTTAGGGATGTTTTTATTATACTTAGTCTTGTTTCTAAGGCTTTACTAGGGTTTTCTAATCCTGATCCCAAAAATAACTAAACCTATCCTTTGATACCAACTATGACAACCCTGCTTTTATTACAAACTTAAATATGATTTATTACATAAAACTTCACTTGATACAATAAATAATATCGAGTGGTTTAGTGTCTTTGGGTCTTAGTATCATTACATAAAAACTTAAAACATGAAATACAACATCTTTATTGAAAACTTCTTTTACATGACCACTATATTCCCTCGTACTTAGCATTGCATGGGATAACCTGAGGACATGCATAAGAAAAGGGTGAGCTATAAAGCCCAGTAAGGGAGTACACATGGAATAACATGAGGAGTACAATACATGTTAGACAATAGGCATATCAATAGAGCATAAAAAAACATAAAAAAAAAGGCATGATAAAGCATGATAATCATAACATGGAAATGTGGCAACAACACTTAACATGGAATTAGCATGAGCCAAGGCTCATTGCACATGGAGCATGAGTAAATACTCATTGCACATAAATCACGAGTAAACCCTCATTGCACTTGAATTAGCATGATTCAACACTCATTTCACATGACGTATCATGATACTATACTTTATCCAATGCATTGGAGTGCTATAAGGGCGCACCCTTCATAAACATTTCATTTCATGTATAAGTGTGCCACATGGATCATAAAACATGGATTCATAAAACATAATAATTTATTCCACGATAAAAGAATGTGGAATTCATACATGAAACTTTATAATCAATAAGTAAATGTGCATAAATTTGAATACCCTTGATTGAGAAATGGTCATGGTATTCACTACACAATGGTATTGGCTTAGAAAATCGGTGCAATTTTGGCAGCGTAACGGCGTGACATAAGAATTCATAAAAATGGTTTATGAGAGAAAAATGGGTTCCACATAATATTTAAATGTAATGGAAAGTAAGGAGGTCATATAGATACATGTCCCAACAATTGTAATGGAATTTAGATTCATGATACAAAATTATTGCTTGAATGTAAATGAGGAGAGATAAGTTCCTTTCGGAATTTTGGCATAGTAACGGGTGTACATGGGAGGAATTTAATGAGATAGAAAGGGGTCTAACATAATTAAAACATAAAAATGGAAGTATGAGAGAGGTTAAAAACCATACCCCAACATTCATAATTGAAATTAAAAGGGAAAAACAACTTAAAGAAAATTGGACAAAAATGAGAAAGGAAGAAAAAACCCTTACTTGGAAGTGTGCTTCCAAAGGCTAGAGAGTGGCTTGTGAGAGGCTTATTGGGAGATTGTGAAACCTTGGGAGGATTATAGAGATAGTAGGGCAGAGGTTGGACGAACTCCAAGGGCTTTTAGTGAGGAGGAAGTGGGAGCTTGTGTGGATTTATAAAGGAAAGGTGGGGGAATTCTTTATTATTTAGGTTTGGGTCCCCTTACATTAAATTAATCCAAACCACAAACCATCCCATGGTTTTTGCCCATGGTTTTTGGAAAAGGTAAGAGGAAAAAAATATTTTATAATTCCAAAGTCCGAACTTCTTAAAATATTAGGTTTGCTTATGTGGAGGTGAGTCACACTCCCATGGAAATTAATTTAAAAAGGCAAGGTGTTGAATAAGTCTTGAGGGGTCCATTAATGCTTTGAAAAGTAAGTCAAACAAACCCAAAATCAAATTATTTTAATGGTAAAACATATATTGTCTGAACATAAAGATTATAGTATTTTATTTCATCACTATTGGGTCATTATAATGTCATAAAACATATTATATATTTAAACGGTATTTAATTTTTACCCAAAAATTTGACTGTCTCGGAAAGTTATGAAAAATTCACCATTGGATAATTTCAAAGTACTGATTCCAGAAATAACATTTATTTTATCTAAATAATTTTATAAATATGTTAATTTTTACTTTTAAAATAAAAACCGACATTTATCGAAAATTCACGGGTTTTGACATAAATGGCTTTCAAACCTTAATAAAAATTTTAATTGCATTCATAAAATTATAGGATCATTTATATTTAATAAAAATTAATTTAATAATAATATTATTATTTTATTAAAATATTATTTAATTCAAAAATCCCTTAAATTAATAAAATATATTTCTTAATTAAATAATAACTAAAAACCCCATTTGTACTTTAAAAACTATTTACAATGTATCAAAAATGACTAGAAATTATATTCATTATTATATACAAAAAAATGTACATGAACATAGTACTAATTATTTGTTACATAACCCCTTAAAACAGCCGCATAATACCTAAGGGTAAGGTGTGCGATGGTGACAGACTCTTGGGGTGGTTCGGATAACATCACTCGAGTGATAATTTCAATCAACTTCCACTTTTCTTATAGACGGTTACGTTCAAGCTTGACATGATGAAGCTCATATTGTTCTTGGTCAAGAGAGAAGCCCAAAGACGTCACCTCTTTTCCAAGCTATGACAAATGGGCTTCGTATGGGGCAATTCTACTGGATGAGGTCATCGCTTCCTTTGTCTGAGTAAATTGGATTTGTTAAAGTCCTATATTTATACTAATCATGTGATCACTGTTCAACGGCTATATTAGCAAAGGTAAAAATTATTAACATAAAACCAAATAAGTTGACATTTTACATAAACATAAAGAGACATTTAATTAGATTAATAGGGATTTCCATTAATGAAACTTTGGGTCATTACAAAAAAAAAATTGGGAATGATGAAATGTGAAACATATGGGGATATCTAGGTCGAGAGCTTAATGGTTTGACTTTTGGGAATGCTTAAGTTATTGGGTCTTGAAATATGATTTCAAAGGATGTAGGGAAGGTTTAGTGGAAAAAATCATTTAAGATGAAAAATATTAAAATAACCTATATTTATTGGATAGCAAGTGGAAAGAATAGCATGGAAGGGTTTTCGAACACACACATGGAGTGTTAGTGTCTTGGTGAACTTCTGAATTCCTTGATCAATTTGGTATCATGAATCTTTTTTAATTTCACTATGATATGATTTATGAGACATCTTTTTCTATTTTCACTAGGAAGAAATCCTACGTTTGGTTCATGCATTGATCACATTAATTTAATTAAAATTTCCTCAAATGTTAAATCTTCACGATGTTGGGAATATATACATGTATAATTATTTTTTGGATATGTGACTTTTCCCAGGATTGAAAATGTTTTAGTGTGGGGGTGTGATCTCATAGCGATTCACTATTCAATTCCACCCTAACACTGCTGTTTTAAACTACTTTTGTAATGAATATTCAAAATATAATAATAAATTTCACTTCAAGTTTCATTCAATGAATTAATGTTTATCGCTATTAAAAAGGGAAATTATATTTTTTTTGATATTTTCATTGAAGGTGGGGGTGATTTGGAGGTCCAGAGATCATCCAGAAAAAAATGGGCCAAACTGCATGGCATCCCATGGACATCTGTCCACTATTTTGAACAGTATGAGAAATATGTGCATCCAAATGGGCTGAAATGTTGTGGTATGATCCAATATTTAATAATACATATTTCTTATAAAATCACCCAATCCTGATTCTGCTTCTACGGGGCCCATACTAACTGATCTGTCCAAGCCACCAAATATGCAAAAAGTTAAAAGTGGAGTTCTATAATATGTCAATATCTCATGCTATGATTGTCCAAATGATGCCAAACCATCGGTGGTGATAGAAAAGAAGTGGTTATACAACTTTCTATTTTTTTTCAAAAGTAAATTCTACTGTCTATTACACGAAATCCATCCTCCGCATGGTTTATCAAAATCTGGGTGCCGAAAACCACTTCCCATTTTGGCTATAAAAAGGAACCTAGGGAACCCCATTAGTATGTTCGGCCAAGAAGTTACGCTCTACCATTTTGGAGTCCTAGAGTAGTATCCTCCTCATCCTATAAGTTTTGGAGGCCCCTATCCTCATAGGGGGATCAAGAATTAAGAAGGAGTTCCACCCGAGCTTCCTCCTCCTCCCGATGTCGAGCTAAACGGTGGGAGTTCATTATGAGGTAGCTACACACATGTAAAGGGAGTATAGTAACTTTTAATACTACTGATTTGATGTATTTTTGGTCTGAAAACATTTCATTTAGATATATCTTACATTGATTTATCTTTGTTTGATTTAAACGAATAAAATTATCTTTACATTTAACTGATCGGTGCGAAGTTTTGAGTGCGTGACATGTGTGGTTCTGATTGGATAGAACAAGAATCATTTTATACCCCACTTATTTTAGATTTAAATTTGTTTTGAAATATATTATACCATTCATGTTAACTATACCTTGTCTATATGATTGTTATGTCAATTTTTGGCTCAACGTTCTTTGATATAAGAGCTTGGAAAGTAATCAGGATTATGATTGATTTCAACCAAAGCATAACATCAAACCATAATTAATCTCCAAGAACAATGAGCTTTAAATGTGTGTAGTAAACTAAAAATGAACCATTTTATCTAATAATTAATAAAAACCACCTTTTCTTTCCAACTATTAAACTCTTTAATTAAGTCATTTCATCCTAAAATTGTTTTCAATACCACCCCCTATTTAATTACTTCTTATTAAAAACACACACTCTAAACCCACCAATTATCCTTGAGAGATGACCAAGGGTCTTCCATAGAATTTAAATCAACCTTAAAATCATAATCAATTTTCCAAATAATGACAACGCAGTCAAATTTGGCACTGTTGTCAGGGAGCACTTTGGTTTTTAGTGTGCATTTTTTATATGGTTTTTGTATTTTTTGTGAATATTTATTTTTTTCTCTTATACCTTTTCAATCCCTTATTGATATGATCTACTTGTAGGGTAGGTTTGGTGCATTACATGTTCTACTCTAGGATATTTTCACCTTTCAAACCCAAACTGGAGAGGACCCAACGTCAATGACACCAAGACACACAAGACAACACTTTGAAGGAGGACACATCGCACATTGAAACTCTTCCTCATCCTTCATCTTCTTCTGGAACTAACGTCAAAACTGAAATAAAATTTTATAACATGGACGAAAATAGCAGAACACTAAAATAACTAACCTCACATGATATTGATATTAAGACCACATACATTCAATTACAAGGCGAGACACCCAATTTTGAACAACAATCTGGTTTAATTCATCTATTAACAAGACTATATGGACATCCTAGAGAGGATCCACAGAAGCACTTAAAAGAATTTAATAATATTTTTTCAACATTAAAACCTACTAATGTGGATTAGGAACAAGTAAATATTAGAGCATTCCCATTTTCTTTAGAATAAACTGTGAAATATTTGTTGTACTATGTTAATTCAGCAATAAGAGGTTGGGAAGACATGAAACGCCTTTTTCATGAAAAATATTTTCCAGCCTCTCGAACTGCAAAAAAGGTAGGAAATATGTGGTATAAGACAATATCAAGGGGAAACACTTCATGAATAATGGGAAATATTTAAAATATTATGTTTAAGTTGTCCACACCACCAAATAAGTGACCAAATTTTAATACAATATTTTTATGAAGGTTTAATCCCTATTGATAGAAATATGATTAATGCTGCTGCAGGTGGTGAGCTAGTAGTTAAGACCCCAATTGTTGCAAGGACCTTAATTGAGAACATGGCACAAAACACTCCACAATTTGGTTCAAGTTTTAATGTATCCATTCTCGGTGTCCATGAGGTGCAACGTACTGAATTTGAGAAGAAGGTGGACACAAAGTTTGAGGAGGTTAGTACCCTTCTACAACAACTTTCTCTCTCCCAAGGGAAATCTCAATATACTCCTCCCATACATGGTGGATTTTGGTCTTCTAACACCCATTTTTCTAACCAATTCCCCTAATTGAGAGAAAATTATGAGAGTTGTGAGGCAATCTTCCCAGGACGCCCCTATAACCAACCCGTTTGGCAAGAACCATACTATCCATCTAACTCTGGGTGGAAAGAAAACCAAGATTATAGGCAAGGGGTGTTTCCAAACCATCCTCATCAACCATGGAACCAACAAGGTCAGGGTAGTCATCCTCCACAACCACCCAGAAATCATTAACCATCCCAAAGGACTTTCCAACCACCCCCTCCAAAACCTGAGCCTAGCCTAGAAGATATGATGAAACAAATGGTTTCCAAAAATCTCCAATTCGAAAAAACCACCCATGCAGCCATATAATACCTAAAATCCCAATTAGGCCATCTAGATAACTCGGTGGGTGAAATAAAAAGTCACAGGTTGGGTAAACTACCATCTCAACCATTAGTCAACCCTAGAGATAAAGGAAATGTTAGTTCCATCACCCTTAAGAGCAGAAAAAACTTAAAAACCAAATGAATCCCCTATTAGAGTCATCCCCTACTAAGGAAACCTCCATCCCCACCAATGAAAATGTTCTAAATGTTGAAAAACCATATCTTGGGAGAATACCTTCTAAAGGAAAGAGCGTGTATGTTGATGAGTCTCTTATCCCAACCATTCCTCATCCATTTCCCAAAAGGGCCACCCTACCTAGTAAAAAAGGAAACTGAACTGGATAAGGAAATATTAGCCAGTTCAAAAAAGTGTAGGTAAAAATCCCCTAGATTGATGTTGTGAAATAAATTCCAAGATATGCAAAGTTTTTGAAGGAGATATGTATACACTGAAGGCGACTTCATGGAAATGAAAAGGTGAGCTTGGGGAGGAATGTATTAGCATTGATAGAGCCATCACTTCCCACTAAGTGCAACGATCCTAGGACATTCTTTATTTCTTGCACCATAGGGGAGTACTCTTTTTCTAATGCTATTCTGGATTTAGGTGATTCTATAAATGTGATGCCTCGCTCCATTTACTCTACATTGTAGGTCGGGGAACTAAATCCCACTGGAATTATTGTTCAATTAGCTAACCGGAGTACCACACACCCCTCTGGTGTGTTAGAAGTTGTTCTTGTGAGGGTTCAAATTTTAATTTTTCCTGCTGAATTTTATTTTCTTAAAATGGAGGATAATAGGATGAATATACATGACTCGATTATATTGGATAGTACCTTATTGAAAACATCCACGAAATAATTAATGTCCACAATGGTACATTATCTATGGAATTTGGTGGTGACATAGTCCATTTCAACATTCTTGATTCCATTAAGCACCCATCAGAAGAGCATTCCTCTCTCTCTGTTAATTCTATAGATGTACTCCCTTCCCTAGAAAAAAAATTCATTTCATTCCCCTAATCCCCTTTCTGAGTTTTCTTCATTGATAGAGATGCTAGGAAATTATTCATGCATTTATTGTTATAGTGGTCTAGAAAAGTGTCATGCATATTCATTGATTGGTGATTTCTTGAACACTGAGGATCCACTGACCATCGATGATACTCCTAAGATTTTAAAAGCTCATTACTCATTTGAGGATGATACCATTGAGCAGTTAGATGATATTAGTGATCTCTCACATTCAAACACACTCCCATCATTCCAAAATCCACCTAAATTGAAACTTAAACAACTTCCTTAAGATTTAAAATATTCATATCTTGATAATGGAAACAAGTTTCCCATCGTCATTGCTAGTTCACTCCTTCCTAAGCATGAATTGCGACTGCTTGAACTTTTTAGGGAGTATAAACAAACATTAGGATGGCACTTGCGGACATTCCTGGTATTATCCCATGAGTTTGTAAACATCATATTTTATTAAATTATGTGGATAAACTAGTGAGGCAGTCACAACGTCGACTAAACCCAAACCTCTTAGAAGTTGTGAAAAATGAGGTAACAAAATTATTGGCTTCTAGAATAATTTACCCATATCTGATAGCCAATGGGTCAGTCCCATTGATGTAGTTATTAAAACAACTGACCTTACCGTAATCAAAAAATAAAATAATGAATTTGTTCCAAATCGTGTGCAGAATAGTTGACGTGTCTGTGTAGACTATTGATGACTAAACCAACACACTAGGAAGAACCATTTCCCTTATCTATTCATTGACCAAATGCTAGAGAGGCTAGCGGGTAAGTCCCACTACTATTTCTTCTATGGGTATTCTGGATACTTTCAGATCCATATTGCCCCTGAGGATTAGGAAAAGACAACCTTCACTTTTCCCTTTGGCACATTTTCATATAGGAGGATGCCATTTGGTCTGTGCAATGCTCTGGGTACTTTCCAACGATGCATGGTTAGTATTTTTTTGGGATTACCTAGATAATTGCATGGAAGTATTCATGAATGATTTAACTATATATGGATATTATTTTGATGAATGTTTGAGTAGTATTTCTTTAGTCCTACGTCATTGTATTGAAAATAATATTGTATTAAATTATGAGAAATGTCATTTCATGGTACAACAAGGTACAGTTTTGGGGCATGTCATTTCTGGAGATGGTATCCAAGTAGATTAATCAAAAGTGGATGTCATTTCTTTCACCCCCATTCCCCAAAAATGTACGATATGTACATTCTTTTCTAGGTCATGCTGGATTTTACCATCGTTTCATTCGTGAATTAAGTAAAATTGCACTCCCCATCTCCCGATTACTCCAAAATGAAAAATAATTTGTTTTTGATAAAGAATGTGAGGAATCTTTTAATAAGTTAAAATGGATTCTCAAGTCACCACTTGTAATCCTACCACCTCGGTGGGATTTACCATTTGAGCTCATGTGTGATGCCTCTAACTATACAGTTGGGGCAGTTTTTTCACAAAGGGTCAACCGAGCTCCACATGTCATAGCCTATGCCTCATCTACTTTGGACCCTACCCAAGAAAACTACACCACAACTGAAATAGAATTCCTTTCCATTGTGTTTGCTTGGAAAAATTCATGTCATACCTTTTGGGGTCCAAAGTCATTGTGTTCTTAGACCATGCATCCCTCCAGTATCTCCTTATGAAACCGGAAGCCAAACAACATCTCATTTATTGGATGCTCCTCCTTCAAGAATTCAATCTTGAAATTAGAGATAAAAAAGAAGAAGAGAATGTGGTGGATAACCATATCAGTATGATTCCCCCATCCTCGTACATTGACTCATCCCCTTGTTTTACTATAAATGATATGTTTCTTGATGAGAAATTGTACCAAATGCAAGATTTTATTCCTTGGTATGCCAAAATTATAAATTATTTGGTAGCATCTTGCATTCCTACTGATTTCAACAAAAACCAATCCATTCGTCTAAAACATGAGTCATGTTGGTACATTTGGGATGACCCCTACCTTTGGAAAACATGTAGTGATCAAGTCCTTGGATGTTGTGTTCCCAATAGTGAGTTTTAGTCCATCATTAGATACCGGCACACTCTTTCTTGTGGGGGACACTTTGGTCCCCAACAGACTGCTCGTAAAATCCTTGATTATGGTCCATTTTGGCCAACACTTTTTCAAGATGCCCATGATTTTTTTAAATCTTGTCCTTATTGTCAAATAATGGGTAATTTCTCTAAAAGAAATAAAATTCCCATACAACCATTGATCTTTCATGACATTTTTGTTGTTTGGGTATTGACTTTATGGGGCCATTTCCCAATTCCTTTGGCAACTTGTACATTTTTCTGTCATTTTATTACATATCAAAATGGGTAGAGGCACGAGCTACAGAGACTGATGATTCTAAGGTAGTTGTAGAATTTTAGAGAACACAAATTTTTAATAGGTTTGGTTTACCTAGGTTCATCATCAGTGACCAAAGTTCTCATTTCGGCAACTGAACAATGAAATCACTTTTCCATCGGTATGTGGTCTTTCATTGAGTGTCTACTGCATATCACCCACAAACCAATGGTCAAGTAGAGGTTTCAAAGAGAGAGGTAAATCAAATTCTTGAAAAAACGGTTCAACCCAATAGAAAATATTGGAGTCTTCAACATGATGATTCTTTATGGGCCTACATTACTACTTTCAAACCCCCCATTGGAATGTCACCCTATCATCTTATGTTTGGAAAGAGTTGTCACCTCCCTGTTGAGATTGAGCACCGGGCCTACTGGGCCATCAAACAACACAATTCTAATCTTTCTGGTGTCGGAGACCAAAAGAAGTTGAAGATATAGGATTTGGAGGAAATGAGAAGAGATGCATATGAAAACTCTAAGATTTATATGGAGTAAACCAAGGCTGTCCACGACTGTCTTATCCTTAATTGGCAGTTCCACATTGGGCAGAAGGTCCTCATTTATAATGCAAGGCTAAATTTTCATTCAGGTAAGCTGTGTTCCTGCTTGTTTGGACCATACACTATTATTAACGTCTCTCCATTTAGTGTTGTCTAGGTTCAAAATAAAGAAACCATGAAAACCTTCACTGGGAATGGGCAGCGGCTGAAGCACTTCCATAAATCCATTCTGTAGTCCCTGAGGAAGGAACTCAAAGTACAAGAAGGAGTCTATGAATGAAACTTACCAGGTTTTATCTTTCCTTCCCACATTCTCTTTTATTACAGTGAGGGCACTGCACATTCCAGGTGTGGTGGGAGGATACATTCCTAGGTTCATTAGGATTTCCATTGTCTTTCTTCTTTCTTTCCTGAGTTCATTAGGATTTCCATTGTCTTTCTTCTTTATTTCCTAGGTTCATTAGGATTTCCATTTTCTTTCTTCTTTACTCTCTTTTTTTCATTTTTTATGGTATTTTCATTTTTTCCCCATCAAAAATTTCAACATGCATTTGGTGACCTTAAAGGAGGGAAAGTAAAAACACCATAAAGAAGGTGAAAAAGAATATTTTTCATAACATCAGGGTGTGAGTTTTAGTTAATTGGTTTTCTATCAATGATATAAATGGTTGTATCTATGTGAAACCTTTGAGATGATTGACGCCCCTTGTGTGAGTAGTTTTTTGGGAAAACTGTTTCACTACTATCTCCACATATTTTTGTACCAAACCACAAAGTGTGAATATTCTTTACTTAATATAAGGTAAATATATGTTAGGTTAATATTTTTCAGCTTTAAATGATATTTCCATATGTTTGTTCCTTATCCGATCTATTTCATTACTATACTAGATTGACCTATGTGCGTGTACCTAATGTTTGACTATTATATGCCCTAAAAAAAGGGTTGTGTCTTGATAAGGTCAAAAAACACTCCTCATCAACCTTTGATCTTGTTATAACTATTGCAATTAGTGTCATGAGGAGATCGAACAAGGGTTCAGAGATGAGTGTGAGATTTTTTCCAAATGAAACTTCTAAAAAAATGAGGGGAGTGATGAAATGTGAAACATATGGGAATATATAGGTCAAGAGCTTATGGTTTGACTTCTGGGAATGATTAAGTGAGTGGCTCTTGAAATAAGATTGAAAAAGATGCAGGGAAGGTTCGGTGGACAAAATAATTTAAGCTGAAAAATGTTAAAATAACCTATATTTGTTGGATAGCATGTGTAAATAATAGCATGGAATGGTTTTCACACATGCACATAGAGAGTTAGTGTCATGGTTGACTTCTGAATTCCTTTCTCAATTTGGTATCATGAATCTTTTTGAATTTCACTTTGATATGATTTATATGACATCAATTTATATTTTCACTAGGAAGAATTCCTTGGTGTGGTTCGTGCATTGATCACATTATTTTAATTAAAATTTCCTCAAATGTTAAATCTTAATTATGTTGGGGATATATACATGTATCATTTTTTTTAATATGTTACTTTTCCTAGGAGTGAAAATGTTTAGGTGTAGGGGTGTGATCGCATAACGATTCACTATTCAATTCCACCCTTACACCACTGTTTTAAACTAATTTTGTAATGAATATTAAAATTATAATAATAAATTGAAAATTTTGTTTTATTAAATGAATTAATGTTTATCACTGTTAAAAAGTTTAATTATACTTGTTTTGATAATTTAATTGAAGGTGGAGATGATTTGGAGGCCCGAAGATCATCTAGAAGAAAAATGGGCCAAACTGCATGGCATCTCATGGACATCTGTCCACTGTTGTGAAGAGTAAGAAAATTCAGTTCATCCAAATTATCTGATATTGTTTGGTCCGGTCCAAAAGTTAATAATATATATTTCATCTCAAAGAACCCAATCCTGATTCGGCTTCTAAAGGGCCCATTCGAACTGATCTGTCCAAGACAACAAATTTTCACAAAGTCAAAAGTGACATTATGTAATATATCAATATCTCAAGATTTTATTGAATAAATGATGCCAAACATTCATTGGTGATAGTCAAGATGTGGGGATACAACTTTCTAGGTTTGTAAAAAAGGATATTCTACTTTCTAGTAGCCGAAAGTCATCCTCCAAGTGGTTTATCAAAATCTGGGTTCCCAAAACCACTTCCCATTTTGGTTATAAAATGGAGCCATGGGAACCCCAATTGTATGTTCGGCCAAGAAGTGAAAATATGCAATTTAGAAGTCCTATATGTGTCTACTCCTCATCCTAGAAGTTTTGGAGGCCCCTATCCTCATAGGGGGATCAAGAATGAAGAAGGAGTTCCACCCGAGCATCCTCCTCCTCCTGATGTCGAGCTAAACAGTGGGTGTTCATTTTGAGGGATATAAACACATGTAAAGGGAGTTTTGGAACATTTAATAATACTGGTTTGATTTATTTTGGGTTTTAATACATTTTATTTAGAAGTATCTTACTTTGACTTATCTTTGTTTTATTTAACCGAATGAAATGCTCATTACTTTTAACCGATCGGTACAAAGTTTTGAGTGTGTGACTTGTGTTATTCCGATTTGAGAGCACAAGAATCCTTTTCTTCGCCAATTATTTGAGATTAAAATTTGTTTTGGAAGCTATTATTCCATTAATGTGATCTGGACCTTTTCTATACGATTTTTATGTCATGATTTGGATCAATATGCTTTGATATAAGAGCTTGAAAAGTAATCAGGATTCCGATTGATTTCAACCCAAGAATAAAATCAAACTTTAATTAATCTCCAAGAAAAATGATCTTTAAATATGTGTAGTGAACTCACAATGAACCCTTTTATCTCATAATTAATAAACACCACCTTTTCTTTCCAACTATTAAACTATTTAATTAAGTCATTTCATCCTAAAATTGTTTTTAAAACCACCCCCTATTTAAGTACTACTTATTAAAAACGCACACTCTAAACCCACCAACGCTCCATGAGAGATGACCTAGGGTCTTCCCTAGACTATAAATCAACCTTAAAATCATAATCAATTTTCCACATCATGACAACATGGTCAAATTTTGGCATCGTTGTCCGGGATCGCTTTGGTTTTTAGTGCGTGTTTTTTATATGTTTTTTGTAATTTTTGTGAATATTTATTTGTTTTCTCTTACACCTTTTCAATCCCTTTTTGTTATGATATATTTTATGTATAGGTTTGGTTCATGATGCGTTCTACTCCAAAAGATTTATCACCTTTTTAACTCGAACCGGAGAAGACCCTACGACAATGACACCAAGACACACAAGACAACACTTTGAAGGAGGACACACTGCACATTGAAACTCTTCCTCACCCTTCATATTCTTCTAGAACTAACATCAAAACTAAAATAAACTTGTATAACATGGCTGAAAATAGTTGAAAAATAAAATAACTAGCCTCACTTTATGTTTACATTTAACCCTCATATATTCAATTACAAGGCGAGACACCCAATTTTGAACTAAAATGTGGTTTAATTCATCTATTACCAAGATTTCATGGACTTCCTCAAGAGGATCCACTAAATAACATAAATAATTTCATACTGTTTGTTCAACATTAAAACATGCTAATGTGGATGAGTAACAAGTAAATATTAGAGAATTATCATTTTCTTTAGAAGACGCTGCGAAAGATTGGTTGTACTATGTTGATTCACCAATAAGAGGTTGGGAAAACATGAAACACCTTTTTCTTGAAAAATATTTCCTAGCCTCTCGAACTGCAACAATAAGGAAATATGTGGTATATGAAAATATCAAGGGGGAACACTTCATGAATTTTTTGAAATATTTAAAAGATTATGTTCAAGTTGTCCACACCACCAAATAAGTGACCACCTTTTAATAAATTTTTTTTAAAGGTTTAATCCCTATTGATAGAAATGTGATTGATGCTGTTGTAGGTGGTGTGCTGGTAGATATGACCCAAATTGCTGCAAGGAACTTAATTTAGAACATGGCACACAACACTCAACAATTTGGTTCAAGGTCCAATGTATCCATTTGAGGTGTCCATGAGGTGCAAAGTACTGAATTCGAGAAGAAGGTGGACATGCAGTTTGAGGAGGTAAGTACCCTTCTATGAAAACTTGATCTCTCCCAAGGGAAATATCAATATCCTCCTCCCATCCATTGTGGAATCTGCTCTTCTGACACCCATTATTTTGACCAATTCCCCCAATTGAGTGAAAATTCAGATAGTTGTGAGGAAATCTTCCCAGGATTCCCCTATAACCAACCATTTAGGCAAGAACCATACTATCCATCCAACTTTGGGTGGAAATAAAAGCAATCTTATAGGCAAGGGGGTATTCAAACCAGCCTCATCAACCATGGAACCAACATGATTTGGGTATTCATCCACCACCACCACCCAAAAATCCTCAACCACCCCAAAGGCCTTTCTAACCACCCCTTAAAAACATGAGCCTATCCTAGAAGATATGATGAAACAAATGGTTTCCAACAATCTCCAATTCCAACAAACCACCAAAGGAGCCATAAAAGACCAAAAAACCAAATTAGGACAACTAGCTAACTCAGTGGGTGAATTATAAAGTCATGGGTTGGGTAAACTACCATCTCAACCCTTATCCAACTCTAGAGATAAAGGAAATGTTAGTTTCATCAACCTTAGGAGTAGAAAAAAACTTAAAAACCAAATGAATCCCCCATTAGAGTTATCCCCTCCTTAGGAAACCTCTATCCCAACCATTGGAAATGTTCCAAATGTTGAAAAACCATGTCTTGAGAGAACCCTTCCAAAGGAAAGAGCATGTGTGTTGAAGAGACTCTTATCCCAACCATTCCACTTCTATTCCCCCAAAGGGCCACCCAACCTAGAAAACAAAAGGAAAATGAACTAAATAAGGAAATATTAGAAATATTCAAAAAATTTCTGGTAAAAATCCTCTTGATTGATGTTGTGAAACAAATTCTAAGATATAAATAGTTTGTGAAGCAGATGTGTAAACACCGAAGGGGACTTCGTGGAAATGAAAAGGTGAGCTTGGGGAGGAACTTATCAGCATTGATATATCCATCACTTCCCACCAAGTGCAACGATCCTAGGACATTCTTGATTATATGCACCATAGGGGAGTATTCTTTTTCTAATGTTATGCTTGACTTAGGTGCTTATATAAATGTGATGCCTCACTCCATTTACTCTACATTGTAGGTCAGGGAACTGAAGCCCATTTGAATTTTTGTTCAACTGGGTAATCAGAGTACCACACACCCCTCTGGTGTGTTAGAAGATGTTATTGTGAGGGTTCAAAATTTAATTTTTGTTGCTGAATTTTATGTGCTTAAAATAGAGGATGATATGATGAATGGACAAGCCCCGATTATATTGGGGAGTCCCTTATTGAAAACTGCCAAGACCATAATTAATGTCCACAATGGTACATTATCTATGGAATTTGGTGGTGACATAGTCCATTTCAACATCCTTGATGCCATGAAGCACCCCTCAGAAGAGAATTCATCTCTCTCTCTCTGTTAACACTATAGATGAACTCCCTTCCCTTGAAAAAACATTATTTCATTCCCTGGATCCCCTTTCAGATTTTTCTTCATTGATAAAAATTCTAGGAAATTATTCATGAATTGATTGTTGTAGTGGTCTAGAAAAGTGTGATGCATGTTCATTGGTGGATTATTTCTCGAACACTAAGGATCCACTAACCATCGATGATACTACTAATCTTGTAAAATCTCATTACTCATTCGAGGATGACACCATTGAGAAGTTAGATGATATTAGGGATCTCTCACTTTCACACACACTCCCATCAATCCTAAATCCTCCTAAACTGGAACTTGAACAACTGCCTCAAGATTTAAAATATTCATATCTTGAGAATGGAAACAAGTTTCTTGTCATAATTTCTAGTTCACTCCCTCCGGAGCATAAATTGCGACTACTTGAACTTTTGAGGGAGTATAAACAAGAATTAGGATGGACCCATGGAGACATTCCTGGTATTATCCCATAAAATTTTACACATCATATTTTGTTAAATGATGAGGCTAAACCAGTGAGGCGGGCATAACTTCGACTAAACCCCAACCTCCTAGAAGTGGTGAAAAATTAGTTAATAGAATTATTGGATAGTGGAATCATTTACCCCATCTTTGATAGCCAATGGGTCAGTCCCATTCATGTAGTTCCTAAAAAAACTGGCCTTATAGTAATTAAAAACGAAAATAATGAATTGGTTCCAACTCGTGTGCAGAATAGTTGGCGTGTCTGCATAGACTATCACTGACTAAACCAACACACTAGGAAGGACCATTTCCCTTTGCCATTTATTGACCAAATTCTAGAGAGGCTAGCAGGTAAGTCCCACTATTATTTCCTTACTGAGTATTCTGGATACTTTCAGATCCATATTTCCCCTGTGGATCAGGAAAATACAACCTTCACTTGCCCCTTTGTCATATTTTCATATAGGAGGATTCCATTTGTTCTATGCAATGCTCTGGGTACTTTCTAATGATGTGTGGTTAGTATTTTTTTTGGATTACCTAGATAACTGCATGGTAGTATTCATAGATGATTTCACTGTTTATAGATCTTATTTTGATTATTGTTTGAGTAGTCTCGCTTTAGTCCTACATCACTGTATTGAAAATAATCTTGTATTAAATTATGAGAAATTCCATTTCAGTGTGAGACAAGGTATAGTTTTGGGGCATGTCATTTTTGGAGATGGTATCCAAGTAGATAAATGAATAGTGGGTGTAATTTTATCACTACCATTCCCTAAATATGTAAGGGATGTGCGGTATTTCCTAGGTCATGCTGGATTTTACCATCGTTTCATTCATGACATTAGTAAAATTGCACTCCCCTCTCCCGATTACTCCAAAAATAAAAAGAATTTGTTTTTGATAAAGAATGTGAGGAAGCTTTTAATAAGTTAAAATGGAGTCTTACATCACCCCTGGTAATCCAACCACCTCGGTGAGATTTACCATTTGAGCTCATGTGTGATGCCTCTAACTATAAAGTTGGGGCAGTATTGTCACAAAGGGTTGACTGAGCTCCACATGTCATAGCCAATGTCTCACGTACTTTGGACCCTGCCCAAGAAAACTACACAACAACTGAAAAATAATTCCTTTCCATTGTGTTTTCCTTGGAAAAATTCATGTCATACCTTTTGGGGTCCAATTTCATTGAGTTCTCAGACCGTGCAGCCCTCCGGTATCTCCTTCAAAAACCGTAAGCCAAACCACGTCTCATACGTTGGATACTCCTCCTTCAAGAATTCAATCTAGAAATTTGAGATACAAAAGGAGCATAGAATGTGGTGGCTCACCATATTAGTAGGATTCCCCCATCCTCATACATTGAATCATCCCTTTGTATTCTTTTAAATGATATGTTTCCTAATGAGCAATTGTACCAATTGCAGGATGTTATTCCTTGGTATGCCAAAATTGTAATTATTTGGTAGCATCTTGCATTTCTACCGAGTTCAAAAAAAACCAAACCAGTCATCTAAAACATGAGTCCCGTTGGAACATTTGGGATGACCCCTACCTTTGGCGCACTAGTAGTGATCAATTCCTTTGGCGTTGTGTTCCCGATAGTGAGTTTCAGTCCATCCTTAGATACTGCCACAATCTTTCTTGTGGGGGAAACTTTGGTCCCCAACAGACTGCTCGTAAAATCCATGATTCTTGTCTCTTTTGGCCAACACTTTTTTGGGATGGATATGATTTTTTTAAATCTTGTCCTCATTGTCAAAGAATGGGTAATGTCTCTAAAAGAAATTAAATGCCCCAACAACCATTGGTCTTTCATGACATTTTTAATGTTTGGGGTATTGACTTTATGGGGCCATTTCCCAATTCCTTTGGAAACTTTTACATTTTTTTGGCAGTTGATTACGTGTCAAAATGGGTAGAGGCACGAGCTACAAGGACTGATGATTCTGAGGTAGTTGTAGATTTTTTGAGAACCCAAATTTTCTGTAGGTTTGGTTTACCTAGGTTCATCATCAGTGACTAGGGTTCTCATTTCTGCAACTGGACAATGCAATCGCTTTTTCATCGGTATGGGGTCGGTCATCGAGTTTCTACTGTATATCACCCACAGAACAATGGTCAAGCCGAGGTGTCAAATAGAGAGGTAAAACAAATTCTTGAAAAAAGGGTTCACCTAATAGAAAAAATTGGAGTCTTCAACTTGATTTGGGCCTACTGTAATGCTTTCAAAACTCCCATTGGAATGTCACCCTATCATCTTGTGTTTGGAAAGAGTTGTCACCTCCCTGTTGAGATTGAGCACCAGGCCTACTGGGCCATCAAATAATGCAATTATAATCTTTCTAGTGTGGGTGTCCAAAGGAAGCCGAAGATTCGGGAGTTGGAGGAAATGAGAAGAGATGCATATAACAACTCTTGGATTTATAAGGAGAGAACCAAGGCTTCCCGCGACCTTCTTAACCTTTATTGTCAGTTCCACATTGGGAAGAAGGTCCTCCTTTACAATACAAGGCTGAATTTGGATCCAGGTAAGTTTCATTCCCATTAGTTTGGACAATACATTGTTACTAACTTCTCTCCATTTGGTGATGTCTAGGTTCAAAATGAGGAAACCAAGCAAACCTTCACTGTGAATGGGCAGTGGATGAAGCACTTTTGTGAATCCTTTAAAGAGTCCTCGATGGAGGAACTCCAATTTCAAGAATCAATCTATGAATGAAACTTACTAGGTTTTATCCTTTCTTCCCACATTCACTTTTATTACAGTGAGGACATAACACATTCTAGGTGTGGGGGTGGATACATTGCTGGGTTCATTAGAATTTCCATTGTCTTTCTTCTTTCTTTCCAGAGTTCATTAGGATTTCCATTGTCTTTCTTCTTTATTTCCTGGGTTCATTAAGATTTCCATTGTCTTTCTTCATTCTTCTCTTTTTGGCCTTCTTTATGGTATTTTCATTTTTTACCCATCAAAAATTTCAACATGCATTTGGTGACCATAAAGGGAGAAAGTAAAAATACCATAAAGAAGGCGAAAAAGAATATTTTTCTTTACATCTGGGAGTGATTTTTAGTGAATTGGTTTTCATTCGATGATATAAATGGTTTTATCTATGTCAATCCTATGAAATGATTGATTCCCCTTGTGTGAGTAGTTTTTTGGAAAACTGTGTCTCTAATATCTCCACACATTTTTGCACCAAACCACAAAGTGTTAATATTTCTTAATTAATATAAGGTAAATATATGTTAGGTTAATATTTTTCAGATTTAAATGATATTTCCATACGTTCGTTCCTTATCCGATCTGTTTCATTACTGTACCAGATTGAACTATGCATGTGTACCTAATGTACGACTATTGTATTCCCTAAAAAAATGGGTTGTGTCTTGGGAAGGTCAGAAAACCACTCCTCCACAACCATTGATATTGTTATAACTATTTCAATTAGTGTTGTGAAGAGATCAAACAAGGGTTGAGAGATGAGTGTGATATTTTTTCCAAATGAAACTTCTAAAAAAACAAAAATAAATATATTAGGGGAGTGATGAAATATGAAACATATGGGGATATATAGGTCAGGATATTATGGTTTGAATTCTGAGAATGCTTAAGTGAGTGGGTCTTGAAATATGATTGCAAAGGATGTAGGGTAGGTTCAGTGCACAAAATCATTTAAGCTAAAAAATGTTAAAATAACCTATATTTATTGGATAACAAGTGTAAATAATAACATGGGATGGTTTCACACACACACATAGAGATTTAGTGTCATGGTTGACTTCTGAATTCCTTGATCAATTTGGTATCATGAATCTTTTTGAATTTCACTATGATATGATTTATGAGACATCATTTTCTATTTTCACTAGGAAGAACTCCTTAGCATGGTTCGTGCATTGATAACATTAATTTAATTAAAATTTACTCAAATTTTAAATCTTCATGATGTTGGGAGTATATACATGTGTCATTATTTTTTGGATATGTGACTTTTCACAGGATTGAAAATGTTTAGGTGTGGGGGTGTGATCGCATAGCAATTCACTATTCAATTCCACCCTTACACCGCTATTTTAAACTACTTTTGTAATTAATATTAAAAATATAATAATAAATTTCACTTCATGTTTTATTCAATGAATTAATGTTTATCACGGTTAAAAAGGGAAATTATACTTTTTTTATATTTTCATTGAAGGTGGGGTGATTTGGAGGCTCGAAGCTCATCCATAAGAAAAATGGGCCATACTGCATGGCATCCCATGGATATCTATCCACTTTTTTGAACAGTATGAGAAATCCATGCTTCTAAATAGGCTAAACTTTTGTGGTCCGGTTCAAAATTTAATAGGATATATTTCATCTCAAAGAACCAAATCCCGATTCAAATTCTATGGGGGCCATCCAAACAGATCTGTCCAAGACACCGAATATGCACAAAGTCAAAAGTGGTGTTCTGTACTTTGTCAATATCTCGAGCTGTGATTTTCCAAATGATTCCAAATGCTTTTTGGGGATATTAAAGACATGGGGCTACAACTTTCCAGTTTTGTTAAAAAGGATATTCGGCTGTCTAGTAGCCAAAATCCATCCTATAATTGGTTTATCAAAATCTCGGTGCCCAAAACCACTTCCCATTTTGGATATAGAAAGGAAACTTGGGCACCCCATTTGTAAGTTCGGCCAAGAAGTGTAGATCTACCATTTTGTAGTCCTAGATGAGTCTCCTCATCATCCTAGAAGTTCTAGAGGCCCTTATCCACATAAGGGGATCAAGAATGAAGAAGGAGTTCCACCCGAGATTCCTCCTCCTCCCGATGTCGAGCTAAACGGTGGGCGTTCATTGTGAGGGAGCTACACACATGTAAATGGATTTCCAGAACTTGTACTACTACCAATTTGATGTATTTTGGGTTTGAAAACATTTTGTTTAGAAGTATCTTACTTTGATTTATCTTTGTTTGATTTAACTGAATTAAATTCTCTTAACTTTTAACTGATCGATGCAATGTTTTGAGTGCATGACTTGTGTTGTTTCGATTGGACAACAAAATAATCCTTTTCCTCCTCAATTATTTGAGATTTCAATTTGTTTTTTAAGCTATTATACCATTCATGTGATCTTGACCTTTTCTATAAGAATTTTATGTCATGGTTTGGCTCAACGTGCTTTTATATAAGAGCTTTGAAAGTAATTGGGATTCGGATTGATTTCATCCAAATAATTACATCAAACCGTAATTAATCTCCAAAAACAATGTGCGTTAAATGTGTATAGTGAACTCACAATGAACCCTTTTATCTAATAATTAATAAACACCACCTTTTCATGCCAACTATTAAACTCTTTAATTAATCATTTCATACTAATACTGTTTTCAAAACCACCCCCTATTTAAGTACTTCTTATTAAAAACACACACTCTAAACCCACCAAAGCTCCATGAGAGACAACCTAGGTTCTTCCCTAGACAATAAATCAACCTTAAAATAATAATCAATTTGCCACATCATGACAACATGGTCATATATCCTTCTCATTCTTTAATATGATGAAGAATTTTGTCAATTCAATGTACAGCTCGATTGAGATTACCCTGTGTGTTCTTCTTTGGTGATCGAGTTCACAGTGGGCGCATGAGAGTCGTGAATGTTCTTATGTTTGTCTTATATGTGATAAAACTACACTTCTCTTATCTATATATTCTTTATTCGAAAAATGATCTTAATTATTGAGGTCCGACAAAGATCATGTTCTTTCCATGTGCATAAGTTTATCATACCTCGTACTGTTTGCTAAAAGACCTACAAAAGATTATTAAACATGTCAGTAACATTAAATGACTCAAATATGACCATTATAAATAATTTTAATAAATACAAAACTAAAACAGTCTGTCGGTGAATCATCTATCTGTAAGTCAGACTATCGGTGAGTTGTCTTATTAGTGAGACATCAGTTGGTGACTCATCTATTGGTATATCCTTCTGTCGATGAATCAACCCATAGGTATGTCATTCTGTAAGTATTTCCGTACATCAGTGACTCGTTAAATCAGTGACTTGTTTTAACTGACGGTGAGTCTTTGTGTTTGTAGCACTATGCATCGGTAGGTCACTTGGATTGACGTTAGGTCGATTACATCGGTAGGTCGTCTGCGTTGGTGAGTCATATGCATCAGTAGGACTTCTACCTATCAGTGAGTCATATGAATTAGTAGGTCGTATGTTTATCGGTGAGTCATATGAATTGATGAGTCATTTTTCTATCAATGTCTCAGTTCTTCTGTTGGTGTTAGTGACTCATACATAGATAATATTAGATGTTTTGTCAATCTTATAGTACATCAAAGTCTGGAAGTGTTAATACCCATAATTACACATAGATAATTAGTTATAAGCTTGTTTATACTTAAAAAAACATAATAAGTTATGTGATTGAAATGATCTGATATACAAGACAAGATTTAACATAATTTAGGATATGTCATGAGGTAATATATATGTTAATATATGACATAATTTGTTATAATTGAAACCATTACTGTCAGAGATATTGGCAAAAAAAATCCTATGGGTCAAAACTCCATTTTCAAGCCAATCTCAAATTTAAAAGAATGTTTATTGAGATCATCATTGAAATCCAAAATATCATCCTCATTCTGAAACATCATATAAATCTAATTTGTTAACATTAAAACCAATAATTTACCCTTAAAATCAGATTTTCATTATGAAAACAAATGAATATAATCCTATTAAATAATTTGTAAACTTTTATTATATTTTAAAAATGATTTTCATCGATAAAAACACGGTACCATATATTTAAAATAACTTTCTCACAAAATGTTCGCCCATTATTGTTTTTTGGAAAATCAATCCTCAAATTCATTTTTGAAATGCCTTAGAAAAAATTGTATCTATTTTACAAACCAATCCATTTCAATTTTGAACCATGATTTCAATATTTTAAGATCATTCATCACTTAAATAACATGAGCATTATATAATCAAGATAGTTTGAAAACAATGAGAATCTGACAAAAAATACAAGGATAATTAGTTATTGTAATCGACTAGGCAACATGGTTATAAATCCATGTTTCAATCACATTGTTTTCATAGGTAACCACTCTAAACTATGTATTGGATCTCCAAGAGGATTACCAAACTCCTCCAGATCACCATTAGTTGCCAGTTCACCTCACACTTCACCCCAAACATGAATAGATTTATAAATAGCATAGATAATATTTAACCGAAGAGAAAGCACTCCCACAGCTGATAAGAAAAACTCAAAACCCAAGACTCAGCACAACTTATCTTATAAGTAGGTGGTTTAAAATTTTTAACATATCATGAAACACGTGTTATCTATAGTTTGGGATGTGGTGGGAGTATTTTGAACATTAACCATGGATTATCGATGACAATTTAGTGTGTTCATGTTGTAATGGGAGTAGGGAGGTGTCAAATGGAGATAAGTGGATATTCAAGGGCTAACAAAATAAATTGGCATATACCATAGTTTTGGAGGAGATTGATTTGTTGAGAAAGTCGATGAAGAGAGACAGTTGTGGTAATAATCGGGTTCTGTGAGAGCATGAATTGCGTCAGAGAGGAGACTCTGTTAGGGTTATTTTAAAATATTGGGTAAGGTTCTTATCAGCGCTTTCAAAAAAGGGTTGATGAAGAGTAGTTTTATTAGAGCTAAAATAGTAAAGGATGACAAAACTACTTTTGATCAGAGCTTTCTTAACACTGAAAAAATTACTCTTTACCAATGCTACAATTCTAGCACAGGTAAAGATATGTTTTATCAGTGCTAAAAAAGTGATCATAAAGACCTAATTATTTTAATATAATAAATATAATTAAGAAATTTAATGTATATATTTACAAATAAATACTAAATGAATTATAATTATGTATATATAAATATAATTATAAATAATTTTTTTATTCTTATAAAAATTATTATAATTTTATAATTATCTAAATATATAATCAATTATTATTACAAATAAATATATTTATATAAATATATATATTAACATATAAGTTTATATAATTGTAATTATAGTAAATATATTTATTATAATTTTATAATTAGATATATTAATATATAATTATATATAATTATAAATGTAACAAATATGCTTATTATTAAAAAAAATTATTATAATTTTATAATTATTTAAATAAATATATAATTATAATTGTCATTAAATATATTAAAAAACTATTTATATATAATTATAAATATATTTATATATTTATATATATTTATACAATTATATATATTAATATAATTATATATATTTATTCAATTACGTATATATATTAATATATAAATTTATATAATTATAATTATATTTAAATATTTATATATAATTAGAACGTTTCATGTACATGGTGTACTCCCAAATAATTATTAATGAAAATAGAAGCGCAAAAAAAAATAAGAGAATGGGCTAGAAAGCACCACCAAACGGATAAGTGGAAAAACATTTACACATATAAAAACACAACAAGAATGAACTACTCCTCAACATATGAAAATCTAAAGGCCTAGAAAATCCAAATCATGAAGTAAAGAAAGTCAAGAAGTAACCATACTAGCACAAGAGGCCAACAACATACCCAAAGGCCCACCTATAAAGGACACAAGGCCGAAGCCATGATACTAAAAATTAAAAATCCCATTATAGGCCTTGTCTACTCCCCCTACCATGCACATCAGTCCTAGATAGAGACCCATGTCCACTTGACATTGAAGGCTACACAATCCAGGCCTTCTTACAAACAACATTCGCGAGGTTTTTCCAGCCGGGTCTTGAGTTCCTTCCACATCTTGAGGTCCTCCCATGTCCTGACACCCTCGTTTTCTCCATGCATCTCAATGTTGAACTGTTCATTGCCAACATGATCCCTTATCATCAACGGAATACTCTAAGATGTGATGATTTGTTTCATCTTGTAGGTCTCGAAACTCTTATTCAATCGCTTATTCTTCTTACCATTCTATGATGAGTCATTTAACAACTTCTTCCCAGTATTTGACTTCATTTATGAAGCTGTCCTCATCTCCTCCATGGACATCCTCTTGATCTACTTATTCTTAGTTGGATTATTCTCATCCTTAGGTTCCATTGTAATCACATGACCTATGCCACTCTAGAGGTCACCGCTCCATCATGAGGTCTCTCGCATATTGAGGTGACCTGCTCCTTGATCCCCAAACCTGTAGTCGTCGTTTTCTGAGGATGATGTCAACCGACACAAACTGTTCGAAATTGAAAACCCAAAAAACTGTTGGTTTTTCAAAGTAGCTCGTATCTTCCCCATGTAGCGCCTATTTCCCATGTGGCTCTTCATTTATCCTAGCATTTGTTCAATTCCAATGAAAGCATAAAATTTTCTTTGTTTTCTGTTTCATTAATTAATTTTATGTGCCTTTCAATTATTGGAGTCTTTTCATTTATTTTGGAGGACTCTATATAAGGGGTCTTTATAGTCAGTTGAAAAAAAATAATGCAATACAAAAGATTTAAACCTCATTGTTTCTTATTGTGTTTAATTTTTATTTCCCTCTAATTTTCTCAGCTTATATAGCCATCAAATTGGTATCAAATCTAGGTTTAAAAGTATCCTCAATTTTTCAAAGGTGGTCACTGCAATCCAACCGCAAGTTCCAAAGTTGTCTAAGGAAAACTTTTAAAGGTGGTGCCTCCAAATGAAGGAATTCTTCGGTTCATAAGAAATATGGGATATTTTCACTAATGTGTATATCGTACCCACTATAGAGGAAGAATCATCCTTCATGAATGAAGAAAAATATGGCCCTCAAAAATCAAAGGAAGAAAGACAACAAGGCGTTGTTCATCCTCTATCAACGGTTGAATTAATTAATGATAAAAAAGATTCTGAAAGAAATATCAAGCATGAAATATTGGGATACACTTTCCACCATCTTTAAAGGTGTTGATCGAGTGAAGAGGGTTCATCTTCAAACACTAAAAGCAGAGTTCGAAGTAGCACACATGAAGAAATGTGAGAGTATCTATGATTACATTTCACTCCTAATTGTCATTGTCAACAATTTGAAAAGAAATGGTGAAAAAATGGAGTACATTTGAGTCATTGAGAAAGAACTTCAATCAATCACCACCAAATTGGAGCATGTGGTCATGGTAATTGAAGAATCAAAAGATTTTTAAAAAGTATCCAATAAATAATTGATGGGGTTGTTGCAAGTACATCAGCAGTGAATGTAGAAGAATAGAGGTTCAACAATAGAGCATGCCTTAGTGTCCAAGTTAACTCTACAATAACCAAGTAATGGCCACATGCAATGAGGCAGTCATCATGCAAGAGGAATAGGTCATGGATATCATCCAAGCTATCAAGAAAAGAAACAAAATTTCACTAGCTTCTGTGGAAGAGGAAATGGTGGAGGCTGATTCACACATTTTCATGGAAACAGAAATAGCATTCAATGCCACAACTTTAGGAAATTCATCCATTATGCCTTTGATTATTGGAGAAAAGTGGATCATGATGAAAAATACAAGTTTACTGAATCATATCATCATGAAGAAGAAGGTATCACACTCATCCTCGCACAAGAAAAGGCATGTGAACACCTCGATGTATGGTATCTAGACAAGGGTGCAAGCAAGAACATGAGTGGTAACAAATAGCTATTCAAAGAACTCACCGAAGAAGTTCATGGTGATGTAAGATTTGCTGACTCATCAAAGGTACCCGTGATTGGAAAATCTAAAATCAAAATATATCTGAAGAGTGGTGAGTTGAATTACATTTCTAATGCATATTACATACCAGTCATGGAAAAAAATATCATTACTCTCAGCTAACTCCTTGAGAGGGGGTATGTTATAGATATAGAGAATTATTCTTTGTCTATAAGGAAACCTCATAGGAGTCTGGTTTCTCAATTCCAAATGGTGAAGAATCGCATGTTTCCACTGCATATCAAAACAAAGGTTGAGGAGTGTCTTTTTGGACTCATAAAGAATGACTCTTGGAGATGGAATCTATGCTTTGGTAATCTGTATTTCAACAGCCTTAAAATTTTGTCATCCTCAAGAATGGTACATGTTTTTCCTATGATTGAAGTTCCAAATCATATGTGTGAGGCATGTAAACTTGGTAAGCAGAAAAGGAACTCTTTCCCAAGTGGAGTTCCCATAAGATCAAAGGAACCACTTTAGTTGGTTCACACTAATACCTACATACCCCTAGAAACACCCTCACTTTGAGGTAATATGTATTTTATTACCCTCATTGATGATTTCAGCCAAAAGTTGTGGGTGTATTACATCAAAGAAAAATATTCTGCTTTTGTAGTCTTTAAAACTTTCAAAGCTCGTGTGGAAACTAAAAGTGGCCACAAAATCAAAATACTCAGATCTTGAAGATGTGGAGAATACACCTCAAATGCACTTCAAGATTTCTGCAGAGAACATGGAATCAAACAATAATAAACTACAGTTTATATTCCATATCATAATGGCATTGAAGAATGGAAGAACCGCACTATCCTTGAAATGATGAGGACCATGCTGAAGGAGAATGGGATGCCAAATAGCTTATGGGAAGAGGTAGTGGCATGTACTACCTATCTGCTCAATCGGTGTCTAACAAAGTGTGTCAAAAACATGACACCACAAGAGGAATGGAGTGGCTAATAACCGAGCATGGAATATATAAGAATATTTAGGTGTGGCTACTATTCTCAAGTTCCAGAAGAGAGAAGAAGGGAACCTGATGATCGTGGTGAAAAGTGCATCTTCATCGGCTATTGTGAGGCCTCTAAATCCTACAAGCTCTACAATCCACTAACCAATAAATTAGTGGTGCGTAGGTATGTGGTCTTTAGTGAGGAAGAAGCATAGAAATGGAATGATGAAGAATCAAACAAAGATGGTCCAGTTGAAATAGAATATCAAGAGGAAAGACATGATCATTATGAGAAAACTCCCACAAAACCTTACTCGAGTGAATTATCAGTTGGAAGAAGTTTCGGAGTATATTCAATCATTCCTGAAAGAACTCCCATGAATCAAAATTTGGCTAGATTATTCTCGCATATGGATCCTATGAAGAGGAAACATTTGAGTGACTTTTATGAGTAGAACAAAGAAGTAAATATTTATTTATTGTATGAAGATCCTGATCCTCTGACATTTCAGGAAGCCATGATGGAAGAAAGATGGAGAATGGATATGGAAGAATAACATCCTGACATAGAGAAAAATGACACATGAAAGCTGAATACACTCCCAAAAATCCAGAATAGAACTAACATCAAATGGGTGTACAAGATCAAGAAAAATGTTGATGGATAGATCGATTGATACAATGAAAGGCTCATAGAAAAGGCATAAAAACAAGAGTATTGGGTGGACTATGAAGAATTATTTTCTCATGTTGCTCTCCTTGATTCTTTAAGGATGATTATCTCCTTTGATGTTCATCACAGTTGGATGATCTACCAATTGGATGTGAAGTTTGCATTCGTAAATGGAATTCTATAAGAATAGGTCTATGTTGACCAGCCTGAAGGATTTTTTATGAGAGGGGAGGAAGACAAATTGTATCATCTAAAGAAAGTTCTTTATGGGTTGAAGTGGGCTCCCCATACTTGTAATATACACATCAACACCTATCTTCAAGATAATGGCTTCACCAAAATGTCTATATGAGTGTGAAATTTACATCAAGAAGATTTACCATGGGGATATACTTATTTCATGCTTGTATGTTGATGATTTTATGTTTACATGGAACAGTCGGCCGATGTTCGATGATTTCAAGGAGGCCTAGTTCCAGGAGTTTGAGATGACCAATGGAGGTCTCAAGTCCTTTTTTTTCTAGGCATAGAGGTAAAGAAACAACATGGTGGCATCTATATATCTTAGAAGAGGTATTCCATGGAGATTCTTGAAAACGTCAATATGGCCAATTGCAATGCTGTAAACACACCCGTGGTATTGAGCTTAAAAGAAAAAAAAGATGGATAAAGAAGAAGCATTGACTCATCTCTGCTCAAGAGTCTGATTTGAAGCTTGAGGTATCTCACAATAACAAGTCCATATATTGTCTATAGTTTTGGAATTTTAAGTAGGTATATGGAGGAACCGAAAGAATCACACTCGCTAGATGAAAAAAGATTTATCAGGTGCATCAAAGGTATAATGTATTTTGATCTTTTTATCCATACAATGAAGAAGCAAAGCTATATGGATACTCAAATAGTTATTGGGGAGGTGAAAATGATGAAAGAAAAAGCACCACTGGGTATGTATTTTTTCTTGGATCGACTGCTTTCACATGGAATTCAAGGAAGAAGACTGTTATTGCCCTATCAACATGTGAAGAAGAGTTTGTGGCAACATCCTATACTGTTTGTGATGGAATTTTGTTGAAAATTTTTCTGAAGGAGCTGAAGCATCCACAGGATGGATCCATAGTGATATATGTGGATAATAAGTTGCCTATTGAACCAGAAAAAAATATGTTGCAGTTTGGAAGAAGAAAACACATTGATACTTGATTCCATTTGTTGAGAGATCATGTGAACAAAAAACAATAAAATTAGAATACTATAATACTATAGAACAGGGGGAAGATATTTTCACAAAGGCACTACTGGCATATGCATTCAAATGGTAAATAACAATACTCGGAATGAAGCTAGTTTTGGTTTGAAGGGGAGTGTTGGAAATTGAGAACCCAAAAACATGTTGATTTTTTAAAGAATCTTGTATCTTCCCCATACGGTGCCTATTTACCATATGTCTCTCCATTTATCAATGAATTTGTTCAATTCCAATGAAAGCATTTAATTTTATTTTTTTATCATTTCATTAATTAATGTTATGTGGCTGTCAAGAGTTGGAGTCTTTTAATTTATTTTGGAAGAGTCTATATAAGGGGTCTTTGTAGTCTGTTGGAAAAAAATAATGTAATACAAAATCTTGAAAGCTCATTGTTTCTATTGTGTGACATTTTTATTTCCCTATAATTTTCTTATCTTGTATAGACAACATGAACACCATTATCGACTGCAACTGACCAAATATATGAGTAATCACCAGCCATCATCTATTTCCATCCTTGTTGATGAGCATGGAATCCCATGACTGATTCATAGGTAGTCACCACTAGGGGCGTGAATCCGCCCATGAAACATCCATCACTCACCCAACTTGCTAATGTTGAGATCTCAGGCCCCTCTAGAGACTTCCGAAAAGGAGGTCTCTAGCTTCCTACCTTTCAGTACCAACACAGATCCATACTAAACACAAGTGACTGACATAATCTCATTGCACACCAATCATGCCATCATCACGCTATTGTCCAAGGGTTTACATCCAACCCCTGATTTGAGATGCCATGTGTTTTTTACCCCTATATTTAACAGACTCATCCTCAGAAAAAAAGGATCATCACCTCACTTCCAAGGTTTACGCAGCTAGCGGACATAAATATCCCCAAATTGGAGGAACTCCACTTGATTTCATTACCTGGTGAGGATTCAACACCCATCCATGATTAAAGAATTCCACCTATTTTATCAGCCTTAACCATTTCATCCCTTTTCCATAGGCATTAGAGGTAAAAAGATGACGGTTCCCAACAACATTAACTTGAACTCGATCATGCTCAAAGATTAGCAATTTTGAGCAATCTATTTGGTGATCACCATAGCAGAATAAAGAGATAAACTCACCATAAGAGAGACACTCCATAATTTATAACTATATATATATATATATATATTTATATAGTTATATGATTATGTATACATTTACTAATATATATATGTATACAAAATTATGAATATAATTAATGCATTTATTGATTAAATATAATTGTTATAATTTTTATAATTATTTTAATATATATCTACTTATAATTATAACTAAAATATATTTATAAATATTTGTATATAATTATATATATGTATGTAATTATATACATATTTATAATTGTATTTATATTTATTCATATACAATTATATAATTATAAATTTAATAAATATATTTATTTTTAAAATCTCTTTATTATAATTTTATAATTATTTAAATGTATATTTATTTATTTTTATTTTTATTTATAATTAAATATATTTAAAAATAAATTAAATATATAAATAAATTTTTTTATATAATTATAAAAATAATTATATATTTATATATATTTATATATAATTATATTTATTTATAAATAATTATATGTATTTATAAAATCATATATATAAATATATATTAGTATATAAATATCTATACTTATAAATAGAACAATTATATTTATTATTTAGTTACATTTATAGTAAATTTATAATTAAATATAAATAATTATAATGATAAATAAATATATTTAAAATATATTTATATTATTATATTAATTTATATATAATTATAAATATTTGTATATAAATTTATATTATTATATATAATTATTAATATAAATCTATATTTATTATTTAAATACATTTATTATAATTTTATAATTCTTTAATTGTATATTTAGTATTTCATATTTATAATTATAAATAAATATATTTATAAATATATATAATTATATATATATATTTATTTATTTATATATATTGATATAATTATATATGTTTAATTATATATATACTTATATATATTTTTTATGAAGACATGGGGGCATGGATCAATTTCTCTTAAGCCAGGAGTGATGCACATCAGGGAGTGGGATGGGAGTTTTAACCTTGAAGGGATTTTCAAATATTCTGTCCAAATTTCAATGAAAGTATCCTGATTGAACTAGATATTGTGGCATCTAAGGATTTTATATGACATCATTCCTACAATTGGCATACCTATTAAATTGGAAAAAGAAACCAAAATTGCCCGATATGAACACTTTTTCTACTTTTTGGTGGAAGTGGATCTTGGTTCTATGCTTGTTGAAACGATTCTACTCTCTATCGATTGAGATGATTTGACTTTGAATATATAATATGAACGAATGCCACTATTTTGTATGGAATGCACACTAATTGTCCATGATATCTCAACTTTTAGAAGATATTTGAGCTATGTTTTTTGTTTTGCATGCGGTCATGAGGAATCTATTTTTTTTAACAAGCTTAGCCTTGAGAAAAAAAGAATGTGAAGGCCGATGTTGCAGCACAGACACATGGTGGATGCTTGGCTGTTGGTGATACCATGCACGATGATGATAATGGAAAAGGGATTGTTGGGTGATCTTTCATTATGGAGCATGTTTTCATCTCATCAGGGAATGGTATGTTACCTGTTAACTCTATGCAGTTAGTCCCTGGGAGGCTAGATGAAGGAACAAATAAAATAAGGAGGTCTAGCTCTCTTAATGGTGTTGTAAATCTTGAGCATGTAGCTTATTCAACTGGGGATGGTGAACCATTTTAGAATCCTATGAAGCCTATTGCAGGAAGGTTGGATGGAGGTTTTAAGGACCTGGATAGGTCTGGTCACTCCTCTTTTTATGTCGATCCCATTTTTCAGTCTCATGTGGATGGTGAATGCTCGAATCCTACTAAATCTACTCATGGTGTCCCCAAATGATCATGGTCATAAATTTTAGATGAAGAGAAATCTGATCTTGAGTATAGAATTCATAGAGAGGTTAATGAAGAACTCTCTTTGGAAATATCTCTTCTTATTTCAAATAATAAAGAAAAGGGTAAGATGGTGATTGCCTCTCCACAACCAACGAAGTAGGATGGTACTGCATTGATGTTTGGATCCTCACTCTTGGTGAGTGATAACAAATCCAAAATTCAGAAGTCTATTTTGGGTGAGGAACATTTTCAAATGGTGATTCGAAGGAAATCACATACTTTTGATGTGGTCCCAGCGGTTGATGATCATACGAAGATAAATTGGACTTTTCCGTCCAATTTTTCTGTTCTCATGAAGAAGGCCTATGAGAACTTTGGAAAGGAATCAGATGAAGAGTGTCTCTATGAAAGAAAGAAGAACATTAATTTCACCTTTCCAGGCGATCAGTAAGGGAAACATCAAATTGAAGTCCTTAATAAAGAAGTGGCTGATTTGTTTTTTCTACAGTTTGAGACAACCTTCTGCATGAATGGCCCGAAGGCCTTCATTTTTATTGATTTTTGATAACCCCCCTTTCAAGGGATGAGGGAGAACCCTTACAAGGCTCGTAGGCTCAGATATTACATGGCTCGTTGGATTAGGAGATTACACGACCCAAAGGTCTTAGGGAATTTAACCAGACTATCTACAAGGAACATCCCCTCCCCATTATTTGCGTCATGATAGTAGCTCTCCACCTTCGCATGGCCGTCTAGCTGGGCTTTCCATGCAAGTACAGGTTGGTCCCGATGGCATAGTCATATCCTCTCATTCTAACAAATCCATTTGGCTCTGCTCTGGTGAGTGAACCTGCTCTGAATTCTTCTAGGGATACTCCTTTTTTGTAGTCTGTTTGGGGAAACTGCATGTGGCCTGAAGGCCTTAAGGTGTCCTGAAGGCCTTAAAGGTGGCCTAAAATCCCTACTAACCCGAAGGCCTGGGTTCCCCAAAAGCCTTAAGGACTCCAATCCCAAACTGGTGGCCCAAGGTGAATAGTTCCAGCTGCTACAATATCGAACAGTAGCTGCTACAGTAACTGTTACAGCACCCGAACAGTGTACAGTTCTTCTATAGTACCCGCACAGTGTACAGTTCTGCTACAGTACCGCACAATGTATAGTTCTGCTATAGTACTGCTACACTACCTGAAATATGCCTCTACTTGGTTTTGAACTTGGGTCTTGTGGATGCACTTAAGGATGCCACATCAACTGGGTTGAGGCTCATGTGTTGAGACAACCTTCTCCATGATGGATTTAGATGTGTTCGGATTTGGTGACTATTTATCCATTCAAAGGATACTTGTAATTAATTTGGAGGATGGTTTCTATTTGAATTCAGAGATGAATTTTTGAGATTTATCATGGAAATTCATAATTTTAGAGGAATCCTCTGAATCGTCATCTAATGAAGATCATAATCCACCACAAAATATCATAGTGCCCAACAACATCAAGATAAACTCGATCATGCTCAAAGATGAGCAATTTCGAGCAATCGATTTGGCGATCACCACAGGTGAATAGAGAGATAGAATCCCCACCACGGAGAGAATCCATAATCTATATAACTATATAAATTTATTAATTATATAATTATATATATATTTACCAATATATATATATATATATATTTATATAAAATTATAAATATAATTAATACATTTATTATTTAAATACAATTATTATAATTATTTTAATTATTTTAATATATATATATTTATTTATTTATAATTATAATTAAAATATATTTATAAATATTTGTATGTAATTATATATATATATATGATTATAATTATATACATTTTTATTTTTATTTTTATTTTTATTAATATATAATTATATAAATTTAAATTTAATAAATATTTTTATTATTAAGATTTATTTATAATAAATTTATAATTATTTAAATGTATATTTATTCATTTACATTTATATTTATAATTAAATATATTTAAAAATTATTTAAATATTTTTATAAATATTTTTATATAATTATTAACATATTTATATAATTATTTATATATTTTTATATATTTATAAAATCATATATATATAATTATATAATTATAAATAGAACAATTATATTTATTATTTAATTACATTCATTGTAATTTTATAATTAAATATATATAATTATATTTTTTTAGAAAAGGTTGAAGCTTGAGGGGCCCTCTTATTGAATAAAAGCAACAAAAGGGGGGAGGAACATGCAAAACATCAATTGTTCCAATGAAACAAATAGAAGACAACAAGAAATCAAGCTCGAGATCTGGCGTTTATGTTGGGGTGAGAAACATGTCCACCCTGACCACGATGATGTCTTCCCCTTCTCCATGATTTGTCCCGCAACCACGGGCCACCTCCAACATTCGAGAGATCATCTTCACTAACAACAATTAAAGTTTTTTCATTAGACACACAAACATTATGTACATCATCTTCACTGCTTCCTGAGGAAAGCACCTCAAAATCATTATGAGTGTTGACTCTTGAAATGGACTATGTATGAACCTTATCAGTTGAAGATGAACCTGCGCTTTTCAAAACAGAGCTCATAGAAATCATTGATAAATCTACTTGGCTTACACATGTAGACAAAGACACGGTTTCCTTTGTACACTTTGCATCCAGAGTAGAGAAGGAAACTTGGTCTTCCCTACCCTGAGTATACCTCAACATCAAGTCTGATGTTAGAGCTTTTCGTATAGTATGGTCCTCAATTATTGGAACGATAACAATAATGGATGAGTGTGAATTTCTTGGTCTTTCAGCAGGGTCAGTATTTTTTTACTGAGATAACAGGAGCCTCTTTATGAGGAAAGGGTTCTGGTGTTTCCTATAGAGCATTAGTGGTACCTTTCTATACCATCATCTTACCAACTAATATTACAACACCTCCACTTTTAACATTCCCCTCATCCCTTAAATTAGATGAATCAAAACCCTTATGAATTAAGACATCCTTTCAATGGGAATGATTAGAACATAAAGGATTCTTTAAAGTATCATATTTCACAAAATCATGAGAATCACTTAGAGAGAGACCACATATTAGTGAACTGCCATTGTCAATAAAATCAAATGATGTAGCTAAATCATTTAAATCTTTCTGACAATGATATATTTCCTTCTCAACTCCTCTATCAGGGGAAAGATCACCATGTTTTTTAGGACTACTGTACTTGGATTTTATTTGAAGTAGCAGCATCCAATTTGGTTTTCACTTTACAAAATTCTTATTCTATCTTCTCCTACTGAAGTCTATCATCGGCCTAAACTTGTGAAAAACATTCCTTATCAATTTGACTATCATCTAAATCAATTTCATCCTAATTCTCTTGTATGCCCCCAACTAGAACATCTTTGAAAGAAACACCCACAACAATTAGTTTTTTTTTCATCATCAATGTCAGCCCATAAAATGTTTGGTTTATCAATCAGCTGAACAACAACAGTTTTAGTATCATCATTATGGGTAGCTTGAGGGGGATGAAGCTTAGTTTTCTTTAGATAGTTCATTTCCATGATTTCTTCACCAATCAAACATGGTCCATGAGTGGAGTCAACAATCTGAGTACCTATAAGATTCATATTTTTGGTTGTAGGTTCATGAGAGTCTATATTTTTTGGTCAACATTGTTTCCTGGATAGCATCACCCTCAACAATCCCATTAGTTATTTTACTTCTACATAGTGAGATATCATGTCCCTCTCCAATGATCGGGGTGACCTAAATCACCAAAGAAGTCTTAAAATCTATACTTTTTCCCGAAATCCGCAATCCATTCGATAGGGAGTGATTTCTATGAATAATATGAATGATGAGAAAGATGATTTGAAAGGATTTTCTTCCTTCTCATGTTTCTCGGGAGGATCCTTCATCTTTCCATCAAATAGGGTTACACATCGTATAGTTAAGAAAGGAAAAAAACACATGTATCCACTTTGAAATGTGCAATATCAAAACAAATTGAGCTCTATAAGCACTCCTTTATTTCTTGCGTTCTACTGTCAAAAGGAAAGATGACTTGGAAAATATCATATTTAATTTCTCACATTGTTTCTATCAGGGGTTTCTCCAATTTTAAATCTGTTTCACTAGGGAGAGGATTCTACCACATACTTTTTCTCAATTTGGACTTAAATGGTCGTGCATAGAGATTTGGTTCTATTAACCTTCGACCAGGACTCTTAGGGTTCATGAGTAGAATTTAGGTTTTAATATTAATGATTTTATAGACACCTTTGCATAGATTTGGATCAAAATATTTGGCCTAAATTGGGTGTTATGGCACTCAGAAATCATGTATGATATAGCCTCGACGATCGGTATACCAATCCAAATGGACATGGATACTAAATCGGTAAGTTACAGACATTTTTCTTGGATATTGGTTGAAGTTGAGTTAATTTATTCCTTGATAGATTCAGTTTTTCTCTCTATATAATTATAATGATAAATAAATATATTTAAAATGTATTTATATTATTATAATAATTTACATATATTTATATATATTTATATAAAATAAATAAAAATATATATATAATTATTAATATAACAAATATATTTATTATTTAAAATTATTTTTTTATAATTTTGTAATTCATTAAATGTATATTTATTTATTTATATTTATAATTATAAATAATTATATTTGTAATTATTTATTTATAATTATAAATATATTTATATATTTATACATGTTCATATAATTATATATGTATAATTATATATATACTTATATATATATTGATGAAGGCTTGGGGGTATGGATCGATTTCTCTTAAGCCAGGAGTGATGCACATCAGGGAGTGGGATGGGAGTTGTAACCTTGAGGAGATTTACGAATCTTCTGTCCAAGTATGGGTGAAAGTCTCTGGATTGAACTAGATCTTGTGGCACCCAACGATTTATTATGACATTGAGCCTACAATTGGTGTAACTATTAAATTGGACAAAGAAACCAAAATTTCCAGGTATGGACAATTTTCCTACATTTTAGTATAAGTGGATCTTGGTTTTACGCTTGTTGACACCATTTTCCTCTATATCGATTGAGATGAATTTTCCTTAAAAATTGAATATGAATGAATGAAACTATTTTGTACCTAATGGTGACTAATTGGCCATGATGTCTCAACCATTAGAAGAGCTTTGAGATATGTTTTTTGTTCTTCACATGGGAATGAGGAATGTAATTGTTTAATAGGGTTAGGCTTGTAAAATTAAATAATGTGAAGGCTGTTGTCGTGACACAGAAACATAGTAGATTCAAGACTGTCGGTGAGACCATGCACGGTGATGAGAATAGAAAATGGATTGTTAAAGGATCTTTCATTATAAAGAAGGTTCCATATTATCTGGGAATGGTATGTTACCTGTTAACTCTATGCAGCTGGTCCATGGTAGGATGGATGTATGAACAAATAAACTCAGGAGGTCTATCTCTCTTAATGGCGCTGCCAACCATGAGCATGTATCTGATGCAACTAGGGATGGTGCACTATCTGAGAATCCTATGAAGCATATTTTAGGTGGGTTGGATGGGGGTTTAAAGACCTGGATAGGTCTAGTCAATCCACTTTTGATGTTGAACCTGTTTGTCAGTCTCAAGCGAATGATGACTGCTCTAATCATGCTAAATATTCTCATGGTGTCCCCAAATGATCATGGATATAAATAGAAGCTGAATAGAAATTTTATCGTGTGTCTAGAATTGATAGGGAGTTTGATGAAATACTATCTCTGGAAAGATCTCTTATTATTTCAAAAAATAAAGGAAAGGGTAATATGATGATTGCCTCTCCACAACCAACAAAATAGGATGGTGTTGTAGTGATGTTTAGCTTTTCATTCTAGGTGAGTGAGAAAAAATACATAATTAAGAAGGCTATTGTGGGTGAGGAAGGTTTTAAAATGGTGATTCCTAAGAAATCATATAATTTTGATGTGGTCCCAACGGTGGATGATCGTAAGATGATAAATTGGACTTTTCTGTCCAATTTTTTCGATCTCATGAAGAAGGACTATGAGAACTTTGTCAAGGAATCAGATGAAGAGTGTCTATATAAAAAAACAAGAACATGAATGTCACCTTTCTGGGTGATTAGGAAGGGGAAAATCAAATTAAAGTCTTTAATAATGAAGAGGCGGATTGGTTTTTTCTATAGTTGGAGACAACCTTCTCTATGATGGATCCAGATGTGTCTGGATATGGTCACTATTCAGTCGTTTTGAGGCTACTTTCATTTTATTTTGAGGATGGTTTCTATTCGAATTCTAAGATGAACATCTAAGATTTTTCATATAAATTCAGAACCTTAGTGGAATCCTCTTGGTCATCAGCTAATGAAGATTATAATCCACCACAAAAAGACATGGAAGAGATACCGACACCCTAAAGGGAGAGACATATATCCTCAAAATATGGGTTGTAGGGTAGAGATCAAGACACGAGATTATGATTCATTGTTGGATTATAATGTTTTCCTTTACCTCTCTCTTTTGTACCTTGTACTTTTTTCCTTTAATAAATTCAGGGTAATGGGTTTGGCTTGCTAAATCCATGGCTAGGCCTGTTTGGATATATAAATATATATATATATAAATATATATATATATATATATATATATATAGGTATGTATAATTATAAATTTATTATAAATATAAGTAAATAATAGATATATTTATTATATTTATAAATATTTATTTTTATATATTCATAAATTTATGTACAATTATATAAATATATATAATTGTTTAAATACATATAATTATATAATCATATATAAATTTATTAATATATAAAAATATATATTTTAAATTTAATAAATATGTATTATTTAAATATATTTATTATAATTTTATAATTATCCAAATATTTATATTTATTTATATTTATAACTATATATACATATATTTATAAATATTTGTATATATTTAAAAATATATTTATATAGTTATAAATATTTATATAACTATATAAAAATTTATTAATATATATATATCGTTATAAATATAATAAATATAATAATTATTTAAATATATTTGTTATAATTTTAAAAATATTTAAATAAAAATATTTGTAATTTTATAAATTGTTTTTTACAACATTATATATATTTATAATTTTATAATTTACAATTTATGTATATGCTATAGATGCACATTTCATATATATATATATATATATATACGTATATCCCACACATATGTGCACATATATATATATATACATAAATATGTACACATACAACATATATACACACACACATAAAACACACACACACACACCACATAATGCATACACATATAAGCACATAGACATTGATATAAATATTAATGTTCTAATATCACATATTAACAATACAACATTTTATTTACATAATTTTTTCAATTATTAAATTTTTATATTAATATATTATATTTATATTAATTATATATATGAATTTTTTAGTTAATGTATTCAAATAAACATTAATTTTTGAATATAAATGTGATAATTTTAAATATATTAATATTTTTTATTAAAATTATTAACAATTCTTTTTTAGTGATGATAATAATTTTCTTTATTATCTATTTTAGTTAGAGTTGATAGAGGTGACCCATTTATCAATTCTTTAGGTCTAGTGTTGATAAATTCTAGCACTGGTTAAAGTGAGATCTGTAATATTGCATTTATAGTTCGAGATTGGAGACCACCATACTAAAAAACCCACCTAAAACAAAATTGGAATTTATAAACACTAAAAAATATAATGATAAAGTTCATCTTTATCATTGAAAAATAAGAACTGAAAAAGGAATCAATTTGTTAGTGCTAGAAAGAGCACTGATAAAATGCTCCCTTTATCAACGCTTTTTTGTTTAGTGCTAATAAAAGGCAACCTTTATCAGCGCTTTATTTTAGCGCTGATAAAGGAAACTTGTATCACCACTTAATTTATTTCACTGATAAAAATTTCCCTTAATTTTCTATTTTTTAGTGCTAATAAAGGTTGAGAATAAAATGAAAAATTAAGCAAACAAAAATAAAATTAGACAATTAAAAAAATATCAAACATTTTATTAATTAAATAATTATTGATAAAAATTAATAAATTTAATATACATATATGTGAATTATAAATATTAATAAATGATATATTAAATATATATATATATATATAATTAATAAGTCTAATATATATATAATGTTAGTTAAAAACATATTAATGTATTATTCATTTTTTATATTGATTGATTATTCAATTTAACCTATATTAAACATCGTGTGTTGCATTTATTTGAAACACACACATGAACACAAATATATATATATATATATATATATATATATATATATATTAATGCATTTGTATACACAAACGCACACACAAATATATCTATCCAGTATATAGATTCACATACACATAATATTTATGTAATTTATTCAAATTTTAGTATATTTTCGAGTTTCATTACAACATGATACATTTAATATATATTATTTTTTTAATACATCAATTTTATTTGTTTGTTTTTAATACTACAATTTGTTTATTCATTTTTAATGTTTTTCTTTTTTATTTTATTTTGGAATTTAATAATTTTTTATTATATATATATATATATATTTGTTATGTTTTATTATCTTCAATATGTATTCATCTCCTTAAATATATATATATATATATATCCATATTTCTTAATAACTTATTTTTATATAGTAAAATTTATCCATTTTCTTCAATATTTTTAAAGTGTATACATTTTTGAATTATTCAAGATCAATCATTTTTAAAATGAATGTATTTAAGATTATATTTCCATAAATAATGTTAAAAGTAATTTTTGTAAATAAATATTTATAAATAAATAAAAAATGGATATTTACTTTTCTGTTTGAATGGAAACCATAACACCCTCTATTACACATCCAAAGCTTCCAATTGTGTATCCCACCCCTGGAAAACCTGTTAAAGATCATCGGGATCACCCTTCATTGCATGATTGATACTATTTAAAACCACCCCACCCCACACCGCCCAGTAAAGAATAGGGGATTAAGTCAATAGTGGTGAAATTTTGATACCGAAACATGACCAACAGGAATAGAAACCCCGATTTTGAGGAACCATGTGAATGACCCAACTATAGGGCCACCCCCATTGGGGAAATGTATATTTACTATATTAATAATTATTATAAATAATAATTGTTATTTTTAAAATTAGTATTTATATAATTATAAATATATATATATATAATTATAAAATTATAATATAATTATTTAAATAATTATAATATATTTTTTAATTATTTTTAAATTATTGTAATTGCAAAACTTTTAACAACGCTTTTTAGTGATGATAGGGATCAATCTCTATCAGTACTAATTAAGCACAGTTAAGATATAATTATTAGCGATAAAATTTTAGAACTGATAAATATATCTATAATAAACACTTATAAATTTAGCACTGATAAAATGGATCTTTGTCAGCGCTTTTTTGACTGAACTGTTAAAAGTTTCACTGATATATTTAAAAAACCCCAAACCACGACTCATTCACTCATGATTTTCATGCTCTCGTGGAAATCATCTACTGCCAACATGACTCCTCTATGTTCCCTTAGAGTAATCATGTTTAGAAACCCATGTATGTTATTTTATAATCATCCTCTATCATTGTTTGATGTTTTGGGTTCCAATTTTTGTGTTTTTGTGATATTCTTAAACATGACGAACCATATATCTCTTCTCGTCGCTTCTGAAATTCGATGACTATGGTTCTATTTAATCATTTTTCTCCTTTCATATGTATTTGACTGTCCAACCCATTTGTCCCTAGAGACACAGATAGATGGTTTACTCTCCTTTCAAAATAAATAAGAAGACCTCCTATCCCCCACGGTTTTCTCTTTATTTGAATAATATAGGGTTCCAAAATCTAGGTAGTTTCTCAAATTTAATTCATCCCATATACTATATTATAAATTCTAAATGCGTAATTATGAAGGTTTTTAAGGATTAGGGGATACCATGTTTTGGCCCTCATTTATGGTTAATGAACGTATAGGAACTAAGTTAAGTGAAAAAAAAATTAAAACAGGTTTTGTGGATTTTAGTTATTATTGTAAATTTTTAAACAATGAAATTGATTATTTAGATTTATGATTTTGATGAATAATTTTTTATTTTATTCAAAAAACATATTGAATTAATTATTCACAATCCAAAAATTATTTTTTTGATTTATGTTGTGAGAGTTTTATTTTTTAACTAATTCATGATTATTATTAAACTTTAACCGTGGGTTACAAAGAGTGATGGGGAATTTCTTTAGTGAGAAAAGTATGCTCAATTTTTTTTTTGAAAATTTCATAGATTATATTGATTTGAGAAATCATTGGGTAAATTGAATAATAAATACACTACAATATATAAAAAGTGTATTTCCCAAAAGTAAGTGAGTTATCCATGGTTGGATAGTTGATCAATAAAACTATGAGATGTGATTTATTAATATATTTACTAATAAAAATATATAGATAATTAATTTGTAGAATCAAAAATAATTTTAAAAACAAACATGTTGAATAACTATAGAGGGAACAAAAATTTATTAAAATATAATTTTGATGGTTTGGATCTTTATATCCTATAAGTCATGATAATTTGTTATCCATATCCAAAATGAAAAAAATAAAGATACAATCCCCCTATTATAATTAACCCGCCATTTCATTCTATATACAAACCTCTCTTCTTCTTTGATCACTGTTTATCACTGGGTTAAGGAGCTATAACTTCTTTGGTGATTGAGGGTCCTCAAGAATATTTATGTGATTGAAGGCTAGTGTAATCTTTTCAAAGGTTAGAATACTTTGAATGTTTCTTTAGTGTTATAAATCAAACATATTCTATTGAAGCTTAAATATGGAATCTATTGATACTATATTACAAGTATTATATATGTGTTTTTTCTTTATTTCCATTCAAATTTATCCTTGAGATAAATCAGACATTTTTTTGGCTTTTTATCTCTCTAATGATCATATATTGATAACCGAAAATTCATAAGTGGTATCATAGAAATTTTGTTCAAGGAAAAAATATATTAATCTTTAAGTGTAGGTTACTAGGACACTTTAAACATTAGACGTTTGGTTGTATTCCATCTCTTGATGATGGATTGGACTCCCTATTTTAATCTAAACTTCCTCCCATCATCAAGAGATGGAAGGAAATCAACCGTCTGATGATGGATTAAATAGAGGTAGTGATGTTTAGTTGTAATTTAGTATTAAATTATTATATCTTTGATCAATATTTCTTGAAAGATTCCAGAAATTTTGGGATTTTATTCATGGAGTGTATTTCATTGTTGTTATTCAAGAAAAATTAAATTTTTGACTACTCATGAAGACAATGGCTTCTGAACATGATGATGTTGAAAATAATGATCAAGAACAGACTTTTGATGGTGAAACTATGAAATTATTAGGTGATCAACAACATGTTGACTAAAAAATGAAATAATAAACAACAACTCATCATCAAAGTTTTGAATAAAATTATCGAGGAAAGAAGTCAAGGTATAAAATTTGAGGTTTGTTAGAATCAACGCAACCAACCTATTGACACAAATAAGACAACATTAATTAGTTATCTAGGGGTCACAACAAGGATGAATGTGCTGATTGATATAGTCTCATGGTTATTCTTCCATCCTATAATGAATGAAATCCTTTGGAAAGATATAACAGTAATGTTACAACATAATTTGTTTATTTTACTAAAAAATTATATAATGAAATGTTGATTTAGTTTTCATTATTCCTTGAAGAATTCATTTATTTTAGAATATTTATATATGAAATTTGTTCTATTGGCCACTGTAAAAGATCATAAAGACTTCTAGACTCTTCTGAAGAATTTACATCTTAGATATGGTGAGGGGAAAATAAAGGCCCACTCAATAGTTTGTTATGCACACATTATAAAGAAGGAAACATGAATTTATTTGAGAAATCATCGTAATGAGAAATCATTTCAGGTTCATTGTGATCTATAATATATTGTTGTACATTATTTATTTTATCCAACATGATTCAAAATTGTTAATTTACGAAACAAAAAAAGTGTGCTGAAAATAAAGAACATGCATCAAAACCAGCATACCCCTTTCACAAAGGAAGGATAGGGTACACTTTATTAGAGAATAAATTGGTATGTATTTTAAATCAATAATAGAAAGTTTAATTATGTGATATGAAACCAAATATTTTTATTTGTTTATATGTATATTGATGAATCAAAATTTGAAGCCACTTCCATCCCACATCATGTTCTATGGAAGGAGGCTCATGTAAATGAGGATGACATATTAGTTGATGAAAAGACAAAAGCAGTATGGGAATCATGTGTAAGTATGAAATAATTGTAATTTTTTATGATTGATAACAATATAAAATAAAATAAATAAGTTCAGATTTTTTAATATGGTTTAGACATAAGATTCGACAACGACCATACCAAAAGAAATGTGGATTTTAATAACTCTAAAGTGGTCTAAATAATATGACTGTGTTAGAGGATTAGATTTTGGAGTCTCTCCTTAAACATGTTTCGACAAGATAAAGCCATATGAAGATACATATAATATGATGATATGAATTCATACACAAATATACTCACTGTAATATATTATTTTTCAGTCTGGTTTGGTAGAACAATGTATAAGAAAATATAAAAGTAAATCAGTGGTAGAGAAAAAATACGCACATGATACAAATGATCCCACAAGATTTAAGTCTAGTTATTCAACCTAAACCTTAATTGGGGTAATTAATTTTTTTCTTTACTCTTTATCCTAAATGTGAATCAAATAACTTCCAATAACTTCATATTACTTAAAGTTGGTAGTGTGTAATTATATGTGATTTTTTCTATCAACACACATGTTCCACCGCGTTGTAGGGGGTTCAGTGTATAATATACTGGGAGACCAGCTAGAAAATCAACCCCTCGTAAAGAATCACATGAGAGTGGGGATTGAGGCAGCTTATTAGACGACTACCGAGTTACCTGTTCTACTTGATGATCCAAATATTACAATGGTCAAAGATTATATTGGAGATTTCATAAAATGGTCATCTAATATTATTAAGATAGATACAGTACGTATTTAAAAAAATTCATATGAAAAACATGTAATAGTTGATTATAAAAGGTATAAAGTGAGGTATGATATAATATATGGATAATACAGTGGATAAATGAAATGTAAAATCAAGAAAATCTAGTGAATCAACCAAGAAAACCAAACAAACTTTTGATTGTACCTTCTCTTATCCAATTCCAGAGTAACATTTCTTAACATTAAAAAATCATGTAGAGACAAAATTTTAAGATAAATAATTGTCTAAAATTCACTATGAAGAATAAATATTTAGATCTTCCAATATAGGAAAAGTTGGCCTCAAGTATCTTAATTATATTCTCAAGTATGAATAGTTGGGGATCTCAATTATGAATACATTCATAAGGTAAATTTTCATAACATCGCTATCCAAAGAGTGAGCTATTTTTTAATTAAATTCAATAACTATTCATATTTTGTATAGACGTTTATATTACAACTATATAAAGGGAATGTCGTGTGGAGCATGATTTGGATTCATTAATCCATGTATAATTTCTATGATAAAATTTACTCTAGAAAACAAATAAATAGAGAAGAAAAAAAGATTAGTGTTGGTTGGAGTTGAGCACTAAAGATGGGGGGTAAATTGAGTTCTTATCAAAACATCTATTAGAAAAGATTATTTAAAATATTCCCCAAATTAAAAATAAAAACAGGCTAGTTAATCAATGTAGTAAGATTATAATATTTTAACTGTTCAAATAGTTTCTCAGAAGATTGATTAATTCTTAGTTAAAACAATATGAAATATTGATAAAACTTTTGAAACTACTATAATAAGGAAAAATAGTTATATCTACCATCAAATAATAACTATGAATTTAAAATTTAGTTTTCTGAAATATGAGTTAATATAGAGAAATACTAAATTGACTGAAAAAATAGATAAAAAAAGTGGTTCAGTCTCAAGGTGAGACCTAATCCACTTCACTTGGTGATCACTTGACACCATGAAATATATCTAAAAAAAATTGATTCATACCCTAGATTAGGGTTAACAATAGTAAATGAGACTTTCCAGGTCACACGACCTCTTCCACTTTTATTTGTTGAAAAAAATAGCCAGGTCACACAAGACCTCTTCTATAGTTATACATTTGTGAAGGAAGGTGTATAAAGATATTTGAGTTAGGATATCTTGTATCCTCCAATTTAGTGTAGGAGACATTGTGTGTTTTAAAACAAATACACACTATACTTGTAAAGTAATGAAACAATACACAACAATGAAAAATTTAATGAGATGTAGTTTAAAAGGCTCTTTGTGTCATGAAATGTAGCTCTGGACTCTTTGGATGAAACATATTCAAAGTTTTAGTCCTATTATAAAAATAGAGTGTCGTGAGTTGAGTGTTCTATTTTTCAGCGTTGTGATAGGTTCCTCCTCTCCTTCGAGTTGCTACAAGACTTATTTTAGAATGGGTAACAGTAGGTTCTTCTTTATTTATAGACCATAAGAATTAAAATTTCTTCCTTCAGTGTATTTTTTCATGAATGTGTTTTCTTCATTTTTTTCATGCAATCCACTATTCATATATAGTCTCTAGTACCACTCTTTTATTTTTATTTTGGGTGCTTGTGTTGGAGCCGACAATATACACTATCTCTACACCTCGTACATCGTATTATCTGCTGATTGGAATACAAAATAACATTAATTATATCAGTTTTATTAAATGAATCACATATGACTATTAGACACAACTTTTAAAATATATGTAATCAGATTGAAAAATGGTTATGTATGGAATGGTGTAACTGTAGTGGCGATACATTCACGGTGAGGCAGTTATGGTGAGATAGTCATAGTTCTATAATTGTGTTGAGATCTGAAACCAGTAGTACAGTATGATGTCTAGTCCTTTGCAAATTCTGGAGTCAGTAATAAGACTATGGTGTCAGATAAATAGTGTCTCATGTAACAATGTCCAGTTCATTGTCAAAATTATGAATGGTTTCTTGTTATGGTATCTTGGAAATAGTATCAAGAAAATGGTGTTAGGTCCTTTGCAAAAATCTAGAACTGGTAGGATGCTTATTGTGTCACATTCATTGTGAAAATCTAGAACTGGTAGCAAACTTATGATTTCAAAGACTTAACCAAAAATCTATAAGCTGTCTTAAGAAGAAATATTCAATTAATAGATTAATACTAAACAAAATCATACAGAAATATAATAGAAAAATATTAAACATAGTTTACAAGATTCATCCATGATTTGTGAGATACTGAATCCTGATATTGTGAGAGTTTAAAACATGGATTATAAGTATTACAATATTAGCAATCCAATAATCATCAAACATGATTTGTGAGCATTAAAGCACAATGAGTCCAATAATATCCAAACATGATTTGTGAGCATTAGAACACAAGGAGTCCCATAATCTCTCCCTTTTTGATGATCACAAATCATGGAATTTATAAGCCATATATTTTAGTAAAGACAAGATATTTGAGTATATATGTGATAGGATGTATAAAAACTATTCTTCTCCCATGAATATCCTTTTTCCATAAATGCTTCCATAAATGCCTTATCTTATATCTCCCCCATTTAGGACTATCAAAAAAAAGAAAAAGAAAAACAAATCCTAAATGGGGGTAATGAAGAGAATAAACAATAAAAGTGAACATTGAATAAAATAGAATGAGAGAGTTCATTACAAGAATCTGGAAAAATACAATACATACCTATCAAAACACATCCTTCACTTCTCTTCAGTGCCATCATTCTTTTCTTTCACCTTGGAAGAGACATCAGGAGGATCCAGAGGAGTAAAATTAGAATTGTTATAAGGGATTAATCCACCATTGAGAGAGGAAAAAGGTACTCCTTCAAAGACAGGGGGTTTAATAGATAGTTTGGTGGAAGACCAAGATAATGTTTTCACAATAATAATAGGTTTGATATAGCTCAGAGCCTGAGAGATAGACATGGTAGTAGTAGAAAAGATATTGGATTAGGAAGGATTTAGACCATGCCACAAAGGGGAATCTATATGATCCACAATGGAAGTACTTTGATCACAGAGATACAACTTCAATATATTGATAAAATATGAGATTATCTCTCCACCATACTACATGGATTTATCATAGTTATCCTAGTTTTCTATAAACTTGTCCAATATAGGAGTGAAGTCTTTAAACTTCAAAACATGAGTCTCAAATGCTTTAGTGATAGGATGAATGGTTAAATTATAAACAAGATATTTTAAATTGTTGTTCAGATCATGCCTAGAATATATTCTCTTAAAGTATAAGTTCAATTTAATAGATATTTATTCTTGATAATCAATTGAAATATTTGAATAGACCCTCACCAAATCAAGTACATGGTCATTGTTCTTAATGACAACAGAGAGACTTTCTTTATCAACACCACTAAATACTGACTGAATCTCTTCTATCATAATTGATCAGATCAAGTCATTGTCCATAGGCTAAGATGATTTTCTAGAGGTAGATGAAGTTGTAACAACTAATTTTGGAGACTTTAGTTTATTTAGAACATTTTTTAAACGTCATTTATATTCAATAGTTAGCTTATTAAGTCCAGAAACAAGTGCACACATCTCATTAGTTATTTTAGTGTAGTTATCAAACACTTTTTCATACACAGTGATCAAGATTAGTTGAATTAGAGATATAACCTTCTATGGAAACTTATCAGCATAATCTTCACTAAGATGAGAAATAAGAGTTTGAGTAGTTTGGAAGATTTTTCTACATATCATCAACCTTAGATTTTAGAGATTTCACCTCATCACTCTTGTTCTCAATTAGAACTTCCTTAATTTCATGAATAATCTTTGGTTGAATCTACCAAATAATTTATCCTAATATTATAGAAACATTTCTTTCAATGAGATTAGTCACATGGGTAGGTTGTGACTTCATGACCTTTTCAAATCCTGATAACAAGTTGTTTCCAAGGTCTTTTAAGTCGTCTTTACTTACATAATCCGGAGTTTCTTGGGAAGGTTCATAATTAGGAACTAATGCAGGTTATGATTCCCTTGAAGGTACAATTTCTTTAGTAAGGAATGGCTTGAGATTAAACATTGTGGAGGGATCAATTAATTTAACTGAGACTACTTGAGAATCAGTAACATCAAAACACTCTAGAAATCTGTACCAAGTATCCACAGAACTTAAATCCACAGGGTTGGTCACTTCAATTCATTCTAAATGAGTGCTCTGCTCCCCCTCAATAGGTGCATCTCTTCTGGGACTAAGAGACTCAATCTCTTGACTCATTCCCCAATTCTTAGCTATGTTTGGTTTATCCATATATTATATCGCTAGCTAAAAGGCTTATTCCATTCTTTCCTCAGAAGATAGGATTATTTCTAGTTAAACTTTTTCTTCAAAGTATTCCATAAAAACAACCTCTTCCTCAAAATTAAACTCTTTTTCTATGGAATTTTCTTCCTCTACATCTGGCTATTTCTCTATGGTAACAGTAGAATTAAACTTTTCACTTGAGTCAATATCACCTTTAGGGAGAGGTGATATCATCAGAGACACTCTTAAAAAACCTTCACTAACATCATCATCTATTTCTCCATCTGAATATTCCACAATCTCATCAGCTTCTAATACATGATCTGGTACATTTTTAGTTCTAGAGGGATTATCAATAGGATTAAAATCTACACACAACCTATCATTATCCTAAACCCATAATTTCATCCATGGATTCCAACTTATCCTCATTATTCTGCAAATAGACTTGAAGATACAGAAATCCCACTCCTCAAGTACTTCTTTATTCTGGAAAACCACACTATTAGCTATGAGAATAGATGAATTAAACCTCTAATAGAAAAGGAAGGTGGACTTATATGTAGATTTAATCATATAAAACATGTGAAGTCTAATGTACTTAATGAAGATGATTTTGTGTCCATTTATCAGAAGATGTGTAAAAAATACATCCTATTACTTAAGAGTTAAAAAATCCCATTTTCTTTGACAAATGAGGTGTTGAACAAACTTAAACAACAATATTGTCTCACCATATATCTCACCATCAATCGACCCTCTCTTATTTTTTATTTCTAGTTAATCTTTACAGAGCCTCTTCTAGGCTAAACACATCACTAGGTAGAGGAGGACCTCTATGGTAGTCCTCAAAAATCCCTTCATGAGGTATTCCTATGCAAGAAGCCCATAATATTGAAGAAAAAGTGAATCTATGACCATTTACCCAGCTCTTAACCACAAATTCATCCTTTGAGTTGAAAGAAAACTAAACATATTGATAAAACTCAAAAACAAGCCTTGGTTAGATGGATATTTTATCCTTGGTAAACCAATCCAGCCACCCCTATTCTTTTAGAACTCTTAGAACCAGATACTTACTATTCAAGAGCCACTTTGCACATATTTCCTTTTTTTGGTTTGACTTTTTGATCCTCAAGACCTAGGTTCAGTGGTTTCTCGGGCATTACAATAGGATGCTTCTTATATTTCTTCTGAGACCTGCACTTCTTAGTGGTTGATGAGGACGCACGCTTCATCCGAGGCATTCACCACTAGATAAAGAATGATGAGATGGAGGGAAATCGATTTGAGAGAGACAAATAGTTTCAGTTTCGAGAGAAGTGATCTGGAGAGAAGTTAAGCAATATGTTTTTATCATTTATGGAGTTCAAACATCATGAAAACAAAAACTTGATAAATAAAATAATTAGAAAAAAATATTTAAAAATAAATTATAACTAATACAGTGAGACTGGTATATGAATTCACGGTGTCAGTATTACTCTGTGAATCCAAAAGGTGTGACCGTATCATTGAGACAACAAGTATGAGACCATAACTGAGAGATATTAACTATAAGATAGTAACTTGAGATAGTAAACCTAAGACAATAATATTTTCACTCAATGTTAATCATTCATAATTAACGTATGATTTAATTAATCCTTTCATAATTCAATGGATTAGTGAAAATGTCAGCAAGCTGATGTTCTATGCCAATGAATTCTAAAGTAATATCACCTTTTTGTTAATGATATCTCAGAAAGTGATATCTTACTTCAGTATTCTTTTTTCTAGAATAGTAAACAATATTATTTTATATGTTAATAGAACTTTTATTGTCAAAATTTATAGGTACATGTCTAAATTGATATCCATAATCTACTAAAGTGTGTTTCATATACAAAATTTGTTCCCAACAACTACTAGAATCTATGTATTCAGCCTCGGTAGTAGATAATGCAACAAAATTTCTATTTTTACTACACCATGATACTAGATACTTGCCTAAAAAGTGACATGTTCTAGATTGTTCTTTTTTCTATCTAACTTGAAACCACCAAAATTAGGTTCTAAATAGCTAACCAATTAAAATGATTTTCCTACAGGATAAAACAATCTTATATTGGTTTTATGTTTGTGGTATTTGGAAATTCTTTTAACAGTATTTAAATAAGTCTCTTTGGGGTATTCCTGAAAATGTCCACACATGTAACCACTAAACATAATATCAGGCTGACTAGTAGTTAAGTATATTAAACTTCCAATCATTCCTCTATAAGTGGTTTGATCAATAGATTTACTATTTTCATCAAAATACAACTTATAAGTAGTACTGATTAGAGTATCACTACTTTTAGTTCTATCCAAGACAATACTTTTTATGAGATATTTTGAATATTTTCTTTGATTTATGAAAATACCTTTTTTAAAAAAAAAATTGAAATCCAAGGAGAAATTTGAGCTCACCCATTAAACTCATTTCAAATTCATTTTGCATCATTTTTGAAAAATCAATACATAAATAATTTCTTGAAGATCCAACAATAATGTCATAAATATAGATTTTAATAATTAAAACATCATTAGAAATTTGTTTTATTAAAAAATTAGGATAAAAAATACCTTTTATAAAACCTCTAGAAATACTAAAACTACTTAGTCTATCATACCAAGATATTGGAGATTATTTTATACCATATAAGATTTTGTTAATTTAAAAACATGATATGGAATGTGTGTGTTTGAAAAACCTGGGGGTTGTTCAATAAAAACATCCTCAAATATATAACCATTTTGGAATTCAATCTTGACATTAATTCAATATATTTTGAAATTTAGATGTGGTACATATGCAAGTAGTATTCTAATGGATTCAAGTATAGAAACCAATTAAAAATTTTCTCTATAGTCAATTCCTTCTTCTTGACTATAACATTGTGCAACCAATCTAGATTTGTTTCTAACTATGTTACCAGCTTCATCTACTTTTTTCTTGAACACCCATTTAGTGCCTATGGTCAAGGTGTCTTTGGTTCTATCATCAAGTTTCAAAATTTATTTATTTCAGACTGATTTAATTTTTTTTTTCATATCCATCACTCAAAATTCATCATTGATTGCCTCATTGATGTTTTTAGGTTCATGTTGTGACAAAAAATCTTGATGTTCAACCTAATTTCTTAGAGATTCTCTAGTCTATGTTACTTTATCTGAGTCTCCAACTATTGCATCTAATGGATGGTTCTTAAGTGTTCTAAAAGGTCTCAAAAAAAAGGAATAGTAAATTTAGATTCTTCAATAGGTTCAGGTTCATTATGATTAGAATATTTTGAATTTCTGAAACTAGAAGTTTTAACTGACACCTTCATTAGATGGTTAGAACATTTAGAATTAATGTACAGATTTGACATGTCATCCTCAATATTTTATAGTGCGGTATTAGGTTCATGTGGATCTGTTTCATCAGATTTGACATGTAATGATTCTTCCACACATTTGGTTCTTTTATTAAAGACCCTATAAATTTTAATTGAAACTGAATAACATAGGAAAATTAATTCAACACTCTTGGAGGCAATTTTTTCAATATTATCCTTAGTGTTAAGGATATAGACATTATGACCAAAAACTTTTAAGTAACTAACCTTGGTTTTTCTATTGTTCCATAGCTCATATGTTTTTTCTTAAGAATAGGTCTAATCAATACTTTATTTATTATATATCATGTTGTATTGATAGCTTTTACCCAAATGTATATAATTAGGTCATACTCACTCAGCATGGTTCTATAAATTTATTTTAGTGTTATATTTCTTATTTCTACAACTCTATTTTTCTGGGGTGTCCTAGGAGTAGATAAGTTATGATAGTAGCCATTTTATGAGAAATTTTTTTCAAACTCTTGGTTTTTAGACTCATGGACATGATCACTTCATAATGATTTATCCCAAGTCCACTTAATTTCCCAATTTATTGATTATATTTGGTGAATTAGTTACATGTTTCACTTTAGTGATCCAAAAATAAGGTCTAAGTATATCCAGAATATTCATCTACAAGTACATAAACATAATTCTTACCATTTAAACTATAAACTCTAGATGATACAAACAAATACATGTGAACCAAATCAAGAGGTTGCTAATTAGAAATTTCATTCTTTAGTTTAAAAGAATTTCTGTGATGTTTACTCTTTTGATAAGGATTACAGACTTTTTCATTTGGAAACTCATGTTCAGGTAGATACTTGAATAAACCTTTTCTAGTAAGAAATCTAAGGGAGTGTATATTACAGTGTTCTAGTCTTCTATTCCAAATCCATAAATATTTTTGAAATACACAAAAACATGAATCATTTTGATAAACTAAAGAGTATATGTTAACAACATACACATTTTCATTTCAAAAAGAAGAAAATAATAATTCATTCTTTAAATTAAAAGAATTTCCATAATTATTTTAAATTTAACATGAATCCATCATCACAGAATTGTGAAATACTATGAATATTATATTTTAATCCACCAATGAAAAGTACTTTATAAATTAAAACTAAGTTAGAGATACAAATATTTATTAGGACAATTATTTTTCATTTAGCATTGTCACCAAATGTGACATGCCCACCATCAATCTTTATTAGGTTCTTGAAGCATGAGTAATCTTCTGTCACATTTCTTGAACATCCACTGTCTAAGTACCATAATATTTTTCCGGAGCAATTCAAGAAGGTTTCCTACAATATAATAAAAAAACAGATTTTGGTACCCAAATTTGATTGGGTCTAGTAATATTAGTAATCAGTGCTTTAGGAACCCACATATGCTTCGTGGGTTTCCTATAAGAATTATATAACATATTTGAAAAATAGACTCTATTTTGGTCTAGAAAAACATGAGGTAGTAGAAGACTTTCCAGAACTATAAATAGAAATAGAATTTTTATTTTTAGGTAGAAAAATATATTTTCTAGATTTATTAACAAACTTGTTTTTGGTGAGATTTCTTTGCCTAGGTTGGTATCCTATACCAATAGTGTATCTAGGGACAATTTGATTACCAAGCATCTGTATAATAATATTTTTTCCATTGGTAAATATATCTATGTCATTTTTTAATAGCTCATTAGATAACTTTAGATCATTGTTCACTTTAAGTAATTGAACATTTTTCTCTTTATCTACAACAAGCTCAGATTTGACAGTAGTAGTCAAGGCTTGTTGTTTCATTAAATATTTCTATTTATATTTTATCTCATTACATGTGTCTTCTAGAATTTGGTAGTATTCAAACATTTCTTCATTTTTTATATTTTTAGAATCACTTTCATATCTATAATAATAGGAATTATGTACGGGATACTCAAGGGTTACCTTATATTTGTTTTTCATAAAACACATATTGGGGTTTTCAGCCATCTAATCATGTGAATAATCTGAGCCACTTGAGCTATCCAAAAAAAACACTCTATATAGATTTCATTTCCTTTTATACTTTCTATATTTTTCATTATGTCTATTCTTGTATTTTAGCATAGGACAAACATTCTTTACATGTATTTTTGTCTCTCATTCATAACAGAATATTTCACTGGAGGTATCACTTTCCTTCTAATAATTTTTAAAATTGACCTTGTTATTATATATTCCTTTATTGTTAGGATTCATGAAGAATTTATTTCTTTTTTAAAACATCTTAAATCTTCTAGATTATTGATCAATTTATTTATCACTGTCAAATGGTTAATCTTCATTACTTCTACTGTCAGAATGAGGTTTTATCATTTCCTTTTCTTTATTTCTAGAATTAGTGGTTTTTAAGGCCACTGAATTTCTCTTCGGTTTATCTTCCTATTCATTATATACTTTTATTTCTTCCTCATAGATCATCAAATTTCCTATCAGCTCCTTGATTATGAGCTTTATAATGTCACAAGATTCTTTAATTGAGGCAGAGGTCTCCTTCCATCTATCTGGTAAGCACATGAGTATTCTCATGATTTTATCCTTAGTGGTAAAATCTCTTCCTAGAGAAATCATAGTATTCAATATTTTATTAAACCTTAGGTACTTGTTAGAAATAGGTTTATTAGGATTCTTTTTAAAGTTATCATATTTAATAGTATGTGTGTTAAGTTTCATGTTCTTAACGCTAGAGGTTTCTTCATGTAAAACATATAAAGTGTCCCAAATTTCATGGGCTATTTTATAGACATAAATTATATTGAATTATTCATCTCTTAAAGAAGAGTATAGGGAATTCATGTATTCTCAATTATTATTATTATCAACTGTATTTGGCTCATCCCAAGTATTCTTAATTGTATAAGGAATCTTATATTCATCTATAATTGAATTCAAAATCTCAAAACCCATACTTTCTAAGTTCATTTTCATTTTAATTTTCCATTGTGTATAATTTGTTCCACTAAAGAATGGAGGTATATTGGTAGCGGCACCTTTTAATGTATTATACATACTAAATAATATAGTTTAAAATTTTAATGAACTAAAAATTTAGAACTAATTGAAATTTTGAGATCATTAAAATATAACTACAATCACAAATGAAAAATATTTTAAATAGAAAAAAATGTTTAAAATAACAACTTTAAAACAACATTTAATACCAAATGTTGGATAGAATAGGACACTCAAGAGGGGGGTGAATTTATTTTATATAAATTTTCTTTTTTAAAAAGTTTATTTAAAATATTCCCCTATATAAAAATAAAAATAGGCCAGTTAATAAAGGCAGTAAAATTATAATAGTTTTACTATTCAAATAATTTCCTAGAATATTGATTAATTATTAGTTATAAAAATATGAGATATTGGTATAACTTTTGAAACTACTCTAATAAGGAAAAATAGTTATAACTGCTATCCAAGACTAACTATAAAAGTAAAATTTAGTTATCTAAAATATGAGTTAAAAAAGAGAAAGACTAAATTGACAGAAAAAACAGATAAACAAGTGGTTCAGTCTCAAGCCAAGACCTAATCCACTCTACTTGGTGATCACCTACCAGTAAGAAATATATATAAAAATCTTTGATCTAGACCCTTGATCGGGTTTAAAAATAGTACATGAGATTTTCCAGGTCACACGACCACTACCACTATTCTTCATGGGAAAACAACAACCAGGTCACACTAGACCTCTTCTACAATTATATGTGGGTGAAACAAGGCGTAGAGAGATATTTTAGTGAGGATATCTTGTATACTCTAGTTCAATGCAAGAGACAGTGTATGTTTTAATATAGATACAAAAACTTATCCAAAAGTAATGAAACAATACACAACAGAGAAAAATTTAGTGGGATAGAGTTTAGAAGGCTTTGTGGGTCATGAAATGCAACTCTGTACTCTTTGGATGCAACATATGCAAAGTTTCAGTCCTCTTCTAAAAACAGAGTGTCACAAGTTGAGTGTTCTGTTTTTTAGTGTTGTGATATGTTCCTCTTCTCCTTCGAGTTGCTTCAAGGATGCTTTCAAGATGGGTCACAATAGGTTTATCTTTGTTTATAGCCTATAGGAATTGAATTTTTTTCATTCGGTGTATTCTTGAATGTATGGGTGTTCTTCTATTTTTTCAGGAAATCCACTACTCGTATATATTCTCTCGTGCCATGATTTTATTTGTATTTCAGGTTCTTGTGATGGAGTTGAAAACATGAACTATCTCAACACCTCGTACCTCATAATGTCTACTAAAAGGACTACAAAAGAATATTAATTATATCAGTGTCATTAAATGACTCACATATGACTGTTATAAATTACGTTTAAATGAAATGGAAAAATATATAAAAATAGTTAAGTATGGAATGGTGTCATAGTAGCGGTGAGACAGTCACGGTGAGATAGTCACTGTGAGACTGTCACAATGATACATTCACAGTGAGACAGTCACGACAAGATAGTCATAGTTCCATAGTTTCCTTGAGATCTGAAACTAGTAGCATAGTTACGGTATCTGGTCCTTTTTGAATTCTGGAATTAGTAGCAAGACTATGGTGTCAGATAAATAGTGTCTTGCCCTTTGTGAAAATTCTGAATGGTTTCTCATTACTGTGTCTTGGAAATAGTAGCAAGGAAACGGTGTTAGGTGATTTTATAAAATCGAGAACCGGTAGAAAGCTTACAGTGTCACAGACTTTGTGAAAATCTAGAACCGGTAGAAAAAATATAGTTTCACACACTTAGCTAAAAATCTATTATCTATCTTAAGAATAAATATTCACAGAATGGATCAAGACTAAACATAACCATACAAAAATAAAATAGAACACCATTAAACATAGTTTACAATATTCAACCATGACTTGTGAGATACTGAATCATGATCATGTGAGAGTTTAAAACATGAGTTTTAAGCCTTAAAATATGAGGAATCCAACAATCTTCAAACATGATTTGTGAGCATTAAAACATGAGGAGACCAAAAATATCCAAACATGATTTGTGATCATTAAAATATGAGGAGTGCAACAATGAGTTACTTGAAGAGTTTAATAAAAATTATCCTAAGAAATAATATTTTTTATGCCTACAATTCTAGGGTAAAAAATCTACCATCTAATCACAGTAGATATATTTTTAATTTTTTCATTACATAATTGTTTTTATTTTTTCGGAAGCACTTGATGGTGAGAGAAGCCAACATAGACACCATATATTTTTCTTTGATTTAATGCATTGTTTTAAAACCAACTGACCACACATTATGTTTATTGTGAATATTTAATACACTACAATCAATATTTTATACATAAACTTTGAATTATACGTTTATTCTATGTTTCAATGAGGTTTTTGTTATGATACGGCAACTGATAAATATAGGCCAAATCGTGGAATGAGGTCATTGTATGACAAACTAATTCATGTTGATTACTAAAAATTGAAACAAATTAATGTATATATAGAATGGTTTATCTTACAAAAATTTAAAAATAGTTTTGTTATTTTGTTCAATGTTTCTACAGTGTCTGATATAAGATAATGCAATTGATTTTGTATATTATGTTTGAAAATTTATGAGAGAAATAATATAGCATGAAATGACTAGAGTCTCCTAATAGTTAATTTATGAATATAATTATATTTTTAGTAAATATATTTCATAATCAACTGTTTGTTTATATTTTCTCAGTACTAACAAGATTGTAGAAAATATTGTTACTCAAAAGAAGAAATAAATTTGTTTAGAGATGAGTGGAAAGCATAAATTTTGTCAAAATGTATATTTACAAGAAATATTGGTGATTACATGATATGTTTGTGATATAGTACGAGTTATGACATCCATAAGATATTTTGGGTGTGAAGAATTAATGTCATAATGCGCATATATTATTTTTGATCACTTTGTCATGATGAATATTAATGGAGGAAATAATTTTTTTTAGAATCACTGACCAAAAAACAATAAAATTATTTGGAAAAAATTGAAGGCAGAGGAAAAGATAGAGGTTAAGGCGTAGGCTAAGGAATAGGTGGAGGTAGAGGTAGTGTCAGAGTTGGAGATCAAAGTAGAGGAGGATGCTAAGGTGAAGACTGAGGTGGAGACCGAGGTGGAGGAGGATAAGAAGTGTTGACTTGAAAACAATAATATTATTCAGAAATGAAGTATAATTAAGATCATAACAAGATTTAGTTTGAGTATGATTATTTAAAATTACACACAATACTTATCACTTAAGATAAGATCCATTGAGCATATTTCCAATTTAAAATGACAATTAAGTAAAAAACACATTTGGCATACTCAAAACCAAGAAAATACATTAGGATTGTTTTATTACTATAGTAAAATGATCCATATGTAATTTTTGAGGTTTAAGGGTCATCTTTACTATAATCCAATGGATGGTGTCACCGATATGAATCCAAGTAAATCTTTTTTATTCATAAGTGACATTAATTTTATTAAAAAGTGGCATTAATTTTTGTAAAAAAAATAAATTACATAATCAAAAACCAAGAAAACATAATATGATTGTATTTTTAATTTAAAAAAAAATTATGAATACTTCAAATCTGACATGTAGGGATTATTTATGCCTCAATCCGATGCACGATGTGACTAGTATGACTCCAAGTGCATCTTTTTATTCAAAATTTACATTAATTTTAACCAAAAAAACAAATGACATATTCAAAACTATGAAAACACATTTTGATTGTTTTGATACATTAGAAAAATGAACCATGATTCATTTGGGACATGTATCATTCAGTCGTTCCTCAATCTGATGCATAGTGTGACCCCAAGAACATATTTTTTTTATTCAAAATTGATATTAATTTTAGTAAACAAATTGACATAATCAAAACCAAGAAAACACATTTAGATTGGTTTGGTACATTAGTACGTAAATCCACACATCATTTGTGATGTGTAAGGATCAACCTCAACTTAATTTCATACATGGTGTGACCAATATGACTCCAAGGGTGTCTTTTTATTCCACACTAACAATAATTTTAATAATAAAAACTGACATACTCAAAACTAAGAAAACACATTCTTATTGATTTTATATTTTATAAAAATGATCCATGAGTCATTTGGGATGTGTAGCATACAACCCTTCCCCATTCCAACACACAATGTTACTCCACGTGTGTCTTTTTTATTAAAAATTAACATTAAATTTAGTAAAAAATTAACTTAAATACTAAAAAACAAGAAAACACATTCATACTACTTTGTTACTTTAGTAAAATGATTCATACGTCATTTGTGACATGTAGGTATCATCGTAACCTCTATCTGACACACAATGTGACCTGTATGACTCCAAGTGCATCATTTTTTTAGAAGTGACATTAATTTTAATCAAGAAAATAATTGACATACTCAAAACTGAGAAAAAAATTCTGATTGTTTTGATACTTTAGTAAAATGATCCATAAGTCATTTGGGATGTGTATCATTCAGTCTTACCTCAATCCAACGCACGATGTGACTGGTATGACTAAAAGTGTGTCTTTTTTTATTCAAAATCGATATTAATTTTAGTAAAAAAACTACTCAGATACTGAAAATTGAGAAAAAAACATTCTGAGTGTTTTGGTACTTTAGGAAAATGATCCGTACATCATTTGTGACATGTATGTATTATCCTAACTTTAATCTGACACACGGTGTGATCGGTATGACTCCAAGTGAATTTTTTTCAAAATTAACATTATTTTTTATTAAAAAACTTACATACTACAAAATAATAAAATGCATTCCTATTGTTTTTATACTTTAGGAAAATGACCCAAGAATCATTTAGGATGTGTATCATTCAGTTGCACCTCAATCTGTAGTACGGTGTAACTGGTATGAATCAAAGTGCATCTTTTTTATTCAAAACTAACATAAAATTTAATCAAAAAAATAACTCACATACTCGTCAATAGTTATTGTTTATTCTTGTATTTGTGTTCGGAATTTTATTTCATTTAAATTCTGCATCTTTATCTTATGTTGAATTTTTTATTGTTGTTTCTGATGATGCATTGTGTTGTTGCAGCACACTGCAACATCACGCGATAGTTTTTACCTTTATCAACACTACTAAATGTGCTGATAAATCATTCCTTTATCGATGCTTATATAGGCGCTGAAAAAGTCTATCCATATCATTGCATTATAAAGTTCTAACAAATAATACTTTTATCAACATAAATAAAAGCGCTGATAAAAGATGCCATTTTTCTGCTCTTTTGAAATCACATTTAAAGGTATTATTTATCAGTGCTAAATAAACACGCTGATAAATGGGGTCCTTTATTTTCTCTTTTAAATGTTCTGATAAAAATATGATCTATTAGCACTTTTATTTGTGTTAATAAATATACCCTTTATCATCTCTTTTAAGCGCTAATAAAAGAGATGGACTTTTAACCATGCTAACATTATCAATGCTTTTCTAGTGTTGATGAAGGCCGATTCTAGCACTATTATAGATGTATTTAGTAGTAGTGCCCTTTGTTTCTAAATGTATTACCTTGATGTGAATTGTATAAATTTTTCATGGGTGACATGCAATATATGAGATTCATTGGCCCCCTAGATACATTATAGAGTCAAGGAGGTGGCATACAACTTGGATATACCACCACAGTTAGATAGGGTACATAACATCTTCTATGTGTTATGTCTGAGGAGGTACATGTAAGACCCTTCACATGTTATAGACTTGGTTTAACTAGTAATATAGGATAGTGATACCTTTGTTTGGTACCTTTTAAAGATCAAGAATCAGGATGGAGAAGATCCTATGTGGGCGGGTGATTCCCTTGGTGTATGTCTAGTGGTAACACAAAAATATTTATGAGAGCACATGGGAGCATGGGACCTAGATGGAATCTCATTACCAACATATTTTAACTAGTCATTTTTCTATTTTGAGGATGAAAATCCCTTAGTTTGAGATAATTTAATGTCTTTGTTTTTTATATGTATTGAATTGAAATGTTTCTAGTAATATTTTGGAAGCTAGGTGTCGAGATGATGTGAGATTCCAAGGTCCGGTGTTTGGTGAACCAAGATATTTACACATAATATTACATGATTCATAAACATAAATATCCTATATTTACAACACACGGGTCATAAATTCCAATTGTATTAGTAAGAATATGTTCTTAATATATAAAACATTGTATCCTTATTTTATTTTCTATTGTGAGATCCATAGTTCCATTATAACTCTTAAATATGCATGGGATAACCAGGAGAATACATAGAGAAAGGGATGATCTAAAAATGCCAGTAAGGGAATAAATATGATAAGGAAACCTAATATAACTATTGAAGGTATAACATGACATAATATAAGAGATGGCATGTGAGTAATCACATTGAATCATAACATAAATAACATTGTATCATAATATCTTATAATACTATTAAATGTGGTAGAAACTTATAACATGAAATAAAAATGATTCAATGATAACTACCTAGATAATATCACATGATGTAGGAATTCTCATAATGTATTATGATTACTCACTAATCCCATACATGATATCTCAGGAGTCTATAAAATTACACAATTCATTGGAGCACTATTTAGGCACACCCATAATAACATGTTAATTATCTATGTGTTTCACATAAAAAATCATAAGTAATAGAATAAAAATTTCCCATGGAAATAATTTTTGTTTCATATTGTTTCTTCATATCATAATGGATGAAAATTTTGTAATGATGTAATTTGAGAAGTGTTCATAAGGGATGTATTACCTAATCAAAGGAGGGAAAAATAAACTAAGTGTATATATATATGAGATATATATATATATATAATTTATAAGAAATCAAATAAATTAATGTTTATTTTCATTAATGAATGTAATTTTAAAAATATTCTTTTGTAAAATAAATTTTTCACTTTTAGTAACATTAAGTTTTGCAATCTTATATGGAAAATGATTTTGAAATATCACATTGATCATTTCTTGATGAAAATAGCCTTTCCATTTTGAAAAAAAATTATTCAAAATATAATAATATATCAAACATTAAATAGAAAATTTTTTAAAAATAAAATTTTAAATATAAAGATGAATATTTAGAACATTGAGTGGTTATAATAGCGGAAGATTTTTGTTCATAACAAATATGGTAAAAAACAAAAGTCCCTTTCACATTTTGTAATAAAAGAAAAAAAGTAACTTCTTCACAAAAACATAGCTAGATTCATTTTAAAACATTATATAAAATCCAATCCATGGTAAAAATTACATTAAACAATCATAGTAAATCATTTTTTGAGAACATTTTTAGGAAACATGGATTTGGCATAAAACAGTTTTTCAACAGAAGAGAGAAATAAACCTGATTTATCCTAAAAACATTATTTTGAACTCATGACAAAATAATTTGAGGAACTTAAGGGAATGTATGTTTTCTCCAAAAATAAACATATAAGAATAAAATAAATGGTTTTATTTTGATATAGATCATATGTTTTCATCATTGGTTGAATAATCATTAAAATCCCTGATAAATGATTAGATTGTAATGTTAAACACTTACCACTTTGGTAACATTGAATCATAATACTCATTAAAAAATAACATTAAAATATAATTTAAAAATCACATGAATAAATAAATTAATTTTATTAAATGATTAAGGTGACATATATACAGCTCATAAAAGTCTACAGATAAATAACATAATCAATGTATCAAAGAAGTAAAATTGAGACAAAAATCCCTTACCACAACTCTTGACTTAAATAATACATGTTAAAAAATACTATATAATAAATATAAGTTCATAATATATATATATTAAAAACCCATTTAGATATATATCATATCATATATTTTTTATTTATGACCTTTAATCATCTATTTTTTAACAATTCTTTATTAATGTTGTGTTTTGGGTAATAAGTACTTTGTTTTTTAGGTATGTTTTGATTTGGTATTTTTGGTACTATTAAATTGATCATGATTATATCATATAAAAATGATAAACATGTTATAAATTTCATATATACTCTTTATATATGTATTTATCGTAATCCATTAAAGTTAGATATTGAAAATGAGTTACACTGTTCATGGAGACGGTTAATCGTACATGCACATATACATTATTTCCATTTTATAAATAGAATGAAAAAAAGGAAGATGAATAATATAAAAACAATAAGAAGACATTATTAGTCATATATATCACATATATTCATTAAATTGTGCTTAATTACCTTCCATGAAAAGCATTAGTAAAAAATGAATCACAATAATTCCCGAGGCGGTAGTTCGCGATACATAATAATGACATTATCATATCCCCCATAGAATGGAATTTAAGAAATTATGTTTGATATATTTATTCAAAATTTATAATTATATAAAAATTTTCATATAAATATTTATTTAATATATCCTTATTACCATCAATGTAAAATAGAAATGGAAAAATACATTACATCGGTTCATGAGGTGGTAGCTTATCGTACACCTGAGGGACATCATTGTTTTCCAACGGGTTTGTATGTTATAAGTTATATATGGTATTGTAATTATAGAGGTATAATAATATCATAAATATCATATATAAAACATAAATTCTTCATTATATCCATCCATGAGAGGCAGTGATGGAAAATGAAGAACATCGGGTTGTGAAGTTGTAGTCCACCATACACATGAATGATGATTTCTTGTCCAATTTGATGTAAAAGGGGAAGTATTTTGATAATTATATTATCATAATAAAATAATATTATATATAATATAATGTTTTTATTATATCATCATGTTTTAGTAATAATTTATGAATGTGGAAGAAGAAATAAAATAAAACACTAAGTTATGGATATTACATCTTCTTTGGAAAAAGTATTTTGGTTTTCATCAAAAGGATTCTTAGGGTGGAATTATAAAAATATAAGGCTCATAGGATGAGAGGATAGATTTAAGAAAGTTATTTTGTAGGGTTTTTTCTGAACCAATGGGGTTTTACATGTGTAAAGTATGGGATTCCATGTGACTTTTTATAAGTAAGGTGATTCAGACAATTGTGATATTTGAAAAGAAAAAGGTATATCCATATTTTCACATGCTAAAAGGATCCAAAATATACAATTATTGGAATAATAAGATTTATGTTAGACTTATGGAAATAAAATTGTTGTTGGAATTTTTTATAGGTTATTTTACCCCTTATCGTTGTAGTCTAACCCACTCGCAAACCCATTTTCACCTTCACCGTGGTAATTAATTTTTAATGATTTTATTATTTGTAATTGTAAAAAATTATGTTTAAAAATTTTAAAAATAAAAATTATTATTATTACTAATATGGTTAAAAAAATTAATTCAACACATATAATTGGATGATTCTAATTTAAAATTAAACACACAGACCTATTGAAACAAACGACTTTCCAAAGTTGAATGTTTCGAAAGATGAAAAAGTATTTTTATAAAAATTATTCATGAAATTGATTCTAATTACCTAAAATGGATTAATAGAAATATAATTGATCAAATTTTATGTCTAAAACCATATTAAAATAATTTTTATGTTCTAAAATTCATTAAAAGAAATGAGAATTCATAATAAAAAGCTATATTTTTTACTATTCATCAAAAAAAATTCATTTAAAAAATTTCTCATAAATTTAGTATAAGATATTTTTTACAATATGATTTATTAAATAATGTTAATATATTTAGATAAATTTAATAAAATATTAAAAATTTAATTTTAAAATAAGTGCGCAAAATACGATAAAATGTATTTTTAGAAAAATATAGTTTTAAGTATAAAATTAGATTTATTACTATCTTTTATAAAAAAATAAGTTTAATTCTAAAAATTTGATTGAATATATTATATATATAATTTATCAAAATCATTCAAAAAACTATTTTTTCTAATTTGGTTGATGTAAATGCATTTTTGCACATAAAAATATTTTTCAAAGAAAGATTTCCATTATTTTCATGTGGTTTTTATTTTCATTTCTAATTAATTGGTCACCAAGGAATTAATTATATAAAAAAAATTAGACCCTATATTTTCATAATTTTTTAATCCTATTCATAACCATCATTCTAATAGCTAGGTGATAACAATTATGTAATAATTTAATTGTGTGTCATGTTTTGTTTAAACTCGGTACTCTGTGTAATGCAACAAACACTGAATGATTAATTTAATAGAATATAAACTCAGTGTTTTATATAATGAAAAATATAAAAAAGATTGATTTTATTTTAAAAAAATATTGAACAAAATATCGGGGTGTTTAATAGTGATCACAAAATTGATATTAAAAGAATAAATATATTGATATCATGCACAAATATTTTTCATGAAAAAGTGGATTAAATATATAATGGAGGCTTGAATCCGAGATCCATGTCTATTATTGAGTTTATAACTTGATATTTACTATAATAATGACATAAGATTTTTCAGCATCATACATTTGTGAAAATGCTTCCATGAATGTAAATGATGAATATATTAATTATTTTATTTATTTTATTAGATGTTGACCCAAGGATATAGGAACTCCCTATAAATATATGGTTATAAAAAAATTGTTGGGTTAGATTCACAACCTTATGATTTTTAGACGATACATTAGAGGATAAATTAGTGTACGACCATGGGTCTAGTTCATGAATGAGGATCGTTTTAGCTGAAGAGGTTGGGGATCTCACTAGAAATGCTGACATGCAACCATTCTCTATGAGTGATTGATCATATATAAGGTAAGATGTTTTAATTTATTTGTATTCATCCCTACTTATTTATCCAATACTAAACAAGGGTCATTTCCACTATAATGAATTGATCTGTAGATTGATGGTTGATATTGTAGATATTTTTTTGCATGTTGCACTATTAATTCCTACTTAATAATTTAATATATCACAAAGAATCGAGGATGAAATAAAAAAATTAATGCTTTTTCCTCAAGTGGGGTTTTTATGAATTTCCATCACCATTATTCATGTGTTTATCATCAACATTCAATTTAGTTGAAAATTCGATGAAAACTTGATATTTGATCATACCATAACCATTCTTTGGCGCAACCGATTGATAATATTGGTGTGTTTCATGATGGAGGTATGATAAAATAAATAGGATATCAAATTAGGAATGAGAATGGATTAGTAATTTATGTTATTCATGTTTCAAGTTTTAGGTGATAGTGTGACTCGATGGAGAAATTTTCGAGCAGATCAATGCTGGGATTCTGACAACCAGTGACAAAAAGGGTCAGCCAACTCCAACTCCATTTTTTCTTAATGGATTAATGGTAGAAGAGTTGAAAGGAAAAAACATGTTAAGGACCCACGAGATTCAAAAAATCCCATATTACCTAGCATATAATCTGTAGATACCAGGTTTGTTGGCCAAGGATATGGAGTTAGATTTTCCATATAGAAAAAACCATTACATGCCATGTGACATTACATGGATACTCACCGGGTACCCTTGGGTACATGGGAATGGACGAAGTACATAGTCTAAGATATGTACTCTAAAATGGCCATAGTACACATAGTGATTTTTATACCCATACACGACCTGATAAGTGATCACAATCTTTTGTACCTCCTTACACTATGTATCCCATGGGATATTTTGTATACTATGAGGAACATTCCATGTGGGAAGGAAAGGAAATGAGCAAGCCCTAATAAATAAAGGCACGTCGTTTACCCCTATTTTACATTTTGTACTTTCTCTATGGAGGTTTTATGCCCCTATTATCTTTTGTATGTATCAGTTCTCTTTGGGTGCATTCACTCGGTCCATCCCTTTAATGGTATAGTTTGGTATTACATGATAAACATAAAAATGAGATTACATCTATGTTAGTTTTCTTTAATAAAGTTATTGGGGTCCCCCCATGGCCCTCATTCGGATCCTATATTTTCTTCTTTCTTTAGTGAGGTTCTATGAATATTTGTGACCAACACACATGGGTTTTAATCTGCTACTCAGTATGTTATTTCAAATCAAGTTATTTTCATACCCCAGGGCTTGGGGTGTGATCCTCTATATGTGTTTCTATCTCTTATAACATTTAATTTTTTCTTTCTTATAGTGAGACCCAACATGTGTGACAACTCAATTGAATTTCAAAAGTGCTATCGGAATCACATAGTGATCCCACCTGGCTGAGTATTGCTACGAACACTCAAGATGAATCTTAGGCTAAAATTTTTATTATGAACTTACATTGGGAATTTATGTCAACCATGATTATATCTGTATTTTTATTTTAATATGTCAGATATTTCAGATTGACATGCCTCTATGATGAACTGACTAATCTTGATGCTTTATTCTTAGTGATTTCAGGGTTCCCTATTGGGTATTGTTATACTCTACCATGCACATGCTCTTCCCATACAAGTCATATCTTTTGTAGATGATCAATTATTTGATGATTTTATTGGTGGAATATGAACACAAAGAGATTATTTTGGTATATAAAGACTATGGTTCATAATAAAAGTCACATTTCACTATATTTCCCTCCTTCTATGTAGGTGTGACTCTATTTTAGTTTAAGTTAGGCTTTAATTTGGCTCATTTATCGTATTGATTACATATTTTCACACAATAATTATGGGAGAGATATTATTCATGCATTATTATCATATGTATTATTTTATATTTCCTCATAGTATGGACTTGTATATGTGTGCATGCAAATTGGTATTCTAGGCTAATTCCTCTCGTTTCTGTGATATACCAATACAGTACTGGCTGCCAACACCTGAACTATTGGAGGCATGCTTGGGACTGTTACACTTGGATCACCAATATCTAGTTGGGACATGATGTGTTGTGTCATTTATGTTACTCAAAATAATTATAATTAGGATTCTATACCACCATTATGTTAGTGTAATGCCTATTTCCAATACCCATGATGAACAATCAATAATGATGTATTATAACATTCCAAGATTTTAAAAGAGGAACATAACATTTGATAGTGTATTTGTCATAAAACACAAATATTTGAAGATAGTTTAAAACTCTAAGACTTTATGATATAGTTATTTTTTGATATATTCAATTTTTTCAATATCTGGCAAAACACGGAACACTATTTTTAATGAAATGGGATACCCCCTTAAAATTTTATTATTTAAACATGAACACTATAACATGGTCCTCAATATGGTAATAATAAATATTAATAAGAAAATTATTAATATTTTACAGTTTAAACATGTATAAAATATATTCTATGGTTATCTATTGATTGGAATTTAAATAAGAACCCTTTTAATAAAAAATAATGTTTTTTTTCTGAAAAAATGTATTTTTCTCAACGAAGGTCTAGCCATACATTACAAACAACATTTAAAAATAATTTTTAAAACTTATAGAAACATTAATTAAAAAAAATAAACATTATTATTTAAATCTACATGTCAAATTTATATTTGGGTTAGGTTTTTTATAATTTTCTAGGAAGATTAATTTTTTTATGAATAGTGAAAAACATATATAAATTAAAATCTGGCTTTTCATTTAAATTATTAAAAAAGTGAACTTATATTTTAAATAATTTTTATGTAAAAATTTGTTCAATAATATTATAAATTATATTATTTGTGTCATTATAATAAATTTTATGCCGAATTTTGATATTAAAACATTATATACCAATGAGAATTTTCTATTTGGAAAACCTCTCTTTCATCACATATATAGTTTAATATTAAATTTAATTCTACAACGTCTATGGATTAATTTTGAAAAAATTTATTGATATTTGGAAGTATAATAATTTATATTATTTAATTTTTTCAACTTAATTTTTTTACCATAATGAATTTTGGAAACAATAAAAATTAATTATTGTGGTTAAAGTAAAAATGGGATTACCGAGGGGTTTAAACTAAAAATATAATGGTTAATAATGACTTAAAACACGTAAAAAATCCAATTTATGTCCTTATTTAGATCTTACAACCTATAGTGTTCAATAATTAGAAATTTTGGATGCCCTTTTTAGGAGAAAAACATGGGTATCACTACGTCTTTTCAAAAATTTCATGTGTATCCTCTCCCTCACTTATATATGGCCACCCTGTATCCTACCCAATACACCCTTTAAAAACCCTTTAGATTGTCCAATAACGACCCAAATATATTCTTTATTCCCTAATTAAATACTTGAGGATTTATTTTTATTAGAAATCCCTCTAAATAATGCTTTATCTATAATTCTAAAGAGCCTCTTCAAAGAAGAGATAAAATTCTTAAACGTGCATATTTGTTTTATTTATTCTTCTATATATTTCAAACATTATTAAAATTTGATAATATAAAAGACTATAATATCCTATATAATTATATTTTATTAAATTAATTTAATAACCCATATCCATCTCAAATTCTATCAAATGGGAAAAGAAACTATCGATTGTCTGTACGAAAGACTTCCAACTTGTAAACCGATGTAATAAGTTTTCCATAACCACATTTAAATAATGGATAAAATGATATAGAAACATATTTATATTATATTTTTGGGTTTTTTATTCCTCTATAATTATTATATCACACATTCCTTCTTACTTTCCATTCTATGGGGGATACGACAACATAGCATGTCAGTACGACAGACTATCATCTAGTTAAGCGATGTGATCTTTTTTTGTTTTATTTTTAGAATAATAGTAATAAATTTGTTTTTGATTAAAATAAATACTACATATTATATCACAATAATTCTTTAAAGATGAATAAATAATTATTTTCATTTTAGTTCATTCATCGTGAAAAATGGAAACAATGTTTGTGCTTACATACGACCTACCATCTATATGAACTGTGTACTCAATTTTCTATCTATACCATTAATAGTTTACCAAAAATATATATATTGAATATATAATATATTTATATAATTATTAATTTCTTGAGATTGTGTAACCATGGTTAAACTAAGAGGATCAAAATTACTGAATAAAAACATATATAAAAAATGAAGCATTTTTCACCCAAAATATATATTTTAACAAAAAAATTGATAATAAATTATTTATAAAACACTCTTAGTAAACAAAACATGGTTTGAGATATGTTATTATGATATTTAATAGATTTATAATAACCAAATTTTTATTATAAATGTGGTTCAGACAAATATGAAAGAATTCAAAATTAAGGTAAGAGTTTCTCATCTGACTTTTACTTTCTTGAGAAATACACCATATTCTCCACATATTCATTTGTGTGGTGTATAAAATACCTCCCTTTATATGTTAATAATTATTATATTTCACTTATTTGTATTTAATTTTTCATTCAAAGTTATTTCTTGTGTGGGGATTATGAACCAAAAGATACCTATGTGGTTAGGGTTTGTTTTACAATATATTTATTATTCAGGATTATTTTTTCAAGTCTCCCTTAGAGAAATAATTAAATTTTTTATCTTAAATACAATATACTTTTTCAAGTCTCCCTAAAGCGGCTCATGGATCACGAGTTCCAGAGCTATAGAGGTATGGATAGAGCAGTTTTCATACGGATGGAGGCGCGTCTGCAGGCGTCGGGGTTTCTCCTCGACAGATCTGAGCTCTAGTGGTGTTTCTCGGTCCTTGTTGGCTTCATTTTGGACGTATTCTTACAGCGATGTGGTGCGGGAATGACAGATCTGGAATCTGTTTCTTGGGTCACAAGATCCATGGATTTGACGGTGGTGATCCTCATTCGGGGAGGCAAGTAGCCTTCAACGGGTTTCTCCGGCTCAAAGGGAAACAATGACTTTTTATGCTTTCAACTCTCTGTTTCCCAGTCCCGCGCTGTAGAAGGTTTGTATTTTTTTCTGACTCGATATGTTCCTCGGTCTATGAAGTTGATGCATGTGCGTTCTATTTCTAATCTCTCGACTTCATCTCCGCTCTAGGCTATTGACGCTAGATTTGGTCGGATATTTCAGCATTCCATGTCCTCCTGTTTCTTGGTTGTGATGTTGGTTATGAAATGGTATAGATGAGCTTTGATGCGTTCTTGCTGGTGGTATGCAGTTAAATTTTCTATGAGGTGTCGAATGATGGATGGGGTTCGGTCTGATGGCCTTGATTTCTGGATGTAGAGCTGCGTTCCCTTGGGAGGTGATGGGTTTGGATGTGTTTCCTACTATGTTTTGTTCTAAAAGTTGTTTGGGGCTGGTTGGCTTGGAGGTGGTGATGTTTTAGATATTAATTCTAGTGTTTCGGTGTTGTCATTTTTTGGAGGTTGCTGCTGGTTTCTTGGGTAGATGAGTTTGTCTTTGGTTTCTGAGCATGAGTTGCCTCAGTGCTGCATTTTGGTTGCTACCTGTAGTTTTCTATGCAATGGTTGGTTTGGTTGTGGTTCTTTGCGGGTGCTGGTCTTTGGTTATGGATGTTGGTGCTTGGAGAGGGTTTCTGTTCTGCTGCGTGGTGGAGAAGATGGTTTGGTTGTGGTTCGATGTGTATGCTGGATTTGGTTTCTGCTGAGTGGTTATGTGCTGATGGTGGTAAATCTTCTTGGTGAGAAGGTGTTGGCTGCTGGATATTGTAAGTTTGGATGCTGGTATTTGGTTGGTTGTGAGTTGCTAGTTGCTGGTGAATGCTGGATAATAGAGCTTCTTATAGTGGAGCTTCATGGTGAGAAGGTTTTGGATGCTCGAACCTGTGAGATTGGACGCTGGTCACTACTTGGCTGTGAGATGTGGATGCTCGTTTCTACTTGGATGGGGAGTGATAAAGGGGTGATGGTGCTCCTGATTGCTGGAATTGGCTGAGAAGGTGCTGAAGCTACTGTGGGTTTGGTGTTGTGTCTTTTTTTTGTTTGATTTTGCTTTTTTTTTGCAGTCTTTGGGTGAGTGTTTGTTAAGGGCTTTTGGGTGTGGGTTGATTGACCCTGCCCCTCCCTTGTCTGCAGTGTCTTCGTGTCTTTTTTCTAATAAACTTTTGGGGGAGTCAGGAATAGCCTGGCCCCAAGCCTTCCTTGCCCTATATTGTTTTATTGATATCATGATTATTATTTAATTGGATTTTTTATTATTAGGTCGATTATGGATGTAAAATTTTATTACAATTCACCATATTTATCTAGATAGGTTATGATTATGTTTATTTTATTTAGGTTAGTATTATGATTTAATATGTTTGTTTTTCAATATAAATGTTTAAATTCATTATGTTTCAGTCCTTTCAAATGAGGAATTAATTTGAAAGTGTAACTGATGGTGGGAGATGGTTATAGAAATTCCCTTGATTAATAGATAAGTATTTTTAGAAAAATAAAATGTCCAAATTAGATGGGTTTCTACCCCTAAATTTAAACTTTCTTGTGAAGGGAATTTCTATAACCTTCTTAGAAACATATTTTATTCAAGATCAATGTGTGGATATGGAGTGGAAATTTATAAGTCTGTGACAAAGGGAAAATGAAAATATAGCTATGTATGAAGCCAACATTATAAGGATATAAATACTTGTTATAGACTACATATGTAATATAATTATTAATAATGATCATTTCTTTAATTGGTTAAATCCATTCTTTTAAAATGAATTAGTATCCTAAATATTCCCATCATTCAAGTATATAGTCTCATGTGCTATCAAGATAGAGAAACAATAATCTTTGTCTTATATATTTTATGGAGAGTAAGAGAATAAGGGGATGGTAGAAAAAATGATGGATAAAGGGAATAAGAGAAATAAGTATTTTACAAAATGTGATAATTGTGTAATGAAACTTTCAGGTACTGTCATGAAACTAAAGGAAGTTTTCTATGAGTGTGGAGAGAACAAACACCATGATCATTATTTAAAGTAAAATAAATAAATTTATAACACTCAATATATCAACTTTAAGGACATGTGATGCTATAAAAACATATATCTAAATGATGAAGCGATTTTTCCTCAAAATAAGTGAAATGATCAAGGCCAATCTTATGATATTTATACAACTAGAATGAAATGATTATTGTGTTTGTGTTTGGATTCTATAATTAAGTAATAGTAAGGTTTTATCAATGATATTTTTGTTACATGAGTCATGATATACATAAGGATTGTATGAGAGTAATGTTTTTTTAGTATTTGAGATCATATGTTGAATGGTATTGATAAAAAATTAATTTTATTTAGTGGAATGTTGATCTTTTTGAAAAACAAATGATTGAGGGAAGATGAAACATAATATTTTCTCAATAATGAGATAATAATAATGATGATATGTTTATGGAAAATAACTGGTGACCATGAAATTGGTCAGTGTTTTGATGGTTTATGTCATCATTTTTAGAATTTACGTCATGTTTGGATTTATGGAATACATTAAATAACATGACAGTTTATTTATTGAAGCATGCTTGTTTTTGTTAAGGTTATATATTGATAATGGAATTCAAATATTTGGAATGTGACATTAAGAGCCACTTTATACTATCTGGGGAATATAATTCTAATTTAGTGACCTTCATTCAGTTATTTTAGACTTTTAATTTGGGAATAAACATTATAGACAAGTCTTATGGTTAAATATATATGAAATGGATTATGTTAAACATTAAGAGTTGTTCGTTAACTTCTTCTAAACATTTTAATTTTCAAAAACAATAGAGATAAGAAGAATGAATTATTATTTTAATGATATTTTTAATGTAATTAAGGATTAAAAATTAATTTTTTACATTAATTTCTTGGAGTAATAAATTAATTGGGAAATTTTCGAAGAACAAGAAAAGGAAAATATTATACCTATGGAAAAAATATCATGTAAGAATAAATTCACATTTTCACAGTCCAGAGGGTAAAGGAATCACTCAACTCTATAGAAATGATATTGAAACAAAAATTTCATCCTTGTACCTACATTTTCAATGAACCAAAATTTCCATTAATTTATTGCAAATTTATAACTTTGTGGTCATTACATTTTCTAGATCATTAAATTTATTCTGATCAATGATCTCTATCACTCTCCATAATTTTATATACTTTTCTCCTAGTTCCATATCTTCACATCCCAACAATTTTTTCATGCTTGGAAGACATGTAACATGTTATTATAGATGAAATTCATACTTCCCCTACCATATTTTCAAGAGGAAGTTTTTTTAACCTTTTTCACATTGTGGGGTTTCATGAATGGTATATTAAAAAGTCAAACCCTTGATTACCAACTTCATGATTATATTATGAGGATGTAATTTATTTAAGGGTATACAATATAACACCCACATATTTTAAAAGATGAATATCCTAGTTGATAGCCTATATGACATAAAACAATAAGTATAGAATTTAATGTAACACCCCAAGAGTTTACGATATATTTCTTTTTAAATAAATTCAATTCCTTTGATTCCTTGTGTAAAATTAAACACCTGGTTTAATTGAAATGTGATACTCTATTATAACATTATTATATAAACATGACCATAATAACATTATCGTTAAGTTATAGGGTATAAATAATAATAACTAAATTATTAAAACTTTAAGGTTTACACATTTATACAATATTTTCAATGGCTCTCTATTGATTAGATATAATATAAGAACTATTTGTATGGAAAAATGTTTTTAGAAAAACCACATTTTTCTAAAATTTGGTATAGTATTGTATTATGCACATAATTTAAAACCCATTTTTACCGAATTTGGGTTTTCTTTAAAAAAATATTTTTAAAATATACATGTCAAAATTATCTTTGGGTGATATTTTAGAATTTTCTAGAAATATTATTTTCTTGATGAATTGTAAAAATTAAAAATTTCTATGGAAATCATTCTTTTCATTTAAATGTTTTATAAAGTTAAATTAAATTTTGAATTGGATTTAATTGAGAACTATTTCAATTATATTAAAATGTAACTAATTTTGGATATTACAATCAATTTCATATTAAATTTTTATGTCAAATCATTCTATGCTTATAAGAATTTTCTCTTTGTAAAACCTCTCATTCATCACGTCCAAAATTTATTTTTAAGTTAAATATTTGAAATTATGAAAATCAAATTGTAAAAAATTTATTCAATATTTTTAATCAAAATAATTTATGATATCTAATAATATCAATTTCTTTTACTAAAATTAATATTTAAAACAATAAAATATAATTAACGCAACAAAGGTAAAAATGGGTTTCCCCTGGGGGTTAATCTCAAAAAGTAAGGGTTAAAAAATGACATTAAACTTTTCAAAAAAACATTTTATGGCCATATTTTGACCATATCACCCATAATGTAATGTAACTTCCCCTCTTCAATTATTTTTTTCATGAAAAAACATGGATATTTCTTCATTTTTTAAAATATCCATGAGTGTCATCAGCCCAAATTTTAAATGGCCACACACTGTCCTCCCCTCCTCACACATCTAAAACCATTTTTTCTACAATTAAATTCCAAAATACCATCGTTATTACTCTATTCATATCCTATATTCCTTATTTTGATTATGAATCAATCCGAAGTATGAATTAGTTATAATCCAAAAGATGTTATTCGAAGAGGTTGTAAAATTCTAAAATGTGCTTATTTATTTATTCATTCCTTCAAAAAATATTAAAATATGATAATAAAATAACACCAGTAAATAATTTATACTTATATTTTATTATGTTAAGGGATAAACCACATCCATCTCCACTTCTATCAAATGGGCAATGAAAGTGTCGATCGTGTGTATGGACTACCACCTCACGAACCCAAGTAATTAATTATCCATCACCACCATTAAAGGATGTATATAATGATGTAACATATTTATATGATACTTTTAAAAAATTTATACTTATGGAGTTATGATTTCACATGTACCATATTTCTTCTAATTATGTGGGTGATACAATAATGTTTCTCATGTTTACGGCGGACTACCGCCTCACAAAGCAATGTGATTTGGTCTTATTTAATTTATACATGAACAGTAATATGGATGAATTTTATTGATATAAATGATATATTTTAAATATTATTTATTTTAAAAGGACTACATAATATTTATTTTCTTTTTTCAATCCTTTGAGAAAAATTAAAACAATATTGATGCGTAGGTACGGTCTACCATTTACATAAATCATTTAATCCATTTTCTATATCTAAATTTTATAGATTACTCAAAAAACATATATAATGAATATATATTATATTTATATGATGTAAAAAATTTAAGTGATGATGTAACCATGATCAAATTAAAAATGGAAAAAATACCAAAATAAAACATACATGAAAAATTAAGAAATCATCACCCAAAACAGTGATTTTAACAAAGAATTGACAATAAATGGGTGATAAAAGACTATAAGTAAATCATATATAGTATATGATATATTTTTATGGTTCTTGAATATATTTATAATAAATCAATATTTATTATTAATCAATTTTTGCTATATAAAAATGAATTCAAACTAGAGGTAAGGGTTTCTCATCTCACTTTTTATTTAGTGAGACATATACCATATTCAAGGCTTATTCCATTATATAGAGTATATATTACCTTTTCTATATGTTATATATTAAATATATTTTTCTTATTTTTTTAAATTTTATTTTGTGTTATTTATTTAATAGGGCTTATAAAGATTTTAAAATCATTTTTCCCTACCCAAGAAAGCTCACTAGTCTATGAAGACCATGATACTCAGATAGGGGGTCATTCCTAAAACCTCTAGGGGACACCACAAACTGAATATATATCAACCTACTATGTAGGGGTTTTTATATAAATGATACCCCCAAAAGTACCAACATGCCATACTAGATGGAGGATAAATGCCTAACTTACGGAGGTCACACTGATTCTACAAACCCCGCCTTGGGAATAAAGGGTGATAAAGGATTACAATGCATTATCATAGAGGGACACCAAAACTCTCTCTGAGAATCTGTCTCTAAAGGGGATCAAAATCATGTGATGTGTATTTAAGGATGTATAATAACCTCAATGGAAATGGAATAAGGGAAACACACTCAACCTATAATAGTCTAAAGTAATTAAATAAAGAAATAAAAACAATTTGTAAGGGTGTATAAAACATGTATTAGGCGGTAGACGACATGTACCAGGGGGTACACAATGTGTACAACTATCCCCAAGTATCACAATGTAGAAGTGATTCACAAGGCCGGTAAATATCTAGATACATGACATGTAGAAGGAGTATACATCTTGTAGTGATTACCCAACACCTTACATGTGTCGCAGGCCAGGTCTGTGTACAATGTCCTCCTTGTGCACCAACCCATGTATATGTGGTCATGTATGTGTACCCATATATGGAATGACTTTGGCCATGTACTTTTTCCCATGTTCCTTTACTTTCTGAAGTACATGTTGAGCCAACTAGGAAGGGTCACATGTCTTGTTGGTCATGATTTTTAAGATCCAAATGTTTCTCCTCTATTATTCCTCAGGTTCAATTCCCGCATTTATTTATCACCAGAAATCACTCCATAGATCATATACCAAGTTCGATTGAGCCCTACCATAGCTTGCTCACCAGAATCGGGCCTTTTAAATGGATAAAAAACATACCCCCAAAATCAATTTTTCTATCTGCCACCCAGAATGATAAATAACCCTATATCTAGTCTTTTCCCCCTTTATACAACCACCATCATCATCGAATCTAAAACTGAAACCTTTATCACGTGCTTTACATGTCGTTTCAATCTGTTTCACTAAATAATAGATGTACAATGATCAAGAACTATGTATTGGTTGAAATATTGGCCGAAAGAAATACCAAATATGATTGAGAGAAGAATTTGGGGAGAAATTAAAAAGGTATAAAATATGAGTAACGAAACTCAACCATTGTTTTCCTATACTCGTTTCATTGTCATAGAATGAAATGAATGAAGAGGAAATGATAAAAAATAAATACGAATAATTATTGCATCAATTTAAATCTACCAATGATGCACGAATCAATTTTGTTCATAGAATTGAAACATGTTATTCTGGGATTAAAAAATATGATGGAAAACACAAAAACCACATCATATATTGATTTTGGATCATTCATTTATGAGTAAGTGTTATGTTGATGTCGTTGACAAGATCCATGAACTCTATGGGTGCAACGATCCATGATCTGATACCGATCCATGATCTGATACCAATCCATCATCATTCAATAATAAAGATCTCCAAAGATTGTATGAATTTCTAGGTTTTGATCGGTCATCCCTGAGGAAATCCTATAAACATATATTTAAATAGAAATCAGGCCACTTCATCTCAAAAAAAGATCCTTTATTTATTTATTTTTTTAATTTTTTTCCCATGACAATTTGTTTACAAACAACCTGTGACAACCAAGATTATATCACACATAGAGTAAAACCCTCATTCTGAACTCAACAATGCTCTCATTTTTATGATTTGGTCCACCATTTAGGATTTATTCCATTTTTAGGAAAACTTTGTGGACATTATATTTAATATATTTAATATATTTCAAATAAATTTATTGAGCACAATGGGGGTCGAAATCACAAGTCTTCTCAATGACTGTTCTAAAAAATATTATATATAATATCTAAAAATAATAAATGGAAAATATGAGTTATTATATAACTTCATTAATGGTTGTGATAAGAAAAATTATAAGGGTAGCATTGATCTAGACGGCTCAAATTTGTGTAAAGACAAGAGTGTAGGGGTGTCCATTTATAATGGAGTGAAAGGATACACTTGGAATTACTGATAATATTAAAATATAATTATTTAATTCTCCATCCAAATTCATCAAAAGGATAGATATTTGAAAAGGAGGTGATGGTTTAAATCTAATATTCTAAGGAAATTTAGATAGGTTTCGATGTCATTTTAAACCATATCATTTGGTTTAATCCCATTGTTAACCCATTTTAATATTACCCATGATAAAATATTTTTAATATTAAAGGGATATAATTTAATTTATAAGGTAAAAATTAGCTCATTAATTTCTAAGGGAAGAAATCAAAGTCCATTTCTCATCCTAATTTTCCACTATCAATATTTATATGGTTTTTTAACATTTTAATAGAACATTTTTATCATTAAATACTATGAATTTCATATTAAGAACTATTCACATAATTTGACTTTGAAAACAACATGATAGTAATAGAATTTAAACCAAATCCTTTAAAACTTATCTAATATATCATATTAATATATAAAGTAATTATAACACAATAAATTACTCAAATTCCTATACTTTAAATTTTTTAAAATTCATTTATTTTTTCTATTAATTGAATTAATATTATTTTGGTTTTGCGTATGCATTTAAGGCCGTTATTAAATAAATAAATATTATAAATAAATTTACATGATAAAAAAATATTTTTTCTTTAAAATAAATATTTATAACTGAATATGCACTATTTTTCTCCTTCTATAAAAAATTTTAGATATTAAATTCAAGAGAGTGACATTTTCTAATTATTATTTTCATAATTTAATATAAAGTTCATATTCATAGACAATAGAACTAGGTTGCCAAATATTCAAGACATGGATGGAAATTGATGAACTAAAAACATCTAATAGGATAAAGGAATGTATTTGGGACATTTTTATTGCTTATAATATTACTTTTATCCACAATTACCCGATTTACAATTACTAAAAAGTTGAATATTTACTATAGTTTCTATTAATAATTTCAAAAAATGAAAGGGACTTATTAACCTAGTCAGAAACCAACGATTCAAAATATTGGATCCATTTATCTATATTAATTACCCAGAAGTAGAAAAAATTAATTTATCATAAAAACACAAAACCCAATGAGAAATAATATTTTTAGAAAATTTCTTTATAAGTATACAAATGTTTTTATGAAAAATTAAATAATAAAATTTATTCTAGAGAATATAATTATATTACTTATAATATAATAGTTCTCATTTTATTTTGAACCCTTTCTAAAACATAATTTTACTTTATAAATGTTTGAACCAAAAATATATTTTTTAATAAAAATCAATATTATTCACTATTTAGTAGAAATTTAATCCTTTTAGAAAAATAAAAATAATACTCTTAAGATTATTTTGATATACTAATTTCAAAAATTATATTCTATTTATCAAATAAAATATCTAAAACTTCCAAAAATTTATTATACTATTATCTCGATAAAATCCATTTTTAAAGTAAATTGTTTTTAAAAATAAAATGATTCTGCCCACAATCAATTTCTTACTTCTAAGGAATGAATCTATACATATTTATTTATTATAAAATTAATATATTTTCATAGTTCAATTACTTATATTTTAACTCACTAATTCTATAGCTATGTTATAATCTCCATGATAGTATTTCATGGTTCGTTTAGGTTTTGTGTTACGTGTTCTATATGCTATCAAAAAAGTGTTATCTTAAAATATCAGGGTGTTATATTCTCCCCATTCCCCTTTAAAAAATTACATACTCACAATTTGAAATTGTTCTTTGTATGAGAATTTTTTTATTTTAATATTCCTTTATTGAAAACTAACATAAAAAGGGTCAATAAAAATACCTCTTTTAAAAAAGGGAATGGTAAATATTTTGATCTTTTGAAAAAAAACATAACTAGGATTCCAAATTGGTGATAATTTTTGGGAAGTCAAAATATAGACATGGGGTAATGTACGAAATAATACAGGAAAGTGATTGAGATTATTTTTGTAAGAATGTGAATGATCATGAGAAAATTATTTTCCATGAAATTATAAACCAAATTGGTGTCAAAGAACCATTAATTCCTTGAAAATGAAGATAATAAGACCAAAATTTTGTTTCAGCTCCCTTTTCCTAGAGTTGAGGAATTCAATTACAATCTAGATTAAGAAAAAAAGGAAATATACTTACTTGATAATTATAATTTCATCATTTAATCCATTTCTACCAGAATATGAAATGTTTCTCTAAATGATTAGTTTTAAAGATGATTTTTTCATGCCCAAACCACTAAAATTGACATTTAATGGATAATGAGGTCCATAAGTCATTCATTATACGTCTAAATACATACCAAAACCAAAATGTTTAGCAATAGATATCTAATATAGATAAATATAATAAATTAAACCAAAATTTAAACTTAATTCTTTCAATATATAGTTAAACCTAAGGTTCCTCCATAATATATCTGGAAAAAATTTAATATTAAAGATTTGAATGATTTGATCTCATAATATTCCATGAGTAACATTATAGTAATCTTAGAATAATTTTAATCAATGGTAAGGTGTCATAATATATATATATATATATATCCTAATAAAGTCATAATAAATAATTATACTCTTCTAAAATACAATTAACCATTTACTCCTCAAATAACAAATAACCTTGGAAACAATATTCCCATTAGAAGTTAGGGTTTATACTTGCATCAATAGATAACTATAGGTTGATTAAAAAATAAAAAATATAATTTCCTTATTCTAGAATTTTATATAGACCCTTTGAATGGAGAGCTACACAATACTATGAATCATAATAAATTTATTTAAAAGTTGAATATTAATATATTTATTGGGATTATTCATAAAACCCAAAATAAGAAATACACCTCTCTGGATTAGAGGATAAGTATTCCCTAATTATAAGGATGAAATTCATCGGTTGTTGTTTTATATGATTCCCATTTTCCTCTAACATCAAATGTTATAGTGGATTATTATCCAAATTAGCCCTTAGAGTAGGGTATTAATTCACCTAATGCCCAAAATCATTTCTTCTATAACAGAGATTTTTTAGTGGTTTATTCTGTTAATCATTCTCTCAGTTTATTTCATTCACTGACCATTTCACATTAGTATTAAATTATTTTGTTTGACGGTTAGGCCTCCCACACATGAAAATTATTCTTGTTCCTTTTAAGAATTCATCCAAGTTCCCCTACCCATGTTTTTTCAAAGTAGTATGAATAAATGTTTTCTTCCCCCTCTACGACACACTACTAGATCTTTTATGAAATTTCTTCTTCCTTTTTTATTACTAGAAAAATATGGGTTTCCAGGATAAATTTTTCCTTTAGTTCACATCAATATATTTATTTGTAGGCTCTAATTTCTCATATGGCTAATGAATTTTTTAAAATTTATTTCAAACCACTCACAAATCAATTAATATTTCTTTCTGGGACGATGATAGAACTAAAATTCTACCTAAAGATCATGTAAAATTTTCTTCATAGTTACAGATGGATTCACCATCTTTATGTTTTAACTATTGAATGTCCCTCCATATTATAGTTCAAATAGTTCATGGAAATAACTTATTTATGAATTCAATCTTAATCTTATCCAGATGTATTTAGTTTATTTATTATTATTTCTCTATATTATAGATAAGAGTTTACCATTGATCATCCTTACATTATATTTGATAAATTTATAAGATAGTTTTTTCTTGTTGTAATCATTTAAAACCCAGAAAATAACTTTTCTATCCTATTGATCAATTATTCAGCAACCATTAGAGAATAATACCCATCGAAGGAGGATAAAAATTATTCCATAAATGATTCAATGACATATTTCTCAATCCTTGGTGAATTTGGATGTTCAAAATCATTTGTGTTACCACCCATTGCTCAAGATTTTCAATCAAGCATTGTCATAAGATATTTCTTCCTAGCTCTTAATCCATTTGGTTACTAATGGGGATGATCATTGAATTGGCCATCACATTCATTTTCAATATGATTCCTTCCAGTTCCCACCATTCCAAAAAACCAAAAACATGGTTTAAGCATCAAGCTACTCAATTTAGAATAAAACACACATATTCAGGAAAATCATTCAGAATATTGTAAAACTTATGTCACCAAGGTCATTCATAGTCATTATTGATTAAAATTATTCATAATGGTTCATAAAATTTTGAATTAACCCTTTAATATCCCCCAATAATGTCTAACCGTGTGTGAATTAAGGGAACACTCACCGTGAAAAATAATTTTGGTCGAGATATATTCAAAAAACTCTTTTCAGGGTTATTACCACAAGTTGTATCTATTCAAATACCGTGTCCACTTATAGTAACCATAGATGTATTTATTTCTCATAAAATTATATAACCTCTTCCTTAACAAATCATTAAGATTTCATCATATACTTAGACTTATCCACATTTTTTCTATCGAAGTTCCCTACTCATAATATCTGAATACTGTCTAAACCCTTCCTATAATAGAAATTTTAGATAACTAGCCAGTTCATAGAAAAATATTACATCTTTATAGATTAATATTCAATAAATTTCAAAAATACATTCCCATGGACCATAAAGGTTTAGTGTCTTTAGAGACTTCATATATAATATTATTTTTTTCATGAAATTTCTTCAATATCTCCCCAATGATCTTCCCATATAATACTCTTCTTAGTTATACCCTACTTAAAAAAATTAATTACAACTTAGAGAATGGAATCATAAGAAGGGGTGAGCTCAGATTCCCAGTAAGGGTATAAAAGGGAGATATCAATAATCAGTTAAGTATAACCCAAGCATATGTGTTTGAGAAAATGATATTAAATTTTAAAAAACATACCCTATATAGAAAAGATCAAAATCATAGGTAATATAATGAATCATGGTGATATAGACCTAGCCTTAAACATTACATAGAAGAGGAACTTTTACTGGTCTAGGTTCTAGAGAGTCATATACAAGTTTAAAATTATTCCGAGTTTCAATAAATTTAAACAAACCAAAGTGTAACTTTTCTTTCGCACATATAAAACAATGGAGTCTAACTTTGGACATCTATGTGACCTATGAAAAATAATTTTAAAATAAGGGGTGTGCATTGGATATTCCCAGTAAAGTGTTTCTAAATAAATACATAAAATAAATAATTTTTATAAAAAAAAATTCATTAAAATCATGAAAGTAATATTCTACATAACATGTCATCACAATTTTCTCGATAGATTCTGAGACAAATTTTAGGATAAAATCACTCTCAATGTTGCTAAACTAATTTAATATTTACAAATAAAATTTATTATAAAATATGCACGTACTTGAACAAAAATACATCTAGTGCCACCTATAAGTTGGATGATGGCCAAACCTTAACATTTTATAAAATTAAATAGGTGAGGAAAAAAATTCACACATGAAATAATATTTTTTCATAATTTTACATAAAACGATTTCATTTATCATTGATGTTTGGTGACTAAAATTTTAATTATTCTACATAAATTAATTTCTACACAAGTATTTACTTAAATATAAACCGTGTGCACCTGGAAAAGCTAATTAATACTAGATTATATAAGAATCTTCACTCGCCACAAATATTTTATTAAATGGATAATCACACAGAAATTCACTTACTATAATCATTATGAGGGAAATGAATAATTCAAAAAAAACTTAAACATTCTTTTAAGGCCTCGTGCTAAGATCATACAAAATCCTTTTTCAAGGCCTCGTGCTAAGACCTAGTTTGTCTCATGAGACCTACCGATGCATCTAGAGGCTATAGAGGGCCTCACTCGACAAATAAAAGTCATATTACTTCCTCATACGTCTAACAAAGATATGTATTTAAATAATAGTGTCTCATACCACTTTAACTTAATTTACTCCTTATCATAGGTGAAATAAATTCATTAAACAAACCAATAGGTCCCATACTACTTTGATTTATTTAAATCTTATTCATAGATGAAATAAATTCAGTAAATGATCCTAAGTTTTCCATACCACCTTTAAAAGTTCATTTCTTAATATATATATTATCATAAAAAGATTCATTTCATACTTAAATTTATTTTCTTTATTTGTAAGGAATCAATAAAATGAATTATAAAATAATTGAACATTTAATCAAAAATACATATATATTTTTGTATTCTCAAAAAAAAATATTATAATAAATAAATATGTTCTGCACATAAGATTATAAATAAAACATTTTAGTTCTTAAAGAAATCCATGTGTTTCATAATCAAGAAAGTAAACCTCAAAAATTAATTTGAAACCATGAATTTTATTGTAAATGAAAGGTGTGTTAATGTTATGCTTGATATATGACCATGTTCAGGTGAAGATGTGATGTCCTTAATTATAAAATAACAATACAACATGTTATTCATATTTTTCTAAAAACATGATGATAAGAATTATAACACATCAAGAATTATTTTATCCTTGGAGAACACACACACACATATATATATATATACGTGAATTTAATTTCTAAAATAAAAAAAAACTTATTATCTCTAATAAATATATATATACATATCATGAAGAACATAGGTTATCCCATAAACAAGTATATAAATGGTGTTTCTAATTCCCAGGATTAATTCACATTTTAAAGAAAACTTTTTTTAACCAGATTTAATACATAGATCGATACACATAAAAATAACCATTTTTTATAAGAACATTATTGAATTCAAGTATATATATATATATATATATATATATTTAAATTAATTTCACATGCACTTATTATATATATATATATATAATGCAGAAAAATTTACGTATTCACAATTAGATTACTTAATACAAACCAATTGAATACAAACATGTAACAATTACATATGTTGATGTATGCATAAATATATATATATATATATACTTAAATATGATAAAGGTGGAAATTAATATATACACATGGTTTTTTGTAACACCCCTATTAGCAGAAAGTCATTCTTGCATAAAACATCGATAAATGAAAAATTCACTCTATGTAGATGCAATCACATAAATTTACATATAACAAAGTTTGAAATGTCATGGATGATTTATGATGTAAGACCATAAATTATAAGCATTGATCATAAAATAAAAAAATCACTTATATATTTTTAAACCATAATTATATATTCTAAGATAAAGAATCTAAAATTTTCCATAGTCATGTATACTTAAATAAGTGTGTGTATATATATACATATATACATGTTTACAAAATTCACATTACACATTTTTGTGGAATAAATGAGAATTTGAAAAAAATGACGATAAATGAGAATTTTTATTTGGCATAACTAAAATTATGTCAAACTAAAACTAAAACTTTGTTAATTATATATATAGTTTTGATATCATACTTAGAGATAATAATCCTTAAGAGTAAATATAATTTTTTGTGAAACATCCTGTTATACCAAAATGAATTAAATTTAAACATAATAACAACAATATCTTCTATTATTAATTGTGAAAATATTTACACATAATTATATAGATATTCATATATATGTATACATATAAATGTATACATACACCCTTAAAATAAAACATGAATATTTTTACTTAATAAACTACTAAACTGTTTATAATATGAAAATAATTTTTTTAACACCCATTCTTATTTGAAAATCTGGTATTAAAGTCCGAACACTAATAAACACAAAGCCATATTTACAAAATTATTTGAAAAATAAATACTAAATCACTTACATAATTATAAATTTTTTCTTAGAAATACATAAAATATGAATTTTATATAATAATTTCTAAACTAAAATTCTCTTAAAAAATAAGTTTTAATATAATAATAAAATCATAATTTTGAAAGTATTTAAATAAAAGTGATCCTAAAAAAAACAAGGTTCCCAAGATACTGTTTATGAGGAATCTATTTGTAAATAAAAAATTTTATTAAATCAAAAATAACGTTTAATCAAATAAATAATTTCCCCTTACTTGATTTTCTACAAAAAATCATGTGGTGATGTGAACTCCCATTTTATGGACTCAACTCAAGGTGGTTTGCAATGTTCACATTTAAACATTTGTTTAAGGATTTTTATATCCAAAATCCTCACTCTTTAAATAGTGGATGAACATAAGATTTCCGTGAAAGATCAAATTAAAACACATACAACATAGTATAATATAAGTAGATGAGTTAGGGAACCACAAATACAGACTTAACAAAAAATGACATAAATAATATAATATCATAATGGAATAGACATTTGTGGATAAAAATAAAAGAATTGACCTAGTATAGTCATGAATTCAATAAAAATAAAAAGATTTCGATTAACTCGAATCAAAACTAGTATTTGAAAAGAGGACCACAAACCGAAACCCTCTATTCCAAATCTAAAAGAAAAACAAAAAAATAATCAGATCACAATATAGACCATGAATGAAGTGACAAAGTAGATTGGAAAAGGAATAGAAACATTGATGCAGAAAATGACAGAGCTGAGATCGAAAATCAGTTCAGACAAAACACCTAAAAATGAAAACATGAGACCTACCATATGAATCATAGAAACTAAAACCCTAACCTACTCAGAATCCTCCCCAGTTCTAGGACCACCCTCATCAGCTACCATAGCTCGAACCTCCTCGACTGAGATTCCCAGGTTGGCTCGACTACCTCTCTTTGCCCAATTCCAGCCTCGACATAGAACCCTTCTCACCAGCTGCAGCTCCTATTCGTGACCCTTGACCCCCGCTGTGAAACCCTACTACATGGGACACTAAATACATCTTTCCATTCTCTTCTATTATTATTATTTTTGTATCATTATATCAAATTTTTATTATCATAAAAATTAATTATTGAAAGTCCATTAACTTATTATATATGAATTATTATTTTTATTATAAACAAAACATTAAAATAGTAAAAGTTTTATTTAAAAATAATAATATTTTAATCATTATAAATAATTCAAAACTAATATATATATATATCATATCTTCAGAAAATAAAATTTTATAAATGTTATACTTATTTAAAGAATCAATATTATAATAATTTATAAAGGTTACTAGTTTTATAAAACAAATTATCAATCAGTTTTAAAAAATATCATTCTTATAAGTAAAAATTTAACATTCTATTAAAATTGTTATATTTTATAATTGTTTTATTAAACAAAATTCAAAATTTTAATAATTTTAGAAAACACTAATCTAATCAAAATTTATAATTTTAAAACTCATAGTTATAATTTCACACACATACACAAAGGCACACACACACACACACACACATATATATATATATATATTATTTTCGAAAATAGAATCAAGTCAATTTTATAATAACATAATTATACATATGTCAGATTAAATAATTATTAGCATATATTAAAATGTGAATATTAATAGTAAATTTGTTTGTAATGTAATTAATTATTAATCAAAATAACTATAATAGTCAATTAATTTTATTACATATTTTTTGATATAAAATATCGTCTTTCAAATTCAAATAGATATAACAGTTTTAATTAAAATAACTAAAATTCTTAATTTTGGTTATTATTTTCGTAGAAAATTATAATAAATACATTTTTATTTTGTTTAACTATAAATTAATCCATTTAATATGATATATTTTTAATATAAACAAGTATATAATTTTTTTTAATGTTACATTATTCACCTCTCAAAATAATTGTGTCCTCGCAATTTTTTTGTCGGACTAAAAATAGTTATGAATTTCTGTCTTCAGAATTAAGAAACAGTAGGACTGCTAAACTTCTAGACTCTACTATTAGATGAAAAAATCTAATCTCTAATTTTTTCTAGACCATTCCATTGATAGCAATTATAAGAACCCTGCCTTAAACATTACATAGCATAGGACCTTTTACTACTCTAGGTTCTGGAGAGTTAGAAACAAGCACACAATTTATCATAATTATAATTAAATCAAACAAACAAAAGTGTAACATTGCTTCCATGTGTGTAAAAACAATGGCGTAAAAATTTAGACTTCTAATTAACATGTGAAAAATAATTTTAAAACAATGGGTGAGCATTGGATATACCCAGTAATGGGTTTAAAAAATCCGTAAAGAAATAATTTTTTTTAAAAACATTTTATTAAAATCATGAAAGTAATATTACATATAGCATGTCATCATAATTTTATTGAGATATTCTAAAAAACGTTTTAATATAAAATCATAGCCAATGTTGATAAACTTATTTAAGAGTTACAAATAAAATATTCAATAAAATATTCACATACTTGAATAAAAATTCATGTAGTTCCACCTATAAGTTGGATAACAACCAAACTTAATCATTCTATGACATGCTAGAGGTGGGGATAAAAATTTACACATAAAATAATATTTAATCATAATTTCACATAAAATAAGGTCATGTATCATTATGCTTTGGTAACTTAAATATTAATTCTTATTCAGAAATGAATTGATACACAATTATTTAATTAAATATGAATCGTGTGAACTTGAAAAAGTTGATTAACACTGGTTTAAATAAGAATTTTCACTCTCCATAGATATATTACTAAATCGATAATCACATGGACCTTCACTAACTATAATCATTATGAAGGAAATTCATAATAGAGGACATCTTAAACATTTTATCAAGTCATCGTTCCAAGACCATACATAATCATTTTTTCAAGGCCCCGTACCAAGACCTAGTTTGTCTCATGAGACCTACCAATGCATCGAGAGGCTACAACGGGCCGCACCCACCACATAAAAAGTCATATTCATTTCTCATATGTCTAATAAAAATATATATTTAAATCAAAGTGTCTCTTACAACTTTGATTTAATTGAATCATTATCATAGGTGAAATTAATTCATTAAATAAACCAAAGGGTCCCATACCAGTTTGATTTATTGAAATATTATTCTTAGATGAAATAAATTTATTAAACGATCCAAAGTGTCCCATACCGGCTTGAAATGTTTATTTATTAATCCATATATTATCATAAAAAGATTCATCTCATACTTAAATTTATTGTCTTTATTTGTAAGAAATCAATAAAATTAATAATGAAATAAGTGAATATTTAATCCAAAATGCATATATAGTTTTATCTTCCCAAAATAATCTTTTACAATAAATAAATATGTACCTCACATAAAATTAAAAATGAAACATTTTAGTTCTTGAAGAAATCAATGTGTTTGATAATCTCAAAAGAAAACCATAGAAATTAATTTAAAACCATGTATTTTATTGTAAATGAATGGTGTGTCGATGTTATGCTTGACGTATTGCCAAGGTCTAGTGTATATGCGACCTCCTTAATTTTAGAATAACACGAAAACATGTTATGTATATTTTTAGAATAACATGATGATAAGAATTATAACATTTCAATAAACATTTTATCCTTGTAGTACATATATATATACACATGAATGTAATTTCTAAAATTAAATAACTTAATATTTCCAATAAATATATATACATATCATGAAGAACTTCTGGTTTCCCAGAAACAATTATATAAATGGTATTTCTAATTCATGGTTTTAATTCATACTTTAAGAAAACATTTTTTAACCAGAGTTAATGCATAACGCGATACAAATAAAAATAACCATTTTTATGAGAACATTATTGACTTCAAGTAAATATATATATACATGTATAAATTAATTTCACATGCACTTACTATATATGTATATATAATGTTGAAAAATTCTATTATTCACAATTAGATTACTTAATACATACCATTTTCATACAAATATGTAACAATTTCATATGTTTATGTTTATATATATACATAAATATCATAAATTAAGAAATTAATATGTACACATGGTATTTGTAATACCCATATTAGCATAAATTCATTCATACACAAAACATTGATAAATGAGAAATTCACTCCATACAGATGCAATAACATAAATTTACATATAAAAATGTTTGAAATGTCATGGACAATTTATGATGTATGGCCACAAATCATAAGCATCGACAATAAACTCAAAAAAATATATATATTTTTAAACCATAATTTTATATTCTATTATAAAGAACCTAAATTTTTTAAAAATCATGTATACATAAATAAGTGTGTGTGTGTGTATAAATATACATATATACTTGTTAAAGTAATTCACATTATATATTTTCGTTATATAAATGCATGTTTGACATAAATTTCAATAAATGAGAATATTCATCTAGAAGAACCAAAATGATGTCAAACTAGAACTTAAACATTGTTAATTATATATATATATGGTTTTAAAATAAAACATAGAGGTAATATTCCTTAAGAGTAAATATAATTTTTAGTGAAACATCATGTTATACCAAAATGAAATAAATTTAAACATAATAACCATACTCTATTCACTTATTAATTCTGAAAATATTTAAATGTAATTATATATATATACATATATATGTATATATATACATATATATGTATTTATATAGTCACCCTTAAAAGAAAACATTAATAGTTTAACTTGATAAAACAATAGACTGATTATAATCTAAAAATAAATTTGTTAACACCCATTCATATTAGAAAATCTAGTATTGAAGTCCGAATACTAATGAACACAAACCCATATTTACAAAATTAGTTTAAAAATAAATACTTAATCACATACAAAATTATACATTGTTTCTTATAAATACATAATACCAGAATTTAAAATAATAATTTCAGAAAAAAAAAATATCTTACAATAGAAGTTTGAATAAAATAATAAAATCGTAATTTTGAAAGGTTTTAAATATAGAAGATCCTAACAAAAAACGTTTCACAAAATACTAGTTATGATGAATCAATTTGTAAAAAATAATTTCATCAACTCAAAAATAACATTTAATCAAATAAATAATTTCCCCTTGATCATTTGGAATTAAAATGAGGTGTTGTGATCTCCCATTCTACAGACTCAATGCAAGGTGGTTTGCAATGTTCACATTGGAACATTTATTTAAGGATTTTTAAAACAAAAACCCACTATTTAAATAGTGTCTCCACACAAGCTTGTTATGCTAGCTCAAATTCACATCCAACCAACGTAGTATAATATAATTAGAAGAGATAGAGAACCACATAAAAATATTTAATAAAAATGACATAAATAATATAAAATCATAATAAAATTGACATTTGTGGATCAAAATAAAAGCATAGACATAGTATAGTCACAGATTTAATAAAAAAACATGGATTTCAAATAACTCAAATCAAAACCTGTATTTGAAAAAAGGACCACGAATCCACACCTTCTATTCCTAATTCAAAATAAAAACAAAAAAATAATAAGATCATAACATAGACTAAGAATGAAGAAACAAATGAGATTGACAAGTAATAGAAACAGATGGATCCAAGATCGAAAATCCGTTCGGAAAAAACACATAAAAACAAAAACAGTAGACCTAATCTAAAAATTAGAAAGACCAAAACCCAGCCCGCTTGGACTCCTCACTTGTGTTAGGACCACCCTCGTCTGTTTCCATAGCTTATACCTCCTCAACCGAGATCCCTAGGTCAGCTTGACTCCCTCGCCTGGCCCGATTTTAGCCTTACTATGATACCCTTCTCCCTAACTAGTACTCCCATCCATGACCTGTGACACCCACCATGAAACCCTGATACACGAGGCACTAAATCCATTTTTTTCATTCTATTTTATTATTTTTTTTTTTATCATTATATCATATTTTTATTATTAAAAAAATCCATTATTGATAAGCATTTAATTTATTACATGTAAATGAAATTTGTTTTTTTATTATTAACACATCTTTAAAAAAGTAACACTTTTATATAAAAAATAATAATTTAATCATTATCTATAATTAAAAACTAATATATATATATATCATATCTTTTGAAAATTAAATCTTATAAAGTTTATATTTATTTAAAGAATCGATATTATCATAATTTATAAATCGTCTATATCTTATGAAACAAATTATAGTTCAATTTTTTTAAAAAAATATAATTTCTATAAGTATAATTTTAACATTATATTAAAATTGTTATATTTTATAATTTTTTATTAAAAAACCATATTGTGAATAAATTTATAAAAGATTAATCTAATCAAATTTTTAATTCAAAAACTCATAGTTATAATTTGATATATAAATATATATATCTATTATTTTCGAAATTAAAACCAAGTCAATTTTATAATAACATAGTTATAAAGATGTTAGATTAAATTATTATTAGAATATATTAAAATGTTAATATAAATAGTGAATTGGTTTCTAACACAATTTATTATTTATCAGAACAATTAAAATAGTCAATTAATTTTATTAAATATCTTCTTGATAGAAAATATCATCTTTCAAATTCAAATAGATATAAAATTATTAATTAAATTAAATAAATACTTAATTTCAGTTATTATTTTCAATGAAAATTATAATAAATACATTTTTAGTTTGTTTTAACTATAAATTAATCCATTTAATATAATATATTTTTTTATAAAACCTTGTTTATAATTTTTTGGGCTATTATAATAGTAGCTTATAAAAAGTGAATCATAATAGAATCAAATAAAATAATCCATGAAACGATAACATAGATACAATAATGTGGAAAAAAGTTGAAATTATTGCATATTGAACATATATAAATATAAAAAAATTTACTCATTATGTAATAAATGTGAAATTAGGTCCTTTTATAAACTTATGGACATGAAAATTTGTCCACAAAAAAATATTATTAACATGAAATATAAGTCCATGGATAAACTTATGGACATGAAAGATATGTTTATTTATAATATTATATACATTAAAACTATAAACGTTATTAATCTTATGGAAATAAACATCTTTTACACATATACACATGTGAATTTGAAATCAGGTTCATGCATAACATATTTATCTCATGAGTTATCCATTTTTACTCAATGCATCTAATGGATATATAATTTTGAGCCAATCTGTCACATAATTAAAATAATACATATGTTTTCCATAAGAACATAAAAAATTCATCATATCATAACCCATGAAATGAAAATGGGTTTTATAAACATTTAAATACAGAATAAAATATGTAAAAGAAACAAGTTTTACAAACATTTTATCAATTCACAATATCATAACTCATTGTAATGGAATGGGTTACACAAAAATCATTACATCATCATCATAGAAAATTCAGATAGAGAATAATTATTGAATTATTTGATCATATCCCTTATAATAATTAATTAATTACCAAGTTTGTAACCTTATAAGAAAAATAAATTCAAAAGATCACTTAGAACACATCGTGAGGAAAATACCATTTTCAATTTGAAATCACTTAATTAGTATCTAAAAATTTAACAAAGATGAAATAAAAAATTTCATTTGAAAAGATACTTATAAACTTATTAAGGATTATTCAAATAATTGAGTGTTCATGACTGTTAGAAATTGTGTTTATACTATATAAGTCGAAACATTCCGTTCACACATTTGATTTTTCTTCAAAAATTACCTGGTTTAGAAAAGTAAAAGAACATTCATTTTAAACTATTTTATATAAAAATAAATCGTGCATATAACAATATTAAAAAATAATTGGGAAATATTAAAAAATCATGAAAATAATTAGAAAAAAGACATTAATGAAAATGTTTTTTCAATCGAAGAGAGATATAAAGTTAGGTTTCCTTAAAAATATTCTTTTGATCAAATGAGTACATAATAGATGAAAAAAATTAAATATCTAAAAATAAATAAAGGAACAGAAAAATCATGAGTTTATTGATAGATAGATCCCTAATTTTTATCACCAAAACCATAAACATAAACAACTATGATAAATAATTATACTGTAACAAAAAAACTCATACCACTATTGTATCCTTTTAATCGTAAGATCCATTAAAGAATTAAATTAAAAGAACACTAAATTTCATGAGTATAAGGAGATTCATGATATAAAATTTCAAATTTTTAGTATATACACCCCACAAAATAAATGAGTTGTGAATATAGCATGTGTCTTCCATAAATAAACATGAGACTATAAATCCCTTACCTCATGTCTTGTCTCTCTTCATACTATATTGAACATCCTCTTATTTAGAAGTCATCCTATATATATAATTTTTAGGGGCCTATTGATAGTATTTTTGGAATAAAAATCATATATAACATGGATAAGGTTTTTTATATTTGTCAATAAAAATGTCTCAATGTTCTGTAAAGAAAAGATAGAAGGGGTATCCTTTTACAAGAGAGGGAAAGGAAACACTTTTAATTTATAAAAATATTAAAATGTAATTAATTCATTATGAATCTAAATACTTCTAAATGGAGTAATATTCAAATTAAAATAGTATATGGTTTAAATATCACAATTCAATGAAATATTGATAGGTTGTGGTGTCATTTTAAAAAATATATTTTAGTTTAACCCCTAGGGAAACCAATTTTAATCATAACTATGGTAATGAATTTTTAATATTAAAGGGTTATAATATTTCCTATAAGGTAAAAATTTTATAATTAATGGTGAAGGTATGAATTTCATGACCATTTATCATCTTACTTTTCATATTACAATAATTTTATGATTCTTAAATAATTTAATAAAAATATTTGTATTAGAAAATACTATAAATGTTATCTTAAGGACTATTCTCATAATTAGACATTAAAAACCTCATAAAAACAATGTAATTAGAATATAAAACTTATCACATATATAAAATGTTTTATTTGTCTATAAAATTCATGGAACACAATAAATAATCTATATTTTATTACTTTTAATATTTTTTAAAATATTTTATTATTAATTGAATAAATATTATATCGATATTGCGTAAGCATTTAAGGTATTTATTCAATAAATAAAAAATAAAAATAAGTTAACAAAATTATAAAATTTATTTATATTTCAAATAAAAATTTATAACTAAACTTATCCTCTTTTACCCCTTTCTAAAAAAATTAGAGAAATTAAATTTGAGAGAGAAACTATTTGTATTTATTCTTTTTCTTAAGTTAATATAAAGGCCATATTCAATGAATAATGGAACCAAGTGGCCATATATTTTTGAATTTGATGGATATTACTGAATTAAACTCATCATATTGGATGAATTTAAGTGTTAGGGTCATTTTCATCCATTATCATTATATATTTATCCAAAATTACTTGATTTACCCTTATGTAGAGGATATATATTTAATAATGTAACTATTTAAAATGAAAAAAATATATAAAGGGACTTATTTACTAAATTATAAACTCATGATTCTAAATATTATATCCATTTTTTAAAATTCAATTCTTATAAGAGGTATAAATTATTATTAGATAAAAACAAAAAACTCATTGAAAATCCGTTTTGTTTTTCATAAAGTGTATTATCATTAATAGATATGTTTTTATACCAAATTAAACGATCAAATTTAATGAACATAAATAAATTATTACTAATACAATATAGTTTATTTTTTTGAAATCATTTAAAAATAAAATTTTACTTTTCAAATACTTGAAACAAAAATACATTTGTCAACAAAAATTAGTATTTTTCATTATTCATTGGAAAATAATTCATTAGAGGAAAAATAAAAAACATTAACCTTAATCTGATTTTGGTATAATATATTAAAATATTATATACATTTTATCAAATTAAATTTTAAAAAGTTTGAATATCTAATTATAATATTCATTAAATAAAAACCATTTTTGAAGAAAACATATTTTAAAAAATGAAATAACTCTACCAAATACTTAGTGCATACTTCCTATGAATTTATCAATACATTTTTATTTATTATGATCATTGTGTATTTTAAAAATTAGGATACTTATATTTCTACTCTATAAATCCGAATCTATCTTATAATGGAAATAGTAATACTTCATGGTTCATTTAATATTGGTGTCACACGTTTTATATGCTCTCAAACATAGTTTTCGTTAAAAAAAATTGGGTGTTACAAAAATAAAAAGCCTATATGATTGATTACTACTCATATGTCAACACCTTATGCATCAAAGTATATTAAATAATCATCCCTCATCATAGGAACTATAAACACTTGAGTTGTATTCAACCTTCTCTTTATCTCAAGAAACACATGTTCACAATGGTTCGACCACTAAAAATTCACTTCCTTCTTAATCAATGTATTCATGGGTATTGACATATGGTATAAGTCGTAGATGAAATATTTTTATTATCTAGCTAAACCCAAATATCTCCTGATATCATAAAAATTTCAGTGATGTGTCTAGGACATCATTGCATCATCATTCTCTGATTCTATAAATATAGGTATTATAGAGATCCATTCTTTTCATACATAGATATTAAATCATTTTAGAATAGCATTAAAAAACACATGGTGTAGGACCATATTATCTTAGTGTATTTTGAGAATTGGTTAAAAATAATCTAATTTGGTGAAAAATATTTAACATCTCCCAAAAACATTTTTTTACATAGTACTTCACCCAGGAATACACTACCTAAACCTTTCTCTATAACCTATGGAAGGGAAAAAATAAAGGGTGGTCTTATATACTCAGTAATGGTAATAATAATATATATCAATCCATTATCACATGAAATCATAAGATAAAAATATGGGTATGCACTCCTGAACCTAAATTTCAATTTTCATACGCAATCATTCATGGATCTAAAAATGAGTCAAGGCATAACACATTATCATTTTAGAAAAAACGGTCCATAAGAGTGAGAATTCAACATAAATCCATCATGAACCATAATATTGTATCATAAAAGAGTGGAGCCATCATAAATATAGAAAAATATTTATAGGCTAAGGATAACTACCAAGACCATCAACATAGTGTATTAGACATATCACCAATATTCTATAGTGGATCAGGATGCACCTGTTTCCCATTATGGATCAGGACCCACTAGTTTCCAATAGTAGATCCGGACACACCTATTTTCCATAGTGGACCATAGAGGACCTATTTCCCTTAGTAAATTGAGATTATCTACTTGATTCCCATTATTATCTCATGAGATATAAATCATCAACCAATGTAATGGAGAGAGATATAGGCCACATACTTCACATAATAAAAACCATATTAAGTGTTCTACAAGTTCATAAATATTCATCATATTATAAACCAAGAAATAAAATTGACATAATAAAATTAATCATATAATAACCTATGGAAATATGACAGGTTTCTAAAATAATTTCATTAAAGTATAACCCGTGAAAAGAAACAAGTTCCATTAACATTTCCTCATGGTATAATCTAGGGAATATAAATAGGTTTCATAAACATAATTCCATCAAAAAATAAAAACATTAATATAAATAATATGAATGGTATCCTTGGAACATATCCCAATTAAGTAATACGTAACACAAAAAGATTTCATCTTAAATGGAAAATTATTTTGATCAATTATTTAAAACATCTCTTTATGAAAATACTTATTCTCGATTAAAATATCTTTTTAAAAAATTTCAAAATATCATTTTTTTTACTTTGAAATAATTTATTTAAAATATTAAAATTTCCCAAATTTTAAATAAATCACTTTCTTTGAAAATAAATTTTAAAAATATAAGTTAAGCTCAATATTGTTGATAATTCATGATAGAGGTAAATACTATTCATGTCTTGCATATTTAAAGTAAAGATTATTTTCTTATTTTCAATAAAATCTAAATGGGAATTGTTTGGAAAAATAAATGAAAATTCCTTTAAAAATATTTACAAATTCATTAATGGGTAAAAAATTATTTAATAAACCATGTTAAATACACTAATAACATTTTTGGAAATATTTTTAGAAAATATAGTTTTAGAAAAAAAAATGTATTTCCGACTGAAAAGAGGAATAAGGTCATATTTTATTAAAAAAATAATCTAAACAATTTTAAGTGTGAAAGATTGGAAATTTTTTAACATTAACTGAATATATCATTAGTAAACTGAAGAGAATAAAATTCATGAGAATTATTGAGTTGTGGATCATGATATTTCTACAATGGATACTTAATCATAAATAATCCTAAGAAATGATGAGATTATAACATAAAAACCTTACAAATTTGGTATATGTGACCAATAATCCAAAAAATAAAATAAAAAATATATAATTTAATATAACTTTTGGAAAAATAAGTTCATCATCTTACAAATAAAATTTTTTGTATACACACCTTTTCAAAGAATATAGGTGCATAACATATCAAATCTCTATGATGGAAAATTGAGACAAAAATCCCTTACCAATTTGTTAAAATTTGAATATGTAAACCCCATTCATGGTATATCATTAAATGGATATGTAATGAAAAATAATTTTTTAGGATATGAGTCATAAGATACATCCTTGGGCAGTATATACACCACATAAATAAAATAGTGGTTAATATAGAATGTGTCTCGTAGAAGTAAAACGTGAGACAAAAAATGGATTACTTCTTTGGTGATCTTATGAATCATAAATCCCAATAATTAATAAAATCAAATAAAACATTAAATATCTTGAAAAACTTGGATTCATGACATAAATTTTCAAAGGGTTAGTATATAAAAAATAGATAATAAGTGAATGGTGAAATTTCATGCCTCCCTTGAAATAAAAGAGAAACTAGAGATCCCTTACCATGCATCTCGACTTCCTTAATACTCAGTAAAACCTATTTTATAAAAAATATAAGTTTATCATAAATCTATTTTGGAACCATAATTATATATATCAGACCATATATGATTTACGTATTCCCTTTAATTACTCATTTATTAATAATTTCATCTTAAAGTCATGTTTCGTGTAATATCCGCTTTGTTTTTCCAATATGATTTGATTTTTTATTTTTGGTCCTCTTAATCAAGGTTATATTTTAACAAGAATAAAAATAATTAAATAATAATAATATTTATATATCAATTATACTCTTGTGAAAAATTATGAAAGACAGTTTTTGAGAAATGAATTATGTTACAATCAAGGTATCGGTAGGTCATACGTACGCATGAGTTACATTTGCATTTCTCAACAATAATTAAGTACATAATGTATAAAATATTTTTCATTAAATAATTATAATAATATCATAAATAACATATTTTTTCTTTAAATATTCTTATACATATCATCCATGTGGTGTAATGATTAAAAGAGAGGGAGGCATCAATTCGTGAAGGTTGTAGTCCACACATACACAAACGATGCTATCATCTTTCAGTTAGTGAAAAGGTAAGTAATGAAATGATAAATTATCATTTAATAACTATAAATATGTCATTATTATCCTAATTATTTCATTTATATCAAATATATTTATCCTTATTATATTCCATGTAAAGTGTTAATGAAAATCAATCACATTACTTCATGAGGCGATAGTACATGAGACACACAAACGTTGGTGTCGTATCTTTTATGGAATGGAAATTAAACAAAATGATATATGATATAATAAATAAATAGGTCTAATGATTTTATAAATATCATTTACATAATTTATATCCATCATCAAACCCAACTATGATAGGTGATAATGGAAAAATGAATGGCATCGGTTCATGAGGCGGTAGTCTACCGTGCACATGAACGATGATTTCATAACCCATTTGAAGGTAGTAGAGAGGTTTGTAGACCATTAAATTAAAATAAAAAATACCAGTACATTTAATATACATTGGTTGTTATATCATCTAGGTATAATAAGTATTTAAGGTTCTGAAGTAAGAAATAATACAAAAATGTGTGTTGATGAACGTTGTCGCTTATTTGGGTATCTTCATTAGGCTTTCTCCAAAAGTCTACGAAGGATGGATTTATTCCAAACCAAGGATTCTTGGATGGTTGGATGGAATTATAAATGGTATTTGGTTAGGTAATGTATGAACAAAAAAAATTAAGGTGTTACGAACAGAGGAGATGATAGCCTTTTATATATGAGGTGAGTGGAAAACTTGTAAACTTTCGAAATGATTGAATCACGAAAAATATTTTATTATGAAAAAATATTCCAAAATAGACTATTATCAAAACTATAAGAGATAATATATAAATATGTATAGAAAAATTATGTTTTAAATATTTTCAGTTATTCTTAACCCTTATATTTTTAGTTTAACCCTCAGGTGAATCCATTTTTAACTTAATTGTCATAATTAATTTTTACATTTTTCAAAATTCATTTTGGTAAAAAATTAATCGACCATAATTATAAATTATAAATTTTTGTGATTCCAAATATTTTATCCACTTATAAAAATTCAACTGATATTTTTAAAAAAAATTAATTTGAAATTAATCTCACAAATTTGATGAGATAGTGACTTTTTTGAAGTGAAAATGTTCAAAAGTTTACAATGTTTTTATATCCAATTTAAATATGAAATTGATTAAAATTACATAAATAACACTATTTAATTTACAATTGAACTAATTTTATTTTAAAAAAATATGAAATTTAATTTAACTTTTAAAATAAATTAAACAAAATTATAATATTCAATTAAAAATTTAGTATTTTTCACAATTCATCAAAAAAATGAAACTTTTCATAAAATTTCCAAAAAATCACCCTAAGATAATACTGATATTATGATTTTAAAAAATAATAGTTTTTTAAAAATAATGTTTCAAAAAGTTCTAAAAATTAATTTTATAATAAGTGGACTAAGAGGGGGAAAGAAGTTTTTTAGAAAGTACAGTTTTAAGCATAAAATTGGATTTACTCTTATCTACTATCTAGAAAACACATAAGATGAATTTTTAACATTTCACTGAATTTATAATATATATATTTCCTAAAAATAAATCACAATACATTATTTGATAAATTAATTGAGGAAAAATGTGTTTATTTACATAAAAATATTTTCTTAGACATTGATTTTATTTATTTTTTAGAGGTTTTTAATTTCATTTATAATTAATTGGTCACTAAAGAGTACATGTGTAAATGATATATTTTCATAGTTTAGTTGTTTCTACTTATACTCTCTATTACAAAATATTAGTGATAACTATCATATTAAATAATTATTTTAATAAAATATCATATTTCGTTTAAACTATGTGTTGTGTGTAATGAAAGATAAGTTGGTGTTTCATGTAACATAAGCTAAAATCAGTGTTGTGTGTAATGAAAAATATCTAAAAGATTAAATTAACTTGAAAAAATAATATTTAAAAAAATATTGGTGAGTAAAATCCTACACCCCTTAAAATAAATTTCACCCTCGAAATTCGTCTTGGTCATCAGAGGTTTAACATTTGTAAATTCCATCATTGAAACCAACATTGTAAAATGGGTTAATAAAACATATTCATGAAAAAATAATGAGATTTGAAATAATTAATTTTTAATAACACATAGTTGGTTTTGAGATAGGATAACATAGTTAGGAAGTGATAATAAAGAAATAGAAGACATAACTAACTCCCTAATGTCGATGGATAGTGACAAAGGACATTGATCCTTTGAAAGTGGGTGATCCATAGAAGGTTAATGTCTAAAAATTCATTAAATGAAGAGTCATGAATATTGTCATTGATATAATAAAAAATTATGATAAAATAGAATCATTTTATTTCATGATCTTTTTCTTAATTTTAAATAACTTTTAAGAGAAAATATAATTACTTGATTCCATTCCATTTAATAGGCACAATTTTACCCTTCAGTTGTGACTTGATCAATTTAAACATCATCTCATACTATATAAAATGAAGGTTATTTTTTTATTCTTGAAGAAATAACATGTCATAATATCAATTGATAGAATGACATGACATTCTATCTATCATTATATATCATTACAAAAAATGGTTAGCATGGGTTATCCAATATTCATAAATCATAAAATTAAAAATTTATACATTAATCTCTAAAGCCCCATAAAAATTTTATATTAAACCATTGCATAAATGGTTAAACTTATAACCCTTCCATAATTCATGATATATAAATAATGTTACTAAATTTCTCAACATTAACTTAACAATAATCCAACAAAGATTATTAAATAGCTTATAATGATCACAAGCTAATTATTTGAACACCATGGTCATACATTTACCTGATGCTTGTTAATAACCATAATTACCATAAAACATCAATGAATACATGTATTCTTCTTCATTACTTGAATACAACCAATTATTATTTAACATATTCCATAGATCTAATAATGTTGTAAACTCCATCAATGGTAATATAAACAACTTTTTCAAAAAAAATCAATTATTAGTTTTGAGGTTATTAATACTATCTAATTTACTATAACCATATCAGTCATATCTTTATCGAAACTAAACACTATTTTCTTAAACTCATGAATATATTAAGGATTATATTCCCCTAATAAAAATATCACATTTCCTTTAAATCACTTTTATAGTCCATTAATACCCATTAAAATATTTTATTAAAATCCCTATTGAAAAAAATATATATTTATCATTCTTTATATATTTCATGATTCTTATAATATAATCCCTGAATTAAAATACATAAATACTTAAGTCATCACACTTCCTTCTAAAATAATTTTCTAGGATTTATCATCTTCATCATTAACACTTCCTTATATTCATATTCAATTTGTAGTCTCTTCATCAACTATAATATTACCACTACTTATACCACCTCGTTGATCCTGTTTAAAATATTTCTCCCTTAGACATCAATTTTCATCATTCCCATACATTCGACATTTAAATCATTCATCCATTGATAATTCCATTTGGGTACCAATATTCCCATCCATTTCATTAACCAAACTCTTCATTTTTACATTTTTGTTACTTGTTTTTTGTACTTCTTTTAGACTGTTAAAACATATTCCCATTCCACAAAGACATCCAATTGGGTGATTCTTCCCACATTCTCAATATAAAGAAATATTGATATTATTTCATCAATGGTCCCCAGTATGAAACCTCTCAAAAAACATATTCCTTATCTTATATGGTGATTCATAGATTTGGTTAAGGTTGATGTTGTTTGTCATGTTCTATGAAAAATAATTTTGAATTATCAAAACATCAATTACTCCGATCAATATCTCATTAAAAAAATTGTACATCACATTCAATATTAACCCAGTTACTTCTTGTTCAATCCATTAACTAAAACCATAAATCATAGTGTGATAAATTATAATCGTAATGGGAAATATCATCGATAGGAAAATCATTTATTAGGTCTAAATCAAGATATGTTATTTTTAATCTTTGACACCATAGTTTTATCCAAATCCATTCATAGTCATAATATATTTAAATTCATTATAACGGTTTATAAATAGTTTATGAATTTCCAAAAAATATCACCTAGGAGTGTTAAATAGGTGTAAAGCATGACCTATTGTCATGTAAAATTTATTTATTGAGTCAATAATAGTATGGATTATTTAGTTGTTACCCCTAGATGAATATGTGGTAGAGCCACATCCGCCCGCACACACCTGGGCCACAACCGCACGCAGTCCCACTGCCACACCCGCTTGCACACACCTGGGCCACAACCGCACGTAGTCCCACTATCGAATCCCGCCCGCAAACACCTGGACCACAGTCACACGTAACCATGCCTGCAAATACCTAGGCAAGAACAACCACCACCATGCCCGAAGACACATGGGCTAAAAGATCCACTGCCATGCCCGAAGACACCTGGGCCTCATCTCGAAGACACTTGGGAAACCACCTTCCACACACACCTGGCCAACCACCACACTACCCCGCCCGAAGGTTCTTCGGCTAATAATGGACCTCAGGCCATCACAGCCTTCCAGAAGGTACTTGGGCTATCCGGGAAAGGGAGCAGAAAAGGAGCTAATAACCAGCCACTAAGAATAGTGTTGGGAAAAACACCCTCCCCCATGAAATGGGGGTGTTCGGCACTAAGTGATCAACATGGGTGGGGTGAGAATAAGAAACACAAAACTACAAGTACATACATAGGTAACAAGCACTCACCCAAAGTTAGGTTTTTCTTCATACAGCCTACAGATCACAACAGCACTCATGTCTGAGTCACGACTCTCGCCAACAAAACTCGTTTTTTCCATTCTTTCTTTCATGTTTAGTAACAATATTTAATTAAGTTCTGCACCTACATGGGAAACTAGTAAACATAGGAACAAGTCCCAAAAAGTAAACAGTCAAGCATAAACCATAACACCCACACCGGGTTTTCTCGTAAAGCCACATCAACTAAAGATAACCCTATGTTATAGCCCCACGCCCATTATCAGGGAGCAAAATGGGCTTCTCAAAAATAGAGGATCCCACCCCAATTCATGATATAAACATGGTAACTAACCAGTATTAAAACTCACGACCACCGAAAGTACAACACAGGGGATCCCATCCCCAATTTCACAACCATCGAGAGTATAATAACAAAGGATCCCATCCCCTCCCACATCACCCAGCAATCGGCCCGTGAAAGAAGAACAATCAATCCACTACCACCAAGCAAGGCAGACCCATGCAGGTATTTTCAGATTTAAAAGATTTTACACGCTCCATGATTTCAATTTCGTTTTCTTTAACCGAGGGTTATCATAGAAGGATTGATCCTTGTGCTTCCAATTTATTCAGCCGGGTATACGTGATTAACCAATTTACTTTTCACGGTAGGAGTTCACAACCACAAAGAAGCCACTTAAAACATCACCAGGGGTTCGTTAATGCACAAAGAAATACCACCAATGGCCATGATTTTCAGTAGGCGTAAGCCCGCACAATTCATAAATAAGATCATAATATAAAACAGTATCAACGATCACAGCCCCCCCCCTCTATAGAATCTGTTCATTATCTTTATTAGGTCTGGTTTATCCAATTCTACAGAAACAAAAGCACGCCCACCCCACATGATACACAAAAGAGAGATAGGAGAAGGAGAAATTCCCTACTTGTTGATCGATGATCGACGCTTAGGCCGGGCGTGGAGCTTTACGCATAATGATACGGCTCGCCCGATGCACAAAAATCGACTCGTCTGGACGAAAGTAAGGGTGATCAAGAAAAGAAGAAACCCAGGGCAAACCCTTTAGTTATAAGAGCCGCAGACAGTTGAGATAAGAACGCCAAAACGCGTAAGGAGTGGGGGTCATGGGTTGACCACGCGGCCCCACACGCCATTAAAGGGGTCGGGTGGTTTAAACCGACACACACACTAGGTTTATTCATTAATAATTAATTTAAACATTTACTGGCATTACCGTGCTTCAAAACACGCTTAACGGAGTCAAAATAGGGTTTAAAACCCTAATCGCGCAAAAAGGGGCGCTACTGGCCCGCGTGGTAGGCCAGAGCCACCAGTAGCTGGGAGCTACCGGTGGTTGACAGCTACCAGTAGCTGAGCTACCGGTAGGCTGCAGCTACCAGTAGGCCGAGCTACCGGTAGGCTGCAGCGACCGGTAGGCCGAGCTACCGCTGGACTGCAGCTACCGATAGACTGAGCTACCGGTTGGATGCAACTCCCGGTAGACCAAGCTACCGGTAGGATGCAGCTACCGGTAGACCGAGCTACTGGTAGACAGAGCCACCGGTAGCTGCAGCTACCGGTAGACCGAGCTACCAGTAGGCTGCGGCTACCGGTAGACTGAGCTACCAGTAGGTTGTGGCTACCGGTAGACCGAGATACGGGTAGGCCTGCTACCGGTAGGATAAGGCTACCGGTAGGCCTATCGTTACGCCAAACTTCACCGAGATTCCCAGACCAGAAAACCCAACACGAGATTTTCACAAAGTAATGGACCCCAAAAACCCGGGCCATTACATCAGATACCTCTTAAACGATTCTCGTCCTCGAGAATCAAAAAAACAGAATGAAAGAGAGGGTCTGAACAAACACCTCTAAAGATACCTCTTAGGAGTGAACCCATGATAACTAAAAACACTTCCAACATACCATGCCAAACTTCTGAGGCATGTGGGTTAGGGAGTCTCCTCCCCCATGTCAAGATATTATCCGCTTTGGGTGGCACTGACTCACCCACACAGGTTTAATCGCATCCACCTTAATGAGTCTTGATTAGGGGTCGGGTTCTCTCCTCCCCCATAGACAGGGATTTTCACACACATTAAGAGGATAGAAAACCAATACATTTAATAGCCAACAAGACAAAACATTCTACCACAACAGGTACAATAAAGAACAAAACTCCAAAACAACTCTGGGTACTGGGTACGCATCTGTTCTTCTCTCTCCCACGTAATCTCCTTGATCCCACCATGTCTCCACAACACATGAACCAAGGGAATGGTTAAACCACTAAGCACCTTCTCCTTGCGATCCTCGATCATCACTGGTCTCTCCACAAAAGTCACGTCATCCTCGATGTCCAGCTTACCCCAATCAAGGACGTGTGAATCGTCGTGCAGATACCGATGGAGATGGAACACATGGATGACATCATGAATCCTCAGTAGCGGCGGTGGTAACGCTAGCTGATAAGCCACTTCACCGACCCACCGCAACACTTCGAAGGGTCTGATGAACCTGGGAGAAAGCTTACTCCCCTTGTCGAACCTCTGCTGCCCAGGCTAAGGGGAGACCTTCAAGAACACGTGGTCTCTTCTAACCTCAAACTCTAAGGGCCTCCTTATGGTATCAGAATACGACTTCTGTCGGTCCTGGGCCGCCTTCATCCTTTCCTGTATGAGTTGAACCTTCTCCATCGTGCTCTGCACCACTTCCGGTCCAAGGATGCCTACCTCTCCTACTTCGGTCCAACACACAGGTGAACGACATGGCCTCCCATACAAGGATTAAAACGGGGCCATACCAATGGTAGATTGGTAGCTATTATTGTAGGAAAACTCTACCAGAGGAAAGTATCGCACCCATGATCCCCCTGAGTCCAGAACACATGCCCGCAGCATATCCTCCAAGGTCTGGATGGTGCGCTCTGTCTGTCCATCTGTCTGGGGATGGAAAGCAGTGCTAAGATGCAACTGGGTTCCAAAAGCATGCTACAATCCTCTCCAGACTCATGAAGTAAACCATTCATCCCTATCCGAGACTATAGACCTCAGAATCCCATGCAACCGCACCACCTCATCCACGTACTTTCGCGCCAAAGCATCCACTGCACTCGACTCCTTGATCGCCAGAAAGTGATCTGATTTCATCAACCTGTCCACTACCACCCAGATGGCATCGTATCCCCCTTGGACCTTAGGTAGTCCCGTGACGAAATCCATAGAGATGTAGTCCCACTTCCACTTGGGGACATCTAGAGACTGTAGTAGGCCGCCTAGAACTTGGTGTTCATCCTTCACTTGCTGACACACTATGCACTTGGCCACAAACTCTGCCACTACTCGCTTCACTCCGAGCCACCAAAACTGTCCCTTCAGTCCCTGGTACATCTTGGAAACTCCTTGGTATACCACCAGGGGTGAGTTGTGGAACTCACTGAGAACCTTGTCGTGCATCACCTCCAGAACAAACAAACTTCCCTGGAAAAGCATCTAGTTCTGAACATCCTCTATCCATCCTTCAGGAGCATTACCCTGGTCAACCTGGTCACGCATCACTTTTCACTCTGGGTCTCCCCACTGAGACTCCTCCACTTGCTGCAATAGAGACGACTACACTTCCATCTGATATAGGCAACCTCTACCACCATCCATCCTCGCATCCATGTGTAAGGCAGCCAACTCCTCCATCGCATTCCAGGCGTCCGCCGACTCTTGGACTGCATCCTTATACGTCTTCCTGCTCAAGGCATCATCCACTACATTTATCTTTCCCTCAGTATAATAGATCTCGAAATCGTAATCCTGGAGGAACTCCACCCATATCCGATGTCGCAAGTTTAGGTTCCGCTGGGATAAGATATACCTCAAGCTTTTGTGATCTATGAAGACCACAAAACATTCTCCGGTGAGGTAGTGCCTCCATAACTTTAGCGCAAAAACGACCGCTGCAAGCTCCAGGTCATGGGTGGTGTAATTACGCTCATGTGGGCGTAGCTTCCTGGACCCATAAGAGATCACCCCTTGTTGATGCATCAACACACATCCCAGTACCTGTCCTGAAGCATCACAGAACACCTCATAGGCTGCCACTTCTTCTAGTAATCTTAGCACTGGGGCACTAACCAACTTCTCCTTCATATAGCTTAAGGCTGACTCGCACTGCTCACTCCACACGAAAACTAAGTATTTCTTGGTCAGGGCTGTCAAAGGGGCTGCTACTCGGGAGAAGTTGGGTACAAACCTCCGATAGTAACCCGCCAGCCCAAGGAAACTACGGACCTCTGCCACATTCTTGGGTGCTGCCCAAGAAAAAACTGCCTCAACCTTTGATGGTTCCACCGCTACCCCCTGCTCGAACACCACGTGCCCGAGGAAGTGCACTTCTCATGTCCAGAACTTGAATTTCGACAACTTTCCATAGAGCTGATGTTGTCGGAGGACCTCCAGAACTTCCCTCAGGTGCTGTGCATGGTCATCCTCTGATCTTGAGTAAACCAGGATGTCGTCGATGAACAAAACTACGAACTGATCTAGGTACTCACGGAAGATGGAGTTCATAAGCCCCATGAACATAGCCAGGGCATTCGTAACACCGAAGGGAATTACTACGAACTCAAAGTGTCCATATCTGCACCTGAACACCATCTTCGGAATGTCACCCTCCTTCACTCTCAGCTGGTGGTACCCAGACCACAGGTCGATCTTTGAGAATCATCCTGCCCCTTTCAGCTAGATGAAAAGATCATCTATCCTTAGAAGAGGGTAGGGATTCTTGATCGTCACCTGATTCAGCCTCCCATAGTCTATGCACAACCTGAGACCACCATCTTCCTTCTTTGCGAACAAGACTGGAGCACCCCACGGTGACGCACTCGGCCGAACATAACCCCTATTCATTAGATCATCAATCTGGATCTGCAACTCTTGTAGCTCTGAAGGTGACATTCGGTAAGGATCCATCGAGATCAGACGAGCGCTGGGCTGCAGTTCTATCCCGAACTCGATATCCAGTTGAGGGGGTAGAGTCGTTACCTCCTCAGGAAAGACGTCCATGAACTCACGGACAACCTCTGTCACCTCCACCATCTAAGCATCTACTGATTCCACTGACAGCTCGGCCAACAAGGAGAGGAGGGGTTCTTCTCGCCTGTTGCCCTTCTGACTGCTCCACTTGCCGGTGAAGGTAATACGTCGGCCGCCCAAGTCCGAGAACACAACCCTTCCTCAGAAACAGTCGATGAAGACACACACAAAAAATAGCTAATCGATGCCTAGGATGACATCGTATGGATGAATCTGTAGTAGAAGAAGATCTCTAACCGACTGATGTGGCCCTATCATCAGTCTACATCCTCGATAAACAAACAACAAGTCGTTATGACCTCCGACTGGTGTGCTCAACATAAGGGGAACTGGAAGTCTCTCGGCATCTAGACCCAAGGCACGGGCTAGACTGGGTGAAACAAAGGAGTTCGAAGCTCCGGTATTGAACAAGGCATAATCAAGAGTGCTAAACAAACTGATCGTACCTCGAACAACCTCTGGACCTGCTGGAACTACTGCCTTCGAGGCATGTAGTTGTCCATGCCCATCTCTTCTGCCCCTCGGTTGTCGGCCACCTCCCCTACCATGCCCTGGTCGAGGTCCCTGAGGGGCGCCCTGAGGTCGGCCCCCTCTTCCTACGTCTGTCCTCAGAGGAGCGGGAGCTCGCTGTCCCTGCTATTGCTGCTGCTGGAAAAGCCTGGCTGGAAGCTACTACTGGGCTGGGTGATTGGGCTATCCACCACCGCTGTACTGTACTCGGTCTGGGCACTGAATCCGGAGATGTCCATGGCTCCCACAGATGAAGCATCGCGGTCCCGGGCCCGAAGTAAAAGGGCGAGGACTGGGGGATCGAAACTGAAACTGTTGCAGGCTTCTCCTTGCTGGTCAGAACCTGGAGGGTCCTGATGCTAGAGGCCTGGTGCTGATGGACTTCCTCTTCGATGGTCCCAGCTGGATCCCCTCTCGTGACACACCTCCTAGAGAGTGTATCCTCTCTACCACTTCGGCCTTCTTCTGGACCTCCAAGTACGTCGGCAGGGTAAAGGGGGTAACAGCATACTGGAGGGAGGGTTGGAGTGCTTCCTCTAAACGTCTTGCCCGAGTCTCCTCATCAGGAAAGAGGTCCGGAGCAAACCATAGGAGGACCGTGAACTTGATTTCTAGCTCCCTTACTAACATACTCCCCTACTGGAGGGAGAGTAGCTCCTGCCTCTTTTCCGCCTCCATCGTCTAGGAGAGGAATTCCGCCTGGGACTCCCTCTCGAAATCCACCCATGCCACCTCATCCTCTCTCCTCTCCCCCAGGTAAAGCGTCCACCACTGACGCGCCGCTCCCCGCATCTGGCTTACGGCCAGAGGAACCCAGTACTCGGTCGGGGACCGAATTAGGCTGAAAGTTATCACTAGCTCCTCTAGCCATCCTTTCGTCTTCACGTCAGAGGTGATGCCCTCATACTTCTCGAGGGTCTATCGCTGGAAGGATTGAAGAGTCTTCTGCCACTGGTCATCCTCCTCCTCTCGATCAGCTCTCTGTCAATCGGCCAAAGTAGTCTTCGGGGCCTCGATCGCCTGTACCACACGTGGTCGCCTTCCAGGTGCCATAGCTATAAGGTAAACAAGGAATGCCTAAGCCCATGTAGTGCAGAATGTTGTTCTTAAAATTTCTTAAACTTTTCATTTATTCCTAATTCCTAAGACATCCTAGAAACACGAGAACACAATTCATTATGATGCATGTACCTTTCCTAGGGTCTCTACCCTGCAATCAGTGTGGCCTCACTTGGTCATTTGGTAGGTCCAGAGTCCTTGTATCGGATCACGGGGGGCCCTAAAATCCCGTGTCCTAGCCAATCTTCCCTGGCCTAATTCACGCACCAAGTTCACCCAAAACTATTGCCTTACCATCCCATGCAATCCTCACTGTGCCTAACTCTAGACTCCATACTATCTCTCAACCTTCCCTCTAATACCATTCTGTCAAGACCCGCCTTCACCAAAAGGAGGGAAGGGTCAGCAGATTACTAGGCCCTTCCTTCTTTAAGTTGAAGGAGAGATAATGACCCCTGAGACCCACCTTCAATAGGTCTCGGAGTGGCGACTAGCACCAAGGGTATATAAATTACACACAAATGGAAGGAATTACCCCTTTTTGTTTTATAGGATCAGAAGATAATAAGATGAAACCCAACAACACCAAGGTAAAAGAAAAGTAAAGCCAAAAGTAAACCATTCCCACATGCATGTTCCAAATGTAAAAGCCACAAAGTACAAAAGGTAACTACAAAGGTGAGTACCAAAGGATGAAAAACAGAAACTACAACTACCCCAAAGGTCTGAGCTAGTATGGTCTCGCGTGATCCCTGAAGTCCTCCTGGAAACCTGAAAGCAGTTTTATATACGTAGGGTGAGCATAGAAGTACACTCAGTAGGGAAAACCAAAGACTCTCATGCACAAGTGGGGGAACGTACTAATGTTCCATGAGAAGAAGACAACCAACACTATCAAGGAGTTCACCCATCCCACTCACCAGCTACACTCACCAAGTAACGCAACCACGTAATATATATAATAAGAGCACATCGATGTTTGGGCACCCTGCGCCACTTTCCCACTGGTTATTGAGACATCCTACGCATCGAACCAATCCTTCCATTCTCACCGTAGTCCCACTGCCACACCTGCCCGCACACACTTGGGCCACAACCACACGTAGTCCCACTGCCACACCCTCCGGCACACACCTGGGCCACAACCGCACGCAGTCCCACTGCCACACCCACCCGCACACACCTGGGCCACAACTGCACGCAGTCCCACTGCCGAATCCCACTCGCAAACACCTGGGCCACAGTCACACATAACCACGCCTGCAAACACCTAGGCCAGAAAAACCACCACCACGCCCGAAGACACCTGGTCTAAAAGATCCACTGTCATGCCCGAAGACACCTGGGCCTCATCCCGAAGACACTTGGGAAACCACCTGCCGCACACACATGGACAACCACCACACTACCCCGCCCGAAGGTTCTTGGGCTAATAATGGACCACGGGCCATCACAGCCTGCCCGAAGGTACTTGGGCTATCCAGGAAAGGGAGTATAAAAGGAGCTAATAACTAGCCACTAAGTATAGTGTTGGGAAAAACACCCTCCCCCATGAAATGGGTATGTTCGGCACTAAGTGCTCAACATGGGTGGGGTGCGAATAAGAAACACAAAACTACAAGTACATACATAGGTAACAAGAACTCACCCAAGGTTAGATTTTTCTTCAGACAGCCTACAGATCACAACAGCACTCATGTCCAAGTCACGAATCTTGCCAACGAAACTCGTTTGTCCCATTATTGCTTTCATGTTTAGTAAAAATATTTAATTAAGTTCTGCACCTACTTGGGAAACTAGTAAACATAGGCACAAGTCCAAGAAAGTAAACAGTCAAGCATCAACCATAACACCCACACCAGGTTTTCTCGTAAAGCCACATCAACTAAAGAGAACCCTAAGTTACAGCCCCACGCCCATTATCCGGGAGCAAAAAGGGCATCTCAACAACAGAGGATCCCACCCCAATTCGTGATATAAACAAGGTAACTACCCGGTCTTAAAACTCACGACCACCGAAAGCACAACACAGGGGATCCCATCCCCAATTTCACAACCACTGAGAGTATAATAACAGGGGATCCCATCCCCTCCCACATCACCCAACAACCAGCCTGTGAAAGAAGAACAATCAAACCACTACCACCAAGCAAGGTAGACCTATGCAGGTATTTTCAGATTTAAAATATTTTACACGCTCCATGATTTCAATTTTTTGTGCTTTAACCGAGGGTTATCACAGAAGGATTGATCGTGGTGCTTCAAATTTATTCAGTCGGGTATACGTGATTAACCAATTTACTTTTCATGGCAGGAGTTCATAACCACAAATAAGCCACTTAATGCATCATCAGGGGTTTGTTAATGCACAAAGAAATACCACCAACAGCCATGATTTTCAGTAGGCATAAGCCCGCACAATTCATAAAGAAGAACATAATATAAAACAGCATCAACGATCATATCCCCCCCCCTTCTATAGAATCTGTTCATTATCTTTATTAGGTCTAGTTTATCCAATTATACAGAAACAAAAGAATGCCTACCCCGCATGATACAGAAAAGAGAGAGAGGTAAAGGAGAAATTCCATACTTGTTGATCGAAGATCGATGCTTAGGTCGGGCGTGGAACTTTACGCATAACGATGCGGCTCTCCCGATGCACAAAAATCGGCTCATCTGGACAAAAGTAAGGGTGATCGAGAAAAGAAGAAACTCAGGGTGAACCCTTTAGTTATAAGAGCCACGGATGGTTGAGATAAGAATGCCAAACTGCGCAAGGAGCGGGGTCATGGGTTGACCACGCGACACCACATGTCATTAAAGGGGTCGGGTGGTTTAAACCGACGCACACACCAGTTTTATTCATTAATAATTAATTAAAACATTTACTGGCATTATCATGCTTCAAAACACGCTTAACGGAGTCAAAATAGGGTTTAAAACCCTAATCGCGCAAAAAGGGGTGCTACTAGCCCGCGTGGTAGGCCATAGACACCGGTAGCTGGGAGCTACCGGCGGTTGACAGCTACCGTTAGCCGAGCTCCCAGTAGGCTGCAGCTACCAGTAGGCCGAGCTACCGGTAGGCTGCAGCTACCGGTAGGTCGAGATCCCGGTAGGCTGTAGCTACCGGTAGCCGAGCTACCGGTAGGCTGTAGCTACCGGCAGACCGAGCTACTGGTAGGCTGCAGCTACCGGTAGACCGAGCTACCGGTAGACAGAACCACTGGTAGCTGCAACTACCGGTCGATCAAGCTACTGGTAGACAGAGCTACCGGTAGGCTGTGGATACCGGTAGACCGAGCTACAGGTAGGCCTGCTACCGGTAGGCTAAGGCTACCGGTAGGCCTACCATTACACCAAACTTCACCGATATTCCCAGACCATAAAACCCAACATGAGATTTTGACAAAGTAATGGACCCCAAAAACTCAGTCCATTACAATGGGAAACTATATAAATAGCATAACATTCATAAACTGAATCAATGGGCTCCCAAAGTGGAAGTCCAACTTGATTAAATGTGTTGTAGGTAATTATTAAATAAAATTATTGTAATCATCTAGAGTCCTTACTGATTCCACCCCATCTCTAAGATACTCATATCAACCATCTATCATGAGAACTTTTCCCTTTATTGGATCCTTATACATTTTGTATTCACGTTCATCAAAATATTCATTTATAGTGTGAAAAAATACCGATAAACATACCATCAATTCACCCTTAAATTTTTTTCACTTGTATAATATGTGTATTTGATGACAATAATAAACTCATAAAAAATTATAGAAATACACAGTCATGTACCAAAGGGTAAAGATATAAACAAGCTACCAAAAAACCATGGTCGTATTTACTTTATCTCTATACCATAAATAATAAAAAATGGTCATCCGGAATAGTCAATACCATAATAAAGGTTAGAGACATGTCACTCAATATCAAAAATGCATCAAGTGATCATGTTTCTTGGTATCCACAAGTCATTCAGTTACCATGATACACTGTATCTATAAGGCATTAAGTTTTTTCATATCACTCTAAATCCTTAAGGCATCCATTTTCAGATATGACACAAGGTTCTCATGCTCCTACTCCATGAACAGGTTCATCATCATCATCATCATCACATACCATGCACACTCCCCCTCTATGGGTAAACATACCATGATGGTGCACCTATCAAAGATACCAAGAAAAAACCTCAAAAGGAAATCGAACTCACAAAAAGGTGGAGCATGATAAACAAGAATAACATAGAATCATTGGAAATATAATATTATCATATAATAAGAAATAAATAAATATCAAGCATAGTAATAAGCCACTATAAATTTCTCATATAAAAATAGATCATAAATTAGTATCAAAGAAATTTAAACACCCTCAAACAATCACCTTTAGTAGAGAATACAAACCATTACTACCAATGAAAAATATGATAGAAAAAAGTGTATATGAGATCCAAAAATGGTAATGAGCTTCCTAAATCATAGTTTTTTATAAAAAAAATTATTCCAGAAATTGAAGACCGAACCACATTGCACAACATAAATAAAAAGCTCTCATGCCATGGGTAATTAACTTAGTTACTATTTTCATGAAAGATTTTTAGAATAATAATCATGACAATTCAAAGTCAATAACATTTTTCTGGAATCAAATTCATTAAGGAGACCTCCATAAAAATCTAATTCGAGCTATGCTTAAGGAATTAATACAAATTCAATGAATCCATAATCAATCAAAGAATGCATTGTGAAATCATTGTTGATTCTAGAATTGGGATTTAGGTCTAGGAAATAATTATTGACCCATTATTATTCTATAAAAAAAATATAAATTCAAGATTATATTCAAGAAGAAAGAAGTCTCGTGATTATCATTATGAATAATTTTACTTGGGAGCATCATTGTTCTTAAGGATTTAAGATCTGGTCAAGATAAGTTTTCATTTAAATGTTGATTCAATCAACAATATACCATGAATTAGTCAATGGACTATGGTTCCATAATAATTATGCTATCCATAAGAGGTCTAGAATAATTATTCTAGAATACTTACTTAATTAATACCTATAATTGAAGGTAGATCAAACTTTCATTATGAAATAAACTCAACCTGAAAGATACACAGTTGTTCTATAATGAAAGAAGGAATTCATCAATAGATCGTCAAAGAACCCATAGATTTGACATGGATATGTGCACTACTCTTTAAGATAAAGTCATATTTGGTGTATATCTTGAGAAAAAAACTCATCATTTATGCATCACAGGATATATTGATGTTTGAGGAGGCAATGGGAGAAGAACGATATAGCATTGATGTAAGGGGAAAATCATAATATTCAGAATATGACTAAGTTGTTTTGATTTGGTAGATAAATTTGTAAAAATTAAAGTGGTAATCAAAGACTATAGGGTATATAAATTGCACCATTGGACTGGGTGCACTAGCCTACCTGTGTTACTAACAGAATTCCATACATTCTACTTTAGCCATCGTCTAGCTAGCATCACACCAGTAGTTGTCTGGTGATATCTGTAGTAGCTATCTGACCTATTAGAACTCTACTGGCTTGATGATGGGTTCTACCAGTGATCCAATGGATATTTTCAATTTTCCTAAATTCACTTCCCTCTCACATTCTTACACCTTTTGTTTCTAGAACTTAAGTCACTAAAAAATGTCCTCTTCACAACCATAATAGAGAGTAAATAAAGGATAAAGGGGGAATTTAAAAACTCAGTATGTCTCGCACATTGAAATATTAAGAGGATTATATATGGTTGTGGTGTGTATACAAAAAAAATCATGAAATAATATATATATATATATATACATATAATCCCTTCCTAGTGTTTAATCCAACAAAACCACATCTCATCACCCAAGTCAATACTACCACCTAATAACTTATACGTCCTATAACCACACAACAAAGTTAAATTAGACACATGATTCATATAATTGAATAATTCCCAATAGTATCATCATAATATCGTGTTTTCGATCAATACATTACTTTTATCCACCTTCTTAAATCAACTTATGCATATTATAAGTCATGTTTATACCATATAATTCATTTAGTTGACATATTTTAAAACATTAATTGTAGAAATTATGAGTTATATAAAATTTACTAGGTTATTCTAAAATAATTCATTAATCTCAATAATTATTCCTTTAAAATTTTATTTAATAAATTTAATATTACACTACTTAATTAATTAATTCATATCTTTTTTTAATCACAACAAGATTAAATCATCAAACACACAAATCCATCATTCCAACCTTATGATTATAATTCTCATTTACCACATCCATATTTTAATTTCATGATCAAGTACCAGCATTCCATATAATTTAATTTCCATCTTAGGAAACTTAAGTTTAGAAATTTTATCCATTTCATTATGAATAATAATAAAATTTCACATTCTTTACAACTCCTTAAGTATATAAACCCATAAATTCATTCAAACCAAACATAAATTTAAATTCATTACATATTTTAAATATAAATATATCTATGATAACCTAAAAAACCATAACAAACATATTCGATAGAACATTCAACATGTTTACATCCCTAATGTAGTGAAATGAATCATAGTAGTAGTCAAAAGGGTAACCATAACATGTATATCACATATACCACCCCACCTTCATTACACTTCTAAATTTATAATTTAATATATATTGATACTTTAATCTTATCTGTCCCAACAAAGACAATTGGTGACTTATTGTTATATATTTATAGTAAATAAAGAGAAAGTTACCAAACCCCCATCCTCAAATATTTCTTAGACCATCACATCATCGAATGATGGAGATCGATTATTTTGCATTAATGATTTTCTAATGATTATAAAATGAATATATAAATAAATAGCTAATTACTAACAACACATTACACACATAAATTGATTTATTCCTAATAACCTCTAAGGGGAATTAAATAGAATAAGTGAAAAGAAACTGTGAAAAAATATAATTAATCCCTGCACATTCAATATTTTAAATAAATGGGATTAATAATCCACCAAAAGTATATAATTATCACTAAGTGAATGTATTCCATCATCTTGGGTCCAATATGAAATAAAGAATAAAGTGGGAGGATATAAGACTATGGATTTAATATTTAAACTATAATAAACCAAATATTTGTGTGCTGTAATAAACCATCTAACAGTTTGGGTTGATAAAATATTATATGAATAACACAGTTTCTTAAATATAATTTTTCCATTAAATTAACTATTTATTATCATTCTAAAAATATGGATTGTCCAAAAACACAATGTGTCCTCAATCCCTGACTAGTATTCATAGGTGTTCACTCAACCCTCAAGATAAACCTAGAGTGGATTTCTCCCATAAACTTTCCATTTACAACTGCAATAAATAAACTACATGTGATCCCCTACCTATTTCAAAAAGTTACTTCATGAAACATAATACCTAAACCATGATATGAAAATGTTCATTTAAATCAAAAAACATCATGGATAGAATACCCATGATGTTATATACTTTATAACAAAACTAAATAAAACTCTATTACTCTTCCTTTCGAACCATGATGACTCACCATGATGATAACCAAGACTGTAAAAAATGTAAAAAAAATCATATAATATTTATGAATAACCATGATGTGGTATGTAATAGAGCCTAAAGAATATAACCTCTGGAAAAATTCTACTCTAAACTGACTCGCACTAATTCCAACACCTCAAAACCATAAACTACAGTATTGAGGAAACCCATGGCCCTACATTAGAAAAATATGAAATGATTTTTATCCTTGAGACTAAAAACAAAACCTTAGATGAAAAAAACATAATATTAAAGGATGGACAACATATTATATACAATCTAAAGAAGAATCTTGAAATCTTAAATCTAAAAATGCTTCCATAAAGAACAAGTCTCAATAGTGAAAACCTTGCCACCTCAAATTTATATTTCTTAAAAATACCAATCCTCCAGTCAAAGATTAGAACTTAAATTCACTATTCATAAAATCAAATAATCTCACTATACATATCTCATGAACATCCCCTGTACCTATACCAAGATCTAAAACCCAGTAACTTACACTACCATAAATACAACATCCTAGATTCCCAAATCACTCATTTAAGGAAAAATTCATACTAAAAAACCAGCCTAACATTAGGACGAGGCCTTAAAAAATAAATTAACCAATATCATGAATCGATAACCCACTATCATTACCTCCCTCCAATCCAAAATTCCATGAATGAAAGTCATGAATGCAATATTTTCAAAAATAAAATAAAATATAGAATTAAATCTTTGATGAAATATTAATGCATTTTAAAATCCAAATATTTACAATAAATCAATTTATATTTATAATAAACTACATCCAAGATGTGTGAAAACAAGAAAACATATTTTTTACTTAAATTTTAAATTTAAATTTATTTCTATTTAAAAACTCATATTACTTACACTACAGAAAAATAGGTTTTTTCAATGGGCTATTTGCGATGGGTCTGTCTCTCATCGTAAATAGTCATTACCATGGGACTTTTTGTGAAGGAAAAAAATCTCATCACAAATAATCCTAAATAAATCATTATATAGGAGGGAGAAAATTACCATAAAAAATACCTTTGGTGTTCTTACATGCTAGATAACAGGAAAAGGTATTTGCGACTGGGATTTACCCCCACCATAAATACCTATCATCATTATTACTATTTGCGCTGATAATTAATAACCCACTGAAAATAATATATCAGTCGAAGATTATTTGTGATAGGTCACATAAAAAATAAATTTTTTATCATCGATGTGTTTAATTATAGTGGGTACTAATTGTGAAGGATACCATCAGAAATAGTCCTGTCGCTAATAATCTAACACATATATACCCACCCTCCCGTTTTTCTTCATTCATTCATTATTTGAGGTCCCATTTCCTTCTCAACTATCGTTTCCTCTCAATTTCCCCATCAAATGACTATATTTTTATAGGGTAGAAGATTCTTAGGCTTGCATCTGATAAAAGCATCAGTTCTAATGTATTTATTTACTGTTTTAAATTTTTAATTACTTTATTTTATTTTATATCATAATATAATATTATTAATTTGAATTATTTAGCGTTAATTTGTATTAATTATTTAAAATTAGAAATAATTATTTTAAATTTGAAATATTTACTTTTAATTAGTATTAATTTTTATAATGAGAACTATTTAGTTTAAATTTGCCATAATTTGTTTTAATTATCATTAACTGGTTATGATTAATAGTAATTACATGTAGTGGACAGATAAATAGTACTAATTAATTGAACATAGTAATAATTTGTGGATCTTAGTAACAAGTAATAATAAATTATAGGAATTTCTAATAATTAAAAGTAATTCATAATTGGTACTAATTAACACTAATTTTTAACATTTAATTCTAAATATTAATAATTTAAAAACAATTAGTTAAAAATAGTCATAATTAGTATAAATTAGCTTCAATTCATAATATTAGTAGAAATCATTTAAAATTAGATATAATTAGTTGAAATTATCTATAATAAGCAGAAAATTATAGAAATTGCTAAAAATTATTGAAAATGTGTAGTAATACGTAAAATTGGTAGAAATATGTAGTAATTATTAAAAATTAGTGGAAATAAGAATCATATAGTTAAAATTGGAAAAAAAGAGTGATTTTTAGTTAAAATTAGTAGAAATGAAAGGTTACTTGATAAAATTACAGGAAATGAGTGGTAATTGGTAAAAAGTATCGTTAATTAGTGGTAGTTAGTAAAAATTACTACTAATGATTGGTAATTAGTAAAAATTAGTAGTAATGAAACGAAAATATTTAAAATTGGTGGAAATAATCCTTAATTAGTTAAATTTGGTTATCAATAGTTTTAACTAGTTAAAATCAATAGTAATGAGTCGAATTTATTAAAAATTAGCGAAAATGAGGGCTAATTAGTTAAAATTAGGGGAAATGAGCGGTAATTTGGTGAAATTATTTGAAATGAGTGATAGCAAGTTAAAATTAATGGAAATGAGTGGTAATTAGTAAAAATTAATGAAAATGGGTGGTAATTAGTAAAACCAAATGGTAAATAGTGGGAATTATTAAAAATTAGTAGTAATGAGATAAAATTATTAAAACATTTCAGTAATGAGTTGGGATTATTATAAATTATCAAAAATGATGGATTTTTTTAATTAGTGGAAATAAGTGTTATTTAGTCAAAATTAGAGGTAAAGAGAATTTTATAGTAAAAATAAGATGTAATGAGTGAGAATTAGTAAAAATCAGTGATAATGACTAGGAAATAGTAAAAATAAGTGGTAATGAGTGGTAATTATTTAAAATAAATGAAAATGAATAGTAATTAGTTAAAATCAGTGGAAATGATAATAAATTAGATAAATTAGTGGAAATGAGGGGTAATTAGTATAAAATACCGATAATTAGTGGTAATTTGTAAAAAAAATACCGACAATGAGAGGTAATAGTTAAAAATAGTCGTAATGAGGCTTAATTATAAATAATTAGTTGTAATGAGTATTAATTAGTAAAAAATACTAGCAATGAGTGGTATTAATTAAAAAAATATTGGCAATGAGTGGTATTTAGTAAAAAATACCTATAATGAGTGGCATTTAGAAAAAAAAGGAATTGATCGGCATTTAGTAAAAAAATACCAACAATGAGGGTTAATGGGTAAAAGATACTATAAATGAGTGTTAATTAGTAAAAAATACCAACATTGGGGATAATTGGTAAAAAATGTCTTAAATGATTGGTATTTCATAAAAAAATACCTTCAATGAGGGGTAATAAGTAAAAAATATCTAAAATGAGGATTAATTAGTAAAAAATTCATGCATAGAGAATTATTTAGTAAAAATACCTATAATGAGAGATAATTATTAAAAATTACCTAAAATGAGATATATTTAGTAAAAAATACCAGTAATGAGAAATATTTTAGTAAACAATATTAGTAATGAGTAGTAGATATTAAAAAATACTGGTAATGAGTGGTATTTAATAAAGTACCCTATAAATGAGAAGTAGTTCAAAATTAAAATTGATAATGAGCATTAATAAAAAATATTTTCAATGATAAGTAGTTCGTAAATAAATACCAGAAATTAGTAATATTTAGTAAAAAATACCGTCATTGAGCGACATTGGGGGAAAATACCACAATTTATCATAATTAACCATAATTTATCACAATTTAAAAACATTAACCACAATTAACCAAAATTAACCAAAATTATAAATATAAGGTTTAATAATGGGCATGAAGGAAGCATGGTGAAATGGGGATGAAGGCAACAATAGAGTAAATGAATTCATGTGCTAAAATTCATTCTCCCTATGGTCACCTCCATCCCCTCAACACCCATCTTCCCTCGATGAAAGCATGGAGTAGAGGGGATGAAGGTGAAAATAGAGTTAAATAATTCTAGTTCCCCAATATTCATACAATTTGAAGGATATGTAGTCATAGGAAAATTCATATGCTTACCCGTGACTTTCTCTCTTTCAAACGATCTGAATGGAGGGGAACTAGAATTCTATCACTCTATCATCTAGTTCATACACTCTATATATTCTTCCCTCACACCCCTAGATGGGTGTTCTACATACCTTAATGATAATTAACCATAATTAGGAAAAACTAGTGGATATTAGAAAGAATTATCAACCATTTGTGTAATTTTAAAATTTTAGCGAAGGTTAGATATAATTGAAAATATACATAAGTAATTTGAAATTTTTTGGTATTATAATTTTTTTGTGTAGTCTCTTCTTTATAATATATTAATTTTAGTAAATTTTTTTATTTTCTATTTTTCAGAAAAATATAGAATAAGGATGTAGATAGTGTCCTTTATTACAAGATTGTTATTGGATATATTATCACCAAAACACAAATAGTTCTAGTATAAATCATATATAAATTGAGGGTGATGAAGAATTTTTATCATTTTCATCATCTAAAACTAGAATTTTTTTTAGAAGGAATAATTAACTACACATGGTGGAAATGTGATCTGAGGTGATTTGAAACATTCGAAAATATGAGGGTCATCTATTGAATTTTGGTTTTCAAAAAGATAGTGGTTTTTGTATCATCATGGTGAATAAATTCCATATATAATACTCATAATTGGGTTTTAGATCTATTATTCTATCAAAATTTAGTACATGAGGTTTTTGGTCTATATTTTGAAAAAACAAAAACTCATAGTGATATTAATTTAACTCCTGAGTTAAAACCATCTCGATTTTATGAGTTTTTCAAGTTTGTTAAAGATGCCTTATCTTCTAGTTGAAATAAAATAAAATTTGAAGTGGTGACAAAATAATTGGCACTTAAATCAGATAATGAAATGTCAAATATCAATTTTGAACAAATATTATCTTTAGTTAAATCATTTTTACCTAAAGGAAATGTGTTTCATACCCATTTCCATGAGAGAAAGTGGGTAGTTCATAATTTATGTCATGGTTATTAGAAGCTTCACAAATATTTGAATGACTAAATCTGATATTATGGTGAAAATGAGTCATTTTTAATTTTTCCTAAATTTAGAAAACTATGGTACAAAAAGTCTCAATTAGGTGAATCTCGATTGGTTCATGTTTAATAGTTGAGATATTTTTTTATTACACTAAAATTGTAGAGTTTATTTATGTATGAAACACAACATCATTGATGTCAGGGCACAAATCCATTATTTCAACTGGTAAAATCTTAAATCATCATTGTGGTGATGAATCATGGAAACATTTTGAATATGTACATCCTTCTTTATATTTAGATTCTCATATTTTGTAATTTGATCTTTCTAAGGATGGTTTCGGCCCATTTGGTTTATATAGTAGTCAATATTTTTGTTGGACCGTCTTTATTGCTCCATAAAACATACCTCCATGGATGTTGATGAATGAACCATATATGTCTATAGCATTATTAATTACTGGACATCGAAAAAATAATATAAATGTTTATTTGAATCCATTGATTGATGAGTTATATTTATTATGGAGTAATGGTTTCAATATATGTGATGTTGTTTCGAATTATAATTTCCTAATGAATGTTTAAATAATGTGGACACTTACAAAATTCTGAGCATATAGCATGTTATCTAGATAGGGTACATATTGTACCAACTCATTTATGTATTGTATTAGTGACACTAAATCCTTTGTTTTCATCAATGGGAGAAACCTTTTTTTACTATCATCGTAGATTTTTTCCAATTGATAATCCTTTCCAAATAAATAGAAATCATTTTAGAGAAGGTACAATTGAAAGTGATGAACTTACAAAACTGATCATTGGTATTTTTAAAAAAAAACTATTTTCTCATCATTACCTACCATTCGATTTTGGATGACTATAAACCAATAAAAATAGATAGATTTGGGAAATATCACAATTTGACTAAATGATGTATTTTTTGGGAACTCCCATATTATTCTTATTTTTTGGTTTGTCACATGTTGGATGTCAGGAATATTTAGAAGAAATATTTTTATATTATATTTTATATAGTTTTGAAAATTCCTAGAAGGACCAAAGATAATGTAAGGGCACAATTAGATTTTTTCCAAATTTATAGGTGACCATAACTTGAGCTATTTGAAAATTATATATTAATGATGTTAATGAATCCAAAATGATCTTATACACATTCAAAAGAAAACTATTTTTTATTTTGTCAGTGGATTGTAAATTTTAGACTACCAGATAGTTATGTTCCCCATTTTTATAGATGTGAAACAATCCTTTTACAAGATTAAAAATTCATGATTTTTTTGTTATTTTGGAAATACTTCTACCAATTGTATTTTTAAGTTTGTTAAATTCGACAATTTGTGATGCAGTGACAAAAATATAAAAAAATTGGATATGTTTTTTTGGATAAAATAGTCTATAATTCACTTATTAAAATACTAAAAGATTTTATTTAAATTTTATGTAAATAGGAGAAAATATGCTAACCTTATTTGATCCAATAAAACATTTGAAATTAAAATTTTCTTCATAATGATGGACATGGAAGGCCAGTATCGTTTTAAAGGATGTAACATTATAAGATATGCATGTAGATACTAAAGAAAAATTATGTAACAAATCATCAATTAAAGGTTCAATTGTAGAAGATTATTAATAGGAGTAAATTTATTTTTTCTGCTCCCATTATTTCAGACCTTAATATCCTTCAAAAGATAACAGAATAACTTGTAATGAGGGAATTGTTGACAATGGATTGGAAATTGAATTATTAGTTTTTAATCAGTCTGAATATTGGTTTGGTGGAGTTTATAATTGATGTATTTTAGATGATAAACATCACAAGTATCATATATATGTTTTCCTCAAATATGAAGAAATGAAATCATTTTTATAGTGAGTGCTAATATCACTTATTATTTAATTTTTTTTCAAAGTAAAATAATTTTTTTATATTATATAATGATCCTATCAAGAAATAGTTTTCAAAATTTATACCAGATTCCATTGAAAAACATCAGAAAAATATTTTTTCATACTGGTTTAGACAAATTGTTAAGAAAATTGTTTATTTTTAAACATATGGAATCAATATACAACCTTTTAAATTTATATTTTTTTAAATTTTCCACATTTTAAAACGTGCTAATAAAATTGATAATAGATTGTGTAAATTGAGTAAACCACTATCCAAAATGGTTAAATATTAAAATGAATATGTGGTGAATGGTTTTTGATTTCATACTGTTACATATGGTGAATAATAAAAAACAACGAGTAGTGGTGTTTTCATGAGAGGATATCATCAGAGAGAAAGTAATGTTTACTTTCATGACATTATAGATGAAATAATATAACTATGTTATCTGAGAAGAAATTATGTAATGATGTTGAAATGCTATTTGTTTGATACCAATAGAGGATTATATGTTCATCTGCACTATGAATCACTGACATTAAATATCAAATCCTTCTTATGGTAAATTAACCATTTTTATTTGCTCATAATGTACATAAAATTTATTATTAAAATTTATTATCTTTATTCAAGAGAGTTAGTTGACCAGTTGAGAAATATAAAAAGTAAATCCATTGAAAATCAGTTTATAAAAAGTGAATTTGGTTCTATTGATGTGTCAGGAATTAAAATTTTTAAAGAAATTTCTATAGATTATTCTTTTCAAGGAACAGACATGATTATAGATGATGAAACCCCATTGTTATAGGTTGATAGCGATGATGATGTAGATTATGTAACAAATCAATTTGAATTCACAAGTTATGATGAAACTGAAAATCCTTTGTAAATTGATTATACTAAGGGAGAAGATGATGATATTGAAATCATCGTATATGAATATGAGGATAAAGATGAAGAATTCCATAATGACTTGTTTGGTATTGTCAAAATAAATATATATATAATACTCATATTCAATTATTTGATAACAAAATTCATGACATGTTTCAGATGTATGATGGTACTTATGATGAGATGTATCAAAGCATTGATGAGTATATACTACATGGTGATGAGCTTTATGGTAGTAATATGACACTCAGGTTGTAGGTTGCGTGTCAATTTAGAGGGGTTTTGGTCTTGCAAAATTGATGATTCTGGGCCCTATTTCCAACCGATTTTCACATATAGATTTTGATCCATATATAAAGTGGTATGTTTAGTTGTGTAATTTAATTAGTTTTCATTATCATTAATTTTCATAAATTTATTTATGTAATAAAGTTTTATTATTTTTTATATTTCCCATAGTTTTTTGCATATATTTATTGGATATGGGATTCTTATTATTCATAATTATTTTCCCAAGCATAGGCGACATGGGATCTAATTCCCATTTATGTTCGGAAATGCATGGTTGATCATTTTATTTTATTTAAATATATAATATTAATTTTGAAAATTATTTAATTATTAAATTTCTATTATTAATTATTTTTAGGGTTTATGGTATCCCATCAATGATATCATGAGGACCAATATATGAGTGATCTGGTAGGATTTCATACATGATCATTTTCATCAATTTTTGAAAAATATAAGGAAAAAATCCATTAAGAAAGCTGGAGTCATAGTTTTTTGTTAGTCATGTTGCAGCCAAAGACTTGGTTACATATCCTATCAGGTTTGGGATGTATTGTGCTCATATTGGCCTCCATATAGTTTTTAGAGGAGATAATGATTTGGTTATTATAATCAGGGGAGATTGGAGGTCACCCATATAGATGGTAGTCATAAACTCAATATTCATTGAAAACCTTTAGTAAGTACTTTTATTAAGTAGTTTATATAACTATTAATGAAAACTGTTTATTTTATTTTTCATATAGGAAGTTGAGAATCCCAATAATATAGAGTTTTATGTTAATAATAGGATGTACATAGACCCTATCACTAGATATATTACTAGTGCTCAATAGTTCTATATTATGGTCATTACTATTATTTTTTTTAAAAAAAATTTACAAAAAAATATTTTAACAATTTTAATTTTTTATCACATTTGAAGGGGCTATATGAGGAAGAAACTTCTCACACTCAAGATGAGAGTCAGGTTAAGACTGATAGTCAGAACACTAGTACAACATGATTTCATGACCCATCATGGATTCGATAAACACAATATGCCTTCGAGAATGGTCGAGTTGTTGTTATCACCTCCCAATTGATGTCTAAGAGTTATTATGGTACTACTATGATGTAATCATCCAACTTAAGGGGTGCTCCTAGAGAGTATTCATCATAAGTTTTATAGTATGAGGATAATCTAGAAGCTTAGGATGAGGTTATAAGGACCATGTGTAGAGAGAGGGAAGAGTTTCATTGGCTACATGAGCAGCAACATGAGGTTCAACAACGAGTGTATAAATAGAAAAAATAGTATATGACAAATTAAATGTGGCGTTTGGAACATGGTATAGGGATTAATTTCCCCCCACCCATCCCCCAAATGACCCAACCCTCCTCATTGATTTATGTATTTTTAGATACACATTTTATGAAAAATATTTCAATGAACATTTTTTTCAAATATTTTTTTAGCTTTAAAATTTACAATTTTTTTTTATATATTTTTATTTATTTATTATTAGTATTTTTTATATTATATGGATGTTTTTAATTTTTTATTATTTTTAATTTTTAATTTTTTTTCAATAATTATTATTATTATTATTAATTGAGGTGGGACACTAATCCCATTGAAAATAATTTTTAAATTTATTTGCGATGGGATAAGTGCTCCATCACAAATAACTATTTGTGAAGAGATATCATTACTATCAGAAATAATATATATATCTATATATACATATATATATAATCATTAATTTTTTTTTCATTATAGGTTTCTCCATCACAAATAATTCATAATCTAGTAGGGTCATGAAATAAATGGAAAAAATAATATGACATTAAATATTGAAAAAATATTTCCAAATATTGAACTTAATTTATTACAAATATTTCTAAATTATATTGAGACTTCAAACACATAAAAAACTTCAATGAAATATGTCAGGAGATATTTCAAATGAAATAAATCATTACATAGTATTTTAAAACCCAAAACCACTCAAAAAGTGGATAGGACCATTAATATTCTTCAAACCTCAATACTCTAGAATGATCCTACTATACCATAACTAATCGTCCACCAAGATCGCATTACTATACCAGAAAAATAAATAACTCACTTATGATCAATGTGTACCCAAAATCATTAAGAATCCTTACCTTAATTATTATACAAAATTGTAAAAACACTATCTCACCTATCATATGTCTTCTCAAGACACATAACCCAACATATTGTAGTTGTATACATTCTCTAAAAGGTCACTATAACATTTTCCTTCATCAACCATAAAACCATTGACTCACACAGTCAAAATAAATTATCATAGCCCCCTAAAGATAACTCTAATTAAAATGTTGATTCATTGATAATGATTTTTCCATTTCCCCCACATGATTTCTCAACTGCATAAAAATATTAAACTACATGGTATCTTCTCATCATTGAATATTTATATTCAACTAAACTTCAAAATTTTATTCCCACACATCATAAATTGTATAGAATCATAAAAAATTAGTCATCCTTTAAAAGTGAACTTTATTATCTCAAATAGTAGATCCAACCTATTAAAACCCATCATTTTTTTGTTAGTTTGTACATACGGTATAGATTCATTATTGAATGATACAAGGAAATATTCCCTCTATACCTCATCTTAATAATCCTGATTCGTCTTCAACCATATTCAAGACTCCCAATAAAGAAAACATACCACACATAATATATAATTTTTATAGAGTTAGAAAGTATTCTAAGAAAACCTAAAACATCCATATAACTTCTTTATCATTGTTTCTTGGTTCTCTACCAAAGAACATTTTTACTCATTTTCACTAAAGATATTCTATAAATTCACCCAATTAGTCCTCATCTTATGAATTATTCAAATAATTTTAATGATATTTCATATTCATATATTTATCCTAAACATAAAGTTCAACAAATGTTGATGAGAATTATTAAATCACATCAAATCATAGTAAAAATAAGACATACCCTTTAGAAAACACATATATCCATTTTTACACCACTAATTAACAAAACTATCCCTACCCCCATGCCAAAAATCCACCATCTTATTATGTCCATACTGTAAAAAAGTTACTATAATTAAAAAATTTTATCAAAAACTCCATAGAAATAATTGTATAATAAATTTTTCTCTAAGAATTAAAAAATATGATTCTTCCAATGCCCATAAATTCTATAACTGTCCATAGCAAGGCATATCATTAAATCATGAAAATCACTGATCAATAAACATATCTAGGAAAAAATAATCCAATTTACATTAAAACTATTATATCACCCAGATTTTTTCACACATCAAATAAATATTATATAAAATATAAATTCAATACATAATCACTTTATTTGTAATTCACCATAAAAGAAACATTATAATTTCAATTGTAAACCTCAACATTCTTTTTTTGAATCTTTATTCTAGAAATAGAATGATTCGTATAATGTTCAAAAAATATTAAAAATAATTACCAAAATTAAAATCCAACAAGGAAAATATCACCAAATAATACGTTAATATCATAGCCACATCATTATATTTCAAATAATAGTACTCAACTTATATTATGAACAATACATCGTATACCATAGTATAATATGTAATCAAATATTTTTATTACCTTAGCCATTAATTTTATTAGATTTTTACATCAATAACATTTCATATTAATGCTTATATTTATTACATCATTCATAAATGTTCTTATTTTTATGTGTATCTTACAAATTAACAAATTAACATTTATTTAATTTAATGGTATGAAAATTTACACAATTAATTTTTATATTTTATTTTATCATTCTCAATAAATATAAATTTCAGTAATGAAATGATCAAGGTGATACATATTAATATCCAAATTATTTTAACATACTATTTGGATTTTTTTAATTAAATTTTTAACATGTAATTTTCGTCAATAATAGCGAACTCAACAAATCATTAAATATCAAATATTCATGTACATGTTTTTGTTGTAATAAATATATAACCACCAAATTACTCATTATATTAAGCTTACTTCATTAATATCTCACATGTTGTGGATTTACAAACAACATGTTATATATTTTAGTATAACTCAAAAATTATCACAACCTGACCCAACAGGGGTCTAGCCGCTACTAACCCAAGCCCAACTACATAGGCCATGGGCTAGAGACAAGTGTCAAAAGTAATACTAATATTGGGGGCCTTTTCTTAAATACATGTACCCACACACACAACCATATCCATGAAGAAGTACAAAGAAATAAAAGTAAATACAATAACATCAAGAGTAACAATCATTCATTTAACAACCTCTATGTCATATAAGAGTTTTAAAGTGTAATATAGAAGATTAGATGTGAAAAATATGTTCCCAACCTAAAAAACATTACAATTATTTGTTGAAGAAGCCTAAATCCACATCTCCAAGATGTAACCACCATATGCATTCAATGAACTAGGTTGTCTCTATGATCATCAGTAATCATTTCAAACCTATCCATAATCTGTATAAGAATTGACATAGGCAAGAAAATCCCATGCAACAGCGAGTATATACATACCTAGTAGGATTCCCCGAAAGCTAATGGTGGAGTAGTAAGAAACACAATAAATGTAAATGACTCAAAACATAGAACAAGAGAAACAAAAACCAATAAATAGGGATATATTCCCATAAAATAAAATCAAATTGGAGGGAAAGGGACTATCGGTCTCACAACTCAAACCAGGAAGAGATTCTATCATTTATTCTAAGAGGTCCATCAACAATGCCTAGCACCCAGCACATTTTTCTAGAGAAAGAATCCATATAGAGTTTCACCTTTCCACTATGTCTCATCATCTAGGGGACACAATCTCTAGGTAGATGACCCATTCCTTAATAATATAGGAGTGTTCCACTCAGTGGATAGATAAGGGACCCATTCCATGATAGGGCAGGAGGGTTCCACTCAATTGATAGATAGAGGACTCATTACCTGATGTGATAAGAAGGTACCACTCAATGGTTAGATGACTGATGTTGTGTCCCAATAGGAGGGTTATACTTCAAATATGGATAGATAAAAATCCCATTCCCTAATACTATATGAGTGTTCCACACTATAGCTATATGACCCATACCCCAACCCAAAAGGAGGGTTTCACTCTGTAGATAGAAGACCCATACCCTAATTCTATAGGAGGGTTTCACACAATGGATAAAGGACCCATTCTATAACTCCACGGAAGGGTTCCACTCCAAATATTAATATACAGAGTACTACTTCCCTGATACAATCATAAAGTTCCAATCTATGGGTATCTAGAGTACCCACACCATATATTTTTAGGGGAGTTACAGTCTTCTGATGGAGGAACCATGCACTATCTTAGTGGAAGGGTTCGACTCTGATGGTCCCGCCAGAATATTGTCCTCATCAAACACCACCTAAAGAAGAGACACACTCATTTGATATCACTAAATATTAAAAAATACAATATGAATTCCACAATCTCATTATACTTGAAAAAACACTCAGGATATGCTAATCACTTTCCAAAATTAATGCCCTAATCATGTAGATGCGAGAGGTAGAAATTTCCTCAAAAGGAAATACACGACGTGTAGGTGACCAATACATTGTTCAATCCTTATATCCTTTCATTTTATGTCCTATATAGTATATATATTACTATCCATTAACATTTACATGGTGTGTAAGGGTACTACAAGATGTTCTTTATCCACCCAGGGTCCTTCTCATGCTCCTGGTCGTGTCTGTATACCCTAGTTTTGTGCCTAGTCCTGCTCATGTCCATTTGGCCATGTATGTGTACACTGGTCATGTTCCTATCCATTACCATGTCCATGTACTCATGAAGTACACATCAGGTATCTATAATAGACTCACATGGAGTCATTTGGTCCCACATGGTGTGTGCTACTTATTATCTTCTAGAAAACCTTATGCTATAGGTTTTAGAGGAATACACTAGGTGTTATTTCAAACCACATGGTGTATAGTCACAATTTCTATAGAAACCTAGATCATCCATGTATTCTTCTAGATCTACCTCCTCCAAATTGAACCACACATGTAGGCCATCCAAACCCGGTGTTAGTCAGCATCGACCCTTGTTTTAAGCCATCTAATGGTAAGAAAATAGGATCCATATCACCCCTACAAACCAACCATGTGTTTTCGTCACTCATGGAACCTCCCATTACCTCACCAGATTCCCATTCAATGGAGGAATCAGCAACATTTCAAAAACTATCCTAACCCATCCTATGATTGTAGATCTACTCATCACATGAAAATCATCTCTGAATTCGAGGGTCAAACCATTATCAATCCCACCCAACAATGTAAAATTGGGGTCCCCATAGGCCAATGCTGAAGAATGTGAAGAACTATAGGGAAAATCACAAGAAAAAAATTTCTACAATCAATGGAAAAAAATTATTGGCCAAAAATATTAAATTAGGGACAATCATAGTGTGAAATCATAGAAGAACATTGATTGATTAAACAATCAATAGAAAACTAATACACATGTGCAAAAAAAGGATAATATATAACATATATCTATGAAAAGGAATTGATCATACTCAATAATTTAATCAAAAAAGAAGGAATCCATGAATTATTAGTCTTACCTCGTTTGATATTGATCTTTGGTGAATACTGATTCTACTAATAAAAGAAAATATTCATTATGTTTGTTGTTCCTTGATTGAGTTGGATCCAGAATCTCCTCATCGTATGATCTAAAATTGCTTATTATTGGTGGGGTAACCTGTCGAAAATGATCCCTAGGTTATATTACTAAACATGGTGATCTTACACAATGATACATTTTATAGGGAATTAGGTTTTAGGTTGTTTAATTTAGAATAAATAAATAAATTATTTACTGTAATTAAACGCACCTTCCAATGACTGCAGTATCTAAATTTCCCACACATATAGATATTCGGTCATTCCTAGTGTAAAACTCATATTCTAGATTCAAATGTGGTCTCATATTTCCATTTTGAGATAGTTTATGAGATATTTGATTATTTATGAAAAACCGTACAAGCTTGATATAAAATATATTTAATATTTTTATACAATTAATTCTGAGAATATAAGGTCTTGGAATCATGTACCATCTCAGTGTATGGACCCAAAAATATTTCAATATATATTTCAATTATTTATAAGAAAAAATAGGGTCTCTACATTATTCCCTCCTTCAAACTATTCGTCCTAAAAATCAATAACTATAGAAAAAAAATTTGGATATTGATCCTACATTTAGATCTCCCTCTCCCATGAGAACTCCTACATCCTCTCATACTGCCAAAACACATAAACCATGGTCATGGTCTGTCCATACAAGATCCTCTAATGAAAATTATTGATAGACACCAAGTGCTCCACAAAGGTGGCTCCAACTTTGATGTCCAACTCGCCCCAATAAATTATGTTCATGGTATCATGCACATATCTCCTCAGTGTGACCCATGGAAGATTCCACGCACCCACTCCAACTATGGGGGTATGGTGAGGTGGTTCAAAACCTCAATTAACCTATTAAATATCTAAAATTACCTGATAAACCTTGGGTATAGTTTTCCTCCCTATCTAAATCTATTTAATCCTCTTCATAGGGACACTCGTAGGAATGTGCGGTCTCCCTGCTTGAACTACAATGGCTAATGACATCAATATGCATAAGATTTAATCCTACTATGAACTGTTATCATATTTTCAAGAATCACCTCAACTCTATTTGTTATCACCTACACCATCACCATCGCAAAAATATATGCATCAATGGTATCATTCCATTATAAAGGTGAACTATAGGGTCTTCTGTATAAGGCCTCAAATGTTTCCATACCGATACTAGAATTATATCTATTATTATAAGAAGACCCCACCTATGGTATGTGATCCTCCCAACTCTAGAAAAATTCTAACACATAAGAGCTCAGCATAACCTTCATTACCTAGATCATACACTCAATCTGGCCACCTATTTTGGGGTGAGTGGCTATACCCATCCTCATATAGGTCTTGAATGCCTTTTGAAAACCTCAACACAACTATGATATGAAATGTGCATCATGACTGGAGATAATCATTGAGGCATGATGGATGGTGATATTTCACCCATAGAAATACCCCAAACTATCCACTGAGCTATTCTCCCTGATAGCATGGAAGTAAACTAGCTTCTTAAGACAGTCAACTATAACCCATATGGAATCATGGCCCCTTGTTGTCTTTGGAATCACTATCATAATGTCTAGGGATATTTTATCCCATTTACACTATGGGATCTCAAGAGGTTATAACTAGACTTCAGAAACCTGGTCCTCTGTCTTTAACTTCTGACATGTGAGGCACCAAGAGATAAACTTAGCCATTCTTAGCCTCATGCTATCCCACCAAAATTATCGTTTAAGGTCTTGGTACATCTTCCCTACACTAGGATGTAGATACAAATAAGAAGTGTGAAACTCCCTCATCGCATACTATCATATCATGACCAGGACCAAGGTCTTTCCCTAAAAAAGTATGGTGTGGTTCCCTCCTTCAAAAAATTCCTCTAGTGAATGTGATTAGGATATCTCATCAAGTAAGACCTCAGAGATGATGTACCTCAATGAGTAATCTCTCCCAAGATGGAGGTGGAGAGGATTCAATTACATTGACTGAAGAAAAGCTACACCATCCTCCGCAATTAAGGTTATCTCTAAGGAAGACTGCTACTTAAATGACTCAAGCACCAAACAATCCTGAGACATCCTACTATAGGAATATTCCACCACATTTCCCCTCCCTAAAGTATAGAATATTTCAATGTAATAGTACTATGGGAACTCGAAATAATACCCATGACTCGTTTTTAGGTCTCTATATATGAAAACATACATGTTTCTCTAATTGAATGAGTAAAAAACAAAGAACCCCCCAAAAATATAGTGTATCAAATTTATCTGAGGGAGGAAAACCATTGCCAACTCTAGGGCATGAGTCACATAGTTTATCTTGTGGGGAATCGACGACCTCAACCCATATGAGATAAATGATAGCCTTTGCAACAACTTGTAGCTATCCCCATCTGTGGAGGAATCTTAATACACTACTTACCCTAATCTGTCATCCAATAGTCTCAAATTAGTAGCACTCATCATCATCAACCTCAACTCCTCACAGTATCCCTGACACTACTCATCTAAGTAAACTATAATTAACCTAACCCTAGAAGTCTATAGTCGGTGCCTTTGACCAATAAATTGGTATAAGATAAAAAAAATAATGTCCCAAAAAATTCAATTTAAAATTAATGGTGAGATCAAATGCTCAGTAAGGGTTAAGTACAATAGAAGTTATCATGGATCAAAAATTAATAATCAACCTAAAAAGGTAAATAACTAATCACACATTCCATATAAATATCTAGGTAAGTAATAATCAATATAAAAAGGAAAATAACTTAAAACACATACCATTATATCATTAAATTATGAAGAAAGTGCGTAAATAATATAGAGAGTTAAATAACTGAAGACACATGTAATTTAATCAATAAACTAACAATGAAATGCATCCATATATTTTTTTCATAGTGAAATCTCATAGATAATATTAACTGAAATAATGAAAGATGGAAATGATTAATTATTGGACATCATGTATGAGGCACAGTAAAACTTATAATATCATGGATTTCCACAAGGTAGTTTATAACTATAGGTAGAAACTCATTTAATTTGGCCAACTGATTTGTCTCATGAGAACCCATCGATGCACCAAAGGGATATATAAAGTCTAGGGCCCGCTTGTCATTTCCATTCAAATAATTTATCATATATCAAATAATCAATTTAATTAATAATTAATGTTCCTTATCAAATATCTTCATTATGTAAGGAAAATAGATTTATCAATATTTCCCCAGGTAATAAAATAATTTTGATAGAAAACACCATATGTAATAAATGGTAGATGGTTAATGCAATAATCATATTAATGATAAATAATATTGATATTTAGGGTTAATTTAATGTTCAATAGTCACTAGAAGTTAAATAACATAATGGTAAGTTCATGAATACAAAAAATATCCAAGGAATTGAATGTTAATACTATCCTTAGTCGAAATTATAATAGTCCAAAAAACGGTAAGAATAAGGACAGTATTAACACATAGAATACTCATTGGATTAATAATAAGGGTTTTTCCCTTGATGAAATAAAAAATATCTTAAAAAAAATTTGGAGGAAAATGATATTTTTATTTTCAAGAGATTTTGAAAATAATTTTCTTTGAAGATCACTTTCAAAAAACTTTTCTATAAAAAAAATTTGGAAACCTAAAAATGAAGCTTCAAAGAAATGATGGTCGGTAGTTAATTACAAGGTAAAATAAAATTTCCTTTTTTACTGTAAAAAGTTTAGAAAATTTCATTGTTGAGAAAGAGAAAATAATATTCCTTTGAAACCATTTTAAAAAAGAATAAATGGATAATTTTTTTAATAAATCTTTTTTAAAATTTAAGAGATATTTTTTTGGATATTTTTTAAAAAATGGTTTTTTCAGAATATGGATTTTTGACCAAAGATAAAAATGAAGTCGGGTTTTATTAAAACATTTTATCAATAATTTTAAGCACCAAATTATGGTACAATGGTAATATCAATTTATAAATACCATGAATAACCATAATAGACTAAAATGAAATGGTTTATTAAACAAATATCATTTCATTTCCTTTAATGGAAATTCAAGAATAAATAATCTCGACTAGAATGATATTACGTGATAACCCCTTAAAATGAACGTAACATTTAAGTAAGAATTAATCAATGAATAGATTATGTGTATCAAAATTAAATCCCCTAAAAAATATGAAACAAAACATAATATAGTAAAAATTTATTATAAACATTGTTATATAAGATTAACAGTAATGAAGAAGTAATATAACCCAATGAAAAGGAATTGATTGATGAACTTTCTTTACCACTTGGAAACATTTTGTTCAAATACCCTTTGATGAAATAATTAAAATTTAATATAAAAAATACCATTATGAATTATTTATTCATGATATTAAATGTAAAATGGGTATTATATACAGCATATAAAAGAAAATGTTTTCATAACATATCAAAATGCCTCAATGAAATGAAATTGTGACAGAATCCCTTACCTTATGCTGCCTTTTGGTTGAACGCCCTTTGAACTCATGTATAATGGTTTTAAGAATGTTATTGAATTATAATAGAACTATATTAATATTTATAATTTTCTATATGTTCCTTTTATAACATATTATCACCCTTTTGTTAATAATCTTCCGTTATTTTCATTATTTCAACTATTAATTGCCTTGTTTTCGAGTATGTTTTAACTTGTTATTTTTTGTTCCTATCACTTATATCATGATTGAAAAATATCCATATTTTAAAACATAAATCAAATATCATATATATTCATTATATATTTATTTATAGGAAATGGAATGCACTGTTCATTGAGATGGTATGACATACGTAGGAATAAACGATGCTTATTTTTTTGTTATATTATAAAAAGGGAATATAAACAATATATATATATATTATTATTTAAGTAACATTTTTATTTCATTTATATAACATATTTTTATTTATACCATCATTAATACATTCATTTTAAATCATGAACAAATAGCATCGCTTCGCGAGGTGGTAGTCCGCTGTACACATGATCGATGTTATCATATTCCAAAAAATTGGAAAGCATGAAGGTATTTGTAATATAATAATTATAGAAAAATGAAAACATAATAAGTATCATATATATCATATATAAATTATAAATCCATCATTAATACCATCCATTATAGGTGGTAATTGAAGATCAGACATCATCGGTTCATGAGGTGGTAGTCTACCATAAACATGAATGATGATTACGTATCCCATTTGATAGAAGTGGTTGTAGGTAGTAACCATAACATAAAAAAATTAATATATTTAAGATATTTATTTTATTATATAATAATGATTTCAGTATATTTGAAGGTTTTGGAGATGAAATTAAAATAAAAATTCGTTTAGAAAAAGGTTACCACTTCTACGTATTTCTTCATTAGGTTTTCACTAATGCCTTCCTAAGTTGGATTCCATCCCAATATAAGGCCTATTATATGATAGAAAGAAATTTGGGGAGTTTTTTTGTAATTCATTTACTAAAACAAATTTTTATTAGAGGTGTGAAGAAGTGAGAGAGGTGGTTCCCTTTTATAAGTGGAGGAGAGGTGGTTCCCTTTTAAAATATGTTAGGTGTAATAACATTTTTACCTAACTAGAGGCTTCCATAATTCACAACATTTGATACATGAAGGGGTATGATCGAAATATGGATATAAAATTAGTATTGGATAAGTTTAGGTTCTTTTTTACACCTTATAATCTATGTTTAACCACTATGTAAACTTGTTTTTACCTTAATCACTCTAATTAATTTTAACTACATTCACTAACGATTATGGTCCAAAATTAAGTTGAACTTGTTAAAATTATAAATTATTCGAATAAAAATTATTTAATACATTTTTTTAAAATTCAAATACCATATGTTGAAGGAATTAATTTACAATTTAACCCACAGATGTGATGAAAAAGTTGGTTTTAAAATGTAAAATATTAAATAGTTTGAAATGTTTTAAAATCAAAATTCATGATGGAATTTATTCAAATTATCCTAATTTGTTTAGTATAATTATAATTGATCTAATTTAACATTCAAAAAAATTTAAATTATAATTTAAAATCCTAAATTATTTAGATTAAAAGTCATCTTTCGATTAAAATTTAGTATTTTTCACTATTCATCAAAAAATGAAACTTCACAAAAAATACCAAATATTAAACGTAAGATAATTTTTAAAATTTTCATTAAAAAATTATGTTTATTTTTTCAAATAAAATTTATAAAGGATTACTAATTTTGTTTTAAAATAAGTGTTCTATTAAAATGTAAAGACCCGGAAATTTCAAGGAATTTTTTTTCTTAATTTCTTTGGAATTTTACGAGTATGTGGCTTCTGACGGAACCTGATTCCGAGGCCTGGTGTCCCCGGAATCAATTTCTGATGTTTAGCTAGGGTACGTTCAGTGAACGAACGAGCGTGTTTTTCTAACTTTTGAACCGGTTCTCGGAATTGAAATCTGAGGGCACCGATGAACTTGCAGCGTCGGTATTTGCTTAAGTGAACTTTTACCGTAGGTGCGTTTGTTCAGGGAAAGAAGTTAAATTTTGGGTTTTAAGGAATAAATAAATAAAATTGTGTACAATTTTATTTTTGTTATTCAAGGAAGTTAAAATCTACAATGGGAAGTTGTTGGTGGGGTCCACAACCACCCAACTTCCCATGTGTGAATATGTGTTAGGTGGGGCTCGCACCCACCTAACCTCCCATGGGAGAGTTTAGTGTGGTGGGGCCCACACGAGACCATAACCCCTTGAACTTCTTATAACCCACCCACCCCCCCTTTAAAATCCCTTGCACTTAATGTGCCAACTTCCATTAATTCTCATTAACACCCCTTGTGTTTAATTGTATAACTTCTCACCTTCCAAACTCCCTCTTAATTTTTGGGGAACTCCTTCTCCCCTCTCTCCCTCTTTATTTCAAGCCAACTCATGTTAAATTAATTGACTAAACCTATTCAATTAATTTAACTAAAGAGTTTGAATTTTAAGTTTGAAATGCTTGGCATGTGGTAATAAAATAAGAGTAAGTCTTATTTTATTTGGGGTTGGGATTGTTGGGTTGGAGAGCCTTTGTGAGAAGAAGAAGAAGAAGAAGGAAGAGAAGAGAATTCCTCCTCGTCGAAGAACGACGCTTCCTTACCGAAGAATGATACCCTTCCTCAACGAAGAACGAGACACTGACTCTCCTCCCCCTTCGATGTTGTGTTTGTCACAGCATGAACAAAGGCGCGTGGTGCAATGGCACTGCGCAGAAACCAGAAGAATGTGGCAAAGAAGTGTCGCGCCGTCACGCTGCGCTGTTGAGGCCGAACGAAACTGTGGCCGGAGTCGGGGCCACAGAGGCGACTCGAAAACTCCGCAGATTGTTTTATTGACGTGCGGATTGATGGGCATTGACGGAACGGGCCGAAGAGGTGATTTGAAGACTGCGTAGTGAAGACCAGGTCCTGGGAGGACCGCTGGCGAATACGGCAGGCCAAACGGACCACCAGAGCGCGTCCGGTGGTCCGCGGAAGACCCTGCTGGCGTGCCACACCGGCACGGCGTCGCCGGCGGCGTCGCCTGGCGCGCCGCCGGGAGGGACCGCCGCGGCTGAAGCCACGGCGGCAAGCGACCGGTCCCGTGGCTGTGTGGGACCCGGGGGAGACGCGGCACCCAGCGTCGCGTCCGCTGGCAGAAAGGAGCGCCCCCCCCCCCCCCCCCACGTGGGGTCGCGGTTCCAATCAAGGGAGGCGGCCACCCCCCCCCACCCACCCTTTCCACTCAAAGCTCGGTGCTGGCCGAGCTGGCCACACGGGTCGCGCGCGCGTGCCAGGACAACCGGCCCCTAGGCCGGGTCGGGTCGCGCGCTCATGGGCCGAACCCGGAACCGGTTTGGGTCGACCCGGTTCGGGCCGGGCCCAAAACCCCCATTTCAGACTGTTTTCAGTCATTTGCCCATAACTTGGGCTTCGAACCTCCGATCGACACGTCATTAGTTTCGTTCGGATCCATGGATCGAGATGGTCGTCTCGGTATATTACACTCAAGGTTTCGGAGAACTTTGCATATGACCGGGTTGGTTCGAACCCGAAACCAACCGGGCCCTCGGAGCGGAAACACTTATAACTTGAGCTCTGGATGTCTGATTGACGTGTCGTCAACTTTGTTGGATTCATCTTGATGATACGGGACTTTTATCATACTTATCCTGAGGTTTGGACGCAGTTGGAGTATGGTCGGGTTGGATTGTACCCGAAATCCAACCGGGCCACTGGAACGGAAAAGCTGATAACTTTCAGACCGAACGTCCATTTGACGAACCGTCAGCGGCGTTGCTGATCACGTTGAGAAACGGTCCCTTTTAGTATAAACTATGAGAGCTTGGGGTACAGTTGAGATACAGTCGGGTTGGTTCGTACACAAAACCAACTGGGCCCCTGGGACGAAAAGGCTAATAACTCACAGACCGAGCGTCCGATTGACGCGTCGTCTGTTGCGTTGAGACCCTTATGACGAGGAGGTCCTTTGAGATACTTATTTGTGGGAATTTTTGATACTTGGAGTATCGAACTATAGCTCGTGGAGCGGACCCTTCTGGAGGCGAGCGTACAGAGTACGGAGACCGTGTAGCTGGCTGAGACCTGATGACTACTTGTCCGATTTGATTCGGAGTGACTTTCATAGCCTAGTGGGGAGCACTACTTTGTGAGGTGGAATACCCATGGCGGAGGAGCACTACTTTGTGAGGTGGCAGACCCGCGGTACTCGACAGGAGGAGTACCTCTGTAGGCTATGAGGGGGAACACTACTGTGTGAGGTGGTAGACCCATGGCGGAGGGGCACTACTTTGTGAGGTGGCAGACCCGCGGTACTCGACAGGAGGAGTATCTCAGCAGTCTTAGGTTAGTGAGCAGTACCTCGGAGTCGTGACAGGATCACTATACTCGTCAGAGACGGATCTCTTCAGCAGTTGCGGTTTCGATAATGAAAATCCTGATTTGAGCTGAGTCTATGACCTTTGTGTTTACCTCATGATTGAGATGGGTCACTTGATAACTTAGGTATATGTATGTCCATATACCGAGGTAGTGGTTATCATTTGATTTCATAACCTTTGTGTTTCCTCATGATTGAGATGGGTTGCTTGATAAATTAGGTATAAGTATGGGCTTATACCTAAGTAAGTGTTATCTGTTGAGATCCTACTTTGTGGTTATCCTTGTTGGATTTAGTGAGTCCTTGAGGGTATCGGGGTCCCTACTGAGTATCGTATACTCACCCCTGCACGGGCTATTCCCACACCTCGTTGTGTTGGTTGCAGACGATGGGCAGTGCTGACGGAGGCCGAGTGTTCGAGGACTGGACGATATCCGAAGGTGGACTTCACGATGAGACGATACTCGAAGGAGGTTGTCGGGCGAGAGCGTTGTGGAGGCTATCTGTACCTACCCTTCTGGTAGGATCTGTGGTGGACGATCCAGGAGCTGTGTTATCTGTACCTACCCTTCAGGTAGAATCCGAGGTGGACAACCTAGGAGCTGCTTCTATTCTTCCAGTTGTTGTACTTTCGTTCAGTTGTAGCTGTACTTTCAGTTGGGTTTGTATTCTGGCCCACTTACTTTTTAGCACTTTCTTTTGTACTTAGTGTATTACTTTCGCTTGTACTCTGTGGTGTTTTTTTTTACTTTTATAAAGGCAATGTCTTCCCAGTTATCGGGATTTACGCCTTTGGTGCTAGTCTCCAGCCCCTGGCCTATGGAAGGCGGGCTTGGGGTAGTCACGGAAAGGGCCCCGAGGACGGGTCGTGACAAATTGGTATCAGAGGAGTCGGTTCTACCATAGAACTTAGGACTCTAATATTTTTTTTCTGTGAAGCAATATTGTTAAGGGTACTAAGTGTGGTTTTCAGTTCAGGTATTCTAGTGTTAGTGCAGCAGCCAATGTATCCGTACACCAGGACCCTGACTACTAATTTCCGACTTTGTGCACGAAAACACTGATTGTCTGTGTGTTTCCAAGAGTTTTCAAGTCCGCTCAAACCAGGTCAGCTCACCAGGTATAAATAGTTTGACTGTGTCGCATCTATTCAGGATGTCTCCACACAGACAGTCAGTTGGAGTTCTGAGATAGTACACGATGACGGCCCACCGAGTGACGAGGATCCGGTGCAGGGCCCTTTTTACTATATTGGCACCCTCGGGTGCTGTACCAGCAGCACCACCACCTGTTGGGAAGAAGATGCCACTTTCCATACTAGAAAATGTACCACCAGAGCGCGATGCATGAGTTCTAGCAGCATAGGCCTATGAGGTTACGAGGCGAGGCAGATTCTCAGACAGTAGAGGACTGGCTGGAGGTGATTACTATAGTTTTCTGCATAGCTGAGACACTAGTAGAGTGGATGGTAGACTTGGATACTAGTGTTTTTTCAGTGAGTGACCATGAGGATTTACCGAATAGTGATGAGGTTTCAGCATGTGGACCGATGCCTGAGATAGTGCCTTCGGGTAGTGTGCCAGTTATGCATCACTACCTGTTGGTCAGCAGTTACAACAGGCGGTACCGCTATGTGACACATGTAGACTTACTGCCTTACACGTGTTCCAACATCAGATACCCTCAAGTTCCGAGGCGAGCCCGACTCACAGGCAGCTGAGGAATGGCTTGAGGAGGTGGCTGAGAGTTTTATAGAGCTTATACAACTTCGGCAGGATGACATGTTGGTAGCTGAGAATTCATCGAGGCGTACCAAATCATTCCTGGTACTCGATGAATGTGATTCGATCAGTGCTATAGAGCTCGGACCTATGAGTGTGGTGTGTTTAAGGACATCCGAGCCAGCACCTTTTCTCTATTCATTCCAACTTATGCTAGGGTGCTAGAAAGAACCTTTGTGGTTGAGAATTCTTTTGCTGAATGGATGCAGTTAGTGAAGGTTAGCAGTGGGAAAGCTGGAAACTGGCGCCAGTCTTGGAGACTTGGGCGTGTAAAATTTTTCAAGTAGAGGAAGTAAAAAAGGAAAGATGAATCTTCAAGGTGGAAGACATGGAAGCAGAGCTATGAGAGCAGCATGGGGTGGTGAACATTTTGACATGTTGCAACCACCCGCCCTTGTAATTCCCACTAGGCTTAGGGAGATGGGGGGCGGGGGAAAGAGTAGCTGCATGCGGTCAAGGAGTGCGACCGAAAGGCTCTAAGGATGATTCGAATTACAGATTGTGTCTTCTACTAGCTGCCGTAACAACAATACATTGATACGAATCATTGCTTCCTTCCACGAATCATGTCTCAGGCCTGGAGTTTCTGGTAAACCGTAGACTTGACCCTCACGTCTGGAGATACCTTTGGGAGGAGACTCGATAATCAAACTTATGCCGATAGTGTGATATGACCCATGAGGTGAGAGTTTCGGTTGGAATCTCTTTTTGGCAGCATCGAGGCCTTACGATGTTGGTCTGAGTATGGATTGGATCCACAGTTCATACATAGATTGATTGTATTAGGCAAAAAGGTTGTGGTTTATCTATAACATTAGGATGGGGTTTTCCTTGGTCGGCGAAAAGGAAAACCCATGCACCACAGGATGGAATCATGCATAAGAGGGTGCATTCGATCACTCAAGAGATGGCCAAACATACCTTTGTGCCAGAATTCTCCAGAGTTGCGACACCACTTCCAGCAGAGCTGACAGGAGGCCTCTAGTATTCGAGGATGACGACCACGTCCTTATACGAGTCTCACCTCGACGAGTTTTACAGACCTTTCTAGGTCCTCAGCAGGGTAGGCAAGGTGGATTACCGCTTGACCTTTCCACCTCAGTTGCACCGGGTGCATAATATCATCCACGTACCTCATCTGAAGAGATACGTGCATGATCCTTCACACATCATCGCTCTTAAGGATTTGGACATCGATGACTGGACGACGTCCACAGGGATCCAATAGGGGTTGAGGATCGATAGGAGTGGGTCCTAAGGGGATGTTTGATTCCTCTTGTGCGCTTTCGCTGGTAGCACAGGAACCCCTAGGTGAGAACATGGGAGCGGAAGGCTCAGATGCATGCTCAGTACCACTTTTGTTTCCCTAGTTTGTGTTATAGCTTTACAAGGACGTAAATCCCTGAGGTGGGAGTACTATAAAGACCCGGAAATTCCAAGGAATTTTTTTTCTTAATTTCTTTGGAATTTTACGAGTCTGTGGATTCTGACGGCACCTGATTCTGAGTCCCGGTGTGCCCGGAATCAATTTCTAAAGTTTAGCGAGGGTACGTCCAGTGAACGAACGAGCGGTTTTTTCTAAATTTTGAACCGGTGCTCGGAATTGAAATCCGAGGGCACCGATGAACTCGCAGCGCTAGTATTTTCTTAGGTGGACTTTTATCGTAGGTGCGTTTGTTCGGGGAAAGAAGTTAAATTTTGGGGTTTAAGGAAGAAATAAATAAAATTGTGTGCAATTTTATTTTTGTTATTCAAGGAAGTTAAAATCTACCATGGGAAGTTGTTGGTGGGGTCCATAACCACCCAACTTCCCATGTGTGAATATGTGGTAGGTGGGGCCCACACCCACCTAACCTCCCATGGGAGAGTTTAGTGTGGTGGGGCCCACACGAGACCATAACCCCTTGAACTTCTTATAACCCCCCCCCCCCTTAAACTCTCTTGCACTTAATGTGCCAACTTCCCGTAATTCTCATTAACACCCCTTGTGTTTAATTGTAGAACTTCTCACCTTCCTAACTCCCTATTAATTTTTGGGGAACTCCTTCTCCCCTCTCTCCCTCTTTATTTCATGCCAACTCACGTTAAATTAATTGACAAAACCTATTCAATTAATTAAACTAAAGAGTTTGAATTTTAAGTTTGAAATGCTTGGCACGTGGTAATAAAATAAGAGTACGTCTTATTTTATTTGGGTTTGGGATTGTTGGGTGGGAGAGCCTTTGTGAGAAGAAGAAGAAGAAGGAAGGAAGAGAAGATAATTCCTCCTCGTCGAAGAATGACGCTTCCTTATCGAAGAACGACACCCTTCATCGAAGAAGAACGAGACGCCAACCATGGAGACCGATGCCAACAACAATGTTCTTCTTCTTCTTCTGACATCGACGGAATCGATATCATTCTACCGCGACGTTCAACTTTCGCGACTCGATGACGTGCGACGTCAATTTTGAGGTAGGGGTTTGGATTTGTGTTCGTGATTATTCTTTTCCGTCCAACGTCAATTCCTTTAGCCGCTTGGTATCGGATTAATGGGAGGAGGTCGGACCACACGAACATGGCTAACTATCCCCCCCCTTCGATGTTGTGTTTGTCACGGCATGAACAAAGGCACGCGGTGCAAAGACACCGTGCGGAAACAAGAAGAATGCGGCGAAGAAGCGCGGCGCGGCGCCGTCGCTCCGTTGAGGCCGAATGAAACCATGGCTGGAGTCGGGGCCGTAGAGGCGACTCGAACACTCCGCAGATAGTTTTATTGATGTGCGGATTGACAGGCGGTGATGGAATGGGCCGTAGAGGCGATTTGAGGACTTCGTAGTGAAGAGCAGGTCCTGGGAGGACCGCTGGTGAAAATGACAGACCAAACGGGCCACCAGAGCATGTGCGGTGGTCCGCGGAAGACCCTGCCGGCGTGCCACGCCGGTGCGGCGGCGCCGGCGGCCGGAGGCGGTGGCCGGCACCGGCCGGACGCCAGGAGGCGGCGTCGCCCGGCGCGCCACCAGGAGGGACCGCAGCGGCTGAAGCCGCGGCGGCAGGCGAACGGTCCCGCGGTCGCACGGGACCCGGGGGAGATGCGGCGCCCAGCGCCGCGTCTGCTGGCAGAAAGGAGCCCCCCCCCCCCCCCATGTGGGGGCACGATTCCAATGAAGGGGGGCACCCCCCCCCCCCTTCCGCTCAAAGCTCGGCGCTGGCCGAGCTGGCCACACAGGCCGCGTGCGCGCGCTAGGTTAACCGGCCCCTAGGCGGGGCCGGGCCGCGTCCTAATGGGCCGAAACCGGACCCGATTCGGGTCGACCCAATTCGGGCCGACCCAGGGGGTCTCGGGCCGGGTCGGTCCGGGCCCAAAACCCCCATTTCGGACTATTTTCATTCATTTGCCTATAACATGGGCTACAGATCTCCGATCGACGCACCATCAGTTGCGTTGGGATCCTTGGATCGAGATAGTCGTTTCAGTATATTACAGTCAAGGTTTCGGAGAACTTTGAGTACGGCCGGGTTGGTTCGAACCTGAAACCAACCGGGCCCTCGGAGCGAAAACGCATATAACTTGAGCTCTGGACGTCCGATTGACGTGTCGTCGACTTTGTTGGACTCCTCTTGATGAGACAGAACTTTTAGCATACTTCTCCTGAGGTTTGGACGTAGTTGGAGTATGGCCGGGTTGGATTGTACCTGAAATCTAACCGGGCCCTTGGAACGGAAAAACTGATAACTTTTAGACCGGACGTCCATTTGACGAACCGTCAGCGGCGTTGGTGATCACATTGAGAAATAATCCCTTTGAGTATACCCTATGAGAGTTTGGGTACAGTTGAGATATGGTCGTGTTGGTTCGTACACGTAACCAACCGGGCCCCTGGGACGAAAAGGCTAATAACTCACAGAACGGGCGTCTGATTGACGCACCGTCTGTTGCGTTGAGACCCTTATGACGAGGCTGTCCTTTGAGATACTTCTTTGTGGGAAATTGTGATACTTGGAGTATCAACCTGTAGCTTGTGGAGCGGACCCTCCTGGAGGCGAGCGTACGGAGTACGGAGACCGTGTAGCTGGATGAGACCTGATGACTGCTTGTCCGATTTGATTCGGAGTGACTTGCATAGCCCAGTGGGGAGCACTACTTTGTGAGGTGGCAGACCCATGGAAGAGGAGCACTACTTTGTGAGGTGGAAGACCCGCGGTACTCGACAGGAGGAGTACCTCTGTAGGCTATGAGGGGGAGCACTACTGTGTGATGTGGCAGACCCATGGCGGAAGAGCACTACTTTATGAGGTGGCAGACCCGCGGTACTCGACAGGATGAGTATCTCAGCAGTCTTAGGTTAGTGAGCAGTACCTCGGAGTCGTGACGGGATCACTGTACTCGTCAGAGAAGGAGCTCTTCAGCAGTTACAGTTTCGATAATGAAAATCCTGGTTTGAGTTGAGTCTATAACCTTTGTGTTTACCTCATGATTGATATGAGTCACTTGATAACTTCGGTATATGTATGGGCATATACCTAGGTAGTGGTTATCCTTTGATTTCATAACCTTTGTGTTTCCTCATGATTGAGATGAGCTACTTGATAACTTAGGTATAAGTATGGTCTTATACCTAATTAAGGGTTATCTATTGAGATCCTACTTTGTGGTTATCCTTGTTGGATTTAGTGAGGCCTTGAGGGTCTTGGGGTACCTACTGAGTATCATATACTCACCCCTACACGGTCTATGCCCGCACCTCGTTGTGTTGGTTGTAGACGACAGGCAGCGCTGACGGATGTCGAGTGTTCGAGGACTGGACGGTATCCAGAGGTGGCCTTCACGACGAGACGATACTCGGAGGAGGTTGTTGGGTAAGAGCGTTGTGGAGGCTATCTGTACCTACCCTTCAGGTAGGATTCGTGGTGGACGATCCAGGAGTTGCGCTATCTGTACCTACCCTTCAGGTAGAATCTGAGGTGGACGACCCAGGAGCTACTTCTATTCTTCCAACTATTGTACTTTCGTTCAGTTGTAGTTGTACTTTCAGTTGGGTTTGTATTTTGGCCCACTTACTTTTCAGCACTTTATTTTGTACTTATTGTATTATTTCCGCTTGTACTCTGTGGTGTTTTGTTTACTTTTATAAAGGCAATGCCTTCCCAGTTATCGGGATTTATGCCTTTGGTGCTAGTCGTCAGCCCCTGGCCTATGGAAGGCGGGCTTGGGGTAGTCACGGCACGGGCCCTGAGGACGGGTCGTGACATAAAAGGTAGAAACACTACATTTTGAAACATAAAGATTTTTATGCGTAAGATTAAATTTGTTCTTATCATATGCCTATAAAATCTATTACATGAATTTAAGAAAAATTTATTGAATATATAACATATAAATTTCATTAATATCATTCAATAATAGTAACTAATTTATCATATTATGATAAAACTCATTTGGGTGCATAAAATATTTTTTTTATAAAAATATTTTATTTTATACTTGATATATTTTTATATTCATTTTTAATTAATTGGTGAAAAACTAATTCCAACATATATTTTAATAAGTTATTTAATCATATTGATAACCACTAATTTAATTTATATGGGATAATTTTCATTTTAAATAATAATATTAATAGTATTTGGTAAAACTCTGTCTTGCGTGTAATGCAAGCAATTAAAGAATGTCATTGTTGCCTGTAATGTAAGCTAACTCAGTATTTCATGAATTTCATGAAATATAATTTATTTAAAATAGTAAATATATTTCAAATTCATAGAGTGTTATATTCAATTCAATGTTTTTTGGTTGTGTGTAACACATGATATTGAATATGATATTCCTATTTAAAATTTTATGTTGTTAAATTCTCCACACCATAAATAAATTGAATCCTCACCATTTAAACTTCATCGAAATAATCTAGGGTTTGATATTTGAAAATTACTTTGTTTAAAACCACACAAAGTAAATGGTTTAATAAAATATCCTCTTAATAAGATAGAATGTGATGCACATAGGTCATATGGAATAACACATAACTAGGTTCCCAAGTAGGAGAACATTTGTGGCACTTGATGATATGCACATGCAGGGAAATAAATTTTTTTTATAGATAGTGATTGAGTTCATTGATTAGAAACCATTTAATGATCAATGAAAAGTTTAGAGATTCAAAACCAAAAATCTACGAAGATTTGAAAGACCACCAGTTCAACAAAAATTATGGTAATTGGATAAAATTTTATTTCAAGATCATTTTCATATTTTTTAGTTATTCTTTTACTTCCTAAGAATATAAGGTAATGTACTAAATTCATATATTACTATTTCATAGACACCATTTCATCCTTTGGTTGTTATTTGATCATTTACTTCAAGAAATGAATATCCAGAAACAATTTTATTACTAAATGATGCACTATAATTTACTTTTAATGGATTTTAAGATCCATAAAACAAGTATTTATATCTATCAATTACTATTTTTTAAAAGAAATATGGTTAATAAGTTAATCAATAAACATCAATGTAACACTACTGGTTCATAATTAATATTCATCTATCAAATTATTAAACTAAAAATAATAATGTATTAACCATAACATAATGTGTGCCAGTGGTAAGTGATAAAAACATTATCATTCTTCAGTCATGGCTTTAAGCCCCACTACTTTTCCAGATGCGTCTGGTTGTCACCATATATGCGGGATTTCCTTTTTCTAAACTAAATTAATATAATTCCTATAATTTTCTCAAAAAGTATAATGGAAATATTGGAAATAAGGTTAATCATTAAATAACCTTAATATTATGGTTTTAAAAAACAATTTATTTCTTTTACAATTTATAAAAATATTATTTGACTGTATTTTCATTAATGATCATATCAACCCTAAGGATTATCAAGACCTTTCAACTTTTGTATTTAAAATTTAATGTTATTATTCCTCAAATAAATTTTCCACTAAAAATATCATTTCCTTAAATTTCTTCCAAAATATCCTTAATATTGTGGAATTCCTATTACATAAAAACAAAAAATATTTCTTTAATAATTTTAACTTTTGATCAATATTAAACTCATTTACCCCTGATGGTATCGATAATTCTGATGTTATTGAATACACAATATATTTTAAAATCCTTATATGTTTTGGGAATCTTATTACTAATGTACTATTGGTAAAACACTTTAACAAATTATATCTTGAATCTGAATACATAAGTTATTCATCGATTTTATTTCTATTTATGTCCTTCCATGTTCAAGGGGTAACTCTTTAGAATAAGGCACTCACCCATGTAATTCATTAGTTATCCATGTTTATGAAAATAAACTATAAATGGACCCTCAGGATGAGATTTATTTTATTCCATCATACACATCATTTTTCCTCAAGAATTATTTTCTTTATGACCTTATTTTACACACATAAATCATTTTTCATTCCATTGAGACACTTTCATAGGTGTATCCATCCAAATTTCTTGCATGATAGATATCAATATTTATTATCTCCGGGTCTCCCTCACTCGAATTCTTAGAAATCTCCACCCTTCTCTTCTTTGGTGAGTCTGGGAGTATGTTATAGTATATGTTATTAATCATATTTTGGAAAAAAATGATTAGGCATGAACTAGAAATCTTTCACTCCTATCAGTATCCCATTTCGTTTCTTATTTTCATCACTTTTTTCCTTTACTTTCATTATTAATAGGATTCCATTAGGTTCCATCTATTGACTAAAAAAAATGTAGTGTCAATATTATTAATCATAGTGAGAAAACTATATAATCATTTATAGGATGCCTAAATTATGACACCTTATTTTTAACCTAAAACACCTCAGGTTTAACCTAGGTTATAAATTTTTATCATCCATTCAACTCCATCATAAGGGTTTTTAATCAAAATGTGAATAATCCCAATCATATCCCTTAGGATTGTCAGACCAAGTGCATAGTAAGGACCATTGTCCTGTATTAGATTATGCTCGATTTAATCCTGATATGCCCTTTCAAGAGTTATTACACCTCGATACAGCTATTTAAGAACCACATACACTTGTAGTATCCAAAAAAGGATGTATTTATAAGAATACACACATAATCCATACCTTTCCAAAACTTTTGGATGTTCATGTATACTTATACTCAATTTATATCATAGGGTTATGTTACCTAATATATGTTTTCCTAAATCTAGTTCCCAAGGATTCTACTAAACACTATATGATCCCAATTGTGATGAACCTGAGACCAAAAGCCTAGATCTAGTGCCTGATACCATTACATTGGAAAAAGATACAAGGAAATAATGTACAAAGGACATACTAGTTTAATAGTAATGGTAAACTAGATATATACATGAGTCTTTTATTATAATTTGATATAAAAATTACAAAATATTAATTTTTTCTTGAAAATAACTTTATTTAATATAGAATATCATATATATTAGTCTTATTAATCTACATGGATTCTTGATAAATGAAACAAAAAATATGGGTGATCTAAAATTCTCATTAAGGGTTAAGTAAATCTGAAACTTTCCTGAATAAATAATTAATAATCAATACAGAATGGTAAATAACTGAGCACAAATTTCACAAAAATAAATAGTTAAGGAATATTTAATATGGAAAGGAAAATAACTAAATACACATGCCACATTATCAATAAACCAAGCAGGACGCGTGTATATAATGTGGAAAGTTAAATAATTGAACACATAATCTATTTAATCAATAATAATGGAACTAAATATATCCATAGAATTAGTCATAGTGAAAATATCATGGATAATAATAACTAAATTAATAAATGAAGAAATGGTTACTTATTTGGCCTCATATATGAGGCACATGAAAACCTATGCCGCCAAGACCATTCATAATATGGTTTAAAACTACAGGTAGAAACCTGTTTAATTTGAACTACTAATTAGTATCATGAGAACATTTCAATTTATCTAGGGGCTAAATAAAATAGGATCCACACCTGTTACTTCTAGTCTAAATCATAGATCATATACCAAATAATCGATTTAATTAATAAACAATGCGACTTATCAAATATATGTTTTGATTAAAGAATAAAAATTTATCATATTTCCCTAGATAATCATATAATTATCAAATAAAACACAGTATTTAAAAAAATGGTATATGATTTATGAATTAAATTGATCCATGAAAAATAATTTTTATATTAATGGTAAACTTAATGTTTAATAGTCACTATAAAGTGAATAACACAAGGGGAAGTTAATGAAACAAAAAATATCCCATGATGTGAATGTCAATACTTTTCTTGGTCTAAATAATCAAAGGCCATCCAAAAGAATAATACGTATGGTATCAATTTGGTGCATCCCCATTAAAGTTGAAATAATGATTTTTTCATTGATAAAATAAATTAAAACCTCTTTAAAAAATATTGAGGAAAATATCCATTTCATTTTGAAAAATTAATAGAAAATTATTTTCTAGGAAAATCAATTTCAAAAACATTTTCTTTAAAAATATCTTTCTAAAAATTAAAAGGAATCTTCAATGAAATGATAACAGGTAATTCCAAAAAATGTGACAAGAACATTCCTTATATATTATGAAAGTTTAGAATTGTTACTTTTTTGGGAATGAAACAAGAATATTAATTTGAGAATTTTTTTAAAAAATAAAAAAGTGGGTAAAATTTTTTTTTAATAAATCATTTAAAAAATATAAACAAAAAAATAAAACATTTTTTTAAAATGTGGTTTTTTAAGAAAAAAGATTTCCAACTAATGAGAGAAATGAAGTCGAATTTTATTTAACCATGTTTTCAATAATTTTAAAAACCAAATAGTGATAAAATGGTAATATCAATTGAATATGATCATGAATATCCAATGGAGAAGAAAATTAAAGGGTAAATTAAACAATTATCACATGGTTTCCTTTATTAAAAATATATGAATAAATAATATCGACTAGAAAAAGATTGTGAGATAAACCCTTAAAATGATCTTAATGTGGAAATAAGAATTAATCAATGGATTTATTATGCGTATTAATAGTAAATTCAAATAAATAAAATAAAATAATATAATATATATTAAAAATTCCTTATACACAAAATCATATATGATTAAGTACAATGAGAATGTAATATAACCTAATGAAAAGGACTTGAGTTATGAAATTTTTTTCCTACATTGAAAATATAAGTTGAAATACCATGAAATAAAATAATTCAAATTTAAAGTCAAAATACCTTGGATAGTGAATTTTTCATCATATTAAATTTCAAATGAAAATTATATACAACATATAAAAAATAAGTGCATACAATTATAATATGCCTCAATGAAATGAAATTGAGACGGAATCCCTTTCCTTACGCTCCCTTTAGGTTGAACACACTTTATCCTCCAGTGTAATGGTTTAATGAATGAAATTAATTTATACCATAATTATATATATATTTATAATGTTATATTTTATAATTTTATTACATCTCATCACCCAATTGTTAATAATCATTCATTATTTTTATTGTTTTAGGTGTTAATTTCCTTCTTTTTTGAGTATTTTTTTTGAATCGTTATTTTTTATTCCTGTTACATAGAACATGATTTCATAATTTCCAGAATGAAAAAAAATGATTAAATATAATTATTATTCATTATATATTTATTTATATTAATCCATAATTTTTATTGATATTTAATGGAATTCATTGTTCATACAGACGGTAGGTCGTACGTACGCATAAACAACACTTCAATTTTATAATCATATTGGAAAAAAGAAAAGTAAATTAAATATAATTATATTATTGTAAAATTATGATTTTTATGTCATATATATATATCACATATGTTTATTAAAACTACCCTTAATACATTCCATTTAAGTGTGAATGAATCACATTGCTTCATGAGGCGATAGTCCACCGTACACAGGAGTGACATTATCATATCCAAAAATGGAATGATTGAAGTAATATGAAATATAATAATTAAAAAAGTATAAAAATATAATAAATATCAAACATAAATTATAAATCCATCATTATTCACAATCACGAATGGTCATAATTGAATAATGATTAACATTGATTCGTGAGGCGGTTGTTCGTCGTACACACAAACAATGATTTTGTATCTCATTTGATGGATGTTTGTGATGTTGTAGGATATAAACTTAATAGGAAACAATATTAGTATATATAATATATACTTTTATTATATTATCAGGATATAACTATAATTTAAGGATGTGGAGAAGTAAATTAAAGAAAATTGATTTTAGAAAAATGTTAACTCTTCTTCGAGTATCCTCATTATGTTTTCACTAAGGTCATCCTAAGATCGGTTTATACCATATAAAAGGCCACAAGGATAAGGGTATGGATTTTTTAAAGTTATGTGTTCAAATATTGGCTGAAAAAAAGTGGTTTAAGATGTGCGAATAATAAAGATGGGTGGTTTCCTTTTATAAGTGGAGGAGAGGACACAATGGGTGTTTTTGAAAACGAGTTCGGTGTAGCCTGGTTTTTACCTAAAAAGAGGAATAAATAACACAAAAAATATGATCCATTAAGGGTTAAGGATTGTATAATAACCATCCAATTGGTATTGGACAAGTGTATGGTCATTTTTATACCATATAATTTATGTTTAACCACTAAGTAAACTTGTTCTTACCTTAATCATTGTAATTAATTTTAAATGAATTCACAAATAATTTGGGTAAAAATTATGTTGAACATATTATAAATAATAAAATATTATATTTCAAAATATTAAATCCATATTTCCAAATTCAAATCACAGAATAGGCATAAATTAATTTAAAATTTATCCCACATACGTGATGACAAAACGGGTTTTTGAATTGAAAATGTTCAAAATTTAGAAATATTTTTATATCAAAATTCATGATATAATTGATTAAAAAGACATAAATCATATTAATATATATTTAATTGATATTATTTATATTTGGAAAAAAATTTAATTATAATTTAACATTATAAATTATTTAGATGAAAGGTCATTTTTCAATTAAAATTTAGCATATTTCACAATTCATAAAAAAAATTATTCTTCTCAGAAAAAATGAAAAAATCACTCTAAGTTAATTTTTACATAAAGATTTACAAAATAAATTTTCTTTTTACAAATAAAAATTATTAATGTTTCAAAAAAAAATTTGAAGCAACTACTCAATTAAAATGCAATAAAACTATTTTTAGAAAAATAAGGTTTTTATGCCTAAAATTTAATTTATTCTTATCGTATGCCTTTAAAATCAGTTAGATTTATTTCAAAACATTTTATGGAATATGTAATATATGAATCTCATTAATATCATTCACTAATAGTAACTAATTTTATTTATTTTTTTAAATTTCATTTAGGATCATAAAATAGTACATTAAAAAATCATTTCCAATATATTTAATTTGTTTTCATATTAATTTAAAATTAATTAATAACCAATGAATTTAAAAATATAATTTCACAAGTTAGTTAATCATATTCATAACCACTAATTTAACAAATTGGAGATAATTTCCAATTTAAATATTTATATTAATAGTATTCAATAAAACTCAGTCTTGTGTGTAATTCAAGCTATTGAAGAAAGTCATGGTTGCATGTAACGTAAGATAACTCCATGTTTCGTGAATTAAAAGATATATAATATATTTAAAATATTAAATATATTATAAATTCTTATGTTTTTATATTTTATTCTATGCTTTTTGTGTCGTGCCAAAAATGTTATTGATTTCAATATTTATATTTTAAAATTTTGAGTTGTTACAAAAATGAATTTCTTTTCCACGTTAGGGTAGTCAAATGGGTTGTGATCCAAGATAAGACTTAAAAAAACATATAATAGTGACCTGTGAATCTTAGAAAACCCCTCACCTTCGAAATGATCTTAAGTTTCTCCCAATAAAGAACTACATCGATCTTCTTTGGGTCTATATCTAATGAATGCTCAGAAACAACATTACTAAGGAAAGTCAACCTCATGGATTCAAAACATTCACTTTGAGAGTTTATCATAAGGATGTTTTTACTAATTAAAATATAGGAACACACCAAAGTTCTCTATATGCTCCTCCTCGTATACAGAGTATATGATTATGTCAACAATAAATGCAACAACAAATTGGTCCAAGTATGGAAGGAAGATCTGGTTCATCATATACATAAAAACAATGACAACATTCTTCACACTGAAAGGAATCACCAAGAACATATAGTTCCTATAGAGACATAAACATTACATATTAGGAATATAAGCCTTTAAAACAATCAACTGGTGGTATAAGGACCTGAGATCGATTTTCGAGAACCATATCTCACCTCACAACTAATCAAAGAGGTCGTTAATCCTCGGTATGGGGTACTTGTTCTTTATTGTAGCCTGGTTTATGCAATGATAATCTACACAAACATACAAGATCTGGTATTCCTTTTTCATGAAAAACACAAGATCCACCCAGGGGGGACACTGTGTATGATGAATACCATCTCACTAAGGTACTCGAAATGAAACTGTGGCTCTCAAGGATCGGTAGGGGACATCTAGTATGACACCAAATACATAAGAGCGGTATCATGGTGCAACTCGATAAAAAAATCAATCTCTTACCTCGAATGTGGTCCCAGAACATCCTCAAGAAATATTTACATATAATCCAACACAACTAAATGAATCTAGATTCATGAAGATCATAATACACCAAGTTCAATAATTTCAAGTATATGGGTTTTTGGTTGAAACCTCCTGCTTGTGAAACCCACTTATCCTTCCATGAGATCACTCTCGCCCACAAATGAGAATATTGTCCAATAAATAATAAGGAATATGAATTTTTAATATTGATAGTTAGTATGGCATTTGGACCATGGAATACTATCCCATATCCAAGATGATGTCACAAGGTCTCATAATGATGAAAAAAATATTCCATTAGACACTCTCTCTAAAAAGTGATAACTTACACTGTTGTTAGATAAAATAGATTGAAGAAGTGTTTCTCAAAGGAAACTAAAGGAAAAGATGTTAGGCTAGTATCTAAACTGGGAGGTCCATCTATCCTATAAGAAGTAAAGATAATAAGGAATGACTCAAATATGTGTATACTATTAATAAAAAGAGAGTATGATAAAAATATATTTTACCCCAAATAATCTTGTGATACACCTAGTTATGTGCCTTCATAGACTATAGCTACCCATGGCCCCGACCTCCAACTTCATGAGCCTGGAGTGGACCACCTAGTGGTGGCGGCGGGGGTGGTGGTAGATTATACCATCATCGAATGACCTCAAATACTCCTCCCTAAGCCCCATATACTCCTTTGTTAGCTCCACCTCCATGGGGTCCACCCGACCCTTGCCTGGGAGATCAATGATCATAGAAATACCTCTTTCGTGGCTGCCCGTTTACTATCATATAGCCTTCCTCAGTATATTGGGTTAGGTAACATTTCCCCTCTTAGGGATCCCCTGGTCCTTTATATGGTCCTTATGTCACATGGTCACATGGATGAGTTTGGTCATGATAAGATCTCTAACATCATGATTTCATGAACTAGAGCCTACTAGCTTCTGTAGAAGACTCATCCCCATGATTCCCTCTACTTGAACCTACTACATGGTGTCTGTTAGACATAAAGTACTCCATCACCAGGGTATACACAAAAACTCAATCATAAGTTGGAATTCATAGGGGTACCACACTATAACAAATATACATATAGAGACCCTAGTCAAACTTCTATGCCCAGAAGTATCCATCTCGAATAATGTCGAGTGAGTATTATGTATGGTCAGTCAATATCGTGACATACTCATCAACTGTAATCCATCTATATTGTTGATCTATAAGATCATGAATCTGAATTGAGTCAAATCATGGGGGTTTGTAATCCTCAAAAAATAACTACTAGAAGTCATTTCATGAGTGTGTCGACTCATCATTCATCTTCATAACTAGGATCCACCACTGCCTAGCTACTCTATAGAAATTGATATATTCTAACACAACCATATGATTAGTCTGTGACAAGATAATCCTGAAAACTCATATCACTAACTCAAGCCAATTCGTTTCTACCTAGAGACCAGGCCTACCATATTTCCTCAGTATCCTCGGGCTACGGAACTCATGTAGTGTTCTAAGACTACGAGTATAATCATCCTTCTCATCTGGTACTATTTTCTACTCAACGAGATGTGCTTCATATACCTATCCATCTAGAAGAATTTTCTTGCGCGATGGCCCCTGAACTGAGGCCTCATCACTTGTTTGATTTTTTCCCAATCCTAAATCTGTAACCTGGATGGCTATATTCATTGAGGTATCCTAAAAATTTTAATCAAGATGTAACGAGTTCAAATGATAATATATATATAGAGAGAGAGATCTAACTCAATATACATAGCTATAGAATCAATCATATATGGTACATGTACCATTGATTCCTTCAACAAATGTCTCAATGTGAGTATTTGACAAGTTTGAAGTCAAAGTCTTATTGAATGGATACATCAGCTGGAAAACCAAAACTGGGTTTTATGACCTGAAATTGACACTCAAAATACATTGATATTGGTTCCCCAAGTCCCAACCAAATCCTTTTAAGGGTAAAAAACCAATCACCATCCCAATCAATGAACATTCCAGATACTAATCTGTCATGAACTGGCCTAATGGGGATCAAGCAGCAACTACCCTAGGCCCACCTCCATTGGACAAGGGAAATGAACAAGTGAAAAAAAGGAGTAACTAATATCGGTGGTATTTACGTAAATACCTACACACACACCCACACCCAAACATATCTATACAAAATTTCCTAACAATAAAAGAAAAGATAGTAACATCTAGGGTAACAATCATGCATGTAACAATATCAAGGGGATATAGGAGTATGAAAATATAATCTGAAAAAGTAAAAGTGGAAATTTTCATGATGAACCAAAAAGATGTAATGACCGAAAAAACTAGAAAGTTATATGTCGATAGATCCCAACTATAGATCTCCAATCCTAGACCACCGTACACGGTCAATGTACCTTGGTGTCCCTATCATCCTCTATAATAAGTTTTTGACATATCTATCATCTACATAATAAATGACACATGTGGCCAAATTTCATGCAGCGGTGAGTATATAAATACCCATTAGGACACTCCAAAATATAGGGGGTAGTAAGAGAATCAATATAAGTAGCCATCTCAACCCATAAAAAGAGAGAAACTAAAACCTTTAAACATGGATATATTTGTATAAATTAAACTCAAACGAGACATAAATATATTCTCCATCTCCACCCAAGTTTAGAAAAAGATTCTTCCATTAGTTTTAATAAGTCCATCAACGATGCCCAACATCTCATGTGTATTCCCATAAGAAATATCTATGAGGAGCTAAACCTCACCATTGCTCCACACGATCAAGGGGAAAAAATCCCTAGGTACATGACTCACACCATGATATGAAAATAAGTCTCCACTAAAAAAATAAATAGAGGACCCAAGCCCTAATATGATTGGAGGGTTCCAATAAAGTGCTAAATAGAGTATTCATTCCCGGATACGATAGGTGGGTTGCACTGCATGAGTATAGGACACATTCCCCATCCCAACTTGAAGGATAAAATCTAAAAATAGACAGATAAAGGACTCATTACCAATAACACCAAATGAACCGATGGAAAGGACGGATGGAATGAACGCGCCTTACGCGCCTGGGTTGGATTCTAATTTCCATGCCTCGTCTGTCCCTCGCCCGGCTAGGGTTTCTTCCGTCGGGGACCCTGGCCCTTCGTCTTCGGATTCACGTTTTCCTGGTATTGTTGAAGGTGCTCTGGCTGCGGGGTTGGATAGGTCTTTCAGGGATGTTCTTTGTGGATCACCGCAGTGTTCAGGTTTGCTTGCTTCCACGAAGTCCTTTTCATTTTCTTGTTGTAGAGATGTTTCTGGGCTGACTGTGGAGTTTCCGTCGGAGGCTTATGACGAAGTGGTGGATTGCCTATGTTAGACTTTGATTGTGTGTTTTGGTATAGCGAAGCTGCCGATTTCGGCCTTCAAGAATTTTATAAAATCTTGGGATCTTTCCTCTCCGGTTTAGGTTTCACCTCTGCACCGTTCATCTTTCATTTTGACCTTTAGATCTGAAGGGGATTTCTTGAAGGCCTGGTGTTTTTCTTCCCGTATCACGGGGCGTTGGAGATTCAGTTTATCTCGATGGTCTCTTGATGCACACAGGGGTAAGGAAAGTCCACTTGTGGCGGTATGGATCTCCCTTCCAGGTCTGCCTCTACCCTTAAATAAATTTTCTTTCCTCAAAGCAATTGGGGATTCCCTTGGGAGGTTTCTGTGTGTTGACAGCATCTTTAGGGGGCGTGCGGACGTCTCTAACGCCCGGATTTGAGTTGAACTTGATATCTCCTTTCCAATTTTGGAAAGGGTCTCTTTGAACGTGAGGGGGTCGATTTCTTGGAGTCAGAATTTAGTTTACCCGGTATATCCAAGATATTTCTCTCGTTGTTGCCTGCAAGGGCACTCAGTTCAGGTTTGCAGGAAGTCTATTTCTGATGGGGTGCGTTTTCAGAGTTCTGGCAGGAAGCATGGTTTTCTGGGAGAGGATTTTCTTGGTAAGGGAGATTGGTCTAAAGGTGAAAATGGTTCTTCTGATCAGGTATGCCTGTCCAATTCTGTTTCATCTTCCGGTGACCTTGTTGTGCTATCTTCGAATGACTGTTTTGAATCTTCTGGAAAAACTGAATCAATTATTAGCATTGTTTCTTTTCCTTGTGGGAGTTTTTCTGAGTTGTTTATCTCTATACTGAGCACTGCTAATTTTTTGAACACACCTATAATTAGTTTTTTTTTGTAAAGGTTTGGTTTAGCGTTGTTTCCCCATTGATGGTCCGTTGGGTTGTTTTAGTCCGGGTCTTTTGGCTTCATCTTCAGTTTCATCGATGTAGGGTGGGCGGGGAAAGGAGGACTTGATTCTAGGTTTCTCTAATTCTTTGGTTAGAGATCCTTTGTTGTTATCTAAGGAGGGTGAATTTAAGGTTTCTTCCCAAGCTAAGGTTGTGAATGATGGGGGTTTGGGAACCTGTAAGGATTCTATGCTGATTAAGAAGGGTTTGTTTAACCCTCTTAATGTTAAAAAAGGCGGTGGTGGTCAAGATGCTTCAAGATCAGTTGATCCTGTGGAGGTTATTTTATCTGTGGACACTGGAGTGGTTACTAGGGAAAAACTTCATCATATGAAGGAGTTATTGGAATCCCGTTCTAGTCTGGCCAAGATGCCTAGGGCCAAAGCCAGGCTGAGTTTGTTTTAATGATTCCTATGATAATATGGAATGATCGTGGCATAGGTGCATGAGTTAAGACTGACTTTTTAGTTACGGAAATTAAGAAGAATAAGGTGTGTGTTGTTGCTGTCTTAGAACATAAGCTGCATTTGAGTATGATTGGTGAGTTTGCTCGTAGAATCAAAATGACTTCTTGGCTACATGATGAACCAGAAAATATTCATATTTGGGTATTCTAGGATAAAGTTGTGTCTGTTTGCCTGGTCAAGGTAGGTGATCAGTATATTACTGTGTAAATTAGTAATGGAATGAATTTGTTTTTATGTCCTTTGTGTATGGGAGTTGTGACACCTAGAGGAGGGAGGTTTTATGGCATAGTTTGAAGGGTTTTGATTCGGCGGGTCTTCCCTGGTTTGTTGGTGGTGACTTTAATATTATTGTTGATCCTGGTGAGAAAAAAGGGAATGTTGTTTTCCCTCATATTGCTAGTAGAAGATTTGGTCAATTATTGGCTAGGTGTGTTCTCTATGATATGGGGTTTGATGTGGACTGTTTCACATGGTGTAATAATCAGAAGGGTAGTGCGCGTTCATGGAGTCGTCTGGACATTTGTTTGACGAATGTGGATGTGGTTTCTAGCTTTCCTCATGCTAAGGTTTACCACCTTTTCTGTGGGAAATCAGGTCACTCCCCTTTCCTGGTGTCTTTGCTACCCAGTCAAAAAAACAGGGAGCATTTTCGGTTCTGTGATCATTGGTGGGATAGGCCTGATTATTTTCGGCTGGTTATGGATTTTTTGGGAGGGTGCGGTTCAAGGGCATGCTTGGGTTGCCTTACATAATAAATTGAGACGCCTTAAGCACAAGCTTCACTCCTGGTCCTGGAGCCTTCCTCCTATGGATCAGGACTTGGTGTCTCTTAAACAGAAGTTGGAAAATATGGAAAGATACTTGGAGGATAGATGGAGTAATGAGGTTTATGAGGACCTTATGGGTAGTAAATGTGTGTTGGAAGAATTAATCCTGAAACAGGAGCGTGTTGATAGAGAGAGGGCTGGAGTTAAATGGATACGGGGGGAGATAAAAATTCTGCTTATTTCCATGCATGTATTAAAGAAAAAAAAAGAGGTGGGTCAGTCCGAGCATTCTTTTGGAAGATGGTTCTTGCTCAGGGGATAGGGATGTGATTGGTTCCTTGGCTATTTCTTTCTTCAAAAATCCGCTTGCTGGTCCTAATTTTTCCATGGGTGCTGGTTATCCTAATGGGAATGCAGAGTTGTTTGAGGTGATTCCACACACGGTTTCTAGTCTGGATAATGATCTATTGGAAGCCATTCCTGATGAGGATGAGATTTGTGCTACTATGTTGAAGCTCAACCTGGAGAGTGCTCCGAGTCCTGATGGGTTCCTTGGGGTATTTTACAGAGGGGCTTGGGAGGTGATCAAAGATGATCTGATTTTTGTTATCCAGGATTTCATTCGGGGGGGCCTATTTCTAGGGTGGCTGGCGCTACTACCCTGGTTATGATTCCTAAGGTAAAGAATCCTTCTTCTATCCGTGATTTCAGACTAGTAAGTTTGTGAAATTTTTCCTACAAAATCCTTTCTTGTATCATTAACTTGTGGCTGGCTGGAAGTGTTTCCCGTTGTGTCTCTCTTGTTCAGCATGGTTTTGTTAGAGGTCAGTCGATTCAGGGTGCATTTGCTTTGGCTCATGAGATGATCCATGATATTAATCTCAAATGTCATGGGTCTAATATGGCTTTAAAGCTGGATATGAATAAATCATATGACAGGATGGAATGGGGGTTCATCATAAGAGTTCTGAGAAGTATGGGATTTTCTCTGTGGGCTGTTGATCTATTATTTCGCTTGTTTAGTTCTGCCTGGATGTCAGTCTCTTATATGGGGAAAACCCATGGTTTTTTCAAGACGGCTCGTGGTCTCAAACAAGGGGATCCTATCTCTCCGACCCTCTTTATTTTAATGCAGGATACCCTTAGTTGTCTCATCAATAAGAAGGTTTCCAGGGATGATATTCTTCCGTATCGGAGATGTATGAGACACCCTTCTATTTCTCATTTGATGTTTGCGGATGACTCACTGCTTTTCATTAATTCTAGTGTTAGGTTGGTTGGGAATTTGATTAATGTGTTGGATGAATATTGTAGTTGGAGTGGGAAAATGGTGAACAGGGAGAAGAGTAGTTATTGTCTTTATGTTAAATGTGGTGACATTCAGGCCTGCTCTATTCAAAGATTGTCGATGATGCAGAAAGATTCCTTTCCTATGATCTATCTTGGTTCCCCTATATCTCATGGTCACATCCGCATTAGAGACTATGACAGTAGTGTTAATAGAATCCTGAACCGTGTTATTGACTGGAAGAGTCTTTTTTTATCCTTTTGTGGGAGGATTGCCTTAATCAATAGTGTTTTGTTGGCGATCCCGGTTCATGTTCTCTCGGATTGCAATGTGACTAAGGGGATTGTTAGGGATATTGACAAGGTTCTGGCTGATTTTATTTGGGATACTCACTTTGAGGGGAAGTGTCATTGGGCTTCTTGGGAGAAAGTGGCCAGACCGGTTTGGGTAGGTGGCGCCAATATCAGAAGCCTTAGGGATTCTCTTCACTGCTTACACGCGAAGCTTAATTGGGAAGTTGTGGAAGGCTGCACTCTTTGGGGTAAAACCATGGCCTCGCAAGGGGAGTGGATTTCTTGGGGTACGGCAAGAAGGTTTCTCCTTTCTAGGATTTAATCTGGAGTTTTCTTCCTATTATTCACCTTCATTCACACTGGATTATTGGGAAGGGCGATATTTCTTTCTGGAGTCACAACTAGTCTGGGTCGATTATTGGCTTTTCTGGCTGTCTGGTTCCTATGATCTCATTCAAAGAAGCTAGTAGTTACCCATCTTTTATCAATGTTGTTCTCGATGAAGATCAAAGGAAGGTTTTTAACCATATTGAGCTGAATAGGGATCTAGACAAATGTGTTTTCACTGCTTCAAGGACTGATATTTTTTCCTCTAAGGAGTTTCCGGAGATCTCTTCCATCCGGGCATGTAATGATTGCTGGAATGAGATGCTTTGGTGTGATGGCATCCCAACTAAGTTAAATTTTCTTGTGTGGAGAATCAGAAATTAGGCTGTTCCTACTGATGGGAATGTGAAAAGGAGGGGTATCTATCTGGCCTCCAAATGTCACTGCTGCAGTTATAGTAGGGAGGAAAATTCTAACCATCTATTTTTTGAGAGTGATTGGGGCTTGTCTGTGTGGAGTTTCATTGGTGAATTCACACATATTTCTGGTTCTACTTCTGATGGTTCTTCTTTTTTGGATAGATGGTTTCATGTATCAATGGTGCTAGCTCTGAAAGAATGGATAGATCTGTGATTCTTAGTTCAGAGTGTTGGTGCATTTGGAAAGCTAGGAATAAAGCCCGGTTTGAGGGTTTTCAAACCCATAAAAGTTTAGTGATTTCCAGAACTAGACTCCTGCTGCTGGATCTGGTTCGTTTTTCCCAAGTTTCAGAAGATGCACCCTCCTTGAGGAAAGTGCAGGTGTGCTGTCCTATTGTGGATCATCCAGCTCACATGAGGAAATGGAATTGGGTTAGATGGTTCCCTCCTATTATGGGTTTGAAGTTGAACTTTGATGGCTCTTGTATTGATGGTGTCATCCGGGGGGGGGGGGGTGGTGTAGTTCGTGATGGGAGCAGATGTATTTTTCTTGCCTATTCTTCTTTCTATGGGAGTGGCAGTTCCATCCCAGCTGAGGCCAAGGCTATGCTTACAGGGATTAGTTTGTGTGCCCAGAGGAATATATCTCTTTCTCATATTGAGACTGATTCAAAGATCATTCATGACTCAGTTAATGGCAAGATATCTCCTCCCTGGTTGATTTCTTATATTATAAGGAAATGTAGGGGCTGGATCGGCAACAATGGTTTGCGGCTCTCTCATATTTGGAGAGAGGGCAATAGAGTCACATATTATTTTGCTTTCCTGAAGGTGGCTGATCAAGGTACAAATGTTGTGTGTTTTCATAGTTTTTCTTATTTTGATTCAAAAGGGTTGGAGCTGATTAGGGGGGACCAGTTGGGTCTCCACTATTTTAGACCACCTTGGTATGTTATTTTTCCCCTGCCCCAGCCTAGTTTTTTGTGGGTTGTGTCTTTAATAAAAAATACATCTTGTTTGAAAAAAAGGACTCATTACCAAATACAATCGGTGGGTTCTACTATATATAGCTAGAGGACCATATCATGACATAGTAGGAGGGTTCCACTATGTAGAGAGATGAACCATACCCTAACTCTACATGAGGGTTCCACTATGTGGATAGAGGATACATGCCGTGACATTACATGAGGGTTCCACTCTAAATATAAATAAATAGAGGACCCATTAACTAAAATTATATGCTTCCACTGTATGGGTATATAGAGGAACCACTCCCAAATATATCTGGGGGGTTCCACTCTATGGATACAAGACCCATTCCCTATCCCAGTAGGAGGGTTCCACTCAGATGATCATACATGATCACTATTATCATTTAACGCCACCTAAAGATGTGAAACTCAATTAAAATCTCAATTTATATTTCAAAAGTAATTATGAAGGAAACCATCATGTTTTACATGGGAAAACACTCAAAATATGCTACTCTCAAGCCAAAATTTGAGTCCAAACAAATGAGATATGAGAGGTGTAAGTTTCCTCAAAAGGAAGTACACATCGTGTAGGGGACCCACAAATTGTGTGGTCTCACTCTACTACCTAGATGTTTCATATCTAGTACATGGATCACTTTTCATGTATAAATATATGAAATATAAGGGTACTGCACATTGTGCCTTGTCCACCGTGGGTCCTTCCTATGCTCTTGGCCATGTTTGTGTACCCTGGTAGTGTGCTTGGAGGTGCCTGTGTATGTTGGGCTATGTCTTTGTGCACTTGTCACGTGTCAAGTTGTGCTTGTGTATGAGTACTCCATGAGTACACACTAGGTCACCCGAACCCAGTCACATGAAATTTGGGGGGGGGGTCCCATATGGTTATTGATACTTATGATCTCCTGAAAACCATAACATCGTGATTTTTTAAGGAACAGATCAGGTGTTATTTTGAACTACACGACGTGTCGTTGTGATTTATATAGTAATTCAAATCCACCACGTATTCATTCAAAACAGCCTCTGCCACCACAATCCATGCCTTTTGGCCATTTGAAACTGGTGTTGATCACCTTTGGACCTCGTTTCTGGTCATCATTTTTCCAAAAAACCGTATTTGGAAATCTCATATGAACCGGCCATGCACCGTCATCACTCATGGTACATCCTATTTCCCCAATCGATTTATTGATCCATGGTGGATTCGAATATATCCCAAAAAACATCCCTATATGTCCAATTATCATCGATCCATTCATTTAATTATAATATTCCTAGAATTTTAGGGTCCAATCATGCTTGACCCCGCTCAACAATGTCGGATCGTGGTCCCCATAGACCGATAGTGAAGAACATAAAGAATGATGGGAAAAGAACAAGAAAAAACGTTCTATAATAATTAACCAAGTTTTTATGGGAAAACAATTAGATCAAAGATAACTAGGGTGAGAAATCACAGAACTGTGGAGATTAATTATATAATCAATTGAAAATAGATATGCGGGTGAATACAAAGGCTCATTTTCAAGACAGGTCAATGAAAATGAGTTGACCATACTCAATATTTTAATTATAAGGGGTGAAATCAAAAAATTATGAGACCAACCTCAATTTTGATTGATTTTTCGTGAATAAAACTACTTCCAATGAAAGAGAAGATTCATTGTGTTCACTGCACCTCGATTCACATGGATCCATAGGCTCATCATCATTACATATCAAATCGATAATGATGGGTGGTATAACCTCCTCTAAACTTTCCCAAGGCTATATAATTAACCCTAGAGATCTTCCATCATGACGAATTTTTAGAGGTAATTTGGTTTTAGGTCATTTAATTTAAAATAATTAAATAAATTATTTATTTTAATTAAATTCACCCATCAACAACTGCTTTATCCAACTTCCTGCACCGACCCACATTATGTGTCACCTAATATATACCTCGCATTCCATATTCAACTGCGACCTTATATTTCCATTTTGAGACTATTTATGTTGTATTCCATTATTTTTAGAAAATCATTAACACATGGTTAAAAATATATTTAATATTTTGATAAAATTAATTTTGGGCACATCAAGCCTCGAAACCACCTTCTTTATCAACGTTCATATTTGAAAATAATTTAGATATATTTCAAAGTATTAAAATAAAAAAAAACATGGTATGTACAACAATAACACTTAACCTTACCTTTCTCATAAACTAACCTATAAAATTTACATTCTATTCATTTAATTAATTTTTATCTACATTATTTATCATATAAAACCTATGTAAAAGCATAAATTGAATAAATAATTAACACATAGTATAAAATTTTCATGACATATAACTCACCATGTAAATAGGATAATGAAACCATCTATTTTATTAAACATAAGGGAATCTAATTTATCAATATATCAATAATAAAAAATAAACACGAAAATTTAAACACAAAATTATAAAATTTGAGAATAGATTCATTATTTGTTCTTTATTATAAATGCACATGAACCGGAATCCAGTTGGTGAGGACTCCTTAGTGCATCCAGACGACCTGGGATCAAATCCTAGTGGAGGCTTATTTCTCGGGCACTATAGCAGTAATGCAACAACACTGTAGCATGTATTGTAGTGAGAATCGAAGAAGGTACTGTTTGACACTGTAGCAGCATGGACTATTCATCCGTTTGGGACTTCGGACCACCGATTTAGTCCCTGAGTTCTTTAAGGCCTTCGGGCCACCTAGGTCTTCGGGTCGGTAAGGCCTTCGGGCCACCTCAAGGCCTTCAGGCCACCTTAAGTGTTGATTCAAACCAGACAACCTACAAGGAACAAGATCCAGAAGGAGGACGAGCAAGGAACTTTTACCGTAGCAGAAGCTAAACAGATTGCAAGAATGAGAGGGTATGACACCTGCCATTGGGACAAGCCTTTGCATGCATGAGAAAGCCTACTTGAACAACCATGTGAAGGTGCAGAGCTGATTTCACGATGAATATGATGGGGAGAAGCAGTTCCAAGTAGTTAGTCTGGGTTGTATGTAATTTTTGAAGCCTACGAGCAATGAATTCATCTAAGACCTATGTGTCATGTAATACTTATGCCTACGAGCCTTGTGAGGGTTCCATCTCACCCATTGAAAGGTGGATTATCAAAATAAATAAAAATGAAGGCATTCGGGCCATTTGAGGTTCTATGTTTTAAATAAAATTATATTAAGTAACTAAATGGTTTAAATTAACCATTAATCAATTATTGTTAACATCAGTCATTAATTATTATGATTTAAATATATATAAACAATTTTATAATGAAATAATCTCTATAAAAGAGGATCAATATTAAAAAAATTAAGCATGAGAGATGATAAAAATATCACCACATCATTAAAATCAAATTTTCACTCAGATGATAAATCAAAAATAATGTTTGTGCATGCTTAAATATATACCTTTTAATAAACGAACTATTGTTTAATAATGTTCAAATGGATATCATGTTCTCTATATAAAATCCAAGGGTACCTTCTAAATCATATCTTTTCTTTCAATCCTACATAATATGATAATCCTAAGTGATAATGTCAGCCAACAAAATTAGGAAATTTCATGCCAGTTCATAATGAAAACACCATCCAAATGAAAACATGGACTTTGTTACCACTATATCTTTACCCATATCCATTAAAACCATTCTTCTTCTAGTATTGATGTGACAGTGACACTTTAGGACCACATCTAGTAGTCTATAGTTTGAAAACTATTTTTAATGGAATATGATATAAAACATGGGTGGAATTTACCTCCTTACTCTCCAAAAATAAAGAAAATAACCATTCAACATCAATTCCACAATATTTGAAAAAACCAAAAATATCACAAGCAATGAATGTTATGTGTAACATCGTGTAAGAATAAAACATTGAGAAATTTACTACCAAAGTACAAAATAAATCCTACAAATAAATAAGCCCTCCAACACTAGATATTCACTATGCCATCAGCTACTACGATCTACCTCGTTCTAATAACCCATTCTGAAATTTTATAAATAACATTATATTGATATAGGGGTTTTCCTCTAAGAATACTCAGAGGGTTCCCTCCATGAATGTTAATATAGAAAAAACATATTAAAGCCTCATACAATAAATAGTGAACTTGGAACATATCCAATCCTAGGTTATCTACCAACCCATATCACCATAATATTTCCATATAAATCGGCATGAAATATATATATAGAGTACACAATGAAAAATATAGGAAATATGTCACCTCATACCTATTTTTTTGGTAATATAGTATCCCATGCTTCCTTATAATTTTTTTGATACATTCTTCCGTTCAAATTCCATTTATGGAAGCCTTGTTTCAGAACAAATAAACATTTACCATTATAACATACAAACACCAATTCCACTACAGTCAATAACCAATAACACGTACACATAACTAAAATATACTAATAAGAAATAAAAATAGAGGAAGATTAATCTGTAACCCATATCACCCACATCTTAGTTAATGGGGTATCACTTTAAGCCTAAAAACTCATATGGACATATAATAGGTTATTAGACTTTGTTGGTGGAGGAAAATTAAAAAAAACCATGAAATTTTTATATAAATATATACAAAAAAACATTTCTAACCTTAGGTTCATTCCTATCCAATCACCTCTTAAACACATCCCATTTTCTACACCAACAATCCAACAAATATACTACAATCACCTCTAGACACAAGAAAAATAATAAACTAACCTCATAATTAAGAAAACAAAACAATTACAAACATTATCCAATTTATATCCGATTTTGAAGCCTCACAATAATTATTTCAACTATAAAAAATCAACTTCAGTATATTTTCATTTTATTTCATAAAATATTACACCTCACTTACCCATTCTAAAAACCCAATTACAATAATTAAAATTTTCTTATAATTAACTAAAAAATTTCTATAAAAATATTTCGACCTAGTAAATAATCCATTATAGCTACTTTTTCCATGTAAATAATACACTCGATTAATTAACATAATCAACACTACATTTAATCACAACATCATAGGCGCATTAAATAAAACACATCAAGAAATTTAACCTTAATACTAGTGCTATCATTTATCAAATCATGAATTTCATTTAATTCCCTATTACATAATTTCAATATAATTCAATTTTTACCTAATGTAACTTTATTCCAACATGTTTATTCATTTTAAAATGAACTATATTAAATATAAACAACAAAATATATATTCTAGTACCACTACTGATCAATTTCAAAGACATATTAAAATACATTCGATAAACATGTTGGAATAAATTATCAGTTCAATTTATATAACTATGTAAATCCCATCCATTTACCCAATGAAAACAAATTCATGATAAATACACATTGATGGTAACTAAAGATATATTTTATAAATCACATTCCTTAATTAATTCCTAGATCATCATATCATCAATGAATGGTGATTGGTTTTCGTACTTCCTCATCCCTATAGTGGATTTATACTAAATATTTGATAAATCACTAGATATAAATCCCCAAATAAACTTATATATAAATTTCTACACAAGATCCTCCAAGGGGAAGGATATAAAATAAGATAATAATTGAAAAAAGAATACATTTGACCTATAATGATGTAATATCATAAATAATGGGGCTCAATACTATATCAAGATCAGTTAAAAATCACCAAAATTGAATATTCTTAAATAAAATAGAGTAAAAGGAAATAAACATTCAAACGAAAGGAAATAAGGAATGTAATTTTTTTAAACTCGAATAAACCAAACTATGTGTTTATTATCTAAACCACAAAATGTTTTTGTGTTAGTAATTTGGGATATGAAAACCATGATTGATAAAATATCCACTATTCATTAAATTCCATGGAAATTTTATTTCTAAATATATTAATTTAACAAAAAATGAAATGATCATAATACCATTAAATTTTTACTCTATTTCAATTTGTGTCTCAAAATATAACTAAAATAGATTAATCTTAAAAACAAACCAATTACAACAATAATAAACAACCATGGTTTTGTTTCTCTAACAGTATATATAGAGACTCCAAGAAACACTAAATCATGCTATGAATAATGGGAATCTAAATCAAACTATTTCTTGGTTGGAAACCCCATTATGTATTATACTCATCATATAAAACAAAAAAACCCCCTTATTCTTCATCTAGAACTACAAAAAATATACATGATGAGACCCATGTCCATGAAATTGTAAAAAACATGATGTAGTGATGAATAAACCAATACATAGTTGTAAATAATGATGAAAAACTAAGATCTAAAACCACTATTCACCTTCAAACTCACATTAATTATCATGAAAACATTAATAGTCTCAAATTATAGGGATCAGGATCCCCAAGATTTTGTATGTGGGATTGGGGTTACTCTTGATATCATTTATAACTGAAATGGGGCCCCAATGGGGTAGGGCGTTAACAAAATAATATATTAACCACCTCTTATATATATCCTTAAACCATGTGTGAATAAGATCTACATCATAAACAAATGATGTATGATATTCATATTTACTATATTTAGTTCAAACATATAATGGTTAGAACATATAGGGGGAATTAGTGGTTTTTTTTCATATGTTTAGAAATTTCTATTTCCTCCAAATCCCAATAGTTGTATCAAATCCAATTTGTTTTACATTTTTTATTTAGGATTCAGTATAAAATTTAAGAACTATATTTATGTAAAAAAATATAGATATATCACTAGTTGGGTTAAAATGTTTTTTTTCATAAAAAATATTAACCATTCATCATGATATCATATAAAAAAATATAAGATACTACCACCAACTAGATATCTATTTCAAATTTTAAAAAATAGTGTATCAAAATTATTTATCATTAAAGAGATTATGTTGTTGGATTTGAAGTAAAATATTTTGTTTTATAATTTTATGGAGATAATTTTGGAGATAACATTGATCATGAATAAAACATGAATAGTATTTTCAATAGATTATGATTAATTAAGTCTGATTCTATTTAACACTATAAATATATAAAAATATCCCTACCCCTATTATATTGTAAAACATTATAGTATAATGTTTTTATACATACACACAACTTAATATTATATAATATCATGAGAAAAATTATGATGATAACCATATCCATGATATTAAATGTTTCAAAATATTATATATTTTATAGAAGATATGAATTAATAATGTATAAATGTTGTTACTATTCACCGATGGTTCTTTTAGGCCAAAAAAATGTGCTTTCAGGCCTTGTATTCAGGCCACTTGACCTTAGGCATTTGGTCTATGTAATGAGTCTCCCTCTACCCAGTCTAAAGAGGTCTTTTCTTTAATAATAAATTGAGTCTTCGGCACCAAACTTTGAAAACAAATCTACAAAATGTTAATAAAATATAAAATAATGAAATATAAAATTTCTTATTTAAAATTATAAAGTGTTTATAATTTATTTATTATTATTTTATGAAATATTAAATATATTTTAATTGTTCATATTTATGTATTACTCTTAAAACCCTACATTGCTGTAAACCATAGACATGTTTTTTTGGATATGATATTGTATTAAATAGGTTCTAAATGGTATTAAAATATATTATTAAATTTAAAATTTTCAAAAGAAATATCAAATATCCATTAGTAAAGGAAAGTGAAAATTTCACATTAATTATAGACTATCATATTTAAATAAATATGATGGAGTTCCAAAAATTCCATATAATTTATAATATGAATAGTAAATATTCAAATATAAATATAAAATGTTCATATTTATAGGTAATTGAATTTATATTAATATATGTCTAAGTTATAGATTGTTTATAATGGAATTAATTATTAATTTTTTATCTCATGTCTAAATATTTTAGTTTTATATTAATTTTTGTGTATTCTTATTTTATTTAATATTAAAAAATTGAAAATGACTATGTCGGGAATAATGAAAATAATTAATTTAAAGAGATTTAACTTATTATTAAAATTTATTTACCATTCTAATTAGAGTTACATTCTAGTTTTTATGTACAATTTAGTTTTCATTAACCATTATTATTATTATTTTATTGTTATGAACTAAATAATAAAAAAGGGATTACTTTTTATTCATATTATATGTTAGATATATGTTGGAATGAATATCTATATTATTTATTGATCTTGGGATAATGGGAAATTAGATTGAGCTATACTAGTATAGGGATAATTGGTTTGTGAAAATAGTGGTTAGCCAATAACTACAAGTCATGCCATACTTTCTCTTGAGTAATATTTTGGATTCATATAATTCTAAACTGTTTCATGGAAGATTTTTATATACCTTATAAATGAGATGATTTTATATGAATATATATGATATCATTTTATTTTGGGGATGAAATAAATTTTATTTTTCATTAAAGCTATTAAAAGATATTATGGTTGTAAAAAATAATTATGTTGAAGATATAAAAAAGAATATTAAAATATTTGATGTATGCATACTTGTGTGGAATGAATTTGATAAGATATTGGGAATAAATTAAGAACTCTTTGAAATACTAATTTTTTGATTCATTATAAATTGTACACTTATCAATACCTCGATAATACTAGTGGAAAAGTATTTCCAAATATATGTAACCCTATATTATCTTATATAAGGCACATTAGGTATGGGTAAACATAAATGGATTATGTACCCATATTAAATTATAATATTTGAGTTACATAAGGTTAGGTGACCATAATTGTATTACATACCCATAATAATGGAGTAAGGATAATTCATATGATGAATTTGGAAATTTGTTTTCCACCAAAACATCTAGGATTCATATATGATGTGGTTTACAAGATTGTCTATAGAGATTGATAAATTGTAACGACCCAAAATTTTATTAATGAAAATTTCTATTGGTCTAATTAAATTTTTTATTCTGTAAAATGGTTATATAAGACATATTTACTTCCTTGGTTTTATGTTTTTGGATTTTAAAAAACCATTAGGAATTGTTATAGTTTCTAATATAGTCGTTGAACAATGATCACATGATTGTTATAAATACAAGGATTTAACAAATCCAATTTACTTAGACAAAATAAGCAATGAACTCATCCAGAAGAGTTTTCCATACGAAGACCATTTTTTAGAGCTTGGAAAGGAGGTAACATTACTAGGATTCTCTCTTGACCAATCCTAAGATGAACTTCAACACGTTATACTTGAATAGAACTGCCTATGGGAGAAGTGAGAGTTAATAGAGATTACCACCCAAATGATGTTATCCAATCCACCCCAAGATTCTATCACCATCACACACCATACCCTTAGGTCTTATGCGGGTGTTATAAGAGGTTATGTAACAACACCCTAGCATTATGATTATGTGCATTATTTTTGTATAGAATAAATAATATACATTCATTTAATTATTGTTACTTTGTAAATGGGTTTTAAAGAACAAATAGTATTTTTAGTAAATATTCAATTAAGAAATATATTTTGATGAATTAATGAAAGTTTAATAAATAATATTTTCATAAAATATTATTATTAAATTACTTTTTATTAAATATAAATGTTTTATATAATTTTTTATGAATACAATTGTAATTTTTATTAAGGTTTTAAAATTGTTTTTTTTAAAACCCATGATTTTTTTATAAATGTCGGTTTTAATTTAAAAAGTAAAAATTCATATATTTAGAAAATTATTATATAAAATAAATATTTTTTTTGATTATGGACTTCAAAATTATCTAACGGTGATTCTCTCATAATTTTTTGAGAATGTCAAATTTTTGGGTAATAAATAATAGGGTTTAATTATATATTGTGTTTTATGACATCATAATGAACCAATAGTGATTTAATAAAATACTGTAAAAGTTATATTCGGCCAATATATGTATTAATTTTAAAATAATGTGATTTTAGATTTGTTTGATTAATTTTATGGTGCCTTAGTGGACCCTCCAAGACTTATAAAATATTTTAACATTTTAAAATGATTTCCTTGAGAGGGTGACTCGCCTCCACAAAAGGAAGACTAATATTTTAGTAAGTTTGGAAATTGGCCTTATAAAATAATTTTTTCCACTCCAATTTGGAAAAAAACCATAGGACGGTTTGTGTTTTTGATTATTTTAATATGTAGTGTCCAAAACCTAAATATTAAAGAATTCCCTCTCATTTCTTATATAAACCCACTCAATATCTCATTCCTCTTCACTCAAACCCTTTGGAGAATTACCAACCTCTTCCATCTTCTCTCTATAAACCTCACAAGGTGCCTCAATATCCATAGAAACCTCTTTTAAGCATCTCTAAAGCCATTGAGATCACACTTCCAAGTAAGGGATTTATTCCTTTCTCATTTTTGTCCAAATGTCATTATGTTAAACCATTTTATCTTCAATTAAAAATGTTGAGGTATGATTTCTCACCTCTCCCATACTTCCCTTCTTATGTTTTGATGATTATATACTTCTTTATCTCTCATTAATTCCTCCCATGTACACCCGTTACCATGCCAAAATTCTGTAAGGGATTTCTCTCTTCTCATTTACATTCAAACAATTATTTTATATTATGCATCTAAATTCCTTTACATTTGTTGGGATATTATGTTCCATGACCCAATTACTATCCATTTCATGTATAAATGATGAGAGACTTCTTTCTATCTCATCAACCAATTTTTACGATTTCTATTTGATGTCGTTATGCGGCTGAAGTTACACCAAATTTTCCATACCAAAATCATCATGTAAGTAAATAGCATACCAATTTCACTATGAAGGGTATTAACCTTTATGCACATGTACTTTTTGATTAAGGACTTACATTTATGTATTCCACATCTCCTGGTCATGGAATAAATTATGATGTTTAATGAATCCATGTTGTATGATCTATGTGGCCGACTTATGAATGAAATGAAATGTTTATAATGGGTGCGCCCTGATTGCGCTCCAATGCATTGGGTAAAGATTTGTATCATGATACGTCATGTGAAATGAGGGTTTAATCATGCTAATTAATGTGCAACAAGGGTTTACTCATGATAATTCAAGTGCAATGAAGGTTTAGTCATGATCCATGTGCAATGAGCCTTGACTCATTCTAAAATCATGTTAAATGTTGTCGCCACATTTCAATGTTATGATAATAATGATATATAATGCCTTTATGTTCAAGTTTCTCTTCTGCTCCATTGATATGCGTATTGCCTAACATGTACTATATTATTCATGTTAGGCCTTGTTTACTCCCTTATTGGACTTTATATCTCACCCATTTCTTATGCATTTCCTCAGGTTATCCCATTCAATGATATGTATGAAGGAATATTGTGTTTTATGTTCTAAGTTGTTATCTAATGTTCCTAATTTCCTAAGACACTAGACCTCTCGATCCTTAGAGTTGTCTTAAGTGAATGTTTATGAAATAAATCATTTTTATTTGTGTAATAAAGAGCATGGTTTTTTATAGTTGGTATTAAAGGATAAGTTTAGATATTTTTGGGATAAAGATTATAAAAAACTAGTGAAAGCCTTATGGATAAGACTAATCCAAATAAAAACATCCCTAGATTTTTGTGAGTATAGAGTAAGTAGTTTCTCAAGAAAATACATCCCTGTCTGGATACAAACAAGTAGAGGTGTCTCTGGAACAGATGTATCTAGGAGTAAAACCAGAAAACACCGCTTTGAGCTAGACTCGAATAAGAACTGGTGATCAAAAACATTCCTTGCTGCACTCTTGGTTATGACACTCCTATGAGATATACTTTGTTAAATTTATAATATTAGTATCAACCATTGTTAAGGGAATAAAAAAATTTCCCTAAGAATATACATTGGGAAATAGATCATGGATAATATAGATTGAAGCCTATAAATTCACAAGTTAAGCAAATAAATGTAATTAACAAGTTATTCCTTTTGTCATTGGATTCCCATTTATGTGTTACCCCAAACTTTACTTTTATTTCCACTAGTAGCCAGTAATAGGAGGACTCGTGCTAACAATCGATGTGAAGATCAATGTGACGAATATTCTAATAGGATTTCAAATCTGATGGGGGCTGGAATCACAAATATTGTCATGATACTCTCTCAATTAACAAATGTTTTTAATAGAAACATCGGTAAATAGGAACGCCCACCCCCCCAATAATCAACAAGCCACAATCGAGAGCTTCATGAGATAAAGGCCTCTTACTTTTAATGGATCATCCGATCCCCCAATCGGCAAACAATGGATCAAATCCATTGAAAAGATCTTCTCCATCCTTAAATTTTTGGAAAAAGAGATGTTTCTTCTGTATGATTATCTTAAGGAGGGTGAAGCTGATCAATGGTGGACATTGATAAAAAATATAAATCCTGAGGAAGAGATATAGGTGTTGGAATGGATAAATTTATGGAAAATATTTTTCGATAAATATTTTCCTCACACCCTCCGAATTAAGATGGAAAGGTACTTCCTTGCCCTCAAGAAAAAAGACAATGAATCCATCAAAGCATATGAGGGAAACTTCTCAAGGCTTGCACAATATGCCTCCGGCTTTGTCGTTACCCCAGAATGCAAGGTTGACTGCTTATTTGGTAAGCTAAAACCTATCCTATGGAATGCCCTAGCAATCTGTGACATTGATAGCTATGAAGAAATTGTATGATGTGCCCAGAAAGTAGAAATGGAGATCAAATAATCTTAGGGGTATCATGGGGTTAAAAAGTAGAAAGTGGACATTAATTCGGGCAGTCCGATGGATAAATCCAACGGTGCTAAGAAATTCCATCACCCCAATTTCAAATGTGCATAGAGAAGCTCCCCATAAATTGCTTGAAAGGGAGGAGGAAATGCTTTAGGTGTGGAAGAGGAGGGAACCTAGCCACTAACTGTTGACAAGAAAAACCCACTATTGTGACAGAGGGGAGGAATGCTCTGTTCGACCCTCAACACATTGTTCATTGCTTTAACTGCAAAGAACCATGACACTCTCCAAATCAGTGCCCTAATCCAAAGGTTTTTTTAGGCAACCAACAACCTCCAAGGTAGAAAGAGGGAGCTTTTTCCATCACTACCACCGAAGAGAACCACAACAATGTTGTGGTGATTGGTACGATTGTTATTAATTCAAGAATAGTGAACATACTTTTTGATTCTAGTTGTACACATTCTTTTATATCCTAAATGTTTAGTTGAACAATTCCAATACCACCACAAATCATGGAAGTAAATATGTCAGTGACAATAAAAAAGGGGGTAATTATTGAATATGATGAATATAACTCCTCACTTTCACAATTTGTGGATTAAAATCCCCGTCGAAACTCTTCATACTCCCTCTGGTGGAATTTGATTCAATTCATGGAATGGATTGGATTTACCTATATAGTGCCAGCTTAAAATACCATGAGATTGAAATCACTCTCTATATGGAGAATCAAACCCTGATTATGTACAAGTGCAAGGAGGATGATGAATCTTATTTAGCACCATCATCTCAATCATGGATATCATTGCCCTATGAGCACTCGTATCTTGTACAGATGATTGAGTCTAAGGAAGCAGTATTTGGTGAAGACATTCCAATTGTGAGGGAATTTGTTGAAGTATTTTCAGAGGAATTGTCTGGTCTTCCTCCTTGAAGAGATGTTGAAATCTCAATTGATTTTATACCTAGGGATTTGAAAATATCCAAGACTTCGTATAGAATGGTTGTTGTGGAGCTTGAGGCGATAAAGAAACAACTACAGGAGAATCTGGATAAAGGGTTTATACACCCAAGTGCTTCACCATGGGGTGCACCGGTCCTCTTTGTCAAGAATAAGGATGGGTCAATGCACCTTTGCATTGATTATCATGAGCTCAACAAAATCAAGATAAAGAACAAGAATCTTATTCCCTGAATTGACAACTTGTTCAATTAACTATGTGGAGAACAATACTTCTCTAAGGTGGATCTTCAGTCAGGATATTACCATGTAAGGGTGAAGAAGGAGGATATCCCCAAGACTTATTTTCGTACAAGATACGAGCACTATGAATTCATAATAATTCCTTTCAAACTCACTAATTCTCCATAAATTTTCATGGATTTGATGAATAGTGTCTTTAGATATAGGTCAAAAAATTTGTGGTAGTCTTTATAGATGATATTATAATATACTCCAAAACCAAGGAGGAGGATTAGGAGCATCTAAGAACTATACTAGAGACCTTACGAAAAGAGAATCTCTATGAAAAGTACATAAAGTGTGAGTTCTAGTAAAAGGAAGTCTTATTCTTGGGACATCTCATCTCAAATAATGGGATATCTGTGGATCCCTCCAAGACAGCTACAATTGAGGGATGGATGAGGCCAACATCTGTGATTGATATATGTATCTTCCTTGGGTTAGCTGGATATTATTGCCAATTTGTGAGAATGTTTTCACGATTTTCAAACTCTTTTACCAAGCAAACTCAGAAGGGAGTCAAGTTTTCTTGGAGCGATGAATGCGAAGAGAGATTCAATGAGTTGAAAAGGAGGATTATCACTATGCCCATGATCACACTACCCACAAGTGGAAAACGTTTTGTGGTATCTAGTGATGCTTCGAGGAATGGCTTGAGTTGCATGTTGATGCCAAATGATAAAATCATTGCCTATTCTTCAAGGAAATTGAAAGTTCATGAGAAAAACTATCCATCACATGATATGGAATTGGCTGTAGTAATATTCACTTTAAAAATTTGTTGATATTACCCTTTTAGGGAGAAGTGTGAAATATATACAGATCATAAAAGCCTCAATTATATATTCAAATAGAAAGAGATGAATAGGCATCAATGAATATAATTAGAGATGATCAAATACTATGAATGCTCAATTAATTACCACCATGGAAAGCAAACAAGGTGGATAATGCTCTAAGCTGAAAGGACCTAGCGATTATATCATTGATGATAATTGAAAAGGATCCAATATTATTTGATTTGATGAAGATGGACATGGGAATCATAAATAAGGGAACATCATCATTCCATTCACAAATTATTGCTCAATAATATCTTTTGGGAAGCTTAAAGGATGCTTAAAAGGATGATGTGGGGATTCAAAAGAAAGTGGAAACTATAAAAAAAGGGAAATCCTCAGATTTCAATGTTAATAAATAAGGAATTGTTAGATTTGGGTCAAGACTATGTGTTCCATCAAATATAGAGTTAAAGAATGAACTTTTTGATGATGCACATAGTTAAAATTTCTCAATTCACCCAGGAAACACAACGATATATCGAGACGTCCGAGAGAATTATTGATGGGATAACATAAAGAAAGAGATTGATGACTATACATCATAGTTCATGATGTGTTAGTAAGTGAAGGATGAGAGGAATAATTCTAAGGGGATGATGTAACCATTACCCATACCAACACAAAAATGGGGAAATATCACCATTGAATTTGTCACCAGACTTCTGAAGACATCCAAAGGAAACAATGTTATCTTGGTTATTGTGTATCATCTTACAAAGACCGCACACTACATTGCAATTCAAGAGGGTTTCTCATTGGATCAACTAGTGCGAATATACACCAGATAAGTGGTAAGGCTTTATAGAGTACCACTATCTATTATATCCGGTTGAGATACAAGATTCACCTCTATGTTCTGGAAGAGTCTTCAACATTCTCTGAATACTAAGCTCAACTTCAACATGACTTATCATCCTCAAACTGATGTCCAATATGAACGGACTATCCAAACACTTGAGGACATGTTGAGAGCATGCTCAATGGACTTTAAAGGAGGATGAGATCAATATCTTCCACATGTTTAGTTCTATTACAATAATAGTTTCCACTCAATCATCCAAATGGATCCTTATGTATCCCTTTAAGAGAAGAGGTGTAGAACATAACCATGTTGGGATGAAGTTAGGGAGCGAAGAATCCTAGATCTAAAAATGGTCGAAGAAATGGTGGAGAAGTTTAAGACCATCCAAAAACACATTAAAGCTACTCAAAGACAATAAAAGAGATATACTGATAATCTTTGATGAGACCTGGATATTTATTTTGGAGACATGGTATTCCTTTGCATATCACTATGGAAGAGATTTATGATATTTGGGAAGAGGGGAAAGCTTAGTCTAAGGTACATCGACCCTTTTGAGATCCTTGATCACATTGGAGTAGTGGCCTGTCAACTAGAACTCCAACCGAACCTATCTAAAGTTCATGATGTGTTTTATGTATCACTCTTTAGGAAGTATATACCTGAACCATTGCACGTACTCAATCTAGAGGTGGTACCATTGGATATTGACCTCTCCTATGAAGAGAAACGGGAGAAAATATTAGATTTTAGGGAAAAAAATCTACGAAATAAGACAATGCCCCTTATCGAGGTGTTGTGGTGAAACCAAAACTTTGAAGAAGAAATGTGGGAATTAGAGGAAGTGATGAAGCAAAGTAACCCTCATCTGTTTTTGTGTTGTAAAAGGAAATTTTGAGGGTGAAATTTTATAAGGGGGAAGATTGTAACGACCCAAAATTTTATTAATGAAAATTACTCTAGATCTGATTAAATGTATCATTATGAAAAATGGTTATATAAGACATATACACTTCCTTGGTTTTATGTTTTTGGATTTTTAAATTCCGTTAAGAATTTCTACAATTGCTAAGATTTCCATTGAACAATGATCAAATGATTAGTGTAAATATAGGGCTTTGACAAATCCGATTTACTTATAAAAAGGAAGCGATTACCTCATCTAGTAGAATTTCTCCATACAAAGACCATTTGTCAGAGCTCAAAAAGAAGGTAGCATCACTGGGTTTTGCTCATGACCAATCCCAAGTTGGCTTTAACACGTTAATCTTGAACAGAATTTCCTATGAGAGAAGTGGAAGTTAATAGAGAATACTAATCGAGTGATGTAATCCGAGCTTCCCTAAGAGTCTATCACCATCACACACCTTACCATTAGTTCAAATGTAGGTGTTATAAGGGTTTATGTAATAAGACCGTAGTAATATTTTTATGTGTATTATTTTTTATAAAATAAATAATATATATGCATTTTATTATTGTCACTTTGTAAATGGGTTTTAAAGCATAAAATGTATTTTTAGATAATATTCAATTAAGAAATCTATGTTGATGAATTAATTTATTTTTTATTTAAATAGTTTTTTTAATAAAATATTATTATTAAATTTCTTTTTTATTAAAAATAAATGATCTTATAATTTTTTATGAATTCAATTGTAATTTTTATTAAGGTTCGAAAGTTGTTTTTTTCAAAACCCTTGAATTTTTAATAAATGTCATTTTTTATTTTAAATTTAAAAATTCAAATATTTAGAAAATTATTTAGATGAAATAATTATCATTTTTGGATTCAAGATGTCGAAATTATCTAACGGTGAATTTTTCATAATTTTCAGAGATAGTCAATTTTTTGGGTAAAAATTGAATGTTTAATTATATAATGTGTTTTATGACATCATAATGACCCAATAGTGATGTAATAGAATAATATAAAATACATATTTGGAAAATATATGTTTTACCTTTAAAATAATGTGATTTTATTTATTTTTTTGATTAATTTTATGGTGCCTTAGTGGACCCTCCAAGACATATAAAATATTTTATATTTTTAAAATGATATCTTTAAGAGTGTGACTCACCTCCACATAAGAAATGCTAATATTTAATTAAGTTCAGAAATTGTCCTTATAAAATAAATTTTTCCACTCCACATTGGATAAAAACATGGGAAAACCCATGGGATGGTTTGTGGTTTTGATTAGTTTAATATGTAGTGTCCAAAACCGAAATAATAAAGAATTCCCCTCCTTTCTTATATAAACCCACTAAATCTCCCATTAATATTCACTAAAAACCTTTGGAGATCGACTAACATCTTCCCTCCTATCTCTATAATCATCCCAAGGTGCCCCAAGCTCCCTATAAGCCTCTCTAAAGCCTCTCCCAAGCCTTTGGAATCACACTTCCAGGTAAGAGATTTCTTCCTTTATCATTTTTGTCCAAATTTATTTATATTGTTATACCCTTTTATTTTCAACTAAAAATTTTGGGTTATGATTTCTCACCTCCCCTATACTTACCTCTTTATTTTTGAATGATTATATACATATTTATCTCTCATTAATGCCTCCCATGTTCACCCTTTTCCATGCGGAAATTCCATAAGGAATGTTTCTATTTTCATTTATATTCAAGAAATTATTTTATATTAGGCATATAAATTCCATTACATATGTTGGTATATTATGTTCAGTGACCCTATTACTTTTAATTTCATGTATAAATTATGATATACCTCTTTCACTCTTATCAGCCCATTTTAACGATTTCTATTTGACGTCGTTATGCTGTCGAAGTTACACCAAAATTTCCATACCAAAATCATCGTGTAAGTGAATACCATACCCATTTCTCTATCAAGGGTATTCACCTTTATTCACATGTACATTTTGATTTATGAATTACATTTATGTATTCTACATATGTTGTTTGTGGAATAAATTATGATTTTTAATGAATCCATGTTGTATTGTCTATGTGGTACACTTATGCATGAAATAAAATGTTTATAAAGGATGCACCCTGATAGTGCTCCAATTCATTTGAATAAGATTTGTATCATGATACATCAAGTGAAATGAGGGTTTAATCATGCTAATTCAAGTGAAATTAGGGTTTAATCATGATAATTCATGACCAATGAGTGTTTACACAAGCTCTATGTGCAATGATCCTTGTCTCATTCTAATATAATGGTAAATGTTTTTTCCCCATTTCCATGTTATGATAATCATGCTATATCATGTTCATTTTTATCTTGTTCTCCATTAATATGCCTATTGGAAAAAACATACTATATTCTTCATGTTATGCCTTGTTTATTCCCTTACTAGGCTTTATAGCTCACCATTCTCTTATGCATGTCTTTAGGTTATCTCACGCAATGCTAAGAACGAAGAAATGTTGAGATCATGTAAAAGAATTTTTCAATAAAGATGTTGTGTTTTATGTTCTAAGTTGTTATGTAATGTTCCCAATTTCACGAGACACTAGACCTATGAATCCTAAGAGTTGTCTTAAGTGCAATTTAATGTAATAAGTCATGTTTATGTGTGTAATAAAGAGCAAGGTTGTTATATAAATGCTAAGATAAATTATAAATTATCTAAATACATAGTAAAATATGGATCATGAACCATTTATAGATATAATGTACTATGTCAATTTCATGTGTGAATATTTAAAAAAATACTTATTATATACACATAAAATATTATTTTCATATAATAATTTATTTTGTTGTAGATAAATTGTGTCATCAATAATCATAATTGTGAGATTACTACAACAAAAAAGATTAGTTTTGTATAATAAATTTCATACTCCTATAAAATAATGATAATTACACTAAATAATAGAGACAAAATTTTATTTAGGATCAACCCTTTCCTTAAATTCAAATTGATAAATCTATTCAATAAAAGATCTTGATGACTAAAATAATTATTATGAAGGATTTGATGTGTTTTTACACTATCATGTTTCTTTCTATTATACTAAATTTATTGAATTTATAAGAGAATACAGGAACCTGAAATTTAAAGATACTTTAATAGGTGATATCTAGATTAGGAAAGGAATTATTTCTTTGGTGTTTCAGGACAATTTTTTATGTAGAACCTATTAAAATTAAATTTATTTCATATGCATATGATCAGTATAATTGGGTATGTGAATGAATTAGAGAGGATGGGGTTTCCATTTAGGAAATAATTGGTAATGGATTTAATTATAAAATATTTACCATAATGGTTCAATAATTTTTGTATAAAAAATATGAATTTAGTTTAAAAAATACTTACAAGTTCTCTCTACTATGTTTCATGTATCTTTATAGGGCATAAAACGTCAATGATTATCTGTGGTGATGATAGTACAAAATATTAATAGTAAATTTTTTATAAAAATAAATAATATAGATATGAGTGGACTTGATAATATTTCTTTGTCGTTGAAACATAAGGAATATATTAAGAATAAAGGATAATGTTACTATTATGGAATGGTTGGAAATAAATAAGAAATTAAATATTATATACATATTCTAAATTTTTAAAAGAGTTGAAATATAGATGGATTTATGGAGGATGCTAGGATTTAATAGCCACAGTGAAAGAAACATTTGTTTCTTCAAGTTAAGATACATTGTACAAATTTTAAGGATAAATTTTAAGGGAATACTTTTCCTATTATCTATTATTTATTAAGAGAAGTAAATATAATTTAATATAAATGGTTTCTGAAATGTAATAATATTTTATGGGAATGCAATGTTCTTTTTCTTTCTTATTATATATTATATAATTAAATAGAATATATTTTTTAGAATAATGGTTTATGATATAAGTCCCAAGACACCCATAGAGGGGTTGATTTTAGGGGTTATCCAAATTAAAAAAATTCTTTAGAAACTATGAGACCTAATTGGATGATTTTCCCTTGTTAAAAGTAACACATTTAATATACCATTTACATCGTTTTTGCTCACACTGAATATCATGCAAAAATGTGGGATGTTAAGGTCACAAAGTTTTTTTTGATATTTTACATAGCACCCCAAACATGGATATATCCATTGAACATAAACATGATGATGTATTTCTGTACCAAAATCCACTATAAAAAAGTTTTTAAGTTGTTACAATATTATGTTGTGGTAACTCCATTCCATGGTGTGTTGTCTTTACAAGGATTTTGTGATTTCTCACTTCCCACCCAAGGTTCACTCACTTTGTTTCCTTAATCTTGAACTAATATAAGTAAATTCATTGCATTATAAAATTTTTATTCTCATTAAGATAATTATAAAATAAATATTATTTATTCATTATCTACCCTAGATTTTATTTTCAAAAAGAAGCCAACACATTTTTATCCTCTTCTCTGAAAAAAATATGGCCAACTTATAAATGAGAGAGTTAAGTTGGTTTCTTATAAACAATCTTAATAGTAATGAAAACCCCTGAAAATAAAGAATAATTCTAGGAATAAAATTTATTTTTCACTAATCTGTCCTCTTCAATTAGCCAGATACAAATAAATGATGTTCTTTAAGTCTCAATCACTTTTTCTCAAATTTACCAAATCTATCAGTCATTCTCTGCTATTATATTTTCTTCTCTAAAAAATAGATTTTTTAGTCATTTTCTTTATTCTATATAATTTCTATATATTTTTGTATATCTATCCAAATTCCAAGCCATTCTATCAATGAATATGATCAATTGTACACATCAAATTCTTCAGCAACATGCCACACATATCTTATGATTAGAAATGATTAAATATTCCTTGATTAGAATAGTATATCTCTGAAAAATAAAAGTATATATCTCATATACAAATTCAAATTATATATATTTTTAAAATAATTATTCACTAGGGATTGTTCATTATTTCCCCATGGCTTGGTGAAATCCAATCATTATCTGGAACTATAAAGACAAAGTATTCCTCATCTACACATATTGATAAATTCAACCATTCTAAACATTAATATTTTCCTTATCATGAACCATTATGTTGTGTCATACTCCCAAAAACAAAATATGAAATGTCTTCCCAAACCACTGAGCTCTAGGACTTCCTCCTGAACTTACATTTTCATGTCTATTTCAATATAAAAATCATAATGAAAATTCCTTTCTTTATGGCATGCAGGATATCCAAATCCATTTTTTCCATCATACATTGAAAACCAAAAATTATTATCACAACACCCTTTCCAGCATCTCGAAGAAATATAGATATTTTCCAACGCACAATAACATGTATTGGGGTGTTTTGATATCTATTTTTTTTTTCATTTCATTTGTGAGGAACATGGTCAAGTTTTCTACTCAAATTTCCTTACACATGTTTTTTCAACCTCCTCTTTCCAACACCATGACCTATATTAATTTATAGTGGAAAATTAACAACCTATTTTTATCTCCACTAAACCTTTTTCAATAAAATATATCAACATCCCATGACTAACATAAAATTATCAGTCTATATTGACTCTATACACTCCAACACACCATCAACCACAATTATTTACTAATTTTACACTAGATAACAACAGGGACATCAACATTCATGATGTGGTTAACTTAATCATCTCTAAATGTCCTATATTTATCTATAAATTATTCCATACAAGATATTGGTTCTATAAACACCTTAACAAGTGATCTTTGAAATTATCTAGCATATATAACATATAACCAATAAATATTTATTATCAATAAATCTTATTATCTTCACTTATTCAATATTATTTATTATACTACCATAATAAGACACTAACACCTTCCCTTTTCCAAATACTCTATCTAGTCAAGATAATGACTCCAGTACTTGCTCACATAATCTCTAAATTCAAACGATTAATTCCATGATTATCGCTATACACCAATTTCATATTAAAAATTAATACTCCTTCCATTGCTACAATATCAAACTTTTTAAAACATGTATCCTTTTTGGTTTCTACTCTTCCCCTTTATATATCGTTTAAATTATTACAAAATAATTTTTACACCCCACCTCTCATCACAACCTCCTTTAATTAAAAAATAATACAACATTACTTGAAAATAAATCAAATACACAACCCCTAATTGTTATATTTTTCTCTTTATATTTTTTCAGTTCTTCTGTAAATATATCTCTATAAGTTAACTCAAAATACAAAAATTTAATTTTTGAATTTATGATACATTCCTTTGTTGAACTTTATGAAAAATAAAAATGGTTCCTTTGACCAAATTTTCCTTTTTTCCAATTTTTCAACTCCATAAAGGATTTAATAAATATAATATTCATCACCACTTTTATATGAAGACTAAATTTTGAGAGTCTGAACTCCCCTTTTGATATGTATCTCATTCACTACCTTTTTTCATTTATAATATTTTTTCCCTCCTAAAAACATCAAGGCCCTTTAACCCATTTGTAGACCTTATTTATATTTTCTTCACACTACTTTAAATATTTTAAAATGTTCATTTAATTCTCAAAATATCTTCTAATTATTGAAACATTTATAATTATTTTTAGTGAGTGAATATAAAAATTTAAAAATAGTCAATAAAAAATCTTCTATGCTTACTGAGCTAGAACTCAGTGTTTGTAACAATATTTTAAAATAAAAAAATTAATTTTATCAGTTATACTCAATTAATCCCATCAATATATACACATTTATCTTTGACTTTCTTTAATTATATACCTAGGATAAATCACCCATTCAAAAGATCATCATTTAATAAAATATAAATTCAAAAATATTAGGGAGATGTAACATTATTCTGATACCATATGTTGAAACAATTTCTCCTCTTCCTCAAAAGGATGCACACTTTTTTCATGTGAGGCCAATCAGACTCTGAGAAATTGGTAAAAATTTATCCAAAATGAATTTTACTATTTCAATGATTATAATGAGTCAAGAAAGAAATTCATATATATGGTTTTCTCTATTTCCTCATAGTAGTATTAGTGATACTGAATAGGTATGATTTTGATTCTCCACTTCAATAGCCATTAACAGTACTTCATTTTTATTTATCATTGTAAATATTTTTCTACTGTTTATCATTCTTTATTCTATGGGGGTATATTCCTTCTTTATTCTATATATGTATTTTCATAACTTCTACGATAGATACTATAATGCCCCACTATTGGTACATGTTGAATTCAAGTGATACAAGGTCTAAAATGAGTTACCTAATTCGGATCTATGAATGTTAAATATTGTAATTCATCCAGGTAGATGGCTCGTCATATTTTGTATAAAACTAGCTTGATTATTCAATGAGTTAATACCATCTCCACGTTAATTGGTCTAATATTCAATGTCCCCTGATCTGGAACTCTCTCACGTGGAAGAATCAGGTTGGTTACGATACCTCAAATGTGCCCCCACGTATACCAATGGATTCCAACTAGATGTGGGAGTTTGATATGTATAGTGGTGAGTCTATACCCCATATTATAGAGATACAATACATATAAAATTACAAACATAAAGAAATATCATAGTAAAGGAATAATGTAAAATAATAAAACATACAATTAAGAAATAAAAGGAGGAACCAAATAATCCAATAAAAATGAACCATGTAATGACATGCTGAGATGTATATAATTTTAAAATTGATGTAATAAATATAAAAATATCAATTGGAAAAAATAACACAAAATACCTGAGCCCTAAACCCCGATTCAATCCCATCTCTAAACTCCATCCCATCCAGAGAACAACAATCAGCAACAAAGTCCCTTTCCATTATCCAAACATGCATCCATGTAAACTATTTAGTACAAAATATTGGCCTGAATAGGGTGAGTAAAAATAAATTTCTCAACACCACCGTGTCTAAAAAACCATCCATATAATAAATGTATAGAATAAAGTGATAACAAGTGTATTAATTAATGAATTAATACAATACATAAATAAACTGTCTTCAGCTATATTCCATAATGTCTCTGAGCATATAACACAACCATGCCAACCAATAACCATATATCCATGGAAAAATCACACATGTGAGGGAAAATCATTCTATATAATCATTTCATCCTGGGAATGGGTGGATCTCATTCAATATAATCATTACATAATGATACTGGGCATAACTCACTCAATATAGGCATTAAAGCATGGAACAGGGCATAGCCCACTCAATATAAGCAATACATAATGGGATTGGTCTGACCCCACTCATTATAAGAATTATAGAATGAGACAAGGCTGATCCCACTCAATAAAAACATTACATCATTTTAACACAACAAACCACAATAGAAAGGATATCACAATATCACATCACAAGCCTCAATGGTTAATTATGAAAATTACCATTTATCTTTTTATTACATACTCATTTATTTTACAAATGATCATAGTCACATCAATAAGTAATAATACATTACCCTTGGATTCTATATCAAGCAATCAACTAAGGTCTCATGAAATTTTAAACATAAATTAAGTCATTTTACAATTTTTTATAAATCAAGGGTTCACTAACCTAATGGGTAGCCATAAGCCATGCTACATAAATAATTGAATCCAAATGGATCCAACCCAAATTCCAGTTCATCATTTAATTAATTAATGTACACTTTATATTGGTTAAATCACAATATTGAACATACATGAAAATTAAGCAGACTATAAGGTTTCGTTTTAGACCTCCTACCATTATCTAACGATCAGTGAAACACCTTCAACAGAAAATGCCAATAAGGATGGAGTAAAAAATCGAAAGAAGAAACTAGGTCAGCCAAGGTCAAGATCAAACCCAAAAAACTACCGTCAAAATATTTACACTGAAACAACAATGAATGATAGAATAAAAGGTAAAACCTATAAAAAAATCACTATGTATCATATGTGAAATCAAGACATCGAGAATGGAATGGGAGCCTCCAAAATAGCATGGAAATCATCCTAGGTCCAAGAGAGGGATGATTTAGTAAATTAATAATGAAAACCACATGTACTTCCCTACTTATAAACATTGGTCATGAAGAATTCATGACGTGTAACCCTTTTATGTTGTGTATTTCTCAATTAATGATATACGCCAAAAGAAAAATTGACTACTTTTATTATTTAACATGCCTGAACATTAAATAAAATGTAATTAAAATTCATCATGTGTATTCTCTTCACATAATGATCCACTTAACGGCTTGAAACTATTCACAACAAGTGTTTGGAAACCTTTACAGATCATGTACTACATGTACATGGTGTGTAAATGCTTTGCATATACTTTTCAACCATGTTCCCACATAAGGATCTAAACCACCTTTGAATACTTGTAAACCATGGAAAACCCTCATAAACCCATATTAGAAAGTTTATACCTGGACACCATTAATTAAAATAAACATACATCTATATGATTTAGATCATTTTCCCCAATTAAGGTTCTCCACCTCAGAATAAGACTCGACCACCAAGATCTAATGAAAAACTCAAGGAGGGACGTACCTAGACATAGATGGGATCTTACAACCTCCCCACCATATAAAAACTAATCCAAAAAGTACTATAATAATCACTATGGGGTCTTGATGAAACATTCTGGCCATTATGTTAGCATATCAAACTCCATCACCCAGGTCCCCTCTAGAAAACGCCCATGCTACCACTGCACTCATACTAGAAGAATAGTCAGGCCCCATAGATACTTCTCACTATGTCCCACAATTAGTGTCATATTCTCCTCACATGAAGTATTATCCTAAAGATCAGTGTCTAGGAAATATACCACATGAAAATTTTCTGGATAATATCTCTGAATCAATGACACATGAAACATGTCATGCATTGAACTATAGTACTATGGAATGTCTAATCGATCCACCATTGGAATGACCCTATCCACTATCTCAAAATCCCAATAATCATGGGTTCTATCATTCCATATTTCCTAATATTTATGTTCACAAACCTATGATCCATTTGAAGTAAAACTCAAAGACCAACCTTGATCTCCTAATGTCATCTATGATCGTTAACAAAATATTTATACCTACTCTGAGTGGTCACAAATCACCTTTTAATCACCTAAACTTGATCAGATTTATTCTGCACAATACTAGGTCCAACAAGTTCTGACTCAACTACTTCTATCCCAAAACAATCGGTAAATGACATGGAATACCATACAAGGCCTTGAAAGTATTCATCTATATTGATTCATGAAAATTTTTATTATATAAAAAATAAAAAATGTTCTATATAATCCTCCCATGAACCACTAAAATATAAAAAACATTCTCATTCAATATCCTCTAGAATCTTAATAGTTTTCTCATATTTACCGTTAGTCTATCCATTATAGGTTGTACAGAAAAGAACCTGTAATCCCATACCCTTATGAAGACCCTTCAAGAACCATTATGTGAAATGAGGACCTTTATTAAAAATGATACTCTTTAGAACACCATGAAACTAAACTATCTATTATATGTAGATACTTCCCAAATAATCAACTATGAAGGTCTCCCTAATAGGAAAATGTTTGGATATATTCGTTATTCGATCCACGATCACCCATACTACATAATTCTTATGGAGTATCCTAGGTATTCTTATCACAAAATCCATAGTGATATCATCTCATTTCAACCCATATAGCCTCTAATGCCCGACTTTCAACTACTGATAGGTGAAATATCTCACCGAAAATCTCATTATCTCCATCTTCATTTCTGACCAATACTACTATATACGAATATCAAAAATATATCCTTTTCAAACTAAGATGTACCATCCATATAGAAGCATGAAATTCATTCATCATATCTTCACGTAGGCCTATAGTAACCCATACTCAGCCATGAAAAAGATTAAAATTACCACTGCCAAGAGACCTTCAGATGGTGTCTCCCCAACATATAAGTTGTCTCTCATGACTAATACCTTAGGATCAGATAAATTATCTACCCTGATCTTATCCAAAAGAATAGGTATAATGTATATCAAAGTTAGATATACTCATCCCTGAGATTCCTTAATATCTAGATACATGTCTATGAAGAGATCCATAATACTCCACTCCTCACAATACTCCCACACTACCTATGTTTGCATCTTGTAGCTTAAATAATTTTTAAAGGCATTTCTCTTTATTGATGTATAAACGAACTTGATGTTAAAAGGATATATATACTTGACCCACGTCCTATGTTAGAGGTTTATGTCCAACTAAGAAAATATGTAGATGATGCTCTTGTGATCTATTTATACCACAAACATATCACCCACAAGATAATGCCTTAAGTAAATTAGGGTGTGTACCACTACTGCTAACTCTAGATTATGTGCAGGATAAATCCTCTTATGCTGTATTAGATGTTTGGAACCCTTAGAAACCACTCAATCCTTCTGCATTAGAATCACCATGTGTCTAACTCAAGATGAATCACAATACATGGTATAATCTTTACTTAATTTAGGTAAATTAAGGATAGTTGTTGAGGTCATACTTTCCTTAAACTCTTTAAAACCCCTCTCTCAAGAATCTAACTAAAAGGACTTCTCTATTCTTGTTCATCCCGAATATCAGTACTTCCAGATGGGATAAGTCTTGGATAAACTGCCAATAATAACCAAATAATACTAGAAAACTCCAAATTCTGAAGACATAGTTGGGACTCTATAAATATACCATGATAGAAAATTTCTATGGGTCCACTGAAACACCTACATATTATATGACATGGCCCAAGAGTTGTACATTATCAATCAATAAACTATATTTTGTTATCTTGGAAAACATTTGATGATCTCTTAATATACTCAAGATAATGTCATGATGTTGGGCATGAGTTTCTATTGACAGAGATTACACTAAGATGTCCTTAACTAAAACCACCAAAATCTAGTCTTGAAAAGGATGAAATATATGATTCAACATGGCTAAGAATACCACCAATGTGTTTTTCAACCCAAATGGAATCACTACGAATTCATATAATCCACACCTTCTCTTAAAAGCAGTCTGAGGTTTTTCCAATGTTATCAACCACAAGTGGTGGTATCTAGATCTCAAATAGATATTGGAGAAGATATTAGAACCTGTAAACTAATTGAAGATATTGGTGATTCATGGAAGATGATACTAATTATTAACCATCATCTGGTTTAATCTATGACAATCTACATATAATCCAAACATACCACCAGTATTCTTGGAAAAAAATAACTAGAGAACCCCATAGAGATGTACTATGTCAGTTGAAACTTTTATCTTCTAGATCTTACAACTAAACTATCAAATCATGAAGCTCTACCAGTGCCATTCTATAAGGCAAGATAGAAATTAGATCTGGTAATGAAACCAACTCGATCATGAACTCGATCTCCCACTCAAGCGATAAACTATATAAATCATCAAGAAATACATCCTAAAAATTATCTACCACTAGAGGGAAAAAATCCCAATTCATTCAAAAATTATCTAGAACAAGTCTTACTACCTGATCAGTGAGATAATCCAATCTACGCTAAATTGGAGATGCCTGACTAGCCTAAAGATACCACTCACCCTTCTGAGAATTGATTCCCCCTTATAGAAAAAGAATGTTAAATATCCTTTGGTAATTGTCAATATGATCCTATTATAGGAATAAGAAACACATACAATGAATCAACTCAAAACATATCATTTCAAGCACAAATGGTTCCCAAAATAAATGGCGACAACCCGTTTATAGAGAACTTTCTTTGAAATTTTTGATATTAAATGATCTGACTCACAAGAGTGTGTCTATGTTCAAAGTACCATCCAATATTTACACAAATAAGCCCAAACCATTTTCAAAAAGAGTAGATAAAAATGAATGTGATTCTCATGTGTCAAACAAAACTAAAGTAATGGTAGATGATACAAGAATTGTATCTCTAATGGTATAAGTTATTGTGTCCACAATAGCCGAATTCTTCAAAATAATGTGAATATGACTTTCCTCTCTAACATGGGCTCTAGTTTGACTCCCTTGATCTATTATTTATTCTTGGTACTGTCGTTCTAGAAATAGGGTACCACATCCCCTACCTCATCCTAAATATCTTGTGGAACTCCAACTACCTGACTAATGAGGATTAGTTGAGTCCTTTCTATACTCGGATACCTATACTAATCCCATGACACTACTCTTTTTTGGCATGTCCCAACAAAACCTTGGTTGGTGGCACATCCTGTCACAAGCATGACACTCCGGGTAACAGACACTTAGGCCACTTGTGGCTCAACTCTCTACTCTAAAATTACTACAAAAAAACACTATTATAAGATTGATACCCACTACCCTAATTATTATCTCTATTCTTTCCTTGGGGAAAACTATCATAGAGGATATTATTACCACCAGAAGAAAAGTATCTAGTTCACTCCACTGAAATAACCAAGCCACTTCTTGGGGCCTATCTCAAATTCCCTTCCATTATGAGTTTCTAATTCATCACATCAGAAAATATAATTAGATGAAAGATGTTCACCTAGGACCTAATCTCATAGTCAATCCCATTCTAAAAATTCCCCACCCTGGATATCTCATCAGCTGATGAAGAAGGTTTTTAGATATATTGGTTAGTTAAAGGTTCAGATAGTCCATCAATGATATGACCTCCTATGTCAAATATATGAACATGAAATCCATTTCATCCCTTAACATATTTTAATAGAAGTGTATCAATAAATTCTCCACAAAATCTGTACAAGATAACTCCTCTTCTTTCCTTGAATTGTCTATAATTTCCCAGAAATTCTGGGAAGTTTCATGGATCATACATGCATTAAGATTCACCCACCTATCTATGGGTGTACCAGGATGCTTGAAGATCATCTGGACCAACTCAATCCATAACTCTTCTACATAGGGGTCTCCCTCCCCGGTTGACATATGTGGATGATGCACTTCGAAATATCTCATCAAATCATAAATCAAAGTTATGGTGAAAAGAGACTCACTTAACCTCAATTTCATAACCCTCAGGAAGATTCCATGAAGCTAAATATCAAGCTGATCTTCATGAGCTATAGGAATATCTAGAATAGCTTTGTTAAGAGTGTTCTTACTTCCACTATCCTAAACCCTAACATGAAGATGAGAATGAGGCATTTTCTCTAAAAGTAAAACACACTCCTTAGAAAACTAGATGTAACAGTAAGGTAAAACTAAACATGTGACATAAAAAAAGATCCACTACTCATAGTCTCACAAAACATGGAATATAATTTTTTAGAATGACATATTAGTTATTTTTTTTCAGTTATCCTAAATAAAATGTATATCATTTCCTAGTTTGTACTAAAAATTATATATCATATATAATAAATATGTTCCAATAATAAACAATGCATGTCAATATATATCCCCATGTCCATATCTTACTACATGTATACCCATATCATACCATATCATTTCATGAGTATAAATCTAACAAAAATTTCCCTCAAACAACATGTGAATCACCCAAGGTGAAATAACCTCAACGGTAAAAACTGAATATCATAATAACAATCTTATCCCTCGACACTTAGATTTACCCCCGACATGGGTTAAATACTCTCATGTACAATATTATTACTAAGTCCTAACACATCTTACTATCATTTCTACCTTTCCAAAATAGTAAATCAACATAAAATAAAAAAACGATGCTCTAACAACACTTTGTAAGCTCCCTTGATTCAGTACTCTCTCACCTGGCCAAATCGGGTTGTTATGAGACCTCAACTATGTCTCCTCATACAGTAATGGGTACAGACTAGTAACGGGGGTGTGATATGTATAGTGGGGAGACTATACCACATGTTATAGAGATACAATACAACAGAAATAAACAATAAAAATAAATATCATAGAAATTGAACAAATCATAACTATAAAACATACAACAGAGAAAATAAAGGAGGAACCAAATAATTAAATCATAATAAGCTATATAATGATAGGTTGAGATGTAACAAAATGTCAAACTGAATGAAATAAAAATAAAAGAATCATATGACACAAAACACTCAAAAGACTCTGGTCCCAAACCTCAAGTTGGTCTCTTCTATAAACTCTGACCCATCCAGAAAACCATAAGGTGAAACAAGGTCACATTCCCATGTACAAACATGCACTTACTAAATATTTTTGTGTAATAAATGGAAACCTGAATATGGTATGTGTAAAACTCAATAGGTCAACACCACCATGTCTAGAAAAAACTATAGTTATAATAATTTTATGAAATAAAGAAATAATAACATAATATATAAATCAAACTCTTTCAATACTATGCAGAAATTTTTCTGAACATGTAACATAACCATTCCAACCAATAACCATATATTTGTTAAAAATTATGAAAATATGGTTCAAGCCCACTACAGAAGCATTTCAGAAATGGATTGGGTAGATCCTTCTCAATATAAACATTGCAGCATGGGACTGGGTTGACCCCACACAAAATAAGAATTACCACATGGTAATGGGAATATCTATCTCAATATAATAATTATAGAATGGGGTTGGGGTGATCCTTCTTAATATAAACATTACAACATGGTACTAGGCTAATCCCACTCATTATAAGCAATACAGCATGGGACTGGGCCAAGCCCACTCAATATAAGCATCACAACATGGGACTGGGTTGAGCCTACTCAATATAAGCATTAAATTACTTTAACATAATAATTCACTATAGGAAGGAAATAACAATATCATGTCACAAAAATTAATGGTTATTTATGTAAATTACTATTTCTAGTTATATTAAATACTGATTTATATCCCAAATGGTCTTATTCACATCAATGAGAAATAATCTGCCACCCAGGTGTTCTATATCAAGAAATTACCTAAGGTCTTAGGTCATGATAAACACACCTTAATCCATTAGAAATTTTATTATCAATCAAGGGTTCTCTCACACAAAAGTTAGTCATAAGAAAGGTCTCATAAATAATTGAATCCAAAGGGATCCGACCCAAATTTTAATTCATCATTTAATTAATCAATGTGCACATTATTTTGGCACAATATTAATATTTCACATAATGGAAAATTAATTAGACCATGGGTTAGGTTTTAAACCACCTACCTTTATCTGAAGATCAATAAAATGATTCCAAACACAAATTCCAATAAGGAAGAAGTTTTAAAAGATCGCAAGAAGAACCTAGATCTTCACATGTTAAGATAAATCCCGATAAAACACATGGAGAATATATTTAAATTGGTATGTCAAGAAATAATGGAAGAGAAGGGAAAAACTAAGGAAAATAACTCATCGAGTATCGAATGTGTCATTATGATATCTAAAATAGAATAGGAGACTCAAAAATTTCATGAAAATCATCCTAGGTATGAAAGGAAGATACTACACCAAATGAATAATGAAAATCATATATTCTACCCTAATTAAAACTGTCAGTCCCTAGGAATATAGGGCATGTAACCCATTCATGATGTTTATTTCTTAATTAATGAAATACATTGAGAAATGTGTCACCACCATTTATTATTTAACTTGACAGAATATTACACGGTGTGTAATGCCGATTCAAGGTGTGTATTATTTTCATGCCATGAACCACTTTATAGCTTGTAACTATTAACGAGATGTGTCTAGCAATGTTTACCCACAGTTTAATACATTTACAAAGAGTGTCAATGTTCTGCAACAAATTATCATCTAAGTATATACATAAGGATCTGAACCATAACCAAAACCTGTTAAACTATGGAAACCCCACATAAACATATTTTAAAATGTTTATAACTAGATTCCATTAATGAAAATAAACATACATCCCTAAAAATTAGGTTATTTTCCACAATAAAAGATCTTCATCTCCAAAAAGGGCTCGGCCACCAACATTCAATGAAAAACTCAAAGAAGTATGAACATGGAAAAATATGGGATCTTACATAATCCACTAGTTTCTGGTCTATCTCAATAAATCTAACAATAATTCATGGACCACCCAAACTTGTTTTACTCCTCTAAAATTTCACAATTTAGCAGTACTTCCACTACCATCAACATTTTCAAGTATATTTTCTTCTTTATTTTCCTCTTTTACATCATATTATTTCTTTGGGTTAATATCTAGTTCGGGTATTTCTTTGATAGAAGAAACATTATAAACTCACTACTTTTACCTGTATCCTTATCATCTTCTTTGCATCCATATTATTCATAGATTAGTGAATATTAAACTTATCTTACTCACCACCAAACCTTACAAGTAGACATCCAATTTCGGCATCAATAAAGGATATCATTTTATCCAATAATGGTCTCCCAAATATGAGGTGTTTCTTTTCTTTTTCCATATACAACACTAGGAGGTCCACTAAAAAGTAAAATTTATCCACTTTTATTATATTATCTTTAGGCATACATCATGGATGTCTCATCATATTTTCCAAAAATTAGGTATAAACTATAGTAGGCTTCATCTCCTCAAATACAATATATTTTAACGTTTAGTTTGGAAGGATGTTCACACTCATTCATATATCACAAAAAGCATCTTCAAACTCATTAGACCCAATTTTGATAGGAATGGAAAAGCAAAGTAGGTCATGTTTCTTCTCTGGTAGACTCCTTAACACCATTGCTGAATATTGCTTTATTATTTTAATTAAGACCAATTCCACAAGTTTCACCTTATTTAAAACTAGATCTTTTATAAATTTCATTATTGTGTGCATGTTCTCTATAGTTTTAGAAAATTGAATATTAATATGTAATTTTGTAAATATCTTTAGAATCATTCATTTAGTTTCTTCAAATTTAACGAATGAAAATCTACCTAGAAAAGGTACCGATGGTCTATAGGGTGCCTAGTCTTATAATTTATATTATTTATTGTCTTTTTTATACTTTTCATTCTCATTTCCCTTCATTTTTTAATATATTTCTTCCTCCTTTTCAGCTAGATCCTCTTACTTTTTTTTTATATTTTCAGTTTATCCTTCATATTTTAACTACATCTCAAGGGGTATTCCATTAATTCTACAAATTGATCGATTTACTTGTCCCTTGAAAATACTCCTCATGGCCCCTACTTCAACTGGTTAAAAAAATTTTCATACATCAAACTCTATATCTATCATGGTAATAATTTGGTCTTTTGTATCATCCCCAATGGTTGTTGTCTTGTAGGAATCCATTATTGAAAATTATTTTGATAATTATATTAAAAATAATGATCATCATCCGCTTACAAACACTGGTGTTAGTGTAAGGTCATCATTATATCTAAATTATTTTTGAATACATTTATTTGTATAACCATCCATCTATTTTTATCACCCATGTGGACTCCTCACTTTTATATTTATTCTATTTTCCATTGAAAACTATTTATTTTCATGTCATCTAAAAATTTATATCTCTCCTTTGGTGAAATATTAATCACCTATCCTCTAGAAGTAGTATGAACTATAAAATATTAACCTGATAAATACCCTTATAGAATGTTTTTATTAAAAACCACATCTTTATCCTATGATGGGGACATGTCCTAATCAGGTATTTAGACCTCTAACATGCACTATGAAGTGATTAATTGGTAAATTAATTGAAATTTATTATGTTAACATGAATATTCAATAATTATATGGGATTAAAGAAATTAGTTATGTATTTTCTTACCAAGTCATCCTAAGTAGTGATTGAGTGTGAAGGAAGTCTTTGGATCCAGTTGATAGCAATATATTTTAAGGAGAATTGTAATAATTCAAGACTAATAGCATCTCTAGATATGTTATTGAATTGGAATATATCACATGGCCTGAGGATACATCCCATATGATTTTTTGGGTCTTTATATTATATATTAGTGAATTTTATTGAGTTTGAAATCATTTTTCAATCATCATACTTATTTATAAGTGGGTTACATTGATCAGTGGAAAGATAGTGCTCAATTGGACTGTCATGCTTGAAGGTTTTCCATATTCAATTATAGTTCACATCCCCAGATCTATCTCTCACTCCACTTTATTAGATTATTGTTCTCTTTGTTCCACTCAATCCATGACTTCTTCCTTGATTTTCTTATATTACCTCATGATTTTCTCCAACTGAGAATCTTAGTTGAATATAAATTATTTTCCTTTCCCCCATGTTGAAAAATCATGTATCAATAGTCTATCTGAAACATTATAGCACAAAAAACAAGTGTAAAGTAAAAAAATAAATATAGAATCCTAATTATTATAAAGACCTTAAGCATTCATCCCTATAAATGGTGCTAAAAACATAACTTATGATGAGGCATCATTAATTATTGTAGGTAATATAGTTTAGAAAATAAAAACTCAAATGAAAAAAAACTAATAACTAACTAAACAAATATAGTAAGATAGAATTGGATTAAGAGAAACTCAATTAATAAAAGCATATCAGGTATAGTAAATCAAGGTTTATTCATTTAGTGATACAAAATTGAAAATTATTCAATTGTTATGTTTTTAGAATTAATTATAACTAAATATTGGCCCTAATACTCAATATATATCATATTAAAACAACATTTTCACCAATCATGTACTTTATTTTATCAATAAACTCATAAACTGAAACCCTATATAAACATAACTAACTCATCCCATGAAATATCCATGTAATGATAATTACTATCTGGGTAATAAATTGAAATAATAACCTCCTAAAACTATAGTGACCATGGATGAGATAGAATAAATAAAATTCAGGAGAACATAATGAATAAAAAAACCCATCAAGACTGATAAAAAATAACTCACCTCACTAAGTAACATTCATTTTAATTACATATCATAGAACAAGAAATAATCACTCCCATATTATAGTCATCAAGGTGTATAAACAAAATAAAAATATAAGAATTAGGACGAAACAAAAATCATAAAGATAGTGCTCTAAGTGTATCCCATAAATCCAGTCCTCGTGCTCATTAGTTAGTACATCAATTTATAGGCAACACAATCAATATATATCTCCATTATAAATCTCATTGTATCTTTGTATCAACACCCATCATTCCAATATATCATTCGTAGTTTTCAATGCACTATACAAACTCACTTAGATAGGGTAAAATACACACCTGAAACCTCTATTAAATCTCTCATAAAATATTAATTAACTCATTAATGAATAAATATTTTCCCATATAAGTATATGTATAGATGAATATTCTATTTCATGGATATGATATTTCAGTGAAACAAACAATTCTATCTCTTTCATTATCGCACAAGTCTAATATATAATTTAGGAAATGATAAACTCATCCTCAAGTCTCTCTAAAAAAACACATCTCCAAAAAGAAAGACTAGACTACAATGAAACCTCTTACATTCCATTAAAAAATTATTATATTATTTTTTATTTGTGGATCAAGTGAAAACATAATGCCACAAGACCATGTATCCTGATTATAGAACCCCAAACTTATTGAGTACCTACAAAGTACATTAAACCCTTCTCTGCAAACTCTCTATTATAATAAAATTATCATTTACCTTCATCATCTAAAATAGTAAGTCCTAAAAACCTTCCTCATAATTTTACTCCATGAAAACTCCTCTCCAATATTATATAGGGAAACTACTTTCATCATTTTAGAACATCCTATGAAAAGAGTCACTAATTTACCCATTTTTCATTCTAGGGAACAATTAATAGGCTATGGTGGACCCACACAAACTCCTCAGATATTCACAATTTCTTATAATGAAATTTCAAGGTTTATAGTAAAATTTAATCTTCAATTAAACTAAATTGGAGGTACGTTTATATTAGATATTGAATAGCATGGAAAAATCAAGAAAATGGTGGTGTGGAATATATATATGAGGAACATGATATGAGCTCATCATGAAACATTGTCACTTTTGTAAGTTATAAAAACTTCTTACTAGTTTAGTGTCCCATATCAAATACGAGTGTGCTCAATCACTGATTAATAGGTCTATTTTTGGTACCCATGGGACAAATAACAGCTAAGGCACCAATCCATGTTGCAAATTACCTTGATTCACATTGATCTATATATATACCCATCTTCTACACTTATTGGGATTATTCCTCTTTTTCTTTCATCAATCCATGAATCGACTGAAGAATGGAATCAATAGTCACAGACCATACCACCCCTATAATGTCTAGTGATTGATAAATGTCATATTTTTATCAAGGGGAGCCTATATTTTTCTACCACAGCCATCTATGTGGTTCAACTATTTTTTTCACATTAAACCATGAAATTTCACCAAGTAAAAAAAATCATGTAAAACATATATTTTAAATCAATTTTACCTTTATCTAGAATAAATTTTGAAATTTCAATTACCCATCAATTTAATAAAAAATATATATAACCATTAAAAACATATTAGTTAAAAAACAAGAATAATAGAATCAGATTTATTTATTTTTACATAGAATACAGTCATTAATTCATCATTGTAAGGACCCCTCTTAGTTTAAAAATGAACCCTTGTGTGACCCCAAAAACATATCTCTAATGGGACATGGGTTAGAGACTAGTAGTGAATATATGAAACACTCAAAATTTGAGTTATTTACCTCATAAATTATTGGGTAAATAAATGAATCCCTCAATCAATTCTATATTGCATAAAATAAAACCTAATACACACTAAAAGTAATTTCGTAAATTAAACAAATTTTTCAAATGGTTACCAAAAAATAAGAAACCCCTATGATAGTAACTCCCTGAACCCTAGGAAACTACATTTCATAATAAATATATTTTTAACCTAGTCACCATATCTGTCCTATAAATCTATAAAAATAGTATATAGAAGATTAAGGTGAGAATACAAGTATACTTTGTAGGATCCTCTCCAAACTCTCTCATGAAAATTTAAAATAATCACACTGAAGCCTCAGGAAACAAACACTGAAATCAAAACACCACAAAAAACAATAAAACTATCAACCTAACCTCTCTATGTATTAATTGACTATATCTAAATAAATATTAACATAATAATCAAGATAAAAATTAATGAAAGGTACTTTATATCAACTTCCTCACAGAGCTAGTTTCCCTTACACCATAATGAAACATTTGATGGTGTGCCTATCCCATTCATATCCATATAATCAAAAACCATATAACCACATCATAGACACATATTGAATACTAGTACTGCATAACTACATAGGAACATCACTATCACATATCCACTAAACTCCTACATCATCAACACATCACCATATAATATAACCTCAGGCCATCACATCTTATATATCATAACATTAGGATGTCACAACCTAGTACATTTATAGAAGAGAGATTAGGGAAGGTGGAGTACTCATCCATCCATATCACTACCATCATAGACGTGGGAGAGAACCCAAAATCTCATATATGCATTTGTAAGGTTACCCAACCTAAGTGATGGTGTGTTAGAAATAACAAGAAATATAGTTGTTATAACTGTATAAAATCTCATACTAAGTGACAAATGTCTTATGAAACAAAATTTTATCCATAACTAACACCACACTTTTACCACTTCTTACTAATATATGATTCCACTTATAGATAAATTGAAGGATTTTAAATGGGATAAGACTTATCCAAATAAAGTGGAAAACAACATATGAAACCTAAAACCACAACATCTTCTAAATATATTTAGATTTTTTTTTAAAAATAAAATGGTTTAATATTCACCAGTTAATTAGATCTTCAGATTTGGTTTTCATGTTGATCACTGAGAAATAGTTGAATGACTCTTTCCGATTTCCATGCCCTGTATGAATCTCATGATGCTCAGGGAGGATCACCATCAAACCATAGTTTACTAGAACATTCTGTTTAAGGGTTTTAGATAAATATGAGATAAAACTTTTATCCTTTAGGGGTTTAAAAAAATTCACATACACTACAAGATGATTAAATCAATTTATATAGGCATAAAATAACCCAAAAAATCTAACATATTTAATTTGAAAGTTTTAAAAAATTATTAAATGTTTTATATTATTTAATTTTTGACGTTGATCCACTTAATTAATGTATAACATTTAAATATTCATCTTATGTTTTTTAACTCCTCATAATGACCATCTTATGATGTTCAACCAACTATGATATCATATTAAGTGAGGTGAGGAGGCCAAAAAAATAACCATTTATATCACATCATTTTATATGAATATTTATTACATATCATAATAAATCACACCTTAGAACCTATAGGTTTATTGTATTTTGAGACTAGATACCCAATAAAATTATTTTACGACTATTATTAAATATCTCCCTAAAATATTAATCTATACATATTACATATTTATAAACATATATAATGTAATAATATTTTTCTTTACCTTAAAAAATGCAAAAAAATAAAAATAGACCCCAAATGATATGTAAGGGTAAAATGATAGAAAAAATCTAAGATCTTTAGTTTTAATAAGATAAACATGTGGGTATGGGAACATAATCAAAATTCGTGGACAAAATATAAGAGAACCATTCCCAATAAAGAATAAATAATAAATTATGGGCCATCTCATAATGATTTTGGAAAAAAATAATACATCAATAATAGAAATGTATAAACATGAGTTAATAATAATAAGACAATAATTCATAAAAAAAGATTGTGGATAATACATAATTATGAAAATACAATTCATACATCAAGGATCGTCACCATGATCATCCTCAAATTTTGGGAAGAGTCCCTTAATTAATTGGTTTAACTCCATAATCCATTACATGTTATCTCATGAGATGTGATGATTTATATAATTTATTTGAGGGTGTTATAATTTTGAAACCACCCTTTACATAGTGAACAAGGTCCTTTAGGTGTTTGATTTAACACCTCATTACCAATCTACTCCTGATGTATAAATATTTACCCAATTCATTAGATGAATAGATAATTTTGGACCCTCCCATTATATGATAAAAAACCATACATATGTATAGAACATGAATATAAAAATATTATTAATTACATCATTACTTATTAACAAGTTGGAAAGAAATTGGTTCCATGAAAACATCCATTGGAAATTATCAAAATCCATATATAAAAAACATATATGCAATCATTAGAGAATGTTCCTAATGAATCTGAAAAAAACATTAATTTTTTTTAAATTTATGAAAAAATATTTTATAATATCATTAAAATTTACTTTATGGAAAAATAAGAAACATCGTTCTTAATTTTTATACCATTTATTTTAAAATATAACATTTCATACATTAAAGATAAAAATTGAAAAAACCATAAAAAAATTCAGATCAATATTAATAAATAAAGCGAATAAATAAGGTGAGAAAATAAATTCCTTGTGAATTTTTTTAAAAAGGTGATTCATTTCACACTTTGTAATGAAATAAAAAGTTGGAAGAAAAATAACCATAACAAAGATTTAAAAGAAGATTAGTTTTGTAATGAAATTCGTCTCAACTAAAAATACATTAAGAAGTCATATAAGTACATATAATTACATATATAAAATAAAATATAGAATACTAACATGGAGGAAAAATATTCATGATAGAAAATCATAGGTAAGTTCAGTTTCACTTAAAGAATCATTTCGATTAAATTGTGAACTAAAGAAAGGTAGAAAGGTAAGAATACTTGTAAACCACATTAATTATAAAGAGATTTAAAAATTTATTTGTTTTATATAGATGGAAATATAATTTTCCTATATAAATTTTAAACAAAACAAATCTTTATTTTATAATGATAATGGTGAAGAAACATTTACCTTTACACATAAAATCCATGAATTTTTTTTAACTTCTTGTATAATGAACAGAACCATATTAATAATTTAATTAATAAAATTATTAATTTATTTTCCATTTTATAATAATCAATTATAATTATTAATTACACATATATTGGTTAGTTATAATTTTTTTCATCATAGGAAGTTAGTGATTTTGATTGTTTCATAGAACATTCTTAATGGATATTTCGATAATAAGTCTATGATAAAAAGTTCATCATCCCAAAATTAGTAAAGGCAATGTAATCATCGTGTTATAATTATTATTTAGTTCCATTTTTATTTGATATAAATTATGGATATAGTTTGTGATAATGGAATCCTTAACAAACATGTTTATTGTAATTTATTGATGACAACAAGTTATAATAAAATGGCCATTCAATTTTTGAGTCACCCTTAAAAAATATATTCAGGAAAAAAATAAATCTTTGATATCATATATTATGAATATTTATTTCATGATATATTTGAATATTGAAAATTATGATATTCGTATAGCATCGTTCTTGTAGGTGGTTGAACAGACCCAAACAAGAACATATCATACCAGTGAATCAGTAGCACATTGGAGTTATATAATAGTAGAATAATTTTCTTAGAAGAATAATTATGTTAATATAACACCATTATATTGGATAATATAACTGAAAAATATTGTGAAAAACTAATTATTTTTATGAATTCGCTCCTAAACAACGGTTCAGTATGAATAAAGGATCTAAGCCTCCTTGGAATGAGAACCTACCCAACATTTACTATTGATTCAGGATAATAAAAATGGTTTTTAATTGAATAGAAAACTGAATTGTTTGAGTGGGTTTTGATTAGTATATTAGGGGATCTTTTTTAGGTGAGTCTTAAAGGTTATTTCTATAATTATTCATTTCATATAGTGTAAGGTTTTCATTTAAAGAGGCTTGTGGATACACAATAGAAAATAATGGAGATATGATAATTTTTATTGAGTAAAACACCATACACACATTTAAAAATATGTTTTATGATATTTTATACATTTACCACAAATTTTATCCCTTTTTACCTTATATTACCTTTATAGAGGTAAATCTATTTTGACCTCAGTAACATTTTTTTATGCCCAAAAATTAAATTAAATTATTTATCTAATTTCAATGTTATTATTAAAATTTATGACACCATTTTATCTTATTAAATTTATAATGTGTGAAATGTTAATTTTATACGAGAACATAAATTATATATAAAAATATTTTTATAGAAAAATGAGTTTTTAAAATCTAATTGTTGTTAAAAGAATTTCATATAAATTAATAATAAAAGGGTGTTAATACATTTCATTATTCATTGAAAAATTACATTAGATTCATTATTTTAAATCAATCAATTTTATATATTAATTAAAAGTATATAATACTTAAGGAAAATTGTTCTTTGGAAAATATCAATTTTTACATTAAATAGTTTTAACCACATTCTATTAAATTTAGTTATTCAACTTATAACCATTTAGTTTCATCAATCCATTAGTATTAAAATCTATCTTTGAAAATAATAAATACATCAAATCATTATTTAATAATAATAATATAAAATGGATAAAAATATATTTTCATAATAAAATATTTTAATAAAATATTTTTTTTACTTCATTCAAAAAATACAATATTTTCAATTTATAACTAAGAACTACAAAAAAATATACCTACTGGATACATACATATTCAATGAAATTATATCTTATTAACATATTTTATATGATGAAATATATAACATTAAAAATTCATTCAAATATATAACCTTACATACAATATTAGAATCTTTCATCCTATTAATTTAGTTATCTCTCAAAATATAAATTATATTTTTAATTATCTACCTTATTTAAATAGTTTCAATTAGGGTTATGATCTTTATCAAAAACCACGGGGATAAAGATTTTATATTCATAGTATTATTATTTACTTTTGGATTTATTAAACTTATACTTTTTTAATGATTTTTCAAATTATATTTTCATAATGTACTAATGTATATCTTCCTTTTTAATATTTCCACTTAGTAAAATTTATTGAGATTTGTTTCATTTCACTATTTGATGTGAAATATTCTATTCAATGCAATATATATTTAAATAAATAATACATAGGAAAATCATGAGTTGTTATATTCTACAACCTCAAAATCAATTCATCATTGAAATTTAGTTACTCTATTAAAAAAATTGTGGATACTTATGCCTAATTACATATTCTTGTTCCCATGTATCTTTCTCAAACTAGGATTCATTTATATAACTCTAAAAAGGTGAGTGTTTATTTTTATATTACATGATTTCTATGATCCAAAATAACTATTGGTAACTCTTCATGAAAAAGATCGTGTTCTAGATATAAAACCTATGAGTTAATTTTTTTAATGGATTAGGTTTGTACTTCCCTAAAAATGGTACATAGAACATATCATACAATTAGGTGTGGTTTACTAGAATTGTAAGATGATAATGTACCATCCCCATATGATTGAGGATTTTAGAGGGGCCAATGTTTTTAATAGATCAACATTATCTTCTTTTTAAATATGATAACCCACTTCTATGGAGATATTTAAAGAAATGACTTATCTCCAACTTCAAACTCAAAATCTTATCGAAGATTATTAGCATAATACTTCCATTAACTTTGTGTAGTTCAAATGTTTTAGTGAATGGTTTAAATCTTATATTACTTTTATTAAACCTGATATAGTCCCAACTTCTTATACTCATGAAAATCATCCCAACATTATGTTGTTCTCCACATCTCCCCACAAATAGCCCCATATATTTCAATTTGAATGAAATAATGGAAAATTATTTTAAATAAAAACATTATAAGGGGAAGGTGTTGATCTCAATCAAAATTAAATTCTATTTAATAGGATTTCAACATATATTCTAATATTTTAATGGTACTATAAAACTCAACATTAATCTGAGGATGATATGAAAATTTGAAACCTATAGTTGTATCAAATTACTATTTAATACTTCAACATATCATCAAGTTAAACTTCAGATCTTGATCAGATTCAATTGAGGTTAGTACTCCATGAGGCCTTACCAATTCCTTTATTTATATTTGGGAAAGTTGATTGAGTGAGAAATCTTCTTGAATAGTAACGAAATGTAACAAATTTTCAAGTTACTCAAATAAAGCCCAAATGGTATTATGGACTTTATACGTCTTTAGAAATCCAAAAATGAAATTAATGGTGATGTTCACACATTTCCATATAGGTATGGGTAATGGTTGAATCATACCCTTAGACGTTTTCCATTCCTCTATAACTTTCTAGCATACCAAGCTTCAAGATGCATACTATACAATGTCCCTCTCATCTTGTCCAACCAAAAATTATTATAAAAATTATTATATATCATTGTTCTTCTATGATGGATATAGAATTAAAATCAATGTGTATTTTCAATTAAATAATGTATTTATTTATTTATTGGTCTAACATATATTTATTTATTGATTTTTATAATTTTTTAAAATCAAAGTTGAACTATGGAATATTCATTTCCTTCTTCTCTATCATTATTTCCTCCTCCTATACCTCCTCGATTATTATATGGATGGATTTTTGGGAATTCATTTGTAATGGATATGATTTCCTCTAATCCCTTATAATTTCAAGTTTCATAAATTTCTATTTCATTAGTTGTGGGTCACTTTAAGTTCTCCTCAGGGATAAGTTTCCAAGATTATTTCTACTTAGAGAATCATCCACCATGTTTTTCTTCTAAGGGTGGTAATTGTATTAAGTAATATTTTTACCTAATTAGCTCCAAATATCACATTTGGCACATACTCAACTTCTTAAGTGTGAATATATACATTAATCTCTTATGATAATTACAAATTTCACACTTTTCACCATAGAGATAGTGACTCTATATCTTCAATTAAAATATATCTATTATTTTCCCAAAATGATGTGTCAGGTAATTTTTCAAATGAATCATTAATTAATGTGAGTAATGGGATACCATCATTTTATTATACATGAGGAAACATCCCAATACCTTCTTAGATTCATTACTATATATTAAAAACCCTATTATTCAATAAGGTATTGTGAGTACGAGATCATTTCCCAACATTCTCTTGATCTCCTTAAAATTTTATTCAAAATTTTCAGTCTAAAGGAACATAAATCCATTTTGAGTTGACTTGGTTAGTAGATTTGGTTGTTTTGGGAAATTTCTCACAAACAAAAAATATTATCCTACCAATAAAATTAAACTAGGGATATCTATTACAGAGATTGGTATATTCTATTCTTAAAATACTAATATCTTAGAAGGGCCTATATATATACCTTCTATTTTGATTACATGACCCAAAAATTTCACTTTATAGTGAAAATTCACATTTTCTAAATTTGGAATGTAGTTTCTCCTTTCACAAGGTCTTCATAAAGATCCTAAAATGATTATCATGATATTATTTTACCTTATAATATATGATAATACCATTTAAAAATACTGGAAAAACTGATCATGGTAATATATAGACTCTATTCATCAGATCCAGGAAGATAAAAAGGTAATTTGGGAGTCTAAATGGAATAACCATGAATTTATATTTTTTGTATCTTATATATATATTTTTCATGGGTATATCCTTTATTTCTACCCTTAATAGATTATATAAATATCAAAAGTAAATATTTTAGACGTATTTAGTCTCTTTTCACAAATCAAACATTTCCTCAATATGTAATAGAAATATTTTTCTATGATCATGATTTTATTATATTCATGATTATCAATACATAGATTCAATGATAAATCTTACTTATTAACAAATAGGTTGCTTTCATACCATGGTGATTAACTTGGTTATATCAAACCCTTATCCAGATTCTTTAGGATTTTTTTCTTTAATTCAAATAATTTAATCAAGTTCCTTCTATATGGATAATTTGATATTTTTAAAACACTAGGTATAATTTATTTTGAAAATTAAAACTCAAAATTTGGGGAAGACCATGCAACTATTCAAAAAAACATCAATTTATTCATTCATATTTGGAATATCCCCCATATCAAGTTTCTCCGAAATCATTTGAGCTAAATATTCCTTATGATTATGTATTATGATAATATAATGAAATTAATTTCCATAGAGAGTTCACAATCAACCTTGAATCAATATAGGATCATAAGTTGATTTGGGATACTAAATGTCACTTTCCTATCTAGATAATTTATATATTCTCTATATGTAGAGAGAGTCAATATATGCCCAAGATCGCATCAAATTCTACTAAAGGGAGAATAATATGATTTACATAAAGCATGTTCCCAAAAACATCAACTAGAGAGGATATATAAATACTATGTAATCATAATACGAGTATAATCTTTCACCCATAATTTAGCTTCTATCTTTTGGTGCTGGAATAAATATCCATAGTGTATTTTTAGGATTTTAATGAATTCATTAAATGAGGCTAAAATAAGATGTTTTAAAAATGGAGCGTATATATCACGACCCAAATTCCAGAATTCTTTATTTAATAAATTATTATATACAAAATTTTTGGTGTGAGTTTCAATAAAAAAATTAACAAATTAAATCATATAATATATAAAATCAATTCAAATATTTCATAAATTATACCACATTTATTTCGACCTATGAATATTTAGAATTATCGAATTTCACTTTGTTTTTATCAAAAGTTTTTGTAAGTTAAATATTTTTATTATTAATATAATAATATCCAAAAATAGTTATACATCACTCTAATACCTACTGATGTGAATCGAGAAAAAAATCAAGCATATTACAAAATTTTATTACAATATTCATTATATCACACAATAAAACACACCTAAGAACTACTAGGTTTAGTGTCTATTAATACTATATGTGTAATAAACTTATTTTAAAACCATTATTGAATATCTCCCACGTATATAATAGACACATGATATCCTTACATAAATATCATATGTAATAATCTTCACTATGAAATTGGGAAATATAGATATAATAAATAGTGAGATGAAATAATCACTAATGGTAAAATTTAGAGAGAGAAATATAAGAACATAAGTGAGAATAAGATAGTCATGTGGGTTTGATAAAATAATCAAATTGCACAGATGTAACATAAGATAATCATACTCAAAAAATCATATATCATAAATCATGGGTAATGGAATATGGGATTTTACATAACATAAGATATGAGTAATAATGGATTGGAAACATGAAAAAATAATCATGATATATACAAACATATGTTAAGAATTTTTGATAAACATAACCATAGAAATTCATTTCATACATCATGGATCGCCTCAAATATCATCATCACACATCGAAAAGAGTCTCTTTATGGATTGGGTTTACTTCCCAATCCTATACATGTTAGATCGTGAGATATAATGCATTACCCACTGAATTTGAGGGATATATAATTCCAATCCCACCAATCATATAGTGGAAAAAGTCCCCTAGGGGTTAGAGTGAAAAACCCATTCCTAATCATCCCAATATATATAAAACATTACCCAATGCTTTTGAGAGATATATAATTGTGGGCCAACCCATCACATAATGTAAAACCATACATATGTGGGCCACATTAATATGAAAATATTTCTAATTCTACCATAGCTTAATTAATATATGGGAATGAAACTGATTCCCTGAATACATTCAAAACACACTATAAAACTCCATCTAGATATGTCTGGTGGATGGTATCATTAGACAATATTTACAATAAAACATACAAAATATTAAAGTATTTTTATATATATGAAAAACATTTTTTAAGAGCATTAAAATTTACTTTGAGAAAGAAAATTAAATTCGATTTACATTTTTATACCTTTTATTTAATAAATTATTAAATAAAGGGAATATAAATTTTTAGATAAAATAATGAAAATTGAATAGGATGTTTATTAAATAAAATTTAAGAATATATTGAGAGAATGTATTCTCATTGAAAGCAATTAAAAAATTGAATCCTTTTAGACTTTATAAAGAAGATCAATGTTTGTGGAATATGATAGTACAAAAATATTAAAATATGATTCATTTTGTAAATAAATTCAATTGCACTAAAAAAAAATTATGAAATAATATAATTGGTTATAAGGACATCCAAAAAAATATTGAATATTGACATTGAAGAAAATAATTCTAGACTAAAAAAATATGGTCGACCCCAATAATAAGCATGTTCTTTGTAAAATTGTAAACCAAAGAAAGGTATAATAGTAATACCTCATTTAAATTTCATTAATTACTAGAAGAGATAAAAATATATGGGTTTTAGAGATAATAAAATATAATTGTTTTATATATATTTTGAAAAAAACAATCATGATTTCAAAATTTGATCATAAAAAAACCATTACCTTTACTCCTAACTTCTATAAAAGAACATTAACCAAATATATAATAAAAATAACCATATTCAAAAAAAATTTACAAGCTTATTTACATTTATTATCTTTTATACCTTAAAATTATAATCCTTAATTATAAATATATATGTTATTTATTTCCTATATTCATCATTGCATGCCATTGATTTTGATTTTTTTATACAAGTTTCAGAATGGAAAATTAAATGATCATTCATTGATACCATTTTAATCAATCATAAATTATTTAGGGTAATGTAATAATTATGTTACAATTATTTATTTATTCCCATGTTAATTTTATATAAATTATTGAAATGTTTCACAAGAATAGAATCCTTGATGAGCATGTTTTGTGTAATTTTCCAGTAATAATAAATTACATTATAATGGCTATTATTTTTTTTATAAATTCTTAAGACCATTTTCTTGATATAAATTACTCATTAAAATCATATATTACTAGTAGAAATTTCTTGATACTTTCTCATAATGAATATTGTTATATTGGTATAGTATCATTCATATAGGTTGTTGAACCAACACAAACAGAAAGATGCCATACTTTTTAATGAGTGAGAGTTTAGAGTTACATAATATTATAATAATTTTACAAAAAGTATAATTTTTTTAACATTACTCCATAAATATTGATAATTATATTTATAATTAATGTATATGGGTGGGATATTTAAAATGATTATGAATAACTAAGTGCTTACAAATATTAATTCTCCCTACAACATGGGTTCCTTCGGAATGATGGATTGGGGACTCATTCATGGTACTAAAATCATAAAAATGTACAACAAATATTTATTAGAGAAAAATTATAAAGTAATCAAGAGAAAAATTATTTTTTTAGTGGGTAGGTATGGGTAGAGGATGGGTTCTTTTATAAGTATTTTTTGAGTGTCATTTTCATAAATATTCAAAACATAAGTTTAAGGTTGTTATTTTAAAAGGAAAGTGGATAATAATGGATAATTAATTATATGGGTTAATATTTAGTTGATAAGTCTTTTATATACACATTTAGAGATATGATTTTATGATATTTTAGGTTTTTAACACTTTGTTTTACATTTTTTACGTTAACTATGGTAACTCATTTTTACCTCGGTAGCTCCTTTTTATTCCCAGAAATAAAATTGAAATTTTTACCTAATTTCAAAATTTTTATTAAAACTTTGACTCTATTTAATCTAACTAAATTTATAAATATTATAAATTTAATTTTTACATGAATAAATAAAATATATAGAAAATTGTTGTTATATAAAAATGAGGTTTTAAACATAAATTGTTCTTAATAAAATATTATACCAATTAAATATTAAATGTGGTTTAATATATTTGTTTATTTATTTGAATAATTAAATTAGATTCATCATTTTAAATATATAAATTTAATTTATTAAGATAAAAATGAAAAATACTTAAGAAAAATAGTAATTTAAAAAATATCATTTTTAACATTAAATAATTTTAACCACACCCAATTAAAATAAATTGTTCACATATAAATATTTAATTTTATAAATTCAATGGTATTAATATTTTTTTTAATTTTATAAATACATAAAATTATTATTTAATAATAATAACAATATATAACACATAAAAATATATTTTTATAATAACATTTTTTAATTAAAATTTATATTTTATTTCATTCAAGAATTATATTATTTTTAATTCATTACAAAAAATTAAAAAAAACTATACACTCATTGTATACATTCCTTACAAAAGACCATATATCCAATAGTTATATTTCCTATGACATTACTTCTAATGACCATATATATAATGGTCATCTTTTATTCACATATATAGTTTTGTATTCATTCTTAGAATCATTCATCTTATTAATTTACTTCACTCTCAAATTATCTATTAAAATTTTAATTATATAAGTTATTTAAATAGATTTATTGGGGTTGTGATCTTCATAGAAATCCATGGGGATAAATAATTTATGTTGATTTAATTTTTATTTACTTTCAAATTTATTCCACTTGTAATTTTCTTATTAGTTTTTTATATAGTTTTCTTATATGGTTTTAATATTTATATTTCATTATAGTATTTTATCTCAGTAAAATATATTACAGTTCTTTTTAGTTTGGAGTTTCATGTGAAAAAATTTATTCATTAAAATATATATTTAATGGAAAAATATAGAGTAATACGATGTGGTATTATATGGGGGTGAAGGAAACCAATAGGTTTTTTATTAACACATTAGTATCTTTTAGGATCAAAATTTCAGAGTGGCTCATACAATGTTGTTTTGCACATAAGGATAGATCATGGTGGATCATAAAACATTATATCATAGAGTAAACCTTTAGGGAACATTTCCATCAATCTCTCACTGCTCTAATGCCTCAAATACATTTCACACTTTCTATATATGTCACATTATATAGAAATAATTGTGAAACTGTATCCAAAAATCCTTTTGTATATCTTTCAAAATACCTATTTGGAAATATACCTTATGTTATTCCCATATTCTACATCATATATAACAACTCATGGAAATATACCTAGACCATATATAAAATATCCTCTTTAACACATTTTTGTTATCTCAATGTTTTATAAACTTGATATTAATTTTTAAAACTACAAATTATAACCCCATAGGAAATTATCACATTGGATAAAATTATGAATTTCAAAAAACATGAACTTAGGTATATACTAGACTCTAGAAAATAATCGATGTTACACATGATGTAAAGGGATCTAGAATGATCTTTATTAAACACATTATCTTTATACACATTACCACAAGCTGTATACTTTACAAGTATTCATAATCACATAATGATATTATCTAAGACTATAAGTGTCCATGGAACCTAGAATATGTCAAACACATTTATCCTACTTAGAAATTAAGTATTATCTAAACATAAACTAACCAACTCGATGAATACATAATTAGTCATTCATTTAGTGGATGAGTAAATCACATTCCCTCATCTAGGAAAAAGTACATCACATGTATGTTATCAAAGTAGGACCATAAATTTACTCATTATATCACAATAATAGTCCCATATGTCATAATCAATAAATTATATGATAAATATCATATTGGATACGAATCAACTGATTACCTAATCAATAAAATACCCAACCACCCCTAGATTATCTAAGTATATTGGTTTGTGAAATAATGGTATCAAATTATAAAGGATACCATGATAATTTCCAAAAAAACATCATGTTTGGGGATTAAATATGAATTGTGAACCCATTGTATACCAATTATATAGTGTATACTCCATACAGTATGCTTGGTCAGTAATCCAGTTCCTAAATCTCATTTTTTACCTTATGAGCATAATTTTTTTTCTATAGAAACATCTAAATATGATAACCTTAACATTTCATCACAAGATATAATAATAAATAATAAATATCATTTATTGATAAATAAATATCATACTATGAGATTTTAATTATCATTACACATTATTTAATAAATGTAGCCAAGGTGAAATAATGATATAGTGGAGAAAACCTTTTTATTAATATGACACATATTATATTATAATGATATTTTAATAATAATTACAAAATCATAAAATTATTCTCACATAATCAAATAACATATGAATAACTACTATAGAGGCCATATGCCTGTGGAAATATATGGTTTTTTTAAACTAAATACTTATCTACGTAACTCTAGCCACATATCTAAATGAGCATCGGATAAAAAACCCCAATAAACCCCCTTAGTGAGTAAATTCCATAAAGAAAGTCTTTTTGAATAATGGTGAGACTTAGGTATCATATTCATAATTTTTATCTTTATAAGCATATTATAAAAACTCATTTAAATTGAAACATCCAATTTTATGTTGTTAATATCTTTTTTCATCTACTTAGAAATCCTTCTCTATTCATCATCGCTATTTTTGAAATTTTCATTTCAAATTTCCTTTTTTAGATCATTTAAAAAATAATTATTAATTACCAATATATAATAAAATATATTAGGATATAAGGTTACAATCACATAAAATAGTTAGAAGGTATAATTTTTTATTTGTTACAGTAGAAATTCTAAACGTACAAGCATACTTCATCTACACTCTTAGACATTATATCTACTTTAGAATATATTGTTAAGATACATAAACACTTTTATATTACAAATAAAACTTAATTTATATTAGTTAGAATATTTAAGAAATATAAAATTATACCCATATCATATATAATTTTCCTAAAAGATATGTATTCCCTAAAGATTTAAATATATGAGATGTATAATAAGAACATGGTTTATCATGTTTATTTATTGGAAACCAAATATAAGGAATGGGTTTTTCCCATTTCCATGGGATTCTTATGGGGAATCGTGGTATAAAAATTGAGGATATCATATGGAATAGAATAAAATGACATTTCATGCATTTCCCATGATACTACCTAAAGTTTTGTATTATAAGACTAGATAAATCATGGAGAATGGCATGCAATATGTTTACACACCACTATCTTATTGCATCCTTGGATGATCGTAAACTAATTTTATTGTCACATGAAGAATTTAATGGGATTATATACCACTTTAATTTATAGAAATAATATTTTATATATAATTTGAAAAAGTATATGATGTAATTATGTCATTAAAAAATTAAAAGTCAAAATCTATTTCTCTTTTACACAACATCTATCATTTAAGTATGTGTTACATGAAATATAATTCATATAGTTTTACATTATTGCATAAGATACATGATGTGGTTGTTACTCATGTGTTCTAACACATGAGTAAATGTGTGAGCTATCATGGAGCATGGTCTAATTAATTATAATATAACCTTCATGATATTCTAGTAGTGGTGTGAAGTTATCTCATTACACCACTCACACTCCCTATACTTGTAACTCTTCTTCTTCCTCCTCTTTTATGCAACGAGATAGTAGAATATCCTAGGGGAAAAATGATCTTGTTTCTAGTATCAAAATTATTTATCTTGGCCCATTAATACCTATAGAGGTGGTTGTATTTATTTATCCACTAAGTTATCATCATAAAACAATTTTTAAAGACTTTAAATATTATGTAGAGTACTGGATATTAAAGGTATTCATGGATTATCTAGATTATTATTTTCTAGTTTGTATTATATTTTATATTCCTATTTCTTAAAGATATTAGGATGTGATCTGACCATATATATAATTTCTACTATGTTTTAAGAGATCCCTTGGAATCCCAATAGTGTTATAAGATCTTGTCATTATCTTAGACTTATTAAATCATTCTTAGACTGAAGAAAATATAAACCCTATTTCACATTGAAAGGATATAGTAAAATACGACTTGATAAAAATATCTTCAGGTTTCAAATCACTTTTTATAATATTGGATATCATGACACATGGCATATTTTTTCTATTGGTCACAGTTTATGACTAATACATTATAACATCCCGGTTCTGGAAGCCACCCAGAGGCGTCCCATACCCGGTTGGTCACAGGGCCTCAAGCGCATTTCCCCGCACACCAGAGGCTACCAACTAAAAGCAAGGGCTTGAGTGTGATAGTGGGGAAACTATGCCCTCATTTGCAGAGTACATAGTGGAAGTAACAATACACAATTGCGGAAGTAGTAAATATCCAACAATAGTAAACAGTGGAAGACTGGAATAGTAAACAACTAGAGCACACACACACACACATATATATATAATGATGCATGATACATATGTCTAGGAAAGCATCCAAACAAGTCACAATGTTGTAAATACAAACAGTGATAAACCAAAGTACAAAAGAAATAGATAAACAACTCCTCAGCATCACAAGCCTAATCTTGGTCCCATGCTCTCCAGCTCCACAGCAAGTCAAGTACATGAAGTAGATGGTATATTTCCATTATCTATACTTGTTGCAATATAATCAGTTTGGGTCCAAAGCATGACCCAAATAGGGTGTGAGATTAGATCCCAATAGGCCACCACTCGATGATTTGTGCCCAACAGTCAGTGAATATATGGTAGGTAAATGTACAGGAAATAGTAAACAGGAGAGTACTCAACAATAAACAATCCTCAGTTTCAATATCATGCAATAGCAAACAAACAGCTAAAGACAAACAGGTAACCCTCTGGGATGTACTCAAAGTCATCCCCTCTGGTCCTACCTAAGAAGTACAGGCAACCCTTTGGGTAGATCACTCGACCTAACCCCTCTGGTTCATTCATAAGAATTTATAAAGACTCTCTGAGGAAGCACTCACAATCAATTCCCCTTATAGTCTAAGGTAGTCAGGGACTCTATGAGGAAGCTCACACGGTCAATTCCACTTATAGCCCCAAGGTTAAGGACTCTCTGAGGAAGCTCACTCGGTCAATTCCCCTTATAGCCCAGGTCGTTCAAAGTCTCTCTGAGGAAGCTCAATCGGTCAATTCCCCTTACAGTCTAGATTAATCAAGGTAATTCAAAGTAAAACAAAGACTCACTAAGGAAGCTCGCATGGTCAATTCCCCTTATTGTCTAGAGTGCTCAAAGACTCTCTAAGGAAGCTCACTCAGTCAATTCCCCTTATAGTATACTACAACAGGTTCTCACGGCCCTGTATAGGTCAACGAGCATAGTAATGAAATATGGAAGAAGTAAACCTACAAAACTACTTGGCTAATCAGTCTACAAAAAATTGCGCATGTTAGAGTACAAATAGTCCACCCTAGAACTGTAGGAATGGAAAACAGGAAAGGCATCCAGAGGATAAGCAGGACCAAATGGTCGTAAACAGAGCCTGCATGGGAAAAACATCCAAATCATAGAAAATCAACCCTGTTCACATCCATTTAACCTCTACACAAGCATAAAAGCATGGAAGGCAATCAACAGGGGTAAAATGGTAAACACACAACACCCCGTTCAAGGGTATTGGTGGAATTTGAACATAATACTCAAAGAATTTGAATGGAAAGGCACAAACCACCTTCCTTGGTGTTAGGAGATCACTATATGTGAACCTCGAGGCTTGAATCTTCTTAGAACATTAAGGGTCTACAAAAAACATCTAAAAAATTCAACCAATGATATCTCATGAGAGAGGAGAAATCAGAAGATGGTTCTATAGGAGAAGAGAGAACTCACCGATGCGATTCCAATGCAACTGAAGGTGTTCGAATCGGAGCACGGATACTCGATCAGGGGTTCGTCGAAGATCTGCGGCCGTATAGATCTCTCGGTTGAACGGGACCTAGAAGACGAGCGTTCTAGCGATTAGACGCTACCTCAGTGCATTTAATGGAAAAAAGAAAGTACATGGTGTATACTAGCCATTTCCATACTCAGCTTTAAGCGGCCTCCAAGTCACCCCCACACAGCCATGTGTGTGGCCCCTCCACGATCAAGACACGGACTCCTGTGACAAGGAAGTACACGGCGTATACTCATAAAGTACATGGCGTGTACTTATAAAATTTCTTGAATTTCCTCTTTTTCTCAAAAAATGACCAGAAAAGGAAAAAAATACCTGAAAGAAGATCAGGGTTCTTATAAACTTCCCCCCTTAATGAAATCTGTCCCCAAATTTCCCTAGAGTGGAATAGAAGAAGAAACCCCGAACAACTCTGGCCACTGGGCCCTTACATCGGCCTCCCTCTCCCTATTCTCATCCTTTACTCGCCCGTGCTGACAAAGCACCCATACCAAAGGAACATACCGGCCACGGAGAATCTTTGTACTTAGATCCACAACCCGAATAGGATTATCCTCAAAGGATTCATCCACTTCCAACTCAACCTCCTCGGGTTGGAAAACATGAGATAGGTCTGAGAAGTAATGTCGAAGCTTAGAAACGTGGAAGCCGTCGTGCATAGCTCGGTTCCTCTGAGATAACTACAACAGTTAGGCAACCAGCCCAACTCTCTCCAACACCTAAAATGGCCCAATATACCTCAGAGAAAGATTACCATGTCTTCTAATCCTCTCGTGTCCCAACCTTGGTGTGACACACAGGAAAACCTGATCCCCAACCTCAAACTCCAGAGGTCATCTCCACTGATTAGCGTAAGACTTCTGTCGAGACTGTGCATTATCTATCCTCTTCTGAATCAACTCTATCTAATCTATGGTCTTCGTAACAAGACGAGGTCCCAGAAAATCTGCCTCTTTTACCTCCATCCAACATAAGAGTGATCGAAATGGCCTACCGTACAAATCCTCATAAGGTTCCATCTAAATAGTTGGTTGAAAACTATTATTTTAGGCAAACTCCACAAGAGGTATATGCTTCTCCCAAGAACCTCCAAAATCTAGAATGCATGCTCAGAGCGTATCCTCAAGAACCTGAATCATATGCTCGTACTTGACATCTATCTGGGGGTGGTAAGTTGTACTCTAATGTACCTGTGTACCCAACGCCTTTTGAAGCCCCTACGAGACCCGAGAAGTAAAACATGCATCCCTGTCTGAAACGAAGGACTATTGAACTCCATGAAGACGTACAATCTCTCGGATGTATAACTGTCCTAGCTCATTAACACTGAAGGTCTCCTTAATCATCAAGAAGTGAGAAATCTTTATAATATTGTCAATGGCAACCCATACTACATCATTCCCTCGAGGCGACCTCAGCAAACTGGTCACAAAATCCATCATGACATCGTTCCACTTCCACTCGAAAATGGGTAACTGCTGCTGAATCCCTATTGGTCGCTGATGCTCCGCCTTTACCTACAGACAAGTGGAACACCTCATGATGCAACCAACAACATCCCTCTTCATACCTGGCCACCAATACTGACGATGTAGATCAGGATACATCTTGGCGATGTCAGGATGAACTATCCAAACAGAGGAATGAAAGTTCCACATCAGCTCCTTGCGTATATCTTTTGGCACCCATATGCTACCCTGGAAATGAAAGATCTCATCCTCACCTATGGGCTATCCAGAAATAGGGTCCTCTCCTGACACACTCTCCCTTAGAACTAGGCCTTCAGAATATGATAAATGCCTCTTTTGAACTCGATCCAGAAGAGTAGAGGAAACATCTATAGAAGACAGAAAAGTCTACCTCTGTCTGTTGTGCACCTTCAAATGCATCTCATAGAACAAATCCATAAGCTTCCACTCAATGCTGGAATCTTGAACTGCCTTTATCTGAGTCCTTCTTCTCAATGCATCAGCCACTGCGTTTCCCTTCCCAGGCGTGTATGCAAGCTTAATGTCACAGGACTGTAGGTACTTGACCCACCTCTACTATATTAAATTCAGATCACGCTGAGTGAATATGTACTTGAGACTTTTGTGGTCGGTGAAAACCAAAAAATTTCCTCCTAGAAGATAATGTCTCCAACAACGTAGGGCATGAACAACAGCTGCCAACTCCAGATCATGTGTCAGGTAATTCCTCTCATGTGGAATCAACTACCGAGACCCTTACACAACGACTCCATCTCACTGCATAAGCACAGCTCCCAGCCTGATACCCAATGCATCATAATAAATAGTATAGATCTTGCCCGAATCTAGAAATAATAGTATCGGTGCTGAAGTCAACCTCTCTTTTAGCTCCTGAAATGCTGACTCACAAGAATCTGACCATAAGAACTTCGCACCATTCTTAGTCAGACCTGTCAGTGGGGCTACTAAGCATGAAAAGTTTTGTATAAGACATATGTAGTATCCATCCAGCCCTAGAAAACGCCACACCTCAAAGATGTTCTTCGGCTGCTCCCAGGAAACTACAGATCTCACTTTATCTGGGTCTACTGATACTCCTTCCTCTGAGATAATATAAACCAGGAAGTGAATTTGATCCATCCAAAAGTGGAACTTTGAGAGTTAGCATATAACTAATGCTCTCTCAGTGTACTCGGAACGATCTCTAGATGTGAGGCATGGTCATGTCGAGTGTGAGAGTACACCAAGATATCATCCATGAAGACAACCATGAAATAATCCATGTATGGATGGAACACTCGGGTCATCAGTGCCATGAAAACTTTAGGCACATTCGTGAGACCGAATGGCATAACCATATACTCATATAGACAATACCTACTTTGGAAGGCTGTAAGAGGTATATCTGATGGTCTAATTCACAACTGATGATAAGAGGACCTCAAGTCAATCTTCATGAACACCTGAGCACCTCGAATCTAATCAAAGAGATCATCAATCCTTGTAAAGGGATATCGGTTCTTAACCGTCAACTGGTTTAGATTTCGATAGTCCACACAAAGCTTGAGGGTGCCGTCAGCCTTCTTCGCAAACAAGACAGGCGAACCCCAAGGAGAAGTACTGGTTCGGATGAAACCCTTTTCCTGTAACTCCTCCAACTGATTCTTGAGCTCTTGCATCTCTGGTGTAGCCATATCATAAGGATGAATGTACACTGGTTCCACTCCTAGAACAAGTTCAATCGAGAAGTCTACCTCACGCTCTGGAGGAAAACCTGAAAAGTCCTTTGAAATACATCTCGGAAATGATCCACCACTAGAAGAAAGTCTAACTGTGAAGTCCCCTGGTCATCCAAATATATACTAGAAATATGGTCTATAAATCCTCAAAACCCATGATTCTCAGGTCTCGCTCTGCTTGGCTGGACATCCCATTCACCCTTATGAAGAAAATATTCAGCTTTTGGTGACGTGAAACTCACCCTATGACAATAACAGTCGATGAATGCCTAGAATGGAACTAACTAGTCCATCCCAAGAATGACATCATATCATGTCATATATAGGACATAGAGGTCCCATGAGAAGAGACACCCACCAACCTGTAGAGGGAACTCCCTACACTAACGTACACTAGCTGTTCTAGTCCCCAAAAGAGTGTCTAGCATCAATATATTGGCAGAGGAAAAGATATAGGGACCAAGGCTCTCCACAACAGAGACCGAGATAAAGCTATGGGAAACCCCTGTATCGAAAAGAGCAGAATCTAAAATTGAGGCTACTAAGATCATACCTCAAACGGTAGAGGGTCCGGGATCCTACTCTTGCTAGGTCTGCTCCATTGAAAAAGTCTGGCCAATTTCACGACTCTATGAACCTGCCTAAATGCTCTGAGCTGATCTACCCTGCTATTGCTAAAGAACTGTCGACTAACTACCATGGCCACGACCTCCACCTCGGCCCGAACGGCCAGAAGAACTCCAATTCCCAAACTGGTGAGAAACTGGTGGCGCTGCTCCTAAATGTGGAGTCATAGAAGAACCCATGTCACCAGCTACTGGTGAGAAGAACTGAAAAAAGCGCTGAAGGTGAATGATCTTTCCAGAAGATCGGCACTCCACTAGGTCTCTCAGACAACGTGGCCTCATATGCCCACTCTTCCCACACTGGTATCACACCACCCGACTACCAGAAGATGCATCCCACCTACTATGATCTCCTCGTGCAATCTCCTTGTGGCACTTCCTGTAGTCAAGAGGAGGGATACTAACTCTGGATGCCAAACCACCCTGGCCCACCGCTCCAGAATCCATCAGATTGCGCTATGTGATCAGTGCCTGGTTGACGATAGAATATTTCGAAGTCAACCTAAAGATGTTCACCTGCGATCGGATGTCATTCCTTAGACCATCCTCAAACTTTCGTGCAAGGAACAACTCATCACCTCCTGGGATAGGCGTGAAATGATGCAGCTCTGTGAAGCAAGAGGAATACTCCATAACAGAAACAATACCCTACTCCAGACTCATGAACTCTCGGGCTCGATCGGCCCTCAAGGTCTCTGGATAGAAGTAATCATAGAAGATGTGCCAAAACTCATCCTAGGGCATATTTTGCTGGCGCCCTTCCTGTGAGATCATGTCCCACCACCTCTTGGTGGAGTCTCAAAGCTTGTAGGTAGAGATCTTAACCGTCTTCTCTGGAGTTATCTCTAGATTCTCAAAAATTGTCAGCATGACTTCTAGCCATGACTCTGCATCCTAGGGTCCTCCATCCCTTGAGAAAGTAAGAGGATGCTGCTGATGAAAGACTCGTGTCAATTCTTCCATCGATGGGGAAGGATGTAGAGCTCCTTCAAAGGTCTGCATCATCCTCAGAAATCCCTCCTTGAACTGTGAATCAACACCTATGTCGGGTATAACGGCTGGTGATAAGACTGGAATGACAGAAGGATCCGTAGGTAGTCCCTGATTAGCCATGTTCGATGTCTGATCACCGCCTGGCAACTGGCGCATAACCGGAGGACGTCTTGGTGGCATGGCTCTTCAAGTTCAAGCACACACCTTAGATCAAGATTATCAAGGGCTGAAAACTAGAAGAAAAAGAGGGGAACAGGAGAAAGAAAGCACTCAAGTTTTACAAAACATGACTACACGGTGTGTACAATTCCTACAAGGCATGTTTCCTTAAGTCATTTACATTGGCATGTACTCCTGCCTAAACTAGTCGTGTAAAACCCAAAACACACGGTGTGTTGTCTTAACACACGGTGTGTAATTGAATCCCCTTTCCCTTCCCGAGTCATTCTACAAAGTGAAGCCACAAGGATATTCTGAGACAAGACCACACTTCGTGTTCAAGGTAGACACAGTGTGTACTAGACAAGCTTCACATGTCATGTGCTGTCAGTGACACGGACTGACACATGAATCACACTATAGGGCTTGTTCTAGATAGACATGGCGTGTATGTGGAAGGATAACACTGATCTTTGTTGTTAGGGACATGGCCAAGTACCTGGTTCAGACTAAACGGCGTGTTCAATACTGACACGGTGTGTACAACTTAAGGTTCATCTGTCTGTGTTGTTAGTCACACGGGTGGACACATGATCAACACTACATGGTGTGCTCAACAGGTACATGGTGTGTTCCCACAAGAAATTTCCCATCCCGTGTATATGGCCACACGACTTTCGACATAGTAAGAGACAACACGGCGTGTACATAAATTACACAACGTGTACTTAAGAAAAAAAACTTCTTCCTAAACAGAAGAACACATGGCATGTAGTCAAAACTACACAGCATGTATTCTGGGTTTTTTCAGACAGTAAGCCTCAGAAACAACTTTGTGACCTATAAAAACACTAAAACGAACAATAGAAGTGCCAAATTTTGATCCATGGGGGACCATACTCCCCTCAAATCAAATCTTCAAATCTTATACATGTTATAACAAGGAAAACAAGGAAATGATCCACCAAATTCTGGTCCATGAGGGCCCATAACACCTCAATAACCAATGTTTGGTGTTCATTCAAGAAAAACCTTACACAAACAATACCCTATCAAACAGTAGGTATTCTTATCAAGGCATCTATCACAAAAACATTCATATTCTACACAATATCTATCACAAAAACATCCAATTTCTAATTCATCCTAGATGGCATGGAAAGGATACATGACATGTGATTTCTAGCAAGTTCCTATATGATGCATGAGATGACATACCCTTATCTCATCGGGTTGCGACAGAAATAGAACCTCAATAACATTAACAGTAACAACACAAAACATGTGAATCACCCAATGGTGAAAATCAAATCAACTGTAAAGTTGAAAAACCAGAAAAAATGAATTAAATGAGGTAGATTGGATTTTCCCTGTACACGGGTTAGCTACTCCCATGCACAGATTATTACCAAGTACCTATTCCGTCCTATCCCTGGCTAAAGGCTCTAAACAGTAAGTCAAGAGAAAATAATTCCTCTGATACCACTTTGTAATGTCCCGGTTCTGGAAGCCACCCAGAGGTGCCCCGTACCTGGTTGGTCACATGGCCTCAAGTTCATTTCCCCATACACTAGAGGATACCTACTAGCAGTGAGGGCTTGGGTGTGATAGTGGGGAAACTATGCCCTCATTGGCAGAGTACACAGTGGAAGTAACAATACAAAATAGCGGAAGCAGTAAATATCAGACAACAGTAAACAACAGAAGACTGGAATAATAAACAACTAGTGCACACATATATATAAAATGATGCATGATACATATATCTAGGAAAGCAGCCAAACAAGTCACAATTCTGGAAATACAAACAGTGCTAAACCAAAGTACAAAAGAAAAATATAAACAACTCCTCAGAATCACAAGCCTAATCTTGGTCCCATGCTCTTAATCTCCACAACAAGTCAAGTACCTGAAGTTGAAGGGTGATTGCACTTATCTATACCTATAGCAATATAATCTGTTTGGACCCAAAATCATGACCAAAATAAGGTGTGAGACTAAATCTCAGAAGGAAACCACCCAAATATTTGTGCCTAATAGTTAGTTAATATATGGCAGGTAAAAGTACAAGAAACATTAAACAGGAAAGTACTCAGCAATAAACAATCCAGAGTTTCAATATCAAGAAACAACAAACAAATAGCTAAACACAAATAGGTAATCCTCTAGGAAGTACTCACAGCCATCCCCTCTGGTCCAACTGAATAAGTATAAGCAAACCTCTGGGTAGTGCACTTATCCTAAACCCTCTGGTTCAGTCATAAGAATTCATAAAGACTCTCTGAGGAAGCACTCATAGTCAATTCCCCTTATAGTCTAAGGTAGTTAGGGACTCTTTGAGGAAGCTCACATGATCAATTTCCCTTATTTCCCCAAGGTCAAGGACTCTCTAAGGAAGCTCACTCGGTCAATTCCCCTTATAGCCCAGGTCATTCAAAGACTCTCTGAGGAAGCTCACTCAGTCAATTCCCCTTATACTTTTTAGTAATAAAGGTAATTCAAAGTAAAACAAAGACTCTCTGAGCAAGATCACACAGTCAATTCCCTTTATAGTCTACAGTTTTCAAAGACTCTCTGAGGAAGCTCACTCAATCAATTCCCCTTATAGTATACTACACCAGGTTCTCAGGGCCCTGTGTAGGTCAAGGAGCATAGAAATGAAATATGGCCAAAGTAAACCTATAGAATAACTTGGCTAATCTGTCTAAAATATATTTTTCATTTTAGAGTACAAATATTGCACCCTATAACTCTAGGCATGGAAAACAGGCAAGGCAGCCAAAGGCTACATAGGACCAAATGGTCATAAACATAGCATGCATGGGAAAAACATACAAATCATAGAAAATCAGCACTATTCACATCTATTTAACCTCCACACAGGTATACAAGCATTGAAATAAATAAACAGGGTAAAACGGTAAACACGTAATACCCCGTTCAAGGGTATTGGTGGAATTTGCACATAATACTCAATGAATTTGAATAGAAAGGCACAAACCACCGACCGTGGTGTTAGGAGATATCTATATGTGAACCTTGAGGCATGAATCTCCATAGAATGTCGAAGATCTAAAAAAACGTCTAAAACGTTAAACCCATGACATCTCATGAGAGAGGAGAAATCAGAATATGGTGCTCAAGGAGAAGAGAGAACTTACTGATAAAATTCCAATGCAATCGACAGTGTTCGATTCGGAGGAAGGATGCTCGCTCAGGGGTTTGTCGAAGATCCACAACCGTACAGAGCTCTCGATTGAACGAGACCTAGAAGACGAGCGTTTTGGCGATTAGACGCGACCCTGGTGTGTTTAATTAAAAAAAAGTACATGGTGTGTAGTTTTAAAGTACATGGCATGTACTCACTGTTTCCGTACTCCAAATTAAGTGTCCTATAAGTCACTCCAACACGGTTGTGTGTGTGGCCACTACACGGCTAGCACACGGCCTCCTGCTGCAAGGCAGTACATGGAGTGTACTCATAAAGTATATGGTGTGTACATATAAAATTTCTAAAATTTCCTCTTTTTCTCAAAAACAACCAGAAAAGGAAAAACATACCTTAAAAGAATATCTGAGTTCTTACATACATATCAAAAAATATCATTTCTATAATTTTTTTTAGAAAATGAATCATCATATCATAAATATGATTTGATGCAAATTGTTAAATGTGATTGGGATGCACCATGAGTGTATCAATTTTCACAATTTTACTACCAATAAAAAATTACAATTGATTGTAAAAATCCAAAGGGGAGTATTAAATTATATGATTATCCATCATAGATAATTATTGATACTAAATTCAAGAAGTTAACTATTAGTTGTACTCTATAATACATAGAGTCATAAAACATGATTAAGAAATAAAAAAGAAGATTTTTTAGTTATAAATTGAATTCATTAACTATAAATTGTTTATAAATAATGAAAAGGGTGTTTTCATAATATTTATTAATTTATAAAAGGTTTATAAATTATTTAATTATAAAGATTTTATAAGTAATTAATTAATATTTATAAAAAAAATATTAATAAATTTTATTTAATATTAACCTTTAATATATAAAATAATTTTAATAAAAATATACGGCATGCCATATGGATTATAAATAATGTTTTTATTTAATAATCATAAAGGGTAATATATAAAGTATTTATAAATTAAAAAATAAAGCCTTAATATAAAGAGTTTATTACTTTTTGTGAATTTTTAAAACTTATTTTAAAATTTTCAAATTTAAAGGATTCCTTAATTGGGAAGATATTTAAAACACATAAAAATGTGTTAATGAATGATTTAATCAATGTTTTAAGTAATTTTATGAGTAAGATATATATATATATATAGATTATGTAAAATGTTTACAAAATAAATAATGAATTATAAAATGTTTCTGATGCGCAAAATATCATATATTAAAGTAGAATTCAATTATATATATATATTAGGGAGAGTGTATTATAAACCACAAACAACACACACCTCATAACCCTAGTGGACCAATCCTCATCCCTCCCCACAAGGAATGTAAATCCACCACCCGTCCTATTTTATTGCATTTGAGTGGCATGAAGGACCATTTTCCCATAGTCCTTAATGAATATAGCTTGAAGGCCATTGAAGGAGATGGCATGAAGGAACAATGGAAAATCCAAAATCATGTCATTCCATTATCCATATGTCATTTTTCACTATATCGGTAGTCATTATACCAATTTACCTCTCTAAAAGTTACGTCACTCCACTACCAAAAAATATATCATTCTGATGCCCTCTAACGCATCATAGAAAGGTACCCCCTCTAACCCACAATTGAGATTCATGAATTAAGTGATACATATGACATATTTAATCAACCCCATATCTATTTAGAGTCTCTAGCATGATGAAGCATGTGTGGAATCCCACTGCATCTCCTGCCTATCGTTCCACACCATTTGATTGGTCCTACTATGTTGATAGTCAGGTGTTAGTGAACCCATTATTCCCACATCAGAAATCGAAGGGGATAGATTAATGTATGATATTTTATATCATTCCCAACCCTTTTTTGAGGTAATGTACATGATTACAACTATGTGTTTCCATACTACACCACCTTCTTGTTGTGATGAGTCATTCACTGAGTCTTACCACATCACTTGTTACACATTAATGATGGAATAAAGGCCCCAGGAACCAAAGGACATTGTTGGATCTATGGCCCTATGGGTTGAACTCCCACATCTATGGATATAAATCCGAAATTTCATAAATATTTATTTTACTATAGTATAGATACACAACCAATAGAAATCATTCCCTCATATAGATTTGAACTAAAGTATTTTATGTAGGATTATGGGGTGTTTTTCACTAACCCAAACCACAAATGAATAAAATGACATATAATGATAATATAAAAATTTCATATTTTTAAATAATTTTTTATTTTAAAGAAATGTTTTATTTATATAAAATAACGTTAAAATTATAATATAATTAGAGATAATTTTTTTTAATTGTTTATTGGTATTCATATCATGTTTTAATATTTGAAGTTATCATTTATTTAAAGGTTATTTCATTCTTTAATCATATTTATAAATTTTTTATAAGTTATGAATATGTGTACACATTAGTTTAAGGTGTTAAAATATGACTTATAAATTGTTAAGCCCTGTATTAAATTATAGGTACATCAATATAAGATTTAGTTTTCATCTACATCGACCTCATATTGTATTTATAGTTATAATCATGAATTTAGTTTCTTAATATGATTTATACATGTTATGTGTTAGAATTATGATGAATTATATACTCTCTAGAGTAATGTTTCCCCTAGTGGATGGATATTGTGTCAGACATCCCATTTGCCTTGAGGTGGGCATTATATATCTATGGATCTAGGATTTATAATGTAGATAATTTCAACTTCATATAATTCTAAACCTTTACATAAATTGTTCATGTACCTTTTTCATGCAATATATTTAGATATGTGTATATATTTTTTATTCTATTTTCAGTGAGTAACACAAAATATGTGTTTTTGTAAATATTTACACATCGATATGGATTAAACATAATGGTTTACTTGAGCTAAAAGGACTAGAAAACCAAATCATTAAAATCACGCAAACATAAAGGTAATTACATGAGATAATATTGTGAGACTAAATCCCATTCAAAATACTAAGTATTAGATTCCTTCCAAAGTGTCTAATTTTGAGAGCTCTATCATCAAATTGGGTGGTACATGTAAATGTTTAGTGACCTGTATTATCATGTATAAGTCAAGAAAGTAATAAAGAGACCCTAACAATTAGGAACCTTGTTCTTGGTATTTTCATTGGGTTATGTAAGAACCCAGATCTTCTTTTCAGGTATGTTTTCCTTTTTCTCGTGTTTTTGAGAAAAAGAGGAATTTCTAAAAAAATTAAAATTACATACCATGTACTTTATAAGTACAATCCATGTACTTGGTTGTCATGGGTGACCTTGTATAGGTCGTGTAACAACTGAGCACACAGTCGTGTGTGGTGACCTAGAGACTGCCATATGCGGGGGCCAGTAAGGGCAAGTATATGGCATGTACTTCTAATGTACACACCGTGTACTTTATTTTTTCATTAAACATATCGGGTCGCGTCTGACAGATAGAACTGTCTTCTTCTTGACCTAGTTCATCTGAGAGCATCCGTACGACATAGATCTTCGCTGATCCCCTGATCGAGTGTCCGTTCTCCGAATCAAACTTTGTCGATTGTGTTGGAATCACATCGGTGAGTTCTCTCTTCTCCTTGAACACCTTCTTTTGATTCCTTCTCTCTCGTGAGATATCGTGGGTTGAAATTTTTATACATTTTTGTAGATCTAAGACATTATAAGGTGATTCAAGGCCTGAGACTCAAGTATATTGAACTCTCGATGCTGAGGTAGGTGGTTTGTGCCTTTCCATAGACAGTCTTTGAGTTTTATATAAAATATTGCCCAATACCCATGAATGGGGTATTGCGTGATTACGAGTTTAGCCCTATTGTTTGCCTACTATGACCTATTTTGATCGGATAGAGGTTATTTTTTGATAATTGGGTTTAAATTATGGATGTTTTCCCCATGTTTGCTTGTTTTGACCGTTTGGTCTAGTTTGCATGTTAGGCTGCTGTTTGTTTCCCATGCCTAGTATTGTTATGATGAAGTGATTGTTTATCTGACATGCTATTATGCTATAGTCAGGTTAGCCAAGTAGTTATTGAGGTTTAATTTGTCCACATTTCATTTTTATACTCGTTTGACTTACACAGGGCCGTGATAACCTGGTGTAGTGAACCATAGGGAGAATGAATGTAAGGGATTCTCCAGAGTGTCTTTAATTATTATCACATTGCGAGACCATAGGGGGATTGACATTGAGTGCCCCCTCAAAGTGTCTATAGTTATGTTACAGGGCCATAGGAGGAATTGATGTCCATTGATTCCTCAGATTTCCAGTAGTTTACCATCAAAAAACTATAGGGGGAATTGATGGTGAGTGCTTCCTCAAAGAGTCTTGATAACACTTGATTATAGGGGTAATTGACAATGAGTGCTTCCTCAGAGGAATTATTTTTATTCATGACTTACTGTTTGGAGCCTATAATCTGGGATAGGATGGAAATAAGTACTTGGTAATAAGATGTTCCTGGGAGTAGCTAACCCGTGTACAGGAAAAATCCAATTTACCTCATTTATTGCAATTTTATGGTTCTGCAATTTTATGGTTGATTTGATTTCACCATTGGGTGATTCACCTGTTTTGAGCTATTATCGTTGATATTGTTGAGGTTATATTCCAGTTGCAACCTGATGAGATGAGGGCATGCCATATCATGCAACATATAGGCACTTTCTAGGAATCACATGTCATTCATTATAGCCATTCCATTTAGAGTGAATTTTCCATTCCATGTTTCTGTGAAAGATGTTGTTCTAGATATGCATGTTGTTGTGATAGATGCCTTGAAAAAATACCCACTTTTTGATAGGGTATTTACTAGTGTATGGTTTTGTTTGAAGGAACCCAAAACTTTGGTTCATGAGGTGTTATGGTCCCTCATGGATCAGAATTTGGTGGATCCTTGATCTATTAGGCTTGTATATGACATGTAAGAGAGGTCATGATTTAACTTGTGGGGAGTATGGCCCCTCAAAGATCAAAATTTGGCACTTTAATGTTCATTTCAGCGTTTTATGGGCTTCCAGAGTAGTTTTTGAGGCCTACTGTCTAAAAAAACCCAGAACACACACTGTGTAGTTTTGAATACACACCATGTGTTCTTCTGTTCGGGAAGAAACTATTTTTCTTAAGTATACGTCGGGTACTCTATGAACACGTCATGTAATCTCTAACCATTTCACTGGCCGTGTGGGCAGAGACACGGGGATGGAAAAATTTTGGTGGGACACGCCGTGTACCGAACGTACATGTCATGTGTTTAGACCACGTGTCTTCCCATGTGACTAACAACAAAGATGGATAAAAACTTAAGCAATACATGGTGTGTCAGTCTTGAACATGCCGTTTTGTGTAATCCCTGGAATCCGGCCATGTAACTAACAACACAGGTCAGTGGAAATCCTTTAGTACAAGTCATGTCCGTCTGGAACACACTGTGTTGTGTGAGATGTGTATACGGCTGTGTCACTAAAAAAACAGGTCGGTGAATCTCGTCTAGTACACGTCGTGTCTGGAACAAACACACAGTGTATCCTTATTCTTGGAGAGTCGTGTGGCTTATCCATGTAGAATAACTCGGGTAGGGGAAGAGGATTCATGTACACACCATGTGTTATAAAAATACAACATGTGTTTGTGGTGTTACACAACCAGTTTTGGTAGAAGTAAACACCCATGTGAAAGGCTTAAGGGAACACGCCGTGTAGTTAAGTATACACGTCGTGTATCCATGTTTTGTAAAATTTGAATTCTTTCTTTCTCCTATTCCCTTATTACCCATCCAATTTTTAGTATTTGATAATATTTATCAAAGGTGTGCATTTGACCTTGTAGAGTCATGCCACCAAGAAGTCATCCGGTTGTATAGTAGTTGCAAGGCAGCGATCAGACATCAGACATGGCTGATCAGGGACTTCTAGTAGATCCTCTAGTTATGCCAGTCTTGGAACTAACCATCATTCTAGACATAGGTGTCGATGAAAAGTTCTGAGAGGGATTTATGAGGTTTATGCAAACCTTACAGGGAGTGCCACACCCTGCCCCTTCCATGGAAGAGCTGATATGAGTTTTCCCGAAGCAGTATTCTCCCACTTTCTCAGGGGAAGGAGGACCACAGGTTGCAGAGTCATGGTTAGAGTCCATGCTGAAGATCTTCAAGCACTTGAAGATGCCTCTAGAGAGGAGGGTCAATCTTTCTATATATATTCTTCGGGATTCCTCCATGAGATTGTGGGATGTGATCTCATTGGTGGGATGCCAACAGGATATGGCCTAGGATGAGTTTCAGTGTACCTTATACGATTAATTCTATATGGAGACTTTGAGGGCCGATCGAGCCTGAGAGTTCATGAGTCTAGAAAATGGTACTCTTTTTGTTATGGATTACTCTTCTCACTTCATAGAGATGCAGTGCATTACACCCTTTCTAGGGGGAGATGGGTTGTTCCTGGCAAGGAAGTTTGAGGATGGTCTCAGATAAGACATTCTGGATCAGGTGAACATCTTTAGGTTGACTTCGATATCTTCTATAGTTAACCAAGCACTTATCACATAGAGTAATCCGAGGGATTCTGGAGCTGTGAGCCAGGGTGGTTCAGCATCCAAAGTTAGTGCTTCGCTGGTTGATAGCAGGAAACACCGCAGGGAGACTACACGTGCAGATCCGAGTAGGCGAGTTTCACCTTCAGGTAGCTAGGTGGTATGCTACCAGTGTGGGAAGGTCGGGCATACGAGAACACATTGCTTGAGAAACCCAGTGGAGTGCCGATCTTGTGGAAAGATGGGTCATCTTCAATGCTTCTGTCAGTTCTTCTTACCAAAAGTTGGTGACAAGGGTTCTTCTATGACTTCTCGTTCAGGAGAAGTACTACCAGTTTCTCTTCTGTATGGGAACTGGAGTTCTTTCGGCCGTTCGGGCTGAGGTGGAGGTTGTGGCCGAGGTAGCCAGTCCCCGGTATTCTAGTGATAATAGGGTAGATTAGCTCAGGGTGGTCAGGAAGGGTCACAGGGCCATGGTGTAGGTCATAATTTTGTAGTGGAGCTTGCCCAACCGAAGCAGGATCCCAGACCCTCTATAGTTCGAGGTATGATCCCAGTTGCCTAAATTTTAGCTTCTTCTCATTTCGATATAAGGGCTTCCCATAGCTTTTTATTTTTTGCTGTTGTGGAGATCCTTGGGCTCTGTGTCTTTACTTATGCTGATATATTGATGCTAGACACACCGTTGGGGACAAGAACATATAGTGTACAACAGTTCAAGGAGGGCCCTCTTGAGGTTGGTGGGTGTCACTTCTTATGGGATCTCTATGTCCTAGAGATGACATGCTATGATGTCATTCTCGGAACAAACTAGTTAGTTCCCTTTCAGGCTGTTGTCAATTTCTATCATTATAGGGTGAGTTTCACATCACCATAGGGCAGATCTTTTCTTTATAAGGACAAATGGGATGTCCATGATAGAATAATGAGACCTGAGTATCATGGGTTGGGAGGAGTTATAGCCAAGTTTTCTAGTCTATATCTAGATGAGCAAGGTAATTCACAGTTAGACTTTCCTCTAGTGGTGGATCCTTTAAGGGATGTCTTTCTAGAGGAATTTTTAGGTTTGAATTTAGAGCAAGAGGTAGAAATTTCTATAGAGCTCGTGTCACGATCGTAACTGTTGTCCATTCCTCCTTATATGATGGCTACACCATAGTTACAGGAGCTCAAGAAGTAGTTGGAGGAGTTGCATGAAAAGAGTTTCATCTGACCCAGTACTTCTCCTTGGGGTTCGCCTATCCTATTTGCGAAGAAGGCAGACCGTACACTCAGACTTTGTGTGGATTATCGGAAGCTGAACCAGTTGACGGTCAAAAACCAATGTCCCTTCTCGAGGATTGATGATCTCTTTGATCAACTTCTAGGATTCCGGGTGTTCTCAAAGATTTACTTGAGATCTTGTTATCATTATTTGCATGTTAGACTATCTGATATACCTCTTATAGCCTTCCTAAGTAGGCACGGTCTATACGAGTATAAGGTTATGCCGTTTGGTATCACAAATGCGCCTACAGTTTTCATGGCACTGATGAACCGAGTGTTCCATCCATACTTGGATTCATTCATGGTTATTTTTGTGGACAATATCTTGGTGTACTCTCACACTCGACATGATCATGCCACCCATCTTGAGATCATTTTGAGTACAATGAGAGAGTATCAGTTATATGCTAAGCTCTCAAAATGCCACTTTTGTATGGACCAAATTCACTTCTTAGGGCATGTTATCTCAGAGACAAAAGTATTAGTAGACCTAGAGAAAGTGAGAGCTATAGTTTCTTGGTAGCAATAGAAGAATGTCTTTGAGGTACGATGTTTTCTAGGGTTGTCTAGATACTATAGGCATTTCATATAGGACTTCACACGCTTATCAGTGCCATTGAAGATCCTGACTAAGAAGGGTGTGAAGTACTTGTGGTAAGATTCTTGGGAGTCATCCTTTCAGGAGCTGAAAGGGAGGTCGACTTCATCACCAATACTAGTTTTTCCAAAACTAAGAAAGAGCTATACTGTGTATTGTGATGCTTTAGGTATCAGGTTGGGAGCAGTGCTTATACATGGAGAAGATGTTGTTGCATACGGGTCTTAGTAGTTGAGGCCACATGAGAGAAATTACCCGACACATGATCTTGAGTTGGTAGCAGTTGTTCATGCCTTATGCTGCTGGATAAATTATCTTCTGGGAGAGAATTTTGTGGTTTTAAATGACCACAAAAGTATCAAGTATATTTTCACTCAGCATGACCTGAATTTGAGACAAATAATGTGGGTGGAATCCCTTCAGCCTTTTCACATTGAGCTTTCCTACATGCCTGGGAAAGGCAACACTGTGGCTGATTCATTAAACAAGAGGACTCAGATACATGCATTTTAGGAGGCCAGCAATGAGTGGAAGCTTGTGGATCTGTTATTTGAGATGCATTTGGAGGTGCATGACAGACAGAGGTGGATGTTTCTTTCTTCGGTAGTTGTTACCTCTACTCTTCTTGACCGAGTGCGAATAAGGCAGCTATCATATTCTGAATGCCTAGTCCTATGGGAGATCGTGTCAGGAGGGGGCCCTATTCTTAGATGGACTATAGGCAAGGAAGAGATCTTTTCTTTCTAGGGGTGCGTATGGGTATTAGCAGACATACATGAGGATATGATGCAAGAATTTTATTCCTCTGTTTGGGAAGTTCATCCTGGTTTCGCCAAGATGTATCATGATCTACACCATGAATATTGGTGTCCAGGTATGAAGAGAGATTTTGATGGTTTTTTCATGAGGTGTTCCACCTGTCAGCAGGTAAAGGCAGAACATTAGTGACTAGTAGGGGGTTTTCAGCAGTTACCCATTCACGGGTGGAAGTGGAATGAGTTCGTGATGGATTTCGTGATAGGTTTACTGAGGCCACCTCAAAGAAATGACGTTTTTTGGGTTGTCATTGATAGACTCACGAAGGTTTCTCAATTATTTCCAATCAAGGAGACTTTCAGTGTTGATGAGTTGGGACAGTTGTACATCAACGAGACAGTACATCTACATGGGTTTCCACAATCCATTGTTTCAGATAGGGATGCACGTTTTAATTCTTGGGTCTGGCAGGGACTTCAGAAAGCTTTAGGTACACAAGTACTTCTGAGTACAACTTACCATCCCTACATAGATGGCCATTCCAAGCATACAATTCAGGTGCTTGAGGAAATTCTTCGAGCATACATCCTGGATTTTGGAAGTTCTTGGTAGAAGCACATACCTCTTGTGGAGTTTACCTACAAAAATAGTTTTCAAGCAACTATTTAGATGGAACCTTTTGAGGCTTTTTATGGGAGGCCATGACAATCACCCTTATGTTGGTTGGAGGTAGGAGAGTCATCTATGCTGGGACCTCATCTTTTCTAGGAGACCACAGAGAAGATAGAGTTGATTTGGAAGAGGATGGCTATTGCATAGTCTCGATAGAAGCCTTATGATGATCAATGGAGATGACCTCTGGAGTTTGAGGTCAGAGACCAGGTTTTCTTACCTATCACACCTAGGTTGGGGCATAAGAGTATTAGGAGACAGGGTAAGTTTTCGCCAAGGTACGTCAGGCCTTTTGAGGTGTTGGAGAGATTTGGGCCAGTTTCTTATCAGTTGTAGTTACCTCATAGGTATCGGGCTATGCATTATGTCTTCCATGTTTCCCAGCTTCGAAGTTACTTCTCAGACCCTTATCATGTTTTCCAACCTGAGGAGGTTGAGTTAGAGGTGGATGCCTCATTTGAGGAGAATCCTATCTAGATTGTTGATCGTAGTACAAAGGTTCTCCATGGATTGTTTTTTCCTCTGGTACGAGTGCTATGGTTTCATGGACAAGTACAAGACAAGACATAGGTGAGGGAGGATGATGTACGATCATAGTCACCGGAGTTTTTTGAGGATTCTTCTTCTACACCACCATTCTAGGGAAATTCGGGGACGAATTTCTTTAAGGGGTGAGTTTGTAAGAACCTGGATATTTTTTTCTGGTATGTTTTCCTAATTGTGGTGTTTTTGAGAAATAGAGTAATTTTTGATAAATTTAAAAGTACATGATGTGTAATTTATATGTACATGCCGTGTACTTGGTTGCCGCGGGTGGCCGTGTACAGGCCGTGTAACGACTGAGCACACGACCGTGTGTGGTGACCTAGAGACCACCTAACGTGGGGGCTGGTAAAGGCAAGTACATGCCATGTACTTAAAAAGTACATGTCGTGTACTTTATTTTTTTTTCATTAAACATACTGGGGTCGCATCTGATAAACAAAACCATCTTCTTCTTGACCTTGATCATATGAGAGCATCCATACGGTGAAGATCTTCACCGATCCCCCGATCGAGATTCCGTTCTCCGAATCGAACTCTGTCGGTTGCATTGGAATTGCATCAATGAGTTCTCTATTATTTTTAAACACCTTATTATAATGCCTTTTCTCTCATGAGATATCGTGGGTTGAATAATTTAGACTTTTTGGTAGATCTATGACTTTATAAGGTGATTCATGGCCTGAGACTCAAGTATATTGATCTCTCGATGCCGAGGTAGGTGGTTTGTGACTTTCTGTAGATAGTCTTTGAGTTTTATGTGCAAAAGTTTCTAATACCCATGAATTAGGTATGGTGTTTTTATGGTTTTAGAACTATTGTTTGCCTTATATTCCCTACTTTGATTGGATATAGGTTATTTTTTTAAGAATAGGGTTTACTTTATGGAGGTTTTCCCCATGTTTTCTTATTTTGACTGTTTGGTCTAGTTTCCCTGTTAGGCTGTTGTTTGTTTCCCATTCCTTGTATTGTTAGGAAAGAGTGATTGTTTATCTGGCATGTTGTTTTTCTATAGACTGGTTATCCAAGTAGTTCTTGAGGTTTATGTTTGCCTCATTGAATTTCTATGCTCATTTGACTTACACAGGGCCGTGAAAACCTGGTGTAGTAGACCATAGGAAGAATAGATGTATGGGATTCTCCAGAGTGTCTGTAATTATTATCATGCTACGAGAACATAGGATGGATTGACGTTCAGTTCTCCCTCAGAGTGACTATAGTTATGTTATGAGGCCATAGGAGGAATTGACGGTGATTTCTTCCTCAGAGTACCTGTAGGTTACCATTAAAAGATTACAGGGGGAATTGACAGAGCGTGCTTCCTTAGAGATTCTTTGATCTCACTTGACAATAGGGGGAATTGATGATGAGTGCTTCCTCAGAGAGTCTATTCTAAATCTGAACTAGAGGGGTGATATGGTGTGTGCTTCCCAGAGGGTTGCTTGTTTTTTCTAGTTAGGACCAGAGAGGATATGCTGTGAGTACTTCCGAGAGTGTTACCTGTTTGGGATTATCTACTTACTTGATATGTGGTATTTGAATACTTGAAACTTTAGGAATGTTTACTATTGAGTACCTCCTTGTTTACATCTTCTTTTGTTTATTGTCTGTCATATATATTCACTGACTGTTTGGCACAGATCTCTTTGTGGTTGCTTACTTAGATTTAGTCTCACAACCTGTTTGGGACATGCTTTTGGGACGAAACAGATTATATTGTTGTTGGTATAGATAAGGTCAAGTGCCCTTCTACTTCAGATACTTGACTGCTTTGGAGCTGGAAAGCATCAGACCAAGCTTTGGCTTGCGATGCTGTAGAGTTGTTTATTGTTTTTCTTATACCTTGGTTTATTACTATATTTCAGAATTATGACTTGTTTGGATACTTTCCAAGACATATGTATCATGCATCATTATATATGTGCTCCAACTATTTATTTCTTTAGTCTTCTGTTATTTCTTTTTGTACGGTAATATTACTACTTCTGCTATTGCTTTGTGTGTTACTTCTGAGGTGTTACTCTGCCAATGAGGTCATAGTTTCCCCACTATTACACCTAAGGACCTTAATTCTAGTCAGTAGCCTAAGGTGTTTGGGGAAATTCGCTGGAGGACATGTGACCAACTAGGTACGGGGTGTCTCTGGGTGGCTTCCGGAACCGGGATGTTACAGGTTACACTTAGCTAGGAAACCCTATTGGTTTTGATAATAGAGGAACAATGTATTGTTTATCTATATAATGGTTTGCATAAGGTTTTTTCCACTCCATTTTCCTACAATCATATATAATATAATTGATACATTACCCTACCTAAATTATTATTTAATTAGATAAAAACTAAATTGGAATCACATACTAGTGAAATATAGATCTTAGAACACTAATATACGTGATTAATTATATTTTTGTTATCATTATTGTGAGATGACATTTATTTAAATTCTTTTTAATGGTAATTAAACATGATAATCAACTAATAAAAAATATTTTTTAGATAAATTTAATTATTTTCATTAAAATTAACATCGATATTAATCATTAGGAAAGTTAATCTTAATGTAAGAAGCCAGTTTTGTTGGTAACTTATGAAAATTTATTAATTATAAGTAAAAGTAATTTTTATGGTAGAAACACCTTCCCAAGTAATCTACTATTGAGGTTATTCAACAGATGAATATATATGCATATAAATCATAGAATGATTCACTTGGGATTTCAATGTAATTTGATATTATGGAACCTTAGGGATCGTTCTGGTTAAGGAGTTCATCCTATTTTCATTGATGTATTTATTACAATAATAATAATGACTTCAAAAAAAATTACTTAATGTTCTTAGGTTTTTATAATAAATTAATTGGGCTTGGGATATATAATTTCTAAGTGTTTTATGGATATAAAAATATGGTAAAGCTTCAAAATAGAAGATGAATTTTTTGTAATAGTAAATGTTTTTCTTCAAGTAGGCAAATGTTTTCATTTAAAAATAAATATAAAATTATGACGGATGATTGATAATTCATTATGATAAAATTTATATGGATACCAAAAGGAGTTTTGGAAAATCATTTGAATATCTATGTCGATTATCAATGTTATAGAAATTGATTCTTCAATTTTGAAAGGTTTGTAATACCAAATGTGTATTTTACAAGTATTTTAAATATATCAGTGTTCAAAATCAGGGGAATAATTGATTGATCTTAATGTTTACATTCATGTGATGAAACAATAGTTTATAAAACAAGGATTTGAATGTAACGGAGTTTATTAAGCTCAACTGAATTTATGTAGAGGATGTTTAAATTCATCTCATTTCTATTATATGATAAGGAATTTTAATACTAGGAAATATTTTATTGGAAAAAATATAAGAAGATTTATTTTATACACATTGTTTATAATTATTTAGATTCTATAATATGTTTTTAGAAAAGAATAATATTAAAAACTTTATCAAGGACATAGTGCTTATCTAACTATTTTTTTAACATATATGGGAATAATTGTATACATCACATTAGTGGAGTATTTCAATAATGTATTATCCTCAATGAAAAAGATCTAAATTGATAAAATATCATATTTATGATGGAAATAATAATTATTTTGTAAAATATTACAATAAAAGGAAATGACTATAATTTCTTAAAATAATGTAGTTTTTTGTATCATATAATGACATTATAAAATAGAATATAATGTTTAAGATGCTAGTGTGAGTGTGTTTGAACTTAGGTATATTGGGAGTTAACATGTAAACATTATAGTAGTCTAAAGATAATGTTATTTCACTTAATACCCTAAAGTGTTTAGTATATGTAATGGTAACGAAAATTTTTGAGAGGTTCATTTTGTTACCATGGAAAAGTGAATATCACTATTTGATATAGTATTATTATAATAAAATTTAAATTCAATGTAACATTTTCGTAAAGGAGTTTAGGATGTGTTGGTGAATGGAAATGTAAAACACTTACATTCTTAACTAAATAAAGGTTTGATGAAATAGGTTCCAAGGATGAATATGCTATTATTTGAAATATTTCTATGTAGATAATAATAAATTACCATTTTAACATTTAATTTAATGAATTAGATGAGTTTAAATGTGTTGAAGGAGTATAAAATTAAGTATATTATTTCTAAATCTCACTATTATTGAATCTATCTTTTTTCATAGATTTTTCATGTTTGAATGGCCTTAGGGCATCCTTTTTTATTGATTTTTGATAACCCCCCTTTCAGGGGATGATAGTGAACCCTTCATAGATGTTACTCACTAAAATTTTTAGTAGAATATTTTTTTTATATGGTAAGATAGGTATGTGACATTAATCACATTTATATGTAATAAGTTAACATTAACTCATATAGTGTTGTAAACAAAAGGATGATAAATTAGTTTATCATATATGATATGATAGACTAATTATTATATTTGGTTTTGTTAATTATTCTTAATTGTTTTAATAATATAAAATGTATCATAGAAAAATTAATCTCTTTTTTATCACTCTTTAATGTTGCCTATATAAATGTATGTGTAGTTGTACCTTTTTTGACGTGCAAGGATAATTTCCCACTCAAAGTATGAATTTGAGTAATCCCTAAAAAATTCATTTATTATCATATTTTATTATTAATTTTATGTTTATAATGAGTAGGATTCACATATAGAGATTTAGACTATGATAATAAGGAAAAAATCAAGGTTAAAGTTTCTTGATGTATGTTAGATAACCCCCTAGGTATACCACATGGAGTTTCATACACAATTTCTTAAGTATACTAGTGGTGTATTGATCCTATTTTTTCCCTATTAACATTGGTTAGAGAGATTCCATGAATGTGAGGCTTCATACTTTCACACATTTCATGTATAATCCATTGTAAATTAGATAATAAAGGGGTGGTTGGGTATTTTTTTGGTCACATTTTCAATTTTAACTCATCTAGTAAATGATTTTTCATCTTATACGACTTTTATGAATTTTGGTTTGTGGATTGAGATAGACTCAAAAGTATGCAACATACCTAGATAGTACATATGATTTTATTATCTGTTTAGATGAGGGTATGTGTCATGATCATCCATTATGATTAATGAAATGTTCTGAATTCATCAACCAAGTCTGTCTATATTCATAGGTTCGAGATAGTAAGAGTTATATATATGGTATTAACATTCACTTTGTTCCATGGTCACTCAATATTTTGGATAAAAGGGAACATTTAATAATTCACTCTAACATGAGTTGAAAATGTTGGGAACAATTATTGATATACATATGTAATATTCAGATCATGCTAAATCTCATTATAGATTGAGTAGAAATAATGGCATTATATAGGTCATTCATTTCTTATATCAATGGATTTGGTGATTCATATTTTTTTCAATGATATAAATATGCAAGGGGAAACACATAGTGGTTGACTAGATGGGGATTGAGTATAAATTATAGAACTAAACAAAAAGTGTTTTAGAGTTAATTGATAATTGTTTTGGATAAGGTATTCACAAGTTTTTACATATGATGTGATATAAGATTAATTTAATGATATCTCTTGAGAATATTTTTTGGAAAATATAAAAAATATTTTTGGATAATATTTCGCAATTTATCATATATGATATGATATAAGGTGAAATGAAATATAATCCTTCAAATATTTAGTGAAAGTTGGAGATTGAAGAACATATTTTCCATAAAGACTGATGTATAGGTGTTGTATGTATAAGCACATGAAGTATCATAATTAATGATTAAGAACAACATGTAAGTATTGATTTTATAAAAAATAATATAAATATTATAGGAAAATAATACTATATTATTGAAGGATATTTTATAGTGTAAAGATCCAAAAATTTTTAGGTTGGGAATTTTAAGGGAATTTGAATTTTTGACTCCATATAAAAGGAAATTTTGAAAATCAAGATTATTTTGAGAATTTTGAGAGTTGTGTCATCTCAAGGATTTGTTTTGGATATGGATACAGGCTAAAGAGGTCTGGAAAGTTCTCAAGGGAGAATCAAGGGATTTGAGATGAAATTTATATTTTTGGAAAGTGTTTTACCGTTCCACATGGTTACTGTATGGTTAAGGTGAACCATGAAAGTGAACCATTCAATGTGATTTTATCTAGGGTTTAGTGAATGACTGGGGCATGGTTGTAGGAAAACCATGAAAAATTGAAATTAAAATTTTAAAGGGAGTTTAATGTCTGGTTCATGGTATGAAAAACTTTGTGGCCAAATCATTTAAGGTGGTGTGGCTCGAGATGGTGAAAGATCCAATTTTAGTGAACAGTTCAAAAAATTGTGTGGTAATTGTATAACTACCTTGATTTCATAAAAAAATAAAATCACCATTTTGACCCCACTTGATTTTAACTCCCACCCCTTCCACTTATCATCTATCATTTATAACATACTATGGGGTCTCCCTCCCTCTTCTTATTCAAACAATCCCCTTTTGAATGGGGTGTTTTCATGATATATTTTTCTAGAAATTTTTGGGTTTATTTGATAATTCCAGTGGATCATGGTGTAAAAATTATAATATGATGGGTATTTTCCTCATATTTCCAAGATGAAACCTTGAGATGATGAATTCATGAAATTCCACACTAATTTGATGAAGTTATTTTTCTCAAGACTTTTCTGGGTGTATTCAATAAATATTCTAAGTGTAGTTTCTCACAATTTTGGTATGGTGAGGTGGCTTGGTCCTCCAAAGATGGGTTGGGAGTGAAAGAGGTTTGGAAGACCTTTGGTGAAAGATATGGGGATATGATTAGATAAAAAACATTATATGAGGTAGATGGTACTTTGAATAAACCCCAATGTTTTATGTTGTTAATATATTTCATATAATATTTTCCCTATATTTTTATAAGGTTGACCAAAATTATTTAAATAATTGTTTTAAAATAAATTTTATGAAATGAACACAATATTTAGGCCCATGACGGACCCTTTTATATTAGATAGTGCATCTACTTTTGAAAGTTTTTAGTGTGATCATAAATGTTTCAGATGAAATATAGGGACCCTATAAGGGTATAAATGGAGTGGTTAAAATATAGTACCCCATGGTAGGTTTCCTTGACACCTCTGCATAGAGGATAGGTTGGGACTAAGAGTGGTTGGTGTTAATAGGCCATGATGGAACCATGATTCACCTTAAATCCTTTGGATAATTTATTATAAATCAAGATGATTTTTACACGAATTCTATCATTTGAGTACCTAGGTCGGTAAACCCTAGTTATATTATTAAAGGTTAGGTGATGAAAAAATAGGATAACCTTGGGAGGTGTGAAAAACATTATTTATATTCCCTTGGATGATAATGGGAAGTCATTCTTGTGAGTCTAGGGTGGATAAAATATTATTATAGTAATGTCAAGGGACATTCTTTCCTTTGAGTACTGGGTTTGACCATAATAAATGGAAATGATATAGGAGATCCCTTATAGGGTTTTTGGATTATGATATGGCTTGGGGGAATGGTGGGTTCCCTAGTGTTATGTTAACCCTTTAAAGGATTAAAGTGGGAGGTCATTCATTGTCAATTATAGGTGACAACATGGAAGTCAAGAATTGATGATGATGATATTTGTTTCTCAGTATGAAAACTACCTAGCTGATGTGTGACCAGATCTATATATTTTTATCCCTTTAAATGATGGTTTAATGAGAGGTTAGTAGGTGGATGTAGGCCTTGGATAGATTATTTGAGATATTCAGATTATTCCTAGCATTTGGTGATTCTTAATGATTTATGAGATCCCTAAGATTATATCCTGGGATCTGTGGATGATTCATGATTTATGAGAATCCTAGGATTACCTCATAGGATATGGAAATGTCTAATATTTTTTGAGATACCTAGAATCTGATAGTTATATAACATATTTTATAATATTCTGAGGATTCATAGTATCTAGTTGTTACACCTGATGAAAGATGATATTCCAAGTATTCCTAGGATCTGGTGACTTCACCATATGACATATGATATGCCTATTAGGTCTAGGATTTGGTGGTTATATATAGTGACCCAACACTAGTATCTCAGATATATTGTATTCTATATGAAATTTCCATAAGATATAAGGAATCACACCCCAACAGACCAAATATATTAGAATTCATGTTAAACTAGATACATACTTTAATACACATTACATTTTAAAACAAAAATAAAAAATGTATTTTTTTATAACACCACTATTACCCTTATCATATTACTACATTTTAATAATAAAAAAATTCTTTCTAACTTAGGGAAAATAAAACATAATAAAGGGGTGATTTCAGATAACCAGAAATGGTAATCATATAGTGGAAACTATGAAAAAATAAGGCACAATCAATATGTAGAAGTATATAATTGAAACGATTTCTATTATTTATATTACTTGAACATAATATGTAAGGAATAAATGATGATAAAATAATCCCTTTAATCAATCACATCATCTTGAAAACTTAACCATGGATATTCTAACTAATCTTATAATCCCATGTAATATCAGTAACTAAATTCACAATGATGGAATGCATAATTCCATACATATTTAACATTCCGTCAAGACCACATCCCAAAACTTATTATCATCAAGGATTCATTCCAAGACATCTTACATAAATAGGTAATTCCTCTGATAAATACTGAATCCAATTTTTCTCATCGAACATACTGATCTATCGAGGGGATATATAATTCTAGGCATCATCTGTCACATAGTGTTTCCTATAAATTACTCATATGAAATGGTTAAAACATAATCAATACAAACATTCATACTGAAATACTAACATACAAAATTTTAATACTCACCCCAATCAATAATCATAATCATAATCCATCCAGATTAATATGTTGAATGGTAATAAAATTGTACAAACCTAATCAAACAGGTCATAAACCATTCAAAGAAATAAAAATTATAATATTAATAAATAATATCCCCATTATATCATAATTAAAATAAATTTTTGACGTTTCTAATGAATATAAATACCATAAAAATTGCATTAAAACCATTTTTAATGATTGCTTCTTTTACATATTGAAAATAACAGTTTAAAACAAAAAATTTTAAAAATTGAAAAAGAAAATTATTTGAAAATAACCTTTGAAAAATTATAAAATAATACTTAAAACATTGAGTGTTCATGAAAGTGGAAAATTCATTTCATACTATATATGGTAAAATAAAAATTCTTATCACATTTCTAGTAAATACGAAATGTTACTTACTTTGAAAATGACATGAAGATTCCATTAAAAATATAAGATAAAAAAAATATAAAAAATTCTTTGACAAATCATTTGTAAAATGCAAAATTCATTTTTGAAAACATTTTTGGAAAACATGGATAGTGATGAAAAAGTGAGAAATAAAGTATGATTTTATTAAAAACAAATTATCAATCATTTTAAGTATCAAAGGGTGGTGTAATGGTACTATTAATTGAAAAATTTCAGGAATAACCATAGGATAATAAAATATATTGAGTTTAATATATAAATATCAAATAAGTCCCCTCAGGGAGACTTAAATAAAAACAATCCATAATAATAATGAGATTATGAAATAAACCCTTACCACTTCAGTAACTTGGAATGTTAATCTTCATAAAATAAATAACTTCAAATGAAACATTAAATACCATTAATTGAAGTATAATAATGATATATCATATCCAAGTGGGATTTATATACACCAAACAAATGAATAAGTGGTGAATATGGAATATCTCTCAAGGAAGTAAAAGTGAGACACGATACCCTTACTTCTAGTTTAACTTCATTTGTATTTATCTGAAACTATTTTATAATAAATATAAGTCTATTATAAATCAATTTCATAACCATAATAATATATATTATACCATATATGATCCTATTATAACATCTTTCCACTTGTTTGTTAATAATATCTCATTATTTTCATTTCTTCATGTGTTAATTACCTTGTTTTCTTATGCATATTTTGTCACGAAAGATACATTTATTGTACATAGGATACAATTTAGTAGTATATAAAATTATATTAATATTATTAATATTATTTTTTCATTATATATATTTATGGCATCCTGCCTTTTAAATACATAAAATTTCATTATATTTTACAAACATATGATCTTTAAAGTCTAGTGTCTTGGAAATCAGGAACAAAAAAACATGAATACAACATAAAAAATTCTTCTAAACCAATTATAGGGCTTCATCATAGGTTCATCCTACGTACAACTACTGCATCTCATATCCTAGAGATAGACATCAATGGAAAGGAAGAGCAGAAGGCCCAGAAAGGGTAAAAAAAGGGAATCAGTTTACTTGTGTTAACAATAAGAACTTAAATAAAAACATAAATACATGAGCAATGGAAGTATAGGAATATCATAATGAAAATAACATGGAACATAACTTGAATATTTGGCTTCAACATTTTATTTATACATTCATTAACATATCACCAAGGTCCATCCCCAAGGTGTCATAAAAATTACCAAGGTTATTCACCAAGGTATCGTGAAAATTATCATCTCTAGAGATTAATTCTTTACACAATGCATTGGAGAGATATCAGGGAAAACCATTAACATGTAATTAATTTCATGGGATCTACATATATCATAATCAAACATTTCATAATTAACCCATTTAGAATAAAAGAAACAGGTTTCATTTTGAAATCATGACATTTTAAAAGTTCTTAAAAATAATATCATTATATCATTTATAACCCATGGAATGGGAGTGAGAGTTATATGTATGTCAATTATATAATCCAATATATCATTTATATATATTTATGAACACCCATAGAAATTAAATAGGTCTGGTTATTCACATAAATAAACATGATAATTTCTTAAGAGAAAGAGATATAAATTTTGAGACGAAATTTCTACAGCAGAACGACTATATAACATGGTTTCAGAAAACATTGAAAAGAGAGGGGACAAGGTTCAAACAATCATAAATAATTCATAATACAGTATGGGTACATAATAAGATCATGTTGTTGATATTTTAGTTACATACCACATGAAAAGGAAACACAAAAGAAAAGAGAAGATGCAATTTCTTTTACGAGAAATTCGGCAGCCTAATAGTGTCACTTAAAAATTCAGAAAAATTTTTGATGAGAGTAGAAAGGGTCTCTCAATAATTAGACATGAAATGGATAGTAATGAGAACATATAAGAACATACTCTCAACATAAAGATATGGAAACAAAAATACACAATATAAAGGAAATCATGGCTTAAAAGAGGAGGGTGGAATGATCCCTTACCGTGAAGAGTAACTTTGAAAGCCTGATGTTCGGGACCTTGGGAGTATTGGGGGAACCTTAGGAGGACTCCTTGGGAGGTAAGGAGACCAAAAATTAATTTAAGAGGATTTTGAATTGAAATGAATGAGGGAATATCTTGGTATTTGTTAAAGAAGTGAGTGGACAAGCCATTAATGGCCAAGGGACACCTCATCGGTGGTATTCGAAAAACCATGGGCTTGCCCATGGTATTTGCCCATGATATTGGACACTTGGGACACCTCATACCTTATATTACTATTCATAAGTTTACAAGAATTATTACATAATTATTACATCCTTAATGATGTCATTAAACACCTAAAACTAAAAACTGTATTTTCATTATTCACCAAAAATTCATTTTTCTCAAAAAAATCCCCAAAAATCACCTTAACCTAATATCGATGCTCTGAATTCAAAAATGAACTCCATTTTATAAATATAATTTTCAATTTATTTTTAATTTAATTTTTAATTAAAAAACACTATTCACCCGAAAAAACTTATTCTTGACTAATAATTTCGAAAACAGATATTTACCTATTTTATTGAATCACATTACTTAATCAGGGTGCCTAAAATATATCAATACTTTCTTAAGTGAGGTTACTTATGTTAGGCGGAGAAAAAGGAAGTTATGTCAAGATGGGGGGTGAATTGCCTTTTAAAAAAATGATTAACAATTAAAAATCAAAGTTAAAAGTGCAGCGGAAATAAAGAGGCAAGACACGCAATTGATAACGGAGTTCGGCCAAAAACCCGGCCTACGTCTCCGCTCCCAACTCAACCGTTGAGAGATTTACTACCGCTTTCTTTTCAATGGTTTTATCAAGAAACCCACTAGACTTTACAGGTAGTCTAGAACCTATTACAGCTTGCTTTTATATGGTTATGCAAGAACCCACTTGCTTTCAATGGTTGAGCAAGAACCCACTAGCCTTCTTACAGGTGAAGGCTAGCTCACCTATGACTCAAGCCTTTTAAAAGGGAAGGCTTGACTAACCTCTTCACACCTTAAAGGTGATGTGAAAACCCAAAAGAATGGAGGATGAGAGAAATGGGAGTTTGTAGGAACAAACTCAATTTAAAGCTCAAAATGAATAAAGCAAAGAAAAACCGTAATGGGAGAAGCCTTGGGCGCCAATGGATTGATGGAGCTGATGAAGGGCGCTCCCAAGCTTCTTTGGTGGTGCTCCTTGGATATGGAAGTTGGTTGGAGCAAGTGGGGTTCCCTTGGAAGAATTCTCCGGAGGTTCGCCAAATGACCAAAAATGTGTCCGTTGGCTTCCGTATGGATTACTTGAGTTTCCGGGGCTTTGAGGTCCTTTATTTATAGAGGGGGAACCCTCATATGGCCGTTGGAGGCCTTTGGAGCCATTGGAGAGGCTTTCGGAGCCGTTGGAGCCCAAGTGGACAGGCTGGTCAAAAGCCCAACGGCTAGTTTGACTGGCTCCACCGGCTGACCGGTACAGGGCCACCGGTTGGCCGGTGTGTGCAAAATGGAGGAGGGCTCGGGCTCAGGCTCCACCGGCTGGCCGGTGAGGAGGCCACCGGTTGGCCGGTGCTGAGGCAGTAGGTGTCACTGTTCTGGCTGGGTGCCACCGGCTGGCCGGTGCTGAGGCCACCGGTTGGCCGGTGCTGAGGCAGTGGCTTAGCCTTCTGTCTGAGTGCCACCGGCTGGCCGCTGGTGTGGCACCGGTTGGCCGGTGGTCTGGACAGAGGAATGCCTTCTGTCCAGGCCTCCATCGGCTGGCCGGTGCTCTTACATCGGTTGGCCGGTGGACTGAAAATCAGTCCACTTTGGCTTTTTGCCTTCTTGGCCTTCTTGGCCCAATTCCTTGGCACCCTGAAATTATGCCTATCATCCAAAAACACTTAAGACAAGATTAGATAAATAAGTGAGTGATTGTGATCATGAAAATCAAACCACGAGGGGTACGAGAGGTACAACAATCTCCCCCTATTTTGATGATCACAATCACCAAAACAATCAATGTAAAATACTGAAATGAAAGGCATGCTTTAAAGGATTTTTCCCCCAATAACCAAAAATTTCTCCCCCTTTGTGATTATCAAAATAGCATGGGGCATAAAACTTGATTGAGGGAAAAAAATATTTTAAACCAATTGAAATTTTTGAAATTTGAATTGAAAGTTTTGAATCGAAAATTTTGATTTGAAAGTTTTGAAAGAAAAATTGATACCAAGTGTTGAAATTGAAAGTTTGAATCGAAAATTTTGAAATTGAAATCAAAAGGGTTTAAACGATCCTAACTCCCCCTAAATAAAAACAACAAAACTCCGGGGAGAGGATTATCAAACCGAGACAAATTTTGTCCCGGAGAGACTCGCTAGAAGGGATTTTTCAATCCATACTTGTCTAGTGGCGGGTCTTCTCCTAAAAAATTCATCATTAAAGAAAATACTTTTGGGGCGGCCATACCGGGAATTTTTGCAATTGCACTCATAGATTAAGTGCCCGGGTTTTTTACAATAATTGCAAAATTTAAATTGAGAGCTCCCCCTTACAAAAATAGTAGGTGCATGGGAAGAGGAAGATTGCTTGGAATAGCCAAGCCCTTCGGTGGTTCTAGAAACGCGTTGGGAACCAAGTAATTTGGTCAGATTTTGTTCCCCTTGGGTGAATTTGGCTAGAGTCTCCCTTAGATCTTTGATAGTTGATTCCATGGAATCAACATCGGGAAGATTTTGGATTTTGAGGGACAACTCCTCTTTTTCTTTGAGAAGTTGATCTTTTTCGGAAGAAAGTTTTTTGAAATTCTTTTTTAAAGAAACAAATTTGGAAGAAAGTTCGTGAAAACCTTCCTCCAATTGATCTCTAGCGTGCTGGAGATCCTCATAAGATAAATGATTTAAAGAATTTGAAGTACTAGAGGATGAGGAGTCGGAAGATGTTACCTCATGGAATGCCATTAGGCATTTTTTACCGTTGTCGCTCGAGGAGGAGGAGGAGGATGATGTGGAGCTATCACTCCAAGTAGACGCTTTGAAAGCCTTCTTCTTTTCCTTTTGTTTGGCCTTTTTCTTGTTGAGTGGGCAATCGGGCTTGTAATGGCCTTTCTCGCCACACCCGTAACATGTTACCTTGGGCTCGGATTTTTCGTTGGGTTGAGCCTTGCGGGCCTTGCGGGATTTCTTCTTTTTGTGCTTCTTCATGAACTTGTGCATCTTGCGGGAAAGATCCTCCATTTCGGAATCGCCGCTTGAAGTGGAAGATGATGAGGAGGAGGAGCTTTCTTCTTGTTGAACTTTGAAGGCGATGTTCTTTGGAACTTTGACAGGTTTGCCTTCCTTTTCAGCTTGCCTCCTCATGGTGATCTCATAGGTCATTAGGGATCCGATGAGCTCTTCTACCGGCATGTTCTTGATGTCTTTGGCTTCTTGGATTGCCGTGACTTTTGGAGCCCATGTGCTTGGTAAGATCCAAAGGATCTTCTTGACCATTGTTTCTGCAGAAATATTATCTCCAAGAGACTTTCTACCATTGCAAACGTCAGTAAAGCGTGTAAACATTTCAGTAATAGATTCGGATGGATGCATGGTAAAAGACTCAAAATCTTGTCGGTACATGTCCAATCGAGTATCCTTGACTTTGTTGGTCCCCTCATGGGTAACCTCAAAAAGTTTCCAGATTTCATGTGAGGAGGTGCATGTGGAAAATCGATTGAACTCATTACGATCAAGGCCGCAATGTAGAGCGTTCATGGCTTTGCCATCAATCTCGAAATTTTTAATATCGGCTTGGGTCCATTTGGATTCATCGGGGGAAGAGAGAGTGTAACCTTGCATGACAATTCTATAAATGGGATAACCTATGCTTCTAAGAAAAGTGGTCATGCGGGTTTTCCAATAATTATAGTCGGTTCCATCAAAAAATGGAGCACGACCCAATGAATAGCCTTCGGGGGCGAAAGAGGTTGAAGCCATCAAAATGGATCTTAAATTTGAAACCGGTTAGGGTATTACTCAAATTTTCCCTCTGATACCAATTTTTAGGCGGAGAAAAAGGAAGTGATGGCAAGAGGGGGGGGGGGTGAATTGCCTTTTAAAAAAAATGATTAACAATTAAAAATCAAAGTTAAAAGTGCAGCGGAAATAAAGAGGCAAGACACGCAATTGATAACGGAGTTCGGCCAAAAACCCGGCCTACGTCTCTGATCCCAACTCAACCGTTGAGATATTTACTACCGCTTGCTTTTCAATGGTTTTAGCAAGAAACCCACTAGACTTTACAGGTAGTCTAGAACCTATTACAGCTTGCTTTTATATGGTTATGCAAGAACCCACTTGCTTTCAATGGTTGAGCAAGAACCCACTAGCCTTCTTACAGGTGAAGGCTAGCTCACCTATGACTCAAGCCTTTTAAAAGGGAAGGCTTGACTAACCTCTTCACACCTTAAAGGTGATGTGAAAACCCAAAAGAATGGAGGATGAGAGAAATGGGAGTTTGTAGGCACAAACTCAATTTAAAGCTCAAAATGAATAAAGCAAAGAAAAACCGTAATGGGAGAAGCCTTGGGCGCCAATGGATTGATGGAGCTGATGAAGGGCGCTCCCAAGCTTCTTTGGTGGTGCTCCTTGGATATGGAAGTTGGTTGGAGCAAGTGGGGTTCCCTTGGAAGAATCTGCCGGAGGTTCGCCAAATGATAAAAAATGTGTCCGTTGGCTTCCGTATGGCTTACTTGAGTTTCCAGGGCTTCAAGGTCCTTTATTTATAGAGGGGGAACCCTCATATGGCCGTTGGAGGCCTTTGGAGCCGTTGGAGAGGCTTTCGGAGCCGTTGGAGCCCAAGTGGACAGGCTGGTCAAAAGCCCAACGACTAGTTTGACTGGCTCCACCGGCTGACCGGTACAGGGCCACCGGTTGGCCGGTGTGTGCAAAATGGAGGAGGGCTCGGGCTCAGGCTCCACCGGCTGGCTGGTGAGGAGGCCACCGGTTGGCCGGTGCTGAGGCAGTAGGTGTCACTGTTCTGGCTGGGTGCCACCGGCTGGCCGGTGCTGAGGCCACCGGTTGGCCGGTGCTGAGGCAGTGGCTCAGCCTTCTGTCTGAGTGCCACCGGCTGGCCGCTGGTGTGACACCGGTTGGCCGGTGGTCTGGACAGAGGAATGCCTTCTGTCCAGGCCTCCATCGGCTGGCCGATGCTCTTACATCGGTTGGCCGGTGGACTGAAAATCAGTCCACTTTGGCTTTTTGCCTTCTTGGCCTTCTTGGCCCAATTCCTTGGCACCCTGAAATTATGCCTATCATCAAAAAACACTTAAGTCAAGATTAGATAAATAAGTGAGTGATTGTGATCATGAAAATCAAACCACGAGGGGTACGAGAGGTACAAAAACTTAATCCATTTGGTCACATTACTAATCCTTAGTGTAAAATCACTATTCATAATTTACTATTCACCAAAAATTAAGATGATCTTATTAGACTCTAAATTTCTTACTGAACACAACTGTAGAACACCATTTTTTGAAAATCATTACACATTATTAATTATCTAAGGTTTACAAAAATATTTTAAAATATCCCTTTTTTTCTAAACATCAATAATATACATCCTATATTTATCCAGACATTTGAAAATTTACAAACTTCACCATACGATGAAATCACAATTATATTTATATCAAAGGATTACACAAGGTAGTTAAGGTCTCGTTACATAGCCCCTTATAACACCAGCATGGGACCTAAGTGTAAGGTATGCTAAGGTGATAGAATCTTACGGTGTCTCAACCAACATTACCCGAGTGGTGATTTCTACCAGCTTGAACTTCTCATGAAGGTGATTCTGTTCCAGGTTTACATGATGAATTTCGTCTTGGGTTTTATCCAGAGTAAATCCCAGTAGTACTACCTCCTTCCCATGTTCTGTCAGATGGGCTTTGATTGGCCCGAGACTATTGGATGGGGTTATCAAATCTTCTTTCTATATTAACCAAGATCACTTGTATTTATAGAAAATAATTGTATCATTTAGTTTACAATGGTCATATTTACCAAAGGTCATATAATAGTAGAAACCCAATAGTCTCATTTTAATTATACTCAATTTATTAAATGAAATAGTTTTCTTGAGTATAAAATGACACACAAAATTAGGAAACAAAAATTATTAAAAATTTTGGGTCGTTAAATTATTCCCCCCCCTTAAGAAATTTCATCCCCGAAATTTTTAACTCCTACCCTTAGAGGAGAAAAGGTGTGGGTACTTATGCCTCATAGACTCCTCTGGTTCCCATGTGGCTTCATCATATTTGTGGATCCTACACAACACTTTAAAAGGTGGGTAGTCTTGTTGCGTAGAACATTGTCTATATGATCCTAGATCTCCACCGGCTGCTCCTCATAAGAGAGGTTATGTTTCAGTTATACCCCCACTGGGTTTAGTACATGTGAAGGGTCAGGTGTGTACTTCCTCAAGACGGATACGTGGAACATATCTTGAACTTGTGCTAGATTTGGAGGAAGTGCAAGACGATAGTCTACTGCTCCCACGTGATCAAGGATTTCATAGGAACCAACATACCTAGGGCTGATATTACCTTTCTTTGCAAACCTCAAGACTCTCTTACAAGGTGAAATTCAAATAAAGAGCTTGTCACTGACATCAAACTCCAAGTCCCTTCAACGGTTGTCAGCATAGCTCTTTTTCCGACTCTGAGCACCCTTAATGTGTTGTTGGAAGGCATGGACTTTTTCTGTAATCTCTTGCACAAGATCAAGCCCAAGAAGCATTCTCTCACCAAATTCATCCCAACAAGTAGGAGTTCTACATCACTTCTCATATAGAGCTTCATAGGGTGCCATTTGAATGCTCGATTGGAAGCTATTATTGTAAGAGAAATCAACTAAAGGGATATTTTGATCCCATCCACCCTTAAATTCCATTGACCATGTTATCAACATGTCCTCAAGTGTTTGAATAGTCATTTCATATTGGCCATCAGTTTGGGGGTGATAGGCCATACTTAATTTCAATTCAGTGTTGAGATCATGTTGAAGACTTCTCCATAATTTGGATGTAAACTTCGGATCACGATCAGATACGATAGAAAGTGGAACTCCATGTAGCCTTAACACTTCCTTCACATAAATACTTGAAAGTTTATCAAGATAGAAATCTTCCTGAATGGATATAAAATGGGATGTCTTGGCGAGACAGTCCACAATAACCCATATCGCATTGTTTCCTTTGGAAGTTCTCGGAAGACCAATGACAAAGTCCATAGTGATATTGTCCCACTTCCATGCTGGTATGGGTAGTGGTTTCAATACCCCTTTATGAAGTTGTCACTCTACCTTCACTTGATGATATACTAGGCTCCTTGAAGTGTATTCAGAAATCTCCCTTTTCTTACTATCCCACCAAAAATGATCATGAAGGTCCCTATACATTTTTGTGCTTCTAGGATGTATAGAAAAAGTAGATCTATGAGCTTCATCCATCAACTCCTTCTTTATTTCTAGAATATATGGAACACAAAGTCTTGTATGAAATTTTAGTACACCATCTTGATCAATATTGAACTCAGGATAGTTTCCATCCATTATAGACTCAAACGTTTTCTTCCACAAGGGATCTTCTTTCTGTTCTTTCTTGATCTTCTCTAGTAATGATGGTTGAGATATCATTTGGGTTAGGGTTGATGATGTCCCTTCCCTTATAATTCCTATGTCCAGCTTTACTAGTTCATTGATTAAAGGTTCTCTTTGAATCCACATCATGGAAAGAAAAATTGGGTCTTTCTAGCTTAATGCATCATCGACTTTGTTTTCTCTTTCAGGATGATAATGAATTGAACAATCATAGTCTTTAAGAATATCCAACCATCTCGTTTTTCTCATGTTCAATTACTTTTATGTGAAAATATACTTCAAACTTTTATGGTATGTGAATATATCACATTTCTCCCCATAAGGATAGTGCCTCCATATCTTCAGAGAAAAAACGACCACAACAAGCTCTAGATCATGCGTAGGATAGTTCTGCTCATGAGTCTTCAACTGTCGAGATGCATAATCAATGACTTTTTTTTGAGGACATACCCAATCCCTTTTAGATATGAATCACTAAAAATAACTAATCCTTCTCCACTTGAGGGCAGAGTTAACACAGGTGCAATAACCAATCTCTTCTTCAGCTCTGGGAAACTTTCCTCACACTTCTTTATCCAGATTAACTTGAACCCTTTTCGAGTTAACTTGGTAAATGGATTAGAAAGTTGTGAAAAGTTTTTCACAAACCTCCTATAATATCTTGCTAATCCAAGAAAACTACGAATCTCAGTTGTTGTTGTAGGTTCAGGCCACTCCACTACAATTTCTGTCTTTGTAGGGTCAACTGCGATTCTTTTATTGGTTACAATGTTCCCCAATAAAGAAACTTGTTGTAAAAAAAATTCACATTTGCTGAACTTCCCAAAAATCCTCTCCTTCCGCAAAGTTTGCAAAATATCCCTTAGATGATCCTCACGCTCCTTGCGACTTTTGGAATATATCAGAATATCATCTTTAAAAAATACAAAAAGTTATCAAGGTAGTCCTTAAAGACTCTATTCATCATATCCCTAAAAATAGCAGTTGCATTAGTCAGTCCGAAGGGCATAACAACAAACTCATAATTCCCATTTCTTTATCAGAAGGTAGTTTTTGGAATATCTTCTTTCTTCACCCTCAATTGATGATAAACAGATCGAAGATCAATCTTAGAGAAGAATTGAGCCCCACGAAGTTGGTCAAATAATTCATAAATTCATGGAAGAGGGTATTTGTTCTTTACTGTAACCCCTTTTAGTTCTCTAAAATCAATGTATAGCCACATCGATCCATCCTTGTTCTTTACAAAGAGAATAGGTGTTCCCCAATGAGACACACTCGGTCAGATAAACCCCTTCTCCAAAAGATCTTGGAGTTGTTTCTTTGATTCCTCCAGCTCCACATTTGCCTTCCTATTTGTGGTCTTTGATATAGGATGAGATCCAGGTACGAGTTCAATTGAGATCTCTCCCTCTCTTTCTAGGGGAGGTCCAGGAAACTCCTCAGAAAATACGTCAACATATTACTGGACGATGGGGACCGTTTCTATCCTAAAACTCTCATATCCATCTTCTTCTTCACCGATCAACTCCAAAAAGAAGGATATAGGGGGTTTCTCTAGAGAAAGATCAAGTTGAGATATCTCTCTTTGGAAGATAACTATAGGTTTTCCATTTAAGACTACTGAGATTTCCTTGTTTCTGCATTTTATCTTAGCATTATACTTTGAGAGCCATTCCATCCCTAGTATAATGTCGAAGTATTGCATGGGAATGACTACAAGATTTGAGATAATATTGTGCTCACTAAAGTAAATACTGGAGTTTCTAAACAGTGATGATGCTTGGATAATCCCCCCAGGAGTCTTGACTAATAACTCTACTTTTAGAAAATCGGTTGTTGATTTTAAATTCTTTGAAAACTTGGAGGAAATAAAGGAATGTGTAGAACCAGAATAAAAAATGTACTTGCAATCTTGGAGAGAAAAAAAATTGAACCTGCTACCACATCATTCAGAGCTTCAACTTCAACTGTCATGATAGAAAAAGCACATCCTTGATCCCTTGGCCTTTTCTGAGGCTAATGGTGGTTCCCCTGCACTGCCCTTGGATTTGGACAGTGATTGGAAAAGTTCCCACGTTGTCTACACTTAAATCACTAGACATCAGGTAGGGCCTGCACCATATTCCCCTTGTCATTAGTGTTTGGAAAATTAGGTTTCACCTCACTAAGAAAATTCCTCACAATATGGCCATCTCTTAGACACTTGAAACATTTCATGCTTCTGAGCAGGCTATTCCCTGAATGCTTCTTCCCACATTTATTACACGTGGAAAGTTTCAATTTCTTTCCTCCTCTTCCCTGATCGAAGGTCCTCCCTAAGCTGGGCTCCATCGATCTCTTCTTTTCATTGTATTTATGAGACCACTATGTCTCTCCAAACTTCAGCTCAACTTTCATCACACTCCGCACAATCTCCCCATAGATATCATAGTCTCGGTTAGTAGATTCTTCCACATATGAGGTCTCAGTCCGCTGAAGAATCTAACAACCTTACCATTTATATCCATGACAAAGCTAGAGGTATATCGTGAAATCCTTATGACATTCATTTAATATCTTCCCACAAATTCATTATCATTCTGCTTCAGCTCGAGAAAATCCTTCTCCATTCTTGTTCTCAGGGAACAAGGGAAATACTTACTAAAAAAGATCCATCTGAACTCTTATCACTCTATAACATCAACTTACACTCTTGTCCTTGTGTTTTTAATCAGTTCCCACCACTAATCAGCTTCTCTTTCTAAGAGATAGACAGCCAGGGTGACCTTCTCTTACTCTGAATAGCGGAGCACAAAAAATATCTTCTCGATGGAGCTGATCCATTTCTTAACAATCAATGGGTCTGTCGATCCACTGAAGGTCAGTGGTAATTAATTCATAGAGGACTCAGCAGCATGTTTTTCCCTTTGTGGTGATATCAATCTCTCATCTTGATTCAAGTTATTTCCCATAACTTGAGTCAATTGGTTCATCATTCGCATGAATGTTTCCATTCTGGCTTCCATCGGAGGGTCGTCGGTGCATGGTTTATTGCGGCCACCATTTTCATGGTTCCTCCTATTGCCGGCCATTTTCTAAATGAATGAGATCTTAGTGAGAAACTTATTTCATTTTAGAATCTTTTAACTCTAAAGGATTATATATCTTAAAACTTCATGCTTAAACAATTACATTTCTCTATAATTCCTTCATAATGATTCATAAAAAGCTTGCGATTAGCTAAACATATCCCCCTGGAGTGTCGTAACCAAGAGTGCAGAAAAGCCTATTGTCATGTACCATTTCCCATTCAAGTCTATCTCAATGTAGTATTTTCGGGTTTTACCTCTATGTACATCTCTGCCAGAGCCACCTTTACCTGCTCGTATCCAGATAGGGGTGTATTTTCTTGATAAACCACTTACTCAACACTCACCAAAATTCCTGGAAGTTTTCCGATATTTAAACTTTTATATAGGATTCTTCCTAATGTTTTCATATCTTAATTTCTATAAATAACTAAACTATCCTATGATACCAACTATGGCATCCCGACTTTTTAATACATAACTTTTCATTACATTTTACACACATTGGATCTTTAAAGTCTAGTGTCTTCGAAATCCGGAACAAAAAACTTTAATAAAACATAAAATATTATTCTAAACCACTTGTAGGGATTCATCATAGGTTAATCCTATGTAAAACTATAGCATCTTATATCCTGGAGACATACATCATAGGAAAAGGTGAGTAGAACACCTAGTAAGGGTAAACAAAGGAACTAGTTTACTTCTGTTAACAATAATAACTTGAATAACAACACAAAGACATGAGTAATGGAAGTATAGGAAAATCATAATGAAAAGAACCTGGAAAATAACTTGAATATGTGGATTAAACATTTCATTTAGACATTCATGAACATATCACCATGGTCCATCCCCAAGGTGTCATAAAAATTACCAAGGTTATTCACCAAGGTATCGTGAAACTTTTCATCTCTAGAGATTAATTCTTTACCCAATGCATTGGATCGCTATCAGGGTGCACCATTAATATGTATTTAATTTCATGACATCCACATATATCATAATCAAACATTTCATAAATAACCCATATAGAATAAAATAAATGGGTTTCATTTCAAAATCGTGATGTTTTAAAAGTTCTTAAAAATAAGATCATTATATCATTTATAACCCATGGATAGAGAGTGAGGGTTATATGTTTGTAAATTACAGAATAAAATATATCATTTATATATATTTATGAACACCCATAGAAATTAAATAGTTCTAGGTGTTTACATAAATAAACAAGAGAATTTCTTGAGAGAAAGAGATCAAAATTTTGAGATGAAATTTCTGCAGCATAACAGCTACATTACATGGTTTTAGAAAACATTGAAAAGAGAGGGGACAATGGTCACCCACTCATAAATAATTCATAATAAAGTATGGGTATAGAATAATATCATGGTATTGATATTTTAATGACATACCATATGAAAAGGAAACATGAAATAAAAGAGAAGGTGCGATTTCTTTTACGAGAAATTCGGCAGGCTAACAACGTCACTTAAAAATTCAGAAAACAAATTAATGAGAGCGGAAAGGGTCTCCAAATAATTATACATGAAATGGATAGTAATGAGAACATATAATAACATACCCTAAACATAAAGAGATGGAAACTAGAATACACAACATAAAGGAATTCATGGTATAAAAGAGGAGGGTGAAAGAATACCTTACCTTGAAGAGTAACTTTGAAAGCTTGATGTTCGGGACCTTGGGAGGCTTGAGGGAACCTTGGGAGGACTCCATGGGAGGTAAGGAGACCCAAAATTTATTGAAGAGGATTTTTAAATGAAATGAATGAGGGAATGTCTTGGTATTTATAAGAGAAGTGAGGGGACATGTCATTAATGGCCAAAGGACACCTCATCGGTGGTATTGGCAAAACCATGGGCTTGTCGATGGTATTTTCCCATGGTATTGGCCACTTAATACACCTCATACCTTATCTTACTATTAATAAGTCTACTAGAATTATTAAATAATTATTACATCCTTAATAATGCCATTAAACACCCGAAACTAAAAACTGTATTTTCACTATTCACCGAAAATTCATTTTTCTCAAAAAAATCCCCAAAAATCACATTAACCTAATATAAATGATCTGAATTCAAAAATGAACTCCATTTTATAAAAATAATTTTCTAAATATTTTTAATTTAATTTTTAATTAAAAAACACTATACTCCCAAAAAAACTAATACTCGACTAATAATTTCTTAAACAATTATTAACCTATTTTATTGAATTACATTACTTAATCAAGGTGCCTAAAATATATCAATACTTTCTTAAGTGAGGTTACACAATCCATTTGGTCACATTATTAATCATAAGCATAAAATCACTATTCATAATTAACTATTCACCAAAAATTAAGTTGATCTTATTAAACTCTAAATTTCTTACTGAACACAACTGTAGAAGTCCATTTTTTGAAAATCATTACATATTATTAATTATTTAAGGTTTGCATAAATTTTTTAAAATATCCCTTGTTTCTAAACATCAATAATATACAACCTATATTTATCCAGACATTTGAACATTCACAAACTTCACCATAAGAAGAAATCATAATTTTATTTATCTTAAAGGATTACACAAGGCACTTACAGTCTCGTTACATAGCCCCTTATAAAACCAACATATGACCTAAGTGTAAGGTGTGCTAAGGTGAGAATCTTGGGGTGGCTTGGCCAACATTGCCTGAGTGGTTATTTCTATCAGCCTAAACTTCTCACGAAGAAGATTTCGTTTCGGCTTTACATGATGAATTTAGGCTTGGGTTTAGTCCAGAGCAAAGCCCAGTGGTGCTACCTCCTTCCCAAGTTCTGTTATATGGGCTTCGACCGGCCCGAGACTACTGGATTTGGACATCGAATATTCTTTCTGTATTAACCAAGATCACTTGTATTTATAGAAAATAATTGTAACATTTAGTTTCCAATGGTCATATTGACCAACGATCATATAACAGTCGAAACACAATGGTCTCATTTTAATTATACTCATTTTATAAAATGAAATAGTTTTGTTGAGTATAAAATGACACACAAAATTAGGAAACAAAAATTATTAAAAAGTTCAGGTTGTTACATTCTTCCCCCCCTTAATAAATTCCATCCCCGAAATTTTTAACTCATACCCTTAGAGGAGAAAAATTGTGGGTACTTCTACCTCATAGACTCCTCTGGTTCCCATGTGGCCTTTTCATATTTGTGGTTCCTCCACAACACCTTAACAAGGTGGGTAGTCTTGTTGCGTAGAACCTTGTCTCTGTGATCCAAGATCTCCACTGGCTGCTTCTCATAAGAGAGGTCATGTTTCAGTTGTACCACCACAGGGTTTTGTACATGTGAAGGGTTAGGTATGTACTTCCTCAAGAAAGATATGTGGAATACATCATCAACTTGTGCTATATTTTGAGGAAGTGAAAGCCAATAGGCCACTGGTCACATGTGATCAAGGATTTCATAGGGGCCAATGTATCAAGGGATGAGCTTCCCTTTCTCTCCAAACCTCATGAATCTCTTCCAAGGTGAAATTCGAAGAAATACCTTGTCACCAAAATCAAAATCTAAGTCCCTTCAACGGTTGTCGGTATAACTCTTTTACCGACTATTAGCATCCTTAATGTGTTGTTGGATGGCATGGACTTTTTCTATTATATCTTGCATAAGATCCAGGACAAGAAGCATTCCATCACCAGCTTTATCCCAATAAGTAGGTGTTCTACATCGCCTACCATATAGAGCTTCATAGGGTGCCATTTGAATGATCGAGTGGAAGCTGTTGTTGTAAGATAACTCAACTAAAGGGATATGTTGATCCCATCCACCCTTAAATTCCATTGATCATGTTCTCACCATGTACTCGAGTGTTTGAATAGTCCTTTCAGATTGGCCATCAGTTTGGGGGTGATAGGCTGTACTAAAATTCAATTCAATGCTCAGATCATGTTGAAGAATTCTCCATAATTTTGATGTAAACCATGGATCACGATCAGATACGATAGAAAGTGGAACTCCATACAGCCTTACCACTTCCTTCATGTAAAACCTGGAAAGTTGATCAAGAGAGAAATCTTCCTAAATGGAGATAAAATGGGAATTATTGGTGAGACAGTCCACAATAACCCATATCACATTGTTTCCTTTGGAAGTTCTCGGAAGACCAATGACAAATTCCATAGTGATATTCTCACACTTCTATGCTGGTATGGGTAGTGGTTGTAATACCCCTTTAGGAAGTTGTCGATATGCCTTCACTTTTTGACATACTAGGCACCTTGATGTGTAGTCAACAATATCCATTTTCATACTATCCCACCAATAATGATCATGAAGGTCCCCATACATTTTTGTGCTTCCAGGATGTATAGAGAAAGTAGATCTATGAGCTTCATCCATTAGATCCTTCTTTATTTCTATAATAGATATAACACATAGTCTTGTATGAAATTTCAGTACACCTTCTTGATCAATATTGAACTCAGGAAACTTCCCATCCTTTATAGGCTCAAACTTTTTCTGCAACAAGGGATCTTCTTTCTGCGCTTTCTTGATCTTATCTAGTAATAATGGTTGAGAAATAATTTGGGTTAGGGTTGATGATGTTCCTTACCTTATAATTCCTTTGTATAACTTTACAAGGACATTGACCAATGGATCTCTTTGAATCTGCATCATGGAAAGAACAAATGGTTCTTTCCTGTTTAATGTATCATCAACTTTGTTTGCTCTTCCAAGATGATAATGAATTGAAAAATCATAGTCTTTAAGAAGATCCAACCATCTCCCTTGTCTCATGTTCAATTCCTTTTTTGTGAAAATATACTTCAAACTTTGATGGTCTATTTATATATCACATTCCTACCCATAAAGATAGTGCCTCTATATCTTCAGAGGAAAAATGACTGCAGCCAGCTCCAGATCATACGTAGGATAGTTCTACTAGTGATTCTTTAACTATCGAGATGCATAAGCAATGGATTTTTCATTTTTCATGAGGACACACCCAATCCCTTTTATAGATGCATCACTAAAAATAACGAATCCTTCTCCACTTGAGGGTAGAGTTAACATGGGTGTAGTAACCAATCCCTTCTTCAGCTCTTGGAAACTTTCCTCACACTCCTTTGTCCAGATGAACTATACCCCTTTTCGAGTTAACTTGGTTAATGGATTAGAAAGTTGTGAAAAGTTTTTCCAAAACCTCCTATAATATCCTGATAATATAAGAAAACTATGAATCTCAGTTATTGTTGTAGGTTTAGGTAACTCCTCTACAACTTTTATCTTTGCAGAGTGAACTGTGATTCCTTCATTGGTTACAATGTGCCCCAAGAAAGAAACTTTTTGTAACCAAAATTCACATTTTCTGAACTTTCCAAAAAGCCTCGCCTTCTGCATAGTTTGTAAAATATCCCTTATATGATCCTCATGCTCCTAGTGACTTTTAGAATATATCATAATATCATCAATAAAATCTACCACAAAGTTATCAAGGTAGTCCTTAAAGAATCTATTCATCAGATCCATAAAATAGTAGGTGCATTAGTCAGTCTGAAGGGAATAACAACAAACTCATAATGCACATATCTTGATCAGAAGGTAGTTTTTGGAATATCTTCTTTCTTCACCCTCAATTGATGACAACCATATCGAAGATCAATCATAGAGAATAATTAAGCCACATGAAGTTGGTCAAATAAGTCATCAATTCTTGGAAGATGGTATTTGTTCTTTACTGTGATCCCGTTCAGTTCTCTATAATCAATGCATAGCCGCATCAATCCATCCTACTTCTTTACCAAGAGAAGAGGTGCTCCCCAAGGAGACACACTTGGTCGGATAAACCCCTTCTCAAAAAGATCTTGGAGTTGTTTCTTTAATTCCTCCAGCTCCACATTTTCCATCCTATATGGGGTCTTTGATATAGGATGAGATCTAGGTACGATTTCAATTGAGAACTACACCTCTCTTTCTATGGGAGGTCCGAGAAACTCCTTAGGAAATGTGTCAACATATTCATGGACTATGGGGATAGTTTCTATACTTAAACTCTCATCTCCTTCTTCTTCTTCACAGATCAACTCCATAAAGAAGTATATAGGGGGTTTTTATAGACAGAGATCAGGTTGAGATATCTCTCCTTTGAAGATAACTATAGGTTTTCCATTTAAGACTGCGGAGATTTCCTTCCTTCTACATTTGATCTTAGCATTATATATTGAGATCCAGTCCATCCCTAGTATAATGTCCAATTCCAGCATGAGAATGACTACTATATTTGTGATAAGATTTTTCTCACTAAAGTAAATACTAGAGTTTCTAAACACTGATGATTCTTAGATAATCCCCCCAGTAGTATAGACTGATAACTCTACTTTTAGAAAATCGGGGGTTGATTCTAAATTATTTGCAAACTTGTAAGAAATAAAAGAATGTGTAGAACCAGAATCAAAAAAAGTACTTGCTAGCTTTGAGAGAACAATAAGAGTACCTGCTACCACATCATTCAGAGATTCGACTTTAGCTGTCGTGATAGAAAAAGAATGGCCTTAATCCCTTGGCCTTTGTTGAGGCTGATGATGGTTCCCCTCCACCGCCCTCAGATTTGGACATTGATTGGAAAAGTGCCCATGTTGTCCACACAAAAAGCACTAGACATCTTGTAGGGCTTGCACCATCTTCCCCCTGTCGTTAGTTTTTGGAAATTGAGGTTTCACCTCACTATGAAAATTCCTCGCAATATCTCCATATCTTCCACACTTGTAGCATTTCCCACTCCTGAGTAGGAAGTTCCCCGAATGCTTCTTCCCACATTTATTACATGTGGAAAGTTGCACTTTCTTTCCTCCTCTTCCCTGATCGAAGGTCCTCCCTAAGCTGGGATCGATCGATCTCTTCTTGTCATTGGATTTATGAGAGCACTGTGTCTCACCAAACATCAGCTCAACTTTCATCACACTCTGCACGATCTCTTCATAGCTATCATAGTCTCAGTTGACAATATTCTTCCGCAGATGAGGTCTCATCCCATCAAAGAATCTATAAAACTTACCATTTAGATCCATGAAAAAATAGAGTTATATTGTGAAAGCCTTGCGAAGTTCATTTCATAGCTTCCCACAGATTCATTCTCATTCTACTTCAGCTCGAGAAACTCCTTCTCTATTTTTATTATCATGGAAAGAGGAAAATACTTACTGAAAAAGATCCCTATAAACTCTTCCCGCTCCATATATTCAACTCCCACTCTTGTCCTTGTGTTTTTAATCAGTTCCCACCACTGATCAGCTTCTCCTTCTAAGGGATAGATAGCCGGGGTGACATTCTCTTGCTCTAAATAGTGGATCACCAAAAATATCTTCTCGATGGAGCTGGTCCATTGCTTAGTAATAAATGTGTCCATCGATCCACTGAAGGTTAGTGGTCGTTGACGCATAAAGGACTCAACAAAATTTTGTTCCCTTCTCGGTGATATCAGTCTCTTAGCTTGATTCAAGTTATTTCCCATAACTTGAGTCACTTGGTTCATCATTCGTATGAATGTTTCCATTCCATATTCCATCAGAGGGTCGTCAGCGCATGGTCCATTGTGGTCACCATTTTCACAGTTCCTCCTATTTCCCGCAATTTTATAAAATAATAAGATCTTTGTGAGAAACTTATTTCATTTACGAATCTTTTAACTATAAAGGATTCTATGTCTTAAAACTTCATGCTTAAACAATTACATTTCTCTATAATTCCTTCATAATGATTCATAAAAAGCTTGATATTAACCAAACATATCCCCCGAGAGTGTCGTAACCAAGAGTGAAGCAAGACCCATTGTGGTGTACTAGTTCTCATTTGATTCTAGCTCAAGGCGGTGTTTTCTGGTTTTATCCCTATGTATATTTGTGCCAGATCCACCTCTACCTACTCGTATCCAGACAGAGATGTATTTTCTTGATAAACAACTTACTCAACACTCACCAAAATACCAGGAAGTTTTCCTATATTTAAACTTTTATATAGGGTTATTCCTAAAGTTTTCATATCCTAATTTCTATAAATAACTAAACTATCCTTTTATACCAACTATGGAATCCTTCCTTTTTAATAAATAACTTTTCATTACATTTTACATACATAGGATCTTTAAAGTCTAGTGTCTAGACATCAGGAACAAAAAAAACTTGAATACAACATAAAAAATTATTTTAAACCACTTTTAGGGCTTCATCATAGGTTTATCCTACATACAACTATTGCATCTTATATCCTGGAGACATACATCAAAGGAAAGGGTGAGCAGAAGGCCCAGAAAGGGTAAAAAAGGGAATCAGTTTACTTGTGTTAGCAATAAGAACTTGAATAACAACATAAAGACATGAGCAATAGAATTATAGGCACATCATAATGAAAAAAACATGGAACATAACTTGAATATGTGTCTTCAACACCTCATTTAGACATTCATGAACATATCACCAAGGTCCATCCCTAAGGTGTCATAAAAATTACCAAGGTTATTCACAAAGGTATCGTGAAACCTATCATCTATAGAGATTAATTCTTTAACCAATGCATTGGAGTGATATCAGGGAACACCATTAATATGTCCTTAATTTCATGTGAGTCACATAGATCATAATTAAACATTTCATAAATAACCTATATAGAACAAAAGATATGGGTTTCATTTCAAAATCGTGACGTTTTAAAAGTTATAAAAAATAAGATCATTATATCATTAATAAACAATGGATAGGGAGTGAGGGTTATATGTATGTAAATTACAGAATAAAATATATCATTTATATATATTTATGAACACCCATAGAAATGAAATAGTTATGGTTATTCACATAAAAAAACAAGAGAATTTCTTGAGAGAAAGAGATATAAATTTTGAGACGAGATTTCTGCAGCATAACAGATATATAACATGGTTTTATAAAATATTAAAAAGAGAGGGGAAAAGGGTCACCCAATCATAAATAATTCATAATATAGTATGGGTAAATAATAAAATCATGGTATGTATATTTTAATGACATACCACAAGAAAAGGAAACATGAAAGAAAAGAGAAGATGTGATTTCTTTAACGAGAAATTCGGCAGCCTAACAACGTCACTTAAAAATTCAGAAAACAAATTGATGTGAGCATAAAGGGTATCTCAACAATTATACATGAAATGGAGAGTAATAAGAACACATAATAACATACCCTCAACATAAAGATATGGAAATTAGAAGACACAACATAAAGGAAGTCATGGATTAAAAGAGGAGGGTGAAAGGATCCCTTACCTTGAAGAGTAACTTCAAAAGATTGATGTTCGGGACCTTAGGTGGATTGAGGGAACCATAGGAGGACTCCTTGGGAGTTAAGGAGACCCGAACTTCGTTTAGGATGATTTAAAAATGAAATGAATGAGGGAATGCCTTGGAATTTATAGGTGAAGTGAGGGGACAAGTCATTAATGGCCAAGGGACACCTCATCGGTGGTATTGGAAAAACCATGGGCTTCCCCATGGTATTTTCCCATGGTATTGGACAATTGAGACACCTCATACCTTATATTACTATTCATAATTCTACCAAAATGATTACATAATTATTACATCCTTAATGATGTCATTAAACACCCGAAACTAAAAACTATATTTTCACTATTCACCGAAAATTCATTTTTCTCAGAAAAATCCCCAAAAATAACCTTAACCTAATATCGATTCTCTGAATTCAAAAATGAACTCCATTTTATAAAAATAATTTTCTAAATAATTTTAAGATAATTTTTAATTAAAAAACACTATTCACCTGAAAAAACTAATACTTGACTAATAATTTCTGAAACAGTTATTTACCTATTTTTTTGAATCGCATTACTTAATAAAGGTGCCTAAAATATATCAATACTTTCATAAGTGAGGTTACTTAATCCATTTGGTCACATTACTAATAATAAGCATAAAATCACTATTCATAATTTACTATTCAACAAAAAATATGCTGTTCTTATTGGACTCTAAATTTCTTACTGAACACAACTATAGAAGACCATTTTTTGAAAATCATTACACATTATTAATTATTTAAGGTTTACATAAATTTTTTAAAATATCTCTTTTAATCTAGACATCAATAATATGCATACTATATTTATCCAGACATTTGAAAATTCAAAAACATCACCATAAGAAGAAATCACAATTTTATTTATCTCAAAGGATTACACAAGGCAGTTATGGTCTCATTACATAGCCCCTTATAACACCAGCATATGACCCAAATGTAAGGTTTTCTAATGTGATAGAATCTTGGGGCGGCTCAGCCAACATTTCCTGAGTGTTGATTTCTATCATCTTGAACTTCTTGCAAAGGCGATTCCATTTCAGCTTCACACGATGAAGTTCAGATTGGTTTTGGTCTAGAGCAAAGCCTAGTAGTGCTACCTCTTTCCCAACTTCCGTCAGATGGGCTTCAATCGGCCCGAGACTATTGGATGGGGCCATCAAATCTTCTTTCTATATTAACCATGATCACTTGTATTTATAGAAAATAATTATATCATTTAGTTTCCAATGGTCGTACTGACCAACTGTCATATAATAGTCGAAACCCACCAGTCTCATTTTAATTATACCCATTTTATTAAATGAAATAATTTTGTTGAGTATAAAATGACACAAAAAATTAGGAAACAAAAATTATTAAAAACTTCAGGTCATTAAAATAGTTTTTAAAACATTCTTGAAAAATTGACATTGAAAATAAAACACATCCTTATGTGGAGACGGTAGGTCATACGTCCGCACAAGTGACGATATCATTCCCTTAAAGGGTGAAAGGGAAAGGAAGTGTATTATATATTAATTTTATATAAATTATACCATATATTATATATCACATATATTCATTAAAAATTTATCTTATCAACCTTATATGTAATTCATAGGTGTAAAACAAATCATATGGCTTCGTGATGTGGTAGTCTATTGTACACATGACTGATATTGTCGTATCCCTCAAAAAATGGAAAGTAAGAAGGTATATGTGATATGATAACCCTATAAGTATAATAATATCATAAATATCATATAAATATGTTAAATCCATAGTTAATTCTATCTTTTAAAGGTGGTGATGGAAAACAAACAACATCGATTCTTGAGGTGGTGGTCCACCGTACACATGATGGACAATTTTATCTTCCATTTGATTGAAGTGGATATGGATATAGGTTATTAAATTAACATAATAACATATTATTATATTGGATATATATTTTTATTATATTTTAATTATTAATAAATATTAAAGGTTAAAGAAGAATAAATATAATGAAAGGTCTTTGTTAAGATGATTACCTTCTCTTAGAGAAACCTCCCTTGGATATCCTCTAAAGGACCCTTGGGTTGGAATTTTGGGATAACAAAAATCTATAAAATATTTCTAATGATTTTAGAGAGATATTTTGGTATATTATGGTTTATCAAAAGGTCATGAGATGTGTGACGAAGCGAGGCAATAAATTTCCTTTTAATAAATGGGTAGAGGGGACCTTCTTGAAGATTACTTGGAAATTTCCCAAAACAATCTGAAATGAAAAAGTAATTCACATGAAAAAACTTCCAAAAAACCCTAAATTAAAAATTTGGAATTATAAGGTGTAATATGTCCATAAAATATTAGTTTTACAGGTTTTATATCATTTTATCCCTTATCATTTTAGTTTACCGCCACTTGTAAACCAATTTTTACCTAAACCACATTAATTATTTTTTATGATTTTCACTATTCATTATGGAAAAAATTAAGTTGAAATTATTAGATAAGAAAAAAAATGTGATTCCAAAAATTTAATCCATTTTTACTAACTGAATCCAAAAAAGTGGTAAATGTTAAATAAATAGTAATCCTGGAAATGCGATAAGAAAACGATTTTTCAAATAGAAAATGTTCAATATTTTAAAATGTTTTTATATAAAAAAAATTTCGGAAAATTATTCCAATGAAAAAAATTTAATAACAGATATATTATTTAACAAATTTACCTTTAAACCAGATTTTAAATATAATTTAAATTTATTAATTTTTTTTAATTAAAATGCAGTTTTCAATTGAAATTTGATATTTTTCATTATTCATAAATAAATTAATCCTTCCAAAAAATTCTCAAAAATTCAACCAAGGATAATTTTTACACATATATTAAATAATGAAATTTATTTTTTCAAATAAATTTTCTAAAATTTGTAAAAATTAATTTTAATGTTTCTTTCAATGCATAACTAGAGCGCCATTTAGAAAAATGAAGTTTTTTCATAAAATATTTTCTATTTATTTAAAATGATTCTTAATTTATTAATAATTAGTAGATAACCATTTAATTTATTTTATATATGTATAAACCAATTAATTTTCACTATTTATTTAGTATTATTCTTATCTACTAACATAACATCTAGGTTATAATTTTAATGTTTAAATAATAATATTTTAATAGAGTATTGTGTTTCATTTAAACTGGTGTTGTGTGCATTACAAGATATCAAATATATTGAATTTATTTTAAAATAAATATAACATAATGTCTATGGGTGTTACATTATCCTATAATCTTAGTGTTTTTTTGTCGTACATTATATCTAATATAATGTTCTTCTTTTTAAAATCTCAGGGTGTCACATTCTACCCATGTAAATAAATTTTTTCCTCAAAATTTATTATTGATCTCATTAATAATGATTTTTACATGTAAAAATACCTTCATTTAAAACCCATTTCATAACAAGGGTTAATAAAAAATAATCTAATTAATATTTAATGGTAAGTACAAATTCCACATGTAAAAATATCTAACTATGTTTCTTAGTTGGAAAACATTGGTGGGAAGTGAAGAAATTGACAAGGAAGAAATGGATAAATAATTATAGGGATTAACAGAGGTAATTCATAAAAAAAGTGAGTGATAAATGGAAATTTAAAAACCTAAAAACTCTAAATGTATGATTATTTAAAAGACCAACTGTTCAATAAATATTAAGGTATTAAAATAACATTTTTTCAATGTTATTTTTCAAGAATGAAGGAATTATTTTCAATTCTAGACTTAATATAATAAAATATAATTACATGATATATTTTTTTGTAGGCACAATTTCAACCTTTGGTTTTACTTTGATCATTTTACACTTCAATTTATAATATATGAAATGAATATCCAAGATGGAATTTTTATGACTAATGCATTAAAATTACCATTTAATGGATCATAAGTTCCATAAAAGAGTAACAAGTTATTCCAAATAACTTTAATATAACCAAAATTATTAGATTAATTTATATAATAACACCTAAAGTTCACCTTTATCCATTCAATAAATAGTTAAACTTAAAGGTCATATAAAATATTACTGGCCAAATTTTGAAAGAAGGTCACTAAATAAACATCATATTTTTCATATAATATAAAGTGTCTCTTAATGTAACATTAAAAATATGTGAATACCTTAATGAAAATATGATTACTTCTAAATAAAAATCCCAGATTATCGAATATATTCTGTAAATCAATACTTTTAGAAAACTCTAGAAATGACATCATAAAACATAAAATCAGTAATTAATTTCATTTTCCCAAATACTATCCCATAAACATGTAATTTTGATTATTATCTCAACATAAAGCATATATTAAGGGCTAACATCCCTTAATCTTTTGTTTTCTATGAATTTCAACTTTCACAAAATTACTTTTTCTGATAAGTGGTACCATTCAAAACATGTTTTCAAATCCATAATAAAATATTACTATTATACGATCCTTATACATTTTCTAAATATTATAATGAAAATATATTCAATAAAATACTTTTACAACATATATATTGGATCCAAATACACAATCCCATTAATCATTCCATATTTTTTGTATCAATAACATAAGCTTGACCTTTATCCCTTATCTTCTTCTAAGATATATTCCCTTCATGATAGGGATGTTGGTTGGAATAGGCCCTCATATCCTTATAGTTAAAGAACTATTTATTTAGGGATTAAACCTTACCCTTAAATTAATGAGCATGATATCCTTTTTCTCAACACTTGAATCAAACTCATTTTACTTTTAGTCATGTACCAAAGTGATTCTTTCCACAAGTATCACATGTTGTAAAATACTTCTTTCACTTATTCCATTTATATATTTTTTTCTATTTCATAATCTTCTTATCTTACATCCATCTGAATCTATAAAACCTGAATCTTGATTACACATGGTTTTGCATCCTCATGTGAAGAAAAATTTTGTTCGACTGGTTCCCTTTGAATGATTCAATTAAGACCATCAAATAAGTGGTCAATATTTATATATGGATTATGTATATATTCCACATAATTTCTTGTTAACCTTATAATATTTGATTCATTCTTAGAGACATTTTCCTATTATTTCAGTCTTAGACTCAAGAGTTGTCCTTCCATATCCAATCATTGCTCACAAGAAAAATATTTTTCCCAAAACTGTACCTTAAAATCATTTCATTCCATGTTTGTTAATTATTCATCATCCTTAGTATTTTGAATCAATGATCAACATTGATCATTATATACCAAGAGATGATAAAATTCCAGAAAAATATTCTCCCTTTCACTAATTACTAGAGTGAGAAATATCTTCACTAAATAACTTATACATTACGCACCTGAAAATGGATTTGTAGTCCCATTAAATGATGGAGGTAGTTAAAGAATGAAGTGTTATAACATTATTAGAACACGTAAAGGATTAGTAGTTTTCTATATATAGAAAAGTTTATTACTCATAACCTGAGCCAGATACCCCAATATAGTTATAATTAAATTAGTTTGAGCTGGAATATGATATCGTACTTAATTATCTTTCCTAGGAGGGAAAATCCTTACATAGAATATGTACATTGATATTGATACATTCATTTTGTAAGGACCTATTTATAAAAGACAAAATACACTATATTATAACATAACATTATGAAACGTAATGTATAATCCTAATATGAGTGAATTTTTTTTACATAAATTGTGAAATTTATTCATAGATAATATCATAATAATAAACATTATTTCTATAGGGATATATATTCAACTCTTTCTTAATGGTTCATAAAGAAAATATGGTTTATCCTTAGCATACCCATTAGGCGTGTCAAACTAGGTGTGAAATATGGCATGTTTTCATTCACCAAGTGATGATCGGGTCAAGACCAATGCACCCTTTTCAGAGTTATTATCCTTTGGTACATCCTTTCTAAAATAATATCCACTTGTAGTATCCAAAAAAGGATGTATTTCTAGGAAAAACCACATAATATATTCTTTAAAAAAAGGTTAGAATGTTCTCCTATAATTATCCTATATTTCTTTCATAGTTTTATGTTCCCTAATCTATTTTCTCCTAAATATTGATCCTAAGTTTTTTACTAAAATTACTCTATTTATAAATGTAGCTACCCCAACCCCAATATCCTAGAACTAGTATCTTATTTATTACATTGACATAATAAACATGTAATTGGACCCTAAATGACTAAATATATTAGTATCCTTGGTAAAATAAATATATATAGGAATTATATTTATATTTTAAAACATAACATTCAAAAAATATTTTCTTTGTGAACCTATTTATTCCCCTTAGAATATTCTTGTATATCAATCATCAAACACTTCCTGTTATCCAGGGTAAAATAAAATATAAGAAAGCAGTGTGATTAGAAACTTATTAAAAGTAAGAGTAGAGTGGAATCTATTAGTAAATAAGGAATAAACAATATGGAATGGTAAATAACTAAAAACCATTCTATTTAATCAATAAGTTGATCATAATATGGAAGGAATAAATAATGATAAAAAGATCCATAAAAATAATCAAATGACCTAGAAAACGTAATTTTGGATATTATAACTAATTGAATAATAACATGGAATACCAATAACTGAATTCAAAATGAGGGAATGAATAATTATGGATACATTAAATATGTCATCAAGGCCTTATGCTAAAAATTCTTGCTATCAAGACCTCATGCCAAGACTTCCTACATAAATGGGAAAGGCCTTAGTCCAATACCCAAGAAAATTTGTTTCATGAAACCTACTAATGTATTGAGAGGATATATAATTCTAATCTCAACTCATCACCTAATTATTCCAATTAATTCCTCATATTAAAGGGTTGAAACATAATCAACATAAACATTTATATTGAAAAAATAATATATGAAATTTTAATACATACCCCAATCAATAAACATAATGATAAACCATCAAAACTAATATGGTGAATGGTGATAAAATTGTACATCCCCACTAAAACTGATCATAATCCATCTAGATAAATTATATGGATCATATTTATAAAATATATCCCCATTGTATCATAAGCAAAATAAATGGTTGATGTGATTGATGAATAGAACTAGCATAAAAATATCAATAAAAAACATTTTTGGGGAAAGTATCCATTGCACTTTCAGAATCAAATTTTAAAATAAAAAATTTGAAAAGCATTTTGAAAATTATTTTATTTAAAAATAACTTTATTAAACTTGTAAAATGATACTTAAAATGTCGAGTGTTCATGATGTCATAAAATTCAATTCATATCATACACGTTAAAACCAATATTCCTTTCACATTTTTGGTAAAATCCAAATAATCCTTGTTTCAAAATTGACATGGAAATTACTTTGAAAACATTTTTCAAAAAGTTAAAATGGGTAAAAATTTATTTCAAAAATAATTTGGAAAATTTTGGAAAATTCTTTTTAAATAAATTAAAAAACATGTATTTTGCTAAAAAATAGAGAAATAATGTCGAATTTTATTAAAATATATTCAAGTGCCAAAGAGTAAGAAATGGTATTATTTCAGGAAAATTTTTATGAATAACTAGATTAGAATAAAATATATTGAGTTTAATATGGAAATATGAATTACTCCCCTAAGGGTAACTTAATCAAAAATGATGTTGAATAATGATGAAATTGCGAAATAAACCCTTACCACTTTAGTAACTTTGAAACATTATCCCCATGAATAAAATAACTACAAATTAAAATTTTAATACCATGAAGATAAATAAATTCATGATATATCATATCAATAGGGCTAGTGTATACACCACACAAAGGAATAAGTGTTTAATATGTTGTATATCTCATGAATGTAAAAGTGAGATGAGAAACCCTTATATCATGTTCGACTTCCTTCATATGTGTATGAACATAAAGTATAATAAATATATGTTTATTATAAATATATTAAATAACCATACTAATATATATCATACTATATAAGATCCTATTATGACATTTTGTCACCCGTTTGTTATTAATATTTCATTATTTTCATTGTTTCTAGTGTTAATCTCATTATTTTATCACCCGTGTTTTGTTATGAAGGATTTTTTTTGTACATAAAATATAGTTACATCATCTATATAATTGTATTAATGTTATAAATATTATTATTTTCATTATATACATTTTTATAACTATACATCAAAAATGGACATAGGAAATGAATCATATTACTACATGGAGATGGTATATCAAACATATGTATGAGCAATGATATCATTCCCTTAAAGAGTGAAAGGGTAAATATGTGTATTATATATTAATTCTAAAGATTTTTATATCATGTTATATATGTCACATATATTAATTAACCTTTTACCCTTACTACTTTACATGTAAAGTTTAATAAAAAAATGGACCACATCGCTTCATGAGGCGGTAGTTTTCCATACACATGAGAGATATTATCATATCTTTCATGGAATGGTACATAGAAATATATTTGATGAATTTTATTTTCCATGATTTTTTTGATATTGTGTAGACTATTTTCAAGACCAGGTGTTAAGACAACATGTGATTCTGAGGCTCGGTGTGCCCGGAATAAATTTTTGAAATATATTAAATATATTAAATGGAATGTGCATGTGGTTTTCTAGAAAAAAGTGTAATAAATTAAAGATAGGGGCCTGAAACCAAAATACGAGGGATCCATTGAGTTTCAAATGATGGTTTCAACCAACATGCAACATAACCTTGGTTGGTGTGGGGTATTTTTAGAAAAGTCAATATAGGTGTGAAATGGATAATATAATTAATTGAATAATATTATTTTATTTAATTGATGAAATGACCTAGCATATTTTATATATAAGTGGTTATGGGGAATTACAATGTTTAGTTGCTAAAACCTAGAGATCTAGAGGAATATTGGAGAGCTGATGAATAAATTTCTGTCGATGGATGACAACCAGATCAGTGATCAATGTCTGGTGCCAGACAAAATCAAAGGATCTCACCAATAATCAAGGCTCAACTTCGTTCTTCATAAGTGATTAATCTAAATCAAGGTAGGATATTGTTTGATTTGGTTTTCTTTCCCTATTCAAAATTCCTACAATGATCACGAACCAATCCACCAATATATTGATCCACGGTTTGGTCCTCTTTCATATAGGATGATTTATCAGGTAATTTTAGAAAAATTTCTTTGTGATTACTAATTATTAATTTTTCATTCTAAAGGAAATCGAGCTACACCAACACAAATAATGGATAAGGTTGGTTCCTCATGTTTTTGGTTATGTATTTCTCCCTTAATTCTCATTCATCTTTAGTACTTCATTTTCTCCATGGTTTGGTGGATACCGGATAATCAATCATTGAACACAAGTTTAATGGTGTAATGATCTAATATTGAAGATTTGGGATCATTCAGAAGTGAAGGTGGTGTAACAATGGATGTGATGACATATTATATGATTTTTTATAATTGATTTCTTGTTCTTATACACACAATGAAGAATAAAAATGAGCACAATTTCTGAATTAATCAAAGGTTAAAATATTGTTGTCTGATAATGGAATGACTCATTGTGGTTTGATTCAAAAAATTTCTGGTGATATGGCCACTAGATCGAATGATGGAAGAATAAATAAGGATTTGATAACCATATCTAAGAATCTATAAAATTCTGTGATACACAACATGTAACTCGGAGCCACAAGCCATGTGGGCCCTTCTCAGTAGTGACTAGCATTTAGGGAGAAATATTACAATCACATGGTTAGTGACCCTATAACATGACATGTGAACACTCCCTTTTGGATTCACATATACCTCAGAGGGTTCATAGACATGGGATAGAGTACACTAGCCGCTGAAATGTCATCTACTCCCACACAGACATGTCTTGGCCTGGTGTATATGGGAAATGTACATGGTCATTTGACACATCGTGTACTATTACCGGGATTGGGATATGGGACATGTTCTGTTTATACCTACATGACCTTGGGTCGAAGGGACATTGTGTATAACCATACTATACATTGTTTACTCATAAAAACATGGCTTGGATCCCTTTTCCTATCTATCTTGGAAAAGTTTCATTGGGGTGATCTCCCTTATCCATTCCCTGAGGGTTTGTATGGAATCACCTCCTACTCCTTGGAAAACAATCCCTTCTGTAGGACTTCTTAGATAGAGTTGTTGTAATCCTTCTGTGATCCCCAAAGTGATATCCTCTATTCATCATTACTCCCTAGGTGGAGTTCTTGGTATCATTTTGACCGACAATATATAGGTTGGGATCCTCTACTTAGTAGGTCAATCTATATTGAGTTGTTGGTATACTCCCCAAGGACTTGGAAGTGATCCTCATCTATGTATTTTATCTCTTGAGACCATCAGTGTGTACTTCCTATGGTGAGACCCAATGAGAATTACCTCTCTAAAAGACAAAATCAATGTGATCAGACTCAAGAGTCTATTCCCCTAGATGAGTTCTATGTGGAACCTTCGAGTTATAATCCTAGGATGGAATTATGGTTGTGAATTACCTTTAGACTATGTGTCTTTCTTGGGTATATATGGTTATTCTTATTATATGTGTTGTAAAATAATTTCTATGTAGAGATGATTATAATTATTTTTTTGCATGGTTTTTGATTTCGAGGTGTCCTATTGAATATTTTCATACTCACTCCTACAATTTATTTTCCCACATGTGTCACTTCTGGTATAGAAAATATACCTTATGACAAAGTCCTAGACAGACCATGACTAGTTGTGGCTTAGTGATACCAGACAAACCAAGGTGTGTTTCTATGGTATCTGGATAGTAGTTATATGTTTTAATCTCAAGATGAACTTATTTTCGTACTCTTTTTTGGGGGAATGTATTTGGACCTATTTACATCCCTTTACATCTAGTCGTACTCTGGTTGTGGGATTTAGATGTATGAATGTATGGTTGTTAAATGTTTTACATTTTATCATTGTATGACCTTGGAGATGTGTGCATGTGTATTGGTACTTAGGTTAAGGCCTCTCATGTCAATGATTTGCCTACCTGGTTCTAGTATCCATCCCTTGGTCTATTGGTGGTGGTATTGGGGAGTCACAACATTGTCCCTACTACGACGAGTCATGATAGAGTGGTATCAGAGTAGTTTATTCTACCTTAGGACCAGATTCTGTGATATTGGTTTGGGAAAATTGTGTTATGTTTTTTGAGTTTTTCTATCAGGAAAGGGACTCTAGTGTTGGTGTGGCGGCTAAAATATTCATACACCAAGACATTGATCACCTTCTTCTTAAAATAGTTCATGTGAATACTTGTTGTAGGGAAAAAATAATGCATGCATCATATAGGAATGAGTTATGGTTTCCATGTCCTTATTGATTTAGATATCCAGATATACTCATTGATCAGTATATCTTTTTTACTTTCATAATTCCTCTATGATGTATTCTATCTTGGACTCAACGTCATGATCATAAGGATGATACCCTCAGTGATAAGGCGTTGATACATGGACAGTTCTTGAGGTTATACCTCAAGGTGTTGCACCGACTATACCACCACCTTAAAGAAGTACATGGTACCCACAGTACTAGGGTATGAAGTGTGTAGGTTGAGAAAACTTCATGATTTTCAGCAACAGAAACCCCTTAGGTTCCATGTTGTGCCCAACCCATAGTCGGTTGAGGACTGGCTTGAGGCAGTGACTTTATTTTTCCATCCGGTTAGGACACTAGTAGATGAGATGGTAGTACTGGTATTGAGCCTTCTTCATAAATCAGTAAGCCGATGGTGGGAGTTAGTGGCCTAGTCTTATTATGAGGTGAATCTACCATTCTCACAGTTTCATTGCCTTTTTATACAAGATTTCTCTCCATATATGCTAAGGGATTTACATATCCAAGAGCTTCTGAATTTCTAGTAGGTAAGTATGATAGTAGTTGAGTATTCATCGAGGATTACCAACCTCTCCATGAGCTCAAGACATATGGTTATAGGTCATTTCTTCAAGGATCCTACCTTAGAGAAAGGTATTCATGGATAAATATGATCCTTTTTATTCCTCTATGAATTTATACTTATATTGGGGTCCTAGAGAGATCATTGATTATTGAGAGTTTCATGGATGAGTAGAAACATATGGTGATTGTTGGTAATGGGAAAGTAGAAAAAGTGACCTCAGTTATAGGGAGACGACATCATTTTTAGGGACCGGGACATGCTAGATGTTTCTGGAGGAGGCCCCAAAATAGAGTTTATGTGGTTTAGTTCTCACAGAATGGGTTTAGTCAACCCAGAGAGAAGTGGTTCTACTCATGTGACAGTAGGGGAAATCTCACTCAAGACTTTCCAACCCACCATACAGTTGATAAAGAATCCATGGATGGGATGCTGAGGACGAGATAGTGGTGGAATAAGACAATTAATCAAGGTTTAAGATGTGTAATATGGGTTGGGAGACTAGCTAGAGGTGGTAGATTCTTTGACTTGTTACCACCGCCACCCTGAGGTTGTCCATGCCAGGATTAGGGAGCTGAAGTATAGGGGTGACGATAGCTGTAGGCCATCGAAGCTTATGACCCAAAGGCTCCATAAATGATTCTTGTAATGATCTTTGAATTTTATACCATATCTTAATTAGTGGTAGACATAGGTTCTAGTCATTATTTTCTTTCCAAATATCTTGTATGAGACTTAGATATTCTCGTTGATCCCTTGGATCGACCCTTAGGAATGTAGACTCCTACTGAAGATGACTCAATGATCACACACTTATACCGATATTGTGCCCTAATCCTTGGAGGATAAATTTTCTGTGGGAATAACTCTATATAAGTGATGAGGTGTTATGAATTCATCATAGGTATTGACTAGTTATCCATATTTCATTCACATATTGACTATTTTAGGCGAAGGATGCAGTATGTCTGTAGTAATAGGATATGGTTTTTCTTTGTAAGTGAAAAAGGAAACCCATAAACTATAGGAAGAATCATGTATAGGAGGGTGCACCTGATTACTCATCAATTGGATAGCCCGACCCTTGGTTTAGTGAATGTTATGATTTCCCAATTTACTTCAGTGGTGGAATATTACAAGGAAATCTTCCCTAGGGATGTTCTAGGTTTACCTCCCTACTTAAATATATACTTATACATTTCTCTACACCCTAGGAATACATTGAATCTACATTGACATGTAGAATTTATCGTGTATATATTCATGAGATAAAGGTTTAGTTGGAGGAATTATAGAGAATTGGATTTGTTAAACCCATTGTTTCACCCTGTGTAGCCCCGGTTGTGTTCTTCGAGAAGGCAGGTAAGAGTTTGAGGTTATGTGTAGACTACTGTCACATGAACTAGGTGACCATAAAAAATAAGTATCCTTTATCAAGGATTCAAAACCTCATTGATTAGTTTTAAATGGAATAATGGTTCTAGAAGGTTGACCTCGGGTCATGATATCCCCAGTTGTGAGTATGGGATGAGGATATTACGAAGATGGAATATAGATGTTGTTATGGTCAAAATAAGTACTTAGTGACTCCCTTTGGCATGATGAATGCCCAATAAGTGTTCATGGGGCTTATAAACCATATATTAAGTCCTTTCTTAGATAGGTTCATGGTAATCCTCATCAATGATATCTTTGCATACCTGACATCATAGAAGGAGCACACGAGACACATGAGGATGATACTGAATATACTATGAGAGAACTAACTTTACGGAAATATCTAAAAGTTACTTTTATAGATTCATCCATTCCAATTTATGGGACACATTATCATAGTACATGGAGTGGCAGTGGAGCTGGCCAAGGTTGAGGTAGTGTTAGTTTATAAGCCACCTAAGAGCGTGATTGAGGCTCGAAGCTTCCTTGGGTTGGAAGTAAATTACTCGAGATTCATACCTAAGTTCTCTAGGATATAAACACCCATGATATCTTTGATCTAAAAGGGTAATATTTTAATTCTGATAGAGAGGTGACAATAGGATTTTCAGAAATTTATTTATAAATTAACAAGCACTCCCAACTTGAGATCACTGTAGGAGGGTGTAGAGTACACAGTGTTCTGTGACACATCAGGAACGAGGCTTGGCTGTGTTCTAATGCAGTGGCCATTGGTGATTTCCAATTTTTCACATCATTTGAGACCACATGAGTTTAACAACATGACCCATGATCTAGAGTTAACAACATTAGTCTTCACACTAAATATGTGGTAACACTACATAATGGGTGAGAGGTTTATCATCTATTTTGATCACAATAGTATCAATTATATCATATCTCTGAAGGATGTTAACTTTAGATAGAGATGATGGCTAGAGTTTCTATAAGATTATGACTTTGAGATTCTATATAATCTGAAAGTGGGGAATGAGGTAGCTGATTGACTCAGCAGGATACCTTGTTCCTAGTTGTTGAATGAGGTGTTAGAGAAGTTGTCATTATTACAATTGTCCTTTTTGGATGGAGATGGAGCATCTTACCTCTAGTAGATGTTTGTAACCCCTTATCTTTTACTGTGAGTTAGGGAGGATCATCATGGGGATACTAACTATAATACCCTTCATGCTTAGATATCCACTAGAAAAGTTCTTGATGGATTTTCTAAAGGTGGAGAACATGTCATTCTTTTCAAATGGAGCATGATGGTACCAGTGTTGTTGTGAGATTAAGTTCTAATAGGTTTTCTTAAATTTCATTTGGTGTGCATATAGGTATTGAAATGGTGTAACAAGATATCCAATGTTATTTCTAGTAGTCTGGGATGAAGAAGGGAGTTGTAGAGTTTGTCTCTTAATGCTTAAACAATTAATGAGTAGAGGATGGGAACCATGTTCCAACGGGCTTAGATAAACCAATTGAGGTTCCAGAGAGAAATTGGGATGGTATATCCATGGAAGTCATGATAGGATGACCAAATATGTCCAAGTGATGTGATTACATTTGGTTGATTGAAGTCCAACTCACCAAGTCATCCCACTTCTTAGCTCTTTGAGAGGAGAGTTCAGTATTGTGATTGGGGAGACTCTCCATACAAAAGATTGTACGACACGATGGATTTCCATAAATGATAATTTTTAATAGTGATTTTAACATCACATACTGATTGTTGAAGGGATTATAGGTGGACTTTGGGACTTAGTTATGCTTGAGAACTGTGTTTAACCCATAAACTGATGGCCATTGAGGCAAACAATTTAGGTTTTGTAGATTATTCCATGAGCTTGCATATTGGACATTGTCCATAGTTTCGAGGACCACCTACCAATAGTATAATTTTCATACAATAATAAATAACATTCTAACAAAAAAATGGTACTATTTGAGGATTTTATGGGCTACCATGCAGGTTACCACTTTTCTGGACTAACCCAGAAGATTCATCACTCATGGGCCCAGAGTTAGTGTGGGAAACCACCGAGAAGGTTCAGGTCATCGACGAGAAGATAAATACTGCAAATATTTATTATAAGACTTACGAAGATAGATTATATAGACCTTTTAAGTTTGAGGAGGGATACCATGTGTTCCTATAGGTTTCACCTCGATAAGTTTTATGGAAATTTGGATAGAGTGGTAAGTTATCTCTGAGATTACTTATCCCTTTCCAGATACTACGTAGAGTTGTTGAGGTGGAATACCTCTTATATATTCCACTGTAGTTAGACCAGGTACATGAAATCTTCCACATTTTGTATCCTTTGGAGGTATGTGCATCAACCACCTCACGTTATCATCTAGGGTGAACTAGACATCAAGGATGAAGCTACAATTTCTGATTACCTGGTAGAGATCGAGGATTACTAGGATAAGATCCTTTTTGGGTTCATTATTCCATTAGGTTATGTCTGGTGGAAGCAAGGGAAGTATCATTAGAGAACATTGAATTAGGAGGCATATATTCATTCTTAGTACCCACATCTATTTGTCTACCCCTTGTTTTGGATTTTATAGTTATAAAGACTCTAGGTGGGAAGAATGAAATGAGGTAGATTTTAAATTTTTTATTTTTGGATATCGTATGGATTATTTTCAAGACTAAGAACTATGAAAGAATGTGATTACAAGGCCTTGTGTTCCCAGAATAAATGTTTAAAATATATTAAATATCATGTGTGCACTTTTTTTTTGAAAAAATTAGAATAACTTCTAAACAAGGTCTCGAATCCGAAATATGAGTACATCATTGACTTTAGAATGTGGGTTTTACCATAGGAACAACCTAGAATTTATCGGTGTGGGGAATTTTTAGAAAAGTCATTGTGGATATGAAATGAATAAAATAACTAATTGAATTATTTAATTTTATTTCATTGACCTAGTGAACTGGTCTCATTTATAAATAATCAGTTATGGGGAATTACATGTTTTATAAAATAAAACCTAGAGATTCATAGGAATATTGGAGATCCAATGAATGGGTTTCCATTGGAAGATGAGAACTAGATCTAAGATCGATGACTGGTGTGACATAGAATCAAAGGATCTCTCCGATGATCACGGCGTGACTTCATTCTTCATCAGAGATCGATCCAAATCGGGGTAAAAAATTGTTTCATTTGGTTTTACTTACCCATTATAAATTCCATGATGAAAATGGACCAATCCACCATTATATTCATTCACAGTTCGGCCATATTTCAGGATGGGTTTATTTATAGGGTTATTTTGGGAGAATTTATTCATTATTTGTTGTATAATGTTGAGATATTGAGGCTAACACAAAAATTAGTTGATGTTCATTCCTTATGTTTGTGGTAATCCATTTATCCCTTATTTATCATTTATCATGGGTGTTCTTCATTTTTCCCTTGGTTCGATGGATACTGGATAATCAATTATTGTGCTCCCATTTCTAAGCATAGTGATATGATATTGTAGATCTACTATTGGAATTAAATTATGGTGGGTTAAAAATGGAAGAGGTGGCAGAGCATATGGTTTTTGATAACTTATTTAGTTTTCTTCATCATGAAATGAAGAATGGAAAATGATTCCAATTTCTGAAAAAATTGAATGTCCATGTTTTTTGATGATGGCATGACTTGTCGTGGTTTGGTTAATGATTTTTCGATGATAAGGTCATCAGATCAAAGGTTGGAAGGGAAAATGAGGTTGAACAAACTAGATATGTGAATCTAGAAAATTTCATGATAAAAAAAATTTAACTCCAAGCCAAACTCTATATGGGATCATCTCAGTGGATGCTAGGGTTTTGGGAGAAAGTTAAGGATCACTTGGTGTGTAACCCTGCCCCATGGATTTTGACTCTTCCCCATGGAATGTGACCACTCCCCAGTGGCTTGGCATGTACCTCAAAGGGTATACGAACACGGGATGAAGTACACTAGGAGTAGACACACTATGTACTCCCACACAAACATGGCTTGGAATGGTGTATATTAGTATATTACATGGTGATAAGACACACCATGTACTATTACATAGACATAGACAAAGGGCACATGCTGTTTAAATGGGAAGGAAATTAGGTAAAAGGGAAAAGGCATGTAACCCTACTACATGCCATGTAATTCTAAAAACATGGATGAGATCCCTTGTCTTAAATATCTTAGACAAGATTCATTAGGTATTATTCCACCTATCCATTCCGTATGTTTTAGTATGGAATATCCGCCTTCTCTTAGGACAATGATCCTTTAGTAGGACTTTAAGGATAGAGTTTTGTAAACTTTCTGTGAGGCCTAAAATGAGATCCTATATTCTTCTTTTTTCCCTAGGTGGAGTTCATGGTATCTTCATGACCAACACTACGTGGTCATTGATCCTCTACTTAGTAAGATGATTGAGATTGAGTTGTCGGTATACCCCACGGCCTTGGGAGTGATCCTCATTTGTGCATAGTATCAATTTGAAAAATCAACATGTACTTCCTATGATGAGATCCAACAACCATTCCCTCTTAGATGAATGTCATCAGTGTGATTAGACTCACGACTATGTTCTCCCAGATGAGTGTTATGTAGAACCATCGAGTAGGAATTATAAGATGGAATTAGGGTTATGGATTATCTTTAGACAATGTGTCTTTCTTCAGTATAACTATTTATTATTGTTATATATGATGTAGACATATACCTTTTTACATATTATTGAACTTATTTTTATACATGATTTTTTGTTTCAAAGTGTACTTCTGGGTATTTCTATACTCACACTTTCATGTTCTTTTCTGATACATGTTATGTCTTATGCAGATGATCGACCATTTGAAAGAGTCCTAGATAGACCCACACCAGATGAGGATTTGTGATGCCAAATGGGCCAAGGTTTTTTTTGATGGTATTTGGACAGAATTCCCCTATTTTAATCTTAGGTTGGACCTTTTTTAAGAATCTTTGGGGTGGGCATGTATTCGGCCCTGTTTACTTTCCATTACTTACAATAGTACTTTAGTTATGGGATTCGAATGTAGGCATGAATGGTTGTTCGGTTGTTTTTATATTTCATCATTATATGGTCTTTTGGATTTGTTCATGTGAAAAGTTACATAGGATAATAAATCCCATGTTAGTGATATGCATACATAGTAGTAGTCTCCATCCCCTGGCCTATTGGAGGAGGGATTGGGGAGTCTCAGCGCGGGCCCCACTAGGATGGGTCGTTACAAGGTATATGTGATACTATAAATAAAAAAGTATAATAATATAATAAATATCCTATAAATATGTTAAATTTATCATTTAATCTATCTTTAAAATGTAGTTATGGAAAATGAGCTGTATCGGTTTGTGAGGAGGTAGTCCATTATTCAGACGATCGGCGGTTTTGTTTTCCATTTGATTGAAGTGGAGATGGATATAGGCTATTACATTAACATAATAACATCTAATTTTATTTCATATTTTTTAAATTATTTTTTTTTTCAAAAAATAATTTAATATATAAAATGAAGAAATAAAAAAATAGATTTATTAAGATGATTACCTTCTCTTAGAGAATCCTCCTTTGGATCTCCTCTTAAGAACACTAGGGTTTGTATTTTAGGAAGACAGACACCTCTAAAATGTGTTTAAGGATATTGGGGAGAGTAATTTTTACAATTTTTTCAATCCAAATAAAATTACATATGTTAATAAGTGAGGGTAGGGAGTGCCCTTTTATAAGTGGGAAAAGGGACTATCTAGGAAATTACTTGGAAACATCCCAAAAGAATCCAAAATGTTGAAGTCATTTAAAATAAAAAAAATTATAAATGAACCTATATTATAAATTTTAATGTATAATGTGTAAATATTTCTAGATAGTAATATTTTGACAATTTGGTAGGTCATTTTAACCCTTATCATCTTAGTTTACCCCTGGTAAATCCATTTTTACATTAACCGCTGTAATAAATTTTTATTGTTTTCAATATTTATTATGGAAAAAAATTAATTTAACATTATCAGATAATATGTATTGTTATGATTCCAAATATAAGGTCCATTTTACCAATTCCATTTATATAAATTTGAAATTTTTAATTTAAAATTAACCCCACAAACACGTCGTGAAAGCGAGTTTTCAAAGAGAAAATTTGCAAGTGTTTACAATGTTTTCATATAAAAAAATCAATATGAAAATGATTACAATGACATAAATTGGATCAATATATATATATATATATATGAACTAATTTTAATTTTAAAACATTAAACAAAAGTGCGGTTCTAGATTAAAATTTAGTATTTTCAATATTCTACAAAAAAATTAATCCTATTAGAAAATTATCAAAAAATCACCCATAGATAATTTTTACATGTGTATTTTGGAAATTAAATTAATTTTTTAAAATAAATTTTATAAAAGTGGTAAAAATTAATTTTAAGTTATTTTTGGAAAGTGTTATTATACCTTTCTTTATAAAAACAAAATTTTTCAGAAAACTTTTTTTATCAAATGATTCTTATTTTATTTATAATCAGTATATAACCATTGCATTTATCTTATAAATGTGTAAAAAATATAATTTTAATAATTTAATTAGTATTATTTATAAACTCCAACTTAATATCTAGGATATAAGGTTATTGTTTAAATAATAACATTTTAATATAGTATCATGTTTTGTTCAGACTCGATGTTTGTTTCATTGTAAGCTTTCAATAAGATTGAATTTATTTAAAAATAAATATACCATAAAGTATTATGGTGTTGCATTATATTATTATATTTGTATATTATATAATATAAAATATCTAATATGATGTTCTTATTTTAAAAATCTCAACGAGTTATATTACACCTTACAACACTTGAGATTCCTCGAGTGTTCTTAGGATCTGGTATTTTCCCATAATGATATAGGAATCCAAGAGTGTTCCTATGATCTAGTTTTTTCACCTAATGATATTATATGATTTTTTTTGTTATGTATCCCAGGATCCATTGATTTCACCTAGGGATGTATTAGTTTACTAGGATTTTCCTAGGATCTTAAGGTTATACTTGATGATAATTTATATTTGAAGGGTGTTTCCTAGGATTTGGTAACCACACATAATAATATATTTATATATGTGGTATGAGTCAAGTGGGATTATATAACCATTTAGATATAATATATAATAATAATGGTATTAATGTGAGTATTTATCATGGTATTCCACAGGCTCAGATAATTTTTACATTAGAGGAAGGTAGTGTGTTCGATCTCAAGTGTTATCTTAGAACACTAGGATCGACATTATTATTCATTTTATATGTTACCATTTATTATTTATGATTATATCACTTGTGCATACAATAATTTATGTATTATGTTTTGGATACTATAGGTGGATCCCTATTAAGTTGTACTCACATCCCACTCAAGTTGCTATCAAACATGGGTACTCGAGCAGACTTCACTATTTTCTAGTTTAGTTAGAGGAGAGACCCGATATTACATAGTAAGGAATGATATTCTCTTTAGACAATTGGGTACAAGGATGAGGTGAATAATTGATATGGTGGGTGAGTCTCCAATATTTTATTCTTTTATTTGTTATTTATATGTAGTCATCTAAGTGGGAGATCGACTGTGAAGTATTCCTTTATGACTATTTGATGCATTTCATTAGATAAAGAATTTTTATTTTATTTAGTTTATATAATATAAATATTACTTAATGATAGTTTATTATTGATTATTTTTTAATTATTGGAATACATATTAAATAGTTATAGTCACCAAATGGTGACACCTCAGACCCCCATTGTTTTTGGGTAACCTGTGTTATATGAGGAGGTGTGTTTGAGGTATTTTTATTCCATAGGTCAAAAATCTATAGAGTATAATAGGTCCAAGGAATGACAATGTGGTATAATTTCATATTTATTATCTCAAAATTTGTGGAGATATTAGATAAGTGATATAGCAATGAACTAGAGATAGTGATGGACCCTGGACTAGTGCCTCAGGAACACCTTTTTCAATGGGATGTTTAGGTTTCTAAGTTTGGAGGATTCTTATTCCTTATTTTAAATGTTATATTTGAGATATTTATTGAAGATAATGTGTGTATTTGATATTTTTATTGCAGTTTTTTCTCATCTCTAATTGGAAGGAGGCCCATGTATATGCATCATTTTTGGAACATTGGGCTCACATGACATATTCATTCTTTTGTGTGATTTATATCACAGATTATGAGTGTTTAATTATCTAAAATGTAAAAAATACATATATTTAGTTTTCCCATATAACTTATTTTTGTAATTATACTCATATGGACAATGATATTTTCTTTTTATGACAATTCATTTGGATCTTATAGAAGCATTATCCTTGAAGTTGATTAAGAAATCCCTCTATGTAATGGATGTATAGTGACCCAATGATTTTCATTATAGGTTGTTAATTCCTTCATACAAATTCCAGAAATAAAATGTTTTGAGTAACTTATTGCATAAAAAATAATCTACATTGTGTTTTCATATATAGATTGTTTTTTTGAATTCAATTTATCTGAGTTGTGTGACTATGGTTTCTATCAATGTGAAACATATTAGGGGGATGCTGTTATATACCTTTGGATGATATTCTGGTCTTACTGGGGGTAGTATATTATGTGAATTTCTTGTGAGTATTTTTTCCATAAAGTGGGATAATGACTTGGGATGTGATGTATGATATATATATATATATATATATATATATATATATATATATATATATATCTATATGGGAACCCAAGAGTGGGTGTTTTAGCATGTCAGTTTCCTTTTAATATTTGATATGGGAGCATAGAGGATTCTTGTAAGATATAACCTATGTGACATGTGTTTTATGGGATAGGTTGTATATCCTTGTACAATATAGTGGTAGCTGCAGATAGTAGTGATCCAAGTGTTGTGAATGTGATTAAAATAATTTTCCCTACCTCAATTGTGGTGGTTATGATATAAAAGGGTAACTCGAGAGAGGGGTTATCCCAAACATGTGTGTTACTTAGAGATAAAAATCATGGATAGATGATTCAGGTTGTTAGATTGATACATAGGAGGTGTTATTAGATATATAGTATAGTCATGAATATTCCTTCTGATTTTTTGTAATAAATCCCTTGTTATATTGGTTTTGATGTTAGTTTTTTTATGACTAGATAAACGGGATTCCAAACCCTAGTCATTTTGAACTGTGATCCCAATGACATAGAAAACAATGGTCCTAAATGGATTTATCTATGATAGATAGAGTGTGGTTAAATGCTTTTGATTTGAGCTGATTCCCAAGGGACTGGTGATTGTGTGATTGGTCATAGATTATATTAGATTCTTTTGGCGTGTTGTAAAGAACACTAAGGTGATTCTAGATAAATGAGACTTACTTACAAGAGCAGAATGATAAGTAGTTTGAGAACACAAACCTAGAATTGATAATGTGTGACTCAATAGTGCATGAGTCAGGTACTATGATGGGGTAGTATGGGATCATATAACCTTCATTTTTGTATGAGTTTGAGTTAGTTTTCATAGGTTACACATGGTACCATTTGTGTTATGAATTGATGAATAGAATTGTGTAAGCTAAAGATTGATGATTTTTTCTTGAATTCTAATGGGATTAGTTTATTAGGGGTTTAATGAGATTTGGAGATGTCCCATTGTGATTATAATGCCATCATAGTTGGATGGTTTTAGGGTTTATTAGGTAAGTATGCATTTTTTGGGGGGAGAGACGCACATTTGATATTGGAATCTATTGAGGTTGTGCTTGAGGAGAAAAATATGTTGATTTTTAGGGTGGTTAGTTCACCAAGGGATATTAGATAGTGTTCCACTCATTTAAAATAGTAGTTCAAAATATTTTCCATGTTTTCACTCGGGTATGATTTGGATAATAATTTTTATTCATTATATATTATAATGGATGGAGTTTGGTTTGTGGATATTGATGTTTTGGTTTTGTCGAGCATTGATAATGAAACTCCAATAGTGTGGAGCATATTATTTATCAAGTAGGTAGAAACCTTATGTTAGAAGGATTATAGATATGTGAGAGTAGTTATTTAATGGTCATGATGTCACTAGGATGTCAATGAATAGATTGACATATTTTTATCTGGTTCCTTAGGGAATACCATATTTTTATTATATATATATATATATATGGTATTTTATAGTACATAGTAATTGATAGTAGTGATTGAGATAATTTTAATGTGACCAAATGTTGATTCGGATTGGAGGTATGTTGATTCATGGGATGAGATCATGATGGATAGTTTTTGGTTGATGATCAAATCATTTAATAACACCTAGTTTCGTGTTTGAACTTTGGTGTGGGTGTTTGTATGATATTGGGATTTCTTCAAGAGTTTAGACATAATCATTAGGTGATGTGATAGCACATCAGCTAGTGCAGCCAACCATTTTCAATAATAGTCAGATAGAGGAGGACCAAATGGTGTTTTATCATGAAATAGAGTGTTTTTTAGGTTGAAACCAAAAATAATATATTGCTAAACTGTTGGAAATTCATTTTCAGTAAGTGATTTCAATGATCGGAGAACTATAGATCAGAATCTCCTTTAGAAATAAAGTCTTATTAAGGGAATCATTATGAGACTAATTTTGAATTTACTACTAAAACATTAGTGTATCAATATATATGGGTTTCGTAGTAAATCGTCCCAACATTGGTAATGAGGATGAGTAGGTAACATGATTTTTGGATAAATAGTGTATTTCATGTTTTGATTTGTCCTATAAAGGGTCATTCGGTGTTTAAGGATAGAGGGAGATAATTTGATAATGAAATAGTGATTAGGGTAGGTCATATTTAATGATAAAAAGTTCACTGAGACTTCTCATAAACGAGAATTAATATAGTGGATAGGTTGCAAAGAACCATGTCTTTTCAGGTTGTGAATTTCAGGGTGGTTTGATTTTTTTACTACGGAGTAGGATTCATTTTGTGAATCGGTATTGGGAATATAATTTATTGATTTCGAGAATCTCAAGGATTTGTATTTGGAAATGAATCAATACCTGAGATTTTTTTTGAGTCCTTTAGTGAGTGTCAGGATCTTCAAGTTAGAATTTCAATTTTTTTAAAAGGGTTTTACCCTATCATACGGTTATCACATGGTTAAGGGTAACTATGTGAGTAGTTTATAGCTAGGGGTGTTGCACGTAGTTCTAGAGAAACTATAAAAACATTTAATTTCAAATTTAAAAAGATTTTTATGGCTGGTACATATTTAATTAAACCATTCTTTTATACCAGGTGAGGGGGTGTGGCCTAAGATGGTGTGAACTACATGATGGGTGTAATATAGTGACACATATTTCTTATATGTGTATATTACATATTTTTATACGAATTTACATTACATTACACACACAAAAAAATTGAGGACCATAATAGTTTAGTTCCTTTAGAAACATAGAAAAAATATATTCTAATATAGAGAATGATCTTCCAATGTTCCCATAAAGATCTTCCCATTTAGTACTCTTTATATACAAACCCTACATAAAACCTTTCTTTATAACATAGGAAAAGGAAATATTAAAAAGGTTGATCTTATATTATAAATAAGGCTAAAGATAAGAAAAATCAATCTATGATAATATGGAATCATAAGATAAGAATAAGAATATATGATAATGAATATTACTTACAAAGTTCAAACCCAATATGTCCTAGATCATAAACACGAGTCATGGAATAATGATTAAAAGTTCATAAGACATGAATCATAATGAAATAATAGAACATGATCCATGAGATAATAACATTGGCACAAAACATATATTTTTTGCATACACATAATATTATAACATTTTCAAGTAGTATAAATAGAAATAAGTTTACTCATTAAGTTAAGGATTTGAAATCTGGTCCTTTTATAAACTTATGGAGATGCAACTAGGTCCATCCATAACATTATGGAAATGAATGATAGGTTCACACATAACATTTTCAACATGTTATTAGGTTCATGCATAACATTTTGAACATGTAACCAGGTTCAATCATAACATTGTGAACATGTAATAAGGTTCAAACATAACATTGTGAATATGTTATCAGGTTCCCACATAAAATTATAGTGTTCAAGGTTCACTCCCAAAACCATCACAACTAACAAAGTCACTTACTAAATTGGGTTATCTCTAAATTCATATCCTTAATATCTCATAATGTATACTTCTTTAACAAATGAAATGGAGGGAGATGTAGAACCCATCTGCCTTTTGTTTTAATTTCACCACCTTCTCATAATGAAAATCATACATATTTTTTATAAAAGATCATAAAACATTCATCATAACAAACCACAAGAAATAAAATGGGTTTTATAAAAATTTAATTATAACATAACCTGAGTAAAATAAACTAGTTTCATAATCATTTAATCAAAGAATAATTTGTTGAAAAGGAAGCGGAATTTATAATAATTTTTTCATGGTATAAACTGTGGAAGGGAACAAGTTTCACAAAAACATTTGTCATCGTAAACATCATTTATTTTGAGAAAGAATAAGAATGGTATCCTTAGACCATATTACCAATAAAAAATATGTAACCTCCAATAATTTTATCTTAAATGTAAAATAATTTTTAAATACTACTTAACAAATTTCTTGTAGAAAATATAATTTCATTGAAAATCAAATTTTAAAACTTAATACATTATGTAAATACTTTTTTTAAATAACATTGAGAAATTATAAATAAAAAATAAATTTAAAACATTTCTTGAGGAAAATATAATTTTCACTTTAAAAAAAACTTTTTAAAACATAAAACATTTTGAAAACAATTTTTATTTTAAAGTAACATTAAAAATGTATAAATTGGTTCTTTAAAAAAACTCATTTTAGACATTTATTGAGGAAAATCTCATTTCCTCTTTAAAAAACACTTTTTACAACATAAAAAATTTTAAAAATAGTTTTATTTGAAAATTAACATGAAAATTACAATTTAATCTTTATTGAAATGATTATTCATGATGTCGAAAAATTCTTCTCATGTCTTACATGTTAAAATGACGATTCCTTTTATATTTTTGTAGAAACAAAACGAGTATTATTTTAAAAAAGTCTTCCAGATCCCATTCAATACATTATTTTAAAAGTAAAAAGAGTAAAAAAATATTATAAAAATAATAATAGAGTAACAAGTAATTTTTTAAAACATTTATGGAAAACATTATTTTGTAAGAAAATATATCTTCGACTGAAGAGAGAAATTAATTCTGATTTTCTTAAAAAATCATAATTATTTTATGTAAAAAGAGTTTAAAAATGTTCCCATTATGTAATAATGTCATGAATAAACATAGGAGAATAAATTTAATAATAATTATTAAGTGGAATATCATAGTATTTCAAAATTTGAGACTTAGGCATAAACAATCCCGATTAAAGATGAAATTTTAACAAAACAAACTTTAACACTTTGGTAACATTGAATCATAAGCCCCATAAATAAATAACATAAAATGAAACTTAAATTATCACAAGGATGAATAAATTATTGATATTAAATGTCAATAAGCCTATATAAACACCTCATGAAATAATATAGGTTCATAATATAAATTTCATCTCATAAAAGAAAAATTAAGACAAAAACCTCTTACTACTTTAGAAACTCTTAGACCTTAAACACCATTAAAGAGAGATCCTTAGATAGATATATAACCCCAAATAGGTTTTATTAGAAGAATAATAATATACATTCATGGGAAGCATATAAAAAACATAAAATAAAAAGGTGGTGAATATTTTGTTTGTCTCATGAAAGTAAAAAAAGTGAGGTGTAAATCCCTTTCTAAAAGTAATGGCTTCCTTCACACTCATTTGAACATCCTCTTTTTTAGGTATCCTCTTTAAGTTTGCACTAAAGAATTCATAGTATGTCTTTGTGTCTAAAATAAGGATTCTAGGATTAGATGAGGGAGTTTTGGATGTGATTTGGGTATGTATTGGTCAAACCAATGAGGTTAGAAGGTGTGAAGAATAATGTATAGGGGTGACATTTTATAAATGATGGAGAGGAAACACTTGATAATTTTAAAAATAATTGAGTTTTCCAACATTTTTATTATGTTAAAATGGTCTAGAATGGACAATTATCGAACCTAATAGGTGGAATTATTGGAATATTCCAAAAAAATAGTTTTCAGACAACAATATACATCATATTTTACCCTTATATTTTTAGTTTAACCCATATTAATCCCATTTTTACCATAACCGCGGTAATTAATTTTTACTGCATTTATTATTATTTTTTGTCAAAATTTATGTTGAACTTAATAGAAATTATAAATTATTCTGATTCCAAATATGGAATCTATTTTTTTTAAATTCCATTCACAAAAGTGGGAAAATTTATTCAAAATTAATCTTGAAAACATAATGAGAATGCATGTTTTTAAAGAGAGAATATTCAAATGTTTACAATGTTTTTATATCAAAACTAAATATGAAATTGATTACAATGAAATAAATTGGATTAATGGATTTATATTTTTACTAATTTAAAATTTAATTCAATTGAAAATATAATTAAAATTTATAAATAAATTAGTCAAAAAGGGAGTTTTCAATTAAAATTTAGTATTTTTTTACTATTCGGTATAAAATGAAACTTTTCAGAAAAATACTAAAATTTAAACCTAAGGTAATTTTGAAATTATAATTTAAAAAATTGTGGTCCTTTTTTCAAATTATTTTTCTAGTGGTTTCAAAAATTAATTTTTTTATAAGTTCCCAAAAAGGATATAAAATATCATTATAGAAAAATACAATTTTTAGGCATAAAATTAGATTTATTTATAATTATTTACTAGAAAACACAAAAGATAAATGTAACAAATTTGGTTGAATATAACTTATATATCATTAAATTTATTAAGTAATACTTATTTGGTTAGTTTGTTGATATAAAATACACTTGTGTGAATAAAAATAGTCTTTTAGATAAAGATTCCCTTTTATTTTCAAAAGTGTTTATTTTAATTTCTAATTAATTAGTGACCAAAGAATTCAATTTATACACCTTTGTAAACCATATTTTCATACTTTAGTTAATATAATTCATAACTTCCATTTCAATGGCTAGGTTACAACAATAATAAAAAAATTAATAAGTCATGTTTCATTTAAACTTAGTTTTGAGTGTAATGAAAGATAATCATAGTGTTGCATGTTAAGAAAAATACCGAAATGATAAAATTAATTTAAATATATATATCAAAAAATCTCATGGTGTTAATTATACCCCCTTAAAATGGATTTATCCCTCTAAATTAATCTTTTTTTTTCAATGGTTTAACATTAGAAAAATCCTTCATAAAAAACCGCAACATAAAAATAATAATAAAACATCCTTTAAAAAGGTAAAGTTGGAGACATAACAGTTACCCAAAGTAACTAATAACTCAGTTTCAACATAGTAGAACAAAAGTGGAAGGTAAAAACATGTTCATAGAATAGAAATCACCCAAATACTGATGGGGAGTGATAGAGAATGTTAATCACAAGACACTGGTTAATATATATAAGGTTAACAACTACAAATCCATAAACCAAAGAAGCATGAAAATGGTAACTGATATCATAAAAATGATGATAACAAGAATTTTTTTTATTTCAATATACTTTCCTAATGTGGAATTATATCCACATTAATATAAAATTACTTGATTTTATTCCATTTCACAATCATAATATTACCCTTTGGTTATTCCTTGGTCATATTCCATTTAATATTTTACTATAATAAATAAAGGTGGATTTTTTATGCCTAATGAAATAAAAGATAATATGATCCATAAATAGAATGATAATTCACTCCTTCCATCTTTAGTTATTATCACAAAAAAGGTTAGATCTGGTTATCCAAAATGCGTAAATCTTCATAAAGTTATGTAATGCATAAATATCTAAAACCTCATCAGATGTACAACTTAAACCATTCCATGAATGTTTAACCTTAAAACCCTACCAAAATTAAAAATTTATAAATAATGTCACTATATTTCCCAAAATAAAAATAATATTAATCCCCGATATATCATAAATTAACTCTTGATTGTCACATACAAAACATGTTAATACCTTTATTATGTATTATTTTAAAACATGATAATAAACTAAATTACCATAAAACCTCAATGATAACATGCATGATTCCTTGAATAAAATAGAATATTTATAAATATATACTACATATCCAATAATGTTGTAAAATCTATCAATGATAACATAAACCACTTTGTACATATTTCATTAATTAGTTCTAAGGTCATCAATACTATCAAATTTACTTTATCCAAATCAATCATATATTTATCCCAAGACCATTAAATCAAAATCAAGAATATATTAACAATTATATTTCCCTTAATCATGTGTTTTCAATGAATATAATCATTCCGCTAAATCACTTTTCTTGTCCAATGGAATCTTTCAAAATATTCATTAAAATCCTTAATAAAAATTTTATACTAAAAAATCATTATATATTTCACAATTCATGAATATGAATACATAAATACTGAAATACTTTCACTTAAACAATTGGCATTGAATTGGTCCTTACATATTATATAATTAAATTCCTAGGTCAGGGCATTGGGTTAGGTAACACGCATGTTTACTACACATAAAACATTTAACTCCTCTAAAATTTTTCACCCTACGACCATAATTTCCATATAAATAATATCTTACACTCTATTTGAGATATTCCTCCATGTTCTTATTCCCTCATTCTTAAAATTTTGGAATCAGAATATACATTCCTTTATTTTCATTACCACATTAAATTTCACAAAAAATCCAACATTTTATTATTTTATGTATTAAGAATGTCATTAAAGTTCACGTTGTTAATCATATATCATGATAGTTGATTAGTCTTAATCATAAAATCCTTTAATCTAGTCATCATCTCATTTGGAGGCTAGAAAAGTTTCTGTTACATTCAATGTTAACCAAGTTCTTTCTGGTACCTTCCATTTACTAAAACCAAAAATCATAGTGTGAGAAACACAAATCATAGTGTAAAACCACATTATCATGAAAAATAACATGGAGGATGCCTAAATTAGGAAACCTTACTTAATCTATAAAACCTATGTTTTATCCTAGGTCAGTCATAGGAATATTCAGTTTAAATCCTTCATGTTGATTCATAAAGAGTTTGTGAATTTCAAAATCATATACCCTAGGAGTTTCAATCTAGGTGTGTAGTAATACCCATTTTCATATGCAAGTTCCTGATTGAGTCTAGATCAATAAAATGGTTTTAAAGTTGTTACCCCTAGGTACATCTATTCCAAATACATGTCCACTTATATTATCTTGACATAGATTTAAATTCTTGTAAACTACTTTATCTATCCTTTGCTAAAATTCCCAGACCTTTTCCTAAATGTTGACTTATCCTTAGACTTATACTTAGAAACATTCCTAGAAATATATTTAGAAATATACCTAGGGATCTCACTAAAGGTTTGTCATCCTAGTTTTTGAAGGTTAACTAAACCTTTCCTTTGATACCAACTATTGTGACCCATGCTTCTCATACATGGATATTATACATTTTTAGATGAATATTCATTACATTATAAAAACACACACTTGAGATCTATAATAGTTTAGTGCCTTTAGAAATATGTAACAAAATATTAAAATATGGAAAATGAAATTCCATGTTTCCCACAAATATCCTACCATTTATTGTTATTTGTAGACATACCATACATAAATATTTTCTTCATAACTTGGAGAAAGGTAACATAATAAATAGAGAGCTTCGATGCTCAGTAAGAGTAAACATAATAGATATCAGTCTATGATCATATGAAAGCATAAGATAAATATAAGGGTACATGATAATAAAAATAATATACAAAAATTATAACCAACCTATCATAGATCATAAACATTAGTATTGACATAAATATTGGAAATTAAAAAGATATAAATTATAATGGAATCAAATAATATGATCCATGAGAGTATAATATTGGAAGAAACATAGATTTATGGCATACACATAAAATTATAGAATTTTGAACATGTATAATTAGAAAAAGGTTCACTCATTAAGTTAATAATATGAAATAAATCCCCCATATAAACTTATGAACATGAAACATGGTCTACACATAACATTATGGATATGAAAGACACATCCACCCATAATATTTTTAACATGTAATCAGGTTTATGAATGACATTTTGAACAAGTAATCAGGTTAATGTATAACAAATTAAAAATATAATTAGGTTTAGGAATAACATTATTAACATGTAATTTGGGTCACTCATAATATTATAATATCCATGGTTCACTCCCAAGACCATCATAGCAGACAAATACACTTACTAAACCAGGTTCACTCTCTATTCCAATCTTGTATATCTCATGAGATATAATTCATTACCCAATTCATTGGAGGGAGATATAGGCCCCACCTATCTTTGGTTATAATTTAACCACTATCCTTGGTTATAACATAACTTCAATCACATAATTAAAATCATTCATATGTGTTCCATCAGATCATTAAAAAATCATTTTATCAGAAACCATTAAATGAAATGGGTTTCATAAACATTTCACCATAACATAACCTGTAGAAAATAAATAAGTTTCATAATCATTTAATCATTCCATCAATGCATAAAAGTTGTAAAAAATAATGTTTCATAAGCATTTTATCATGGTATAACCCGTGGAAGAGAAACAAGTTTCATAAATATATTGTCATCATAAACATAAATCATTCAGAGAAAGAATTAGAATTTAATCATTGGATCACATCCCTAGTAAATCATAAGTAACCTCAAAGAGTTTACTCTTAAATATAAAATAATTTTTAAAGGCTACTTGGGACATTTCTTGTGAAAAATATATTTTCATTGAAAATCATTTTCTAAAACATAAACCATTATGAAATCTTTTTCTTTGAAAACAACATTAAAAACATATAAAGGGAGGTTTTATTTAAAACATTTAATGAGGAAAATATCCTTTATACATTGAATAATAATATTTAAAACATAAAAGATATTGAAAAATGTTATTATTAAAAATAACTTTGAAAAAATATAAAGGGAGATTTTAAAAAATCATTTAAAAATTTCTTGAGTAAAATATCCTTCCCCTTTGAAACATAATTTTTAAAATAAAAAAAATATTAAAAAAAATTATTTAAAAATAAACATGAAAACATATGAAGTAAGATTATATGAAATTATGGTTCATGGTGTTGAAAATTTATGTTCATGTAATACACATTAGAATGGAGATTCCTTTAATAATTTCTATAAAATCCAATCAGGAATTATTTGGAAAATAACATGAATATTCCTTTTCAAAACATTTTTTAAAAATCAAAACATGGGTAAAAATGTATTTTAAAAATCCTAAGAAAGTAATAAAACATTTTGGAAAATTATTTTTTTAAAAATGGTTTTGGAAGAAAATATATTTCTAACTAAAGAAAGAATAATGTCATATTTTCTTAAAAAAAATTGAAAATAATTTTAATTACCAGTGATTGGGGAAATTGTACAATTACAAAAATATATAATATATACATAAAGGAAAATAAAATTCATGAGAATTATTAACAGGTAGATCATGATATTTCAATATTGGAGACTTAATAAAAAATATTCCCAATAAAGGATGACGTTGTAAATTAAAATCTTTACCACTTTGGTAATGTTAAATCTTAAGTCACATGAAGGAATAACATAAAATTGAACTAAAAAATCATCAGGATGAATAAATTATATATATTATTTTAAAAATGGGGGTTATATACACCTTATGAAATAATATAGGTCTATAACATAATTTACACCTCAAAGAAGGATTATTGATTCAAAAATCCCTTACCACATTGGAAACTCTTGAATCGTAAACCCCATTAAGGAGTGATCCTCAAATAGGTATGAAACTCCCATTAGGTTTTAGTAGCATAATGATAATATAAATTCATGAGATGTATATACAAAAAATAAAATAAATAGGTGGTGAATATGATATGTATCTCATGGAACTAAAAAGTAAGATGTAAATCCCTTACCAAAAGTCATGACTTCCTCCAACTCATTCAAACCACCCCTTCTTCAGGTATCCTCCTAATGTTTTCACTAAATACTTTTTTATATTTAAGTCAAAAATAAGGTTATATAATTATAGTTGAGAATTTGGGAAGTGATTTTGATAGGTATATGGTCAACCAAAGAGTTTTGAAGGTGTGAAGAAGAGAGGAGAGGGGTGGCATTTAATATTTGGGGGAGAGGGAACACATGGTATTTTTTAAAAGACTTGACTGATCCCACATTATTCATATGACACGAAGGAAAAAATTGACCATTATTATAACCTTTTAGGTGTAATGGTCAAAATGTGGCCAGCTAATTATTTCTAAACAAGTTTATAGGTAATTTTTACCCTTGCCTTTTTAGTTTAACTTGCAGTAAACCTATTTTTACCTTAACCATAATAATTAATTTTTAATACATTAAATATTAATTTTGGTCAAAAATTAAGTTGAAATTATAAATTATAAATTATTATGATTCCAAATATTCAATCTGATTTTCCAAATTACATTTAAAAAGTGTTAAATTTTAATTTAAAATTAATCCCACATATGCATCGAGAAAGTGGGTTTCTAAAGAGAAAAGTTTCAAAAGTTTACAAAGTTTTTATATTAAAATTCAATACGAAATTTATTATAATGACCGAAATGGGATTAATGGATGTATAATTGAGTTAATTTAATTTCAAAACCAATTTAAAATTTCGCTTAAATTTATAAATAAATTAGATTAAAAGGTTGTCTTCAATTAAAATTAATTATTTTTCACAATTAATTAAAAAATCAAAATTTTCCTAAAAATACCAAAAATAACCATATTATAATTTTGAAATTATGATTTAAGAATTTCATTTTATTTTTTCAAATTCATTCTCTAAAAGTTTCAAAAATTAATTTTATTATAAGTGCACAAAAAAAATGACAAAACTACTTTTTGAAAAAATACAGTTTTTAACCATAAAATTGGATTTATTTATTTATTTTATAGAAAAAAATAAGATTAATTTTTAATGTTTGTTTTATTATAATATATATTAATATATCAATAAAATAATTAACTAAAATTTCTTTAGAAAGTTTATTGATATAAAACACACTTGAGCACATAAAAAGTAGTTTTTAAGAGAAAGATTTCATTTTATTTTCTAAATAGTTTTATTTTAATTTATAATTAATTGGTCAAAAAATAATTATAATTATATATATATTTATAAAACATGTTTTCTAAATTTATTTATTCTTATTTATTACCACTATTCTGACGTCTATGTGAAAACTATCATAATAACATTTTAATAATATGTCATGTTTCATTTAAACTCAGTGTTGTAAGTAATGAAAGATAAGATTAGTGTTGTGTGTCATGAAAAATATTGAAAATATTAAATTAATTTGTGAATAAAAATATTTCACAAAATCTCATGGTGTTACATGAATGGTTTGTAAAACCATGTGATTTCCAAAATTTCATAAAAGTGTGAAATGACTATTTTCCCACACTTTGTTTTAACCTCACCCCTTTATCTTCTTATCTATAATGGAAACATGAATAGGTATTCTCCCCACTTTATCTTCCTTTAAATCCCTTTCTAATATGGGGTCTTATTAGGTGTTATTTTTAGTGATTCGAGTGTATATGTTTTGATTTAACCAGAGAATAGTGGAATCAACCCGATGTGATGGGAATTTTTATCATCATAGCTAAAGGATGTCCTGAGATGATTATGTCACACTATTAAATTCCATTTTTATGGAGTATTTTCTCTCGATATAGTGTTTTGAGTCTTCAATGGAACATCCAAGTGTGTTTTTCCATGATTTTGGTGTGGTGAGGTAGTTCAGTGCTCAGAAGATGGTATGAGCATGGACAACGCTTAGGAAAGATTGGTTGAGAGTCATTGGGTTGTGACTAAAGGGAATAAATTTTACTGAGGTAGGTGGTCCCATGGCATAACCCTAAGGTTTATGATTTGGATATTTTTCATGTGAAATGTGGTCATAAAAATGTTTTGTTATTAACTTTAACGATACAAAATAATTTTTTTGAAATAAATTTCATGAAAAAAAATTGAAACACCATGATAGACCCTTAGACCCTAGTTAGTTCCTCAGCCAACGTTGTTCAGTGGATTAATCATTAATATATGAGACTACATGAAAACCCCTATAGTGGTGTAAATTAAGTATATAGAACATAGTAGACCTGTTATAATTTCCCTTAACACATTTTCATAGAGAGGAAAGTTAGACTAACAATGGTTGTCCTCAGTAGGCTATAATGGAACCTTGAGATTTCATAGAGCCCTGGGATAGTTGATTATAGGTTGGGGTGATTTTTCTCACCCCACTAGAATATGAGTACCCAAGTGGGTATAACCTAGTAAGACTATGATAGTTTGGGAAAGTGGACTATCCAATAATAACATTTTTAAATGTGATGGTCATTGTGCCATTTCCTTGCATTGATTTTATTGAGGATTTCCCTCCAAGGCCTAGGACATTAGATATAATAATGGTAATTATAAGTGACATTATTCCCTTTAAGTGATGGATTGGACCCTAACAGACGGGAATAAGATAAGGGAGACAACATAGGGTGTCTGAACTATGGTATGTTCTAAGGGGTCCAATTGGATGCCCCCGTGTTATTTTAACCATTAAGAGGGATACTATTGGAGGACATGAATCATTGATTCTAGCTATTTCATGAATCAACTAGATTCAACCCGACTCGTCAATTGACCAAACCTTCATTAAGGTTTGAGTCATGTTCTTCCTCACCATGAGATAGAATCTTATTCCATAGAATCAAAATATAAATAGGTGGTAATGGTTCCACCCTCAAATTACTAATAAATGTGCAATAAATCTTTAAATAAAATTTGGAAATGTATGTTTATTCACTGGGCTTCCATGAATAATAAGAAAATATATACAACATAATAAATAATATAAATATGGTATAGAAAATAAACAATGTAAAAGAGACGTGAAAAATATAAAATTTTAAAGTATAAAATCAGATTAAAAACATAGTAAGACCCAAAATAAAGGAAACTATAAATATTAAAAGAAACATCTAGATGAAATTAATTACACTATAGTGACCCAAGAGGACCAAAACATGAATAGTGGAAAAATGAATCCATGTGACCCATGGTCACTCACCACATCCCAAAAAATCCCCCAACAGAACAGTAGAATGATAACTAAATTTAGATCACCAACATGAACCTAACAATTAATATAAGGTTTTTATACATGAACAAGTGTGTATATGCAAGGTGTGTGCCAAATAGACCAGTAGGATTTCTCCAAAGATTCTATGAAATTAATTTTATAAAACATTTAAATAATTATAGTATGAAATGTAATTTTTTTGGAATCTTGAGATATGATCATAAATAAGTGTCTGGTCTTGTTTTCTATATGGCCTCATGCACTCCTCCCCATACGGTAGAGGATACTGACTAGTAACAAGGTCCTATGACGGTACTGTGGGGAGACTATACCGACGTGACCAGAGTAGAACACAGTATTATAATAAATGATTTAATAGTGGAAACATTTAATCATGAACAAGAGTAGTAGAACCCAACATCTCGATAAATAAAATAGGCAGAATTAATAGAAACCAAATTCATATACAAAGTTATGAAATATCTATGTGCTATAAAAATTGGGTTATAAGAGACACAGAGTATAAAGAATACATAACATGATAAAAAAAACCAAAATAAATATATCTTCAATGGAAATGTGAGAACAATCTCATTCCAATTCTCTTATATTCCAAACTAGCACATAAAATAAAGTATCTGTAGTTGGATGCTTCACTTAGTTCCTATCTACATCCCGGAGATCTGTTCGGGTACCAATAGGTGACCAGAAAAGGTTGTTAGTAAAAAACTATAGGCCAACACCAATGTTTACAAGTATAATATAGCTAATTAATATAAAATAATAAGTGTGAGTGTATAATAAATAATAAGCAATGAACGAATCTATTACCCTGCCGAGTGAGTTTCTTAAAGGACACCCGTCTAACTCTACCTGATTCGACCTAAGCTAAAATGACTCCCAACACATGTCACCATGAATATATATATATACCATATATTTATAACATAGATATATATATAGATACATAGTACTATTTATTACCAGAGGCATGAAACTAGGGTGTTCATGCATTATTAGAAGAGTATTATCCATTAAATAAGGGAATTATCCCAGCATTCAACCAGGGATATGAAATTTCATATCCATCATTAAAAATTAATATTGTGTCTATTGATTCCTAATATCTCAACTAAGGAGCATGAATCATCATTCCCAACATCTTTATAGAATATGTGAAACTCCATGTTCAATATCCAACATCAAGGGTCCATGAATCGTCATGTCCAACATTCCCCCTGACCATTTCACAACAACAAATTTCCATGGTATAATAATAAAAAAACGAATCATTTCATTTAACACATTAAATATATCTAAAGGTAGTTACATGTCTAATTGACATTTTATTAAATCATATTTAATCATGGGACTCACTCTTAATTCAATAAATCCCAATGTACATGGTTTTACCATTTCCTTTCATTAAATTATATCATGAAATTTAAATTCATATTCAATCCAAGACCACATAGAAGGTGGTTTGGCCTCATAAGTATTTATAAATTCATGGGAATTTAATAAACCCACCTAAATGGTGGAACTAATCAATATGGATGACCCTTAATAATAACAATGGTCTAAGGGATCATTTCTAACATGGGATCATTAATTTAGAAATGGTTTACTTGTTTTTCTAAGGAAACACAAGGGATGGATGGATTTAAGAACAATGAAATGTGATATAAAATAGCTATAATTTTAGGGAAAAGTACTAGAACACCTAACTTATGAAGGTATATGACTCCTCATCTAAGTATTGGCCTCTAACCTAGGATAGAATGATTAAATTTAGAGTAATAAATAAATACTATAAAAATATGTAATATTAGCTCGTATGGATTTATAATTCCATAGAAAAAATAAATTAATAAAAAATGAATAATATTGTAGAGAATAGAAATATGGATCCCAAGTGAAGAATGTAAAAAGAAATTCATGTCAAATAGAGAGTCTATATCAAAACCTAGGATGAGAGGATCAACTTCCAATAGATGATGAGTAGAAGCTGTTGTGTTATTTTTTGAAATAAAGAGGAGTAGGTAAGTTAATTATTAGGAGTATATATTGAAATTTCGCAATATTTTAAAGGGTATGTGGTTTGGATGCACTGTTGGCTAAACTTTGAACCTACCATGTACACCCACTATATAGGGTGGCACCCCAATTACACAGTTGGGTGTACGGTTTTACAAACTATGCATACCCTATGTGTTCTATATATCCAAGAGGAATACCCCCTTGCATGGTTAGGTTCATAGTTATACAAATCATGTGTTAACAATTTGTTTAATCCCTATAATGTAACTACACCATTTCACACAATCATACGACCTCTATAATTGTTTTTTCATACCATTCTCCGCTTAACATAGCCTCTTGATTGATCCATATGGTTACTACAAATTTCATTACAACCATGAGGCTTTATTTTTTCCAAAAAATGATGATCTAGGCTCCAAACAACCCTCAAATTATCTTAAACCATTCTTTTTTCCCTTAGGAACATTTATTAGTGTAAAAAAACATTTAAATAGTAATCTAAAGAATTAGTTCCTATTTAAACAACCAAGATCTCAAAACCTACCCTACATAGAAAAAACTTTTCCATGAGTTACACTTCTGAGGGTTATGGTATATCATCGGATAATAACTCCATCCACTGAGAACGTACATTTTCTTATCACTCGCATGTCTCATCCAGTATGTTGTCATGTTTCCAAAGCACCTGAAACATAAAAAATGATCTACCCCAGAGATCCTACATTCTCCGATAAATGTTATATATAAGATACTCCTAAAAATAATCTTTAACATCTAACTCAAACTCATCATGCTGAAGGATATGAGATAGATCTAAATAATAGCGTCATAAATATGAAAATTTAAAGACGTTGTGTATTGAAATGTATCACTGAGGGAGTTCTATCTATTAAGAAAAAGATCCGACCATAAACAAAATCTCAAAAGCTTTTAGGAATTTATATGATACCTTACCCTACCTATAAATGTATTTATTCCCCAGTCTAGGTGATATACATAGAAATAACTGATCCCTAATCTCAAACTCCAGAGGCAATCGATGGTGATCAGAATAAGACTTATTCTTATTCTTATTCTAATTTGTATCCATATGATTCCTGATAAGTTATGACTACTCTAAAGTTTCCTAGATTAGATGAGTTCCCAATAATGCTACCTCCCCTACCTATTACCAACATATAGACGAATGGAATGACCTACCCTATAGGGCCTTATAAGTATCTATAGGAATAGTAGCTTCAATATTTTTATTGAAAATGAATTCATTAATATGTATATGTTTCTAGAAATAATCTCTAAAATCAAGTATTCATGCTTTGATAATGTCCTCTTATACCTAAGTCACATAGTCTGGTTGACCATCGATCTATGGGTGATAGTCTATACTCAACAATACATGTGAACCCAGGGTGATCTTTAACCCTTTCCATAACCATGATGTAAAACGAGTGTCCCTATCTAATAAAATACTATGTGGAACATTATAAAAGTGTATAACCCCCAGTATTACCTACCTATATTATCCAATGAAATGTTCTCCTAAAAATGGAAGAAGTGGGAAACCACTATCAGCCTATAAACTATCACTCATACTATGTCACAACCTCAAGGGGGTAGGAAAATTGTCAAAAATCCATAGTGATGATGTCCCATTTATAACTAGGACTAGGAAATGGTATTAAAATCCCTCCTGGTCACTAGTCAACCTTCTTAACCTTATCATAGGTGGAACACTGAGTTAGAAAACCAATTATCTAACATTTTTTTCCAGACCACCAATACTAGAGGTGTAGATCACAGTGCTTCTTCATGAGACCGGGATGTTCTACCCATGAATAAGCATGAGTCTCTCTCACTAATTCTTCTTGAATGTCTATAAGGACCCATACATTCCCATGAATGTGAAATATCTCATCTTAATCTATATCCCAACCTGGTGGTGGGTCCTAACCTGATACTCTTTCCCTTAGTATTAATCCCTTGGGATCTTAAAGTTGAATCTTCTTCACTATCTTTAAAAGTGAATATTTCACTACCAAATATAAAATAATATATAATTTATGACTTTCCTAAACCTAAATATTCATCTCAAATTGAAATTTCACAAACTATCATTCTCCACTAGCCTCCCGAATTGCTTGTGTCCGAGTCTTCCGGCTCAGATCATCAGCATAGTATTTCTTTTTTCATGTGTATAAGCAAGATAAAAATTGAATTACTATAGGTATTCAACCCACCTTAACTATATAATGTTAAGATCACACTGAGATAATATATATCTGAGGAATTTTTGATATGTATATACCACAAACTTCTCTCCTAGCATGTAATTTCTCAAGTAATGGAAGGCATGTACCTTAGTTTTTAATTCTATATCATGCATTGGTTAATTATTCCCTTGTGTTCTCAACAAATGAGAACCATACTTTATAAATCACTCACCCTTCAATGACACTATTCCCAACCTAATACCTAAAGCATCAAAAATACTATATATATTTATCCTGACTCGAGGAGAATCTAGATCAATATTGAATTCAATCTTCTTTTTATCTCCTGAAAGTATTATTCACACTCTTCTAGCCATGTAAATATATCACCTTTCTTATTCAAGAATTTAAGATCTTCTGTTAGGAAAGATAAATACTAAATAAGGTGCCCATAATATCCATATATCCTCAAGAAACTACATATGTTAAATATTTTCATGGGATTCTCCCAAGAAACTACTGCTCCCACCATTTTCTTAATCAATATACACTAATTCTTGTAAGATTATGTGATGCAAGAATTGAACATTTTCAACCCATTATTGGCATATTATTATCTTGGAATATAACCTATGCTCTTTTAGTTTCCTCAAAATGATATCGAGGTATTTATCAATATTGTCTCTAGTGTGAGAGTACACCATGATGTCATCCATGAAAACTACCCTAAAGGTATGTAGATACTTTTGGAAAACCCATTTCATCATATCCATAAAAAAATAAATTCAATCATGGTACTGAATGGAATTAAAAAATACTCATATATAAAATACCTACTTTAAAAACATGTATCAGGTATTTTTGAAGTTATAACTCACACCTGGTGATAGTTTGACCTCATATCAATCTTTGTGGATACCCAAGATCCTTAGAGATGGTCAAAGAGGTCATTGATATGAGGTAATGGATAACAGATATTAATTGTATACTATTTTTTTTCTTTTAATCTATATAAATTCTTATAGTTCCACCTACCTTCTTGGTGAAAAGAATGGGTGAACTTTGAGGAGAGTTATTGGGTCAAAAAACCCCATTAGCCTATAGGTCCTCCAACTATCTCTAGAGTTCCTGAGCTTAGTAGGTTCCATACTATTTGTAGAAATGGAAACTAGTGTTGCTCCTAAAAATATATCAATGGTTAATTCTACCTCCCTTATGGGAGGTAACACAGATAAATAATCAATGAAAACATCCTTTTAATGATCCACAAGTTGGAGTGGGTGCCCAAGAAACCAACTTCTTTGTACTTTATGATAAACATGTATTCATTGAATGAATACTAGTAAAATAATTATCACATCACGATTTAACTTATCTGTGATATAGTATGTGATAATATCCTAAGAATAGTTCTCACACTAAAAGTTCATATCAGATCCCTACTATGATGAGAACCCGAAAGTTCCATGACACCATTCTTGAATATATGTTCTATTAGTGGATGATATCATTGGTAGGGACACAAATTATACATGATATCAAGAGTGGGGACTCATGAAACATTGAGGCACCTTCTCATTGTGTACGACCTTGGTAATATCCAGAAGGGTATTATGATAACAAGATCCTCTAGTAGGAAATCCACATTCATAAGTGTCATTAGATGTTCCAATCTACGGATGTGTGTTTTGGTCCTTAGACATTAAGATTATTGTTAATTGTTATTGGGACTTGTGAAATTATATGTATTGACAAAAACCATGATGATAGATGTTGGTGGTGAGGCAGGATATGTTGGATGTATCACTAGTAATATTGCACTAATGAATAATGCGAGAAAGGATTTGTCACTTCTATGAAAGTAGATATTATAGGCCCTTTGATGGAAATGATATAGCCTAACTAAATCCATAGCCAGGGTGTTCGCTAGGTAATTTCAATTCTGGGAAGTCAACGAATCATAAATTGATCACATGGGTTGATGGCACTTTCATGCAACCTACTTTATTATAGATATCTAGATAAAGAGATTATAATACACGGTAAGCATTCATATGAGGTGACGTGTTGTTGTGACATCAACTTCCTTCTCTTCAGTGTCTTGACCCATTTCTAGACAGTAAGCTTGGACTTTATGAAATCCCACCTTATTACAATGAGAAAAAGGTCTATAGGGTCACACACTAAGTGTAGCCAGTATCCTAATTAAATAATTTATTTATTTAAAAATTTGAATAAACCTTATTCTAGGGTGTGGTTTCATAATTATTCAAGTATTCCTGATTGCATTTTTTTCATCACTGGTTATTCTAGAGAATATATTGTGGAAAAATATTTATTTATCATCAAATAATGCATTTATATTTATTTAATAAATAAATAGTCATTATTCAATGCCCGGTAAATATATGAGAGGATTGGAGGACCAAGTTATGGGTCTGGAGAGAAATAATATTAAATATTATTTGGTTGAATAATAATAAAATATAATGTGAAAGTTAATCACATTTCATGAAAATAATAGCACTGCAATTATTATTTGACATGGGGTTTTCACGTGGAATAATAAATTAAGTAACAGAACCGGTGCTAGTTATTATTATTACCTAGTGAATTAAATTCATTAGTCACATTTCATGTAAATAATAGCATTGATTTTATTATTTGACATGGTGTTTTCGCATGGAATAATAAATTAAGTAATGGAACATGTGCTAATTATTTAATATTACCTAGTGAATTAAATTACTCGTTATTTTATTATTCTTTATATAATCCAAGGGGACATTCCAATGGCCAACCAATCATATTTTGCATAATATCCTTGGAGAAAAACTCTTGAGCCTAGATAAATCTTACCTCTCCAAGAATTATCTCAAGAACAAGAGTGATCATCCTCCACTGGATCAAGAAGAATGATTTGGAAGTGATTCTCAAGGAGATTGAAGACGGACATCAAAAGAACAATGATCTTCTTCACTAGCTCTAGGAGACTCCTTCTTCGACCTCTGGAGATACATAGAGCATGTGTGGATCACCGCAAGAGGATTAATATCCTTGGATTCTACATCAAAACAAAGCCACACCTCAGACTCATTGTCGTATGAATCAATGAAGAAAGATTCACCTTTAAAGTAATAGTATAATTATATTAAATTAATTATAAACAAAATATTTCGATCCTCTCTTCTCAGTTCCAGGTTCTCTTCTTTGTCTTTTATATTTGATTCAATTATGTGGACACTGGCATTCATCATTGTATTTTTCTCGGATTAATCATCGATTATGGAAAATTTAAAAGTTGGGCACATGCCCATCCTGCACTTCCACTATGCCCAAAACCTAAAATTTATATCAGAGTAGTCATATTTTCATTTATAATTATTTAAATATTTCATTTATGATTTACTCTTTAATAATTTAATTTTTCAATTCATGCCTAATTGTTCTTTTAATTTTAATTTCTAGATATGTTCCACCCTTATTGTTTCTCACAGATCTAACGGAAATGAATAATTTTATAATTAAAATTAAATTGAGGATCTCGTTAGGAGGTGTCGATGGTTTAGTCAATATAACACAAGAATAAATGATGTGTAGTCAAATTTAGAGTTCGTGTATTTATGTTTAGTGCATCAGGATTAATTCATAAATTAACCTATATGTGTGCATTAATGACATGTTGTGTAGTTAATTTTTACATCGCGTGTTGACCAAGAAATACTGGCGCACGATCATCCAGAATACACACAGTGTGGCCCACTGGACACAGTATGTAGTCCCTTCGGGTCATGGTCAAGCTGTGTATCCTATACACGGCTTACCCAGCTGGTGACCCTGTAATGTTGAGTCTATATGGTGTGTGTCTCACTAGATTCACCGTGTACTCCAAATATTTCTGAATTACACTTCACATGTTGTTTCCCTTTGCATGAACTTTGGGTGGACGGTGAGGAGGGTACATGCCATATAGTCAAATGTACACTTTGTGTACCATTTCCAGTTTACGCATATTTAAAAATTTATTATTATATTATGTAACCCTTGAGACATGTACCTTTGTGTGGTCATAAAGCTGTGACAAAACATGAGACATGTGTTTGATATATATGTATATAAATTTTTAATAAGCATCTGTGTAATGTTCAAAGATCTTTACATCTTTAATGAGTTGTATTACAATTATAATTCACTATGCTTACAACTTGTCACAAATAATAATGTGTATAAATGCATAAATACATGTTGGGTAGTTTTGGATCGGTATTCACTGGGTTGCTTCCAAGGTACAAGTTAAGTACAAGGTTTTGGATGAGAATCTTAAGGAAAATTAGAAAATAATTAAGATAAAAAGGATTGACTAATTAAATATAATGATTAATCGATTTGATCGTAATTTATCTTTATATGAAAGATCAAATAATTGATTTATAGTTTTATTTAATAAGTAATTCGTTCCATGTATCTGAATGATCATGAGCTAGACCGGACCTTTGTATGTGATTTTTTCCCTTTTAATTTATTTATTAAATTAAAATTGTTGGTATGCCTTCCTTATCATCATTAATATGTAAGGCATGCATTCACATGGGTTATTTTATGTAAACCCCCCTTTACCCCTCACTTGTGTGTGAGTTAAAATAATCTATAATGGATGGAGATCCCAATCTAGTAGAGGCGGTACAAGTTAGGTTTTGATGAGAAACCAATCCAAGAAGATACAAAGGTGGATAGGTGTAAAGATATAAACACATACCTTAAAGGGTTAGAGGTGTTTATCCCCTAGTCCAGTGTTAGTTTATTAAATTCTAGATAAAATAACCAAAAGTAAAGATCAAGATCATACCCTCTATTTTATTTTTTTCAGTGGTAAGGTTATTCTTTATGGATGTTTGATATGATCACATAATTAATGAACTAACAAACATAAAGTATGGAACAAAAACAAAGATGTATTATGCGTAAATATTATCTATATATGGTTAATCACTTATGTATATCCCACTTAAAATTAACATGCATGTGAAATGATAATAAGTGGAAATTTTCACATAAAGAATAAAATGACTCAATTAAATATTAAGTCGATATAGACTTCCATTACTTTGGTTAGAATCGAATCACAGTTAAAAGTTCTTGACAAACCCTAGTTGGGGTTCTTTTAATTATCGGGGAATTCTAATTAGAATTTTGGGTTTAATTAACTTAGTTTACATCAAGGGTTGACTACCCAAGAAGGACATGGTGTAACTGAGAGGAAAAGGTTGGTGAAATATAAAATTAAGGATTTCAGGATCAGGGAGTCCACTCAACAGATCAAGGAGATGTGAGTTAATACAGCTGGAATTTGTAATGCCTACCTAAAACCATTCAAGTTGCTTGACCAACCCTAGTTTGGGTAATTCATAGGGAAATATGGATCCTTGCCTCAAGAATTTCCAAGTAACAGGATATTATAAAGCCAATGGTGGGGGCTATTGGGTTTTGAAAAAATAGTGGGATATTGATAGATATTTATTTATTTATTTTTCTATATTTATCAAGATAAAGTACTAAAACTCTATTCATCTTAGTTTTTAGAAACAACAATAAAATTTACATCAAACATATCATTACAATCCATAATCTTGAAGAAAAAACTTCTCACCATCACTAATTTCCAATAGTGGAAATGGTGCCTTTGGGTTATCCTTCACCATGAGAGTAATTTTTATTTGTATTAGAAGAGCCTTTAATAGTTGTGCCTAGAAATGATGCTAGTGATGAGGAAATCTTTGTGTATGAGAAACTTTTTAATGATTCTATGGATGTTGATTATGTTATGATATCATCCATGACCAATGAGCTCTTGAAGAAACATGAGGGAATGGATGATTATAGAATTATGTCTCACCTTCAAGATCTCTATCAAGATAAGGTGAGATAAGAGTGGTATGATATCTCCAATGCTTTTTTCACTACTAATCTTGGAGAGTCTATGCCAACTGGACCACATTTAGTCAATATTATTGGCTACATTAAGTGTATGGACATCTTAGGGATTAAATTCTCAGATGAGTTTATTAAAAATCTCATACTATCATTGATTACGGATACCTTATCTAGTTTTATTGTTAATTATAATATGAGAAATAATGAGAATAGTATATCAGAGCTTCTTACTCTGATTATCCAAGTTGATAAGTACATGGGGTGTAAGGAAAACATAGTTCTTATAGTGAATAGGAAGAGGAAGGACAAAGAAAAGGTTTCTAAGATTTATAAACAATCTAAAGCATCTGAGCACCATCCAAACAATAATAAGAAGATCTAATACAAAATAAAGGAAAAGGAGGGAGTATGCTTTGCATGTGGCAAGCTAGGTCACTAGAAGAGGAACTGCACCCAATGTCAAGGGGAAGCCAAGGGTGTGTTCATTATCAAGTGAAATCTTTCCATTTCAATACATTGGGTATTAGATATAGCATTTTGGGCTCACATTTGTTTTCAAATACTGAAAGAAAGTAGATTTCGGGAAATTTCCAGAGGAGAGGTGGATCTGCAAGCTGATAATAGTGTGAGACTGACTTCTCTTTCCATCAGGGAATACCTCCTCACATTTCAAACTTGAATGATTTTGGGTTTACATGGATGTTATTATGTACCAAGTGTAACCAAGAACATAATTTCTATATCGAGTTTAGATACAAATGGATTTATTTTCATGTTTTTAAATAAATGTTTTTAATTTTTTAAGGAAAACATATGTTAGGGTATGGAACATTTAAATAGTAGTACATATGTATTAAATTATGAGAAACAAATGTAGAAAACTAATAAAAAACCAATTTCACATGACTCATACAACACCCAGTTGGGGCATCGCCACCTTGGTCATGCAAACATGAAGCACCTGCCAAAGATTTATAAAGATGATTTTTTAGACTCTTCTGAGCTAAAAACACTTGATTGATGTCGTGATTTCTTATAAGGGGAAATGACCAAACCACCATTTAGTGGATAGGGTGAAAGGGACATAGACCTTCTAGGATTGGTACATATAGATGTGTGTGAACCATTTCAAGTAGAAGATAGAGGTGGATATTCATACTTCATTACTTTTAATGATGAATTGAGTAGATATTGTTATGTATAATTAATGAGGTATAAGTCTGAGTCCTTTGAGAAATTCATGGAGTTAAAGAATGAAGTATAGAATCATCTTGGTTAGAAGATAAAGAAGCTTTGATCGGATCAAGGTGGAGAATATCATAACCAAGAGTTCATCGAACTTTTACAAGAGTCTAGGATTTTATCTCAACTCACTCCACTATATACACCATAGTGGAATAGTGTTAGTGAAAGGAGGAATCATACTTTATTGGACATGGTAAGGTCGATGATGAGTCATACATATCTTCCATTATCCTTTTGGTGATATGTATTACAAATTTCGGCATACACAGTCAATGAAGTACCAACTAAGGTGTAAAATGGGATTCGTTTCAAGCTATGAAGTGTAAAGAAACCCACTTTGTCCCATACAAATTTATGGGGATGTGAGGTGTTTGTTATGTCTATCTCAGGAAACAACTAGCACTCAGGGCACACATTATATCTTTATATGGTATCCCAAGGAAAAAAAAGATACTACCTGTACAACCCCTCATAAAATAAAGTGATTGTTGCCAGATAGGTCATCTTTATTAAGTGGGAGAACATCATAAAAAAGGATAGTGGGAGAAATATTGAAGTAGATGAAGTTGATGCTCAAGATATATAGAAGTTGGTATAGGAACAAGTTCCATAGGTCCTCATATAAGATATAGTTCCTAAAACACAAGTACTAAATAGGATTATAAGAGAGGAAAGGTAACTAGAGAGATATGGTTTCCTTGTCACCGAGGATGGTGACTAATTATTGCTGCACAATGATGAAACTCTCTTCTATAAACAACGAATAGAAAGCTCATAAGTTGCAACATGGATCAAAGCTATGAATTATGAGATGGATTACATGTACCAGAACCAAGTTCGGGTTATGGTTGATGCACCAATTGATGCGATGCCTGTTTGGTGTAAATGGGTATTCAAGAAGAAACTGGACATGGAAGGTCATTTTAGTACCTATAAAGCAAGGATAGTGTCTAAGGGTTTTAAATAGCATCATGTAATTGACTATTATGAAACATTTTCACCAATTTCCATGTTTAAATCCATAAGAATCATACTTTCTATAGAAACTTTCCATAAATATGAGATATGGAATATGGACGTCAAAATTGCATTCCATAATAGGAACCTTCAGGAAGATGTATATATGAAACAAAGAGAAGGTTTTGTGACACCAGGTGATGATAAATGGGTATGCAAGTTGTAGGGATCCATTTATGAATTAAAGAACAAATCTAGGTCATAGAAAATTTGATTCGATGAAGCTATAAGAGAATTTTTTTCATTAAGAATGAATGTGAGCCATGTGTTTACATGAGGTTTAATGGGAATATTGTGGTTATCCTAGTTGTATATATTGATGACATATTGCTTATTGGAAATGACATACTAGTCTTGTAGTCAGTCAATGTTTAGATTAATAAGTGCTTCTCCATGAAATATTTAGGTGAACCGGCCTAAATTCTAGGTATCAAGATCACTCGTGATGTATCCAAGAGGCTTCTTGGACTAAGTCAAAGTATATACATTGACCAGACACTAAATAGATTTAGTATGCAACAATCCAATAGGGGATTGGTTCTACTGACACCTAGTATACATATTTCCAAAAAAACATGTCCCCAAATACAACATGAGAAAGATAGGATGAGTTAGTTTCTATACACTTCAGTGATATGATCTATCATATATTCCTTGTTATGTACCTGACTGGGTGTTTCCTACACACTGAGCATGGTTGGAAGATATCAAGCAGATCTAAGAGAACATAATTGGACTACTTTCAAGACTATCCTTAAGTATCTGAGAAGAACTAAGTATATGTTCCTTGTGTATGGAGTAGAAGAGGTTCATGTCATCAGATGGTATAATGGTGCTATATTTCATATAGATTAGAATGATCAGAAGTCACAATACATATATATTTTTTGTCTCAATGGAGGAGCTAAGAGATGGAATAGTTTAAAGAAGCCAGTTTCCACTAATTCTACAGTGGAGTCAAAATATATAGAAGATTCTAATGTATCCAAGGAAGCTGTCTGGATTTGGAATTTTGTCTAGGATCATGATGTGGTGCCTAGAAGTGATGATCTCATTACATTGTAATGTGATAATACTACGACGGTGACTCGTGAAAAAGAGTCAAGGTAACAACAATGGACAAAGCACATACTCTAAAAGTATCACCTATTGAGGTATTTCTATCGATGGGGTGAAGTTTCATTGATAATAGTTTCCTAAGAAGATAATTTGGAATACCCCTTGATTAAAGACCTATCTTAGAAGAAGCATGAATATCATGTGAGAGCTATCGTACTGAAGGTTGTTAGTAGTTGGATCTAGTGAAAGTGAGAGTCTGTTGGAGTTTGTGCCCAAGAAACCAACTTATTTTTAATTTATTATAAATATGTAACCATTTTATGAATATTAACAAACTCCTTATCACATAATGATGGTTTTTCGACGTGACATAGTATTGGATAATGTCATAAGAATTGTTGTCGCACTAAAAGGTCATAGAAAATCTCTACTATGATGAGAACCTAGAAGTTCCATGACACTATTCTTTAATATATGTTCTATGAAGGGATGATATCATTTTAAGGGACACAAATGATACATGCTATCAGGGATGGGGACTCATTAAACATTGAGGCACCTTCTCATGGTGTGGGATTTTGGTATTATCCAAGAGGATATTATGAGAACAAGAGCCTCCACTAGGAAATCCAAATTCATAACTATCATTGGATATTCCTATCTGTGAACGTGTTTATTGGTACTTAGAATTTAATATTCTTTTAATGGTAACTATTACTCCTACACTTCTATGTATTGACAATAACTATGATGACAGATGTTTGTGGTGAGGTAGTATATGTTCATTGCATCATGAGTAATACAGCAGTAATGAATAATGCGACAAAGGATTTGTCACTTCTACGAAAGTAGATATATCAGACCCATTAATGGAAATTATATAGACTAATTAAATCCATTTCCATGGTGTTCACTAGTCATGTTCAAATTTAGGAAGTCAAATAATGAGAAATGAATCACATGGGTTAATGGACCTTGCATGAAACTCACTTGATTGAAGATATCAGGACAATGGGATTATATCACACGGTAAGCGTTCGTATAAGGTGACATGTCATTGTGGAATAAACATCATTCTCTTTGGTGCCTTCACCCATTTCTACACAGTTATGTTGGAATTTAGGCATGCCCGCCTAATGCCAATGAGAAATAGTCCTAGAGGGCCACACACTAAGTGTAGCCAATATCTTAGTTAAATAATTTATTTATTGAACAAGTTGAATAAATATTATTCATGGTTGTGGTTTAATAATTATTAAAGTATGCATGATCTCATTTATTTCATCACTAGTTATTTGATAGAATATATTGCAGACTGAATATTTCTTTATCGGCGAATAATAAAATTATGTTTATTTAATAAATAAAAAGTCATTATTCAAGGCCCGATAAATATTATGGAGGATTTTTTGACCAAGTTATGGGTATAGGGAGAAATAATATTAAATATTATTTTGTTAGAAAATGTATAAATATAATGTGAAAGTTAAGAACATGTCATGCAAATAATAACATTTCTATTATTATTTGACATGGTGCTTTCACATGGAATAATAAATTAAGTAACGACACCTGTGATAAATATTTATTATTACCTGGTGAATTAAATTTGTTAACTACATGTCGTGTAAATAATATCATTGCAATTATTATTTTACCTGGGGTTTTCACATAGAATAATAAATTAATTAATTGAACCTGTGCTAATTATTTATTATTACCTAGTTAATTAAATTCGTTGTTATTTTATTATTCTCTATATAAGCCATGAGGTAATTCCTCCAGCTCACCAATTATTCTGTGAAAAACATTCTAGGGGAAAAGATATCAAGCCTAGAGAACTCTTCCTTCTTTAAGAATTCCCCCATGAATGAGAGAGATTCTCCCCCACCGGATCAAGGGGAATGCTTTGGAATCAATTCTCAGAGTGATCAAAGGAGGACATCACAACCACAAGGATCTTCCCTGATAGCACCCGTAGACTCCTTTGATGACGTCCAGATATGCGTGGAGCATGTTTGGATCACCACTAGAGGATTCCTATCCTTGGATTCTACATAGCAATGAATCCTCACCTCAGACTAGTCGTCAGACACATCAATGAAGAAAGAATCACCTGGAGGTAATTCTATAATTTAATTAAATTAATTATAAAAAAAATATGTCAATCCACCCTTCTTGGTTCTGGGATCTCTTATTTGTATTTTATATTTGATAAAATTATGTGGATACTTGTGTTCATTGTTTTATTGATCCTGGATTAATCATTGATTATGACAATTTTCAAAGTTTGTCACATGCATATCCTGTGCTTTCACTGCACCTAGAACCTACACCACAACTAGAGTGAAATTGTATTAACATATACCATGATCATCTAAAAGAAAACTAGAAATCTTATTAGTCACTCTACCCGGCTCATGATGATCAAGTCCATCTCAACTCACTTGGACATCCCAGTCTACCTTATTAGTATAGTTACCACTTTCAGGTGATAAGAAAGTCACCCATTGATAATAACTATTAATATGGGTAAAATAATGGATTAAAAAATCCATCCTATGAATTACCTTAAAGAATTTCTTGTTGAGTAAAAAAATATTCCATATGAAATGATTACTATATATTTCAAGGGTAAATTCTTCACACTAGTGTACACTCTTAGATTATATCCATAATAGATTATTTATGGTCATCAAACAACCAAATTACTCTATCTCAAGGACCATAATTTCCATTGTAGACATAGATATAAATGAATTTGAAGAGCCTATCTTGAATAAAGAAAATACTCCTCTATAGGATACCAGTATAATACCTCATATAGTAGAAGTCTCAGAACCATTCCTCTTGGGTTTTAGCTTCACATTATGTAACTGACCTAATGTATATCCCCAAGATACAACAAGACTATCTAATTCATGCCTACTATAGTAGAATTTTGAGTCTTGTGGATATCTCTCTCATCCACGACCATCTCCTCAAATTGAGTGGCTAGTAGTACTCCAACTACCTACCTATAAATGGGCTACAAACCCCACTTCTAAATAAGGATTCTATGAAGATTCAATCTCACCTGAAACAAGAAGAATTGTTTTTCAAAAAAATTAATATGGCCTATCCTATTGTAGTCTCAGCACTCAATTATTTATATGTTTCATAATAGTTTTGTGTTTCCTGGTATCCCACAGTGATGACATATCATGAAACTATTAGTGCGTGCTATATAAATTCCACTTCCCTAGTTATTATGCTCTCAGTGTCACTTACTTCCTCTAGACTAACTACTTCCCTATACAGTTGTTTAACTTCCCTATCCCACACCCATATATTCCCTCAAATTCTACTAGATGATGAGGGTTTGGTTCACTATCTCAAAAATAGTATTCAATTAAAACATGTTAACATAAGATCACATGGTTTATATGAGCTCATCCTCAAACCATCATGGTGTAGTCAGCTCATCACCCACAAGAGTTGTTGAAAAGTTTTGTAGTTCAGTGAGATGAACTGAATAGTCCATCAGAAACATAGCTCCCCATATAGATGTATAAACTCTCTAGCTCGGTCAAACCTTATAATCTATGGAAAGAATTATTCATAAAATATCATCTATAATTATTTCCATGACATATCCCAATGATGATCTACCTTGGTAATAACATATAAACAACACTTAGAAGAATCCTGTTTAATATAAGATTTGATTTAAACCCTCATTTCTTGAGGCACCTCCAGATTCTTTATTATAAATAGCATGGCCCCAATACATGAATCTGCAACCTGGGGGCCACTATACCATGAGAAAGTAAGTGGATGATGATACTAAAAATCTAAAATCAACTCTTCCATAGTTGGGATAAGTATTTTTGATTTGTGAATAGGCTAAATCGATCATAGTAAACCAGCTTGGAACTAAGCATTGGTGCCCAGATTTTGAATAATAATAGGGGCCTCAAAGTGGAACTATAGAAGGTAATATCGGTGGATTAGGGACCTCCATATCTATAGTATATTCATCACTACCCACCAATAATACTACTTGAGGCCATTATAGTTTCATATTTCTACAATGTCCGACACAAGCCTAATAGTATGATTTAATAACTAAATGATCACAAATAACAAATAGTATAGGTACAAGCCTTCCCATGTAAAAGTCTACACCTTTTTCCTTATCTTAAATCTAGGTCAAGGTGTCAAAGAATATCATGGTAAGTTCCAAGAGACACTCCCAACTTCCCACTACAAAGGTTGGGTCTGGGTCCAGATGTCATATCTCATAGTAGAGGTTCTTGTATATAGAGCTTCAATTACAAGTTATCGAGGAAAAAACCTTTAAGTTGAAATTTTCATCCCTATTTATAAAAATACATTTTATTCAATAATTAGAATCTAGTAGTTTATATATTTATATATCATTTTCTAGTAATATTCTTCTATCATTCCCAAGTTATAATTTTTATGCTTTTTAAGCTGCAATTGATACATTATATAGCTGCAACCAGTCTCTCAAAATGGTCAAATATTATGGATTTCCATTAAAAATTTATAGAGGTACACACACTTTATAAATTGAAATTGGAATCCATTTAATTTTAAACACTAATATTTTAACCCATGTGACCAAGTTCTGTAGATCAAACATGATATAATTAGTAAATTAAGGTACCACCTCCTAATAATATGGGAAAACACCATATATGTTAATTTAGTAACTTTAATTAATATATTTATTTCATCCCTATAATAAATGTTAGCACATTTCCATATATAAAAGTCATGGAACCAATAACATATAGGTAAAAATGAATGATGAAATATAAATATGGCATGGTATATGCATGAAATTTAAATCCCTAGGTTTCTATAAGGATTCAAGAGATAATACGTCATTGTTATATTGGGCCAAGGGTAAAAAGGGAGTCCTAAATGACAAAAAATGCCAAAATTCATTTGAATCACCAATAAGTACAGTCTTAAAAACTATAATAGGCACAATATAGAAAAATCCCATCCTATGAAAATCAACTATTCCCGGTACATGAGTTAGATAGTCTTGGGAATAAGCTCATTAGCAAATGTCAACACATTCCTAGTCTCTAGTATACTGACCCAAAATAGTAAGATAAATGAAAAAAATAATCTTTTATACAAATTAATGATGTGTCTAGTGTTTTCCATAAAGAATTGGCTGGTCCAGGTAGCCACATGGCCTCATGTGAACCTCCTCATACACAGAGGGTATGAACTATCAATGAGTTTCTATGATTTTATGGATCAAATAAAATAATATCATGATCACAGTTAAATAGAGCAGTATAATAATTGAATAAATAGTAGAAACAGATAATAATGAACCAGAGTAGAAAAACAGTACATCTGGATAAATAAAATAGGTAAAATAAATGACAAAGAGAGTCATATATAAAATGATATTATGACTGTGTTCTATATAAAATGGTGAAACATAGTAGATAGTCATAGGAATATATTACATTCTAAAAAATATGAACAATATACCAAAAGGTATCTCTAATAGAATTATGATCATAAGATTGGTCCTCTTCTCTTGTACTCTATCTTAGTGAAAAATATTAGGTTTCCATAGTTGGATGCTTCCCTTTGTCCCTACCTTCATCCATTAGGTCGGTTTGGGTACCAATCGGCGGCCCGAATAAGGTGTGAGTAAAACATTGTAGGCCATCACCTATGGCATCTAGTATAATCCAAAAAAATAATATAAAATTATTATTAAGTTGGTATAATAAATAATAAGTAATGATTGATGCTTTAAGTAATTCATCTTGGGCTCCTAAAGGACATCTGTCGAACTCTATCGATATCAGCCTAATAAGGGATGTCTTTGAACACCTATCACTATATATATATATATATGTATGTATGTATATATATTATATATATATATGTATAACATATATAGACACAAACACACATGTATATATATCTGTGTGTGTGTGTGTTTTACTAGGGAGGACTTGAGGTGTGAATCCAAGGAATCCTTGCATAATAATAAGAAAATTGTGCTTCAAATAATGGTATTATACTAGCATTAAACCTAGGATATGAAACATCATTTATTTCAATCCAAATAAATAATATGGATCATCATTCCAAATATCCTAGGCAAGGATACTAAGGAATCATTTCCAACATCTCAATAGAAAATATGAAATGCCATGTCCAATATATAATGGCAAGGGATCATGAAGCTTCATGTCTAACATTCGACATGACCATTAAAAAATGACCAATATCCATAGTCTAATAATTATAATAATAAGGAATTTAATTTAACACATTAATAAATTATAATGAAATAATTCATTTCTAATTCACCTTTTATTAAATCTTATTTGATCATGGGCCTCACTCTTAATTCAAAAAATGCCAATGTTAATTGTCTTAACATTTCCTTTTTATTAAATTCATTCTATCTATTTTAATTCAGAGTCAATCCATGCTCACATAAAAAGTTTTTTAGTCACATAAGTATTTATATAGTCTTGGTCATTTAACAAACCCGCCATAAGGGAAGTACTCATCAAGATGGATGATCTCTGAAAATAACAAGGGTATAAGGGATCATTTCTATCCGGGGAACATTAATATAGAAACGATTTAATCATTTTTAAGTTAATTCATGGGATTCCTGACATGAAACAAAATAGTTAATGATATAAAATAACTAGACTTTATGGTAAAATTAGTAGACCAACTACTATATGGAAGTAGATAAGTCCCCATCTAGTATTGGCCTATAATATAGAGGTGAATGGGAAAAATAGGATAAATAAATGAATACCTTGAAAATAGTTCATATTATCTTGCATAGATTTATCATTCCAAATATTAAGATAATTGAGAAACAAAATAAGATTTTTTAAGAGCCTACTGAGATTGATCTAACATGACGAACAATGAAAGAAACAGATGTCAGAAAGGGAGGATAGATAAAATAAAAGGATGAGAGGAGGATTATATAGTAGTGGAAGAATGGATTATACCAAATTTTGGGAAATAAAGTGGTGGTGGTTAGTTAAATAGAAGGAGTATAAAATGGGAATTTTACCATGGTTTTGCCACATGGTTTTCCAAACTATGTGTTTCATCTTAGCAATGTATATTCACTATTTTTCATGGCCATGTGGCCTCCCTCACATGGTTTTTTCAAACTATTCTTCACTTTACAAGGTCTCATAGTTGAGTTTCATGGTTACTTCTATCAATGCTATAATTGTGTGTCTCTACCTTTTTTTCAAAAAATTGGAGCTTTGGGCTTCAAAAATGCCCTAAATGCTCCTAAACCCTTCCTTATTCCCTTATATAAATTTATTAATGTAAGAAAATTATTTTAAATAGTAATAAAAATAATCCATACCTATTTAGATAAACCAAGATCTTATGTTGGAAAAATATACTTTCATATGAAAATGAATAATAAAAATATATCATGCCTTAATCCACAATGAAAGTATTACCTATTTTTATATAAAAAATTAATCTCCTAATAAAGACTATTTATTTCATGAAAAAATATTATAAATCCTCATTTGAAATATTTTCCTTAAATTGCATGAATATGATAACCATATTTCCTTTTAAAAACATATTTCAAATCCTAATTTAAAAACTCTTAAGAAGAAAACCCTACCTTGAATGGATAAATATATAAACTTAATTAAGAACCAATACATCAGGAGAATAAAAAATCATACAATGATAAAATAAATGGTTCTATATACCAATATGATCACAAGGGATGGAAAAAATTGTTCAATAAATATCCATGAGATAATATCATCGATAAGTGAATAAGTATCATGGGAAATACCTAAATTCATAATGTGAGATGATCCTGAAAATAACAATATGGAACTAATTGTCATCTAATGTTGTATTCTTAAACACACACCAAAAGACTTACTATCACTAGAACCATCGATGGTACTCCCCTAGCAAGAACATATCATACAATTTGGGGAAATTAGTCAATACATAACATGTACTAGTGTTCAAAAAATCATGATATCTCACTTTCTAACCCATGTTCTAATAACCAAACCATAGATGATGTGATAAACCAATCAAGCAATGATCATAAAATGCATCATAAGAATAAATAATAAATCTCACCTCACCTCCAACACCATCACATGAAACAACCCATTTAACATCTATATAAAAAACACATAAAAACATATAAAAACAACCACGAGGATTAATTGAGGGTAACACTATCATCAAATAATTCAATTTACAAAATTCCAAATAGGAAAATAAAATTTATTAGAATTAAATTACATTAAATATTTATTTACACATACTAAGGGATCGAATTATTAATTTCCAAATGGGCCCTTTTAGAGGCATATAAAAATAATTTATAAAACACCCTTTGAATGATAAACCACATAACATCCTTTTAAAAGTACATAAATACCAAAACACATATTTCATTATAAATGACCATTTTAAAAACAAAATAGGGTACAAGTATTAAATTTAACATCAAAATCATTTGAAAATACCCATATATTAATTTAATCAATAACATGGAATGTATAAACATTTAATCCAAAATAAATACTTTAAATACATAGAAACCCCTTTTATGTCAAGAATTTGAATCATTTAAACATTTTATAGGCTTACCATGGGTATTTTATATAGGTATAAATCTTTTATAACATTAATTTAAGAACCACGATCCCTTCATCAATTATCTAATAAAGTAATCAAATAGAAACACCAACCTCAATCAAACAAAAACCCTTCTCCTTTAATGGAGGAATCACAACCATGGAATTAAACAACCTCAATAACATGAAACTCCCAAATAACCATATTAAAATCACTATAAACCAAAATAATTTCCCAAAAATTCATTAGAGTTCATGGGATAAAACCTAACCACGATAAAATGGGATTTAAAAGAAGATGGACTCATGAACAAAGGGAAGAGATAGATTCTCCATGTAAAAACACTTGAAATTAAAAAACTATGATCCAAAATAGCAGTGGAAGAAATGAGGAATAATAGAGAGAGATCTTATGCATTAACTAAACCAAATGGGAGGAGGAAGGATTCCAAAACACATAAATACAATAAGGAGAAGATTTAAAATTCCATGATTTTATGGGATCTAGATAGCTAAATAATTTATCAAAATGTGTTCTAACTGTGCAGATTGCACTTGATCTAAGGTTCATAGATCATGTAAAAGGTCACATGGTTAGGGGAAACCATACACCAAACATGTAGCATCACCCGACACCCGAGAAATACCACATGGTTTGGACTCATTATTTACAAAACCATACCCTAGTTTTGCATACTCCAATAAGAAACTATATAACTATTCATGGTTTATCCAAAAAGTATACCATATCCATGTGGTAACCATGTGACAAATGAAAAAGACTATACAATCAAAATATAAAATCTAAAAACTCCCAAAATTTAAAAATAACCCATAAATATATCACACTGCATTAAATAATTACATGTGGATGTTGTAATTATACCCATCATTCCACTTTCTTCCTAGATAAATCCATTAATAAGTGTATAAGACAATTGATTATAAGAACCTTAACCCCAATGTAAAATAGTAGGTAGGGTAATGGAAAAATCTATAATCCCCTAAAGAAATTTGATACCACAAATCCGATAAAAATATTCAATATCAGTAGATCAAATCATAAAAATCGCCAAATATCTCAAAAAAATAAAAGAAAGAGACACATGGATTTATGTATAATGATATTTTTAATAAGTATCCCCACCTTTTAGAATATATATGAAATAGTGAGATAATGTATAGATACTTCTATAAGGATAAAACTAGAAAAATATCCTCATTTCCTTAGATCATCAGGAGAAACAATAAATCTCAAAAAACTACTAAAAATTGATTTGATACCCCAAGAAGGTATAGAACCCAAGAGAACACTCAAAAGGACCAAAATAATGGTTAAACCACCCATATATATCCCATATTATATGGAGGGAATTATCAATTTAACACGCCTCAAATATGGACAATATAAAATCTAAAATTGGGTTTCCAAGAGGAAGGAAAAGAAACAACCTATAACATCTCTCATGAAATGCTAGACATTAGTGAACCTAAACCAAACCCAACAAGGAACCAACTAGTTCATAATCACAACTTGTATAGCTCTTATCCCATTTTACAAGGAATATACCCAATGATACCAATGAAAAAACACCAAAATACAAGTCCCCAAATAAAGAGGATGCCAAAAAATCCTTAAAAACTCTCAAAATAAAATCCAAGAAAACCACCATAAGATAACCAGCATCCTATAAGAACAAATAATGAGAAAACCAATGAAAATATCAAACAACAGTTACCAAAAAATCTAAATCAGATACAACTAATCTAACATAAACAAAAAATATCATTAACCAAAATCAAATCTCACGTAATAATTTTCCAATAATTTAACTTATAAAACTTTTGGGATGACTCAAATGGAAAACAAAGATAGATCTTTTGAGATTTCAAGAAATAGGTATTTTTATTCCTACGATTCAAACACTATAATCACACTGGAGGCCTATAATTATTATAATATTTTATAAGGACCTATGAATATAGGCCCTCATAGAATTTCATTTCACTAAAAACACAACTTCATCCATGCTATAAAGATTTAAGGAATCACCCACCATAGGTTGCCTAACCTAATAAACTTATATTTCTCCATACCTTTTAATCATCTCCTTATAAAGATTCTAGAAAAATATAAGTACAAATAATATGTGTTCCAAGTAAAGACAACTTTTGAAGAAATTATCTATTAGGGATTCATTAAGACTAACTTATAGGAAAATGATACCAACTATATTAAACAATAAACAAAATACTTTATAATTCATTAACTTCTATGAAGGATAATTAACATAAATGATTTATTCACCTTCATTTTCTTATAATAATTCCATTGAATTAATGACCTCATAAATATTTACAAATACATGCCATCATGAAGCTGAGAAAAAACAACAATATTCCACCAGACTGGGCATGGCCCTCTGAAAAATCTCATGGTGTCTTATACCCTTGATGTTTTAGTAATCACAAAAGATTTACTCAATCCTATCTATAAACTCCACTGCCTCAAATAGAACATGATAAATATAGAGAGAATGTGAATATTTATTTAATAATTCTTTCAGGATGTTCAATATTAAATAAGATTCCATCTCTAGTAATATATTCTGAGTCTTGGGATAATCAATAGCTGCATTGATTAAAAGAGAGATATCACCGAGAGGACCGTCTCTAGAAACGGTCTCCTTGATTTTATTAGACAATATTTTTGGGGAAATAACCTAAATAGAATAAAATAAAAACCCAAAAAAATCTTAATTATATATTAAAATAAAAAAAATTCCCATATTATAATTCATACAGCATAAAATTACATTTTCTCCAAAGTAAATCACTTTAAAAAAATTATTTCCTTTTCAAACAACAATATTTTAAAAAATGTCCCATAATTCACTTCTTTAATGCACATACTTTAAAACACTTAAACCTTTATAACTTTTAAATTCACCTATAGTATTTCCATTTTAAATTCATTCACCTTTAATATACATTATAAATGTAAAATCATATTTTAAACCATCATAACATAGTTTTAAAATAAAAAAATACCTTAATACTTCTCTTTCTAATTTCTTTTTGAAATACTAAATCCAAACACCAGAATAAAAATCATAAATCAAAATTTTATGCCTGAAAATTAATTAAACAAACATATCATTTTTTATATCCATAAATTGATAATATAAATCATTTAGACAAATTAAAATATCAAAATAGGAAAAATATAAATTCTTATAGGGGTATAGAACTATGCACGGTTTAGCCACACTTTTTGGGGGACCATAAACTAATTGTGAAACAACCATTATGATTTCCTCAACACCATGATCATGGGATCTATATGGTTTACCAAACCATAAAATATAACCATGTAACTTTTTATCTTCTTCACATTTACCCAAAATCTCAATAAAATCACAATACATCTAATATAACATAATTAGGATCCAAACCCCACCATCTCTATAACACCCTGAGATTTTATGAGAAAGATTATTTTAATAGATTTGGTTAATTATGTTATATGATACACCAAGATTATCTTGTGCTATATGCAACATCGCATTAGTTTTTAGTATATGCAACACTATTATTGGCTTGTGTTGCACACAATTTTAAGTTCCTTTGATATAATTAAGTTCACACAACAATGAGTATATATTATGTTCAATGTATAAATAAAATAATTTTGTATTATATTATATGAAACACCAAAGGAAGATTGCACTACATGCAACACTGACTTGGCTTGTGTTACACGCAAGAGCGACCTTCCTTGATAGCTTGCATTGTACGCAATACCGAGTTTCACTAAACAATGGCATATTATTAAAATATTATATAACTAGTCATTATGAATAGTATTAAACAAATTTTTAATTTTATATAACATTATCATCCATCTTATACATTTTATAGAACATTATATGAGAAAAAATCAATTTTCGGATAAAAGAAGTATTGTTCAAAAATTCAGTTTTACTGCTTTTTGATGGAGAACCCATTTTAAATCTTTTTTTTGACACTTTTATTTGTTAAATTTGAAAAAATAAACTTATATTATTTGAAATCAGGATACAAAAATTTACATTTTTTTAATTTTTGGTATTTTTCTAATAAAATTAAAATTTTAATGAATAGTGAAAAAGTAGTTAACTTTAACTCGAAACTGCCTTTTTATCTAATTTATTCATATAATTAGATTATATTTTTTAATTAGTTTTAAAGAGTAATTGGATAATTTTTTTATCATTTAATACGATTTCAATCATTGGAAGTAATTTCACTATTAAATTGGACATAAACACAATTTAATTTTTTGATAGTTATAACTTCCTAAAAACCCGCTTTTTGGTTTTGACAACAGAAATTAATTTTAAATTAATTAATGCAACTACAATGTTTTGAATTTTTAAAACTAGATTCCATATTTGGAATTAAAAGGTTTATATTTTGTAAATATGTAACTTTTATTTTTAGACGTTATGAATAAAATCTTCAGTAATTATTTTATTTACCAAGGTTAAAAGGGTAAATCTGGTAAATAAGGGTAAAAAAATAATATTATAATAATATTAAACTACCCTAACACTTTTACTAATCATATTTGATGAGATATTTCTGACCATGGGAATACATGGGTCGATTTTGGGACCCCATGGATTCACTTGGATGTGAGAATGACATTTTATAGGAATTAATTAAAAGTAAAGATAATTATAACCTAAACATATATATTTTACTAAATAGATTTTAATATAGGGTTTTGTAACTGATCTCTATGACTATAAATATTAATTATAAATATAAAATTATTTCCTACATCATGGTATTTTATTTATAATTTTTAGGCATTATATAAATATATTTATTTATGACACAATTATGATGTAGTGATTACCTCAATAATGAATGATTAAAATAAATGAATTTATAAATGTTTAAATAAATTTAATACGAATATTTTGATGTCATCCGAAAATTTTATGGATGAAATTGACATATTAGGTATGATTTAATGCCTCTTTTCTAGGTAATAAGGTTGTTATAAATTTTTAAAAAAAGCCAGGTATGAATAGTATCCAAAATTGACATAATTCATAACTTAAAACATAAAATAGTTTATTAAATGATATTAAAATCCTAAAAAATATAATTTTCCAAAAAATGGTTAATAAGTCCCAATATGTCATAAATAACTTTTTTGGGTCTTTTTACATGATATGGTAATTACATTAACCTACAATGTATAAATAACATGATATCACGGTAATATTAAAAAAGGTAAAATAAGGGTTAAACCAAAAAAATAAGGATAAAAAAATATTCAAAAATTTTCAAAAAAATATTAGATTATGAGTATTAGAACAAAAAATCATTTTATTTTTTAATTAAATAAGTTTTGGACCATATTAAATTGAAATTGAATTTATATTAAATTAATATTTTAAGACCTTCCTAAAGTGCCCCTCTCCTCTTGTATAATAGAGAACCATCTCCCTCTCCTCTTCACTCTATTTTGATCTTTACATCTCGACTAACCACTTCCCATTTCATTTATAAACTTCTATAATTACATTCTATAGGTTCTGGTCTTCTCAAAATACCAACTCTAGTGCCCTAAGAAAAAATTTAAAGGAGGCATGTCAAGAAAGAGGTAATCTCTTCTACCGATTCTTTAAAATTTCTTTATTCTACTTCCAATTAATTAGATATTTAATTATAAATTAATAAAATAAATATCACTAATATACTGATATGTTATTATAAATATGAAACAACTCTATTACACTTTATATCCATCCTATGAAATACTAAATCACTGCATGTGCGCACGTACGACTTACCGTCTCCACACCGAGGTGTAATATGTTTTTCACTACCACCTTACTTAGATGGGGATAATGGTGGAAATAATAAATATATATTATTATTATAATGTTATAATAATTATGAGATTTTTTACACCATCCACTTCAATACCTTTCAACAATTATAGTAACGATATCGTCGCTCGTGCGTGAGTACGACTTACCGTATCCACGACACGAACATTAACCATTTAAAAATGATTATAAAGTATAAATAATTAATAATCATGAAATATACAACATAATAATGATACTATATTTATTTATATATCTATATGTTATTTTCTTACTTCCATTCAATTTAATAAAGAAACGAAAACAACATCCATGCGTATGTATGACCTACTATCTCCATGAACGGTGTATTCTATTTCATTTATCTATCTATTATATATATATATATATATTAATATAATAAATATATATGATATATAAATAATTTTTTACAATCATTAAGTAAGTAAATCATGATATAATTAATAATTTCAAGAATAAAAATTTAAAACATGTAGGATAAATAAAATGACTATTACCCAAAACGTTGCTTTAACATAGAATTGACAAATGAATGGGTAATATAAAGTCGTAAGTGAATCATATATGATATCATAAATATTATTATGGTTCTGTTAAATGTTAATAATATGTTTAAACCCACTATATAGGAGTTTTGAAAAAATACAGAAGAAATCGAACCTAAGGTAAAGGATAATTTTGCAATCTCATTTTTATCTGAGATTCTTTATACGTAAGTATTTACTGGGGATATATTTATCATCTATGTCAATGTTTTCTAATAATGTTATCATTAAATTTTTATTATTATTCTATGTATATTTAAAGACATTTTTACCCATTTATGACTTTTACTACATTGTATTGGAGGAATATTTCTTTTGTTTTCCATATGAGGTACTTTTTGAATTTTCCAACAAAATTACGAGGAAAATGTTTTTAAAATTCTACGACATGAACTGATTTTTATGCTTTCATAATTAATTATTTTCATGAATATTATTTTACAATATTTCAAGTTTATTTTCAATTAAATTCTTTTTTTAAATTCCACGAACTTTTGAGAAAAGAAAACATTTTTGAAGAAGAAATGATATTTTCCTCAGGAATTAAGTTCAAGTGTTTTATCAATATTATTTTATATCTAAAATGAAATAGGGTTATGTATCTATCCCTATTATTACTTTTATTTTATTGTTTTTATGATGGAATTATTCTTATGGTGTCCATTTATCTTTTATAGATTATGTTATGATGAAATGATGTTTAAGAATCTAATTTTATTTCATGGGTTATTCTTTGATGAGGGATTTATGTTTTATGGAACATGTAAGAATGATTTCATTATGATATGAGTGGTACCTATACTTCCTTCCAATTCATTGGGTAACGATTTATATCTCATGAGATATAAATTACCTAAACAACAAGTAAATCATGTTCAGTAATGCAGGGCTGGAACGACAAGTAAATCTGCTTCAGTAATACATGCCTGAAATGGAAAGTAAACGTGGTTCAGTAATGGACTATGTCCACTATGATGGTCTTGGAAGTAATTTCTTGGCTACTATGGAAATCATATTATGTGATTAATATTTTTCCATAATTACATGATTTATGCTAAAGTTATTCTATCATGGTTAAAGTTCTTTTTGGATCTATGGGTTACATACTACCAAGATCTATTTCATGACTCAAGATTTAGATGTTTAAAATTTATTTTCTAGTTTTTAAGTTCAAATGTATATGGTTTATATTATATTATACATGTTTACCCTTACTGAGAATTTTAGCTAACCCTTTTTATGTTTTATTTTCCCCTGGATGTAAGGAAATGTTTTAGGTAGGAAAAAAGTGGGAAGATCTTTATTGGAGATGTTGAAGATCTTTCACCATGATTAGAAGATTATGTTCTGAGTTTTCAATGATACTAAACTAATATGTTCTTTGGGTGTCTATTTGTGTTAATTATTCCACAAAAGAAATGTAATTTCCATGTACGTCAATATTGGGTCTCTACAGTTGGTATTGGAGTGAAGGTTTAGTCAACCTTTGGAAACTAGGATGCAAAAACATTTGTGATATCCCTATAGATATTTCTAAGGATATGTATAGGGATTTACTAAGGATAAGTCAAGTATATGTCACAATCCTAGGGTTTTTTTGACAATCTTGACTAACCTATGATAAAACCAAAGATATCATAGATTAAAATAATATAAGTAATTTACCTTACTTATGTGTTTCTAATCTCTAATACATATTTCTCACACTTTTATTTCTAGTCTTAGTCAATAAAAAAAATACATAGAACATTTTTAACCATTGAATAATTCAGATTTGGAAATTATGAGAATTATGAAGATTGATTTTCTAATTGGAAATATCATGAATTGAATCATGATGATGTAACAAGTATTGGACATACTTCTAAGGATAAAGACATTGTAAATGACATGTGAAAGGTATGTGATGTTCTTCCAATATTTTTTACATTAAACCTAAGAATATTGAGGTTGGAAAACCTTAAGACAAGATTAATATTTTAGGAAAGAAGAATATGATGGATCCTGAGTAATTGTTTAAGAATAAATTTGGATGATTTAAGAGTATATGTTTCATATTTCAAAGATTATGTTATATGAATCCTGAAATATATAAGTGTTTTTAGTATAATTTTTTCATTAAGGATTGGAAAGGATATTTTAAATAGTTATAATGATCAAAAAATTGATTTTGGGGTAAGGTATTATACTTGGAGAACGCATGATTAAGGGGAATATAACCCTTAATATTCCCCTTATTCTTTGATAATTATGTTTGGATAAAGATGTGTTGGATTTGAATAAGTAAATTGGATGATTCTAGTTTCTTGAGAAATAATTAAGGAGTTGTTGATAATAGGGTTATTATATCAAGGATAAAGTGTACCACTTTTTTTGACTTATGTAATATATCCAATAAGTTTTGGAATAAGGAAACATTTATGTTTTGAATAATGATATCTGATAATTCAGGTTGTTTTGTGACTCAAGAGATAACATGATTAACGTATTCACATGGTTGGAATGTGACAACCAAGAAATACCTTTTGAGATATGGGAGATAAATGTTATGAAAATTTATCTCACATATTTCTATGTTTCATATTTTTGAAAGGATCGTAACGTTATCCATTTATGGATTGTAAAAGTTATATTTTGTTTGATTTTTGTTAGATTAATGTATTATCTCACTATAGTCGGACTTATGCATATTTTATTTCCTGTGACGACCTTTAGGTTTAGACATATGGAATGACCTATCTTTTTATCACATTATCTTCTAGCACTTAAATAATGAAAAATTCAACTTCATTTCATTAAAAAATAGATGAAGTGGAAATTGTTTAGGGAATGATCAACAGTGATATTGTACCAAAATCAAGTAAGTATTTACTATCATGAATAATTCAAGTAAGTATTTATTATCATGAATAATTATTTAACTTTAGGGAAAGGATCTTGAAAACCAAAAACATTATCCTAGTACCCTCTTATCTGATGAATTAGATAGTCCCTTAAATCATCACAGGTTTATGGCTTTCTAGTAGTTAACTTTCTCCAAACCTTATTCTATATCACTGACAATCAAATCTTGATGGTTATATTTATCTTCCATATCCATGTTTTCACTTAACAACAATGTTATCCTATGTGGAAACCCAGTGATGAGTTACTTTGGTAAACCCTCATGTTTCTAACTTTCCTATTAACATGATATTTTAGTATCCCTTTTTATGATGTGAGTTTCCATGAATGAAACTTTTAAGTAGAAAATCATTTATAACCCTGACGAATTTTAAGGGCGAAATTCATTTTAAGGAGGTTAGAATGTAACACCCTGAGATTTAATGAGATATATTATTTTAATGTCTTTTATTACTTATGTTGTACACTACCCCAAGATTAGATTTAACTATATGAAACACTGTATTAGCTTGTAGAACACACAACACTATTCTTAGGTTGTGTTGTATACAATTTCAAGTTCTTTTGATAGAATTAAGTTCACGCAACACTGAGTATAGATTTTTTTTCAATGTATAAATGAACTATGTTTGGATTATTTTATATGAAACATAAAATAAATCTTTCACTACATGAAACACTTACTTGTATTGCATTACACGCAAGAGCAACCTTCCATTATAACTTGCATTGTATGTAATACTGAGTTTCACTAAACAATGATATATTATTAAAATATTATAAAACTATCTTTTATTAATAGTATTAACCACAATTTTAATTTTATATAACAATATAATTAATATTACATATTTTCTAGAACATAATATAAGAACAAAATCAATTTTTCAGATAAAAGAAGTATTTTTCCAAAATGCAGTTTTGTTTCCTTTTAATGTCGCACCCATTTTAAATATAGTTTTTTTACACTTTTGTAAGTTAGATTTGTCAATGTAAACTTATTTTTTGTAATAATGACATAAAAATTCACTATTTTTAAATTTTTTTGGTATTTTCCGAATAAAATTAAAATGTTAATGAATGGTGAAAAAAACTGCATTTTAACTCAAAACTACTTTTTTATCTAATTTATTTATATTGTTATATTATATTTTTAATTAGTTTCAAAGTGTAATTGGATTATATTTATATAATTTAATCCAATTTTTTTTTCATTGGAAGAAATTTCACTTTTAAATTATACATAAACACATTTTAATCTTTTGATAGTTGTTACTTCTTAAAAACCCTCTTTTTGGTTTTGACAACGGGAATTAATTTTAAATTAATTACTAAAACTTTTGTGTTTTGAATTTGGAAAAATGGATTCCATATTTTTAATCAAAAAGGTAAAACTCTTTAAATAACTAAATTTTATTTTTAGACATTGTGAATAATAACTTCAGTAATCCTTTTATTTACCATTGGTAAAAGGGTAATTCTAGTAAATAAGAGTAAAAAATAATATTATAATAATATTAAACTACCCTAACACATGTACTAATCCTATTAGATGGTATATTTACGACCATTTACATCCTTTTGTCTATTTGGGGACCTCATGGATTCACTTGTATGTGAAAATGACATTTTATAATAATTAATTTAAAGTAAAGATAATTATAACCTAAACATATATCTTTTACTAAATCGATTTTAATATAAGGTTATATAACTGATCTATATGACTATAAATATTCATTATAAATATAAAAATATTTCCTAAATCATGGTATTTTATTTATAATATTTACACATTAGATAAATATATTTATTTGTGACACAATTATGATGTAGTGATTACCTCATCAATGAAAGATTCAAATAAATGAATTTATAAATATTAAGATAAATTTAATTTAAATATTTTGATGCAATGAAAAAAAATTTGGATGACATTGAAATATTAGGTATTGGTCAATACCTTTGATTCAAAGGAATAAGTTTGTTAGTAATTTTTAAAAAAGTCGAGTATGAATAGTATCCCAAATTTACATAATTCATAACTAAAAATATAAAATAATTTATTAAATGATATTAAATTACAAAAAAAAATCTAGGATTCTTCCAAATGGTTAATATAAGTCCAAAAATTTCATAAATAACATTTTTTGGGTCTTTTTACAATATTTTATTATTACATTAACCCACATTGTGTAAATGATGTGATTTCACAGTAAGATTAAAATGTGTAAAAATAAGGGTTAAACCAAAAAGATAAGGATAAACAAATCTTCAAAACATTTTTAAAAATTATTGGATAATGTTTATTTGAACCGAATTCATCTTATATTCTAATTTAATAAGATTTGGAACATATTAAATTGAAATGTAATTTATAATAAATTAATATTTTAAGACTTTCCTAATGTGCCCCTCTCCTCTCTTATATAAGGGAACCTCCCCCCTCTCCTCTTAAATCCATTTTGAGCCTTCAATATTGGAAAAATCCTTTCCATTTCTATTTTAAAATTCCATAGTTTTATTATATAGGTGGTGGTATTCTCAAAATACCAACTCTAGTGCCCTAAGAATAAATTTAAAGGAGGCACATCGAGGAAGAGGTAATCTCTTCTACCGATTCTTTCAAATTTCTTTTTTATACTTCCTATCAATTAGTTGTTTCATTATAAAGTAGTAACATCAGTATCAATCATATACTAATATGTTATTATAAATATTAAACAATACTATTTCAGCTTCTACCCAACCTACGAAAAACAAAATCACCACGCATGCGTACGTACGACTTATCGTCTCCACGCCGTGGTGTGATCTGTTTTTCACAACCACCTTACTTGGATGGGTATAATGGTGGAAATAATAACTATATATAATTATTATAACATGATACTAATTCTGAGATATTATATACCATCCAATTCATTACCATTCAACAATTATGGGAACGATATCTTCACTCGTGCATATGTATGATTTACCGTCTCTATAACACGATGAGATTCATTCTCCACGTTAACCAGTAAAGAATGATTATAAAGTGTATATAATAAATAATCAAGAAATATAAAACATAATAAGTCTACTGTATTTATTTTTATGTCTATATGTCATTTACTTACTTCCATTCAATTTAATAATAAACAAAAACATCGTTCGTGCATATGTACGGTCTACTGTCTCCATGAACGGTGTATTCCATTTCATATATCTATCTATTATATATATATTTATATACATAATATATATGATATATAAATCATGATTTACAATATTTAATTAATTAAATCATGATATAAGTAATAATATCAAGAATAATAATTCAAAACATGTACGATAAATAAAACGATTATTTCCCAAAAAGTTGATTTAACATAGAATTGACCAATAAACAGGTAATATAAAGTCATAAGTGAATCATATATTATATCATAAATATTATTAGGGTTCTATTACAAGTTAATAATATGTTTAAACCCACTATAAATGAGTTTTGGACACATATGAAATAAATCGGGCCAAAGGTAAGGGATAATTTTGCAATCTCATTTTTATCAGAAATTGTTTATACGCAAGTATTTACTGGATATATATTTATAATCTATTTACATATTTTCTTATTATGTTATCATAAAATGTTTATTATTCTTCTATGTATGTTTAAACACATTTTTACCCATTTTTCTGATTTTACTACATGGTATTGCAGGAAAATTTCTTTTGTTTACTATATGAGGTACTTTTTTACTTTTCAACAAAAGTACGAGGATAATGTTTTTTAACTTATACGACATGAATGGATTTTTAAACTTTCATAACTCATTATTTCCATAATTATTAATTTACAATATTTCGAGTTTATTTTAAATTAAATTCTTTTATTTTAAAAGTTCATGACATTTTGATAAAATAAAATGTTTTTGAAGAAGAAAAGATATTTTCCACAAGATTTAAGTTCAAGTGTTTTATCAAAATTATTTTAATTCAATAATGACATAGGGTTATAAATATATCCCTATTATTACTTTGATTTGATTTTTTTATGATGGAATTATTTTATGATGTCCATTTATCTTATATGTATTATCTTATGATGAAATTATGTTTAAGAATCCTATTTTATTTCATGGGTTATTCTATGATGAGTGATTTATGTGTTGTGGCTCATGTAATAAAGATTTCATTATTAGATTTATTGGACCTATATCTACCTCCAATACATTGGGTAAAGATTTATATCTCAAGAGATAGACATTACTAGAATGAAAAGTATATCTAGTTTAGTAATGTAGGGCTGGAACGACAATGAAATCTGATTACATGTTTTATATTAATACTATTCTATCATGGTTAATGTTACTTTATGATACATTCCATATGTACTGCCAAGATTTATTTTATGACTCATGATTTTGATGTTTAAAATTTATTTTCACGTTTTTACGTTCAAATGTTTATGGTTTTTATTATATTCTACATTTTTACCCTTAATGAGAATTTGAGCTCACCCTTTTTATGATTTAATCTCCCCAAGATATAAAGAATGTTTTAGGTATGGAAAAAAAGGGGAAGATATTTATTGGATATTTTGAAGATCTTTCAACATGATTAGAATATTATGTTCCAAGTTTCCAAAGACACTAAAATAATATGATCTTTGGGCATTTGTTTGTGTCATGTATTAATTATTCTGCAAAATTAATATAATTTTCATGTATGTAAATATTGGGTCTCTACAATATCATTCCCAAATCCCCCAAAAATAATCCAAACAAAATTAAAATTAATGATTCAAATAATTACTACCCATTGACACATGGAATTATGACCAAAAAAGATTTATTTTATATCTTCTTATACCTACCTCTTGAGTTAAAAAAGTTCTAGTTTTCTTACAACGAAGATGCATCAGAAATACTAAAGGGTTATTTGATACCATTTTTTCACAAAACAGCTTGGGTCAACCAGAATTTTCAGCTTACTTGGCTGAAAACAATTCCTAGATAACTTTTTTGATACCATTGGGTAGTAAAATAATAATTGGGTATCAAAACATAACCAAGATGAAAAGGATTCTCTTGAAAATTATTAATAAATGAGTAATGGAACCATACCAAAAATTCATCATGTTTAACTATAAATTTTACTTCTATACATAATGTATAAATAGATATGAATGAATTAATAAAACAAAAATTTTATAACAAAATAAACCATCCAAAATAAACATAAACAAAATAAAATTTTAAATAAAACATTTGAGTAAAAATCCATGAAGTTCTTAGAATAAATGAAACCAAAAACAATAAATGAAATATCTTGTTGAAGTGTCCAATGAAGTAGTGATCCATGGTCAAAAACACAAACAATGAAAACAACACCTTTATATGACCCATGGTCTCTCGCCACATACCAACATGTACATCAGTGGACCAAGAGAGTAATAACTAAATTTGAATCACCAAAAGGAATCCAAAAATAAATATAGGGTCTTTATAGATGCAAATAAGTGTGTATATAGGGTGTGATCTAAATAGGACCTTTATGATTTCACCAAAGATCGTATATAATTACTTTTATGAAACACTTAAATCATTCTAATTTAAAGTAAAATATCAAATTCTATTTTTCATTTGGAAAGGCATATTAAAACTAAAATATCATACATTCATTTATAAATAAATTATTACCTCTTTTTATAGAAAACACATTGAAACCTCAAATAAATACATTTTATTTTAACAAAACAGTATAAAGAATTTGTCCAATTTTAAAACTTCTACCAAAATCATGTGCCTGAGATAAATATTTTCCATTAAAATCACTATTTAAAATCCTTATTTGAAAAAAATTAGGAAAAAACATGTAAATAAAAGGGAAAATATATAAAATCAATCTAGAACCATTATATAAATAGAATAAAATAAAAACAGACAATTATAACATAAGTAATTCCACAAAACAATATGATCATAGGGTATGTAAGAAATTTTATAATGGATATCATTGAGATAACATCATTGTCAATTGAATAAAATTCATTGGAAACTCTTTAGGTGCTAATGTTTTACAATATTAATAATACTAATGAAGAACCAACTATCATTCTATATTTCATTCATAAACACAAAACCAATAAACATACACTTACTAGTATCATCGGTGGAACTCCCCTAGATGGGATGTATCCTACAACTAGGGGACACTAGTTAGTGTATATCCTATACCAGTGTAGGAAAAATCAAGATCTCTCATGTAGTTACCTAGGTTCTCATGACCAAATTAATGTTGAGGTAAGAAACCAATAAAGAAGTTATCATCACATTAACCATAATCAAAAACAATACATATCACCTCACCTACAATACCCTCGTATGAAACTCCACATCTCACATCCATTAAAACATCATATAACAGATATATTTAAAACAACCAAGGGGCTTAATTTATGGCCTCACTAGAGTTAAAAAGTTCATTATAAGAAGTTACAAATATGCTTTTAACATGGGATTAGAATTCCTAGAAATTAAATCATCCTTGATACACACCAAGGAATCCTTTTATCTAGGTCAAAATGGGACTTTTTTTCAAGAATGTAAAACCAATTAATAAAACTACCTTTGAAATAAAATCCATATTACATTCTTTTTAAAACAATTAAAAACCAAAACACTAATTTTTTTTGGAATCATCCCATTATTTTAAAAACAATGGGTCTAATCCATTCATATTACATCAAAATAATTTTAAAATACTCTCAAAGGAATCTAGTCAAACACTTGGCTTGAGTAAGCATTTAATCCAGATGATATTCTTAAAATTAATACAAAAAAATTCATACCAATTATAGAAATCATTCAAAAATGTAATAAATCTAAAATTGGTATCACATATAGGTATAACATTTATAGAAAATAGATTTAATAAAACCAACTACTTTATGAATTTTTTGATAAAGTAATAATATAGAAAAATCAACCTCAATCTTGTAGAAAACTTTTTCATTCAATAGTGGAATAATAACTAAGGAAGAAGATGGGCTCAATAACTATAAACACACAAACCCCCATATTAGAATCACCCTAGAACTTGATATTAGCACAAAAAACACTTATAGTTCAAGGGATAAAACCAAAAAATTAGAAAACAGACCTAGGGTGGTGAATTAATGAGGAATAAAGAGAAGAGATCGATTTAAAACAGAAAATCACCTAAAAAGTAAATTTGAGGAGCCAAAATACTAAGGGAATCAAGGAGGAAGAAGGGTGAGTTTCTTGGTATTTCGATAAAACCATAGTGGATGAGGGAGGAGTCCAAAACACACAAATTTAATGAGTGTAAACACAATAATTTCAATTTTTAATGAGATATAGGAAGCTGAATAGTTTTCAAAATTGTGCACCATATGTGCATATCACATTAAAACTTCGGTGTAGACCTTCATAGTTTGGACACATAGTTAAGGGAACCACAATAAAACCATGTAGGGTCACCCTACACTAATAGAATCTCATGGGTTAGATACATATTTTACCAAAGTGTGTTACAACATTGCATACCCCACTGATAAACTGTTACACTATGCATGGTTTACCTTCATGGTTTCCCCTAACCATATGGTAACTGTACAATTAATGAAAAAACCTTAAAAGTCTAAATATAAAGTCCAAAAACTCACAAAATTTTAATATAACCCCTCATAATATCAAATTAACAAAAAATATTGACATGTGGTAAATATAATGTGGTACCATAGAAGTCAGGAATTGATAGAGATTTTCTAGGTTGAGTGTTAGGATGCTGACCTAAGAGATATGTGATCGGCTTAACATATATTGATACCTTGTGATGATGTTCATAATTGTAACGTCATAGACCCGGCCAGCCACCCGAACAGTGCCGATCGGGTCGGGTGTCACTACCTTAGGCGCACCTCCCCTGAACGCCAATGGCTGCCGACTAGCAGCGAGGGTCTGAATAGGTATAGTGGGGAGGCTATACCCTCTCGGAGGATCATAGTAAGGGTACTAGTCTGAGTATAACAGCAAAGATGCAGCAGAAAGAAAGACTCAGCAGACTCGAACCAGACCCGCAGAGTAGAAGCATATCCAATATCAACAAACAGCAAAAGCAATAATTATAACAATAACAGCTGAAATAAACACAAAAGCATGCTGATAACATGTAACTACTACTGAACAGTAAAACATGAATCCAAAGAAGGTCAACATAAAAAAGGGCTCCAATGGATAACCAACAGTAGCTACAACAAGTAAGCATGCTAATACAGAAAAGTAAACACAACAAGTAAACCCCAGCTAGGCATGACCTCAAGGTCTGTACCATCTCCATGCAACAACTAACGTAACCCAGCTCCTAAAGCTGGCCCCTTTCCTGCACATAAATCCATGAAGTCTGCACGCGTCCCGAAGGGCCCGTGCAGGGTGTGAGACAAATCTCAGTAGGATACCACCCAACGGTGCGTACCAAATATATTTGTTTAAGCAGTCATGCATTTACCAAGAAAGCAGTAATTAGTACAATGAAAAAATAAATACAAACTCCACTGGTGCTCAACAGCCACCATGGAGTGTCACATGCTTCGGCCAACGCCGGAATCTCTGTTGTGTAACCAGAACCATGTGCCACCTGACACCTCGTGTCTCAAGTACCGACGTCCCGAAGGCACGCCCCAAATAGTAACCCGGCACCAAGTGCCTCCTGACACCTCGTGTCTCAAGTACCGACGTCCTGAAGGCACGACCACAAATAGTAACCTGGCACCATGTGCCTCCTGACACCTCTTGTCTCAAGTATCGACGTCCCGAAGGCACGCCCACAAATACTAACCCATAACCATGTGCCTCCTGACACCTCGTGTCTCAAGTATCGACGTCCCGAAGGCATGCCCATTTCCTGAAGGATCCTCACCTCCCACGTGGATTTCTATGGCAAGCACTCCCATCCAAAAATACCTAACCGCAACTACGGGGGCCTCTACCCACACTAGTGGTCAAAACCACCTCATCACGGAGTATCTCTATGTGCACACTACTAAAAGTCCCGGTGAGCGGTAATCACTAAAATAGTCCTAAGCCACCAAAACATCTGACACCTCGTGTACCAGTGACCATGTCGCTCAAGTCCGATGGCATCGCCACACTAGTATCCCGGGCCATGCCCAACCTGACAGTCGTACTGCCCTAAACCGACGTCCATGACACTTAATCCCGTGGTCCAAACCACCCAAAGTAACCCAAGAAAAGCCCCAACCTGTGATCAGCATCACTCAAGCGTAATTGGGCCAAGCCCAACACAACCCAAAGGGTCCAGAAGATGCAATTCAACAATCGCATATATAACATAGTTAAACAGAAAACATAACCAGGCAAAACCAACTAAACAGTCGAATTGCACTATACCAGGTGTCATCCCATACCATCACAGAGGTCTTAAATGCCTCTAACAATTATAACAGGCTTTAAAAAATTAAACTAAACAGTTTATAATAATAACATTTCAATTTAAACCATTTGGGAGTTCCCCGGCCAAAATGCCCCGACGAGCAATGACCCCTCACCCGGCCATGCTCATGCAAACTGGTAACTGGGCATACCCAAAAGCATCTCGGAGGTCTCATAAGCAATAAAGTATGAAAAGAAGATAAAACGGGTCCCGCTCAAAATACCCAAAAACACGCCGAAAGTCGCGTCCCCCGAACAACCACGAAAATACAAAATGAGGTATGCACCACCTACCTGAGACTCACACGATTCTACTCCTCCAGTAACACCCGCCAATTCGGTCTAAAATGCGGTAAATCTACAAAAGATTGAAAACTGCTCAAAGGGCTATAAATCATTCTAGAACGAAAATCACACAAAACGACCAAAGAGGAATCGAGGCCTTACTGAGGGGGTTCCAGCGCACTAATCAGCGATCGAATTGGACTTCGGATGAAGAACCGGGAAGAAAATGAAGATCCAGCCAGCATGGTTCGTGTATCCGGGCGGAGGGCATGAGGTTCTGCCTCAATACAAGGATACTGCCCGATTTAAGTGAAAAAAATAAAGTACACAGCATGGGCTTTTGGACTACACACCGTGTATATTTCATTTAACTGTTCAAAAGACGTCTGATTCCGCTGACTTACTTTCCGAACTTGCCGACATGAGTACACGACATGTACCTCTGGGTACACGGCATGTACCTCTGGGTACATAGCGTGTACCGGGTTCCTCTTCTCTTCCTCGCTAACATACCCACACTCCATGTATATCCCTCATACACATCTAGACTAAATGGTGTGTCCACAGGGAACACGGCGTGTCCCTGGTTCTTACCCGGCCAACGGCCTACACGCCAAGTATGGCCTCACACGGTCGGGGGTCTACATGACGTGTTCAAAACTACACGCCGTGTAGTAAGAAAATTCTACACGGTCACCCGCACGACATGTAATCGGAGAGTACAAGGTCGTCCACTCACCTAAACATACACGTCGTGTACTCAAAGTACAAGACGTGTAGACTGGAAATTTCTAGAAACTCTGCATTTTCTCCAGTTTCCTCAGAAACCAGTCAAAAATTCAAACAACATCGGGATTTTGACCCATTCTGAAAACATGGGTTCTTACAAACTTCCCACCTTAATATAGCTCGTCCATGAGCTACCAAACGAAACTAGGAGATGTCCCCAAATACGCCCATCCCAGTTAAACAACCCGGACTACCCCGGTCTCAAAGGTTCCGGCTAAATTCCTCAAGGGGCTCCCCACCTTAGGAATTTCCTTACCCTATCTCAACCCAACAAAACGTAAAGAAAATAGGGTTTACTAACCTATTTTCTGGAATCAAAATCCTTCAGTGACACATTGTCACCCCTGCACCTCATTGGTGCTCCTGTGTCGCTTTCGACACCCAAAGTATCCCGCACCGCATCGGTGTCTGCCTCCATGAGGTCCTGGTGCCTAACACCTCAGGTAACTCGCATCCACGATGCCCCGATGCCCACGGAACCTCAAGTAACCCGCATCCACGATGCCCCGATGCCCACGAAACCTCAATTAACCCACATCTACGATGCCCCGATGCCCACAAAACCTCAAGTAACCCGCATCTATGATGCCCCGATGCCACGCATCTCATACACATATATATATATCACACACCCGAGAGGGTTCCAACCCACTAACTAGCATATAGTCAGTCCATAAAGATCCTATGCACCTCGTGCACTCAAAACAGACATACCTCTATGGGTCATGCCAAAAAGGAAACATGGAGATCATGGTCACACCCCGGTGTACCTATAACTGTCATCGGCTCACCGGCCTGCTCAGCCTCTGGCAGCTCCACGGCGTGCACCTGGCTTGAAACACAATTGCCTGACACCTAACCTCCCTGCGGTGCTGCTCCAGTCACCGGCCACTGACCCCTGAGCTGGGTCCCACTGTCTCTATCACGGCCTCCACGCACAACTGAACCTCGACTACCCTCTCCGGGTACCAAACCTGAACCCACTCCAGACGCTGCAGTCTGTTCTAGTCCCTGCCTGCCGGCTATCTGAGAAGGCTTCCTGCAAAACCTCTCCCGATGCTCGTCCTGTCCACAAGCCCGGCACTCCTTCGGAGGCCTGTCGCACTGCGCCCAAACATGTCCTGGCTGTCCACACTGGAAGAAAATCACCGAAGAACTCCCACGAGGTGGTCTAGCTGAATCCCTGGCCTGACTGACCTACTGGAACTCATCTCGTCCTCGCTTCCTGCTGTCTGAACCGTCAGCTGAAGTTGTCTTCTTGCCCAAGCGAGATTTCTCCCTCTCATTTCCCTCGGCTATAAGCGCCTGATTCACCACCTCGGAGAAAGAACCTAGCCTGAAAATGTTCACCTGGACCCGAATGGCGTGTCGCAAGCCATCCTCGAAGCGCCTAACCCTAGTTGTATCATCGCTCACCATACCAGGTGCAAAGCAAGACACATATGTGAAAGTATATTCATATTCCATGACGGACATGTCCCCCTGCTGAAGACTCAAGAACTCCCGAGATCTCTCTGCCCTCAGTGTCTCCGGGTAGAAGTGCTCAAAGAACCTGCCCTCGAAGTCCTGCCTGCCAGTACCTCATGTCTACGAGCCTGAACCTGTACGTCCCACCAAAACTTCGCCGGTCCTCTCAGCATGTACATCGCCAGCTTGACCCTCCGCCCTGGAGGTGTCTCGAGCTGCTCGAATATCATCTGCATACTCTCTATCCAGTTCTCAGCCGCCTACGGACCACCCTCTCCCTGAAAAAGGGGCGGGTGCTGCGACTGGAACTCCTGCGTCAGATACACTGTAGAAGGCTCTGCACCCTGAACGCCACTATCAATCCCCTGCAAGACGCGTACAAGGCTCGCCCGAAGCTGCTCGTAAAGCCACAGCCCGAACGATGCCAAACCCGGTTGTTGTCCTGCCTACACTGGATCTTGAACTTGATCCTGTCCCTGAGCCTATACCTGTGGCTCGTGCTCTGCCTGTACCGAATCCTGACCCTGATCCTGCGGCACTATACCATCTCCTTCCTGAGGCTCCATCGATTCGTGAAGGAGTAACCCGCTGAATACCATAAATGGTCAGGCAACCCATACATATATATAACAATATATTCTACGCAGATAAGGAAAGCAGTAAAAGGAAGTGCATAACAACTACCCTTACTCCCCCTCACCGCAACCCATACCCCAAAGAATCCCGGCCTCATGTCCTCCTTACCCACTCAACATAGCCAAGTATCGATAGTACCTCGGGCCATGCCCGTCCCGACAACTCACGTTGCCTCTAACCGATGACCGAGTCACCCAATCCTGACAGTTACACTGCCTCAGTCATAGTACCTGCCTGCTCTCATAAGTGTCAGACCCAAAACCCTACCACATGCAATTCTAAAAAAAATAAATAATGGAATACACCTTGCAAAAACTAGAAAATCTATTAGGAATTTCACCATTTTACATTTCAAAGCAGATAAAGCATGGAAATTGATTTATTTTATTCACATGGTATTATCACTTCATAAAGCATATGTGCAATTATGAAATTGAAATACCCTAAAAATGTGCCTATCAAAAGCCAAGAAACAAGCCTTGCCATATCGGGCCAAGGTCCAATTCTCCCTTACCACATTGGGTCAAGGGTCATATATCACAATGCAGAACATCACACACCAAGTGAGCCACCGAGGCGGAAATTTTATAAACCATAATATGAGAAAAAGCAAACAGCAATTCCAACCCATGGCAACTAGGTCCATCCCTCGTACCTAGGGCTGCAGGTACCCAAGCACAAGCTAAAAAACCCAGTCCCAGTAACCACAACTTATCTCTAGTCTACCATATCCCAAATAGTAAAACCAACAGAAATAAAAAGAGAAGTCTTAATATCATTAGTATCTAGAAAAACACTGCTACTAAATCTTTGTCAAGAACTCCTCTAATACCACTTTGTAATGTCCCAGACCCGGATAGCCACCCGAACAGTGTCGAGCGGGTCGGGTGTCACTACCTTAGGCGCACCCCCCCTAAACGCCAAAGGCTGCCGACTAGCAGTGAGGGTATGAATAGCTATAGTGGGGAGGCTATACCCTCTCATAGGATCATTGTAAGGGTAATGGTCTGAGTATAACAGTAAAGATGCAGCGGAAAGAAAGACTCAGCAGACTCGAACTAGACCCGCAGAGTGGAAGCATATCCAATATCAACAAACAGCAGAAGAAATAATTATAACAACAGCAGCGAAAATAAACACAACAGCATGATGATAACATGTAACTAATACTGAACAGTAAAACATGCATTCAAAGAAGGTCAACATACAAAAGGGCACCAATGGCTAACCAACAATATCTACAACAAGTAAGCATGATGATACAGAAAAGTAAACACAACAAGTAAACCCCAGCTAGGCATGACCTCAAGGTCTGTACCATCTCAATGAAACAACTAACATAACCCAGCTCCTGAAGCTGGCCCCTTTCCTGCACATAAATCCATGAAGTCTGCACGCGTCCTAAAGGGCCCGTGTAGGGTGTGAGACAAATCTTAGTAGGATACCACCCAACGGTGCGTACTAAATATATGTGTTTAAGCAGTCACGCATTTACGAGGAAAGTAGTAATCAATACAATGAAAAAATAAATACAAACTCTACTGGTGCTCAACAGCCACCATGGAGTGTCACCTGCTTCGGCCAATGCCAGAATCTCTGTCGTGTAACCCGGCACCATGTGCCACCTGACACCTCGTGTCTCAAGTACCGATGTCCCGAAGGCATGCCCCAAATAGTAACCTGGCACCAAGTGCCTCCTAACACATCGTGTCTCAAGTACCGACGTCCTGAAGGCATGCCCAAAAATAGTAACCCGGCACCATGTGCCTCCTAACACCTCGTGTCTCAAGTACCGACGTCCTGAAGGCACGCCCACAAATAGTAACCCGGCACCATGTGCCTCCTGACACCTCGTGTCTCAAGTACCGACGTCCCGAAGGCACACCCATTTCCTGAAGGCTCCTCACCTCCCACATGGCTTTCTACGGCAAGCACCCCCAACCAAAAATACCTAACCGCAACTACGGGGGCCTCTACCCACATGAGTGGTCAAAACCACCTCATCATAGAGTATCTATGTGTGAACACTACTCAAAGTACCGGTGAGCAGTAATCACCAAAATAGTCCTAATCCACCAAAACATCTGACACCTCGTGTCCCTGAGACCATGTCGCTCAAGTCCGATGGCATCGCCACCCTACTATCCCGGGCCATGCCCAACCTGACAGTCGTACTGTCTCAAACCGACGTCCATGACGCCCAATCCCGTGGTCAAAACCAACCAAAGTAACCCGGGAAAAGCCCCAACCTGTGATCAACATCACTCAAGCGTAACCGGGCCAAGACCAACACAACCCAAAGGGTCCAGCAGATGCAATTCAACAATCGCATATATAACATAGTTAAAGAAAAAACATAACCAGGCAAAACCAACTAAACAGTCGAATTGCACTATACCAGGTGTCGTCCCATACCAGCACAGAGGTCTTAAATGCCTCTAACAATTATAACAGGCTTTAACAAATTAAACTAAACATTTTATAACAATAACATTTCAATTTAAACCATTTTGGCGTTCCCCGGCCAAAATGCCCCGACGAGCAACGTCCCCTCACCCGGCCCTGCTCACGCAAATTGGTAACTGGGCATACCCAAAAGCATCCTGGAGGTCTCATAAGCAATATAGTATGAAAAATCAGATAAAACGGGTCCCGCTCAAAATACCCTAAAACGCACCGAAAGCCGCATCACCCAAAGAACCACGAAAACACAAAATGAGGTATGCACCACCTACCTGAGACTCACACGATGCTACTCCTCCGGTAACACCCGCAAATTCGGTCTAAAACGCAGTAAATCTACAAAATATTCAAAAACACTCAAAGGGATATAACTTGTTGTAGAACGAAAATCAGACAAAACAACAAAAGAGGAATTGAGGCCTTACCGAGGGGGTTCCAACGCACTAATCAGCGATTGAATCGGACTTCGGACGAAGAACCGGGAAGCAAATGAAGATCCGGCCGACTTGGTTCATGTATCTAGGTGGAGGGCATGAGGTTCTGCCTCAATACGAGGCTACTGCCCGATTTAAGCGAAAAAAAAGAAAGCACACAACATGTACTTTTGGACTACACGCCGTGTATATTTAATTTAACTGTTCAAAAGACGGTTGATTCCGCTGACTTACTTTCCGAACTTGCCGACATGAGTACACGATGTGTACCTCTGGGTACACGGTGTGTACCGGGTTCCTCTTCTCTTCCTCGTTGACATACCCACATGCCATGTATATCCCTCATACACAGCTAGACTACACGGCATGTCCAAAGGGAACACGACGTGCCCCTGGTTCTTACCCGACCAACGGCCTACACGCCATGTATGGCCTCACATGGTCGGTGGTCTACACGGTGTGTTCGAAACTACACGTCATGTAGTAAGAAAATTCTACACGGTTACCCGCACGGCATGTACTCGGCGAGTACATGGCCAACCACTCGCCTACACATACACTGTGTGTACTCAAAGTACATGGTGTTTAGTCTGGAAATTTCTAGAAACTCTGTATTTTCTCCAGTTTCCTCAGAAACCAATCAAAAATTCAAACAGGGTTGGGATTTTGACCCGTTCTAAAAACCCGGGTTCTTACAATAATATATTTTACATGGTGTATACTAACCCATCGATATATTATTTTAGATTACTAGAGTATTTCTATGATCTTGTGATGCAGGATGATCGATGATATACCTAGGACTACCATATAGGATCTTGATATTCCGAAGGATTTATGAGATTCCTATAATTACCTCATAGGATCTAGGTATGAATGATTAATTGTGAGATTCATGGGATTATATCATAGGTTTTGGTGGTGCTTGATATTTTTTGAGATTCTAAGGATGTCTAGGATCTAGTAATTTTAACAAATAAAATATAAGAGCCCTAGGATTCCTAAGATATTGTGATTTAACCTTTTAGAATATGAGAAGTTGGTTATTCCTAGGATCTAAAGGTTTTACATGATGACACATAGGAATCCTCAAGTGTTATTAGTATTTAATTATCACACCTAATGAAATAGGATGTCTATAGTGTTCTGGGGCTATAGTGATTACACATGATGATATTATATGAGATGTCTATAATGTATCCTAGGATATAGTGACAGCACCATGATGATATATCATATTACAAGGATGGTCCTAGGCTCTAATTGTTATACCTCATGACATATGAGGGGACTAGGGCGTTCTTTATGATATCATGATCACACCTACTAATAGATGTATATATTTGAAATCATTCTGTTTGGATACTTTTCTCACGAAGTAATCATATCTCCTTATGATGGTATTATGGGTGGGAATTTTACCTAACCCTTGTAAAGATATTTTATGTTCTCAAAGGAATGTGGAACTGGTCAAAGCATATATGGTCAATCCAGGGTCTCACTATAGAACTTAGGGATTGATTATATTATATTATTTATTTTCTATGTTTATAATTTATGATCATATACCCTATCTGTATACTACTTTACTAGTTATGTTTGGGACACTATTGGTGGTTCAATATTGAGTTTTACTCACACCCTACTTGAGCATCCATGGCACATGATTACCAAGTAATACATCACTATTTTTATGTCTGGGTAGGGTAGAGGCTAGTATTTTATGATTGTGTTAGAGATGTTCGAGGGGTATTTGGAGACCATGATAAGTGGAGTCTTGGTGATGGTATTAGAGACTATTATATTTTACTATTTTATTTATATTTTATATGGTGTTAGCCCGTTGGGAACCATCGTGATGTATACAAGTATGACTGTTCAATACATTTCATTTGATATAAAATTATTGTTTTATTTATTTTACATATTCTTGTTATTTATTTTTATAGTTGATCCTTATTTTTTCAATAGTTGGTTTAATCTGATAAGAGGGTATAATATATCTAAGATAACCCCAAATACCCTTAGTACTATATGTTAAACTCTAGCATATGGGGAGACACACTTGAGGTCTTGAGGTTCCACTAGTCCATGAATTTTTGAGTATCCCAGTGTCGGGGTGTAAAATATATCATGAAATTAAATGAGATTTCTTTCCATACCCATGTTGTCTCCTAAAGTTCCATATCATATAAATCAAAGATTTTTATAACATGGTATGTAATTTTATAAAATTCAACTAAATTCATGATTCATCATATGATCATAACCTATGATTGGGTTTTGCATGAAGTATATAATGTGATTACATATCATTAACTTTTCTATGAGTCATATTTTACAATTTATTTGGAAAAGGAAATGGTGTTCATATGGAATTAAAATGTTAAGAGTTAATATTTGGTTCTATCTTCCACAATAGTTATCATTTTAGCATACATTACATGAAATATGATAAAATGATTTTTTTTTCATTCATTCTTGTAATGCCTGAAGTGGTGGATATATTTAATCATACATTATAATGCATGAGTGTAACAACCTGAACATTTATGAATATATTTTATTTTAATTAAATATCTTACAAATTTAGAAAACACAAGAAATACTTCTATTTTATTATATTCAATTGGATTTAAATTACCACTAACTATCCTTAACATTTATAATATAGTCGTTGAACAGTGATCACATTACTAGTATAAATATAGGGTTTTATAAATTCCTTTTATTATAGATAAAGGAAGTGATGGCCACAATTAGTAAGATTGTACCCTATTAAGACCATTTATTAGAGATTTTGAGGGAGATATAATTTCTGGGATTTACCATAGACCAATCCCAATATGAGATCCAACAACTTAAGCATGAGTGAAACTGTTTACAAGAGAAGTTCAAGCTCATCGAGATCACATCCCAAACCATGTTCACCGAACGACCCTAAGAAAGACCCACCATCGCACACCTTACTCTTAAAGAATATGATGGTGTAATAAAGGGATATGTTTTAGGACGCTAGAATTATTATTATGTACATTAGTTTTATATATAATAATGAATATACTTTCATTCTATTATTGTTACTTCGTAAACGACTTTCTAAAGCATAAATAGTAATTTTGGTTAATATTTGAATCCAATTGAGGAATATATTTTTATGAATTAATGTATTTGGAAATAAATAATATTTTAATAAAATAATATTTTATTATTTCATTTATTAAATATTAATGATCATATAATTTTTATGAAGTCAAAAGTAAAATTTATTTAGGTTTGAAAAATATTTTTTCTAAACCCGTCAATTTTCAATAAATGTCAGTTTTTATTTTAAAAGTGATAATTCACTTATTTATAAAATTATTTTGATAAAATGAATATTATTTTTGGAATTAGGATATTTAATTATCCAATGGTATTTTCTTTATAATTTTATGAGACACTCGAATTTTTGGGTAAAAATTAAATACCGTATAAATATATAATGTGTTTTATGACATCATAATTACCTAATAGTGATGTAATAAAATACTATAAAAGGTATATTAGGAAAAATATATTTGTTTCCTTCAAAATAATGCAATTTTAGTTTTATTTTATTTATTTTATAAATCCTTGGTGAATCCTCGAAGACTTATAAAATATTTTATGATTTTAAAATAATTTGCTTGAAAGTGTGACTCACCTCTACCTGAGAAAGGGAAATATTTTAATATATTCAGCCCTAATCCTTATTAAATAATGTATAATACTCCCATTTTCTAGAAACAATGATAAAACCCCCTGGGATGGTTTTTGGTTTGGAATATTTTATTGTGTAGTGTCCAAAACTAAAATAATAAATAAATACACCTCAATTCCTATATAACCCCACCCAATATCAAATTTATCTTAACTAATACTATTTTAATCTATATAAACCTATTAAACCTACAACATAGTGTTGGAACCACTTTGTGTATAGGTTTGTATTTGTTTTCAATAGTTGTCAATGGAATATCAAAATGAAAGAGATCAAGAAGTACTCTAATAAAATGGAAGAATGAAATCTCACAATGAAGGAGATCATGAAGTACTCCGATGAAGTAGAGGAGTAGTGATTCAGACGATTGTTGTGCTGATCATAATTTCAAAGAACATGTGTCAAAGGTGATACTTTGTTTACAACAATGAAGAATGTGAGGAGTAATCCATCCAAGGATGATTAAAGTAGGATGGTGTTTTTGGATGAAGACCATGCAATTCCTCCTTATTGCATAAGAACCATGGGCTTTGATGAAGACCATGCAATTCCTCATTATTACATGAGAACAATGGGTTTTGATGAAGACCATGCAATTACTCATGATTGTGTGAGAACCATGCTAGAGACTTCTTGACGGATTGATTCACATGGTTTGCATGAAGTTGATCATGACGGTTGATGAAGAAGACAATGTGCCAATGATTGGAAATCTAAGATGGTCGTGCAAGGATTGGAATTCTGAGATAGCCATGCACATCACATTGTCATAGAAGATGATGATGGTAAATACATGCCTTCAAAGAATACATATCACAATGGAGGAGTTTGTGATAAAAGAAGAAGAGTTGTTGAAGGATACATATCACCAAGAAGAAGTGTTGTTGAGGTGATCGTGCTTGTTGACAAAGCAAACAGACGACATAAAAATTTGTTGAAAAAGGAGATTCCATGGTGGCATGTCGAGTTCGAAGATTGTGGATAATGATCCATGTTTTATTAATGGAACATCGACAAAGGAATGGATGATCTGGAGGCGGACTAAAAGAGAAGATACAAGGTGGCGCCGTTTTCCAGTGTTTGCCAAATTTTTGGGGTCCAAAATTTGGAGGTTGGTGAGCATCTTGAAAAGTGGATTTCCAGGAAGATCATAATTTAATATGGCAAAGGCATGAGTTTCGCGAAGATGGGATGCATGGACTAGATTTCACGAAGATGAGAAGAATGGAGGCGGTGAGTCTTCGCGATTACGTCAAGCTTCGCGATTACGTCAAGCTTCACGAACGGCAGAGGCTGGAGAGCTTCGCGGCGATGAAGGGCTTTGCGAGGGAGCTTCGCGGAGAAGGCGCGAAGGAATGATGACGGTGATTCTTCACGATTATGTCAAGCTTCGCGAACGGCAGAGGCTGAATCGCATCGCGACGAAGAAGGGCTTCGCGAGGGAGCTTCGCGGCGAAGGCGCGGAGGTATGTTGATGGTGATTCTTCACGACTACGTCAAGCTTCGCGAACGGAAAAGTGCCGTGGTGATTCGCGATTTGGAAAGAATTCCGGCGGAATCTTTGGAGCTTCGCGATTTGAGATGACGTGGCGTTGACTTCGCGCGGAAGGGTCGAGGGTCGGTGGAATCGCCTATAAATAGAGGCCGACCCCCTCAAGAGAAGTAGAGAGCTCTCAACAAAAATCCTTTGCTCTCGGTTCGCAAAGGTCACTCGCGAAGGAAGTCTGCTTCGTGAAAGAGGAGCTTCGCGGAGGCTATTCTAGCTCCGCGAAAGTCTTGCACCCCGCGTTGGCTCAGTGAGCATCGCGAAGAGGCAGAAGCTCCGCGATAGCCCAACATTGCGAAGGCTGGAGCATCACGAGAGTGCTTCGCGATTGAGCTTCGCGAAAAGGCAGGGGCTCTGCGAAGACTTGTTTGAGCTTTCCAAAACTGGGAGCCTTGAGAAGTAGGGTACTTTGCGAAGGCCCTTTCAAAGGTTGTTCGCCCTGTGGATAGGGGAAAAGGGGTATTCATCGGTGGATGAAATTTGGACTTCAACAGAGAATCATTTATTGAGCAATCACACAAGTGATTGTAATTCAGGAAAACGAAGACAAGGGGATCTAGTGCATTCAGTCATTGCACTAAAGTAAAAGGTTGAATACAAAAGAGCATCAACTCAAGACTCTGATGCAAGCAAAGTCTCATGCTGAACATGAGACAAAGACTTCAATGCAAATCTATTGAAGAGACCTTCACGTCTATAAACTGAGTGTGACTTCACCAACGGTAGTGAGCCAGGGGGAGTCAACGGGAGTGACCTGAGGGAAGCAGTGAGCTATCCCTGAACCTTTGTAAAGGCAGTGAGCCTGGGACAGAGTGACTGTAGCCGAACAATTGTAATCTACAGCTAGTGAAGCATATTGGATTTAGGTATGACTGACAACCTGTCGGCGTATGCTCCTTGGACGTAGCCCTTAGTGGTGAACCAAGTAAAAATCGCTGTGTCATATCTCTGCATGTGAATGTGTCATTGCTGATCATATCCTTCATACAGGTTTAAGTAGTTCCTACCAACGTGGGAACATGATCCACAACTTTAAGAAGAAAAAGTTGACACCCTGATTCACCCCTCCCCTCTCAGGGTGTCCCGGGGTCCTACAAGTGGTATCAAAGGGAGGTTAATGTATGTTTGATATTCTCTTGTATTTCTATTGAGAAGAGGATTTGAGTTTCTTTCCTAAAGTCAACAATGAAGAGCCGTCTTGATGAATTTGCTGAGCAGACATCTACATCTAGCAAGACTATGAAAAACAGGAAAAAGAAAGAGAAGAAGCAACTAAAGAAGTCCCTCATATCCAAAGAAGATGCAGTGTCTTGTTCTCCATTCCATTCCAAAAATGAAGAAACATCAGGCATGGAAAGTATCGAGAAGGTGACTCAGAATTCTTCCAGAAGAAAGGATGACACCCCCAATTCACACTTTCAAGAAAAACTCAAAACATATCTGCATGATATTCTTGAAGAAAGGGCTGCTATTATTTGTAGCCAATTTCATTCTATGCAGGTTGAGATCACTCGACTTGAAAGGGAAGCAGACAATATGGAAAAGGGGCTGGAAAGAAAAGTTCTGGAAATTATGAAGCTCACCAAACAGGTTAAAGTCTCTGAAGAAAACGAGGCAGTCAATAAGTCTCTAAAAGAAAGGATCCATGCACTTGAAGCTGAGCTGAAGAAGAGAAATGAAGTCAAGAATTTTTGTTTGGAAGAAACTTCCATTAAATCCAGGGAACTTGACTCTTTGTTACAAAACAAAGTTAAGATGCATGAAGATGAGGTTGAAAGGTTTAAGAAGACTTGTGAATAGAAGATGATCACGATTGAAGATCAGAAGATCATCCTCAATATTGTGCGTCAAAAATTGGAAGCTCAGTTGACCAATATTGAGAACACACATATTGAGACTTCAAAAAAGAATGAAATGAGTGATTCTTGCACTCAATGTTCATTAGAGGAGTCTAAAGCTGAAATTCCTCCAACATGTGATAAGAAGATTATGACAACTCTTGATTATCCACATCTAGAATCAGTTACTGCTGGTACTCAATGCTCACTGGAGGATTCTATTGTCAAAAGACCTCCAACATGTGATAACAAGATCATGACTTCACTCTTTGATCTATCACAAGCAACTGAGAAAGTGAAGGTACCATCCAAACCATCTTGCACTCATATTTCTAAATACACTCCTACAATCAGTGCAGGTGGGAGGAAAAGTTCGAAACAAGTATGGATGAGGAAAGGTGAGAAGAAGAAACCTACCACCATGGCTAGGGTGGATGGGAAGAAAAAGGAGGAAGTGGGTTCCTCAAATAGAGCACAAAATATTAAGCAGATGTCCCAACAACTTAATACAGAAGACACAAAGAAGAAAAGATTTGTGGGTCAATGTTGGTGCTGCAAAAGATTTGGGCACTGTGAACTGGATTGTCTTTATAATCCCTTACATGGAAAAGCACAAAGAATTCCTATATCAAAGAGAAGGAAGCCAGAGAAAAAGGAGCAACATTAGCAGGTCCAGAAGAATCTGTTTACTGCAAAAAGATTTGGAATTCTTGATAACATCTGTGATGTATGCAACGGCAGCGGTCACAATGCAGGCACATGTCCATATCAACATGCTTTCACTATTGAAAAGAAAATAAGACCTCTCATGCCGTCAAAGAATGAAGCAGCTACCTTGGGGAGAAATCAGAAGAATGTTGTGAACACACATTTCCCCAAGAATATCTTAAGTAGGGAAGCTGAGAAGACCCAGGATTTTAGATCCCTGAAATTGAAGGGTCATTCATCCAAAAGAAACACTAAGTGGGATGAATCTCGGATGGACCCATGTGGAAGACCTAAACCAGCTGCGAAAGTTCCAAATGACATATTGGTCATCTGGCCAGAAGATTTGAAAATAATAAGGAAACCTGAAGATGAGAAGGCCAAGGCTGGTGACAAAGGAAAAGGAAAACTTTCATATGATGAAGACACAGTGCATGAGAGATTGAAAACAAAGAGAAACACACGTGTCAAAGAAGTTATGTGTGAGAGATGCAAGAAATCTGGTCACATTGCAAAAGGTTGCCTAACCTTAATACCAGAGAAAGAAGCAGTTCCTAAGAGGAGTAAGAATGTATCATTCATGATGGCTACTAAGCAGAACAATTCTCCACACAAAGCAGAAGAGAATGTGAACAGAGCCATGCCACACCGACAGATGTCAGAACATATGTTCAAATGTGCAGGCATAAAGACTGGAGTCAATAGAGGAACTTGGTTGAGAAAAGAACCTCAACCAAGCAAGTCTTCTTGATGAAGAAATAAGGAACCACCTTATTCCCGTAATCATTTGTGTATTGTATTTGTGCTAATAATGCAGGGAATTGAAGGTGAAGCATTCTCTTAGGGGGAGAACCTGAGAAGTAGTGAATGCTGTCAACTCTTGATAGCCAAGATGAAGAAGTTTTCATCCTTAGTAGACTCTTCAATTGATATTCAAAGATTATGATGATGAAGGATCACTCTTGATGAAGATGATGAGGAGTGTTTCCCTTGAGGGGGAGAAGAATGAATAAGCTTCCATAATCACTAATTCAATCAATATCAACTCCAGCTAGACTCAAAAGCAGTTACTCTGTGAATTTCTTGAAGAACATGCCAATGGAGAAGGTAAGTCATTTCTCAATCACTATCCCTTGGTTACTCAAATCAAAGATTATTTTACAAAGGGGGAGTAACTGAATTGATCAGTGACATAAAGAGAATGGAAGTGCCCCAAGGTCACTTATCCTGCCGATTGCACTTGAATGTTTTTGATCTATTTGCTGATGTGAGTGCAGGAGTTTCAGGTTGATTATTCTCTATCATATTTGATCTTCTTCTACCTGGAATTAAAGTGGTAAACCCTTGAAGACAAGATACATGAGTTATCATCTCATGTTGGTATCATTATCTGTGGATAATGGATATCCTTGTTGACTTAATCAGATCCTCTTGTTTTCTACATAGAGCATTGCTCAAGTAGACTTAGAGTGAAATGATTAATAAAACATTGCTTAAGTGTGGATTGATACCCTCCCTACCATGTGCTTTATATTTCTTGTCAATAAGGGGGAGAGAAAGTGAAATGAACATTTGAAAATAAAAGTTGATTGAATAGAAGATTCTCATTTTGACATTGACAAATTCATTTCAGAAGATGTATAAGGTATTGACAACAAAATAAAAAGGGAGATATTGTTGGAACCACTTTGTGTATAGGTTTGTATTTGTTGTCAATAGTTGTCAATGGAATATCACAATGAAAGAGATCAAGAAGTACTCTAATAAAATGGAGGAATGAAAGCTCACAATGAAGGAGATCATGAAGTACTCCGATGAAGTAGAGGAGTAGTGATTCAGACGATTGTTGTGCTGATCGTAAGTTCAAAGAACATGTGTCAAAGGTGATACATTGTTTACAACAATGAAGAATGTGAGGAGAAATCCATCCAAGGATGATTAAAGAAGGATGGTGTTTTTGGATGAAGACCATGCAATTCCTCCTTATTGCATAAGAACCATGGGCTTTGATGAAGACCATGCAATTCCTCATTATTGCATGAGAACAATGGGTTTTGATGAAGACCATGCAATTACTCATGATTGCGTGAGAACCATGCTAGAGACTTCTTGACGGATTAATTCACATGGTTTGCATGAAGTTGATCATGACGGTTGATGAATAAGACAATGTGCCAATGATTGGAAATATAAGATGGTTGTGCAAGGATTGGAATTCTGAGATAGCCATGCACATCACATTGTCATAGAAGATGATGATGGTAAATACATGCCTTCAAAGAATACATATCACAATGGAGGAGTTTGTGATAAAAGAAAAAGAGTTGTTGAAGGATACATATCACCAAGAAGAAGTGTTGTTGAGGTGATCGTTCTTGTTGACAAAGCAAACAGACGACATACAAATTTGTTGACAAAGGAGATTCCATGGTGGCATGTCGAGTTCGAATATTGTGGATAATGATCCATGTTTTATTCATGGAACATCGACAAAGGAATGGATGATCTGGAGGCGGACTAAAAGAGCAGATACAAGGTGGCGCCGTTTTCTAGTGTTTGCCAAATTTTTGGGGTCCAAAATTTGGAGGTTGGTGAGCATCGCGAAAAGTGGATTTCCAGGCAGATCATAATTTAATATGGCAAAGGCATGAGTTTCGCGAAGATGGGATGCATGGACTGGATTTCGCAAAGACCAGAAGAATGGAGGCGGTGAGTCTTCGCGATTACATAAAGCTTCGCGATTACGTCAAGCTTCATGATTACGTCAAGCTTCGTGAACGACAGAGGCTGGAGAGCTTCGCGACGATGAAGGGCTTTGAGAGGGAGCTTCGCGTTGAAGGCGCGAAGGAATGGTGACGGTTATTATTCGCGATTATGTCAAGCTTCGCGAACGGCAGAGGCTGAAGCGCATCATGACGAAGAAGGGCTTTGCGAGGGAGCTTCGCGGCGAAGGCGCGAAGGTATATTGATGGTGATTCTTCACGACTACGTCAAGCTTCACGAATGGAAAAGTGCCGTGGTGCTTTGCGATTTGGACAGAATTCCAGCGGAATCTTTGGAGCTTCGAGATTTGAGATGACGTGGCGTTGACTTCGCGCAGAAGGGTCGAGGGTCGGTGGAATCGCCTATAAATAGAGCCTAACCCCCTCAAGAGAAGCAGAGATCTCTCAACAAAAATCCTTTGCTCTCGGTTTGCAAAGGTCACTCGCGAAGGCAGTCTGCTTCGCGAAAGAGGAGTTTCATGGCGGCTATTCTAGCTCTGCGAAAGTCTTGCGCCCCGCATTGGCTCAGTGAGCTTCGCGAAGAGGCAGGAGCTCCGCGATATCCCAACATTGTGCAGGTTGGAGCATCGCGAGAGTGCTTCGCAATTGAGCTTCGCGAAAAGGCAGGGGCTCTGCGAAGACTTGTTTGAGCTTTCCAAAACTGGGAGCCTTGAGAAGTAGGGTACTTTGCGAAGGCCCTTTAAAAGGTTGTTCTCCCTGTGGACAGGGGAAAAGGGGTATTCATCGATGGATGAAATTTGGACTTCAACAGAGAATCATTTATTGAGAAATCACACAAGTGATTGTAATTCAGGAAAATGAAGACAAGGGGATCTAGTGCATTCAGTCATTGCACTAAAGTAAAAGGTTGAATACAAAAGAGCATCAACTCAGGACTCTGATGCAAGCAAAGTCTCATGCTGAACAGGAGACAAAGACTTCAATGCAAATCTATTGAAGAGACCTTCACGTCTATAAACTGAGTGTGACTTCACCAACGGTAGTGATCCAGGGGGAGTCAACGGGAGTGACCCGAGGGAAGTAGTGAGCTATACCTAAACCTTTGTAAAGGCAGTGAGCCTGGGACAGAGTGACTGTGCTCGAAAAATTGTAATCTACAGCTAGTGAAGCATAGTGGATTCAGGTACAACCGACAACCTGTCGGCGTATGCTCCTTGGACGTAGCCCTTAGTGGTGAACCAAGTAAAAATCGTTGTGTCATCTCTCTGCATGTGAATGTATCATTGATGATCATATCCTTCATACAGGTTTAAGTAGTTCCTACCAACGTGGGAATAAGATCCACAACTTTAAGAATAAAAAGTTGACACCCTGATTCACCCCTCCCCTCTCAGGGTGTCCCGGGGTCCTACAAGTGGTATCAAAAGGAGGTTAATGTATGTTGGATATTCTCTTGTAATTCTATTGAGAAGAGGATTTGAGTTTCTTTCCTAAAGTCAACAATGAAGAGAAGTCTTGATGAAGTTTCTGAGTATACATCTACATCTAGGAAGACTATGAAAAACAGGAAAAAGAAAGAGAAGAAGCAGCTAAAGAAGTCACTCATATCCAAAGAAGATGCAGAGTCTTGTTCTCCATGCCATTCCAAAAATGAAGAAACATCAGGCATGAAAAGTATCGAGTAGGTGACTCATAATTCTTCCAGAAGAAAGGATGACACCCCCAATTCAAACTTTCAAGAAAAACTCAAAACATATCTGCATGATATTCCTGAAGAAAGGGCTGCTATTATTTGTAGCCTATTTCATTCTATGCAGGTTGAGATCACTCTACTTGAAAGGGAAGCATAAAATATGGAAAAGGTGCTGGAAAGAAATGTTCTGGAAAGTATGAAGCTCACCAAACAGGTTAAAGTCTCTGTAGAAAACGAGGCAGTCAATAAGACTCTAAAAGAAAGGATCCATGCACTTGAAGGTGAGCTGAAGAAGAGCAACGAAGTCAAGAATTTTTGTTTGGAAGAAACTTCCATTAAATCCAGGGAACTTGAATCTTTGTTACAAAACAAAGTTAAGATGCATGAAGATAAGGTTGAAAGGTTGAAGAAGACTTGTGAAGAGAAGATGACCACGATTGAAGATCAGAAGATCATCCTCAATATTGTGGGTCAAAAATTGGAAGCTCAGTTGACCAAGATTGAGAACACACATATTGAGACTTCACAAAAGAATGAAATGAGTGATGCTTGCACTCAATGTTCATTGTAGGAGTCTAAAGATGAAATGCATCCAACATGTGATAAGAAGATTATGAAAACTCTTGATTATCCACATCAAGAATCAGTTGCTGCTGGCACTCAATGCTCACTGGAGGATTCTATTGTCAAAAGACCTCCAACATGTGATAAGAAGATCATGACTTCACTCTTTGATCTATCACAAGCAACTGAGAAAGTGAAGGTACCATCCAAACCATCTTGCGCTCATATTTCTAAATACACTCCTACAATCAGTGCAGGTGGGAAGAAAAGTTATAAACAAGTATGGATGAGGAAAGGTGAGAAGAAGAAACCTACCACCATGTCTAGGGTGGATGGGAAGAAAAAGGAGGAAGTGGGTTCCTCAAATAGAGCACAAAAGATTAAGAAGATGGCCCAAAAACTTAATACAGAAGACACACAGAAGAAAAGATTTGTGGGTCAATGTTGGTGCTGCAACAGATTTGGGCACTGTGCACTGGATTGTCTTTATAATCCCTTACATGGAAAAGCACAGAGAATGCCTATATCAAAGAGAAGGAAGAAAGAGAAAAAGGAGAAACATCAGCAGGTCCAGAAGCATCTGTTTACTGCAAACATATTTAGAATTCTTGATAACATCTGTGATTTATGCAACGACAGCGGTCACAATGCAGGTGCATGTCCATATCAACATGCTTTCACTGTTGAAAAGAAAAGAAGACCTCTGATGCCATCAAAGAATGAAGCAGCTACCTTGGGGAGAAATCATAAGAATGTTGTGAACACACATTTCCCCAAGAAGATCTCAAGTAGGGAAGATGAGAAGACCCAGGATTTTAGATCCATGAAATTGAAGGGTCATTCATCCAAAAGAAACACTAAGTGGGATGAATCTCGGATGGACCCATGTGGAAGACCTAAACCAGCTGCAAAAGTTCCAAATGAAATATTGGTCATCTGGCCAGAATATTTGAAAAGAATAAGGAAACTTGAAGATGAGAAGGCCAAGGATGGTGACAAAGGAAAAGGAAAACTTTCACATGATGAAGACACAGTGCAGGAGAGATTGAAAACCAAGAGAAACACACGTGTCAAAGAAGTTCTGTGTGAGAGATGCAAGAAATATGGTCACATTGCAAAAGGTTGCCTAACCTTAATACCAGAGCAAGAAGAAGTTCTTAAGAGGAGTAAGAATGTATCATTCATGATGGCTGCTAAGCAGAACAATTCTCCACACAAAGCAGAAGAGAATGTGAACAGAGCCATACCACACCAAAAGATGTCAGAACATATGTTCAAATGTGCAGGCATGAAGACTGGAGTGAACATAGGAACTTGGTTGAGAAAAGAACCTCAACCAAGCAAGTCTTCTTGATGAAGCAAGAAGGAACTGCCTTATTCCCGTAATCATTTGTGTATTGTATTTGTGCTAATAATGAAGGGAATTGAAGGTGAAGCATGCTCTCAGGGGGAGAACCTGAGAAGTAGTGAATGCTGTCAACTCTTGATAGCCAAGCTGAAGAAGTTTCCATCCTTAGTAGATTATTCAATTGATATTCAAATATTATGATGATGAAGGATCACTCTTGATGAAGATGACGAGGAGTGCTTCCCTTGAGGGGGAGAAGAATGAAGAAGCTTCCATAACCACTGTTTCAATCAATATCAACTCCAGCTGGACTCAAAAGCAGTCACTCTGTGAATTTCTTGAAGAACACGCCAATGGAGAAGGTATGTCATTTCTCAATCACTATCCCTTGGTTACTCAGATCAAAGATTATTTTACAAAGGGGGAGTAACTGAATTGACCAGTGACATAAAGAGAATGGAAGTGCCCCAAGGTCACTTATCCTGCCGATTGCACTTGAATGTTTTTGATCTATTTACTGATGTGAGTGCAGGAGTTTCAGGTTGATTATTCTCTATCATAGTTTATCTTCTTCTACCTGGAATTAAAGTGGTAAACCCTTGAAGACAAGATACATGAGTTATCATCTCATGTTGGTATCATGATATGTGGATAATGGATAGCCTTGTTGACTTAATAAAATCCTCTTTTTTTTTACATCGAGCATTTCTCAAGTAGATTTAGAGTGAAATGATTAATGAAACATTTCTTAAGTGTGGATTGATACCCTCCCTACCATGTGCTTTTAATTTCTTGTCAATAAGGGGGAGAGAAAGTGAAATGAACGTTTGAAAATAAATGTTGATTGAATAGAATATTCTCATTTTGACATTGACAAATTCATTTCAGAAGATGTATAAGGTATTGACAACAAAATACAAAGGGGGAGATTGTTGGAACCACTTTGTGTATAGGTTTGTATTTGTTGTCAATAGTTGTCAATGGAATATCAAAATGAAAGAGATCAAGAAGTACTCCAATAAAATGGAGGAATGAAATCTCACAATGGAGGAGATCATGAAGTACTCCGATGAAGTAGAGGAGTAGTGATTCAGACGATTGTTGTGCTGATCTTAAGTTCAAAGAACATGTGTCAAAGGTGATACAATGTTTACAACAATGAAGAATGTGAGGAGTAATCCATCCAAGGATGATTAAAGAAGGATGGTGTTTTTGGATGAAGACCATGCAATTCACCCTTATTGCATAAGAACCATGGGCTTTGATGAAGACCAGACAATTCCTCATTATTGCATGAGAACAATGGGTTTTGATGAAGACCATGAAATTACTCATGATTGCGTGAGAACCATGCTAGAGACTTCTTGACCGATTGATTCACATGGTTTGCATGAAGTTGATCATGACGGTTGATGAAGAAGACAATGTGCCAATGATTGGAAATCTAAGATGGTCGTGCAAGGATTGGAATTTTGAGATAGCCATGCACATCACATTGTCATAGAAGATGATGATGGTAAATATATGCCTTCAAAGAATACATATCACAATGGATGAGTTTGTGATAAAAGCAGAAGAGTTGTTAAAGGATACATATCACCAAGAAGAAGTGTTGTTGAGGTGATCATGCTTGTAGACAAAGAAAACAGACGACATAAAAATTTATTGACAAAGGAGATTCCATGGTTGCATATTGAGTTCGAAGATTGTGGATAATGATCCATGTTTTATTCATGGAACATCGACAAAGGAATGGATGATCTGGAGGCGGACTAAAAGAGCAGATACAAGGTGGCTCCGTTTTCCAGTGTTTGCCAAATTTTTGGGGTCCAAAATTTGGAAGTTGGTGAGCATCGCGAAAAGTGGATTTCCAGGAAGATCATAATTTAATATGGAAAAGGCATGAGTTTTGCGAAGATGGGATGCATGGACTGGATTTCGCGAAGACCAGAATAATGGAGGCGGTGAGTCTTTGCGATTACGTCAAGCTTCGCGATTACGTCAAGCTTCGTGATTACGTCAAGCTTCGCGAATGGCAGAGGCTGGAGAGCTTCGCGACGATGAAGGGATTTGCGAGGGAGCATCGCGGCGAAGGCGCGAAGGAATGATGACGGTGATTCTTCACGATTATTTTAAGCTTCGCGAACGGCAGAGGCTGAAGAGCATCACGGCGGAGAAGGGATTCATGGGGGAGCTTTGCGGTGAAGGCGCGAAGGTATGTTGACGGTGATTCTTCGCGACTACGTCAAGCTTCGCCAATGGCAAAGTACCGTGGTGCTTCACGATTTGGACAGAATTCCGGCGGAATCTTTAGAGCTTCACGATTTGAGATGACATAGCATTGACTTCCCGTAGAAGGGTTGAGGGTCGGTGGAATCGCCTATAAATAGAGGCCGACCCCCTTAAGAGAAGTAGAGAGCTCTTAACGAAAATCCTTTGCTCTCGGTTCGCAAAGGTCACTCGCGAAGGCAGTTTGCTTCGCGAAAGAGGAGCTTCGCGGCGGCTATTCTAGCTCCGCGAAAGTCTTGTGCCCCACGTTGGCTCAGTGAGCTTCGCGAAGAGGCAGGAGCTCCGCGATAGCCCAACATTGCGAAGGCTGGAGCATCACGAGAGTTCTTCACGATTGAGCTTCGTGAAAAGGCAGGGGATCTACGAAGACTTTTTTGAGCTTTCCAAAACTGGGAGCCTTGCGAAGTAGGGTACTTTGCGAAGGCCCTTTCAAAGGTTGTTCGCCCTGTGGACAGGGGAAAAGGGGTATTCATCCTTGGATGAAATTTGGACTTCAACAGAGAATCATTTATTGAGAAATCACACAAGTGATTGTAATTCAGGAAAACGAAGACAAGGGGATCTAGTGAATTCAGTCATTGCACTAAAGTAAAAGGTTTAATACAAAAGAGCATCAACTCAGGACTCTGATGCAAGCAAAGTCTCATGCTGAACAGGAGACAAAGACTTCAATGCCAATCTATTGAAGCGACCTTCACGTCTATAAACTGAGTGTGACTTTACCAACGGTAGTGAGCCAGGGGGAGTCAACGGGAGTGACCCGAGGGAAGCAGTGAGCTATCCCTGAACCTTTGTAAAGGCAGTGAGCCTGGGACAGAGTGACTGTGCCGGAACAATTGTAATCTACAGCTAGTGAAGCATAGTGGATTCAGGTACGACCGACAACCTGTCGGTGTATGCTCCTTGGACGTTGCCCTTAGTGGTGAACCAAGTAAAAATCATTGTGTCATATCTCTTCATGTAAATGTATCATTGCTGATCATATCCTTCATACAGGTTTAAGTAGTTCCTACCAACGTGGGAACAAGATCCACAACTTTAAGAAGAAAAAGTTGACACCCTGATTCACCCCTCCCCTCTCAGGGTGTCCCGGGGTCCTACACATAGAGTCCTACCAAGGCTCCCAAAATCTCATAAGAATCCTCTCCCAAGACTTTGGAGTCACACATCCAATTTAGGGATCTCCTCCTCTCCTTTTTCTTCAGGCACCTCTTTTATATCATGCCTTTTAATTTACATTTTATTTATTTGGGATATGTAATTCCATACCTATTTACTTTAAATTTTATGTATATATTATTGGATATTACCTTCACTCCCATTAATCCCACCTATGATTTTTTAAGCCCGCCCGTTACTGTGTTGAAATTTCTCAAGGGTTTCTTTATTTTTCATTTTTATCCAAGTTTCCTTATATAGTTACACCCTTTTATTTTACATGAAAAATCATGTGTTATGTTTTCTGACCTCCAAAATACATCCATTGTTATTTTTTAATGATTATATACCCCTTTCTCTCTCATTAATTCGTCTTTTGTACACCCGTTTCCATACCAATATTCCGTAAGGGATTTCTCTTTTATCATTACCATTCAAGAATTTCTTTTATATTAGGAATCTAAATTCCATTTAATATGTTATTATATTATGTTACATGGTCCTATTACAAAAAATTTCATGTATAAATTATTATATATCCATTTCTCTCTCATCATCCCATTTTACGAATTTCTATTTGATGTCGTTATGCTGCCAAAATTGCACCACAATTTCTCATTCAAAAATCAATGTGTAGTGAATACAATTACCATTTCTATATCATTGGTATTAAACTTTATGCTCATGTACTTATACATTTGGGACTTAAATTTATGTATTCCATATTCATTGTTTGTGGAATCAATTATGATGTTTAATGAATCCATGTTGTATGATCTATGGGGCACACTTATACATGAAAATGAAATTATTATGAAGGGTGTGCCATGATAGTGCTCCAATGTATTGGGTAATGTTTAGTATCATGATACTCTATGTGGATTGAGGGTTTAATAATTCTAATTCACATGAAATTAGGTTTTAATCATGCATATTCATGTGCAATTAGTATTTATTCATGCTAATCCATGTGCAATGAGCCTTGAATCAAGCTAATATCATGTTTTATGTTGTTGCCACATTTCCATGTTATGAATATCATATTATATCATGCATTTATTTTCATGTTTATTTTGAGATCCATTGATATTCCTATTGACTAACATGTATTTTCTTCCTCATTTTATGCCATGTTTATTCCCTTATTAGGCTTTATAGCTCACTCTTTTCATATGTATGTCCTCAGGTTTCCCATGCAATTCTAGGTACGAAAGAATGATCATGTAAAAGAAGTTCTTAATAAAGATGTATATTTCATGTTTTAAGTTGTTATGTAATGTTCATAATCCTAAAATTCACAAGACCTATAGATATTAGGAGTTTTATTATGTGAAATTTTATGTAATAAATCATGTTTAAGTATGAAATGAACAACGAGGTCATTATAGTTGGTATCAGATGATAGGTTTAGTTATTTTTGGTATTAGGATTAGAAAACTCTAATAAAATACATATGGATAAGACTAAGTATAAAAAAATAATCCCACAATTTTGGTGAGAATAGAGTAAGTGTCTTATCAATAAAATGCATCCCTATCTAGAAATGAACAAGTAGATGTGGCTCTGGCATAGATATATCTAGTGGTAAAACCCAAAAACACTGATTTGAGCTAGACTTGAATGAGAACTGGTGCACGACAATAGGTCATGCTGCACTCATTATTATACACTCTCTATGGATATGCTTCAGTAAATTCATAAGATTAGTACAAACCATTATTAAGGGAACAAAAAATTTCACCTAAGAATATATGTTAGGAATTAGATCACAGACAACTTAGATCGAAGCATAGAAATTCCTAAGTTAAGGATGTAAATGTAAATTACAAGTTATCACTTTTTTCATTGGATTCATATTTATGTGTTTAATAGTTTAAATAAATATCACTACTTATTCTTTTTATTATATACAATGGCTAGTAATAGGATGAATCAGGTTAACAATTGATGAGAAGGGAAATATGATGACTGCCTCATTGAGATTTCCTTTTAAATGAGAGCTCAAGTAAGACATATAATTATTTATTGAAACCAACTATCAAAAATCATGATTAAAAAATGTTGCCTCATTGAATGCCCAATAAAATCAAAGAAGAGGAATACTACATCTCATATAATTCCATCTGATAAATTTGACAATGGATAGAAGTCCCAATTTCCTTCGTGTAGCATTTTTTGAAAGAGGCACCAAGGAAAATGTCACAGAGGGACTAGGAGATGTTTTATGTATGGAAAGAAAGGGAACAATGTATCCAATTTCCTTGAAAAAATGGGTAATGTGATTAATTGAAACAAAGTTCCATCTAAGGAATCATACTCACTTCTATGTCAAAAATTTAGAGAAGTTGAGCATCACCCAAGACAATACTCTATTGTAAGGGATGAGAAGCATGATGATCATCAACAATATCTATGATCAAGGGAGGATGTAAATTCCTATGATAATATGGATAATGATGAATGAATTACATGTAACCACTACTTCAAATTAGTGTATATCGTAATGTATTTTAATTCATGTCCTATTAGTATGTATTTTATGTTTTCTAATAACATTTAGTCACCACCTAAAATGATATTAAATTATTATGGAAAACTTCTATCTGTATTGTATCACATGTTGAAGTTTGTGGGAATTTTCTTTTGGAAAATATTATAAGTATCCATTTGGTGTAATTTGAGGAAAAATGACAAAGTCATTGCCTTATCCTCAAGGAAGTGAAAAATTCATGAGAAAAACTATCTCACACATGATCTGGACTTTGCAGTTGTGATATTTGCATTTAAAATATAGCGGAATTTTCCATTTGGGGAGAAGTGTAAAATATATATGGATTAAAAAATTATCGAATATATATATTCAAATGGAAAGTGATTAATTTTCACTAATGAAGATAGTTAAATCTCATCAAGTATTATGACTGCTCAATCCATTAACACCCTTGGAAAGTGAACAAGGTGGAAGATGCTCTAAGTAGAATATACGTATCAATTCTATCATTGATGATAATTTAAAATGATCCAATCTTCTTAGATTTTATGAATATGGAAATGGGAATCATAAATAAGGGTACATCATCAATCCTTTCACAAATCATTTCTCAACCACCTCTTTTGGGAAGGTTAAAGGATACTCAAAAAGATGATGTGGGAATTCAGAAGAAAGTTGAAACTATCAGAAAAGTTAAATCCTTGGAGTTCAATGTTAATGAAGAAGTAATTTTTATATTTGAGTCAAGAATATGTTTTCTATAAAATTTAGATTTAAATAAATAACTTTTGGATGATGCACATAGTTCAAATTTCTCCATTCACCCATCAAACATGAAAATGCATCGATATCTATGGGAGGATGATAAGTGGGATATTATGAAGAAGGATATTGATAAATATATATCAATGATTATGGTTTGTTAGTAATTTAAGGTTGAGAGGGAGAAGTGTAAGGGGATTCCATACCAACATTGAAATTGGAAAACATCACCACACACTTTGTCACGAGACTTCCAAAGGCATCCAAGGGAAACAATGCTATATGGGGTGCTGTGAATCATCTTATAAAGACTGCACACTTTATTTCAATTCGAGTGGATTTCTCATTGGATCAAATCGCACAGATATACATTAGAGAAGTGGTAAGGCTGCATGGAGTACCATTGTCAATTGTGTCTGATTGAGATCCAGAATTCATCTTTATGTTTTGAAAGATTCTCCAATACACTATGAACACAAAGTTTAACTTCAGCACGACCTATCACCCTCAAACTGAGGTCCACTCTGAGAGGACTATCTAGAAACTTGAGGAAATGTTGAGAACTTTTTCAATGGACTTTAAAGGTGGAGGGGACCAACATCTTCCTTTGGTGGAGTTCTCTTAGAACAATAGTTTCCACTCAAGCAACCAAATAGATCCTTATGAAGCTATTTATGGGAATAGGTGCATTGTAACAACCCGAAATTTTAAATAAATCTTGTTTCCTAATTTTATGCGTTATTTTATTTTATTTTTATACTCAACAAAAATGTTTCATTTGATAACATGAGTATAATTAAAATGAGACTGTTGGGTTTTGATTGTTATTTGACCATTGGTCAATATGACCACTGGAAACTAAACGTTTTGACTATTGTCTCTAAATACAAGAAATCTTGGTTAATTAATATAGAAAGAAGATTCGATGGCCTCACCCAGTAGTCTTGGACCGATCGAAGCCCATATAACAGAACTTGGGAAGGAGGTAGCACCACTGGGCTTTGCTCTGGACCAAACCCAAGTTGAACTTCATCGTGTGAAGCTAGAACGGGATCGCCTTCGCGAGAAGTTCAAACTGATAGAAATTACTACTCGTGCGATGTTGGTCGAGCCTCCCTCAGATTCTCTCACCTTAGCACACCTTACACTTAGGTCCTATGCTGGTGTAATAAGGGGCTATGTAAGGAGACCGTAACAGCCTTGTGTAATCCTTTGTTTTAAATAAAAATTGGGATTTCTTCTTATGAAGAAGTTTATGAATTTTCAAATGACCGGATAAATATAATATGCATATTTTTGATGAATTTTAGAAAAATGATATTTTAAAAATCGTTGTGTAAACCTTAAATAATTAAAAATGTGTAATGATTTTCGAAAAATGATCTTCTACAATTATGTTCAGTACGAAATTTAGAGACTAATAAGATCAACTTAATTTTTGATGAATAGTAAATTATGAATAGTGATTTTATGATTAGGATTAGTAATGTGCCCAAATGGATTAGTAATCTCACTTAAAGAAAGTATTAATATAATCTAGGCACCTTGATTAAGTAATGTGATTCAATAAAATGGTTAAATAACGGTTTCATAAATTATTATTCAAGTATTAGTTTTTTCGGTTGAATAGTGTTTTTTAATTAAAAATTAAATTAAAAATATTTAGAAAATTATTTTTATAAAATGGATTTCATTTTTGAACTCAGAGCACCGATATTATGTTACGGTAATTTTTGGGGTTTTTTCTGAAAAAATGAATTTTCGGTGAATAGTGTATTTATTTAAAAATAAATTTAAAAATATTTAGAAAATTATTTTTATAAAATGGAGTTAATTTTTGAAATCAGAGCATTGATATTTGGTTAGTGTGAAATTTTGGGATTTTTCTGAGAAAGTTGAATTTTCAGTGAATAGTAAAAATGCAGTTTTAGGGTTTCGGTATGTTTAATGACATCATAGCTGTGTCATGATGATGTCATGAGATATTTTAAGGGTTGGATGGCCAAGGGTGATGAATTATTGTTTTGTGGGCCCCATGTGGCCTAACTCCATGGTAAATGCCAAGGGAGAGCACATGGGTTTGAGAAAAGCACATGTGAGGTGTCCTTTGGCCATTAATGCCTTGTCCCATCACTTTCCCTATAAATAGCAAGCCCTCATCTCATCCATTCGACTCCCCACTCTTCCCCAACAAATTTCTGATCTCATTACCTCCCAAGGAGTCCTCCCAAGGCGCCCCCAAGCCCTCAAGGTCCAAACCTTTGAGTTTCAAGAGTCACGTTTTAAGGTAAGGGATCCGACCTCTCTCTTTCATTTCAAGTAATCTCTTTGATGTCATTCCTTTTATGCTCCATGTTCTTATGTTGAAGGATGTTCTTTTATACTCCTCTTACTGCCCTTTTCATGTTAATATAATGAGAGATCCCCTCTTACTCTCATTATTTCATTTTGTGATGTTTTAAGTGGCGCCGTTAGGCTGCCGAAATTTTTGTAACGGATTCTTTCTCCCTTCTCATTTTTCAAGATCTATTTTCATGTAAAGTATTTCAAGTTCCTTTTTATTATGTTGGGGTATGATCTCTAAATTTATCATACTGATCTTTTATGATCATATGATGAGATACCCCATTTGATCTCTTCAATTCAGTATTTTGAAGTTTTAAGTGGCGCCGTTAGGCTGCCGAATTTTTAAGTGGTTCTTCACCCTTCTCGTTTTGAAGTTCTACTTTCATGTCAATTCTTTCAAGTTCCTTTTTTTTATGTTGGGGTATGATCTCTATATCTATCATACTGGACTCTTATGTTCATATGATGAGATAACCCATTTGATCTCTTCAATTCAGTATTTTGAAGTTTTAAGTGGCGCCGTTAGGTTGCCGAATTTTTAAGTGGTTCTTCACCCTTCTCGTTTTGAAGTTCTACTTTCATGTCAATTATTTTAAGTTAATTCTTGTTATGTTGGGGAATTATCTCTATATCTATCATACTGAACTCTTATTTTCACACGATGAGAGACCCTATTTGATCTTTTCAAATCATTTTTGTTGAAGTTTAAGTAACGCCGTTAGGCTGCCGAACTTTCATAAGAGAAATCTAATTTTTGTCTTCCGTCCATGTTTTTCATTTCAAATGGTATTTCCTTGAAATTTCATTACCATGATCATGTATCCTTCTTATTCTGTCCATCTACTATTTTATGGGTCATTTATGAATGTTTGACCCATTTTACCTCTCTTTTTAATGTCTTCTAAAACCTCGTAACATAGCCGTTATGCTGCAGAATTTCCGTCTCAAAATGTCTCTTTTTTTTTCTAAAGTTCATTTATATTATTAAGTGAATACTCAAATCTCTTTCTTCTAAAGGGGTATTCACATATATACCAAAATGTTCTATTTTAAATTCTGGGATTTACATACATGATACCCACCATCCTTTTTTGTGGGTTTTAAAGTGATGTAAAGATCATGTCTTTAAAGCAGTTTTTAAAACGTTATGATTATGAAATGAAACCCATTTATTTTATGCTATATGGGTTATTTATGAAATTTTTGATGATGATATATGTGGATCACATGATAATAAAGTCAAATTTAAGGGTGCGCCCTGATAGCGCTCCAATGCATTGGGTAATGATGTAACCACTAGAGATTACAATTTTCATGATTCCTTGGTGAATAACCTTGGTAATTTTCAAATGACACCTTGGGGATGGACCTTGGTAATATGTTCATGATTGTCTATGTTAAATGATGTAGCCACATCTTCAAGTTATGAAAATGTTATTTTTATTATGATATTCCACATGATTTTTTGTTATCATGCCTTAAAGTTCTTGTTCATGACATAGTTGATGTATCTCAAGTTCACATGTTAAATGTTTCCCTTGTTTCCCTTACTGGGCCTTCTTCTAACCCTTTCTTTTGATGTATGCTCCCAGGTTATGTGATGCAGTAATGAACCTAGGATGAACATGAGGAGAATCCATTCAAGTGTTTTAGAAGAATGTTTTATGTTTTCATGTTTTAAGTTCCTGGTTTCCAAGACACTAAACCTTAAAGATCCTCAGTTTTGTATAATGTAATGAAAGTTTATGTGATAAAAAGGCGGGATTCTATATTCATAACACTGACATGTTTAGATGAAGTTGGGGAAAAGACTTCTAGGTCCTAAAATTGTTGAAGAAATGGTGGGGAAGCTTAAGACATCCAACAACACGTCAAAGCTACTTAGATTCGACAAAAGAGTTATGTTGAAAATCATTGATGAGACCTAGAGTTTGATATTGGAGACATGGTATTCCTCAACATATCTCTATGGAATATAGTTATGGGATTTGGGAAGAAATAAAAGCTTAGTCCAAGGTATATCATCTATTTTGGGATCCTTGATCGCATCAGAGCAGTGTTTTGTCGACCAACACTCCCATCAAACTGGTCTCAAGTACATGATATATTCTATGTATCACACTTAAGGAATTACATATCAGAACCATCACATGTACTCAATACAGAGGTGATATCATTATAGAATGACCTCTTTTATAAGGATATGTTGGTGAAGAACTTAGATCATATAGAATTATTTTTCTAAAATAAGATGATTCCCCTTGTCAAGCTGTAGTGGCAAAACCACAAGTTTAAAGAAGAAATGCAGGAACTGTAGGAAGTAATGAAGTAGAGTTTCCCTCATCTTTTTAATGTGTGAAAATGAAATTTTGAGGGAAATTTTTCATAATTGTGGAAGGTTGTAATGACCTGAACATTTAGGAATAAAATTCTCTTTCTTTTAATTAAATCACTTATGGATATAGAAAACACATGAAATCCTTTTGTTTTATTATATACAATTGGATTTAAATGAATCATAATTATCATTTCCATTGATAATGTATTCATTGAAATGTTATCACATGACTAGTATAAATATAGGGTTTTATAAAATCCTTTTAGAATAGAGAAAGAAATTGATGACCTCCACTAGTAGGATTATACCCTATGCAACCCATTTATCAAAGCTTCTGAGGGATATAGAATTTTTTTTTATTTCCCTATACTAATACAAAGTCAAGATCCAACAAATTAATCATTTTAAAAAACATTTATAGGATATTTTCAAGCTCATCAAGATCACAACCCAAACTATGTTCACTGAAAGACCCCAAGAAAGCCCCACCATCACATATCTTACTCTTAGAGCGTATGGTGGTGTAATAAAGTGATATTTATCGAGTCCCTAGAAATTATTATAATGCAAATTATTTTTTATATAATAATTAATATAATTTAATTCTATTATTGTTACATTGTAAATGATTTTCTAAAGAAAAAATAGTTTTTTGGTTAATATTTGAATTTAATTAAGGAATATATTTTGATGAATTAATGTATTTTTGAAATAAATAATATTTTAATAAATTATTGTTATTTAATTTCAATTATTAAATATTAATAATCATATAATTTCTATGAAGTCAAAAGTATCTTTTATTAAGGTTTGAAAACTATTTTTCCCAAAACCCATCAATTATCAATAAATGTCAATTTTTATTTTAAAATTGATAATTCACATATTTATAAAATTATTTAGATAAAATTAATATTATTTTTGGAATCAAGATGCCAAATTATCCAATGATTAATTTTTCATAATTTTCTGAGACAGTATAATATTTTGGTAAAACTTTAATACCGTATAAATATATAATCTATTTTATGACATCATAATGACCCAATAATGATGTAATAAAATAAAAAAAAGTTATATTTAGATAAATATATTATTTTGTTTAAAATAATTTAATTTTAGGTTTATTTTATTAATTTTATAAAGCTTTAATGAATCCTTCAAAACATGTAAAATATTTTTAAGATTTTAAAATCATTTTCTTGAAAGTGGGACTCACCTCCATGTTAGAAAAAGAAATATTTTAACATATTCATCCATTAGAATTATAAAATAATGTATTCCACTCCCCTTTTCCATAAACCATTGGAAAAAAACCATGGTATGGTTTGTGGTTTTGAATATTTTATTATGTAGTGTCCAAAGCTCAAATAATAAATAATTCCCCCAACTTTCCTATATAAAAACTCCCAATATCCCATTTATCTTCACTAAATATCTTTTAAGCTATAAAAAAACTCTAAAACCTACTCCATATAGTCCTCCAAAGTCTTCCCTAAGCTCCCATGAATCCTCTCTAATACTTTGGAGTCACATTTCCAAGTAATAGATCCCCCTCTCTCATTTTTCTTCAAGCACCTCTTTTATTTTATGCCTTTTAATTTCCATTTTCTTGATTTAGGATATGTTATTTCATACCTCATTACTTTAAATTTGATTTATATGTTATGGTATCTACAATTCAATCCCACTACTCTCTCTTATGTTCCTTTAAGCCCACCTGTTACTATGTCGATATTCAGAAAGGGTTCCTTCCTTTCTCATTTTTATCCAAGTTTCCTTATATTGTTAAACAATTTAATTTTCAATTAAAAATGATGGGGTCTGTTTTCTGAACATCCCCATACTTTCCTTTTTATTTTTAATGAGGGTAAACCCCTTTATCTCTCATTAATTTCTCGTGTGTACACCCGTTACCAAGCCAAAATTCTGTAAGGGGTTTCTCTCTTCTCATTCCCACTCAAGAATTTATTTTATATTATATATCTAAATTACATTTAATATGTTGGGATATTATTTAATATGGTCCCCATACTCTCTATTTCATGTATAAATGATTATATAGCCCTTTCTATCTCATCAACCCATTTTACGAATTTATATTTTACGTTGTAATGCTGCCAAAATTGCACCATGATTTTCCATGACAAAATAATTATGTAGTGAATTCCATACCCATTTATCTATCAATGGTTTTCAACATTATTCTTATTTACTTTGATTCAGTAATTAGATGTATTTATTACACATTAATTTTTGGTGGAATAAATTATAATTTTTAATGAATCAATGTTTTATGATCTATGTGGCACACTTATACAAGAAAATGATTTGATTATGAAGGGTTCACCCTGATAGTGCTCCAATGAATTGGGTATGTTAAGAATCATGATACACTATGTGAAATGAGGGAATAATCATGATAATTCATGTGAAATTAGGGTTTACTCAGGCTAATTCATCTGCAATGATGGTTTACTCATGCTAATCCATGTGTAATGATCCTTGGATCATGCTAATTTCATGGTGTATGTTGTTGACACATTTCTATGATATGAATATCATGTTATATAATGAATTTATGTTAATTTTTCTTTTTATCTACATTGATATACCTATTGACTAAAATGTATTATCTTCCTCATATTATGCCATGCTATTTCTTTATTGGGCTTTCTAACTCACCCTTTTCTTATATATGTCCTCAGGTTATCCCATGAAATGCTAAGTATAAAGGAATGATAATGTAAAATAAGTTTTCAATAAAGTTGTGTATTTTATTTTTTATGTTTTTATGTAGTGTTATTAATACCCAAATACACTAGACCTCTTTATATTCTAATATGTATTAAGTGAATGTTTATAAAATAAATCATATTTAAATATGAAATAAAGAGCAGGGTCATTATAATGAGTAAATGATTAAACTGTCAACAAGAATCCTATATATATATATATATATAAAGTCACTTCCATATGATTATATTAGTGGTGTGATGTTTTCTTTATGACCCAATAATACTCTCTATACTTGTAACTATTTTTATTCCTCCTTTATGGTGTAATATCCAAGAACACTATTGAGGAATAAGGGATCCTATTTTGCACATAAAAATGTTTTATTAGATTATGTGGATACCTTCATAGGTGAGAGGATTTATTCTTCCACAACATGATTATCATAAAACACATTTTTTGTCTTTAAATATGATGTAGTGGACCATCTATTAATGGTATACATTTTTATATTGGTTTTTTATTTTTTTATTATGATATATTTCATATTTATAATTCATGGATATTTTGGAAAAGGATTTTATTTCTTCCATGAGTTATTTTAAGTGTTAAAAAATCCCTTTTAATCCAAAAAAAATATTTTTGTTTGGTAGATTATTCTAATACTAAGACTTTATTCTCTAAAATATTCCATAAAAGAAGATGGGAACTATTTCAATTTATATTTAAACTTGGACAAAACACTTTTATCCAAGAAAATAATATATCATCTTTGTCTATTTTTTAAAATATATTATAGAATATGATGAATAATAATCAATGTATATCAAAATATTATCCCATTAATATTGAAAAAAACTATTTATTTACAAATATTTAGATATTATTATAAATATGAATCCTTTTATACAATCCATCCATTTGAGTATTAAATTAATCATTTTAATTCAATTACTTTATGTATCAAATCTTAATTCATTATTTCTATAAAAAATCCATGATATATCCTTCAACATTTCTTTACTCTTGAACATGCATATATATATATATATATATTAAAAATAATTATTTATTTTATAATTAATATCATTGATACTCCAAAATATATAATATATGAATTATATATTGTTAATACCAAATTCAAACTCTCCTTGTAGTTTCTTGAACCCCATTAGGAATTTTTTTATAGTTTCTCCTCCAATTTCCATGTTTACCACAATGTAATTAGTTCCTCTCCTTCCATTCCATTAGTTTAGATAGATATTTGGACTCTACATGACCACTCTTCTTTTCATTATAAATAAAATTAACTCTATTTTTTATTTACTAATGTAATTAAATCAATAATGGACCTCCCATTTCCTACTAATCATTCCTAAACTTATTGAGTATATTGTGTAAGATTTTATTTAATTAATTTATATTATAATTCATAATAATCTATCAAAATAATTCCACTCATGACTATAGAATGAAACTGTTGATTAGATCAAACCTAAGAGGTGATCTTAGTCTCTCCAGGTCATTAATGTTCCCAATCATATTCATTATATTAGTAGAGACTTAATTACCTTATATCAACTTTCACTAGAAGACAACCATTAAAACCTCATACTTATCATGCCTCACTTTTTGTTTATAGAGCCTTTTAGGTTTTTATATCCTCATCAATGCATCAATGTTTTCATGTTTCATTTGTAACATGGACTATATGGACACAATAATGAGGGTATAGAAATATATTAAATCTTATAGATACTTATCATAAGTATTTGTGTTTGTAAATTGAACATATTCTTAAATTTATTTCTTAGGAAGGGTATTTTTTAACATATAAAATTTTCTATCTTGGTTAAGAATGATTATAAAATTCTTATACCAGACTAATAAGATGATTAAACAAATATTTCATTTCACTTGGAATGATCTAATAGTAATGTTTCATGATGATGATGATGATGATGGTGATGATGATATTTTATCTAAAAAATACGATTTTATTGGATTATTGTTGTCACAAATCCCCTCAACTAAAAACCTCTCCTTGTCCAATAGTGAAGACAAGTTTGAAGGACAAACCCTGCCTACAATAGGCCATGGGTTGCTCACTAGGAAATAGGGTATAAAAACACATGTATTGACATAATTTACCTAAAATATAATAGGAACAAAATAAAATAAAAATTAAACTTCATATAATATAAAATATGACAAATCTATAATTCAAGTAATTTTTAAATATAAACAAGGACTCTAAAATAAAATATATGAAGTAAACTCATGCAGTAGTGAATCTAACAAAAACCTTATGCCTTGATCTTGTAATGTCCATCTCAGTCATCGAATCCCTCATTGAAAATTAAAAAATCAAAAAATATATTTGTGTGTGCGTGCTCATGGGTGGGTGATCATATAGGTATACTTAGTAGGATTCACCCAATAACCACTAATGAAAAGGAAGAATAAGAAAAATAATGTATCAATAAATAAACAATAGATCCCTATTACAGCTACATTAGGTCAACTATCACCCAACCTTACCACAACTTACTCACCTAGTATGGTATCCAAATATAGTAACATAGAATTGAAATAATATAAGCCCAGAAGGTACCACACAACCACTTATCTATTAGTTTTTTCCCTCACGCCCCAAAAAAAATAACCCAGTGCTTCTATCAGTTACACAGCCATGCCATCACACATCATATCCTATAAAATAACCATATATTTAATACCACAAAAAATATCATAATCATCATTACATAGCTTTCACCACATGCCACTTCATAGATATAGTCATATAATCTCTACAAAATTCACTACAATTAGTCATCAAAAAATTATAACTATAGATTAATATGAACATTGAGGACATAAACCTCATTCCCTCCTCCTATCATTTATATCCCCACCATGTATCATGATCAAAACTGAATATCCATGGTAGAAAATATATTACATACTAAATATCTAATCTAATATAACATTTATGAATATATCTAATGTAATACATCATTATACATACTTCACCTAGAAGTGATAGAGAGGAAGAGGGAGTAGTCATCTATTTCATCCCCTGCTGTCCTGGTTGATGGGGAAAACACCCAAAACATAAAGTCATGTGGGTTTTGGAAAGGTTATCTTACTCAGGTGGTGGAATATAAGAAATAACAATAATATAAAACAATACAATAGTCACACAAATTTCTAAGCTATGAATTTATATTCAATGTAATATAATAATATACCATAAGAAATACCTCACCATATCCATATTTGACTAAAAAATACTTCCATAACTATATAAAAACATGCCCATATATCCATATAGAATAGTTATTACAATATTTTTTCCCAGTTACAACCCGTCATTTTATTATTCCATATTTAAAATTTACTAACTTTATTACATTAATTATTCCTATCATTTAATCATAATTTATTTTTATCCATGAAACATTTCATTATTCATTAATCACAGAGATACCATCTTTTATGTATTAAAATTTTCAAGCATTACATATATTAACTTTAATAATTTATATCCCATCATTTACTGATTCAATTCCATCAACCATTACTGATTTCTATAAGTCCAACAATTTTTCATGCCACTGGGAAACTCTAATAAAAAACCCACATAAAAAACCCATCACATCAAGACCATAAAAATTTAGGTCATCAACCACCATAAAATTCAAAAATCCACTTTCTTTCCATAAAATATGCAATACAAGCATAACCATAATCATAGGACAACCCATCCACTACCACCACTATCGATCCACACAATATCACTGCAATGATCCGTTAAAATGAGCCATTACGCACTCAAATAACAATAAGGAAACCTCCAATTATGATATAAAATAAGGAAAACAAAAAATCAATTCACATTATAGATACTTTTCCTTAAACATTATTTCATATCAAATAAATATTTAAAATTCAAATACAAACATGATAATTCCATATTTCCACACAACTAATTCATTATCAACTTTAAATGATTATCCCATTATGAAATAAGACTATATTATGACCAAAAATAAGAAATATATATATCTAATTGGGAAAAATACTCCTCTAGTATAAATATCTATAAATCCACGAATATATAAGTAATAAAAATCCGGTTTCTTAAATAACATATATACCACCTCTATCCCTTTAATTTCTATTCATACATATTAATTCTATTAATTAGGTAAATATATAACATCCACCCAATGAAGGAATAAGAATGATAAATCCTCCAAATTAATATAATTTATGAAAGTAAAATCTCAAACCCCCTACCTTCTCCAAAGCTTTAACAATCATTGCATGAGGTGACCAGGAAACTCCAAATCAAACACCATGCAACACAGAAGGATAAATCATGGGGACTAAGATCAAACATTAGCCATACAAAACAAAATAAAAAAGTACTAAATCAAAACAGTTTTCCAATCCTTCAATAGAAAATAAATATTACAATAAAATACAAATATAAGGAAATTTTTAATTCAATTTGGATCACAAATAGTTTATATCTCAAAATTGAGGGAAAATTACAATCAAATGATGTATAAATACCTCTAGAGATTTACCAATGATTTACTATGGTCAAAATAATGTCATAAAAATAGTGTAAAATTTAATAAAATTCTTAAATTTATAATCATTATTCTAAAATAAACAATCATTACATGACTAGGGTCACCATTCTAAAATGAGTCTAAATTGAGTACACCTATAAAAATCGTGATGTGATCTCCCATATATCTCCCCAAACCTTATGGTCTAAATTTATTTAAATAAATAAACTTAATAATGGAAATAGTGAAACAAAATAGACCATTATTAAATTCTAGATCCTCTAAAAAACACAAAATATACCCCAACCTCCTAACCTCACACCTAATGAACCCTAAAAATACTTAATCTGATAAAAATATTCATTTTGAAATGACACTAGAAAGACATAACTTAATAATTGACCATCAAATACCTAAAATTATAGTGGGTTCAACCATTTCATCATCTCACTCATAGAATATTAAATGAAATGGAACATTTAATAAGAATATTAGAGGCCCCACATGACAACCAACTCGTGTAATGTGAACTTGAAACACCTTAAGACCATCACTCCAAAATACCACCCCTTACAATTTAAAAAAGATCATAGAACATAATATCATAAGGCCTCATATTATAATAAATTGAATATGATCCCATATAATAATAACCATGTAACCTCTATACCATAACCAAACCTTTTCACACCATAGCCGGACCTTGACTTAAAAACAGTGTTACACCAAACTATCGTATCTCACACCCTATTCCACAATTAATGAATCACATCATAGGGTAACACATTACAGGGTGATAATTGACTAAAGAACCATTATCTATCTAATTCAACTCTCCATGAAAATGAAAAAATTTCCACACCATCATGTATACCCCCATCTACAATTTCAACTCTAAATCCAACTTCATTCCCCCAAGCTTCTCTTGAAACATGAAATACCAACAACTCAAAAATTATTAATATGATAAGTTCAGTTCTATTACATTAGTTTCCTCTCAAATTATTTTCATCCTTAAGAATCAAAACCATACCATAAATAAAACCACAACCAAAAATCTCAAAAACTGCTAGAAGATACTTCTCAAACATAAACAATTACACCACCAAAACACAATGAAAAAAAAGATAAATAATCTCAATGAAATTAGTAATATATATAGTTTCTCAACATCATACAGTCCAAGGTTCAAAATAGATCATGATATTAAGTGAGAATCGATGACTCGTGTTTCTTTATACACTTTTCCAACCTGTTATACCTTTAAAAGACACAACCCAAGGGGTTGAAAATCCCACAAAACAAATTATCCTAAAGATCCATAATTTCAAATTACCACCCCATGAACATCAAATCATTCACTATATCTAACTCACCTAAAATATTACATGGGATTAATACTGAAGATATCGATGAAGCAGTGACAGGTGAAAGGAAAAAAAGGATCTAATCCAATAGTAAAAGATGGGTTAACAAATATGCCACATTTCTAATATGATACAACACCTCAAAAGGCCTAAAAACTATCAATATTTCTTAATCACATAAATAAATCTCCATGACCCATTATGAGGGGAAATTTTCAAGAACACGTGGATAAAACCTCAAACATTATATACCTCCTCCTCTTATTTTCATATGAATTCTCAAGATCATGTATTACCTTAATACACTCTCAAATAAGATAAATTTTCTCAATCATGCACTTAGACACATTGTTCCTAAGTAACATGTACTCCCTAACCTCAATAAAACACAATAGATATCTATAATGATACCCATAAAATGCCATTAATTACTCAGTGATAATAGAAGAGTGATATTTTTTATTATAAAGAAACTCTACTAAAGGTAGGTGTATCTCCCAAAAACCCATAAAATCCATAATACATTCACAAAACATGTCCTATAACATCATTAAATTCCACTTGATTCAAATATATATCCATGTATGGAAATTAGTGATGAGTTGTAGCTAAGATAAATAATCACAATAATACCTCCCCAAACCTTTGAGGTAAATACTGAATCCGGGTTGGAAATGATCTTCCATGGAACCCTATGAAGCATCACAACCTCATAAATATATTTTATTAACAAAAAATTCAAACCACTAAACCCCATTATAATAATAAAATAAGATCACATCATCAAACAATACACAATCTCCCAAAAAACATCACATCATCATTTAGATTGAGGTAAAATAATAATGAAATCTATCTAAATGTCTCCAAACATCTATTTGAGGACATCCAATGGCTACAAACACCTAGAGGGAAATTATTACCAACCTTTAAATAATGGTAGACCAAACACCATTTTATGAACTCTACCACTGAGAAAACGACATCTCCAGACATCAATGTCTTGTACCATAGTCTCTCTCACCAACGAACCCTACACATTGTACTTCCATATCTAGGAACTCAACTCTACTATATAATATATCAATAAACACAAAAGGATATAAAATCTAGTGAATGATAATAATTACATTTTATGGTTTTATTTGCAAAAAAATAAAGAAATTTCATTATGAATAATGTACCCATATCATTAGATCAATCCCCAGACACAAAATTAACAAACTGGACTAACAATTAACTCGCATAGTCTACACCATGGGCACTGGAAACCTCTCTAACTTGAGTCTGAAAGAATGGACCAATGAGGCATATAAGAGAAAGAATTTATACACAATCAAACTATGTCGAGATAATTGTATATGATAAGAAGATGTTGCCTCGAATGATCTATTTCCCAACCAATTTTTTCATCTCCATGTAATATAACTAACCACATACTACTTATCTACCTCTCTAGCCCTGAATATATCCACCTACATGAATATGCTTGACTCTTTGTCCCTAAGAATGAGGGATGTCATGAGGATTTCATATTTCTACCCTATATCCTCTCAATTGGAAAAAATTATGCAATCCCTATTATTAATAAGGACTTAGAGGTATCTACTATGTAGGTTGAAACACACATTAGTCACAGATGCATTGTTAACCACTAGAGATAGTAGGGAATAAGAATAGCTGATCACAATAACCTCCATAAGAAAAGTATACTATATTATATCTATCAGTGGGTGAACAAAAACTACAAACTCTATAATGTCTTAGAAAATACAAATAAAACTGATTCCAAATCAGTTGGTGCCTCTACTACCATGACATCCTAGACCCTCTATCTAAAGTTGAGCTTCTTATGATGTTCTAATAATCACCTCTCAAGACGATCCCAATTTTATATGAATCATATCAATTAATTATACCTTAGTGACCATCTAAAAAACATTTGTAATGAAAATTGGTTAACCTAATTTTAAATGGTAGGATATAGCACCTATTCATATGCTAAAAGTTCAAGGGGAAATACAGAAGTTCATTGAATCTAATATCAAGCTCATATGCAATCATACCCCCCTATATTAGGGAAATAAAATCATTCTAGATCACTATATTTATCTTTGAGGATAGAAAATATACATGAATATTCTTCAAAAAATCATCCCATGAAACTATTGACTCCTCGTACACCCCAACGTAAAAGAAACCACTCATGAAACACAACTCCTATAATCTTACTAATATCCAGTAAAACCCAATTCTTCTTATCAAAAAGTATTAGGCTAAATCCAATATTTAAATTTTCTAAAAAATTCTATATCCTATAATTAGAGACCCTACCCTCATAATTCCTTATGATGTGATATGGGAACTCAAGTAGAGTCTTCCCTCATGATTTATCCTTATTCCTTGATTCAACCCTCCTACAATCCACTGGATCATCTGGATATACCTTTATAACTAAACTACACTAAGAAAATGTCTAACAACCACAATGAGATTTTCTAGACTGGTACTTCTAGTTTTAGTACTAAAAACACAATATCAAAACACTACCATTGATACCAAGTGAGATGAATCAAACCAAACATATATATTTCTATAATATAAATGTTATATCGCAAAAATGATCTAACAATCCAATAAACTATATGTTTAGTGTATTTAGAGATTAGTTACATAAAAACTTAATTTTTAAAACTTCCCCAAAATATCACCATACATGATCACCTTTTATACATATAATAGGTTATAATAATATTTATAACCTAGGAATGGAAAACAAAAGAAAGGCCTGAACTCAAATACTATATAATAGAAACGATATAAATGGTTTTTAAATGGTTGGAGAATAAATATTAAGTAAAAATGAACACTGGATAAAAATATGATTAAAAATCAAGGATGTATATGAGTTTTCCATAAGACAAGATAAATTATTGGAAATATCAAGTGATAAAATATATAAGATGGAATATAAGTTTTGAAAAATGAGATAATAATAATGATCGATGGATCACAAAATAATCATATATTGTAAAAAATATGTCATAAGAATAATCAGAATCACAGGTAATAAAATAATTATAAATTTGTCTAAATGAAAATAGATCCATATATAACTAATTTAGGGTTTGGATAACAACATGTGTACAATATTGTTCTTGGGTTTACTGCTATTTTACCCTTGGGATTGGGATTACAAATCATGGAACCTTGGGATTGGGCATACCACTAATGTAACCTTGGTCTTGGTATTTCCACCCATGTACCCTTAGACATAGGCTAACCACCTACATACCCATGGGCTTGGAAAACCTCCAATGTACCCATTTGAGCTCATGAGATGTAAAATTTACAAATTAATTGGAGGGTGGTACAGGACCCCACTTTTTAACATCTACTAAAATGTGTTTCATATGAAATCAATAATCACTTATATTATGAAAAAACCCAATAATGAAAATTATTTTTGAGCCATTTCCAAATAGTGTATCGTTAAATGATCTCAATAATTAGATCAATTGATACCAAAAATTCAATCTCCCAAAAAGGTGTACTTCATAAGAGAGTTTTCAGGGAGATTCATTAGTCATTACTCCATAGGTAATGGAACCTTTGTATATATTAGGGAAAATGAAATCAAAATTATTAGAATATATTTCATAAAACATTTTCATCATTTTTGTAGAAATATAATTTTGTGAGAAACTTTCAAAAGTCATTTAAAGAATATTAGAAGAAAACCTTTTTAAAACATGACTTAAAAATAAACCACATTAATGGATCCGTGAATGTAAATGATTTTTTAGTAACAATATATGGATTGGAAGATAAAATATATTAATTTTAATATAAATTCCTTTTTAATATATTAAAATATCATTATTGCAGCCCACATAATTAAAAAAAGGTGATAAATATTCTTATTTAAAAGATTTAAATGGTAGTTATGAGTGTAAAATGAAATAATACACATTTGGGTTTCAAAATAAGAAATGAAAAGGTTTTTTAAGCAATAATATAGAAATTTATCAAAAAATAGTAATGTCGATGAGTAATATTCTTACAATGTTTCATTTTTATAAGGAATGAATACCCTCAAAGAAGAAGAATTGAAGAAACAATACTTTAAAAATTAGTTCATGGGAAATAAATATAAATACCCTTTAATATGAGATGTATTAAAATATAATTCAATCTTATGGTAGATTGATTACAATTTATAAGAATATAGTTTCAAGAAGAATGATCATAACTCAATGAATAATAATTGAGTTAGCAGAACCCCTTATGAATTTTGTAACATTTGAATTCAACCCTCTCAAAAGAGAAAACATGAAATGAAACATTAAATACAATGAAAAACGATATAATCATGATATAAAATTTCTAATAATTGGAATATACACCATATAAAATAAAATAGTTTTATATAAAAAACATGTCTTAATAAAGAATTTTTTTATATGAGAAACCCGTACTTTTACTCTCGATCTCTTAAAAATAGATTAAACCAACTATATAAAAAATAACCATATTAAAAAAATCATAAAATTATTCATATATTTTCCATTTTTACTCCTTAATTATAATCATTCATTCAAAATTAATTATTCAATTATTATCTATTTTTATCATCAGATGTTAGTGGTTTTGAATATTCCTTGAATGATTTTTAATTTCAATTCCGATAATCATGATTTGTTACCAATTTAATCATGAATATATTATATAAGTTATTGGTATATATTTTCCATACTTATTTATACAATTTTAATTTCATTCCATGAGTTTTTAGTTACACTTTCTGAATTCGTAATTTGTGATGATTTTGTTTCATTAACTTTTCAAAAAAAAAAGGTGGTATATTAAAAATGAGTTAAATATTAATATAACCACTACAAAACTAAAAAATCGTTTAAATATTAATATCATATTATACTTATAATTAATTTTCCATTAACATCAATGATAAAAATTTATGGCATCATTTATATAAGTGGTCAAATTGACCCAAACAAGAACGTGATAAGACCAATAGATGAGTTTGAAAGAGATATTATTATAATATAATAATTCATGAAGAATAATGATATTATATATATTAAATAAAATATTTAAATAAAAATTTAGAATATTTATTTATACATAGTAATATAATAAGATATTCATTATGAAGAATAAATTAGTTTTCCTCTTGGTATGCTCATTTTAGGCTGATAGATTTATGATGATAACTTATTATTAATATTATAGATATAATGATTAATTTATCACTAAATAATATCAATAATTTCAAAAATATCATATTAATTCATTAAATCCATTTTTATAACTATTCATTAAAGGTGACGATGAAAAATAAAATAGGTGATTCATGGATGCATTATTTCACACATAACACGAGCGACATTTTCATTTTTCGAATGGATAATAAGAAGATAGACAAAAACAGTTCCATTTATATAATAAAATTTTAGCATAATAATTATTATCATATAATTATATTATAATGGTTAAAAAAAATTGAATAGTTTGGATGAGAAAAAAACAGATAGATTGTTAGTGATCAGTTAATACTCATGTTGAGAGTTTAAATAATATCTAAAAGGATACTTTAGAAATGAAGGACGTGAAGAAATTAATTGTAACCAAGGGATAAAAAATTTTAAGGGTATTCTAGGATATTACTTTTTTGAATTTTCTCAAGAGTAATTAGAAGAGTAGGTTTCACTTAAATTAGGTTTAATTGAACTCTATTTAAATGTAAAAAAGGACTTTTCGTTGGAATTGTAGGTTTGATGAGGGGTAAAGATGGAATAACATTTTAATTAGGTGAGTTAGGTTATAAAATGTTATTAAGACATTATGGTATGGATTTAAAACCTAAAGATATTATTTTATTAGTTAAAATTCTCTTATAGTCTTAATGAAATTTTAAAAACAATAAGTTACCCATTTTACCTGTATTAACATTGACTAATTTTTTACTATGGAAAGAATTTTTTACTAAAAATATAAGATAAATATTATTATTAAAATTTTAAATTATGTATCAAAAATTTTAATTATTTAATCTAATTAAATGACTACATATGAGAAAATTAACTTTTAAATTAAAACATATATTAAATAGAAAAATTATTTTTAAGAAAGAAGTATACGTCAAGTGTTTTTCATTATTTTTTTATCAATTAAAAAAATAAATGAGTGATAATGTAAATATTTAAAAATAATATTAACTTAATTATTAAAAATAGAAATTTTTTATTTATTTACTTAAATTTTTTTTCATTAATTATGAAAAAAAATCATTGAAAATAACCCTTTTACCATTATCGTGGTAATTAAATTTAAACCTGGAAACTTATTTTTATGCCTAAAAATTAAATTTTACCTGTTACCGAATTTTAGTATGATGATTATGAATTTAAATACCATTTTATGAAATTCAATTTATAGAGTAGCTAGAATTTAATTTTGATATAACTGTGCATAACAAATAAAAATATTATTTAGAAAAAATGTATTTTTTGGAACAAAATGAATTTATTCCTTTTGTATTCCTAGTAATAACTATGTTATGATTTTTAATTTATTCACATGTGTATATTATGAATAAATTTTATTCAAATAGTTCATTAGTAGTGATTAATTTTATTAAAAAATATAAAACACATTTAGAAAAACAGTTATTGTAAAAATATCACTTTTATATTAAATGATATTAACCCAGATACAATTTTAATTAATTAATTATATTGTAATATTTTATTTTTATTAATATATTCATATTAAAATTATTTTTTGTTTTTTATCATATAATTATTTAATAATTATATTTTTAATGCATATTGTTTTTTTATAATATAATATTTTAATCAAATATTATTTTTTTAATGATTTTTTATTTATAAAATTTATTATTTATTCTTGTTATGAAAAATATATGAATTTAGTAAACCTATTTCAAACATTATATCCATTTACCATTTCTCCAATGACTAAATTACCAAAGACCATTTTTATAAAAGTCAAATTTCATTCTTATATATAGAATAAATAAAATGTTTCATTCCATTATCACTTATTAAGACACAATTATAAATCCTTATTTACGATAATTCATTCGCCTTTCTTGATGTTTCTTCTAATTATAAGTCTAGTTATACTAATGGTGATTCTTAACGTTTAATAAGAACTAGATTATCTTTTATTTTTAAAAGTATTATTCATTTATATTTATTCTCCCCTTTTAATTTATGATCTTTTAATAGATGTAATAAACCATGGTATGCAATAAATGTTATCATGTACATTTTTTTGAAAAGTTATAACTTAAGAAAATTTATTAGGGGCTTTTTTGTTTCTTATTGTATGTTAATAAATATATCAATATAATTTATTTATTGGAAAATATATACTAAATCGAGGGATTTTACATTCTCTAATTCTTTAAATAATTTATTCCCTTTTAATTTGGATCATTTATCCCTAATGAAAATTGATAAGGGTATTAATAATATAGATAAGCCTCATGATATAATATAATCCTCACTATCTTAGGTAAAAATATTGAACACATATTTTCCTTTATAATAGGAATATATTGAGATTATAAAAATTAATTCCAAATATACAACCTTTATATATATATATATATATATGTATCTTTAGTTTCTAGATTCATACCATTCAGGGATTCATTTTCAATATTATTATTCCTACTTAATATGAAATCCATAATTTTTATGATAATGTCTAATAAAATTAGAGTACATTATCATTTGATTATGATAAATAAATTCTTAGATGTATTATCCCATTAAACCTTCATTTAAACCATTGATAATTTCAGTTTAAATATGATATAATTGGATCGAATTTTCATTCCTATAGTTTAACAAAGTTTTTCCAAGGTCACTTTCCAATTAGGATCACTAACTTATCTAGTTTTATATTAAATCCTAAAATTCCATTTAAATATCTCATAATGATTTGTAAAGTCTATGTGAATCATTAAAAACATTTATTTAGAAGTTTCAAATTGGTTGGGTAGTCAGGACCACATGTTGTGCATTGAGTGAAGATCGCGTTAATACCCAAACAACTTTTTTCCAGTGATTATTACCCCTAGTTGCATCTATTCTAAAATCGGTATCCAATAATTTGAATCAAGATAGGGATATCCTTTCTAGAAAACCAAAAAATCAATATGTTACCAAAATTTTATTATATTTTAATATATTTAAAATTATTCATAGGGTTTTTACTATGTGTTTATAGTCCTAAACCAAAAAAACTAACTGAACAAACCCCAAAAAATAACTAAATTATACTCTGATACCAACTGAGATCTACACTCTTTGGTCTAATGTCCAAAACACATTCTTTATGAATTTACTTTTATTCCAAGTGATAATAATCAAGGTAAATATACATATATTAATAAAATATTGACATTAAATCTCATAAATAATAATATAATCCCAGAACGCGAAGGTTTAGTATCATTGCATATTAGTTATAAAAAATATTATTGTGAACATTTATCAATAATCATGCAATACTATATAATATTTTAGACATATCTTATGTTATACTCATCATCATAACATTGTAAATTTAAAACATAAGAAACATAATAAGTTTAAGATATCACAAAAGGAAAATCGTATCAACTAGTGACAAAGGGTTAGACAATAAGACTGTGCAAAAACATGAGCATTGGACACAATTTTCATTAAAGAGATCCTGGGAGAACATGATTTTTCTATGATATAATATAAAGTAAATATAATATTATGTTATAAAACATATATTATAGAATAAAATTGTGTAAATATGATATAATAATCATTTCCATGGATCGTAATGTAAGAATATAATGAAGAAATGTTGTATAATTAAAAGTATAGGCACAGTTAATCATGACATTTTGAACATTTTCAAAAACAAAAAGATCAAAATATTACATATATAGGCTTTTCATAACCACCCATGTGCTATATTTGGATTATTCATACCACCCTTGTACGCTTGGGATTGGTTAAACATCTATGTACCCTTGGGCTTGGGCTTACCACCTATGTACCATTAGGCTTGGACAAACCACTTATGTAACCTTGGGATTGAATATCCCCCATGTACTGTAACGACCTGAAATTTTAAATAAATATTGTTTCCTAATTTTATGTGTTATTTTATTTTATTTTTATACTCAACAAAAATGTTTCATTTGATAACATGAGTATAATTAAAATGAGACTGTTGGGTTTTGACTGTTATTTGACCATTGGTCAATATGACCACTGGAAACTAAATTTTTTGACTATTGTCTCTAAATACAAGCAATCTTGGTTAATTAATATAGAAAGAAGATTCGATGGCCTCACCCAGTAGTCTAGGACTGATCGAAGCCCATCTAACAGAACTTGGGAAGGAGGTAGCACCACTGGGCTTTGCTCTGGACCAAACCCAAGCTGAACTTCATCGTATAAAGCTAGAACGGGATCGCCTTCACGAGAAGTTCAAACTGATAGAAATTACTACTCGTGCGATGTTGGCCGAGCCTCCCTCGGATTCTCTCACCTTAGCACACCTTACACTTAGGTCTTATGCTGGTGTGATAAGGGGCTATGTAAGGAGACCGTAACTGTCTTGTGTAATCCTTTGTTTTAAATAAAAATTTTGATTTCTTTTATGAATTTTCAAATGACCGGATAAATATAGTATGCATATTTTTGATGAATTTTAGAAAAAGGATATTTTAAAAATGTTTATGTAAACCTTAAATAATTAAAAATGTGTAATGATTTTCAAAAAATGGTCTTCTACAATTATGTTCAGTACGAAATTTAGAGTCTAGTAAGATCAACTTGATTTTTGATGAATACTAAATTATGAATAGTGATTTTATGATTAGGATTAATAATGTGTCCAAATGGATTAGTAATCTCACTTAAAGAAAGTATTAAAATAAGCTAGGCACTTTGATTAAGTAATGTGATTCAATAAAATGGTTAAATAACAGTTTCATAAATTATTATTCAAGTATTAGTTTTTTTAGATGAATAGTGTTTTTTAATTAAAATTTTAATTAACAAATATTTAGAAAAATATTTTTATAAAATGGACTTCATTTTTGAACTCAGAGCCTCGATATTATGTTAAGGTAATTTTTGGGGATTTTTCTGAAAAAAATAAATTTTCGATGAATAGTGTTTTTAATTAATAATTTAATTAAAAATATTTAGAAAATTATTTTTATAAAATGGATTTCATTTTTGAAATAAGAGCATTGATATTTGGTTAAGGTGAAATTTTGGGATTATTCTGAGAAAGTTGAATTTTCGATGAATAGTGAAAATACAGTTTTTAAGTTACGGGTGTTTAATGACATCATTAAATGATGTATTAAGTATGTAATCAATATGGTCAACTTATGAATAGTAATATAAGGTATTAGGTGTCCCAAGTGGCCAATACCATTGGAAAATACCATGGGAAAGCCCATGGTTTTTCCAAAACCACTAATGAGGTGTCCCTTGGCCATTAATGCCTTGTCCCCTCACTTTCCCTATAAATACCAAGCCATCCTCTCATCCATTCGACTCCCCACTCTCCCCAAAAGAAGTTCTGGTCTCCTTACCTCACAAGGAGTCCTCCCAAGGTGCCTCCAAGCCTTCAAGGTCCCAACCTTTGAGTTTTAAGAGTTACGTTTTAAGGTAAGGGATCCGATCTCTCTCTTTCTTTTCAAGAAATCTCTTTTATGTAATTTCTTTTATGCTCCATGTTCTTATGTTAAAGGGTGTTCTTTTATACTCCTATTACTTCCCTTTTCATGTTCACATAATTAGAGATCCCCTCTTACTCTCATTATTTCGTTTTATGAAGTTTTAAGTGGCGCCGTTAGGCTGCCAAAATTTTTGTAACGGATTCTTTCTCCCTTCTCATTTTTTTCAAGATCTATTTTCCATGTAAAGTATTTCAAGTCCCTTTTTATTATGTTGGGGTATGATCTATAAATTTATCATACTGATATTTTTTGATCATATGATTAGAGACCCCATTTTTTCTCTTCAATTCAGTATTTTGAAGTTTTAAGTGGCGTTGTTAGGCTGCCGAATTTTTAAGTGGTTCTTCACCCTTCTCGTTTTGAAGTTCTACTTTCATGTCAATTCTTTCAAGTTCCTTTTTGTTATGTTGGGGTATGATATCTATATCTATCATACTTATCTTTTATGACCATATGATGAGAGACCCCATTTGATCTCTTCAATTCAGTATTTTGAAGTTTAAGTGGCGTCGTTAGGCTGCTGAATTTTTAAGTGGTCCTTGCACCTTTCTCCCTTTTCAAAGTTCTAATTCCATGTCAAGTCTTGCAAGATCCTTTTTATTATGTTGGGGTATGATATCTACATCTATCATACTGATAGTTTATGTTCATATTATGAGAGACCCTATTTTATCTCATCAATTCATTTTGGTTGAATTTTATGTAATGCTGTTAGGCTGCCGAATTTTCATAAGAGAAATCTTATTTTTGTCTTCCTTTCATGTTCTTCATTTCATATGGTATATTTTAAAATTTCATTACCATGTTCTTAAATCCATTATATTCTATCCCTCTACTGTTTTATGGGTCATTTATTAATGTTTGACCCATGTCCCCTCTCTTTTCAATGTTTTCTAAAACCCCGAAACATAGCCGTTATGCTGCAGAATTTTCATCTCAAAATGCCTCTCTCTTTTCTCAAAATTATTTTATGTTATAAAGTGAATAATCAAAGCTATTATTTCTATAGGTGTATTCACATATATACCAAAATTTTCTATTTTAAATTCTGGGATTTAAATACATGAAACCCGCTCTCCCCTTCCGTGGGTTTAAAGTGACGTAAAGATCATGTCTTTAAAGCAGTTTTTAAAATGTTATGATTATGAAATAAAACCCATTTATTTTATGCTATATGGTTTATTTATGAAATTTTTGATGATGATATATGTGGATCACATGATAATAAAGTCAAATTTAAGGTTGTGCCCTGATAGCGCTCCAATGCATTGGGTAAAGACTTAATCTCTAGAGATGACCATTTTTAACGACGCCTTGGGGAATAACCTTGGTAAATTTTAACGACACCTTGGGGATGGACCTTGGTGAAACGAAACTATTGTCAATATTAAATGTTGTAGCCACATCTTCAAGTTATGAAAAATGTTATTTTTATTATGATATGCCTCATGGTTTCATTTTCATGCCTTAAAGTTCTTTTCATGACCTTATTGAAGTATCTCAAGTTCACATGTAAAATGTTTCTCTTGTTTCCCTTACTGGGCCTTCTGCTCACCCTTCTTTTGATGTATGTCCCCAGGTTGTGAGATGCAGTAATGAACCTAGGATGAACATGAGGAGAATCCTTTCAAGTGTTTAAGAATAATGTTTTATGTTTTCATGTTTTAAGTTCCTGGTTTCCAAGACACTAAACCTTAAAGATCCTCAGTTTTGTGGAATGTAATGAAAATTTATGTTATAAAAAGATGGGATGCTATAGTTGGTATCAAAGGATGGTTTAGTTATTTGTGGAAATTAGGATATGAAAACTCTAGGAAGAACCCTATAGAAAAGTTTAAATATAGGAAATCTTCCTGTAATTTTGGTGAGTATTGAGTAAGGGGTTTCCAAGCAAATACATCCCTGTCTGGATACGAGCAGGTAGAGGTGGCTCTGGCACAGATGTACGTAGGGGTAAAACCCAAAAACACCGCTTTGAGCTAGACTCGAACGGAAACTGGTACACGACAACAGGCCTTGCTTCACTCTTGGTTACGACACTCCCGGGGGATATGCTTTGGTAAATTCATAAGCTTGGTATGAACCATTGTTAAAGGAACAAAGATAAAATAAAATAAAGATTCACATAAGAATATATGATCATGGATAACCTAGATGGGAACCTAGGGGATCACAAGTTAGGGTATACTTTTCTTCTACAAGTTATCCTTATATGCTTTAAGTTCTTTTTCATGATTATTGGTTAAGTATTTAAGCCTCTAATTATACTTTCTCTTCTTAGTTAATGGTGGGAAATGGAATAATGTGTCCCAACAACCAATGTGATAGGAAATGCGACGATTTCCGTATTAATATGACAGAGATGATTAGGGGATTAAAAGATGATTATTATTTTGGAAGACGTTCACTATTTTGGGGACCCTATATGATCGAGGTAAATAGATTACTATAGTATTTTCATTGAGGAGTAAGGTTGACTTATATTTTGAAGAATTGATGAATTTAAAGTGGACTTATAGTAATTTAGGTTACTTATGGGAATGATTAACCTATCTTGGGTAAAATATGTTTAGGTTAGCTACTTTTGTTATAAGATGTTAGGAGTGGTTGATGTTGTCTGGAGATGAACAATGAAGTTGTTTTGGAAGACTATGTTATCAAATCCTTCTTGTATTTGGGTTTCAATCTTAGTTTGGTTTATTTTGAGGAATTTTAAGGACCGTTATTTATGGAATGGTCTATGATTAACTTTGGGTAGTACCATGGAACTTTGAAGATTAAAAAGTAGTTTCCATTCCTATGGGATTATTTCTTTTTGAAGAGTTGTTTTACCTTAACCATTCTGTTTTTGGGATAATGTTTAAAGATAGAAGAAATAGATAGTTAATCTTTTGTAGATTATGTGATTCACTAGAAGATGATTCTTGTGCTTTTATGAGACCAAGTGTTTTGGAATTATCATCATTTGGAAAAAAGATTAGTGTTGGTAGGGACTTATTAAAGGATGAAACTCTACTTCAAGGTAGGTATATTTTCTTATGTTTTTGTTCTATGTAGTAAATGAATTCCTCCAAATTATGAAAAGAAACGTAAAACAAAAATGTTATTGGTTTACGTTTCCTACTAGGTAATCAAATACCGTTTACACAAATCATAAGTTTGGGATTTTCTTATGGTTAACTTTCTCCTAATCATGTTCTCTATCACTCTCCCTCAGAACTTGACCCTTTGTTTTCTCCTCCATGTCCATGTTTTCCTACATAGAATCCAAGTGTGGGTTAACTCGGGTGACCTTTGTACTTGCCTTTCTTTCTTTTAAAGTAATAGTTTTACTGACTCCTTTTCCGATGTGGGACTTTCAATGAAATTTCAAAACCCAATTTTAAAAATTGTGAGGACACAATTTCTTAAGGGGGGAAGATTGTAATGACCCGAAATTTTAAATAAATATTATTTCCTAATTTTATGTGTTATTTTATTTTATTTTTATACTCAACAAAAATGTTTCATTTGATAAAATGAGTATAATTAAAATGAGACTGTTGGGTTTTGACTGTTATTTGACCATTGGTCAATATGACCGCTGGAAACTAAAATTTTTGACTATTGTCTCTAAATACAAGCAATCTTGGTTAATTAATATAGAAAGAAGATTCGATGGCCTCACCCAGTAGTCTTGGACTGATTGAAGCCCATCTAACAGAACTTGGGAAGGAGGTAGCACCACTGGGCTTTGCTCTGGACCAAACCCAAGCTGAACTTCATCATATAAAGCTAGAATGGGATCGCCTTCACGAGAAGTTCAAACTGATAGAAATTACTACTCGTGCGATGTTGGCCGAGCCTCCCTCGGATTCTCTCACCTTAGCACACCTTGCACTTAGGTCCTATGCTAGTATGATAAGGGTCTATGTAAGGAGACCGTAACTATCTTGTGTAATCCTTTGTTTTAAATAAAAATTTTGATTTCTTTTATGAATTTTCGAATGACCGGATAAATATAGTATGCATATTTTTGATGAATTTTAGAAAAAGGATATTTTAAAAATGTTTATGTAAACCTTAAATAATTAAAAATGTGTAATGATTTTCAAAAAATGGTCTTCTAGAATTATGTTCAGTACGAAATTTAGAGTCTAATAAGATCAACTTGATTTTTGATGAATAATAAATTATGAATAGTGATTTTATGATTAGGATTAATAATGTGTCCAAATGGATTAGTAATCTCACTTAAATAAAGTATTAAAATAAGCTAGGCACTTTGATTAAGTAATGTGATTCAATAAAATGGTTAAATAAAAGTTTCATAAATTATTATTCAAGTATTAGTTTTTTTAGATGAATAGTGTTTTTTAATTAAAATTTTAATTAAAAATATTTAGAAAATTATTTTTATAAAATGGATTTCATTTATGAACTCTGAGCATCGATATTATGTTAAGGTAATTTTTGGGGATTTTTCTGAAAAAAATAAATTTTGGATGAATAGTGTTTTTAATTAAAAATTTAATTAAAAATATTTAGAAAATTATTTTTATAAAATGGATTTCATTTTTGAAATCAGAGCATTGATATTTGGTTAAGGTGAAATTTTGGGATTATTCTGAGAAAGTTGAATTTTCAATGAATAGTGAAAATACAGTTTTTAAGTTACGGGTGTTTAATGACATCATTAAATGATGTATTAAGTATGTAATCAATATGGTCGACTTATGAATAGTAATATAAGGTATTAGGTGTCCCAAGTGGCCAATACCATGGGCAAATACCATGGGCAAGCCCATGGTTTTTCCAAAACCACTAATGAGGTGTCCCTTGGCCATTAATGCCTTGTCCCCTCACTTTCCCTATAAATACCAAGCCATCCTCTCATCCATTTGACTCCCCACTCTCCCACAACGAAGTTCTGGTCTCCTTACCTCCCAAGGAGTCCTCCCAAGGTTCCCCCAAGCCCTCAAGGTCCCAACCTTTGAGTTTTAAGAGTTACGTTTTAAGGTAAGGGATCTGATCTCTCTCTTTCTTTTCAAGAAATATCTTTTATGTAATTTCTTTTATGCTCCATGTTATTATGTTAAAGGGTGTTATTTTATACTCCTCTTACTGACATTTTCATGTTCACATAATGAGAGATCCCCTCTTACTCTCATTATTTCGTTTTATGAAGTTTTAAGTGGCGCCGTTAGGCTGCCGAAATTTTTGTAACAGATTCTTTCTCCCTTCTCATTTTTTTCAAGATCTATTTTCCATGTAAAGTATTTCAAGTCCCTTTTTATTATTTTGGGGTATGATCTCTAAATTTATCATACTGATCTTTTATGATCATATTATGAGAGACCCCATTTGATCTCTTCAATTCAGTATTTTGAATTTTTAAGTGGCGCTGTTAGGCAGCCGAATTTTTAAGTGGTTCTTCACCCTTCTCGTTTTGAAGTTCTACTTTCATGTCAATTCTTTCAAGTTCCTTTTTGTTATGTTGGGGTATGATCTCTATATCTATAATACTGATATTTTATGACCATATGATGAGAGACCCCATTTGATCTATTCAATTCAGTATTTTGAAGTTTAAGTGGCGTCGTTAGGCTGCTGAATTTTTAAGTGGTCCTTGCACCTTTCTCCCTTTTCAAAGTTCTAATTCCATGTCAAGTCTTGAAAGATAATTTTTATTATGTTGGAGAATGATCTCTATATCTATCATACTGATATTTTATGTTCATATGACGAGAGACCCTATTTGATCTCATCAATTCATTTTGGTTGAATTTTATGTAACGCTGTTAGGCTGCCGAATTTTCATAAGAGAAATCTTATTTTTGTCTTCCTTTCATGTTCTTCATTTCATATGGTATATTTTAAAATTTCATTACCATGTTCTTAAATCCCTTATATTCTATCCCTATACTGTTTTATGGGTCATTTATTAATGTTTGACCCATGTCCCCTCTCTTTTCAATGTTTTCTAAATCCCCGAAACGTAGCCGTTATGCTGCAGAATTTTCATCTCAAAATGCCACTCTCTTTTCTCAGAATTATTTTATGTTATAAAGTGAATACTCAAAGATCTTATTTCTATAGGCGTATTCACATATATACCAAAATTTTCTATTTTAAATTCTGGGATTTACATACATGAAACCCGCTCTCCCCTTCCGTGGGTTTAAAGTCACGTAAAGATCATGTCTTTAAAGCAGTTTTTAAAACGTTATGATTATGAAATGAAACCCATTTATTTTATGCTATATGGGTTATTTATGAAATTTTTGATGATGATATATGTGTATCACATGATAATAAAGGCAAATTTAAGGGTACGCCCTGATAGCGCTCAAATTCATTGGGTAAAGACTTAATCTCTAGAGATGACCATTTTTAACGACGCCTTGGTGAATAACCTTGGTAAATTTTAATGACACCTTGGGGATGGACCTTGGTGAAACGAAACGATTGTCAATATTAAATGTTGTAGCCACATATTCAAGTTATGAAAAATGTTATTTTTATTATGATATGCCTCATGGTTTCATTTTCATGCCTTAAAGTTCTTTTCATGACCTTATTGAAGTATCTCAAGTTCACATGTAAAATGTGTCTCTTGTTTCCCTTACTGGGCCTTCTGCTCACCCTTCTTTTGATGTATGTCCCCAGGTTGTGAGATGCAGTAATGAACCTAGGATGAACATGAGGAGAATCCTTTCAAGTGTTTAAGAATAATGTTTTATGTTTTCATGTTTTATGTTCCTGGTTTCCAAGACACTAAACCTTAAAGATCCTCAGTTTTGTGGAATGTAATAAAAGTTTATGTTATAAAAAGGTGGGATGCTATATGTACACTTTAGATCCCATGAGATATAAAATTTACCTACACATTTGAGGATGATATAAGACCTCTCCATTAAATATCCATACATTTGTGTGTCATATGAAATCATTCATTCCTCATGACCAGAAAACCACATGAAAATAAAATTATTTTTGAAACATTTTAAAATGGTATCTCATAAAAAGACCTAAATAATTTAATCATTTGATACCAAAAAATAAATAACCTAAATAAGTCTACTTCATAAGATAATTTTTAGGGTGATTTATGAATTATAGTTCCATAGGAAACATATCCTTTTTTGTAGAGAGGAAAATGGGGTCAATATCATAATAAGTTATTAAATCATTTTTAATCATGTAGTAAAAATATGATGTTACAAGTCACTTTCTGAAGTTATTTTTGAGAATATAACATAAAAAACATCTTAAAAAAACATTTAAAGAAATCCCATTAATGGATAATTAAATGGAAATAATGTTTAAGCCAAAAAACCTGGAATGGAAGATAAATGATATGATTGTGAAAATAAATTTCTTTTTAATATTTTAAAATATCTAGGTTGAAACCCACATAATTTAAAAATGGGGGTAAAACTTAAATTTGAAAAGATGTAAATAAAAATTATAATATTAACATGAAATAATAAATATTTGGTTCTAAATATAATAAATCATATTATTTTTGTTGACTAATAATATGGAAATAGAGGGAAAATGAAAATAAAATAGGATGAGTATTATTTTTAAGGATGTTGCATTTTTATGAGGAAAGAAACCCATCAAAGCAGAAGAATTGGGGAAACAATCCATCAAAAATGAGTTCATGAGATAAAAATGTAAATCCTTAAAAATATGAGATTAAGTAAAATATAATTCAATTATAAGATATATTTTCCCCAAATAATAATTATAATGTTCAATAGGAATGATCATAACTCAAAGAATGAAAATTAAGTTAGGAAAAACCATTACAACGTTTGTAACATTCAAATGAAAAAACCCAAAAAAGTGAAAACATAAAATAAATCATTCAATAACATGAAAAAATAGGGAATAATTATATAAAATATTAAATAAGTAATTTATGAAAAATATTAATGAAAATAGGTTCATAATACAGAACATGTCTCAAATATTGAAATTTTGAGATGAGAAACACTTACCTTTAAACTCAAAATCTATGAAAGATCATTAACATCATGTGAAATAAATATAACCATATTAATAAATAATTTCAAAATTTTATTCATTTATATTAACTTATTTAAAATTTTATTAAAATCAATTAATTATTTGTTTATTTTTTATGTTTAACATTAGATGTTAGAGATTTTGATTGTTTTGCACGTGGTTCATAATGACAATATTGATCCTCTTTATTTGATACTAAATTAATTATTATTATAATATATATGTTATTTGAATATATGTTTCATATTTATTTATAAATTTAAAATTTCATTCCATTCATGTTTTTTTTATTTTTGAGAAGATTAAATCGACGGTGAGCTAGTTTATGTTTTTTAACGAATATTGGTGGTATATTAACCACGATATTAATATTAAATTTATCATTACTAAATAAAATAAATTATTTATATAAAAATATCATTTTATACTAGTAATTAATTTTACATTACCTACTATAATAATAATTTATATCATCATTCATGTTTGTGGTTAAACCTATCCAAACAAGAACATGTTATAACCAATGGATGAGTATGAAAGTGATTATACTATAATATAATAATTACAAAAGAATAATTATATTAATAATATTTTATAAAATAAATATATCATAATTTTTGCGATTTGGATAAATAAGGTAAGATAATTAGCTATTTGTTACAAAGAATAAATCATATTTCCTCCTCATATGTTCATTTTAGGTAGTTAAATTTTAAATGATCACTTAATATTAATATTATTAGTAGAGTGATTAATTTATATTTATATAATCACAATCATGTCACAAATATCATATTTATTCATTAAAAACATTTTATAAACCTATATTAAAGGTTCATATGAAAAATTAAAGATGTTGTTCATGGAGGAGGTGTTTTGCATGCAACAATGTGAATATTTTGATTTTTGGAATGAATCAGAGGGTGATATATAATAATTTCTAAATTAATATAATAAAATTTAAGAATTATAATAAATATGATTCAATTATATTATAATTTTTATAATATTTTTGGAGGAGTGTGTAAGAGAACAATAGACAATAGAATGTTAAAGAGTGGGTAACACTCACATTGAGAGTTTGAATCTTGTCTTGAAGGATCCTTGGGAAATGGGGGACTTGGAAAAAATTACTACAACTGATGGTTAAAAAATGTGTGTTATTTTTTATGGATAGTAAAATATGTTGAAGTCTAATATAAATTTAAAGGGATTGTGGTTCTTTAATTTTGTGTAAGTGAGCTCTTTTTATAGGTGAGAAAGAGGGACTTTTCCTTGGAATTGAAAGTTAAGTGATGTGTAAAGATGGAATCATATGGGATATAGTTGAGTTAGGTAAGTAAAGGTTAGTGATACATGTGGGTATGACTTTAAAAATATTAAAGGTCTTCTATAATTTCAAATTTTCATGTAACCTTTACAAAATTCGATCTACTTTATCTTACCGGTTTTTACCCTTGTTATCCTTGATTAAATTTTTAGTATGGTAATTATATTTTATTAAAAACAAAATATGAAACATCTTGATAAATATTAAAATTATGATTCTTTATTTTTAATCTATTTAAAACAATTCAATTTATACATATGATTAAATTGTATTTTAAATTAAAACATATAATATAAAAAAAAATGTTATTGTAGAAACATGTACTGTTCTATAGTAACTCTTTTCATTATTATTTCATATCAAGTTTAAATTAAATGAGTGTCAATATAAATATTTAAAAATACTATTATTCTCATTATTTAAATTAGATCAATTGAGTTTATTTGGATAAAAATTATACTGCCTTTATGAAAATGATTCATTGAAAATTACCATTTTACTATTATCATTGTAATTGACTATGACCTAGGTAAATTATTTGTATACCTAAAAATAAAATTTCTATTATTATATAATTTGAATATGATTATTACAAATATGAAATCCATTTTATTAAATTCAATTCCAAGAGGAGATAAAAATTAATATTAATATATGTTCATAATGAATAAAAAAAATTTATAGAAAAAGTGTATTTTTAGGAAAAAATTATTATTATTATTATTAATTACTTAATAATAATTATAATAAGTTTTTAATTTATTTTATTGTGTATTTTTTAAATAAATTTCTTTAAAATCATTATTTATTAGTGAATAATTTAAAATAATGCAACATATTTAGGAAAATAATTATTTGAAAAATGTCCCTTTTATATTAAATGATCTTAAACCAAATAAAATTAAAATTAATTATTTATATTCTAATCATATAATCTTATCTATCTACTTATATTAAAATATTTTTTTAATTTTATCATATAAACCTTTATTAATAATATTTTTAAGAGATAATAATATTTTTATAATAAAATATTTTAATTAAATATTATATTGTTTGGTTTAGTAATTTATCATTTTTTAAATATATCATTTAAATTTGTTAAGAAAATACAAAAACATAGTATACCTAATGGATTCAACTATATGCATTGAACATATCTCCAACAAACATATTTTTAATGATGATATTTATAATATTATTATTTTTTTTCTATATATTTGTTGACCTATATAACCTTGTCCCTTTTGAGTTGGGAAATCCCAAGGAAATTTGAATATTTGGAAATTTTATAACCCCCTCCCCATAGTAGTTCGCCACCTAGATCAAAAATGAGAAAAATTGGATAATGATGCTTGATGCTCGTCTTTAATAATCAATGGGTTAGTGACAAGCCTAGAGGGTATATCATATGCATATTGGAGGAATTACCCTCTAAGATATGAGAAGTGGGTGATAATACAAAAAAACAAAAAATTATCATAATAAAAAATGGAAGTACCCAATACAAGCATTTAATTTCATACAAACTAAACAATTGAAAAGGAAACTACAAGTACCAAAAGTAAAAGTACTCATTATAAACCTTTAAGACCATACAGCTCTTAAACAACTCTGCAAGCTAGTAATGAACATCCAGATAACCAACAAGATTTTGTGTTCATGAAAATTAGTTTTTATATATACATAGAATGAACATAATATGTAGAATCACTAGAATCCTCCCTTGATCATATTGTATGAAGATAAATAAAGAAAAGTAAATCCTGGAGAATAAAAAATGAAGCTAACTCATTACCTAAATAGGTATAATAAGTTTCCAGCCTCCCCATGGCTCTATCACTATATATTACATAAAAGTAATCATAATAATATCCAACATATATAAAAGAGTGTACCCCACTACCACCTCCCTAATAGGGTACAACTCTTCCCCAACTATGCATGTCCAAGTCTATCTCTCTCCATAAGTAACCCATATGGAAGACACATGGGATATTTTATCAAATCATGCACCATATGTATCACAACATCTTATCATCCCATAACACAACTCTAGATAGTAACCGAGTAGTTTATGGGACCCATTATAGCCCGTATGTAAAGTATTATACCTTAATCCATCATAACCCATACATGAATTTCTTATAATAATCTATATGATATTATATATAGTTATAAATGTGTGAAATAACCATAAGAAATTAGAACCATTTAAACACATATATGGTAAAGTTAACCGCTGTTCACACCAGAATATAATACTACTAGGATAATAGAGTGGGGAAAGTAGCGGTAGGCGACCATATGTTCCTCGCCATCCAAACTATTGGAGAAAACACCCACCTAGAGTCCACTAGGTCTCAGTCTCTCTACCGATATGGATGAGGTAGAGTATGAAATCACATAATATACATGATATATATAGATCACAACCACACTAAGGGTATCAACTTAGTCTTAGTCTCCACTGTGGATATCTTTATTCAAACACATGGTTTCCACTTCTAAGGATTAGGTATCCTGTAATTACAAAAACATTTCAAGATATTTCCAATTCTTTAATTATTCTATTACACATTTCATAATTACATTAATTTTTTATATTATCCATTAAACATTACTTAAACATTATCATCAACTTATTACTATACCCTTGATTCATTAACCAACCAATATAATGGTTTCTCAATATTATCTATAATTTCATTCCATTAATCCAACAACCCGATGGGTGAAAAAATTATTATTCATTGTCATTCCATAATTCCAAGTACTATATAACTCATCCTAAGTTACCATAAAAGCGATGAATAAACCAAGGAAAACCAACTAAATTAAATAGTGGGTAATGGAATGCATAAATAATAAAGAAGGTTATCTAGAATTTTAAAACTATTCATTAACAAGAAACCATCCAAAATTTTAGCAAAAAAACAATAGGAAATCCGAAATTTCAACCTGCTCCATCTGTCCCTAGGCCATCCCTTAGACCACAATTCATATCATCATAAACCCATCCACATCACTGACACCAACTACTGCAACAAACTTTGGCCTCCTTTACCATGTCTTGTAAACCATAGGCCATCCAAGGATCAGATCACATTGCATATAAAGTCTCACATCCAAAAAAAATCATACAGTATATAAGGAAAAAATAAACATTCAACAAGGAATCTAAGCCCTTAAAACCAATGAATCCAATATTCATAAGAAAACATTCTTACTTGGCCCTAAAAATTATATTTATCAAAGAATCAGTTCATTACCATATTTGAGTAACCAGTTTATTTTTCACTGGATGAAACCATATAAAACCTAAGGAATCAGCTGTAAACTTCTATGAATTATTTAATCCAGATTTAATAATGAATTATATTTTCAACAAACTATAAGGAATGGAAATTTTTAAATTAAACATGGCACTTTAGCATATAGAAAAAAATCATTACCATCTTTACATTCTTTATCCAGATTCAGTTAATATAAGGAAGAAAATGTTCAATTAAATATTCATCAAGTACCACTTTGATATCGCTAAAATTATAAGAAATAATGGTTTTATTTTAATATGTATCTTTAATTGTTTATTGAAAAAATTATGGTTTTATGTTAATTAACCTATATCATAAAATTAATATTGATAAACCAAATCATAAATAAACATATTAACCATAGATAAAATGTATATATCACATTATCTAGAAAAATTATAGGTAAATAATTATAAGAGCGGAAACACATGTGATCACTAAAACCATATCCCATACCTTTTCATTATTTCTAGTTTAATATTCATTAATATTAATTCCATATTTACCCAAATATATAAACCATTAACATTATGATTATGCATAAAATAATAAAATAACCAATGAATATCCTGCCTCAATTCAAAGTTCAACATTATTCATACAAGAATAGAAAATTGAGGATCGACCACCACTAAAACCAAAAGGTGATTCACGAGAACCTATCAACTGCATGTCAGTAATGAACAAGCTCAAAGTTTTTTCTCAAATTGAAATATTTGTCTTAAAAATATCTAAAAAGTGATGAATGATGGAAGAAGAAAATAAATGTACCATGAAACAAAACTATTGGATTATCCATGAACCAGAGGTTTGAATACATAAGGGATTGATTATTGTTATCCAATAGATTAATAATCAATCATTACATGGAATCAAATTCCATCAATTATGCCTCAATATGAGAAAACCCTCAACTATCCCTAATAATTCAAGAATATATGGAAATGAAAAGAGTTCAATATGAAGTGTGTAGATGTATTAATATAGAGGAATAATTGACTTAAGAATACTTTTAATACCCATCTTAACTCCTCAAGTGTTTATCCTTTAAAATAGGGAAAGATCCAAGAATATTGACTTCCATTTTTGTTGTTTGAAGACAAAATTGAATTCCACCACGTCCTAACCATGGTCATGGTGTTTATTGAGAATACAAACCCAAAATGGATTCTTATAGGGAATGTTAGACACCCCAAAGACATTTTCCATTTCCATGGCTTCGGAAATGGATTGGAAATTAATTTCATTAATCCTTATTTCAAATAGGGGACCCTTTAAGACATAATGCCACGTTTCACACCCTCCATGGTGTTTTGAGGTATATTGTTTCGATAAAAGGAACAAATTATGCCCAAAAAGTATAAAAAAATGAGGACATTTTTCTAGCCATGGTATACCAACACCACACAACCAGTACAAATTGGTATCAATCATGCCCACTGCCAAGTCTTGGTCTCCCTTTTGAAAGACGAAACTCCTCTCAAACCCCTAAACAAACTCTAAACTCTCCGTCAATGCCTATAAGATTCGGAGAAACATAAATAAATTTGTAGGAAGTTTCATACCATTACATAACATGGGTCTCAAATAATTAGTTCCCTAAAAAAATATAAAATCAAATCTAGAGACATGGAGATGAAAAGGGGTCATCTGAAAAACCACCCTATGAGATACCTCTCAATAATATTTCTATAATAGGATTACAACCAGCCCTCGTAGTGGAACAAGATAGAAAACTACACAAAACCAACATAAGTATCTCAATCACTCACTTAGTAGATATACCTCTCAAACAAGATAAACGATACAAACAAGGAATCAAATAAGATAAAAACATCTCATAAACCAAATAAAGGTCAAAGACAAAAAATCATCATTACAAAAGAAGAACTAAACCTCAAATAAACCATGATTCTGAGTGTGTATCTACAAATCAGATTCTCAGGTTGTATCCTTTACACCATTATGTCACCACAAGGCATGAAATAAAGGAATATAATGCCCATGTAACACCTTCTCCTAGAGATCGTGGATCTCCATAGGCTTCTCCCTAAAGATTTCATCATAACCATTATCGACCTCTCTTCAATAAATGACATTATAATAATCATGAAGATAATATAAAAGTTTTGAAACATATAATACATAATGTATCTAGTATATATGAAGGAGGAAGTGTTATCTAACACACAAAGTCTCTAGCATGAGCCAAAAACTCAAGGGTTCTAATAAAGAAGGGATAAGTACCCTTTTCATGATCAACCCATTATTTCAGATTATGATGAGTCAATATTAGGAAAACATGATCATAAATGTTAAACTACAGAGGTATATAAATATGGTCGACATAAGACTTCTGATAATAATACCCTACCTTCATATTCTCATGAATAAACATAAACTATATCATTTATCTTGTGTTGTAACTAAAATTCAGAAGAAGTATCTACGTTATCACTGAGAGAGGGTAAGTTAGTTATCTCTTTTTCCTTTATTTTTTATTTATTATAAAACACCGTTTGCCTCTAATTAAATAGTTATATACTTTTTAAAAACAAACTCACAATAACAACCACAAAAATAGAATATTTTACTAGGTTCACAACTCAATAGAAGTATCTAGTCCTTACCATGGTTTTTAAATAATCAAATTCTAAACCATCCATTTTAAAACAGTCTTTTTATGTGGTTACAAAAAGTAGGAAATATCATTTCACATTAATGTAACTATGATAAATACAATAGTTCATGTGCTTCTTTATTAGAAAACATGTAAATGTGATTTTGTAAAAAGTTTATAATCCTTTAAAAATAGGTTTTAAACATTTTCACTGTGATTATTATGAAAACATAACTTTTTTATTCTTAAAAAAAACTTCTTTAATTTCTTACCCCGTGGTAGGTAAGAACATATTCTCTAGAATTTGTATAAAAATAAATCTTTTCAATCTGTCTAATTCCTTTGTCTCTTTCCCACTGTTTGTTTACCACTATTCGTTCATTCTATCTGGAAATGAGCATGTATGAAAAACAATTCGTTTGGTTTTCAATATAAAACCAAAACTCTTCTCATTAATTCTTATATATTAATCTATAATATCTATGTCCAATTATTCTCTCTAATATTTTATATCTAATAGGTTCATCCCAAAAAAATTCTGATAAACCCTGATCAAAACATCAATGTTTTCTACAAACTTATTCCTCTATTAAACCAAGAGATTCCTTGGTTGGAGATAACCTAGTTGTAACTCTATCCAATATAAGTTCATCAGATTATTTTTTCGATGTCCCTATATAGAATAAATACTACATATATTTTAATTTTTCACACATGTGAGTAGTTACTTTTTCATACTCTCACTTTCATATTTTACATAGGTGAGCTTGAACTAGAAAAGGCGGTAACTACAATATCTTTTCCAACATCAATGAAGAATAAAATTAAATACTACAACTAAAAAATCATAATTTTAGAAATTCACAAACTTCCTTCAAACTTACATAAAAATTAGTGAGAATCATGGTTTTACTCCTTAAATTTTGGAACAATAAAAGACTAGATCATCATTGTCACATTTTGAAAACTTTACAAACTTAGTAAAGTTATTAATTTTGAACCAATACCTACTTCCAGAAAATTATTATTCAAAAAAACTTCACAATATTTATTTTTCTAGAAACTAAGTCCTCTAAACTATGTCTGACCTTATCTATCCATAAAAATGAGTCTAAAAACAATTTTGAGCTCTTCTTTCTTTCAGTAACTTCTTCATCCACTCAACTTTTATCTGCAACTTTAATAATTTTAGTAAGACTTTGTCCCAAATTTTGTGACTGTAAATATGATGATATCCATTTTTAAGTTTTCATATATATTAACTGTTTTCTCTTGTGTCCTTACTAAAAACCAATTCCTTTATCACCTATCAAAAAACCATCGACAATCACAAACTTCTAAACTTCCAAATCATCATAATTTTTCATCTAGATATCTATCTGGTCATCTACACAAAAACAACTATCCAAACTTATTTCTAAAAAATGTGTAGTATTTACCTTGAGAATATCAACAATTTTCTCCCCCTTTCTATAAAAACAATTAAATCATGAACTCTTAATAATTCATGATGTTGGAAAGTTTCATAACAGAAAAGCATAACGAGTTTTTTTATCACAAAAACTATATCTAAAAAAATACATCAAGAAATATGAATTTTGAATTTTTTTTATCAAAGAACCTCAAATTAATCTCTTTTAGAATATTAAGTATCATGAGATTTTCCATGATGTTATGAATTTTGAGATCTACATAACATCTTCTAACTTAGTATCGAACATTCCAACTGATAATCTTTTTCCAAATAGGTACTTCTAGAAACCAATTCAAGATAATCCATTAAAAACACAGACATCAACCAAAGAAAATTATTAAGAAAACATCATTTGATCATCTATGATTGACCTTCTGTGATTGATCCTCCATGTCTGATCACTAGATTTACAAAGTGAGTTGATTTTTTTTGAAAAATAAAAAAAAAGAAAATTCTTCCATCAAAATTATTTCAAACAATAACACTATCCAACTTGGTCCCAATAATACCCCCTTTGGATTTTCTTCAACCAAGGATCATAAATCCTTGAATCATTGTAACTCATGAAATATATCACTTTAATAAAAATTCTAAGACTACCTGAGAGAACCTGATGTAGGAAACAAGAACCATTGAACATAAAAATCATGTTGTTAATATGTAGTTACATAAGAAATGTATTATTTACCAAACACATATTCAGAAAATTTTTCTTATAACATTTACAAAATTTTCATAAAAACTAGAAAGAACAATTTTTCCTACATACACTTCAATAAAATTTTAAAATAGATCACATATTCTGAAATAATATCATGCCCATTTTAAGAAATACAAATAAATAAATTATTTCCTTAAAGGGTTAATTATATAATAATGGATAGATTTATGAAACATAATTTTTATCCCCATTGAAAACACTACCCAAATAAAAAATTAGAGAGAGGATAGGAAACATACCTCAACTATGGGGTGAAATTGGTTGTACACCCATGTTCAACCTCAGTTTCTAAAATTTTTCTTTCAACAACAGATTTATAAATATATTAGTAAATTTTTAATTTATAGGAACATATTCCATATTAAATTCATTCTTATCTACATGATATTTTATGAGGTGACATTTTATTTCAATAATCTTTGAATGATAATGTTTCATAGGATTTTTAGTTAGAATTATAGAACTTTGATTATCATTTCCCAGGAGAAGTGGTAAATACACATCCATATAAAAATCTTCTAACCAAGTCTCAGTCCACATAAGTTATGTTGTAACTTGAGTGGAAACAATATATTTATCTTTAGTAATGCTAAGAGTTACATAATTTTTCTTTTTTGTATGACAACTCACACAACATTCCCCCTGAAAGAAAAATTCACCAAATTTGGATCTTCTATCATCAATACTTCCTTCCCAATCAGTGTATGTATCAAAAAAATTAATCTTTCCTAAGAAATTATATTTTACACTGAAATATGATGTTCCATTAATATATCTGAGAATTAATTTTCCTACAAAGAAATGAGATTATTTTGGATCCCAACATATACAATATCTATTCTTGACGTCATCACAAATAAAACACTTCCATATAATTTACTAAACTCCACAGGATCCTATTCCTTTCCTTATCTATCTTTAAAAAATTTACAATTAATTTCCTAAACTCCATAGGATCCACTTCCTTACCTTATCCATCTTTAGACAACTTTATTCCCACCAAAATTTGTGTGGAAACTTGTTTTAATCCTCCTTTTCAAACATCTAAACAATTTTCATAGCATATTTTTCTTGATATTGAAAATGTATTTCTTATTTTGTGTGATTTTTAATCCAATAACATATTTCATTTTTCCTAGCATGTAATTTTAAAAAAAACTTTTTCATTTCTTTAGAAATTTTTTCACATATTTCTTCATTATTCCTAGAAAATATAATATCATCAACATAAACTATCATAATGAGGGAAACCTCCTAATTTTATTTATTACCGTGATTATTACCAACTCTTACTTGCTTAAAGTTCAACTTCATTAATCAAGTATCCAATTTGGAATGCCAAGCTCTCATAGATTTCATTAAACCAAGAAAATAATTCTTAAACTTGCACATATATTATTCATCATTCCAAATCATAAAGACACATGGTTGTTCAATATAAAATTCTTCATCAATCTTTCTATTAGAAAAACATGACATTATATCCATATAAAAAAATTATAATCTCATTGTGTAGAAATAGAAAAAAAATATGTTGATTGTTTCTAATATTTCTACTGAAGATGAAGTCTCATCAAAATCAATGCCTTCGATTTGTGATTAACCTTTGCAAACCAATCCTTCCTTATTTAATATCACTTCACTATCTCCATTCAACTTGTTTTAGAACAACATATTTGTTCCAATAACATTTTTATTGTTTGGTTTGGGTAAATGTTCACAAGTATTATTATTTTTCAATATGGTCCAACTTTTCATTCATATCATCAATCCACTCTAGATGCTGAAAATATTAATTTACATCTTTTCAAAAAACTTTTGAGTATGTGGAAGTATGTTAAACAAACCTTGAGCTTCTTCTTTTTTAACCTATTTTTGTTGAACACCAATGAGTTTTTTATCTTCCACCCATTTCCTCATCCTTGAATGACTTGTATGAAGTTCTTCATTATCTCTAGAAATAACAGAGTCAGAAACCTCATTTTGTGGAAAATATCCATTCTTAAAATTGTTTCAATTTTACCAAAACAAATATATTATCCTCGCTATCTTTATCTACATGTGTTTGTGAAAAAAATCATTATATTTGTCAATAAATGTTTAATGTAAATAATCAACTATATTTTATATTTTTTCTTAAAACATCTATATCATCTACCATTATTATAATATACAATAAATATTCTATAAACACCTCTCTGATAAAACATTCCATGATATCATCTACATAGTCAACTATCTTTTATTTTTTTTCAAAATATCTATATCATCTACCATTATTAGAATATCCAAGAAATATTCCATCAAACCATCTTTAAAAATACATTCCATAATATCCACTTTTGACATTTATGATGTGGGGAAATCTAAAAACGCCTATATGTTTCAAACATGGAGTATAATTATAAATAATTTCATAAATATTTATATTATATCATGGTCCTTAGAAACATTGGTTCTAAATATAAATTGATTTACTCATCAGCTTCCTCCAAAAATAATTAGAAGTATCATTTTTTTTAACATTTTACATCACACCTCCACCAAAATTTCATTTTTCCTTTTACAAATACCATTTTATAGTGGTGTGTAACGTGCACTAAATGCATGATTAATTCCATGTTTTTCACGATAATCTAGGAAATCATCTTTTTATATTCACCGTAATTTTATCTTGTAAATGTTTCACATAATATCCACCTTATTTTTCATTAATTATTTTGAGACTCTTAATTTTTTTTTAGATATTCTAATTTATGTTTAAAATACATAATAAAATTAATTTGAGTAAAAACATAAATGAAACAAATGAATTTCTTATATGTTTTTGTAGATTGTTTACTCATTTCCCAACAAATGTCATAATGAATTAGCTACAAGGGATGAGTTGAATGAATATCAATTTTATTATTAACAGAATTAATCATATCCACTTTCAAGAAGATGTAACAGTACCAATATTTTATTCTTATAATTTCTATAAAATAATGAATATTATCTATCTTTTTTAACTTTTTCATATTCCTCTTACACATAAGTAACAACATTTTATGACACATCATATTTTCTTCCATCATACTCAGATAACTTGAATTTTTTACATCACCAAATTGAATCAAGATCCCCTTTATTCATTGGCCTTTGGTAAAAAATTCTCAATTATCTATTATTTTCACCACAAAAGCATCTATTTTGAAAAAAAAACTTTATTACAGTACTGATTTTTTTGAAACACTTAATAATTTTTTTATCCCATCAATAAGAAAAAGATATTTTGGATTTCAATTTTTCATCCCTAATAATGGAGAATCCGATAAAATTGATTCTAAGTGACTCATCATTTCCAAAATTTACCAGACCTTCTTAAACATATGTCAAATTCTTCAATATATTAATGTATCCTATCATATGTGAGATTACCCACTATCCAAAATCTAGGTTCCTTATCATTTTGTTTCATTGAGAGTAGTTGCAACAAAAAAATCTTCTTTTGTTCCATTAACTTCCCTCGCATACAAAATTTGGGAATTTTTATAAAGACTTTTTTTCAATAAGAAAACAACACAACCTTTTTCAAGGTGGAAAGGCTCTTCAAATCTTTCACAAATAGTTTCCAAAGGTTAGAATCTATTTGCAATTCCCACACAAAAAATTCTCATGTTTTTAACTTTGAGTGGGTTGACTCACCCTTAATATTTTCATACAGTTTGTCTTGGGATTATTATAGTGTTGTTTACTAAACCATCACATAATTTATTTATCTCTAAACCACCACAATACAAGCAATATAAATAGAAGAAATACATTCCCTTGTAACTATCATACTTCCTAGAGTTGTAAACTTACCTTTCTTCAACATTATTTATTTCAAGTATGGAACTATTTTGTTCACTAAAATCTTTATTATCATTCAAAATTTTATTCTTTAACATGTAATTATTCATATATTCAAAAAATAAATAGAGGTAGTAACATTTTATTTAGACTTTGAAATTTTAGAAACCTCACAATTTTCAAATTTATTGTTTTTGTCTACATATATGATTTTCACAAATTTAATAATATTTTTTACATATTAATTATTATTATAAATTTTTTTATAACCTTGGTTGATATTTTTTAAGTAAAAACTTTTCATAAAATAAACCAAATTCTGTAATAGATTTTTAGAAATTATTAACTCCTTGAATAGTTCTAGAAACATTCATTGAACACTTTATAAATCCTCCTCCTTCACTTTTAACTTCCCTTTACGATGAATATTTTTGTTCCTCGATTTTTCATGAGATTTATTAAAATGATCAATTTCTTCCAACAACATGGATTTTTCTTTGAAAAAATATTCTAGATTTTCTTTGGTTGAAATATAATTTTTCAATTTCTTGATCTCTCTTTCAATTATTACAATAATTCCAATACATTCATTATATTCTCTTTTTTGGAATAAAATCTAATTAAGTCTCTTCTTTTTCAGAATTTCTACTTTTATTACTAATGAATGTTTCTTCACAGAAGTTATTAATAAATGTATTTTCTCCCAAAACATCATTGAATTTTTCATATTTAAATCAATTTTTATCATCTTTATCATCCTTAGACAAAAATATTTTCCTTTTTAATTCGGTGAACTTTATATCCTTTCCCTTGAAATAGAATTTTGATTTTTCAAAACATTTCTAAAGCATATTTTTGACTCTACATCGTCATTTTCACTTTATTCATCTAACTTTTTTCAAAAAAAAAATGTAGGAAGATTTCTAATAAATCTAAAACAAAATAAATTTATTAGTAACTCCTCTTTGTAATTTCCTATGCCTCTTTTAACATTAAAAAAATAAGTACATAAATTAGTCGAAATTGTTACTAACCTCATTTAATGTATCAAAGTCACAAGCATCTTCATCTTCAAGATTTTTTTTTAGATTTTATTTTCTTAGAATCTTTGAAATAAATTTATCAATCAAAATTTTATTAAATTTCAATAACTTTCTCTATTCTGAATTCATATTTCAAGAGAGTGTTATATAAATAATCTACAGATAGCTTCATAGGATCTCTATCTTCTAATGATGAAACTTTGGAATCAATCTTATCAAGAATAATTTGTAATATATTTTTTAAAATAGTTGAATCTTCAAGATTCTAACCAAGATGTATAATGGTTCTAAAAATGTTTTTCACCTTATTGAAAATGTTTCCAAATGATTAATAATCCCCCATATTGATATCTTCATATTTCAACCTCCAGAACTATAACTTATCTTTCTTCATTTTCATGTTTACTTCATATATTTTTTTAACTTTTCCAAAATATGTTAGTTCTAACTACCTTTTCTTTGAGAAGCTCACTTTCTAAGACTGGTGATAGTAATTCATTTTTATCTCATCCATCATTCTCTAGTTTTTTTCTTATCATATGTTGTAAGACAAAATATTTTAACATGGGGAAGAAATCTATCCATTTAATCCTCCAGAACATTATAACTAATATATATAAGACATGGAAACATTATATATTTCTAGATATGATAGTTATTTATAGAAAAAATCAAAATCATATAATGTTAACATAATTAAAACTACCCATATAAAATTTTCTTTTCTTAAAACATTAGCAAAGATTCAATGAAGGGAACCTCCCTCTGATACCAATTGAAAATACCAAGAAGAATCAATGTGATCACTGAGAAGGGGGGGTTAAAAGATTTTGTCTTTTATTTTATGTTTTATATCTTAGAAAACATAACATCCTATTAAAGAGTTATAAATTTGTTGAAAAAACTCACAATCAAAACCACAAAAAAATTTTTTTTTCAAAGTTCACTACTCAACAATAGTTTCTAGTCCTTTTCATGGTTTAGAAATAATCCAATACCACAAAATCCACTAGAAAACAATCCTTTTATGTGGTTATAATAAGTAACAAAAATATATTCACATGAATGGAACTATGATAAATGAAATAGTTAATGTTCTCATTTATAACAAAAGATATAAATATTATTTCATAACAAGTTTATAAATCTTTTCCAATTGGTCCAGAACATGGTCATTACACAACTTCTTCAAACTTCACTTTTTTTATTCTTGCAAAACCACATATTCACTTTCTTACCTAGAAGAACGTAAGAACATATTCTCTATACTTTGTGTAGAACTCATTCAATTCACTCTACCTGATTCATCTATTTGTTTCCCACTATTAGTTTCCCACTTTCTGTCTTCTCTGTCTAGAAATGAGTATTTATAGAAAACAGTCGGTTTGATTTTTCTATTGAAAACCAGAAACCTACTCTCTCTTTTTCCTTCTTTATAAATAATATATCTATTTAATTATTCAGTATGATCCTGTCCATCTGATTATTTTTTCTATAATGTTTTTCAAATAAACCTTGATCATAACTTCTATGTTCACAACAAACTCTTTCAAACTAACCAAGATATTACTTGGTTGTATGTAACATTCTCAAAACTCTATTTAAAATAAGTTCATCCAATTATCACATCCAATGTCTCTATATGAAACCAATTCTGCAATGCTTCAACTTTTTAACACATGGGAAAAGTCACTTTTTTGTACTCTCACATGCATAATTTATAAAAGTTTTCACGATATAGAAAAGGTGGTAACTAAAATTTATTTTACCACTTAAATGAAAAATCAAATTTAAAAACCCCACTCAAACAATTCATAATTTGAGACACTCACAACATTCCTTCAAACTTATTTAAAACTTGTGACAATCATAATTTTCCTCCAATATTTTTGGAATAAAAAAGGTCATCTCAACATCATCAACATTTGATATCATTACAAACTTTTTAAAGTTATTAATTTATTATCAATACCTCTATCATGAAAATTATTTTCCACAAAAAAATTCTAGAAAATATTTACATGACTGCTTTTTTTAGAAATAATATTCGTTCAAATGTATAAGGTATTATCTATCAAAAAAGCTAAATAAAAAAATAAACATGATCTCTTATATATTTCTGTAACTTCTTAATCCACTCAAATTTCTATATACAATATTAATAATATTTATGATGAATATTTATAGAAGTCTGTGTCAAGAACTTTGACGATATCGATTTTAATTTTTCACAGATATTAAAAAGTCTCTATTACGGACTAACTAAAAACAAGTACCATTTTACCCTGAATAAAAATCCAAAAAAAAATCAAAAACTTATCAACATCAATGACTTAATAATTATTCTAAAAAATATATATTTGGTCATCTATCAAAATAACTATATCTAGTACAAAACACATATTACGAACATTTGACTTACCAATGATATTCTCCTTCTTTCAACAAAAATGCTTAGATCATGAATTATTAAAAATTAATGATGTTGAAGAAATTCATAACATAAAATCATTTACATATTTTTCTTTAAAAAAACCTTATTTGAACAATTGAATTCATAAAAAAAACATATAAAAATATTTGTGATTGAAAAATCCCGGCTTCTCCTCTTTAACAAAAGTATCATGAGATTATCCATGATGTTAGGAATTTTTATATTTTCATAGCATCATATATATCAATATCAAGAATACCATATTATAATCTTTTTCTATAAAGGTATTTCTAGAAACTACTTTTAGATAAAATATTTAGATTAAAAACTTCAACCAAGTAACTTTGTAAATAAAACATAATCTAATCTTCTATGTCTGACCCTCTGTATCTGATCCTTTGCATCTGATCACTGGATTTACAAAGTGAGGTGATTTTTTTTAAAAGATAAAAAACCAAATTCCTCTAGTAAAATTATATCAAATTAAAACTTTATCCAAATTGGTCCCAATAGTAACACTTAATGATTAAAAAACACTATGTTCGATATCTTATTCATCATGCAACACTAATCCTAGATGAACCACCGAATATTCTTATAAAAATTATAACATAGAATTAAAATATATGGTTATGAATAATATTAACTTCATTATAAAATATATATGGATATATATATAAATTTTATACTCAATATAAATGAATTTATTAATGATCATGAAATAAGCACTCAATTTTTTGTAAAATCAATTTATGCTTCACAAATTTGTTTTCTCAAAAATTGATTTGTTTTTTTAGATAATAATATATATTTTTTTCAATTTTTGGTAATATTTTTGAAATATTGAACTTTATTTTTTAAATAATCATTTAAAAATAAACTTAGAGTGATTTTATGGTAATTTTATAAAAATGTTGATTTTTTGATGAATTGTGAAAAATATTTATTTTTATTGAAAACTATATTTTTGTTTCAAGTAATTAAAAATAGATATTTTTATTAAAATGGTTTAAAAGTAATATTAGTTCTATTATATTTTTAAAAATAAAATCTAGTTCATTGGAATCAATTTTATTAATGAACTTTGTATAAAACATTTTTTATACGTAGAAATCCATTTTTATAAAAAAAACAATTTTTCATTATGATTTGTGTTTTTATCTAAAATTAATTTAATAAATTTATATAAATTTAATCCTGAAAATTTGATTCCATATTATAAATAAAGAGGTCAAAATTTGGTAAACAACTACCCTTTATTTTTTGTTATTTTGAATAGTAACCATAGGAAATGTTTATTATAAAGATAAAGCTAAAATGGGTTAATTTGTGTTAAAACGAATATGATAAAGTCATAAAATCAACAAAAAACATGATTTTATCATATTTTCTGAGTTTAGTTCATCCATTTACATCCATGACTCAAATATATGCCCACTTGGAACAATATTTCTTTGATTATGACCTTAATATTAGTTTAAGAAATGAATAAATATAAAATGCAATTCTCTTAACTTTAATATCTCAAATATTTTCACATAAGGATGAAAAAAGAAACATTTTGCTTATAAATATTTATTTTAAATATGAATTAATATTTTACATCATGGTAATTTGTTTTTAATCTATATTTATTTACTAATTACTGCAAATTCTTATGCAACACTAATATCATCTTTACTCAATTAATAGAAAAAATAATTAATGATTTTAAAAATATTAAAAAAAATCAAATTTGAGTGATTAATAGAGTCCCAAGAATTATTTAAATAATTATGAAATAGTTATTATGTTTTAAATAATTATATTATAATTCATTATTTTTCATGGTGTCTGTAAAGTCAAATTAAATGTACAGTTTTGAAAAGACATTCAGAATATTTTATGAAAATAGTTTTTTATTAAATTAAATAAAAATTATAAATTGTTTAAAGCATAAAATGAGGGTAATATATGATTCAAAATATCAACCATTTTCAATTTATGATCTAATTTTTTTTTCCATGAAAAATTATAAACCATCATGGGTGAAAACATCGTTACCATGATTAAGGTTAAAATTTAATAACTAAGTGGTTAAATAATAAGACAAGGTTTAAAACACTACTTAAACCAATCTAAATCTTATTTTTGATGATATTTATACCATAACCTAATATTTATTTGAATATATATCCATTTTGAATCATTTTTCTTGATAATTACATTATTATATTTTAATATTTTATGAAATTCCAACAGTTCCCCTCCCCAAATGTGTAAAAAGGAACCCATTATTTCTATTATCTGCACCACTTTGATAAATCTATCATGTAAAACCTTTATAAAATTATATTTTAAAAATATTAATACAAAATATATATGTGACATTATTTTTTAAGTCAATTACAAGGTTCCTTGAGAAGGGATTTGAAGAAGGCCAGTTGAAGAAGAGGTAATCGTCTTATCTGACCTCTTTGAATTTGTTTCTTCCGATAATTACTCTAAATATAGGATAGTATCTATAAAATAATAAGTTAATTATGGTAAATTTATTTAAATGTTATAATTATTAGGAAACCATCTTGTTTCCCCCACACTTCGATCAAATTTGAGGAAAATTATCACTCATGCATATATATGGCTTACCATCTCCACATAGTGATACAATTCATTTTCCATAACCCTATTTAACGAATGGTTATAATGATAGTTTTATTATTTATATATGATTTTTATGAAATAATCAAGATTCCACAATTATAATATCAAATCTACCTTAGTACCTTCTAATCCATTGGAAAATAATAACATCGCTCGTGTGTACATGTGGACTACCGCGATACGATGTGATTTGTTTTTCATTTCATATATACATGGATAGTAATAAGGATATATTTAATAAATAAATATGATATATATGATATAATAATTTTTATTAAAATTTTAATTATTATTTACCTTTATTTCATTACATCAATTGAAAAGTGAAAACAACGTTCATATATACGTATGACCTACCATATCCATGAATGGTGAAATTAATTTTTATTAATTTAAAATTTATGAATGACTATAAATATATATATATAATGACAATATATGATATCAATATTATTTTTAAAATATTTAATCTGATGTAACCATGATCAAATTACAAATACCTGTACATATGAACTGAAACATGCATGAAAAAAGAAGCAGTTATCTCCCAGAACAATGATTTTAATAATGGATTATAAATAAATGGGTGATAATATGTTATAAGAAAATAATATATGGTACGATATATATGAATTTTTATATGTAATAAATTTATAATAAATATATATTTATTATAAAATATTTTCAAAGGTATAATAAAAAAACAAGACTTGAAGTAAGGGATTTGTAGTCTCACTTTTATTTATGGGATACATATGTCATATTAACCACTCCTTTATTTTTTTGTGATGTATATACTCCCCATTTTAAATTATATATCATAAATATTAAATGATATTTAAATTTTCATTTGATTCTATTCTCTCATAGGGATTATAATTAAAAAGTTAACAAAGTGGTATGGAATTGATGTTTCAAACCAAATTTAATTGTGATTTCTTATGATCGAATTAAAATTAAGGGAATTATATGACCATTATCTATTAAATTAATTTAATTTTATTCCCCTATGGTTATTTCTAGTGATTAATTTTTTTTCTTTATTTTTCCTCTCTTTAAGGACTCAAGAGACTAAATTGTTTTTAAGTAAAACTACCATTATATCTCTCTTCAAAAAAAGAATTTATTACATATCCATTTTGTTTAAAACAAATTCAATAATGTTTTTAATATTATTATTTGATTTTTTACATTCATTTTTAACCATTATTTACTTTTTATAATAAAATTTAGAAGGAAAATTATTCTCAATTTATAAACGAGGTACTTTTTACTTTTTACAAAAGTGTGAAAGAGATGTTTTTTAACTTATACTGCATGAACGAAATTTCCTAATATCATGATTGCTAAATTATTTGATGAATACTTTAAAATTTTTCATGGTTCTTTTAATGAAAATTAATTCCATAATATTTTATAAATTTTTAGATTTAAAATAATTAATTTTAAAGTGAAAAGGGTATTTTCCTCATGAAATATTTTTTTATTATTTTAAATGAAATTTAATCTATGATAACATATTTTAATGTTAATTATATTTTATTGTGGTGATGATCTAATGATACTACCCTTATTATTTATATGGATGGTCTATGTATATGATGATTACATGTCTATGAAATCCTTTTATTTTCCACAAGCAATTCTATAATGATATGAAGAATGTTTTTTGATCTTGTGAAATTTAAGTTAATGAATTATGATTATGTGATGGTTTGGTCCATTATATTCCTTAAATGAATTGGGTAAAGTGATATTGATATCTCATGATATGATGATGAAAATCATGGACATGGTTTTGAATAGATTTAGTCACATATTTATGCATGAGTGTGATTTCCTTCTATATATTCTCACAAAAAATGTGTGTATGTGGTTGTGAATATCTTTGTTCAAATTTTGATGTGTTAGTATGATTTCATTATATATTTTCTCACAAGATTATGTGTGGACATGATTTTCTTTACCTGTTCTCATAATATTATGATTTCATATGCTTACGATTCCACATGCCTATATTATGACTCTTGGATGTTGTTTTCTACATTGATACCCTTATTGATTATGATTTTAGATATGGATTGATTTAAAAGATTATGATTTACATTTTATTAGAGTGAATATTTTATTCTAATCAAATTAACATAAATATTTTATCGTACCCTTATGATCATATTATCCTTTAATAGGCGATATCATCCATGTTTTACCTTACTAAGAATATGAGATAACCATTTCATATGTTTCCATTCTTCATGTTATAAATAATGGTTTTATATAGGTTCTGTATAATAAGAGTAATATTTTGGAAGTCCTTTTTATTATATGTTGAAGATCATTCAAGAAAAAAGAATATTGTGTATCTAGTCTCTATGGACACTATACATTTTGCGTCCATCATTATCTATTTGTAAAATATATTGGGTATTCATATATTGATATATAATATCTATGTATGAAAATAATGGATCTTTATAGTTGATGTCTAAGGATAGGTTTAGTCAAAATTTAAGGATACTTATTAGAAAAATTTAGTTATTTTTTTCAACAAATATAAGTATAAGATAACGTCCAAATGTTTTCTAAAGAAAGAGATAAGGTGGTGTTTTGAAAATTAAATTCTTTTCATTATACTATAAGTTGATATGGTTTTGGCATCGATATATCTTGGGTTAATAACCTTGAAAAGAGTCGATCAAGTATATCTCAACCATCATTCTAGTGCATGATAAGTGTTCCATTAATGGGTACATATTTTTACAATCCTAGGGGTTATTACAAGGTTAATTCCCATTTTATTTACCAACCATTGAAAAGTATTTGAATAAATAAGGACCATGTATATTCTAGGTTAAACCCAATGTTCATATATTGAAAAATGGTGTCAGGGTTTATATATCCTATGAATATTTTTTTCATGATTACATGATTAATTAATAGGATTATATTTTCTCATACTATGATTATTTGTTTTAGTATATGTCAATAACTTGAAACATTCATGTTAATAATGGATGTGATGGACAATGTAATGATTTTCCTCATGAGGAACAAAATGAAACAAATGATGGAATGTAAAACCTTTTGACTATGCCTAATTATCTATCCCATTACATGATTACCTACCCCAACATGGGTGAGTTTCTTGACACACCTAACAAAATAATGATGGAGTTTCATGAATACCATGAAGTAAAGAAGATTCAACTTCTTATATATTGAGAATGTGGGAAGAAACACTCAATAGAATGTCTCAGATGAATTGGATGAAATTTTCATTATTTAAACGAAATTAATAGAGATTGTGATTGCTAGTAAAAAAAATTAAATGGAGTGATTGAAGTTCATTATAAGGTTCCAATCTCATTTCAATGACTTATGTGTGGGGAACATTGGAATTATCCAATCAAATTCCATGATCCAAACATTAACTCCTAGACCTAGGAAGGACCTATGATATTCCAACCATTGATGTAAAATCATTGGAGTGTTTTTGTATTGTAATTCAATAATTATATTGTAGAATTGTTATATTATGGATATTATAGATATAAAAATCACGAAACATCTAAATATTTTTCCATGTTACTTTTTATTTAACGATTTGAAAACATATTTTTAATGGTATTAATAACCATTAAAAGTGATTTAGTGTTAAGGTGATATTTTTGAAAAACATGTGACTAATGGAAATATGACCCTTAATATCTTACCAATGTTGAGTTAATTATGATTAATTGGGATAAATAGATGGTTTACATTTATTGGATAGTATTGGTAACCTTAAAATTGGTTATTTATTTAGTGAAAAAGTTTTTTAGGTCATTTTTTATGAAGTTTACTGCATTTTTGGATTTATAAATATATTCTATAGTCTATGATTTTATTTTGGGAATAATTTTTATATTAATTTTTAGAATCATATATATCTTTTTGTGAGGTTAAATTAAGAGTTATGGATACCATCATGGGTTTATAATGTTAATGTTGATCTTTTTTTCAATGGAAAAGATACCCTTTTAAAGAATTAAGTGATGGTATTTTGAGGTGATCTGAAACTTTTACTGGGTTTTGATAGGAATAATCTATTAAGGTTTAAATAACAATTTTGTTTAGTATACGATTTAATGTTATATTAATTATAGTCTATTAAATAGTGGGATATATATAATCTTGACTATTGAAAATTGATTCATTGTAAAATTGGTATTTTTAGAGTTATTTAGGATCAAGATAAGGATTAAACTTCAAGTTATTATCTTAATTTTATGCAAGATATTTTGGTGAAGTTCACTACATTATAAGATTATATAGTGATTAATGATATTTTGGGTGATTATTCATTGGGTTAAGGTATATGTAACCCAAAATTTTAAGATGTTATTAAACATGGATGATTATTTAACAATAAATCAATAAAATTTTAAAAGTTTCAGATATTTTGGATATAGGGTTATTTTTTATAGAATTATTTAAGTTGATCATTGAATTTGGATATTAATATAAATGTTTATTAATTTTTGGAATTACATTACCTAATACTAACTATTTTTTGGTTTTGGTTTGTGTCTAAATATAATACAATTATCTTGATATCCTTTTGTGGAATCATTTGATCTGTTAAAAGTTGATTTTAGTGCTTTGGGAAAGAGAACTTTTTCAAGAATAATCATCTTATGGAGAAATGAATGATATTATGATTAAAATTGATTAAAGGATAAAATTATACTTTCAACAAAGTATTTTCCTTATATTATTAAAATATTTAGAAAATTTATTCTTAAACTCCAGAAAAAAGGATATTGAAACAAAAAAATTATTATATTATAATCATTTTTTATGAATAGATGGTCTTTTTCACACCTCATTGATCTATGGTTTTGTGGTTATTATTTTTCTCCCAATTATTCTTTATATTGTGATCAGCGTTCTCTCACTCCTAATAATTATATGGAAATTTATTTTTTACTCCATGTAAATGTTTTATCTTCCCACAAATGTTCACCTATTTTGAAACAAAGTTATGAGTTATTCAAGATGACTTTCGTATTTCTCTTTCCCTCATTTCAAGAGGAAGATTTATTAAAACTTCATTTGAAGTGGGTTTTCAAAAAATAAATATTCAAATATAAAAACCTAGATTACCGAGAACATATTCAAATTGCAAGGATTTAATTTTTTAAATGAGGTAGAATTTAATACCTCAATATCTTAAAAACCACTATGTTCAATAGACTGTACAACACAAAACACCAAGCTTAAAAAAATGAGATATTATTATGACCATTATAAAATAGTCTTTAAATAGGTAGGTATGAATATAATTGATCATATTATGATATATATATATATATATATATATATATATATATATATTTAAAGGACCTAATCAATAAAAAGGTATTGGCTAATGATTTTGAAATAATTACTCTATTTTTAGTTGAATATTTTTATGCTTCCAAAATATGTTTTCTTAAAAATTATTTTTATTTATTTTTGTAAGAAAATAATATAATTACTTTTTTCAACTAGTATAAAATTTATTTTAAAATTTTACTTCATTTTCTAACTTTTAGTATATTTTTTATAATTTAATGAAAAATTTGATTTTGCAATGAATAGTAAAAATATTGAATTTTATTAAAAACTATATTTTTATTTCAAGAAATTAAAAAGTACCATTTTGTTTTAAAATAATATCAATTTAATATCAATTATATTTTATTATTAATAATCTAATTGAGTTCATTATAATAAAATTTACAATTAAATATGGTACAAAACATTTATAATACATAGAGAGGCATTTTTGTAAAAAAATTGTTTTTCATTGCATTTTTCTTTTTTAAATTAAATAAAATTATTTCATTTATAGAAATTGAATATTTAAAAATGAATTCTATATTTTTAATCATGAGTTCTAAATTTGGTAAATAGTTCCCTTTTATTTCTGTTCATTAGTAATAATAACTATATGAAATTTTTATTACCACGATAATGGTAAAATGGATTAATTATGGTCAAAACTAATATGATAAGGTTTTAAAATAAGACAAAAACATTACATTATATGATTTTATGAGTTTATTTCGTCCATTTACATCCAATTCTTGAACATATGGTCACTTTATGTCATATTTATTTTCTTAAGACCTTTATATTAATTCAAGAAAATAATAAATACAAAATGTCATTCTACTGACTTTAATAACTCTAATATTCTTACATAAGGATAAAACATGGATAATTTCATTTATAAATATTTAATTGAAATAAGATCTAATATTTTTAACATTCTAATTCATATTTTATTTTTAATAATTGAATAATTTCCTTAAATTTTTATGCAATATGAACATAATATTTATTCAACTCAAAAAAAAATGATTTTAGAGATATTAAAACTAATAAAATATTAGTGGGTTATAATGTCCCATTTATTTTATAGATATATATTCCATATTAAGTATATGTGAAAGTATTATATTCGAATTTCCTATTTTTTCATTCATTAATGTACAAAATGAAAATTGTTATAAATTATATTAAGAATATTTTATGAAAATAATATTTTATTAAAGTATTTAAAAATAATAGGTATATTTAAAGAGGAAAAGTTGGGTAATATGTGGTCTAAAATATTATACCTTTTACATTTATGAACTAATTTTTTCTTTTAAGTAAAAATATAACCCTTTATGAGCAAAATAGTTTGTACTGCGGGCAAGGTTAGGATTTATTAATTGATGGGTTAAACAAAAAGATAAGGTTTAAAAACTCAAAAAAACATACCTAAATAATATTATATGGTGATATTTAAACCATATCCTAATTTATATTTAAATCTATGATCATTTGGAATCATTTTTCTTGATAATGACTTTATTATATTTTAATCTTTTAATAAATTCCAAGAGTGACCCTCCCATAAAATATAAATTTTCACCCCTCCTTTTTATTATCTCCACCACATTGAGCCATATAGCTCGTAAAAATAATATAAAAATATCTTAAAAACATCCCTATAAATAAGTTACAATTTTTTTATTCTTAAAAGTCCATTTCAAGGGTCCGTAATAAGGGATCTAAATAAGGCCTACGGAATAAAAGGTAATCTTCTTTCTCAGACTCTTTCAATTTGTTTCTTCTTCCACATCCTATAAATCTGTGATATTTTTTATAAAATAATAACTTCATTATCCTAAAAATAATTATATTTTTTTTATTCTTTACTGAAATTTATTAACCCTCTCTGTAACATCGTTATATTTTATGAGAAGTATATTTTTTTAATGTCTTATGTTATACGCAACATCAAAGGAATCTTTCACTGCACACAACACTAGCTTGGCTTGCGTTACACGCAATCACGACCTTCCTCGATAGCGTGTGTAGTACGCAATACCGAGTTTCACTAAATAACGATATATTATTATAATATTATAAACTAGACGTTATGAATAGTATTAACTGAATTTTGAATTTGATAACATTATTATTCATCTTACATATTTTCTAAAACATGGTATGTGAACAAAATAAATTTTTCGGGTAAAATAACTATTTTTCAAAAAATGCAGTTTTGCCGCCTTTTGATGGCGCACCCACTTTAAATATAGTTTTTGACATGTTGATAAGTTCAATTTGAAAAAATAAAATTCTTCTTTGGAATTGGGATATAAAAATTTACTTTGGATAAATTTTTCATATTATTCTGATAACTTTCATATTTTAATGAATAGTAAAAACACGCTATATTTTAATTAAAAACAACTTCTTTCATCGCAATAATTTATATGGTTAAATTATAATATTGAATGGTTTTAAAGTAAAAATAGAATATATTTTTACCATTTAATATAATTTATGTCATTAGCATTAATTTTACGTTGAATTCATAGGTAAAAACATTTCAATATTTGGCAATGTTTTAACTTTTAAAACCCGTTTGCTTAACAACGGGATTAATTTTAAATTAATCACTAAAACTTCTGTGTTTTGAATTTTGAAAAATGGATTACATATTTGGATTCAGTGGGTCCAAATTATGTTAATAGGTTACTTTTATTTTTCTGAGATTATGAATAGTAACTACGGTAATTTTTATTTACTGCAGTTAAAGGTAAATCGGGTAATTAAGGGTAAATATAGGATTATAAAATTACCCTAACACTTTCCAAAATCCTATTGGATGACTAAAAGTCAACCTTTATCACCTAAGGGTCGGACTATAATCATTTCATGGACTTTTGACAATGAAATAATAAAATTATTATTAAAACCAAAGAAAGTGACAACATGTCACTTTCTTAAATCTTATAAGTGTAATAATTTTACTTTAGTGATAGACATCCTAAAACTTCAGATATAAATTTTCCCTAGAAATATAATAAAATTATATATATGATATGAATTTATTTATAATTTTTAGGGATTAAATAATTATCATTAATTGTGACACAATAGTGATGTTGAAATTATTTTATTTATTGAAATATCAAATAAATGATTTTAAAAGTATTAAAATAAATATTATATGAACTATTTAATGTTCTCCACTAATTTTCTAGAAAAAAATGAAATGTTATTAATCTATTAAATCATTTATTTCTAACATAGCTTCTGTATATAATTTATTTAAATTCTAATAAATGAATAGTGTCAAAATTGACACTATTGTTATTTTATAAATATTACATATTATAAAATCGTTTAAAAATCACAAAAATATTTACAAATTATAAATTAAAATTAATATGGTCAAAAATGTAATATATTATACAATTATGGACAATTCACAACATATAAGTAATTATTTATAATGATTTAAAAATTAGAATTTTATTACCACAAATAAAATTAAATAGATTATATAAGGATAAATCAAGTTGATAATGTTTAAAATAAATTCCCAACTTGTCTAAATTTTATTTTTTGATGATATTTGAACCTTATATCATATAATATTCGGATTTTAGTCATTTTTGAGGTTTTTAAGTGGGGTTGGAATTTATTATAAATTAATATTTCTTATAATTCCAAAGGTGCCTCTCTCCTCCCTTATAAAAGGGCACCTCCTCCCTCTACTCCTCACACCACATTGAGCCTTCAAGATCATCCAAACCCTACCAATTTATCTTCTCCAATTCTTTAGAAACATCCTTGAGGTCATGGTCTTCTTCAAAGACCAATTTTAGTGCCCTAAGAAGAGGTATCAAAGAGGCGTGTCGAAGAAGAGGTAATATCTGTTACCGATTCTTTCAAATTTATTTCATCTTCTACTTATTCTTATTTAGTTGTTTCATTATAAAGTAATAACATCAGTATCACTCATATACTTATATGTTATTATAAATTTGAAACAAACCTATTTAACCTTCTATCCATCCTATGGAAAACGAAATCACCGCGCGTACGTACGTACGGAATACCGTCTCCATGCCGGGGTGTAATCTGTTTTCCACCACCACCTTACTTGGATGGGTATAATTGTGTAAAGAATAACTATATATGATTACTTTAAAGTGATATTGATTCTGAAATAGTATACATACACTTCAATAACAATTCCACGATCATGGGAATGATATCATCGCTCATGCGTACGTACGACCTACCGTCTCCACGATGTGATGCGACTCGTTCTACATGATCTTCATTGAATAATGATTATATAAATGAATTGAATGAGTAAATATGATATATATTACACTAATAACATTCTGTAAATTAGGTATCTATAACCTAAAAAGAAGAATTAGAATTTATTCGACAAAACACGCATAAGAACATAAAGCAATAAACACCCGAATAACAAGTAGCAATGAAATATTACAAATAAGAAGCTAAGAATATGACCATATATTATAGATACCCAAATCTTGACGTACATGGAAATTACACTATTTTTTCAGAATACTTAAAACATAACTAAAACAGACACACAAGGACCATAATAGTTTAGTGTCTTTGGAAACTCGGAAAAATAATCATCTAATAATGGTGAAAGATCTTCAACATCTCCCATAAAGATCTTCCCCTTTTGTTTTCTTACCTAAAAACTTTCTTTAAATACTAGGGAAAAGAAAAAATATAAAGGGTGAGCTCAAATTCTCAGTATGGGTAAGCATAGATAACATAAAACAATCCATAAATATTTGAATGCAAAAACATGAAAATAAAATCTAAACATCAAAATCATGAGCAACGACATAAATCTTGGAAATACACAAGGCATAGATCATAAAAGAACATTAGTCATGATAAACTAGAATGGTAATAAAACATGTAATTGTGGCATCCATTAAGCCCACGTTATGATTTCCATAGCAGCCAAGGCATTTCTGCCAAGACCATCTTAGTGGACAAAGTCCCATTCTGAATCGAGTTCACTCCTCGTTCCAGTCCTGTAACACCGAACCAGATTAATTTACCATTCTAGACATGTCTATCTCATGAGATATAAATATTTACCCAATTAATTGAAGGGAGATATATGTCCCACCCATCTCATAATGAAATCATTCTTACTTGTGCCACAAAATAAACATAAATCATTCATCATAACCCAAATAATAAAATGGGTTTCATAAACATCATCCCATCATAACATAATCCATACAAAAAATGGATATTATTTCATCATAAGAAAAGTGAAACCATGTAAATCATAGAGACATTATACTTGAAACATACACATATGAAATAATGTCATATTAGATGGAAAATGGTTTTGATAAAACTTTTGAAATGAATTCTTGAGGAAAATATTCTTTCTTATTCAAAATCAATTTATTTTCACAAAACGTCATGAAATTTTTAAAATAAAGATATTTTTTTGAAAATATTCATGAAATATTTTGGAGTACGATTCATGAATATAAGGCTTTATAAAAATGTAAAAATCCTTTCATGCCGTATAAGTTAAAAAAAACATTCTTCTCATACTTTTGCCGGAGAAGACAAAAAGTACCTCTTAACGTAAACAAAAGAAAGATTCCTTACATACCATGTAGTAAAAGTCAAAAATGGGTAAAAAGGACTTTAAAAATACATGAAAACATTTTTATAAAACATGGTCTTGGATGATAAAGATAACCCCAGTAAATACTTATGAATAATCAATCTCAGATAAAATGAGATTGATAAATTATCCCTTACCTTAGGTCCGATATGCTTCGTACGTATCCGAACCTCGTGTATAATGATTAAATAATGTCATTTATTTATTACAGAATCATATTCATTGTTATTATATCATATATGGTTCACTTATGACTTTATATTACCCGTTATTTTGTAAATTCCATGTTAAAGCAACGTTTTGGGTAAAATTGTTTCATTTATCGTACGAGTTTCGACTTGTTGTTCTTGATATTATTAATTATATCCTGATTTTCTTAATTATAGAATGTAAAAAATGATTTATATATAATATATATTCAGTATATACATATATATATGATAGATCGATAAATGGAATGAAATACACCGTTCATGGAGACGGTAGGCCGTACGTACGCATGAACGATGTTTTCATTTCCTTATTTAATTGAATGGAATTAAGTAGATTAAATATATATATATATATCCATTATCATTATTATGTCATATATCTCATTATTATTCATTATATATACTTTATAATCATTTTTGAATGGTTAACATGGAGAATGAATCTCATCGCGTCGTGGAGACGGTAGTCCGTATGTACGCATGAGCGATGATGTCATTCCCATGATCGTGGAATTGCATTTAAGTGTATGTATAATATTTCAGAATAAATTTATCTTTACAATAATCATATATGGTTATTTATTTACACCATTATACCCATCTAAGTAAGGTGGTGGTCGAAAACAGATTACACCACGGCGTGGAGACGGTATTCTGTACGTACGCAAGTGCGGTGATTTTGTTTTCCGTAGGATAGATAGAAGGTGAAATAGGGTTGTTTAATATTTATAATAACATATAATTATATATTTAATACTGATGTTATTACTTTATAATGAAACAACTAAAGAATAATAAGTTGAAGAAGAAATAAATTGGAAAGGATCGGTAATGGATATTACCTCTTCTTTGACGCGCATATTCTTAACCTCCTCTTAGGGAACTAGGGTTGGTCTTTGAAGAATACCAGGACCTCTATGATCTTTCTAGGGAAGTGGGGAAGAGAATTTTTCAGGTTTTGGCCAAGATTTATGGCTCAAAGTGGTGTGAGGAGGAGAGGGAGGAGGTTCCCTTTTATAACGGCGGAGAGGGGCACCTTTAGAAAAACAAAAAATATTAGTTTATTATAAAGTAATATTAATTTTTTAATATCTCCAAATTGATTTATTTCAAAGATAATGTGGGGTTGGGTCTCAATACTCTCATCCAATAGAATTTGTACAAGTTCAGGTTACTATTTTAACCTTATCATTTAGATTTAACTTTAAGTTAAATAATTTTACTTTTACCGTGTCTTCTTGTTTTCTTACACTATAAGGTTAATAAACTTACTATAACAAGATAAAAGAACCCCAAGTTGTTTATTATTAATATATATAACCTTATCTAAGTCATTTTGCCGAACCTTAGATTTTTAGAAATAAAATAACAATTAATAATATAATATTTGTTTTAAAAACTATTTTATGTCAATTTTGACACTATTTGGTACTTGATTTTTGTGAAAATCATAACAGCATGATTAGTTCTAAAAAAGTTAATTAAATAAATACTAACATTTCATATTAACCTATAAAATTATTGTAATTCCTAAAAAGTCTCAAATTACATTTATTTGGGTATTTATAATATCAATTATTTTAATATTTCATTATTTAGGTAATTACTGCATCACCATTGTGTCATAAATAAATTGAATTATTTAATGTCTAAAAATTATAAATAAAATACCATTAGTTAGGAAATATTTTTATCTTTGTAATTAATATTAATAGTCTAATTTTTCTTATGTATAACCCTATATTAAAAATGTTTTAGGTATTAAACTTTGATTTTAACTATTTTAACAATTCTTTAAATAAAATAATATTAAATGTACTAATCTAATACAAGTGGGCCTAAATGGTCATATATTGTTACTAAGGATGTTTTTGGTCGAATTACACTTATCCAATAGAATTAGGACATGTTTTAGGGTAATAATAATATCATTTTTACCCTAAATTACCCAATTTACTTTTAACCGTGGTAAATAAAAGTAAAAAGTTACTATTCACCCAAAATTACTTTCATCTCATTGAACCACATTTTAGTCCTTGATATTAACCGTGTCTCTCGGATTTTTGGAATTCCACTCACAGAAGCGGTAAAATTTAGTTTTATGTGAATTTTCAAATTCTCCTAGGAGGTGGGTAAAAGACGGTGAAAACTTCAATAAAATTTTTATATATCTAAAACTATTATAAAATGACTACAATGAATTACATTGAACTTATATAGGTATTATGTATCAATTTTTACCTAAAATAAATAATTATTTAAATAAAAAGTCTGTTTTTAAATAGTAACCCAGTGTTTTCAGTATTCATCAAAAATTGAATGTTTTTAAAAAAATACAAAAAATTCACCCTAGGCTAATTTCGATATTCCGAATCCAAAAATGAAGTCCATTTCGAAATATAAAATTTATAAAATTTTAAAAAGTGGGTATTACTATTCATAACGGGTAGTTTATATAACATATCGTTGTTTAGTGAAACTCGGTATTGCGTACAACACACACTATCGTGGAAGGTCGTGATTGTGTGTAATGAAAGCCATGTCAGGGATGCGTATAATGCAAGATCCTTTTGGTGTAGCGTACAACACAAGACATCAATAAAATAAAATAAAAAATATTTTTCATAAAATATCGGGGAGTTACATATATGATATCATAACAATGAGTATGATTATGGAATAAGTCAATGACATTATTTAAATCATTATACAGGAGGTTCGGATACATACAAAGCATTTCAGACCTAAGGTAAGGGAAAATCTCGCAATCTCATTTTTATCCGAGATTGTTTATACTTCAGAATTTACTGGGGAATATTTATTATCCACATCCATGTTTCCTCAATATGTAATATTATTTCTATCCTCCTAAAATTGTTTAAATCCAATATTACTCATTGGTGAGTTTTAGTAAAAGGTATGAAAGGAATGTTTTGTTGTTTTTCATACAAGGTACTTTTTGACTTTTTCGACCAAAGTACGAGAAGAATGTTTTTTTAACTTATACGACATGAATGGATTTTTATGATTTCGTAGAAAATTATTTCCATGAAGCTTCCTTTACAAATTTTCAAGTTTATTTTTAATCAAATTCTTTTTTTTAATATTGTTTGACATGTTAAGAAAGGAAAAATGTTTTTTGAAGTAGAAAGGATATTTTCTTCAAGAATGGAGTTCAAGTGTTTTATCAAAATTATTTTCCATATAAGAAAAATATAGGGTTCTGTTTCTATCCCTATTTTTACATTGATTTGATTATGTTATGATGGAATTATTTTTATGATGTCCTTTTATTGATTATGTAATAATGGCATGATGTTTAAGAATCACATTTTTATTACATGGGTTATGCTATGATGTATGATTTATGATCTTGTGGCACACATAAGAATGGTATCATTATGAGATGGGTGGGACCTATATCTCCCTCCAATGCATTGGGTAATGATTTATATCTCATGAGATAGACATGACTGGAACGAAAAGTTAAACCAGTTCAGTGATATAAGACTGGAATGAGGAGTGAACTTGGTTCAAAAATAGACTTTGTCCGCTATGATAGTCTTGGAAATGAGTCTTGACTAATAAAAAATGATTTTCTATGATTATGTGTGTGTATGCCACAATGTTTCATGTTTTAAGTTATGATTATTTGGGATTACTTTTCATTACTATGATTTATCCCATGACATGATATTATGATCTATTTTTTAGGTTAAGATTTTCAAAATGTTATGTTCTTATGAATATGATATGATTGATATTTCTTTTGTTTATCCTTACTGAGCATTTGAGCTCATCCTTTTGTATGTTTTCCTTTCACCAGGTCAGGAAGAAGGGTATTAAGTAGAATATTCCAAAAAGGGACTCTAGATATGATGAAATAAATAAAAGACAATGTAGATGATTTATGAACCAGTTGATTATGTTTCCTAGTTTCTAAAGACACTATACCTATACAGTACTTTCATGGTTTTGTTATATGTTGTAATACGCATGCTTCAATTTTTGATGTAATAACCATGTATGTAAAGTATGGGTCATTATACTCTCTTTCATCTAATGAGAAGTGAAAGTATCCCTCATGTTTGCATATGGATTACCATCTCCACATATCGATACAATTTGTTTTCTATCGCCATAATTCATGGATGGTTATTATGATTGTTTTAATGTATATATTTTTTATGAAATAATTATTATTCTGAAATTATAATATCATATCTACTTTATTACCTCCCAGTCCCTTGGAAAATGATATCATTGCTCATGCATACATGTAAAATACCACTGCCATCAAACGATGTGACTTTTTATTTCGTTTGTGATTTGAACGAATGTTAATAATGATATAATTAATGAATATATATGTTATATATTATATAATTATGAATATTTAAAGGTGAACTATTATTTATTTTTCTTTCATTCTATCCTTCTAAAATTGAAAATAGTGTTCATGCGTATGTACAGCCTACCATCTTCATGAACTGTGTAATTCACATTTCTATCTCTACCTTTTATGTATGAACACACATATATATATATATATAATAAATATATATGATTTTAAAATCATGTTTATAATTTTTTTTATTATGAAAACATGATCAAATTATTAAAACAAAGACTACCAAACTGAAACATGCCTGAAAAATGAATGAGTTATCAACTAGAATAGTCGTTTTAATAAAGAATTATTACTAAATAGGTGATAAGATGTTATAATAAATTAATATATAGTATTATATATATACTTTTATGGTTTTTTAATACATTTATAATAAATATATATTTATTATAAATGAGTATTAAATGTGTATGAATAAATAAAAAACTTGAAATAAGGTATTTCTAGTATCACTTGTATTTCAGGGAGACATATGCCATATTCACCACTCGTTTATTTTGTGTTGTGTATATACTACACATTTGAAATGTTATGAAATTAATATCCTTATATTCTTGATATTTAAATTTTTATTTTATATTATTCTTTCATGGGGATTATGATTCTAAACATACCAAAGTGGTAAGGGATTTTTGATACAATCCTATTTTAATCGGGATGATTATACTTGAATTTCCATCAAGGAAATTATATGGTCTTTATCTGATAAATTAATTCAATTTTCCTCCCATCATTTTATTTATATATATTATATGTTTTCTATTATTTTTAATTTCTTTATGAACCAAGGGACTGAAAAACAATTAAGTAAAATAAAAATTATTTCTCTATTTATTCAAAAAACATTTTTCTTCAATATATGTAACGACCCAAAATTTTGAATAAATATTGTGTCCTAATTTTGTGTGTTATTTTATTTTATTTTCATACTCAACAAAAATGTTTCATTTGATAACATGAGTATAATTAAAATGAGACCGTTAAGTTTTAACTGTTATATGACCATTGGTCAATATTACCGCTGGAAACTAAATGTTTTGATTATTGTCTCTAAATACAAGTAATCTTGGTTAATTAATATAGAAAGAAGATTCAATGACCTCACCCAGTAGTATTGGACCGATCAAATCCCATCTAACAAAACTTGGGAAGGAGGTAGCACCACTGGGCTTTGCTCTGGACCCAACCCAAGTTGAACTTCATCGTGTGAAGCTAGAACGAGATTGCCTTCGTGAGAAGTTCAAACTGGTAGAAATTACTACTCGTGCGATGTTGGCCAAGCCTCCCTCGGATTCTCTCACCTTAGCACACCTTACACTTAGGTCCTATGCTGGTGTGATAAGGGGCTATGTAAGGAGACCGTAACTACCTTGTGTAATCCTTTGTTTTAAATAAAAATTTGGATTTCTTCTTATGATGATGTTTATGACTTTTTAAATGTCCAGATAAATATAGTATATATATTTTTGGTGAATTTTAGAGAAAGGATATTTTAAAAAATGTTTATGTAAACCTTAAATAATTAAAAATGTGTAATGATTTTCAAAAAATGGTCTTCTACAATTATGTTCAGTGCAAAATTTAGAGTCTAATAAGATCAACTTGATTTTTGATGAATAGTAAATTATGAATAGTGGTTTTATGATTAGGATTAGTAATGTGACCAAATGGATTAGTAATCTCACTTAAAGAAAGTATAAATATAATCTAGGCACCTTGATTAAGTAATGTGATTCAATAAAATGGTTAAATAACAGTTTCCTAAATTATTATTCATGTATTAGTTTTTTCGAGTGAATAGTGTTTTTTAATTAAAAATTAAATTAAAAATATTTAGAAAAATATTTTTATAAAATGGATTTCATTTTTGAACTCAGAGCATCGATCTTATGTTAAGGTAATTTTTGGGGTTTTTTTCTGAAAAAATGAATTTTCGGTGAATATTGTATTTATTTAAAATACAGTTTTAGGGTTTCGGTATGTTTATTGACATCATAACTGTGTCATGATTATGTCATGAGATATTTTATGGGTTGGCCGACCAAAGGTGATGAATTATTGTATTGGGGGCCCCATGTTGTCTAACTTCATGGGAAATATCTTGGGAGAGCACATGGTTTTGAGAAACCCACTTATGAGGTGTCCCTTGGTCATTAATGCCTTGTCCCCTCACTTTCCCTATAAATACCAAGCCTTTATATCATCCTTTGGACTCAAAAATCAATCTCAACGAAGTTCTGGTATCCTTACCTCCCAAGGAGTCCTCCCAAGGTGCCCCCAAGCCCTCAAGGTCCAAACCTTTGAGTTGTAAGAGTTACGTTTTAAGGTAAGGGATCCGACCTCTCTCTTTCTTTTCAAGTAATCTCTTTTATGTAATTCCTTTTATGCTCCATGTTCTTATGTTGTAGGATGTTCTTATATATTCATCTTACTTTCCTTTTCTTTTTCATATGATGATATACCCCCTCTTTCTCTCATCAATTCGTTTTAATAATGTTTAATTGACGCCGTTAGGCTGCCGAATTTTTAAGGGATTCTTTCACCCTTCTCATTTTCAAGTTCTATTTTCATGTCAAGTCTTTCCAGTTCCTTTTTATTATGTTTAGGTATGATATATATATATATATCATACTTATAGTTTATGATAATATGATGAGAGACCCTATTTGATCTCGTCAATTCATTTTTAATGAAGTTTAAGTGGCGCCGTTAGGCTGCCGAAATTTTTGTAATGAATACTTCCACCCTTCTCATTTTCAAGTTCTATTTTCATTTCAAGTCTTTCAAGTTAATTTTTATTATTTTGGGGTATGATCTCTATATATATCATACTGATATTTTTTGTTCATATGATGAGAGACCCTATTTGATCTCATCAATTCATTTTTTTGAAGTTTAAGTGACGCGTTAGGCTGTCGAATTTTCATAAGAGAAATCTTATTTTTGTATTCCTTTCATGTTATTCATTTCATATGGTACATATTTCAAATTTCATTACCATATTCATATATCCTTCATATTCTGTCCCTCTACTATTTTATGGGTCATTTATGAATGTTTGACCCAGTTCCCCTCTCTTTTCAATGTTCTCTAAAACCCCGAAACATAGCTGTTATGCTGCAGAATTTTCATCTCAAAATACCTCTCTCTTTTCTCAAAATTATTTTATGTTATAAAGCTAATACTCAAAGCTCTTATTTTTACAGGGGTATTCAAATATATATCAAAATTTTCTTTTTTAAATTCTGGGATTTACATACATGAGACCCGCTCTCCCCTTCCGTGGTTTTAAAGTGACATAAAGATCATGTCTTTAAAGCAGTTTTTAAAACGTTATGATTATGAAATTAAACCCATTTCTTTTATGCTATATGGGTTGTTTATGAAATTATTTATGATGATATATGTGGCTAACATGATAATAAATACATGTCAAGGGTGCGCCCAGATAGCGCTCCAATGCATTGGGTAAATACTTAATCTCTAGAGATGACCTTTTAGACTGATACCTTGGTGAATAACCTTGGTAATTTATAATGACACCTTGGGGATGGACCTTGGTGAAAAGAAATTATTTTCAATATTAAATGTTGTATCCACATATTCAAATTATGCAAAATCTTATTTTTATTATGATATATCTCATGATTTCTTTCTCATTCCTTAAAGTTCTTTTCATGACCTTATTGAAGTATCTCAAGTTCACATGTAAAATGTTTCTCTTGTTTCCCTTACTGGGCCTTCTGCTCACCCTTTATTTTGATGTATGTCCCCCCAGGTTATGAGATGTAGTAATGAACCTAGGATGAACATGAGGAGAAGCCTTTCAAGTGTTTAAGAAGAATGTTTTATGTTTTCATGTTTTAAGTTCCTGGTTTCCAAGACACTAAACCTTAAAGATCCTCGGTTTTGTAAAATGTAATGAAAGTTTATGTGATAAAAAGGCGGGATTCTATAGTTGGTATCAAAGGATGGTTTAGTTATTTGTGAAAATTAGGATATTAAAACTTTAGGAAGAATACTATAGAAAAGTTTATATATATGGAATCTTCCTGGTATTTTGGTGAGTATTGAGTAATAGGTTGCCAAGAAAATACATCCCTGTCTGGATACGAGCAGGTAGAGGTGGTTCTGGCACAGATGTACATAGGGGTAAAACCCGAAAACACCGCTTTGAGCTAGACTCAAATAGGAACTGGTACACAACAACAGGCATTTCTGCACTCTTGGTTACAACACTCCCGGGGGATATGATTTGGTAAATTCATATACTTAGTATGAACTATTGTTAAAGGAACAAAGATAAAATAAAATAAATATTCACATAAGAATATATGATCATGGATAACCTAGATGGGAACCTAGGGGATCACATGTTAGGGTATACTTTTCTTCTAAAAGTTATCCTTATATGCTTCAAGTTCCTTTTCATGATTATTGGCTATGTATTTAAGCCCCTAATTATACTTTCTCATCTTGGTTAATGGTGGGAAATGGAAGAACATGTCCCAACAACCAATGTGATAGGAAAGGTGACGATTTCCGTATTAATATGACAGAGATGATTAGGGGATTAAAAGATGATTATTTTTTTGGAAGACATTCACTATTTTGGGGACCCTATATGATTGAGGTAAATAGATTACTACGGTATTTTCATTGAGGTGTAAGGTTGACTTATATTTTGAAGAATCGATGAATTTAAGGTGGACTTATAGTAATTTAGGTTACTTATGGGAATTATTAACCTATATTGGGTAAAATATGTCTAGGTTAGATACTTTTGTTATAATATGTTAGGAGTGGTTGATGTTGTTTAGAGATGAACAATGAAGTTTATTTTGGAAGACTATGTTATCAAATCCTTCTTGTATCTGGATTTCAATCATAGTTTGGGTTATTTTGAGGAATTTTAAGGACCGTTATTTATGGAATGGTCTATGATGAACTTTGGGTAGTACCATGGAACTTTGAATATTTAAAAGCAGTTTCCATTCCTATGGGAGTCATTCTTTTTGAAGAGTAGTTTTACCTTAACCTTTCTGTTTTTGGGATAATGTTTAAAGATAGAAGAAATAGATAGTTAATCTTTGGTGGATTATGTGATTCTCTATAAGATGATTCTTGTGCTTTGATGAGACCAAGTAGTTTTGAATGCTCATCGTTTGGAGAAAAGATTAGTTTTGGTAGAAACTTATTAAAGTATGAAACTCTACTTGAAGGTAGGTATATTTCCTTATATTTTTGTTCTATGTAATAAATGAATTCCTCAAAATTATGAAAAGAAACGTAAAACAAAAATGTTTTTGGTTTACGTTTCCTACTAGGTAATCAAAGACCGTTTACACACATCATAAGTTTGGGATTTTCTCGTGGTCAACTTTCTCCTAATAATGTTTTCTATCACTCTCCCCCAGAACTTGACCCTTTGTTTTTCTTCCATATCCATGTTTTCCTCCATGGAATCCTAGTATGGGTTAACTCGGGTGACCTTTTTACTTCCCTTTCTTTCTTTTAAAGTAATAGTGTTACTAACTCCTTTTCTGATGTGGAAATTTCAATGAAATTTCAAAACCCAATTTTAAAAATTGCGAGGACGCAATTTATTAATGGGGGAAGATTGTAATGACCCAAAATTTTTGAATAAATCTTATTTCCTAATTTTTTGTGTTATTTTATTTTATTTTTATACTCAACAAAAAAGTTTCATTTGATAACATGAGTATAATTAAAATGAGACCGTTGGGTTTTAACTGTTATATGACCATTGGTCAATATGACCGCTGGAAACTAAACGTTTTGATTATTGTCTCTAAATACAAGTAATCTTGGTTAATTAATATAGAAAGATGATTCGATGGCCTCACCCAGTAGTCATGGACCGATCGAAGCCCATCTAACAGAACTTGGGAAGGAGGTAGCACCACTGGGCCTTACTCTGGAGCAAACCCAAGCTGAACTTCATCGTGTGAAGCTAGAACGGGATCGCCTTCGTGATAAGTTCAAACTGATAGAAAGTAATACTCGTGTGATGTTGGCCAAGCCTCCCTCAGATTCTCTCACCTTAGCACACCTTACACTTAGTTCCTATACTGGTGTGATAAGGGGCTATGTAAGGAGACCGTAACTGCCTTGTGTAATCCTTTGTTTTAAATAAAAATTGGGATTTCTTCTTATGATGATGTTTATGACTTTTTAAATGTCCGGATAAATATAGTATGCATATTTTTGGTGAATTTTAGAGAAAGGATATTTTAAAAAATGTTTATGTAAACCTTAAATAATTAAAAATGTGTAATGATTTTAAAAAAATGGTCTTCTACAATTATGTTCAGTGTGAAATTTAGAGTCTAATAAGATTAACTTGATTTTTGATGAATGGTAAATTATGAATAGTGATTTTATGCTTAGGATTAGTAATGTGACCAAATGGATTAGTAATCTCACTTAAAGAAAGTATTAATATAATCTAGGCACCTTGATTAAGTAATGTGATTCAATAAAATGGTTAAATAATGATTTCATAAATTATTATTCAAGTATTAGTTTTTTCGGGTGAATAGTGTTTTTTAATTAAAAATTAAATTAAAAACATTTAGAAAATTATTTTTATAAAATGGATTTCATTTTTGAACTCAGAGCATCGATATTATGTTAAGGTAATTTTTGGGGTTTTTCTGAAAAAATGAATTTTCAGTGAATAGTGTTTTTATTTAAAAATTAAATTAAAAATATTTGGAAAATTATTTTTATAAAATGGAGTTAATTTCTGAAATCAGAACATTGATATTTGGTTAATGTGAAATTTTGGGATTTTTCCGAGAAAGTTGAATTTTTAGTGAATAGTAAAAATACAGTTTTAGGGTTTCGGTATGTTTAATGACATCATAACTGTGTCATGATGATGGCATGAGATATTTTATGGGTTGTCCGAACAAAGGTTATGAATTATTTTATTGGGGGCCCCATGTTGCCTAAATTCATGGTAAATATCTTGGGAGAGCACATGGTTTTGATAAACCCACTTATGAGGTGTCCCTTGGCCATTAATGCCTTGTCCCCTCACTTTCCCTATAAATACCAAGCCTTTCTCTCATCCTTTGGACTCCAAAATCATTCTAAACTGAATTCTGGTCTCCTTAACTCCCAAGGAGTCCTCCCAAGGTTCCACCAAGACCTCAAGGTCGAAACCTTTGAGTTTTAAGAGTTACGTTTTAAGGTAAGGGATCCAACCTCTCTCTTTCTTTTCAAGTAATCTCTTTTATGTCATTCCTTTTATGCTCCATGTTATTATGTTGGAGGATGTTCTTCTATATTCATCTTACTTCCCTTTTCATGTTCATATTATGAGAGACCCCATCTTTCTCTCATCAATTCGTTTTAATAATGTTTAAGTGACGTCGTTAGGCTGCCGAATTTTTAAGGGATTCTTTCACCCTTCTCATTTTTCAAGTTCTATTTTCATGTCAAGTCTTTCAAGTTACTTTTTATTATGTTGGGGTATGATATCTATATCTATCATACTGATCTTTTATGATCATATGATTAGAGGCCCTATTTGATCTCTTCAATTCATTTTTATTGAAGTTTAAGTGGCGCCGTTAGGCTGCCGAAATTTTTGTAACGTATACATTCACCCATCTCATTTTCAAGTTCTATTTTCATGTCAAGTCTTTAAAGTTCCTTTTTATTATGTTGGTCTATGATATCTGTATCTATAATACTTATCCTTTATGTTCATATTATGAGAGACCCTATTTGATCTCTTCAATTCATTTTTTTGAAGTTTAAGTGACGCCGTTAGGCTGCCGAATTTTCATAACAGAAATCTTATTTTTTTCTTCATTTCATGTTCTTCATTTCATATGGTACATCTTTAAAATTTCATTAACATGTTCATATATCCTTCATATTCTATCCCTATACTGTTTTATGTGTCATTTATGAATGTTTTACCCATGTCCCCTCTCTTTTCAATGTTCTCTAAAACCCCGAAACATAGCTGTTATGCTGCAGAATTTTCAACTCAAAATGCCTCTCTCTTTTCTCAAAATTATTTTATGTTATAAAGTGAATACTCAAAGCTCTTATTTATACAGGGGTATTCAAATATATATCAAAATTTTCTATTTTAAATTATGGGATTTACATACATGAGACCTTCTCTCCCCTTCCGTGGGTTTTAAAGTGATATAAAGATCATGTCTTTAAAGCCGTTTTTAAAACGTTATGATCATGAAATGAAACCCATTTATTTTATGCTATATGGGTTGTTTATGAAATGATTTGTGATTATATATGTGGATCAAATGATAATAAAGACATGTCAAGGGTGCGCCTAGATATCACTCCAATGCATTGGTTAAAGACTTAATCTCTAGAGATGACCTTTTAGACTGATACCTTGGTGAATAATCTTGGTAATTTTTAATAAAACCTTGGGGATGGACCTTAGTGAAACGAAATTATTGTAAATATTAAATGTTGTATCCACATCTTCAAGTTATGAAAAATTTTATTTTTATTATGATATATCTCATGATTTCTTTCTCATGTCTTAAAGTTCTTTTCATGACCTTATTGAAGTGTCTCAAGTTCACATGTAAAATGTTTCTCTTGTTTCCCTTACTGGGCCTTCTGCTCACCCTTTCTTTTGATGTATGTCCACAGGTTATGAGATGCAGTAATTAACCTAGGATGAACATGAGGAGAATACTTTCAAGTGTTTAATAAGAATGTTTTATGTTTTCATGTTTTATGTTCCTGGTTTCCAAGACACTAAACCTTAAAGATCCTCGGTTTTGTAAAATGTAATAAAAGTTTATGTGATAAAAGGAGGGATGCTATAATATACATATTTTGTAAAAAAATTGTCAATAATGTTTTTATTATTATCATATAATATTTTAATTTCATTTTCACCCAAGTTTGAATTTATGAATTTTTTTTTGAAAGGAATATTATTATAATTTTCTAAACATAGAACTTTTTGGATTTCTGTAAAAGTATTAATGGAACATTTTATTTTAACTTATACGTAATGAAATGAATTTTATATCATCATGACCACTAAATACTTTGAAATATCATTTAAATGCTTTTATTTTTATTTTTAGATAATATTTCATAATTAATATTTGATAAATTTTTATAATTTATATAATTAATTACAATGTTAAAAGGTTATTTTCCTCATGAAATATCAAAGTGATTCCTTTAAATGAATTTTTATCTATAATAGAATCCTTTGATATTAATTATGTTTTACTGGGGTTTTGATCCAATGATACCATATATATTATTTATCTGAATGGTATATGAATATGATGATGATATTTTTACAAAATCCATTTATTTCTCATGGGTAATTTTATGATGATATGAATAATGTTTTATAATCTTATGACATTAGTGTGAATGAATCATGATTATGTAATGATATGGTTTGGTATATCAATAAATGCATTGGTTAAAGTGATATTGATATCCCATGAGATGACAATGATAGTTTTGGAAATGATTTTGAATATATTTATTCACATAATTATGTGTGAGTGTGATTTATTTCTAGTTATTCCCATAGAAAAATGTGTGGACTTGATTGTGAATAGATTTTTTCCCATTTTGAGGCATGTGTTCGATTGATTTATATTTATACTCACAAAATTATGCTTGTAAATTATTTCATTTATCTTTGTTAACAAGATTATGATTTCTTATGACTGTGATACCAAATTTCTATATTATGACTCTTAGATGTTGATTACTAATTTTAAACTCTTATTTATAAGACTTCTAGATATGAATTTACCTTGAATATTATGATCTATGTTTTTTGAATGAATATTTTATGTTGAGAACCTAGACTTGAATATGTTATCATACCATTATGATCATATTATCCACTAGTTATTGATATCTCCCATGTTTTCCCTTACTGAAAATCTGATATCACCCATTCTTTTGTTTCCTTTTAAAAATTTATGAAGAAATTTTTTAAGTATGGTTTGTATAAGAATTTTACTATGTTGGAAGATCTTTTTGGGAGATGTAAAAGATCATTAAAGAAATAATATGATTATTTATCTAGTCTAATAAGACACTAAAACTTTATGGTCCACTTGAATTCATTTTTAAAATATATTTTGTATTCATATATTAAGATTTAATATCTATGTTTGAAAATTTTAGGTCATTATATCTGCACTAGTTTCGGCCTAAGAATTTCTAATTCCCAAATACAGTACAGAACAATGTCTAATGACAAGGTCGACCATACAAAGATTCAAACAATTTCATACCAATGTTGAAGTAAATGTTATTTTTATGATAAAACTCAACCAAATGTAGTAACCTTATCCACAAACCTCTATAATATAGGATGAAAGGGTGAAACAAGTCTTCAAGAGTTGGAATGGCCTACTCTATCTGACCATACGTATGCATATATTAAGTAGTGATAAGGTAAAACATATTTCCAAAATCATGATAAAGACCACTATATACCCTAGAGGTATAATGATGATCATTTTAAGAGATAATATTCTGTGGGACACCATAAAGTCTCTCCACCTCCTCCCGATACTATCTCAATAGAACCTCCACTAATTTTCATGCTTTGATTTCTAATATTTGGCTTGACATTGTCAAATGATACACTATCATTCATATATAATCATGGACTACATTAAATGAAGTCAAACTATTAAATAAGACCATCCAAATTTACTCCCACATCCCCAAGGAATATAAAATGGCTTAAGAAAACAACTAGGAACACAGTGTTCCTCATTCACCTATTGGTAGACTAAATATCAAGACATAAACTCTACAACTGAGATCTATAAACCATGATCCCAAATATGAAATCTTAGAGAATAGTACATCATTGTCACATCTAGGTGTACATCCATGGGTGAGTTTAAGAACTAATAGAGAACCACCTTTCACATCACTAAAGGATTAAAAAACCTACTCTCTAACAACACCCAATGTGGATCATCCTTAGAACAACTATCCAGGGCATCACCATAGACAACATTATCTCTCCAAAAAATTACCTCAGAATCCCCCATTGTGACTCCTCCACCATCTGCACTCAATATTACTTTACCATAATCTAGAAATATTAACTTCTTCCACCAACCACCCCCATATCAAGGTACATCATGGAGAGATCTTTCATCCTTCTCCAGAAATCTTTAGACTCACACACAACATCATTGTGTGAATTAATCTTTATTTCATCAGCTTAAATATTAACAATTTTGGTTTTATATGAAATATAAAATTATTTATCCTATAATAATTCCATCCAAAGTCATTATATCAGGCTTAGTTCATGTAGGGAGAAGACTTAACTCATGCTCTTGTGATCAGAAAAAATTAAAAAAGAACTCACTGATGAGGTAATGCCACAGAAACTTCAATAAAAACACAAATACCAAACAAAAAAAGATCATTAGTGTCATATTTATATTCATGGATAAATAACTCTTGATACCCATAAGAAAAAATTGATCTCATATAAATCAATAAACTTTTTATGCTAAGAATAAAAATGTTATAGAAAAGCTCAAACTGAACTACCTCTTATGAAAATCCAAAAACTAGGACACTATAAAAATTCCATTTTGATAAAAAAAATATCTAACATTGGTCATTACACAAGAAAACCTAATCTTTTCTAGTCAAGGCTATCGTAGAAGTTTTAATTTGGGAGATGATAGGAAAGAACCTCTTGTAATAGCCTACAAAACTGAGGAAGCTCTGCACCTCTCTAATGTCTTGGGAGATTCCCTAGGGAAATACACATAAATATTTGAAGGATAAATAGCTACTCTAAAACGGTAAATTATATTCTCCTAATAAATTAACACCATGAATCTAAAACTAACACTTATATTTCTTCATGAATAGATTTTGATGATGAAGAACTCCCAAAACTGCATGTAGAAGCTCTGTGTGATCTTCCTCTGACACAGAGTACAAAAGGATATAATCTAGGAAAAACACTATGAATCAATCCATGAAATCTAAAAATTATTATTTCATTATTCCCATGAACATATCTGGAGTGTTAATTACACCAAATGGTATAAAAATAAACTCACAATTCCTATAAAAACATCAAAAATAAATCTACAGTATATCCCTATCCTTTACTCATAATTGATGATATCTCAACCATTGATTGATCTTGGAGATCTAACTAGATCCTTTAACCTGATAAAATAAATAACTATTTCATGTGGGATGACATCATTTCGTCATTCTCACCTTATTTAATTATCAATAATTTATACTAGGACACAGACTGATATTTTCCTTCTTCCTGAACAAAACTGGTGTACCCCAAGGTGATATGCTCGGTTGAATAAAAACTATCTACAAAAGATCATATTTCTATACCAAAATATATTGAAATGATAAATAATCCATTCTATATGAATACATTGTAATAAAAATAAGTTCATTTATATAGCTTTTTCCTAAACTCGATCTCCCATTGAGGGGGTAACACCAAAACCCCCTTTGTAAAAACATCATGTTACTCTTCCACAGCTCTAGAAAACGCCATCACATGATCATTTAAAAAACATTTCATCAACTTGATCATAAAATAATAAAATGATGGAATGAACCTTTATCCCATCTTAGGGTCTCGCTTGCTAACAAACATGGAAGACTCTCTATCAGCATCATATTTTAAAATATGTCTCCTAAAGAAATCCATGATAGGCTGAACCAAATACATATAATCCATGTTTAGGATAATATTGTTTGGTTTTATCAATAAAAATAATTTGTCTCCGAAATTTTTCTTCTTCCCCAATACAATATCATGGTCTCTACATATGTCATATAGATAAACTCATCCTCTAACTGGTGTAGTGAACACCAAGGGAACTAGAAGCCTCTACACCAAATGTACCAAACAATAGACTTTGGAAATAAATATAAATGAGAGTGTAGATTCTAAAAAAACTAATCATTCCCTAAAGTATAGAAAAATGAAAAGGGGCCTCAAATGAATTCTAGATCACCTGGTGCTAGAGACTCTAAACCATGAAGAGGGTCATGACCTGCTTTATGGCCTCTATGATCATGATTATTACCACCTCCAAAGTCACGATCTACTCTCTAAGGATAAATAGAATCACTAGGTTCAACTCTTATTACCTTATCTCTCCCATAATGATCCAAATATAGACCAATGTATTTTTGATGCATCAAATGAGACTGCTATAATGAAGGAACCTAAGGAAAAACACTTATTCGATGTTATATGTTAACAAAAGGTTGAAAATATCACTCATAATGACCTTATACTCCACATGAAAAAATTATGATTATTTTGAAGGATCCGAAGAGATTACACCCCAAAAGAAATGAAATTATGGGGTCTAGGAACTACCCTTGGATATCTTAAATTGTTGCTTTCTAGGAAACTAGGAACCCTGGACTACAGCTCTGCTATGTGGAGAATTATAAAGACTCCCCTCTCATAATGATCTATTCTTGTCCATCAACCTCTTCAAAACCTCTTCCCTCTCATGTAAATCTAGAAAATTTTCACCACAAATGGTGTGACCCAACACTATATACCTAGATGAAAAATAATCCTCGATATACCTCACCCTATCCTCCTCATTTGAAAACTAGTATTCAGAATATTATAGAAGGGTCCTTAAATGGATCCCAAACTATTGCATGCTGGAACTCCCCTTTCAAATGCTAACCAGCACCTGACCATTGTCTAATTTCATGGCTAAAGAAATAATCTTAGCTTGAAAATGGTCTTGAATCTTCTCCCATGAGACATCTGACTCCTCAAGATCCCTAAGGAATAAGAACCACCACTTCATGGTTTTCCCATGTAGCATAATCATGACTAATAAAACCCAATAATCCTTTTGATCAAGGATTAAACTAAATACATTCTCCTATAACTCCAAACAATCCTCTATCATTGATTCTAAAACAAATACTGCATACTTCTATATAATATAGATTTGGATCTCTTAGAGTTACCTCCTCCAAGTTTCTTCATCATTAACCTTAAATTTATAGCAATATCCTGAAACATCCTAGTGAACATACTCAGCATGAACTAAATGATAACATTGACCTCAATCAAAAACAGAAAAATAAAAAACCATCATGGAATACTAAACAAATAATATTGAATATTTAATATTTATTAATTTCTTAATTAAGGTTTAAGTTTCCCATGGTAAACACATTTCAAACACAAATGAAAAAAATAATGATATATGATCATTTTTTAGGACTCAACCCTACAACTACTATCACTTATCTTAGTAGTATCTGTAAAATTAAGGACCCATACATCAGATCATAGGGGTGGCTAAATAACAATTTACTTTTTGGTCTCCCTTATTTACATCACATAATAAACTTGACTGACATAGTTACCCTACCAACCTATGCAGTCCTCACCGGTGCCTACCTTCATAATCCACCCTAGCTCTAAACTAGACCTTTATTAAAAAAATTAATGACACATCCTTCTACTGTAGACCCTACTAAGATATAAATGAGAGAAGGGATATAATGACTCCTGGGGACCGTCTCTAATAAGCCATGGGTTGGAAACATGTACTAAGGGTGTATCGTACACCGATGGGTGGTATTACCCTCTACGATTTGAAAAAATGGAAATAATATATAAACAACAAACAACTTTAACAAATAATAATAAAATAATAAAACCAAATAAATTAATGTAATTTCCAACAAACAAAACAAATAAAAAGGAAACTATAATCACTAATAGTAAAACTCCATGGTAGCATCCTCACAACCCAAAAGATTTGGAACAATTCCATAAGCTAGTAATGTCCAACATTATGACCAAATGAATACTACAATCCATGAAAATACTTTATATATATGTTGGGTTAGAATATCATGTATAATGAGTTGTAACTTCCCCATAGCCTCTCATTCAAAAGATAAAGAAATCATACAATATCCTAATGAATAAAATATTAGAGCTTACTCTTTACTTAACCATGTATATTAAGATCCCAGCCTTACCATGGATCTCTCTCCAATATCAAATACAAGTAATAATAATAATATCCATTATATATCAAATAAGGCACCTCACTACCACTTTCCCACTATGTTGCCTCTCTATCCCAACCTCACATGTCCTATGACATATATATCTAAAAGTACGTCAACCTAAAGACACATGGGATAGTATATCATATCATTCACCATGTGAATCACATCATCTCAACATCCCATTCCACGTCAATATATAGTAACTAAGTAATTTTTTTGAGTCAACATGGCCGGTAAATTGAGTATTATACCTCAAATAATCACATCCCATACACGACATTACTATAATAATCCATATGATATTATATATGAAGACACATGTGTTTGAAATAACCATAATCAATTATATATATCTTAAAAAATATATGGTAAAGGTGTAATTTTTTCATACTTACACATAATACTACTAGGAGAATATAGAGATGAAAGAAAATTTAGTCAACCATATCTTCCTCACCAACCTTGATTTTAGAAAATCACCCTCCCAATGTCCATTGGGTGTTAGTCACTCTGCCAAAATGGTTGAGGTAAAGTATAAAATCACATAACATATAAAATATATATATCTCACAATCACAATATGGACATAAACATAGTCTTAGGATCAACTATGGTTATCCTCACTTATAAACCTACCTACCAATATTATGCATTAGGTATCCTATAATCATAGTAGCATTTAATGTATATTCAAATTAATTATTTATTATATTATAAATTTCATAATTACATTGATTATTTATTTTATCTATTAAACATTATATAAACATGATAATCAATTGTTTTTGATACCCTCCATGAAAAAACTAAGCCATGTGGTTTATCAATATTAACTTTTAAGACATTCTAATAAGACGCCAATTACATGGGTTGAAAAAATTATTATTCATTATCACTCCATAATTCTAGGAACTATATGACTCGTCCTATGTTACCATAAAAGAGATGAATAAACCCAGAACAACCAGATGTATCAAGTTGTGGGGAAGTGAATTCATAAACAAGAAACTCAATAATCTTTCCATTTAAGAAGATTCATTAATAGAAAGTATCTCATCTTTATGTATAATAATAAAAGGTAATTCCAGTTTTCGGCTTGCTCTATTAGTCCATATACCATCCCCAATACCACCATAAATATCACCAGGAATCCTTCCCCTATCAATAACACTAATTTATACCAAAAACTCATACCTCCCCACCCATGTCTCACATACCATCATCCATCCCAGGTACACATTTCATCCCATTTTATGGCTCACATCCTGAGAAATAACATAAGGAAATAAACAAATAAATAAATTTTTAATAGGGGATCTAGGCCCTAAAACCAAAGCATCCAACCTTCATAAATAAATGGGATTTCACAACCAAAAAAATTTATCTTAACAATAGAATCATTTAATTACCATCATGAATTAACTGATTTGTTTATCAAAGGTGACATCCATAAGAAACCTAAGTCACCAGATATCAACAACAATGATTTTTTTAAACATGATTTAATCATGAATTTATTTTTCAAAAAACTATAAGTAAAATATTTTTTCTAATTAAACATGAATCTTTATTATATCAACTATAAGAATTCCCAGCCTAATGTTCCTTATCCAAATTCAATTAACATATAAAATAATTATTTCAATCAAACTTGCATAAAAACTCACTTTGATTTCCAGGAAAATATAAGAATGAACATATTTATTTAAACAAGAAACTTTAATTATTTATTTCACAACCATTATTGGATTTACATTCTTTAACATGTTTCATCATATCAATCATGCTAAACAATAGTATAAAAAAATAACCGTTGAAAATACATATATAGAACACTATCAAGAAAAATAAGAGGTAAAGTATTATCATGGTGTAAACACATGAAATCAATACAACCATAAAAAAATGTTTTCATTAATTACAATTTAATATTCATTATGGTTGATTTAACCATTACCCAAAGAGATAAATAATGATAACCTTATGATTTCACATAAAATATTAGAATAAGAAATTAATCTCCTACCTCGATTAGAAATTAATTTTTCTTCAGACAATAACAAATTATCAAGGACCAACAACCATCAAAACTAAAGGGGATTCACTAAAACCTATGATTGAAAAGTATCCAAAATCCATTCTTATATTTCATCCTAAAAAAAGGATACATCTTAAAATACATCCAAAAAAAGGGATGAATTAAGGAAGAAGAAGAGAAAGGTTCTTTTTACCAAAACTATTTTATTCTCCATGAACCATGGGTTTGAGTTTGTAATGAACTGATTACTAGTCACCATGGGATGAAGAAACAATACTTACCTAGCAACAAATTATTCCAAGAAAATGATTAACCTATGAAAATTCTCTACCAGACCAAGATTTTTGAAAACATTTGGGAATTTATGGAATGCAAGAGGAGGTGTGTGAATCAGTTAATAGAGGTGAAGAATCAACATATAAATGCATTTTAAATCCCTCTAAACTCCTCTTGAATTTTCCCTTTTGAACTGATAAAGAACCAAAAATATAACTGTTTGTTTCATCCATTTCAAAATGAGATTGAATGCCACTATTACATATCTGTGGTCATGGTGGTTCATGAGCATGCCATCCTAAAACAGATTTTGTTAGTCCTTGTTTCCCACACTCAATCCATTTTCCCCTTTCTAAATCTATAAAAATATATCGGAAATTCATTTCACTCATCTTTGTTTTGAACAATAGTCCTTTCAAGACACCAGACTTGGTTTCATGCCCTCCTTAGACATTTTGAGTTGGTTGTTACATATATAAGGAACACATCATTCCCAAAACAGTCTCTAAAATGGATTTACAAGCTGTTTTATTGTCCATGGAAAACCAACACCATACAAACATCCCAACATGGTCTCCACCACACCCTCCAATGGGGAATAGTTACCCTTTTAAAATTTAAAACTCCTATTAATACACTAAAACACCTATAGTACTCTCTTGGTACAATCAACAGTCAAAAAAATATAAAGGAAACTTTGGAAAGGTGTATATAACTATAGAAAATATGGAGGACAATCTATTTTAAGAATAATGATTCAGATCAAGAACATGATAATTATAGAATCTAGATATTTTTTAGATTTTATTTTATTTCTGATAGGTTTCTTATGTTCTTGGGTGAGTCTTGGGATATTTCGATTGAATTTTAGGAGTTTTGGAGATTTGAATCCATATTTAATGGGTTGTTGTGCACAGTTTAGGGGAAACCATGAAGCACCATGAGTGTGAGGATATTTCCAAATATTTTTTTTAAAACACACAGTTTTATGGAATGGTAAGATAATGGTTTAGAAGAAATAATGGATATATCATAGTGAACAATAGGATACTGATTTGTTCTATGTATTGGTGCATGATTAGATACAAACCATGCGAAATTTTATAGTCCTAGGTCATGCCAATTTACCTGGTTGGCACATGGTTTGGTAAACCATGCAAAATAAGTCTATTTGGATAGTTCCTACCACATGGTTGGTGCATAATTTTTAAAACTAGGTATAAAAACCATGTGACTCATTACAAGTGGTGAATTTTCATTTTTCCCTTATGAATTTAATATGAAATCCTGTTATTTTCTTCTCATCCTTCTCATTTATGACACAGATGTACTTCAACCTTCCTTCCTATTTCTCCATATTAATTTCAGGTCAGTTTAAAGACATTATTTGGATATTTAAGGTGATTCTCACCTTTTATTGACCTTTTATCTCTCTCTATTACTTTATATTCTCTAATTTTTGTTTCTTCCAGTTAGGGTTTTGATGGTAATTTTACCAAATCATGGTGAAATAACCTAATTTCGAAGGGGATTTTTTACAACCTAGAGAGAGGGAATCTTGATATGAAAATTTCATGTCATAACATAACTTTTGGATAATTCTACATTGTCATTAATTTTTTTATGTATTCTTAATAAATTATATTATATTTCTTTTTGATTTGACATCTCTTGTTAAGTATTTGGCACTGGACGATATCAAGAGTAGAAAATGGATCTCTCATGTGAATTCAAATGTGGATTTTCTATGAAAATCACATTTGGTGAATTTTTAACAATTATTAATATTTTAATTAATTACTAAATTAAAAATTTATGATGATGTTTTTTAAGGGGATTTCATGGACTTAGTTTAGGTGAGTGTTGAGAATGGGTTTTACCCTATAGCTTGAGGATTTGCTGAGTGGTTAAATCATGGTGAGTAATTATGAGGCTAGGCCTAATTAAACTAAATTGGGAGTTTAATTAATTATAAATGATTATAGTTAATTATTATGGGAATTATGGATTTAGACAGGGACTCGGGTTATGGATGCAAACCTAGAAGATCCCAAGAAGAACTGTCGGACAATGAATTAAAAAGAAAATATATTCTTAATTGATGTAGGTGGTAATTATTCATCTACCCTATGTAAATTGATTTTATTTAATAATTTTTTCAAGTGATATGTGTTCTCTCCACTAAGGGTGGTTCAACAGTTCATTTTAAATTAATTGTTAAATTAAAAATTAATTCTTATGATTAAAATGGGGAAAATTCCTAGGTCCATGAGGAACCCTTGGGCACTTGATTATTTTATTTAGCCATTTATATCTAGTTCCTAGACTATAAATGTGTTTCATTATTATGTACTAATATTAAGGGGAATATATTAAATAAAATTAAATGAATGTGACATTTCAGTCCTAGTGATAGATTCCCTTAATACCTCTTTAGGTGACTGTTGGACTTAGTGTCTTTATCCCAAATAGGACAACATGTGATTGTGAGATACCTCAATGCAATTTGGATATAGATATTATCATGGGGAAAGATTTCCTCCACCATTGAGATATGATTACTTGGGTGGATAAGCCTTAGGTAGTAGAACAATAGGTCTCATATTCAAACCAACCTTATGATGACTTGGTTACTGGGAAAGTCCTTGTGCCTTTTAATTATATATGTGAATGAATGGATTTTCCAAGTAGAACAAGGAGGGGTTTATATTATGATTATTTAATGGTGTATGATACCCTCTGAATGATAGGTTTTGACCCAAGAGATTCATGGGAGAGGATAGGACCCCTGAAGGGTGTCCTGATTATGAGGTGAAGGGGGCCCCACTATGACATTGACACTAGCGAGAGGGTGTATATGGGAAATGGGTAGTAGTGATTGTGTACAAAAATATAGAAACCAAATCAACATGCTGGATGATTAAGTCTATGAACATAGTTTATGTGAAATGGGATCGGGTAGATTGGCCAACCCTGATGAGATATTACAAGAGGAAGTACTTCCCTCCATGATGTATTTATACACAGTGGATTCTTGAGTATGGGATGTGACCCCCCCCCCCCCCACACACAACATGGGATTCCTTGGACCTTCTCCGTGGATCCATGGGTAGGGGATGTGACCCCCTAGTACATATTTTAGTATTATGGACTACCTTGATTGGGAGTCAAACATTGAGAATGTATACATGTTGAGTCATCCCCCTAGTGTTTATCTAAGATATGTTGGGAGGTTTATCCCCTGGGTGTTTATCTTGTGTACATTGGGTTGGTCAGTACTTTAGTTGTTATCTCACTTTTATCAGGTGGTTCATCCCCCATGTGTTTATCTCATGTTTACCAGGTGGGACATCCTCCGGGTGTTTATCTCAAGTATACAGAGGGGGTCTTCGCCTAAGTTCATATCTCATGTATATCGGGTGGTTCATCCCCTGTGTTTTAATCCTCTTTATATTATGTGTGTTATGCCTTGGGTGTTTATCTTTTATAAACCAAGGTGTGTCAACCCCCATGTGATTACGTTGGTTGGTGAAATTACATGTTGTGCTCAAAGAGACTTTGGCACTGGAAAAAGAAGGTATGCTATTGGATATTGGTTATATGGTATGAATTTCTTCCACTATGTAGTTACTTATGGTTGGAATAATCACAAAAAAAATTCTCCGAGACACTTTGACACTTGACAAAGTGGGTATAGTAAATATTGGGTGTCACATAATAAATAATAATCAACAATGGTTATTTATTTACAATTCATAAGTTTATTTAAGTATTCAATTGGTCATATCACATGGGCACAACATCACTTACTAGTTATGTATGGGACTATGTTTTTGGTACCCTAATGAGTTGTACTCACACATTGGTCATGAGGCCATCAAACTTTGGTACTAGATAAACCTTAACTGTTTGAAGGTTTATATTAGGTAGATCCAAGATATTGGATCATTTAGCTGGATATTATTAAACATAGTTTGAAGACGAGGATAAGATAAGGCTCTATTATTGTAGTGTAACCTACTATATTTTCATTATGTATCTCATTAGTATATTTGATGGGCCATGTGGGTGGTCATTATTGTATGATTGTATGTCTTCACTTCATTATTTTTATTGGTTGGGATGTTTATTTATTCTATAATACTCTGATTTTTTTATTATTATACATGGTATTTGGTTTCTTTTCCTGTTGTTTTGAAATCTGATATAGTGGTATAGTCTCTCTATGGTACTACCTGGGACCCCAACTTCTATTTAGCGACCTCTAGAATATGGGGAGGGGAACCTGAGGTCCATTCACCATTTATTTGTTACCTATTCTTATTGAGTTGGGTCGGGATGTGAAAAATTGATATCAAAGAATCTAAGTGATAGAAATCATAAATTTTATCAGTATTTTATTTGGTCTATCAATTTGGGTAAATGGTAGAATGTTGATATAGTAATGTGTCGGAGCTTGTGATGGATATTGGTCAGATTCATCACAAACACCCTTCATGATAGGAATTACATGATATTTGAGAATAGGATTTATATTCATGGTCGTTGGTGTTATAGTGGCTTGATTTTCCTCAAGTGTGATGGACATGGGTTTGGAGATTATGATTTAGGAGTTACTTTAATTTTTCCTCGTGGATAACTAGAAAAAGGCTTGTGTACATGAATCATATTTGACACAGGATTAACATGACATTTGCATACCTGTGTGTGATTAATATCCCAGATGATAGATGGTTCCACTGTTTAATGTTTAATTAACAAATTATATGGTGTTTCTCCCATATATGTTATTGGTTTAATTCTACTAAATTGGACAATGTTATATATATATATATATATATCTCTTTTAATAGTAGTTTATGTGGATATATAGAGGGGTGTCCCTTAATAATGATGGTGCAGTCCTTTATGCATGGGAGGTGTTGTGGACTTTAGTGGTTCTATATTGAAATTGGATTCCATTATGATGTTTTTAAATAGAAGAATACATTTGGTTATTTAAAGTGTCATTAATAGTATATAAGGTGTTTTCCCATATAGTTTCTTGGTTTCATTCTACTTAACTAGAATTTTTTGTAGTCCTTTTCTAGATACAAGTCGTTATTGGATGGTGTCACTATCTATGTGTGGATGAGACCTAATCTTATCAAGAGTAGTATAATGTACAAATGACCAGATATGTTAGTTACCTAAGAAGTGAGTGTTTATTTTATAATGTGATTCATGATGTGTATCTATCAGACCCGAGAGAGGTATGTTGGAACATGTGTTACCTTAGGTTGTTTGGGATGGGAATAGAGAGGTTTCTTATTAGTTGTGAATTATGTGTGGTATTTCATATGGGATTGGTGGGAGGGCCTATTAATCTCTTAGATGAAACATGGTATTTTTTTATCCATGATTTGAAGTATATGAGCGAAACTCGATAGTAGGGTTAGCCTGGGCTTGTGATAGCCTTATAGACGGGATGCATAGGAGGGTGTTTCGGTTTGGATAAGACTGACATGTTGAGTAGCATGGTCAGTTGATATAGAAACACATTGGATTTTTAGAGACATAAATTAGTGGTTGATAATGTAATTTTGACTAGAAATTTGTTGCATTTAAGGTGGTGTGGTCAGGTGTCATGGGAGTATACACCATTGAATTCAAATAAGATTAAGGTAGTGCAAGATGGATACGTGTGATACTATTGAATTTTAAATCAGTGAGTGTTTATGTACAAGTCAAATAACAATGATATTTTTTAATATTGGAAGGAATAGTTTTCTAAAGCATTGATTATATTGGGAAATTTCCCATCATGGTAGAGGATGTATCAGAAGTAGATTGGGTGTGATGGAATTCTCGATCCAAGAAATCATCCTAGACATTTTCTTCCTATGATAGGTGAGCATGGATCTGGAGGAGAAATGTGTGGTTGAAAATAAAACCTAATTTGGGTATTCTTGAGAATTTTTATAAGTTAATACATATTTTGGGTGGTGCATCATTGGTTGATTGAGGGTGTCACCCTCATTTTGGATAGAATTGTAGCAAAGGTCATGGATGAAATGGCTCGGAGCCAGGAATATGTAGTGGTTGAAATTTCATGATGAAGCTTAGATATAGATGAATGTTTTCACATAAAATAATTTAATTCATAAATGGATATAGTATGGGTAGTGTAATCATTAACCTCGTGATGGAATGGCCATTTGAAAAATGAGATCAACCATTGGATGGTCGATGTGGAATATGGATGTTGGTGGGGTGTGAATCTGAATTATCTAGTACCATGAAAAATACCAAATTTGAGATTTATATTTGATATTATATGGAATCTAGTAATTTTAATAGGGATCAAGTAGTAGTTTATGTGACCGGAGGGTGTGTTAGATCTGAGAGGATTCGATGCTCGGGAGAGAGCTTGATGGAGGTTTCAGTTTGTCATGGATCTAATCAATGTATAACACTAAGAGTCGAAATGAGTTTTAGTGATGGTTAATTAAATTATATAGTGATTCCTCAAATGATTTATGGAACCATGGTTGGAAAATTTGTTAGATCATCGGCATGTGCGGTCCATAATTTTCATGAATGGTTTTCCTTGTGGGATTTGATCCGGGTTTTTTCAAGAGATTGGATTTGAAGGATTGGAAACCACATCACACATGTCATTTTTTTGTATGAAAAATGTGTTTCAAGGATTTTATAGGGATTTATGGTGAAAATATAGGGTATTGGGCCTATTTTCCTGGAGTTTATGTATGATATGTCCTTTCTCATTTAATATTGGAAGGAGGTGAGTTAATAATAAATGGATGGTATGAGTAGAGTTGTATTGTTAGTTTGAAGGATGAAGAAACTTATTATGGATGGGAAATTTTATGGTGCAGATTCTGTAAATACTTATCCATTTTTAGTTATGAAATTCCAAGGATATCTAAATTTATGGAAATCTAGTGGATGGTCTATTTTGAGAGTTGAGATTCAGATCAAGAATCTGAGAGTTCGATCATCCTGAGATGATGTTTTTGGATATGGTTTTAAGTCTTGAGAGTTTCTTTGGGTTCTTGAATGAGTCTTGGGTGATTTAGTCTTAGTTTTTGGGATTTTTTTTGGTTGTTATCCATGTTTCATGGTTGGGTATACACGGTTTAGGAGAAATCATGAAGCATATTGAGTGTCAAGAGGTTTCCAATTCATTTTATAAGGAACATGGTTCTCAATAACAATTAGATAATGGTTTAAAGATAACCATGTGGATTATAAATCAAATTAAGTGATCTTAGTTAGGTATGGGCCTTTTTTCGTGGTTTGTGCATGATTGTAAATAAACCATGTGAAATGTTTCAGACTGAGGTAGTTGCAATATACACAGATAGAACTTGGTTTAGTAAATAGTGTAGATCAACCATGTGATAGGGGTGTTCTTGGGTAGTTCATACCACACAGAAGGTGAATATTTTATAAAAAAAATTCCACACCTTGTGGATAAATTAATATAGAGAAATATTGTTCCCCCTATGAGTTTAGGACGGCATTCATCACTTTTCTTCTCATCTTTCTCAAACATAACCCATGTGGACTCCACCTTTTCTTTCACTTTCTTCCATTTGATTTAGTGTGGGTTTCAAGTCATTATTTGTAAATATGAAGTTATTTTCACCCTCTTTTGACCTTCTTTATTCATCTTCCTCCATATTCTTTAATTTTGGTTTCCCCTATTAGAGTTTTAAAGGATATTTCACTAGGGAATTGTGAATTAATTAGAGTTTGATGTGGACTTCATACATCCTAATGGGATTATAACCCAAGATGATATTTTTACACCATCACACGTCATTTTGATGAAGTTACATCACTATGAAATTTAATATAGATATTTTCCAAAACTAAATTAAATTTCCTATTGATTTGATGTAGCTTAGTGTAATGATGAAATTCGGTGAGTTTTTTAGCATTATACCAATTTGAATTAATTTATAAACTAAATGATTTAGATAATATTTTTAAAATGGATTTCATGTCATGGGTTTGGGTGCATGGTGGGAATGGACCGTACCATGGGGGTTGATGCTTTAGTGAGAGGTTACAACTCAGTGAGTCATTAAGTAGTAATATCTAATCAAACTAAATTAGAAGTTGAATTATAAATTTTTTAATTAATTTTAATTGATTATAATTAATTAATATGATATTTATGGCATGATATGTGTTCTTGTGATATGTATTTGAACAAAGATGAGCATGGGAAAAACTATCAGGTGATTAATTGAAAAATATTTTGCTTCTCAATTGAGGTAGGTGGTCATTATGAACTACCCTTTGGTAATTTTATTTATTTAATCATGTTGGAATGTGATATGAGTTCTCAGCACTGAGGGTGGTTGAATATGGGTGTGATCATAAGATTCCACCTCAAATAGGTTATAGGTTTGTGGATATCATGAAGGTTATATAACACACAAATATGAGGAATTATCCTTATAAATCCTAAACCACTAATCAACTCTAGATAGTATAAAAAATCCTAATCAATAATGTGTTAGAGTTATAACCAACTAATTTTTACATTAAATTTTCAGTATATTCATAGATTTTAATATAAATAAATACCTAGTCTAAAATTTATTGTTCATTTTCATGACTTTTATATGATAATTTTCTAGAGACTTTTTCACGTTGAAATTATTATATTAGTTGTTTACTATAAGGAGAACTATGAACTAATAATAAGTTATTCTTAAGAATAATTCTTAAAACATTTTGACATCATCTCATGGAAGATATATGATTTAAACTATCAAGTGTTAGATACTCATAAGAGGATGAAACATTATGTCACTAATTTTGAACTTCTTAATCTCCAAGATGGGATATTATAAGGGAAGAACCAATAATAGAAAATATATGTGTTCATGTTTCATAAGATATTACTAAATAAAAATGTGTTTAATTTTCTATATACATTATATTATTATTGATTCATATCATTAATCTTGTAATTTAATATTTTATTGAAAACTATGATGATATATGATCATGAAGTGGTAGGGTACATTGGGTGTGCCATGAGTGATATGTAATTAATGAATAAGTCAAGAAAGGATTTGTATATTCTATCATTATGGATGTTGATATCTTATTGATACGAATGAAACTATATAACTAAAATCCAAGTCCATGGTATATTTTTGCATTCGTTTTAAGAGGTGAAAGATAAAAATATCTAGCATATAGGTTAATGAAATGATTATGCAACATGTTTGATGAGATATTTCATCAAGTAGATTATATTATATAGTGAGTTTTCATATGTAGTTATTAAAATTTTGGAATCAACTTATTCCCCTTGGGTTCCTTTACATGTTTTTAGATGCTGATATTAGTAATTAGGTAAACCTCTCTAATTATACTAAGAAATAATCCTACAAGGTCACCCACATAGCGTTTTTATTGATCTCAATTAAATTTTATGTGAATTTAATTATTGGACTAAATATTAATATGAAGTCTATGGAATAATATATATTCATAATTTACTGATCACAAACATTAAGTCACCATATTTTTGTGCCCACTGAATATTTAAATATATAATTATTTGTAAGACCTAGAATATTATAAAATTATATTTATTAATCAAATGAAAAATATTTATTGTTTGAGTTTTAATAAATACCTTAGAGTAAATAAAAATCAATATAATGAGTTTGGTGGGAATTATATATTAAATATCATTTATGTAAATATTAATTTCTTTATTGGGGGAATGATATTTATCCTATCCGAGATACATGTGCACATCAAGAAATTATTATTATTATTATTATTATTATTATTATTAGTATTAAACATGGAATTTTTTAAAGATTATGAGAATAATTAGGGACCTATGTTAAATTATTTATCATCTAACTTAGCTCTATAAATACCTTTTAATATCATTTCTTATGTTTAGAATGTTTGTGAAAAAGACGTCCTCTCTAGAGATTCTCTCAGCCCTAGAGAGAAAATTCTCAGGAATGATTTGAAGAAATTAGATCAAGAATCCTCATCCTTCCTCTCAAAAATGATAAAACAATAATCAATCCTTCAAACCTAAAGGATTGTGTGTTGATAAAAGGATGTGATGCACGATAATTTGTTTAACAATGCTAGCACTTGAAGTACCATCAGGGATGCTCTGATATCAACGGATTTTTATAGATCATCACTAGCAGGATTATATCCTTGGAAAAAAATTATAGTACAACTCAATGGACTTTATATTAATTAAAATAATGTTTGAGTAAAGTTCTAAAGACCATTATAATTCTTATTTTTAAATTAATAATAAATTTAAAATGAAATATTTTATCTCTTGGTTCCAGTGTTTCTTTTAATTTTCATCAAATAAATTCATTGGTCATGAAATTTATCATCATTTATATTGTGGGTTATTCATTTAATTGTTCAATATCCATGTTTTGAAAGGCCCCAATATGTTATTGTACTCACTTGGAATGTTTAAGTGTGAGCAGAGTAGTTAGATTCAAATTTATATTTTTGAAAAAAATCTTGGAAGTTATACTCATTTATCATTAGTCATTTATTTTGATGAATTAATTATTTAATATAAAAGATAACATATATTCTGGGCTGAATATTATATAACAAATAATAATATAATACACATGAATAATATTTAAATAACCCATCTGGAGGTTCATTGGATTTTGGATGAATAACGCAAGATTACACGGTGTGTAACCCAAAGGTATTTGAAGTATGTCTTGGTTTATTTCACCAAAGACATGAATTTATTATAACAAGCCATGTAATAAAAAGTTTGGGGTGTCATTATGTTTCATGTTTTGATTGAAAATACTAGAAGATGTATTACTGAATTAAATGGCATGTAACTCCTATAAATATCATGTAGTCCCTGTTGGTTTTTGTGGTAGAAACCGTGTAGTCAAATACACATAATATATGTATACAGAATGTATGGGATACGATACAATGAAAACCCAAGGTCATGTGATGTGTAGATGGAGTACACACTGTTAACCCCATAAATGTATGTTTCCTAAGTATATACCAAATCCCTTGGAATGTATCGTTGACATACGGTGAAAAGAATACATGGAATGTAGATTACCCATACACACCATGTATCTATTAACTCTTTACATGGAAAAAAATTAATTAATTTCCCAATTAACCAAATTAAAATTTGTATTCATTTAATTTATTGATATTGCATAATATATGATAGGTTTTATGAATATTAAATGACTAATAATTTTTTCATGTTAAATTCATAACAACATTCCATGTATGATCATTATTATATACTTTGTACTCTACATGCATTAAAATAAGTACATACCACATAAATTAATAGTTGTTAATTTTGTAATTTATTAATAATACATGAAATTAAATTACATGACATGCCATATATGCTACAAGTTGTGTGAGTGAAAAGTATAATATGGTGACTATACCAGGTAGTTCTGATGGTTATATGCCATATTGACTCTATGTACACGTATTATAGATAATGTTTTTTAAATATAATTAATTTAATTAATTTATTGAAAATTATAGAGGATGGGAATATCTAGGATTGTTTGGATGGACATTAAGATAAATTAATTGTGGTAATTAATTAATTTAATCATTTTTTTATCTTAATTATGAATGAATTAAATGAATAATAATTTATTAATTTCATATTTATTACATGTTTGGATAATCATGAGATTGGATGACCTATGCATGTTTTATATTTATTAAAAATTTATTTATTTTATAGGATTTTTTAATTATTCTTATTAAATTAAAATTATGCCCTACATTTCATCCCCACCTATTATTATCTAAAGACTAGCGTATTTTTGATTTATTTTATGTTAACCCCATAACAAATTCTATTTTTTTCCTCCACTAAATGTAAGTAAAGTGTTAACTAAGACACTTTTGAGGAAAGGGTTAATCTCAGTAAGTATTTTATCATTTATATGGTCCTAACTCCATAAGAGAAGAGGATTTGGAAGTTAAATGATATCATGAAAATGATTAAAATAAACTACTAATTTAAGGATTGGATAATGAGAACCAGGGGTAGATGCAATTTCTATATTGTCTTACCCTATGATGAATGAAAGAGGAAATCATAGAGCTTTGGATCTGTCTCCCTAAAACCTAGTATTCTCATGATCCATGAATTGGAATAGAACTTTAACCCTAGAAATGTATGAAACATAGAAACTCAGTTCTAAATATACATTTATAAGCTCAGTTGGTTTTTTTGGAACCTTGGTGTTCTCGGGGACATTGCATCCACAGATGGAAATATTATCATATTGAATAGGAAAACTGATAACCCTGGTTTTAGGAACTTCACCAGTTTCTTAGTTGCGGTTGATATGAATACCACCCTGGTTAAGGAGGTTTTTCTTATAACCATGGATGAGAGAATTAATTTGAAGATCCTATATGAATGGATTCCCAAGGTTGGAAAGAAGTGTAACTTATTTGGTCATAATACATATGAGTGTAATAGATCTAAGATTTTTAACTTTTTTAATGTAAGGGGACAATATGGATCTACCTATCAAATGATAAATTTTTATGGAAAGGTAAAGCTTAATCATCCCTCCACATACACCCTTGAACAAGGTCTACCCACAAATTTATGCATAGAACCACCTCCTCTAAGAGTTTGGTAAGGGGACATTACAGCTCTATGATTGACCATATTGGAAATAAGGTTACAGGGGATCCACTTATTTAATTGGATTTTATCCCCCAAACACAATGAATAAGTCCTTTTTATCCCACCAAGATGGGGATGTGAATCTATATCATGAGTTAATTTATTTTTCTATAATTGTAGAGGTTGAGGTGGTGGCCAAGGACTTCTTTAATGAGGTTTTTTATTCTCCTAAAGGTAATAATATTTACGTTGACTAACATTAAAAGGATTCTGACCCCAAGGATGAAGGAAACATCCATTTCTTCACTCAAAAAACATGTTTGTAACCTATTAAAGTTTCTTCTAAAATTAGGAACAACCACATTTCCACACATATACCTTAAATGGAACATAATGAAGTTTCTCCTAGAATTATTGATGACAGTTCCTCAATCGATGTGACCCTTGTGAAGAATAAATTCAAACAATGGTTTTACATTGATGAAAATAATTTACCCCAAAAGGATTTCATTTTTATGATCTTGAATCTCAAGATATGGTAGAATAAAACTTTAAAAAGGTTCCTTATTGTAAGGTTGCTAAAATGAGGTCTCCTGATGGATCACTTTTAGGAATTGATCTCTCCCCCAGGGATTTCTCCACCATTGAGGATAAATTCTTGGTATACTAGGTTTAAGATTCACATTCACCTACTATAACTACTAATAATTAAAATTATACTGAGAATATTTGTGTCATTCTAAAGGATAAATCCAATAAAAAATGACCTAAAGGTAATGGGAAATTGAATAATTCTTTATTAGAGATGGTGCATGTGAATGATATTAAAACTAGGGGTAAATCATCTCTCAACCAATGAATAATTTATATTTGGAACTATTAGGGGCTTGGTAACTCTCCTACAATCATGGCCCCTAGAAACTTTATATTTACCATCGAACCTTTGATTATTGGATTAGATGAACCCAAAATAAAATTTAACAATAGGAAATATTTCAAGTGTACATCCCTCATATTCTCTTTTATTTCACAAAACTATGATGAAAATGACATGGAGTATCTTTGGGTTAAAAATTTGATGGAGTTAACATCCCCTCTTGTAAAAAATTTCCTCAGGCTATCTCTGTATCTTTTATCATGAATAAAACTTCTCTAACATTCACTATTGTTATGCCTTCAACTCTTATATTAAGAGGAGGGTCCTTTGGAGGGATCTAGAGAAGGCCACTACCCCTATTTTACAGTAATGGGATCGCATTCTCCCTTATATCCTCTTTACCTCAGGGCCCATGACCCTTAGTGGACTTTGTATTGAAGATACCATATATCAATGTGGCAATAAAAGTACCTAGGTTATTTTATAGTGTCCTTATGATTGAAAATTTTACATTGGAGTTCTTAAAAAACTATAATATATTAGATTTCTCATTAGAGGATCATTTTGACCAGTTCATCCCATTAGTTTTTCATTTTTTCATAACATTAATACTTTTGGGGATATAAAATATTGTGAATATTTCTCACCTCAATTTGTAGCACATTTTGATAAAATTTTTAAGGGATGGTCATCTTGTTTAAGAATGTTTTAGGTCATCACATATCTCTAGATATTTCTGTTTTATCCTTTACCAATGTACCTATCATTTTAATATTCTACAGGACCCACTATTAACTAAATTATGGGTTTGAATTTTACGTCTTATTTTACACTTGTATAACCCTACAATTTTGAAATTTCTAGATAATTATTGTATTCAGTACCTTTTCTTTAAATTTTATACAATTTATCTTATGCGTCCTATTATTGTATGTATTTTTATGGAGGTCTATTTGTCAAAATCACCCACTAAATTTATCATGATCGTGGTCTTGGGTGAGTATCATGTCAAAAAAATAGTGGTATATGAATCACATGTTGTTTATTATACTGACTCAAGATAAGAATATCTTATATAATACAATAATCTCATGATTTAAATAATACATCTCATAAACATTCACACAACCTACGGACCAAAAGGTTTAGTGTATTAGATATTAACAACATAGACATTTTATTTTACAACACTTTCAAACATTCCTATAAAATCACATTCCTATAGAAACTATTCTAGATATATCACATTATATAATCATCTTCACATCTATAGAGACCCATACTTTTCATGAATAGATAATACATATTTTTAGATAAATATTCAATAAATTACACAAACACATTCCTGATGACCAGAATAGTTTTTTTCATAAGAGACTAGGTACATAATCATATAATTTGGTGAATCATCTTAAACAACTCCCATAAATATATTCTACTTTAGTAATCTTCACGAATATACCTTACATAAACCTTTCTTCATAACCTAGGGAAACAAAGACTAAGAATGGGTGAGAACATATGCTCATTAAGGGTAAATATGGAAGATGCATAAGCATAACAAGAACATAAGGGTATGAGAACATGATCATGATATATGAAAACCATACCTTTATTATCAAATATCATATTCATGATTCAAGGCCTAAATAATGGTATTTCATAAGTTATAAATCATAAATAATTCAAATAACATGAACCATGAGAGAATAACATTAGCATAAGACACAGAATTGTTTCATGCACATAAGCATAGAAAATCATTTCCATAATAGTCAAGGTTCGCTATCAAGGATATCAAAGTAGAATGGGTTCACACCCCAAACCATCATAGTCATAAAGGTTCACTCCCAATACCATCATAGTGGATATAGTTTCTTAATGAACAAGGTTCACTTCCCATTATTTTTATATCTATATAATGAGATATAAATCATTACTGAATGCATTAGAGGGAGATATAGGTCCCAAATATTTTTATTATAATGTTACCACCATCCATGGTTATAACATAACCTCATTCCTTAATTAAAACATAACCACTATCACAATATTAATATCATACATATGCATGCCAAAAGATCATAAAACATTAATCTCATCATGATCCATGAAATGAAATTGGTTTCATAAACATTTCATCATATCATAACTATGGAAAAGAGACAGGTTTCATAATCATTTAATAATTTCATCGCATAATAACCTATGGAATAAGAAGTGAGTTTCATAAAAAAATTATCATGGTATAACCTATGGAAGATAAACAAGTTTCATAAAAAATATTATCATCATAAACAAAAACCATTTAGAGAAAGAATAATAATGGTATTCCTAGAACATATCCTCAGTAAATAAAAATTTACATGAAATGATATAATATTCGATGGAAAATGATTTTTAAAGTTAAATCAATTTTATCATTTCTTTAGGAAAATAAAATTTATTTGAAAATATTTTTTAAAATTAAAAATTAATAAAAAAAATTGTAAATGCATTTTTTTAAAAATAAAATTTAAACTTATAAAGAATTTTTTAAATACCATTTAAAATATTTCATGAGGAAAATTTCCTTTCCACTTGGGAATAACTTTTTGTAATATAAAACATTCTTAAAATCCTTTCCTTTTGAAATAACCTGGAAAACATATAAAGGAATATTTAAACATCATTTAAAACATTTCTTAAGGAAAATATATTTTCCTCTTTGAAAACACTTATTAAAATATTTTAAAAATACATTTATTTGAAAATACCTTTGAAAACTTATAAATGAATATTCAAAGAAAATAATATTCATAATGATGAGAATTTTTGTTCATGTCGTACATGTTAAAATAAATATTCCCTTCACATTTTTAGTAAAATCCAAATAGGAATAGTTTATAAAATGACATGAATATTACTTTCAAAAAATACTAGTAAAAAAGTGAAAAATTGATAAAAATTTCTTTAATATACCTTTTTAATAATTCTAAAAATATTTTTCAAAACATTTTTATAAAACATTGTTTTTTAATAAAAATGATATTTTGACCGAAGAGAAAAATAAAGATAATTGTTCTTCAAAATAATATTTTGAACTCATGAGTACATAAAGAGTAGAAAATGAAGGGAGAAATATATTCTTCACAAATAACTAGTGGATAACAAAATACATGAGATTATTAAGATTTAGATCATAATATTTATTAATTGGAAGCATAATCAAGAGAAATCTTGATAAATAATGAGATTTTATCATAAAAACCTTACCAATTTGGTAACATCAAATCATAAACCAATGAAAGAATAAAATTAAATGAAACTTAGAATATCATGATAATAAATAAATTTATGATATTTACGACACTTCATTTTATCACATAGATAAAAAGATATTAAGGTAAAATAACTTAAAGAGAACAAAACAAGAAATAAAATTCAAAGGGCTTTACATACTGCTAAATCCCCTCCATGTAGGTCCCCCAAGAACAGAGTCAGTGCATCGGGTTGAATAAAATGTCTAGAAACACTCTGTAGGCCCAGACAACCAGGTCACCTAGCTGCACTACACAGGACAAACCTATGCATTAGCCTGTGTGACTGCCTTATGTGATCCAGACTCTTCATCCAGGTTCCCATATTTGTCAATTAATAGGACCTTGGGGGTCATCATTTTAATGAAATAAAATATTAAAGAATCCTCAAAGCTCTTCCCATCCTAATCCTTTTCCCAAGCCCTTAGAAAACTTTTATGTAGCTCTATAAAATCATAAAGAAGAGGTAATTAAGGGGGATAGTGGAATTAAAAAACTTCGAGAGTCTGAAATACAAGAAACTTACAAGAGGTAATCCTCCACCTTAGTAGAAAATTAATAGAATGAAGGTCCCTTCTTAAACCAGGTACCTGTGTAACATCCTTCTGGGAACACTAGATATAATAACCCAAACATTTTTCTGTATGTTTCTCTTAAATACATTCTATTTATAGCCTATATTTCATAAATCACTAAGTTTATTTGAAATAGAACATGGTTATTTAGAAGATAGTAATAACATAGCCATTAAACATACATTTTCCACTTCTGAGTTTTTTATTTTGAAAAATAGACATACACGGTTTCAATTAGGGTGATATTTGGAGTCTGATAAAATCAAGTTAATTTTTGGTTACTAGTAACTTACCCTTATGAATAGTAACATACCCTCATGAATATTAACATAACTTATTAATATTAACCTACCCTTATGAATAGTAATATGACCCTTATGAATGGTAACCTTACTCATGAATGTATAAATAAAATTTAGGCACCTTAAAAATGATTATGAATATTTTAAGTGTTGGTATTTTTCGATTAAATAAGGTTTTTAATTAAAAATTTAATTTATCATATTTGTAAAATTATATTGAAAAAATGGTGTTCATTTTTTGATTCTAGATGTTGAAAAATGGTTAGGGTGAATTTTATGGATTTTCTGAAATTCATGAATTTTTTATGAATAGTAAAATATGTTAAATTATGATAAATGCTAAATACTAGATTTACTGCACAATAAGTGATGAGAGGCTGATTTAAGCCCAATTGGTTTGAACTCACATTCCATTATTACTATTTTGGATCACAATAACCAATAATATTCATAGTCTTAAGAGAAAATATTAAAATAATGTAAAATCCCTCCTCCACTCCACTATATAAATCACCCCTCACCCCCTCTTCCACCCACACCACTCAAGCTTCATTCCTTGCCTAAATTCTACTCATAAATATCCATAATATCCTCCTACACGTCCATGACCTTATGGTCTCACCAATGTCCAAAAACAAAGGCCTTAAGAAGATTCTCAAGGAGGAGTACTCAAGAGGTGAACCTCTCTTCACTTTTCTTTCAAATTCTTTTACTAGTTTTATTTTTTTTCTCTCTTCTAACCTCCCCACATCAAAATGATATGGTAATTATATCACCTTACATGGACTTGAATTTTATTATTCTAATGTAATATTTCATCACCATATCTCTTTCCCCCCACCTATTACACTAAAAATGAAAATATCGTCTGAGATGTGTTAATTTATCACATTCAAGGATGAAGGGTTTTCAATTTCTATTAATATATTCAAGACTGGTCATAAAACCTTTTTAATGGTTTAAATAGATCATCATATATTTATTTTAACTTATTCAAGGTTCTGTAATCCTTACACACTCATAATATAAAATAATAATACAAAACATGTTCATTATGCACAAAACCGCTAAGTTAATCCAAGTGTTTATCAATAACTTTTAACTAATGATTCATCCTCAAGGTATATAACACAAAATAATTATAAGATCATTTATAAGGACAATAATAATATATATCTACAATTTTTAATGTTTAACCACATTTCAAACAAACTTCCATTCATGAATACAAGTAAACTGGTCCTGAAAACCAAGGAAGAAAAATGAATCCAAAATAATAAAATTGTATCTTTTAAACCCATAAAAAAGGGTATGAATTAACCTAATAAGGTTATAATAAATAAATTACATGTTTATGAGGTTATTGAATTATTAATTAATTAATTTAAATTTTATTATTCAGGTTATTAAGATCAATCGAGAACACCTTCGTGCATAAGGTAAGGGATCCTCTCTCTCAGTTTTACTCAAGAATTAACCTATGTTGTGGCATTTTACTCCTAATGATGGGGTATGTTTTCTCACCTTCCCCATACTTACCTTATGATATATAAATGATGGTATACCCCTTTACCGCCCATTAATCCCTCACAAGAACACCCATTACCATGCCAAAATGTTTGTAAGGGGTTTCTCTTCTCACTTTCATTTCCGTGATATTTCCACTGTTCGACACTTATTTCTTGTATGTGGTGTTTTTTGTCGAAATTTGTTATATAATATCATTATTCTCTTTATTTTCATGGTATTAAATGATTTATTTGATGTTTATTATGTTTTTTTCATATGATTAAACATGTTATACTGTGGTAAGGGGCTTTGTCTCGATTTTCATTTCATTGAGATTTACATTGTATTATGCACCTAATCATCCTTACGTGATGTACCTACAGCCCCTATGGGATCATTTTTTTATTTAAAATTTTAAATATATTATATATCCTTATTCTAGTTTCATTGATATGATTATTGTCTTAATTTGTATACCATTTCATATATGGTGTTTATTTGGAATTTGTTTTAACATTAGAAATATTGATGAATCCATATTCTCTACACTATAGGGATATTTTTGGGACCAAGTTTGATGGAGAAGGAAGATAGAAGAGTTTTCTGTTACAGAGTGTTGTCTTTTTTTTGTCAAAGAATATAATTCAATTCACTTTGTAAAGGACTTGAAAATAAGATGATGCTTTGAGGATTTGTATTTCACAAATATCATGAGTTAGGAGAACTTGTGATGCAAGCCTTATTAAGAAAAGGGGGAGAAAAGATGTTTCCAGTCATATTCTGATTTGACTATAAATAATGATGCTACTGGAAGATAAGTATGTTTTATTACTTCTCATTGAAAATATGATGATGCTAAAGGTGTTTGATCAAAGACAATATATCACGACAGATATGGTTTATGATGAAAGTAGTTGTTTGTTGAATAAGCCAGATGACAATGAAAAAGCATTAGTGTTCATGGAAAATAATGATGCACACAAGTTTAAAGATGGATTATTATGTTGCACTCAATTGGATTTACAAGAAGCAAACATTAAAATCTTGAAATGGAAAGACTCACAAAAAAGATTGGTTTTTTCACGCATGATTGAAGGGAGTTTGGAATGTTGCACACAAGGAATGATTCGAGGCCCAAAATTTGAAAAATGTAAAAGGCATGAAGTGTGAGAAATATTCAAGAAGTTTTTGAAAGATGAGGTTGGCGCAAAAAAGACTTATGAGCCCAATGCGACGTCAAATGGGGTTTTGCGCGACATGTCAGGATCTTGGGCGACACATCGAGGTTTTTTCGCTCAGGGGTCGAGGAGGTCTATAAATAAGAGGTGAACCACTAAAATATTTTAACCTCAAAACTTAGAGAAATCCTGATATCTTAGGTGAAAAATAATTTTATTTAAAGGGGAGTGTGCAAAATAATTGGATTAGCATGCAAGAAGAGAGTTTTGTGCAATGTTGAAGTTGCACGCAAGAGATGTTTTGTGAAAAAGGTCAAATCTTGCTCGCATGGCATAAAAGTTGTGGGCAAGACACCTAAAAGGTTCTAAAAAATATTTGGGTTCTTTGCACGCATTCTGTTGGGCATAAGGTAGTTATTACCAGCATCGGGGTTGGAATATGAATATTTTTACTTCAGAGAATACACCTGTTTAATTATAAAGAAGAACTGAAATACTGTAATTCCCTATTTGTGCTAAGATGGTGCACACACACTTGAAGATTATTTTCCAAGTGCTACATGAGTGTAAGGGCATATCCTACTAATTGTATTCTACATAGAAGGTATTTTTTCTAGTGGATTGTGTGATACTATATTTTTTTCATACCATACCAAGGACGTAGATACTCCTGCTAAGTAGTGAACCTTGTAAATCTTGTGTTCCTATGGTTTTGTGAGTTCAATAGAAAAGAAACTCTTTAACAGGAGTTGAAGGTTGATTAAAAAAAGAGGAAACACAAAAAGAAAATATATATCACTGATTCACCTCATCCCCCTCTTAGTGATACATGGATCCTGACTGGGAACTACATATATTTGTATTAAATCTATGTATAAAGATTGATTTTGACATGCAGTGATGGGAGAGGACCGCTATAGCCCCTCGATGCATCAATAAGTCTCAGGAGACAAATCTGTTGGCAAGAAACCCTTTGAGTTTGTTTCCAAAAATCAGACAGGTTTCGATGGTATAGTGGTATCATGTTCCCGATACATGATGTTTAATTAATAAGAATTATCTTTATTCTTTTTCACTTATTATTATCTATGAGGTTTTCACTATGACAAATTCTATGGATGCAGGATATTTCTTATTTTATAAATGGCATGTGTTTTTCATTTATTCACCATGCCATATTTTTTTATGATTAAGTTATTATTGATTCATGCTTCCACTATTTGTAACCCTTACTGAGCATTTGAGTTCACCCCTTTCATTTGTATACCTTAAATAGGTTATGAAGGGGAGACCATTTACTGAGTTCTTGTGGATGAAGTTTATTAGTTTTTGTTATGTGTTGTATTTTGTTACCTTCCCAATGTAATTTTAGTTAAATATATGTATCTTGTTTCTTAAATACTACTAAATTGATCATTCCTCTGGTATTTCATTCCTCTTAATCATTCCAATGCAATAAGTAATTCACTTTCTCCGATATTTTGTGGTCGGGGCATTACACATGAGGAGACCCTTGGAGCCTAGAGAAAGGCCTCGTCTAAGGGTTGTTTCCCAGGTGTTCCATCACCATGAAACCTTTAGCTCAAACTGTAACAGCCCGAGATTTTATGAAAAAAATATTCTTTTTAATGTCTTGTGTTGTACGCTACACCAAAAGGAGCTTGCACAACACACATCCTTGACTTGCCTTGCATTACACGCAATCGCGACCTTCCTCGATAGCGTGTGTAATACGCAATACTGAGTTTCATTAAACAACGATATGCTATTAAAATATTATTAAAACTAGCCGTAATGAATAGTAATAACCACTTTTTAAAATTCTATAAATCTTATTTTTTAAAATGAACTTCATTTTTGGATTCGGAATATCGAAATTAGCTTAGGTTGAAATTTTGGTGATTTTCGGATAACTTTCATATTTTGATGAATAGTGAAAATTACTAAATTATAATTAAAAACAACTTTTTTTAATCGAAATAGTTGATAGTGATAAATCATTAATTTGAGTGGTTTTAAATTATATTTAGAATATATTTTTACAATTTAATACAATGTTGGTCATTGGATGTAATTTCACATTTAAACTAGACATAAACAAGTGTCAATCTTTTGATAGATATTGTTTCTTAAAAAAACACGCTATTTGTTTTAACAACGGGATTTAATTATAAAATTAATTAATGCAACTTTTATGTTATGAATTTTGTAAAATAGACTTCATTTTTGAATTTGGAATATGAAATATAGCTTGGGATGAAATTTTGGCATTGTTCTGAAAAACATCAATTTTTGATGAATAGTGAAACTACTAAGTGGTAGGTTAAAAACTGAATTTTGCATAAAACTTAATTTTACAGCTTCTGTGAATGGAATTTCGAAAATCTGAGAGACACGGTTAATATCAAGGACTAAAATGTGGTTCAATGAGATGAAAATAATTTTTTGGTGAATAGTAACTTTTTACTTCTTTTACCACGGTTAATAGTAAATAGGGTAACTAAGGGTAAATATGATATTAATATTACCCTAACACATGTCCTAATTCTATTGGACAAGTGTAATTCGACCAAAAACAAACTTAGGAATACAATATGACCATTTAGGCCCACTTGGATTAGATTAGGACATTTATTATTAATTTATTTAAAGAAGTGTTAAAATAGTTAAATTTAAAGTTTAATAAGTAAATCATTTTTAATATGGGGTTATACATAAGATAAATTCGATTGTAAATATTCATTAGAAAGATAAAAAGATTTCCTACATGATGGTATTTTATTTGTAATTTTTAGACATCATATAATATAATTTATTTATGACACAAAGATGATGCAGTAATTATCTTATTAATGAAATATTGACATAATTGATAATATAAATACCAAAATAAATGTAATTTAAGACTTTTTATGAATTCCACTAATTTTCTAGGTTACTATTATATATTAGTGATGATTTAATCAACTTGGTTCTAACATATAATTCTGTTATGACTTTCAAAAAAATCATATATCAAATAGTGTCAAAATTGACACAAAATAGTTTTTAAATCAAATATTATATTACTAATTGTTATTTTATTCCTAAAAATCTAAGGTTCGGCCAAATGACTTAGATAAGGATATATGTATTAATAATATACAATTTGGGGTTCGTTTGGCATGTTATAGTAAGTTTATTAACCATATAGTGAAAGAAAACAAAAAGACACGGTAAAAGTTAAATTATTTAACTTAGAGTTAAATCTAATTGATAAGGTTAAAATAATACCCTAAACTTGTCTAAATCCTATTGGTTGATAGTATTTAGACCCATCCCCACTTTAGCTTCGAAATAAGACCCTTTGGAACCATTATAAACCGATTTTGACTTTAATATAAAATAATATTTTGAGATATTCCTAAGGTGTCCCTCTCCTCCCCTATAAAAGGACACCTCCTCCCCCTCCTCCTCACACCAATTTGAGCACTCAAGATCGGCCAACCCCTGCCAATTTCTCCTCTCCACTTCCCTAGCAACATCCTAGAGGTTCTGGTCTTCCTCAAAGACCAATTTTAGTTCCCTAAGAGGAGGTCTCAAAGAGGCACTTCAAAGAAGAGGTAATTACCGTTACCAATTCTTTCATCTTTATTTCTTCTTCCACTTCTTCTTCTTAGGTTGTTTCATTATGAAGTAATAACATCAGTATCACTCATATACTGATATGTTATTATAAGTATGAAACAACCCTATTTCACCATCTATACATCCTACGGAAAAAGAAATCACCGCGCGTGCGTACGTACGGAATACCGTCTCCACGCCGTGGTGTAATCTATTTTCCACCACCACCTTACATGGATGGGTATAATGGTGTAAAGAATAACTATACATAGTTATTACAACATCATATTGATTCTGATATATTGTATAATCCACTCCAATTCAATTCAATATTTATAGAAATGATATCATCGCTCGTGCGTACGTACGGACTACCGTCTCCACGACGCGATGAGATTCATTCTCCATGTTAACCATTTAAGAATGATTATAATATATATATAAGAAATAATAATGAAATATATGAAATTATAAAGCTACTGGATTTATGTATATATATACATATGTATGTCATCTACTTACTTCCATTTCAAGACAATAAGGAAAGGAAAACAGCGTTCATGCGTACGTACGGACTACCGTCTCCATGAACGGTGTTTTTCATTTTATTTATCTACCTATTATATATATATATATACTGAATATATATGATATATAAATCATATTTTATATTCTGGAAGTGAGTAAATCATTATATAAGTAATAATTATGTCAAGAACAACAAGTCAAAACACCTACGATAAATGAAACGATTTTACCCAAAACGCTTCTTTAACATGGAATTTACAAAAGAACGGGTTATATAATGTCATAAGTGAACCATATATGATATCATAACAATGAATATGATTCTGTAATAAGTCAATAACATGATTTAAATCATTATACAGGAGGTTCGGACACTTACAAAGCAAGTCGGACCTAAGGTAAGGGAAATATCACAATCTCACTTTTATCCGAGATTGTTTTTACTTTGGTAATAACTGGGGTGTATTTTATCATCCACATCCATGTTCCCTCAATATGTAATATTATTTCCATCCACCTACAATTGTTTAAATTCAATTTTACCCTTCTATGAGTTTTTAGTAAAGGATATGAAAGGAATCTTTTTTCGTTTTTTCGTACGAGGTACTTTTTGACTTTTCCGACAAAAGTACGAAGAATGTTTTTTTAACTTATACGGCACGAACGGATTTTTTTCGGTTTTATAAAGCCTCATTTTCATGAACCTTCCTCCAAAATATTTCATGACTATTTTCAATAAAATCTTTTTCTTTTAAAATTGCATGATGTTTTGTGAAAAGAAATTGATTTTGAAGAAAAAAGGATATTTTCCTCAAGAATTCAATTCAAGTGTTTTATCAAAATTATTTTTCATCTAAGATAATAAAGGGTTCTGTTTCTATACATATTTTTACAATGATTTGACTATGTTGTGATGGAATTATGTTTATGAATTCCTTTATCTTATATGAATGGTTTTATGATGTCATGTTGTTTAAGAATCCCATTTTTATTACATGGGTTATGCAATGATGTATGATTTATGATTTGGTGGCACACATAAGAAAGGATTCATTAAGAGATGGGTGGGACCTATATCTCCCTCCAATGCATTGGGTAAAGATTTTATATCTCATGAGATAGACATGGCTGGAATGGTAGGTTATACCGGTTCAGTGAAACAGGACTGAAACGAGGATTACTCGATTCAGAAAGGGACTTTGTCCACTAAGATAGTCTTGGCAATGAGTCTTGACTAACAAGAAATGATTCTCTATGATTATGTGTGTATGCCACAAAGTTTCATGTTTTAAGTTATGATTATTGGGATTACATTTCACTTCTATGATTTATCCCATGTTATGAAATTATGATCTCTTTTGCAGGTTAAGATTTCCAAAAATGTTATGTTCTTATGTATATGATGTGATTGATATTTCTTTTGTTTACCCTTACTGAGCATTTGAGCTCACCCTTTTATGTTTTCTTTTCCCCAGGATATAAAGAAAGGTTTTAGGTAAAAAAAAAGGGGATGACCTTTGTGGGAGATATTGAAGATCTTTCACCAGGATTAGAAGATTACGTTCCGAGTTTCCAAAGACACTAAACTATTACGATCCTTGTGTGTGTGTTTTTGTTATGTACTAAGTATTCCGCAAAAGTAATGTAATGTCCATGTACGTCAGGATACGGGTCTCTACAGTTGGTATCAGAGGAAAGGTTTAGTCAACCTTTGGAAACTAGGACGCGAAAACATTAGTGAGATCCCTAGAGATATTTCTAAGGTATGTCTAGGGATGCCCCTAAGGATAAGTATACGTATAGGATATAGTCCTAGAACTATGGTAACGATATTAGATTAAACCAAAGATGTTAGATATTTAAGTTACTCCCCCTTTATTATGATTTTTGCCTCTCACACTATTCTTTTTTGGGTTTTAGAATACGGCTGGAAACAAGATGATTCACGATAATGGAGGATATGATGGACAATGGAATGATATTCTTCATGAGAAACCAAATGAAATGGGATTTGGATGCCCAAACATCATTATTATGCCGAATCAGCAATCTCACAACATGATCAATAAAGTAAAATTTGGTAAGTTTCCTGACTCGACTAATAAGAGAAAGATGGAGTTCCATGATGATCATAGAGGAAAGAAAGTTCAATTTCCCCTATGTAAATCATGTGGGAAGAGGCATCAAGGATAATGTTTCAAGGGAACTGGAAGATGCTTTGGGTGTGGAAAAGAAGGACACAAAGCAAGTAAGTTCAAAGGAAAAGGGTCGGTTAACACCATGGATGAGGATAATGGTATTGCTACGACATCAAAAATGGTTAAGTGTTTTAAATGTGGAATGTATGGGCATTATGCAAACAAATGCCCTAAGGGAAAGACTCATGAAGAGAATCAGTATGGTCATATGGGTAGTATTTATGTGGATGATGATGAAGAGACTACAAATGATATGTGAGATGAAAGAATTTTTGAAGCTCGGTCAATGGTTTGAGAATGTAGTGGAATGATTACATGTTTATCATGTGTAATTTTGGAATAAAGAGACATCTATGGATTGTTACACTGTTGTCTTTCCTTGTGTTTTGAAAGTGTATGATTAATGTTACCAGTATCCATGAAAGGTTATTCATATATTTTTGGAATGTAGATGATATGCGCATAATGAAGGGATAAGGAGAAAATTAAATGTTTGATAGTATTCATGAGCTCATGATTGATATAAGGACTAAGTGATATCATGGTTTGAGTATATAGAATTTTGAGGATTTTGGTATGAGGAAAGTGTTAACTTTTAACTGCACTCATGTTTTCACTAAGGTATTCAAGAGAATACACGATTAAGGACTTTGAATGTTTGGAATGTGACCAACAAGACATATCTTATGATATGTGGGGATCAACGACAGTATTAAATCTCTGGTAATCGTTGTCACTATATTATGAGAGTGGACTGCAGTATTATAAGCCTAAAGATTAGACTGGATTATGTTGGACATAAGTTAGTATTGTTTAAGGATAGAAGATTTTCGATATTATTGAAGGGATGTTATAGTAACGTAGTTTTAGAAAAAGGGACAACCTGCAGGACGGGCGACAGCCCATCGCTTCGGACAAGGCTGTAGGAATCGAACCCACAACCGAAGTGCGACTGGCCTTTATCGCCTACCACTGACCTACAGGAAGTCCCTGTTTAGTAGAAACCAGTTTTATTATATTAAGAAGTATGATATATGAAGTATAAGTCCATTTTAGGAACCATATATGATTAATCTCACTATAGAATGACTTATGTATATTTAATAACTTTTGCTAACCTTTTGTTTGAGACAGATGGAATGAACAGTCATTCTATCACATGATCTGCTAACACTTCACGAATAACAAATTCAACTTCATTTATTTAAGAAATGAAGTGGAAATTGTTCAAGGCACGAACAACAGTGAGATTGTACCAAAATAAAGTAAGTATTTATTCTAATTCAAATTTTCAGCTTTAGGGAGATGATCTTGAAAACCAAAAATGTTGTCCTAGTGATCTTATACCTGATGAATCAGATGGTACCTTAGATCATCACAAATTTATGGATTTGTTATTACTGGCTTTTCCATAGCCATGTTCTCTACCACTCTCCATCAGAACATGATGGTTAGATTTCTCTTCCATATCCATATTTTCACCTATGTGGAAACCCAGTGATTAGTTTATTTGGGTAATCGTTAAATTTCATACTTTAGTTTTTAAAGCCAAGTTTTGGTATTCCCTTTTACGATGTGGGTTTCTATTAAAGAAACTTTCGAATAGTAAACCATTTATAACCCCGACGAATTTCGAGGGCGAAATTCATTTTAAGGGGGGTAGAATGTAACAGCCCGAGATTTTATGAAAAAAATATTCTTTTTAATGTCTTGTGTTGTACGCTACACCAAAAGGAGCTTGCACAACACACATCCTTGACTTGCCTTGCATTACACGCAATCGCGACCTTCCTCGATAGCGTGTGTAATACGCAATACTGAGTTTCATTAAACAACGATATGCTATTAAAATATTATTAAAACTAGCCGTTATGAATAGTAATAACCACTTTTTAAAATTCTATAAATCTTATTTTTTAAAATGAACTTCATTTTTGGATTCGGAATATCGAAATTAGCTTAGGTTGAAATTTTGGTGATTTTCGGATAACTTTCATATTTTGATGAATAGTGAAAATTACTAAATTATAATTAAAAACAACTTTTTTAATCGAAATAGTTGATAGTGATAAATCATTAATTTGAATGGTTTTAAAGTATATTTAGAATATATTTTTACAATTTAATACAATGTTGGTCATTGGATGTAATTTCACATTTAAACTAGACATAAACAAGTGTCAATCTTTTGATAGATATTGTTTCTTAAAAAAACACGCTATTTGTTTTAACAGCGGGATTTAATTATAAAATTAATTAATGCAACTTTTATGTTATGAATTTTGTAAAATAGACTTCATTTTTGAATTCGGAATATGAAATATAGCTTGGGATGAAATTTTGGCATTGTTCTGAAAAACATCAATTTTTGATGAATAGTGAAACTACTAAGTGGTAGGTTAAAAACTGAATTTTGCATAAAACTTAATTTTACAACTTCTGTGAATGGAATTTCGAAAATCCGAGAGACACGGTTAATATCAAGGACTAAAATGTGGTTCAATGAGATGAAAATAATTTTTTGGTGAATAATAACTTTTTACTTCTTTTACCACGGTTAATAGTAAATAGGGTAACTAAGGGTAAATATGATATTAATATTACCCTAACACATGTCCTAATTCTATTGGACAAGTGTAATTCGACCAAAAACAAACTTAGGAATACAATATGACCATTTAGGCCCACTTGGATTAGATTAGGACATTTATTATTAATTTATTTAAAGAAGGGTTAAAATAGTTAAATTTAAAGTTTAATAAGTAAATCATTTTTAATATGGGGTTATACATAAGATAAATTCGATTGTAAATATTAATTAGAAAGATAAAAATCTTTCCTACATGATGGTATTTTATTTGTAATTTTTAGACATCATATAATATATTTTATTTATGACACAAAGATGATGCAGTAATTATCTTATTAATGAAATATTGACATAATTGATAATATAAATACCAAAATAAATGTAATTTAAGACTTTTTATGAATTACACTAATTTTCTAGGTTACTATGATATATTAGTGATGATTTAATCAACTTGGTTCGAACATATAATTCTGTTATGACTTTCAAAAAAATCATATATCAAATAGTGTCAAAATTGACACAAAATAGTTTTTAAATCAAATATTATATTACTAATTGTTATTTTATTCCTAAAAATCTAAGGTTCGGCCAAATGACTTAGATAAGGATATATGTATTAATAATATACAATTTGGGGTTCGTTTGGCACGTTATAGTAAGTTTATTAACCATATAGTGAAAGAAAACAAAAAGACACGGTAAAAGTTAAATTATTTAACTTAGAGTTAAATCTAATTGATAAGGTTAAAATAATACCCTAAACTTGTCTAAATCCTATTGGTTGATAGAATTTCGACCCATCCCCACTTTAGATTCGAAATAAGACCCTTTGGAACCATTATAAACCGATTTTGACTTTAATATAAAATAATATTTTGAGATATTCCTAAGGTGTCCCTCTCCTCCCCTATAAAAGGACACCTCCTCCCCCTCCTCCTCACACCAATTTGAGCACTCAAGCTCGGCAAACCCCTGCCAATTTCTCCTCTCCACTTCCCTAGAAACATCCTAGAGGTTCTGGTCTTCTTCAAAGACCAATTTTAGTTCCCTAAGAGGAGGTCTCAAAGAGGCACTTCAAAGAAGAGGTAATTACCGTTACCAATTCTTTCATCTTTATTTCTTCTTCCACTTCTTCTTCTTAGGTTGTTTCATTATAAAGTAATAACATCAGTATCACTCATATACTGATATGTTATTATAAGTATGAAACAACCCTATTTCACCATCTATCCATCCTACGGAAAAAGAAATCACCGCGCGTGCGTACGTACGGAATACCGTCTCCACGCCGTGGTGTAATCTATTTTCCACCACCACCTTACATGGATGGGTATAATGGTGTAAAGAATAACTATACATAGTTATTACAACATCATATTGATTCTGATATATTGTATAATCCACTCCAATTCAATTCAATATTTATAGAAATGATATCATCGCTCGTGCGTACGTACGGACTACCGTCTCCACGACGCGATGAGATTCATTCTCCATGTTAACCATTTAAGAATGATTATAATATATATATAAGAAATAATAATGAAATATATGAAATTATAAAGCTACTGGATTTATGTATATATATACATATGTATGTCATCTACTTACTTCCATTTCAAGACAATAAGGAAAGGAAAACAACGTTCATGCGTACGTACGGACTACCGTCTCCATGAACGGTGTTTTTCATTTTATTTATCTACCTATTATATATATATATATATATACTGAATATATATGATATATAAATCATATTTTATATTCTGGAAGTGAGTAAATCATGATATAAGTAATAATGATGTCAAGAACAACAAGTCAAAACACCTACGATAAATGAAACGATTTTACCCAAAACGCTTCTTTAACATGGAATTTACAAAAGAACGGGTTATATAATGTCATAAGTGAACCATATATGATATCATAACAATGAATATGATTCTGTAATAAGTCAATAACATGATTTAAATCATTATACAGGAGGTTCGGACACTTACAAAGCAAGTCGGACCTAAGGTAAGGGAAATATCACAATCTCACTTTTATCCGAGATTGTTTTTACTTTGGTAATAACTGGGGTGTATTTTATCATCCACATCCATGTTCCCTCAATATGTAATATTATTTCCATCCACCTACAATTGTTTAAATTCAATTTTACCCTTATATGAGTTTTTAGTAAAGGATATGAAAGGAATCTTTTTTCGTTTTTTCGTACGAGGTACTTTTTGACTTTTCCGACAAAAGTACGAAGAATGTTTTTTTAACTTATACGGCACGAACGGATTTTTTACGGTTTTATAAAGCCTCATTTTCATGAACCTTCCTCCAAAATATTTCATGACTATTTTCAATAAAATCTTTTTCTTTTAAAATTGCATGATGTTTTGTGAAAAGAAATTGATTTTGAAGAAAAAAGGATATTTTCCTCAAGAATTCAATTCAAGTGTTTTATCAAAATTATTTTTCATCTAAGATAATAAAGGGTTCTATTTCTATCCATATTTTTACAATGATTTGACTATGTTGTGATGGAATTATGTTTATGAATTCCTTTATCTTATATGAATGGTTTTATGAGGTCATGTTGTTTAAGAATCCCATTTTTATTACATGGGTTATGCAATGATGTATGATTTATGATTTGGTGGCACACATAAGAAAGGATTCATTAAGAGATGGGTGGTACCTATATCTCCCTCCAATGCATTGGGTAAAGATTTTATATCTCATGAGATAGACATGGCTGGAATGGTAGGTTATACCGGTTCAGTGAAACAGGACTGAAACGAGGATTACTCGATTCAGAAAGGGACTTTGTCCACTAAGATAGTCTTGGCAATGAGTCTTGACTAAAAAGAAATGATTCTCTATGATTATGTGTGTATGACACAAAGTTTCATGTTTTAAGTTATGATTATTGGGATTACATTTCACTTCTATGATTTATCCCATGTTATGAAATTATGATCTCTTTTGCAGGTTAAGATTTCCAAAAATGTTATGTTCTTATGTATATGATGTGATTGATATTTCTTTTGTTTACCCTTACTGAGCATTTGAGCTCACCCTTTTATGTTTTCTTTTCCCCAGGATATAAAGAAAGGTTTTAGGTAAAAAAAAAGGGGGATGACCTTTGTGGGAGATATTGAAGATCTTTCACTAGGATTAGAAGATTACGTTCCGAGTTTCCAAAGACACTAAACTATTATGATCCTTGTGTGTGTGTTTTTGTTATGTACTAAGTATTCCGCAAAAGTAATGTAATGTCCATGTACGTCAGGATACGGGTCTCTACACAAACAACCCTACCTGCGTGAATCCATTCTAGTCTTCCTTGGTCCAACATTTATGAGACCTCCTTGAATCACCCAGCCTTCACCTGCATGAGCCACTCCCCAATCCCTTTTCATGCCAATAATGGTAGGTATATCCTTCCTTTGGATCCCTCATCTGAGGAGGAATAAATTAAATCCTCTACTAAAGCCTTAAGACTTACAAGACCATGAATAGTGGAACACCAAAATTTCACCCATTCAGATATTCATTCCTACGGTTAGAGATGCCCCACACTTTTCCTACCTGACATGTAGGGTCCTCGAAGTGCATGAAAATATGAATCTCTTAAGTCATGTGGACCTCGAACCTGCGGGTAGTGTTTGGGACTTCATATTATGAAATATGAGGGCTAGTACCATGATCTTCTCTCACCATATTTAGGACTAGGGACCTGTGGTTCCTAGTGGGGAGGGAGAGGACCACACATTTATTTTACTTTGAGGTGTAGTGTTTTATCCTCCTATCTTACCTTGGAACTAGTCACTAGAGAATCCCTCTTCAAGTAAACCCCAAATATATCTGTAAGGACCTATCCCTCTTCATCATATCTTCCTTCTCCATTACCATGGGTTTTATTCATATGGGTAGTCAGATGTGATTATCCAGGGTACAATAAAGGGAGGATATGAGCACATGAAAGTCCTTTTTTCTTCTCATGTCACCCCAGCCTCTTCCACCAGCAGAAGAAGGATCGTGTGGTTTTCCAAATCTTCTAATTCCTCTTGTTTCCCATATTCAAGCTATACACATGTGATCTTAGAGGTTAGCTACAGTCACATCTTCCATGTAGTCATATTCATGTCTTGGTGGAGAAATTTTCCCATATATTCCACTCACCATTATTTAATGGACCTCCGTAGGCATGAGTCCTAAAATATATGTATCCATCCTAAGGGTATCCTACTATACAATGTAAGACCCAGATTAACCCTCTAAACAAGTCTCATTCCATGTGAGACCAAATTTCAAATGGCCACCATAGGCGTGGTTCCTCACAACCAAACTATGTGGGCTTTTATTCTCATCCAAATGGGATACATATCAAGCCTCTATGAGGTCTAATGACTGAAAGTTGACTTTTTATTATTAAAGCATAAAGGATAAAACCTATTTCCCAAACAAAAATACAGGGGTCAGAAGTAATGAAGACCCAAAGAGTCCCCCACAACAAAATTATTACAAACTGTAGGCAATGAACCCAAACTAGAGTAAATAATCAGCCAATCGTGCTCACTACCTTCTCGCAATAAAGCATCCACCGCAAAGTTGGACTCCCTCTTGACGTGTCAAACCACACAACCATAGATAATCTCCAACAAGAATCACCTGTCCAAATAAATTAAATTCCAAGGAGCAACTATATTCCCCTACAGAATACGAACCAGAAGTTCAGAGTCAGATTCAACCTCTGCCACCTTCAAGGAGAGGTTGTTGCAAACAAGAACCCCGGAGAGGAGGGCTCTCATCTCAGCTTCCAAAGAGCTACCCAGACCATAAAAGGCACTAAATTCCACCATGACCGAACCATTACCATTCCGCAGGAGTCCTCCACCCCGAATTTGTCCATTAATTAAGGACCCATCTATATTGAGCTTGAGACCATTCACCGGAGGCTGCCAACTAACCCACAGACCGCGCAAACCAGAATTATCAACCGATCTGCCGAGCAGTTTACATAGAACCGGGGATTGATCTCCCCCCCTTGACAAGAGACCCCAACTAATGCAGTAACAGTTTCATTTTTAAATGAAGAGAATAAACTGAGGGGCAATTCACTAACCTAGCCATGTTGCGCGCTGTCCACAGCGTCCAACAGGCTGAAATCACAATAATAGATTGTTCCTTCCTTTCTATTTCTGAGATTGAAGTGGTCTCAAACCAACCTGTTAGGAACTCAAGGAAGGAGGAGCATTTAGGATTATACAAACCCCAATACCCCATGACCGACCAGAGAGAAGCTGCCCATTCACTCTTGAAAAATAAATGGGTGACAGATTCCACTTTGGGATGAGAACAGCAGAAGCACCTTGAGGCCAATGACACCCCTTTCCTTTGAATATTCTCTTTTGTGGGAAGTGCCGAATTTTTTATCCTCCAAACAAGAAAGTTCATCTTAAGGGGGACTTCTTTACACCATAACAATGAGGCCCAATCATCATGTGCCGCTTCTGGCCGCAGGAGACAACGATAAACCTAACACACCAAACCAACCCCAATTCTCTCTAGGAAACATTCATAGTAGGGTGTTATCCAACCTTGGATCTAATTTCCCTTTTGGGTTCCCTGGTCTATTTCGGAATAAGTTTCACACAAAACTTTGACTATGAACCATTCAACTAGACATCATTGTCACATGATGTTAAATTGTATAGTTTGGTCCCCATAAAAGGAACATAAAAGGTATGATGTGTCTCATTATGTGGAACAGAAATATAAGGGTTTTAATTCCTTTCGTAAGGATATGTAATAATCCCATCTTATGGTTTTGATCATGACATCAAAACAACTCTCGTCTCCTTGGATGATGATAAACACTAGATCACCCCACTTTGTGGCATAAGTCCATCATCAAAATCATAAACAACCAATGATTCTCAAATCTATATGTAAAAGGGTACCATTGATATAGAACATAAGATACATATAGATATCCCCATAAATGAAGAACCCCATACACATACAAATAATTATAAATTTCATACATGTTAATAATTGATTATTAATTTAAGAGAGACCCACGTCATGCATGGAAAGTAATCAAGGATTCATGAATATATCTTAAATATATAAGAGAGTACCGTAGTAAGAAACAATTCCATCAAAAAGGGTGTGATGAGCCCGACCTCACATCCTATCAACAAATATAAGTTCCTAAGTATCATTGGTCAATTTCTCCAATGACCACCTCCCTTTGGAAAGAAGGTCCATGCGACATCATGGATATGAGAATTGTTGGTTGTTTTTGATTCCATGAGTAAAACCCATTAGAAACCTCCTAAAAGTGATGTGGGTATATGTGTCTAATGTTAAGGTTATCCCATCAAAACCCCAAAATTCCATTTTTATCCCACATGGTACTCAGGTATGAAACAAAATTGGTGAACCTAATGTGAATCCTTAACTAAGATGATGGTGTCACACACCTTTTAGGCCCCTTTCTCTCTCAAAATGGAAGAGGACCATAAAATAAAATCAATTTTTCATGTGTTCGTTTATTAAGATACTTCTTTTACAAAGTTTTTTGTTTTTGTTTGTCATATATATTTCAGGAACATCCAACAACATCTCCCTTACATCCAAATGAAATCACACCATCTATAAAATACATATTCCATAGATACCATTCATGTTGGGTCCCCTCCCATGTAGAGTACACAGTGTCTAACCCATCATCTTCAACACTAGGTCTCAAATGCACTATTCTAGGAGTACAACCATAATGGTACCATCCCAACCCTGAAGGATACCCAACAGGGCCTCCATCTCTAAATTCCCTACAATTCGTTCTTTCATCGGTATATAGATGTATATAAGTATATAGAACCAATCATAATCTCCAAAAGTTTCAAGAGATTATCCCCAAAACACAACAATTATCTGCTCCCTTATCTTAGGTGGGTAGATGAAGATACCACCTACAAACTCATATAGAGGACACATTAGTCCTTTCAAAGGGATCCTTCTAACAGACTATGCTTCCAACATTGTGTGGTAGTGAACCCTTAATATTATGTGGGTTCCATCCTCAGGGGTTCAGCCCTGGTCATCTAAAATGTGGTCTTTCAAGACCACCCACCGAGTACAAAAACCAGTCAACATAGAACATAACAACACCTCTATCCCCTCTAGAGAAGCATGCTAATCTAATTTGGTGGAAAATGGAATGTAGAAACAAAATCCGGCCAGATCCTATCAATAATAGAAATATAATTGTCTAAAATCATCATTAATAGGTCACTAGTAAAATATAGTGGCACACATCGAGTAGGCACAAACACCTACTCACACCTAGAAATCCCACCATTAAAATTTGGTTGTAGTATGTGAGTTGGTACAAACACTTACCCACGTCATCAAATCATGCCAACAGACTCATCTGGAAACATTCAACAGATCCCATCAGCCAAATTCAATAGGAAACCATGGTTAGGTTCACACACCTTCCCACATTTATCAAGGCTTCCAATAGTCTTGTATGGTATCACTTAGAGAATTTAGTCCCAAAGTCCCAGAAACGAATAGGGGGTAGACTCAAATCTCGGTCCCCACACCTATGTACTCCCATATCAACTGATTGGAAATAGAAGATAGGTGTATGTATACACCCCTACTCTAACCACAGAATGGGAATATATCCTAGTTCCTTCCAATAAATTCACCAAGCACATAATGATAATGGTGAAAGGATGGGTGAAAATTCCATCCCACATCCTAAAAACCCTCTAGGATATCAAAAATGAAACAATAGTGGAAGAGGGGTAGATACACAACTTTTTTCCCACAAACAGGGTGACTCATCAACAAGTCACACCAGAGGAGGAACATGCCTATGCTCCCATTTAAGTGGGTCATGGGGAAAATCCCCCATCATGTACATACAATTTTACTGAGTCTATAACCTTATTCCAAGTAGATATAATAATCCCATTCTAATGTCCATTCATAGGAAAACACAAACGCCTTCTAAAGTTATAGAAGCCTATATACAAATTCCAATAGTGACATGGGATCTAGTAAAAAAATACTTTATACTTGAAAACCACGTTCCCCAGAAAGTGGGCCTAGTTTATCACAAAATTTTATCCAAAAAGAAGCCTCTATATAGACAATTTGAAAATGAAGAGTTGGTATATGATACTGCTCTACATAATGATGGAGTTCTTATATCCCTTAGACACGTATCTATAGTATCTCAAGATATTAGTCTCTTGTTACTAATTTTAAGGTACATTAGAAATAAATCCAAATATTCTCCATGGAAACTTTACTATGAAATATTTTTGCATGTCTATAATCTTATCAATCTCGAGATCCAATGTCACGACCCGTACTTGGGGCCCGTGTCGTGACTACCCCAAGCCCGCCTTCCATAGGCCAGGGGCTGGCGACTAGCACCAAGGCATAAATCCCGGAAAAAGGGAAGGCATTGTCTTTGAAAAGTAAACAAGCACCACAGAGTAAGAAAGTGGAAAAGTAAACACTAAGTAAAAATTGTAACAAGATGTGCGGAAAGTAAAAGGGGCCGGAAATACAAGCCCAACTGTAAAGTACAACTGAAAGGGAAAAACAGCAACTGAAAGAAAAGCCGCAGCGTCGAGCCGTCCTCTGGAAGTCCCACCTGAAGGGTGAGCACAGATAGCCTCCACAGCTCCTCGGTCCAGCCGTCTGCTCCGAGTACGCCCCACCCAGTGGTCCACCTCCAGGTACCGTCCTGCTCCGCAAGCCTCCACCACAATCAGCGATGTCCGTCGTCTGCAACTAACACAACGTAGTGCGGGCATAACCCATGCAGGGGTGAGTATAAGCTACTCAGTAGGGACCCCGAGACCCTCAAAGGTCTCCCAGAATCCACAAAGGATAAACCACAAGGAAAGATACAATCACGAAGTAACATCCGACACTACTTAGGTATATTCCCATACATATACCTAATTCATCAATTTCTGTTCGGCTCCAACACCCGAGCCCAAGCACAACCCAGTCCACATAGGAAAGCAAAACGTAAACCCACACAGGATAGCACAACACAATCCATAAAGGAGAGTAAACCGTAAATCCACAAAGGATAGTTCAACACAATCCACAAAGGAGAGTAACACAAGATTCAGCTCACACGGGTATACTTCTTCGGATGAAGATAAATATGATCACTAATCCATCTAAGTCGTCAGACCCACAAAGGATAGATAGGTACTAACCCCCGCAAAGACCCACACAGGATCAGACCCACACAGGATCAATAGGTAACTAACCCCCGCAAAGACCCACACAGGATCGGGCCCACACAGGACCTGTAGGCGCTGGCACACACAGAACCACTGAGCGTTGACCCACACAGGATCAGATCCACACAGGATCTATAGCACTGGTCCACGTAGGATCGCTGAGTGCAGTAGTCGTCGCAGTCCACCGAGGATCTCTACACAGTCGTCGTCGCAGTCCACTTAGGATCTCTGCACAGTCGTCGTCGAAGTCCACTGAGGATCTCTGCACAGTCGTCGTCGTAGTCCACTGAGGATCTCTGCACAGTCGTCGCTATCGAAGTAGCAGTAGCATCCAGCTCTAGGGTTCCCGCACACAACAAGCTCGTTCGGGAGGGTCCGCTCCACGAGCCGAGAGGCCGATACATCAATTGACACAAAGTCTGAAGTTGATGTATCCAGAAGTTCTGTATCGTCAACAGGAACTCAACGTCGCAGAGGGCGCGTCAATCGGACGCCCGGTCTGAGAGTTATTGGCTTTTTCGTCCCAGGGGCCCGGTTGGTTTTTAAGGAAAAACCAACCCGACCGTACTCCACCCGCGTCCAAACCTCGGCCAGAGTGATCCAAAATATCTGTCTCACTTAGAGGAATTCAACGAAGTCGACGGTACGTCGATCGGACGTCCGTGGCTCAAGATATGAGCGTTTCCGCTCTGAGGGCCCGGTTGGTTTCGTGTACGAACCAACCCAGCCGAACCCAAAGTATTCTGAAACCTTTAGTGAGATATACCGAAACGACCGTCTCGATCCAAGGAACGTGTTGCCACTGACGGCGCATCGTTCGGAGTCTCGTAGCTCAAGTTAAAAGAAAAAGACCGAAAACGGTCTGAAGACGGGGGTCCGGGCCCGGGCCGACCCGGCCCGACCCCCCCTGGGTCGACCCGAACCGGGTCGACCTGACCCGGTCCAACCCGGCCGGACCCGGTCCGGCCAGGCCAGGGCGCGGCCCGGCTCGGCCGGCCGGTCCGTCTCAGCTCGGCCGAGCGGCCGAGCAGCGCGGGGGGCTCGCTGCCCCCGCGGGTTGGAGGTGTCGCGGCCCCGCATGGGGCCGCGCTGGATCAACGGATGCGGCATGTCACTGTGTCCCGTGTGTGCGATCCGGACCCGCGCGGCCGCGGGTCCGTTGGCCGCCGCCGCCGCGGCTTCAGCCGCGGCGCCCCGCGCTGCCGATAGCTTTCGCGGGCCACCGGAGTTGCTCCGGTGGTCCGTTTTCCTTCCCATCTACGCTGTTGTTCCTCCCGGGTTCCGTTCTTCACTGCGGGATCATCAAATCTCCCTTGCATCACGTTTTGTCTTCACCCACCGAATCCGTACAACCCGAAGAATGACGGAGGGTTGTCGGGTCGTGTTCGTTTGGCCCGCACCCTCCGCGTTAGATAAAAACAACGGGAAAATTATTCAACACATGAATACATAACCAGAAACAATTTCAATGAATTAAAATTGTTTCATGAACCGGGTTCTTCATTTTGAACGGAAACAAACACGGGAATATAAGACATCCAAATAGAATCCCTACCTCGTCAAGTGTCACACAAGCGTTCTTCGCGGAATTGATCTCCGCAAAAGGAGGTGATCGTCGCATCGCGGAAGGCGTCGCGTCGTCGCGGAAGGGTGTCGCGTCGATGAACTCAGAGGTTCAAGAAAAAACAGATTTAATTAATAATAATTAAATCTGTGCGTTGTTAAAAACCACAATGGATTTTTAAAAGAAACCCGAAAACTCTTACCTCAAACAGATGATCGAAGATTTTTGTCACGGAGGAAGGAACGTCGCAGAAGAGGAAACGTCGGCGTCACGGAACACGGCGTCGCGTCGTCGATTTCCGCGGTTTCGGCGTTCTTCGTCGAAGGCTGGAATTCTTTGCGTTCTTCGCATTCTTCGCGTTCTTCGCATTCTTTGCGAAGAAGGGTGAAGGCACAAGGATTCTGTCAAAAGCCTCTCAACGTGTAATCCTCATGATGTGGGTGTTGGTCTTATTTTATTATTATGCCAACAAATGAAAAAAAGGTAAGTAACGACCCATTAATTCATAGAATTAATTCAAAAAAAGAAACTTCCCATTTAATTGGTGCGTTAAGAAATTAAGAAAATGCGTCAGTTGACTTTCATAATGACGGGTTTTCGCGGGTGCGTTACTTAGCGGAAAAGAAACGGTGGGGCTCGTGCGGGCCCCACCTCACAAATATCCTACCAAGAGGGTAGGATATTTTTGGATAGCACCCTATCCACATCAACCCAGCTTAAGCAGCTTTAAGCGGCTTCAAGTGGCTTCCAAGTGGCTTAAGTGAAATAAAATAAAGTTTCTCGTACAATTAATTTATTTCTTAACCTTAAGCCCGAAAATTAAAAACCACACCCAAGCAAACGCATCTCCGGAAGAGGCATTTCTAAGAAAGTACCGGCACTGCGATTCCATCGGTGCCCTCAGAATTCGATTCCGAGCACCGGTTCAAAAGTTAGAAAAACCCGCTCGTCCGTTCACTGAACGTACCCGAGCCAAACTTCGGAAAATTATTCCGGGCACACCAGGCCTCGGAATCAGGTGCCGTCAGAAACTGCTCTCTTGTAAAATCCCAAAGAAAATTAAAAAAAAATTCCTTGAAATTTACGGGTCTTTACATTACTCCCACCTCAGGGCTTTACATCCCCGTAAAGTTACATCATAAACTAGGGAAACAAATGTGGGTACTGAGCACGCATCTGAGCCTCCCGCTCCCATGTGCTCTCCTGGAGGTTCCCATGGTTCCATATGAAGCACACTAGAGGAATCAATAATCCACGTAGGACCCTCTCCTGTCGATCCTCGATCTCCACTGGTACCTCCGCAAAAGTCGCCCCATCATCCACGTCCAGCTCCCCATAGTCAATGATATGCGTCAGGTCGTGCATGTATCTCCTCATCTGAGATACGTGGAAGACGTCTTGCACCCGGTGCAACTGAGGTGGTAGAGCCAGGCGATAATCCACCTCGCCAATCCTGCTGAGGACCTGGAAAGGTCCGATGAAGCATGGAGACAACTTGCTGCCTCAGCCAAATCTCCGCAAACCACGTCGAGGTGAGACACGCAAGAAGACGTGGTCGCCATCCTCGAACTCTAGTGGCCTCCGCCTCCTGTCAGAATAAGACTTCTTCCAGCTCTAAGCTATCCTCATCCGCTCCTGGATGACCTGGACCTTCTCTGTCGTGGCTCGGACCATCTCTGGTCCCACAAGTGCTAACTCCCCAGGGTCTGTCCAACACAAAGGAGATCTGTAAGGTCTGCCGTATAACGCCTCATATGGTGCCATCCCGATGGTGGAGTGGTATCTATTGTTGTACGTGAACTCCACCAAGGGTAGGTGATCCTCCCAGCTGTGACCAAAGTTGAGGACACATGCACGAAGCATGTCCTCGAGAGTCTGAATGGGCCTCTCCATCTGACCATCCGTCTGAGGGTGAAAGGCGGGGCTCAGACGTAGCCGTGTCCCGAACGCCTCCTACAACCCCTTCCAAAGCCGAGAAGTAAAGCGAGCGTCTCGATCGGAGACGATAGACGATGGCACACCGTGAAGCCGTACAATCTTCTGAACGTAGAGATGCCCCAAGCTCTCCACTAAGCCCTGCTCTCTGATGGGTAAGAAGTGTGCCAACTTGGTGAGTCGATCAACAATCAACCAAATGGAGTCATGACCTCTGGATGTTCGTGGAAGTCCAGTCACGAATTCCATAGATATGTCATCCCACTTCCACTCCGGGACCTCCAAGGGTTGTACCAAGCTTGCTGGTACTTGATGCTCTGCCTTCACCTGCTGGCAGGTGAGGCACCGTGAAACGAACTCTGCCACAACCTTCTTCATGCCCGACCACCAGTGCTGTCGTCTGAGATCCTGGTACATCTTCACCACTCCAGGATGTACCGCCAAAGGAGAAGTGTGAAACTATCTTAGAACCTCCTCTCGTAAAGTGACTGGTACCAAGGTACGTCCTCTGAAAAGGATGTCATGCTCTGCTCCAAGGGAGAAACCATCAGGTGCCTGTCCCAAGGATATCTGTGCACGACGTGTCTCACAGTCAGCATCCCCACGCTATGCCTCTCTGACCTGCTGTAGAAGTGGAGGATAGACTGTGAGAGACTGAAGGAAGGCTGCTTCGTCCCTATCCACGAAGGATATCTTCAAGGAGGATAACTGCTTTGTCGCCTCCTTAAGTAGCCGGATGCCCGTCCTCCTACTGAGAGCATCGGCTACCACGTTCCCCTTCCCAAGAGTATAGACTATCTCAAAGTCATAGTCCTGGAGGAACTCGAGTCATCGCCGTTGTCTCAGGTTCAGGTCCTTCTGCGAGAAGATGTACCTGAGACTCTGGTGGTCAGAAAAGATTGTAAAGCGCTCGCCCATCAGATAATGCCGCTATGTCTTCAGAGCGAAGACCACTGCTGCTAACTCCAGGTCATGGGTAGCGTAGTTCTTCTCATGCGGCCTCAACTGACATGATTCATAGGCAATCACGGCCCGATCCTGCATCAGGACACACCCGAGTCCGGTCCCTGATGCATCGCAGTAGACTACGTATCCAACTCCCTCCTCAGGCAACCTCAATATAGGTGCGCTGGTCAATATCTGTCTTAGCTCCTGGAAGCTCTGCTGACATCTGTCTGACCACACAAAGGGTTTCTCCTTCTTCGTCAAAGATGAGAGTGGTGCCGCAACTCTGGAGAAGTCTGGCACAAACCTCTGATAGTATCCAGCTAGTCCCAAGAAACTCTGCACCTCTGTCACGCTCCTGGGTGGTTCCCAAGCTAGCACTGCCTCGATCTTCACGGGATCCACTACAACTCCCGCCTCAGAAATGACGTGCCCTAAGAAGTGGACCTCACGTAACCAGAACAGGAACTTCGAGAGCTTTCCATAGAGCTGGTTCTCTCGGAGTGTGTCTAGTACAACCCGCAAGTGGCGGGCGTGCTCCTCCTCCGTGGTCGAGTAAACCAAAATGTCGTCGATGAAGACCACAAAAAATCGATCGAGTTATGGCTGGAAGATCCTGTTCATGAGGCTCATGAACACTGTTGGAGCGTTGGTTATGCCGAAAGGCATAACCAAGAACTCATAGTGGCCATACCGACACCTGAAGGTCGTCTTCTGCACGTCCTCGTCTCGAACTCTGAGCTGATGATAGCTTGACCTGAGGTCTATCTTCGAGAACCACCGTGCTCCCTTGAGCTGATCGAAGAGGTCATCAATCCTCGGTAGCGGATACTTGTTCCTAACTGTCTCCTGGTTCAGGCGACGATAGTCGACACACAGTCGCAAGCTCCCGTCCGCCTTCTTGGCGAACAAAATCGGGGAAGCCCAGGGTGAAACACTGGGTCGGATGAACCCCTTGCCCTGCAGGTCCTCCAACTGTACTCGTAGCTCTCGAAGCTCATCGGAGGCCATCCAATACGCTGGAGTGGATATCGGGGCTGTCCTGGGGTACAGGTTAATGTAAAAGTCTACCTCCCTATGAGGAGGTAGTCCTGGAACGTCGTTGGGGAAGACGTCCGCATACTGATCTACCACTACAGGAAAACTAGAACTCTGCACGTCAACTGATCCAAGGATGAGGCTAGCCAACTGATGAGTGATGGGTTGTCCTCTCCTCTGTGGAAGTCCATCCTGTGCTGCGAAGGCTACCTTCTCGCCGGTGAAGGTGAACCTGCTCCCGTCAGTGCGCACACATCACACCTTGCACCTAAAACAGTCAATCAGAGCATGGACTATAGATAACCAATCCATGCCCAAGATGACGTCGTAAGGCCTCGACACCACTACAAGAAGATCCCAGCCGAAGCTCTCGCCTCCTAGAGTAATCTCACACTGCCGGCACCAGTGCGTAATCATCAAGTCTGCTCCTGTATGGGTCTCTAGCCGTAAAGATCGAGCCAACGGCTCTGTCGGAATCTCCGAGCTCCGAACAAGGGCAACGGCTATGAAAGAGTGACTCGCTCCTGTGTCTATAAGAACTGCAACAAGGGTGGAATAGATACAGACCATACCTCAAATCATCTCTGGCGCGCCGTGGTCGTAGGTATCCGCTTCCTGGAGCTGTGCCTGTCTCTGCCCGCCAGCTCCCTATGGTCGGGGTGGACCTCCTGGTGGTGGTGGTGGCAGAGCCTCAAAGCGTCGCCCACCACCTACTGCTCGGCCAGCTCCTTTGCTTTGTCCGCCTCCTCCCTGCGGACCGCCACGGTCGACCCTCTGCCTCTGCCTGGGTGACCCCTCCACCGTCTGCTGCTCCTCAGTACGGCGGGTCGGGCAGTCACGAGCCATGTGGACCTGCCCGCCGCAGGCGTAGCACTGCCTGCCTCTCAGAAGACTGGCTCCACACTGTGTGCCCCGCACTGCTGATCCAGTGTCCTGAGGTCGTCTACGAGAGGGTCTGGTCTGCCTGGAACCTTGAGTCATCCGTCGGCTACCTGCTTCTAAAAACTCCGCTACCTGCCGCCCTGCGGTAGGTCTCGCTGTGGACTCATCCAGAAAGCTCTCGATCAGAAGGGCCCGCTCCAGTACTCCTGTCTGAGTTAGGATGCTGAGGGAGATCAGTGATTCCCTGATATCGTGTCTCAAACCCTGCTCAAAGGTCTGGGCCCAGAAGAATGGGTCTCGTACCATATCTGTCGAGTAGCGAGAAAGATCGGTAAACCTCCCCGCATACTGGGTGACCATCAAGCTGCCCCGCTGCAGCTGAAGAAGCTCCTGAATGCGCACCGCACGGAGGGTGGCCGGGATGAACTCTGAGCGGAAGAGGCTCTCGAAGTCCGTCCAGATGAGAGACGCCTCATCGTGCACCTGGAGTATCAATCTCCACCATCGTCCTGCTTCTGCGTGCAGTAGGCTCGCCGCGAGGATCACCATGAGGTCTGCTGGTGTCCTCACTAGCCTGAAAACTCGAACGACCGCCTCCAGCCAGTCCTCGGCTGCCTGGGGGTCCGTCTCCCCACGAAACCTGGGTGGTCGCTGGCGCTGGAACTCGTGCAGAGCTCCGAGGCGACGTGCATCATCAGCGGTCAGTGCTGGAAGCATCGGGGGATCGACGGGTAAAGGTACCGCCGGTGCCTCCACTATCAACGGGCCCTGTACCGAGGCCTCGTCGCTCGGCGGGCTGTCGTCACGCTCTACTCTCGTAACCCTAGATGGCTGTCGTCGGGGGGCCATCCTAAAAAGGAAACAAGTGATCCACGGTCAGAACAGTATACCTGGTGAGCTGATACAAAGTAATCACGAAGAAAACTTGAAAACACACATGCAATCAATGTTTTCGTGCATTAAGTCGGAAATCAGAAGTCAGGGTCCTGGTGTACAGATACGTCGGCCGCCGCACCAACACTGGACTCCATGCACTGATAACCACACCCAATACGCTAAACACTATTGCTTCACATAGAAGAAAAATCAGAGTCTGCGGTAGAACCGACCACCTCTGATACCAATTTGTCACGACCTGTCCTCGGGGCCCATGTCGTGACTACCCCAAGCCCGCCTTCCATAGGCCAGGGGCTGGCGACTAGCACCAAGGCGTAAATCCCAGAAAAAGGGAAGGCATTGCCTTTGAAAAGTAAACAAGCACCATAGAGTAAGCAAGCGGAAAAGTAAACACTAAGTAAAAACTGTAACAAGCTGTGCTGAAAGTAAAAGGGTCCAGAAATACAAGCCCAACTGTAAAGTACAACTGAAAGGGAAAAACAGAAACTGAAAGAAAAACCGCAGCGTTGAGCCGTCCCTTGGAAGTCCCACCTGAAGGGTGAGCACAGATAGCCTCCACAGCTCCTCGGTCCAGCCGTCTGCTCCGAGTACGCCCCACCCAGTGGTCCACCTCCAGGTACCGTCCTGCTCCGCAATCCTCCACCACGATCAGCGCTGTCCATCGTCTGCAACCAACACAACGTAGTGCGGGCATAAACCGTGCAGGGGTGAGTATAAGCTACTCAGTAGGGACCCCGAGACCCCCGAAGGTCTCCCTAAATCCACAAAGGATAAACCACAAGGAAAGATACAATCACGAAGTAACATCCGACACTACTTAGGTATATGCCCATACATATACCTAATTCATCAATTTCTGTTCGGCTCCAACACCCGAGCCCAAGCACAACCCAGTCCACACAGGAAAGAAAAACGTAAACCCACACAGGATAGCACAACACAATCCACAAAGGAGAGTAAACCATAAATCCACACAGGATAGTTCAACACAATCCACAAAGGAGAGTAACACAAGATTCAGCTCACACAGGTATACTTCTTCGGATGACGATAAAGATGATCACTGATCCATCTAAGTCGTCTGACCCACAAAGGATCGATAGGTACTAACCCCCGCAAAGACCCACATAGGATAGGACCCACACAGGATCAATAGGTAACTAACCCCCGCAAATACCCACACAGGATCGGGCCCACACAGGACCTGTAGGCGCTGGCTCACACAGAACCACTGAGCGCTGACCCACACAGGATCGGATCCACACATGATCTGTAGCACTGGTCCACGTAGGATCGCTGAGTGCAGTAGTCGTCGCAGTCCACTGAGGATCTCTACACAGTCATCGTCGCAGTCCACTGAGGATCTCTCCACAGTCGTCGTCGCAGTCCACTGAGGATCTCTGCACAGTCTTTGTCGCAGTCCACTGAGGATCTCTGCACAGTCGTCGCTATCGAAGTAGCAGTAGCAGCCAGCTCTAGGGTTCTCGCATACAGCAAGCTCATTCGGGAGGGTCCGCTCCACGAGCCGAGAGGCCGATACATCAACTGAAACAAAGTCCGAGGTTGATGTATCCAAAAGTTCCGTATCATCAACAGGAACTCAACGTCGCAGACGGCGCGTCAGTCGGACGCCCGGTCTGAGAGTTATTGGCTTTTTCGTCCCAGGGGGCCGGTTGGTTTTTAAGGCAAAACCAACCCGACCATACTCCACCTGCGTCCAAACCTCGGCCGGAGTGAGCCAAAATATCCGTCTCACTTAGAGGAATTCAACGAAGTCGATGGTACGTCGATCGGACGTCCGTGGATCAAGATATGAGTGTTTCTGCTCCGAGGGCCCGGTTGGTTTCGTGTACGAACCAACCCGGCCGAACCCAAAGTATTCTGAAACCTTGAGTACGATATACCAAAACGACCGGCTCGATCCAAGGATCACGTTTCCGCTGACAGCGCGTCGTTTGGAGGCCCGTAGCTCAAGTTACGGGCAAAACACCGAAAATGGTCCGAAGACGGGGGTCTGGACCCGGGCTGACCCGGCCCGACCCCCCTGGGTCGGCCGAACCGGGTCGACCCGACCCGGTCCAACCCAGCCGGACGCGGTCCGGCCAGGCCAAGGCGCGGACCGGCTCGGCTCGGCCGAGTGGCCGAGCAGCGCGGGGGGCTCGATGCCCCCGTGGGTTGGAGGTGTCGCGGCCCCACGTGGGGCCGCGCTGGATCAACGGACGCGGCATGTCGCCGCGTCCCGTGTGTGCGAGCCGGACCCGCGTGGCCGCGGGTCCGTTGGCAGCCGCCGCGGCGGCCGAAGCCGCGGCGGCCCTGTCCGGCGACGCGCCGGGGCGCCGCTGCCTCCAGCCGCCGGTAGCTTCCGCGGGCCACCGGAGTTGCTCCGGTGGTCCGTTTTCCTTCCTTTCTGCACCGTTGTTCCTCCCGGGTTCTGTTCTTCACTACGGGATCATCAAATCGCCCTTGCGTCACGTTTTGTCGTCGCCTGCCGAATCTGCACAACCACGAAGAACGACGGAGGGTTGTTGGGCCATGTTCGTTTGGCCCACACCCTCCGCGTTAGATAAAAACAACAGGAAAATTATTCAACACATGAATACATAACCAGAAACAATTTCAATGAATTAAAATTGTTTCATGAACCGGGTTCTTCATTTTGAACGGAAACAAACACAAGAATATAAAACATCCAAATAAAATCCCTACCTTGTCAAGTGTCGCACGCGCGTTCTTCGCGGAATTGATCGCCACAAAAGGAGGTGATCGTCGCGTCGCGGAAGCTGTCGCGTCGTCGCGGAAGGGTGTCGCGTCGACGAACTCTGAGATTCAAGAACAAATAGATTTAATTAATAATAATTAAATCTGTGCGTTGTTAAAAACCACAAAGGAGTTTTAAAAGAAACCCGAAAACTCTTACCTCAAACAGATGATCGAAGATTTTTGTCACGGAGGAAGGAACGTTGCAGAAGAGGAAACGTCAGCGTCGCGGCATACGACATCGCGTCATCGATTTCTGCGGTTTCAGCGTTCTTCATCGAAGGCCGGCGTTCTTCGCGTTTTTCGCGTTCTTCGCGAAGAAGGGTGAAGGCACAAGGATTCTGTCAAAAGCCTCTCAGCGTGTAATCCTCAAGATTTGGGTGTTGGTCTTATTTTATTATTACGCCAACAAACGAAAAAGAGGTAAGTAACGACCCATTAATTCGTAGAATTAATTCAACGAAAAAAACTACCCATTTAATTGGTGAGTTAAGAAATTAAGAAAACGCGTCAGTTGACTTTCATAATGACGGGTTTTCGCAGGTGTGTTACTTAGCAGAAAAGAAACGGTGGGGCTCGTGCGGGCCCCACCTCACAAATATCCTACCAAGAGGGTAGGATATTTTTGGATAGCACCCTATCCGCATCAACCCAGCTTAAGCAGCTTTAAGTGGCTTCAAGTGGCTTCCAAGTGGCTTAAGTGAAATAAAATAAAGTTTGTCGTACAATTATTTTATTTCTTAACCTTAAGCCTGAAAATTAAAAACTACACCTGAGCAAACACATCTCTGGAAGAGGCGTTTCTAAGCAAGTACCGACGCTGCGATTCCATCGGTGCCCTCAGAATTCGATTCCGAGCACCGGTTCAAAAGTTAGAAAAACCTGCTCGTCCGTTCATTGAACGTACCCGAGCCAAACTTCGGAAAATGATTCCGGGCACACCGGGCCTCGGAATCAGGTGCCGTCAGAAACTGTGCTCTTGTAAAATCCCAAAGAAAATTAAGAAAAAAAAATCCTTGAAATTTACGGGTCTTTACATCCAATCCTTTAATGAGATTCGCTTCATCCCTCTATATGGACATAAGATCAAATAGAATGATAGTTTTCCATTTGTTATCATCCACCCTGAAGGTACTACTTAGAGTATATGTTTTAGGGATTCTCCTAGATATAGGGAATCAATCCACTACGGTATTCATCCCCATTATGGTATTCCCTATGAAAGTTATCTCCACATTAGTGCTTAATTTCATCAATAATTTCCTCCCCTTTGTGATTTAATGTTGAAAAATCCCTCCTACCTTAAGGCAATTGAAAAATGAGGTTAGTTATGTCTGATGCCTTATCATTGATAATTGAAATCCTTTCTCAGCTGGAAGATAGACCATGTTTAGGGTCACTCTTCAACCCACCCTTAGATAACCTTTCTTCCAACTTAATAAAGGAAGTCACCAAAAATATCACTGCTTATGAAAAGGATATAGTTAAATATCCACTTTGGTCCAACCAGGTTGAGGATCCTCTAGAAAACAATTAGTAAGACACATTGAACATGAGAAAACAATTGGTTAAAAAATATGTACCAGTTATGTTTTGGCCATTATCCACCCCTTGGATCAGCATTCCTGAGATGTTTTTGGAAGCTTGTGTGCAGGACATCTACCTCAATATAGGGAATAGTCTTCGATAACTGAGAGAAAATTTAATACCTTAAGATGAATATATAATAAATGTAATGTTAATATAAGTAATAAACTTCTAAATTGACTTCAAGTCTCTTGTGGCAATATCAAATACAAATTTGGAGAAATATAAAGGATCCCTTCAGTAGGCATGTATTAGTATGTTAAAATAATTATTTCATCTAATCATAAATTCCCCATCTAGTGTTCATTTCAGAGGATGGGGTGTGCATAGAGTGTTTAATGTCATCTCACTACCTAGTCAGTAAAGTCTACCAAAGATGACATCATTCAATATCATATATTTAGTTCCAATTCAACAAATAGACTCTATTCACAACCGAAAATATTATAAAGAAAAATAGTCATCTACAAACTCTCAAGGGAATTTGGACATAAGAGAGAATTCCTTTAAATATATTTTCTTCAATAATATAAAAATATCAATCATACATTCTTATTAAGGTAAGTAATTCATTATATATATAAAATGTCATAGATGGTGCAATTTCCTTCAAAAGAAGGTGGTTCATGTGAAAAATGAATAATGCTCCCAGCCCATGTTAGAACACAACTATGTAAAATCAAGAAGGTGGTCATGGAAGTAGTGCCCCTGGAAATCCAGGAGAAACCCCTTCCCATAGAGATGGGGGGGTTTAAACACAACCTTAGAGTTTAGAAAACCAAGATCAAATAGTTGTTGAAGTGGGTATGTAATATACCCATCCCATAAGGTTGGGGGCTTTTTTCAACTCAACAACCTCCTACTAAGTGAAATTCGATCTTCTATTGATTAGGGGGAACACTAAAAAATGAATACTCTAATTTCATCCCATACTATGACTTTGAATCCTCATTGGTAAAATACATGAAAAAAATTTCGGTAGATTCCCTTTGAATTTCTATCTACCAAACCACTCCAATAGAATCAGTGAAAGAGAGGAAAAGGCCTCATGGAGGGTGAAGACAAAGGAAGTCTCCTAAACTAGATGATGAAATGCATGTAATTATTTATTCATCTTTAATTTAATTATAACTACCCCTACGAACCCCACATAACATGAGGCCTATACATAGGAGAAAGGGGAGGGAGTTTTGGTTCATAATAAAGTACACCCTGAAACAATTGAAGGAGTAATGCATACCCAAAACTAGAGGCTTTCCCTAAATATGGGCATTCTCTCAACCACTCCATTTTACCTCCTCAAAGAGAACCCAACAAAGAAAAGGAAAAAGGTAAGGTTTTACCTCACCTACCTTATGAAGAGGTTGAACCACTTACACTTCTGGAAATATTTTAACAAAAAGAGGAAGATATTACGAAATTAAAAACACTCAATGCAGTACTACTCTAAGGAAATGTTCCTCTTGGATATCTTCTAAAAAATGACCCTCAACTTCCACTACCAACTAGCATAGCTTATCAAAGAGGGTTCACCACGATGATTGAAAGGGGTCCAAAAATTTTCTCAATGTGGGGTACCAACAACCAATATACATGGATCCCACAATATCATATTGGGAGTTTCCTCCATTGGGTAAACAACCAGAATAGGTTCAAGAGAATCATTACAGACCATCTCTAATAGGTTACCCCTGTTAGATACTATCTGGTCTTCTATAGTTGGACCTACCTACTTTTACCCCTATTTAAGCTCCTACACTACTGGAAATTCTTCAAGGACTCATAAATACTATTTAGTCACTAATAGTTTTTTTAAATCTATGGAATAATGGCGTGCACTGGTACAATTGGAATAGAATCCTTAGTCCGAATGGGTTTATTCGATTATTCCCCATCCAAGCATTCAGAACCCTACATTTCAAATTTTCAATGTCTTGGGGGACACAGAGCAGCATTTTACACATTTCATATCCCAATGTGACCCCATGATGCAGACCCCTAAACACTATAAGGTAGTAAAACTCAGGTTATTTGTGCAGACATTGTAGGGGGAAGCCTTTGTATGGTACACCAGTTTACCGGCTCGATCGATTACAGGATGGCAGGATATTCATCAGGATTTTCACTTCCAATTTATCTCAACACTACTAAAGAAAATGGTCATCTACCTCTCAAACTAAAAATGATTGTATAATGATAGGGTCTCATAATTCAATACTCTATTGAAAGGGATAAAACTCTCCCTAAGCCTATAGCTTACTCAAAAATATATTTCATTCATCTGTATAGAGAACCTTCATGATGATTTGTGCACACCACTTATCTATGTGAAATACACATGAGGGTTTTAGGACTATTCTACAATTTTTCAAATAATGGAAGACTTGTTCTCATTATCCAAGGATAATTACCAAAAGATTCATTCAACTCAAGGTAGAGAATCTTTAAATTAGAGGCTTCCATTATTACACTTAAGATGACCCCTACACATACTCCATCCCAAAATCTAGCACTAGATCATGTGGCCCCCCATCCTAAGAATCTAAAATAATGTACACCTCATGAGGATGAGAAAAGGGAGAAGAGGAAAAAATAGTTTGAGGATATGAATAAAGTTTATTCTTTCCAAAATGACCAAGTCTCAGGTTACTTCATCTCTTTGTTGGAAAGTAACTTGATAGAGTTTCTAAAACCCAAGAATCCAAACTAGGATAGTGATTAAGTTCTCCCAAACTATTTCCACTTCCATCAAGTATTGGGGAACAAAATTCATGAATGTTTTGTTTCCAATACCTCCTAAAAAATGGTAGACTCTAGGAAAGTAAATCTTGGTAAACCACCTGTGAAAATAGCATGCATCTCAATCATCAATGTGTATGAGGAGAATGAATGGAGGGAAGTTAAAAACAAGGTTATGAAAAAAATTAGTTATTGGATGGTAACAAATACAATCAACCAGACTCACGCTATCCTCTGAGAATAGTTGAAACAACCGACTATGCCACCAGATGCTTCCATTATGGAATAACCAACTCCATTGGCATCTCAATCCTCTAAAATATTGTCTTACAAAAAGTGAAATGGTTGGAAGAGAACGAAGAAAACACATAAGGATAATCTTGAACCAAGAAAAATTTTGGCTTTGACTATATCGAGCTTCATTTCTTCCCTTCCGAAAGCACGAGAACCTCCCCACTAAACTATACCACAAGAGTCAACCATCCAGATAAGGTCATCATCAGATGAGGATTTTATCTTTGATTACATTAATTCTATTCACTTAATGGATCTCTTCAAATATGATGAGTGTGACTATGATCCCAAATTCCTTACATCTGAGTGGGGAATTATAGTAAGATTTTTCCAGATCAAACCATACCAGGAGAAGAAGATTCCAAAGCATGATCCAAAGTTAGAAGGACCTTATTCCATAAAAAAGTTCCACTCTAACAAATATTATTCCATGATCTCAATGGATCGAGAGATCATTAAATCCCTAACCAATGCAAGTTATATCAAAAAAATTACATTGTGTAATAAAATATTGATATGTCTCAGCTACACTACGTTAGAATTTGATGTCGGTTTTTGTCGCATGACCTTAGAAAGCATTACATATCATTCTTGTTGCAAGAAAATAAACATCATGACATCAATGTCCCTATTCGATGACATTAAATAGTATATCATCATGGTCATATATGCACGACATTAAAAGGGACATTGTTAAGTCCTACTCATATGACCTAAATCTACAATGCATTGTATTCCATGCTAAAGAACTCTACAAAGAACAACCTAACATCCTAGTCACAAGACTTTAAATTATATGAAAACTTAATTTCTGCACTATATAAAACTTTATGGTTCCCAACACTATAGAACTGTGTAAAACTGCCTAATAGTTTTATCTGTGTTTGAGAGGATCACAATATTTAGTGTTTATACCCCACCATGCATTTAATCAATAACTATGTATATCTTGATTCTCATTTCAATGTGATACTTAGAGATGCCTGGATCTCCAACCCAAGGTCTAGACATAGAAAAAAATGACCCCTCCCAGTGTATGGGTCAGACCATCATAGGGAACCATTTAAGAACTATGTATGGATTAGTTCACATTCCCTTGAGATACATTGTGAAACCCATATTTTTTATCATGGTCTAGCCATAATATGAGAAGCTCCCCACACTCTCATATATGTTAGTAAAATCTTCATTATATGATCTTATTTGGGTTTCACCCCTATTGTGAGACCGTATTCAGTGAACAGGTCCCTTCCCCATTCCAGAATTTAGTTAGTATGGGGAATCTACTATAGAAATACGTAATTCCTAATTCTTTATCCAATAGGATATGTAGTGATTCTCGAGTTAAAAACCATGGTCTAATATTAATATTATCTTTTCACATCGATTCACCTTCATCCTTACCACCTGACATAAAACTGTATGGTTTACATCCTTGCTGCATGATGAAAACTGCACAGTATTTCAATTCATGCTTGAGTAGGTCAAAATTTTTGGTGTTGGTCTCCTGCTACACCTTCATTCCAGAACTACATGTGGCTTGATTCTCATAAAAAATTGTTACATAGTAATTCCTAGACCTTATGTCTTGGTCCCAACCATAATTATATAAAATATAAAAGTCCCTTTTCCTTAATTCAAAAACTTATTGAAGGGGGGAACTATTTTTAAGAACTATGAATTGCTTGATTTTAATTTCATGAGATATGTAGAGATTATGAAATCCTACATCCTGATCTAGTAACTACATGATCCAAATGTCCATATCCTTTCCTCTGATTGGTTCTGTGTGTTAAATGAGACCAGTTCCACTCCTTGTTTCTCATACAGAGCATAGATCATATGGACTTAAGAGTTTTTGTGAAGGATTCCCTGTAAGATCAAGATGTATCAGTTCATGATAGGGTTAACATGGTCCTAGTTAATATACACTAAAAGGAAAAAAAATTATATTTATTACATGACGTAAAACTACATGGTTTATGTCCTTTTTACATGATGTAAATCTATATAGCATCTCAATCCATGCTTGATAGGATCTCAATACTTGGTGTTAGACTCCCACCACACCTCAATTAAATAACTACATGTGTTTTTATTCTTATTCCAATTAGATATGTAGTGATGCCCGGATATCCAAAATTGTGTCGTGTCGTAGAAAAAAAATACACCATCTCTTTTGAACCTAATTGGTATTCCCTCATTCAGGATTCCAACAAGGAAATAGAGATGACCCCTCATGTATACGATTCAGATCTACAAAATGGACTATTCATCTCATGGAAAATGTCATTCCAAATGCTTCTGTTAAACTTGTACATAATCCTTCTAAATGTCACAATCCTAATATTGGACGATTACAAATATTCAAAATATTTATCTAGATATCAACAATAAAATTTCTGATTCTGGATGACTACTTTATCTTGACTATGTTGTAACACACCCCAATTGGTTTTCATAGAGTCACCCACCAAATGGTACTTTCAACTAGGGGATTTCATTGTTTGAATTTATTGTGACATGACCCAATTATCTATGAATAAAGTTTCTCGCATAATAGGTTTTTTAACCAATTTCACATTCATGTTCAGGATAATCCTTATCTATCTCTATAAACCCCAACGATATTATCATCTTATGTCACCGATCTGGACCTGAGAACCCCCAAGATATTGGTTTCCTTTTCCCTCCCTTACATTCAAAGTATGTTGGAACATCCTTGGATATCTATGCCTCATACTACTCATCATATCCATAATATTATGGTCCTAATCATATGACCCAAAACTACAATACACCATATCATCCTTGTCACATGAATCTAAAATGCATGGTCTCTCAAGAACTATGTATGGATTTATTATCAATCAAATAAGGTATATAGTAATTCCCAAATCCTATATCGTAGGCCCATATGTAAGCAAAAAATAATCTCACTTCCCTATGTACGGTTCATACCTATACAAGAAAAAATTTCCATCTATTCCTATGTGATTTTGGTATGTAATTCTATTTCCATTATTAGGAACTATCTTCACACAAGAAAAAATCTATGTCTAGGGAGAATTGAATCTTCATAATATTTCATTGGTCAAGAGGGATAGAATTTATGATACCTAAGGGCTCTTCTATCTTGACTATGTTGTAACATTCCCAGTTAGATTTGAATAAAGTCTCACACCAAACGGTCCTTCCAAGAAGAGGATGTCATTGTTTGACTATAATGTTACACATCCCAGATGGATTTGCATAATGTCTCCCAAAAATGGCTTTGTCAACTAGTGGAACAATAATCTTTAAGATAAGCCTATTTCTTCTTTGTAAACCCCTAAGGAATTTTTCTTTCTTGTATAATTTTCCCATCTCAATTCTTTGATTCAGAATCCCCCAGAATATAGCTTACAACTTTCCCCCTTCATACTTGATGATGGTGGATCATTCTTAGTCCAATCACCATGGAATGTCTAAATACTAATATTTCAGTCCAATTTAAAAGGAACTAAAATTATAGACCCCGATGTCCTTGTTGTATGATTCTAAACTACATAGTATAATGTCCAAATCACAAGACATTAAAATATACAACAATTTCCTAGTCATTCAACATTAAACTACATGATGCCTCTACCCTTTTCAAAGTGGGTCAGTCCCCCTTGAAGTTAGTCATTTAAAAATATTTACACTCCTTTACACAATCCGAATTCATGTGGGTGTAGTTTACTATCCATGTTCGATGAAAATATAGATACTCTCTTCATATTTAGGTACCTTCCCTTAGCAAACCACCCTTTATGGTCTTGAGAAAACTGGATCATAACAATCTGCATGACTATTGGATGTAGAATGTCAAAATACCTTTAAAAACCTATATATAGACTATGTTGTAACATTACCTAGTTGGATTTTCATAAATTCACCCACAATATAAGCCTATAAACCAGGGGATGTCATTGTTTGGCTATGGTGTAATACATCCCAATTGTATTTTCATAAAGCTTCCCACCAAACGGTTTTACCAACTAGCATCAAATTCATCTTCAGGAGATACCTCAACTATTCTCATAATCCTTGACAATATCATGTTAGAAATCATTTTTCAAAACTTTTCCATGTCCATTCCTCACATAATTCTCTCCCATCATGTTCTAAATCTAAAAATAAAGAAATTGTGACTCAAAATTCTTCTTTAGGTATATGAAGAATGTTGGAACATTCATGGATAACAAGATTTGACTAGGTCGTCATTCCAAATCTCCTAGTCAAAGCTATTTGACCTAAAAAAGTAGTCGTATTTGTCTGAATTTCATTACTTTAAACATTCCATAAAAGGAGACCTAGTACTCACAAAATTGAAATCCCGTAAAGGGAAACCCATGAAAAAGTCGAGTTTCAAGTCGCTAGACTTATGTTATGAATATTTTTTAAAATAATAGAGGAATGAAAAAGATAAAATACATAAAACATGCTATGATGAAAACCTGAAAAGTTTGGCATAATAAAAATACAATTATTTCTTGATAAGTTTTTTTTATATAAGAATTAATAAAAAATTATGGAGATGACAGAAAATACACAAATTTTGTAGGGTTTTTTATATGACAACATCAATAGTCAAACTACACTCACTAGGCCCAAAGGCCCAAGAAATAATTAGAGAATCTCCCCATACATATCATTGTGGTTATGAAATGTTGACTCAAATATGAATTTCTAATAAAACCAACTTCAATTTTATCTTACAATCAAAAAATTAAAATATACATCAACACATAGATTCTAGGAAACAAAATAATTTTCATTTATGTAGTAAAAAGAAGATGAAATTAGAAGAGCATCCACAAGTTGGAGCCTCTCTATCACACTTTATATAAGATCATCAACATAACTCTTTATTTGTTGGGAATCCTCCTGAGCTCCATTAACTTCATGTCAAAGTTCGGATAGTTGAATAGTCATGGTTCACTCAGCTTGGTGGAGTTCCTCCAACGTAGTAATAATGATAGTTGACCCCTGAATTTGAGATCCTTATAGTAAATTATGAAGTTGTAAGAGCTCCCATTGAGTAACATCCATTTCTTTCTGAAGGCATTATATTTGTATGGAAATATCATTAATTTTTTTCCTACATTCCATCGAATTATTATTAGGGCAACCCTCCACCTAGGATAATGCAACTCAAATATCATTAGTGTTAACGAGTATCTTTTCTTTGATAAGGTATTTTTTGTAACACATATAATCACTCCCATCAAATAATTATATTCTTCATGGTAGTATAATTCATGTATTTATCAAATACTTCATAGCCTAGCATTCCAAACATTAATGGAAGTCTATGGAGTCATGAGGGAAGGTCCTCAAGGGGTATCTTAGATATTTTATTCCTAATGTCCCTCTAGACGGCATGTCATGTGGTATGAAGGGAGTTTTTTGTCTCCAAGTTTAGAAAATAATATACTCCCTAAGTTAAATCCATAGAAGTTGATGAATGTGGATAATGGATAAGAATAATTATTATCCTCAAATGGATAATAGATAAAAAGATTAATGGGGTGATTAAAGTAGTTGGTGTCACTCACCAATGGATGGATCCGTGTCTTGGGTGGATTCCTCTCTGACATTCCAAACCTCAGCGGTTTTAGATGGAATCTCCTGTTAAGGGATATTCTTCTAGGTATGCCCAGATCTCACTATCTTAATATCATAAATATTCCCTTAGTTAGTATCCCCTTGATTCATTTCTCCCATAGTATTGGAAGCAGGATGGACTTTGATGCCTTATTGATGCATCGTCGCTATAATTTTCTTTATAGGTAAATCTGCACAATTCAACAAGACATGATTAAAACATCAGGAATAAAATTTGGGCACAATAAAATAAAGACTCATATCCATTAAATTCCATATTAAATTCCTCAAAATCATTTAATGAGGTGGTAATATTAATATTAGCAGTAATTCCATCAAATTTCATGTCATGATTTCTCATGGAAAGTATAAGATTCCCAAGCCTCATGGTAGTCTCTCCTATGTGGAAACCCAAAACATTTGGCTTGAGACCTAGAACAACACCCACCTCTAATGACTTGAGACCCCAAAAAACATCCTCAGAGATATAAATAGTGCCATCACTGGTTGTCACGGGGTCCTTTGATGTATGATACAAATCTGAAATATCATAAGGAAAAAAATCAATAGTTGGTGTATGAAACCTTATTATGTAAACTTGACTTTACCATAATTCTCCTCCCTCTCTATAGTGGTAGGAGAAGATAATGTGGACTCAACCCTTAACACTTTTCCATTAAAAAGGATCTGAATCATCATTGGGAATTTTTTCCTTGTCCGGAGAATCCTCTTTAGTTATCAGATGCTCATCCTCAAACCCCTTGATATAGGAGAGAGAATGATATTATGAAACCACATGAATAGTTAAATATTCATTCTAGGTAAATTAGATATAAATGATTTCGTGAGAACTTTCCATCACTGGTGAGGTGATTATCTGAGGACTTCATTTTCCATTGTTCCTTATTTTTCATTAGAGGGAGGCAACCACTCACCTCTTCAAAGATAGGTATCATAGGCAGCAACAAATATTCTCTCACCATATCATTCTTCATAACCTACTGGCCCAATAATAGCTCAACCATTTCAATATTTGATTCATCAGTTCTGAGTGGGTGCCAGTCGATTCATACTTTAGTGATGTTATCTCAATAGATTTCCCCTTTTCTCACTCAAAATCAGGGAGACCTTTCCCTCGACAACAACACATTGTTCAAAATGGAAGAAAGGAAAGAAAAAATAAAAAACAATAGAAGGAGAAATTACATCCCTGAGATTAACATAGTCATCACATTCCTCATAATATAGGTTGCCAACCCCTTCAGTAGCCCCCCATTTCAACATATCCCTTATCGGCCTTGTGGTAGGAATTCATCTATCAGTTGTGTAAATAATCATCTTCATCTCCCAAATATATATTCCAACCTTGGTAGGATCATTCTAAATATGAATACTGGTTAGATATTGAATATCTCCAATTTATAGAATCTAAAACCTAGTGTGAATGAGAAACTGCACATCCTCAACACCAGAAGTCAAGCGATACAAAAATTGGACCAAATTTGGTTGCATATATACAGATATTGTTCCATCTTTCTATAAATCCGATCTGATAATATTTGGTTTCATGGGTTTCCCAACCCTCTCTATCATAGCCTAAGGATGAGAAAATGGAGCTCAGGTCTCCTTTTGATGATGAAGGTTGGACCTCCTTGGCTCAAACTCATCTGTTGCATCTATTTTGATCATAAATGGTAGACTAAACCATGTGAAAGTTCATTTGGGTGAACTCAGGGCCTCATCATCCACAACATCTAAAGGGGTAGAACACCTTCTAGAGGTGGAAGATCCTTTCTACCTCATTTATCACACTCAACTATCATTATGGCCCTGACTTAAGGAACCATTGTTGTCAACACCCCCTAGGGATATGTAGAAATCTAGGCCTCTTCATACTTGGATACCAAACCAATGGGGAGATTCAAAGCAGGAAGGTTAATTACCACTCTATTCATATCCATAGTTGTGAGAATCCACAACTATCGGGACACAGTTGGGTAATTATCTCGTCAAATATGCACTAGAGTCTACACAGTTACCATCTAGAGTAACTTGAACTGCTGTTAAAATATATATAGAGCATAAGCCTCCCATATAACCTCGCCATCAATTAAGGTCACTATCACGCCATATTTGAGGGAAATAATTTATGATCTCATTTTATCACCATATTTTCCATCATCAATTAATGTCCTAGTAGTTGGATCTCCATATGGAAAGAATTTAAAAAAAAATTAATAGGTTCAGCCTCTTCCAAAAATCACTAGGCTTCAGGGATAGGAGTTGAACACCATAAATGGCCTAAAAAATGGTTGAAGCTAGCCGTTGGGAACTTTAAGCCCACTTAGCATGGAATAGGAGATAAAGTGGGTTGTGAACCATCCCCATAGTACCTGGAATAGACCTGTGATTCTAAAATGGTCATTTACTATGTGAATATTCAATAGTAATTGACGAATCTTCACCAAGATAGGGGATGTTAACCCTATGTGCCTCCCTTCTACAAGATTAGGCGTAATAAAAAATGTCACTAACCTCACACCACCATTTGGTCATGGAAAGGTAAAATGTATATACTAAGACATGTGGCTAAGAATCCAGCAATGTGTGTCCTTGCAGGTAAGTCAAACTGGTATTTGTACCACCATCATCCATACTCACCCTGTTCCAATGTATGATAGAATTTACTAGGAATTCTCTAATTATCAATCATGGGACACCCTATATAACATTTTTAGGTGGGGATATTCCCCTATGAATCTAGAAAATCATGTATCCACACTTGAGGATGGATATCCCCCTCAAGAATGGGTTTTCATACTTGATTTCTTGATCTTTATTCAATGACTCATAATCCAAAACTATAATCCTTTTAGTAACATCCCACATCCACTCAGGTCTGACACCCCATCTCGGGTAGAGGTCCCATTCATCCCTCCAACAATTTGACTGGAAGATCATGGAATCATGGAAGATGGATGGGTAAGAGTGTGTATTTTCTTCAAGGATATGAAAATTTAGATCCAATACACACTATTTTTTATGCATGAAACAAGTTGTGGATATTGTTCCAGTAGTAATTCATTCGCCTGTGCTCGAGATGTTAGTAGTGGTAAATTTCATGTATTCTTGAAACCAAGAAATATGGGAATAATTCTACATCTCAAACATAAATAAAACATTTATATTAATTTGACCATAGAGTGGAAGATAGTTTCTCTTAGGGTAAACATGATGATAATTATTTAGATTCTTTTAAAAATCTGGTAGAGTAGTATTGTATTCGTCATAGTAGTCTGGCATGATAGTGTATATCCTATCCCTAATGCATTTTCCAGATTTTTCATCAAAAAATATATTCATCTGAGTGTAAATTGAACCTAAAATTAAGACCCATGATTTCATTAAAAATATTCCTTTATTTTTTTAAAATGTTTTATAAATTTGGAAAAGTTGTTGGCTCGTGTAGTGTAATCACCCAAGTGACCTCACGCAAGTACCTCTCCCAAGTGACTTCACACGGGTCCCTCACCCAGACATATGAGTCGCTTAGTTAGGTGTAAAATTATTATTCATGAACAATTATTTAGTAAATATATCTTATGTGTAAGGTTTTCATAGAATATTAGCATGACGAGAGCAGCGATACGAAAGTAAGAAGAACATCAGCTGAAGACAAGCGGCTCTATTTATAGAAATGGTGGCCTTAGTGTGTTGTATACATATAATCCATACATATTTGAATGGACTATGTGGATGAACTAAATTAATGACCTGTTTGTACTATAATACATTGTTACCCCTTTATCTTAGGATCAGGCCCTCTTCTTGTGATCAGATCCAATCCTGACGGAGGGATTTTGTTGACACTATATTTTGTCCCATGGAAGAAAAAATTATTAAAGGAAAACACATTAATAATAATAAAAGAAGAGTATAAAGAAATTTCAAGGTTTTAATGGCCTTAAAATCCACTCTAGACAGATCCCATGAGAATAGAATGAGTGTGTATGATTGACTTGTGCATCTCGCAGTGCTGTAGACGCCTAGACACCCGGGTCATCTAGCAGCACCGTGCAGAACAGACATGTGCATTATCCTATGTGACTGAGCTATATGATATAGACTCTTCTCCTAGGTTCCCATATTTTCATATAAATTAGACCATGTTGATCATCATTTTAACAACAACAAAATCCCAAAGAAGCCTCACAGATCTACCCACCCTATTCCTTCACCCAAGCCCTCGGAAACCTTTTAGGTAGCTCTCTAAAATATGAACGAATAATGAATTAAGGGGGATAATATAATTAAATTCCTTCTACGGTATTAAATACAAAAAATAAATTTGAGGTACCCTTCCCCTCTAGTTTAAGAGTACAAGTGGAAAGGTACATTACCAAACAAGGGACTTGTGTGAGATCCTTCTGCGAATACCTAAGGATTCCCTTGGAGCCTAGAGAAAGGCCTTATTAAAGAGTGGTTTCAAAAGTTTTTTGTCACCAAGAAACCTTTATTTACACATAATAAATCTGAAAATCCCTTCCCACCCACCCAATTCCACCCTCTGTGATACCTCCTTGACTCGACCAGCCTTCGCATATGTGATCTTATCCCCAAGAAATTATTTAATCCACTAATGATCGGGATTTCCTTCCTTTGCATCCCTCTTCTAAGGGTGACCAAATTAAAGACTCCAGAAAACCCTCTGGACCTAAAATACCATAGAAATTCTCACACCATTATGAATCCCATTTATATTTGAATTTATTTTGTTAAAGGTTTCTCGTTCTTGTCCCGCCAGATGGGTAGGGTCCTCAGGGTGCATGGGAATAAGAATCCCTTTGGTCATGAGGACCTTGAACCTAGGGAGAGTTTTAGGGATTACTCAGTCATAGATATGAGGTCTAGGAACATGTATTTATCTCTTCATATCTAAGAAAAGAACCTATGGTTACCATTAGGGAGGTAAATGATCACTCTTTCCTTTCCGTTTGATGTGTACTACCTTATCTTCATATCATACCTAAGAACGATTCACTAGGGAATCTGTCCTAGAGTAATCCCTTAATCTCTATAGAAGGACCTATAAAAATTCATTAATGCCAACATATACATGACCATGGGTTATATCCATATGGGTATTCATATGTGACTATCCAGGGTACAATGATCTAAGGAGGCAGACACATCAAACCCATTTCTTCTTCTCCCATCACCCTGGCCTCTTCCACCAGCAGAAGAAGGATCATATAGTTTTCTAGATATTCTTATTCCTCTATTTTCTCACATTAAAGCATGGGAAAGTTGGATTCGAGATTATTTATGAAAATTTCATTCACATGGTTAGATTTATGTCTTGGCAGATAATATTTTCTTAGATCTTCCCCTCACCTTTCATCAGAGGGCCTATATAGGCATCGGTCCTCAAAGCCATGTATCCAATCTAATGGAATCCTATTATATGGTGTAATACCCAAATCAACCTTCTCAACGGGAATCATTAATTGTGAGAACAACATTCACAGTTCCTCTATAGTCATGGGTCCTCGCAATCAAACTACGTGGGCTTTGATTCTCATCCAAATCGGATGTGTAGGAAGCCTCTATGAGGTCCAAAACCAATACCCCAAACCAACCCTAATTATCAATGGACCACATTCCCAATAGGGTCTTATCCAACCTGGGATACCATATAACTTATAGGATCCTTGAGATTATTTTCCACAATTCCAACACCAAACATTTACTAGAAACATTTCTCCTTGAAATCTTTGTCACATGATTTCGAACTACATGGTTTTTTCCTCATCACATGAACTTAAATGGTATGATGTGTCCCTTTAAGTGTCACTGAACTATGTGGATTTTTATTCCTTTCACAAGGATACACAGTAATCCCATATTATGGGTCCAATCCCAATATCAAATCCTCTCCCACCTCCATAGATGATGATAAACTCTAAAACACCCCCACTGCATGGATTAAAACTAGAATCATAATAATAAATGAATAAATAATCACTATCTTGTAAGTAAAAGGGTAACATTTATGGATAACCTTATATACATAAATATATCCCCATCAATGAATAACCTTAGATATATGTAAAGTATTTTAAATTCCCTGAATGCTAATAATGTATTTTTAATTCAAGAGTGGACCACATCATAAACGGTAATTAATAAATGATTCGTGAACATATCTTAAGTCTATAAGAGAGTCCTAGTGTAGTCAAAAATTCTCCCCAAAAGGTGTAATGAGCCTAACCTCCCATCCTCTCAACTAATGTGAGATCTTAAGTATCATTGGAAAAGTTCCCCAATGAGAACCTGAGTTTTAAAATTAGGTCCATTAAACAACAAGGCTATGATAACCATTGGGTGTTTCTAATTCCATGAATAAACCTAATTGGAAACTGCCTGAAAGTGATGTGGGAAGATGTGGTTTATATAAAGGTTATCCCACCAACACAAAAAAATTCCATTCTGATCCCACATGGTATTATAAGATGATATAATATTAAATTTCCAATGGGTTGTACATATGAATCATAAATAATATAGTTTCACAACATAACTTATACCTCAAATAAGTAAAATTGTGACAAAGATCCCTTACTTCTTGGGTATATTTTCAACCATAAACCCCATGAAATGTAGATACTCAAATTGATATGTAAATAACCATAATTTTTCATGATAATCAATATAAAATATATTCACATAATTTATATACACCACGTATGAGAAACAAGTGGTGAATATGGAATGTATCTCATAGAAGTAAAAAAAGTGATATGGAAATCCCTTACCTCTAATAATATTTTGAATTGAAAGCCCCAATAAATAATAACATAAAATTAAACATTGAATATCATTAAAATTAAAATATTCATGATATAACAAGTCAAAAAGGTATTATTTACACCATACAAAATAAACCACTGGAAAATTTATAGATGTCTCCCAGAAATAAAAGAGAGAATATAAATCTATTACCTTAGTCTCGACTTACATTCTACACATTTCATCATATTTTATAATAAATATATATTGATTATAAATATATTACATAACCATAGTTATATATATTATACAATATATGATTTACTTGTGAAAATCCATTACCCAATTATTACCTATTCCTTTTTAAAATTACATTCGGGTAGTAACCACATTATTTTCGTATATATTTTGATTTTTTGTTTTTGGTCCATTTACTTTGATCATGGTTATATCATATATATATTAATAATAAATAAATAATAATAACATTTATACATCAATTATACTTTAAATTCCAATCATTAAATATTTTTTTGAGAAATGAAGTATGTTATGATCATGGAGATTGAAGGCCATACATACGCATGAGTAGTATTTCAATTTTTCAACGATAATTATAGAAAGGAGGAAAGTTATATTTTATCTTTAAAAAATATAAAAATATCATAAATAAAATATTTTTACTTTAAATATAAATATTAATATCATCTATATGATTTTGTGATGACAATATAGAGTCACATCACTTCTTGAAAGTGATAGCCCACATATACACGAACGACTATCATATTTCAATGAGTGAAAAGTTAAGAAATAAAATGATATATTATCTTTTAATATTGATAAATATTTAATTAATATGTTATTTATATAATTTTTATAACATATATTCATTAACTTTATCCTGAATATATTCTTTTTGAAGCATTAATGAAAAATGAATCACATCACTTCATGAGGTGGTAGTCCGCCGTACACAAGAGTAATGTTATTGTATCCCCTAAAAAATGAATAGTAAAAGGGTATATGTGATGAAATGACTCCATAGGTATAATTATGTTATAATATATATATATATATTTATATATATATATATATACTGTATATGCATCATCATTCCCAACCATGAGAGTTGGAAATGGAAAAAATGAATGATACCGGTTCGGGAGGTGGCAGTCTATCGTGCACATGAATGATGATTTCATAACCCATTTGATAAAAATGGAGATGATTTTAGGTAACTAATTTGACATAAAAATAACTTAGTTTATTTAACATAATTATTTTATTATATAATCATGGGTTAATAATAATTTTCGGAGGTGGGGTAAGAAACAAATTATAAACTCTCTTTGAAGAATGGTACCACTTCTTCGGGTGTCCACCTTAAGTTTGCACCAAAATCCTTCTTATGTTCTATTTATGTACAAAATATGTCTTATAAGGTGATAAGAGGGAATTTTTGAATTTATTTGAGTAGGTATTGGATGAACCAAAAAATTATGGTGTTAAGAATAAAGGATAGGGGTGGCCTTTTATAAGTTAGGTGAGTGGTACACTGGTAATTTTTTAGAAGAAAAAGGTGTACCCACATTTTTTCAATTTCCAATAGGGGAAAAATGGATTATTATATAGCGTTAGATATGATCATGTTTAAATGTTTCCATAAAATATATTTTAAACAATTATTTAGTCAATTTTGACCCTTATGGTTTTAGTTTAACCCCCAGTGAACTCTTTTTTACCTTAACCGTAGTAATTAATTTTTACTATTTTCACGATTTGTTTTAGTAAAAAATTATATTGAACTTATTATATAATATAAATTATTATTATTTCAAATATTGAATCCATTTTTTCAAAATCCATTAAAATAAGTGGAAAATTCAATTTAAAATTTATCTTGAGGTTGCGATGAGAAAGCGAAAAGAGAAAATGTTCAAAAGCTTATAAATTTTTTATATCAAAATTTCACAAGAAAATGATTTCATTGAACTAAAATAGATTAAAATAAATATAATTAAAAAAATTAATTTAAAATTAATTTAAAATATAATTTAAATTTATAAATAATCTAAATAGAAAGGTATTTTTCAATTAAAATTTAGTATTTTTCACAATTTATCAAAAAAATAATCTTTTTGGAAAATTATTAAAAATTTATCTTAAGTTATTTTTTCTTTATTATTTAATAAATGAAATTTATTTTTTCAGATAAATTTTCTAAAAGTTTCAAAAATTAGTTTTAAATTAAGTTCGTAAATAGATGACAAAACTACTTTTTAGAAAAATATAGTTTTTAAACATAAAATTATATTTATTATTATCTCTTGTTAAGAAAAAATATATATAAATATTAAAGAGTTTATTGAATATATACTATATAAATATTTTTAAAATAATTCCCAAAAAAATAATTAATTTAGGTAAAACAAGTCTGTTTTTATAAAAAATAGTTTTTCAAAAAAAAATTCCATTATTTTCGAATTGATTGTTATCTTCATTTATAATTAATTGGTAACTAAATAGTTAATTTTATATACATGTGTAAACCATAAATTTAAATAATTTAGTTAATCTAATTCATACCCATCATTTCAATGTCTTTTTGATAACTACTATATAATAATATTTTAATAATATGACAAATTTCTTTTAAACTCAGTGTTTCCTATAACACAAGATAAACTCAGTGTTTCATGTAAACAAATATCAAAAATACTAATTTCATTTTAAAAATATTTCAAAAAATCTCATGGTGTTTAATTATACCCCCTTTAAAATTAAATTTTCCCTCAAAATTTTTCTTGTTCATCAAGGTTTTATCATTTTAAAATTCCTTTAAAAACCCGACATCGTTCAAGTGAATAAAAAAACGTCCCTTAAAAAGGGAAAGGTGGTAACACAAAGGTTGCCTAAAAAAACTCATAAATATGTTTCCATATAGGATAATATAACTGGGAAGTAAAAACATGTACATATAATATAAAACTAACACCCAAATACATATGGAGAGTGATAGAGAATATGGTCAGGAGAAAGTTCATGACCACAATTCCATAAACAAAAGTGGTGCAAAAAAATTCATTTATATCATCAAAAATGATGCTAACATAACAAAATTTTATTTCAATATCCTTTCTTTAATGTTGGGTAATTATTTTTCCATCTAGATGGAGAACATATAAAACTTTAATTAATAACTTTCCATTTCATAGGAACAATTTCATCTTTTGGTTGTCTCTTGATCAATTTCCACTTCATATCTTACAATAAGAGTTGAATTTCTCATGTTTTAATCAATAAATATGATCCATAAGATATTGATAATTAATTCCTTCAATATCTAGTTAATAAAAGGTTTTCACTGGTTATCCAATATGGATAAATCTATATATGGTGAAGTAATATGTTAATATCTAAAAAATTATTCGAAGTTCAACATAAACCATTCCATAAATGGATAACTCTATAACCATTAAAAAATTTAAAAATTATAAATAATGTCACTAAATATATAAAAATAAATATAACATTAACCCTTATATATCACAATGTGGATCTCGATTCTAACATACCAAACATATGAATACATTTATCATGTGTTATCTTGAAACTTTGTAATAACTTAAATTACCAAAAAACCTTATTAAAAACATACATCATTCCTTATTAATTAAATAAAACAAATGTAATTGTATATATTTAATTAAATATGAAAATTTTTTAAACTCCATGAATGATAGCACAAACCACTTTTTCAAAAAATCATTAAACATTTCTAAGGTAATAAATACAATCTAATTTAATTTATACATATCAATCATATATTTATCACAAAATCATTATTTCAACATCAGTAACCAATTAAGGGTTATATTTACCTTAATCATGTGTTTTCTATGGATATCACAATTCCATTGAATCATTTTTCTAGGTCACCATCATCATTCAACATATTCTTACAAATCCTTAATGAAAAAAATTATACTGAACAATACTTATATATTTCATTATTATTAAATTCCAATACTTAAAATCTTCAATAATTATACTTAATTCTTAAACCATTAACTATGATTTTTCATCTTATTCCTTAATACCTATTTCCTTTCTTAAGTTGTTTGTAGTCTCTTTATCATCAAAAGAAAAACCATTACCCATACAACCTTGCTAATTCTCATAATGAGTTTTCCCCTTAGTATATGTATTTTCATAATGCCCATAATTTCCCTATATAAAACATTAAATATTTGATGATACCTTAGGGAGAGAATTATTATCATCCATTTTTTTAACCAACATTTTCATTTTATTCATTGTGTTAACTTGTGTTATGTACTTCCATTCCACACCTAAAACATATTCTTATCCCTATAAGACATTCCCTCGAGTCCTTCTTCCAACATTCTCAGCATATAGTAAACTGAATCTTCTTTCCTCCATGGTCTCTACTACCCAAACTCTTATAGAAATATATCTTTGTTTTATTTTGTGAGTGCAATAGTTCTTTAAGTTTCACATTATTTATCATGTTCTATGATAACTACTTAGGCATAATCACAATATCCTTCAATCCAGTCAAAATCCTATTTGGTTATTCATTAAAAAAATTCTATCTTATTCAATGTTAATATAGTTCCTTCTGTTTCTTTCCATTTACAAAAAACAAAATAAATATTGTGATAAACACTAATCATTGTGGAAAACCAAATAATCATTAAAAAATAACTTATATGACAACTAAATCCGGACACTTTATTTTTAATCTATGACACCTTATGTTTATCCTAGGTCATTATTTTTCATCATCTATTTAAATAATTAATGATAGTTCATGAAGAATCTATGAATTTCCAAAGCATGTCCCCCAAGAGTTTCCAACCTGGTGTGCAGTAAGGCCCATTGTTGTAAACCTAGTGATGATCGAGTCCATATCAATACCCTATTTTCAGAGTTACTTCCTCTAGGTACCTATGTTCTAGATCAAAATCTATATATAATATCCATACAAGTATATAATTTCTTTTAAACCACTCAACTTATACATAACCCAAATTTATGACATTTTCCTATACTTTGACTCAACATTAGACTTATACTTACACATATTTCTATACATATCTTTATAAATATCCCTAGGGATCTCATTATTGTTTTCTTATTATAGTTTCCAAAGGTTAAAAAAACCTTTCCATTGATACCAACTATAGCGAACCATAATTTTCATATATGTATATGACATCTTTTTAGATTAATATTCAATGCATTACAAAAACACATTCTTGAGGACCATAATATTTTTGTGTATTTGGAGACTAGGTACAAAATACTCTATTTTGGTGAAAGATCTTCAACATATACAATAATTATATTATATTTTAGTACTCTTCAAAAACATACCCCACTTAAAACCTTTATTCATAACCTGGGGAAAGGAAACATAAGAAAGGGAGATCTTATATTCTCAGTAAGGGTAAATAATGTAGATGTGTAAGCATGATATGAACATAAGGGTATGATAAAATGATGACAACATATGAAATCTATACCCTGAATATCAAATATTATAATCTTGAGTCATGAAATAAATATTGGAAGTTCATAAGACATGAATAATAAGGAAATAAAATAACATGATCCATGAGATCATAACATTGGCATAAGACATAGAATTTTTTGAATACACATCTGTATAGAAAATAATTTCCTTTGTAGTTAAAGCTCACTTCCAAGGATACAATAGGGGAATGGGTTCACTCCCCAAACCATTATAGTAGTCAAGGTTCACTACCATGACCATTATAGTGGAAAAATTCCCTTACTAAATCGGTTTCACTCCATGTTCTAGTCCATTCTATATAATGAGATATAAATCTTTACCCAGTTCATTTGAGGGAGATATAGGTTCTACTCATATTTGGTTATAACATAACCACCAACCTTGTTTATAATGTAACCACACTCCTGGGTTATAATATAACCATTATAACATAATAAAATTCATACATATATGGGACATAAGATCATGGAAAATTCATCTTATCATAACCCATGAAATAAAATGGGTTTCATAAACATTTCATCATATCAAAACCTACGAAAAAGAGAGCAGTTTCATAATCATTTCATCATTTCATCATAGCATATCCCATGGAAAATTAAGTTGGTATCATAAGAATTTTATCATGGTATAACCCATGGAAGAGAAAAAGGTTTCATAAACATCTTGTCATCATAAATATATACCATTAAGATAAATTATAAGAATGTTATCCATGGATCATATCCCCATTAAATAAAACATTAAATCAAAGGATGTCATCTAATATGGAAAATTATTTTGAAACATAAATCACATTGAAAATTTATTTAGGAAAATAAATTTCTTTTTTACATCCCATTTTAAAAATAAAAATTATTAATAAAAAATTGGAAATGAATTTATTTGAAAATAAACATGAAACTCATAGAGGAATATTTAAAATCATTTTAAAAAAATCTTTAGGAAAATATTTTTTCACATTGTAAAAACTTTTAAAAGCATAAAACAATTTTAAAATTTCTTCATTTTAAAATAACATTGAAAACTTATAAAGGAAGATTTAAAAATCATTTAAAATATTTCTTGATAAAAATATCCTATTCACTTTTAAATCACTTTTTAAAACATTTTCAAAATTCTTTCCTTTTAAAATAACCTTGAAAACTTATAAAGGATTATTTGAATCAAATAATAGTCATAATAGTGGGAATTTGAATTCATTTTGTACACATTAAAAAGAGATCCCTTTGACATTTTTGTAAAATATAAATGGGCATAGTTTGGAAAACAACATAAATATTCCTAATAATTTTTTTAAAAAAAATAAAACATGGAAAAAAATTTCTATTATATATCATTTTAATAATGTTAAAAACTTTTTTGAAAACTTTTTTTGAAGAAATGGTTTTGAAATAAAAATGTTTTTTTGGCTGAAGAGAGAAATACAGTTGTTTTTTCTTAAAAGAATTATTTTTAACTATTGAGTATATAAAGATTCAAAAATAAAATTAAATAATATATTATCCCTAAATAAATATAGGATAATAAAATAATTGATTTTATTGATATCTAGATCATAATATTTCATCATTGGAAGCATAATCATGGGAAATCTTGATAAACTAACAGATTGTAACATAAAAGTCTTAACACTTTAGTTACATTAAATTTAAATCCCCATGAAAGAATAAAATTAAATGAATATTTGGATATAATTAGAATAATTAAATTAATTATTTTACATATCAAAGGGTTTCTATATAAACCTCTTAATAAATATTGGTACATAACATAAGATATATCTCAAAGAAGGAAAACTGTAACAAAGATCTCTACCGCTTGGGCATCTTTTGAATCGTAAAACCCATGAAATTTATATACTAAAATGGATAGTTAAATCCTTAAAATTGTAATTAAATTTAATATAAAATACTTTCATGGAATTTATAAACAATATATATAAGAAAACTTGTTAATATGGAATGTATCTCATAGAAGTTTAAATGATATAGAAATCCCATACCACTTTAGTAATCTTTTGAATTGTAAGACCCAATATAGAATAACATAAAATAAAACATTTAATATAATTAAAATTATCATAATAATTATATAACATAACAATTTTTTAGCATATACCCTACTCAAAAGAAACGATTGGAGACTTTCTATGTTTCCCAAAAATAAAAGAGAGAATAAAAATCCCATACCTTAAGTCTCGAATTACATTATACAAATTTGAAACTCCTATATAATAAATATAAATTTATTATAAATCTATTTTATAACTATAAATATATAAATTATATCATATAATATTAATTTATTACCATTCATTTCCCATTTATTATACATTCCTTGTTAAATTCATGGTTTAGGTAACAATCGCTTTGTTTTTCATATATGTTTTCATTTGTTGTTTTTTATCCTTTTAATTTGATCATAATTACATCATATATAGAATAATAATCATGATATAATTATCGTATTTATACATAATTTATACTTTTAAGACTAGTCATGAAATATGGGTTTGAAAAATGAAGTACGTTACGATCAAAGATATTGTAATCCATACGTACACATGAATAATGTTTCCATTTTTCAATGATTATTATGGAAATGGTGTAAGTAATATTTTATATTAAAATATTGATAATAAAATAATAAATAAAATATTTTTCCTATAAATATAATTATACATATCATCCATGTGGTGTGGAGATTAAAAAATATATTCGCATCGCTTCGGGAAGGGGGTACTCTATAAGCACACGAACAACATTTTCATCTTTCCATGAGTGAAAAGAAATGAAAGAAAATGATATATTATATTTTAATAATGATAAATATGTCATTAATATAATAATTATGTCATTTATGTCACATATATTCATTAAATGTGTCCTTATTATCTTCCATGTAAAGCGTTAGTGACAAAAAAATCACATCACTTCACAAGTCAGTAGTCCACCATACACATGATCGATGCTATCGTATCCCCTAAAAAATTGAAAGTAATAAAGGTATATATTTTATAATGACTATGTAGGTATAATTATTTTATAAATATATTAAATACATAAAATTTATATACATCATCGTTCACAAATGTAATTAGTGGTGATGGAAAAACGAATGACATTGGTTTGCGAGGGGGTAGTTCATCATATACATGAATGATGATTTCTTAACCCATTTTATGAAAGTGAAGATCATTGTAGGTCATAACATTAACATAAAAAAATATCAGTATATATAATATACTTATTTTATTATATCATCATGGGTTAATAATAATTTAATTAGGTGGAGAAATAAATAAAATAAAAATACCCATTGAAGAATATTACCTCTTCTTCAGGTATCCCCCTTAAGTTTTCACAAAAACATTTCCTATGATAGATTTATGCCCAAAATAATGATTATAGTACGATAGGAGGTAATTTTGAAAGTTATTTGGGAATTTATTGTATAAAAAAATGGTTTTTAAGGTGTGAATAGAAGAAAAGAGGGATAACCTTTTATAAGTGAGGTGAGCAACACACTAGTAATTTTTTAGAATAAAAAGGTTTAAACTCGTTTTTCACATACCAAAAGTGTCAAAAATAGATTATTATTGATAATTAGAAATTATAGGAACCAAATATGTCCATAAATTAGATTTTGGACAAGTTTTTAGATCATTTTAATCCTTATATTTTCAGTTTAACCCTCAGTAAACCCATTTTTACCTTAATCATGGTAGATATTTTTTACTATTTTCACTATACATTTTGGTCAAAAATTGAGTTAACTAGATCAGATAATATAAATTATTCTGATTAAAAATATTTAATCCATTTTTTAAAATTGTATTCATATAATTGTAAAATTTTAATTTAAAAATAATCCTGCAAACACAGTGAGAAATTGGGTTTCAAAAAAAAATGTTCAATAGTTTAAAATTTTTTTATAGAAAAATTCCATAAGAAAATTATTAAAATGGAATAAATTTTATTAATATATAGGTAATTTAACTAATTTTACATTAAAAAATTTTAATATTTAATTTAACTTTATAAATAATCTAAATGAAAAGGTGGTTTTCAATTAAAATTTAGTATTTTTTTTATTCATCAAAAAATATCATTCTCAAAAAATTATCAAAAATCCAACCTAAGATTATTTTTACATGCTGATTTAAAAAATAAAATGTATTTTTTAAAATATATTTTCTAAATGTTTCAAAAAAAATTAAAAATATGTTCACAAAAGGCGACAAAACAGTTTATTATAAAAATTCAGTTTTTAAGCATAAAATTTCATTTCTTATTATATCTTGTATAGAAAATACATAAGATGAATGTTAAATAGTTTATTTAATATATTATATATAAATTTCATTAAATTAATACAAAAAAATTGGTTTGTTTAATTTATTGTGGTAACACATGTTTGTTTGCATAAAAATAGTTTTTCAGAAAAAGGTTTCCTTTATTTTTAAATATATTTTTATCTTCATTTTTATTTAATTTTTCAGCATATAATTCATTTTTAAACCATATATTCTCATAATTAAGTTAATAATATTCATTTCTATCATTCTAACATCTAATTGATAATTATCATATAATATAATTTAGTAATATGACATGTTTAGTTTAAACTCAATGTTGTGTGTAAAAAAACTAAATGCAGTGTTACATATAATGTTAAATATAAAAAAAATTAATTCATTTGAAAAAAATATATATTTCAAAAAATCTCATGGTGTTACAATATCCTTGGGATTATAAACATAAAAATTTGTGACCTTTAACCCTCAATAATAAAAAAACATATCATAATGTATTAGATCACAAACATGAAGAAAAAACCCTAAGGAAGCCATATTATCTTAAAAATATCATAATACCATAACTGATAACCATAAACCATTATATATAAAAATAATATCATTACATGATTTTTGATAAAATTTAAAAGTTAAGATATGGATAGAAAAATAAATTAATAATCATAAAATATGTGAATTTGATATAAAGATGAAGAATACTTTAAAAATAATGTGTAATCATGAAAACATGGAATTTCATAGAAATTAAATGCATCTTGAAAAAATTTCATTATTTGATAAAAACATGTAAATATGACATGACCATAATTATAGAAAATCTTGGGAATAAATCTTTCAACATCACACCACACAACAACTTTTGAATAAAGCATCATGCATCTCATTCACACAAGAAACTTATGAACAATGATTACCATGTATAATTCACTTAAAAAAATTGTGAACAAATATTATAGAATCTCATTTACCCAAATAAACTTGTGAAAAAATATTCATGCAGATCATTCACCAAACAAACTTTTGAACAAAGCTTCCTGCATCCCATTCACCTAGTAAACTTGTGACCAAAGATTACCACATCTCATTCACCATACAAACTTGGGATAAATGATTCTTTTATCACAATAATAAAACATTTCATTGAATCGTGTTATATTAAACCTTAAATAATTCATTATAGACAGATATAGGATCCCACCCCTCATCATTTATACATACGAGTGCCACCTAAAATCAAATATTCATCGTATCATAAATATCCCATGGAAAAAAAGAATGTATCTCATAAACCTTTCAAAAAAATCACATGAAATAAACAAAAAAGTTCAAAAAATATAAAAAATATCATTATCCAAAAGTAATCGTATAATAATAAATGGTAGAGTGTGATGAAAACGCCACTTCTAGAGAGGTGGAATGAGTTTTTGGGGGCGAAACTTTATACTTGACAAAAAATTTGGAAGGTGAAATGCATTCCATAGTAAAAACTTCTAGAATAGGTAAGTTGAAACATGAACTACTGAGGCACATTAGTGATAAAGGATTGAGGATCTTGGATATTAGAGGAATAATAATAATAAATTATATGGAATATAGAGCATGAGATGATTGGATCCTTCAAAATCAGAAAAAAGGTATCATTTTCATCAATCGATAAGGCATTAAATAATTAAAATATCAAGTTGGTTTATGTGGAAATATGGGGGAAATGATGGTTCAATCACATGGATGGGAATTATACTATGTTACCATAGTTGATAATGATAGATTGAAAATTTGAGTTCTATAATAAAATACAAGTATAATATTTTAATAACATTCATCCGATGGACATCAATGGTGAATAATAAGGTGAGAATAAAGATAAAATGATTTTGGTTGAACAATTAAGGTCACTAAAAGATTATAGAGTTTGAGAGGTTCTGTTGGATAGAATAAATCTAGATGGAGAATGATGGACCTAAAACATTGAATTAGAATGGTGTGGTAAAAAAATTAATTATATGTTAAAAGAGTTAGCTAAGATAATGAGGTTATATTTTAGTTTTCCAAAGTATCTTTGAGTAGAATCATTTAACTCTGAGTTTTATCTTTTGAATCAGATTTATTTGGAAGTGATGGGGGAAAAATTAGGAGATATTATGGAACAAAATGATGGTCGATTTTTCTCACCTGAATTTTTTCATAGGTATCACCTACATCCATGTTGATACCAAAGAAAGGAATAAATTTGAAACTAAGTCTCACAGATGTTTCCTTGTTTAGTATGGTAATGACTACTTTAGATTTTGGATCTGGGATAACCAAAAAAAGATATCATTAGCTAGAATGTACTATTCAATGTGGAGATCTTGTGGAAGTATCTAAACTTGGTGGAATGTGAAATTCTTAGAAAAAAACCAATGGATCATTTCCAAGTTGACCTAAACAGAGTTATAGTACCTATATATTGTTCTAGGAGCACTAAAGTTTGAAATGTATATGGATGTTCTAAAATAGAAGACATTAATCTAGTTCTAGAATTATTAAGGTTTAATGTACTAGAATTATCTATGATTGTGGAATCTTGGGGTAGAGTTTAAAAAATGTATGGTCTGGAGAGAGCTGAATCATAAGTGTTAATGTAGTGTACCAGGGTCAGGTGACCAATGTAAAGGATTGAATCTAGAATGAACTATCTTATTCTTATGAATAATGGGGAATCTAAAATATTTAATGAGATAAGTATAAGAAACTCGATGTAGTTGGAATTATCAACAAAGGAAGTGATGAAGTCCTTGTAGGTTTCTAGAACATGGGAGCTAACAGAATTTCTTTTGGGGAGAATAACATTATAAAAAAAGTGGGTCTACCAGTTTGAAGAATAATTGGATGATACAAAATTGTAAAAATCCCAGTTAGTTGTAAACTAATTTGAATAAATATAAGAATTATATTTTAGTAAAATATTTTCTCTAGTTTTAAATAACATGATGATCTAGATAGTTCTTATTGTGTTTGTTATAGATATACTATTTTTTAGAGAAGTTGGATGTCATGATTTTGTTACTTTATGAGGAATTGAAGGAAGAGGTCCATAAGGATAATTTGAAAGGTTTTTTGACAATGGAATGAAAGTTCTAGAGTGAAATATCATGTAGAGTTTACATGGGATTAAATAGGCAATAAGGTAATTGAACTAGATATTCAATGCCTCCAGGGAATAAAATGTTCAGTTGGTGTAATGTGGACCATTGTTGCTATTAGAAGGTGTTTGATAATTTTAGTTTCATAATTATTCTTATTTTCATGTATGATATGATGTTATCTGGACCAGTGAAGAAAAGTTTTATATATTTGAATACTAAATTGTCTAAATTTTTAAAGATGAAATATCACAATTTCATAAAAAGAATTCTGGGGATATGGATGAAAAGTTTCTTGAAGAGACAAAAACATTGTTTAAATCACAATTGATATATGTTTGGAAGGTATTATAAAGATTAATAATCAGTGTTTCTAATCCTATATCAACCCCCATATCTAGATACATCAAGTTATCTATGTATGAGGAACCTATAATAGAAGATAAGGCTAATCAGTAAAGGTTTAGAATGAAATGGAAGAGGGTATTTGTGGACGACTAAACTCAAATTTTATCATATTCAAGGAACAATACAAATTTATATAATAATAAATTCCATGAACAAATAATTAATATGATGGTAACATACAAGGACTTCTAAAACCATGAGAGGGGATCTTTTCACATTAAAATAATTTTCAATTTATTTAATTACAAAAAGAATATCATGATCTTGAAATCACTATTTGATGTAAAAGTTGATCCTTTAAACCTTTGATCAGCTGTACCATCATTTTATTGAGGGGATCCAAATTATAATCCATATAGTAGTGATCCACATGTTATCTATTGACCATGAAGAATCTCTAATGGTACTCCATGTGGTAGTACTATAGCACTGATCATATTTCATTTCTTCCTTTGATTAATACATAATCCATATATTTTGATGGATTGATTTGTGTTCTTCATATCTCGGTCTTGATAGGGATGAGGTGGTGGGAGAGTATCTCAAGATTTATAGAGGAAATGTTGTAGCACTATTAATTTGACTAAGATCTCTTGGTAGAGAATACGGTGTGAAAAAATAGATAGGGTTTTAAATAAATGATATAATTAGGTATATATAGAGCTAAGTTGGAAAATTGGTAATTGTATATAGGCCATGGTCTAATCTTATAATCCATAAAAAAACCTATGTATAAATAATAAAAAATATTATTAATATTTCTTTAATACATACATATCTCATGGATAATATCGATCTCAATAAATAAATTAATAATTATATATATTAGTATATTTCTTTGATTATTGGGAATCAAATTCAACCCTTTATTCTTCCTTAACATTTAATGAATATAAAATAATGAATATATATTATTAACCTGATAAATAAATAAATATTATATTAAGAGTCATGTGAAAAAATATTTATTTAATAATAAATATTATTTATCACCTTCCAAATAAATCAAAAAATAAAGAAATACATATTATTTGATAGTCTTATGAATGAATATTTATTTATATAATAATAAACTCACAAATAAATATGAAGACTCGATATTTGTTATTAGTAAATCTTAAACAAATATTATTCCATAGATAGGAGATTAATATTTAATCCAATAATTATATTCAGATAGAATTTAATTGGGATGAATAGAAACACTAAGTGTGTGACACTCTAGACCACTTCCTCGGTGACATTAGGTGGGATTACCTATATTCAAATATTAAAATTGAGTAACATATAAAGGGACCTATAGAAAAATAATTTAATGTCATAGTGAAGAAAACAACATATCAACACTCATTGTGTAATGTAATCCCTTCCTCTTGATATATCATCATGCAGGTAGTGCATCCTTGTCATTAACCTATATGATCGATATGTATTTATTTGACTATTTGAAATGAAGTTGTAGATAAACCATGACCATGAAATTTAGTTTGATAGTATCATTTAAATCAAAGGGTGTAGATATCATCTTATGTAAAGATTGAATGAAAAATATTTTCCTTGACTTATTCAATAATAACATATTATTCATGATGCACCAAACATACCCGAATTAATCATAAACATATTTCATCATGCTTTATGGAAATACATGAAATTATACAACTCGTGATATTCATTAATAATAATAATATTAAATTCTAAGGATAATTATACATACATGGAGAAAATAATATACAATGACATGTAAATAAGTGGAATTCCAACTGGCAGGTATGTCCTCATAATCTCTGATCCTGGAGATTTCCAACTGACAATTTCATGATATGATGTCTTGTCATATAATGAGTAGTAACAACTACTAGTGTGAATCATCTATGTACGATTAAATGATATCATATAAAAATTGGAATTAAGTTTAAGAATACCATCATAGCACTTATAGGTTCTCATCATATTGTGGAACTTCTATAACCTTTTCTATATGAAAAATACTCTAGGACATTATCACATTATAGTTATGAAAATAAATATTCAATATGTGATAAGTTAATTATTTAATAATATTCAATCCTTTGAATATATATAGGTAATCTAAAGTACAAATTTGTTTACTCTAGGGAACCAACTACGACAGACACTTACTTCCACTAGATATAACTGCTAATAGTATCGTAAGTTATCACTTGTTATATATGATTATAATAATTATGGATACAGCTACCAGGATTATAATTATTTATTATAGGTAGGGTTTTTCATTCCATGTGTATTTGTGGAAACCTTGATAAAATCCCTCATGAAGTGATATGCCAAAGAATCCACCTTTTTTTGTTCTATTCAATGAAACCTGACATCTTGAGTAATACTATAATAAAATATCATCATAATAATGATAATAATTTTACTATTGGTATAAGATAAAATTTAGAATAATTCATTATTAAACCACTTTTTATGTTTCATTATAAACAGTAACATACTCAGTTATTATAGATATAGAAAACATTCTTTATGAGAAGTTTTTCTTGAATATTCCCATATCCTAACTATGATCCTAGATAAAAAATAATCCTAATTAAGAATAAAGTTTTATTAACTCAATCACTGGTATTTATATTCTTCTTATACCCTGAACTTATCTATTTCTACATTCCCAAGCATTTCCAGATGGTGAATTACCCCAAGTTGGATAGACCATTGAGAGGGGGTGAACCAGTTGTCTTCTTTTACAAATTCTTATCCTTTTAAATTAAACCTCATGAACTGGTTAAATTTCTTCATCAAATCAATAATATTTCTCAAATAATTACCTCATGTAAAGTTATAAACTCTAAGAAATTAGCACATGATATTTTCAAGGTATGGTATACAATCATACTCCCTAGTCCTACTAATTATTCAAGTCATTTATAGATTCTTAACTATCAAAAAAGTGGTGGGACCCACCGATTATCCAAGCCTGATCAAAACAAATTACTCCTATTTTCCTCCACTTCTAGAACCAACTAGAATAACTGGTTCTATTATTTAAATAATATCCAGAAGATAAAGATATTCTTCATCTCCTTGGTTTCTTTAGCACCACTTGGAAATAGAATCTTCCTCTTCAAACAGATTGATCAATAAGTATGTTTGTCTACCACTTCAAGATCTTCAGTAGTGTATTATAGTTCTACTAATCATGAAACTCCTTCCAGATCTAGTGTGATATATATTCTCCTCAACATTATTGATATTGGATGCATCAATATCTCTCAATATTTTAATCCAAATTGGATACATGATCTCTCACTTTGCAACACCTCTCTTTTTTATTTTTATTTTTTGAAACATTTTAACATATATTAATATGATAATTATAACTATAGCATCAATTTATCCATCACACAATATCCTCCCAATATTTACATCCACAATTCATATTTACAACAACATGTAACCAAAATCTATTATTATTCCTTTTAATCAGATAAGAATTAAAACTGGATTATCTTCTTTTTTATTCTGAATGTAATTTTTATAATATTCTAGAATTATTATTCTATAACACCCCATTTAAATAACCCAAATGTCTTGTGTATTCTTCCTGATTTATGGCAGCTTCATTCTCATTTAAATGTATCCATTTTCAGGTTTAAAATTCCTTTACAATTTTTTATTCTCCATTTTAATACCACGCATTTATAATGCTCAAAAGATTTGGGCCAACCTATTTCTTCAAACAGAATATTCATTTCCAATTTTTTATGTACTCATAAATCCTTCAAATCTTAGTTTAATAATAACCTCTATGATTTTCATGTCTTCATGAAATCGACTATGTTTCACATTAAGTTATATGAAACTCCTCTCAAAACACCAATGTTGTAATCAGCTACATGAAACTCACTCAAGAATATTTGGATATGTGAATCATCTTCACCATTGGAATAGATATGAAATTTCTCTATATAGTTTAAATGGTTATATGGATATTTTTTCTTTCATGGAAGATAAATATTGTATGTAATGTGTGCATCAAATTCACCTGGATGTTAGGATGAACTCATGATTGTTAAAAGTAATCATGATTCATAAAAAATAGTCATGCTCGATCTAAATCATTTTTTTGATCACTTAGGGTTACTATTATGTGATAATCCACTACCTTTACATGAGCATTGGTTAGCCTTACGTGAGTGTCTACCCTTACGTATGTAATTTATACAGTGGGTAATCCTTCATGTCTACACTTACATGGGTTTCAACTTTATGTTTGGTTACCCATACATAAGACTTATGATTTTCTCACAACCTTTATGTAACCTCGGTGTACTTGAAGATGTACCTTTATGATGTATCAATGTCTCATGGATACCCTTACGTGTGCACCCAATTATTTCTAGGTAGCCTTAAATAACCCTTTAATAGAACAATATCAACTCTTAAGTAGGTAATGTACTTTTTATAGCTGTAGGGATCTTCTTATATCTTTACATATGTAATGAAAATTCCATTTTACCTTTACATGGGTAACTATTTTTACTCAAAATCTTTCAAGGGCATTCTAAAAATCAATTAATCATATGGGAACACTTCTATAACCTCTTAAAAAATTATTTATGAAATCACTTCATGCAATAATATTTATATTTCATTTAAAAATACCCATTCAATAATATTTATATTGTGTGGTCTTATTTAATTCCACTTGTTATTAAATATGTTGTAAACATTGTGAAAACTCCCAACACAATTAGTGAAAAACTCCCAACACAGTTATCACATGTCTTTATCATGAATAATGGTTCAACAATCATTGCCTTTGAATGATAACTTATCAATAATGACATTCAATTCCATTAAATGAATCCATAATAATTCGCTGAGCATCATCGCTCAGTCACCAATACATATTGACTCATTAACAACAAATTCATCACTTGGGCACAACAATATTCCCCTTGGTATTTTTTTTCAATATCTATTAAAATTTACAAAGTCAATATGTTTGAACTTTATCCCCCTATTAAAAATCAAATAAAGAGGTTAAGTGGGGGGGGGGTCTTCATTTTATTTTGAGGTAACTCTCATACTCTTCTACTTTTTTCTAAGAAAAGGATGATACCACAAGGTACACATAACAAAGATCATTTAGTTGTTCTAATATAACTCTACATGGTCTAATCTAGTGTTTAAAATAATAGATATATAATAAATGTTTTATATATTTTCCATAAACTACCATTCATGTGATATCATACTTAGAATATATCATTGCTCAAATAGGGGCTAAATAAAAAATAATTTTTTTAAAAGAAACATGTAACTTGTGAACATCTCAATTAACCATCAAAATATTTTATGTAAAATTCATGTAACTCCTTATTTTTCTCATGTTTTGGTTACCAAAACTCCCACTTAATATGTGTATTTAATAAAATAAACAATGAGGCTTGATAGTGTGATTGGCATACCTCGTACCTCCAGGTTTGCAATCTATCCAGAGTTTCTAGATTCACTGAAATTTAGTAAAATGACATATTTTTATAAAATTTTCTCCCTCCAAAGGGATGGACTTCTCTTCTTTGATTTCATGGAAGTTAGTATACTACATAAAGGAAAATATATTAATTTTATCTAGTAGTGAAAGGATCAAACTTCCACTTTAATTCCCTACATATTTTCTAAAAACATATGAAATATCACAGAATTTAACATCCCAAGTAAGTAAAGAATTATGTATTTTCATATATATGTCTATTTATGAATTATATAGTGTTTTAGAGTCTTAAAAACAGAATAAATCTGATCTTAAGCATAGAATATTGTAATATTTTTAAAAGATTGTTTTACAGCATTTTGATGGCGAACAATTTTTAAATCTATCTTTTGAGAACTTTATAATCTCTATTTGTCAAAATAAACTTATTCATTAGTATTGTGACATTGAAATTTACTTTAGATAAATTTTTGGTATTTTTCTGACAATGTTCATTTTTTAATGAATAGTGAAAAATATTGCATTTTACTTCAAAACTGCTTTTTCATCTAATTTAATTATACATATATATTATCTTTTTAATTGGTTTTAAAGTTTAAATAGAATATATTTTTACCACTCAATCCAATGGTGGTCATTGGAATTAATTTTACTTTGAAATTGGACATAAACAATTGTCAATCTTTTGATAGATATTGTTTCTAAAAAACCCGCTATTTGTTTTGACAACGGGAATTATTTTTAAATTAATTACTAAAATTTCTGTGTTTGGAATTTGGTAAAATGGATTCCATATTTGGAATTAGAAGTTCCAAATTATGTAATTAAGACTCTTTTGTTTTTTGACATTATGAATAGTAACGACGGTAATTATCTTTAATTATCGTGATTAATTAGTAATCGGATAGTTAAGGGTAATAAAATAATATCATAATAACAACAAATGACCCCAAAATGTGTCCTAATGATACTGGTTGTGTCATTCCCGACCATGTGATACCTTGTTCCAAACTTTGGGACCCCATGGAATCACTTTTGGTTGATAGTGACATTTTATTATATTATTGTTTTTTAAAGGGAAAGTATAACCAAAGTATGCATCACCCAAGTAAAAAAAATTAGTTTTGTCTGTGTAAATGATATCTTAGACTATAAAAATTCATTGGAAAGATAAAAATATTTCCTACATCACGATATTTTTTTTATAATTTTTAGACATTAAATAAATTAAATTTTTTATGACACCATGATGATGCAGCATTAATTAACGATTTAAATAAAATGAATAGATATTGTAAAATCTAAGACTTACACTTGTCAAAGACCAATTGGATGGGTGTATTTCGAACCCTTATCACCTTATCCCTTAAATATATCATTGTGGGACCTTTAAAATCCGAAACTCATTAGATAATAAAGTAACATTTCTTGACATTCCAAGAGTGCCCCTCCTCCCTCTTATAAAAGACCCCCACCTCTACCACCTTACCCACACCTATCAAGCCATTTTCTCGGCCAATATCTGCTCATTTTATCTCTACACATCCTTATATTCATCATATAAGCCTTAACTTAGGCATAAAGCTCCTCAAGAAACCCTTTTGGTTCAAACCAAGAGGAGTTACCCGATTTAAAGGTAATGTCTTCACTTGTGTTCTTTTGTTTTATTTTGCTTCTCCAACCCCCTAAACTCTTTTTATTATTTTCTTTTGTAAAAACACCAGTATCTAAAATATAATAGGATTTTGTTACGAGAAGGATTTTATTTACACTTACACACACTTCCATATAATGGTTAAAGAACATACTGTTTCTGTGGATGACGAATTTCTGCCTCATGAAACGATGATTGTTCATTCTTCTTTTAACACCTTTCATGGAGGCCATTAATATGTCACTCTATTTATATATGATATATTTTATGTTTATTTTTTCCTTAATCTTCTGTATTTTTCTTTTATGGTATACCTTTATGGTGTCCATTATGGGTAAACGCAATATCTTCAGTTTAGGAAGTGCAGACTACCACCCCCTCAAAGTGATTTGATTCGTTAATGCCATATGTGGGATGTATAAAGGATGGAGTTTATGATTTTATATATGATATTATACTATAATTATAATATACCTTTATATCATTATTATTTAACTCTATTAAATACAAAATAGAAATGAAAGTAGCATTCATGCGTACGTACGGCTTACCGTCTCCATGAACGATGCATTTCATTTCTTACCTCTAAATGTTATGTAATATTATTAAATGCATGTATATACTGGATATATATTATATCTACATCATGAATATAATTCTGTATATAATGGATATTTTACCACATGAACAACTTGTAATTATAAGAAGTTTATTTTTGGCTCAAGTACCAAAGATAGACAAAACGACCGTTATTAACTTAAATAGTTACATAATGTTCATAACTTAGTAATAAGTGATATAAAAGGAATAATGAACTTTAAAAAGGTTCTTAAGAAAGTATAAATTAACTCTAGTTTATTATTCAGGAGATTAAAGAACGATCGAGTCAAGTCAAACACGAGGTATGGGACTTCGTCTCAATCTCCTTTCATTGAGGAAAATTTTGTTTTATACACAATTTTTTTTATACGGTGTATAAAACCCTTTGACTTTTAATTTTATTCAAAATGAATCTTTTTTATATGAATTGTTTTACTAAATGACAAAAGGGAATGTTTTTGTCTTACATATGCGGCGACAACGACTTCTCTGCCGCCGTGACCATTATTTGAGTTTTGACTTCCTCTACAAGCCAAAATCTTTTTTTAAAAATGAAAAATAGATACCATGTTTTACTTTTCTTTTATTCTGGTATTGAAGATGGTTTTGATAATTTTTTGATTATATCAATGTGTTTTTGATATCTTGTGATTGAAATGTGGAAATGTTATGTTTCCTTTATGCATGTTTTATGTGTTACGATTATGTTATGGTTCTTGGGAATTGTTTATGAAGACTGGTGGTTCCGTGATATAATAAGCGTGGGTGAGCCCGATATAGCTCTCCAATGCATTGGGTAACATGAAGGAGTTAAATGCTAAGGTTTTTCCGAAGATATTTAGGGAATATACTATGATGGGTATTCCAAATGTAACCATGAGGGTTACTCCCTACGTAAGAATGTTATGAATTCCTCAAGTTACCTTTATGTCTTATTTTTTCTATGAGTTATTCATAAATATTATGATTTCATGAGGTATGATTAAGTTCTTATGTTTTATTAGTAAAGTATGATATCATTGGTTCTTATGTATATATGGACTAATGTTTTTATTCCGTACTTTTATATCCCTTACTGATCTTTTTATGATCATCTCAAGTTTTTGAAATGTTTTTCACAGGTCAATGGAAAGGTACATGATGTGATGATAGTTTCGAGGAAGTGTCATGAAAGAATCCATGTTTTATTTTAAATATGTCTTCTTTGATGGTAAAAATGAACATTTTCTTTTATGTAACCACCTTGTTGAAATGTAGAATATAATGCATTATTTATGATCTAATTCTCTAAAACTCTAAACCTGAAAAGATACTCAATGTGTATTCTTGAAATAACTCAAGATTAAGTAATTTTTAAGGTTGGGGCCTTATACAGAATAAGGAGGTACCTCTATTTTTATCAAAAATAACATTTTTACTAAGTGTTCCCTTTCAGTCTAGTCTACTATTTTCATCCAATATCAGTATAGGAAAATTTATTTGGACTCTTATTTTTATTTTGAGTTTGATAAAATTTATTAGATCCTTTATTCCATTTAATTTATTCTTTGTATGGATTTCCTTTTTCAATCTCATCAACTTTCACCTCATATTTTTAGGTCACTTTATTTCCTTTATCTTTATCAATTTTCTTAAATTCTACCAGTTGTTTAGAAAATTATAGTTGATTTTTTCAAATAACTTGGTGCCTTTTATTAACATTCTTGGCCTTCTTATAATTTTCACATGACTTACCATTAGCTTTATTTTTAAATTTATTCCCTTTTATATCATAGGTAACCTCTTGTTCTAGACTTTTTATGTATACCAAGGACTTGTGACCTTCTAGAATTTATCATCCATAAACTTCCTACAAAATCTAAAAAAATATATGGATAATTGTGGTGTAGATCTAGTCATGGGTTATTTCCTCTACGATTTTTTCCTCAGATTCTGACTAAAAATACCTCTTGATTCTTATATATTTTCCAGCAAAGACATGTTGAACTAATAAGAATAGAATTTGTGTCCATGCTTACCACAACACCTGCAAAACCCTTGAAACTTTTTTCTTCTAAACTAGTTCTAGATCTATCCAAATTTGTTTGTTGATGTCATTATTTAAATTAAACCTCTCTTTTCTCATGTTATTATATCATTGTTGACATATTTCTTCCTTTATTTGATATAGAGGATTTCCTCACTCATTTCTCAGTCCAACCTTCTATTGGTTTGTGTTTTGGGCATGTACTATTAGTTATAGCATATCTATCTTGAAAATTAAAGGTACCATATTTTAACTAATTGTTGGAACCCTTTTTATCACTAGATTGAGAAGATTATCCATTAACTTCAAATGATTTATTGAATATTTCTCTTCTGATGTTCAACTAATGTTGAACTATGACATGTATGGCTTGTGTTTCAAACAACTCTTTTTATAGTCATTTTCTTTTCAATATCACTTACCATATTTACATGATTAAAAGAATATAATTTATACTACATGATATCATCAAAATAGTATCCTATCATCCTAGTTAGCTATTCTTTCTAAACAAACAACATTTTATTTTATTTTCTCAAGATTCTTCATTTTTTTATTGAAGTATTGTATTTTTACCTTGAAGAATTATAATTTATCTGTAATCTCCCACTAAAATTCTATCCTTCTTTATTCATCATAACTACTTCTTGATGCCCGCGGGGGCTGGGTGAGTTGGTTCAGTAAACCTCTCGTCCCCTCGACTCTGCAGGAACTGGCCCAAGCCCAAGGGTTGGCCACCTTGGGCCTAGCTGGGGGCGTGCGGCGGGCAGGTGGGCAGGCCAGCCCTATACCTCATTACCCATACAACACGTTTGTAGTTGGGGTTTGGCTTAGTGGTAAGCACCCCGTAATACTACATGGAAAATGGGGGTTCAAACCCATGGGGAACAGGTCACTGTAGCAGTACTGTAGCGGCACTGTAGAAACGACAACACTATTCATCAGCGAGTACTATAGTGGCGGCAGGGTACTGTAGCGGCGGAGAAACTGTGTGGTACTGTAGCAGCAGGTTACTATTCACAGAATGTGAATTGGCCTTAGAATTTGGGCCTACAGGCTATGTAATGGGCTACAAGCCCACTGGGCCTTCGGGCTATGTAATGGGTTTCCCTCTACCCAGTTAAAAGAGGTCTTTACTTTGATTTAATAATAAAAATGAGGCTTCGGCCCCAACCTTTAAAAAAATAACTACTTCTTGATGAATCATATTCATTCTTTACATGAGTAAAGAAACCAATTTCATCATCCAAATAAAACATTTATGTTTAATATCGCCTTTTATTGTTCATTTAGTGCCTCTTCTTTCTAATATAGTGATACTTTTTATTCTTACCCCATTTTTTTTGGGGTGTCTCATCATTTTATTTTGATTCAAATTTTGATTCTGATTATTCAAACCTTTACCTTAAAAAGTTTTGAAAAAAATGAAGAAGAGTCCCCATAGTTTAAACACTTTAGTGCTTTCTTACTCTTTCTATTCCACTTACCTCATTTTAATCCTTTCGATAAAAGTGTCAAAATTTGCTACAAATAATTTTCATCCTCATCACTATCTGAGTCACCTGATTTAGAAATCTATTATTTTTTATTTTTACATTTTCTTATTACTTTAAAGGCTATTTAAAAAAAATCTTAAGAATGTTGTGTATTTAATCAAGATATAGGTCATCTATTTATTTTATGAATGATTTTTTTAATCCAAATGATCTATAAAATTCATCATCAATTTTTTTATAATGATAGTCATCCCACTTCATTCCAAATCCTCAAATATTTCTGACTATCTCATTTACTCTAGTGAAATAGTCATCAATATTTTCTTCACTGTTCATTTTAATTGTAATGGTGTATGCCTTCCTAGTCTGTTACTTTTCTGGTTTTGAGTGTTTTAGGTGTTCAAGTGAGGTTTTAGGGGTTTTCTATAGAATTTGGAGGTGAGGAAGAACTACTACAAGAAATACATGACGTGAAAGTTCGTTTCACGTCTTGTCTAGGGCCGATTAACAATGTTTATATTTTCAAGGGTAAATAATGAAAATCAGGTGTGTTTTTGGGTGAAACTAAACCTTGAGGATTACACAACATGAAATTGGATTACACATCATGTAAATCCCCAATGAAGCACAATTTTAAAAGTTCTTTTCTAGATGAATTTTCATTCATTCAGATGCGGATTCTTCTTCCTCTCATTTTGGGAGAACCTAGGAGCCCTGAGGAGTTATTAAATCCTTATTCCTTCCTATTTGATTCATTAGTCCTGATGGTTGATTGTTGGAAATCCATGGTAGCCCTTTCTTATTCTTAGTTGGGTTTCATCTGTTATTATTTTTAGTTTTTCTGTGGTAGGGTGTGGTTTAGTTTGGGTTGTGTGTTTAGGATTCATTTTGATGGATCTTTTGGGTGTGGTATAGGTTGATATGTGATCACATGGTGTTGTTTTTATTTTCTAGAATTCTTCTTCATCCTACATTTCATAGAAAGTTGTAAATCTTCCTTGAGGTAGGGAATCCATCATTTCTCATTATTTTGTATCATGTAGGAGGGGATTACTTTTTCTTATCTATGTATTATGTTTTTTTCTTCTCAATAAAAGATAAATAATTGGATAAATTTAATTTAAAGGGGTAAATGGGGTTTTATTTTCATTATTTTATATCTTTAATGTTATTTTTAATATTTTGGATTGTACGAGCTTGATTCCCCATTGAAAATTATGGTCGTTGGGGGATTTTTTTACTAGACATATGTGTTTTGAATGCTTCTTTGAGTGTGATTATGATGATATCACCCTAAAATAGAATTTTATTAACAATTTATATTTGTATAATGAAATGGTTGCATCAAGATTATGTCTTCTATGATAACACACCTAAAATTAAGTGAAATATGATAAAATACTCCTTGTAAATATGTAAAATGATCTTGTTGTGATGTGTTGTGTGGCCATGTTTATGGGATAGAGATGTGTAGTTGGGGATTGTGGGGAAGATGGTTTAGTTAATGGAATAGAAATGGTTAACTGATAAATAAATGTTGGTTTGTTTGGTTAAATGTGGTTGATTATGAATAATTAAATGAAAGGGTTTATTAAATGAAATTGGTTTGAAATGTGAAATGAGGCATGTGGATCGATATGTGGTGTTATGAATTTAGATGTGGTCGAAAAATTGAATGTGTTGTGCGTTTGTTGTTTTTTATGAACCCATAGGTTGGACTTGAGTGTTTTATATTATATATATATATACATAATTGTATATTCTTTTGATTTATATAATCACCCCACCCACATTGAGAACTCTATGTCGACACCCACATAGTCACACGGGGGAGTTTTTCTGGACATCTAGTGAGGAAAGATGAATAGTTACCCACTATTTCCCACTCTCTCTACCAGGAGAGGTAGTTGTTTCACAAGATGTGATAGCTGGAGTTCTATTAGTTCATTAGATGGTGGTTGTGATGGCCTATGTGTTTTTGGGAGAGATCTAACTATGCTTGTAGGGAAACTTATAGTGGGGGTAGTGCATGGTAGGAGGAGGGTGTAAGGTTAATGTACTATATGTTCATGATACCCTACTACTCTAGTTTTGTACGGGGTTGTGTTGGGGCCCAAGTGGTTTTAGGTGAGATGTAATTTGGTCGTGCCTACGGGCTTGCATGCCTATGTGTCATTGGGTGAGGTGTGTTGTGACTGTTCTTGGGGAGTTCTGTGGTATACAAAAGGAATGTGAGTGTCAGGGAATATGATTTTGGGGTCTGAGAGTGGCATACCAGTGAGAAATCAATGTGGGGTATCTTAATCGATGTGATTCTTATTATATTATATTACTTTGATTTCATTTTTTGGTGAGTGTGCATTGGTGAGATAGGGTTTGGTTAATATACCTATATAGGTGATGTTTGGTTCGGATTTTTTTCTCACAGGTAAATTAGTATGCTCCTTTCACATTTTCATGTGATAGTTTTGTTTTCCTACGGAGTACACTTGTATGCTCACCCTACATATATAAAATTGTTTTCATGTTTCTAAGAGGATTATATGGGTCATGTTAAACATTACTAGATTAGAAATTTGGATAGTTGTAATATAACTACCTTATCTTTTCTTTGGGTTATTTACTTTGGAGACTTTTTATCTATATAATTTTTAGTTACACATGAATTTTGGGATATTTTTTGGTTTTATTATATATATTTCATGGGTTTTATTATGGTTGATTCATCCTATCTCCCAATCGTGTTTTCTTATAGACGGAAATGCCTCCCATATTGTGAGATTTTTATACCCTTAGTGCTAGTTGTCAACCCATGACATACTAAAGGCAGAAATTGGGGTACATTATCTCTCTCCTCTCATAGAAAAATCTTTGGAGGAAGGGGGTCATTATAGATTGGTATCAAACATGATGATTAAGATATAGGGTGGAGTTCGGAGTCAGTGCATTGAGGAATTAATGAATTGGTATGAAAATAGTTTCAGTTGACCTTGGTTTATGAAATAGGATAGGGATGCCTGCTAATACATGGGATTTTAGGGCCCCCTATGATCTAGTGCATAGATACTAATCTTATTGAATCACCAACTGATATGGAACTTCTAGCTAGTTAGGGACCTAGGAAAGGTACATGCATCATGATGACTTGTATTCTTATTTGAATTGGATTTTTTGGGAATTTTAAAATGAATAAAGTTAATTAAAATAAATCTAAATAAAAAATTCATACTACCGAGATTAGGAATTTTTTGTTATCATTACATATATGGATCATTTTCATCATCCAAGTGTGGTTCAGGCAGTTGAGGTTCAGTAGGCTGATCGAGTTGATTGTCGTTGGTTTGATCTGTCAGAGGAAGAGGAGGCTTGAAAAAGGACATTGTGTGATTTCTAGTAGCATAATTAAGGAAAGTACAAGGGTAGTGTTTAAAATATAGAGACAGAGAGATTGATGGAAGAGCTCTAGGTTGCTTTCAATTTGATCCCGGCCCCAACAGAGTACTGGGTCTCCTTGGAAGTCAGTCAGATGAGAGTAGTTTCATGTCAGTGGTGTACATTGTACCACAGTGAGCAGAACGATTCTGATTTTTTTGTGGTTTGACTTCCAGAAGAAGTTTTGGGCAGAGTTCCTTTTTTGGACCATGAAAGTAGTAAAGAGGTGGGATATTCATTCTCTTCAGGAGGGGAGCATGTCAATGTGGGATTTGGGAACCAGGTTCAAGGAACTTCTTCATTTTCTCCAGATCTTTTTCTAGATGAGGAGTCTTGTGTGAGACATATTGAGCAGGCCCTCTGTCCTACTATCTAGTATGTAATCACTCCTTTTATGTTTCCAACATATCTAGAGGTTCTAAATAAGGTATAGGTGATTGAGAAGATGAAATCACAGGGGGTTTTTACCATGATAGGAAAACCATTAGGATTCCATGAGGAGATGAGTTTTAAATGGAAGGTATCAGGCACCAAGAACTTAAATGTTTCAACTAGTGGGGATTCAGCCTTAGTATCCTCCTTTTATCCATATGAGTCTAGTGGATTACATTAATTTATTAGGAGCTTTGTTCTAGTGTTTTTTGGTTGTGGGGTTCATGTTCATCACCAGAACTAGTGCCCATTGGTTCCCTGAGCTCAGTTCAGTGGAGGTAAACTGGCTCAATGTCAGCCTCAACAGTAGTTTTTGGTGAGATTGTTTCATTAGTGGGGGCAGTAGGTTTATGCTTCACCTAGAAGAGATGGAGTTGGTATAGGATGGTATCAGGATGATCCTTGTGTTTAGGGACCATTACCTGAGTGTGGTCATGGGGTTGGTCATCAGCAGAGAGGAGGATTAGCTTGGTGTGATCAGTTGCACACAGTGGAGGCGACAATGCTATAGGGTCCAGAGATCATCATAGGTATGATCAGTTTTTTTAGTACTCTTTTTTGTGATTTTTTTGATTCAAGAGATTCCCACTTCTTTGTTTCACCTACTCTAGCCCATTTTCTGGGACTAGACGTAAAGAGGATTTTCATACCCCCGGTGTTGAATATTCTATTTGGAGGACAGACCGTCTTGTTTGATGTGTGTTGGGGATGTAGACTAATTATGGGTCCACATCAGTTATATGGGTATATTCTTGCTACTAATGTATCCATACGATGTTATCATCAGCATATAATGGTTGTATTCTATACATTTTGTTATCGACTTCTTCTAAAGGAGAATTTTATTTTTGAATGTGGATGGCCAGCATTTGGTTTTCATTGGTGATAGGATTTATCTAGTTGGAAGTTGGTGTTTGGGGCCCCTTATTTCCTTATTGACTATGTTATGAGTGGAATAGGTGGATGCTAAGATAGTATAGGTTCCTAGAATCTTTGGATAGTTCCTATATGATTTTCTCGAGGACATTGTGGTGCTACCCCCTCAACATGATGTTATGCTCAGGAGAGACTTACATCTTGGTACTTCTCTAATTACAATGTCTTCTTATTAAGAGGAACCTTATGAGTTGTGGGAGTTGAGGATTCAAAAAGATGATCTAATCAAAAAGATTTTTATCTGGACCGGTGAATCATTATGGGGTGCTTCATTGTTGTTTGTAGAGAAGGTTGATGGTAGTCTAAGTTTGTGCATAGACTACTAAAGATTGAATTAGGTGACAGTCAAAAAAATTTACCCTCTTCCAAGGATAGATGATCTTTTTGACCTGCTGAGAGGGGTGAGTTGGTTTTCTAAGATCGATTTGTATTCTTGATATCACTAGTTGAGGGTGAAAGAGGGATATATCTTTAATACTACCTTTAAATATAGGTATGGGCACTTCGAGTTTGTATTCATGTCATTGGTTTTTAAAAATGCACCAATTATGTTCATGGTGTTTATGAACTCTGTGTTTTATGATTTCTTGAACCATTTAATTATCGTATTCATTAATGATATCTTGATATACTCAAAGTTGGAGGAGGAGCATGTCAAGCATCTCAGAACTTCCTTTCATGTTCTTCAACACAACCAAGTCTATGTAAAGTTGTACAAGTGTATATTATGGACATGATATTTGAATTTCCTCAGGAATGTGGTGTCTCAACAGGGTGTGGAATTAGACCCGTCAAAGGTTGAAGTGGTTTTTTCTTGGGAATCACCCAATAATGTGGTAGAGGTTTGTAGTTTCCTTTGTCTTGTAGGATATTATTGGAGGTTTTTACCCAATTTATCTTGATCTTTATTCCTATTGATAGCTTTGACTGGGAAGGACTAGGATTTTGTGTGGAATGATCAATGTGAGGAAGCATTTGGTTACCTGATGGGGAACTTGGTTAGTGCTTCAGTTGCTGTAGAAGGGTGTGTTATTTGAGGTGTTTTGTTATGATTCCCTTCTGGGATTAGAGTGTGCCTTGATGCATCATAATTCAATGCTATCTTATGGGTCTAAGCATTTATATCCTCACAAAGAGACTATTCTACCCATGATCTAGATCTATATTGAGTTTTTTTCACAGAAGTTGTGGAGAAATAATAAATCCATGGCCTTAAACATTACATAATCTTGAATTAAGTAAAAAATTAACATTGAGGATATTTTCAAGTTTAGAGATTAAGAGAATTATGTCATAACATATAAATAACAATTTTAAATATTACATATAGACACTTCTACTCAGTGTCTATTTTCTTCATAAAATAAAAACTCTTGAAAAAAAGAGTCTTGTCTAGTTCCTTATTTTAGACAGCATGACATTTCCATGATCCCATCCTTGACCCTATTCATCTTTAATTCTTGTGAAAACATTTCAAGAAAACTTCGGATGAGCATAAAAATATCAGTAAGGGATACACAATGTAGGAAAACTATTAGTTTTTCAAAACTACAAGTAAACCATGAATACTATATCATAAGTAGTACTTTTCACATTTATGAAGTAGTAAATACTCTTCACTAAATAAAAGCTCATTTCTTTCCCTTTTGTAACCAAAATATTACCATCAAACCCATAGAAATAACACATAACATATAAAGGTAACTTGGGACGTAAACACACCTAAATGGAATAACCATACGGTCAACTTCCACACATATCACTAAATAGAATATCCATATGTCTGACTTCCATACCCAATGCATTGGAGGTTATAATATAACCACTAGTCTTGGTTTATCACAGCACCACCCGTCATTTGTTTTATCACATAACCACCCATCAAATGTCCAAGGACCATTATAAAATCATAACACATAAAATATTACATTTAACTAATAACATTTCATTTGCAATCACAGGAAATCATTTCAAGATATTGAAAAAATATATCTTTTTCATAAACCATTTTCAATACCAAAACACACAAAAAGGGAATAAAGGATTTCTTTTCCTTTTAAAAACATTAAGGCTCATAGAGGAATCCAAATAATGATTATGACGATGAAGAGGTCATTGTCGCCAAAATGTTAAAAACATTCTTTTTGTCTTTTAGTAAAAAACTTCATAGAAAAAATATTCCCTTAGAATGAAATTAAAATTCCAAGGGTTTTATTATATACTATATAAAATAAGGACTTGTATATTATCAAAACATGCCTCAATGAAAGGAGATTTAGATGAAGTCCCTTAACTCGTGTTCGACTTGACTCGTTCCTTCTTTAATTTCCTAAATAATAAACTTAAGTTAATTTATACTTTATTAAGTACATTTTTCAAGTTTATTATTCCATTTATATCACTTATTACCTTTCTATAATAGTTAGTAAATTATTTGGGTTCATATCGGACATTTTGTCGATGTTCGGAACTTGAGTAAAAAATGAACTTGTTATAATTATAAATTGTCCATGTGGTCGAAATTCCATTATCTCTAGAATGATATTCATGATTTATATATCATATATATCATATATACCTAGTATATGTATTTAGAATAGTACATATCATTTGTATATATGAAAATTAAATGCACCGTTCATTGAGACGGTAAGCTGTACGTACGCATGAACGCTACTTTCATTTCATTTTTTTCATTTTAAAAGGAATGAAAACCAAATGATACATAGGTATATTATTATTCCAGAATAATATCGTAATTTATATTCATTATATATGTTCATTAACACCATCCTTTATACGTTCCATGTATGGTATGAATGAGTCATATCACTTTGAGGGGGTGGTAGTCCGCACTTCCTTAAATGAAATTATCGTATATATACAACATGAAAAGCATACAGGTATGTTATAAAAAATAATTACAGAATCATAGAGATAAAATAAATATCATATATATCATATATAATTATAGTGCCATCATAATGGCCACCATAAGAGGTGGTAGGAGAATATTGAGCAATCATCATTTTGTGAGGCAGTAGTTCACCGTCCACAGAAACATTATGTTCTATACCCATTACATGGAGGTGTGTGTAAGTGTAGTTTGAATACTTCTAATTAAAATAACATAGTATATTTGGGATACTTCTTTTTTTATTTAAACAAAGAATAAAAATATCATAGGGAGAGAATTAGTGAAATAAAAGAAGAGAACTTGAGGGAAGATGTTACCTTTAAATCAAGTAACTCCCTTTGGTTTGAACCAAAAGAATTTATTAAAGTGCCTTCTGTCTAAGGTAAGGCTTCTAGGGAGAAGATATGGATCTTTAGAGATTATTTTTTCAGATTTTGGACGAGCCAAGGGGCTTGAGAAGTTTTAGTAATGGGTTAGAGGTGATGTCCTTTTATAAGGGGGAGGAGGGGATCTTTAAGAAAGTTTGAAAATATTATTTTACTATAAACTGATTTTTGGTTTCAAAAGGACCAAAACTTAATTAATTTGAATATAAGGTGCATATAAGTCTAAATAAAATCATCCAATAAAAATTGGACAGGTTTTGGATAATTTTTAATCCTTATCCTTTTTATTTAATCCTTTGTAAACTTATTTAACTTTTACCATGTTCTCTTTTATATTCATACTATATGGTTAATATAGTTACCATAAAATAAAAATAGAACCACGAGTGGTTCATTAATGACATTATCAACCTTATATAAGTAATTTGTCCAAATATTATATTTTTATGATTATTATATCATTTAATAAATTATTGATTGATTTAAAAACTCATTTATGTCAATTTACATACTATTCATATCTAGACTTTTAAAAAAACCATAGAAAATTGATTCTTTAAAAAAACCCTACAATAATTAATATAAAAAAGGTCATAATCATCCATAAAATTGGTGGATGGCATAAAAAGTTCCAAAATAAATTTTTTTTACATTTATAATATCATTTATTTAAAACATTCATTAATGAGGTAATCATTACATCATCATTTTGTCATAAATAAATTTATTTATTTGATTTCTAAAAATTATAAATAAAATAACATGATGTAGGAAATATTTTTAGATTTATAATTAATATTTATAGTCAAATATATCAACTATATAACCCCACATTAAAATTGTTTTAGAAAAATATTACATGTTTATGATGTTTTTATTTTTACTTTGAATAAAAAGTTATTAATGTAATTATTTTATCCAAGTGTCTTTCAAAGGCCAAAAATTTCACCCAAAGATTTTATTAGTCGTCCATGACTCATAAAATAATGTTAGGACAAGTTTTAAGGTAATTTTATATTATTATAATATTATTTTTACCTTAAATTACCTTATTTACCTTTAATCGCGGTACATAAAAATCAAAAGTTACTATTCAGTAAAAATTATTTTCTTCACATTGAACCACATTTTACTTACTGAAGACAATCATGTTTGTTGGATTTTTTAAATTCAATTCACAGAAGAAATAAAATTTTATTTAAATGAAAATTTTGGTTTTTAACTACTAAGCAGTATTTCCACTATTCATCAAAAATTGAAGGTTTTAAGAAAAATACCAAAAATTCACCCTAAGATAAATTTGATATTCCAAATCCAAAAATGATGTCTATTTTTTTCAAATTCAAAACATATAAGTTTCATTAAAAAAATTAAAATTAACTCTTATTGTCAAAACCAGAAAACGTGTTTTTAATAAATAATAACTATCAAAAGATTGAAATTTTTTATGTTCAATTTCAAAATTAAGTTACTTACAATTAATAAAATTTGATTAAATGGTAAAAATATAATCCAATTACACTTTAAAACCAATTAAAAATATAATACAACCATATAAATAAATTAGATTAAAAGGCAGTTTTGAATTAAAATGCAGTATTTTTCATTATTCATTAAAAATGAACTTTATCAGAAAAATTCCAAAATTTTACCAAAAGTAAATTTTTATTTACCTCTTCTAAAGAATAAGTTTATTTTGTCAAATAGAACATATAAAAGTGAAAAAATCTAAATTTAAAAAGGGTTTTCCATCAAATAGCGGTAAATTGACCTTCTAAAGAATATTACAGTATTTATGCTTAAAATTGGATTCATTCACATTTTAAGCCGCTAACTTTTATTGGATAAAGGTAAAGACATTTAAAAAACTTGTATAATCATATTGTAGTTAGTTCTGTTCATTCCCACCAGTACAATGGCTATTCATTAACTACCATTTAAAATAATAATATTATATTATTATTTTTTAGTATAACCCAATATTGTGTGAAACGTAAGATTTCAAAGAAACACGTTGTTGCGTATCGGGTACACCATCGGACATAGCATCCCCTTTAAAGTAAAATTAAAATTTAATTCATAAATATTAATAAATATGAAAATGTATTAATCTTTATTTACTTGGTATGTTACATCCCCCCTTTTGGAAATTGTGTTCTTGCAATTTTATTCACTTATCAAATAAATGGGGGTTTTTATCCCTCATAGCATTTTCAGATTCCCACATGGCCTCTTCAACCATATGGTTTTTCCAAAAAACCTTTACCTGAAGTATTACCTTATTCTAAAACACTTTCTCTCTTCAATCAAGAATCTGGACTGGTTGTTCCTCATAAGAAATATTTTCTCCCAACTGAACTACCTCTCGACTCAAAACATGAGATGGATCTGGCATATAGTTTCTCAAAATTGAATCATAAAAAAAATTGTGTACCTGGGATAAACTTGGAGGTAAAAATACTCTATAGGCAACTGATCCAACTTTCTCTAGGATTTCATAGGGTTTAATAAATCTCGGACTCAACTTTCCCTTCTTTCCAAAATGCATCACACTTTTCCATGGAGAAACTTTTAGAAAGACATGATCATATACCTCAAAAGAAAGATCCTTCCTCTGATCATCCCCATAACTTTCCTACCTACTCTGAGCTATTCTCATGTTCTTATAAATCAACTAAACTTTCTCTACCATCTCTTCTAGCAATTCTGGTCCCATAAGATTCCTTTCACCTAATTCATCCCAAAAAGATTGATTTCGACACCACTTTCCATATAATGCCTCAAACAGGTCCATCTGTACACTATAATGAAAACTGTTATTATAAGAAAATTCAACCAAAGAAAGATGTTGGTCCCAACTTCCCTGGTAATCAATTGAAGAAGAACATAGCATATCTTCCAAAGTCTGAATTGTTCGTTCTGACTTCCCATCTGATTGTGGATGAAAATCTGTACTAAAATTTAATTCAGTACCCAAAGACTTCTGAAGGACTTTCAAAATTTTATAAGTAAACCTGGGATCATGATTAGATACAATGGAGATGGGAACTCCATGTAACCTGACTATCTTTTTAACATACAATAGATAAATTTCATCTACATACAATGTATCTCAAATAGTAAGGAAATGAGTATATTTATTCAATCGATCAACAATAACTCGGATTGCATTATTAACTCGAGATGTCTTTGGTAATCCCACAATGAATTCTATGGACATATATTCCCATTTCCACTCTGGCACCGGTAAAGGCTGAAGCATTACTTTCGGTAACTAACACTATACTTTAACCAACTGACAATTCAAACACTTCACAATAAAGTCAGTAATGTCTCTTTTCATTCCATCCCACCAGTAATACTCCTGAAGACCTTTTTACATCTTAACACTTCAATGAAGAATTGAAAATAGAGAACTATGAGCTTCACATAATAACTCTTTCTTCAACTATGATTCATAGGGCACACATAGTCTCTTCCCAAACCTCAAAATACAATCATTATCAATGTTAAAATCAGGAAACTTACCCTTACGAACCAACTATACCTTTTCTTCAACTCAATGTCTTCTTTCTGCAATTGCTTTATTCTGTCTACTAGGGATGATTTTACTAACACCTGAAACAAAATAGAGGAATTTCCTACACCAACAACTTCTATGAAAAAGTTCATCAAATCATAAATCAAAGGATCTTGTTACAAATGTAACATTGTTAATGTACCATTACTCTTTCTACTCAAATCATCAAACACTTTATTTGTCTTTCCTGGATGGTAATGAATCGTGCAATCATAATCCTTGATTAATTTCATCCATCTCCTCTGTCTCATGTTCAATTATTTCTGAGTGAATATATACTTCTAAATTTTGTGGTTAGTATATATTTTACATTTTAATCCATATAGATGATGCCTCCAAATTTTTAAATCAAAAACAACAGCAGCTAATTCCAAATCATGTGTAGGGTAATTTAACTCATAAGGTTTCAATTGATGTGAAGCATAAGAAATTACATGATCATTTTTCATTAGGACACAACCAAGTCCTTTCAACGAAGCATCACTATAGATAACAAATTCACCATCTCTGGAAAGTAAATCCAAAACTAGAGCATTCACCAATCATGTTTTCAATTTCTGAAAACAATCATCACGTTCTTTTGTCCAAATAAACTTAACACCTTTTCGAGTTAACTTAGTCATTAGACTAGATAACCATGGAAATATTTTCTATAAACCTCTGGTAATAACCTTATAAACCAAGAAAACTACGGATCTCAGTTATATTTTTGGTTCTTCTCCATTCTTCAACAACTTTTGTTTTAGTAGGATCAACTGTTATGCCATTTTTTTTAAAAATGTGACCAAGGAATGAAATTTGTTGTAACCAAAACTCACACTTGTGGAATTTCCCATATAGTTTCTTTTATTTTAAGGTTTACAAGACAACCCTTAAATGACATTAATGTTCCTCCTTACTTTTGGAATAAACCAAAATATCATCAATAAAAACAACCACTATTTATCACATGATTCAACTGAGCCATTACTGCAACAAACTGCTCAATTCTGATTCTGACCATCTCAGGATGCTTATTTTGGAAGGTTATTCATCTCTCTATGCCTTCCCAACCTAGCTACCCTGTTTCCTCTGCGGAAAACCTTCCATAACACAGAAATATATTTGGTGAAGCAACATGGTAATATTTAAATTTGTATATCATTTCAATCTTAACATAAATTAATTTATGGATATTAATTTAACAATACACTAGTTCCAAAAGTTGTCTAAACTGGCCTTTGATACCAACTAGAAATACCTATCCTTAAACATTACATAATCTTGAATTAAGTTAACAATTCCCATTAAGGATATTTTCAGGTTAAAAGCTTTATAAAATTAGGTTATAACATATACATAACAATTTAAAATATTAAATGTAGACACTTCTACTCAGTATCAATTTTTTTCATAAAATAAAAACTCTTGAAAAAAAGATTCATATCTAGTTCCTTATTTTAGACAGCATGAATTTTTTTTGATCCCATCCTTGACCCTATTCATCATTAATTCCTATGAAAAAAAAATTCAAAAAAAATATGGGATGAGCATAAAAAGATCATTAAGGGATACACAAAGTAAGAAAACTGTTAATTTTTCAAAAGTACAATTAAAACATTAATACTTTATCATAAGTATTACTTTTCACCTTAATGAAGTATTAAATTCTATTCACTAAATAAAAGATCATTTCTTACCATTTTCTAACCAAAATATTACCATGAAACCCATATAAAGAACACATAACATATAAAGGAAACTTAGGACATAAACATACTTAAATGGAATAGTCATACGGTCGACTTATACATATATCACATAATGGAATAGCCATATGTCTGAATTCTATACCCAATGAATTGGAAGTTATAACGTAACCACCCATCCTAGTTTATCACGGCACCATGTCTCATTTGTTTTATCACGTAACCACCTGTCAAATGTCCAAGTGCCATTATAAAATCATAACATATAAAATATTTCATTTCACTCATAACATTTCATTTACAATAACAAGAAATAATTTCAAGATATTGAAAAAATAAATCTATTTCAAAAACCATTTTCAAAACCAAAACACCCAAAAAGGGAATAAGGGATTTCTTTTCCTTTTAAAAACATTAAGGCTTATAGAGGAAGTCAAATAACAATTATGTCGGTGAAGAGGTCATTGTCGCTGCAAACGTTAAAAACATTACTTTTGTCATTTGGTAAAAAGCTTTTTAGAAAAAATATTTCCTTTCAATGAAGTTAAAATTAAAAGGGTTTTATTAAATACCGTATAAAAGAAAGAGGTGAATAATATCAAAACATGCCTCAATATAAGGAGATTGAGACGAAGTCCCTTACCTCTTGTCCGACTTGACCCGTTCATTCTTTAATTTAATGAATAATAATCTTAGGTTACTTTCTACTTGCTTAAAAACATTTTCAAGTTTATTATTCCTTTTATATCACTTATAACCTTGATATAACAATTAGTTGATTATTTGAGTTCATATCAGACATTTTGTCGATGTTCGAAACTTGAGTCAAAAATGAACTTGATATAATTATAAATTGTCCATATAGTCGAAATTCCATTATATCCAGAATGATATTCATGATTTATTTATCATATATATCATATATATCCAGTATATTTTTTTATAATTGTCTATATTATTTGGATATATGCAAATGAAAAGCACCGTTCATGGAGACGGTAACTCATACGTACGCATGAACGCTACTTCCATTTCATTTATTTTTATTTTAAAAGGAATGAAAACCAAATGATACATAGGTATATTATTATTACAGTATAATATTATATTTTATATATGTTACATATGCTCATTAACACCATCCTTTATATGTTCCATGTATGGTATGAATAATTCATATCACTTTGAGGGGGCGGTAGTCCGCACTTCCTCAAATGAAATTATCGCATATATACAACATAAAAAATCATAAAGGTATGTTATAAAATCTAATTACATAAACATAGATATAAAATAAATATCATATATATCATATATAAATACAGTGATATCATAATGAACACCATAAGAGGTTGTAGGAGAAGATTGAACAAACATCATTTCGTGAGGTGGTAGCTCGTTGTCCAATGAAACATTTTGTTCTATACCCATTAGATGAGGTGTGTGGAAGTGTAGATAGAATCATTCTCATAACAAAAACATAGTATATTTAGGATACTGGTGTTGTTATGTAAAAAAATAATAAAAATAGCATAGTGAATGAAGAAGTAAAATAAAATAAGAGAACTTGAGGGAAGATGTTACCTTTAAATCGGGTAATTCCCATTGGTTTGAACCAAAAGGATTTATTTAAGTTCCTTATTCCTAATTTAATGATTCTAGGGGGAAGATAGGGATATTGGGAGATTATTTAGGTAGGCTTTGGATGATCCAAGGGGCTTGAGAGGTGTGAGTAATGGGTTAGAGGTGATGGCCTTGTATAAGGGGGAGGAGGTGCTCTTTAAGAAAGTTTGAAAATATTATTTTATTATAAAATGATTTTCAGTTTCAAAACGTCAAAAACTTATTTAATTAGAATATAAGTTTCATATAAGTAGAAATAAAATCATCCAATAATAATTGGATAGGTTTTGGATAATTTTTAATCCTTATATTTTTTTAACCCATTGTTATCTTATTTAACTTTTACTGTGTTCTCTTATATATTCATACTATATGGTTAATATGGTTACCATAAAATGACAATAGAACCACAAGTGGTTCATTAATGACATTATAAACCTTATATAAGTAATTTGGCAGAATCTTATATTTTTAGGATTATTATATCATTCAATAAAATATTTATTGATTTAAAAACTCATTTATGTCAATTTAAATACTATTCATATCAAGACTTTTAAAAACTCTATAACTTGATTATTTCAAAAAACCTACAATAATTCAAAGATAAAAAGTCATACTCATCACTAAAATTATTTTATGGCATAAAAAAGTTCAAAATAAATTTATTTTAACGTTTATAATCTAATTTATTTCAAACATTCATTAATGAGGTAATCATTACATCATCATTGTGTCATAAATAAATTTATTTATTTGATGTCTAAAAATAATAAGTAAAATACCATGATTTAGGAAATATTTTTATATTTCTAATGAATATTTATAATCAAATATATAAATTATATAACCCCACATTAAATTTTTTTTAGCAAAACAATACATGTTTATGATATTTTTATTTTTACTTTAAATAAAAATTTATTAATGTAATTATTTTACCCAAGTGGCTTTGAAAGGCCAAAAGTTTCACCCAAAGATTTTATTTGTCGGCCATGAATAATAAAATAAGGTTAGGACAAGTGTTAAGGTAATTTTATATTATTATGATATTATTTTTACCTTGAATAACCCTATTTAACTTTAACCGCAGTAAATAAAAATCAGAAGTTACTATTCACCAAAAATTATTTTCATCCCATTGAACCACATTTTACTTACTATTGATAACCATGTATTTCAGATTTTTGAAATTCAATTTAAAGAAATGGTAAAATTTTATTTAAATGAAAAAGTCGGTTTTTAACTATTAAGCAGTATTTTTCACTATTCATCAAAAATTGAAAGTTTTCAGAAAAATACAAAAAAAAATCACCCTAATATAAATTTGATATTACAAATCCAAAAATGATGTCTATTTTTTCCAAATTCAAAACATAAAAGTTTCACTAATTAATTTAAAATTAATTCTCGTTGTCAAAACCAGAAAGCGTATTTTTAAGAAATAATAACTATCAAAAGATTGACATTTGTTTATGTCAAAGTGAAATTACTTCCAATGACCTGAATTGGATTAAATGGTAAAAATATAATCTAATTAAAATTTAAAAACAACTAAAAAGATAATCTAATTGTATAAATAAATTATATTAAAAGGCAGTTTTGAATTAAAATACAGTATTTTTCACTATTCATTAAAAAAATGAACTTTATCAGAAAAATACCAAACTTTTACACAAAGTAAATTTTGATGTCCTGCTTCTAAATAAGAAGTTAATTTTTTCAAATAGAACATATAAAAGTGACAAAAACTATATTTAAAAATGGTTTACCATCAAAAGGTGGTAAATCGGCCTTTTAAAGAATATTAGAGTATTTATGCTTAAAATTGGATTCATTTACATTTTAAGCCTCCAAATTTTATTAGATAAAGGTAAAGAAATTTAACAAACATGTATTATCATATTGTAGTTAGTTTTGTTCATTCCCTCCAATACAACAACTATGTGTTAACTACCATTTAAAATAATAATATTATATTATTATTTTTCAGTATAACTCAACATTGTGTGCAACGTTAGATTTCAAAGAAACTTGTTGTTGCATATTGGCTACACCATCGAACATAGAATACCCTTTAAATTAAAAAATTAATATTTTATTCACAAATATTATAAAATATGAACTTTTCTTACTCTTTATTTACCTAGGATGTTACAAAAATTACCTCATTGGGGAGCGCTTTATGGTCTTCGTGGAACATAAGAGTTTGAGTTATGTCTTTTCCCAATGTGATATGAATCAATGATACCAAAGGCGGATGGAGTTTCTTTAGGACTATGATTTTTATATCACCTACACCTTAAAAAGTGGAATGTTTTGGCCAATGCTTTGAGTACAAAGTTGCGGAAGGGTGTTGTTATGAAGTGTGGGGATTCTTGGGGAGTAATGGAGGAGTTGTAAGCCTTTAACATAGATTCAAGGGTATATGGTGGTAGAGGTTGTTTTTTAAGATAACAGTGTATTCTTCTGTGATACCACAGGTGGAGGAGTCTTAGTGGGGAGACTTGGAGGTAGAGTTGACATGCGATCGTGTTGGCCATAATGATGTTTTATAAGGATGGTGATATGATGGTTGGAACCAGGTGTTGTTTTGTGGGAGGTTGTTTGTTATGGTAGTGATGATGATAGAGTCCTTCATTAGTTTCATAGATCACCTTTGGTGGTACACCTAGGAGTTTCCAAAATTTACCATGGCTTAAGGATCCATTTTTGGTGGCTTAGGATGAAATGGGCAGTGACGGAGTTTGTGGATCGGTATCTGGTTTTCCAGTAATTAAAGCCCTAGAACGAAGTTTTAGGAGGTTTTTTGTGGATATTTTATGTTATTGAGTGGAAATGGGATGAAATATTAATAGATTTAATCATATGGTTACCCAGAACTCAGGGAAGCTATGATTTTATCTGGGTGATCATGGATCAATTGATGAAATCAGCCCACTTCTTAGTGATCTAGGAGTCAATCATTGTGGATGATTTTCCTAATAGTTATGTGGATGAGGTTGTATAGTTTCATGGATATCTAAGGTCCATTTTATTAAAAAGAGATTCATGTTTTACCTTAAAAGTCTATAGGGGATTGTAGTGTGACTTTTGCACTCAATCACGCCTCATCACTACTTTCCACCCCTAGACAGATGGGAAGATGGAATGGACTACCAGACAATGGAGGATAGGTTATGGGCGTATGTCTTGAAATTTTGTGGATCTTGGGTACAAAACCTTTCTTTGGTAGAGTTTTCTTACAATAATATCTATCAATTATCCATTATCATGGCCCAGTTTGAGGCTTTTTACAAGAGACCATGTCATTCCTTGTTATGCTAGATGGAGGTTGGGGAGATAGCTGTTCTAGGTCCCGGTGTGGTGCAGAGCACATCAGAGAAATTTCTACTAGTTCATGAGAGGATGAAATTAGTGAAGGAATGGTAGAAGTATTATAAAGATCAAAGGATGAGGCCCTTAGATTTCTAGATTGGGGACCATGTGTTTTTTAAGGTTCCCCTTGGTGTGGGTAGTGGAGGTTTGGTAGAGGGATTAAACTTTCTCCTATGTTTTTTGGTCTCTTTGAGGTGTTGGGGAGATTTGGTGAGGTGGAATATCAGTTGGAATTTCTATTGAGGTTGGAAATCATCCACAATGTCTTCCATTCCTCTCGTATTCATTGGTATATTCACTATGACTCTCATTTCATTGATTACGGAGAGTTGTATATCAATAATGACACGACATTTGTGGAGTAGCCGGTAGAGATCCAAGATCGCCAAGAGAAGGCACTACATGGGTGTACCATTTCTTTGGTTCTTGTGTTATGGATGCATGGGGTCCTATAGGAGAGTACTTGAGTGTAAGAGACACATATGTTTTCCTAGTACCCAACATTATTTTTGAGTTTTTTCATTCTATGTTTTTCTTTGTGATGTGATGTTTGGATCCTTCTATTTATGAGATGAGCTATTTTATTTGGTTTATGTTTTTTGTGGTGGGATTTTTGATAAATTCCTAACATGTGAAAATTGTATGACCTAATTCATAATCAAGACTCATTAACTGTGATGTGATTAAACCCATTTAGGTGAGTTAGTGCTGCATAGAATGGATATTATCTTAACATGGAAGAAGAAATTCCTTGATTCATGTTTCCGGGGTGGTGCAGTTTGTTGGTTTTTCAATAGTTTTGTGGAAGTGTGGTTTTGTGATAGGATACAGTTTGTAGTTGTATTTTCATGGTGATGAGGTTGTGAGAGGTGTTTATGGTTTGGTTTTTCATGTTTGGAGGGTGGTAGCATTTGAGGTATGGAGAGATCCTTGAGAGGTATCTCACAGGGTGGTTGTTTGGACCCCATTCCTTCTAGGATTTTTTTTTGATTCTTGAGGGTTTGAATCATTTTATAGGTATCTAATGTAATATTTTTTGCTCTATTGGTCTGTTACTTTTCCAATTTTGAGTGTTGGAGGTGTTCAATGTAGGTCCCAAGAGATTTCGGTGGAAAGTAGAGGTGTATCATAACTACTATAGGAAATACCTGTCATGTAAATCTTATAAGATGTGAAAGTTGGTTTAGTGGATTGTCTAGGTCCAATTAATGAAATTTAGATTATTGGGGTTAAATAATGAAAATAAAACGTGTTTTTTGGTGAAACTGAACCATGAGGATTACAAAACATGAAAGGGGTTACACAGCATGTAAATCCCCGATGTAGTGAAGTTTTAAAATTTCTTTTTTCATATGAATTTTCATGCATTTGGCCATGTATTCTTCATCATATATTATTGGTATAACCCTTGGCACCCCAAGGAGTTCTTAAAGCTCTCTTTCTCCCTCTTTGATATGTTGGTCATGGTGGTTGTTCATTGAAAATCCATGGTAGTACCTTCCTTTTTCCTAGTTGGTTTCCTTCTGTTCTTCTTTGAAGTTTCACTGTAGTGGTGAGGTATGGTTGAGGTTGTGTATTTGGGAAGTGTTTTGATAGATCTTTGGGTGCGGTGTTGGTTGATCCATGATCTAGTGGTGTGGTTGTGGTTTTTGGGTGTTCTTCTTCACCCTACGGTGCATAGAAAGTTGTAATCAATCCTTGAGGTAGGAAATCCCTTATTTCCCTTTATTGTGTATCATGCAGGATATTACTTTTTTTAATCTATGGATTATGGTTGTTCCAGTTTAATAAAATGTAAATAATTGGTTAAAATTAATTGAAAGGTGTAAATGGGGTTTGTTCTGTATGCATTTACAACTTTGATTGTATTTTTGATATTGTGGATTGTATGGGCTTGATGCCCCACTAAAAATTGTGGTTATTGGGGGATTTTCTTGTGCTGGATATATGTGATATGAATTCGGATTTTGTTGTGATTGTTTTGATATCACCCTAAAATGGAAATTGATTAACCAATTATATTTTTCTAATGAAATGTTTTCCCCTAGAGTATGTATTGTGTGATAATGCTCTGAAAATAAAGTGAAATGTGATAAAATCCCCCTTTTAAATCTATAACATGATCTTTTTGTGTTGTGATGTGTGGTTTTGCTTATGGGATGACGATGTGTGCTTGGGACATGTGGGGAAGATGGTTTAGTCAATGGAATGAAAATGGTTAATGGATAACTAAATGATGGGTTATTTTGTTAAATGTTGTTTATGATAAATAATGAAATAAATGGGGTGATTAAATGAAATTGGTTGGAAATGTGGAATGGGGTTTGTGGCATGATGTGTGGTGTTATGCATTTAGAGGTGGAAGAAATATTTATGGTTCTATGAGTTGGTTGGTTTGAATTTAAACCCATAGTTTTGGATTTATTGTTTGATATATATATATATATATATATATAATTTTATATTCTTGTGATTTCTATACGCACCCCACCCACATTGAGCACTACGTGTCCACACTTACATAGTCACACAGGGGTGTTTTCCCTAACATCCAGTAAGGAGGATGGAAGACTGGGTTCCCATATTTCCCGCTCTCTCTTCCAGGAGAGGTAGGTATTTCATAGTTTGTGATGGACGGAGGTCTGTTAGTGAATTAGATGGTGGTTGTGATGTCCTAAGTGTTTTTGGTGAGATATAACCATGCTTGTGGGGTAGATTCTAGTGGGTGTCGTGTATGGTAGGAGGAGGGAACGGGGTTGATGTCCTACATGTTCAAGATACCCTACCACTCTGGTTTTGGTAGTGGTTATGCTATGGACCAAGTTATTTTGAGCGAGATATGATGTGGTCATTTTTTTTTGTGTAGTGGTCATAGGTGTCTTTGATTTTGGTGTGTTTTTACCGTGCTTGTTGGGTGGTGTGGTATACTTAAGGGATGAGAGCACCAGGACATACACCGTTGGGATGTGATGGCGGAATACTAGTGGAAAAGCGGTGTGGGGGACCTTTATCGGTGTGATTCCTATTATATTATATTACTTGGCTTACATTATTTGGTGAGTATGCCTTAGTGAGACTAGGTTTTGTTAGTATACCTGCACAAGTGTTGTTTTATTTTGTTGTTTTCTCACAGGTGCATTAGTATGCTTCTTTCACATGTGCACGAGAGACTTTTATTTTCTTACTATGTATACTTTTATCCTCACCCTTTTTATATAAAACTGTTTTTAGGTTTTCAGGAGGATTATGTGGACCGTGTTGGACATTAATAGATTGAACCATTGGATAACTATTATGTCACCGCCTTAGCTTTTCTTTTTGGTTATTTACTTTAAAGAATTTTTATCTATATTAGTTTTATTTACACATGCATTGTGTGATGGTTTTTGGTTTCCTTATATATATTTCATGGATTTTATTGTGGTTGATTCATCCTATCTCCTAATATTTTTTTTAATAGAGGGAAATTCCTCCCATATTGTGATATTTTTATACCCTCGATGTTAGTCACCAACCTGGGGCCTACTGGAGGAGGGACTTTGGGGGTCATTATATCTCTCCCCTCATTACAGAATATTTGTAGGGAGGGGGTTGTGACATTTATGTCCTAAAAATGGCTTCTCCAAACTTTTATTTTGGATTCCTTGAATTTGAAATTACCTTAATTAGGGTATCACAATTTTTCCCAAATTTCTTTGGCTTTATGGAGACCCATTACCATTGTATAAACCTTTTTGGAAGATATATCAATATGTAATTTTGAGAATTTACATTTAAATACATGTTTCTATTATCAACTTGTGTTATATAAGCATCATAAATAGTGGGTAGAAAACTCATTGTTGTAGTATCTATCACTTCTAATCTAAGTGATAGGTGGTAGGGTAACATCCTATTTCTCAAACTATGATAATTCTTCCTATAAAAAATGAGATAACAATAGTTGATGAAATAATTAAGATTCTTAATCTACCAGAATTCATCTTATATTATTATAGGAAACCTACCTCTAATATAACTTGAAGTAACTTAAGATATAAGGACTAATTATAGGGCGTGTGAATCAGTGGTCTTATTTTATGAAGTCTTATCCTTTTAATCTCAACCTATTTAACTGTTTATATTTTTCAATCCAATCAATAATATTTCTCCCATTCTCACCTCAAGGGTAGTAATAAACTATAAGAAATTATCACATAGTATTTACAGGGTTCAGTATAAAATCCTACTATTTACTAAAATTGGTTATTCCATCCATTTAAAGGTTCTTCACTATTAAACAAGTGACTACAACCAAATAATATCTAATCCTAATCAACATAGAGTCCCACTATGTTCCTCCACTTCAAGTACCAAATGAAAGATAAATTCCACTTCCATCACCAACTGTAAGAAACATATATCTTCGTTAAAGAAGATCCAGTACATAAAGATCTTCTTCCTCTCCTTGGTTTCTTTATAACCACTTATATTTAGACTCTTTCTCAAAAAATAGATGGATAAATAGGTCTACCCATGTACCTCTTCAAGATATTTAATAGTGTCTTATAGATCTACTAATCTTGAAACTCCTTTCAGGTGTGGTGTTATCTAGATTCTCCTCAAATTTCTTGATGATGGATGTATTGATATCTATCAAAATCCTCTTTCATAATAGATGAAATATCTCTCACTTATCAAAAAATATTTTTTTTGGAAATCCAACAATATATATTAATAAGATAATTATAACTACAATATTGGTTTCTCTTTCACATGATCTTCTCCAAATATTTTCCTCCACAATTCATTCTTCATAAATGCACATAAAAAATAAATTATTCTTCTTTTCAATTCAATTAGAATGAAAATTAAATTATCTCCTATTTTATTATATATATTAGTTATATAGTATCCTAGAATTATTCTTTTATAACTCATTATTTAAACACCCCAATGGATAAGGTATTCTTCTAGATTTACCACATATTCAACCTCATCTAAATATCTATATCATCAAGTTTTAAATACCTACATGACTTGATATTATCCATTTTAATACCTAAAATTTTTAATTCTCAAAGGATTTGTTCCAAACTATTGATTCACATGAAATATCCATTTTCATATTTCTATGAACTCAAAAATACCTAAAATATCTATTTGTCCACAACCCATATGATTTGAATGTATTCATGAAATTAGCTACATAGCATGATAATCTACATGAAACTACTCTCAAAATTCCTATATGGAAATCATCTACATGAAGCATGCTCATCAATATTTAACCATGTGAATCATCTTCACCACTGAAATAGATACATGATTTGTCTACGTAGTAGAAACGGCTATGTGGTTATTTAATTCATACATGTTAGATGAATATTGTATACAACATGTTCTTTAGAATCATCTTAATCTCTGGATGAACTCATGGTTGACAGAAGTAATCACAATCGATCCAAAAGATTTTTGGTCAATATTTATCCTTTGTGAGGTCACATCAAGTTAACTTTATGTGAGAAGTACATACCCTTACATAGATGGGGGATACCCTTTTGCGAGTGGATACCCTTACATAAGTAACTTTACATAGTGCATATTACTTTTCTTATACCATTATGTAGGCCACACCTTTATGTTGGGTTACCATAACATGGCCATATGATTTTCTCAATACCTTTACATAACCTCAATGTACATGAAAATGTACTTTTATACTGCATCAATGTTTCATGGATATCCTAACGCATGTTCCTATTTATCTTTATGTAGCCTTGAACTACCCATACATAATGCAGTATAAACCATTACTCAGGTAATGACCTTTATATAGTTGTTGGAATTTTCCTTTACCATAACGTATATAATGAAAATGGCATTTTAGTTTTACATGGGTAACCATTTTAATGAAAAATCAATCTAGGGGCTTTTCAAAATCAAGTAGGCATATGGTTAGCCTTTTGAAACCAATTCGAACATTATTTATCCAATCTCCTCATTAAATAATATTTATATTGAAAATAAAACCCCTCATTCAATAATATTTATATTTCATGGTTGTCTTTAATTCATCTTCTTCTTAAACATGTTCTAAACATTGTTCAAACTCCCAAAATAATTAGTGAAAACTCCCAACACAATTAGCACATGTATTTGGTATGAATAATGGTTCAACAATTGTCACATTTTAAGGATAACTGTTCAATCCTAAAATCTATATCCATTAAATGAATCCATATTAATTCTCCAAACATCATCATTAACTCACCAAAACATATTGACTCATTGAAAACAAATTAAACACTTGGTCTCAATATATAGATCGAATTTCAATTCATTTCATTTAATATCTACCTATTATATTTTATACATAAGAAATATCAAATATAAATACATATCATTGCATATGAGATCTATTCCTAGAACATAAGATTGTGAAATTACTTTCATAATCTACACTTTATACCCATGTAATTTATCGTAGATAGATTATATTCCATGTGACGTAGACAATAATTTAGCCTATAATTGTTCCATTTTATATTTTAAATACATATTAAACATATATAATATTATTATCTTATAAAACCATATAGGTTCATATCTATAGATATTCTTCCTTAGAACTAGGTTACTATTTTAATCCATTTGTAGAGAAACTTATTTCTTTAGTATCAGAAAATGAGTAATCTTGATTATCTATTTTCATATTTTGTAAACATATATGTTTTAAAAATAGTAGTTTGTTCATTAAACCTTTTTAGAAACATGTAAATAACTCATTCCAAACAAATATTATATGATCATTATGCGATCAATTATCTATAATGGATATGTGCAATTTTCATATCTTATTTTCATTTATTCGTGTCACCAATCACCAATACTTTGGTTAAGTCATGTAATCATTTTTTATAGGGTATCCATTAAGGAAATTATTCTTGAAATCCAACCCCTCAATAAATTTCTCACAGAATACTTCTATGATAAGAGGTATTTAAATGGATTTTAGAGTGATGATTGGAGTAAATGTTTTGTCACAAACTATGTCTTAGACATAATTTGAAACTTTTAATAACCAATCATGATTTATGAATTCCATCTTATTCAATCCATGTATGATATCTCTTGAATACTCACCAGAAGTATCAACACTAAAAACATTCAATATACAGAGCCCCTAAATTTTATTGCATGGTTTCTATTTTTAAATTTCAATATACTTGTCAATTATATCAGTTTTCCATTTACGTATTCTTTTCTAGAATCATTACTCTTAAAGAATTATATATATATATATATATATATATATATCACCTCATGGGGAATATAAAACCACATATTTTGTTATAGTTTCTTATATAGTATATTTCCTTGAAAAAACTACTGCCACAAATTTATTGAAGGGTAAATTCTTATGCCAACTCATGTGTATCTAGAGCCTAAACATAATTAAAGTCTATCATGTTCCCACTATCTCTAAATGAGATTTTATTAAATCTAAATATAGTCAATTTGGACTAATAAGGGTTATTAATATCCTAATATTCTATTGGATAATCAATATGGATTCACCTATTATTTAATTTATGTTCATTTGTATCTAAATAAAGCTTTTAAAGAATGGATATCATCAAACATTTGAGATTGTGACCTAATGTAATCTCATTATATAATGATATACATTGGTAAATTTTGTTAGAATATGGTTATTTAATGCACTAATATTTTAAAAAAATTACTTGGAAGAAATCTTGGAAGGTTAACAATACATATAAGACATATCATTAATGTGACTTTTTTTACCATCACTATATAGATGTGTATATGGGAAATGTGTTATTAGAAATCCCTTCACTCCATATATAAGATCATCAATGAATATTTGGTAAGGACATCCTCCTATAACCTACCCAAAGAATCTAATATCTTCCACCAAGTATAATTATTAATTTACCAGGCCTTCCAAAAATTTCTTAAAGGAACCTCGTGAACTTACCGCTTTCTTCACTTTATAAAATTTTATGTGGACTTGTTGACCTAACTTTGAAAGAATTTTTCACATACCTTTTTTACTAAAGTTCTGTTTTGATAAGTCATGATATGTAATTTTGTTATCATACCTAGTTTTTAGCTTGTTAGAGACTAAACACCTTTCTATGTATGAACTTGTAAACTACTATTAGTTTATCTTGACAAAGAATTATCTTTCCAAAAAAAGGATTGAGTATTATATTTATATTAATCATTGGTTACCAATGATATAAATATATAATTCATGAATTATATAAATATTAGTTAAGAATAAAATAACATAACATAATTCATTCCAGAATAAATAATCTCTCCTTCTATTTAAATGGAAATTGAGATTAAAGTTCAGGTAACAATCAATTCAAAATAATAGTTTAACTTGAGTACATCATCCAATCATGAATTCAAGAACTTGTCTATAATGATTTAGGAATCACCCTATTTAATATCTTTAGATAACACACCTTACTTATAGTAATATTTATTTACTTACTTGGTTCCTTTTTATTGAATAGATATACGTGAGAGCATATTATATTTAATAACCAAGAGGTAATATATAATATTTTTATTGATGAATATACCTAAAGTAGAATACGTTACTTCAATTTATTGTTTTTTTCTTCCAATGAACTTTATTTCCACATGAGAATAAAATACATCTTTTGATTTTCTTTCCCCATGATCATCCTACTCTTCGAAGATAATTTTGAAGAATCTTTGGACTTAGTATCTATCCTGGGGATTTTTTTCCCTTCCTCTGATTCACCATAATAATGAAAGGATTTCTAAAAAAATAATTTCATTTTCCTCTTCATGAAGTATAGTGAGGAAATCATGTATATTTTTAATAATTCTGTTCATATTAAAGTTTTCAAAAAATATGGATAATTTCTGAGGGAATGATTCATGTATGATATCTAGGTGAAATTATTCGAATAGTTTAATCATAAAAATCTAATGTTTATTAATGTACCTAATCATCCTGATTATTTGATGAAAAACATGCGCACCCTTTCAAATATTTATTTATAAATCACATACCACTCATATATATCCTTCTCCTGATAAAGATCACAAGTATGGTAGAATATAGTGTATGTGAACATGGTTTTATGTGACTTATGAAGTTCACTATTAGAGGAATATTACATCAAACACTACACATATAGTTCATCATCCAAGTGTGTCTCATAAATAAATATCTCCTCATCACTCCCCTCTAAAGTATATGGATCAAAAATAGAATATTCCAATACATAGAAAAAAATTCCCATAGTAATGTAGTGTATAAAAATTTATACCTATTATGAAAAAAAATACCTATAAGGATGTTCCCCAAGTTAAGGAATGATCACATTGTTATTATGGTCGATGAAATTTATATTTTTTCTATAATAGTTAAGATGATTATTAGTAATTTATTTGATTAATAAAATATTTGAGACAAAATAATTTTAATTACTCGTGTTATTTTGTCAATTTTCAATAGCCTTCATCATTGTAATGAAAATTTAATTTTTCATGGACATTATATTATCTAGGATCAATATTTACTTTCACATAACCTAAGAATGCTCCTATTAAATTACACATACGTGTTTAGGGAGGTATCCTTTCCAATTTCATGCTTCCAGCTCCTAGATCCATTGAGTGGAATCCCCAATCTTGAAATCCTGACTTCGATTTCTTCAACACTTACCTCAAAGATACATCCACTCTTGTTAGGGATACCTCTCTTGATTACAAATTGGTTAATTCAACCCAAAAATTCTATATTAACTTCTATATAAAATTAATTGTCCTAGAGAGGGCCAGACTAACCCATAGTTCTACAGTTCCGCTAATAATCATTTAATAGATGGCTTATTTTAACTTAATATTTCATTGAGGGTTTTTTTATTAATCATAAATTCACTTGTCCTATACTTTTAATTTTCTTTTTAATATTAATTATATTTTAATTAAGTGATCATCCATGCGTCTGTAAAATATTTACCCATAATCATTTTTTTTATTCTATTTAAGCATGCTTGTCATTTATTTCTTTTATTTATGTTATCATGATAGAACATTCATAAGATAGAATAAAAAAATAACCACGCATGAAATAGAATAAATATGTGGCATGATAATGATATTTATCTAATGGGTTGTTTATTGAGCGAACAATAAGTAAAGCATTAACCCTAGGAGAGAAAAAATTCTTGAGCCAGTCTTGGCTTAAGTTACAACATTCCACATTTGTCTTATGTATCACCTGGGTTTATTTCACCTTGGATCCATATTTAACAACCTATAATCACCTAGGATATCCATCCTTATATATACATTACTCACACACAGTTAAGGGGAACTAATTAAATGGTTAGAGGGTTTAAATAAAAGAAACTACGGACATGAATATCATTACATAATAAGAGGAGGGGATGAAACATAAGATGCAATTTTAATTTAATAATAATAATTAAAATAAACCCATTAAATAATTAAATTAAAATAAATATATCTCATACATAGGTCGTTAAATCTAATGATCATCCAAACACACAATGAAATCACATTTATACAAATTAACATACATTTCTAATTGATCTTTTAATTGAGATGAATTTTTATCTTGATTTAGTGATTAATAGCCCTTTAAATTAATTAATTTATTATTTATAATACTTTATTAATAAAAGAAGACATCAAAATACATAAGATAAACCATCCACAATAATTTATATAATTTAAATATATTAATTTAATTTATAATAACTTTAGTACATTTTGTAACTGGGAGTCAACACGGTGTGTACCAATCTGATTTACAAGGTACCTTTTGTGGGTGTGATCAATGTAGTCATATGGTATGTAATGTATAAGCCATTCCATGAAATTAAACAGCACATAAACATGTCTGTGACCTACATAGTGTGTACCACTTTAAATGATCATGTAATGTATACGATCTGTCCAATAATACATGGTGTATTGATATGAATTTTATGTGAAATTATTTGGGAATTTATTATTCCATAAAACCTAATCACATATCATATATTCCAACTATATGTAGTTTTGCTTATTTTTAATTTCATGATTAATTTCTCTCCAAAAAGTATATTTTATGTGTGGACATCCTGGTTTAGTGTGCACTTTGTATAGATGGGTATCAATTACATATTGTGTAGACCAACTACACAATATGTAACTCCACTTGGACAATAAATCATTTTACACTTATAGAATTGGTGTGTAATCTGGACAATGAAAAATAATGTTACACAGCATGTTCCCTGATCACACACCATGTAATACGAATTTCTCTAGTTTGGTCATCTATGTCACTGAGTAGGATATAAATAATACATGTCGTATACTTTGACCACTTGACTTTTGTGAAATTATATGGATGAAAAATTTAGAGTTGCATAGTGTGTACACTATCTACACACTATGTAAAACCTAAAACCTTGTGCCATCTAGGAGCTTAATATGTGATCTGTAAAACACATTGTGTGTTAATATATTTCTTGGAATATTATGTATCCCACAATCCATTCTGATGCAGTGAACCCCAATACATAGTGTATAAGTTTTAGTTACACATCGTGTAACTGTGTATTTTGTCTAGAATTTTTGACACCTCCCGATGGTATCCCCGTGTTCACTTTACTTATTTATGGCCTAATCTAGGTAATATGATACTGAATAAATGAATTATCAAAATTTATGGGTTATTAATGATTATTTAAATGATAAATAACAAAATAATTGTGATAATTGATCAAAAAATTAAATAATTATTGATTGAAAATATGATACCTTTGATACCACTTTATAGTTATAGATATAGCAGAAGCACCTATTTGGTTAAGGCCAAACATGGTTTTTATCAAATTTAATGAAAAATATACAATGTAAGTGATGATAAATGTCATTACCAATAAATTAATCTGATTGAAATTGAAAAGTATTTTTGAAAATATGAGAGGGTATCTTTTCATGTTGATTTTATAATTAATTTGTTAACAACAAGAATACCTTGATCTTGAGATCTTTATTTGATGTATATATTGATCATCTAAACCTATGTTTGGTAGTATTTTAATTATTTCAGTAGGATATAAAGTATAATCCCTCTATCAATGATCCACATGTACTTCATTGACCACAAAGGGTCGCTGATGGTACTATTGGTGCTAGCATAGTGGTGTTAACCGTCTAACATCACTTCCTTTTATCATTACACAATCCTTCAAGTTTAAATAATTACTTCTTTTTATTGGACTCTTAGACTTGATAGGGAGTAACATGTTGAATAATATCTCATTCTTGAGAGAATAAACCTAAGATAATTCTTTATTTAAGAGAGGGATCTTGGAAAAGAATGCATTGCGCAATGATAATGTGGGTTTACAGAAATGATATAGTCGACTATATATAGACATAGGTTAGAGAATTGATAATTTAACATAGGACCTTATCCAATCTCGTGATTCCTAGAGAACCCTACATCTAAATAATAATTTTATTATTATTATTTATTTAAGGTGTGCATGTATCGAGGATAATATAAATATAAATTAATATTTATTTATTTATATAATATTTTGTATATCACTTCCATTACTAAGGATTGACCTTAGACTTTCCACCTCCCATGTCATTTATTTAATATCGATTAATAAATATATATTATTAATCTAATAAATAAATAAATATTATATCCATGGTCTAGTGAATAAATATTTATTTAAAATCTGTGTAACTAAAAAAATATTTACTTCAAAAAATATTATTTATTACATTATGAATAAATCAATAAATATATATATATATATATATTATTAAATATTCTTGTGAATAAATAAATAAATTTATTTAATATTCAACTAATATATAAATATAATGATTTAATATTTTCGATTTGTAAACATTGAATAAATATTATCCCATGGAATACAAAATAATATTTATTCTATTAATTAAATTTAGATAGAATTTAATTTAGATCAATATAAAAACTAAGTATGTTAACCTTTATCCCACTTCCCCCATTTCATTAAGAGGTATTTCCTAAATTCCAAAATAAGTGTCCTACAATATATAAAGGCACCCATATAAGAAGAAGTTAATGTCATAATGATGATAACCACATATGAATTCTCATTGTGTAATATAATATTTTTTATTGATATCACATCAATAATGTTTCACACCCAAGTCATCAACCTATATTCTTGATATATCTTTTAGTAACTATCTAAAATGAAACCATCAATATATCATAGCCATGGAATTTAGTTTGATAGTTCCTTTCCAATTAAAGGGTCAGGATACCATCTTCCATAAATATAGAAGGAACAAATTCTTCCTCAACTTATTCATTAATAAAGTATCATTCATGATTCACCCAATGTACCTAACTTATTATTGAGTATATGTACTCATGTCTTACAAAAATAAATATAAGTGTTTAACTTATAATATTAATTAATAACAATATTAAATTATAAGGATCATAACACGTACTCATAAAAACAGTTATCCAATGACATGTAAACTTGTGGAATTCTTAAAGGTGGGTTTTTCTTCATAATTTATTATATTGGATATTTCAAAGTGTGAACTTCATGAGATAAAGTATCGTACACCTATGAGTACTTGCACCTAATAGTATGCATCATCTATGTCCCTTTAGATGATTTCATATAACCATAGGACTTATGTTTAATAATACCATCGTAGTATTTCAAGTTTATCATCATAGTAAGGAACTATTATGGCCTTTTCAATATAACAGATACTCTAGGACATTATCACATTAAAGTTAGGAAAAAGAACAATAAATATGTGATAAGGTGTTTATTTAATAATATTCACATAATTGAATATATACAATTAATTTAAAATACAAAGTAATTGGTTCTAGGGTACCAACTCTAACATGTACATGGTGAGGGTCTCATATGCATCAATGATCGAAATATTAATGTATTCCATGGTTAGCATAAGGCTCAACATTTCACATGTAGTGGGTGTAATTATAATATTCATATAGAATATAGGTAAATAATAATGAGAAGTATTAAAGGGGATTATTTGGTATCTCAAAGGTTTTATATACATGAGTCTCTATTTCAAAATGGATTATTCATTAGATGAGTTTGTAGATATGGACTTTGATGTAGATACAAAATTATAGAACAATATGATGGGATTTTCATTTATTTTTTAAGGGACTACCATGAGTTGGATTTCTTGACTCTAAATTATAGTTTCACTATTAACTATAGAAGGAGTGAAGAATTTTATATGTCTAAACGAGTTGTTGGAGTAAATTAAAAGAAGTTATAAAAAGGGTTTTTTATAGAGAAATTTTGGTTCATCTTGAAAATAATCTAGTGTTTCACTCTAGGAAAAACACATTTAGCTAAAATATCACTTCATATAGAAATCGGTTCATGATGGGAGAAGGATATATATAAGGTTAGTGGAAATCATAATCTAATAGATATGATAACTAAAGTTATAGTCTGAGAAAGTATAGGGTAGTGTTGTACCTCATTAAGACTGGGATAGTATGTGGTTAGAAGATCATGGAAGTAGTAAAAAAATAGGAGTGAACAAAGGATGTTTCAAAAGTGACCAATGAATTGGTGGAATCCTTTAAAATTAGTTCTCAAGTAAAAGATTATTATCCTAGGTGGGATTTTTTTTCAAGATTTGTTTCATTATTTTCAGAAAGAGTGATTCTAGAACTATGATTATGGAACTGGCATAGTATACATGTGGAACCAGAAGATAAGATGCATAGGAAATAATAACATTTCAAAAGTTTGAAATGGAATGTGCATGAGCTCTAGACACTACAATTATTCACCCAAATTAGTGGGTTGATTCAGTGTGTTCAGAAGGTATTTGGCGATAACCTTAATTGATAAATGGATGTATAAAAATATTGAATGGTTGTGTAATCGATGAAACCACTTGGATACCATGCGAACTCTTCTATAAATAGATCAATGGGGTTACTTTTATGGGTATCATTGTGTTTTAATTATATTTCATTGGTTGTTAATTTTATTTATGCTTTCTTGCAGATAGTTTTTTAGATGTTTTGGAACCAATAACTCAATGAGACTTTATGATTTTTTTTCTATTGAAGTTACTGTATTTTTTATAGAGTATTACTTATTCCAAACCACATAAATTCCTAGTGTTCTATGTTGATTATTTATTTACATTTTTCTTGGTTCTATTTTGGGATTGATTTGAGAGTTTACCTATGGAATTTCATTGCATGGTCATGATTTTATGCTTGTCATTTTGGGTACACATATTCATGGTACCATTCATTTATAACCCCCTAATAACTTTATTCCACATTTGAGGTTTTGAGAGTTTGTTTAATATCATGAGGTGGTGGAAAAACACATGGTAACCCTTTCAAATTATTAGTACACTACCTTAAACATATTATCAAAATTACTTCAATTATATGTTTTATAATATTTTTAAATTGGATTGTTTTTTAGGATAGTGTGGTGTTTATATATCATCTAGTACATGGTATAAGGACCCAAAGTGCACACAAAAATCCTATGAATTTATATTTCTGGATAATTATTAACATATATATAATAATATTTAAATATCATTGTAAAACCCTACTCACTGTTGCGGTACTTATCACTTTAAATTCTATTGAAACTCTTTAAATATTGTAATTGATTATCATTCCAAGTCTAAAAGGTTCCTCAGAGGTGTTTAGGGGGATCGAAGGGGATGAATTATTTAATGCTAGCAATGGAAAGAAGTGGAGGAGCTTCTATAATTACACTATTTATCTGATGGTTGGGAAAGTATCCTATTGAGGCTATAAGAACACCTTAGATAGTAAATGTTGAAGCACCGTCAAACTGCTGGCTCACCTGATCACTAGTTAGATCATAGATTCTCACTGGTGAGGGTCTGTCGGGAATTTTATATGGGACCAGCCCCTTCTTTTCACCTACAACTGATTTTAACAACTCTAATCCCTTCCATTCAACCCTAACCCATGAATAGTGATCTTTAAGAGTTCTATGGGTCTTACTCAACTTCTCCAATGACTTCATTTGACCTAAGGTTTGTTATTCAATATGGAGATCTAGTTTTGGTAATTCATGCTCAGAAATGTTGGATTACTCTCGTTTTCTTCCCCATTCTTCATTTCCATCCTGAACACAGTGAGTATATCATTGCCTATAAGGAATTTTTGTGACATATGTTGATCTAGGCACTTGATTACTATAATTATTCTTCTTTTATTTTGACGTAGGTTATCTAAATAATCTGCTAATGGATTATCTTGGTTTCTAGTATATATATCATGTTTTATCACACTACCACAATGTGAACATGACCTATTTAAATTTGTAATCACTTGAATTTCATGAATACCTTTTCCTAAACCTTATCTATATCACATCAGTGTTTTTCAATGATTGAAACCTTAGACTTTTATCCACCCAAAAGGTGTGATTATCCATGACCCTAGGTTAGAGATTTGGTTTATAAAAATCTATTGTCCTTGAAACTAAATTGTGGAATTAAATGTTAGGCTTTAGATCAAACATTTTGAAACTTATCACCCTAGGGGTTTGAAATTAGAAATCTAGATTTGGCTTGACATGAGAATTTTTAATTGGGTGTAATTGACAAGTGAATTTGATATTGGGTAAAATTGACATATAAATTGAAAATTGGAATGTTCTATAATATTTGGAATGATATTGAATAATTGTATTCTAATTGGATAAATGTGCATGTAATTATACTATTGTTATTATTTTTCTTTTTGGTATTGTATTAGAAATTTGGATTATTATTGGTCCATGGAATAGGAATTCACCTTAGATATATTATGATCTAAATGTGTGATTGGCCCTAGCATGGGAATTATCCTTGGGTCAGTTGTGAACTGAATTTGTAATTAGACCATTGCATGGGAATTCACCATGTGTATGTTGTGAATTGAAGAATAATATATATATATATATACATGAAAAAATGATATTATTGTATAATATGGATGCTCTAGTTATTGATAATGACCTCATTTTTTGTTATGGATAGAGACATATGGCATCATACTATAGCTAGTATGGCTGACCCTAGGTGTCAACCTAGAGTTTGAGGGTTGGAGAGTATATTTGGATGTTCTAAATTTAATTTAAAATTCATTCCATTTTTTATAATACTAGTGAATGCACTATTACTTAGAAATGATTTTATAGACACCATTGGTGGTGGCCTACTGATCATTACTCACACCCTATTCAATCCACTATTTGGTACCTGAGTATACTTCATGGATGAAAGTCTGGATATGGAAAAGGATCCATGTTATTGATTTACTAACTTACTAGTTGGGACTGGACCTCGGATATAGGATCAAGCATGGGGTTCGGGACCAGTTTTAAGAGTCCTTATTTTGATTCTTTCATTCATTTGGTGGAATTTATGACTTTATTATGACATTCAATATGAAATTTCATTGAATGAGAATATTATGTTATTTTGAAAAAAAAATCTGTTGGTGTTGATTGTATTCTTTTTCATATAAATTTTCAACTCTATTTTTCATTTTATACTAGAGGGTATGGTCTCCCCACTATATTTATTACACCATCACTACTTTTTTGTAGCCTTTGGAATATGGGGAATCACACTTGAGGTCTCGTGTCTACTTTACTCGGTCATGTAAGGGATAATTGGGCTGAGGATGTTACAATGTAGTATCAAAGGGTAGGTTTTATTTTTCTCATTTGTTTTATTATTTTGGAAAGGTGTATAGGATAATAAGAGGTGTTAGGGATTTATAATGAGATTGTTTATAGAATTATTTAACCAATGTGCAGGATAAAACCCATGTTTAATGGGATATGATTGTTGTTCTTTAGGTTCTCTTGTTATATTTTTTATATTACTTTACATTGGGTGATGCACTTATTGTGTGATGTCAGTTATTTCTAATATTTTAATCATGGGTTTGTATGGATTGAGGTGTGTATTTATAAAACATAGTAGGCACATAGGGAAATATGTTAACATTCACCACTCATGCTAGGAATATATTTACTTTATATGAAATATCTACCTATCTAAATTGGGCATTATAATTCATGACTTGTATGATAAAAATGAATAAAATTATTATTTCATAACATGTTAATTCACTTGTTAAGTAAATATTTAAAGTGAACATGTATATATGGTTATTTATTTCCCCTTATCTTCCCTTGTGAGTTGGAATATTCTATGTTCCCTATGATCTAAGGAGTGTGTTAACCATTTTAGAGAAATTCATCTCCGTATTCTACTGGTTTAATTTTAGGATAGTTTTAATGAGTACACACCACACATAGTGGAGTTCGAACCTCTTATATCTCCAAGGAATCTAATGGATGATGAGATCTACAATAGTTTCATGTAGTTCATGTTATTCATGTAAAGGGATACTAATTTCATCATTCCTTCTATTTTTACTCTAATTGGGGGTTCCAGCTATAACACCCACTAACTTTTGTTAGGGAGAGAGTCCCTCAAGAAGTAGAGTTTGGGATCAAGTCTATCCATATGATCATTGGTCACCTAGAGACACACATGGAGTGGAGGGTGATTCCTATTGTATATATGTATAGTGGCCATCCAAACACTAGTTAGACATTATAGTGTGGTACATATATCATGAGGGTATGACCTATAAATACTTAAAGGATAATTTCTTGAGTCACTTCTACCCAAATATTCTGAGGGATGAAAGGTCTCAGGAGATCATGCACTTAATGATGGGGGTATGTCTGTGACGGATTATGTTGGTTATTCTCTCAACCTGTAATGTTATCCTATATAATTGGTAGGATATGATATAGTTAAGGTGAAACACTTCTAGGATGGGATTCAGTGTGAAATTAAGTTATAGGTGAATTCCTTCCACTTCAAAAACTTCTCTGACATGGTGAATCAGGATCTCATAACCCAAGGTAACCTAAAGGAGACCCCAAGTGGTGGGAAGAAATTTGTAAGAAAATGATCAAATAGTTATTCATCAGATGGTAGGAAGTGATGCTTTGATAATTTCTTCCAAGGCAATGGTAGGATGAAAAAATAAGGTAGATAACCACAGTCTCTGAACTGTATCCAGGTTTAGTTCTATCAGTGTGGAAAGGCTGGACACAAGCGTTGATTGTGTCTTTTTCCTCTAGTGGAGTTCCAAAATTACGGTAATATGGAAAACCTATATAAGGGGTCACTCAGCAACCTAGTTCTATTGGAGGATCATGTAAGACACCATAGTCAAGGAGGGACTTAGTTACCCCAAAGAAGATAGGTTAATTGGGGTATAATTGGTCACACAGTTCGGATAGGGGGCGTGGTACACCAATGTATGAGTGGTAGTATCTATAGGAAGGAGAATCATAGGAGAGTCATGCTAGATCCTAGATAATAAAGTAAAGTCAATTTCATGCAATGCAGTATAGTCCTACCATTATGGATGATGGTCCATCTATGGTTAGAGGTGAGATTCTTATGTAATCCACCCTTTCTTGTGTATTATTTGATACATGAGCATCTCATCACATTATATCTTCTCAATTCAGAAAGGGATTGGGTTTGTCTATATAAATCATCGATGGGGTTATGACCATCAATACTTCATTAAGGGTATGATCATATGGTATCTAATGTTGTAAGGAGTACACTCTTTAAATTGGTGGCTATCAGTTTCTTTAGGATTTATTTATATTAGAAATATTTGGATTCAATTTGATTATGGTTATAGATTTTATAGTTATATTCTAGGATCATATCGACTATTATCGAAGGATATTATTCTATCTATGTCTAGAAGGAATTGGTTATGTCTATCATGGTGAATGGGATATTTAGGTTGTTCTTGTCGGACCAATTCAGTGTACATTCAATCATCTCACCATCTAGGTCAAAAACCTTATTCTGGATGATGGTGATGTTAGAGTTTGTTCCCCAGAACCAAATTATATGTACTTTATGATAACATGTATTCATTGGTTTGAATATTAAAAAACTTATTGTCACTTCATGATTGTTATTTTGTGTAACATAGCATGTAATAATGTCATAAGAGTATTTGTTTCACTGAAAGGTCATATAATTTTCCTTCTAAGATGAGAACCCAAAACTGACACAAAATTATTCCTTAAATATATGTGCTATAGCTGGATAAAATTATTTGTGGGACACAAAAGATACGTGATATCAGTGGTGGAGACTCATAGGTCTTTGAGGAACCTTCTTATAGTGTACGCGCTTGGTAATATCTAGTATAGGATATTATGATAATGAGACCTATTGATAATAAATCCATATTTATAGGTTTTATTGGATTTTTCTATCTAAATATGTGTGTATTGATCCCTAGACTTTAATATTATTATTAATTACTATTATAAGTCGCATACTTTGATGTATTGATGGAAACTATGATGACATATATCTGTGGTGAGGTAGGATATATTGGGTTCATCGTGAGTAATATATCATTAATGAATAGTATGAGAAATTATTTTTAATGGATGATGATATCTCATGAGCATTTATGGAAATGATATATCCCAAATAAATTCATGTCCATGGTGTTTTGTAATCAATTTCAGTTTTTTGAAAGTCAAAGAAAGATACATTGAGCACATCGGTTGTTGGAACCAGCAGGAAACCTACTTGATTAGAGATAAAATAATAAATGTATTATATCACATAGTAATCATTTTTATGTGGTTTTATGTTGTTTCAATGTTAACATCTTTCTCAATGGGTTTATTGACGTGTTGCTAGATGCTAACCTTGGACTTTGGGTTGTATCGCCTAGTGCCACTAAGAAAGAGACCTAGAGGCTCATACACTAAGTGTATCCAGAACATCAGTTAGATGATATTATTATTTAAAATTTAAAAAGTTGAATAAATATTAATCCCACAAGTGGTTTAATAATTATTCATGTTTTCTTGATCAAATATATTCAATCACCAGTTATTTGAGAGAATATTTTTTGATCATAATTTTAAATAAATATTTATTTTCTATTTTTTGAATATAATATTTATTTATTTATTGGAAAATAATGCAATGATATTTATTTATTAAATAAATAGTCATTATTCAAGGTCAGATAAATATTGTAGAGGAATCACAAACCGAGTTTAATGGTTTGGTGAGAAATAATATATATTGAATATTATTTGAATAAATAATATTTAATTTAATTCTTGAGTTTAGAGCATGTCAATAAATTATACTATTATTATTGTTATTAAATACATAGGGTTTCTCAAGGATTAATAAAAATAATACGGGTGTATATGCATTTATTATTTTATAACCCTAGTGATATATAAACCTAATTATATTATTTCACCAGTGGATCCAATTCATTTGGTTGTGCACAACGAGATCTAGAGAAAAACCTCTCAAAGCCCTAGATAGCCCCCTCTCCTATAATTCTATCAAGAATAGAGAGTGATCATCCACCACAACCACTCTCAGTTCTAGAGATGTTGAAGATAACCATTACTTGAAGTAATTCTCAAGGAAATTAAATAATAATGAAACATGCATTAGGACATGTAGTTATAGCACCTAGAAATTCCTATTGTGATTTTTAGAGGCTTATGAAACACATGTGGATCACCACTGGAGGGAAGCGACTCTTTATTCCTACAACTCAATGATGGTAAAACATAGAAAAATTGTTAGAACCACCAATAAAGAAATAATTCCTTGAAGGGTAATTCTTTAATTGATTATATTAATTATAAATAATATATTGTGATTACGTTCATTGGTTCCAATATTTTCTCTCATAAATATTATTTGATTTAATTATTTTGATCATGGAATTTATCATCATGTAAATATCTTATTAATCATTAATTGTGATAAAAATTCGAGTTGGGCATGCCCAATCCAAAACTTCTGTTATGACCAGAACCATCAAGTGGTATCGAGCGAGTTCATGGTTATTTATAATTATTCAAATATTTTTGATTGATTTATGCATTTTCCATTAGTTCTAAATTCTAGCTTAATCATTATTTAATCCAAATTGTGAGATCTTCTTTATTCCTCTTAATTTCTCACAAATATAATCAAATCAATTAATTTTTGGGATGAAATAAATTTTGAGAACTCAACCATAGGTACTATAAAATCAAGATATATAACAAATGAGTATAAAACATGTAACCATTGGTACACACCATGTATTTATGTTAAATGCACCAAGAATTAATTAAGAATTAATTCAAACTGCATGAATTTATTACACGTGATGAATTAAATTACACACCACATATTGACCAGTCCATCCTGCTACATGGTCAGATAGAGTACATTCCATGTACTTATCATACATGATGTGTTTTCATTTAGTTACAGACAAGCTATGTGTTTTATTACAAATCCTACAGGACTGGTGACCAGGTAACTTAGAGACAACATGTTGTATATCCCATGAACACATCATGTACTCAAATATTTTTCATGGAATGGTTACATTATGGGACCCTAGGCATGTTTCGTGGATAGAAAGTGAAAATAATACACAACGTGTGGCTAGAATGTACATGATGTGAAATTTTCCCAAAATAAGTAGAATTAAAAATTAATTTTTTGTACTACTTAAAAATTATCAAAATGTGATGTATGTGGTAAATAATTTGATAGTATGTGTTTTTTGATAGGTTTTATATATATATTAAATTTCGAAATAAATTTATGCATAGTGTTCGGAACTACATATCATGTATAAGTCGTAATACAGTTATTACTCTACGTGCATCAAAATATTACATGCTAATTAAATACCATGTGTTTCGTGTGGTCATTAAGTTGATAGTACATGTTTTTAAATTACATGATAATTAATTTATATTAGATGTTTTTTCATTAAATATTCTATGAATATAACACGCATTGGGTAGTTCAGATAGGTACTCATCATGTTTCCTCCAAGGTTCATTTTAGAACACAATTAATTTTAAATAAATTCATTTAATTTGTTTAAAAGTATGAAGGGTGATAATCTCAAGAAAATTTGGATGATAATTGTGAAAAAAGAATTGGTTAATTAAATAATATAATTAATTGATTCAAGAATGATTTATCTTAAATAAGAATGGTTGTAATTGAATGTTAATTTTATTAAATTCATAATTCATTACATGTATGTGGATGATCATGATCATAAACCATAACTATGTATGTGATTTTATTATTTTAATTTATTATTAAATTAAAGTATTATCCTTTGTTTCATTCCTACTCTCATTATGTAAGGGACATCTGCCCATAGTTTCTCTTATGTAAATGCCTTAACCATTCCTTTATTTCCCCTCACCTATGTGCGAGTAAAAGCATATGTAATGGATGAAGCTACCAATCTAGTGGATGTGGTTCAAGTTTGGAGTTTAGTTTAAACTTATCCAAGAGAGATACATAGGTAGATAGGTGTAAAGCTGCAACATGAACCATAAATGGTTTAATGAGTTTTCCCCCTAGGTTAACGGTTAGTTTATCATCCATTAGATAGACTTACCATTATTAAAAGATCATGATCATATCACTTTATTATTTTATTTCTATCAAGTTACATAGTTATTTAATTATGTATTTTTTGGAATGATCACATGAATTAATGAATTAAAAATAATGAAATATAGAACTAAAATAAATTATCTTTTTTTTATAAATATTATCTAGGACATGGTTAATCACTTAAGTAAATCCACTTAATATTAACAAGAATGTAATGAAAATAGTAATTATAAATTTATACATAAATATAAAATATATAAAATATATATATTAAGTATGTATATCCTTATAATACTTAGGATAAAATTGAACCATTGTTCAAAGTGCTTGACCAAAAAAATTGGGCTGCTTTCAATTATCATGGAATTATAACATGAAGTTTTGGGTTGACTTAACTTAGTTCACATCAAGTGTTGACTTCCAAAGTAGGACATGGTGTAACTAAGAGGCAATGGTTTAGGAAATAAAATTTAAGGATTTTAGGTTTGTGGAGTCCACAAGAAAAATCAAGGAACTATGATTTAATGCAGTTATCATTTAGAATTCCTATCTAAAACCCTTAAAATTTATTAACAGACCAAATTTTGGGTGATGAGAAGGTGAATATAGATCCCTTCCACTAGAATATCCAATAAAATATATATTCTGAATCCAATGGTGAGGTTTATTTGGTTTTGATACAATATTCGGAGATTAATAAATTTAATATTTATTTATTTTCCTACCTTTTATCATATAAATTATAAAATTTATATTTTTCATATTTTTAGAAATATAAATAAATATAACTTCAAACATATCACTCTGATCCATAATTGAGAAGGATAACCTTCTCGCCTTCACTAATGTTCAATAATGTAAAAGGTGATTACATGTTATCTTACACCATGAAAGGAAATTGTATGTGATGAAAGAACCTATTTCTGAAGCGCTTATTCAAGAGGCTAGTGAGGAGAAGTTGTTCCTCTATGAGAAAAATTTGAATGATGTCATAGTTGTTCAGTGTTTCATACTATCATCCATGACCAATGAGATCCTAAATAATCATGTGTAAATGGATGTGTATATCATGATTTCTCACCTTTAGGATCTCTATCAAGGGAAGGTGAGAAAATAGTGATGTTAGATATCCAATTCTTTTTTCAACTAAGATATAAGAGTCAGCACCAGATAGGACTCATGTATTCAAGATTATTGGCTACATTTAATGATTAGACATCATAGGTATAAAATTCCCATATGATTCATGGACAGATATTATAATTTTTCAATTTCCCAAGTCCTTCAGTTTTATTATAAATTAAAACATGATAAAAAAGGAGAAGAGTATTTCAAAAATTATTACTTTGATTTTCCAAGTGGACGAGGATATAGGGTGTGACAAACACAAATTCCTTATGGTGAATAAGAAAAGGAGGAAAAAGGAAAAGGGGCCCAAGACTCATAACAATTATAAATCTTCTAAGCACTGTCCTTCTAAGAAGAGAAAAATGCAGAGCTAGGGAATGAAAAAGGAAGTAGTATGTTATGAATGGGGAAAGAAAGTTCAAAGGTAGAGGAACTGTACCCAAAATCAATTAGAAGCTAAAAGATCATTTGTTATATATTTTAATCTTTCAATATCTATGCATTGGTAATTATATATAGCTTTTTTTGCTCATGTCTATATACAAATACAGGATACAAGTATATTTTGAAATATTACAAGAGGATAGGTGGATTTTCATGCTTCCAATAGTGTGAGGCTGGCTACTCTATCCATTGGAGACTACCACCTTTAATTTATAATAGGAATAATATTGGTTTTAAAGGATTGTTATTATGTACCAACTATTACCAAGAACATAATTTGTGTTTTATTCCTAGATATGAATGGTTTTATTTTCAAATACGGATATAAAAGTTTTTTCTTCTATAAAGACAATATATATTATGGTATGGCACATTTCAATAATTTTATTTATGTATTAAATTAAAAAAAACTAATTATTGGTGATTGATAATGAATCATATTCAAAAGTCTCATATAACACCCCGTTATGGAATCACCATCTTGGTCATGTAAATGAGAAGTGTTTGAGAAAGATATATCAAGATGGTTATTTATAATCCTTTGAGATAGAACCACTAGAAATATTTCATTCTTGTTTACAAACCAAAATAACCAAACCACCATTAGGTGGTCATGGTGAAAGGTACCCAGGTCTTCTAGGATTGGTATACACTAATGTGTGAGGACCATTTATAGTAGAAGATAGAGGTGGATATTCTTACTTTATAACTTTTACTAATGAATTGAATAGAAACAGTTGTGTCTACTTGATGAGGTATAAGTCTAAGTCCTTTGATAAATTTAAATAATTCAATAATGGTTTAAGGAATCAAATTGAAAATAAGATAAAAAATATTTGATTGGATCGATGTGGTGAATATCTTAACCAAAAGTTTATTGAATTTAAATGAGTGTTTGGGATTCTTTGTCAACTTACTTCACCTTACACATGATAGTAGAATGGTGTTAGTTAAAGGATAAACCATACCATTTTATAAATGGTAAGGTTTACAATGAGTCATTTATATATTCCATTATCCTTTTGGGGATATTCATTACAAACTAAATCATATACATTAAACATAGTACCAAATAAAGCATCAAATGTCATTCCCTTTGAGTTATGGAGTGGAAAGAACTCAACGTTTATGCATACATGTGTATGGGTTGTGAGGTATTTGTTAAGGCCTTTTCAAGTGATAAACTAACACCCTGGGGAAAAGGTATATCTTTATAGGGTATCCTAAGGAAACAAAGGGATACAACCTATACAACCCCTCAAACAAAAAAGTGATTTTTTCCAAATAATTCATCTTTTTTGAGAGGTAGAACATCCTCAAATAGGATAGTGGGAAAAAATTAATGAAGTTGATTCTCAAGTTACAAAAAAAAAATTGGTACATGAATAGATTATATAAGTTTGAATGGAATGAATAGTTCCTAAAACACATGAACAAAATTAGAGCACTAAATTGGTAAGGTAACCAAATAGATATGGTTTTCTAGTCACCAAAGATGGTGAATCATTATTTTTGGACAATGATAAACCTATCTCCTACAAAGAGGTAGTATATAGATCGAAAATTATAACATGTAAAGAATCCATGAATTCGAAAATGTATTCCATGTATCATAACCATGTTTGGGATCTATTCAATCCATCAGTTGATGTAATGCCTGTTGTGTGAAAATGGTTATTCAGTATAAAACTAGACATGGTAGGTAAAGTAAATACCTATAAAGTATGTCTGGTGTCTAAAGGGTTTAAAAAACATTAAATAATTGACTACAATGAAACCTTTTCACCAGTTTCCATGTTTAAATACATCGGAATTATACATACTATAATAGTTCACCATGATAATGAAATTTTTAAAATAGGTGTCACAATAACATTCCTTAATGGGAACCTTCATAAATATGTCTACATGACACAACAAGAAGGATTTGTGACTCCAAGTGATGCCAAAAGTAAATGAAAGTTGAGTAATCCATTTATATATTGGAAAAATCATCCAAGTCATGGAAAATTTGATTCGATAAAGCTATAAAAGATTTTGGTTTTATTAATAATGAATATTAACCATGTTTTTATAAGTAGTTTAGTGGAAATTAAGTCCTTATTGAAGTAGTATATGTTGATTTCATAAAACATATTAGAAATGATATACCAGTCTTATAGACTATTAAGTAATGGTTAGAAAAATGTATCTCCCTAAAGGACTTAGGTGAAGTTGTCTATATTCTAGGGGTTAAGATCATTTTTGATTGATAAAATATGCATATTTGACTAATTTAGGGTACATAAATTCACCAAATTATAAAGATATTTAGTATAGAACAATCCATAAGGGGATTGGTTCCAATGACACATGGTATAATTCTTTCTAATAAAATGTTTCCTTAGACACAATCGGGGAAAGAGGGAATAAGTAATATCCCTTACGCTTCAGTGATAGGATCAATAATGTATGCCATGTTATGTACCAGACTTGATGTTGCCTACACATTGAGCATGTTTGGCAGATATCAAGATGATCTAGGATAATAACATTGGTCTTCTGTTAAGGTAATCCTTAAGTATATAAGAAGAACTAAGGATATGATATCGGTGTATGGGTAATATGGAGAGTTTTTCATCAGAGGTTATATTGATGCTAGTTTTCAAAAAGATCAAAATGATTTGAATTCATTGTCATAATATGTTTTCTATCTCAACGGAGGAGTTGTGATCTAGAAGAGTTTAAAGCATCTAATTGTCTTCAATTCTACAATGGAGTCATATTATATAGTGTCTTTTGATGTATAAAAATAATTTGTTTGGACACAAATTTTCTTTAATAGATCGATGTGGTACCTAGAAGTAAATACCCTATAACATTGTATTGTGATAATACTATTGTGATGGCTCTTGAAAAAGATCCAATGTAACACTAATAGAAAAATCACATACTATAAAATAATCACCTCTATAGGGATTTTTTCAAAAGGGTTGAAGTTTTAGTAAGAATATTTTCTAAGGAATAGAATGTGGTAGACCCCTTGACTAAATCCCTATCTCCATAGATGTATGAGTATCATGTAAGATCTAGAAAACTAAATTATTTTTAGAGTTTGGATTTAGTGTAAGTGGAAGTCTATTAGGGTTGGTTTCCTAGAACCAACTTATATGTACTTTATGATAACTTTTATTCATTATTTTTAATATTAATAACCTTCTTATCATGTCATGATTATTATTCTATGTAATATAGCATGTGATAATTTCTTAAGAGTCATTGTTGTACTAAATGGTCATCATAGTTCCCTTCTATGATAAGAACACATTGTTCCATGATAATATTCGTAAATATATGTTCTATATCCAGATGAAAATATTTTAGTGACACAAATGATATAGGATATCTAAGGTTGATACTCATAGGACTTGAAGGAAACTTATTATGGTGTCTTCCCTTAGTAATATACAGTGTAGTATGTTATAAGAACGAGACCCATCAGTAGGAAATCCACATTTATATGTGTCATTGTATTTTCCTAACTATAGATGTTTTTATTGATCCTTAGACTTTAATATTATTATTATTGAGTATTATAATTCATGTAATTTGATGTATTGATGAAAACCAGGATGAAATATATTCCTAGTAAGGTGGTATATGTTGGGTTCATCATGAGTAATATTTCATTAATGAATAATTTGAGAAAAGATTTTTACCTTATTCTCTTTAATGGATGTTGATATCATAGTCCCTTTGATGGAAATGATATAACCTAAATAAATCCATGGTCAAGGTGTTTTGTAGGAAAGTTTGATTTCCAAAATGTCAAAGTAAGATACTTCAAGCGCATAGGTTAATGGAATCAGCATGCAACATGCTTCATTAGAGATATCAAGATAAAGGGATTATATTACGTTGTAGGGATCTTTATGCGGTTTTATGTAATTTCAAAATTAACTTGTTTCTTTATTGGTTTCTTGGAATGTTTCTAGATGCTAGCTTTGTACTTTGGGGTATTTCACCTAGTGGCACTAAGAAAGAGGCCTAGAGTGTCACACACTAAGTGTATCCATAACCTAAGTTAAATAATAATATTATTTATTATTTAAAAATTTGAATGAATATTATTCCTGCATGTGATTTAATAAGTATTCATGTTTTATTGATTGCATATATCCCATCACTAGTAACTCAAGATCATATTTTGTGAGAATAAAGTTTAATAAATATTTATTTTCTATTTAGTGAATATAATTTTTATTTATTTATTATAAAATAATGAAATTATATTTATTTATTAAATAAATGGTCATTATTCATGGTCAAATAAATATTGTGGAGGAATAGTGGACCGAGTTTAAAGGTCTGGTGTGACATAATATATATTGAATATTATTTAAGAAAATAATATTTAATTTAATTTTCAAGTTCACTGCATATAAATAAATAATGATAAAATTGTTATTATTATAGACATAGGTTTTTTCAAGGATTAAGAAAAATAATAATGGTGTTATGAAATTATTATTTTCTAAGCCTAGTGATATAAAAATCCAATTATATTATTTCTCCAGTAGATCTAATTAAATTGTTTTTTCACAACAAGATATAGAGCGAGTATTCTTAAATCCCTTAAGATCTCCCTCTCCCATAATTCTCTAAATAATGGAAAGAGAACCTCCTTCGCCGCTACTCTCATGTCTAGAGAGATCGAAGAGAACCCTTCCATGAAGTAATTCTTGAGGTGCTTAAAGGTTAACAAAGAAAGAATTAGGGTTTTTCATGCTAGAACCCATAGATTTGTACGACAATGTTTAGAGGTTTGTGGAATACATGTGGATCACCATTGGAGGGAATATATTCTTTATTCCTATAACACAACAATGATACGATGTATATATGATTAAAAAAAGAAAAAATTCCTCATAAGGTAATTATTTAATTAATTAATTTAATTATAAATAATATGTGATGATCCTATGATTTGTTTCTAGTGTTTTCTCTAATCAAAATTATTTGATATAATTACAATGATTGTAGTATCTATCATCATGTAAATCTTGGATTAATCATTAGTTCTGAAAAAAATTTGAGTTGGGAATGCCCAATCTAACGCTTCCACTATTCCCAAAAATCATCAAGTGAGTCATAGTATAACACCTTCTCTATAGTGGTGGACCACTTTCATAATGCCTTTCCTAAATATTTCTCTATCTTATCACTAGAGTGGAAGATCGAGTTCACCATCAACCTGGTTCCAGGATCCAAACTTGTTTCCTTTCCCCCTATAGGATGGCACCAGTAGAGCTTCAGGAGTTGAAAGTGTAGTTAGAGGATCTGTAAGATAAGAAATTCATATGACCTAGTATATCACCATGTATTTCCCCCGTGTTATTCACCAATAGGGTGGATGGAAACTTGTGTTTATTTTTGGATTATCAGAGGTTGATCCAGATGAAAATCAAGAATGGGTACCCCTTCTACACATTGACAATTTCTTTAAATAGTTGAGAGGTTCGCGGATATTCCCCAATATTGACTTGAGGTCGGGATACCATCCGTTGAGGGTGAGACAATATGATATAATATGGACTTGTTTTTTTATTATGTATGGATTATATGAGTTCATGGTAATGTCATTTGGTCTGATGAACATACTGGAAGTATTCATGGACTTGATGAATTTGATCTTCTATATGTAAATGAATCTATTTATAGTTTTCTTCATCTATGACATATTTGTGTACCCCCATCCTAGATATAATCATTCCCTACATCTTGAAATAATCTTGATTACAGTGAGAGATAATTAGCTATATACCAAAAAAATTAAATATCTTTTCGGGATTGACTAAGTGAACTTATTAGACCATGTTATCTTATAAGCTAGAGTGTTACTAGACTCAGATAATATGGTGGTTGTGGTGTCATTGGAGTGACCCAAAAACATATTTTAGATTTAGCGATTTATAGGTTTGGCATTCTATTATCAGTAATTTATCTAGCACTTCTCCCATATGCCAGCACCAATGTACAGTCTGAATAAGAATGGGGTGAGGTTTGATTGGTCAAAATCTTTAAAAGAGTATTTCCAAGAATTGAAGATCATGAAATCCTCAATAATGATCCTAACCTTTCCTCAGCTTTTTAAGGAGTATATCATGTATTGAGATGCATATGAAGTTAGTTTCAGAGTAGTTATGATTTAGGAGTATCAAGTGGATGATGATGGAACTAGGTATCTTTTAGAACTCCCATTCTTAGGTACTTGACCCTTTATTTATGTATTTTAAGTATATATATTGATCGGGTTATGTTTTGGAAGGTTTAGAGAAGTTTTGAAATGTTTTTTAGGATTTTATGGAGGTGCATGATTTGAGCATGGTTAGTACAAAATGTCCACCCCATCTAAAAAAGTGTGTCTCTTGTAGTAGGAGGGATAGTATCTCTTCATGTTTGCACACAGTTTGTCCGACCCATGCGAGTACTCAAGAGAAACTGTGTGAGACTACTTCCATTGATACAGTAGCTCATGCATGGTTAATTCATGAATTAACTATTTATACGGGTGCTCAGGAGAAACTATGTGATCCTACTATAATTTACAAAGTAGCTCATCCATGGTTAGCATAATGTTTTACTAATCATTAATTCTAATTGTGCACCATGAAGTTTCAAATCTGAATAATGTGGATCTGATTTGAATTAAGTCCTAAGACCCCTTTTAATTTCCTAATCCATCCTAATCCTGAATTCATTTTCCTCCAAATGCTTGAGAGGTGATTCCCTTCTATTTGGGAGCATGTTTTTGGTGATTCAAAGACTGTTGGAGATTCATATTCACTAGTAAGTCTCTATTCTTGGCCATTATTCATTGATCTATTCTCCTTATCTTTCTTAAAAACTTATATCTAATCTAATGTGGATATATCCATGTTGAATGATGGTAGTTGTGACGTTTTCATGTTGGATCTATTAAAGGGGGTATAGTTTGTGATCGAATCTAGAATATTTTTGTAGCATTCTTTAGTTTTGCCAACATTTTTTGAGGTAGGTGGATTCTCTATTGACTCCACATGATTTAGAACTTAATGGATAAGTTTTAACTAAATAATATGATTAAAATTGTGGTGAAATGTTTATGTGATTCTACTTGTAAAATCCATTTTTGGATGTGGGTTGGGAATTGTGGAAAGTGATTGGTTTTTAGAAAACCCTGTTTTTTAAAATTTTAAAATAATTTTTTAAAATTATGGTTTGATTTGACGGATGTAAATTAATTGTTGAAATTTTTTAAAGAAATAAATGTTTTTATTGAAATGACTTGGCATGATTTTGGAATAATCAGTTTATTGTGATTTGAATGGGATGGGTTATGGTCATGAAGTACCACCCTCAAAATGGAAAGACATATGGAAGTGAAGTTATATCATCAATGGTAACTCCAAGCTTGAGTGTGCGTGCCTATGTTTGATTGTGTGTGTGGGCATGGGAAGGAATATGCCAAATTAAATGGGAAATGGTTTAAATGATTTGTTGATGATTTCCATTGAGAACTTGGTTATATTAGAAAACTATTTTGGTTTTGATATAAACTGTTTTAAACTATTTTATACAAATTATGATAACTATTTATTATCCTAGTGAAGTTAGTGGTAAATAACTTGGAAAATCCTACTGATTTTAGACTCACCACCTTCTTGGTAATTTTTTTGCATTTGAAGATTTCATCTATTAGGACATAGGTAAAGGAAATTTAACTCAGTTCCTTAGTAAATATTCTTGATACCATGGGTGTGTCTTGTTGATTTGGAACCTGGAGTAGGTTGGGATTTATTTGTTTAATATATTTGGTGTCTTTGTGTTTTATAGTCTTTAGATTTATTCATATGTTTTCACTTGGTTTCTTCTTTTTACTCTGATATGATTGTTGTTTGGTTATTTTGAGTTGTATTTTTTTACTAATTCATCGTATATAGGTCTAGTTATTTATGGTTATTTTAGTTTTTTTGTTTTATCCTAAAAGTTAAAATCATATCCCTATTGTTTATAAAGCCCTTGGAATTTATTTCTAGCATTTGGTGTCTTGGGGGTGTCACCTAAGTCCTAGTAACACCCACCACCTCTTCCAAATCCAATGGGTGAGGGGAGGGATATTGCAAATAGTATCAATTTTTTTGATCCTTAGGTATAATTTTCTTTTAGTCCTGGAGTTGAAAATGGTATTGTTATGTCTCTGGGGATACTATCAAGGAGATAGGTTTGTCATAACTTTAAATTTAGATCATAAAAATGAATATCTAACCTATTTATACTAAACCTCATGTTACCATGTATTTTGGGTGCATGATTATTTTCAGACACTTCTAGGTGAGTTTTCACCTCATCGTCATGGGTTTAGAAGATGATAATTATATGACATGACTTCCCACTAGGATTGTATTGTTTATTATTGATTTAATGATTTATGGAAATGGTACGAAGTAATACTTTTGAAAAGTGTTAAAAATGTTTTCAAATGGTGAGATTTTGAAAAGGATTGATGGTGGTATTTTGAAAATGGTTAAGGTGTTTTATTTTAGATAAAGAGGGATGTGGAATTTTTTGAAATGGTAATTTAAAATAACTAAACCTTATGTTTCTAGTGAGTGGTAAGAAATGGATTTTTTGTTGTTGTAGTAAATGGAACTTGGTAGTCCCGTAAGAACCAACTAGAAGAGGCTACTAAGGATGTCATTTCACCTCAGCCACAGCTGAACCAGTGGTTAGTCTAGAGTATTTTCTAGACTTTTCAAGGTGTGAATAGAGGCAATTGGAAGAATTAACCAAGAAAAGTGGATCATTTAATCCACTTCAAAATGAAAAATCCACCCATATTCTGGGAGGATTCTAAACCAGAAAAAGAAGAAGTCTGGTTGAATTGGATGAATCATGTCGCCAATTTCCTTGGGATACTAGCAGAGCTAAAAGTAAAGATAGTGATGCATATACTAGAGGATATAGAAAACCAGTTGTGGGATTTAGTAGTTTAAGATCAATTTGACTAAGCATGGCATTGGAGGATTTTGAATAATTGTTCAACAAACAATTCTTCCTTACATGTTCATAATTACTAGAAAAATGAACTTATTCGGTTTAAAGGAGGATCTATTGGTAATAGATTATGTGGCTAAATTTATGGTTTTAGCCCAATTTTCACTAGAAGTTGTTACAAGTGCTTCCTTGAAGGCATGCATTTTTGAGTTAGGGTTTAAACCTAAAATTCACTCAATTATTTTCATAATTTGTATAATGTATTATAAAAAGATATTCAATCGAGATATGGTAGTATAAATACATATCTAGGGAAATTAGTTTGGAGGAAGCATGTTTATTCCTATGAGAACTGGTGGGAACTCCAATATTGAGAACAAGCATAGGAGGGACACCAATTCTAAATGGGGTGGTATATCTTAAAAATAGACTATGGGATTGGGAAACATTCCACATTAAAAAAAGATTAATCATGGGTGTTTTTAGTTTGGTTCACTACGTTATATCAAGTGAGATTATATGGAACCACCTAGAGCATGTCACAATTTCAACTATATAGGACTTATCTAACGTTATTGTCGCAATGCTCCAAGTTCAAATTCTAGAGACACATCTAAATATTATCAGGCATATTGTGATTCAATGGGATTAATGTAGCAGAACAACTCTCATCAAGAATAATTGAGAAATCCACGGTTATTCTAATAACACCATGACTCCTTAACCAATTCAATCTCGATATAGAAACAAATATCATAGTGTAATAAGTAAGAAATTGTATAGATTTGAGAAAGAGATAATGGATGATCAAGTGAGGCCTTCAATGGTAAGTGGTATTTTTATTTTAAATTATACCCTTATGAAATATTTGTTTGATAGAGGAATTTCCCATTAATTTATTACTTCTCATATCATTGATCTTATAGGTTTACATATTGAGATGACTATAACAACTGAGACTTTTATGAGAAATATTTTGTTTTTATGTTATATAAATCATCAAAGGAATCTTTCGCTACACACAACACTAGCTTGGCTTGCTTTACACGCAACCACAGCCTTCCTCGATAGCTTGCGTCGTACGCAATACCGAGTTTCACTAAACAACGATATGCTATTAAAATATTATTAAAACTAGCTGCTATGAATAGTACTAACTGAATTTTGAATTTTATAACATTTTAATTCAACTTATACATTTTCTAGAACGAGGTATAAAATCAAAATCAGTTTTGTTTGGATAAAAGAAATATTTTTCAAAAAATACAGTTTTGCCGCCTTTTGATGGCGCTGTAACACCCCAAGCTTCTACGGTACGTTTCCCTTCGAATAATGTGATAGCGTGTGTTGTACGCAACCTCGAGTTCTAACACACACCACAACTAATTAAACTAGCTGTTGTGAATAGTAATACCTACTTTTTGAAATCATATATATTCTATATTTCAAAATGGACTTCATTTTTGGATTCGGAATATCAAAATTAGCCTAGGGTGAAATTTTGGTACATTTCGGATAACTTTCATATTTTGATGAATAGTGAAAATTACTAAATTTTAATTAAAAACAACTTTTTTAATCAAAATAATTAATAGTGATAAATTGTGAATTTGAGTGGTTTTAAAGTATATTTAGAATATATTTTTACCATTCAATTTAATGTTTATCATTGGACATAATTTTACAATTAAACCGAACATAAACAAGTGTCAATCTTTTGATAGTTATTATCTCTTAAAAACACGCTTTTTGTTTTGACAGCGGGAATTAATTTTAAATTAATTTCTGCCACTTCTGTGTTTTGAATTTAGGAAAATGGATTCCATATTTGGAATCAGGATGTTCAAATTGTGTAAATAGGTAACTTTTATTTTTACACATTTTGAATAATTACTGCGGTAAATATTTTATTTACCATGGTTAAAGGGTAAATCCGGTAAATAAGGGTTAAAAAAAATAATATTATAATAACACTAAATTACCCTAAAACGTGTCTTAACCCTATTGGTTGATACATGGTCGACCATGGGCATCTTTGGGTCTATTTTGGGACCCCATGGATCCACTTGTAAGTGATAATGACACATTATATTAATAAAGTTAAAATAAAAATAAAAATGGCATAAGCTTACATCTTTTAGAAGAACAATTTTTACATAGGGTTATACATGTTGGATTTTCGATTATAAATATTCATTAGAAAGCTAAAAGGATTTCCTACATAATGATATTTTATTTATAATTTTTAGACATTATATAATTTATTTTATTTATGACACAATGATGATGCAGTAATTACTAAAATAGTGAAAAATAAAAATAATTGATCTTATAAATACCCAAATAATTATAATATGAAACTTTTAATGAATTAAACTAATTTTCTATGATAATATGATATATTAGGATTGATTTAATTGACTTTGTTCGAAGTAATCAATCTGTTAGGAGTTTCACAAAAATCAACTATTGAATAGTGTCAAAATTGACATAAAAGAGTTCTTAAAACAAATATTATATTATTAATTGATATTAAATTCCTAAAAATCTAAGGTTCGGCCAAGAGACTTATATTATGATAGGTTCCTCATTAATGGACCACTTGGGGGTCGCTTGGATGTATATAGTAAGTTTATTAACCATATTATATAAAAATACAAAGAGACATTGTAAAAGTGAAACTAATTAACTTAGAGTTAATACTTAAAGATAAGGTTAATATAAGTACCCAAACCTGTCTAAATTCTATTGGATGAGTTGTTTTCGACCTATCCCCACCTCATCCTTTGAATAGTCAACTTTTGAGCCTTTGTAAACCGAATATGAATTTATTATAAATTAATATTTCTAACTTTTCCAAAGGTGCCCCTCACCCCTCTTATAAAAGGGCACTCCTCCTTCTCATTTCTTCACACCTTCAAAGCCTTTTGGTTCGGCCAAACTCTTCCCAAATACTCTCCCAACATCCCTCAATACAACCTAGAGGCCTTAGTTTGATCAGAAAGCCAACCTAAGGAGCCCTTTTGATCAAATCAAAAGGAAGAACCCGAAGAAGAGGTAATGATTTCACCACCCTTTTCTAAGTTCATTTCTTCTTCCACTTCTTCTTCCTTTGTTCTTACCATTCTGAAATAATAACTCCAGTATCTCACATATACTGTGATGTTATTATAAATATGGTACAATCATATTCAGTATTCTATCCACCCTTTGAATAACATGTCACCATACGTGCGTACGTACGGCTTACCGTCTCCACGTCGTGGTGTAATTGTTATTCAATATAATATTATTTGGATGGGTATAATAATGATGTGTAACTCATGTAAATAATAAATATAACATGTTAATGATTCTGTATATATGATATACCATCCATTTATATATTATTTTAATATCAAAAGAATGATATTGTCGCTCGTGTGTACGTACGGACTACCGTCTCCACGAACGCGATGAGATTCATTCTCCATCGTATCCATTCAAGTATAATTATCATTTGATGGTTTAAAAATGATGTTTAAGGACTGTATATCATTCTGGATATGAATAATATACAACAACCATGGCTTATGTAACAAAACATATAAAAGAAAATGAGTAAGTTAACTCCCGAAACGACGATAATTCTAAGATATTATTAACAAATCAATGTTAAAAGATCATATATGATATCATATTAATATATATGATTATTGTATAATTTAATAACAACTATTTCACCATTATACAGGAGGTTAACCTACCCCAACCAATGAAAAGTACAAGGTAAGGGTTATTTCACAATCTCTTCATTATCCGAGGTTGTTTATATGTAATAATCTACTGGGATCTCTTTATCATCCACATCCATGTTTCTTAAAAATGTATTTCAAAACATTTTTACTATTTACAAGAATATGGGTTAAAGTCATTTATACCCTTTTTTGACTTTTTATAAGAGGTTTATAAAGGAATCTTTCCGTCGTTTTCAAAACAAGGTCCTTTTTAACCTTTTCGACAGAATTGAGGTAAGAATGTTTTTTTTAACTTATACGGCGGGTGTGGTTATTTTACGCCGTTATAAAATCTTCAAAGCTTTCCTTACAAGCTTATAAGAATATTTTCAAAGAAAATGTTTTATTTTATATGGATCTTAAATGATTTCAAAATAAAAGGAGATATTTCTTTAAAAAGAATTTTGATTTCATCTATGTCAACATCCTTTGATGGATTTTAAGATTATTTGAAGTTGATTTATTATGATACAAAACTTCTATATTGTATTGAAGGTTTTGTGATATGTTTGACTGTGGATGTTCTATTTTTATACCATTCATAGTTTATTGTGAAAGTATTGACATTTCGTATGCTAGTTTTAATACGAATGTTTATGTTATGTTTAAACCTTTTCATATGGGAATGCATTGGACTTAATAAGTGACGGGTGGAGCCCGCTATAGCTCCTCGATGCATCGGTAGGTCTCATGAGACAAACTAGTGTCTTGGCACAAGGCCTTGACAAAATCTTATTTGTAGTCTTGGCACGAGGCCTTGGCTATGTGGTTATGATAGTCTGGCATTATGCATTCCAACATTATGAAAGTGGTTATTTATTTTTGCATGTGATTATTCGATTAGTGGAATATCCATGTGAATAAGTAAATGGAATTATTTCATTTTATTTATGCCATACCATGTTGAAAGTTCATGTTTAAAAGGCTTTTGTTTTAGTTATACATTGCCTTAAATGTTTATTCTTATTGATGAAAGTTTCCGCTATATTGTTATCCTTACTGGGCATTTGAGCTCACCCCTTTTCTATGTTTTATTTTTCCCAGGAAGTGAAGATGTAAGTTATGAATGACCTGCAGGGATATTATGAGGGGATTGTAGTGTGGACTGTGGAAACATTATGTTGTTGTAGTAGTTTTTGATTTTATGATGTAATGTAAAACTTATGAATATATCTAGTGTTTCCAAGGCTACTAAACCAATCGGTCTTTCGAGATTTGATCTTTCTTGTGATCATGCCAATGTTATGTAATAATGCACCGACTCTAGGCAACTAGGGTCGGGGCGTTACAGTTGGTATCAGAGGAAGTTTAGTACAAACCTTGGAAACTAGATTTAGATAAACTCTGATTAGAGCACGTAGACCTAAGATGAACTTTGAGGATTAGTATAGAAGAACTTCCTAGAATTTTGGTATTGTAGAGATTTTGTGAGTTTTCCGAGCAATACATCCCTGTCTGGATACGAGCAGGTAGAGGCGGCTCTGGCACAGATGTACCTAGGGGTAAAACCCGAAAACACCGCTTTGAGCTAGACTCGAACGGGAACTGGTGCACGACAACGGGCCTTGCTGCACTCTTGGTTACGACACTCCCGGGGGATATGCTTAGGATAACTCTCATTTTCTTTACAAATCATTATGAAGGGTTTATGAGTATATACTTCCTCAAAGAAAACATATTTATGATTATGGATTATATCCATAGATAGTTCAATTTTTGTTAAGTGTTTTATAAGTATGGGATTATGTATTTTGATTCATAAACTGATCTAGTTTATGCCATTGTTTAGAAATGGCGCCTAGTGGAAGAAATGGAAACCGTATCAATGCACGCACTCCATGTAGGGATTTCCCTCCTGCTCAAGATAATTATAGTGGGGCTGGTGATGCAACTGGTGCTGATCAGCTAATCACCGTACTGGGACAACTTACTCAGGTTATGAATAATAACCTTACCCGTATGGAGCACCCTGATCCGCAGCGTGGAGGATCAATGTTAGATCGATTCATGAGACAACAACCACCAACGTTCAATGGAAGTACAAATCCCTTAGTAGCTGAGCAATGGATATTTTCCCTAGAGAAAATATTTCAGGCTTTGGGGAGTAGTGAAAGGGAAAAAGTTACCATGGCAGTTTACCGCCTCACTGGAGATGCTGATCAATGGTGGTCATTGATTCAAAACATGAAGGAAGATGATGAAGTATCAAACATGGAATGGAGGGAGTTCAAAGATCTGTTTTTAGAAAAATACTTTCCTCGCGACCATCGAGCAGATATGGAAAGGCAATTTCTGAGTCTGAGACAAAAGGAGGATGAGAATGTCACAAAGTATGAGGCTAACTTTACAAGGTTAGCGAGGTATGCTGGAGATTATATTCGCAACCCAAGAAGTAAGATTGATCGTTTCTTTGATGGGTTAAAACCATTTCTCCGTCGAGCATTAGTCTCACAATCCTTTTCATCGTACGAAGACATTGTCTCATGTGCTATCAAGACCGAAAAGGAATTCTCTAAGTCTTATGACTTTAAAGCAAAGCAAGAGAAGAAGAGACCTGCTGATCAATCTGGGAATGGAAATAAGGGGAAGAAGGGAAAGGTTGAATATCCATCTTGTGGTAAGTGCGGGAAGAAACACCCCGGTGCTTGCCTGAAGGGAATGGGAGTCTGTTACAAGTGTGGTGAAAAAGGCCACCAAGCTCATGATTGCAAGGGGAAGAAGGAAGCTACCAACGTTCAGTGCTACAATTGCAGGGAGATGGGGCATTATGCAAATGCATGTCCTAAGCGTCAGGAGAACTTACCTCAGAAAAGGCCAAGGGATCAAGGCCAGGCTTATGCTATCACTACTGCTGAGGTAGAAACTCCGAAAGACGTGGTGGCAGGTAATTTAATGGTTTCCTCAAGTTTAGCAAATGCATTATTTGATTCTGGATCATCGCATTGTTTCATATCTTCCCAGTTTGCTAAGAAAATTAGATATTTCCAATTTGATTTAATAAGGGGGTTGTCAGTTAAAACTCCTAAGGGAAGTATCGTTGCAACAAAGTTTTGTGAATCAGTCCCCATTAGAGCACATAAATTTTCTTTATCTGCTGATTTCATCGTCATACCTATGATTGAGTTTGATATAATCCTCGGTATGGACTGGCTTTCGGACTATGATGCGAAGATTTATTGTAAGAAGAAAGAGGTTACGATTCTTGATGATAATGATAAGGAACACCTTATTTTTAGAGCAGAATCGTCACCACCTAATTCTTATTTAGACCCACCCCCAGTAGCTCAACTTAATTCAATTATTGGGGAGGAAGAGAATGAAGTAACTATCGGTGAGGAAAGGAATGTTCAAATAGAGGGTGTACCTGTTGTGAAAGAATTTGTAGATGTATTTCCGGAAGATTTACCTGGACATCCTCCAGAACGAGAAGTTGAGTTTTCCATTGATTTGATTCCTGGATCAAGGCCTATATCGAAGACCCCTTATAGAATGGCCACTGTAGAGTTAGTCGAACTAAAGAAACAACTAGAGGAATTGAGTAATAAGGGATTTATTCCCCCTAGTGTTTCTCCATGGGGAGCCCATGTTCTTTTTGTTAAAAAGAAAGATGGATCTATGAGGTTATGTATCGACTACAGGGAGATCAATGCTATAACGATAAAGAACAAGTATCCCCTACCTCGTATTGATGATTTATTTGACCAACTGCATGGAGCTCAATACTTTTCAAAGATTGAACTTCGATCTGGATACCATCAGTTGTGTGTAAAGAATGAAGACATTCCGAAAACAGCATTTCGAACCAGGTACGGGCATTACGAGTTTACTGTAATGCCGTTTGGATTGACTAATGCACCCTCTGTATTCATGGATCTGATGAATAGAGTTTTCAAGGAGTATCTCGATGAATTTGTGGTGGTATTTATTGATGATATCTTGGTATACTCCAAAACCTACAAAGATCATGAAAATCACTTGCGCATTATCTTGAAGACTCTGAGGAGGCATGAATTATATGGGAAGTTTAGCAAGTGTGAATTCTGGCTTCAGGAGATTTCTTTTCTTGGCCATATTGTCTCTAAAGATGGAATCTCTGTTGATCCTTCTAAGACCAAGGCAATCCAAGAATGGCCAGCACCTACGAGTATAACTGAGGTACGTAGTTTTATTGGTTTGGCAGGTTATTATCGACGTTTCGTCCAGAATTTTGCCCGATTGGCTAACCCATTAACGAAGCTCACACGTAAAGGGGTTAAATTTGTTTGGACAAAAGAGTGTGAAGAATGTTTCGAAGAACTGAAGAGAAGATTAGTCAATGCTCCTATATTGACTCTACCATCGGGGAATGATGGGTTCGTTATTTATAGTGATGCATCAAAGAAAGGACTTGGCTGTGTCCTTATGCAGAATGATAGAGTTATTGCCTATGCATCACGACAGTTGAAAATTCATGAACAAAACTATCCTACTCATGATCTTGAGTTAGCAGCTGTGATCTTTGCTTTGAAGATATGGAGGCACTACCTCTATGGTGAAAAATGTGAGATTTATACTGATCACAAGAGTTTGAAGTATATTTTCTCACAAAAAGAACTCAACATGAGGCAAAGGAGATGGCTTGAATTACTCAAGGATTATGATTGTACGATACACTACCACCCAGGGAAGGCAAACAAGGTGGAAGATGCTTTGAGTAGAAAAGACCATGGAGTTTTGAACAATATGAGAATTGAAAGGGATCCAATTTTCATGGATCTAGTGAAAATGGACATGGGAATGACCAGGGAAGGTGAAACATCAATGCTTTTTCAAATGGTTGCCAAACCATCTTTACTAGAAAGGATTAAGAGTTCTCAGACCGATGATGACGAATTCCAAAAGAAGATTAAAGCTGTGAATGATGGGAGATTGAGAGACTTTGTGTATGAAGATGGACTTTTGAAATTCGGGAAGAGACTTTGTGTTCCCAATATACCTGATCTAAAAAGGGAATTGCTGGATGATGCTCATAGTTCCAATTTCTCTATACACCCTGGGAGCACCAAAATGTATAGAGATTTGAAGGAACATTTTTGGTGGGACAACATGAAGAGGGAGATTGCTGATTTTGTGTCAAGATGTATGGTTTGTCAACAAGTGAAAGCTGGAAGGCAACAGCCTGGAGGAGTCATGCAACCGCTTCCCATACCGGAGTGGAAATGGGACAATATTACAATGGACTTTGTCATGGGGCTACCAAAGACTCCTAGAAGGAACGATGCAATATGGGTTATTGTTGATCGTCTTACCAAGTCAGCACATTTTCTTGCTATAAGAGAAGATCTACCCCTGGAACGTCTAGCAAGACTATACATTAATGAAGTTGTGAGACTTCATGGAGTACCCCTATCAATTGTTTCGGATCGTGATCCCCGTTTTACTTCAAGGTTTTGGAAAAGTCTTCAGAAATCCCTGGATACTGAACTTCATTTGAGCACTGCTTACCACCCTCAGACAGACGGACAATCAGAACGGACTATTCAAACCTTAGAAGACATGTTGAGATCTTGCTCACTTGACTTTCAGGGTATGTGGGATCAATATTTACCTCTGGTAGAATTTTCCTATAACAATAGCTTCCATTCGAGTATTCAGATGGCACCATATGAAGCGTTATACGGAAAGAGATGTCGTACACCAACCTGTTGGGATGACGTCGGTGAAAGAAAACTTGTAGGTCTAGAACTGGTGGAGGAAACGATGGCAAAGGTAAAGGTAATCCAAAATCACATCAAAGCAGCTCAAAGTAGGCAGAAGAGCTATGCCGATAATCGAAGGAAGGATTTGGAATTTCAAGTCGGTGATCATGTTTTCCTAAAGGTATCTCTGTGGAAGGGAGTCATACGTTTTGGTAAGAAAGGTAAATTGAGTCCCAGGTACATCGGACCTTTCGAAATTCTAGAACGAATTGGGGCTGTAGCTTACCGATTGGCAATGCCACCAAGTCTCTCCAAAGTTCACGATGTGTTCCACGTATCTCTGTTGAGAAAATACATGCCTGACCCAACGCATGTACTCACCTATGAGGAATTAGAACTGGAACCCGATCTGTCTTATTGCGAAGAGCCCGTCAGGATTCTTGATACAAGAGAACAAGTACTGAGAAACCGGACGACGCGTCTGGTAAAAGTTTTGTGGAGAAATCATAAGATGGAAGAGGCAACGTGGGAACCCGAGGAACTTATGATGAAGAACCACCCAAGTCTTTTTATGCAGTAATACCCTAGAAATTGCGAGGATGCAATTATTTGAAGGAGGGGAGAATGTAACACCCCAAGCTTCTACGGTACGTTTCCCTTCGAATAATGTGATAGCGTGTGTTGTACGCAACCTCGAGTTCTAACACACACCACAACTAATTAAACTAGCTGTTGTGAATAGTAATACCTACTTTTTGAAATCATATATATTCTATATTTCAAAATGGACTTCATTTTTGGATTCGGAATATCAAAATTAGCCTAGGGTGAAATTTTGGTACATTTCGGATAACTTTCATATTTTGATGAATAGTGAAAATTACTAAATTTTAATTAAAAACAACTTTTTTAATCAAAATAATTAATAGTGATAAATTGTGAATTTGAGTGGTTTTAAAGTATATTTAGAATATATTTTTACCATTCAATTTAATGTTTATCATTGGACATAATTTTACAATTTAACCGAACATAAACAAGTGTCAATCTTTTGATAGTTATTATCTCTTAAAAACACGCTTTTTGTTTTGACAGCGGGAATTAATTTTAAATTAATTTCTGCCACTTCTGTGTTTTGAATTTAGGAAAATGGATTCCATATTTGGAATCAGGATGTTCAAATTGTGTAAATAGGTAACTTTTATTTTTACACATTTTGAATAATTATTGCGGTAAATATTTTATTTACCATGGTTAAAGGGTAAATCCGGTAAATAAGGGTTAAAAAAAATAATATTATAATAACACTAAATTACCCTAAAACGTGTCTTAACCCTATTGGTTGATACATGGTCGACCATGGGCATCTTTGGGTCTATTTTGGGACCCCATGGATCCACTTGTAAGTGATAATGACACATTATATTAATAAAGTTAAAATAAAAATAAAAATGGCATAAGCTTACATATTTTAGAAGAACAATTTTTACATAGGGTTATACATGTTGGATTTTCGATTATAAATATTAATTAGAAATCTAAAAAGATTTCCTACATAATGATATTTTATTTATAATTTTTAGACATTATATAATTTATTTTATTTATGACACAATGATGATGCAGTAATTACTAAAATAGTGAAAAATAAAAATAATTGATCTTATAAATACCCAAATAATTATAATATGAAACTTTTAATGAATTAAAATAATTTTATATGATAATATGATATATTAGGATTGATTTAATTGACTTTGTTCGAAGTAATCAATCTGTTAGGAGTTTCACAAAAATCAACTATTGAATAGTGTCAAAATTGACATAAAAGAGTTCTTAAAACAAATATTATATTATTAATTGATATTAAATTCCTAAAAATCTAAGGTTCGGCCAAGAGACTTATATTATGATAGGTTCCTCATTAATGGACCACTTGGGGGTCGCTTGGATGTATATAGTAAGTTTATTAACCATATTATATAAAAATACAAAGAGACATTGTAAAAGTGAAACTAATTAACTTAGAGTTAATACTTAAAGATAAGGTTAATATAAGTACCCAAACCTGTCTAAATTCTATTGGATGAGTTGTTTTCGACCTATCCCCACCTCATCCTTTGAATAGTCAACTTTGGAGCCTTTGTAAACCGAATATGAATTTATTATAAATTAATATTTCTAACTTTTCCAAAGGTGCCCCTCACCCCTCTTATAAAAGGGCACTCCTCCTTCTCATTTCTTCACACCTTCAAAGCCTTTTGGTTCGGCCAAACTCTGCCCAAATACTCTCCCAACATCCCTCAATACAACCTAGAGGCCTTAGTTTGATCAGAAAGCCAACCTAAGGAGCCCTTTTGATCAAATCAAAAGGAAGAACCCGAAGAAGAGGTAATGATTTCACCACCCTTTTCTAAGTTCATTTCTTCTTCCACTTATTCTTCCTTTGTTCTTACCATTCTGAAATAATAACTCCAGTATCTCACATATAATGTGATGTTATTATAAATATGGTACAATCATATTCAGTATTCTATCCACCCTTTGAATAACATGTCACCATACGTGCGTACGTACGGCTTACCGTCTCCACGTCGTGGTGTAATTGTTATTCAATATAATATTATTTGGATGGGTATAATAATGATGGGTAACTCATGTAAATAATAAATATAACATGTTAATGATTCTGTATATATGATATACCATCCATTTATATATTATTTTAATATCAAAAGAATGATATTGTCGCTCGTGCGTACGTACGGACTACCGTCTCCACGAACGCGATGAGATTCATTCTCCATCGTATCCATTCTAGTATAATTATCATTTGATGGTTTAAAAATGATGTTTAAGGACTGTATATCATTCTGGATATGAATAAGATACAACAACCATGGCTTATGTAACAAAACATATAAAAGAAAATGAGTAAGTTAACTCCCGAAACGACGATAATTCTAAGATATTATTAACAAATCAATGTTAAAAGATCATATATGATATCATATTAATATATATGATTCTTGTATAATTTAATAACAACTATTTCACCATTATACAGGAGGTGAACCTACCCCAACCAAGGAAAAGTACAAGGTAAGGGTTATTTCACAATCTCTTCATTATCCGAGGTTGTTTATATGTAATAATCTACTGGGATCTCTTTATCATCCACATCCATGTTTCTTAAAAATGTATTTCAAAACATTTTTACTATTTACAAGAATATGGGTTAAATTCATTTATACCCTTTTTTGACTTTTTATAAGAGGTTTATAAAGGAATCTTTCCGTCGTTTTCAAAACAAGGTCCTTTTTAACCTTTTCGACAGAATTGAGGTAAGAATGTTTTTTTTAACTTATACGGCGGGTGTGGTTATTTTACGCCGTTATAAAATCTTCAAAGCTTTCCTTACAAGATTATAAGAATATTTTCAAAGAAAATGTTTTATTTTATATGGATCTTAAATGATTTCAAAATAAAAGGAGATATTTCTTTAAAAAGAATTTTGATTTCATCTATGTCAACATCCTTTGATGGATTTTAAGATTATTTGAAGTTGATTTATTATGATACAAAACTTCTATATTGTATTGAAGGTTTTGTGATATGTTTGACTGTGGATGTTCTATTTTTATACCATTCATAGTTTATTGTGAAATTATTGACATTTCGTATGCTAGTTTTAATACGAATGTTTATGTTATGTTTAAACCTTTTCATATGGGAATGCATTGGACTTAATAAGTGACGGGTGGAGCCCGCTATAGCTCCTCAATGCATCGGTAGGTCTCATGAGACAAACTAGTGTCTTGGCACAAGGCCTTGACAAAATCTTATTTGTAGTCTTGGCACGAGGCCTTGGCTATGTGGTTATGATAGTCTGGCATTATGCATTCCAACATTATGAAAGTGGTTATTTATTTTTGCATGTGATTATTCGATTAGTGGAATATCCATGTGAATAAGTAAATGGCATTATTTCATTTTATTTATGCCATACCATGTTGAAAGTTCATGTTTAAAAGGCTTTTGTTTTAGTTATACATTGCCTTAAATGTTTATTCTTATTGATGAAAGTTTCCGCTATATTGTTATCCTTACTGGGCATTTGAGCTCACCCCTTTTTTATGTTTTATTTTTCCCAGGAAGTGAAGATGTAAGTTATGAATGACCTGCAGGGATATTATGAGGGGATTGTAGTGTGGACTATGGAAACATTATGTTGTTGTAGTAGTTTTTGATTTTATGATGTAATGTAAAACTTATGAATATATCTAGTGTTTCCAAGGCTACTAAACCAATCGGTCTTTCGAGATTTGATCTTTCTTGTGATCATGACAATGTTATGTAATAATGCACCGACTCTAGGCAACTAGGGTCGGGGCGTTACAGGCGCACCCACATTAAATATAGTTTTTGACATGTTTATAAGTTCAATTTTACAAAATAAAATTCTTCTTTTGAATCAGGGTATAAAAAATTACTTTGGATAAATTTTTGATATTTTTCTGATAACTTTCATATTTTGATGAATAGTAAAAATATGCTAATTTTTAATTAAAAACAATTTTTTTCATTTAGATAATTTATATGGATAAATTATAATATTTAATGGTTTTAAAGTATAAATAGAATATATTTTTACCATTTAATATAATGTATGTCATTAGCATTAATTTCACATTGAATTCATAGGTAAAAACATTTCAATCTTTGGTAATGTTTTAACTTCTAAAACTCGTTTTCTTAACAACGGGATTTATTTTAAATTAATTACTGAAACTTATATGTTTTGAATTTTGAAAAATGGATTCAATATTTAGAATCAGTGGGTCCAAATTATGTTAATATGCTAATTTTTATTTTTGCGCGTTATGAATAGTAACTACGGTAAATTTTATTTACCATAGTTAAAGGTAAATCGGGTAATTAAGGGTAAATATAAGATTATAAAATTACCCTAACACCTGCCAAAATCCTATTGGATGACTAAAAGTCGACCCATATCACCTAAGGGTCGTATTAGATTAATTTAATGGACTTTTGTCCATGAAAATAATTTAATTATTATTAAAACCAAAGAATGTGACAACATGTCACTTTCTTAAATCTTATAAGTATAATAATTTTAATTTGGTGATAAACTTAATGAAACTTCGAAAATTAATAGTATCCAGAAAGCTAATACAATTATCTACATCATAGAAATTTATTTAGAATTTTTAGGGATTAAATAATTATCATTAATTATGACACAATAGTGATGCTGAAATTATTTTATTAATTAAAATATCAAATAAATTTTTTTAAAAATATTAAACTAAATATTATATGAACTATTTAAAGTGCTACACAAATTTTATAGATACATATGACATTTTATGAATCTATTAAAGCTTTTATTTTGAACATATATTCTGTATATATTTTATTTAAATTCAAATAAATGAATAGTGTCAAAATTGACACTATTGTTATTTTATAAAAATAACATATTATAAAATTGTTTAAAAATCACAAAAATATTTAAAATTTATAAATTAAAATTTATATGGTCTAAAATGTCATAGAGTTTCAAATTATGGAAAATTCACAACACATATGTAATTATTTATAATAATTTAAAATTTAGAATATTATTACCAAAAATAAAATTAAATTGATAAATAAGGATAAATCAAGTTGATAACGTTTAAAATAAATTTCTAACATGTATAAATTTTATTGGTTGATGATATTACAAACCTATCTCATCTAATATTCGGATATGAGTCATTTTAAAAGTTTTTAAGTGGGTTTGGGATTTAATATAAACTAATATTTCTTATATTTCCAAAGGTGCCCCTCTCCTCCCTTATAAAAGGGCACCTCCTCCCTCTCTTCATCACACCAATTAGAGCCTTCAAGCTCGGCCAAAACCTACCCATTTCACTTCTCCACTTCCTTAGAAACCTACTAGAGGTACTGGTCTTATCAAAAGACCAACTCTAGTGCCTTAAGATAAAGTTTAAAGGAGGCACTTCGAGAAAGAGGTAATACCTTCTACCGTTTTCTTCAAGTTCCATTCTTCTTCTACTCCCTCTTATTTAGTTGTTTCATTATGAATTAATAACATAAGTATCACTCATATAATTATATGTTATTATAAATATGAAACAACCCTATTTCACCTCTTATCCATCCTATGGAAAACGAAATCACTGCGCGTGCGTATGTACGGAATATTGTCTCCACGCCGTGGTGTAATCTATTTTCCACCACCACCTTACATGGATGGGTATAAGGGTGAAATTAATGAATATATATGATTATTTTAAAGTGGTATTGATTCTGAAATAGTATACATACACTCCAATACAATTCCACGGTCATGGGAACGATATCATTGCTTGTGCGTACGTACGGAATACCGTCTCCACGATGTGATGCGATTCGTTCTACATGATATTCATTGCATAATGATTATATAAATGAATTGAATGAATGAATATGAAATATATTACACTAATACCATTCTGGAAATTAGGTATCTATAACCTAAAGAGAAGAATAAGAATTTATTCGACAAACATGCATAAGAACAAAAAGTAATAAACACCTGAATAACAAGTAGTAATGAAATATTACTAATAAGAATCTAATAATATGAACATATATGATATCATAACAATAAGTATGATTCTGGAATAAGTCAATAACATTATTTAAATCATTATACAGGAGGTTCGGACACTTTCGAAGCAAATCGGACCTAAGGTAAGGGAAATATCACAATCTCATTTTTATCCGAGATTGTTTATATTTTGGAATTTACTGGGGTGCATTTTATCATCCACATCCATGTTTCCTCAATATGTAATATTTTCATCATTCTATAATAGTTTATATCCAATTTTACCCTTCGGTGAGTTTTTAGTAAAAGATATGAAAGGAATCTTTTGTCATTTTTCGTACGAGGTACTTTTTGACTTTTCCAACAAAAGTACGAGAAGAATGTTTTATTTTAACTTATACGGCATGGATGGATTTTTAAAAACATTATTTCCAATAAGATTCCCTTACAAGTTTTCATGTTTATTTTTAATCAACTTCTTTTAGTTTATAATTGTATGACATGTTAAGAAAGGAAAAGTGTTTTTGAAGTAGAAAGGATATTTTCCTCAAGAATGGAGTTCAAGCGTTTTATCAAAATTATTTTCCATCTAAGATAATAAAGGGTTCTGTTTATATCCCTATTATTAAATTTATTTGATTATGTTGTGATGGAATTATTTTTATGAATTCCTTTATCTTATATGAATTGTTTTATGATGTCACGATGTTTAAGATTCCCATTTTTATTACATGGGTTATGCTATGATGTATGCTTTATGATTTTGTGGCGCACATAAGAATGGTATCATTATGAGATGGGTGGGACCTATATCTACCTCCAATAAATTGGGTAAAGATTTTATATCTCATGATATAGACATGGCTGGAACGGCAGGTTATACTGGTTCAGTGAAACAGGACTGAAACGAGGAGTGAACTCGGTTCAGAAATGGACTTTGTCCACTAAGATAGTCTTGGCAATGAGTCTTGACTAATAAGAAATTATTCTCAATGATTATGTGTGTATGCCAAAAAGTTTCATGTTTTAGGTTATGATTATTGGGATTAAATTTCACTACTATGATTTATCCCATTTATGAAATTATGATCTCTTTTGCAGGTTAAGATTTCCAAAAGTTATGTTCTTATTGATATTTCTTTTGTTTACCCTTAATGAGCATTTGAGATCACCCTTTTGTATGTTTTATTTCCCCAGGTCAGGAAGAAGGTTATTAAGTAAGATATGCAAAAAGGGACTATAGATATGATGAAATAAAGGGGAGACAATGTAGACGCTTTATGAACCAGTTGTTTATCTTTCCCTGTTTCTAAAGACACTATACCTATACGGTCCTTTCATGGTTTTGTTATATGTTGTAATAAGTATGCTTCAATTTTGAAGTAATAACAATGTATGTAAGGTATGGGTCGTTATAATGACACCTTTTTTTTTAAACTCCAAACACCTTAGGGAAAATGAGAGTGCTGATCCTTGAAATGTGTTGTGTGTTTGATAACAATTGATGCGATTGAGTTGGTATGGTATTTCTCTATGATAGAGATATATTTCTATGAATTGATTCTGGAAAAAGATTATCTAACAAACTATGTGTCCCATATAAATTTTTCTTCATAGAATGTGAGTTCCAAATCATCAGATGTTGTTAGGTATCTCTTTAAAAGAGATTGGGAAGGGTAAGTAAGAATATCAGGACCCTTGGCACTAGTGTTTGGAACTATCTATTACCAGTTGACATTAGTTTGTTTGGAACTAGTAGATGAGATCGAGAATATAGACATTCCAATAATAGTGGATCAGTTCCTTGTTGTGTTTTCTAAAAATTTCTCATGGTTTTCACCCAAAATAGAATCATATTTTTTTACTCATCTCCTCCCAGGGAATATTTCTATTTCCCTTCCATCTTATTGGATGTCACCAACAAAATTGATGGAATTTAAGGATCATTTAGAAGATTTAGGAAGTAAATGGTTCATATAATTGAGAACATCTCCATGAAAATCACCATTTATCTTCTTGAATAAGGGTGGTGGAACTCATAGGCTTTTTTTAGATTATCATAACCTTAACCAAGTTATGATAAAAGCTTCATTTTCCTATTCCGGACAATGATGATATGTTAGATTAATTGAGGGGATCATAATGGTTCTTTAAAATTTAATTATGTTCTGGATATCACCAACTATGGGTTCAGAAATAGGATATTCCAAAGCCATGTTTTAGAAGAAGATATTGTCATTATGAGTTCATTTTTATGCCTTTTGGTCTTACAAATCCACCAAACATCTTTATGAAAAATTTTAATTTGATATTTCAAAGGTATTTTAATTCCTTTGTGTTGGTATTTGTGGATGATATACTAGTGTATTCTAGGACAAAGGAAAATCATGATCAACACATGGCTATAGTATTGGGTATCTTGTGAGAGCATCTTATGTATGTAAAGTTACCAAAGTGGGATTTATGGATACAAGTGATTCATTTTCTTGTCCATATCATCTCTGAGAAAGGAATTTATATTGATCCAAAAAATATAGAAGTTTTTATCTCTTGGAAAATTCTGAATAACATATTTTAGATACATTTTTTCCTTGGCTTTGTGGGATACTACATATGTTTTATACATGAATTTTCACAATTAGCATCATTGATAACATGATTGACAAAAAATGTGTTCCTTTCTAATGGAATGATGAATTATAGAAACCCTTCCAAAATCATAAGGATAGAATTACATAATTACCAATACTCACATTTATGAAGTCTTTATAGGGCTATGTAGTCTATTTTGATTCATCAGGATCTGGGTTGGGATGTATTCTCATGAAGATATATCATGTTGTTGTTTATGGGTCATGATAGTTACATTTTCATGAGAAGAACTACCGAACACAAGATTTATAATCATATTATATATTCCATTCATTGAATACTTTACATCATTATCTTTTTTGTGTAAAATATATGGTGTTTATAAACCATGAGAGAATGAAACACATTCTCTTACAAGGATATTTTAATATAAGGAAAACAAGATGGGTAGAATACCTTTAAATGTTTTACATTAAATTTATGTATACACTAAGAAATGGTAATTAAATAGAGGATTCATTGAGTGAGAATTCATATAATCATTTGGAAAAAATAATCTTTAGATTAGTGGAAACTGATGTCATCCATATCAAACATGCACCTGGATTGTACCGACCAGGGTGATGTTACAGCTTTCATCCTGGTTTCATTTATTCCTAATTTGGTTCAGCATGTGAAAGAGGCATAGATATCTGATCCTAAATGTTTTTCTATGAGATAAAAACTCAATGGTGGGGATGCCATTTAGGGGTGGAAGTTGTATGGGATTTTTGTTTTTCGATTTAGAGCTTGTATCATAGTACATTTTATTTTTTAGGAAAATATTATTAATTATTACCACCATTCAAAATGGGATGTTCATCCTAGAATTAAAAAACATATAAATAATTTAATAGAGGAATGAGATTCTAATATAGATATTATTGGATAAAGACCCCTTGTTTACATTTTGTTTTTGGAAATCCTTATAGCAAGAACTTGGGACTCAATTGACTATGAGAACATCGTCTCATCCTCAAATAGAGGGAAAATCCAAAAATATGATCCAAACGTTACACACTTGGTTTTTGTGTAATGGATTTTTTTTTGTATCATTGAAGTATCACATATCATTAGTGGGGTTCTATTTCAATAAAAGTTATCAGGCCTCGATAGATGTGTCTCCTTTTGAATAATTGTATGGTCATCCTTATCATTCTACACTTTTTTTAGTGTAAATAGTTGATACCTCACTGGTTGGACCTAGCCTTGTTCATGATATGACATAGAAGATTCAATTTATTAGGAAGAGAATGGGGAAAACTTAGAGTCATCATAAATCATATGTGGATCCTCATCGATGAGCGTTTTCATTTGAGGTGAGTGATTATGTGTTTTTTATAATCTCTCTGAGGTTTGGGAAATGTCATTTTGGTAAGAAGGGAAAGTTTTCCCCTTAGTACATGGGACATTTTTATAAACTTGAATAAGTTAGTGAGGTAGCATATCGGTTGGATTTTCAACCAAGTTTTGGTTCAGTTCATAAATTGTTTCATGTATCTCAATTAAAGAAGTATCAACCTCTTCCTAACCATTTGATTAGATGAGATCACATTAACTTAGAGCTGGATGCTATATTTATTCATGTATCATCATGGATTGTGGATTGGGAAGATAAATTTTTTTGTGGTAAAAGCATCACTTTAGTGAGATTTTTATAAAAACATGGTCAAATTGAGGAAGAAATGTGGGAGCAAGAAAAAAATGTTAGAGCAGCGGTAAGAACTCATTCAGGAAAAATCCAGTATTCTACTTTCTGATGATGGAAATAAAAATGGTGGAAACAATGTATCACACCTGGTTTCAAGTAATTAACCCTTTATTTATGTATTTTAAGTATATATATATTTATTGGGTTAATTTTCAGGAGTTTTGGAGGAGTTTTGACATGATTTCAACATTTTTCTAGAGGTGCGCAGTTTGATAACAGTTTGTAAAAACCATTCAACCCATCCAAGAAACCATGTATATGGGGGTATTAGGGATAATATCTTCACACAGTTGGAACATGGTTTGGCCAAACCATGCGGGTGCTTAGGAGAAACCATGTGAGTCTACTTCCATTGAGACATTAGATCATGCACAAATAGAGCATGGTTTGACTAATCTTGTGGGTGATTAGAAGAAACCATGTGATCCTACTATCAATGATATAGTATATCATGCATGGTTAGCACATGGTTTGACTAACCATGTTCCCTAACCATGCACCGTGCAGTTTCAGGTCTGAAAATTTTGGATATTATTTGAATTAAGTATTGTAATCCATTTTAATTTCCTAGTCTTTCATAATCCCAAATTATTTTTACTCCCAAGGTTTGAGAGGCAATTCCCTTAGATCTAGGAACAAGTTTTAGTTAATTTAATTCCCTTTATAGATCCAAATTCATGAGAATGTCTCAATTATTGGTTGTTATTCATTAATCTCTTCCCCTTCTCTTTCCTAGAATCTTGGATCAATTTTTTTGGGGATAGATCCATGTTCCATGATGGAAATTTTAATGTTTTCTTATTGGATATAATGAAGTGAACATAGTTGGTGATTCTGTATATAATTTTCAGGTTCCATTATTTGGTTTCACTAATATTTGTGAGGAATGTGTCTTCTCTCTTGACTCTACTTGATTTAGTACTTCATGCCTTTGTTTTAATAAAATGATTTTATTAAAATGGTGGTGAAATAATCATGTGATTCTTGTTGGAAAATCCATTTTTGGATATGGATTAAAAATTCAGGAAAGTTTTTGGTTTTTGGAAAACCCCATTGGTTATAATTTTAAAATGATGTTTTAAAATTGTGGTTTGGTTTCATGCATGTAAAGTAATTTTAGAAATGATTTAAAGAAATAAATGTTTTGATTGAATGACTTGTAATTATGTTGTAATAATTAGTTGTGTTTGAGTTGAATGGGATGAAATATGGTCATGATGTACCACCATCAAAATGGGACGGTCTATGTATATAAAGTTCCACATTCAATGGTAACACCAAAATTGAGTGAGTGTGTGTGTGGTTGTGTGTGCGGACATGGAGTTAACATGCCAAATTAAATGGGAAATGGTTTAAAGACTATGTTGATTCTTTTCATGGAGAATTATTTTGGATTGGAATTTTTTTTGCACTGATATAAATTATTTTATATTGTTTTAAACTATTTCATATTAATTTTAATAACTAGTTCTTATCCTAGTGAATTGGGTTGGGAAGTAACTAGTGAAATCCTAATAAGTTTAGTCATTCCCCCTACTATGTCATTATTGTGTGTTTGAATAGTTAATCTATATTGACACTGATAAAGGAAAGGTATCTCAGTTATTTAGTGATGCTTCTTAATATCATGGGTGTGTCTTGTTGATTTATAGCTTTTAGCAGGTCAGGAGTTACTGGTTTGATATCTTTGGTGTCTTTGGGATTTATTGCCTTTTGATTTCTTTGGATGTTATCACATGTTTTTTCTATATACTCTAATATGATTTTTTTTTGGTAATGTTGATTCTTTATTTTTTAATCATGCATTATATAGAGGTTTGGTTGTTTATGGTTATATTGGTTTGGTTTTTTATCTCAATAGGTAAAATAATCCCCCAATTGTTTGAGAATTCATTGGAATTTATTTCTATCCTTTGGTGTCTTAAAGTATATATTTTCACATTAGTATATAGACCTTAATCCTAGGAGGATTATTGACTATCTCTAGTCTTTCAAATTTGAGTTGGAATGCATTCCAAGAATGGGAAGCATCATTGTCAATGCCTTGAGTAGGAAGACGCAAAATCATAAAGTATGGGAAACTTATGGTGAGTGAAGTGTGATGATGATTTTTTTGGATATTAATCTATATGTTTATGAGTATTAGGAGTAATAAAATCTTACATCAATGTAAAGAACCATACCATAGTAACCCTGAGTCAGTGGTTACTTTATTACATTGTCATTAGATATAAGAAATCGCATCTCAAAGAAACAAATAGTTTATAATTATTAGAAAACTAGATGCATAGTTTTATATTACATTCAATTCGAAAACAAAACACAACATAATATTTTCTTTGAGTACACTATTATTCCCTTTAGCAAATCCCTTCATATTAATTATAATACACTTCCTGACATCCTAGTAAAAAATAAACATAAGAAAGTAGTGAGATTTGATGATTGGAAAGGATATGAATGCAGTGGAAGCTAACATGAATAAATAAGTCATAAAAAATATGAAAAGGTAAATATATAAAAACACATTACATTTAATCAATAACATAATAATGAATAACAATATGTCAGAAATAAATGATGATAAAATATTTTCATATAAATAATCACATGATCTTGAAACTTATCCCTAGATATCATAACTAATAAAATAATCACATGGAAATAAAATACCTAATATCATAATGAAAAATGAATAATCACATACATCATAAACATTCCATAGAGACCTCATTCCAAGACATCTTATATAAATGGGTAAATCCTCATCCAATACCCAAACTAGTTTGTCTCATTAGACCTACCAATGCATGGAGGGGATAAAATTGGCCACCCATCACATAATAAGTCCAATAAATTATTCATATGAAATCTGTGAAACATAATCAACATAAAAATTTTTATTCAAACTAATATACAAAATGTTAATAGTTACCCAAATCAATAATCATGATCATAAACCATCCAGAGTAATATGGAGAACGATATAAAAATAGTACATCCACATTTAGACTGATCATAAACCATAAAATAAAAAAAATACTATATGGCATCATAAGTTAATAACCCCATTAAATCATAATATTCAACAAATTATGTTTACATATATGAAAATACTTTAAAAGTTCATTGGAAAATTCTTGAGAAAAATACCATATTCACTTTGAAATTATATATTTTTAAAATTTGGAAAATATGAAGGATAAAATTTTAATTTAAAAGAACATTTAGGGATTTTAAAGGAATATTAAAATAAAAATATTATCTATTAATATGGTAAAATCCATTAATATCATATATTTTAACAGACGCATTCCTTTCATAGTGTTGTAAAAATGTGAAAAAAGTGCCTCGTTTATAAAATTAAAATAAGATTCCTTTCAAACCATTTTTTAAAAATTAAAACATGGTTAAAAATATCATTAATAAATTATTGGATAGTAATATAAATATTCTTTAAATAATTTTAAGTAAAATATATATATAAATGAAAAATATTCCTCCAACGGGAAGCCAAACATAAACAATCCCAAATTATGATGAGATTGTGAAACAAATCCTTACCTCAACTCTGATTTCTTTGATACATGTTCTAAAATCCATTATAATAATTATATGTCTATTATATATCTATTACATAACCATAATTATATATATCATTCCATTTATAATTACTTATAATCTTTTATCACCCATTTATTAACAATTCTTTGTTAAAAATCACTGTTTCACGTAATAACTGCTTCATTTTTCATGTATGTTTTGATTCAATAGTATTGGTCTTTATAATTTAATCAAGGTTCCATAATATTAAGAATATTAATAATTATATAAATATAATATATATTTATTATATATATTTTTATAGAAATTGATAAAATTTAGAGAGGTAAAATGAATTACATCATTCATGAAGATAGTAGGTCATACATACGCATGAATGATGTTTTCACTTTTTGATAGATGAAAGAAAAGAAAAATAAATAATAATTAACCTTTATAGAATAATTATTCTCTCATATAAATTATATATATTTATTAAATCCATATTTATTATCATCCAAGTAAAATATAAATGAAAAACAAATCACATAGCTTCGTGGAAGTGGTAGTCCACACCTACGCATGAGCAATGTTATTGTTTCCCATAGGATTAGAAGGCAAGAAGGTAGATATGATATTATCATTACAGAGGTATAATAATTTCTTAATTATCATATATAAACATTAAACCCATTATAACACTCCTCTATAAAATATGGTGATGATAAAGGAATTATCTCGCTACGTGGAGACAGTAAGCCATACTTACGCACGTACGATATTTTCTCTTCCCATTTGAAGGAAAAAGGGCGGGTAATGGAGGATTAATAATTATAATAAAATTTTAGTATATTAAATATACTGAATTTATTATTTTATGATAATTTTAATAGACTTATAATAGGTATAATAAGAAATAAATTGAAAGGTTTGAGGTAATACAATTACCTCTTCTTTGGGAGGCCTTATTTATATCCTTTCTTAAGGGGAATTTATATTTTTATTTTAGGGATAAAAAAACCTCAAAAACATAGATAAAGATGTTTAGAAGAGTAATGGGTAGGGAGTGAGAGATATAGGTCTCTCAAAGTGGTGTAAATAAGTGAAGTAATGGGTCTCCTTTTATAATTGAGGTGCGGGTCACTTTTGGAATTTCTTAATATATTAAATTATAATAAAATTTTTATCTAGAAAAATACCTAAAATGGATATTTATTAAATAATATTTTATTAAATGGTTTAATTTTCATTAAAAAATAAAATTTTAACTGGTTTTGGTGGTGGTTTAACCATATTTTTTGGTTTATCCCCTTAGTTAACCAATTTTAGCATTAACTGCGATTACATATTTTTCACTCTTAATGGGTTATAATTTTACATATAAGGTAAATATTCACTCATTAATGGACAAGTTATTATATTTTATACAATATAATACCCCCTTAATATCTTTAAATATTTTCATTATTTTTAAATAATTTAATAAAATATTATTTTGATAAATTACCACTAATGTCAATTTTGACACTATTCATTTAATTTGACTAAACATACATCACTGAAAATTTGGATTTAAAATATTATTCATTTGAAAATCACTAATATGTCCTATTAATCTAAAAAATACTTTTAACTCCATAAATCATTCAAATTATATCACTTTGGTATTTATAATATAATTTATTTTTGTTTTTAATTAATTGAATAAATACTATATTAGAATTTCACAAGTATTTAAGGTAATTATATAGTGACTAAAAATTATAAATAAATTATCATAATGAAGATAATATCATTTTTTACAAAATTTACATTTATATTCATTCATAACATTGTTTTGTACCTAATTAGATATAAAATAGATATTTAAAACTAAGGAAGTAACATTTTGTAACTTTCTTTGATTTAAAAATTATATAGTTCATTTTCATTTAAAAATGTCCATTAAAAATATAAATGTAGAGAATAATATGGTAAGGGAAAAATTAAATTCATAAATAATAATTAATATGAAATATTATGAACTTATCGCTTAGTTTTAACCTATATTAAACAGATTTACCCTTTACTGATGTGATAAATTTTTCCAAAATTACTATTCATATTAACCAAAAATAAAATGGAACTATTTACCAAATTTTATCCAAATAATTATAAATATGTAATCCATTTTAAATATTCAATTTATATTATTTTTAAATTTAATTCTAATATAAGTTCACAAAACACGACGAAAATTGTGTTTTAGGAAAATACAGTTTTTAAGCCTAAACCATGTTTTTTCTTATACTATTCCTAGTAAAAACTATAGATAAATGTTATAAAATTTTATTCAATATTTAATATATATATTTCATTAAAATAATTCATCTATAGTGACTAATTCAATTTATAATGATATAAATATATTATGCACACATAAATAGTTTTTCAAAAAAACATTTCTTTTACATTTAAATTATTTTTATTTTTATTAATAACCAAGGAATTTATTTTATAAATGTGTAAACCAAATAATTTTAATAATTTAGTTATTTATCTTCATATAAACCATTTTTAATACCTAGGTTATCATGGTCACATAATAATAGATCACAATTTGTTTTAACATAGCGTTTCATGCAATGCAAGCTATCGAAGAGATTAAATTTATTTAAAAATCAACATACTGTAAAAAATTTGGTGTTAAATTATTCCCTCCTTAAAAAAATTGTCATAAAATTTTTTATAATGTCACCTCATGAATAGGTTTAGGTAGTTCTTAATCATAATTTCTTAAGTTTTCTACATCTCCTCTTTTATCTTATGATTTTTTCAAAGTACTTGTACCACCTGAGTCATCCAATTCCTAAACACTTATTCTCTAGTGTCCAAAATCTATATAGGATCTTTTCAATAAGATAAATTAGGTTCCAATTGTATTTATTTATAAATGAGCACATTCATCAGTTCTGGAATGTATATCCTTAACAAAGATATATAGAATACATCATGTACTTTAGAAAGGTTTGGTAGAATTTCTAAATGATAAGACATGCTCCAATTACATCTATAATTTCAAAAGTTACGATGTACCTCTGGCTCCTTTTTACTCTCTTAACACACTTACATGGAGATAACTTCAAGAAAATTTGATCTCCCACTTGAAATTTCATATCATTCCTCTGATTATTGGCATATCTCTTTTTTCTATTTTGAGATGATTTGATATGGGTTTGAATAGTATTTACCTTTTTCATTATCTCCTCTACAAGTTATGGGCCTACAATATTCCTTTCACCAACTTTATCCCAAAAATTTAGAGTACAACATCTCTTTCCATATATAATTTTTCATATATATCCATTTAAATACTTGAGTGCAAATAATTTTCATAGGAAAATTCTACCAAAGATAAATATTGATCCCACATACCTTGAAAGTCAAGTGATAATGACCTCAACATGTCTTATAAAGTTTGGATAGTCCTTTCTGACTGCTCATCAGTTTGAGGATGATAAGTGGTGCTCAAATGAGGCTTGGTATCAAGATCCTTTTGAATAATTTTCCAAAATTTTAATTGAAATCATAGATCATGATCAAACACAATTGAAAGAGGTGTTCCATGAAGTCTTACAACTTCATTAATATAGAGTCATGCAAGGAGCTCTAGAGGAAAATATTCACTTATAGCAATGAAATGTGGAAATTTTCTAAGTCGATCAATAATAAATAATATTGTATAATTATTTCTAGGATTATTTGGTAATACATTGACAAAGTCCATAGTAATTCCATCCCATTTACATGTAGGATTAAAAATAGGATTCATGACTCCTATAGGATGTTGTATCTTAGCCTTATTATATTGTAAAACAAAACATCTTATATCATAATCATAAATTTCCCACTTCATATTATCTAACCAAAAATGTTCCTTCAAATATCTATATATCTTGGTGCTTCCATGGTGTATAGGTAATTTTGATCTATGAGCATCATCCATCATTCCCCTCTTTATCTAAAGTATTGATAGAACGTATATTCTCATTCCAAATTTCATAACATCATCTTTATATATGAAGTCTACCAATTTTCCATCATTTATAGGTTTGATTTTCTTTTGAAAATTTTCATCATTATACTAAGAAATTTTTATCTTTTACAATAAATATGGATTGTAAATCATTTAGAAAAAAGTGATGTTTCCCATTCCTTAATAATTTCTAAATCCATCCTTATTAAATACAAGAACATAGGATTCTTGTCGATCCTCATTCTAGTCAGAACTCCATAGTCATTCATGATCAATGAATCCACTACCTTATTTTCCTTCCCTGGGTTTTAGCGTATCGAGAAATCATTATCCTTGAGTAAATTAAGACATTTTCTTCGCCTCATGTTGAGCTATTTATGTGAAATGATGTATTTTAAAATTTTATGGTCAGTGTATATCTCACATACTTCAACATAGAGATAATGTCATTATATATTCAAATAAAATATTATAGTTACTAACTAATGATCATGAGTGGGATAGTTTTTTTCATACTTCTTTAATTGTTTGGATGCATAATAAATAGCTTTATCATTTTACATAAGGAAACAACCAAGTCCCTTCTTTTATGCATCATTATATATCACAAATCCAAAATTTCATAATGGTAGATTCATAATATGATCATTCAACAATATCCTCTTCAATTCTTCAAAATATTATTCACATTCATTTGTCCATATAAACATAACCCCTTTACTAGTAAGCTTGGTTAACAGGTTAGCCAATTGGGAAAATTTTTGAATGTATCACTGATAGTAACCTACCAAACTGATCAAACTACATAACTCAGTTATGTTAGTAGGTTTTTCACAATATTAGAATGCCTTTTTCTATACATGATCAATTGATATTACATATTTGGAGATAATAATTTCAAGAAAAGAAACATTTTAAATCCATAATTCAAACATGCTAAATTTCCTATATAACTCTTTTCTTCTAAGAGCCTCCAGAATAATCTGTAATTGATTCTCATGGTCCTCATAGATCTTAGAGTACACAAATATATTATCAGTAAATATCACATCAAAATCAAGATATTTCTTGAATAAATTTTTCATTAGATCCATTGAAACATAGAATGTATTAGTAAATCCAAATAGAATTACTATAAACCCATAATGACCATACCTCATTTGAAATGTTGTCTTTGGAAATTTTCCTTCTTTACTCACAATTGATGATATAAAGAATTAATTTTAATCCTTTATAAATATTAAAATACCTGAATTTGATTTAATAATTCATCAATACAAGGTATAGGATACTTATTTTTTTCATAATAGAATTTATTTCCCTATAATCAATACATAGTCTCATGGATCCATCTTTATTATTAACAAATAGTATAGAAGATCATCATGGTGAAATACTAGGGAGTATAAATCCCTTATTACACAACACCTCTTGTTGTTTATTTAATTCTACAAATTCCATAGTGGCCATCATATAAAGAGTCTTTGATATAGGTATTTCATCTAGGATTAAATCAATGGAAAACTCAATATCACACTTTGATGGGAATCTGAGTAATTCTTTAGTGAAAGAATCACTATATTCATGCATGATAGGTAAATCCTCAATTTAAAGATTACATATATATATATTTATATTTTTTCTTCTTTTCATTCCCAATAATATCATTCATAAGAGTTGTTGGGGTAGATCTAGACATGATTGTGATAAACTTTCCCCACTAAAGATAAGGAATTCTATATCTTCATCATGAATCATAATTTCCTTCTCTTTACAATAAATGTTTTCATTATATTTTAAAATTAATTCCATAGAAATTATTATATCAAAATACAACATAATTATAATAATAATTTTAGAAAATAGGGCATGTTTATGTTTCATAATTGGAACTAACTAACACATCCTTATTATGGTGAGACTTCTGATAAGATTCTTGACTGATAAATCCATTCTTAAAGTGCTATTGAAATATCTAATATTCATGGAAAACATGGAATATATAAATTAATGAGATGATCCAAAATAAAATAAATCATTTGATAAATTTTAGTATATGATTAAATTTTTCACCACCACATCATTAAGAACATCAACCTCAGATGTTGTGATGGCATAAGGTTGGCCTTGCTCCCTTGGATTTTTTGGGGGAAAGTTCCCTTGATTCCTGGGAAAAATATTTATATTGTGTACCATATCCTTATAGTTGAGGCATTGAAAATTGTAAGATTATTTCTTTAAATTGAAATCATGAGAATAGTGGACTTTCTCTTCACACTTATAGTAGACTCACATTCCCAGTAAGCATGTTCCTCGGCATTTCTTTCTAAATTTATTGTAAGTTGGAACCTCCAACCTTACATTATTCCCCTTTTCCTTATTTTCTTTTCCATAGTTATTAACATACCTCTTCTTATCTTTATTTCCTTTGAATCCATAAGACTTGTAGAATTATTTCTCTATCTTGATAATACATTATATTATATCCTCATATGATGTGAATTTTTGGGAGACTAGTTCTATTTAAAGGATTGGCATAATCCCATCAAATAAACAAGCAATCTTTCTCTTTGGATTACATATTTATTCCACATCATGAATTTCTAACCTTGTAAATTTGGATTCATACTTATCCACATTTTCATATTTCTATTCTCTTATAATCATGAATTCCCTCTTCATATCTACTCATTTTTCATGAGGAAAATATTTTTCGTAGAAAATTTCCTTGAAATCCTTCTATTCCATGATCAATATTTCCTCCTCAACATTAGTGTTTTGAATAAATGGACACCATTGATCCACATCCCCTGAGAGATGATAAACTATCATAACAAACTTCTCCCTTACATTACTTTTCAATTTGTTAAATATCTTCTCTAAGGAAATTATCCATTGTTCAGCAACCAATGCATTTGTAGTTCTATGGAATGATAGAGGTTCTTTAACACATGAAACGGTCTAACATTGTTGCACCACATTTTGGATCATTATACTGATCCATATGATCAAGGTTACTGTTCATAACTAGATTCGGTTGTCCCAATATAGTTATAATTTGTTCACCTCCAGAAACAAATCCATCTCGAGCTTCATTATATAAAATAGGATGGAAAACCCCACATGGATTACATGTATTGATACAGTTTTCATTTATTCCTCTAGGAAAATTTTCTAAAAAATGGAATGCATTATATTTTATTATGAATCATAATGTATAGTTTCGAAACTAGTGAAACACTTAACATAAATTAAAATTTTATATATAACTAATATCAAAATCATAAACTTGTTTATTTGGGAATATTCTCAAACTCTTTCATAGGGTTATGTTACATAATAAAAGTTTTCCTATATCTAGTTTCTAAGGTTTCTATAAAACTTTATCATATACCAACTATAAGGACCCTAACCCTAGTAGCCCAAATTTGGTGGTTACATTATTACATTGGCACTTGATTCAAGTAATCACCTCCCAAATGATCAAATAGATTAGTAGTACTGGAAATCTAGATACATAGTTAAATATTAATTTGTATTTGAAAAAAAACACAACATAATATTTTCTTTGATCACACCATTATTATCTTTATCATATCTCTTCATATCAATCATAATACAATTCCTATCATTATGGGGAAAAATAAACATATGAAAGGGGTGTGATCTAATGCTTAGTTAGGGTATGTGTATAGTAGAAGATGACATGGTTAAATGTGTAATAAATAATATGGAAAGGTAAATATCTGAAAATTCATTCCATTTAATAAATAAAATAAGCATGAAGAATAATATAGTAGGAATAAATGATGATAAAATAATTCCTTATAAATAATAGCATGATCTTGAAAATTATCCCCTGATATTATAACTAATAAAATAATCACATGGAAATAAAATAACTAATCTCATAATGAGGAAATACATAATGTCAGACATCATAAACAAACTTTGGAGGCCTTGTTCCATGACATCATACATAAATGGATGATTCCTCATCCAATAACCAAACTAGTTTGTCTCATGAGAGCTACTGATACATCGAGGGGGTATAGTGAACCTCTTCCATCACTTACTAAATCCAATTAATTCATCATATAAAAGGTGTGAAACATAATCAACATAAACATTCATATTTAAACTAGTATATGAAATGTTAATATTTACCCCAATCAATAAACATAATCATAAACCATCCAAATTAATATGGATAATTGAATCAAAATATTTTATCCCCAGTCAAACTAATCATAAAATATCCAATAAAATATGGTATATAGTATCATAAGAGAATAAAATCATTAAATAATAATATTCAACAAATGATATTTTCAATAGACCTGAATCTGCACTCCTAAATTAAGTGATAAAAACACAAACTTTAAATTTATGGATTTATTTAAAATAAATGTGATACAATTTTTTTCATCATAATATTACAACGTCAAAATGAGATATTAGTTCACCTACATGCCTAAGTAACTTTTGAGGTTTAAAGTTATAGAGAATTAGGATAAACATTTAACATCTTGGATTCATAAATAAATGAATCATAAATATCAGCATTACATCCCATTATACCCAGCTTTTCTTATTTCACATTTAGTCATCAACATCATCCATGTGAAACCCTTATAGAAATATTTAATTTAACATCTTTCCTTAAAACCTCAATTCTATCCTTTCTTAGTTTACATTCGAACCTCTTATTCTTTGATGTACTTCCTTTAGATCTCTTCTCAAGGGATCTAGGGTTGGTATTTTAGAAATAATATAACCTATAAAATTTGTATAATGATTTTTAGAAGAGTAATGTTTATGGATTGGGTGATCTTGATGCTTTAATATGGTTTCAAGAAGTGAGGGAGGAGGTGACCTTTTATAATAGAGGTGAGAGGTAGTTTTGGAATTTATCAAAAGATAAAATTAATATAAATTAATTTATCACCAAAAATAACTCCCAATGTAAAGGGATTCAAATATACGATAGGATAAGGTTTTGATCCCATCAACTAATATAATTTAGACAGGTTTTTGGGTAATTTTAACCCTTATCATTTTGATTAACCCCTCGGTTAATTATTTTTATTGTAGTTGTGGTAACCACTATTTTAATAAAAAATGGTTAATAATGTTACTATAAATGGAAAATTTACTCATAAATGGAACTTGTATTGTGCTTTAAACTATATTCCATTCAAATGGATGAAGATACTATTTTTTATAAATTTTAAATAATTTAATAAAATATTATTTTTGATATATTATTATTAATGTCAATTTTGACACTATTTATTTAATTCGACTTCAAATACATCAAGATAAATGGAGAATTCGAGTGTAATTATTTCATACCTATCTAATATGTTATATAGATCTAGAAAATTTATTTAACATATTAACTCATTTAAATTATATCAAAATTAATATTTTTAAAATATTTATTTTATTTTTCTGTTTATTAAATAAATATTGTATTAGTATTACACAATCATTTAAGGTAATTATATAATTTAAAAAAAATTAATATATATATATATATAATGAAAATAATTTTATTATGATCAAAATATATATTCAGGTTAGTTATTATCTTTATTTTGTCCCTATGTGTACACATAAAATATATGTTTTTAAAAAATCTTGGTCTGGGTGAACCAGGTCCTAAAATTTATTAAAGGAAGGAAAGAAAACAAATTCATGTCTGATAAGGATATTTAAAAATACAGGAGTATGTTACTCCTCTAATATCCACATCCACCAATGATACACCATAATCAATAATTCTAAAGACCATATCGTGCTCATCTCCACATTTTCTTTCTTTGATAAGGAATATTCCACTTGATTAGCTTCCCTATAGATATGTGAGACAAACAAATTAATGTTCTTAACATGATTGATGCATTCAATCCATTATGGAAGGAGTCTCTAATGAATATTCTCAGTTCTCTCTTTTAAGGCTTTGGCAGCAAGTTTATAATCATATTTAATCCACATAGAGTTTTAGTTATGATGGATAGAATGCTTGATGGAATAAATAATCACCCATAACTTTGAATCACATACAATACTAATCCAAATATAATTAAGGAAACATCCTTTGACAAAACCATGATGGGTGTGGAAATTAACTCCATAACCTGAGGGTCCCGAAATTCTATAGGTATCACCATCAATGTTAACTTTTATCCATGGGAGAATTGGGGGAATCCAAAGAATGTATTCTAGAACAAGAGGCTTCCTAAGCCTACCTTGAACACCCAATGGCCTTAAAATATTAAGTTTGTACGTACTATTTTTTATAGCTCCAACCTGAGAAGATGATATAACATGAACTTCCATGTGCAAGGTAATAACTCCCCTGTGATAAGATGGTGGTTTATTTTAAAAAATGCTTGCATTTCTTGCTATCCAAATAGAGAAAACCCCATAAGAAACTACTATTAATAGAAGGTTGTGAATCTGTGCACTTTGGCCTCCCATGTTGATGCATTTCATGAAGTCATTAATCTACACACTAAATCAGATGTTAATGTGAAAAATAATACAAAAATATTCCATAGATTCTGTGAAAATGCACAACCCATGAAGTGACTATGTTTGGTTCCCTCATCCCTCAAGAAAAGATGGAAATCCTAATCAATATGATGCCCATCCTTCTTTAGTTGATCATTAGTGGACAACCTATATTTCTAGATCTTTCAATGGAGAATAAATAATGAGGGTTGAATAAAAGGGACTTTAAAATCCATCAACCATGATGGTGGAATATTGAAGCACACATATTTCTGCCTTCATAACTCTAAGGTATTGAATTGGCCATAAATTTTGTCCTTCCATATAATATTATCTGAATAAATAAAAGAATACATCTTAATTTCTAGATCTTCTAGACAGGGGATCGGGTCATCATTACTACCTATTTGTTCTAGTAACTCATTAATTATCATATGAATTATTCCCATTGGAATATTCACAATTTAATAAATTCTTATTTCCAACCATGGAGTATACCAGTAGTTAAGTAATGAATTCTGGATGACCATCCATTTATAATTTTTCATGATATCCTTGAATTAATACTTGATTGAAGACCATACAGATAATGCAAGATAATGTGTATGACCATCAAAAATCCTCCTTTTGAACCTAAAAAATTAAAATTCAATAGACTAATAATTTAATGTTAAGAGGTTACATGTAAATTTATTAAGGGTACCAGCATTGAATATCCTATGATCATTGATTCCAACACATCATGTCTCAATGGGTTTGATGCATTCTTTCCAAGCAACTGAGATGAGATTCCTTTCATGAATGAATCCAGTCTAGATAAAGTTCCTGATCATGGAGTGAATTTCCTTTATGAGACTTCTAGTCCACCTATAAATATAGAAATAATAGATAAACTTTTATGTGATAATAGAGTTGACCAAGAAAACTCTTCCAACTATTGACATTTTGTAACTATCATTGATTTAAATAATATATAATTAATTTTCATAGAAAAGTGTCTATTAAATAACTCAAATTAGAAAATAAGGTGATAAATGTCGAATTAAATTTATACAATAATTTTTTGGACAATTTTAGTTATAGTTATACCCTTATATTTTTGTTTTCACCTTGAGTTAACGTTTTAGACAATTATCGTAATATTAAAATTTTCTAATATGTAAGGGTCAATAAAGTTATTAGAAAATGAAAAAATACCCATAAATAGACTATGGTAGATGTAATTAACCATATCATATTAATTTTTATAAATTTAATATATTTAGAAATTTTATAAAATTTAATAAGATATTATTTACTATAAAATATTCATAATGTCAATTATTATAACTATTCATTAAGTTGACTTTAAAAATAAAAATATAACTCATATAATTTAAACAAAATATTTTATTATATCTTTAAAATTTCATGTTTATCTAGAAAATTCATGGATCTCAATATTTATCTCAAATTATATTAATTTTAATATTTTTATTATCAATTTCATTTTCCCAATAAATGAATGATTACTGCATTAGTGTTGTGTTAGTATTTAAGGTAATTATTTCTTCACTAATAAAAAATAAATTACTAGAATGAATATAAATATTTTAAATTTCATAATAATATTTATAGTACAACATATCCTCTAGATAACAACATATTAAAAATATTATACTTATTAAAAATAAGAATGTGACATCTTTGACTTTTCATTAAATAGAATATTATAAAGGTCATAATCTAAAACAAGTGGCTCAAAATATTATAAATTGAAAACTTGAATGATTATGGTAAATATATAAGTATGAAAAAATATTTAGTTTATTTTTTGTTCCATTTAATAGTTCTTATCATGTTATTTTTAACCTTTAATTACTTTATTTACTCTTTATCGTGGTAACATAAATCACTAAGTTTACTATTAATATTTCCCAAAAATAAAAGGGAAATATTTAAAAAAATTGGACCTCCTTATTACAAATATTAAATACATTTTTATAAATTAAAATCACATAATTTATAGAATTGAATTTAAAGTTAAACTCGCAAAATGAAACGAAAAATAATTTTTCAAAAAAATGTTCTTTTAAGTATAAAATGATTTTAAAATAAATTTATCTATAAAATTAATTTAAAAGAATAAAATTAGATTATTTATAATATAAATTAATTAATTAAAGTTTAAAAATAATCCAAAATATAATTTTTCTATTTAAATGCTTTAAAATAAAATACAGATTTCAATGAAAATCAGTATTTTTCACTATTCATTAAAAATTGAAATTTTTTAAAAAATTATCAAAAATTCAACCGAAGATAATTTGTAACATTTTGAAATAAAAAATTAAATTCATTTTTTCAAATAAATTTCCTAAAAATTCTAAAAATTTATTATAATATTTACTCATAAAAATAAAGAAAACTCATTTTAGATGAAAACATATTTTTTGAAAAAATTAACTTTTCTAAAAATTATGTGATTATTTTATAATAATTTACCAAAAAAATTATATTGACTGTGAAGTTTTTACTTATTTTATAAATAATTTATTCTTATTCATACCCACCAATTTAATGGCTTGGTTATAACTGTCACATTTAAATAATAATATATCATTATTCTTTTAGGCTTGGTGTTTCATATATTGTTCACTATTAAACATAGTATTTCCTTTTAAAATATTGTGATATTAAATTATCCCCCCACCCTTGAATCCTCATAATTTAGACTTGGTCTTGGTATCCATGGTTTTGACTATTCAATGTACTTTTATTGAAATCTCACATTGTAAAAAGAGTCAATAAAACATCCACTTAAAAAGAGAGAAAGAAAAGTAAAAAAGGGTCATCTGGAGTTACACATACTTGGAAAACATTGATGAAAAGTTAAAAAAATGGATATGGAAGAAAAATATAACTCCCAAGTACTGATAGATAGTTATATAGAACATGATAAGGAGAAATTTAATCATCACAAATCCATAAATTTTTATGGGTTAAAAGGCCATTGATTTCTCAACATGAAAAGTAAACATATTGCATTTTTTAAAAGATACTTCTCTTATAGTTGAGGAATTAATTTAGTACCTAGTCTAAGAATATGAGGAAATATAGTTACTTGATAAGTATATTTTCATTCTTTAATCCATTTCCACCATAATCTTATATTTTTTTCTAAATGATGAGTTATTCAAGATGAATTTTTCTGGCTTGAAGCACTAAAATCAACGTATAATGGATCACATAATCCAAAAATGAATGTCAATATATTCCTCCTATATTTAAGTATTAACCAAAGAGAAAATGTTTTTCATAAAGTAATATAATTCCCAAAATAAATTGATCTCTAAAATTCAATAGTAGTACCCAAAGTTCAACTTAGATCTTTTGATAAATAACTATTGTTAAAATTCCTCGAATCATTCTTGACTAATATTGAAACCCAAAAATCATAAGGATTAGATCACATAGTATTCCAAGAAAAATCTAATATTTATCTCCAAAAAACATCAATCATTCTTAAAGTCTCGTACCAAAAAATTGTATATTCTCTAATTATATAATCTCCATGATAGATTTATCATTTCCATACATGACCAAAATCACCATAAAACCACCATAAAATCACATATGCTTCAAAAATATAATTCATCCTTTATTTCTAAAATCAAATCCCATAAGATTATATTTAAATGAATCAAATCGGGTTCCCAAAATCAACACAATTATAAAAATAATTTTATACTGACCCATAAATCACATAGTCTAGTGGTAAGCATTACACCCTTGTCTCCCTTTGGTTGTGTGTCCAAGTCCCATGGCCTTACCGAATGTGACGGGTTGTTTCATGGATTTTGGGTTGTCCTTTTAAAAAAAAATTAATCATTGTAAAATTTCATGAAATTTTAAATACATCCTCAAAATAACCATAATATTTTTAACATGAAATAAATATTTTAACCTTAATGGTTAACTTATACCTTTAATTTGGCATCCCAAAAATGTAATAACTCATTAATAAATCAAAATCAAAGATCGTATAAACATAAAAGGCTATTCATACCCTTAAAATTATGTCTATAAAATTAAAATATAAGTATTCCTCATATATATTTTTCACATGATAAACTTAAGAGTTATATATACCTCAAACTCTATAAAAACATCTCCCAAAATATAATTAGTCGCTTTTAAATTTCCAACCCTTAAAACATTAAAAAGGTACTTTAAACTTTTGATCAAAAATAAACTTATAACACATGATAGTATATATAAATATTATAATAAACTCACATGAAAAAATACTAATATTCAAATTTATTTAAACCCATCACTGATACCAACTGTAATAGCCTTGAATTATCACTCCTGAATCTAATATTAAAAACATAAACATTACATTTCTAGATTTATTACGGTTAAATGTGAACCTAATTTTTTTCATAAAATATTACAATGTAAAAATTAAATATTGGATCACCTATATACCAAAGGAAATTTTTAGGTTTATATTTTTAGATAATTAGGATAAACACTTAGCCACTTGGATTCATAAAAAACTGGCTCATAAAGATCAATATTATATCCCACTGTACCCAAATTTTATTTTTTCAAATTAAGTCATAAAAATCATCCATGTAAAATCATTATATACATAATTAATTTAACATATTTCCTCATAATCTCAATTCCCACCTTTCTTCATTCATGTTCAAACCTTCTCTTCTTCGACAGACTTCCTTTAGATCTCTTCTTAAGGGATCTAGGGTTGTTTTTTTGGAAGGAATGAAACCTATAGAATTTTGTTAAAGAATATTTGAAGAGTAATTTTCATGGATTGGTGGAACTATATGTCTCAATTTGGTGGGAATAAGTGAGGGAGGAGGTGGCCTTTTATAATTGAGGTGAGGGGCACTTTTTTGGAATTTCGGAAAAGATTAATTTGCAATAAATTGATTTATCATGAAAAATTACTCTAAATGTAAAGGGATTAGAAAATAAGATATTATAAGGTTATTATACCATCAACCAATAGAATTTATACAAGTTATTGTTCCATTTTAAACCATTTCATTTTGATTAAACCCTTTACTATTTATTTTTTACCTTAGTCATGGTAACCATTATTTTAATCATAAAGGGTTAATAATGTTACTATAAATGGAAAAATGACTCATATATGGAACATTAATGATTTTTTAAACTATATTAAATTAACCTGGATGAAGATAAAATTTTATGAAATTTAAATAATTTAATAAATTATTATTTTGATAAATTATTATTTTGATAAATTAATATTAATATCAATTTTTACACTATTCATTTAATTTGATTCAAATACTTCAAGACAAATGGGGGATTTAAATATAATGATTTTATACCACAATAATATGTCATATAGATATATAAAATTCTTTTCATATATTAAATCATTCAAATTATATAAAAATTTATATTTTTAAAATCATTTATTTTATTTTTCTCTTAATTGAATAAATAGTGTATTAGTATTTCCCAAACATTTAATATAACTATATATTTTCTAAAAATGAAAATAAATTTCTATAATGAAAATAATTTTATTAAGATAAAAATTAAAATTTAGGTTCATTTTTTTACCCTATGTGGACACATAAAAGATACTAAATAGAAAAAGAATGAGATTTTGTAACTATCATTGATTTCAATAATATATGATTCATTTTCATAGAAAATTTTTATTAAATAACTAAAATTAGATCCTAAGGTGGTAAGGGTAAAATCCTATTCATCCAAAAAAATGGAAAATTTTAGGTCATGGGTATACCTTATCATTTGTTTTCACCTCCTATTAATTCTTTTGACAATTATCGTACTATTAAAATTATCTACTATATATGGGTCAATAATGTTACTATAAAATGAAAAAATACCCAAAAATTGACTAAGATATATTTAATTAATCATATACCATTAATTTATTTAAATTAAATATTTTTAGAAATTTTATGACATTTAATAAAATATTATTTACTATAAATTATTCATAATATCATTTTTTAAAACTATTCATTACTTTAACTTTAAAAATATCAAGATAACACTTAAAATTAAAACTAAATATCTTAATATATCCCTAACATTTCAAGTTCATATATAAAATTCATGTATCTCATTAATTATCTTAAATTATATTTATTTTAATATTTTTAATATAATTTATTTTATTTTTCTAATAATTGAATAATTATTGCATGAGAGTTGTGTGACCATTTAAGGTAGTTATTTATCACTAAAAATTAAAAATAAATTACCATAATTTAGATAAATATTTTTGAATTCATAATTATATTTATAGTCTAATGTATCCTCTAGATAACTATATATTAAAAATATTACACTTATTAAAAATAAGATTGTGACATGTTTGACTTTTCATTAAATAAAATATTATAAAGTAGTTGGGAGATTAATCGAGTGGTAATGGATCCCCGTAATCCTACATCAGACCCAAGTTCAAATCCATCTAGGAACGAATTTCCACAGGCATGCAATGATGCAAGAATGACACATGACGCAGGTAGGTGGTGATGCCTGTAGTATAATGCAGGCATGATGTTGCACAGAGCCTTCAATCTTGTCTGTGGTCCTTTGGGTAATGTAATGGGTTTCATTCCCACTGGGCCATTAGTCCATATATTAAATAAATAAGGTTTGATGTTTGGGCTATCCCTTGGTGGGTTATACCTTGGTGGGCTATGGCCTACCTTTCTAGTATGTGTATGTGGTGTATGTGTGTGTGTTTAATGTAATTGTACCCCAACCAATATTAAAATATTATAAATTTCATAATATTATCCAAGTGGCTCCAAAATATTATAAATTCATCCCTTGTATTAATATGTTATATATATACTTATCAAATATGATTTAGGTAAGTTTTTGAGTCATTTAATAGTTCTTATCATTTTATTTTTAACTTTTAATTACTCAATTTTCCCTTTACCATGGTAACAAAAATTTCTAAGTTTACTATTCGTATTGTCCAAAAATAAAAGGGAACCATTTAATAAGTTTGGAAATATTGACTAAAATTACGGAATCCTTTTTAAAAAATTCAAATCATATAAGTTTCAAAATTTAATTTAAATTTAAACAGCAAAACGCAACGAAAAATATTTTTTTAGAAAAAATTACTTTTTAATTATAAAATGTTTTATACTAATTTCATGTATAAAATTAATTTCAAAGTCTAAAATTATATTAGGTATAATAAAAATTTAATAACTACATTTTAAAATTAATCCAAAATAGAATTTATATTTGTAAATTCTTTAAAAGAAAATACAGTTTTAAATGAAAATCAGTATTTTTCGTTATTTATTAAAAATTTAAACTTTTCATAAAACTATAAAAAAATAATACTAAGGTAATTTTTACATGATTAATTTAAAAATAAAATTTATTTTATCAAATATATTTTCTAAAAATTACAGAAATTAATTATAATATTTACTCATAAAAAAGTAATAAAACTCGTTTTTGAAGAAAGCATATATTTGAAAAATAAAAAGACTTTACAAAAAAAATATGTGATTATTTTATAATATTTTACCAATAAAATTATATTGATAAGTAATTTTATATTTATTTAATAAATCATTTAATCCTATTCATACCTTCTAGTCTAATGGTTATGTTATGAAGGTCACATTGAAATAATAATATTTCATTGTTCATTTAATCTTGATGTTGTGTATCTAGTACACTATTGAACATAGTAATTCCTTTAATAATATTGGTATATTAAAATGTTGAAATAAATTAAAATACTATAAAAAGTTTATTGGAAGATTCTTTTGGAAAATACCCTTTTCACTTTTAAATTACTTATTTTTAAAATTTCACAAATATAAAGGAAATCATTTTATTTGAAAAAAAACCTTATAAACTTGTAAATGAAACTTCCAATAAAAATGTATTCATATTAGTGGGAAAATATTTACATTCTATATAACTTAAAATAAATTCTTTTCACACTATTATAAAAAGGTTAAGATGTACCTCATTCAAAAAATGATAATAAGATTTCTTTCAAACCATTTTGTAAAAATTCAAACATGGGTAAAAATGTAATTAATAAATCATTAGAGAGTTATATAAATATTCTTAAAAAAAATATAAGTAAAATATGGATAAAGAAGAAAAATATTCTTCTAGTGGGGACTTACACACAAACAATCCCAAATAATGATGAGATTGTGAAATAAACTCTTACCTTAGGTCTGATTTCTTTTATACATGTTTGAACCTCCTTTATAGTAAATATATAATTACTATAAAATAATTAAAAAATAATAATCATATATATCATAACCTTTATTACTTACATATAATATTTTATCACCCACTAATTAACAATTCTTTATTAAAAATCAATGCTTAGGGTAATAAGTGCTTCTTTTTTCATCTATGTTTTGGTTCGGTGGTTTCAATATTTATACTTTTATAAGGTTTAAATCATCTACATAATGTTAATAAGGATATAAAAATAATATATATTAATTAAATATTTATTTGGATTAATCCATTAAATTTTTAGATAGAAAATGAATTACACTGTTCTTTGAGACGGTAGGTTGTATGTATGCATCAATGTTTTTTTCACTTTTAGATGGATATAACAAAAGAAATTAAAAAAAATTAAAATTTCTATAATAATTATTATATATTATAAATTATATATATTAATAAAATCCATATTTAGTTCCATCCACATAAAATATAAATGAAAAATAATTCACATCGCTTCATGGAGGTGGTAGTCCACACGTACATATGAGCAAGGTTATCGTTTCCCAACAGATTGTAAGGTATGAAAGTAAATATGACATTATCATTAAATATTTATAATAATTTCATAATTATCATATATTAATTTTAAAATCATCATAATAAACATCCATAAAATAAGGTGATGAGAAATGAATTGCATCGCTAAGTGGAGATGGTAAGTCATACGTACGCACGAGTGATACTTTCACTTCCCATTTGATAGAAAAGAGGGAGGTTAATGGTGGTTTCGTAATAATAATAACATTTAAATATATTTATGTTACTTAATTTATTATTTTATAATAAATTCAATATACTTATAATATGTAGAAGAATAAATAAATTAAAAGAGGTCGAGTAAGACAATTACCTCTTCTTCTGGAGACCTTCTTTGGATCATTTCTTAAAGAACTTAAGGTTAATATTTTAGGGATACTATAACCTACATAAATTGTATAATTATTTATATAATAGTAATTAATAGGTATTGTTTGAGCTTATTTTCTCAAAGTGGTTTAAGTAAGTAATGGAATTAGTGTCCTTTTATAATTTAAGTGTGGGGTACTTTTGGAATTTCATAAACGATTAAATTATAAGAAATTACTTATCTAGACCAAATGCCTCCAAATGACCAAATATTAGAAAATATGGTATTATATGGTTGAAATATTATCAACCAACAAAAAATTTATAGGTTTTTATGGTGGTTTAAACTTTATCTTCTGATTTGACCTCTTACTTAACCTATTTTAACATTAACCGTGGTAACATATTTTTCACTCTTAAAGGGTTATAATTTTACATATAAGGTAATTTTTGACACATAAATGGAAAAGGGATGAAATTATTGACCATATATTATGCCCTTTTCCTATTCAAAATTTTAAATATTTTTAAATAATTTAATAAAATATTGTTTTGATAAATTACTATTAATATATATTTTTGACATTATTCATTTAATTTGACTTTAAATACATGAATACAAAGTTTTATTTTGAATATATTTTATTTAAAAATCTCTAATATATCATGTTCATCTAAAACAATATTGTAACACTATAAATCACTCAATTTATATCATTTGTAATATTTTTAATATCATTTATTTTAGTTATCTATTAATTGAATAAATATTATAATAGTATTGTGCAATAATTTAATGTAATTATATATAATTGATAAAAATTATAAAAATATTATAATAATTAATATAATTTAATTTTGAAAAAAAATTACATTTGTATTTGCCTATAACTTTCTTTTTCCTCTACATGGACACATAATAGATATTTAAAACTAAAAGAGTGACATTTTGTAACTTTGATTTAAATATTATATTATAAATTTTCATGGAAAAGTGTCAATTAAACTTATAAATTTATATCATAATATTATTAGGTTATAAGTAACTTCATTACATAAGAATTAATATGAAATATTATGACCTTATCATTTAGTTTTAACCTAGATTATATGTATTTACCCTTTATTGGGGTGATAAATTTTACCACTATTAATATTCATATTGACCAAAAATAAAAGGGACCTACATTCCAAATTTGAAACTCCTAATTTTAAATATGGAAAATATTTTTTCAGATTCAAATTTTATTATTTTAATTATTTTAATTTAAGATAAGTTCACAAAACATGATGAAAATAGTATTTTAGAAAAATACAGTATTTATGCATAAAACTGGATTTATCCATATCTTATGACTAGTATAATCTCTATATGATTGTTAAAAAATTATATTGATTATATAGTGTGTAAATTTTATTAAAATCATTCAAGAATGTGACTAATAAAATTTATTATGATATAAATATATTGCTCTCACAAAAATTGTTTTTAGAAAAACATTTCTTTTACTTTCAAATTATTTTTATTTTTATTGATAACCAAGGAATTTATTTTATAAATTTATAAACCATATACATTTTATAATTTATTTATTTCTATTCATGCCCTATCTTTTAAATGGATAGATTATAACGATCACATAATAATATATCACTGTTCATTTGAACTCGGTGTTGTGTGAAACGTAGACTATCGAAGAGATTATATTTATTTAAAAAGAGGCATACCATAAAATATTAGGGTGTTAAAAGAACCCTTTGTTGTTCCCTCACTTTTGAATAAAAATAAGAGTATGTGATTATCTTATTAGGAGGGTTTATTACTGATGGAAATTATGTATGGTGTGGATCCACCATTGGTTTTGTTCTTTAATGAAGATGAGATTATTCATGTCCATGGTCGTATATGGGTTCCTACAAGTATACACAAGGAGATGATGAAGTAATTTTATGCTTAAAAATGTGTGGTACATTCTAGTTTTAAAAATATGAATCATTACCTATGTAGGTAGCATTGGGTACCAAGGATGAAGAAATACATTACGGTCTTTGTGGTGTGATACTATGCTAGTCAGTGGGTGAAGGATGAGCATTAGCAGCCTATTGGGTTATTTCATCCCTTTCCCATTCCTAAATAGAAGTGTGATTATATCACCATGGATTCTATGATAGGTTTATTCAAGACACCATGGAATAATTATGTAGTGTGGGTGATCATGGATCAAATGAAAAAGGTATCCCATTTCTTGCCTATTAGGGAGGCCTTCACCATTGATAGATTAGGTAAAATATATGTGTATAGGTGGTTTGATTTCATGGTGTTCTGTGGAGAATCATATTATACTAATATCCTCATTTTAAATCATGTTTCTAGAAGGTTCTTCAAAAGTTTATGGTTTTTTAGGTTCTTCTAAGTGCAACCTAACATCCATAGACTGACAACCAATCTAAAAAAACAATTCATAATTTAGAGGACATGTTGCATGCCTATGTTCTAGACTTTAGTGGTTCTTGGGAGTAGCATCTAACCCTCATGATGTTTTCCAAAAATAATAGATTCTAAGAATAATTTAAAATGGATACTTTAAAGGCCTTAAATATAATATTATTTCATTCGCCTCTATAATGGTTAAAGGAGAGTGAGTCTGTGCTCATTGGATTGGGTCTTGTGCAAGAGAAATCTGATCATGTTAAATGAATTATAACGTTGTTGGAAACCACACAAAGTAGGAATAAATCATATATAGACCATCATAGGTGGATTATGGAATTTAAGGATGGTCATGGGGTCTTTTTTCAGGTGTCATTGAGGCTGGGTAAATGTTGTATTAATAAGTAGGGTCAATTAGTGCAAAGGTTTTTCAAGTAATTTGAAATTGTGGAGATAATCATCCCAGTGGTGTGATGATTGGCTCTTCCCCAGTGCTATAGATTCATGAATGATGTGTTTCATGTGTCATAATTGTGGAGATATCATCATAATCCTTATCAAATTTAATAAATTGATGATATCGAACTTGATGTCAATGTGTCATTTGAGGATCACCTGATCCGTATCATATACTATAGTGGGAAGATTCTCGGTGTGAATGCTATAACCTTAGTAAGAGTGTAGTGTAAACATGGGCATGTTCAAGAGGATACCTAGGATATTGGAGTTTGATATGTGAGTGTAGTGGACCAATTTATTCACTAATAGCTCTCAATGATGCATGGTAGAATAGATTTGGGATGATCTATTATATAACGGAGAGGTTATAAAATCATTCTCCTTCTTGAAGTAATTAACACCTTAAATTCTATTAATCCTCTTTAAATTCCATAACTGAGTATCATTTCTAGCTTTGTAGGTGATCGAGGGATCATATGGGTAAAATTGTTGAAGTATAGATGTGGAAAGTAGTAGAGGATATGTTGTAGTGCCACAGGCTAGCCGATGGATGGGGTAGTAGAACAGTAAAGCTACAATAATGACCCATCTCACCGGTGAGATCATAACGGCTATTTAATGGGCATCTTTCAAGAATTTTAAGTGGGGGAACCCCATATTTTCACTTAAGTCCTATTTTAACATCTATAATCCCTTCTATTCAACCCTAAATCACAATTAGTGATCTTGAAGGGTTATCTAGGGCTTCCTCAACTTCAAAAATAACTTCCTCTAATTCCTTGATCTATTTTTTGATTTATATATCCAGTTTTGATAATTATTGCTTAGAATTGATGAATTCCTCTCATTTTATTCTTGGTTATTCTTTTCCAATCCTAATACAGTGGTTCTATTGCTTTATATAGGGAATTTTGGTTTCAAGAGTTGATCTATATTTTTTATTCTTAGAATTATTATTCATTTCTTTTGAGGTGGTCTAACGAATATTCATATGGTATTCCTTCAATTTCTTGTATATGTAACAAGTGTGATCATGCTTCCACATCATGCATGGAACCTATTTCAATTGGTAGTCACTTTTATTACCATAATATATTTACCTTGGCCTTCTGAAGATCCCATAAGGTCTGTAAGTGATTCAAACCCTGGATTTTTGGCCACCTATGAGGTGTGTATATCTTTGACCTTAGGTTATAAATATGGGTTATACAAATATAGTGTCCTTGAAATTGAATCATGGGTTGGTATTTCAAATGAACCCTATGAACCTTATCATACTAGAGGATTATAATTGGAAATCAGGATTTTTCTTAACATGTGAATTGTAAATTGGGTGTGATTAACTTGTGAACTAGTAATCGAGTATCATTGATACGTAAATTAGAAATCAACTTGTTCTAGAATATTTGGAATGATATTGAATGATTTTATTTTAATTGGATAAATGTTCATCTTAACAGACTATTTTTAGGCTTTGTCTTATTGGTATTGTATTATCACTTTTTCTTGTTATTATCCCTGGGAATGGGAATTCGTTATAGATATATTGTGAATTGAATGTGTAATTTTCGCTAACATGAGAATTTTTCTTGGGTCTATTGTGAACTAAATTTGTAATTTTTCCCTAGAATGGTAATTCAACTTGGTTCTATTGTGAATTAAAGATATATATATATATATATAGTGATATATGGAAAAATATGATATGGTTGGATAATATGGATCTATTGGTTATAGATATTTGACTCATTTGTGGGTATAGAAAGAGACATCCAACATCGTGTTGTAGAAAGTATTTCTAGAATTAGGTGTCAACTTAGAGCTCAAGGGTTGGTGGGTTTATTTATATGTTCAAAATTTAATTTATAATTAATTCCCTCATTTATAATACTATTTCATGCACTATTACTCAAACTAGATTTTTTTAGACATCATTGGTGGTGGCATATTGAGTTTTACTCACACCATATTCTGACCATCATTTGGTACCTAAAAAAACTTCATGGTTACAGGTCTAGACAAATTCAAGGGGCCCTGTGCTTAATTGGATAACATGTTGGCTTGGACTAGAGCTTGGAAATGGGACTAAACATGGGGTTTGAGACTAGTTTTGGGAGTCTTTATTTTTATTCTTTCATTTAGTTAGTTTCTTATATAAATTTAGTGTGGCATTCAATATGGAATTTCATAGATTGAGGATATTGGGTTGTTTTTGAAATTGTATATTTTTATATCAGAGATGATTTCATTGTTTTTGTATTATGTTTCCATAGTGATTTTCATTATATTCCAGAGTGTATAGTATCTCCACTTCATTTATAGGACCCTTACTTCTAGTTAGCTACCACTGTCATATGGGAAGGTGTTCTTGAGGTTTCATGGAGACCCATATCAATTATATGAGGGAGAACTAGGTCGAGCATGTTACAATCATAATATATATATCATAAAAAACTTCATATATTTATCAATTTTTGTAGTTTTGAAAACAAATGATTGACTGTGATTGTATTTATTGTGTCTATAATTTTATGAAATATTTTATAAGACATCAAAAAACTTATATCCCTGAAGACGAATTTATGAGAATAAATATTATTTTATTCAGAATATTTAGTAACTATTTATGTATCTATATTTTTTCAATACTAAGAGGATAATATATAGATTAAATTTTCTGATGAAAAAATAGTTTTTCTTAGGAATGAGTGGGAAGCTTAAATGGTTTCAAAATGTTTACAATCATTTTAAGAGGTGTTTTCCTATCACTTATATAATTATATTTTTTTTAAATTTAATTTTATGATTTTTTTCATTGTTAATATTCATTATATCTACAACACATTATCCCTATATTTCTATGGCCATACATGTAACATCCTAATCCTAATCATTGGATTGTAAAGAGTTTTGGTGTCGATAACCTTAATAGACGTCTCCAATACACCAAAGGCTATAAATAAATTTCAAGAGTTTGTTGAATCATTGGGGGTGATTTTCCATTTAAAAAACCAAATCCATTCAAGATAAAATAAAAAAACCAAACCAAACTATATAATTCATGAAGTATAAATGATAAAATTAAAATTATATACCAAAAAAATCAGGGTGATGGTGGAAAAAATAAACTAAAAAAATACACTAAAATAAAGCATGACCCGATTATCAATGTGGAACTACTTTAGATTCTAAAGACATGACCAATCCCAAAGCTCAGAATCTAGGAAGCTACATCAAGAGGCGCCACTAGAGAAATATGAAATATTCCCCTTTACTACATCATGTAAAACAACATCTCCAGATGTACCAAATTACATATACATGGGGTGAGTAATTATACCCAGTTGGAAATCCACCAAAATCTTCCCACACATGCCACTAGAAAAAGTACATTACCTCACAATTTAAAACACAATTTAAAAAATTATTCTCCATTGATAATGAAGAATAATGTACCTAAACTATTGATAGACTATCATGGTGTTAATTAAGTAGCCTTCCCTTGTTCTTCAAGATTGGAACATGATGTTTGTGTTGATGACATAGGTGTGTTTCATGTTGATGGAATTGTATTAGAGGCTTACTCATAGAAGGTAATTGGTACAGGTTATATCAAATGATGGAATGGTGCTAATAATGGAGAGGCACTCTATTATGGCTCCATAGGAATTTGGTAATAATAAATTTATTTTTCTTGATATTTTGAGTAGTTCTAACAACAAGGAGGTGTTTCATGATGAATTTAGAAATTATCATGGGGAAATACATGTTGATGGAAAAGTATTGTAGGGACCCAATCTGACTAGAGAATAGTATCCTCATCCTCATGAGTATCCAACCCCACTATATGATCATATTGAGCCTTATTTGGAGAATGAGGAATGGAATAAGCCTAAAACATAGAGGAGGGGTGCCATCCGAGAGGTAGGTGTGGTGGATTACTCTATAAATTATTGACTTTCTTATTATGTAGTGGCTCATCACATTATTCTTTCCTAATATTTTTTTGAATGTTGTGGATTTTTATTTTAATAAATTTTTAAACCATGGTCTAAAACCCATGGTTTTCATTGTTTGGGTATAATTTAAAATAAAAGAGGGGAATATCAATAAATTTTACCAATTTAAAACAATTTAAATTAAAATCAGAAAACTATATACATTAATTCCACCTCGCATACCCAAACTACATCCGCCTACTCATAAACACATGAATTTCATGTGATAGTCTCATAATCATCAGTGGTTACTCCTTGATCCACATATTCATCACTAGGTGACCATTTTCTAGGTGCCTCTATTTTGACACCACACACCATTTAATAGCCGCATCCAATGAAAATGAATTCATACCAATTATTGTATATTGAGTTATCACTTACATTTATTTCATGTAGTTTAATTATTATATTTTAAAATTTTAATCAAACATATTACTTATGTTAAAATAATTCCCTAATTTAAAAACATAAGTCAAAAGGGTTTTTCTAAACAACATTCAAATTATAATGTTTTTCCCATTCGAAAAAAATTATTTACCTTAAATAAATATTCTCATGTTTCCATCCCAATTCAAAGAAAAATATTTAATATAAACTAATACTTAAAGTTCTAGAAAAATTTGATAAGAGATGGAAGCCACCTACCTCACAAAAGGTGATGAAAATGAATAAAAACACAATGAAACCTCTAAACATGGGCTTGAAATTCATTTACATTAATATATCCAATAAATATATAAACAAAACACATAATATATCATAGATATATATATAGAATAATATTTAATGTTATATTCAAATGAAAATAATCAAATTTGGAAAGAATAGAAAAACAAGGGGTGAAAAGGGATCTTAGTTTCAATCTCCTAGATCTAACAACTTTGATTTATTGAAATACGGTTTTAGAGGGAGAAAAGATTCCCTGGATGAAAAAACGAATTTATAAGTTCAAGATCCTAGTCTAATGAGAGATAAATGAGATTTTTCAAGAGAAAAAACATAATAAAAATACAATTTTCAGATTTATTAATTTACATCACATGGTTAGCCCGAACGGTTTAACAAAATATGTTCCAACCATATGAGTGATACTGGATAATACCCAAGTGGCCACATGATTTGAAAATACATCCACTAACTTTATGTAAGGACTATATCCATAAAATATACAAATTTCATGGTTTGTTACATGGTTTGGATGAACCCTACTCTTAGCCAATAAATCCCATAGTCTCTTGTATGGTTTTCTGGAGAAGTTACACAGTTTCCTCTAACCATTATCAAATTGTGTACCCATAAAAACACTCCAATACCATCCATAATCTTTAAAAAAATCAACCCAAATATTATATAACTTTAAAAATATATAATAAAAGTTTAAATTACCTTAAACTGGGGTTTTTTCATTATCCCCACTATTAGTCATTCCATCACCAAAAAGCTGGATATTTTTAGTGCTTTGTAAAAGTTTGTCCATTATTCAAATATTACTTTCTCACATCCTTATGTCTCCTCTTGACCTTCTCTATGTTTCTATAATACTTGAACCAATAGAATACATTTTCAATGTAATAATTTATTTAGGCTATATAATTTTCATCAAAGATCCTAAGATATCATTTTTTGTTAATTAACAAAAAGTAAAAATCTTTTCTCACATTATTCATTAATGAAATATTACTCATGATGCACCCAACGTATCCTACCTCATTGTGAACATATGTTGTCACGATTTTCATCAATACATCAAAGTGCATGACTTATAATACTCATTAATAATAATATTTTCATCTAAGGATCAATATAGACATCTACAGATAGGAACATCCAACGATAGATATAAATGTGGATTTTCTACAGGAGAGTCTCGTTCTCATAATATCCTACACTGGATATTACCAAGATCATACACCATGAGAAGATTCCTCAAAGTCCTATGATTCTCCACTCATAATAGTCATAATCATTTTTCCCCTAAAATGTTTTTATTTGGCTATAGAACATATATTTAATAATATAGTTGTGGTACTTTTAGGTTCTCATCATAGCGAGAAACTACTATGACCTTTTAGTGTGATATATACTCTTAGGACATTATCACATACTATGTTACACAAAAGAAAAATCATAATATGATAATATGTTTATTAATATTCAATAATATGAATATATGTTATCAAAAAGTATAAAGAATTTGGTTCTAGGGAACCAACTTCAACAGACTCTCACATGCACTAGAGCCAACTACTAACAATCTTCAGTCAACTAGCTCTCAGTGATACTCATTCTTCTGCTAAGATAGTTCTTTATTCAAGGGGTCTTCCACATTTTCCTCTATGGAACTCTTCTTACTAAAACTTCACCTATCTAATAAAAATACCTCAATAGGTGATACTTTTGGAGTATATTATTTGTCTGTTGGTGTGAACTTTGATCTTTTTCAAGAGCCATCGTCGTAGTATTATAACAATACAATGTGATAGGTTCTTTACTTTTAGGTACCACATAAATATCATGGAAAAACTTTTGTACCCAAACTTCTTCTTTGGATACATAAGAAACTATTATATACTTGAACTATGTAGTATAATCACCGATAACTGGATGCTTTAAAATTTTTCAACTCATAGCTCCTCTGTTGAGAGAGAAAACATATCCAAAATATGAAATCAAATCATTCTGATATATTTGAAAACTAGTAACAATATAACCCATGATGGCCAGCTCCTTATCTCCTCCATACACTTGGAACATATCCTTATTTCTTCTTATATACTTTAGGATATCCTTAACAACAAACCAGTGTGTTTCTCATGTATTTTCTTAATATCTAACTACCATGAAAAATTTATAGGAAACAACAATACTAGTACATTACATGGCATACATGATTGACCAAATCACTATAGTTTATGGGATATTACTCATTCTCTCTTTCTCTTATTGTGTATGAGGACACACTTTCATAAAAATATGTATTCCATGTGATGCTAGAACCAATACCCTCTTGTATTATTCCTTACTAAATCTCTTTAGTATCTTGTCAATGTATGTACTTTGGCTTAGTCCAATCAGCCTCTTAGATCTATCATGAATGATCTTTATCCTCGTAATATAGGCTATTTCACCTAAGTCCTTCATAGAGAAACACTTGTTTAAGTAGTCTTTAAAAAGTGTAAGACTGGTATTTCATTTTAAATAAGTAATATGTCATCTATATATACTACTAGTATAAATACTAAATTCCCACTAAACCTCTTGAAAACACATTATACACGTCCATTCTTAAGGAAACAAAATTATTTTATAGCTTCATCAAATCGAATGTTCTATGACCCAGAGGCTTACTTTAATTCACAAATGGATATCTACACCTTGAAAATATGTTTTCATCACTTGGATCCACAAACCCTTATGGTTTTATCATATAAACATCTTTATGAAGGTTCCCATAAAGAAAATAAGTTTTTATATCCATCTACCAAATTTCATAGTCATGGTAATCTACTATATAATGTAGAATTCTGATGGATTTAAACATGTAATACTTGTGAAAAGGTTTTATAATAGTCAATTAATTAATGTTGTCTAAACCCTTTATCCATTATCCTTGCTTTATAGGTATTTAATTTACCTTCCATGTCCAGTTTTCTCTTGAATACACATTTTCACCCTATGGGATTTTTATAAACTAGCACATCAACCACAACCCAATCATGGTTATGATACATGGAATCCATTTTAGAATTCATGGATTCTTTCCATCTTGAAGATTATTATCTCTCTACTACATCTTTATATGATATAATATCTTCATATTCCACCTATAATTCATCACCATATTTAGTGACTAGAAAACCATACCTTTTTTGTTCTCTTACCTATTTAGTGCTCATATGAAGTACTTATATTTTAGGAATTTCATCTTCCATGGGGCTCTATGTAATCTTTTCCTATACCGACTCTTGTGTATCATGAGCATCAACTCAATCAAAGTCAATTTTTCTCCCATTATCCTTTTTGAGGATGTGATCCCTATCAAGAAAAATAGTTTGTTTGGTGATAGTAACTTTCTTTTCATATGGGTTGTATAGGTAGTATCCCTTTGTTTCTTTATGATTCCCTATAAAGATACACTTTGTGCCCCGGGGTGCTAGTTTGTTACCTAATAATGCCTTAATAAATTACTCACTACCCTATACATGTGTGTGAGACAAAACTAGTTTCTTTATTCCATAACTTGATGGTAATTCTATTTATTGTTTTAGTTGGTACTTATTTTAATTTAGATGCCACAGTTTGTAATTCATTTACCCAAAAGGATAATGGAAGATCGGAATGACTCGTCATCAAACTTAACATTTCTAACAAGGTGTGGTTCTTCCTTTCACTAAAACCATTCCACTATGGTGTGTAAGATGGAGTGAGTTGTGATAGAATCTCATACTCTCATAAAAATTTGATAAACTATTTTTTAAGATATTCCCCACCTCAATATGATTGAATATTTTTTATCTTCTTTCCAATTTTATTATCTACTTCTTTATTTAATTCTTTGAATTTATCAAAGGATTCATACTTATAACTCATAAAGTAAACATTACCATATCTAATCAAGTCATCCATGAAGTTATGAAGTAAGAATACCCACATCTAGCTTTTATTAGAAATGGTCCACACACATTAGTGTGTACCAATCCTAGAAGATTTGTGTCCCTTTAACTCTATCTACTGAATGGTGGTTTTTTCATTTTACCTTGTAAGAAATCATGACATAATTCAAGTGGTTTTAGCTCAGAATAGTCTAAATAACCATCTTGATAGAGCTTTGTCAAATGGTTCTCATTTACATGACCAATGCATTGTTGTCATAGCTGAGTATTATATGAGTCATGTGAACATGCTTTTTTGTCTATTTATAATACTTGGTTTTCATAGTTTAATTCATAAATTCCATTATTTAAATGTTCTATACAATAACATATATCTTATTTATAAAATAAACATCCTTTATTTCCAAACATGAAAATAAAAACTTCTGAATCTAGGCATAACACAGAAATTATGTTCTGGGTAACTATTGATACATAATAACATCACCTTAAAACCAATATCATTCTCATTATCAATGAAATGAGAAAGTCACCATCAGATATATCATCTAACCTCACACCATTAGTAGCTCACAAACCAACCTCTCCTCTAGAAATCATTATAAATATACTTGGTTCTTACATTTGGATGCAGATATGATCAGTACAAGTTGTATATAATACCCAATGTGTAGATATTGAAAGACTACAATCAATAATGAATTCAAATTTTTCTTCCCCTTACTTTTTGGTTTCATTCTTCTTCCATTAGTCTTGCTTTCCGCACACAAAAGATACTGCCTCATTTTCCTTACCCTTCTTATGGATCTCCCTCTTTTTTAAAGGATGGTGCTCGGTAACTTTATATTTTTTGTGATTCTTGGGCCCTTTACCTAATTATTCCTTTTATTATTCACTATAATGACCTTAGCTTTGTTATTCCCCATGTCCTTATCCACTTATTGAATCAATGTACAAAGTTCTATAAGACTCTTCTCATTAATTCTCATGTTATAATTAACAAGAAAACTAGAGAAGGTATTGGGTAGTGAATAAAGTATGATATCAATGCACAACTCATATGGGAATTTAATCCCTAAGATGTATAAGTATTAAACATATCTAATAAGATTGATTACATGATCCCCCACTAGCATAGACTCTCCATGGTTAGTTGTAAACAAATCATTGGAGATCTCATATCTCTCTTTTCTATCCTTCCCTTGATGTAGATCCAAAAGGTGACACATCATGTTATACTCATCCATGTCCTCATGTTACTTAAAAATATCATTGGTCATGGATGATATAATCAAACATTGAACATATGTAGCATCATTATAATTTTTATCATAGAGATACAACTCTTCCTCATTAGCCTTATTATCAAGAACATCAAGAATAGGTTCTTCCAACACATATAATTTCCTTTCATGGTGTAGGATCACAATGATATGTTTGAAGTAATTTTTTATTTTTTTCTACAAATAATATGTGTAGATATTTAGTACATTATATGATAAAATTTAGACAAATAAATAAATATTATATTTATTAATCTCTCACTATTTTATTTAAACCCAATATTCCTCACCATTAGCTTAAGAATATCTTGTTTATTGGAAATTATTATGTCAAGGATCCATATTCCCCTTCTCATCACCCTAACTTTGGCTGATAAATCAATTTCAAGGGTTTTAGGTAGGCATTCCAAATTCAAACTGCATTAACTCACATTTCCTTGATCTTTTGAGTGGACTCTCCAATCTTGAAAACCTTAAATTGGATTTCCTCATCCCTTTACTAGAAATTAAACCAATTCCTACTTCAGAATTCAATACTTGATGTGAAATATATTAATTAAAGGAAATATTCCCTCTAATAGTGATCCATAGGTGTTCCACAAATCTATGAATTTCGCTATAGGAATCTTCGGGTGCTAGCGTAAAATATCTTGACACTTGTGTCGTTCATCCTTGATCACCTTGAGAATCACTTCCAAAGGATTAATCTTGATCTCTCTATACACAAGTAATGATGGAAAATGGGTGGGTTGGGCGTGGTGGGACAAGACCACATGTGTTTAAGCTCATGTGAGTTTTTCCAAAAAAATCCTGCATATAATGTGAACAAAAAATTTCAAGCTCGTCCTGCCCTACATAATCCCGCAGGCTTTCTCGCATTTAAAAAAAATATTATTTATAATCATTTAAATATTGTATTTTTTTATTATTAATATTAGTTTGGGGGGAAATTATGGATTTAAAATATCAAGAGTTTTAAGGGATGTGATGGAAAAAATTATAGGATAATGGTGGCATCTAGTGATGCTGATGTGGTGGTGAACTGTTTTGATACAAAGTTGGTGAATTATTGGTGAGGGGAGACGAATGATGATATTGGTTGTGTGGTGATGTGAATGGTTGGACATTTGAATGAATGATGATTATCCATGTAATTATCAGTTTAATAGGATTCTATTAGGGTTCCCATGAGGTCCTTTCCTATTTTATTAATAATAAAACAAAATAAAATTAAATAATAATAATATTAAATCAACCCAAAAAAATATGATTATAATGACTCTTTTAGAATTAAAATTGTGTGAAGGGGAGATGGGTTCCATTTTTCAAGAGGTGGGATGAGAGACCATGTGAATATTGTTAATAATTAATATATAAATATTATAATATCATATTAAAAAAATATATACCTATTTAGAATTCACATGTGAAGGAATCATGAATTTGTTTGACCATTACAGTGAGAAATCACATGTCACTGTTTAATCATGAATTTTTATTGAAAAAATAATATGTTAAAGAATCATATATTGTAAAAAAATATTTTTTTTTAAATTAGTCCCACGAGTAATCTTAAACCCACAAGGGATCAACCCACCTTGGCATGTACCCATGTCGGCTCAACCCACATTAGTCGGTGCTCTTAACAATCAAATTTTTAGGCCTGCACCACCCCAAATCTGCTACATACCCATGAATTTTGTGGGCCATAGCCCCATTTTTCATCACTAGACTCAATAATGGAAGGAGGAATAAGATGAAACCCCATTCTTGGGAGCATTATTGGAGAAGGGAGTTCTCTATGACATCAATAGGGTTTTACGTATTCATTGTGCACAATAAAACAAATTAAATTGGTTCTCTTGAAAATAATATAATTGGGTTTATATAATACTAGGGTTAGAAAAAAATAATTGTGCAAGTGAAATTTAATATTTATTTAATCCCTATGGAATCCCATGTCTATAATATTATTATTATTATTATTTTTTCTCGATATGTGCTAAACTCGTGAATTTAAATTAAATATTATTTATTCAAATAATATTCAATATATTTTATTCATCATTGGACCTATAAACTTGTTCCTCCATTTCTTTACAATATTTATCTGGCCTTGAAGAATGACTATTTATTTAATAAATAAATATAACTGCATTTTTTCACCAATAAATAAATAATATTATATTCACTAAACAGAAAATAAATATTTATTAAATATTTCACTCACATAATATTCACTCGAATAACTGATAAAGAAATATATGTGATCAAGAAAACATGAATAATTATTAAATCACATGTAGGAATAATACTTATTCAAATTTTTAAATAATAAATAATAATATATTATTTAACCAAGACTATAGATACACTTAGTGTATGACCCTCTAGGTCTCTTTCTTAGTGGCATTTGTCGAAGCTATTGAAAGTAAAAGGTTAGCATATAGAATGACACCCATAGAGAAATAAGTTAATTTCACAATGAAATAATACCTCATATGAATGGTTAATATGTAATATAATCCCTTTATCATGGTATCACTAATCAAACAGGTTGTATATTGGTTCCATCAACCTATGTTCTCGATGTCTCTTTCTTTGAATTTTTGGAAATTAAACTTGCCTATAGAACACCATGGTCATGGATTTATTTAGGCTATATAATTTCCATCAAAGGACCTAAGATATCAAGTTGAATTAAATAAATGAAGTGGTAAATCATTTCTCACATTATTCATTAATGAAATATTACTCATGATGTACCCAACATATCTTACCTCACCACAAACATATTTCATCACGGTTTTCATCAATACATAAAAGTATGCAACTTATAATACTCATTAATAATAAAAAAAATTATAAATATCAATACACATGTACACATATAGAAACATCCAATGAAACATATAAATTTGGATTTTCTACTGGTAGGTCTCTTTGTCATAATATCCTACACTAGATATTACCAAGGGAATACACCATAAGAAGATGCCTCAAATTCCTATGAGTCACTAACCCTGATAGCCTAAATCATTTGTTTCCATCAAATGGTTTTATTTTGATATAGAAAATTTATTTAAGAATAATTTTTTGGCACTTATGGGTTCTTATCATAGCAGGGAATTTTTATGACCTTTTATTGTGATAGCTACTCTTAGGACATTATCACATACTATGTTACACAGAATAAAAATTATGATGTGATAAAGATTTTATTAATAATAAATAATATTAATATAGTTTATCATAAAGTACACAAAAGTTTGTTCTATGGAACCAACTCCAACAGGTATTTCCTCAACAGTGATACATGAAAGGCATTGTGAACCAAAAAAACTATGGCAGTAAAGATAATCAATGATAAATTTCACCAATTCTATCTCGTATTTCAAAAGATACAACATGCCAAGGAGAAAACATTCTTTTCTTACCCAATTAAACAATTCCCAAGTCTTATAGAGACTTTAAAGAACACATGATCTCCCGTAATAAAGGATAAATGGAAACGTGATGATCTACATAATATTTTTGAAAGATTTGGGATAAAACCATCTCTTTTCCTGACCAGTTTCATTTTCTCAATCGTCTCATGAATAAGGCTAGGTCCCAATAGTGAATTTTATCTTTCCTCTACCAAAAAAATTGGATATTGAAAATTTTGGGCATTAAATGCCTTGAACATATCCCTCTATATCATGTCTTGATAATTATTGTTATACAAAAACTCCATTAATAGAAAATAATCCTCTAATGAGCCACTGAAATCTATAATATAATATATAAGAATGTATTTCAATGTTTAAATCATTCATTCTGAATACCCATCTATTTGATGATGATATGTTGTTCTCATAGTCAATTGGGTACCCAAATATTATTGATGTGATCACCAAATCCAAGAGGTAAAATGAGGATCTTAGTCAAAGAAGGTTAAAACTAGTATTTCATTCATTTTTACCACTTCCTAAATGTAGATATTTTCTAATTCATCAACTGTATTGGATTTATGAGTCAAAATGAAGTGGTATGAATTAGTGAGTTGGTCCATAATCACCAAAATTGAGTCATGCTTCTAAATAGTTCTTGGGAAACCCATAAAAAAGTATATAGTTGTCTACTCTCATTTCTCAATTCGTATAGGTAAAGAATGAAACATTCCTACTATTCATTGATGTATATCCCTGACCTACTAATAGATTATGAATTTTATAACATAATTTAACACATTTAATTTCATACCTAACCACCAAAAATTAGTTCTTTGATCTGTTTACTTCTTTTGTATTCCTGGATGAATTTCTCACTTAAAATAGTGATAAATAAAAAAAGTTATTATTTATAAGAGTGAAGAATGGTTATCTGATATTGAAAAATAAACATAGAATTCCCATCTTATTTTTCATTCATCAATGATCTCTCCACCATTAAATTTTGAAGAAATGGTAAGGAAATCATGATATAATTTTTTATCATCCTTAACTTGATCAACCATATCAGGTTTGAGTGTTCACAAAAAATAATATTTTAACTTTATTATAATTATTATAATAGAAATTCATAACAATAATCATACACATAAATTTATACTAATCACAACTTTAAATTTAAATAATCATCCACAAATTTTACTTTTCCTGATGTAGAAACCAAATCAAATTAAAACTTGTGGAGATATTTCATCCATCATCTTTTTCTCAAGTTAAAACTCTTTGTAAAAATAAGTTTTTAAAACTTTTATGGTCTATTAACATAGTTAACTTCTCTCCGAAGAGATAATGAATCCATGTTCTCTAATCATTAACCACCACAGCTAATTCCAAGTCATGGGTCAGATAATTATTTTCATGGATTCACAAATATTGTGATCCAAAATCCAAGATATGATCTCCTTGCATGAGAACACATCTATGTATATATCCAGATGTTCTATAAAGAACCACATAATCCCAGGTTCTAGAAATGTGAATATTGGTATCATAGTGAGCCTGGACTAAAGCTTCGAAAAGGATTACTGACAATCATAACTCTAGTGGAATTGAGTCCCCTTTTAATGAGTGCTATCATAGGATATGTGAGATGTGAGAAATCCAAAATGAAGTGATGATAGTAACCTGCTAAGTCCAAAAAATTTGTGTATCTTAAAGATGTTCTCCAGAAGTTTCTAGGAGATGACAACTTATATCTTTCGAGGATCCACTAATATGTATTTATTAGAAATCACATAGATAATGAAATAAACCTCTTGTATCCAGAAATCTCATTTAGATAATATTTCATATAACTGATGATATCACAAAATGATCAACGTAATCTCTAAATTTTCTTCATTTCCCCTTTGAGTTTTTTTAATACACCAGAATATCATCCACAAATACCACAATAAAAGATCATAGGTATTATTTAAATACATGATTCATCATTTCCATAAAAACTATTGGTTCATTTGTGATACCAAATGTCATGAATAAATATTCTTAATGACCATAGAGACTCTTGAAAAATGCCTTTAGAATATACTCCTTCCTAATTAAAATTTGGTGATACCCAAACCACAAATTGATTTTATAACACCAGTTTGCTCTTTTAAATTGATCAAAAAGATAACCAATTTGAGGAAGAGGGTATATATTCTGTATTTTAACTTGATTCGGTGTATGGTAATCAAAAAAGGGTTACAACAAACCATCTTTCTTCTTTATAAAAAGAACTGAAGTAGCCAAAGGCGACGTACTTGGTCTTATTAAACCTTTACTTTACAATTCTTATAATTGTACCTCCAATTATCTTAATTCTTTTGGTTCTATTCTATATGATAGAATTGAAATGAGGTTTTTTCTTGGAATAAAATAAATTGAAGATTCCACTTCCCTTTATGGTAAAAAATAGTTAAATTTTTTGGAAAAAAATGTCAATACTGGTCCACAGTGGTATGAAAATTTCTAGTCTCAATTCTATTATTAGTTTCCAATGTGACTACTATTAATTTATAATAAATAGTTCCAACCATTTGTGATAAAGGACCTACTTTTCTACCATTCACATCCTTGTTTATTTTAAAGAGATGCACCATCCCATCAGGATATGTAAACATTACTCTTCACATATAATAATTGAAATGAACATTGAAAGAAAATTACCAATATATTCAAAGGATTAAGTAAAATATATCAATTTCCAAAATAGAAAAGTCCAAAACATATTGAACACTAGCGATTGTTATAAAACAAATTTCACATTTAAATCCCCTACACTCTCACTTTCTAAGAGGTGTTTGGATACTCATCACAGGTGGAATCATATTGATATGTAACCTCATTTGATTAATGACATGTGAAGAAATAAAATATAGGAATGCACTATTATCAAACAAAACTTTCATAATCATTGGGTTAAGAATTCTGGTACCTCATACAGTTGAATATCCTTATTGATCATCCTTGATCATATGATCATCACCGTATAACTACTTACTCAATCCACCTTGTTCCTTGATTCCCTATTGTGGTTACATTATCTTAGGAGTTAGGGTATTCCTTGAATCTCCCTGGCTCATTTAGTTCTGAGGATGAGAACTGTTCTGATGTGATAGTCCAGTCAAATCATAAGATGTCTGAGACATATGATATTTATTTCCAAAAACTAACATTGTAGTGTTAGGGAAATAATTTTGATGGTGTCACATTTTATTACAATTATGAAATGATTTGGGTGGTGTTGTACAATCTCACTTCTTATTCTCTAGTGAACCACATTGGAAACATTCAATCTTGTTATTGGATAATGGAGGAAAGTTAGCTGATCTAGTGGGTTGATTCTATGATGATCTACCACATGGAAATGTTTCAAAAAAATTTCAGAATTTGAAAATTGTTCAAATATTGAAAAAGTATTCTTTTTTTGATAAATTACTCTCTCTTCACATTTTATTAAATTCAAAATTGTTTTAATAAATTAATAATTTATTTTATATGTTTTTAATTTTTTTTATGGAAAAAAAATTAATGATGTTATTTATTTAATTATTTTCTATTTTTACTATTTTTACTTAATGTTTGTTAATATTCTTTCCTTATCAAAAAAATGGTCCATCTAATATGATACATTAAGGTTGGACCTCAACCGCACTAAGGGGACCTAAGGGGTCAACCCTATGGGAAGGCCTTCCTTTGGCAGCCCACATAAAGGCAGAGGACATATGACCGGACCCATGCATAAGGCCATCATAGCATGCTCGTTATGAACATGGGTTAGTCTTAATAATCCTACAGGCCCCATGTATAAGTCTCATGTGTATAAATGGTGGGGTGAAGGTGTTGAACCCCACTAATAGATCGAGAAGGGGAAGGTTAGGCTTTTTTGTTATACCACTTGATCATCATGCATCTAAATTGATGTTGGAAAGCTATCTATCTACATTGTTCATCCAAGTTAAAAAAACTCAAACTTAAGCTCGGTTGTCATATCAGATCAATCTCATATGTTTAATCTCATTCGATCACCCACTAATTATTTTTGAAATCCCACGCATACCCATTTTGAATTTTATCATATTCTTCCTCACTTATGATTATTTATATTACATGATATCCCATCCCATCTTGTTTTCATCCTTTAAACTATACCGAACTCTTGCACTGCATGATTCAAATTGGCATGTAATATTGGTTTGATGCCTCCTCTGGTGACATCAATTCCAGTAGTGTTATTCTTAGGCCTTCCATCATTTCATTGTTCATTTGGTTCATCCATGTTCAATGGTATTCCATTCATAAAAAGAATCATCATTCATCACTTTGAATAATTATTCTTACAATGGTGGAACCATCATCCCTCAATTGTAGAACATTTCATTGGATGACCATTAGGCCCTGATGGTAGCACCGTTCCTTAATAGTGGATCATTTTTTCAGTTTTAGTAGATTATACCACTATCTATTTTTCTACCATTGTACATCCAATGGTAACTTAACTATCCATCAGTAGCTTCTAAATTTTTATACCGTTTGACATCCAATGGCATCCCCTTCAAGTTTCTTTGGCGGGGCATGGTAGTATCCTTCTTCATAATGGATCATCTTGTTTCTTTTTTTCTCATCGAGTGTAGTATAATATACTTTACTTGTTTTTAGTTGTTTTTTTATTTTTATCGGTGTATTTTTATATGAAAAATGACATTATTTTTGGTCTACCTCCATTGAACATCACCAACTATAGATCTTCTTTCAAGTGTATAGTGGCATGGTAGTAGCCTTATTTTTGTTGACATTAATTATTTATTTCTTCAAATTGAAACAGTAGATATTCTCTATTTTTCCACAATTGAAATGCCAATTATCTTTGATTCATCAGTAGTAAAATATTTCTACCACTCTCTATTTCAATGGTGGATATGTACAAATAGTAGCAGGTTCAGTCTACCTCCAGATATTTCTTTAATTTACTTTTAATTAAAATTTTGTTTCTAAAATTTGTATTCATTATTTTTAATTGGTGTTTTTTAAAATAAATTGTTTTGTTAAATTGTTTATTTTATTTTGTTGAAATATAATTGTAAGTTGTGTAAAAAATAATTGAAATCATTTTTTTATGTACACATATACTTATAGTTGTGTTTGCTCTATTTTAAAATTTTTACAATATTAATAATATAAATGATTATATTTTTATTTCAACTATTTTATAAACGTAAATTGTATAAATATGTTATAATTTTAATTTTAATTTATTTACTGTAATATTTCATGAATAAATATAAATCATGTTTGTTCTATATTTTTCATAATGGTGTTTAAAAACAAAGGTAATGGTTATGTTATTTTATTGTTACACCCTAAAAAGTTTCATGAAGTTATTGGACATAGAAATGGTCCTAGAATATCTATGTCTTAATGATATAAGAGACATTTTCAAGGAATAAAAACAATACCATTGTATATCATTTGATAGATTACTTTGTGATATAACTTTGACAATTCTTACTACTATCTTTTTGTTCAAATAAAATTTTGTGACTTATACACTCTAGTTGTGATCACAAAATAACTTCAAATTTTAGCATTGTTCCACTCAAGTTATCAATGATCATCGAGCCTCAACATCTTCAAAAAAATTATCATCTACTAATTTTTAAGTATTTTTTTATTCATGTAATATTTATTCTTCTATTTGTATTTCTTTGAGTCTGGTTTATGATTTTACCAATCAAAATCAAGTCTTTCATCATCAGGTTATTCCACCACCTAAAAGGAAGTCTAGGTTGTGACTCGAAAAAAAATTTAGGTAAACAGACTAGGTTGGTTTCTTATAAAAGACTAGATTTTTCCTCCAGGTTTTTATAAAAGGTTGGGTCTGTAATAAGGTTATAACACCTTTTAACGTGAGGTTTTTAGTGGGTACCAATATCCTCATGGAGTAGAAGAGTTTGAGGATTGTACTATGATTTTTTTATGAGAACCACTTTATATATTTGTGTTCTTTATTTTATTTTTCTAATTCATTTTATTTCAAGAACAATTCACTCACTAAAAATATTTTATTTTATAAACTATGATCGTTTTGTCTTTAAATTTTTAAAATGACTATTCACCACCCCCCCACTAGTCATGATTTCAATCACTATCAATGAAAAAATTGGTATCAGAGTATAGGAACTTACTTAAAAGATGGTTAGCCTCTATGATTATTTCTATTGGTTAACTCTATGCTAACCCGATATCCTTGACTTAATAGTATAAGGGATAAAAAATCCTTTAAGATAGAAGGTGTCAATTAGAATGATGGATGGATTCCATAAAAACCCTCATTCTTTAATGGAAGTGACTGTGGCTATTGGAAAGACAGAATGGTAGCCAACTTGAAATATTTTAGTGTGGATCATTGTACTATCATAGATAATCCATATGAGCTACCCAAAGTGGATCCTGAGACACTTATAGGTAATAAAATGGTAAAATATGTTTTTAATTATAAAGTTAAAAATATTTTGTACAGTGCTAAAAGTATAAGTGTCTATTTCCATTTTTCATCTTGTAAGACAACTCACAATATATGGAGGATACTTTAAGTGACTCATTATGGTACTGAATAGCTGAAGAGAACCGAGTTATGAATGCTCTGAGAAGAATACTAGGACTTAAAGATGGAAGATAAAGAATCTTTAAACCAGATGTTCCATTAGTTCATTGGTATTACTAATGTTATGAGTGCTCTTGGAGAATTCATGGATGACCATGATCAAGCGTAAAGATTACTGATATATCTTCCAAAAATATGTTATACAATGATGGTGACTATAAATGAGAGTAATAATTTTAATGAGTATACTTTAGAAGACTTAATATTCTCTTTGTTTCAATATAATTTATAGATGAAAGTTATTGTTGGTGAGGAGTCCACTAAAATAAAAGGTATTGTAATTAAATACAATTTTATTGCTACCTGTAATGCCACTGAATCTGAGTTTTGGGAAAGCGACAAGGATATGGATCACTTTAGTATGAAGTTTTTCATGTTCATGAAAAACAAAGGTGGAAAGAAGTAGTTTAAGAGGAAGTCTAGAGAGGACTATAACAAAGGAAATATCAGTAAAAATAATGATGTTTCATAATTAAACTATTATGAGTGTAGAAAGAAAGGTCACATAAGTACTAACTTCCCCAAACTCAAACATCCAAATAAAGACAAAGAGAAAAGAAGAAAATAAAAACAATCTTTTTTATAGAGGTTTGAGCTGCTCAGACAGTTCTGACTTAAGTGATGATTCTAGAAGTGAATAAGAGAAAAAAAATTCCCTGATGGGTATTCAGTGTGAGTTAAATTATTCAACATTTACTTAGTCAATAACTTCTAAAAATGTTGATCACAATGCTTTATCTGGAAATGAAACTGAAATTTTTATGATTCATGTTCTGATTCTAAATCTTTGAATTCAAAAGTTAAGAAACTGTTTAAAGAAAATGGATAATTAAAGAATGATGGAGTCTGGATAATTTAAATTTATACTAGCTTAAAAATAAAAAAAATGAAAATGGAATGTGATAATCTAAATATCTATATTTCCAAGAATGATAAATCTAAATAAGATTATGATTCTATATTTCTAAAACTAAAATATAAAAATGAAATGGTTAAAAAAAATTGGCGGTAGATGATAAAGATCAATATAGAAGATTTAATTTAGTTTCTGGTGATTTAAATAAAGATGAAAATGAATGTAAAAAAATTAAGCAAGAAAAAAAATTAATAAGCATAACTTCTATATCAAATTTTAATATTTATAAAGATTTAGAAACTATTCAAAAAGAGAATATGGTTTTAAAAAATAAAGTTATTAATATTAAAGAGGATTTATCTACTTTTGTATGGTAAAGAACAATATGATAAAATAATTTATTTAATGAAACTAAACACAAATAATTTTTTTGGGATATAACAGTTTAATAACAAGTTTAAATAAAACTATCTTTGTTAAAAGCCCAAAAGGAAGTATTTCCATTAGAACTGGTTTTAAGTGTATAATGAAAGTGAATTATGCCAATGAGTGTTCACTAAGATTTACACAATAATTTAGTCATACTAAAACTTTCATTTCTATATATTTATTTTCTAATCATCCCACAAATAAATTCTTTAAATTAAATTGGGTGCCAAATTGTTATTTTACTAATCCAGTTGGACCCATGTTAGCATAGGTACAAAAATAGTCTATTTGATTGTTTAATTTTAGGAAATACTAATTAGAAGACTCAATGACTCATGTTACATAGAAAGTGCCTTCTCCAGGCACATGATAGGTGATATTTCAAAATTTCAATCAAATAATTTTTGTGGTGGTGGCCTTGTCACATTTGGAGATAACTCTAAAGGTCAGATTAAAGGTATTTGTGAAGTTTTTTTTTCTAAAAAAGTTATTATTTGAAATTTATTATATGTATTTGGTTTAAAACATAATATTATAAGTATATCACAGTTGTGTGATGATGGACTACATGTTATTTTTGAAAATTATTAATGTACTATTTAGAAAAATAAATTAGTTTTATTTTATACAAATAGAAAATAAAATGTATAAACGATTAATTTTTTTGATCTAACCAAACAAATGGTTAAGTGTTTGAATGATGTATAATCAAATGACATTTTGTGGCATAGGAGACTAGGTCATGAAAATTCCAAATTATTTCACAAACTGTCTAAGAATAAATAGCTTATGGAGCTTACCAAGTTACATACAAGTAAGTACTTCATGTGTGATTCCTGTTTAAAAGTTAATCAACACAAAGAGATATTTAAATCTATAAATGATTTTAGTAATTTTATATGTTTAGAATTTGTACATATTGAATTTTTTGAACCTATTCAACTTATTAGTTTTGGTGGTAAAAAGTGTGTATTTGTAATTATGGGTGATTATAGTATATTCTTATGGATTTATTTCTTATCCCATAAAAATGAAACATTATCCAAATTTTATTCTTTCTATAAACTTATTAAAAATTTAAAAAATATGTCAGAAATATTTATTAGAAGTGATAGAGGTGGTGAATTTATGAATTTATAATTTGGTAAATTTCTTTAAAAAAATGGATATAAACATTATTTATCAGTCCCTAGGACACCATAATAGAGTGAGGTGGTAGAAATAAAGAACATATCTTTTCAAGAAATGGATAGGTCAATGATAATGGAATTTAGTGTACCTAAATACTTTTAGAGAAAATATTTAAATATAAACTTCCTTGTTTTAAATATATTTCCTATTAAACATTTCCTAAATAAGACCCCTTATTAATTGTTTAAATGGTTCAAACCTAACATTGGGAATTTCAGGGTCTTTGGTTGTAAAGTGTTTATCATAAACACAAAAGATAATTTATAAAAATTAAACTCTAAATTAGATAAATGGGTATATTTAAGATATTCCTATGCTAGAAAATCTTATATATTTTTTAATAAGAAAAAATTAGTTATTGAAGAATCCGTACATGTTAAGTTTAATGAAAAAAATTATAATAAGTAGGATTCTGAATTAATCAAATAAAATGATGAATTTAGAGAATTTAATTTTAGTAAATAGAATGACCAAGATAATGATAATGCATCAGTTTAGGGGGAGAATATATCTTCTCAAATTAATCCAAAGGGATGGAAATATCTTAGAGACTATCTTATTGAAAATTTAATTGGTATTGTAAAATCTAGAAACCAAAATAGAAAATTTGTTTTACTTTACTATGAAAAATATACTTCTATTGATGATTTTGTTCCTGTTAATATTGAAAATGATTTAATTTTTTCAAATTGGATTAGTGTTATGCATGATGAATTAAATCAATTTAAAAAGAAGAAAGTGAGGGATCTAGTTATTTTAACAAAAGTTAAACTTGTTATAGGAACTAAATATATTTTTTCATAATAAAATTGATGAAGCTATAAGCATTGTTAAAAATAAAGAAGGAATAGTAGATCAAGGTTATTCCCAGGAAGAGGGAGTCGACTTTGAAGATTATTTTTCTCATGTTTCTAAGATGGAAGTAATTAAAATTATATTCCTTGATACTTTTAAAAACATCAAATTATTTCAAATGTATGTAAAAAAATTTCTTTTTAAATGGAATTATTTAGGAGGAATTATATGTTAGACAACCACCTGTATTTGAAAATGATAATTTTTTAAAACATGTTTTTAAGATTAATAAATCCTTATATAGTCTTAAGAAAACTCCAAGATATTGGTATAAAATAATAACATAGTTTTTACTACAAAAATGATTTTTTAAAGGGAAGGTTCGTCTAACCTTGTTTATAAAAAAGAGTAATTATATATATCAAGGGTATTGTTTGTATAGGATTGTTTTATTCTAATGATAATTGTTTTGATTTACTGTCTTGATCTGATTCTAACTTTGGAGGTTTCATACTTGACTGTAAAATCACTAAAAGAATGTGTCACTTTTTTGGAAAATATTTAATTTCATGGATCTCTAAGAAACAAATTTTAGTATCATTGTCAACATTCGAGGATAAATATGTTACTTCTGCTAGTTTCTGTTCATAGAGTATTGAGAAAAAACAAAATATGTATGATTTTAATATCATTTTTTATAAAATTTCAATTTACTATGATTATTAAAGTGTTATTTCAATTTCTAAAAACCCTCTTCAACACTCTATAACTAAACACAAATATGTTCGATTTAATTTTTTAGGGATCATGTAAATAAAGGTGATATATTCTTAGAATTTGTTATTATTGAGATACAATTACCTAACATTTTCACAAAACCCATATATTCTATTAAATTTCTGAAAATGAAATTTGAATTGGGTATGTTAGAAGCTTAAAATCACTAGTTAATATAATCACTGATTTTTAAATATTTTTTATATAAATCCTATAATTGAATATTTTTTCTACTCTGATTAAATTTTAATTAGATATTACCATTTAAAATAATTTTTTAAACTTTTATACTATCTTAAATATTTTTTTATTAGAATACTAAAACTATATGGTTACTTTTATAATAATATTCTACTATATTTCATTTCGAGTAGTTGATTTTGATTAAAAGGGAGTCTCTTTGATAGAGTAAATTCTAATATAATTTTTGATAAATTTCAAAACATGGGATATTTTTATTGAAAATTTAATAAATTTTATGTTTTGAAATTTAAAAAAATGGATAGTTTGTTAGTATTTGAAAATAGTTCTTATACTGAAATAATGTTCTTTTTTTGATAAATTATCCTCTCTTCACATTTTATTAAATTCAAAATTGTTTTAATAAATTAATAAAAAAATGAACAAGTTTTAAATAATGTTTGTGAAAATTTTTTAATGATGTTATTTATTTAATGGTTATTTATTTTTTTATTTTTAACTAATGTTTGTTAATATTTTTTCCTTATAAACCAAATGGGTTATCTATTGTGAGCCACTAAGTCTGGCCCTTAACCATGCTAAGGGGACCCAAGGGGTCAACCCCATGGGAAGTCCTGCCTTTAGCGGCCTGCATAAAGGTAGAGGGCATGTGATCAGGCTCGTGTATAAGGCCCACATTGAAAACCCATTGCGCGCATGGGTTGGGCTTGGTAAGCTTGTTTGGCCCATGTATAAGGCTCGTGTGTGTGAATGGTGGGGTGTGGTTGCTGAACCCCACTAACATCTTAAGTCTGGGAATGTGTAGCATGTTTTTTATACTACTCAATCACTGTGTCTCCAAATCGATGTGTGGAAACAATTCATCTACACTATTCATCTGAGTTAAAAAAACTCATACTCAAGATCAGTAGTTGGGTTAGATCAATCTTATCTGTTTGATCTCATTTGATCTCCTATTTATTATTTTTGAACTCCCATGCTTAGAAATTGTGAATTCTATTATCTTCTTCCTTTCTTATGCTTCTTCATCTTTCCTGTTATCTCATTCCAACTTTCTTTCATCCTTCAAAATATACGCATTTCTTTCACTACATGATTCTCCTTGGCATGAAATACTAGTTTGAAGCCTCCCCGATTGATATCAATTCCAGTAGTATTCTTATTCGACCTTCTGTTATTTCTCTTTTAATATAGTTCATATATGTTTTATAGTAGTTCGTTCATCAACAGAATCACCATTAATCACTATGAACAATTTTTCTTACAATGGTGGAATCACCAGCCCTCAACGATAGAACTTTTCACCGGTCGATCGTTGGAATTTGACGGTAGCATTGTTGCACAATGGTGGATCATTTTTTCACTGGTAGAAGATGTTACCTCTATCTATTATTATATAATTGGGCATCCAATAGTAGATCAAATATCCACCACTAGCTTCTCTATTTTTCTACTATTGGACATCCAATGGTAACACCTTCAAGTTACTTCGGTGGAGTATGTCAGTGGCCTTCTTCATAATGGATTATATTGTTTATTTTATTTTCATCGAGTGTAGTAGAATAAACATTCTTATTTTAATTGTTTTCTTATTTTTATTAGTATATTTTTATATGAATGTCACTAGTGTTTTTGGTCTTCCACCATTAGACTTCACTAATAGTATCTCTTCTTTCGTGTGCACAGTGGCATATAAGTAGCCTTATTTTCATTGGCCTTAATTGCTTCTTTCTTCCAAGTGAAACTATATATATTATCTATTTTTTCAGATTTGGATGGCCAACGCTCTCTGTTTCATCGGTAGAATAATCTTTCTTCCTCTCTCTGTTTCAATGGTGGATCTGCACCAATGGTAATAGGTTCAATCTACCGTCATATTTTTTTTAATCCACCATTAGATAAAATTTAGTTTCTAAAAATTTAATTCATTTTTTTTTATTGATTTTTAAAAAAAAAATTATTTTGTTAAATGTTTTATTTTATTTTGTTGAAATATAATTTTAAGGCATGTAAAAAATAATTATAATCATTTTTTATGTACACATATACTTGAATTTGTGTTTTCTATTTTTTAAAACTTTTAATATCTTAATAATCTAGAAGATTATATTTTTATTTCAATTGTTTTATAAATATAAATTGTATACATTTTTCATAATTTTTATTTTTATTGTTTTATTCTAATATTTCATGAAGAAATATAAAGCATGATTGCTCGATGTTATTCAGTGCAGATTTTAAAAACAAAGGTAACGATCATATTATTTTATTATTATACCCTTAAAAGTTTCATGCAGTTATTTTACATGGACACACTCCTATAATATATCTATATTAATGATTTGAGATAGATATTCAAGGAATAAAAACAATACTAGTGAAAATTATTCAATATATTACTTTGTGATACAACTTTGATAATTCTTGTTGCTCTCTTTTTTTCAAAGAAACTTCTGTGACTTTTCTACTCTGGCTATGATCACAAAATAATTTCAATTTTAAACATTGTTCTATTCAAGTGATCAAATATCATTGAGCTTCAACATCTTCAAAAAATTTGATCATCTTCTAATTTCTCTGTATTTATTTTATTCAGGAAATCATTATTCTTTTTTTTGTATTTCTTTGAGTCTGGTTTATGTTTTCCTAATAAAAGTAAAGTCTTGCATCATATGGTTATTCCACCACCTAAAAGGAAGTATAAGTTTTGAATATTGATCAAAATTTATTAAAATAGACTAATTTGGTCTCCTATAAAAGATAAGGTTGTGCCTCTAGGTTCTTATAAAAGGAAGGGTTTGTAACAAAGTTCTCACACCTTTAAAAGAGAGTTTCTTAGTGGGTACCAGTCTCCAAAAAGATTAGAGGATGTTGAGGGGTGGATTAAGATCATTGTAATATAAACCACTATAAATCCTTATGTTATTTATTTTTATTTTCACTTCACTTAATTTCAAGAAATCTACACTCACTACATTTCTTTCATTTTATCAACTTTGATTTTTTTCCTTTAAAATTTTCAAATAACTATTCACCCACCCCTCTAATAATAATTTCAATCACTATTGATCCAATAGATCTCCCCTAAACATTCTCAAACCATGAACCCTTAAAAATATTTCCAAAAGAGACCAAAACCATCCAAAAACTCTCAGAACTCAACCCAAACATTATATATCTTTAAAATACATAATAACGGGATGAAATACCACAAATCAGGGATGTTACAATCCACTGCCTCCAAAATTTCCAGATTTATGGTAATCCTCTCCATGTTCCACATACCCTTTCTCCTTCTACGGACTAAAATAAAAAATTTGTACCTCATTAATTCTGTTATTAGGTGTAAGAATCTTATTCCTTTTGATATTTTAATTTCCTTAAACATCTATGATAGTCATTTTTCACAAAAAAAATCAAAAATAAAATGTTTATTAAAAGAAATGTATTTATTTAATAATGATACAAAGAAAGAGCATAATCAATAGAAAGGTACAAATATTTATTACATAGAATAACAATAACATCAGCATACTTAAAAACCTTATAAGAAATAACTCTCACCACATATGGCAACAGCCCAAGAGAAATTACTTCTGAGAACAAAAAAAATAGTCTTTTATGCTGATTGAGGTAAATAAAACTGCTTTGAAACATATTTTAATTCATGTGTCTGGTAAATGATCTATAGCATATAATGGGGGTATTGATCCAAAAATAAACTCATTTAGCCAAGAAACGTTGAAACTTTATTTATGTTGTATAGTGAAAATTATAAATTGATAGATACATACTTCATTAAGATTAGATTCTCCATGCTAATATTCTTTACCTTTAAACTCCAATTCATAATAAAAAACACTAGAATCTTGGAATAAACACCTTCTAATAAACCATGAAAAATACTATATCTTAAAATTCACTTAGAATACCACTCAATCATCAAAAAGATCTATGACAACAATCATCGACTAATTTTTCTCTTGGAAGAAAAATTTGAATATAAATCTTACTTATGAAATGACATCGATAATTTTATGTTTGGTGTGACCAGAATGATGTAAATTGGATTTATAAAATTTAAGGTCAATCTAGTTTTACAAGCATGCATCCAATGATAAAAACTTTACTAAAATATATTGTGCTTTTAAAAGTTCCAAAAACAAGATTTATCAGTGCTTAAAAAGCATTGATAACATGAGCGATGTTAAATGATGACCTTTATCAATGGTAGAAAAAAGCACTAATAAATGGGTAATTTACCAGCATTTTTTAGCACTAATAAAGGTTGTTTTTTCAGTGCTTTTTTCTAGCACTAAAAAATTTAAAAAAAATATTTTTTTCACACACCACCTCTTTCTCAACGTAATCCATTCCCCTCAAACCCACACTTACACCCCCCCCATATCAACACTTAAAATCTGCTCATCAACCTGTGTGCACTTAAACTTGAACCAATGACCTACCTTCTACAAAGTGAAACCCATTACCACTACCATGTCTTGTTTTATTCTAAATTTTAAAAAATTTCTATTTATTTATATATATTTACATATATATATATATATAACTATTTTTTAATACATTTATAGAATATATTTTTGTGTGTGTGTGATATATATATATACTTAAATTTATTTAAATATACATTTAAATATATTATAATATAAATATATATATATCTATTTATTAATACACACACACACATATATATATATATATAAATTATATATACATTGTATCAATATACATATATATATTAATATATTTTTATAATGTATAAAAAATGGAGAGATATTGTTTTGAATGTAATGGATAATAATTAATTTCATATTATTTATATATAATTATTTATAAATAAATTTTTATATTATTTCTATATATTATATATTAAGATAAATTTTATACATTACATATATATTTATATGTCTATATATTTATATATAAAAATATATATTTATACATATTTTACATATAATTTTATATTTTGATATAAATTTTTTATAATGTAGTTATAAATATTTACTGTAAAAATATCTATATACTATATTTAATAATACTGATATATTTATAAAAATATATTTATATATAATGTATATACACAATACATACACACATATTTACACACACCCATACACATTTATATTTCTCACATACACACAATAATATTTACATTTATATTTACATATATTAAAATATACACATAAATATTTTTTTATTGAAAAAAATGTTTATATATAAACATACCTTAGGTATATATATTAATGCATTTTTATGAGGTATAAAAAATGGATAATTTTTTTTGTATGGTTTATATATTTAAAAATATATTTTTTCCATGTATATATGTTTAAATATGTATTTATTCGATTGATTTATTATATTTAAATATAATCAAATTGCATATATTTAATTATAAATAAAACTACAACATGAAAAACAATAAAATTTCAAAACCATAATATCTATATGAATGTAAGAGTTTTTAATATATTTAGTCTCAACTAAAAAGGGACAATAAGTCCCTCTTAAACGAAGTTGGAATCTCATCGAATATGAAAAAAATAGGGTATCCCAACTAAAAACTTGATTTTGGAGGTTTTCTGATCCTTTTTTATCCTAGAAAAAATATTTTATTGGGTCCCCTTTGATCAAAATGGCATATATATCTTCATAAGGATCTATTTGATATGAAATAGAGCCTAAACGAACACTTGGATCAAAAGTTATGGAAGTTTTTTGTTCAATTCATGTTTTCAACTAATCTTAGATCGTTTATTTGTTTATTAAATTTTTATGTCATCCAATTGTTGTTAAATAAAAATTACTCAATAATAATTATAAAATTAGTTAAAAATATTATTTTTAATTATTTTAAAATCCTTTTTTTCACTATAATTATCATACATTAATTGTAAATCCATATTTAGCCTTATATAATTGTATTTAAGAAAATATATAAAAAATGTTGATAAATGCATGTTTTATCAGTGCTGGGAAAAAACACTGATAAAGGAGGACCTTTATCATCACTTTTATTTTAACACTGACAAAGGCCCTCCTTTATCAATTATTTTTTCGAGCACTGATAAAAAGGGTCTTTATCGGTGCATTTTTAACATTGATAAAGGTTAGCACCATATTTTAACATATCTATAAACTTATGGAGTGTGACTCTATGGGAATAGCCTAGTGGTTATGAATTTAAGGGGTCACATAGGTGGTCTCGAGTTCGAGTCACCCCAAGTACTTTTAAGTGTTGTAGATTTTATTTGTTTCTTTGTATCCCCCTCCCCCGAATTATTGTAATATAACCTTAGGAATGAGCTCAGATTATTATAAAACTTTAAGATGATGATCTTGGATTCATTTTTAATGTGTAGGTGGTTTTAATGATGACTCCTTTCACTTTATTAAATAACTCTCAAGAACGATTCTTCTTCCCCAATGTCTTCTGCCTTTGTTTCATTTCAAACCTCCTGATCATTTTGAATTCTTCTACGTCAGCTTCTTACTTCCCTTCTCATTTTTGTTTTTTCCTATTACCCTTTCACGTATGTTTCACTCTCAAAATATTGGTGTGAAGTGATATTCTCACAAGAGTGGTGGTTTGGTGTGCTCATCCTTCTCTTCCTCAGATCTGGACAAATATGGGTTCCCAGGTGGGGTTTGAAGGTCGTCGAAGAGTTTGGTCTCGTCCTAGGTTCTTGTAGGCGATGACAGCTAGGAGATTGAGTTCCAGTCAAGTTGGGACTCCTCATCTATGGCTTTTTATTTAGATCTAGGATCCCACTATGTGGATCAGTGTTTGTGTGATGGTCCTCATATTTTTCAAGTGGCAGTGGTTTAGAGTTCAGGTGGTGGATAGTTCATCAAGCGGTGTTTGTCTGATGTATCTCTTGGGTGGAGATATCTTGAGGTTAGGTGGAAACTTGGATTCCTTCAAGCGGTGGTATTCGTTGGTCAGACAACATCGCTCGATATTCAGATGACATTCAGGGATTGAGTAATATTGGGCGCTCATGGTGGCTCATCGTGTGCTTTTGGCACATGATGGTGCGTCTTGTTCCGGTTGTTTGACGTTGTTGTTTCCAGTGGAAGAGATGGAAAATCATGACGAATGATGGCATGTATTGAGGGAGAATTGGGAAGGTTATGGTTTTTCTTGAGATTTTTTGTTGGTAGTTATTGGTTTCAACAATCAGAAGGACATTGGTCGTTGGTGGTTTCATGTGTGAATCAGGGAGAATCTGTGTTGATTTTTGAGACAATTTGTTTATTGGGTTGTTGATGTCTTTTTGAGAAATGACTCTTGTCTTATTTCATTTGGAAGGTGGGGAACCATTTTTCATGTGTTGTTCTATGTGGGTAGTGTAAAATCCCATTACCTTGATCGGGTAAGATTTTCCCTCTCTCCAACTTTCCTTTTGGTTCAATGTCCTTAGAAGCTATTTTTTGGATTTTATGAAAGCTGCAGAGTATTTACATGTTGTGTAACCATGTTACATGACATGTAAAGGCTACTGAAGGCAAGTCGTGACAGACCACACCATTCCATGAAAGTGTACACATCATGACCAGGGCTTACACGATGTGACTTGTTAAAATTTTAGTTTTTAACCCAAGGTAATGGGTTTTTCGGCATACTTTTCCAATGTGGAGTTCATGAAGTGACTAGGAGTTACATATCGTGAATCGAACCAGATCTGGTTTTAAAAATAACTGAGAGACTATTTTTTCATGAATCCTTCTCCAAACCCCTTGGCTCTCGAATTGGAACCCATCCTAGGCAATTTTCAGAGGCACCTTTCCCCCTAGATCGATCTGTTTTTCATTTGAACTCTGTTGTGATTGCGGTGAGTCTCTCTGAGTAAGTGATATTTTTTATTATTTGTTGTGTTTAATCGTGGTATAACCCTAGATTTTCATTACTAGATCCATTGATCTGAGTTGGATGTTCCTTGTTGTCTTCTTCTAGATCTATTGTGAGATCTCGTTCTGGAGGCCTTTACTTTGTTAGTCATAGTGCAATGGGCATTCTTCCTCAAGGTATGTGGGTTTCCTCTCTTCCACCAACCTCTTATGTTTATATTTTAATCAATCCAAATATGAAGGGATTTTATTCTAGGTCCGTTTTTTGATGTTGTTGGGTTTCTTGGATTTTAGATTCTATTGCGGGTGTGTGCGACCCAAGTTTTAAGGTAGGTGGTTCCGTCTCTATCCTACGTTGATGAACCTGGTTGTTTTACTTTATAAACTATTTTGTATACTAAAATTGGAATGGTTGTTTTGTGTGTTTTGAATAGGTTTTTTAGTGAAAAATGGTTCTTCCCTGGCTATTGATAAATGGAGAGAAAATGGGTATTTTCAAGAATTGAAATGGAAATTGTGAAATGGTTTTGAAATGGTTATAAAAGAATTGAAATGATTTGTGAAAAAGAGCACATGGATTACCTTGGGTACTTAGGTGGAAGGTTTTTTTTTGGGGGCATCGTCCATTTTTTTGTGATTATAAAGGAGGTTTTCTTGGGGATTTCCTCTGTTTCCTGGGCCCGTTGTTCTAGGGGATCGATATTCAAAGTTTTGGGGGTTTACTCATGGGGTATTACTTTAATTCCTAGGCCCATTGTTCTAGGACCTGATTTGTGAACTTTATTATTATGGTACAAGTAGTCTATGACCTAGACCTTTATTATTTCTTAGTGTTGTGATACATGTGCTTCTGTTTTGTATTTCTTGGCTTTCTAAGTTAGCCATGATATGCATGTCTATGCTTGTGGAAAATGATATGGAAAATGTTCTTTGAAATTGACATACATGCTTTTGTTTAGAACTATGGAAAAAAGGAAATGTTTAACATGTTTTCTATAAAACTACCTTACTGGTTATCATGGCACGTTTTTATTTAAAATGATCATACAAGAATTTTTATACAGAGACTAGTTATGGAACACCTGGTTGAGATCCTACTAAGCATGTTAGATCACACCTTTCATACTTCTTTGGTGGTGTATTGACCTTTGTTTGTCTTCTAGTGCAGTTAAAGGCATGGTGTTGTAGTGAGGCGGTGGGGTTTGTGTCAGCTAGTTGGGTAGCTGGTGGTGAGATGGTGGGAGTTAATCCATACCATTGTTTGGAGTAGTTGTGTGGTTTCTAGTCCTTGTTGTTGGACTTGTCTTGGAGTTTTTGGATACTTTTGATGTTGTTTGTTTCCGCTGTTTCTTTACAGTTATGGAATATATATTTGTTAGTCTTCCACTATTTCTTTCTTTATATATATTTATGCCAAGCAGTTTTTCAGGTTGGGAGAAATCGTTCCCTCTATTGTGTTGTTCAATGCCTGAGTGCTTGACGTCAGCCCGTGGGGATTGGGAACGTCCTTCCGGTATGTGATGGAATGGGTCGGGTGCCGAGTTTGAGAGAAATCTGGGTCAGTTTGTCATAGTTTGGTATCATAGGTAGTTTTTCCTCAAGATTCCTTGTCTTGGGACATCTGTTAGAATAGAGATAGGATTGTCGGGACTTGGGAGGTATGTTTCAATAAGTGTCTGGCCAGTTCTTGTTGTAACGAGACTCAAGTTGTCATAGCACGTTGGGATGTATATCACTAGTATTGGTTTTTGTTTTAAAAATCTAAGTTTTTTCTTATGGGTTTTATATTTTGAGCTTAGATTTTTTTTTTTCTGATCATTCTTGTGTTTATGTGTGCATCAGTATGCCTCTGAGACATCTTCTGTGAGTTCCTCAGGATGGTGCAGTTGATGCTCCTCAAGAGAATCAACCTATAGATTAGAACCTCATTGATACTATCATATGGGAAAACCGTGTTGTCGATCAAGATGTGCCATGATTTCAAAACACAGTGGTTGAGGTATAACCTGGTGTTGGAGGAGAGGAAGATCGATTGCAGAAGTTCTTGCGTGAGAAGCCACCATCCTTTAAAGGAAAGACTAAACCTCAAGAGGAAGAGGATTGGTTGGACAGGATTGATCAAATATTGAACTTCCTAGAGACACATGGGAATATCATATTGATGTGTGAATCATTCAGACTCGAGGGATCCAATAAGAGATGGTGGGATTCTATGGACCAAGAAGATTAGCACACAAACTTTGATTGGAAGGGTTTCAAAACCCTATTATTTTAGCAGTTTTTTCTAGAGTCATTGATGCTGGTGAAGTATCTAGAGTTCATGTCATTGCAGTAGGGAGAGCATTTGGTGTCATCATACATAAAATGATTTTATGATCTTGTCTGTTTTTCTCTGGACATGGTAAAGAATGACTGGCTAAAATCACATAAGTACCAACAAGGTTTGCGACGGGATATCAGATCACAGGTGTTTATACTGAAACTTTATACCTATATAGAGATGGTAGATAGATATATAATGGTAGAAATGAATATGGAAATCAAGGTTGTATTTTACACCCATTCTATTCCATTGGGCGGCAGCTTCAGTGGCATGTATGGGAAGAAGAGGAAGTGGCAGGATCATCGCAGAAGTGGTGGAGGTGGATCTCAGCAACGAGCCTCCTCTGCACCATCTGTCACAGCTGGAAGTGTTCCTCTAACCTGGTATCATTGTGGCAAGGTAAGACACACCAGTAATTCTTGTCTTATTCCCGTGATGATGTGAAATAGTTGTGGACGTTTTGGTCATATACATCACTTCTGTCAGACTATGACAACACCTCGTTATGGTTAGGGTTTGTCAGCTCCAATGGCTACTTTAGTGCAGTCGGAAGCTTCAAAGACTATACGGATCCAGCCATAGTCCTCAATATTGAATCAATTTCACATTGTAGATGAGATTATAATGTAATTTGATACAGGTTCAGTGATAGTAAGAAGTATTATCCTTATTGCATCTTTAGTAGAAATTGCTTTATTTGATACTTGTGCCTCCCACTCGTTTATGTATGCATGTTTTTTTATGTTCTTAAACTTCCAATGAAGCTTATTTCCTTTAAAATGGAGTTAGTGACACCTCTTGTCAAGAGTAAAGAGTATGGGTTCCAATGTTCTTGTTCATTGATGATAACCGATGTGGATTTGGTCTGGTTTTTTATTGTTCTTGATCTGGATCTGTTTGATGTCGTCATTGGTATAGATTTTCTTGTCACTCATTGAGCTGAGGTTGATTATTATCATAAGTGTGTTTAAATTGTTACAGCTTATGGGAGCTCTCATGTGTTTCAGGGGGATTGGGATCCGATGTCTAGCTGTGAAGTACCTTCCCACCCAGAGCTTAGGATTTTGATGTTTGTTGTGGTGTTTGAGTATGATGACGTCTCTCTTGTCGTTGATTTTCCCATTTTTGTTTGAGACTTTTCTGATGTTTTCCCAGATGGTTTGTTCAGTATTCCTTTAGAGAGATAGGTAGATTTTATGATTGATCTGGTGATAGGAATGCAGCTAATATTGATACCTTTTTATCGTATGGAACCAGCATAGAAAAAAGAGATCAAGATTCAGATGGACGACTTATTGGAAAAATATTTCATTCACCCTAGTGTTTCATGTTAGGCATCCCCAGTGCACTTTTTCAAGAAATAAGATGGTTCACTTTGTTTATGTGTGAACTATCAAAAGTTAAACCTGGTAATGGTTAAGAAAAAATATCATTTGCCTCGTGTGAATGATCTGTTTGAACAGTTAAAGGGGGGAAAGTGGTTTTCAATGATTGATCTTCATTCATGGTATCATTATATCTGAGTTCGGGAGTCTGATATATCGAAGACAACCTTTAAGAGAAGGTATAGCCATTATTAATATCTTGTGATGCCTTTTAGTCTGACTAACACTCCTGCAGTTTTTATGGATTTGATGAATCAGATATTCCACTAACATCTCGAAACTTTTTTGGTAGTGTTCATGAATGATATTATGGTTTATTCGAAATATGAGAGTAAGAATGATCACCATATGAGTCTGGTTCTAGAAATTTGGATAAGTCACCATTTTTATAGAAAGGTTTTGAAATGTATTTTCTGGATTCAAGAAGTGAAGTTCTTGGGGCACAGAATTTTTGAGCATGGATTATTATTTGATCCTGAAAAGGTAAAGGCTATTTTTTCATGGAAGAAACCACTGAATTTATTTGAGATATGAAGCTTCTTTGGTCTTTCTAGATACTAATGATGGTTTGTTAAGTACTTCTCTAAGATGGTGTCACGTTTGACTGCTCTTACCAGGAAAGCAGTGAAATTCACATGGAATGCAAAGTGTTATAATTATTTTGATGAACTGAAAAGGATTGTGACATTGGATCCTATTATGATCATGATTGATCCTGTTAAGGAATACGTGGTGTTTTTTTATGCTTCGAGTGATGGTTTGGGAAGGGTGCTTATTCATGATGACCTTATAGTAGCTTATGGCTCTCATCATTTTTGACTACATGAGAAGAATTTCCCCACTAATTATTCAAATCTTGATGCAATCATGCATGCGCTTAAGTGTTGGTGGCACTATCTTTTGGGGAAAATTTTACGGTCTTCTCCTATCTTAAGATTATGAGCTATATCTTTTCTTAGAAATACTTGAATCTCAGGAAAAGATGATGGGTAGAATACCTTAAGACATTTGACATTGATATCACATAAACCCTGGGAAAGGGAAATGTCGTTGCAGATGCTCTTAATAGGAAATTACCATCACAGGTTGTTCTAGAATCAAAGCAAAAGTGGAACCTTATGGGAATTTTCTCTCAGTTTCACCAAGATGCTCAGGAGGATGTTTTAGGCATTTAGCCAATGTTCAGTTATCATAATCTCTCATGGAGCCTTTTTTGTAGAGTTAGCAGCAGTATGATGAGTTTAAGAAGACTCAAGAAATCCCATATGGTGGGGGACTATTTTGGGTTGGTCTCTTTCTTTAGATGTTATGATTCACTTCAGGAAAAGGATTGTCATCCTAGAATCTGTGAGGAAATCAGTATTGTTTGATTTTCACAACTCTTCACGGGTCGTACATCAATGCACTGTGAATATGTATTATGACATGAGAAGAAGATTTTGGTGGTTGGGTATGAAGTGTGACATCACAGAGTCTGTGTCTCACTATTACACCTACCAACGGATAAAGGAAGAGCACTTAAAATCCGTTGGTTTGATTCAGCCTCTTCCTGTTCTAGTTTGTAAATGGGATGAGGTATCCATGGATTTTATTATTGGATTACTACAGACTCTAAAAGGGAAGAATGCTATCTGGGTGGTTTTTATCGGTTAATAAAGTCTACTCATTTCATTCTGATAAAAGACGCCACTAGGGTTAAATATTTGGGTAAGTTGTATATATGGTAGATTATGAGGTTACATGGAAGTCCTTCTGCCGTTATCTCAGAAAGGGATCCTAGTTTTACCTCAAGGTTCTATAAAAGTCTTCAAGAGGCAATGGGAACTCAGATCAATTTGAGCACATCTTACCATCCACTGATGTATGGTCAGATAAAGCGTGTAATTCAAATCCTGTAGGATATGTTTTGTATCTATGTCTTGGATTTCGGTGATCATGGGATAGTCATTTGGGACTGGTTGAGTTTGGTTATAACAAGATTTATTAGTTATCAATCATAATGGATCCCTTTGAGGTGTTGTATGTTCGCCTGTGTAGATCGCCTCTTTGTTGGGCATAGGTGGGTGAACTATCTTCATTTGGGCTAAGTTTGGTTCAGGAAACGTCTATAAAGATTTGGGATGTGCGATGGTGTCTGGTTTCAGCCCATAGTCGACATAAATCGTATTCATATTGGCAGTGGAATCCTTTGGAGTTTTCTATAGGTGATTGGTTCTTCCTAAAATTTTCTCCTCATTTGGGTCATTGTTGACATGGAAAACAGGGAAATTTTTCTCTGAGATATGTTGGACCGTTTGAGGTCACTGAATGGCTCGGACAGGTTGCGTATCGATTAGCATTGCTGATTTAGTTGAAAAATGTTCATGATGTTTTCCACATATCTCAGCTTAGGAAGTATCACCCTGATCTTACTCACGTTCTGAGTTAGGAAGAAATTGAGTTGGAGCCAAATGCTTCTATTTTGGAGGAAACAGTTGAGATCGTTGACTTTCAGATGAAATTCTTACATTGGGAAGTTGATTCTGTTGATCAGAGTTCTTTGGAAACAAGGATCAAATCCTCATGAGACTTGGGAATGTGAATTGTTGATGAGGGAGCAGTGGCCTCATCTCTTTCATGGGATTACATCTTCCACAAGACTTCCCTATGACGAATATTCTTTATGGTGAGGTGTTTCTAATATATCATTTCCTTGATCAGGTAAGATTTTCCCTCTCTCCAAGTTCCATTTTGGTTCAAAGTCCTTAGAAATTGTTTTCTAGATTTTCTGCAGGTTGCAGAGAAGTTACATGTTGTGTAACCATGTTACACACCATGTAATGGCTACTGGAGGCAAGTTGTGATAGACCACACCATGCCACAAAATGGTACACATTGTGACCAGGGCTTACACGACATGACTTGTTAAAATGTCATTGTTTAACCTAAGGTGATGGGTTTTTTCAGCATACTTGTTCAGCATGGAGTTCACAACATGACTAGGAGTAACACATCATGACTCGTCCTGCATCCAGTTTTAAAAATATCCGAGCATCTTTTTTGTCGTGAATCCTTCTACAAACCCCATGGCTCTCGAATTGAAACTCGTCCTAGGTGATTTTCATAGGTGTCTTTCCCCCTAGATCGATCTGTTCAGCGTTTGAACTCCGTTGTGATTGTGGTGCGTCTCTCCAGGTAAGTGATCTTTCTAGTTCTTTGTTGTGTTTGATCATGGTAGCACCATATCTTTGCGGTACCAGATCCAGTGATCTAAGTTGGATGTTCCTTCTTGTCTTTTTCTAGATCTGTTGTGAGATCTCTTTCCAAAGGCCTTTTGCTTTATTAGTCGTGGTGTGGCGGGCGTTCGTCCTCGAGGTATGTGGGTTTCCTCTCTTTCTCAAACCTCTTATGTTTAGATTTGGATCAATCCTAAGATGTGGGGATTTGATTCCAGAGCCTTCGTTGACGTTGTTATGTTTTGTTGATTTTGGATTCTGTTAGGGGCGTGTGTGAACCAAGTTTTAAGGTAGTTGGTTTCGTATCTAGCTTACGTTGATGAACCTAATAGTTTTACTTTAGAAACTGTTTTGTATATTGAAATTGGCATGGTTGTTTTGTGTGTGTTGAAAAGGGTTTTTAGTGAAAAATTGTTCTTCGTTGACTATTGATAAATGGAGAGAAAATGGGTATTTTTAAGCATTAAAATGGAAATTGTGAAATGGTTTTAAAATGGTTTTCAAAGCATTGGATTGATTTGTGAAAAAGAGCACATGAGTTACCTTAGGTACTTAGTTGAAAGGTTTAGCTTGGGGCCATCGTCCATTGTTTTGTGATTATTAAGGTGGTTTGTCTTGGGGCTTTCCTCTGTTTCCTTGTTTAAGCCTTGTGTGATTCTGTGTCATGTAATGAGTTCTCTATTTATTCAGTTTTTTAAAATGATTTCTTTTTTTTTAATAATGGGGGGAAATTTTTGATCTGCAGGGAAAATGTGCACATGCAAGGTGACCATAATGATTAAAAGTGCATTTTTATGTTCTATAAACGTTCGTCAAAAGGTCAAAGTAGGGCAAAATACATCTGATTGTGATTACATCCGACGAACTCGAGCGCATCTCCGCGCGGGGCGGCGCCGTCCCCAGCTTTGACCGCCTCCAGCGAGAAAAAAAATCTGAAAACCGATTATGTTTTTCACCTCAACAGAAATCCATTTTTTTGGGGGCAGGCTGATTTTTTTAACCGAACAAATCGGAATAACGGTCAAATCCAATTTCAACGTTCTAAATGCTTCAAAAGTTCCGTCTCCTCCATTTTGATTTGAAGTGAAGTTTTGAATTGCAGATTCAGAGAAATGACCCACAAACAAAGCATCAAGCAATCATCTTCCCAGTGACTGTCTACCTCGATATATTTGTTCTTAATTTAATTTCTCTGTGTGTTCCTGTCTCATTTCGTTTCATTTGATCTTTCAGGGTGACAGAAACAAGACTCTCCTCGAAAAACCACATCCAGTTACATGGCATTCCATTGGCCATGGACCATGTACGTTTATCCTTGTTAAACACACCCTCTGGTTCTCCATTTATTCAGTGCATGTTTAGGTTTTTTGGAGTTGTGTAACAGGGGCTTCTGGTGGCGAAAAGCAGCAAACTTTCGGCCCTGGTGAAGGAAAACCCACGGGCTGACATCGCCAAATACCTCCACGACTTCCCCGGAGCGAACCTGGAATTGCTCAAGCTTCTGGCCATGTTCTGCCATGGCTTCGAGCTCAGCCTCTCCGCAGACACCGTCATCCCCCTCGCCACCCTCGCCTCCTCCTTGGGGATGACCGAAACCCACGCCCCCAACAATCTGTTCACCCACGCCGCCGCCTTCTTCCACAACAAAGTCCTCCCCCGATGGACCGACACCCTCACCGCCCTCCGATCCTCACACAGCGTTTTCCATCAATCCCGGAATCTCGGACTGATCGACGCCTGTCTGGAGTCGTTGGCGGCCAAGGCGCTCACCGATCCCCACCTCCTCGACCCCCATCACGACGGCGAGTACAGGCCCAGCGCCAGGAAACGGCTGTTCACGGCGGAATGGCCGCACGAGGACGTGACGACGCTGCCGCTTGAGCTTTTCGAGCTTCTCATGCGGGCCGTGATCGCTCGCCGGCTCCCCCCGGCCCGCATCGCGGCGTCCCTCTCCGGCTACGTCAAGAAATGGTGTTTCTCCGGGCTGCCGGAGGCGCCGGGGAAGGAGAGAAGTGTCATCGAGGCGGCGGAGCGGCTGATGCCGGCGGACCGGTGGGTGCTCCCGTGCTCGGAGCTGTCCCGGATGGTTCGCCTTGCGGTCGCCGTGGAGGCGAGCCGGGAGTGCCGGGAGGGGCTGGAGGCGAGGCTCGGCCGGCAGCTCGACCGGGCGTGTGTGAAGGATCTCCTCATCCCCTCCCCGGGGCGGCCTTCCGACGACGCTCCCCCGGACGTCGACTGCGTGCGGCGGCTCCTCAACCACTTCTACCGGAGCTACGAGCGGGCCGACGATGAAGGAATCATGGCGGTTGCGGGGTTGATGGAGGAGTTTCTGGCGGGGGTGGCGCGGGCCCCGGAGGTGGGCGCGGAGGCGTTCGGGGAGGCGGCGGCCATGTCGGCGGCGACCGTGGTGGAGACGGAGCGCGGGTCCGACGGGGTTTACCGGGCGGTGGCCGCGTACCTGGACCGGCACCGGTGGTTGAGCGAGTCGGAGAGGGAGCGGGTGTGCGCGGCGCTGGACTGCCACAGGATGTCGGAGGAGGCGCGGCGGCACGCGGCGCAGAACGAGCGGCTGCCGACGAGGGTGGTGGTGCAGGTGCTGTTCGCGGGGCAGCAGCGGCTGCGGGAGGCGGTGGGGAGGGGCGGAGAGGGGGCGGCGGTGGAGGAGGAAGGAGAGAGGGCGAGGATGGTGGGGGAGGAGGGGGATGGGTTGGTGAGGAAGGAGATGGAGGAGATGGGGAGGAAGGTGATGGAGCTGGAGCGGGAGTGTTGCAGGATGAGGCGGGAGATCGGGGCGGGGAAGGGCGGCGGAGGGGGGTTGAGGGTGTGGGAGGAGGTGAAGAGGAGGCTCAACTGTAAGAGCAGCGTCCCGGATGACTGCGATTGCCAGATGATGAGGATGAAGAAGCTCAGGCTGCGTTAAAGATAGAGCTCAACACGTTTTTTGTTTACATAATGCAGAGAGAGAATCACTCGATTTTACCCTAATAGGCTCCAATCTTAGTCCCTTCTTCTTGCATACATTTCATTGCCCAAGACTATTGTATCTGCTTTGGATCATCCATTTTCTTCTTAAAATCAACATAAAATTCTTGACATTAGATTTATATTTGATTTCTAATGCTAGTGATGTGTTTTTAAGTCCCAATCACCAGTGTTCTGGATTTTTCTTGATTCTGAGCAATTGTTCTTTGAGGTGCTTCATTCACTATATTTTTTTTATGGGGTAGGTTTTAAAATAATTGAGAAAATGGGGTTGTCCAGCGCCAAATGAAGTGGCGCTGGACAAAAAAAGGGAAAACCACCACATGAAGTGGCGCTTTGACCCCACACCCCCTTATTATAATAAATATAAAAAAATACAAAAAATACATAATTATATTTTTTATAATAAATACAAAAATTATAATAAATTTACTTATTTATAACAAATATCTAATAAATATTATAATATTATTATAATAAATATACATTTTTTATACATTTATTATACATTTATTACAAATATTATAATGTTATAATATTATAATATTCATTATAATAAATATCTAATAAATGTTTTAATAAATACTATTATAATAAATGCACAATAAATGTATAATAAATGTATAATAAATATTTATAATACATTTATATTTATAATAAATACTTATTATAATTAAATATAATAATATTTATAATAATAAATATCTAATAAATGTATAATGAATATTATTATAATAAATATACATTTATAATATCTATTATAATAAATATTATTATAATATTTATTATAATAAATTTATAATAAATATTTATGATAAATTTCTTATAAATGTATATTTATTATAATAAATATTATAATATTTAATTATAATAAATATACATTTATATTAATATTTACAATAAATATACATTTATTTATTATAATAAATCTACATTTATTTTATACATTTATTATAATAAATACGTATAATAAATGTATAATAAATATTACAATAAATTTATTTTTTAATTATAATATAATAAATGTAATATGTAATTATGTATCTTTATTGTATAATTATCATATCTATGAATAATTATATACTATAATTATATAATTATAAATATACATTTATTTATTATAATAAATATACATTTATATAAATATTATTATAATAAATATTATTATAATATTTATTATAATAAATTTATAATAAATATTTATAATACATTTATATTAACATTTATAATAAATATATATTTATTTATTATAATAAATCTACATTTATTTTATAAATTTATTATAATAAATAAATATTATTAATAAATGTATATTTATAATTATAATATTTATAATTAATGAATATATTTATTAAAATATGTTTATTTATATTTATATTTATAATTAAATTTATAAATATATATTTTAAATTTATTATACCTTTAAAAATATAATATTTATAAATATATTCATATAATTATATTTATTTATAAATATATTCATTATATATATATATATATTTATATAAATTTATAAATATATATTTTGAATTTATTATACCTTTAAAAATATAATATTTATAAATATATTCATATAATTATATTTATTTATAAATATATTCATATAATTATATTTATTTATAAATATATTCATTATTTATATATATATATATTTATATAAATTTATAAATATATATTTTGAATTTATTATACCTTTAAAAATATAATATTTATAAATATATTCATTATTTATATATATATATTTATATAAATAAATATATTTATTTAAATATATTTATTTAAATATATTTATAAATATAATCATATAATTATATTTATTTATAAATATATTTAATAAATGTATATTTATAATAATTGTATTACATTTATAAATATAATAATAAATATATTGAAATACATTTAATAAATATACATTTATTATAAAAAATAAATTTATTAAATACATTTATTATAATGCATTTATAAAACACACTTACTAAATACATTTATTTAATAAATGAACTATATTTATAAATATATTTAATAAATATACATGTATTATAAATACAATACATTTAATAATTTTATTTAATAAATATAATACATTTAATAAATATACATTTATTATAAATACAATATAATACATTTAATAAATATACTTTTGTTATAAATACAATACATATAATAAATATACATTTATTATAATACATTTATTATAATAAGTGTATTTAATAAATATAATACATTTATTAAATATACATTTATTACAAATACAATATATTTAAATAAATGTATTTGATAAATATAATATAAATTTATTATAAATATAATACATTTATTAAATATAAATATACATTTATTAAATATACATTTATTACAAATACAATATATTTAAATAAATGTATTTGATAAATATATTATAAATTTATTATAAATACAATACATTTATTAAATATAATGTATACATTTAATAAATATACATTTATTTAATAAATACAATACATTTAATAATGTATACATTTATTAAATAAATGTATAATTAATAATAAATATTATTATATATTTATTGTATTTATTTTATTATACATTTATTATAATTAAATATTTATTATAATTAATATTTACTATAATTATATAATTATTATATTTTTGTATTTATTATATTTATATTTATCTAATTATTATAATTGTATATTTATTATATTTATTTATTTAGTACTATTATATATTTATCATAATTATATATTTATTATAGTTATTATTTTTATCATTATAAATTTATTATAATTCCATAATTTTAATTATAATAATTACATAATTATAAATATAATAAATATAGAATTATAATAAATGTATAGTTATAAATAGAATAAATATATAATTATAATGAATATATTATAATTAATGTATGTGTTATATTTATAATAAATATAAATAAATAAATTTATTATAAAAAATATAATTTATTATAATTTATTTATTCATGTATTTATTATAAATAAATAAATTTCTTATATTTATAAATATATAATTATATATATATATATAAATAAATGGGGGTTGGGGTGGTGTGGGGTCAAAGCGTCACTTGAAGTGGCGCTGAACAAACCCATTTCCCAAATTAAAAAAACCCTAATCCATTAAACTAAAAAAAACCCTACAGGCTAAATTACCCCACTACGGTAGTAATGGCTAAAGTCAACACTAAAAACTTGACAACCTTTATCTCATAAATGTCATACCAACTGCTGTAGCACCCCTAACAAACAATCATTGCTATAGAAATATTACATTGCATCATCATTTCAAATATATATTTACATTATACAATTTCGTACAAAATATTTACATTGGTGTAATATTTACAATTAATCCAAAAAATTACAACCAAATACTAAAACAAAACTCTTATAGCATGTTTTTTCCAATGATAAACTGAATTCTGTACAAAAGTGTGTCCCTGCAGTAAAACAAATTATTATTTTGGTAATAGTACACAAAAAAATAAACAAATTATAAGTGGGATGTTATATAATCCAAATATAATAAATTACAACAATTTGGTGAGTATATTAATGATGTTGTCAATTATACTAATAATTTTATTATTAAGGATTCTATTGTTAATTATATTATTAATTATTATTTATACTAATTAATAATTATATTATGAATTATTAGTTAGATTGTTAATTAGCAATCTATATAAATTATATTATTAATTACTAAACATATTAATGACATTATCAATTATTAATTATAACGTCATGACCCCAGAAGTCCAGAGCGGGTGTATTATTTATTATATTGGTATGATTACAAGAAATCAAAACCCGAAGGACCGATCAGTTTAATAGTTTTGGAAAACCAGATTGCATACATGATACCCATATTACATTAGGAAATAGAAAATAAAACATGATACATAATAAAATGAAATAATTTTTATCTTTGATAGCTTATTCAAATATTTCTTTTTTATAACCTGTGGAATGGAAACAAAATAAGGGTGAGCTCAAATGCTCAATAAGGGTATATGTAAAGAGGAAGCCATAATGAATTGATGATAGTAAGTCAACATGACAAGGTAAATAACAGATAACACATGTCATTCAAATAATTAGATAATGCATGATTAATATGACATTGTAAGAAACTGAAACACATGTCATTTAATCAATTAACTAAGAATGAAATGCGTCCATAGATTTTTTTCATATGAAAATCTCATGGATAATATCAATAATAACTAAAATATCTATGAAGGAAATGCTTAATTATTGGACATCATGTCCAAGATACATGAAAACCTATACCATCAAGACCTTCTGTAAGAAGGTTTAAAACTACAAGTAGAAACCTGTTTAATTTGGTCAACTTATTTGTCTCAAGAGAAATTGTTTATACATCGAGGGTCTATATAATGTTCGAGCGCCACCCACCACTACTTGTCCAAAGCATTCCTCATATCAAATAATTGATTCAATTAATAAATAATATTCCTTAACAAATATCCATATTGAATAAAAAATACAGATTTATCAATATTTCCACAGTGCAGGATAAGTAACGACAAGAGTCATTGACATTGATGAATAGAAATACCATTGAAAGATCATTAAAACATTCTCAATGAAAATAATCTTCAAACACTCCAAAGTGTCCCATACCATTTTCAAACATTTGAATCATAATCCCCGTGAAGGAATAACATTAAATGAAAGTTATAATATCATGAGAATAAGGATATTCATGATATAACATGTTAAAGGAAAGTATATACACCATATAAAAGTGAATTGGTGCATAACAACAAATAAAACTAAATAGAATGTAAATTGAGATGAAATCTTTTACCTTGAGTCTGACTTGTCACATGTGTGTTTATATTCCTGAATAATAAATATTTGTTAATTATTTAATTTCTTTATAACATTTTCAAGTTTATTATGAGTTTTACTTTACTTATTACAATGTTGTAAACAACTACTTAAACTATTAAATTTACGTAGAGTGTTTTGACTATATTCAATTTATGTGTCAAAAATGACTTTGGTAGGTCAACTATGGTCAAAGGGGTCATTATATAAACATATACAGAATAATAATCATGAAATAATTATCATATTTATACATCAATTAGATGAAAAACCATTTTGAATTAAAATTCAGTATTTTTCACTATTCATCAAAAAATGAAACATCACAGAAAAATTCCAAAAACTCACCCTAACCTAATTTTGACATTTATCATTCAAAAATGTAGTTTATATTTTTATATTAAATTATTAAAGTTTCAAAATTCATATTTAATATAGGCACACCATTAAAAGGTGGTAAAATTGTCTTTATAAAAATATAGGTTTTTATGCATAATATTGAGTTTTTTCTTATCTTATGCATATAAAATCAATTGGATGAATGTAAAAAATATTTTATTTAATATATAATATATATATTTTACTAACATCACTCAATAATTACAATTAATTTAATTTATTAGGATAAATCAACTTCGTGAGCATAAAAATAGTTTTTTATAAAAACATTCCTTTTATATTTAGTTGGTTGTTATATCCATTTCTAATTAATTTGTAACCAATAAATTCAACCGTATATTTTCATAAGTTAGCTAATCCTGTTCATAAACATCAATTTAAAGTCTAGGTTGTATTTTATTATATTAAATAACAGTATTTTTAATAATATATTCCTTTTTGGTAAAACCCAGTCTTGCGTGTTATGCAAATCATCGAGGAAAGTCAGTCTTGCGTGTAACCCAAGCTAATCTCGGTGTTACATGTAGAGTAATCTAAAATTTATGTTGCATGTAACATAAACTTAACTTTTTGTTTCGTATAATGTAATTTAGGAACAAAAATTAAATTTATTCTAAAATGAAAATATGGTAAAGTCTTTGGGTGTTACATTCTCACCACCTTAAATAAATTGCATCCTCACAATTCAAAATTTATATCGGTAATCAAGGGATTGATATTTTAAAATAAACTATTTTTGGAAAACCCACATCTTAAATAGGGTTAATATAACATCTTTTAAATAAGAGAGAAAGGGAAGTACAATGGTCATGTAACTAGGTTTCCTTGTAGAAAAACATAGGTGGGAAATGGAAACATGGATATGGAAGAAAAATCTAACGATCATGTTCTGATGGAGAGTGATAGAGAACAAGTTCAGTTAAAAGATGATGACCCAAAAACCTTAAACCACTGTTATGAAAAAGGTCATTGATATCATAAAAAATGATGATAATAGGATAACATTTTCTTTCAAGACCATTTTCCCATAATTGAGGAATTATTTCACTCTATAAGAATATAAGTAAATATACATTTCTATTACATAAATAGAATCTTGTCCTTTGGTTGTGCCTTGAAGTATTTCTACTTCATTTCTTAGCATAAGTATGCATCATATGGTGAACTAATACACTAAACTCCAAAATCTCATCCAAAGATCAACTTAAACCATTTCATAAATGGATAAGTTTTCCAAAATATTTTGATCCAACAATTTATAAGTAAGGACACCGAATTTCCAAAATGAACTTATCATTAGCCTTCAATCAACATGAAGTATCTCTTTAATCATCATGTACTGAATATGTGAACACATTCATCATGTATTCTCTTAAAATATGGTTATAACTTGAATTACAATAAAAATTTATTAGAAACATGATTTTTTCCTTATTACTTGAGAAATACACATGTTATTAGATATATTATTTAATTCCAAACTGTTGTAAACTCCCTCAATGATGGAATAAACCAATTTTTCAATAAATCATTGCTCAGTTCCAATGTAGTCAACACTTATCCAATTTACGTTATCCAAACCAATCATTTATTTATCTAAACATAACTGTATTAACATTAGGATCAAATTAATGGTTATCTTTCCCTAAACCATGTGTTTTTCAAAAAGTTTTACTTTATACTAAATAACTTTTCTTGGTACTATTCAATATATGATCTCAAATCCTTAACAAAAAAATTACCGTAGTACAATCCTCAAATATTCCATAATTCTTATAACTGGTACATCATTGATGAAATAATCGAATGACATAATTCATGAATCCAAACATAAGCACATTAATAATTCCTCTTCATCTGTGGTAGTAGGATAATATTGACCCTAATCCATTAGCCACTTTTGGGGTATATTCCATTGATGCATGAGTCATTGATTTGCGTAGTGTCCCATATCCTTACAGTGGAACCATTGCCCATTAGAATTTTCTTTCTTTCCCTTACAATCACGAATTTGGTGGCCTTTTCCTCCAAACTTATAACAAACTACCATTCCATTCAAGAAAGTACTAGGGTGTTTCTTTCCACAATTATCACATGTGGGAAAATACTTCTTTCCTTCTTCCCTTTATATATATTTTTTCATGACATCCTCTTATTTTCTTTCTTTCCTTCAAATCCATGGGGATTAGATAATTCTTTACCCATCTCGTTATCACATGATATTATGTCCTCATATAATGAGAATTCTTGGGAGACTATTTTCCATCTAAATATTATCCTAAGACCATAAAAATTACAATCTTTCTTACTCTTTGGATCATGTACATTGGTGAATTTCATGTTCTTTATGCTAGGAACCATTTCTAAATAACTACATACACTAAATAAGTTCATATTATTATAAAACAAAATGTATAATCCCAAAACTAGTAAAATAACTAACATAAATTGAAAATTTTATTTTTAGCTAATCTAATAATCATAAACATGGTTTCTTTGAATCATTTTTACATTTAAATCCTTCATAATGGTTTGCAAAGAAAATATGAATTATCTTAATCATATCCCCTAGTAGTGTCAAATCAAGTGTGCAGTAATTCCCATTTTCATGTACCAGGTTACACCGAGTCAGGCCCGACAAACCTTTTCAGAGTTGTTACCCTTAGGTTCATCTATGTCAGAACCATGTCCACTTTTTGTATCTAGATAGGGATGTTTTGCTAGGAATACCCATATAATCTCTACTTTACCAAATTTCTAGTATGTTCTTCTATACTTATCCCCAAAGTCCATCTTTGTGTTATGTTCCCTAATCTATGTTTTATAAATCTAGTTTCCAAGGTTGATGCTAAACTTCTCCTCATACCAAATATAATGTCCCGACCCCAGAAGCCCAGAGCTGGTGCATTATTTTATTACATTGGTATGATTATGAGGAATGAAATCATGAAGGAATGATCAGTTTAGCAGTTTTGGAAAACCATATTGCGTATATGATACCCATATTACATTGGGGAATATAAAATAAATCATGATACATTATAAAATGAAATAAAATTCATCCGTGAAGTATTATTTAAAGATTTACTCTTCATAATCCAGGGAAAGGAAACAAAATAAGGGTGATCTAAAATTCTCAATAAGGGTAAGTAAAATGGAATAAATAATGAATTGATGAGAGTAAATAAACATGGAAAGGTAAATAGTTGATAACAAATTCCATTAAAATAACTAGATAATGCATAATCAATATGGAATGTTAAGAAACTGAAACATGTGCCATTTAATCAATAAAATGACAATGAAATCCATCCATATATTTTATCAATGTAAAATAACAATAATAACTGAAATATATATGAAGGAAATGCTTAATTATTGAACGTCATGTTTGAGGCACTTGAAAACCTATAATTTCAATACTTTCCACAAGATGGTTTAAAACTACAGGTAGAAACCTATTTAATTTGGCCAACTTATTTTCCCCATGAGAACCTGTGGATTCAGTGAGGGGATATATAAATTCTAGTCCCCACCCATCACTGTTTATCCAAATCACCCCTCATATCGAATAATTGATTCAATTAATAAACAATATTCCTTAAAAAATATCCGTTTTGAATAAAGAATACATATTTATCAATATTTAATCAGTGAAGTATAAGTAACAATAATATTTTTTGATGTTGATGAACGGAAATACCATTTAAAGATCATTAAAATATTCTTGAGGAAAATAATATTTAAACACTCCAAAGTGTCCCATGCCACTTTGAAACATTTGAATCATAATCCCCATGATGAAATAAAATAAAATTAAAGTTATAATATATTAAGAATAAGAATATTAATGATATAAAATTTCAAATGGAATTATATACACTATATAAAAGTGAATTAGTTCATAACATCAAATAATTATCAATAGAATGTAAATTGAGATGAAATCATTTACCTTGATTCTCACTTGTCATGTGTGTCATTATATTCCTGAATAATAAAATTATGTTGATTATTTAATTTCTTCATAACCTTTTTCAATTTTATTATTACTTTTACTTCACTTATTACAATTTTCTAAACAAATACTTAAAATATTATGTTTACATCAAGTGTTTTGACCATATTCAGTTTATGTGTAAAAAATGACTTTGGTTGGTCAACTATAGTCAAATAGGTCATTATATAACCATATAAAGAATAATAATTATTAAATAATTATCATATTTATACATAAATTATACTTTTAAAACCAATCATGAAAGATGAAAATTAACCAACATTAAAATGATAGAGACGGTAGGTCATATGTATGCGTGAGTAATGTTCCCAATTTTCAATGATCGTTATGGAAAGAAGATAAGTAACATTATATCTTTACAGAAAAATAATTAAATTATAAATAAAATTTTATGTAATCATATATACTTATATATATAATTCTTGTGATGTATAAGGATTCACATCACGTCGAGGAGGTGGTATTCCACACGTCCATGAATGATAGTATCACCTTTTTAGTGTGTAAAAAGGGTAATAAAAAAATGATATATTATATTTATAGAAAGGTAATTATATAATAAATATGATATATATGTCATTAATGTCGCATATTTTTAATCAAAACTATCCTTAATACATTCCGTTTATAGAATGAACGAATCTCATCACTTTGAGGAGGCGGTAGTCCACACTTCCAAAAATGATGTTATCATATTTACACAAAATGGAAAGCATAAGGGTATGTGTTATTTAAAATTTAAAGAAGAATTAATAAATTATAAAAACTATATATATCATATATAAATATTGTACCCATAATAATTCCCAACCAAGAGAGGTGTTAAGGAAAATACGACATTATTTCGTGAGGCAGTAGTTCTCCGCACACAAGAATGCTAAGTTAGTTACCCATTAGATGGAAGTGTGTGTAAGTGTAGGTATAAAACATAATATAAAAACATGTCACTATATTTAGGATAATTTTTTATTATATAATCATGGAATAAGAATATTTTTTTGGGTGGATAATGAAAATAAAACAAAACAGTTTGAGGAAGGATGTTAACTCTTATTCAGGTATCTTCTTTTGGTTTGCACCAAATGGATTCCTTGGATGGATTTATGAACAATGAGATAATTATAGGTTTAGGGGAGGGATTTTGGGAGATTATTTTATAATATTATGGATGATACAAATGGATTTATAGGTTTGAATAAGGGGTATAGGTGAGTTCCTTTTTATAATGGAGGAGTGACATTCGTGTAAATTTTTGAAAAGGGAATTCCACCCACATTTTTCCTCTAAAAATTAGATATAATAAAAATAAAAATAAAATATAATTAAGTATAGGGTATACATATGTACATAAAATGGATTTTTGATAGGTTTTTAGGTCCTTTTCCCCCTTAAGTGTAAGGTTTATTCCCTTGTTAAGCTAATTTCCCTCTTAATCGATGTAATTAATTTTAATCACATTCACTAATATTTTTGGTAAAAAAATAATTTGAATATATTATACATTATAAATTATTTTTATTCCAAATATGAAATATATTTTTCAAAATTAAAATAACATAAATGGTAGAAAATATTTTAAAATTATTCCACACATGGGATGATAATGCAGGTTTTTAAAGTAAAAATGTTCAAAATTTTGCTAAGTTTTTATATCCAATTTTAATGTGAAATTGATTCCGATGTCCTAAATTGGATAAATATATGTACAATTTATATAATTAATATTTAAAACCAATCAAAAATATAATTTATCTTTATAAATAAGTAAGACGAAAAAACACTTTTTGAATTAAAATTCAGTATTTTCACTATTCATCAAAAAATGAAACATCACAGAAAAAAATAAAAAATTCCCCCTAACCTAATTTTGACATTTATATTTCTAAAATGAAGTTTATTTTTTCATATTAAATTCTTAAAAGTTTTAAAATTTATATTTAATATAGGTGCGCCAATAAAAGGTAGTAAAATTGCCTTTATAAAAATATAGGTTTTTTATGAGTAATATTTGGTGTTTTATTTTATTATGCATATAAAATATATTGGATGAATGTAAAAAATATTTTATTTAATATAATATATATGTATATATATATATATATTAAATTAATATCACTCACTAATTATAATTAATTTGATTTATTAGGAAAAAATGACTTCGTGAGTATAAAAATATTCTTTTACAAAAGATTCCCTTTATATTCAATTAGTTATTATATTCTTGTATAATTAATTTATAACCAATGAATTCAAACATATTTTTTCATAAGTTAGTTAATACTATTCATAAACATCAATTTAACAGTAAGTTTGTATCTTATTATATTAAATAATACTATTTTTAATTATATATTATTTTTCAGTAAAACTCGGTCTTGCGCGTTACAAAAGCCATCAAGGAAAGTCAGTCTTGAGTGTAACCCAAGCTAACCTCAATATTTCATGTATATCAAGTTAAATTTATGTTGCATGTAACATAAACTTAACTTGGTGTTTTGTATGAAGAAATCATGGAATAAAAATTAAATTTAGTCAAAAAGTAAAATATTGTAAAGTATTTGGGTGTTACATTCTACCAACCTTAAATAAATTTCATCCTTGTAATTAAAAATTTATCTTGGTAATCAAGGGATTGATATTTGAAAATAAACTATTGTTGAAAAACCCACATCATGAAGAGGGTTAATAACACATCTTTTTAATAAGAGAGAAAGGGAAGTACAATTGTCACGTAACTAGGTTCCTTGGTAGGATAATGTAGGTGGGAAATTGAAACCTGGATATAAAATAAAAATCTAACAATCAATTTCTAATGGAGAGTGATAGAGAAAATGTTAAGATGAATGTTTATGATCTTAAATGTAAAGACCCGTAAATTTCAAGGAATTTTTTTTCTTAATTTCTTTGGGATTTTACGAGTATGCAGTTTCTAACGGCACCTGATTCCGAGGCCCGGTGTGACCGGAATCAATTTCTAAAGTTTAGCTTGGGTACGTTCAGTGAACGAACGAGCAGGTTTTTCTAAATTTTGAATCGGTGTTCAGAATCGAATCTCGAGGGCACCGATTAAACCGCAACACCAGTTATTGCTTAAGAAGACCCTTTCTGGTGTTGCGTTTCCTCGAGAGGAGTTGATAAAAAAGGGGGAATTAATTGAAGAGTAAAATAAAATTGTGAGAAAATTTTATTTTATTTATTTTAAGTCGTTTAATCCTAAGGATAGAAGTCGGGTGGAACTAACCACTCATGTGAGGTTAAAGGTGAGGTGGGTCCCACACGAACCCCACCCCTTCAATTTCCCTAAACCCCCTCTTTTATGTTGGCAACCCCCCATAAGTTTATGACTTTCTCTCTTCTCTATTAATGAATGCCAACACAACCTATTCAATTAATTGAACTCATTAATTAATTGAATTAGATATTTTGAATTTTAAATGTTGGCATGTGTGAATAAAATAAGACAAAGTCTTATTTTATTTTTGGTTGTTTTGTTGTGTGGATTCTGGGGAGAAAATAACCAAAGTCTCGAAGATCTTCTTCTTTCTCATTGAAGAACGTAATGAACGCCGGAGCACCAAGGAGTGATCGACGTGCCATTATTCTCTTCTCCGCAACCAGTGTGAGATGCCATCCACCTTGTACGTACGCCGACGTTATCAACCCCGACACCATCTTTGACATCGTTGTTGAGGTAGGTAATTGTTATACATTTAAGATTAATTTACGATATTCGCTGACGTTTATTAAGACGCCTGTTATCAAGATAACGATAGGAGGTCGGACCGCATGAACATGGCCGAACCTCCTCCCCATGGTTGTTAATTTTTCACTATGGTTTGGAATGGAGGTGGCGCGGTGCCGTCGCACCGTGCGGGAACGAGGGAACCGTGGCCGGAGTGGGCCGCGGCGAAGAAGCGCGGCGCTGTCGCACCGCGCCGAAGCAGAAGAACCCATAGCCAAGGTTGGGCCGCGGCGGAGGGGCGCGGCGCCATCACGCCGCGCCGGATGGACAAGGGTCGCGGTCTAAGTTGTGGCTGTGCAGGGGAGGGTGGCCGGAATCGTCGTCCGCCGGCGCTTCGAAAGGGCGGGACCGTGGGGTCCCGCGGCAGTGGCACCGACTGACTAACCGGGCCGGCCGTTCAGAGGAGGCCGGGGGTCGTAACCCCCGGCGGAAGACATGCGGGCCCCCTCCACAGGGGGGGGGGGCTCTGTTTCAAGACAAGGGGGGAAACGCCCCCCCGTTTTCCGCTCGGTTGAAATGGCCAAGCTGCTGGCCCCGTGGGCCGCGCCCGCGCCCGGCCAACCGGCTGCGCCGGGCCGGGCCGCGCCGACTGGGCCGGGCCGCGCCAGTCGGTCCGGGCGCGCCCTAATGGGAAAGACCCGGACCTGGGTCGGGTCGACCCGGTTCAGGCCGACCCAGGGGGTTTTGGGCTAGGTCGGTCCGGGCCCAAACCCCCCTAAAATCGGACAGATTCGTTCAAACGCCCGTAACTTGGGCTATGGACCTCCGATAGACGCATCTTTAGTTGCGATGCGATCCTTGGATCGAGACAGTCTTTTTGGTATATTGCAATCAAGGTTTCGAAGAACTTTGGATATAGCCGGGTTGGTTCGAACACAAAACCAACCGGGCCTTCGGAGCAGAAACGCTTATAACTTGAGCTCCGGACGTCCGATTGATGTGTCGTCGACATTTTTGGATTCATCTTAGTGAGACGGTTCTTTTGAATTACTCCGCTCGAGGTTTGGACGCAGTTGTAGTACGGTTGGGTTGGTTTTGACTTAAAAACCAATCGGGCCCCTGGGACGAAAAAGCCAATAACTCTCAGACCGGGCGTCCGATTAACATGCCGTCAGTCATGTTGAGTTCCTTTTGACGAGATGGAACTTTGGGAAACATAAACTCCGGACTTCATGTCAGTTGATGTATCAACCCCCTTGGCTCGTGGAGCGGATCCTCCCAGAATCGAGAATGCTGTGTGCGGGAACCCTAGAGCTGGCTGCGACTGCGACGACGATGACGACTGTACTGGGATCTTCCGTGGGTTCGGCAGCGATGGCGACTGTACTAAAATCCTCCGTGTATTTGACGGCGATGACTACTGTTCTTTTATCCTATGTGGGTCCGGTAGTACGTGACTACTATTCTTGTATCCTTCATGGGTCTGGCAGTATTTGACTCTGTACTTGTATCCTACGTGGGTCTGGCAGAGTGGCTGGTCTTGTATCCTTTGTGGGTCCGACAGCTTAGGTGGTCTTGTATCCTATGTGGGTCCGATAGCTTAGATGAATCAGTGGCTATATCTGATCATCTCAATCACCTTACGAAGAGTATACTTGTGTGAGCTGAGTTTTGACTTTCAATCATTATCTTCGATATGATTGTTTTGCTATCCTGTGTGGATTGGGTTGTGTTATCCTGTGTGGATTGGATTGTGCTATCCTGTGTGGACTAGATCGAACTTGGTCTCGGATGTTGGAGCCGAACTGGAATTGATGACTTAGGTATATGTATGGGCATATACCTAAGTAGAGTAGGTTGTTACTTCCTGATTGTATCTTTCCTTTGTGGGTTATCCTTTGTGGATTCTGGGAGACCTTCAGGGGTCTCAGGGTCCCTATTGAGTAGCGTATACTTACCCCTACACGGTCTATGCCCGCACAACGTTGTGTTGGATGCAGACGACGGACAACGCTGATCGTGGTTGAGGCTTGTGGAGCAAGTCGGTACCTGGAGGTGGACCACTGGGCGAGACGTACACGGAGCGGACGGCTGGACCTGAGGAGCTGAGGAGACTATCTGTACGCACCCTTCAGGTGGGATTTCCAGTGGATGGCTCAGCGTTGCTGCTTTACTTTTTAGTTGTTGTACTTTTTTTCAGTTGTACTTTACTTTCAGTTGGGTTTGTATTCTGGCCCATTTACTTTCCATCACTTACAGTTGTACCCAGTTTACTTAGTATTTACTTTATCTTGCTTACTCTATGGTGTTTGTTTACTTTGTAAAGGCAATTCCTTCCCTTCTTATTGGGATTTACGCCTTTGGTGCTAGTCTCCAGCCCCTGGCCTATGGAAGGCGGGTTTGGGGTAGTCACGACACGGGCCCCGAGGATGGGTCGTGACAAATTGGTATCAGAGGAGTTTGGTTCTACCATAGAACTTAGGACTTTGATCTTTCTCTATGTGAAGCAATAATTTTAAGGGTATTATGAGTATGGTTATCTGTTCAGGGAGTCCAGTGTTGGTGCGGCAGCCGATGTATCCATACACCAGGACCCTGACTTCTGATTTCTAACTCAATGCATGAAAACATTGATTGCGTGTGTGTTTCAAAGTTTTCTTAGTGATTACTTGTGTCAGCTCACCTGGTATAATGTATTGACCTTGGCGCACCTGTCTCTTTTTAGGATGGCCCCACGATGGCAGCCGACTAGGGTTCCGAGCTTTGTATGAGACGACAGCCCACCGAGCGACGAGGCCTCGGTACAGGGCCCTATTACAGCGGAGGCACCAGCGGTACCTCTACCCGCCGAGCCACCGATACCACCAGCCCTAGCCACTGAGAGTGCATGTCGCCTTAGTGCACTACATGATTTTCAGCGTCAGAGACCGCCCAGGTTCCGTGGGGAGACGGACCCTCAGGTAACCGAGGATTGGCTAGAGGCTAGTGTATGAGTTTTCAGGTCAGTGGGGACACCATCTGACCTCATGGTGATCCTTGCAGCGAGTCTCCTGCACGCAGCAGCAGGCAGATGGTAGAGCCTGATGCTCCAGGGGAACGACGAGGCATCTCTCCTTTGGTCGGACTTCGAGAGCCTCTTTCGCTCAGAGTTCGTCTCAGCCACCCTACGTGCAGTGCACATTCAGGAGCTACTACAGCTGTGGCAGGGTAGTATGACGGTAGCCCAATACTCGGCGAGATTTACAGATCTCTCACGCTATTCCACGAACATGGTACGTGACCTATTCTTTCAGGCCCGGACCTTCGAGTAGGGATTGAGGCGTGAGATCAGGGCATCAATGATCTCCCTCAGCATTCCGATGTAGTTAAGAGTACTGGAGAGAGCCCTTCTTGTAGATAACTTTCCTGCTAAGCCTACACCAGCAGCGAGACCTACCACAGGTCGGCACGTAGCAGAGTATTTTGCAGCTGGCAGTAGACGGATGTCACAGGGGTCCAAGCGGACCAGACCTTCAGGCGGACGACCTCAGGATTCTGGCTTAGAGGTTTCGGGAAAACGACATAGAGAAAGTCTTATGAGAAGTAGACAGTGCTATTCATGCGGCGGGAAGGGCCACATGGCTCGTGACTGCCCGACCCGCCATGCAGAGGAGCAGTAGACGGTTGAGGGACCACCCAGGCAGAGGAAAAGGTTCGACCGTGGCGGTCCGCAGGGAGCAGGTGGACGAGGCAGAGGAGATGGCCGAGCAGTAGGTGGAGGCCGACACTTTGAGGCACTACCACCACCACCACCAGGAGGTCCACCCTGACCACAGGGAGCTGGCGGATAGAGGCAGAATCAGCTTCAGGCAGCGGAGGCCTACGACCATGGCGCACCAGAGATGATTCTTGGTACTATCTGTGTCTACTCCACCCTTGCTACAGTTCTTATAGACACAGAATCGAGTCATTATTTCATTGCCGCTGCCCTTGTTCGGAGCTCGGAGATTCCGACGGAGCCGTTGGCTCGATCCTTACGGCTAGAGACTCCTACGGGAGCAAACTCGACGATTATGCACTGGTGCCGGCAGTGTGATCTTACTCTAGGAGGTGAGAGCTTCGGCTGGGATCTTCTTGTAGTGGCGTTGAGGCCCTACGACGTCATCTTGGGCATGGATTGGTTATCTACAGTTCATGCTCAGATAGACTGTATTAGGTGCCAGGTGCGGTGTGTTCGCACCAATGGGAGCATGTTCACCTTCACTGGCGAGAAGGGAGCCTTTACAACTCAAGATTGACTCACGCAGAGGAGAGGACAGCCGAACACTCATCAGTTGGCTAGCCTCATCCTAGGAGCAGTTGACGTACGGAGTCCGAGTTTTCCTGTAGTGGTGGATCAGTATGCGGATGTTTTTGCTGACGACGTTCCAGGACTACCTCCTCTTAGAGAGGTAGACTTCTATATTGACCTGTACCCGGGGACAACCCCGATATCTACTCCATCATATCGGATGGCTCTCGCTGAGCTTCGAGAGCTACGAGTACAACTGGAGGACTTTCAGGGCAAGGGATTCATTCGACCCAGTGTTTCACCCTGGGCTTCCCCAATTTTGTTCGCCAAGAAGGAGGACATGAGATTGCGACTGTGTGTCAATTACCTTCACCTGAACCAGGTGACCATGAAGAACAAGTATCCTCTATCGAGGATTGATGACCTCTTCGATCAGCTCAAGAGAGAACGGTGGTTCTCGAAGATAGACCACAGGTCAGGCTATCATCAGCTCAGAGTTTGAGATGAGGATGTGCAGAAGACAACCTTCAAATGTTGGTATGGACACTATGAGTTCTTGGTTATGCCTTTCGGCATAACCAACGCTCCAGTAGTTTTCATGAGTCTCATGAAAAATATCTTTCAGCCTTACCTCGATCGATTTGTCGTAGTCTTAATTGAATATATATTGATATACTTTACCACTGAGGAGGAGCACACCTACCACTTACGGGTTGTACTAGACACACTCCGAGAGAACCGACATTATGGTGAGCTCTCAAAGTGTCAGTTCTGGATACGTGAGGTCCACTTCTTGGGACATGTCATCTCTAAGGTGGGAGTTGCGGTGGATCCTGCGAATATCGAGGCATTGCTAGCTTGGGAACCACCTAGGAGCGTGACGGAGGTGAGAAGTTTCTTAGGTTTTGCTGGGTACTACCGAAGATTCGTTCCAGACTTATCCAGAGTTGCAGAACCGCTTTCAACTTTGACAAAGAAGGGGAAACCCTTCGTGTGGTCAGACATATGTCAGCAGAGCTTCCAGGAGATGAGACAGAGATTGACCAACACACCTATCTTGAGGCTACCAGAGGAGGGTGTAGGGTATGTAGTCTATTGTGATGCATCAGGGACCGGACTCGGGTGTGTCCTGATGCAGGAGCGGGCAGTGATCGCATATGGATCATGATAGTTGAGGTAGCATGAGCAGAACTACGCTACCCATGACCTAGAGTTAGCAGCAGTAGTCTTCGCTCTGAAGATGTGGCGACACTATCTGATGGGAGAGTGCTTTACAATCTATTCTGACCACTAGAGTCTCAGGTACATCTTCTCACAGAAGGACCTGAAACTGAGACAATGGCGATGGATCGAGTTCCTCCAGGACTATGACTTTGAGATAGTCTATACTCCTAGAAAGGGGAACGTAGTAGTTGATGCTCTCAGCAGGAGGACGGGCATTCAACTACTTAGAGAGGCGATAGAGCAGCTAGCTGCTTTGCAGATATCCTTCGTGGATATAGATGGAGAAGCCTTCCTTCAGTCGCTCACAATCACACCTCCACTTCTTCAGCGAGTCAGAGAGGCACAACATGGGGACGTTGAATATGAGACGCGACATGCATAGATATCCTCAGGACAAGCACTTGATGAATTCTCTGAAGTAGGAGAGCACGTTGTCCTTTTCAGAGGGTGTACCATAGTACCAGCTGTGTTACAGGAGGAGGTGATGAGAGAGTATCACACTTCCCCTTTAGTGATACATCCAGAAGTGGAGAAGATGTACCGAGATCTCAAACGACAACACTGGTGGCTGGGGATGAAGAAGGCTGTGGAAGAGTTCGTTTCTCGATGCCTCACCTTCCAGCAGGTGAAGGCGGAGCACCAGGTACCAGCAGGCTTGGTACAACCCTTAGAGGTCCCGGAGTGGAAGTGGGACGGTATATCTATAGATTTCATGATTGGACTTCCACGTACTTCCAGAGGTCACGACTACATTTGGGTGATTGTCGACCGACTCACCAAGTCGGCCCACTTCTTACCCATCAGAGAGCAGGGCTCAGTGGAGAGCTTGGGACGCCTCTACATTCAAGAGATTGTACGACTTCATGGTGTGCCATCATCTATCGTCTCTGATCGAGATGCTCGCTTTACTTCCTGGCTTTGGAAGGGGTTGCAGGAGGCATTTGGGATGCAACTACGTCTGAGCACTGCCTTTCACCCTCAGACGGATGGTTAGACAGAGCGGACCATTTAGACTCTCGGGGACATGCTCCGTGCATGTGTCCTCGACTTTGGTCACAGTTGGGAGGATCACCTACCCTTGGTGGAGTTTGCGTACAATAACAACTACCACTCCACCATCGGTATGGCACCATACGAGGCATTGTACGACCAACCTTGCAGATCGCCTCTGTGCTGGACAGACCCTGGGGAGTCAGCACTTGTGGGACCGGAGATAGTCCAAGCCACGACAGAGAAGGTCTAGGTCATCTAGGAGCAGATGAGGACAGCTCAGAGCCGACAGAAGTCTTATGCTGATAGGAGGCGGAGACCACTAGAGTTCGAGGATGGAGACCATGTTTTCTTGCGGGTCTCACCTCGACATAGATTACAGAGATTTGGCCAGGGCGGAAAGTTATCTCCGCGCTTCATCGGACCATTCCGGGTTCTCAGCAGGATATACGAGGTGTCTTATCGCCGGGCTCTACCACCCCAGTTGCACAGGGTGCACGAGGTCTTTCACGTATCTTAGTTGAGGAGATACGTTCATGACCCGACACATATAATCAACCATGGGGAGATGGACATTGACGATGGGGTGACTTTTGCGGAGGTTCTGATGGAGATCGAGGATCGACAGGAGCGGGTCCTATGTGGGTGGTCGATTCCTCTAGTGCGCATCAGGTGGCAGCACGAGAACCTCCCGGAGAGTACTTGGAAGCGGGAGGCTCAGATGTGTGCTCAGTACCCTCATTTGTTTCCCTAGTTTGTGATGTATCTTTACGAGGACGTAAATCCCTGAGGTGGGAGTAATGTAAAGACCCGTAAATTTCATGGAATTTTTTTCTTAATTTCTTTGGGATTTTACGAGTATGGAGTTTCTGACGACACCTGATTCCAAGGCCCTGTGTGCCCGGAATCAATTTCCGAAGTTTAGCTCGGGTACGTTCAGTGAACGAATGAGCGGGTTTTTCTAACTTTTGAACCGGTGCTCGGAATCGAATTCCAAGGGCACCGATGAAACCACAGTGCCGATTATTGCTTAAGAAGACCCTTTCTGGTATTGCGTTTTCTCAATAAAAGTTTTTTAAAAAAAGGGGAATTAATTGAAGAGTAAAATAAAATTGTGAGACAATTTTATTTTATTTCTTTTAAGTGGTTTAATCCTAAGGATAGAAGTTGGGTATAACTAACCACCCATGTGAGGATAAAGGTGAGGTGGGAACCACATGAACCCCACCCCTTCAATTTCCCTAAACCCCCTCTTTTATGTTGGCAACCCCCCATAAGTTTATGACTTTCTCTCTTCTCTATTAATGAATGCCAACACAACCTATCCAATTAATTGAACTCAGAAATTAATTGAATTAGATATTTTGAATTTTAAATGTTGGCATGCATGAATAAAATAATACAAAGTCTTATTTTATTTTTGGTTGTTTCATTGTGTGGAGTCTGGGGAGAAAATTACCAAAGTCTCGAAGATATTCTTATTCCTCGTTGAAGAACGCAAAGAACACCGGAGCACCAAGGAGTGATCTACTTGTCGTTCTTCTCCTCTCCACATCTGGTGTGAGACACCGTCCACCTTGGACGTACGCCGACATCGTCAACCCCGACACCGTCTTTGACATCGTTGTTGAGGTAGGGAATTGTTTTAAATTCAAGATTAATTTACGATCTTCATTAACGTTTATTAAGCCGCCTGTTATCAAGATAACGGGAGGATGTCGGACCGCATGAACACGGACGAACCTCCTCCCCATGGTTGTTAATTTTTCTCTATGGTTTGGAACAGAGGTGGCGCAGTGCCGTCACACCATGCGGGAACGAGGGAACCGCGGCCGGAGCAGGCCGTGGAGAAGAAGCGCAGCGCCGTCGCGCGGCGCCGAAGCCGAAGAACCCGTGGCCAAGGTTGGGCCGCGACAGAGGGGCGCGATGCCGTCGCGCCATGCCGGACGGACAAGGGCCACAGCCTAAGCCGTGGCTATGCAGGGGAGGGCGGCCGGAATCGCCGGCCGCCAGCGCTTCGGAAGGGTGGGACCACGGGGTCTCGTGGCAGCGTCACTGGCCGGCCAAACGGGCCGGCCGTTCGGAGGAGTCCGGGGGTCGTAACCCCCGGCGTTAGACAGGTGGGCCCCCTCCACGTGGGGGGCCGCCGTTTCGAGACAAGGGGGGCAGCGCCCCCCGTTTTCCGCTCGGCCAAAACGGCCGAGCTGCTGGCGACGCGGGCCGTGCCCGTGCCAGGCCACGCGTCGGCTGGGCTGGGCCGTGCCCTAATAGGCTGGACCCAGACCCAAGTCGGGTCGATTCAGTTCAGGCCGACCCAGGGGGTTTTGGGCCGGGTCAGTCCGGGCCCAAACCCCCCCTAAAATCGGACAGATTCGTTCAAACACCCATAACTTGGGCTACGAATCTCCGATCGATGCACTGTCAGTTGCGATGAGATCCTTGGATCGAGTCAATAGTTTTGGTATATTACACTCAAGGTTTCTAGGAACTTTTGGTATGAGTGAGTTGGTTCGAACACAAAACCAACCGGGCCTTCGGAGCGGAAACACTTATAACTTGAGCTCCGGACGTCCGATTGACGTGCCGCCAAATTTGTTGGATTCCTCTTAGTGAGACGGTTCTTCTAGCTTAATACGCTCAAGGTTTGGACGCAGTTGGAGTATGTTCGGGTTGGTTTTTACATAAAAACCAACCGGTCCCCGAGGACGAAAAGGCCAATAACTCTTAGACTGGGCGTCCGATTGACGTGCCGCCAGTCGCGTTGAGTTCCTTTTGACGAGATGAAACTTTGGGATACATCAAATCCAGACTTCGTGTCAGTTGATGTATCGACCCCCTTGGCTCGTGGAGCGGACCCTCCCGGAATCAAGCATGCTGTGTGCGGGAACCTTAGAGCTGGCTGAGACTGCGATGATGATGACGACTGTACTGGGATCCTCCGTGGGTTCGGCAGCGATGACGACCATAATGAAATCCTCCGTGGGTTCGACGACGATGACTACTATTCTTGTATCCTATGTGGGTCTGGAAGTAAATGACTACTGTTCTTGTATCCTTCGTGGCTCCAACAGTTTTTGACTCTGTACTTGTATCCTACGTGGGTCCAGTAGAGTGGCTGGTCTTGTATCCTTTGTGGGTCCGACAACTTACCTGGTCTTATATCCTATGTGGGTCCGACAGCTTAGATGAATCAGTGGGTACATTTGATCATCTCAATCACCTTACGAAGAGTATAACTGTATGAGTTGAGTCTTGAATTTCAATCATTATCTTTGATATGATTGTTTTTATATCCTGTGTGGATTGGGTTGTGTTATCCTGTGTGGATTGGATTATGCTATCCTGTGTGGACTAGATCGAACTTGGTCTCGGATGTTGGAGCTGAACTGGAATTGATGACTTAGTTATATGTATGGGCATATAACTAAGTAGAGTAGGTTGTTACTTTGTGATTGTATCATTCCTTTGTGGTTTATCCTTCATGGACTCTGGGAGACCTTCAGGGGTCTCGGGGTCCCTACTAAGTAACATATACTCACCCCTGCACAGGCTATGCCCGTACTATGTTGTGTTGGATGCAGATGACGGACAACGCTGATCGTGGTTGAGGCTTGTGGAGGAAGTCGGTACCTGGAGGTGGACCACTGGGCGGGATGTACACGGAGCGGACGACTGGACCCATGGAGTTGAGGAGACTATCTGTTCCCACCCTTCAGGTGGGATTTTCAGTGGACGGCTCGGCGTTGCTTCTTTACTTTTCAGTTACTGTACTTTCTTTTCAGTTGTACTTTACTTTCAGTTGGGTTTGTATTCTGGCCCATTTACTTTCCAGCACTTACAGTTGTACCCAGTTTACTTAGTGTTTACTTCAACTTGATTACTATGTGGTGTTTTTTTACTTTGTAAAGGCAATGCCTTCCCTTCTTATCGGGATTTACGCCTTTGGTACTAGTCGCTAGCCCCTGGCCTATGAAAGGTGGGCTTGAGGTAGTCACAACACGGGCCCTAAGGACGGGTCGTGACAGTAAAGTATTAAACTAGAGTTATGAAAAAGGTCACTGGTATCATAAAAATGATGATAATACAACAACATTTCATTTTAAGACCATTTTCCTATAGTTGAGGAATTATTTTAATCTATAAGAATATAAGTAAATATACATTTCTATCACATAAAAACAATCTTATCCCTTTCTTTTGACTTGAAATATTTCTACATCATTTATTAGCACAAATATCCATTATATAGTGAAGTAATACATTAAAATCTCAAACCTTATACAAAGATCAACATAGACCATTTCATAAATGGTTAACTTTTCCAAAAGATTTTGATCCAAAAATTTAGAGGGAAGGTCACTGAATTTCCAAAATGAGCTTATCATTAGCCATTAATCAACATTATGTAGCTCTTTAATCATCACATACTAAATATGTGAACAGCTTCATCATGCATTCTTTTGAAATATGGTAATAACTTTAATTGCAATAAAAAATTATTGGAAACATGCATTTTTTACTTATTTATTAAGTAAGACACATGTTATTAGATTTATTACTTAATCCAAAAGTGTTGTAAACTCCATCAAGGATGTTATAAACCACTTTTTCAATAAATAATTACTTAGTTCCAAGGTAGTTAGAACTTATCTGGTTTACATTATCTAAACCATTAATTTATTTATCCAAACATCATTGTCTTAAAATTTGGAACATATTAATGGTTATCTTTCCGTCAACCATGTATTTTCCAAAAAGTTATAATTTCTACTTAATAACTTCTCTTATTACCATTCAGTATATGATCTCAAATACTTAATAAAAAAGTATTGTAAAACAATTCTCATATATTCCATAATTCTTATAACCAATACATTATTGATAAAATACTCAAATGAATTAATTATTGAATCAAAACATAAGAACATTAATCATTCCTCTTCTTACATGGTAGTAGCATAATGTTTTCATGATTAATTAACCTCTTTTGGGGTATTTTCCATTGATGCATGGGACATTGTTTTTCATAGTTTCACATTGTCTTATAGTAGAAGCATTGAACATTAGAATTTTATCTCTTTCCCTTGAAAGCACAAACTTGGTGGCATTTTATCCACACTTATAAAAAAATCCCATTCTATTAAAGCAAGTATCGGGGTGTTTCTTTCAAAAATTATCACTTTTGAAAAAAATACTTCTTTCCCTTCTTCCCTTTATAAATATTTTGTATTTTAATCCTCTTCTTTTCTTGCTTTCATTCGAAGCCATAGGGCTTGAATATTTCTTTACCCATCTCATTATCACATGATACTATGTCCTCATATGATGAGAATGCTTGGGAGACTATTTCCATTCAAAATATTGGCCTAAGACCATAAAAGGTACGATCCTTATTACCCTTTAGATCATGTACATTGGCGAGCTTCACATTACTTCTACTAGGCACTATTTTTAAATGATGGAATACACTAAATTAGTTCACATTCTTTAGAGACCTATAATCCTCACACAATGTTTTACATCAATCTTGCCATCTCAGACTGATATATGTTTGTATGGAGTCCCTGGAAGCCAAGGGGATCACCGATCCCCACATTCTCGATCCCCATCATAATGGCGAGTGTATGTACAGTGCCGGAAAACAGATGTTCATAGTGGAATGGCCGCATAAGGACATGGAGACACTGCCACTTGATCTTTTCAAGCTTCTCATGTGGGCCATGATCAGTTGGAGGCTTCCATGACTCATATCACAGATCCCATCTTCAGCTATATCAAGAAACGGTGCTTCTGCGGGAAACTAGAGGCATCAGCTTAGCAAAGAAGTGTCATTGAGACGGTTGAGCGGATGATATCGGCGGACCGGTGGTTGATCCCATGCTCAGATCTGTTCTGAATTCTTTGCCTTGAAGTCACTATGGAGGCGATCTAAGAGTGCTGGGAAGGGTTGGAGGTGAGGCTCAGCCAATAGCTGGACCAAGCCAGTGTGAAGGGTCTCCTCATCCCCTACCCGATATGACTTTCCGACGACACTCTGCCAGATGTCGACTATGTACAGTGGATCTTTAACAACTTTTATAGGAGCTATGAACGGATGAATGATGCGGGAATCATGGTGGTTTCAGGTTTAATAGAGGATATTTTTGTAGGGCTGGCGAGGGACTCAGAGCTGGGCGTGGACGCATAACTTGACTGACACCAACGGGGTTTACCGGTCCATCGAACTGTACCTTAACCGACATTGGCGATTCATCTAGTAGGATAGGGAGTGATTTTTCACCACACTGGACTTCCACAAGATGTTAGAGGAGGTTCAGAAACACACATCATATAATGAAAGGTTACCGATGAGGGTTGTGGTGCAGGTGATGTTCGCAGGTCCACAACAGATGCGGGAGGCGGTTAGGAGTGGGGTGGGGAAGGGCGGAGAGGGGATGATGGTGGAGTAAGAAGGAGAGATAGTGAATATGGTTGGGGAGGAGGGGGATGGTTTGTGAGGAAGGATATGGAAGATACGGGGAAGAGGGTGATGGAGCTGGAGCAGGAGTGTTACAGGTGATTGGATTTTTTGATTTAAAATTTAAATATCAAAGAGAAATAAAATTATTAATATAGAGATTTATTTCAACATTAATAGATTATTTTCTCCAAAAATTAATGGAGAGTTATTCTCAATATTAATTAATGGAATAATCAATTTTTACTGCATTAATTATAGATATGTACATGGTGTATATATAAGAGGATACAATAACATGTTTTTGAAGGGGTGTTTGTAATGCCCCAACCCCAGTTACCCAGAGTTGGTGCATTATTACATAACATTGGCATAATCACAAAAGATAAACTCTCAAAAGACCAGTTAGTTTAGTAGCCTTGGAATCACTAGATACATTCATAAATGTTACATTACATCATAAATTGAGAAACTACAATAATATAGTCTCCATGGTTCACACTCATATCCCTTTCAGACTATCCCTGTAGGTCATTCATAAAATACTTCTTCACATCCTGAGAAAAATTAAAACATTGAAATGGGTGAGATCAGATGTTCAGTAAGGATAACAATACAACGGAAACTTTTATAAATAAGTATAAACATTTAAGGCAATGTTTAACTAAAATAAAAGCCTTTTAAACTTGAACTTCAGCATAAAATGGAAAATATAAAATGAAATAATTCCATTTACTTATTCACATGGATATTATAAAAGTCAAATAATCACATGCAATATCAATAACCACTTTCATAATGATGGAATTCATAATTCCAGACTATCATAACCACATAGTCAAGGCCTCGTGCCAAGACTACAAATAAGATTTTTTCGAGGCCTTGTGCCAAGATACTAGTTTGTCTCATGAGACCTACCGATGCATCGAGGAGCTATAGCGGGCACCACCCGTCACTTATTAAGTCCAATGCATTCCTCATATGAACAAGTTTAAACATAACATAAACATTCGTATTAAAACTAGCATAAGAAATGTCAATACTTTCTCCATAAACCATGAATGGTATAAAAATAACACATCAACAGTCAAACATATCAAAAAACCTTCAATACTATATGGAAGTTCTGTATCATAATAAATCAACTTCAAATAAGCTTAAAATCCATCAAAGGTTGTTGACATAGATGAAATCAAAACTATTTGAGAGAAATATCTATTTTTTTGAAATAATTTAAAAGTCACATAATTATAAAATAAAACATTTAATTTTAAAATATTCTTATAAGCTTATAAGGGAAGCTTCGAAGATTTTACAACGGTGGAAAATATCCGCACCCACCATATAAGTTAAAAAAGGCATTCTTACCTTAATTCTGTCGAAAAGGTTAAAAAGGACCTTGTTTGGAAAACGACAAAAATATTCCTTTATAAACTTCTTATAAAAAGTCAAACAAGGGTATAAATGATTTTAACACATTTTCTGTAAAATATTAAGAATATTTTGAAATAAATTTTTAAGAAACATGGATGTGGATGATAAAAAGCTCCCAGTAGATAATTATGTATAAACAACCTCAGATAATGAAGAGATTGTGAAATAAACCCTTACCAATTTGGTAACTTACAAAACATACACCCCATGAAAGAGGTATCATACAATGAATATGTAAATACACATAAATTAAAGTGTATTACATAAAGAATACAATTATGGGCAGTACATACACCACACAAAAGGTAATAGTGGAAATATGGCATGAATCTCACGGGAATAAGGAGTGAGATGAAAACCCCTTACCTTGTACTTTTCCTTGGTTGGGGGTAGGTTAACCTCTTGTATAATGGTGAAATATTTGTTATTAAATTATACAAGAATCATATACATTAATATGATATCATATATGATCTTTTAACATTGCTTTGTTAATAGTATTATCGTCGTTTCGGGTGTTAACTTATATGTTTTGTTACATAAGCCGTGTTTGTTATGGATATGTTGTATCTTATTCATATCCAGAATGATATCAAGTCCTTAAACATTATTTTTAATCATTAAATGAGAATTAGTCTCGAATGGATACGATGGGGAATGAATCTCATCGCGTTCGTGGAGACGGTAGTCCATACGTACGCACGAGTGACAATATCATTCATTTGATATTAAAATAATATATAATTGGATGGTATAGAATCATTATCATGTCATATTTATTATTTACATGAATTACACATCATTATTATACCCATCCAAATAATAATGTTTTGAATAACAATTATACCACGACATGGAGACGGTAAGCCGTACGTACGCACGTATGGTGACATGTCATTCAAAGGATGGATAGAATATGGAATAAGGTTGTACCATGTTTATAATAACGTCAAAATATATATAAGATACCGGAGTTATTATTTTAGAATTGGAATAACAAATAAAGAATAAGTTGAAGAAGAAAGTAAGTTGAAAGAGGGTGGTGAAAACATTACCTCTTAATCCGGTTCTTCCTATTGATTTGATCAAAAGGGCTCCTTAGGTTGGATTTATGATCAAACTAAGGCCTCTAGGTTGAATTTAGGGAATTTGAGAGAGTATTTGGGTAGGGGTTGGCTGAGCCAAAAGGCTTTTAATGTGTGAATTAGTAAGAAGGGTGAGTGCCCTTTTATAAGAGGGGTGGGGGGCATCTTTGGAAAAGCTAGAAATATTATTTTATAATAAATTCATATTTGGTTTATAATGGCTCCAAAGTGGATTATTAAAAGTCTAAGGTGGGGATGGGTTGAAATAATTTCAACCAATATAATTTAGACAGGTTTGGGTCATTATATTAACCTTATCTTTCAGTTTTAACTCTTAGTTAATTAGAATACTACGGCATGAAAAGACTTGGGTGGTTCTTCATCATAAGTTCCTAGGGTTCCCACGTTGCCTCTTCCATCTTATGGTTCCTCCACAGAACTTTTACCAGACGATTCGTCCGGTTTCCCAACACTTTCTCTCTTGTATCAAGAATTTTAACGGGCTCTTCGCAATAAGACAGATCGGGTTCCAGTTCTAATTCATCATAAGTGAGTACATTAGTTGGGTCAGACATGTATTTTCTCAACAGTGATACGTGGAACACATCATGAACTTTGGAGAGACTTTGCGGCATTGCCAAATGGTAAGCTAAAACCCCAATTCGTTCTAGAATTTCGAAAGGTCCTATGTACATGGGACTCAGTTTACCTTTCTTTCCGAAACATATAACTCCCTTCCATGGAGATACCTTCAAGAAAACATGATCTTCTACCTGAAATTCCAAATCCTTCCTTCAGTTGTTAGCATAGCTCTTCTACCTACTTTGAGCTTCTTTGATGTGGTTTTGGATTACCACCACCTTCTCCATCGTTTCCTCCATCAGTTCGGGGCTTAAAAGTTTTATTTCACCAACTTCATCCCAATAGGTTGGTGTGCGACATCTCTTTCCATATAACGCTTCATATGGTGCCATTCAAATACTTGAATGGAAGCTATTGTTATAGGAAAATTATACCAGAGATAAATATTGATCCCACATACCCTGAAAGTCAAGTGATCAAGATCTCAACATGTCTTCTAAGGTTTGAATAGTCCGTTCTGATTGTCCATCTGTTTGAGGGTGGTAGGCAGTGCTCAAACAAAGTTTAGTATCCAAGGCCTTCTGAAGACTCTTCCAGAATCTTGAAGTAAAATGGGGATCACGATATGAAACAATAGATAGGGGTACTCCATGAAGTCTCACAACTTCATTAATATATAGTCTTGATAGACGTTCCAGTGGTAGATCTTCTCTTATAGCAAGAAAATGTGCTGACTTGGTAAGATGATCAATAATAACCCATATTGCATCGTTCCTTCCTGGAGTCTTTTCTAGCCCCATGACAAAGTCCATCATAATATTATCCCATTTCCATTCAGGTATGGGAAGAGGTTTCAATACTCCACTAGGCTGTTGCCTTTCAGTTTTCACTTATTGACAAACCATACTTCTTGACACAAAATTAGCAATGTCCCTCTTCATGTTGTCCCACCAAAAATGTTCCTTCAAATCTCTATACATTTTGGTGCTCCCAGGGTGTATAGAGAAATTGGAAGTATGAGCATCGTCCAACAATTCCCTTTTTAGATCAGGTATATCAGGAACACAAAGTCTCTTCCCAAATTTCAAAATTCCATCTTCATACAAAAATTATCTCAATCTCCCATCATTCACAACTTTAATCTTCTTTTGAAATTCTTCATCATCGGTTTGAGAACTCTTAATCCTTTCTAGTAAAGATGGTTTGGAAACTATTTGAAAAATCATTTATGTTTCACCTTCCATGGTTATTCCTATGTCCATCTTCACTATATCCATGAAAATTGGATCCCTTTAAATTCTCATATTGTTCAAAACTCCATGATCTTTTCTGCTCAAAGCATCTACCACCTTTTTTTCCTTCCCCGGGTGGTAGTGTATCATGCAATCGTAATCCTTGAGTAATTAAAGACATATCCTTTGCCTCATGTTGAGTTCTTTTTGTGAGAAAATATACTTAAAACTCTTGTGATCAATATAAATCTCACATTTTTCACCATAGAGGTAGTGTCTCCATATCTTCAAAGAAAAGATCACAACTGATAACTCGAGATCATGGGTAGGATAGTTTTGCTCATGAATTTTCAACTATCATGATGGATAGGCAATAACCCTATCATTCTGAATAAGGACACAAACAAGTCCCTTCTTTGATGCATCACTATAAATAACGAACCCATCATTCCTCGATGGTAGAGTCAATATAGGAGCATTGAATAATCTTTTATTTAGTTATTCAAAACATTCTTCACACTATTTTGTCCAAAAAAATTTAACCCCTTTACGTGTGATCTTTATTAATGGGTTAGCCAACCGGGCAAAATTTTGGACGAAACATCGATAATAACTTGTAAAACCAATAAAACTGCGTACCTCAGTTATACTCGTCGGTGCAGGCCATTCTTGGATTGCCTTGTTTTTAGAAGGATCAACTGAGATTCTATCTTTAGAGACAATATTTCCAAGAAAATAAATCTCTTGAAGCCATAATTCACACTTACTAAACTTCCCATATAATTCATGTCTTCTCAGAGTCTTCAGGATAATGCGCAAGTGATTTTCATGATCTTCGTAGATTTTGGAGTATACCAAGATATCATCAATAAATACCACCACAAATTCATCTAGATATTCCTTGAAAACTCTATTCATTAGATCCATGAATACAGAGGGCGCATTAGTCAGCCCAAAAGGCATTACTGTAAACTCGTAATGCCCGCACCTAGTTCAAAATGATGTCTTCGGAATGTCTTCCTTCTTCACGCACAACTGATGGTATCCAGACCAAAGGTCAATCTTTGAAAAGTATTGAGCTCCATGAAGTTGCTCAAATAAATCATCAATGCGAGGTAGGGGATACTTGTTCTTTATTGTTATAGCATTGATCTCCCTGTAGTCGATACATAACCTCATAGATCCATCTTTCTTTTTAACAAAAAGAATAGGGGCTCCCCATGGAGAAACACTAGGGCGAATAAATACCTTATTACTTAATTCCTATAGTTGTTTATTTAGTTCAACTAATTCCACAGTGGCCATTCTATAAGGGGTCTTCGATATAGGCCTTGATCCAGGAATTAAATCAATGGAAAACTCAACTTCTCATTCTGGAGGATGTCCAGGTAAATCTTTCAGAAACACATCTACATATTCTTTCCCAATAGGTACATCCTCTATTTGAACATTTCTTTACTCACCCATAGTCATTTCATTCTCTTCCTCCCCAATAATTGAATTTAGTTGAGCTACTGGGGGTGGATCTAGATAAGAATTAAGTGGTGAAGATTCTACTCTAAAGATAAGGTGTTCCTTATCATCATCATCAAAAATCGTAACCTTATTCTTCTTACAATAAATCTTTGCATCGTGGTCCAAAATCCAATCCATACCGAGGATTATATCAAACTCAATCATAGGTATGACGATGAGATCAGCGGATAAAGAACATTTTTGTTCTCTAATGGGGACTGATTCACAAAACTATATTGCAATGATACTTCCCTTAGGAGTTTTAAATGACAACTCCCTTGTTAAATCAAATTGGAAATATCTAATTTTCTTAGAAAACTAGGAAGATATGAAACAATGCGATGATCCAAAATCAAATAATGAATTTTATAAACTTGAGGAAACCATTAAATTACCTGCCACCACGTCTTTCAGAGCTTCTACTTTAGCAGTAGTGATAGCATAATCTTGGCCTTGATCCCTTGGCATTTTCTAAGGTAAGTTCCCCTGATGCTTAGGACATTCATTTGTATAATGTCCCATCTCCCTGCAATTGTAGCATTGGACATCGGTAGCTTCCTTATTCCCCTTGCAATCACGAGCTTGGTGGCCTTTTTCACCACACTTGTAACAGACTCCCATTCCTTTTAAGCAAGTACTGGGGTGTTTCTTCCCACATTTACTACAAGATGGATATTCAACCTTTCCCTTCTTCCCCTTATTTCCATTCCCAGATTGACCAGTAGATCTCTTCTTCTCTTTCTTTGCTTTAAAGTCATAAGACTTAGAGAATTCTTTTTCTGTCTTGATAGCACATGAGTCAATGTCTTTGTACGATGAGAAGGATTGTGAGACTAATGCTCGACGGAGAAACAATTTTAACCCATAAAATAAATGATCAATATTACTTCTTGGGTTATGTATATAATCTCCAGCATACCTTGCTAACCTTATAAAGTTAGCCTCATACTTTGCGACATTCTCATCCTCCTTTTGCCTCAGACACAGAAATTGCCTTTCCATATCTGCTCGATGGTCATGAGGAAAGTATTTTTCTAAAAACAGATCTTTGAACTCCCTCTATTCCATATTTTATATTTCATCATCTTCCTTCATGTTTTGAATTAATGACCACCATTGATCAGCATCTCCAGTGAGGCGATAAACTGCCATGATAACTTTTTCCCTTTCACTAATCCCCAAAGCCTGAAATATTTTCTCTAGGGAACTTATCTATTTCTCAGCCACTAATGGATTTGTAATCCCATTGAATGTTGGTGGTTGTTTCCTCATGAAGTTATCTAACATTGATCCTCCACGTTGTGGATCAGGGTGCTCCATACGGGTAGGGTTATTATTCATAACCTGAGTGAGTTGTCCTAGTATGGTGATAAGTTGATCAGCACCAGTTGTATCACCAGATCCACTATAATTATCTTGAGCAGGAGGGAAATCCATACATGGAGTGCGTGCATTGATAAAGTTTCCATTTCTTCCACTAGGCACCATTTCTAAACAATGGCATAAACTAGATCAGTTTATGAATCAAAATACATAATTCCATACTTATAAAACACTTAACATAAATTGAACTATTTATGGATGTAATCCATAATCATAATTTTTTTTTTGAGGAAGTATATACTCATAAACCCTTCATAATGATTTGTAAAGAAAATGAGAGTTATCCTAAGCATATCCCCCAGGAGTGTCGTAACCAAGAGTGTAGGAAGGCCCGCTGTCGTGCACCAGTTCCCATTCGAGTCTAGCTCAAAGTGGTGTTTTTGGGTTTTACCCCTAGGTACATCTGTGCCAGAGCCGCCTCTACCTGCTCGTATCCATACAGGGATGTATTTCTTGGAAAACTCACAAAATATCTACAATACCAAAATTCTAGGAAGTTCTTCTATACTAATCCTCAAAGTCTATCTTAGATCTATGTTCTCTAATAAGAGTTTATCTAAATCTAGCTTCCAAGGTTTGTACTAAACTTCATCTGATACAAACTGTAACGCCCCGACCCCAGTTACCCAGAGTCAGTGCATTATTACATAACATTGGCATGATCACAAAAGATCAAGTCTCGAAATACCGATTAGTTTAGTAGCCTTGGAATCACTAGATACATTCATAAATGTTACATTACATCATAAATTGAGAAACTACATTAATATAGTCTCCATGGTTCACACTCATATCCCCTTCAGACTATAACTGCAGGTCATTCATGAAATACTTCTTCACATCCTGGAAAAAATTAAAACATTGAAAGGGGTGAGCTCAGATGCTCAGTAAGGATAACAATACAGCAGAAACTTTCATAAATAAGTGTAAACATTTAAGGCAATGTATAACTAAAACAAAAGCCTTTTAAACTTAAACTTCAGTATAAAATGGCAAATATAAAATGAAATAATTCCATTTAATTATTCACATGGATATTCTACTAGTCGAATAATCACATGCAATATCAATAACCACTTTCATAATGATGGAATGCATAATTCCAGACTATCATAACCACATAGTCAAGGCCTCGTGTCAAGACTACAAATAAGATTTTGTCGAGGCCTTGTTCCAAGACACTAGTTTGTCTCATGAGACCTACTGATGCATCGAGAAACTATAACAGGCTCCACCCATCACTTATTAAGTCCAATGCATTCCTCATATGAACAGGTTTAAACATAACATAAAAATTCATATTAAAACTAGCATACGAAATGTCAATACTTTCTCCATAAAAAATGAATGGTATAAAGATAACACATCCACAGTCAAACATATCACAAAACCTTAAATACAATATATAAGTTCTGTATCATAATAAATCAACTTCAAATAAGCTTAAAATCCATCAAAGGTTGTTGACATAGATGAAATCAAAACTATTTGAGAGAAATATCTCTTTTTTTGAAATCATTTAAAAGTAACATAATTATAAAATAAAACATTTAATTTAAAAATATTCTTATAAGCTTATAAGGGAAGCTTTGAAGATTTTACAATGGTGTAAAATAGCCACACCCGCCGTATAAGTTAAAAAAAGACATTCTTACCTTAATTCTGTCGAAAAGGTTAAAAAGGTCCTTGTTTGGAAAACGAAAGAAAGATTCTTTTATAAAATTCTTATAAAAAGTCAAAAAAGGGAATAAATGAAATTAACAAATATTCTGTAAAATAGTAATAATGTTTTGAAATACATTTTTAAGAAACATGGATGTGGATGATAAAAAGGTCCTAGTAGACAATTATGTATAAACAACCTCAGATAATGAAGAGATTGTGAAATAAACCCTTACCAATTTGGTAACTTACGAAACATACACCCCATGAAAGAGGTATCATATAATGAATATGTAAATACACATAAATTAAAGTGTATTACATAAAGAATACAATTATGGGCAGTACATACACCGCACAAAAGGAAATAGTGGAAATATGGCATGAATCTCACGGGAATAAGGAGTGAGATGAAAACCCCTTACCTTGTACTTTTCCTTGGTCGGGGGTAGGTTAACCTCCTGTATAATGGCTAAATAATAATTATTAAATTATACAAGAATCATATACATTAATATGACATCATATATGATCTTTTAACATTGCTTTGTTAATAGTATTATCGTCGTTTCGGGTGTTGAATTATATGTTTTGTTACATAAGTCGTGTTTGTTATGGATATGATGTATCTTATTCATATCCAGAATGATATCAAGTCCTTAAAAATTATTTTTAATCATCAAATAAGAATTAGTCTCGAATGGATACGATGGGGAATGAATCTAATCTCGTTCGTGGAGACGGTAGTCCGTACGTACGCACGAGCGACAATATCATTCATTTGATATTAAAATAATATATAATTGGATGGTATAGAATCAATATCATGTTATATTTATTATTTACATGAATTACACATCATTATTATACCCATCCAAATAATAATGTTTTGAATAACAATTACACCACGGCGTGGAGACGGTAAGCCATACGTACACACGTATGGTGACATGTCATTCAAAGGATGGATAGAATACGGAATATGGTTGTACCATGTTTATAATAACTTCATAGTATATATAAGATACTGGATTTATTATTATAGAATGGTAATAACAAATAAAGAATAAGTTGAAGAAGAAAGGAACTTGAAAGAGGTTGGTGAAAACATTACCTCTTAATCGGGTTCTTCCTTTTTATTTGATCAAAAGGGATCCTTAGGTTGGATTTCTGATCAAACTAAGGCCTCTAGGTTGAATTTAAGGAAGTTTAGAGAGTATTTTGGTAGGTTTTGGCTGATCTAAAAGGCTTTGAATGTGTGAATTAGTGAGAAGTGGGAGTGCCCTTTTATAAGAGGGGTGAGAGGTACCTTTGGAAAAGCTAGAAATATTATTTTATAATAAATTCATATTCAGTTTATAATGGCTCCAAAGTGTATTATTAAAAGTATAAGGTGGGTATGGGTCGAAATAATTTCAACCAATATAATTTAGACAGGTTTGGGTCATTATATTAACCTTATCTTTCAGTTTTAACTCTTAGTTAATTAGTTTGACATTTACCGTGTCACATTATATTTTTATATTATATAGTCAATAAACTTACTATATACATCCAAGAGACCCCCAAGTGGTCCATTAATTATAAACCTATCATGATATAAGTCCTTTGGCAGAAAAATAGATTTTTAGGAATATATTATCAATTAATAATATAATATTTGTTTTAAAAACTCATTTATGTCAATTTTAAAACTATTCAATAATTGATTTTTGTTAAAGTCTTAAAAACTTTATTAATTTGAAATAAATTCAGTTAAACAATACTATAATGTCTTATTAACCAATATTATTAATTTATATCATCAAAACTATCAAATTATATTTATTTTAACATTTATAATACCAATTATTTGATTCTTTCATTAATAAGGAAAATACTGTATCATTATTGTGTCATAAATAATATTAATTATTAAATGTCTAAAAATTATAAATAAAATACCATTATGTAGTAAATATTTTTAGATTTCTAATGAATATTTATACTCTAAAATCCAACATATATAACCCTATGTAAAAATTGTTTTTCTAAAAGATATATGCTTATGTCATTTTTGTATTTATTTTAACTTAATTAATATAAAGTGTCCTTATCACTTACAAGTTGATCCATGGGGTCCAAAAATCAACCAAAATATGACCATGGTCGTAGATGTATCAAAAAATAAGGTTAGGACATGTTTTAAGGTAATTTATTATTATTATAATATTATTTATTTACCCTTATTTACTGGATTTACCCTTTAACCATGGTAAATAAAATATTTACCGAAGTAATTATTCAAAATGTTTAAAAATAAAAGTTACCTATTTATACAATTTGGAAATCGTGATTCCAAATATGGAATCAATTTTTCCAAATTCAAAACACATAAGTTGTAGAAATTAATTTAAAATTAATTACCGTTGTTAAAACAAAAAGCGTGTTTTTAAGAGATAATAACTATCAAAAGATTGACACTTGTTTATGTCTGGTTTAATTGTGAAATTATTTCCAATGACCAACATTGTATTAAATGGTCAAAATATATTATAAATATACTTTAAAGCCACTCAAATTCATAATTTATCACTATTAATTATTTTGATTGAAAAAGTTGTTTTTAATTAAAATTTAGTAATTCTCACTATTCATCAAAATATAAAAGTTATCCGAAAAGTACCGAAATTTCACCCTAGGATAAATTTGATATTACAAATCCAAAAATGAAGTCCATTTTGAGAGATAAAATTTATAAAATTTCAAAAAGTGGGTATTACTATTAATAACGGCTAGTTTGATTGGATGCAGCGTGTGTTAGAACTCGAAGTTGCGTACAACAGACGCTACTGTATTATTCAAAGAGAAGCGTACCGTGGAAGCATGGGGTGTTACAGTGTTCTAGCAAAGATGTATCCACCAAGAGATAATGTGGAAGTTGTTTCCACATTTTATGTAACCAGTGAGAAGCTATGATGATAAGAATGAGACAAATATGGTGATTACGTCAATGATGGCGTGTCGATAGCGATGATTGAAAGCATCAAAAATGGACTGTGATGATGGAAGTTCCATGTATCGAAAGTCCCATTGGTTATGGAGATCAAGGGTCATGTCCTAGTTATGATGATCAAATTTTCATCAAAATGGTGGGTTTATTTGAGTATATCAAAAATTCCTTCGGGTGTGTGAGAGAGAAATCCTTTGGGTGATGTGTAAAATTATTTCGGGTGATAAAATGCCTTCGAGTGATGAAAGGACTTTAGGTGAATTCTTATAATGTGTTTTGTCAACCGCTTCCACTGTGGCATCGGTATCCACCACAATTATGGTATAAGATGGATTGGTTGAAATGTTCAGTTGAATAACATAGTTACACAAATATGGTGGAGCATTTTATCAAGGGATCAAAGGATGTTACCAAAAGACAACAGCAGTACTAGAGGTGTTTTTGGGATATCAAAAGTCCGATTGACTAGCAGGAGTTATGAGGCATATTTTGTTGTTGGTGAAAGTTCAAGTTTGGTGGAATACTGTTTAAGTACCTCAGATTAGGTGATATATCATGTTTCTGGAAGAATGTCACTGGAATATGATAGTGGTATCAGCAGGGTTGTTAGAATATCAAAAGTCTTCTTAGATGCATGTGTCATACAACATGTTCCATTCAGTGGGTGACATTTGGATCATGGTTAAGTGAATGATGAAACTGACCCAAATGGTGAAGTTGAATGTGGAGTATTTGAATTTTAAATCAAGGTGGAGATTGTTGGGATTTTTTTATTTAAATTTAAAAAGTTGAGGAGATAGAAAATTATTAATTTAGATATTTATCTAAAAATTAATAAAGGATTTTTCCCAACATTAATGGAGATTTATTCTCAATATTAATTGATGGAATAATAAATGTTGACTGCATTAATTAGAGATATCGACTGGGTATCTATATAAGAGGATGTATGAGCATGTTTTGGAAGGGGTGTGCCGATAAATATATTTCTTTCAAGAGAGAATGAGGAAGGATTTTCCACACTTGATGTAATCAGTGCGAAGTGATGATAATGAAAATTAAGTGAAGACAATGATTACATCAACGAGGGTTTGTCGATAGTGATGATTGAAAGTTACGAAGATGGCATACGATGATTACGGTTCCATGTATCAAAAGTCCTATTAGTTGTGGAGATCAAGGGGCGTGTCCCAGTTATGATGATCAATGGTACATCAAAATGGTGGGTTCATGTGAGTATGTCAAAAATGAATTCAAGTGTGTTGAGAGAGAAATACTTTGTATGAGTTGTAAAATGATTTTGGGTGATGTTAAAAATCCTTCAGGTGATGTGTAAAATTCCTTTGGGTGATAAAATGTATTCGTGTAATGAAAGGACTTCAGGTGAATCTTGTTTTGTGTGTTCTATGACAGCTTCTGCTATGGCGTTGGGTTCCACCCAAACAATAGGATGAGGAAGGAGATCAGGGTGGGGAAGGGCAGTGGAGTGGGGTTAAGGCTACGAGAGGAGGTGAAGAGGGTGATCAACTATAAGAGGAGAATCCCATATGAGTGATTGCTAGATGATGTGGATGAAGAAGCCCAGGTTAAACTAAAGATAGAGGTGGCTTAATACAATATTATAATTTCATCATCTTTTATAACAAATTTAGATTATAACAATGGGATTGGAAAATATAATTTCTTCTATGTTTTTTTTTAATTTAAACTTTTGTTAATAATTATATCATTAATTACATTTTAATTACATTATCTATTCTTAATTATATTATTAATTATATTATTATTTATAACTTATATTAATTAGTTATTTTTTATTGTTACTTACTTATACAATTAATTACATTAATTATATTATTAGTTATTACACCTTGTACAACAAACATGAATGTGCCTTTTTTTCATGAGTCTCCATTCATGCTTCTTTGAGACTCCTTTTTCCAAATATGAATCGTTATCCTAAAGTTTGAAAGAAATCAAAATTTGTTTGTTTGGTTTTGATAATGTGACACACATTTTAAACTAAAATGAATATTTTATATTGAAAATAAGAATTTTGAGTCATACTGACCACATCGTGTTTTAGATTGATGTGTGTTGAATTCTTACATGTCATAAATAAATTATATATCATTTTACTAAATATTAAAGACAACCAGAACTCATTTCACTATAAAAAATAAAGCATTTACATTAGTTTTTTTGCTACAAACTCCACTAATTAGTTTAGTAGTGGTTATTTAAAACACAATATATTGCACAATCAGCAATCATTTAGTGGTGGTTTTTTTAATGGCAGTTTCTATATGTGTCGTATTTGATGCATTTAGAGGCAGTTTCACCTTTATCTAGCAGAATTATTTTAAAATAATCTGCAAATAAAAGATAAAATGAACCTAACTACCACTAGTATATGAAATGTCCTAGCGATGGTTAATAAAAACCACTGTTAAAATTTTTTAATTGTTTATTTAGTGGCGGTTTATCAAAACCTACCCAAGAAATTTGTTTAAATTTTGAATTTTTAAAAAATATTTAATTCAAAAAATAAATATAAAAACTCTTATCTATAATAAACTAAAACATAAATACATAATACACTCATTATACGTACATCATACATCTATAATCATATATACATCCATCCACAGTCACCATAATCACAGTCACTGTAAACTCAGTCAACTGATAAACTCATTCCACCCATAATTCAGTCATAAATATAAATATATATATAATATTTCCAACAAAAACCCATACCCAATATACATCCACCCGATGAACTCTGTTGCATTCATTTTCCTCTACATCATCTAATCATTTGGAACTTACGACATTATCTCATTAACTAGAATAAAAAAGAATACATAAATTAAAACCGAACATAATAAATTAGAATTACAATAGAATAATTGATAAAATTAAAACATACCATAGAAACTAATAACTACAACGACTGCCTTCTATAGAACGTCATTGATTATAATGGTCAACCTCCTATCTACTGTTGAAATCTGTCACCTATAATAAAAAAACATTTAAGTAAAAAAATATGAATGTAAAAAGACACATAATATATTCAGAACGTTTCACATAAAATTTGTTATTTTGCTAATAAAATAGATTTTTTTTAATATAAAACAAATAATATATCATGAAAAACACTTTGGAAACATAAAATTACCTATTTAAATCATGATTCAACACTTGAAACTAAAAAAGGATAAGTATATAACATTCTAATTAATTTTTAAATCGACGTGTGTTTTGCTTGAAATTTACTTAATAAACCATTTAAAGACTTTGATATGAAAACATATCATATATTTCAAAAATAACTCAACAGTGCTTGTCCCATGATTTCACATCAACCTGAGGTTGTTTTATATGGTTTTAATTATTACACACATGTTTTAGTGTTTTAAAACACTAAAAATGTGTTTATGGGAATCCCAAGAAAACCATAACTCATAATGAAGTTCTGTTAGGTCATATATTTCAAAAATCAATCTATGGTAATTTTCCTCTTATTTCAGGGAAATCCAACATCGTTTTCCTAGCTTTGACCCCCCAAAACATTTTTTAAAGGTTTTTATACCTTTAAAACTTTTTACCAAGTCATTACAACAACACCGCTTGTTAGATTGATGTGTTGTACATATGTACCCATGAAAAATACCTTAATGGTGATTTTCCTATGATTTCACATTAATGTGATGAAGTTTTCTATGTTTTTGATTGTTACATGCATGTTTTAGTGTTTTAAAACATTAAAAATATATTTATAGGATTCTCAGGAAAACCATAACTTGGAATAACATGTCATTAGTTCCTATATTTCAAAAATATATCTATAGTTTCTTTCCTCTGATTTTATGATAATCCAACATCATTTTCCTAGTTTTAGCCCCCCAATACATGTTTTTAAAATCTTAGGTACATTAATAAAATATTTACCGAGTCATTCTGACAACGTCACATGTCAGAATGATGTGTTTTCTATATGTACATGTCAAAAATAACTCAAAGGTTGTTTTTACATGATTTCACATCAACATGATATCGTTTTCAAGGGGTTTTTATTTTTACATGCACGTTTTAGTGTTTTAAAGCACTAAAAACACATTTATAGGTATCCCAGAAAAATTGTAACTTGGAATGACATGTCGTTAGTTTCTAAATTTCAAAAATAAATATATAGCCATTGTTCTCAGATTTCATGGAAATCTGACACCGTTTTCCTAGTTTTGACCTCCCAACACACATTTTTAAAGGCTTTGGTACTTTTAAAAGTTGTTTACTGAGTCATTCCAATAACACCTCATGTAAGATTGATGTTTTGAATACACATGCACATCAAAAATAACTCAAAGGTGGTTATCCTAGGATTTCATATAAATATGAGGTCGTTTTCTATGTTTATGACCATTACACACACATTTTAGTGTTTTAAAACACTAAAAAACGTATTTTTGATCATTCCATGAAAACCATAAATCATAATGACATTTAGTCAGTTCCTATATTTCAAAAATCAATCTAAAACCATTTTAATCTAATTTTAAAGAAACAAAACACCGTTTTCCTAGTTTTTACCCCCCGACTCATGTTTTTAAAGGCTTTAGTACCTTTTAAAACACTTTATCTAGTCATTCCGACAAAACCGCATGTCAGGTTGATGTGATGTATATGAGTAAAAATAAAAAATAACTCAAATATAGTTTACCCAGGATTTCACATCAATCTAAGGCCATTTTCTATATTTTTTTTACTGATACATGCATGTTTTAGTATTTTAAAACACTAAAAATGAGTTTACAAGCATCCCGGAAAAACCGTAACTCGAAATGATGTATCGCCAGTTACTTCATTTAAAAAATCAACATACTATTGTTTTCATATGATTTCATGGAAATATGATGTATTTTTCTTAATTTTGACCCCATTGACACACATTTTTAAAGGCCTTACTACATTTAAAAACTGTTTACTGAGTCATTCTGACAACACCGTATGTCAGATCGATGTGTTGTATGAATGCACACATAAAAAATAAATCAAAGGTTTTCCCATGATTTCTTATTAATATGAGGCCATTTACTATGTTTTTGACTATAACATGCACGTTTTAGTGTTTTAAAACACTAAAAACCTATTTACAGGCATCCCATGAAAACCTTAACTCAAAATGATGTTTTGTCGGTTCCTATATTTAAATAATCAGCCTAAGATTATTGTTCTATGATTTCATGGTAATTAGACATAGTATTCCTAGATTTGACCCCCATAACATGTTTTTAAAGGCCTTGGTACCTTTAAAAATTATTTACCGTGTCATTCCGATAACACCGCATGTCGGATTGATTTTTTTTCTTCACGTACACATAAAAAATAACTCATAGGTGGTTGTACCATGATTTCATATCAATCTAAAGTCGTTTCTTTGTTTTTGACCATTACATGCACATTTTACTGTTTTAAAACACTAAAAACATGTTTACAATCATCCCATAAAAACTATAACTCGTAATGACATGTTGTTGATTCCTACATTTCAAAAATCAATATACGGTTGTTTTCCTCTAATTTCATGGTGCTCTGACATCATCTTCCTAGTTTTCACCCTCTGAAAAATGTTTTTAAAGAATGTGGTACCTTTAAAAATTATTTACCAAGTCATTCAGTCAACACTACATGTCAGATTGAGATGTTGTCTATGCATACACATTAAAAATTACTCAAATGTGGTTGTATACCATGATTTTACATTAATCTGAAGTCTTTTTCTATGTTTTTCACTGTTACATGTATGTTTTAGTATTTTAAAATACTAAAAACACATTTATGAGAATCTTGAAAAAACCATAACTTGGAATGACATGCCATCAATTCCTATATTTCAAAAATCAATAAATGGTTATTTTTCTCTGATTTCATGATAATTTGAAATAATTTTCTTAGTTTTGACCCTGACACACATTTTTAAAGGCTTTAGTACCTTTAAAAACTATTTATCGAGCCATTATGACAACACTACATGTTGTATTGACACGTTTTATGTGTGTAGATGTCAAAAATTACTCAAAGGTAAGTTTCCCATGATTTCAAATCAATATGAGGTCATTTTCTATGTTTTTGACTACCACACACATGTTTTTGTGTTTTAAAAAACTAAAAATGCATTTACATGAATAGTGGTAAAACCATAAATCAGAATGAAGTTTCATTAGTTCCTATATTTAAAAAATAAATCTATCTTCATTTTCTTCTGATTTCACAATAATCTGACATTTTTTCCTAGTTTTGACACTTTGACATGTGTTTTTAAAGGCTTTGGTACCTTTTAAAACTGTTTACTGAGTCATTACAACAACACCACATGCAGGATTCATGAGTTGTCTATGGATACACATTAAAAATAACTCAAAGGTCATTTTACCATGATTTAACATCAATATGAGGTCTTATTCTATAGTTTTTACCATTACATGCACATTTTAGTGTTTCAAAACACAAAAAATGGGTTTATGGGAATCCTGGTAAAACTGTAAATTGAAATGACATGACGTCAATTCCTATAAAACAAAAATCAATATAAGGTATTTTTTCTATAATTTCCTGGCAATATGACATCAATTACCTAGTTTTGACCCCTTGATACACGTTTTTCAAGGTTTTAGTACCTTGAAAAACTGTTTACCAAGTCATTTCGACAACACCGCATGTCAGATTGATGTGTTTTCTACATATACACATAAAAAATAACTCAAAGTAAGTTTTACCAAGATTTCACATCAATATGAGTTCATTTTCTATGTTTTTTATTGTTACATGAACGTTTTAGTGTTTTAAAACACTAAAAACATGTTTATGGGCATCCCAGAAAAACCGTAACTCGAAATGAATCACTCAATTTATGTTTTCTCAACTCAAAACTTTTGTTTACATAATACAGAGAAGGAATCACTCAATTTTACCTTAATATGCTCTATCCTTATTCCCTTTTTCTTACACACATGTCATTTCTCAAGACTATTGTATCTACTTTGGATCATCGATTTTCTTCTTCAAATCAATATAAAATTCCTAACATTAGATTCATATTTTATTTCTTATTATAGTGATGTATTTTTTAGTCTAAATCACCTAGTGTTTGAGGTTTTTCTTCATTATTAGTGATTTTTATTTGATGTTTTACATTCACTACAACTGTAACGACTAAATTCAACACTAAAAACCTGAAAACCTTTATTGGCATTTTTGGTAGTGCTCATAAAGGTCATACCAACTATTGTAGATCTGAATCCTATAGCATCCCTAACAAACAATTGGAAATTAACAAGGAAAAAAGTTTAAATATTACATTTAATCACAATTGTAATAGAAATATCACATTGAACCATCATTTTATTTAAAATTTTACATTAATGAATCTCATAAAAAATATTTACATTGGTGTAACATTTAAAATTAATCAAAAAAATTACAATAAAATACAAAAACAAAAATCTTATAGCTGGTTTTTTCCAATGATAAACTAATATTTGTAGAAAAGTGTGTCCTTACAATAAAACCAATGTTTATTTTAGTAATAGAACAAAAAAAAAAAAACAAATTGTAATTCTGATATTATATAATTCACATATGATAAATTATATTAATTTGTTGAGTATATTAATGAAGTTATCAATTATACTATTAATTATACTATTAAAGATTATACTGTTAATTATATTATTAATTATTATTTATACCAATTAATAATTATATTATGAATTATTAATTGCATTATTGATTAATAATCTATATACATTATATTGCTAATTACTAAATATATTAATTATATTATCACTTATTAATTATCTCAATTATTTAAATTTTTGTTAATAATTATGTCATTAATTACTAATATTTTAATTAAATTCTCAATTATTAATTATATTATTAGTTGTATTATTATTTATTACTTATATTAATTAGTTATTTTTTATTGCTAGTTAATGATATAATTAAATACAATAATTATACTATTAGTTTTTATAGGTTTCACACCAGACATGAATGTGGTTCACACCTTCTACCATGAGTCTCTATTCACTCTTCCTAGGACCCATTTTACCAAATATGGATTGTTGTCTTAAATTTTAAAAACAAACCAAACTTCTTTTCTTGGTATGATAATGTGACAAACATTTTAAACTAAAATGAAAATTTTATATTGAAAATAAATACTTTGATTCATATCAACCACATCTTGTGTCAGATTGATGTGTGTTCGATTTTTATATGCAAAAAATAAATTACGTATTGTTTTCCTAAATATTCAAGATAATAAGAGCTCATTTGATTATTTTTGACTATGTGAAACACATTTTAAACTAAAATGACAATTTTATATAGAAAACACACACTTTGAGCCATAATGACCACATTGTATGCTATATTGATGTCCAGTTGATTCATACAAGTCACAAATAAATTATGGATCATTTTCCTAAATTTTCATAACAATCTAAGCCCATTTGCTCAGTTTTGGCTATGTAAATCGTGTTTTGAGATAAAAAGAAACTTTTATATTGAAAACAAGCACTTTGAGTCCTATCAGCCTCGTCGTGTTGGATTTATATGTAGTCTATTCATACACATAAAAAATGAACTATCGATCGTTTTCAAAAACTATTGAGACAATCTAAGATTGCTTTCTTAGTTTTGGCTATTTGAATCATGTTATAGATTTTTATATTCAAAACAATAACTTTGAGTCATATTGGTTGCATCATGTGTCAGATTAGCATGAAGTTGATTCCTACACATCACAAATGAATTATGGATTTCCCCAAATTATCAAGAAAATCCAAGTTTGTTTTCTCATTTTTATCTATGCAGTGCATGTTTTATAGTAAAATACATTTTTAATGTGAAATCACGCACATTGAGTCATACCAAACATATTGTGTGCAAGATTGATATATGGTTGATTCCTGCACATCAAAAATGAATTATGGATCATCTTAAAAAAATTCAATACAATAAAAGATTATTTTCTTGCTTTTGGCTATGTGAATCACGCTTTAGACCAAAAATACATTTTTATATTGAAAATAAGTACTTTGAGTCATATTGGAAATGTTTCATGTTAGATTGACATATATTAAATACTCACACTTCAAAAATGAGTCTTGAATCCTTATCCTAAAGTATCATGAAAACCTAAGCTCGTTTTCTCATTTTTGGTCACGTGTATCACATTTTAGACCAAAATGACACTTATATTGAAAACATGCACTTTGAGTCATACCGGCCATGTCATGTGTCAGATTTATGTGTGTCGATTATTACATATCAAAAAAGAATTATGAATCATTTTTCTAATGTATCAAGACAATTCGAGCTCATTCTCTCGGTTTTGGCTATGTGACCCGTGCAATAGAGTACAATAACAATTTTACTACACTTTGAGTGATACTAGACATATCATGTGTCAGATTGATGTGCGGTCAATTCATACACATCAAAAATTGAATTATAGATCATTTTCATAAATTATAAAGATAATATAATCCTTTTTACTCAATTCTGGCTATGTGATACATGTTTTAGAGTAAAATGAAACTTTTTTTATAGGAAAACATGCACTTTGATTCATATCGGTCACATCACGTGTCTAATTCATGTGAATTTGATTTATATACATAAAAAATGAATTATGGATCATTTTACTAAAGTATCATGATTATAAAATCTCATTTTCACAGTTTTGTCTTTGTGAATCACTTTTTAAACTAAAATGATATTTTTTATTACGATCAAGAACTTAGAGTCCTATTAATCAAATTGTGTTTAATAATGATGTGAGGTCAATTAATATACATAAAAATGAATTATGGATCATATTACTAAATAATCAAGACAATCAGAGCCTTTTTTCTTAGTTTTGGATACATGACATGTGTTTTAGAGTAAAATGAAACCATTAATTTGAAAACATGAACTTTGAGTCATACCAGCCACATAGTGTGTCAGATTGATGTTTTTTTTCATTCCTACATGTCACAAATAAATTATGGATAGTTTTCATAAATTATAAAGATAATATGAGAAAATTTTCTATTTTTTGTGTTTAAAAATCTTGTTTTTGACTAAAATGACACTTTTATATTGAAAACACACACTCTGAGTCATACTAACCTCATCATGTTTCATATTAATGTGTGATAAATTCATACAAATCAAAAATCGAAATATGTTTCATTTTCCAAAATTATCAAGATAATATGAGGTCATTTTCATGGTTTTGGATTTACGATGCATTTTTTCAAGAAAAATGACACATTTTTAATGTGAAAGCAAGCACTTTGAGTAATGTTGTCCAAATCGTGTGTCAAATTGACATGTGGTAAATTTCTACACATTAAAAATGAATTATGGATTTTTACTTAAGTATCAATACAATAAGATCTTATTTTCTCAGTTTCAGCTATGTGATGCACGTTTTAGAGTAAAATGATACATTTTTAATGTGAAAACATGAAGTTTGAGTCATATCGGATACATCGTGTGTCATATTGATGTGTGGCCAATTCCTACATTAAAAAAATAAATTATGGATTATTTTCCTAAAGTATCAAGACAATAAAATATTATTTTCTTAGTTTTGGGTATGTGGAATGAGTTTTAGACTAAACTGACATTTTTTATTGTGAACACGCACTTAGAGTCCTATCAATCACATTTTGTGTTTGATTGATGTGTGGTAAATTACTACATATCCAAATAAATTATGGATTTCCTCCTAAAGTATCAAGATAATCAAAGCTTGTTGGATCAGTTTTGGCTATGCGACGCATGTTGTAGAGTAAAATGATACTTTTTAAATATTAAAACACACACTTCAAGTCATTCTGACCACATAATGTGTTGGATTGATGTGTGGTTGATTCGTACAAATAAAAAATTAATGATGGATATTTTCCCTAAAGTATCAAGAAAATATAAGATCATTTTATTTATTTTGTCTATGTGAATCATTTTTTATACTAAAATGATACTTTTATTTTGAAAACACACACTTTGAGTCATACTGGCCACATCATGTGTCATATTGATATGAGGTCGATTAATATATGTCAAAAATAAATTATGGACCATTTTAATAAATTATAAATAGAGTATGAGAATGTTTTCTCAGTTTTAGATATGTGTTGTGTGTTTTTGAGTAAAATGACACCTTTTAATGTGAAAACACACATTATGAGTCATACCGGCCACATCTTGTGTTAGATTGGTATGTGTTTTATTCTTACATGTTAAAAATAAATTAAGAATTATTTTCCTAATGTATCAAAATAACCATAGCACCTTTTCCTAGTTTTTTATATGTGACACATGTTTTAGAGTAAAACAACACTTTTTAAATGTGAAAATATGCAATTTGAGTTATATCGGCCACATCGTGTGATAGATTGATGTGAATTTAATTTATACACATTAAAAATGAATTATTTATTATTATATTAAATTATCAAGATAATACTATATCATTTTATTGATCTTGGCTATGTAAATCACGTTTTAGACTAAAATGACATTTTTTATTATGAATACGCACTTAATGTCATATCAGTGACATCATGTGTCATATTGACATGCATTCCATTATTACATGTAACAAATGAATTATGGATTTCTGACCTAAAGTATCAATATGATTAGAGCTTGTTATCAAGGTTTTGGATATGTGACTCATGTTTTATAGAAAAATGACACTTTTTTAATGTGAAATCATGCAATTTGAGTCATACCAACCACACCATGTGTTAAATTGATGTGTTATATATTATTATAGATTAAAAATTAATTATGAATCATTTTCTTAACATATCACGACAATTTGAGTATGTTTACTTGGTTTTGGATATGTGAATCATGTTTTAGACTAAAATGAAACTTTTATATTAAAAACATGCACTTTGAGTCATATTAGACACATCATGTGTTAGATTGACATGCGATTGATTCCTATAAGTCAAAAATTAATTATGGATCATTTTTCTAAAGTATCAAGACAATATGATCTTGTTTTCTCATTTTTGACTATGTGAAACATGTTTTAGAGTAAATGACACATTTTTAACATGAAAACATGCACTTTAAGTCACACCATCCACATCATATATCGAATTGATATGCAGTTTATTCCTAAAAATCAAAAATAAATTATTGATCATTTTACCAAAGTATTAGGATTGTATATTCTCATTTTCTTAGGTTTTTGATGTGAATCTTTTTGTAGGCTAAAATAACATTTTTTATTATGAATTGCACTTAGAGTCCTACTAGTCTGTAACAACCCGAGATTTTATGAGAATTATTCTTTTTAATTTCATTGATGTCTTGTGTTGTACGCTACACCAAAATTAGTTTTCACTATACACAACACCGTATTAGCTTGCACTATACGCAACACTATTTTTGGCTCTTGTTACACATAATTTCAAGTTTGTTTTGTGGAAATTATTTTATGCAACATTAAGTATAGATTTTGTTTAATGTATAAATGAAATATGTTTTGATTACGTTATACGCAACACCAAACAGAGCTTTCACTACAAGCATCCCTGACTTGGCTTGCATTACACGCAATCAATACCTTCCTCGATAGCATGTGTAGTATGCAATACCGAGTTTCACTAAATGATATATTATTATAATATTATTATGAACTAGCCATTATGAATAGTAATACCAAATTTTTGAAATTTTATAAATTTTATTTGTCAAAATGGACTTCATTTTTGGATTCAGAATATTGAAATTATCCTAGGGTGAATTTTTGGTATTTTTCTGAAAACTTTCAATTTTTGATGAATAGTGAAAACACTGGGTTTCTATTTAAAAACCGACTTTTTATTTAAATAATTATTTATTTTATTTAAATTTATTTTAGGTAAAAATTGATACATAATACCTATATAATTTCAATGTAATTCATTTGAGTCATTTTATAATGATTTTAGATATATAAATATTTTATTGAACTTTTCACCGTCTTTTACCCACCTCCTAGGAGAATTTGAAAATTTACATAAAACTTAATTTTCCCTCTTCTGTGAGTGGAGTTTAGAAAATCCGAGAGCCACGGTTAATATCAAGGAGTAAAATTTGGTTCAATAAGATAAAAATAATTTTTGGTGAATAATAACTTTTTACTTTTATTTACCACGGTTAAAAGTAAATAGGGTAATTAAGGGTAAAAATGATATTATTATTACCCTAACACATGTAATAATTCTATTGGATAAGTGTAATTTGACCAAAAATAACCTTAGTAATAAAATATTACCCTTTAGGTCCACTTGGATTAGATTAGGACACTTATTATTATTTTATTTAAAGAAGAGTTAAAATAGTTAAAATCAAAGTTTAATAACTAAAATATTTTTAATATAGGGTTATACATAAGAAAAATTCCCCTATAAAAATTCATTAGAAAGATAAAAATATTTACTAAATAATTGTATTTTACTTATAATTTTTAGACATTAAATAATTTAATTTATTTATGACACAATGATGATGCGGTAATTACCAAATTAATGAAATATTAACATAATTGATGTTATAAATACACAAATAAATTTAATTTTATACTTTTTATGAATTAAAATAATTTTCTAGGTTAATATGACATGTTAGTGTTTATTTAATTAACTTTTTTAGAACTAATAATTCTGTTATGAGTTTTAAAAAAATCAAGTAACAAATAGTGTCAAAATTGACATAAAATAGTTTTTAAAAAAAATATTATATTATTAACTGTTATTTTATTCATAAAAATCTAAGGTTCTGTCAAATTACTTAGATAAGGGTATATATATTAATAATTAATCACTTGGGGTTCTTTTGTCTTGTTATAGTAAGTTTATTAACCATATAGTGTAAGAAAACAAAAAGACACGGTAAAAGTTAAATTATTTAACATAGAGTTAAATCTAAATGATGAGGATAAAATAGTAACATAAACTTGTCTAAAACATATTTTTTGAGATTATTTCGACCCATACCCACCTTATATTATAAATAAATCAATTTTGAGCTATTAAAAACTGAATATGACTTTATTATAAAATAATATTTTAAGTTTTCCTAAGGTGCCCCTCTCCTCCCTTATAAAAAGGGCACCCCTTCCCTCTTCTCTTCACACCCTTTTGAGACTTGAAGCTTGGAAAAACCCTGCCAATTACTCTTCTAAACCTCTATAGTTATATCATAGAGGTTCTTTAATTCTCAAAAGACCAACTCTTGTACCCTAAGAAGAAGTTTAAAGGAGGTGCGTCGAAGAAGAGGTAATCTCTTCAACGATTCTTTCAAATTTATTTTTTCTTAAACGTCTTATTCTTTAGTTGTTTCATTATAAAGTAATAAAATCAGTATTATTTATATACTGATATGTTATTATATATATGAAACAAACCCATTTCACATTGTATCCATCCTACGGAAAATGAAATCACTGTGCGTGCGTACGTACAGAATACCGTCTCCACGCCGTGGTGTAATATGTTTTCCCACGACCACCTTACTTGGATGGGTATAATGGTGTAAATAATAACTATATATGATTATTATAATATATTACTGATTCTATGATATTATATCATCCACTCCAATTCCATTCAACAAATATGGGAACGATATCATCGCTCATGCGTACGTACAGATTACCGTCTCCATGACGCGATGAGATTCATTTTCCATGCTAACAATTCATGAATGATTATAAAGTATATATAATAAGTAATAATGAAATATATGACATAATAATGCTACTGGATTTATGTATATATATATGTATGTCATCTACTTAATTCTATTCAATTCAATAATGAAAGGAAAACTGCGTTCATGCGTACGTACGACCTACCGTCTCCATGAACGGTGTATTTTATTTCATTCATCTATATATTATATATATATATGTATACTGAATATATATGATATATAAATCATGATTTAAATTCTGGAAGTAATTAAATCATGATATAAGTAATAATAATATCAATAACAACAAATCAAAACACGTACGATAAATGAAACGATTTTACCCAAAACGCCGCTTTAACATGGAATTTAAAAAAGAACGGGTATTATAAAGTCATAATTTACCATATATGATATCATAACAATGAATATGATTATGTAATAAGTCAATAACATTATTTAAATCATTATACAGGAGGTCTGGATACATAGAAAGTATATCGGACATAAGGTAAGGGATAACTATTCCAATCTCGTTCTTATCTGAGATTGTTTATTCGTAAGTATTTACTGGGGTTATTGTTATCATCCATGCCCATGTTTTATAAAAATGTTTTCATATATGTTTAAAGTACTTTTTACCCATTTTATTTAAACTTTACCACATGCTATGAAAGGAATCTTACTTTTGTTTACCACATGAGGAACTTTATAACTTTTCCAACAAAAGTACGAGGAGAATGTTATTTTTAAACTCATGCGGCATGAACGGATTTTTACGGTTTTATAATGCCTTATTTTCATGAATATTACTCTAAAGATTTCATGACTATTTTCAAAAAAGTCCTTTTTCTTTAAAATTGCATGGAATTTTTTGAAAAGAAAATGATTTTTAATAAGAAATGATATTTTCCTCAAGAATTCATTTCAAGTGTTTTATCAAAACCATTTTCCATATAAGATGGCATTATTTCATATGTGTATGTTTCAAGTATAATTTATCTATGATTTACATGGATTCACTTTTCTTATGATGAAATGATATCCATTTTTTATGGATTATGTTATGATGAGATGATGTTTATGAAACCCATTTTATACTTTGGGTAATGATGAATGATTTATGTTCATGTTGTGACAAAAGTAAAAATGATTTCATTATGAGATGGGTGGGACCTATATCTCCCTCAAATGAATTGGGTAAGGATTTATATCTCATGAGATAAACATGGCTGAAACGGTAAGTTAATTCGGTTCAATGTTACAGTACTAAAACGAGGAGTGAACTCAATTCAGAAAGGGACTTTGTCCACTAAGATGATCTTGGAAGCAATGCCTTGGGTACTATGGAAATCATATCATGTTCTTAATATTTTGCCACAACTAAAAGTTTTATTTCCAAGCTATTTTGTCCTGATTGATGTTCCATTATTATCTATGCCTTACGTACTACCATGTTTTATGTCATTACTCAAGATTTTTATGTTTAAACATTATGTTCATGTTTTTATGTTCAAATGTATATGGTTTGTTTTATTTTATCCATGCTTACCCTTAATGAGCATTTGAGCTCACCCTTTATATGTTTTCTTTTCCCCAGGATATAAAGAAATATTTTATGTAAGAAAACAAAAGGGGAATATCTTTATTGGGGATGTTTAAGATCTTTCACCATGATTAGAAGATTATGCTCTGAGTTTCCAAAGTCAATAAACTATTACGGTCCTTATGTGTTTGTTTTTGTTATGTATTAAGTATTCCGCAAAAGTAAAGTAATGTCTATTTACTTAAAGCTTTGGGTCTCTACAATTGGTATAAGAGGAAAGGTTTAGTTAACCTTTGGAAACTAGGATGAGAAAATTTTAGTGAGATCCCTAGAGATATTTCTAATGTATGTCTAGGGATGTCCCTAAGGATAAGTATAAGTATAGGTTATAGTCCTAGAATTATGATAACGATATTAGAAATATACCTAAGATGTTAGATATTGAAGGTACTCCCCCTTTATTATGTTGTTTTCCCTAGCATGATTTTTGCCTCTCACACTATTCTTTTTGGGGTTTTAGATGATGGCTAGAACCCGAAGGAACCGTGTTGATCAATGTAATGGACGATGCAATGATTGTCCTTCTGAACAAACCAACGTTATGGGAGATGGAGTGTAAAATCTTATTGCTGTAGTTACACAAGATATGAATCATTCTAGACTTCCAAATTAGCAGAGAAGGGAACAATATTCTATTGAGTCCTTCATGAGGCAACGTCCACCTTCTTTCAGTGGGTCTTATGATCCACTTGTTACTGAAAAATGGACCAGTACCATTGAAAAGATATTTTCCATACTTTGATTTTCGGAACATGAAAAAGTCATTCTGGATATTTACCGTTTAGAAGGTGAAGCAGATCAATGGTGGACTCTAATTAAGAATACGAGGCCCCGAGATGAAATTGTATCCATGGAATAGGATGAGTTCAAGAACTTATTTTTCAATAAGTACTTCCCTCATATTCTTCGAACAAAGATGGAAAAGGATTTACCTAAGCTTAAGCAAAATGATGATGAATCTGTTGGTATATACGAAGTGAATTTTACAAGGCTTTCAAGGTATGCATCTGGATTTATCATCCAACCTGAAAGTAAATGTGATCGATTATTCAGTGGATTAAAACCAAGTCTTCGAAGGTGATTAGCTATAAGAGACTTCAGTAGCTATGAAGAAATTGTGCATTGTGCTATCAAGGTAGAAATGGAAGTTGGTTTTACATATCCATCTCATGGTTTTGACAAGAAACAAAAGATGGAGTTCAAGGAGAAATCTCAGAATAATGGTGAAAAGAAGATAAATGTTTCTTTATGCTCAAAGTGTGGAAAGAAGAATGGTGGAGATTGTCTTAATGGGACTATAAAATGTTTTAAGTGTGGAAAAGAAGGTCATCGAGCAGCTGAGTGTCGAAGTAATGGAAAAAGGGTTGCTAATGATGTGAATAAATAAAAGACTATAGAGAACACACCACCAACACATCAATGATTCAAGTGCAAGGAAATGTGTCATTATGCTAATCAATGCCCTAATCCAAGGGTTAATGATGATCAACGTGAGAAACCTCTTAAGGCAAAGGACAAAGGGAAGTAACATGCGATCACTATTATCAATGTTGAGTATGACAACAATGTGGTGGAATGATTATGTGTTTATGTAAATGGATTCCAAAATAATGTTGTGGAATCTCATTTATAGTATTGTGGAACATTAGAATATCAATGTAATGGTCCATTGTGGTTTTCTATAAGAATATGGTACCAGTAACGAAGAAAAGTGATTCAAATATTTTGGAAAGCAGATGATATGCACATAATGAAAGGATAAAGAGAAAATAATATGTTTGATAGTATTCATGAGCTCATGATTGATATAAGGACTAAGTGATATCATGGTTTGAGTATATAGAATTTTTGGGATTTTGGTATGTGGAAAGAGTTAACTCTTGACAGCACTCATGTTTTCACTAGGGTTATATGGTAATTTATGTTTCAAAAGAATACATGATTAAGGTATTCACATGTTTAGAATGTGACCAACAAGATATATCTTATGATATATGGGGGATAAACGATGGTATTCACATGCTTGTTATGTGACCTTTCAAATAACCATTTTCTTTATACTATGAGCTTGGACAGAAGTATTTTCGATAATCCTAAAGATTGGAATGAATTAAGTTAGACATAAGATAGTATTGTTTAAGGATAGAACTTTTTTATATTTTATTGCAGGAATGTTATTATAATGTAGTTTTAGAAAAAGGGGCAACCTGCAGGACGGGCGATAACCCGTCGCGTCGGACAAGGCTGTGGGAATCGAACCCACAACCGAAGTGCGACATGACTTTATTTCTTACCACTGGCCTACAAAAAGTCCCTGGTTAGTAGAAACTAGTTTTATTAAGCAGTAAAATAGATGAAGTATAAGTCCATTTTTGGAATCATATATGATTAACCTCACCATAGATGGACCTATGTATATTTGATAACTTTTCCAAACCTTTTGTTTGAGACATATGGAATGACCCATCATTCTATCACATGATCTGATAACACTTCACGAATGAAAAATTCAACTTCATTTCTTTAAGAGATGAAGTGGAAATTGTTCAAGTCACGAACAACGGTGAGATTATACCGAAATAAAGTACGTATTTCTTCTATTTCAAAATTTTCAACTTTAGGAAAATGATCTTGAAAACCAAAAATGTTCTCCAAGTGCCCTTATATCCGATGAATTAGATGGCACCTTAGATCATCACAAATTTATGGCTTTGTGATTGTTGGATTTTTCATAGCCATGTTCTCTACCACTCTCCATCAGAACATTATGGTTAGATTTTTCTTATATATCCATATTTTCACCTATGTTCTCCTATGTGGAAACCCAATGATTAGTTAATTTGGGTAACCGTTACATTTCATAATTTAGTTTTTAAAGTTCAGTTTTGGTATTCCTTTTTCCGATGTGGGTTTCTATGAAAGAAACTTTCAAGTAGTAAACCATTTATAACCCAGACGAATTTCGAGGGAGAAATTCATTTTAAGGGGGGTAGAATGTAACAACCTGAGATTTTATGAGAATTATTCTTTTTAATTTCATTGATGTCTTGTGTTGTACGCTACACCAAAATTAGCTTTCACTATATGCAACACCGTATTAGCTTTCAGTATACACAACACTATTTTTGTCTCTTGTTACACACAATTTCAATTTCGTTTTGTGGAAATTATTTTACGCAACATTAAGTATAGATTTTGTTTAATGTATAATTGAAATATGTTTTGATTATGCTATACGCAACACCAAACAGATCTTTCACTACACACATCCCTGACTTGGCTTGAATTACACATAATTAAGACCTTCCTCGATAGCGTGTGTAGTATGCAATACCAAGTTTCACTAAACGATATATTATTATATTATTATTATGAACTAGCCTTTATGAACAGTAATACCCAACTTTTGAAATTTTATAAATTTTATTTTTCAAAATGGAAATCATTTTTGGATTCGTAATATTGAAATTAGCCTATGGTAAATTTTTTGTATTTTTCTGAAAACTTTCAATTTTTGATAAATAGTAAAAATACTAGGTTACTATTTAAAAACCAACTTTTTATTTAAATAATTATTTATTTTATTTAAATTTATTTTAGGTAAAAATTGATACATAATACCTATATAAGTTCAATGTAATTAATTTGAGTCATTTTATAATGATTTTAGATATATAAAAATTTTATTGAACTTTTCACCGTCTTTTACCCACCTCCTAGGAGAATTTGAAAATTTACATAAAACTTAATTTTCCCGCTTCTGTGAGTGGAGTTTCAAAAATCTGAGAGACACGGTTAATATCAAGGAGTAAAATGTGGTTCAATTAGATAAAAATAATTTTTGGTGAATAGTAACTCTTTACTTTTATTTACCACGGTTAAAAGTAAATAGGGTAATTAAGGGTAAAAATGATATTATTATTACCCTAAAACATGTCTTAATTCTATTGGATAAGTTTAATTCGACCAAAAACAACCTTAGGAATAAAATATTACCCTTTAGGTCCACTTGGATTAGATTAGGACACTTATTATTATTTTATTTAAAGAAGAGTTAAAATATTTAAAATCAAAGTTTAATAAAAAAACATTTTTAATACAGGGTTATACATAAGATAAATTCGCCTATAAATATTCATTAGAAATATAAAAAGATTTCCTACATAATGGTATTTTATTTATAATTTTTTGACATTAAATAATTTAATTTATTTATGACACAATGATGATGCAATAATTACCTTATTAATGAAATATTAACATAATTGATGTTATAAATACCCAAATAAATGTAATTTTAGACTTTTTATGAATTAAGCTAATTTTATAGGTTAATATGACATGTTAGTATTGATTTAATTAACTTTTTTCGAACTAATCATGCTGTTATGATTTTCAAAAAAATCAAGTACCAAATAGTGTCAAAATTGACATAAAATAGTTTTTAAAACAAATATAATATTATTAATTGTTATTTTATTCCTAAAAATCTAAGGTTCGACCAAATAACTTAGATAAGGGTATATATATTAATAATGAACCACTTGGGGTTCGTTTGGCTTGTTATAGTAAGTTTATTAACCATATAGTGTAAGAAAACAAAAAGACACGGTAAAAGCACTACTACAAACACAGCCATTATCAGTGCTAAAAATGGCCTTTATCAGCACTAGAAAAGCGCTGATAAAGCCAGCGTAGATAAAGGGGGGGGGGGTCCCCTTTATCAGTGCTCTGAAAAGCGCTGATATAGGACCCCTTTATCAACGCTAAAAAAAGCGCTGATAAAAGTACCCCTTTACCAGCGCTTTTTTTAGCGCTGATAAAGGGGTCCTATATCAGCGCTCTCGTTTTAGCGCTGATAAAGGACCCTTTTATCAGCGCTTTTAAAAAAGTGATGATAAAAGTTAAAAAAAATTAAAAAAATTTAAAAAAATTAAAAAAAATTTAAAAATTACTGCCAATCGAGGGGGGGGGGGGGCTTTTATAGCGCTTGAACCCCCCCTTTTACAGTGCTTTTCGGCCCCTATAAAACACCCCACGCACCCCCCTCCACCCTTTAACAGCGCTTGCTCCAATATTCCCCATGCGCGCACACCCCTGCCTCCACCAGGATTTGAACTCGAGACCTCCCCCCTGCGCGCCTAAGCCCTTACCACTACTCTATTTTGATTTTCTTTCCAATTCATGATATCTCTATATATATATATTTATATATTTAGTTATATTTATTCGTATAGTAATATATATTTATATTAATATATATATAGTTATATTATAATATATATAGTAATAGTAATATATATATATAGTGGTATTAATATATATTTATATCTATATATATATATAGATTTAGTTATATTTATTCGTATAGTAATATATATTTATATTAATATATAGTTATATTAACATATATATAGTTATATTAACATATATATAGTTATATTAACATATATATAGTTATATTAACATATATATAGTTATATTAACATATATATAGTTATATTAACATATATATAGTTATATTAACATATATATAGTTATATTAACATATATATAGTTATATGAATATATATTTATATAGTTATATTAATATATATATAGTGATATTAATATATATATTTATGGTGATATTAATATATATATTTATAGTAATACTAATATATATATATGTAGTTATATTAATATATATATATAGTTATTAGATTAATATATATATAGTTAGATTAATATATATATATAGTTAGATTAATATATATATATAGTTAGATTAATATATAGGTATATAAATATTCATATATTGATATTTTAAATAAAATGGATATTAGTTATTATTTAGATAAAGCTAATATATTTTATATGTAAATATGTTTAATTATTTATTTAAAAAATTTAATTTTTAGGTGCGAATATATAAAAAATATGTACATATAGTTATATATTTGATTATAAATAGCAGTTCATTATAAAAAAGGATAAAATTTCAAAGACATAATATCAATATGAATGTAATACCTTGGAATAAATTTAGTCCCCACCAAGAAAATCCAACAATACCCCCTTAAACGAGTTTGAAAATCCACAAAATGTTAAAAAATCTGGGTACCCCGACAAAAAACTCAGTTTTAGAGGCCTTCTGGGCCTTTTTTGGCCTCGAAAAACGCTTGACTAGGGTCCCCTCGAGTCACAGCGATGTAGAGCTCGTCGCAGGCTTCGATTTGATATGTGGTAGAGCTCAAACGGACACCCGGATCAAAAGTTATGGCCGTTTGAAGTTTGAGTTGCGTTTTCAACATATTTTGGATCTTTTTTAATTTTTTTTAGTTTTTTAGTCCTCAAATTGTTATTAAATGACTATTACTCCATAATGATTATCAAAATATTAATTAAAAACATTTTTTTTAATTTTTTAAGAAGTCATTTTCACTAAATATCTTAAATATTAAGTATAATAAGTGTAAATGTACATTTATACTTATCTAAAATATATTTAAAAATTATATATTATATTTATATAACAATATAACTATATTTATATATTAATATATTTTTAATTTTTTTTTGAAGTCGACCCTTTATCAGCGCTACTAAGCAAGCGCTGATAAATGGGGGGCCCTTTATCAGTGCTACTAAGCAAGCGCTGATAAAGGGGGGCCCTTTATCAGCGCTAACAAAAGCGCTGATAAAGGGGGGTCTCTTTATCAGCACTTTTTCGTTAGCGCTGATAAAGGGGGGCGCTGCGAAAACTTTTTTTGTGGTAGTGAAGTTAAATTATTTAACATAGAGTTAAATCTAAATGATAAGGATAAAATAGTAACCTAAACTTTTCTAAAACATATTGGTTGAGAGGATTTCGACCCATCCCCACCTTAGATTATAAATAAATCAATTTTTAGCTATTAAAAACCTAATATGACTTTATTATAAAATAATATTTTAAGTTTTCCTAAGGTGCCCCTCTCCTCATAAAAAGGGAACCCTTTCCCTCTTATCTTCACACCCTTTTGAGCCTTGAATCTCAACCAACCCCTGACAATTACTCTTATCAACCTCTCTAGTTATATCAAATAGGTTCCGATCTTCTCAAAAGACCAACTCTAGTGCCCTAAGAAGATGTTTAAAGGAGGTGCGTCGAAGAAGAGGTAATCTCTTGTAACGATTCTTTCAAGTTTCTTTCTTATTCAACTTCTTATTCTTTAGTTGTTTCATTATAAAGCAATAGCATAAGTATTACTTATATACTGATATGTTATTATAAATATTAAACAACCCCATTTCACCTTGTATACATCCTACGGAAAATGAAATCACCGCGCGTACGTATGTACAGAATACCGTCTCCACGCCGTGTTGTAATTTGTTTTTCCACCACCACCTTACTTGGATGGGTATAATGGTGTAAAGAATAACTATATATGATTATTATAATATATTACTTATTCTATGATATTATATCATCCACTCAAATTCCATTCAATAAATATGGGAATGATATCATCGCTCGTGCGTACGGATTATCATCTCCACGACGCGATGAGATTCATTTTCCATGTTAACAATTCAAGAATGATTATAAAGTATATATAATAAGTAATCAAGAAATATATGACATAATAATGCTACTGGATTTATGTATATATATATATGTATGTCATCTACTTAATTTCATTCAAGTCAATAAGGAAAGGAAAACAACGTTCATGCGTACGTACGACCTACCGTCTCCATGAACGGTGTATTTCATTTCATTCATCTATCTATTATATATATATATATATACTGAATATATATGATATATAAATCATGATTTAAATTCTATAAGTAAGTAAATCATGATATAAGTAATAATAATATCAAGAACAACAAATCTAAACACGTACGATAAATGAAACGATTTTACCCAAAACGCTGCTTTAACATGGAATTTATAAAAGATCAGGTATTATAAAGTCATAATTGAACCATATATGATATCATAACAATGAATATGATTCTTTAATAAGTCAATAACATTATTTAAATCATTATACATGAGGTCCAGATATATATGAAGCATATCAGACATAAGGTAAGGGATAACTATTCCAATCTCATTCTTATCCGAGATTGTTTATTCGTAAGTATTTACTGGGGTTATTATTATCATCCATGCCCATGTTTTTTAATTTTTTTTTCATGTATGTTTAAAGTACTTTTTACCCATTTTTTAAACTTTTCCACATGTTATGAAATGAATCTTACTTTTGTTTACCACACGAGGAACTTTTTAACTTTTCCAACAAAAGTACGAGGAGAATGTTATTTTTAAACTCATACGGCATGAACAGATTTTTATGGTTTTATAACACCTTATTTTCATGAATCATACTCTACAAGATTTCATGACTATTTTCAACAAAACCATTTTCCTTTAAAATTTCACGGAATTTTGTGAAAAGAAAATGATTTTGAAGAAGAAAGGATATTTTCCTCAAGAATTCATTTCAAGTATTTTATCAAAAACATTTTTCATATAAGATGGTATTATTTCATATGTGTATGTTTCAAGTATAATTTCTATATGATTTACATGGATTCACTTTTATTATGATGAAATGATATTCATTTTTTTATGGATTATGTTATGATGTTTATGAAACCCATTTTATACTTTGGGTAATGATGAATGATTTTTGTTCATGTTGTGGCACAAGTGAACATGATTTCATTATGAGATGGGTGGGACCTATATCTCCTTACAATTCATTGGGTAAATATTTATATCTCATTATATAGACATGGCTGAAATAGTAAGTTAATTCGGTTTAGTGTTACAGGACTGAAACGAGGAGTGAACTCGATTCAGAAAGGGACTTTGTCCACTAAGATAGTCTTGGCAACAATGACTTGGCTACTATGGAAATCATATCACGTGCTTAATGTTTTTCCACAACTATAAGTTTTATTTCCAATCTATTTTTTCATGATTGATGTTCCATTATGATCTATGCCTTACTTACTGCCATGTTTTATGTCATTTCTCAAGATTTTGATGTTTAATCATTATGTTCATGTTTTTATGTTCAAATGTATATGGTTTGTTTTATTTTATTCATTCTTACCCTTACTAAGAATTTGATCTGACCCTTTATATGTTTTCTTTTCCCCAGGATATAAAGAAAAATTTTAGGTAATAAAACAAAAGGGGAAGATCTTTATTGGAGAAGTTTAAGATCTTTCACCACGATTAGAAGATTATGTTCTGAGTTTCCAAAGACACAAAACTATTATGGTCCTTGTGTGTGTATTTTTGTTATATATTAAGTATTCCGCAAAAGTAAAGTAATGTATATGTACGTCAAGCTTTGGGTCTCTACACAGTCACATTATGTGTCAGATAAAATTATGATAAATTCCAAGAAATCAAAAATGAATAATGGATCATTACAATAAAATCCTAAGACAATTCAGGTTCATTTTATCTCATTTGGATGTATGAAACATGTTTTAGAGTAAAATGACACTTTTTAGTGTAAAAACATGCAGTCTAAGTCATACTGGTCACATCATGTGTTGGATTGATGTGTAGTCAAGTAATCATTTTATATGTGAAATAAAAAAATTACAAACTTAATTAGTAATCACCTCAACTTAATTTCAGAAAACATTATAACACCATAGACTCTTCCCACTCATTTGTAAATAAATCTACTTCTTCTTTTGAGTATGTAGAATATCAAAAATCCTAGTAGTACTAAGAAAATATAGAAAAAAATGATTAAAAAGTATTTTAAATGAAATTTTAATTACCTTCAGATGCAGCTATTAAAGGATGTTAGTTTCTTGATGTTATATGATATCGTTCATAAATTTATAAAGGTAATGTGAGTAATCATTATTGTTATTATTTTTTGGAAACTATTTAAACATTGATAAAACTAAGTAAATTGTTTTTATATATGTTTTTATGGTTAAATATTTCTATATATAACTTAATATGTCTCTATTTGTAGAAATCCATAGGCTTGTTGTGTTCAGTCATTGACGTTGTACCATGATTTAGATGATATTTATAGATCTACCAATCAAAAAAAAATTCTCATTAAAACATAAACTAAACTATATATTTGATGTGTATATATAATATTTTAATTTAATTTCATTAAAAATTTATAATGGACATCATTGGTGGTCAATTATTTTTTGGAAATCCATGCTTTGGATCCAAAAAATAAACATTTAGTGAATCTAAATTGAGTTAAATGAGTATCCAATGGTTCCTTAAAAAAATAAGTAATGAAAAAAATGAAAATATACATTATATGATTAGCTTGAAGAGTTTTAAACCAACATTGTAGGCATCAAGAGGAGTATGGCATCTATTATTTTATTTTCAAACACCATGTTTAGTTAATTATTTTCCTTTAATTTCTTCTATTTTCAAATGAACTTATAGAGTATAAATGATAGTAGGATTAATGGTTCCAAATCATTCATCGTAGGGTTTTCCTTTTATATAGTAATAATATATATGACTACAGATTATATAAATAGTTATTAACTATAATAAACATAATAGATCCTTTTTTGGATAAAATGATTATGAAAATTTACCTCATTTATGCAACCACATCCAAGAATCCCAACCATTTAAAATTGATAATTTCATTTATACTCTCAAGACCAATCACATCTATGAAGGAATCTACAAATATTTATTATTCATATTAAATATAGGAAAAATTTCCATCTTTGAATGTTATATCCACATGAACTTCTAATGTTAATATATGTATTAGTGGAAATGTTGGGGTGAAGGTACTCTTGGAAGGTCCTTTTGATTTCTTGGTTGATCCACTAGTTTTTTTTATCCGACCTTTTTTACCTTTATTTTGTACATCTGTAATACCATACCACAATTCATACATTTTTTCACCAAATGTTAATGTTTTTTCATTAGAAAATAATTTTAAAAGACACACCTCATGTATATTTATATGATTAAATGGCCATGCTGTGAAAGTTACAATATCATTATCAACTATGTTGAAATCCAGATCATCAAGAAGAACATACAACTTGGTGATCAAATCACGAGCTATTTAAATTCCCACTCTCACATGATATTTTGGAATTTTTTAATATATATCATGTATCCATGGATATTATACACTATACCCCTCACAACAAGGTGATGAGTGGGTGATGATAGATATAAACGATATACAATTTCACCTTATAGATTTTCTTTAATATAAAGTTATCCATAGTTGTTTGATTCAAATTTAGTAGAAAGAGTTATGAAAAAATGATTTCCTCAAGTAAGGTTGGTGGTTGAGGGGAATGGATAACCTTAAATCTGATGGGGTCATGTGGCTCTTCATGTACTGATCGTTATTCTACTATTGGTTTGATTTAACCCCTTCACATATAATGGTCCGCCAAACCAGTCTGAAAAATAATATTTTTAAATAATCTACTTTTGGTTGCATGCCTTTATTCATATCATATGTATCTCCCTGTGACTTTTTATTCCTGAAATATTATATATTTTGAAACTCAAAAACCTATACCTATAAGACAAATTTTTCTGGCCACATCAATGATAGTAAATTTAGTTTTTATTTAGGTACTGTCAATGATGATTCTTCTGTCTAAACCATATAAAAATCATATGAACATAAAAATATATTTTATTGTAATATTGTTATAAATAATAACAAATTATTATTATATCATACTTACACATGATTCTCATACCATTTATGTGTTTCCATATACTAAATTCCCTCTTTATTTACATGATCCTCATCCCATATCACATAACATGGGATAAAGTGGATTTGGATTATGATTCATAAATATTAATATAAATAATGGAACATATGTTATTACATCTAAAATAAAACTTTTATTATAGATTTTAAATACCTACCATTTTATTTTTAAGTGAATCGTACCCCATCCTTGCTTTACGCTAGGGGTACATTGGTTTTTATGAACACCACTTATTTAATGCACTTATTTTATATTTCAAAGAATAATTTTTTTTGAATCAAAGTGTAAAAAATGAATAACTAATGAGAAAAAAAATCATTTCTCTTCACTTTTTTATATAATGGTGAGAATTTAATTTTTTATATAATAGTGAGAAAGTATCACTTGATTTTATCTTAATAGGAAATATTATTCTTTTTTTCTTGAACACATTTCATTGTCAAAGACCATTTTTATCATCAATTTACTTCTTCAAATCAACATAAAATAATTTACATGAGATTCATATTTTATTTCTAATTCTAGTTATGTGTTTTTGGTCTAAACCATCTAGTATTCTACGTTTTTCTTCATTCTTATAAACTGTTATTTGATATTATTCATTCAATACAATATAAATGGATAAATTAAGTGCTAAAAACCTGGCTAAATTTATCAACGTTTTTGGTAATGGTTATAAAGGTTATACCAGTTGATGTAGATCTGCAACCTGTATCATACCTACCAAAAAATCAAATTTTTTTGGGGAAGGCCAGTGGAGGGGGTTTGAGGTTGTGGGAGGAGGTGAAGGGGATGCCCAACTGTAAGAGTAGAATCCTAGATGAATTTGATTTCTAGATGATGAGGATGAAGAAGCTGAGGCTACGCTAAAGATAAATATCACTTAACCCATATCATTTTTTTCATCTTATCATATGATCTATTTAATCTATGAATACATTCCTAGAATTTTATATCCTTTTATAACACATTTATATTATAACAATGGTATTGGGAAAATATAATTTATTCTATGTTTTTTATTATGATTATCTTCTAAACATATATAAAGAGATGAATCCATGGTCTCGAGGTGATGCGATTCCCTCTCCCAGCATTCTCTGAGTTCCTTTGTGGTATCAATATTACCCCGCTTGGCTGTTTCAGAGGAATTTTGGTGGGGATTTGTTTCTCTAGATCTTCGTTGAAAGATCTTTTTGTGGTAGCATCCACAATTCTTCAGTAAAGATTTCTACCACTCTCATTTTGCTTGATTCTCTCATTGTCATCATCGTCATCTTCCTATCCTTATTGAACAAACTTCCCAAATACCCTCATCCTTAGATTTGGTTTCATATCTGAGATCCCTTAACATGAATCAACATTCGTGTGATGATACTTGGATATTTCAAGTGGAAGAAGTTCATAATTCGGGTAGAGGTTTTTTGAAGGGTGGGAGATGTCTAATGTTTCGTCCAGGTATTAGGCGATGGCCTAGTTCTCTTTAAGTGATGATGTGCGGTGGTCAAGTGGAAATGTATGGATTTTGAACGATGTTTAGGGTCTTTTGTGGTGTGATTTAGTGAGTGAGATGGAGATGTAAGGGGGTTTTAGGGGATGACTGAAGTCTAATAGTGATGCCAATGGTATTTGTCAATGACTTGGTTAAGGAATTTAGGCTTCATGGCTTCAGGCATGGTTCAGCTAGACCCTATTCTGATTTTTAGGACTAAATATTTTATTGGGATGCAGATGTATTTATAGACATTGGATCTTGTTTTGTTGCATTTGGTTGGTGGTGAAACTTCTTACAGGTACTGTTGGGTGGGTGACCTCAAAAGAGGGATGGGTGTGCTGGCACCCATCATTCAACCATTTGTCCTCATCTCATTGGATTGATGGGCACCCTGATTTGATTTTGTAAAGTTCTTTTGGTCTTGATTTTCATTGCATCAGGTTGACAGTGCAGTGAGTTCCTTAGAAGCATTATCGGGTGGGTGGCTCGAAATAGAGATAAGTGTGGTGACACCTATCATCCGGTCCTCCATCCACAAGTCTGTGTGAGTGGGAGGAGTATTCTTGAACACTGTGTTAGACCAACACGGTGAAACTTATTAGAGAGGAGGGATGCATCTTCATAGAATGATTTCATTTTTTCATTGTCCATCAAGGGGGGGGGGGTGATGGAACTTTTCTATTGTTTATTTTGATGTTTTCTTCTCATTGGTCACTCTGGACTATCTTCAAACCTTCAGGTCTAGTTTCTTTAAGTCATTTTACCTATTGTTTGTAATGGGTTTCCTATTTTATCATTTTTCAAAAGTGGTCCTCTTGATTTTTTATTTAATAAAAGGGGTTTTACCCTCAACCTATTTAAAATATATGTATATATATGCTATTTTTTTGGGTGTTGTATGGATATTGGTGTCCTGGCCAAATAAAAATTAATACATTACTAAGAAACAATATTAGTATACAAGATCAAGTTTGCCTCCAAACATGGATAAATCTAAATTTCCTAATGAATATAAATTATTGTAAAAAAATATGATAATATTTACTTGTTAATTTTGGCGGTATTTATAATCATTAGAAAAAAATGACTTTATTATGCATTTCCATCTCTCAGTAGGTTTCAGAAGTGCAAAAAAGGATTTTTTTCTTAGATCTTATTTAGTGATGAGAAAGCATAGTCTTTATAAACCCTAAATAAGGGTTTATAAATATCAAATCTTTTCAACATTAAATAAGTGATAGGAAAAAATCATTTCTCAATAATTTTTTTATATATTGCTGAGAAAGGATCACTCAATTTTACCCTAATTGACCCCATTTTTCTTCCCTTATTCCTGCACACATGTCATCTCCCAAGACTATTGTATCTACTTTCACTCATCAATTTTATTCATCAAATCAAAATAAAATTCTTAGCATGACATTCATATTTTTATTTTAATTCTAGTGATGTGTTTTTAGTCCAAATAACCTGACTGTTCTAGGTTTTTCTTCATTATTAGTGATTGTTCTTTGGTGTTTTTCATTCACTACAAAAGAAATGGCTAAAGTGAACACTAAAAACCTGATGACCTTTATCATCATTTTTGGTATCACTAATAAAGGACATACTACCTATTGTAGATCTACAGTCTGCAACAACCCTAATAAAAAATATGAAATTAGTGAGGAAAAACAATTTAAATATTATATTTAATAACAATTACAGTAGAAATATTACATTGCACCATTATTTCAATTAAAAAATTTCATTAATTAATTTCATAAAAATATTTATATTGGTTTAATATTTACTATTAATTAAAAAAATTACAACCAAATACATAAAAAAACTCTTATAGTAGGTTTTTTTCATTGATAAACTGAACTATGTAGAAAAGTGCATCCCTAAAATAAAACCAATGTTTATTTTAGTAATAGTATAGAAAATAATAAAAAAATTATAATTGTGATGTTATATAATCCACATATGATAAATTATATCAATTTTCTGAATATATTAATGAATATATCAATTATAATATCAATTATATTATTAATAAATCTATTGTTAATTATATTATTCATTATTATTTATATGATTAATTAATAATTATATTATAAATTATAAATTATGTTGTTAATTAGAAATATATAAAAATTATATTGTTAATTACTGAATATATTAATAATATTATCAGTTATTAATTATCTTAATTACTTAAATTGTTGTTAATAATTATATCATTAATTACTAATATTTTAATTATATTATCAATTATTAATTATATTATTAATTGTGTTATTATGTATTAATTATATTAATTAGTTATTTTTTATTATTAATTACTGATATAATTAATTACATTAATTATCTTATTAGTTATTACAACTTGCACACTAGATGTGAATGTGGTTCATGCCTTTTTCTATGGGTCTCCATTCGCGCTTCTTGAGACTCTTTTTGCCAAATATGGATTTTTGTCCTAATGTTTGAAAACAAAATGAATTTGTTTTCTTGGTTTTTACAATACAACATGTGTTTTAAACAAAAATGAAAATTTTATATTAAAAACAATCACTTTGAGTCATACCAATCACATTGTGTGTCAGATTGATGTGGAGCCGATTCTTACACGCCAAAAATAAATTATGTATCATTTTCCTAAATACTCAAGAAAACTAGATCTTGTTTTCTTAGTTTAGACTATGTGAATCCCATTTTAGACTAAAATGACACTTTTATGTTGAAAACAAGCACTTTGAGTAACACTGACCACTTCACATATCAAATTGATGTGTGAATGATTCAAACACATCACAAAATGAATTATATATCATTTTCATAAAGTATCAAGAAAATAAGAGCTTTTTTATTAGTTTTGGATATGTGAATCACATTCTGAACTAAAAAGAAACTTTTCTATTGAAAACAAGTACTTTGAGTCCTACTAGATACATCGTGCGGTGGATTGATGTGTGATCAATTCTTACACTTCAAAAATTAATTATGGATCATTGTCCTAATGTATCGATACAATCTAAATTTGTTTTCTTAGTTTTGGATATTTGAATTTTACTATAGACTTAAATAAAACTTTTATATTGAATACACGCACTTTGAATCATAACAGTTGCGTCATGTGTCAGATTAATGTGTGATAAATTTTTACACATCAAAAATTAATTACGGATCATTTTCCTAAAGTATCGAGAAAATATAATGTCATTTTCATGGTTTTGGATATGCAATGTGTGCTTTAGAGTAAAATGAAAATTTTAATGTGAAAACATAAATTTTGAGTTATATCAGCCAAATTGTGTGTCAGATTGATGTAAGGTCAATTATTACACATCAAAAATGAATTATGGATCATTATACTAAAGTATCAATTCAATACAAATTCGTTTTCTCAATTTTGTCTATGTGAATCACATTTTAAACCAAAATTAAACTTTTATATTGAAAATAAGCACTTTGAGTCATACCAGTCATGTTGTATGGCATACTAACATTTAGTGAATTCCCACATGTCACAAATGAATTATGGATCATTATCCTAAAGTATCACAATAACATAATCTCGTTTTCTTGGTTTGGGCTATGTGAATCACATTTTAGACTAAAATGATGCTTATATTGAAAAACAATTGAGTCATACCGACCACATCGTGTTTCAGATTGATGTGTGTTGATTCCCACATATCACAAATGAATTATGAATATTTTATCTAAATTATTTAGACAATCTAATCTCATTTTCTTGGTTTTTTCCATGGGACACATGTTTTAGAGTAAAATTACACTTTTAAAGTGAAAACACGCACTTTGAATCATATTGGCCACATCGTGTGTTAGATTGATGCACAATCAATTCCTGTACATAAAAAATTAAAAAATAGATTGTTTTATTAATTTATCAAGATAATATAACTTTTTTTTCCAATTTTTTATATGTGACGTTTGTTTTAGATTAAAATGACACTTTTTTATGTGAAAACATGCACTTTGAGTCATACCAGCCACACCGTGTGTCAGATTCTTGTGAGTTTGATTCCTACATTTCAAAAATAAATTATGGATAATTTTCCTAAAGTATCAAGAAAATAAAAGGCCATTTTATCAGTTTTGGTTATGTGAATCACGTTTTAAACTAAAATGGTATTTTTTATATGAACATGCACTTGAAGTCCTATCGGTCAGATCACATGTAAGATTGATGTGAGGTTAATTCCTACATGTAAAAAAATGAATTTTGGATAGTTTTACTAAATAATCAAGATAATAAGAGCTTGTTTTCTTGGTGTTTTCTATATGACATGTGTTTTAAAGTTAAATGAGAGATTTTTAAAGTGAAAACATGAACTTTGAGACATACAAGATAAAACGTATATCATATTGATATGTGGTAGATTAATACATGATAAAAATGATTTATGGATAATTTTTATGAATTATCAGGATAATACAATCTCATTTTCTAGGTTTTGGATACATGAATTGTGTTTTAGGATAAAATGACACTTTTATATTGAAAACATGCAGTTTGATTCACATGAGTCACATCATTTGTCATATTTATGTTTGGTAAATTACTAAAATAAAAATTGAATCATGTTTAATTTTACTAAATTATAAATAAAACTTGATATCATTTTCTTAGTTTAGGATTTGTGATGTGTGTTTTAGAGTAAAATGACATTTTTTAATGTGAAAATATGCACTTTGAGTCATATTGGTAATATCGTGTGTCAAATTGATGTGTGGTTTATCCCCACAAATAAAAATTAATTATGGATTATTTTTATAATGTATCAATAAAATCAAAGTTCTTTTTATCAGTTTTTTCTATGTGACACATGTATTAGAGTAAACTGATACATTTTTAATGTGAAAACATGCACTTCGAGTCATACCGACCACATCATGTGTCAGATTGATGTGCAGTCGATTTATACATACTATAAATGAACTATGTATCTTTTTACTAAATTATAAAGATTATAAAAGATTATTTTCTTAATTTTGGCCATGTAGATCATGTTTCAGACTAAAATGGCATTTTTTATTTCGAACACACACTTAGAGTCCTATCAGTCACATTTTGTGTCTGATTGATGTGAAGTAAATTCCTATACATAAAAAATGAATTATTTATTGTTTTTTCTAATGTAATAAGATAATCAGAGCTCATTGGATCAGTTTTGACTCTATGGTAAATGCTTTAGAGTAAAATGACACATTGTTAATGTGAAAACATGCACTTTGAGTCATATCTACCACATCATGCGTTGGATTTATGTGAGGTTAATTATTACACATTGAAAATGAATGATAGATAGTTTTACTATGTACAAAGAAAATAGGAGATAGTTTTCTTGATTTTGGCGATGTGAATCACATTTTAGACTAAAATGATACTTTTATTTAAAAAACACAAACTTTGAGTCATATCGGATACATTGTGTGTCATATTGATATGAGGTGAATTCCTATATGTCAAAAATGAATCATGGATCATTTTACTAAACTATATAAAAATATGAGCTATATTTCTCACTTTTAGTTATGTAATGTGTGTTTTAGAGTAAAACGTGTCTTTTTTAATTTGAAAATATGCACTTTGATTTATACCGTACACATCGTGTGTCTGATTGATGTGAGTTTGAATCTTACATGTTAAAAATGAATTACATATTGTTTTTATAAAGTATCAAGACAACCAGATCATGTTTTCATAGTTTTGGATATGTGATGCATGTTTTAGGGTAAAATGACACTTTTTATATGTGAAAACATGTACTTTGACTCATATCAGCCACATAATATGTCATATTGATTTTTAATTGATTTATACACAATAAAAATGAATTATGTATCATTTTACTAAAGTATCAAGACAATAATATCTCATTTTCTTGATTTTGGCTATGTGAATTGTGTTTTAGACTAAAATATCATTTTTTTATTATGAACACGCACTTGTAGTCCTATCGGCCACATCATGGTTCAGATTAACATGAAGTCAATTCATATATGTCAAAAATGAATTATGGATCATTAATATAAAGTATCAAAATAATAATATATTGTTTTCTAGGTTTTGGATATGTTACACTTGTTTTAGATTAAAATGACACTTTTTAATGTGAAAACACAAACTTTGAGTCATACCAACCACATCATGTGTCAGACTAATGTGTTGTTGATTCTTAAATGACAAAAATGAATTATGAATCATTTATATAATGTATCATGAAAATTAGAGCTAATTTTTTTAGTTTTGGATATGTGAATCAAGTTTTAGACTAAAATGATACTTTTATATTGAAAACATGTATTTTGAGTCATATCAGACACATCATGTGTCAGATTAACATGTGATAGATTCCTACAAGTAAAAAAATTAATTATAAATCATTTTTTAAATTATCAAGATATTCTGATCTCATTTTATTGGTTTTGGCTATGTGAAAAATGTCTTAGAGTAAAATGACACTTTTTTAATGTGAAAATAGAAACTTTGAGTCATAACATAAACATCATGTGTCACATTGATGTGCGGTTGATTCTTAAACAACAAAAATGAATTATGGATATTTTCCCCAAATTATTAGGATAATATGCACTCATTTTATTAGGTTTGGTGAGGGGAATCATATTGTATAATAAAATAACATTTTTTATTATGAACATGCACCTGGATTCCAACTGGTCACATTGTGTGTCTGATTGACATGAAAAAAATTCCAACACATCACAAATGAAAAATTAATCATTTTAAAAAAAGTCTCAAGATAATACATGTTACTTTTCTCAGTTTTGTCTATGCGACATGTGTTTTAGAGTAAAATAACAATTTTTAATGTGAAAACATGTAGTTTGAGTTATAATAGACACATTATGTTTTTTATTGATGTACAGGAAAGTAATAATGTTCTTTATAAAATAAAAAAATTACAAACATAATTGGTAATCACCTCAACTTGATGTTGGAAAAAATTATGACACCATGTAATCTTCCCACTCATCTGTAAATAAATCCATATATTCTATTGAGACTTTATAATTTCACAAATCCTAGTAATACTAAGAATATATAGACAAAAAATGATTAAAAAATATTTAAAATGAAATTGTAATTACCTTCAGATGTACCTATTCAAGGATTTTAGTTTCTTGACATTATCTAAATTTTTTTGTAAATTTTAAAATGTAATATACACAATCATTGTTGTTATTTTTTCCCAGTAACTATAGAAAAATTGACCTAAATAAGTAAATTATTTTGAAATATTTTTTTAATGTTAAATCTTACTATATATACCTTAATCTATCTCTATTTTTAGAAATACACAATATTCTTGTGTTCAGTAACTGACCTTCTACCATGATATAGATGATATTTATATATCACACTATCATAATAAAATTCTAATTTAAACATAAGCTAAAATTTATAATTTTAATTGTATCTACAAAATGGGGATTTTGGTGTATTAAAAATTCATAATGGACATCATGTGTGGTCAATTTTTTTGAAATACATGCTTTGGATCCAAAAAATAAATATCCAGGGAATCCAAATTGAGTGCGATGAGAATCTTGTGATTCCTAAAAAAATAAAAAATAAATAAGTAATGAAAAAATAAAAACATATTTTATATGATTATATTTTATAGTTTTACCCCTATATTGAAGTAATCAAGAGGAGTATGTCATTCTTCATTTTATTTTCAAACATCACGTTTAGTTCATTTTTCCTTCAATTTATTCTATTTCCAAATGAACTTTTGAAGTATAAATGATAGTAGGATTAATGGTTCAAAACATTTCTTCATAGGTTTTTCCATTTATATAGTAGTAATATATATGAATGTAGAAAATATGAATAGTTATTAACTATTTTTTGAAAGAAAAGGTTCATTAATGACGAAAATCAGTAGACGTACAAATGCAAAGCCATGAAGGGAAATGGTCTAGCTAGAGCTGGTCAAAATCAAAGGGTCCTGATGCCGCAAGCTGATGAGCAGTATTGTTTCCTTCTCGTTTAGTAAAAGAGAAAGTGCAGATTGAGAAGCCTTGAAGGATAAACAAGATTCGCCTGACAAGGGATCCAAAAGACTGGAGGCCACCGTCGTTGGAGTTGTTAGCATTGATAATAGTGAGACAGTCTGATTCGAGGTTGATTTTATCCCAACTGCGGTCCATGGCGAGTGTCAGACCTGCAAGTATGGAAGTAGTCTCAGCCACCACAGGTTTCCAGAAAGCGTAGTGTGCTTCATGTTTGGCTGCAACAATTTTCCCCTGATGATTCCGGGCTAGGATGCCAAGGCTGACATGCCCATCCATGGGGAGAGATGCATCCACATTAATCTTAAGAATCCCTTCTCTTCGAGGAAACCAGTGGGAGGGAAAGGATGGGGGACCCACGGGCTTTTTGTGTCCATTTTGGCGCTTCCATCTCTCAACCCATGAAGAGGCCCGTTCCGTCCAAAAACCAGGGGGTCTGTGAACGTGGTTAAAAATTGCCTCATTGCGATGGACCCAAATGATCCATGCCAAGGTGAAAAGTGAACCTGCTTTAGCCGGAGAGAAGGAGGAGCACCATCTCAACAGGAAGGATGGGAGGTCAGGGGCCATGGCCAATGAAGTGTCAGCAGCAGCGCCCCATAAATTCCAAATTTCCTTAGCCCATGGGCACTGGATGACGGCATGCAAGGGAGATTTTGGGACGTTCAGGCAGAAAGGGAAAGATTCCTCACTTGACATATGTCGAAAGACAAGTAGGCTCATGGTCGGAAGGGTACCCGTGCACACCTACCACCAAAAGTGGTATATTTTTGGAGGAAAGTTTAGTTTCCAAATTGACTTACAGGGTTCCCCATCCCAGACGACTAATTGATGGCCACTGGTGAGACGATATCCGGATTTCACTGTGTAGGATCTTGAAAGGTCGTACGTCCAGAAGATATGGTCGGGGCCAACATCAGGGACTTAGGGGGTACTCAGGATGATTCTTTTATCTCTTTCATTGAACCATGCGTGGATCTTCTCAATGCACCATCCTGGACCCTGGTCGAAAAAGAGGCATCTGACAGTGGCATCTTCAAAACCCGGTTGGGCAGGGGATGAGGCCCGTATTCCATCATTATTAAACAACCAGGGATCAGTCCAAATATTAACAGATTGTCCATTCCTGATCCTCCAGCCCAGCCCTTTTTCTAGGAGACTTTGGCCCCCCCAAATGCTTCTCTAGAGAAAGCTTGGATGGGGGCCAAGAGAGGAGACATATAAGTCCTTGTGAGGAAAGTATTTCGCTCAAAGAACACACACACAGAGGGATGATGGATGGTTAACCAGGCGTTAACCTTACTTAGCCAGTAGAGCATCATTGAAATGAAAGAGATTCCGGAATCCCATGCCTCTCTCAGGCTTGGGTTTGCATGGTTTCTCCCAGGCCATCCAGTGGGTTCTATTTCTTCCATCTTTCTCCCCCCACCAGAAGTTGGCTATGCGTGAATGGATCTGATTGACAATGGCCACCGGAAGCTTAAACAGGGACATGAAATATCTAAACTTGCAAATTTGTTCCTCATATCTAAACTTGAAAATTTGTTCCTCATAGAGAATCCCAACCATTTAAACTTGAAAATTTAATTTATACACTCAAGAAAAATCACGTTTGTAATAGAATATCTAAATATTTGTTCCTCATATTAAATATAGGACACATTTCTATATTTGAATTTTGTATCCACATGAACTTATAATTTTAATATATTTAGTAGTGAAACTAGTGGGGTGAAGGTACTCTAGGAAGGTCCTTTTGATTTCTTGGTTTATCCACTAGATTTTTTTAATATGACATTTCGTTTCACCTTCATTTTGTTCATCAGTAATACCATACCTTATTTCATACCTTTTGCATCACCTATTAATTGGTTTTAATTAAAAAATAATTATAATGGACATACCTCATGTATCTTTATAAGGTTAAATGACCATGATATGATAGTTACAATAGCATTATCAACCGTGTTGACATACAGATCATCAATAGGAACATATAACTTGATACTTAACTCATGAGAGACTTCAATCTTCAATCACACATGATATATTGGGATTTTTTATTAAATATCATGTTTCCTTTTATATTTTACACAATACCCCTCACAAAAAGGTGATAATAGAGTACTGATAGAAATAAATCACATACAATTTCACCTAGAATTTTTTTATTAATATAAATTTATTCATAGTTGTTTGATTTACATTTAGAAGAAAGAGTTATGAAAAAATTAATTACCTCATGCACGGTAGGTGGTTTAGAGGTATGGATATCCTCAAATCCAGTGTGGTTATATGGGTCTTCATTTATTTATTGTTATTCTACTATTGGTTTGATTTAACCCCTTTTCATATACTGGTCCTTCAAACCAATCCAGTCAATAATCACTTTTAAATCATCTATTTGTGCCTTTATTCCTTTCTTTATCTCATATGTATCTTTTTATGAATTTTTCTTCTTGAAATATGATTTAGGTGCCACTTCAAAACCTACACCTCTAATGTGGATATATTGTTCTGGCCACATAAAATCTACTGAAATTAGTTGTTATTCAGGTACAATCGATGATGAATCTTGTTTCTAAACCATATAAAAAACATAAAAAAATAAATATATATTTTCTTATAATATTTTTTTAAATCATAACAAATTATTATTATGTTATACTTACACATGATTTCCATACCGTTTGTGTACTTTCATTTAGTAGTTTTCTCTCTTTATTTACATGAGACTCCTTCCATAGCACATGACATGAGATGAAGTGGCTTTGGATTCTAATTTATCAATCTATATATGAACAAATGAACATATGTTGTTACATATCAAATAAAAATTGTACTATAGATTTAAAATAATTCCATTTTCTTTTCAAGTGAAGCGTACCCTATATTTGATTTATGGTAGGGGTAAATTGGTCTTGATGCACTATTCTTATTTTCATCACTCATGTTCTATTTTAAAAATTGAAAATTTTGAATTAGTGTATAAAAATAAATAATTTTAAATAAATTATTATCAATTATAATGAACCTGAAATGATTCTTCATCACAATGACTAATGAAAGGATGCCATGTTTCTTGGTTTTTAATGTGTTCATACAAAGCTAGAAGGAAGGGGTTTAATTTCCCCTAAACATCCCTAAGATGCATCTTTGTCAAATGTGTCTGGAGGGATCCATGATTTTTTTATGCAACCATTAATACAAATTACTTTAAAAAATATTCTGAAATAAAAAACTATGCAAGAAATATTGAAAATTAAATCAATGTTTAATTATATATTTTTTTGGTAAAATGGAGAAAGTATATCATAACATGAACCTAATATCTTCCCAAATGATTTTTCTCAATGTGGGAATGACATTGTTCCATGTATTTATATCAAAAAACACATGAATTCGATTTTTAACCCCAATGTAACTAATGAACATTGACTTATTGGGGTCAGTAAGTTTGCCGCATTGATTCCATCCATCCTCAAATTTTATACCTTTGATTCTTACCTTAATAACTTTAGTTAACATGGTGATTCAATTCCATTATTTTTTTTCATACAAAATATGTTGATCCACTAACAATTACTCATTTTGAGCATTGATAGGTTGTTCTTCCCCAGGATTGGTAATATCAGCACATAAATATGTCATTATATTCATGATTAGTTAAAATTTTAATTAATATTACATAAATGAATTATATAAAACATAATATTACAATTAAAATCATAGTATATTAAAAAAAACTTTAACCTCTTCATTGAACTCTTTTTTTCTTTAAAGGTTGAATGGATTTGGATATTCTATCAAGTATCAAAATCCCCTCCTTTTGGTACCCTATAACATATAATACACTATCAACATTGGGAACACTATGGAATTATTGTGATCTCCCAATGAAAGGGTTATCGTCAAATGATTTTTCATTTAACCCTTCAGTTATTTTCGTCTCCAACGGAACAATTGACCAATTTCTGTTTATAAGACTGGGGATATAAAATACTTACACTAGTTGTGATTCCATTATGAGAAGTTCATCTTTATACCATTATACACTAAAATTCACCTTCACGAATCCTAATTCATCTAATTTAACCACACTCCTATTGTCAACACACTTGCAATGGAAAATCAGCACTTGAAGTATTGTATAATCCAATTTATATATTTGTTCGATGATTCCAACATATGATATATTCACATAAATTTTATTTCTGTCCTTGGAACTGGATATGTTCATCACTTCACCTATAAGAATAACTCTATTATTTTTCATCGTACTTCATTCATATTATTCCTTGATATAAAACATATAACCATTAATCACATAAACATTATAAGATAATACATTTACATTTGTTCCTATGGACATCCATTGAAGTCATTTGGTAATTGAATTTATATTTTTAGATAAATAATTATAAATATGATATTTAAAACTTCTTATAAACCATTGATTATGTGTATTTGATATTCATATTTTATCCCTTTATGGATTCAAATGTCTAAGAATTACTTTTTGGGATTCAACGTATGGATCAAACCATAGATTATTATATAAAATTTAAAGGTGATCTTGCTCCTAACCTGTAATGGTAATTGTATCAACATCTTTTATGTAGATCCCTTCACCCATAGGTCATCCACTATGATGAAATTTTGGGATGCCAATTCTGTCAACATCTAATAGGTAATCACTATATAATCCAACATCTTCTTCAATAATATATCACTCCATAATAAAACCTTCTAGTTGAATTTGATTATTGGAACACCCTTTAAAAATATTCATATATCATTCAATGGGGTAGATCCATTTGTAATGTATAGGACCAATGAGTTAAATATCTCTAACCAAGTGAACCATAAGTGGGAACCTTATATCAAATATTGATAGTGAGAAGAATATATCCAATTCATATAGTATGAGTTTAATTTAATTATTCATGATTATAAACATTACTGGCTCTATAACTTTACTACATATAACTTTGAAAAAGAAAATTATGATTAATTTATATCATATATTTTAAAGAAGCAAAAAAGCTATTGGAAATAAATATTTCATCAAAACATGGTAGTTGTGTGATTTTAGACCATTGAACTTAAAATTATTCATTAACACGACATTATTAATATTTGATAAATACCACTCTTTAAATTTTACACTATTAATGAAGTTAAAAAATTAAAAATTTTACTATCTGGATAGAGTGTAAGCTACGGGAGGAAGGAAAGTTCATCTTCCACCACTAATAAGTGCTAAATCTTCCCTTATCGCCACATCAATCACATCCAACCTATCCTTATTTTGAATGGCCCGAAGGCCTATTTTTTTTATATTATAATGGATAATCCTCCTTTTAAGGGTTGAAGGGGAACCCGAACATTACCTGTAGGCCAAAGGAACAAGATCTGACATGACCTTCAATACATAACCCGAAGGCCCAGAGGCATACAATGCCCAATACATGACCCGTAGGCCCAACCCACTCGAACTGCCCCTCTCCAGCTTCTGCATCATTGATCACCTAGCTCCCCACCTTGCATTGCTGATTGGCTAGCATTTCCCCATACAAAGTTGCACAGTTCCTGGTCCCGATGTTGGTTTCCATACCCACACAATCTTCTAATCCACTTATCTCTACATCTTGTGACTGCTACTGTTGTTGCTCTGATCCTCTTTTGGGTCCTTCTCGGTGTGAACTAGGCTACACCATAGTCTTTTTGTGGCCCGAAGGTCCTGTGGACCGAAGGAATTTGATGGCTCGAAGGCCCATGAAACCCGTAGGCCCAAATCGGTGGCCTAAAGGCCCAAATCAGGTGAATGATTCCGACTGCTATAGTACTGAACATTACTTGCTATAGTAATGCTACACTACCTGCTATATTACCTACTACAATACTGCTACAATACCTACTATAGTACTTCTACAGTGCCCAGATAATCACCTCCACCCAGTTTTGAACCTGGGTCTCATGGATGTCAAGCATGAGCCCTTAATGAGAGGGTATGGAAACATATCCTTAATTCCATACTTTTAGCTAGTACATTTAGTTAAATTCCAATTACACTATCACATATAATTTTTCTATGTGAATGACATCAAGAAAATATCTGACATACAAAAAATTATAATATAGTAATTTAATGAAAACTAATATCATTTTCCAACCTAATTTTGAAAGTTATTCTAAAAAAGGTGTACAAAAATTAGTGACAATATCTTTTACTTTATCAAACTGTTGTGAACATTCTAGTGGGGACAATATTGTATCTTTTTCTATATTTCAATACAATGATGTCATCCATGATCATTATTTATGTCGTCAGGGTAAACATTTGTGTTATACGAAAAACAAATTCTTCAATTAATGTTTCAACCTAACTGATTGTGTACCAAGTTCACAAACGGGTCACCCAATTCTTCCTTTAATGTTATAGACTAAAAAAATTTCATAATTAGGAAAGTCATTTATCATACCATACAACATGGATCTTAATATGAACTCTTCACTTCTAGGAGCACCGTACAATGTAACAACTCTATCCCACATTAATTTCTGATCTTTGATCAATAGAGATAGATGAATATCAATATCATTACTATGTTGTTTTGGTTTGGATATAATAAGAGACAACATAATGCATTTGTGCTTCATTCATTCTATAGTGGAAAGTAATAATTTACCAATATAACTAGATATGTTGTAACAACCCGATATTTTATGATAAGTATTCCTTTTAATTTATTTGATTTCAGGTGTTTTATGCTACAACAAGATTATATTGTACTATACGCAACACCGCATTAGCTTGTAGTATACGCAACCCTGACTTGGCTTGCATTACACGCAATCGCGACCTTCCTCGATAGCGTGTGTTTTACTAAACAACGATATATTATTATAATATTATTATGAACTAGCTGTTATGAATAGTATTAACTAAATTTTTAATTTTATAACATTATTATTCATCTTACACATTTTCTAGAACATGGTATAAGAACAAAATAAATTTTTCTGGTAAAATATGTATTTTTAAAAAAAAATGTAGTTTTGCCGCCTTTTGATGGAGCACCCACTTTAAATCTAGTTTTTGACATGTTTATAAGTTCAATTTTACAAAATAAAATTATTCTTTGGAATCAGAATATAAAATTTTACCTTGGATAAATTTTTCATATTATTCTGATAACTTTCATATTTTAATGAATAGTAAAAACACGCTATATTTTAATTAAAAACAACTTTTTTCATCGTAATAACTTATGTGGTTAAATTATAACATTTAATGGTTTTAAAGTATAAATAGAATATATTTTTACCATTTAATATAATGTATGTCATTAGCATTGATTTTACATTGAATTCGTAGGTTAAATAAATTCAATCTTTTGCAATGTTTTAAACAAAAACCCGTTTTCTTCGACAATGGGATTAATTTTAATTTAATTTCTGAAACTTATGTGTATTGAATTTTGAAAAATGGATTCCATATTTGGAATCAGTGGGTCCAAATTATATTAATAGATAATTTTTTATTTTTGGGCTTTATGAATAGTAACAACGATAAATTTTATTTACCATAGTAAAAGGTAAATTGGGCAATTAAGGGAAAATATAATATTATAAAATTATCCTAATACTTGTATTAATATAATTGGATGATTATAATTTGTCCTAAGTCAAATTTGGGTCTAAATGGAATCCATTAGAACCCACATCGAGGTGATCAAGACCTTTAGTTTATTTTATTTAAAGGAAAGTGAAATATGTCTCACTCAACTTTAATAATTAAAGTATTTTTAATATAAGTTTATATAGAATATAAATTCGGTTATAAATACTCATTTGAAAGATAAAATATTTTTCTTTATCTTGGTAATTTATTTGTAATTTTTAAGAGTTATTTAATTACTTTATTATCTTATACATTAATGATGTAGAAATTATTTATTTAGTGAAAAATCAATAATATAGTTTTTATTGAAATAGTAATACATATCAAAAGGCCCAAAAATCTTCACAAAACTTATTCTTAGTGTATATATAAACCCTAATAATCCACTAGACGAATTTGTGACCATTTGGATCCTTATTAAGGCGATTATGACACTTATATTATTTTATTTTAAATGATGCCAAAGTTGTCACCTTCATAATTTAATAAATATAAAAATTTAAATATTGTAATTTTAAGATGATAAATTTGAGTAAAAGTATTATTGTGAAATTTAATAGATTTATCTTCATCACAAGATTTTATTTTTAATTTTTGTGCAACAAATAAGTATATTAAATAATTATACAAAAAATGTTGTAGTAATTATTTTATTAAGAAATAAACCAAATAAATGGTTTTAAAAATTATAAAATAAATATTATATGAACTATTTAATGTGATAAACTAATTTTTTAGATACATATGACCTTTTATGAATCTATTAAAGCTTTTAGTTTGAACATATATTCTGTATATATTTTATTTAAATTCAAATAAATGAATAGTGTCAAAATTAATACTATTGTTATTTTATAAAAATAACATATTATAAAATTGTTTAAAAATCACAAAAATATTTAAAAATTATAAATTTAAATTTCTATGGTCTAAAATGTGATAAAGTATCCAATTATGGAAAATTTACAACAAATAAGTAATTATTTGTTATAATTTAAAATTTAGAATGTTATTACCACAAAAAAATTAAATTGATTAAATAAGGATAAATCAAGTTGATAATGTTTAAAATAAATTCCTAACATGTCTAAATTTTATTGGATTATGAGATTACAACCCTATATCATATAATCTTTGGATATGAGTCATTTTTTACGTTTTTAAGTAGGGTTGGGATTTAATATAAACTAACATTTCGTATATTTCCAAAGGTGCCCCTCTCCTCCCTTATAAAAGGGCACCTCCTCCCTCTCCTCCTCACACCAATTTGAGCCTCCAAGATCGTCCAAACCCTGACCATTTCACTTCCCCACTTCCCTAGAAACATACGAGAGGTCCTGGTCTTCTTCAAAGACTAATTAGAGTTCCCTAAGAGGAGGTCTCAAAGAGGTGCTTCAAAGAAGAGGTAATGTCCGTTACCGATTCTTTCAACTTTATTTCTTCTTCTACTTCTTCTTCTTTAGTTGTTTCATTATGAAGTAATAAAATAAGTATAACTAATATACTGATATGTTATTATAAGTATGAAATAACCCTATTTTACCATCTATCCATCCCACGGAAAACGAAATCACCGCACGTGCGTACGTACGGAATACTGTCTCCACGCCGTGGTGTAATCTATTTTCCACCACCACCTTACTTGGATGGGTATAATGGTGTAAATAATGACTATATATGATTATTATAAAGTGATATTGATTCTTAAATAGTATACATACACTCCAATACAATTCCATGGGAACGATATCATCGCTCGTGCGTACGTACAGATTACCGTCTCCACGACGCGATGAGATTCATTTTCCATATTAACAATTAAAGAATGATTATAAAGTATATATAATAAGTAATAATGAAATATATGACATAATAATGATACTAGATTTATTTATATATATATGTATGTCATATACTTAATTCCATTCAATTCAATAAGGAAACAAAAACAGAGTTCATGCGTACGTACGACCTACCATCTCCATGAACGGTGTATTTCATTCCTTTTATCGATCTATAATATATATGTATATGATGAATTTATATTATATATAAATAATGTTTTACATTCTGGAATTATGTAAATCAGGATATAAGTAATAATATCAAGAACGACAAGTCGAAACCCATACGATAAATGAAATGATTTTACCCAAAATGCTTCTCTTACATGGAATTTACAAAAGAATGGGTAATATAAAGTAATAAGTGAAACATAAATGATATCATAACAATGAATATGATTATGTAATAAGTCAATGAAACTATTTAATTCATTATACAGGAGTTTCGGATCCATACGAAGCATATCAGACCTAAGGTAAGGGATAACTATTCCAATCTCACTCTTATCCAAGATTGTTTATTCGTAAGTATTTACTGGGGTTTTCATTATAATCCATGTCCCTGTTTTCTAAAAATGTTTTCATATATTTTTAATGGCCTTTTTACCCATTTTTTGAATTTTACCACATGTTATTAAAGGAATATTACTTTTGTTTACCATACGAGGTACTTTTTTGACTTTTCCGGAAAAGTACGAGAAGAATGTTTTTTTAACTTATACGGCACAAACAAATTTTTACGTTTTTATAAAGCCTTATTTTCATGAATCTTCCTCCAAATTATTTCATGACTATTTTCAACAAAATCATTTTTTTAAAATTGCATGACATTTTGTGAAAAGAGAATGATTTTAAAGAAGAAAGGATATTTTCCTCAAGAATTCATTTCAAGTGTTTTATCAAAAACATTTTTCATCTAAGATGACATTATTTCATGTGTGTATGTTTCAAGTATAATGTCTCTATTATTTACATGGTTTCAATTTTCTTATTATGAAATGATATCCATTTCTTTTATATGGATTATGTGATGATGAGATGATGTTTATGAAACCCATTTTATTTATTGGGTTATTTTGAATGATGTGTGTTTATTTTGTGGCACAAGTAAGAATGATTTCATTATAAGATGGGTGGTACCTATATCTCCCTCCAATGCATTGGGTAAAGATTTATATCTCATGAGATAGACATGGCTGGAACATTAAGTTAATCCGGTTTAGTGTTACAGGATTGAAACGAGGAGTGAACTCGATTCAGAAAGGGACTTTTTCCACTAAGATGGTCTTGGAATTAATGCCTTGGCTACTATGGAAATCATAACAAGTGATGAATGGTTTCCAAAATTACATGTTTTATTCCCATGATATTTTATCATGATTGATGTTCCTTTATGATATATGCCTTACGTACTTCCAAGATTTAGGTCTTTGCTCAAGGTTTTAATGTTTAGATTTCATGTTCAAGTTTTTGCTTTCAAATGTTTATGGATTGTTTTATGTTATCTATGATTGCCCTTACTGAGCATTTGAGCTCACCCTTTTTATGTTTTATTTCCCCCAGGAAATAAATAAAGGTTTTACATAAGGAAACAAAAAGGGGAAGATCGTTATGGGAGATGTTTATGATCTTTCAACATGACTAGATTTTTATATTCCGAGTTTCCAAAGACACTAAACTATTACGGTCCTTGTGTGTCTATTTTTTTGTTATGTATTAAGTATTCCGCAAAAGTAATGTAATGTCCATGTACGTAAAGTTTTGGGTCTCTACAGTTGGTATCAGAGGAAAGGTTTAGTCAACCTTTGGAAACTAGGATGCGAAAAAGTTAGTGAGATCCCTAGATATATTTCTAAGGTATGTCTAGGGATGTCCCTAAGGATAAGTATACGTATAAGATATAGTCCTAGAACTATGGTAACGATATTAGAATTTAACCAAAGATGTTAGATATTGAGGGTACTCCCCCTTTACTATGTTGTTTTCTCTAGCATGATTTTTTCCTCTCACACTATTCTTTTTGGGTTTTAGAAAATGGCTAGAAACAGGAAGATTCACGATAATGGAGGATATGACGGAAAATGGAATGATATTATTCATGAGAAACCAAATGAAACGGGATTTGGAAGTCTAGACATCTTTATTATGCCAAATTAGAAATCTCATAATATGATCAATAATCTCAACTTTGGTAAGTTTCTCGACTCAGATAATAAGAGAAATATGAAGTTTCATGATGATCATAGATGAAAGAAAGTTCAATTTACCTCATGTAAATCATGTGGGAAGAGGCATCAGGGATATTGTTTCAAAGGAACTGGAAGATGATTTGGGTGTGGAAAAGAAGGACACAAAGCCAGTAAGTGCAAAGGAAAAGGTTCAATTAACACCATGGACAAGGATAATGGTATTGCTACGACATCAACAATGATTATATGTTTTAAATGTGGAATTTATGGGTATTATGCAAACCAATGCCCTAAGGGAAAATCTCATGAAAATAATTAGCATGGTCATATGAGTAGTATTTATGTGGATGATGATGAAGAGACTAAAAATGAAATATGAGATGAAAGAAATGATGAAGCTCAGTCAGTGGTTTAAGAAGTTAGTGTAATGATTGTATGTTTATAAAGAATAATGTATGGTACTATGGAATACAGAATCATCTAAGGATTGTTACACTATTGTTTTTCCTGAAGTATTTGAAAGTGTATATTGAATGGTACTGGTAACCATGGAAGGTTATTCAGATATTTTTGGAAAGTAGATGATATGAGCATAATGAATGGATAAGAAGATAATGAGATGTTTGATTGTATTCATGAGCTCATGATTGATATAAGGACTAAGTGATATCACAGTTTGAGTATATAGAATTTTTGGGATTTTGGTATGTGGAAAGAGTTAACTTTTGACAGCATTCATGTTTTCACTAAGGTTAAATGGGTTTTTTTCAAGAGAATACATGATTAAGGTATTCACATGTTTGTAATTTTACCAACAAGATATATCTTATGATATATGTGGGATAAATTATGGAATTCACGTGATTGTTATGTGACATTTCAAGTAATAATTTTATTTATACTATGAGCTTGGACATAAGTATTTTGGATAAGCCTAAAGATTGGAATGGATTATATTGGACATAAGTTCGTATTGTTTCAGGATAGAATTTTTTTTCGATATTATTGATGGGATGTTATAGTAATGTAGTTTTAGAAAAAGGACAACCTGCAGGACGGGAGATAGCCCATCGCGTCGAACAAGGCTGTGGGAATCAAACCCACAACTGAAGTGCGACAAGACTTTATCATTTACCACTGGCCTACAGGATGTCCCTGTTTAGTAGAAACCATTTTTATTATATTAAGCAATATGATATATGAAGTATAAGTCCAGTTTAAGAACCATATATGATTAATCTCACTATAGATGGACTTATGTATATTTAATAACTTTTTCTAACCTTTTGTTTGAGAAAGATGGAATGAAATGATCTGATAACACTTCACGAATGAAAAATTCAACTTTATTTCATTAAGAGATGAAGTGGAAATTGTCCAAGGAACGACCAACGGTGAGACTATACCAAAATCAAGAAAGTATTTCTTTTAATTCCAATTTCTTCAACTTTAGGGAAATCATCTGAAAAAAAATGTTGTCCTAGTGCCCTTATATCCGATGAATCAGATGGTACCTTAAATCATCACAAATTTATGGCTTTGTGATTAATAGATTTTTCATAGCCATGTTCTCTACCACTCTCCATCAGAACATGATGGTTATATTTCTCTTCCATATCGATATTTTCACCTATGTTCTCCTATGTGGAAACCCAATGATTAGTTAATTTGGGTAACCATTAAGTTTCATACTTTAGTTTTTAAAGTTAAGTTTTGGTATTTCATTTTACGATGTGGGTTTCAATTAAAGAAACTTTCAAGTAGAAAACCATGTATAACCCTGAAGAATTTCGAGGGCGAAGTTCATTTTAAGGGGGGTAGAATGTAACAACCCGATATTTTATGATAAGTATTCTTTTTAATTTATTTGATGTCAGGTTTTTTATGCTACAACAAGATTAGATTGTACTATATGCAACACCGCATTATCTTGTAGTATACGCAACCTTGACTTGGCTTGCATAGCACGCAATCGCGACCTTCCTCGATAGCGTGTGTTTTACTAAACAACGATATATTATTATAATATTATTATGAACTAGCTGTTATGAATAGTATTAAATAAATTTTTAATTTTATAACATTATTATTTATCTTACACATTTTCTAGAACATGGTATAAGAACAAAATAAATTTTTCGGGTAAAATAAGTATTTTTAAAAAAAATGCAGTTTTGCCGCCTTTTGATGGAGTAACAACTTTAAATCTAGTTTTTGACATGTTTATAAGTTAAATTTTACAAAATAAAATTATTCTTTGGAATCAGGATATAAAATTTTATCTTGGATAAAAGTTTCATATTATTCTGATAACTTTCATATTTTCATGAATAGTAAAAACACGCTATATTTTAATTAAAAACAACTTTTTTCATCGTAATAACTTATGTGGTTAAATTATAACATTGAATGGTTTTAAAGTATAAATTGAATATATTTTTATAATTTAATATAATTTATGTCATTATCATTTATTTTACATTGAATTCGTAGGTTAAATAAATTCAATCTTTTACAATGTTTTAAACAAAAACCCGTTTTCTTTCGACAACGGGATTAATTTTAATTTAATTTCTGAAAATTTTGTCTATTGAATTTTTAAAAATGGATGCCATATTTGGAATCAGTGGGTCCAAATTATATTAATAGACTACTTTTTATTTTTGGGCTTTATGAATAGTAACAACGGTAAATTTTATTTACCATAGTAAAAGGTAAATTGGGTAATTAAGGGTAAATATAATGTTATAAAATTATCCTAATACTTGTCTTAATACAATTGGATGATTATAATTTGTCTTAAGTCATATTTGGGTTGAAATTGAATCCATTAGAATCCACTTCTAGGTGATTGAGACGTTTAGTTTATTTTATTTAAAGGAAAGTGAAATATGTCTCACTCAACTTTAATAATTAAAGTATTTTTAATATAAGTTTATACAGAATATAAATTCGGTTATAAATACTCATTTTAAAGATAAATTTTTTTCTTTATCATGGTAATTTATTTGTAATTTTTAAGAGTTAATTACCTTATTATCTTATACATTAATGATGCATAAATTATTTATTTCGTGAAAAATCAATAAAATAGTTTTTTTTGAAATAGTAATACATATCAAAAGGCCCAAAAATCTGCAAAAAACTTATTATTAGTGTATATATAAACCCTAATCATCCAATTTCCTAATTTTGGACCATTTGGATACTTATTAAGGCGATTATGACACTTATATTATTTTATTTTAAATGATGCCAAAGTTGCCACCTTGATAATTTAATAAATATAACAATTTAAATATTGTGATTTTACGATGATAAATTTGAGTAAAAGTATTATTGTGAAATTTAATATATTTATCTTCATAATATGATTTTATTTTTAATTTTTATGCAACAAATAAGTATATTAAATAATTATACAAACAGTGTTGTAGTAATTATTTTATTAAGAGATAAACCAAATAAATGGTTTTAGAAATAATAAAATAAATATTATATGAAATATTTAATGTGATCCACTAATTTTATATATACATATGACCTTTTATTAATATATTAAATCTTTTATTTAGAACATATCTTTTGTATATATTTTATTTAAATTCAAATAAATGAATATTGTCAAAATTCATACTATTGTTATTTTATAAATATAACATATTATAAAATTGTTTAAAAATCACAAAATATTTAAAAATTATATATTTAAATTTATATGGTCTAAAATTATATAAAGTATCAAATTATGGACAATTCACAACAAATAATTAATTATTTGTTCTAATTTAAAATTTAGAATGTTATTACCACAAAAAAAATTAAATTGATTAAATAAGGATAAATCAAGTTGATAATGTTTAAAATAAATTCCTAACAAGTATAATTTTTTTTAATGATATAAAAACCATATATAATCTAATCTTGGGATATGAGTCATTTTGGAAGTTTTTAAGTGGGGTTGGGATTTAATATAAACTAATATTTCTTATATTTCCAAAGGTGCCCCTCTCCTCCCTTATGAAAGGGCACCTCCTCCCTCTCCTCCTCACACCAATTTGAGCCTTAAATCTCGGAAAAACCCTGCCCATTTCACTTCCCCACTTCCCTAGATACATCCTAGAGGTCCGAGTCTTCTTCAAAGACCAATTTTAGTGCCCTAAGAGGAGGTCTCAAAGAGGCACTTCAAAGAAGATGTAATATCCATTACCGATTCTTTCAACTTTATATCTTCTTCTACTTCTTCTTATTTAGTTGTTTCATTATGAAGTAATAACATCAGTATCACTAATATACTGATATGTTATTATAAGTATGAAACAACCCTATTTCACCATCTATCCATCCTACGGAAAATGAAATCACCGCGTGTGCGTACGTACGAAATACCATCTCCACGCCGTGGTGTAATCTATTTTCCACCACCACCTTACTTGGATTGGTATAATGGTGTAAATAATGACTATATATGATTATTTTAAATTTATATTTATTCTGAAATAGTATACATACACTCCAATACAATTCCATGGGAGCGATATCATCGCTCGTGCGTACGTACGGATTACCGTCTCCACGACGCGATGAGATTCATTTTCCATGTTAACAATTCAAGAATGATTATAAAGTATATATAATAAGTAATAATGAAATATATGACATAATAATTATACTAGATTTATGTATATATATATGTATGTCATATACTTAATTCCATTCAATTCAATAAGGAAACGAAAACAGCGTTCATGCGTATGTACGGCCTACCGTCTCCATGAACGGTGTATTTCATTCCTTTTATCGATCTATAATATATATGTATATAGTGAATATATATTATATATAAATCATGTTTTACATTCTGGAATTATGTAAATCAGTATATAAGTAATAATATCAAGAATGAAAAGTCGAAACACATACGATAAATGAAATGATTTTACCCAAAACGCTGCTCTTGCATGGAATTCACAGAAGAACTGGTAATATAAAGTCATAAGTGAAACATATATGATATCATAAAATTGAATATGATTATGTAACAATTCAATGACATTATTTAAATCATTATACAGGAGGTTTGGATCCATACGAAGCATATCAGACCTAAGGTAAGGGATAACTATTCCAATCTCGCTCTTATCTGAGATTTTATATTCTTAAGTACTTACTGGGGTTTTTGTTATCATCCATGTCCATATTTTATAAAAATGTTTTCATGTGTGTTTAATGGACTTTTTACCCATTTTTTTAATTTTACCACATGTTATGAAAGGAATATTACTTTTTTTTACCATACGAGGTACTTTTTTGACTTTTCCGGCAAAAGTACGAGAAGAATATTTTTTTAACTTATATGGTATGAACAGATTCTTACATTTTTATAAAGCCTGATTTTCATGAAGCTTCCTACAAAAGATTTCATGACTATTTAAAAAAAAAATCCTGCCTTTTAAAATTTCATGACATTTTGTGAAAAGAGAATGATTTTAAAGAAGAAAGGATATTTTCGTCAAGAATTCATTTCAAGTGTTTCATCAAAACCATTTTTCATCTAAGATGACATTATTTCATGTGTGTATGTTTCAAGTATCATGTCTCTATGATTTAAATGGTTTCACTTTTCTTATTGTGAAATGATATCCATTTCTTTTATATGGATTATGTGATGATGGGATGATGTTTTTGAAACCCATTTTATTTATTGGGTTATTATGAATGATGTATGTTTATTTTGTGGAATAAGTAAGAATGATTTCATTATGAGATGGGTGGGACCTATATATCCCTCCAATGAATTGGGTAAATATTTATATCTCATGATATAGACATGGCTTGAACGTTAAGTTAATACAGTTCAGTGTTACAGGACTGAAACGAGGAGTGAACTCGATTCAGAAAGAGACTTTTTCCACTAAGATGGTCTTGGAAGCAATGCCTTGGCTACTATAGAAATCATAACAAGTGCTGAATGGTTTCCACAATTACATGTTTTATTCCCATGCTATTTTATCTTGATTGATGTTCCTTTATGATATATGCCTTATGTACTTCCAATATTTATGTCTTTGCTCAAGGTTTTAATGTTTAGATTCATTTTCAAGTTTTTGGTTTCAAATGTTTAGGGATTTTTTTATGTTCTCTATGTTTTCCCTTACTGAGCATTTGAGCTCACCCTTTTTATGTTTTATTTTCCCCAGGAAGTAAAGAAAGGTTTTAGGTAAGGAAATAAAAAGGGGAATATCGTTATGGGAGATGTTGAAGATCTTTCAACATGACTAGATGTTTATATTCCGAGTTTACAAAGACACTAAACTATTACAGTCCTTATGTGTCTGTTTTTTTGTTATGTATTAAGTATTCCGCAAAAGTAATGTAATGTCCATGTACATCAAGTTTTGGGTCTCTACAGTTGGTATCAGAGGAAAGGTTTAGTCAACCTTTGGAAACTAGGATGCGAAAACGTTAGTGAGATCCCTAGAGATATTTCTAAGGTATGTCTAGGGATGTCCCTAAGGATAAGTATACGTATAGGATATAGTCCTAGAACTATGGTAACGATCTTAGAATTTAACCTAAGATGTTAGATATTGAGGGTACTACCGCTTTATTATGTTGTTTTCTCTAGCATGATTTTTTCCTCTCACACTATTCTTTTTGGGTTTTATAAAATGGCTGGAAACAGGAAGATTCACGATAATAGAGGATATGGAGGACAATGGAATGATATTATTCATGAGAAACCAAATGAAACGGGAATTAGAAGTCCAAACATCGTTATTATGCCTAATCAGAAATCTCATAATATGATCAATAATCTCAACTTTGGTAAGTTTCCCGACTCAGATAATAAGAGAAATATGGAGTTTCATGATGATCATAGACGAAATAAAGTTCAATTTCCCTCATGTAAATCATGTGGGAAGAGGCATCAGGGAGATTCTTTCAAAGGAACTGGAAGATGCTTTGGGTGTGGAAAAGAAGGACACAAAGCCAGTAAGTGCAAAGGAAAAGGTTCAGTTAACACCATGTACAAGGATAATGGTATTGCTACGACATCAACAATGATTAGATGTTTTAAATGTGGAATGTATGGGCATTATGCAAACCAAATCCCTAAGGGAAAATATCATGAAGAGAATCAGCATGTTCATATGATTATTATTTATGTGGATGATGATGAAGAGACTACAAATGAAATATGAGATGAAAGAAATGATGAAGCTCAGTCAGTGGTTTAAGAAGTTAGTGTAATGATTTTATGTTTATAAAGAATAATGTATGATACTATAGAATAAAGAATCATCTAAGGATTGTTACACTATTGTTTTTCCTGAAGTATTTGAAAGTATATGTTGAATGTTACTGGTAACCATGGAAGGTTATTCAGATATTTTTGGAAAGTAGATGATATGCACATAATGAAGGGATAAGAAGATAATGAGATGTTTGATTGTATTCATGAGCTCATGATTGATATAAGGACTAAGTGATATCATGGTTTGAGTATATAGAATTTTTGTGATTTTGGTATGTGGAAAGAGTTAACTTTTGACAGCATTCATGTTTTCACTAAGGTTAAATGGGTTTTTATTTTTTTTTCAAGAGAATACATGACTAAGGTATTCACATGTTTGTAATTTGACCAACAAGATATATCTTATGATATATGGGGGATAAATTATGGAATTCACGTGATTGTTATGTGACATATCGAATAATCATTTTCTTTATACTATGAGCTTAGACATAAGTATTTTGGATAAGCCTAAAGATTGGAATAGATTATGTTGGACATAAGTTAGTATTGTTTAAGTATAGAACTTTTTTTTTGATATCATTGATGGGATGTTATAGTAATGTAGTTTTAGAAAAAGGAAGACCTGCAGGACGAGCGACAACCCATCGCGTCGGACAAGGCTGTGGGAATCGAACCCACAACCAAAGTGCGACATGCCTTTATCGCCTACCACTGGCCTACATGAAGTCCATGTTTAGTAGAAACCAATTTTATTATATTAATCAGTATGATATATGAAGTATAAGTCCATTTTAGGAACCATATATGATTAATCTCACTATAGATGGACTTATGTATATTTAATAAATTTTGCTAACCTTTTGTTTGAGACAGATGGAATGACGTGTCATTCTATCACATGATCTGCTAACACTTCACGAATGACAAATTCAACTTCATTTCATTAAGAGATGAAGTGTAAATTGTCCAAGGAACGACCAACGGTGAGACTATACCAAAATCAAGAAAGTATTTCTTCTAATTCCATTTTCTTCAACTTTAGGGAAATCATCTTGAAAACCAAAAATGTTGTCCTCGTGCCCTTATATCTGATGAATCAGATAGTACCTTAAATCATCACAAATTTATGGGTATGTGATTAATGGCTTTTTCATAGCCATGTTATCTACCACTCTCCATCAGAACATGATGGTTAGATTTCTCTTCTATATCCATATTTTCACCTATGTTCTCCTATGTGGAAACCCAGTGATTAGATAATTTGGGTAACTGTTACGTTTTATAATTTAGTTTTTAAAGTTAAGTTTTGGTATTTCATTTTACGATGTGGGTTTAAATTAAAGAAACTTTCAAGTAGAAAACCATGTACAACCCCGATGAATTTCGAGGGCGAAATTCATTTTAAGGGGGGTAGAATGTAACAACCTAATATTTTATGATAAGTATTCCTTTTAATTTATTTTATGTCAGGTGTTTTATGCTACAACAAGATTATCTTTTACTATACGCAACACCACATTATCTTTTAGTATACACAACCATGACTTGGCTTGCATTACACGCAATCGCGACCTTCCGCGATAGCGTGTGTTTTACTAAACAACGATATATTATTATAATATAATTATAAACTAGCCGTTATGAATAGTATTAAATAAATTTTGAATTTTATAACATTATTATTTATCTTACAAATTTTCTAGAACATGGTATAAGAACAAAATAAAATTTTCAGGTAAAATAAGTAGTTTTAAAAAAAATACAGTTTTGCCGCCTTTTGATGGCGCACCCACTTTTAATCTAGTTTTTGACATGTTTATAAGTTAAATTTTACAAAATAAAATTATTATTTGGAATCAGGATATAAAATTTTACCTTGGATAAAATTTTCATATTATTCTGATAACTTTCATATTTTAATGAATAGTAAAAACACACTATATTTTAATTAAATTTTTTTTTCATCGTAATAACTTATGTGGTTAAATTATAATATTGAATGGTTTTAAAGTATAAATAGAATATATTTTTACCATTTAATATAATTTATGTCATTAGCATTGATTTTACATTGAATTCGTAGGTTAAATAAATTCAATCTTTTGCAATGTTTTAAACAAAAAACCGTTTTCTTTCGACAACGAGATTAATTTTAATTTAATTTATGCAACTTCTGTGTATTGAATTTTGAAAAATGGATTCCATATTTGGAATCAGTGGGTCCAAATAATATTAATATACTACATTTTATTTTTGGGCTTTATGAATAGTAACAATGGTAAATTTTATTTACCATAGTAAAAAGGTAAATTGGGCAATTAAGGGTAAATATAATATTATAAAATTATCCTAATACTTTTCTTAATATAATTGGATGATTATAATTTGTCCTAAGTCATATTTGGGTCGAAACATAATCCATTAGAACCCACTTCTAGGTGATTAAGACCTTTAGTTTATTTTATTTAAAGGAAAGTGAAATATGTCTCACTAAACTTTAATAATTAAAGTATTTTTAATATAAGTTTATACAGAATATAAATTAGGTTATAAGTACTCATTTGAAAGATAAAATGTTTTTGTTTATCATGGTAATTTATTTGTAATTTTTAAGAGTTATTTAATTACCTTATTATCTTATACATTAATGATGAAAAAATTACTTATTTAGTGAAAAATCAATAATATTATTTTTATTGAAATAGTAATACAGATAAAAAGGCCCAAAAATCTGCACAAAACTTATTATTAGTGTATATATAAACCCTAATCATACAATTGCCTAATTTTTGACCATTTGGATCCTTATTAAGGTGATTATGACACTTATATTATTTTATTTTAAATGATGCCAAAGTTGTCACCTTCATAATTTAATAAATAAAAAAATTTAAATATTGTGATTTTAAGATGATAAATTTGAGTACAAATATTATTGTGAAATTTAATAGATTTAGATTCATCATAGTATTTTATTTTAAATTTTTATGCAACAAATAAGTATATTAAATAATTATACAAAAAGGGTGTATTAATTATTTTATTAAGAGATAAACCAAATAAATGGTTTTAAAAATAATAAAATAAATATTATATGAACTATTTAATGTTCTCCACTAATTTTATAGATAAATATGACATTTTGTGAATCTATTAAAGCTTTTAGTTTGAACATATCTTCTGTTTATATTTTATTTAATTTCAAATAAATGAATAGTGTCAAAATTGATACTATTGTTATTTTATAAAAATAAAATATTATAAAATTGTTTAAAAATCAAAAAAATATTTAAAATTTATAAATTTAAATTTATATAGTCTAAAATGTTATAAAGTATCCAATTATCGACAATTCACAACAAATAAGTAATTATTTGTTATAAATTAAAATTTAGAATGTTATTACCACAAAAAAATTTATTAAATAAGGATAAATCAAGCTGATAATGTTTAAAATAAATTCCTAACATGTATAAATTTTATTTTTTGATGATATTAAAACCCTATATCATCTAATATTAGTATATGAGTCATTTTGGAAGTGATTAAGTGGGGTTGGGATTTAATATAAACTAATATTTCTTATATTTCCAAATGTGCCCCTCTCCTCCCTTATAAAAGGGCACCTCATCCCTCTCCTCCTCACACCAATTTGAGCCTTCATGCTCGGAAAAACCCTGACCATTTCACTTCCAAACTTCCCTAGAAACATCCTATAGGTCTTGGTCTTCTTCAAAGACCAATTTTAGTGCCCTAAGAGGAGGTCTCAAAGAGGCGCTTCAAAGAAGAGGTAATGCCCGTTACCGATTCTTTCAACTTTATTTCTTCCTATACTTCTTCTTAATTAGTTGTTTAATTATGAAGTAATAAAATAAGTATCACTCATATAATGATATTTTATTATATGTATGAAACAACCCTATTTCACCATCTATCCATCCTACGGAAAATGAAATCACCGCGCGTGCGTACGTACGGAATACCGTCTCCACGCCATGGTGTAATCTATTTTCCACCACCACCATAGTTGGATGGGTATAATGGTGTAAATAATGACTATATATGATTATTGTAAAGTGATATTGATTCTGAAATAGTATACATACACTCCAATATAATTCCATGGGAACGATATCATCGCTCGTGCGAACGTACGGATTACCGTCTCCACGACGCGATGAGATTCATTTTCCATGTTAACAATTCAAGAATGATTATAAAGTATATATAATAAGTAATAATGAAATATATGACAAAATAATGATACTTTATTTTTGTATATATATATGTATGTCATATACTTATTTCCATTCGATTCAATAAGGAAACGAAAACAGCGTTCATGCGTACGTACGGCCTACCGTCTCCATGAACGGTGTATTTCATTCCTTTTATCGATCTATAATATATATGTATATGATGAATATATATTATATATAAATCTTGTTTTAAATTCTGGAATTATGTAAATCAGGATATAAGTAGTAATATAAAGAACGACAAGTCGAAACACAAACGATAAATGAAATGATTTTACCCAAAACGCTGCTCTTACATGGAATTTACAAAAGAACGGGTAATATAAAGTCATAAGTGAAACATATATGATATCATAACAATGAATATGATTATTTAACAATTAAATGAAATTTTTTAAATCATTATATAGGAGGTTCGGATCCATATGAAGCATATCGGACCTAAGGTAAGGGATAACTATTCCAATCTCACTCTTATCCGAAATTGTTTATTCGTAAGTATTTACTGGGGTTTTTGTTATCATCCATGTCCCTATTTTCTAAAAATGTTTTCATGTATGTTTATGGGAATTTTTACCCATTTTCTGAATTTTACCACATGTTATGAAAGGAATATTACTTTTGTTTACCATACGAGGTAATTTTTTTACTTTTCCTACAAAGGTACGAGAATAATGTTTTTTAACTAATACGGCATGAACGTATTTTTACGTTTTTATAAAGGATTATTTTCATGAAGCTCCATCCAAAAGATTTCATGACTATTTTAAACAAAATCCTTTTCTTTTAAAATTTCATGACATTTTGTGAAAAGAGAATGATTTTAAAGAAGAAAGGATATTTTCCTCAAGAATTCATTTCAAGTGTTTTATCAAAACCATTTTTCATCTAAGATGACATTATTTCATGTGTGTATATTTCAAGTATCATGTCTCTATGATTTACATGGTTTCAATTTTCTTATTATGAAATGATATCCATTTCTTTTATATGGATTATGTGATGATGGGATGATGTTTATGAAACCCATTTTATTTATTGGGTTATTATGAATGTTGTATGTTTATTTTGTGGCACAAGTAAGAATGATTTCATTATGAGATGGGTGGGACCTAAATCTTCCTCCAATGCATTGGGTAAAGATTTATATCTCATGATATAGACATGGATAGAACGTTAAGTTAATCCGGTTCAGTGTTACAGGACTGAAACGAGGAGTGGACTTGATTCAGAAAGGGAACTTGTCCACTAAGATGGTCTTGGAAGCAATGCCTTGGCTACTATGGAAATCATAACAAGTTCTGAATGGTTTCCACAATTACATGTTTTATTACCATGCTATTTTATCATGATTGATGTTCCTTTATGATATATTCCTTACGTACTTCCAAGATTTATGTCTTTGGTCAAGGTTTTAATGTTTAGATTTCATGTTCAAGTTTTTTGCTTTCAAATGTTTATGGATTGTTTTATGTTATCTATGTTTGCCCTTACTGAACATTTGAGCTCACCCTTTTTATGTTTTATTTTCCCCATGAAATAAATAAAGGTTTTAGGTAAGGAAACAAAAAGGGGAAGATTGTTATGGGAGATGTTGAAGATCTTTCAACATGACTAGTTGTTTATATTCAGAGTTTCCAAAGACACTAAACTGTTACAGTCCTTGTGTGTCTGTTTTCTTTATGTATTAAGTATTCTGCAAAAGTAATGTAATATCCATGTACGTCATGTTTCAGGTCTCTACAGTTTTTATCAGAGGAAAGGTTTAGTCAACCTTTGGAAACTAGGATGAGGAAACGTTAGTGAGATCCCTAGAGATATTTCTAAGGTATGTCTAGGGATGTCCCTAAGGATAAGTATATGTATAGGATATAGTACTAGAACTACGGTAATGATCTTAGAATTTAACCTAAGATGTTAGATATTGAGGGTACTCCCCCTTTACTATGTCTTTTTCTCTAGCATGATTTTTTCCTCTCACACTATTCTTTTTGGGTTTTAGAAAATGGCTGGAAACAGGAAGATTCACGAAAATGGAGGATATGACGGACAATGGAATGATATTCTTCATGAGAAACCAAATGAAATGGGATTTTGAAGTCCAAACATCGTTATTATGCCTAATAAGCAATCTCATAATATGATCAATAATCTCAACTTTGGTAAGTTTCCTAACTCAGATAAAAAGAGAAAGATGGAGTTTCATGATGATCATAGATGAAAGAAAGTTCAATTTCCCTCATGTAAATCATGTGGGAAGAGGCATCGGGGAGATTGTTTCAAAGGAACTGGAAGATGCTTTGGGTGTGTAAAAGAAGGACACAAATCCAGTAAGTGCAAAGAAAAAGGTTCAGTTAACACCATGGACAAGGATAATGGTATTTCTACGACATCAAAAATGATTAGATGTTTTAAATGTGAAATGTTTGGGCATTATGCAAACCAATTCCCTAATGGAAAATCTCATGAAGAGAATTAGCATGGTCATATGAGTAGTATTTATGTGGATGATGATGAAGAGACTACAAATGAAATATGAGATAAAAGAAATGATGAAGCTTAGTCAGTGGTTTAAGAAGTTAGTGGAATGATTGTATGTTTATAAAGAAAAATGTATGGTACTATGGAATAAAGAATCATCTAAGGATTATTACACTATTGTTTTTCCTGAAGTATTTGAAAGTATATGTTGAATGGTACCGGTAACCATTGAAGGTTATTCAGATATTTTTGGAAAGTAGATGATATGCGCATAATGAAGGGATAAGAAGATAATGATATATTTTATTGTATTCATGAGCTCATGATTGATATAAGGACTAAGTGATATAATGGTTTGAGTATATAGAATTATTGGGATTTTGGTATGTGTAAAGAGTTAACTTTTGACAGCATTCATGTTTTCACTAAGGTTAAACAGGTTTTTTTTCAAGAGAATACATGATTAAGGTATTCACATGTTTGTAATTTGACAAACAGGATATATCTTATGATATATGGGAGATAAATGATGTAATTCACGTGATTGTTATGTGACATTTCAAGTAATCATTTTCTTTGTACTATGAGCATGGACATAAGTATTTTGGATAAGCCTAAAGATTGGAATGTATTATGTTAGACATAAGTTAGTATTGTTTAAGGATAGAACTTGTTTTTTCAATATTATTGATGGGATGTTATAGTAATGTAGTTTTAGAAAAAGGAAAACCTGCAGGACGTGCGACAACCCATCGCGTCAGACAAGGCTGTGGGAATTGAACCCAAAACCGAAGTGCGACAGGCCTTTATCACCTTCCACTGGCCTACATGAAGTCCCTGTTTAGTAGAAACCAGTTTTATTATATTAATGAGTATGATATATGAAGTATAAGTAAATTTTAGGAACCATATGTGATTAATCTCACTATAGATGGACATATATATATTTAATAACTTTTGCTAACCTTTTGTTTGAGACAGATGAAATGACCTGTCATTCTATCACATGATCTGCTAACACTTCACGAATGACAAATTCAACATCATTTCATTAAGATATGAAGTATAAATTGTCCAAGTAACGACCAATGGTGAGACTATACTAAAATCAAGAAAGTATTTCTTCTAATTCCAATTTCTTCAACTTTAGAGAAATCATCTTGAAAACCAAAAATGTTGTCCTAGTGCCCTTATATCCGATGAATCAGATGGTACCTTAAATCATCACAAATTTATGGCATTGTGATTAATGGATTTTTCATAGCCATGTTCTCTACCACTCTCCATCAGAACATGATGGTTAGATTTCTCTTCCATATCCATATTTTCATCTATGTTCTCCTATGTGGAAACCCAGTGATTAGTTAATTTGGGTAACCATTACGTTTCATAATTTAGTTTTTAAAGTTAAGTTTTGGTATTTCATTTTACGATGTGGGTTTCAATTAAAGAAACTTTCAAGTAGAAAACCATGTATAACCCCGACGAATTTCGAGGGTGAAATTCATTTTAAGGGGGGTAGAATGTAACAACCTGATATTTTATGATAAGTATTATTTTTAATTTATTTGATGTCAGGTGTTTTATGATACAACAATATTATCTTGTACTATACGCAACCCCGCATTAGCTTATAGTATACGCAACCCTGACTTGGCTTGCATTACACGCAATCACGACCTTTCTCGATAGCGTGTGTTTTACTAAACAACGATATATTATTATAATATTATTATGAACTAGCCTTTATGAATAGTATTGACTAAATTTTGAATTTTATAACATTATTATTCATCTTACACATTTTCTAGAACATGGTATAAGAACAAAATAACTTTTTTGTGTAAAATAAGTATTTTAAAAAAAATGCATTTTTGCCGCCTTTTGATGGCGCACCCACTTTAAATATAGTTTTTGACGTGTTTATAAGTTCTATTTTACAAAATAAAATTATTCTTTGGAACCAGGATATAAAATTTTACCTTGGATAAATTTTTCATATTATTCTGATAACTTTCATATTTTAATGAATAGTAAAAACACGCTATATTTTAATTAAAAACAAGTTTTTTCATCGTAATAACTTATGTGATTAAATTATAATATTGAATTGTTTTAAAGTATAAATAGAATATATCTTTACCATTTAATATAATTTATGTCATTATCATTGATTTTACATTGAATTCGTAGGTTAAATAAATTCAATCTTTTGCAATGTTTTAAATACAAACCCATTTTCTTTCGACAACGAGATTAATTTTAATTTAATTTCTAAAACTTATGTGTATTGAATTTTAAAAAATGGATTCCATATTTGGAATCAGTGGGTCCAAATTATATTAATATAATACTTTCTATTTTTGGGTTTTATGAATAGTAACAATGGTAAATTTTATTTACCATAGTAAAAGGTAAATTGAGTAATTAAGGGTAAATATAATATTATAAAATTATCCTAATACTTGTCTTAATAAAATTGAATGATTATAATTTGTCATAAGTAATATTTGGGTCGAAATGGAATCCATTAGAACCCACTTCGAGGTGATTAAGACCTTTAGTTTATTTTATTTAAAGGAAAGTGAAATATGTCTCACTCGACTTTAATAATTAAAGTATTTTTAACATAAGTTTATACAAAATATAAATTCTTTTATAAATACTCATTTGAAATATAGTTTTTTTTCTTTATCATGGTAATTTATTTGTAATTTTTAAGAGTTATTTAATTACCTTATTATCTTATACATTAATGACGCAGAAATTATTTATTTAGTGAAAAATCAATAATATATTTTTTATTGAAATAGTAATAAATATAAAAAGGCACAAAAATCTGAGAAAAACTTATTATTAGTGTATATGTAAACCATAATCATCCACTGGCCGAATGTTTTACCATTTGGATCCTTATTAAGGCGATTATGACACTTATATTATTTTATTTTAAATGATGCCAAAGTTGTCACCTTCATAATTTAATAAATATAACAATTTAAATATTGTGATTTTAAGATGATAAATTTTAGTAAAAGTATTATTGTGAAAACTAATATATTTTTCTTCATCATAGTATTTTATTTTTAATTTTTATGCAACAAATAAGTATATTAAATAATTATACGAAAATGTTGTAGTAATTATTTTATTAAGAGATAAACGAAATAAATGGTTTTAAAAATACTAAAATAAATATTATATGAACTATTTAATGTGCTCAAATAATTTTCTAGATAAAGATGACATTTTATGAATCTATTAAAACTTTTAGTTTCAACATATCTTCTTTATATATTTTATTTAAACTCTAATAAATGAATAGTGTCAAAATTGATACTATTGTTATTTTATAAAAATAACATATTATAAAATTGTTTAAAAATCACAAAAATATTTAATAATTATAAATTTAAATTTATATGCTCTAAAATGTTATAAATTATCCAATTATGGAAAATTCACAACAAATAAGTAATTATTTGTTATAATTTAAAATTTAGAATGTTATTACCACAAAAAAATTAAATTGATTAAATAAGGATAAATCAAGTTGATAATGTTTAAAATAAATTCCTAACATGTCTAAATTTTATTGGTTGATGAGATTACAACCATATCTCATCTAATATTTGTATATGAGTCATTTTGGAAGTTCTTAAGTGGGGTTGGGATTTAATATAAACTAATATTTCTTATATTTCCAAAGGTGCCCCTCTCCTCCCTTATAAAAGGGAACCTCCTCCCTCTCCTCCTCACACCAATTTGAGCCTTCAATCTCGGCCAAAACCTGAACATTTAGCTTCCCCACTTCCCTAGAAACATCCTAGAGGTCCTGGTATTCTTCAAAGACCAATTTTAGTGCCCTAAGAGGAGGTCTCAAAGAGGCGCTTCAAAGAAGAGGTAATGTCTGTTACTGATTCTTTCAACTTTATTTCTTCTTCTAATTCCTCTTATTTAGTTGTTTCATTATGAAGTAATAACATCAGTATCAATAATATACTGATATGTTATTATAAGTATGAAACAACCCTATTTCACCATCTATCCATCCTACGGAAAACGAAATCACCGCGCGTGCGTACGTACGAAATACCGTCTCCACGCCGTGGTGTAATCTATTTTCCACCACCACCTTACTTGGATGGGTATAATGGTGTAAATAATAACTATATATGATTATTGTAAAGTGATATTTATTCTGAAATAGTATACATACACTCCAATACAATTCCATGGGAACGATATCATCGCTCGTGCGTACGTACGGATTACCGTCTCCACAACGCGATGAGATTCATTTTCCATGTTAACAATTCAAGAATGATTATAAAGTATATATAATAATTAATAATGAAATGTATGACATAATAATGATACTATATTTATGTATATATATATGTATGTCATATACTTAATTCCATTCAATTCAATAAGGAAACGAAAACAACGTTCATGCGTACGTACGACCTACCGTCTCCATGAACGGTGTATTTCATTCCTTTTATCGATCTGTAATATATATGTATATGATGAATATATATTATATATAAATCATGTTTTAAATTCTGATATTATTTAAATCAGGATATAAGTAATAATATCAATAATGACAAGTCTAAACACATACGATAAATGAAATGATTTTACCCAAAATGCTGCTCTTACATGGAATTTACGAAATAACGGGTAATATAAAGTCATAAGTGAAACATATATGATATCATAACAATAAATATGATTATGTAACAAGTAAATTACATTTTTTAAATCATTATACAGGAGGTTCAGATCCATACGAATCATATCAGACCAAAGGTAAGGGATAACTATTCGAATCTTGCTCTTATCCGAGATTGTTTATTCGTAAGTATTTACTGGGGTTTTTGTTATCATCCATGTACCTGTTTTCTAAAAATATTTTCATGTATGTTAAATGGACTTTTTACCCATTTTTTGAATTTTACCACATGTTATGAAAGGAATATTACTTTTTTTTACCATACGAGGTACTTTTTTGACTTTTCCAGCAAAAGTACGAGAATAATGTTTTTTTAACTTATACGGCACGAATGGATTTTTACATTTTTATAAAGCCTTATTTTCATGAATCTTCCTCCAAAATATTTCATGACTATTTTCAACAAAATCCTTTTCTTTTAAAATTGCATGACATTTTGTGAAAAGATAATGATTTTAAAGAAGAAAGGATATTTTCCTCAAAAATTCATTTCAAGTGTTTTATCAAAACGATTTTTCATCTAAGATGACATTATTTCATGTGTGTATATTTCAAGTATCATGTCTATATGATTTACATGGTTTCAATTTTCTTATTATGAAATGATATCCATTTCTTTTATATGGATTATGTGATGATGGGATGATTTTTATGAAACCCATTTTATTTATTGGGTTATTATGAATGATGTATGTTTATTTTGTGGAACAAGTAAGAATGATTTCAGTATGAGATGGGTGGGACCTATATCTCCCTCCAATGAATTGGGTAAAGATTTATATCTCACGAGATAGACATGGCTGGAACATTAAATTAATCTAGTTCAGTGTTACTGGACTGAAATGAGGAGTGAACTCGATTCAGAAAGGGACTTCATCCACTAAGATGGTCTTGGCAGCAATGCCTTGGCTACTATGGAAATCATAACAAGTGATGAATGGTTGCCACAATTACATGTTTTATTCCCATGCTTTTTTATCCCGATTGATGTTCATTTATGATATATTCCTTACGTACTTCCAAGATTTATGTATTTGCTCAAGGTTTTAATGTTTAGATTTCATGTTCAAGTTTTCTGCTTTCAAATGTTTATGGATTGTTTTATATTCTCTATGTTTGCCCTTACGGAGCATTTGAGCTCACCCTTTTTATGTTTTATTTTTCCCAAGAAATAAAGAAAGGTTTTAGGTAAGGAAAAAAAGGGGAATATCGTTATGGGAGATGTTTAAGATCTTTCAACATGACTAGATGTTTATATTCCGAGTTTCCAAAGACACTAAACTATTACAGTCCTTGTGTGTCTGTTTTTTATGTTATGTATTAAGTATTCCACAAAAGTAACATAATGTCCATGTATGTCAAGTTTCGGGTCTCTACAGTTGGTATCATAGGAAAGGTATAGTCAACTTTTGGAAACTAAGATGCGAAAATGTTAGTGAAATCCCTAGACATATTTATAAGGTATGTCTAGGGATGTCCCTAAGGATAAGTATATGTATAGGATATAGTTCTAGAACTATGGTAACGATCTTAGAATTTAACCTAAGATGTTAGATATTGAGGGTACTCCCCCTTTACTATGTTGTTTTCTCTAGCATGATTTTTGCCTCTCACACTATTCTTTTTGGGTTTTAGAAAATGGCTGGAAACAGGAAGATTCATGATAATGGAGGATATGACGGACAATGGAATGATATTCTTCCTAAGAAACCAAATGAAATGAGATTTGGGAGTCCAAACATTGTTATTATGCCTAATCAGAAATCTCATAATATGATCAATAATCTCAACTTTGGTAAGTTTCCTGACTCAGATAATAAGAGAAAGATGGAGTTTCATGATGATCATAGATGAGAGAAAGTTTAATTTCACTCATGTAAATCATGTGGGAAGAGGCATCGGGGAGATTGTTTCAAAGGAACTGGAAGATGCTTTGGGTGTGGAAAATAAGGACACAAAGCCAATAAGTGCAAAGGAAAAGGTTCAGTTAACACCATGGACAAGGATAATGGTATTGCTACGACATCAACAATGATTAGATGTTTTAAATGTGGAAGGTATGGGCTTTATGCAAAACAATTCCCTAAGGGAAAATCTCATGAAGAGAATCAGCATGGTTATATGAGTAGTATTTATGTGGATGATGATGAAGAGACTACAAATGGAATATGAGATGAAATAAATGATGAAGCTCAGTCAGTGGTTTAAGAAGTTAGGGGAATGATTGTATGTTTATAAAGAATAATGTATGGTACTATGGAATAAAGAATCATCTAAGGATTGTTACACTATTGTTTTTCCTGAAGTATTTGAAAGTATATGTTGAATGGTACCGGTAACCATGGAAGGTTATTCAAATATTTTTGGAAAGTAGATGATATGTGCATAATGAAGGGATAAGAAGATAATGAGATGTTTGATTTTATTCATGAGCTCATGATTGATATAAGGACTAAGTGATATCACAGTTTGATTATATAGAATTTTTGGGATTTTGGTATGTGGAAAGAGTTAACTTTTGACAGCATTCATGTTTTCACTAAGGTTAAATGGGTTTTTATTTTTTTCAAGAGAGTACATGATTAAGGTATTCACATGTTTGTAATTTGACCAACAAGATATATCTTATGATATATGGGGGATAAATTATGGAATTCACATGATTGTTATGTGACATTTCAAGTAATCATTTTCTTTATACTATGAGATTGGACATAAGTATTTTGGATAAGCCTAAAGATTGGAATGGATTATGTTGGACATAAGTTAGTATTGTTTAAGGATATAACTTTTTTTTCGATATTATTGATGGGCTGTTATAGTAATGTAGTTTTAGAAAAAGGACAACCTGTAGGACGGGCGACGACTCATCGCGTCGGACAAGGCTGTGGGAATCGAACCCACAACCGAAGTGAGACAGACCTTTATCGCCTACCACTAGCCTACAGGAAGTCACTATTTAGTACAAACCAGATTTATGATATTAAGAAGTATGATATATGAAGTATAAGTCCATTTTAGGAACCATATATGATTAATCTCACTATAGATGGAATTATGTATATTTAATAACTTTTGATAACCTTTTGTTTGAGACAGATGAAATGACCTGTCATTCTATCACATGATCTGCTAACACTTAACGAATGACAAATTCAACTTCATTTCATTAAGAGATGAAGTGGAAATTGTCCAAGGAATGACCAATGGTGAGACTATACCAAAATCAATAAACTATTTCTTCTAATTCCAATTTCTTCAACTTTAGGGAAATCATCTTCAAAACCAAAAATGTTGTCCTAGTGCCCTTATATCCGATGAATCAGATGGTACCTTAAATTATCACAAATTTATGGCTTTGTGATTAATGGATTTTTCATAGCCATGTTCTCTACCACTCTCCATCAGAACATGATGGTTAGATTTATCTTCCATATTCATATTTTCACCTATGTTCTCCTATGTGGAAACCCAATGATTAGTTAATTTGGGTAACCGTTACGTTTCATAATTTAGTTTTAAAAGTTAAGTTTTGGTATTTCATTTTACGATGAGGGTTTCAATTAAATAAACTTTCAAGTAGAAAACCATGTATAACCCTGACGAATTTCGAGGGTGAAATTCATTTTAAGGGGGGTAGAATGTAACAACCCATTATTTTATGATAAGTATTCCTTTTAATTTATTTGATGTTAGGAGTTTTATGCTATAAAAATATTAGCTTGTACTATATGAAACACCGCATTAGCTTGTAGTATACGCAACCCTGACTTGGCTTACATTATACGCAATCGCGACCTTCCTCGATAGCGTGTGTTTTACTAAACAACGATATATTATTATAATATTACTATGAACTATCCATTATTAATAGTATTAACTAAATTTTGAATTTTATAACATTATTATTCATCTTACATATTTTCTAGAACATGGTATAAGAACAAAATAAAATTTTTGGGTAAAATAATTATTTTTAAAAAAAATGCAGTTTTGCCACCTTTTAATGGCGCGCCCACTTTAAATCTAGTTTTTGACATGTTTATGAGTTCAATTTTACAAAATAAAATTATTCTTTGGAATCAGGATATAAAATTTTACCTTGGATAAATTTTTCATATTATTCTGATAACTTTCATATTTTAATGAATAGTAAAAACACGCTATATTTTAATTAAAAACCACTTTTTTATCGTAATAACTTATGTGGTTAAATTATAATATTGAATGGTTTTAAAGTATAAATATAATATATTTTCACCATTTAATATAATTTATCTCATTATCATTGATTTTACATTGAATTCGTAGGTTAAATAAATTCAATCTTTTGCAATGTTTTAAACAAAAACCCGTTTTCTTTCAACAACGGGATTAATTTTAATTTAATTTATGAAACTTCTGTGTATTGAAGTATGAAAAATGGATTCCATATTTGAAATCAGTGGGTTGAAATTATATTAATAGACTACTTTTTATTTTTGGGCTCTATGAATAGTTACAACGGTAAATTTTATTTACCATAGTAAAAGGTAAATTGGGTAATTAAGGGTAAATATAATATTATAAAATTATCCTAATACTTGTATTAATACATTGAGATGATTATAATTTGTCCTAAGTCATATTTGGGTCGAAATTGAATCCATTAGAACCCACTTCGAGGTGATTAAGACCTTTAGTTTATTTTATTTAAAGGAAAGTGAAATATGTCTCACTCAACTTTAATAATAAAAGTATTTTTAATATAATTTTATACAGAATATAAATTCATTTATAAATACTCATTTGAAATAAAAAATGTTTTTCTTTATCATGGTAATTTATTTGTAATTTTTAAGAGTTATTTAATTACCTTATTATCTTATACATTAATGATGCAGAAATTATTTATTTAGTGAAAAATCAATAATATAGTTTTTATTGAAATGGTAATACATATAAAAATGCCCCAAAATCTGCAAAAAACTTATTATTAGTGTATATATGAACCCTAATAATCCAATGGATGAATTTTTGACCATTTGGATCTTTATTAAGGCGATTACGACACTTATATTATTTTATTTTAAATGATGCCAAAGTTTTCACCTTCATAATTTAATAAGTATAACAATTTAAATATTGTGATTTTAAGATGAATAAATTAGAGTAAAAGTATTATTGTGAAATTTAATAGATTTATATTTATCATATGATTTTATTTTTAATTTTTATGTAACAAATAAGTATATTAAATAATTATACAAAAATGTTGTAGTAATTATTTTATTAATAGATAAACCAAATAAATGGTTTTAAAAATAATAAAATAAATATTATATGAACTATTTAATGTGATAAACTAATTTTCTAGATACATATTATATTTTATGAATCTATTAAATCTTTTATTTCGAACATATATTCTGTATATATTTTATATAAATTCAAATAAATAAATAGTGTCAAAATTGACACTATTGTTATTTTATAAAAATAACCTATTATAAAATTGTTTAAAAATCACAAAAATATTTAAAAATTATAAATTTAAATTTATATGGTCTAAAATTTTATAAAGTATCCAATTATGGACAATTCACAACAAATAATTAATTATTTGTTATAATTTCAAATTTATAATGTTATTACCACAAATAAAATTAAATTGGTTAAATAAAGATAAATCAAGTTGATAATGTTTAAAATAAATTCCTAACATGTATAAATTTTATTTCTTGATGAGATTACAACCCTATCTCATCTAATATTCGGATATGAGTCATTTTGAAAGTTTTTAAGTGGGTTTTGGATTTAATATAAACTAATATTTCTTATATTTCAAAAGGTGCCCCTCTCCTCCCTTATAAAAGGGCACCTCCTCCCACTCCTCCTCACACCAATTTGAGCCTTAAAGCTCGGCCAAACCCTGCCCATTTCACTTACCCACTTCCCTAGAAACATTATACAGGTCCTGGTCTTCTTTAAATTCCAATTTTAGTGCCCTAAGAGGAGGTCTCAAAGAGGCGCTTCAAAGAAGAGGTAATGTCCGTTACCGATTATTTCAACTTTATTTCTTCTTCTACTTATTCTTCTATAGTTATTTCATTATGAAGTAATAACATCAGTATCACTCATATACTGATATTTTATTATAAGTATGAAACAACCCTATTTCACCATCTATCCATCCTATGGAAAACAAAATCACCGCGCGTGCGTACGTACAAAATACCGTCTCCACGCCGTGGTGTAATCTATTTTCCACCACCACCTTACTTGGATGGGTATAATGGTGTAAATAATGACTATATATGATTATTATAAAGTGATATTTATTATGAAATAGTATATATACACTCCAATATAATTCCATGGTAACGATATCATCGCTCGTGCGTACGTACGGATTACCGTCTCCACGACGCGATGATATTCATTTTCCATGTTAACAATTAAAGAATGATTATAAAGTATATATAATAAGTAATAATGAAATATATGACATAATAATTCTACTGTATTTATGTATATATATTTATGTATGTCATATAATTAATTCCATTCAATTCAATAAGGAAACAAAAACAATGTTCATGCGTACGTACGACCTACCGTCTCCATGAATGGTGTATTTCATTACTTTTATCAATCTATAATATATATGTATATGATGAATATATATTATATATAATTAATGTTTTACATTATAGAATTATGTAAATCAGTATATAAGTAATAATATCAAGAATGAAAAGTCGAAACACATACAATAAATGAAATGATTTTACCCAAAACGCTGCTCTTACATGGAATTTACAAAAGAACGGGTAATATAAAGTCATAAGTGAAACATATATGATATCATAACAATGAATATGATTATGTAATAAGTCATTGAAATTATTTAAATCATTATAAATGAGGTTTGGATCCATACAAATCATATCAGACCTAAGGTAAGGGATAACTATTCCAATCTCACTCTTATCCGAGATTGTTTATTCGTAAGTATTTACTGGGGTTTTTGTTATCATCAATGTCCCTGTTTTCTAAAAATGTTTTCATGTATTTTTAATGGCCTTTTTACCCATTTTTTTAATTTTACCACATGTAATGAAGGGAATATTACTTTTGTTTAACATACGAGGTACTTTTTTGACTTTTCCGGAAAAAGTATGAGAAGAATGTTTTTTTAACTTATACAGCACGAACAAATTTTTATGTTTTTATAAAGCCTTATTTTCATGAAGCTTCATCCAAAATATTTCATGACTATTTTCAAAAAAATCCTTTTATTTTAAAATTTCATGAAATTTTGTGAAAAGAGAATGATTTTAAAGAAGAAATGATATTTTCCTCTAGAATTCATTTTAAGTATTTTATCAAAATCATTTTTCATCTAAGATGACATTATTTCATGTGTGTATGTTTCAAGTATCATGTCTCTATTATTTACATGGTTTCACTTTTCTTATTACGAAATGATATCCATTTCTTTTGTATGGATTATGTGATGATGGGATGATGTTTATGAAACCCATTTTATTTATTGGGTTATTATGAATGATGTAGGTTTATTTTGTGGCACAAGTAATAATGATTTCATTATGAGATGGTTGGGACCTATATCTCCCTCCAATGCATTGGGTAAAGATTTATATCTCATGATATAGACATGGCTGGAATGTTAAGTTAATCCGTTTCAGTGTTACAGGATTGAAACGAGGAGTGAACTCGATTCAGAAAGGGACATTGTTCACTAAGATGGTCTTGGAAGTAATGCCTTGGCTACTATGTAAATCATAACAAGTGTTGAATGGTTTCCATAATTACATGTTTTATTCCCATGCTATTTTATCATGATTGATGTTACTTTATGATATATGCCTTACATACTTCCAAGATTTATGTCTTTACTCAAGGTTTTAATGTTTAGATTTCATGTTCAAGTTTTTGCTTTCAAATGTTTATGGATTGTTTTATGTTCTATATGTTTGCCCTTACTGAGCATTTGAGCTCACCCTTTTTATGTTTTATTTTTCCCAGGAAATAAAGAAAGGTTTTAGGTAAGGAAACAAAAAGGGGAAGATCGTTATAGGAGATGTTGAAGATCTTTCAACATGACTAGATGTTTATATTCCGAGTCTCCAAAGACACTAAACTATTACGGTCCTTGTGTGTCTGTTTTTTTGTTATATATTAAGTATTCCACAAAAGTAATGTAATGTCCATGTACTTCAAGTTTCAGGTCTCTACATATGTAATAAGAGTACTACTTTGTATACCAAGAAGATTCATTCAATCTATACATAAAAAAATACTGAGGTTTATCATCTTCTTTCCAAATTCATGATACTCATAATCGTTTTTATTTCACTAAGGAGAGTCTTCTGGGTTACCTAGTTTCCCATCTTCTATTATTTTATTCATGTTCCATCTCAATTTTCTAGCAGTTTCTTTCGATCTATATATTATCCTAAAACTTATAGTGATAGAAATATATAATAAAATTTTTAAAGGAATTAATTCATATTTCTTGTATTGAGTCGTTCCATAGTTGGGGCATTTATGATTAATTCACGATCCTTGTGAAACAATATAAAATCATTTATATATGCATGTTTTTTTCAAAGATATCACCCATTTAATGTAGAATTATTTTAGCATCATATGTTCAAAAATGAAGCTCATTTTATTCTGGTATCATATCATTTAGGAGATAAAGTGGTTCTATAAAGATGGTGTTACTCCATCCACTTCAATATTTTAAATTATATAGCATCAATATAGCTAAAAATGTTGTATATTTAGTATAAACTATATAAAATTGTCTCTTTTTACCACTATTTATCTTCTAAAAAAACATTGTACAATCATGAATCCCATATTTAATTTCAATTTTCATTTCTTTCATATTATCTCTATCATAATTTACACCAGTATTCATATCAAATGATCTATAAATCAAAAAATCATTATAGTTGGTATGTACATTCACTTTTTCCTCATGTTTAGTCCACAATTTATAACTTTGATCTATTTTGTGACAAATCAAATCTTATTCCAACTCTTTTAGGTTAATTATTTCTGAATAATAATAACATAAAAATAGTTAAAGGATTTAAGAAGTGTCGTATACATGATCTATTGAAAACTTGATGAACTCTAACTATATCCTTATACTACTTTGTCAAGTGATTATAATCAATTCACTTTAAATTTTTATCCATCCTATAAGGTTAAAAAATATTCATTTAATGCAAAAAAATACACATAAGGTATTTATATAATGTATGTATACATTGATCTATAAAAAAATATCTGAATTTGAGTGTAAATATATAATTATGTATATGTGTGTGTTTAAACATATTTATGTGTAAATATATAAATACTATTTAAATGAAGTAATAAATCCCCAAAATCAAAGGATAAATTTATTGACACTTCTCATAAATTTTATTATTTTATAAATAAAAATTCATACTCACTTTGTAAACTTAAGGAAGAAATGAAAACAAAAGTATTAATAAAAAAAGGATAGAAGTTGTTGTGTGTCTATGTTTGGATAAACCTATAGTGACGAAGAATTGGGAGTGCTGAAGTGAAATATTCAACTATCTTTTATGTACTCTCAAATTCTTTATTATTAGATTGTTTACATTTAGTTAAACGATTATTTTTGTTTTTTTATTTCTCCCCAAAAAATTTAATTAATGTTTTCTGTTCCATTCATTTTTTTAAATATGATTGATTAAAATGTTATTAAAAATTAAATTATATTCATAAAATTCAAAACCGAATAAAAACGGTTTCATTTATTGAAAAACTATTTAAAATTTTCAACACTCAATTGAGGTTGTGAGCATAGTTAGTTTTCCATTAACATCTTCTTATCTGAGATCATTGATTACGTAATAAATATAACTGAAAGAAAAAAAAATCATTGTGATTATAGTATATAATCTATTTGGTTTTAATATATAAATGATTAGTTTATAATAATTGATTAAGTACTAACAGTCAATTATTGAAAGAAATATTTTGGAGAATTCATAAGAGGAACCACATAGTATGAACATGTTTAAGTTCACTACTCTAAATCCAGTTCTTACTTTCCTAAAAATATGAATTATTCCCTTTTCAACCCTATTTCACTCTTTCACTTGTTTTAAATTATTAAAAACCCAATGTTTTCACACTCATATTCCAATAAAAATAACTATTTTTAATTACATCATAAATCCATTTATAATAAATCCAATTGTATTTATTTGGAATCAATTAATCTGTTAAGTGACAAAGAACTTAATTAGAAAACTCCTTGAGAGGTAACACAAGGAAACTATATTTCATTATTATGTAAAAAATATTTTTATTGGGACCTAAGTATAAAATTAATACTATCAAACTAACATCGTTATTAAGGTGACAAAAAAATTCATTGTTTTTCATATTCTGATTCAAATAATTTTGAAAATCCATCTTATTACTTTTAAGTTTTCATTGAAATTTTTTTTTATATATAAAATCACATTAAAAAAATACCCACACACTAATTGAGATTAGTATCACCCTGAAATTAATATTAATTTTTATAATAGAGTGAAAAATATGGGAGAGAGAGATTCTATGTTTTTAGAAGAGTTTTTAGGCTAAAATATGTGATGAAAAACCTGCAACATCCATTTATAGACATGAAAATTTAAAAACACCCAATATTGAGTATCCAAAACCTTTAAAGATCATGTATAAGAAAATAACCAAGAATTAATTAGCTGTATCAAACTTGGATAATCACCAAAATTTCTTAGGATACCCTAGAGATCCAAAGTGAAAACCCCTTGGATCCGAGAAAACAATTTCTGAAAACAGATTGCAAAACATTATTGAAAAGGGAGATTGGAATAGGGTTTCAAATATCAATTATAGGGTGAATATGAACTAAAAATCATGGAATTGTAACAAAATCAACTTTTTGAATGATAATTGTTTCTATAAAATGTGTGTTATATTATACTTTTCACAAAATAACTATATCTTTTTTAATGAAGTGAATATAAAGGGAAATGTGGCCATATGATTTTGAACGTTATATGATCGTTGATTGATTATGAATATTTTTAAATTATTATTATTGGTTAATAAGATTGTTGGGAACTATACTCTTTATAATAATTTTAACATTATAATTATAGTTTATAATTAAAATTTTCACAAAGAAAAATTGATACAGAAAGAAGAGTCGATGGCCCCAACTAGTAGAGTTGTTCCATTTGAAGCTTTTATATTGGAACATAAAATTTAGGTATCATAATTGAGGTTCACCCTTGAGTAATCCCAAGACGATCTTCAATAAGTGAATCTTGAATGAAATCGACTACGAGATAAGTTCATGTTAGTGTAGATTACCACTCGATCAATGTTAGCCGAGACACCCCATAAAACTACCACCATTTCACACCTTACTCTTAAGGAATATTCTAGTGTAATAAGGGTTTATGTTTTGAGGCCCCAGTTACTTAAATTATAATTCTATTGTATAGATAAAATTGATATTCCATCATTTCTATTTTAATAATAGTTTTGCTTAATAAAATTGAGATGAAATTTGATAAATGGATTTTTTTAGATAGAGATTATACTATTATGAAAAGATATAATTATTATAATAAACTAAGATATTATTAATAATGTTTATTTTAATGAAATATTATGATTAAAACACTCTTATTTAAAACTAAATGATAAAATAATTTTATTTTATTCAATTATCATAAATTTTACTATGCATTTTCAATATGCTATTATTTTTAATAAATATGGATTTTTATATTTAAAAGTTAAAATTATCATCTTTAGATACTTATTATGATAAAATAAATATTTTTTTAAATCATCACATCAAAATTAAAATCAGGTGAATTTATGAGAATTCTCTAAAATACTTTATTTTTTTCATGAATATTAAAAATATAGTTTTCATTTTTCAGTATGTTTAATGAAATCAGAATTATGTCATAATGATGTAATAACTAATTAACCAAAATAAAATAATTAAAATATTTTATTTTATTAATATCAAGTACTTTAATATATTTAAATCAATTTCCAAATATATAATTTACTTTCCAAATTCTAAAATAGAAACTTTAACTTTAAAAATGTTATTTTGAGTAAACTTTACTTTTACTTTCCAAAATAAGTAATATAAAATGATGGTTTAATGTTGTGGATTAAAATAACATAACATGTTTCCCAATTTTCTTATACCATGGGAAAATACCATGGTCAATCCCATTATTTTTCATTTCCCACAACATAGGTTTCTAAGGCCTATATTTGGAAATTAATAAACAAATCCTTCACTTTTACTATAAATACCCACCCATTTATCCATTTAATTTCACTACATATTCATCCTCTATGAATAAATGATAGTTTTACTTCCCATGTAGTTCTAGAATGGTGTCCTCAATCCCCAAAGTTCAAAATCCTCAATTTTTAGATGTTACTTTTTAAGGAAAGGGAATTATCCATATTTTCTCTTTGTTTCAAGAACCTCTTTTGTATATTTCTTATGAATTTTTTGGTAACACTTTATTATATCCATTTTATTCAATACCATAATATAAAATCTTTTTTATGAATAATATACTTTTATACCCTCTCTTTTTACCCTTTTCTAAAACCACATTTTATACCCATTATGCTGCTAAATTTACTTATCTAAATTTATCTCTTCTCCTCAAGAAATTATCTTTTATTTTCTTTTTGTGAATAAAAAAACCAATTTATTTTTAGGGTTATTAAAAAATATGTAAAAATTATTCATTTTATTTTGGGATTAATATACATGAAAACCACTTTCCTTTTTCATGGTTTGAAAATGAAATAACGATCATATTTTATAGAACTTTTGAAATGCCATGATTCTGATATGAAACCGTTTTATTTTATTCTCCATGGGTTATTTATGAAATGATTCATTATGATATATGTGTCTCACATGAAAATTAATACATATAAACAGTGTTATGTGATAGTGCTCTAATTCATTGGGTAAATAATTTAATCTCTAGAGATGACATATTTTACGATACCTTGATGAACAACCTTGGTAATTTTTATGACATATTTGTAACAAAACATGGTGATATGCTTATGAATGAGTCATTTAAATTTTTTAGCCAAATTTCCAAGTTTCAACTCATATTATTTTTATTATGATATTCCTTATTCCCTATTTCTCATGCCACAATTATATTCCTCATGTTATTTTTGATATTCCGGAAGATCAAATGTAAATTGTTCCCCTTGCTTTCCATTACTAGGAATTATGATAACCTTTTCCTTTGATGTATGTCCCCATGTTAAGAGATTAAGTAAATGTAATTAGGATGAACTAATTAATAACACTTTCAGTTTGTTTATAATATTTTTTTTACATTTTCATGTATTATGTACCTTGTTTCCAAGAAACTAAACTTTAAAATATCCTCTATTTAGTATAATGTAATGAAATGTTATGTAATAAAAAAGTGGGATGTCTTAGGTCGTATCAAAGGTCAGTTTAGTTATTTGTGAAAATTGGGATTTTAAACATAAAGTAATATCCCTATATATGTGTTTCAATATACGATAACATTTTGGTATTTTGGTGAAGTATTGAGTAAGTGGTTTCTAAGCAAAGAAATACATGTCTGGATACGAAAAAGTGGATGTAGCTCTAGAATAGATGTGTTTAGGGGTAAAACCCAAAAACAAAACTTTGAGATTGAATCAAGTGGGAACTAGTGCACATTAATTATCCTCAGTGCACACATGGTTTGACACTCTTAGGGGGATATGTTTGGTTAATCATAATCTTTTTAAGAACCATTTTGAAGGATATGTAGAAAAATTTAATTTTTTTTATTGAATAACCTATTGAAGCATGATGTTTTAAGACTTAAAATTACTTTAAAAATTATAATATTATTAAATGAAACACATTACTCACTAAGGTTTTTTATTTTAGAAAATGATAGTAAATAGGAGGAACTGTGTAAATGGTGAGTGAAATGGACCTTGTACTGATGACCCTCTGATGGAATCCATAATGGAAAACTTCACGAGAATGATGAATCAACTGAATCAATTTGGGAACAATAACTTTAATCATGATAAGTGACTGGTTTCACCTCAAAGGGAACAAATTTCCATTGATTCCTTTATGTGTGAATGACCACCTTCTTTTAGTGGATATATTGACCCATTTATTGCTAAAAAATGGATAATCTCTATAGAAAATATCTTTTATGTGGTCTATTGTTCAAAATAATAGAAATTCACCCTGGTTATATACCTCTTAGAGGGATATGCTGATCAATGGTGTAAACTAGTTAAACAATCAATGAAAAGAAGGGATATTGAAGCTATGGAGTGGAAAGTGTTCAAGGAAACCTTTTTCAAAAAATATTTTCCCCGTTCAATGAGAACGAAAATGGAGAAGGAATTGCTAGAGCTGAAGAATAAGAAAAAAAATCTATGGGAAGATATGAGATGAAATTTACAATACTTTCTTATTACACCTTTATATTTGTCATGTATTTGAATGGAAAGGTTGATTTATTATTCGGTGGACTATGGCCCCATCTATGGAAGGATCTAGCCAATCGAGACTATCAAATTTATGAGGAGTGAGTGAGAAGTGCTATAAAGGTTGAATTGGAGTTTGGAGAGATGTAGTGCTTCCATAGATCAAATGAAAAGAAGAGATATTTGGATCCAAACATGGTGATGAATTTAATCATGGAAGAGAAGGAATGAAATTTCAACTTCCCACATACAAAAAATGTGGGAAGAAACATTCAAGGAATTGCTTGATCAGGAGTGGGAGATATTAAAAGTGTGGAAGAGATGGACATATTGTTTGGAACTGTTGTTGTGAGGTGAATCCTCAACTTCTCAACATTAATGAAATTGGGAAGATAGTGGAGGCCTATCCTAAAGTCTATTGCTTCAAGTGTGGATAACTTGCGAAATTTTCCAATCATTGTCTAAATATGAAGATAGTGGAGGGGAATCACCACAAACCTCATAATAGTAAAAGGGATCAAGTTTATGAATTTATAAACAACGGTTGAAGTAGAGTTTCCAAATGATGTGTTGGTATGTACACTCATTATTATCTTAAAGATACCAAGTACTTTGTTTGATTCCAGTTCTATTCATTCTTTTATTTCCTCCAAGTTTTCAAAGAATATAGAATCAATAACTAAACTTCTATATGTATAGATACTAGTCAATACTTCTGGATATATTATCCAAAAATCAAAAGTGTATAAAAACTCTAGTATTTACTTTGGTAGGAATAATGTCATTGAAAATCTATTAGTCATTCCCATGTTGGAATTCAACACTATACTTTGGATCGACCGATTCTCAAAGTATAATACTAAGATAAATTGCAAAATCATGGAAATATCGAGTATTCTTGAATGGAAGACCTAAGATTGTTTTCAAGGGAGTGATATCTCAATCAGATCTTTTTCTAGAAGCACCTGTCATAGCCTTATTTATGTAAATGCCCAGTGAAGATAAAGAAGGAAATGAAAGTATATGAATAAAAAATGTCCCCATCGTTTATGAATACATTGATGTATTTCTTAAGGAGTTACCCAGACCTCCCCTAGAAATATAGGTGGAGTTCTCCATTGAACTCATGCTTGAATCCAAGAATATATCAAATACCCCATATGGAATGTAAAATATGGAGCTGGATGAATTAAAGAAACAACTCCAAGATCTTTTGGAGAAGGGGTTTATCTAACCAAGTGTACCTCCTTAGGAAGAACATATTATATTTATGAAGAAGAAGGATGGATAAATGTAGATATGAATTGATTATAGAGAACTCAACAGGATCACAATGAAGAACAATTCCCTCTCCCATTAATTGATGATTTATTTGACCAGCTTCGTGGGGATAAATTCATCTCAAATATTGATCTTTGATCTGGTTATCATAAATTGAGGGTTAAGAAAGAAGATATTCAAAATAATGCCTTCTGATCAAGATATGGGAATTATGAGTTTGTTGTTATTCCCTTCAGCTTGAATAATGAACCTTCTGTATTTATGGACTTTATGAATGGATTATTTAAGGAATACCTTGATAACATTGTGGTAGTTTTTATTAATGATATTATGATATATTATAAAAGTCATGAGGAGCATGAGGATTATATAAGGGTTGTATTGAAAACTATGAGAAAGGAGAGGCTATTTGGAAAGTTCAAAAAATGTGAATTTTGGTTACAAAAAGTTTCTTTTTTGGGGCACATTGTAACCAATGAAGGAATCTCATATAACCCTATGAATAAAAAGGTTGTGGAGGAGTGGCCTCATCCTACAATAGTAACTGAGATTTATATTTTTCTTGGTTTAGTGGGATATTATAAGAGGTTTCTGAAAAAAATTTCATGAATTTTTAATCTACTAACCAAGTTAACTCAGAAAGGGGAAAATTTCATCTAGACAAAGGAGTGTGAAGAAAGTTTACAAGATATGAAGAAGAGATTGGTTACTATACCTATTTTAACTCTACCCTCTATCGACGAAAGATTATTTTTTTAGTGATGCATCTATTAAAGGGCTTGGGTGCATCCTCATTAAAAATGAAAAGGTGATTTCTTAGGTCCCTCAATGGTTAAAGCCTCATGATTAGATTTATATTATGCATTAACATGTGTTGGTTGTGATTTTTTTTCACTAAAGATATGGAGGCACTATGTTTATGGGTATAAATGTGATATATACATAGACCACCAAAGTTTAAAGTATATCTTCACACAAAAGGAATTGAACATGAGACAGACAGGATGGTTGAAACCTCTTAAAGACTATAATTGTTTAATTCATTTTCATCTTATAAGATCAAACAAATTCACTGATTAATTAAGCAGGAAATACCCTATTCTGATGGAAATGATGTAGATTCAAGGAGATCCTTTGATCAAAGACCTAGTAAAACTGTACATGGGAATTGTAAGGGAAGACACATTATCAAAACTATCCTAAATGATTTATCAACCATCATTACTATAGAAGATTAATAAATCTCAAAGAGAATATCCTTTGTTATAGAAGAAGATAAGTGATGTGAAGAATGGAAATTTTCCTGAGTTCAATATTTATCAAGAAGGTGTACTAAAATTTCATAAATGAATATGTGTTCCATTTATTCTAGAAATAAAGAAGGAGATGATGGATAAAGTTCATATATTTAAATCCTCTATATATCCTGTAAGCACTAAAATGTATAGGGACCTTTATGATCATTATTGGTGGGATATCATGAAAAAGATTTCCGACTACAGTAGATGGTGCTTGGTGTGTCAACAAGTGAAGGAAGAGAGACACATTCCTAAAGGGTTATTATAACCACATCCCATACCAACATAGAAGTGGAACAATGTCACTATATACATTGTCATTGGTCTCCCAAAAACACAAAATATAAACAATGTGATTTGGGTTATAGTGGATCGTATCACCAAGACTTACCATTTGATCACTATTGGGGAATATTTCTCTCTTAAATAACTTTCCATGATATATGTGAAGGAAGTGGTAAGGCCGCATGGGGTACCCCACTCTATCATATCTGATCATGATCCAATGTTCACATTGAAATTATAGAGAATTATTCAACATTATCTAAGTGTCAAATTGAATTTCAGTATGACCTATCACCCCCCAACTGATGTCTAATATAAAAGGAATATCTTGACACTCGAGGAAATGCTAAGAACATGCTAAATGAAATTTAAAGGTGGGTGGGATCAACATTTCCCATTAGGTGATCTCTCATACAAAAAAAGCTTCCATTAGAGAATTCAGATGGAACCCTATAAAGCTATTTATGGGAAGAGATGTAGAACTCCTACTTTTTGAGACGAAGTTAGTGAGATAAAGATCTATTGGGTATGATATTATGTAGAAGATGACATAAACAGATCATGTTATCCAATAACACATAAAGGCTTCTCAGAGTTAGTATAAGAGCTATGCTGACAACCGTTGAAGGGACTTGGAGTTTGGTGTTGGAAACAAAGTTTTCCTTTGAATATAACCTTGAAATAGAGTCATGTAGTTTGGGAAAAAGGAAAGCTTAGCCCAAGGTACATTGGTCCCTATGAAATCCTTAATCGCATATGAGTTGTGGCCTATCAGCTAAAACTTCCACCAAATCTAGATCAGGATCATGATGTATTCCACATGTCTTTCTTGAATAATTACATACCTAAACCTTAACATGTACTAAATCCTTCGGTGGAACAACTGAAACATGACCTATTTTATGAGGATTAGCTGGTGGATATCTTGTACCATATATTCAAGGTTCTATGAAACAAGACTACCCACCTCGTTAAAGTATTATAGAGGAACCTAAATATAAAGAAAGGACATGGAAACTAGAATAGAAAATGAGACAGAAGTAACCAAAACTTTTCTCAACTTAGTTTATGAGTTTAAATTTTGGGGAAATTTTTTTTAAGGGCGGAATAATGTAACGACCCAGACTTTTTGAATGATAATTGTTTCTTGAAAATGCATGTTATATTATATTATTCACAAAAAAAACATATCTTTTTTTAATGAAGTGAATATAAAGAAAAATGTGACCATCTATATTTGAAAATTATATGACCATTGGTCAATTATGACCGTTGTTCAATATGAATGCTAGGAACTATACTCTTTATAATAATTTTAATATTATCATTAGTGTTTATAAATAAAATTTTGACAAAGGAAAATTGATATAGAAAGAAGAGTCAACAAACTAAACTAGTAGATTCATTCCATTTGAATCCCATCTATTGGAACTTGGGATGGAGGTACCATTACTAGGGTTTATCCTTGACCAATCCCAATCCAAACATCAATAAGTGAAGCTTGAATAAAATCGCCTATGAGAGAAGATCAAGTTAATGGAGATTACTACTTGGTCGATCTTAGCCGAGGCACCCCATGAAAATACCACCATTGAAAACCTTACTCTAAGGTAGTATGTGGGAATAATAAGGGATATGTATCAAGGAACTAGTTACTTAAATTTTAATTCCATTGAATAAATTAAATTTTTATTCAATCATTTCCATTTTAAGAATAATTTCTCTTAATAAAATTGCGATGGAATTTGATAAATTGATTGTTCGGATAGAGATTGTACTTTTTATAAAATATATAATAATTATAATAAACTAATTTATTATAAATAATGTTTATTTTAATCAAATAGTATAGTTAAAACAATCTTATTTAAAAATATATTATAAAATAATTTTTTTTTTCAAGTGTCAGAAATTTTACTATCCATTTTCAATCCTATATTATTTTTAATAAATAAGGATTTTTATATTTAGAAGTTAAAATTATCATATTTAGAGATTTATTATGATAAAATAAATATAATTTTTTAAATAATAACATTTAAATTATATTCAGGTTGATTTATGATAATTTTTTAAAATACTTTATTTTTTTTTGTGAATAATAAAAAATACAGTTTGAGTTTTTTAGTATGTTTAATGACTTAATAATTATGTCATAATGATTTAATAACTAATTAACCAAAATATATTAACTAATATATATTATTTTATTAATATTAATTTTTTATTATATTTAAATCAATTTACAAATCTATAATTTACTTTCCAAATTCTAAAATAGAATCTTTAACTTTAAAAATGTTATTTTTAGTAAACATTACTTTTCCTTGAGAAAATAATTGATATAAAATGGTGGTAGACTATTTTGGATTCAAATAACATAAATGGTGTCCTAAGTTTCCTATACCATGAGAAAGCCCATGATTTTTCATTTTCCACAACCTATGTTTCTAAGGCCTATATTTGGAAATTAATAAACAAATCCTCCACTTTTGCTATAAATACCCACTCATTTCTCCATTTCATTTCACTCAAATTTTATCCTCCATGAAGCTATGATAGTTTTACCTCCCAAGTAGTCCTCCCAGGGTGTCCTCAATCTACCAAGGTCCCAATCCTCAAGTTTTAGGAGTTACTTTTCAAGGCAAGGGAATCATCCTTTATTTCTCTTTGTTTTATGAACCTCTTTTGTACATGTCTTATAAATATTATGGTAACTCTATCTTATTTCCTTTTTATTCAATCTATTATTGTAAATTTTTTATAAATGGGATACCCCTTCCCCCACTTTTTTACCCTTTTCTAAAACCATGTTTTATACCTATTATGCTACCAAATTTACTTCTCAAAATTTCTCTCTTCTCTTCAAGAAATTATCTTTTATTTTCTTTTTATGAATACACAAACCTCATTATTTTATAGGGGTATTCGACAAGATTTAAAAATTATTTATTTGATTATAGTATTAATGTACATGAAACCCACATTCATTTTCCATGAGATGAAAATGAAATAATAATCATTTTTAAATACTTTTGAAATGCCATGATTTTGATATGAACCCATTTTTTTTTATTATCTATGGGTTATTTATAAAATGATTTATTATGATCTATGTGGTTCAAATAAAAATTAATACTTATGAAGGTTTTACCTTAGTAGTGCAAAAATGAATTGGGTAAAGAATTTAATCTCTAGAGATGAAATATTTTACAGTACCTTGGTGAACAACCTTGTTCATTTTTATGGCACCTCAATGATAAAACTTAGTGATATGCTTATGAATGTCTCAGTTAAATGTTGTAGCCACATTTAAAAGTTATGATTCATGTTATTTTTATTATGATACACATCAAGTTCTATTTCTCGTGCCACAATTATATTCCCCACATTATTTTTGATATTTCTCAAGATTTCATGTAAACTATTCCCCTTTCTTTCCATTACTGGGCCTTATGCTCACACTTTCCTTTGATGTATGTCCCCAGGTTATGAGATGTAGTAAATGTACTTAAGATGAACCAATAAATAATCCTTTAAAGTTTTTTAGAGTAATGTTTTAAGTTTTCATGTATTATGTACATTTTTTCCAAGAAACCAATCTTTAAAAGATCTTCTGTTTTGTATAATATAATGAAAAGTTATGTAATAAAAAGGAAGGATGCCATAAAAACAATAAATATCAACTAAAAAAGAGTATAAAAAATCGCATGCTTTTAGTTTTAGGAGGGTTGATTCATATGAGAGGTTCAAGCGAGAGTGGTGGTAGAGGTCTTGTTCCATAAGATCTTGAATGAAACAAGTGAGTAGGGTTCTATTAGAGTTGATTTTAAAAATAAAGGAAAGGGTTTTATCAGTGTTTTCAAAAAATCATTGATAAAGATAAATTTTATCAATGCTGTATTGGAAAGCGTTAATAAAAATGAACTTTATTAGTTCTAAAAAGTTATCATTGATAAATATATATCTTTATTAGCACTAATGTTTTACCACAGATAAATATAGGTTTTATCAATGCTTTTTTATTTTAATTTTAATAAATCAATATTTTACCAGCACTTTTTTAAGAATTGATAAAAAAATTTAAAATAAATTACAAAATATTAAATGAATATATATTAAAAATGAATAAATGATTACAAAATAAAAAATTAATAAAATTATTTATGAATAATTAATATTAAATGCATAAATGTTAAAAATGATTGAAATTTAATAATTAAAATGATTAAACATTAAAAATATTTAAAAAATGGATATGTTTTATTAATTATATAAATTATTAAAAAATTAAAATTTAATATATATTAAAATGAAAATGAATACATATTAATTATGTACATTACAACCATATTAAAAATATAAATGTTTAATTAATGAATATGTATAATTATTTTTAAAAAAGAAAAAATTAAAAAATATTAAATAAATAAATATTAAAAATGAATACATTATAAAAAGTAAAAAATAATTAATATTATTAGTTAATAAATAATATTAAATAATATTAAATTATTATTTTTAAAAAAGTGAAATTAAAAAATTAAAAAATTAAAGTATTTCAAAAATATTATGAAATGATTAAGTGTTATTAATTATATAGATTATTAAAAAAATTAAAAATGAATATATGTTAAAATGAAAATGAATACATATTAATTACATAAATTAAAACCATATTACAAATATTTAATGTTAATGAATACAAATGTATAGATAAATATTAAAACTTTATAAAATTACAAAAATATTGAACAAATAAAAATTAAAAATGAATAAATTATGAAAAATGTCAAAAATAATTAATATTATTAATTAATAAATAATATTAAAAATGAATAAATTAGAAAAAATATTTAAAAGTAATAAATAATATATATTAAATAAAAATATAATAAATGAATAAAATTTCCCGATTAAAAAAATAATATATTAAACATATTATGATAATAATTAAAATTATAAAATGAACATTATAAATTTAATAAATTACAAAAATATTGTGTGTGTGTGTTTCTATATAAAATTTAATTAATTACATATATGTGTGTGTTTAAATTAATGTGTATATACAACACGAGTTTGATATTTATTAAATTGAACAAACAAATGAAGTTTATATAACAGGTTATTAAACAACCATTACTCGATACTTAATTAGTCGATATTTTTGATTGAATTTTTTTAATTAAAAACCATTTTCACAAAATATATGACTTATCAAATGTAAATATATATTTTTTATTATATAAATCATATTTAAGGAAATATTATATATTGATATATATATATATATATTGTAACATCCTCTTACCTACTTTTTGGTATTTCTCATCTCTATTTTTGTTTCCCTCTTTTTTTGGGTGCATTTTAGGGATTCCGAGGATAGAGATCCTTTGCTAGATAAAATAACCTAAAGTTCTAGGATGTATGTTTTTTTGGGTTTAATTGAGTTAGGGTATAAATGTGTAAAAAGATTAAGAGGATGTATTTTAGAATCTAGAATTTTTTTTGATTTCTACATGATGCTTTCACATTGCGAAAGGTTTACATGAAAGAAACCCTTGGTCTGGTATATGTCATGAATCAGTTCAATGTGTGAAAGGTTTATACACCATGAATCAGTTTCACATCATTAAATGATTAAAGTATGTATTTTTAATACAAGGTGTATCTTTTTTTGGTATATCTTACAAATCTAGGAATTGACATCGTGAAATGGTTTCAGATCATGAATGTTTTGGGATTTATGGTTATAACCAAACTTTATGTCAGATTTATTTTTCATTTAGTTGTTGTATTCTATCTTGATACCAAGAATATCTCCTAGGAAATTTTGGGGATCTACACTTCTTAAAGATAATTTTTTTCAATGATTGATCTTTATTACAGTTGTGGTGCGTCTCTTTGGGAAAGATATTCTTATCCTTATTCATTTACATTGACCACGGTACCACCATGAATTTATGATTATGGATCCATTAATCCATGAAGATAATATTCTGGACCCTTTTTATATCCTTTTCATGATATTTCTTCAAAGGCTGACCCTTGAATTAGTTGGGGTACAACATGAGTGTTCTTTGATTTTTTCGATAACCTGTCCTCTCCACTATCTGTTTTTCTTACTCAATTGATTTTGATATGTGAAAATTGATTCTAGGGACTCCATTTTTGTCTTACATTATTATTTGTTGGTGGATCCTATTTTGGTAATATGAAACCTAAGTTTGTGGTAGGTGGTTTTGTCTCTAGACTATGTTATATGAATTGTATTTCCCTAGTTTTATAAAAAAAATTATAAATAAAATGGAATTATTGGTTTGTGTGTGTATATAATTGGTTTTTTTGAGAAAATATGTGTTTCCCCTTATTTTGGTAAAAGAAAATGTATTTTAAATTCATTGTAAAATGATTTTATAAAATGGTTTGAAAAATGTAGCACATGATAATCCTTGGGTACTTAGGTGGAAGGTGTAATAATAGGCCTTGTTTATCAATACTACCAGGGGGTTCACTCATGGGGTGTTCCTCTACTCTCTAGGCTCGTTGCTCTAAGTAATTATTATACCTATTCAGAGGTTCACTTTTTGGGATGGTACTTTTCTCTTTAGATTCAATTTATATGTCTAGAGTCTTGATGCACACGATTGTCTATGTCTGGGTAATAATGTCCTAGCTAGCCTGACCTATTGCGATCCTTGGTTTGATGTTACCTATGTTGTTTGTTAAGTTTTCATTTGATATGATATTTCATACATGATTTTATTTTACTACTTTTATGTATATAAAATTATTTAAAATTGTTTTACCTGGATTATTTTGAACCATGGAAAAGGGGGAAAATGTTTTACCGTAATTTTGATATAAAAAATGTTTAACTATTTATCATGTCTTTATTTCTTTAAAGTTGAGCATATTCAAATTGTTATACCTAGACTTGATATGGAACGCCTAGGTGGGATGCTACTGATCTTGTTTAGCTCACACCCTGTGAACCCCTTTGGCAGTTCATAGACCATGTTATGTATTTCGATACAAGGAATGTCAAGGAATCACAGTGAGATGACGAGGTTTCTGTCAACTGTGTCTGGGTAGCTGGTGGTGAGATGATTGGTGTTTACCCACAATATCACATGGAGTAGCTAATTTAGTTTTAGTTTTCTTTTGTTTTTGGACATGTAACATGGATATTATTTAGATACTTTTGAGTTGTATCAATCTTACTGTTTCCTTTTGGACATGACATATATTTCTTATTTCACTCTTCCACCGTTTCTTCCCATCATGTGTATATATATATATATGTCATGATGTCTGATTAAATTTATGGGGAATAATTCCCTCTGGTTATTGTTGATGCCCGAGTGCAAGTCTCCACCCCATGGGGATCAATAATTACCTTTAGTTATGTGATGGTTCAGGTTGGGTACCATTTTGAGAGGGAATCTGGGATGGTTTAATCATAGTTTGGTATCAATGGAGGTTGTGCTCAGTTTTCGGAAGTTGTTAGAGTAGAGATATATTTTTTGGGACATGAGAGATAGGTTTTTTTGAGTGTATGGACAACCCTTTCTGTGATGATACTCAAGTTACTAGGGAATATTAGGACATTTGCCTTATTTTATGAGTTATTAATCTTAATCTATGTTTTTTCTTATGGTTTTCTGGTTTGAAGTGAGATTATCTTGTTGTCTGATTTTTTTTTCAGTGTGCATTGGTATGCCTCTAAGTTGTCTTCCATGTGTTCCTTAAGAGGGTGAAACATATGCTCCTCAAGGGAATCCACCTCTGGATCAAAATCTTATCAAGGCTATCATGTGGTTTGTTTGTGTTTTCAATAAAAATTCACCACAAGTCTAGAAAATTTCTTTTGAGGTACAAAAAGGAGATGGAGGGAAATAGATCGATCACAAGAGTTTTTATGAGAGAATCCACCATATTTTAAGTGTAAAAGTGAACCTTAAGAGGCATAGGAATGGATGGACAAGATCAATTATATCTTCAACTTCTAAGATACCCCTGAGAATATTAAGGTAAAGTACCCGACATTCAGACTTGAGGGACTCAAAAAGAAATTTTGGTATTCCATAGTGTATGTGGATATACATTTGGTCTTTTAATGGATGGGTTTCAAGAATATTTTCTTTTAATAGTTTTGGTTAGAGTCACTGATGATGGAGAAGTCTCTAGAGTTATTATCTTTGTAGTTGGGAGAGCGTTTGGTGTCAGCATACACCAATAGATTTATAGATCTAGTTAATTTTTCTCTAGAGGTAGTAACAAATGAACAGTTAAAAACTTAGAAGTATCTAAAGGGTTTGGAGTAATATATAAGATCATAGGTATTTATGGTGAAGATTTCTATTTATGCGAATATGATTGACAAGGGAGTGATGGAAGAGATGGATATGGTAGAAAAGGTTAGTAATTATGAACCTTCTCTTCAACCAAGAGGAAACTTTAGTAGAACGTAGGGAAAGAAGAGTAAATTTCATGATAATCAAAAGAGTGTTGGGGGTGATTCTTAGTAGTGAATATCCTCTACACCTTTAGTTGTAGCTAGTAGTGTGCCTATGACTTGCAATCAGTGTGTCAAGGTTGGTTACACCCAACATTATTTCTCCACAACTATGAATCTATGTAATAGTTGTGGAATCTATGGTAATATACGATGTTTCTTCCAATCTATGTCTACACATCATTATGATCATGGTTTATTAGCTCCAAATGATACTATGACATAGTCATATGCTTAAATTATTATAGGGTTCAATCCACATTCCTCATAAGTGAAGCTCTTTCACATAGTAGATGAATTTTTTTGTGGAGGTAGATATGGGTATAGTGATAGTGAAAGGTACCATCTTTATTGTATCATTATTAGAGACTTATTTATTTGATATAGGTTCTTCCCACTTGTTTATATCTATAAAATTTGTAGATATGATTAAAATTTCCATAGAAATCATGTCCTTTGTTATGGAGTTAGTGAAACCTCTTGTAAAGAGGAAATAGTAGGGGTTTCAGTGTACTACTCTTTCATTATCAATAGTTGATACATAATTATTCTAGGATTTACTCATTCTCAATATGGACCAATTTAACATCATTATTGAGATGAATTTTCTAATCACTCATCATGCTGAGGTTTATTTTTATCATCTATGTCGTTTTTACTTTACTACTGATGGGAGCTCTCAAGTATTTCAGGGAGACTGGGATCTGAGGTCAGGTAATCTAGATCCTTCTCACCTAGAGCTTGTGAGTTTTTTATCTACTTTTGTGGTTGAACCAGAAGATGTTTCTTTTATTGTTGAAATTCCTACCATGGTTTGGTATTTTTCTGATGTTTTCCTATAATATTTATCTAGTCTTTATCTAGAGAGGGAGGTAGAGTTTATTATTGATCTAGTGTGAGGTACACAACAAGTATTGATATCCTCTTTTTGTATGGAACTAACAGAGTTGAGAGAGCTCAAGATTTAGTTATTTGATCTGATGTAAATTTTTTTTATTCACCCTAGTGTTTCAACTTGGACACCCCTATGGTATTTTCTAATAAGGTAGATGGTTCACTATGATTATGTGTGAACTAATGGAAGTCGAACTAAGTAATAGTTAAGAATAAGTATCCTTTTCCACATGTAAATGAGTTTTTTGACTAATTAAATAGGGAAAATTAGTTTTTGAAGACTGATCTTCGGTTGAGTTATCATCAAATTAGTGTTTGGGAGTCTGATATATAGTAAATGACATTTAGGAGTTGGTATGGATATTATTAATATCTTGTGATGCCATTTGGTCTTACTAACTCTCCTAAAGTTTTTATGGATTTAATAAATTAGATATACCATTAGTATATCAACACTTTTTTGGTAGTGTTTATGGATGATATTTTTATTTATTCCAGATTCGAGTGTGAGAATGAGAGAAATTTGAGTTTGGTTATGGAAATATCGAGGAGTCACAATTTCTATGGAAATATTTTGAAATGAAATTTATGGATCCAAGAAGTGATTTCCTCGGGACACTTGATTTCTGAGCAAGGATTATCAGTTGATCCTAAGAAGGTGAAGGCTTCCTTTTCATGGGAAGATCCATGAGACTTCCTTGTAATTCAGAATTTCTAAGGTTTTTCCCAATACTACCGATGGTTCATAAAGGATTTCACAATGTTGGAATCACCTTTGACTATTCTTGCTAGAAAATGTGGGAAATTAATATGGGATAAATATATTCAGTATTATTTTGATGAGATAAAATGAATTCTAACATCATATTCTATCATGATCTTACATACGCCCGATAAGGGTTAAGCGGTTTTATATAATGATTCTGGTGCAGTTCTTTATTGTGTTCTCATTCAGGATGATCATGTGATGTCTTATAGCTCTCGCCATCTTTAAAAACATAAGAATAATTGCCCCATTATTTTTAGAGCTTTCTATGGTTATGAATGTGATAAATATAGGAAATACTATCTTTTTGGGGAGAGCTTCATGGTCTTTTTTAACCAAAAAAGCCAGAGATAAATCTTTTCTTAGAAATAAATGAATCTTAGATAGAGATGGTGGGTGGAATACCTTATAAAATTTCATTTTGACACCATGTACACTCTAGGGAAAGGGGATTTCATTTCATATTATCTCAGTAGGAATGTATGATTGTAGTCTACTCTAGAAATAAAGGAGGAGTGGAACTTTATGGGAATATTCAATCAATTTCACCTGGTTTCTATAGAGGAAGTTTATGGTATGATTCTAACCATTTTTCAATTATCATCATCACTCCTTGAGTCTATTCTATAGGATCAATATAAGTATGAAGAGTTTAGGTAAATTCAAGAGACGTTATATGGTGGGGAGACTGTTTCTTATTGGTCTCTCTCTTCAGATGGTATTCTCCATTTTGGGGATCAATTTGTCATCCCAAAATTTATGAGTAGATAAATTTTGTTTGAATGTCATAATTATTTTTGGTTCATTCACCTAGGAACTATAAAGATATATTATGACATGAGATGATGATTCTGGTTGTTAGGTATAAAGCGTGACATTACAGATTCTGTGTCTTGCTGTTACACCTTCTAACAGACAAAGGCAGAGCATTTGAAACCTTATGGGTTTCTCTACCATTTTCTGATGTCAGTTTGAAAATAGGATGATGTGTCTATGTGTAACATCTTGGATCAAATGCCATATGATGGTTCCCTGAACTGGTTTTTCCATATGACCTCAAGCGTGCCTCCCCATACACCAGAGGCTGTCGACTAGCAGCGAGGGTCTGATAAGTTGATCATGGAGATACTATACTCTCTTTTATCAGATTAAAATACCATCATAAATAAATAAATAATATAATAAGCATATATAATCGTGAAAAATACCAATAGATCAAAATAAACAATGCATGAAATACAATATCCAACAAAAGCATAGAAACATGTCATATAGATGTATGTGTCAAGTGTCTAAAATATAACTCAAAATAAAGAGACTAAAAACTACCAAGTAGGTTCCAAAACACATTAGGTTCCCTCAACCATGATCTATTCCAACTAAACCATCAAATATGGTCACTTTTCCCTTAACTTGTCCTATATTCATGAAATCTATTCATGCACCGATTAAGCAGCCTGAATAGGGTGTGAGTATAACTTAGTAGGCCACCACAAAAGGTGTCTAAAAAAAATATAGTCAATAATAAATGTATATAATTGTATAAGAAAATGATTAAAATGCATAATTAAATAGTTATCACATTATAAATTAATCTTTATTAGCCACATAAACTCATATTTTGAGCTATGTCACATATTCGATTCATAATTCATCTATATTTACCATTGGTGTAGAAATCCAACTCTAACACACCAAGTACCATTCATTTATATTTATCATTGATGTATAAATACATATCTAACACCATAAATCCCATTCATTTATATTTATCATTGATTTAGAATTCCATGTCCAACACCCCAAAATCTTAATTGGTGTAGAACGCCATGTCTAGCACCCCAAATCCCAATCGTTGTAGAACGCCGTGTCTAACACCCCAATTCTCAACAATAAAGATAGATCTATCATTGGTTTAGAATTCCATGTCTAGAACCCAAAATCCCATTTGGTGTAGAATTCCATGTCACTACAAAAAAACAGCTTATACCAACAGAAATTTATTGACAGATGATATATTTGTTGGTAAAAATGAGCAATTACAACAGATATTAAATTTTATTGGTATAGATTCAAAGTACCAACACTCATTTTTTTCCAATATTTATATCTGATGATATTGATCATTCAACGCCAACAAATCTTTTACCAACAGTTAAATCTATTGCTTTATCACATTAATACTAACATTATTTTACCAAAAAATAAATCTATTGCTATTACTTGTTATTACCAATTTTTTTTACCATTATCAAAATCTGTTGCAATAAATTATCCAATAAAATAATATATATTACAATGAAAATAATATATATATATATATATATATTATTTTCAATAAATGTTATAAATTATAAATATTTTAATAAAATTATATAATCATATGTTTTCATTGACACGTAATATGTTTGTGATATATAGTGTGTGTGTGTGTGTGTCTGTATGATATAAAATCATTGCAAATTGATTATATTTTTTGGAGACTTGAATAAGAACGAATGTAGTAAAAAATAAAAAAACAGTCACATATATATGATTTCACTATATATAAATAATAAAAAAATTTATTCATAATATATATAAATTTAAAACTTTTTTCATTATATATAAATTTATTATACATCATGATATTTTTTAAAATTATACCAATAATACGACACTCCCTTCCCTAAATTAAAAGGCTTGAGCCGCAGTGATTAGATCACTATTACCGTGTTGTCCATTGTCACACCAGACCTAGTTAATTTCATTTTCTTGGAAAAAATGTTGTTGTTGTTTTTGTTCTTATTATTATTTATTATTTTTATTATTATTTTTATTGTTGTTATTATTATTATTATTATATTTTATTTCATTTTTAATTTTTATATTTCCATTCTCTCTCCCCCACGTCGACACACCCCATCCCACTTCCTGTTTGTGTCACACGCCCCATCCAGGAGGAACCCCAGCGGCACATGACACCCTCCTCCTCTGACCATGGAATCTAGTCATCTCTTCTTCTGATTTTGCATGCCGGTTAGCATTCCTTCTCCTTCGATCTCTTACTATTCTCCTTTCACTATAATTTTCTCTTTCTTCCTTGCGATGCTCAGGACCCATCTGTACCCTTATATGATTGAAGATATGCAATGGTCATCTACTCCGATGTCTACGTTCTTCTCACTGAATCAATCTGCTCGCCATCGTCACATCCTCCCTCGCCGTCGGCGTCACGCTCATCCCCCGAGGTCAGGAGTTTGATGTTCAGAGCCCTCATCTGGAGCAGCCTCATGGAATCTATGGTGTTTATCCACTGCTATCATTATTTTATTCTCCATCCCCACTGTTATCATTTCCAAATATGCCCAACCTAAAGATTTATCCTCTTTGATAGGAGGTTCATCATCCTCAGTACACTTCAGGTGATCCAATCATTCCATCATTGATCATGATCTCTAATATGTTGTTTCCCCTCGTTGACAAGATTGAAACTCTATATCCCCTACTCACTACTCTCACTCTCTTTGTAAAAAAGATTTCCCATTTAGGAATTTGTTTTTAAATAAATTAGAAATTATTTTTAAATACTCCTCCAAGAGGTACCTCAATTTCATAGCCACTCAATTTCTCATTAGAAAAAGACACATGGCATCTATCACTATTCTTATTCTCTCTGATAAAGACTTTTCATAATCCCCTAAAACATGATCCTATAAGTAATTCTATATAAATAAGGATCTAAACATATTTTTATCTTGATTTCAGTCTCCAGAAAATTGTTGGTTTAGCTTCTGTGCTTGGGTTCACTTCCAGTTCTAAAACAATCAGCTCCCAAATTCTTCAAATTATCCCCATTTTCAATTGTAATTGCTCCTTTTCCCCCAATTATTTATTTTAATTGGTTGCTTATCTCAACAATAGAGGTACCCAACATCATCATTTGTTTTATTAGACTACCAAAATCAAACCAATCAACATCAGACTTAGGTACCCTTCACCAGTCATTTGGAGGATCGATTCCTTGATAATCCATTTCTAGAAATTTATTGATCACACACGATTCATCATCTTTTATACAAATGGACACAATAATTAGTATAGTGAAAACATGAATATGTATACTAGAAAATAGAAAAGAGAAATGATCTAGAAAACACAGTCTTCAACTTGACTCAGATTCTCATCATATATCAATATCAGAAGCTGATTCGATTCAGCTGTGGTACAGTTACTTTGTCATATACCAGTTACGCCATACCTTCACAAAATCTATATGAGAAAATTATATTGTTCAAGCTATCGAATACCTGGTCAATGAATCAGCAACTGAGTTTCCATTATCCTGATAATGTCTATGCAAATCTCTTCAGTTTCTTTTCAGTTCATCTTTTCCCAGCTTAAATCTTCAACTGGTTCACCATTGGTCTTGAAATTAGATACATTCAAGGAATCTTTGTTATAAAATCCTTTCAGTTTTCTAGATCTCTACCTTTTTGATGCATCTCAGACTTATTTATTTAACCATGACCTTGACAATCGAGTTTATTCGACCTTTATTAGTTAATATTCCTACCCTAGTGGATGTCCTTGTTGTATTCACATCCCCATTCCATTTAATTTTTCTGGATGTTGGGTTTTTTTTTTCATTTTCTATGTTTTTGTGGGTCTTGTTTAGGTCATCAACTGCAGTTATTTGATAGTTCGGTTAGTTCAATGATCTTTGAAAGTTCAACTGTTTCTCATTCTGGCATTGAGCAGTCTATTCAGAATTCAGCACCGTCAATCGGCAGTGGTTCCACCACTCCAGAAGGTGAGGTCTAGGCCACAAACTAAGAAAAATACATCATATTTATTCTTTTTCAAATAAGGTGAAACAACATCATTCTATTTCCAGTTTTTAAAGCCTTCTCTTCTATTTTATGCTGCTTATGTATTCTATTCCCCACATACACGTACTAAACAATAATGATAATGGAATAATAATCACTCACCTATCTTTTACTTCTTGATTTTTCCTTCCTTGAAGATTTTTTTAATGTTCTAGGAAGTTTGAAACCATTATATATTTCTATGATTTTGGTGTGATGATCTCTATTTGTGTAGTTTTTATGTTTTTTGTTGAGGCTACTTAAAGGTTTAGGTTTTTCCAAGTGAGTAAGCCACATCAAGGTCCACTGAAGGGATTGAAATTTGGTCTTCAAGATGGATTCCCTTATTTTCCATGACGCATATGGTCTTTTTGGGTTTATATGCATGAAAACTAGTCTAGTATGTGAGTCTTCTTCATGGAATTCAATGCCCTTAATGGAAATCTATTAGGATGATGAGAGTTCTTGTCTGATCTTTTGAAACTTGGTTTCTTCTCTTCTATAATTAATGCTCTTTAAGAATTATTACTGGTCTAACATATGGAATGGGGATTGACTGGAATGGTATAGTTTATTGGATATTTTGAGTCATATTTTTCTGGAGAATGGTTGCAATGCGTAAAACGGTGACCTTGCGATGCTTAAAATGGTGACCTTTCTTTCTCTCTGATATGTGTGTTAATGTCATGTATACATGAAACTCTTTTAATTCCTTGATGGTGATATTTCACCTTGTGTATGCAGTGCAACATGAATTTTCCTTAAATTTTTTTAGGGGTGTGGGGTGGTAAACCAACTCATGTATCTTATGGTTTGAACTAGATTATAGAATTTTGAGTTATTTGTAACTCTTAATTGAAGTTAATTCCATTCTAAATTGTTTGTGGTCACATGTTAGATAATATTCTTATTGTTTTTATATCATGTGTTTTTATTTTCATTTGATCCCATCAATGGATATCTTCTTTTAATGTGGTCACTTGTATTTTTTTTATAGCCATTGATTCTTCTTGTTGTGCTTACTTGTTATTTTTATATCATGCATTATAGAAATTGTTTTGGTATTCATTATATATTTATATTGTGGTTAAGGTGGATAATTTTATGGTTTTTTTGTACTAGTAATATTATCTTTATGGTTGTTGTTTCTAGTGGTTAGATTATCCTCTTTTTGTGATTAGGGGATGATAGTTTTTTATCAAGTGATATTATTTTTATATCTTTCATTTAAATGAAAACTATTTTCCAATAGTTTTCTTTGTGATCAGAATTTTTCTCATGATGGTTCATGTCTAAAGTGGAGGAAGCAGGGACAGGTGCTGCTTCAAACATATAAGGGTGGTCCACTACAGTTAAAGGGATTATGGTGAAGTTGTGCATGTCTTGATCCACTATAGTAGATAATAGCTCATGTGAAGTTATGGGGATTTGACAATAGTGATGTCTCATGTTTGTGAGAAATAGATTGCTGATGAAATTTCATTGAGTTCCATGTAAAGTCCCTTTGTGTTTGAATATGTTTAAACATGATTGTAATATGTTTCTTGAAGCTTCTTATCTTTTCATGAAGTTTGAACATGTATTAAAATTATATTGGAACTTTTTTCTCATAAAAAGTCTATATTTTTTGGTGTTTTATGTAATTTAATTTTGTAATTATTATATAATAAATATAATAATATATTATATATAATTATATTAGTAAATATAATATAAAATTTTAACAATTAATGCTAGAATACAAACATTTACAAAATAATTTACAAAAAAATATTATTTTTTGATATTGTTTATAAATTTTAATAATATTACCAACAGATATATTAGTCATATTAATCTGTTTCTAAACAATTTTACCAGCATATATATTATCTTTTGGTATTATTATAATTGTAAAAAATCATTTTAACTGTCGCATTAACATTTAGCAAATGATTTTTTACTAACAGTTTAGTAACAAGACATTTTTTGTTGGTAAAATGTTTTTATAATAGAAAATGCACTTTTACCAACAGATATACCCCTGTTAGAAAAAGCTAAATTTGTTGTAGTGTGTCTAACACCCCAAAATTCTATTTCGTTTAGAACGCCAAATATAGCACCCTAAAATCCCATTTGGTGTATAACACCATGTCTAGCACCCTAAATCTCAACCATTTATTTATGTCATTATTATGGGTGTATATTTTCATGTCTAACACCCCATTTAACAACCATTCATTAATATCATTATCATCAATGTAGATCACCATGTCTAACACCCCACTTCAAAACCATGATTAACGCATTAATCCTTTTTCACAATTAACCAAAACTACTTTCATTATTTAATTCATAAATTAATTAATCCATGTACATTAATTAATTCAATAATTAATTAACAATATCAATTATTTTTATCAATTTAATAATCAATTAACCATTTAGAAATTTCAATATCCAATTATTAATTCAGAAATTAATTATTATTAATTATAATTCAATAATTTGATAATTAACTCAATGATTAATTATCCCAATCATTACCTTGATAATTAATTTGAAAATTAATTATCCTTAATTCACATTTAATTACCCAATTCAACCATCTCAATTCCATCATAATTAATTATCACAATTAATTATCAAATCAAAATTCCCAAGATCTCATAATTAATTCTCAAATTAATTATCTTATTAAAAATACCTAAATCTCACAATTTTACAAATATATCAATTAATTAATTCATGAAATTAATTAATTTAACAAGTGATTTCAATTGATAAACAAATATAGAAATTATAAAACATTCATATATGAAATCAAATCATGATTATGGGATTTGAAAATTTGAAAACCTACCGGAATTCACTGATGAACAATTTCCCAACACAAATCCCCAAAAAATAAGTATCATAATTATGTAGACCAGATCTGGATATATTTACATAAATCAAGATTAATGACATTAATATCTAGATCTATGATCCTATTTCTAGATCTCACCTAATAGGTTTAGATCTAACAAAAAAGTGGATAACTTCCATCAAAAGAATAAGAGAAGAAAAAATGATGAATGGGAAAGTATTGGGAGGAGATCCACTTACCAAGAGATGAAAAGATCTTCGATTCAAGCTTCAAATCATGAAAAATGGAGGTTAGATGACCTAGGAATCCTCCGAGAATGCTCAAAAAACATGAAAGACCTCCTAGGGTCGAATGAGGGTCAAAATAGGTGAGTTTCAGGGCATTGGGGGATTTTAAAATTAATTTTTAGATCACATGAAAAGTCGTGCATGGTTTCCTAGGCAGAGGCACATGGTTTTCCCTAACTGTGTACCTTTTTTTTAGGGTGAATAGTTTACTAGGATGGGGCATGCCGTTTATCAAACCATGAACCATCCATGTGAATCCCCACTTCCTGGTTTCCCAACATTTTTCAGGATGGGTGCACAATTTACACTAACTGTGTGCCAACCATGCACAACCCCTATTTTATACATTTTTCTTAATTTTCACCTAAATGCACCCTAAGGTAAATCCCAAACAAAAGGTTCTTAAATGAAAAAAGTACCTAATAAAAATCCTGAATCACCTCCAAAAAAGGTTGGGATCCTCCAATATCCCCACCTTTTAACATTTCATCCTAGAAATGCACTCCCAAGCTTCTCTAAGATTCCAATCCAAAAATATAAGGCCATTGAGCCCTTATATCTTCTTTCATTTCTCATATTTCATTCTGTACACACCCATGTTTCCACAATACATGAACTATTGGTATAGTCTTTACCCACAACACTTTCTCACTGCGATCCAATACACATATAGGATTCTCCAAAAAGGATGCATCTATCACAAGGTTAACCTCATCCAAATTGATCACATGATAAGGGTTGGGGTGATACCACTATATTTGTTCTACATGGAAAACATCATACATAGAACTGATTTTCTATAAAAGATCCAATCAGCACACCACCGACCTGATTCTCTCCACAACATCAAATGGTCCAACAAAACTAGGCACCAAATTGCCCTGTCTTCATATCTTATGGTGACCCAACATATGTGACACTTGAAGGAATACACAATCAACCTATATAAACACTAGGGGTCATCTCTGTATGTCAGCATATGACTTATTCTTATTCTAAGCCATAGCTATACATTTTTGAATCAAATGTACTTGTTCTGACATATCTTGTATGAGAATTAGTCCCAACAACTCTGACTCACCTACCTCCATCCACCATAATGGTGATCTGCATAGCCTACCATAAAGAGGTTCATATGGTTTCTATCCATATAGTTTCCTGATAACTATTTTTATAGGAAAAATCTACTAAATCCAAGTGTTTCTCCCAAGATCCACCAAATTCAAGCACACATTACCATAAAATATCCTCATGAACTTGTATAGTATGCTCTGAATTTCCATCTATTTTTGGGTGGAAGGCTGTACTGAATAAAAAATGTGTGCCGAAAACTTTTTGAAAGCCCTTCCATAAGCGTAAAGTGTAATGTGAGTCACAATTTGAAACTATAGTCTGTGGAACCCTATGAAAATGGACTATCTGTCAAAGATACAAACCTCCCAGCTACTCCACTGACAAAATATCCCTTATAGGAAAGAAATGGGATAATTTCTTCTTTAGATCCAAAATAACCCAGATAGTTTCATTCTTCCTTGGGGTCTTTGGGAGACCCACCACAAAATCCATTGTAACTTTCTCCCACTTTCATTCTAGAATGAGAAATGACTACTGTAAACCTCCACATCATTGATGCTCTGCCTTAACCTACTAATAGGTGTAGCATCTTGTTATGAACCCTACTATCTTCTTTTTCATGCATGGACACCAACACTTTTATTGTAGGTCTTGATATATTTTGGTTTCACTTGGATTTACCACCCACTTTGAAGCATGAAATTCTCACATGAGCTCCTCCCACATTCTCATAAGCACAAAAACTTGATTTTTGACATAGATGATATCATCCTCATATATGCTTCAATCGGAAGGTGAATCCCCATCTTCAAGGATTTCCCTAAAGGTAAAAAATTCTAGATCCTCATACTACCTATCTCGGATCAGTCTCAAAAGTGTATACTCCACGGAAACCAATACCATAGTTATCTGCTCTTGACTCTCTTAAACCACCATGTGCATCTCAGCTAGTAAATCCATCATATTGCACTCAACATTAGATTCCTCAACCATTTGAGTCTGAGTTTCCTTTCTCAATATTTCAACCACATTGTTTCCTTTCTCAGGTGTATATGCTAGTTCAAACTCAAAATACTACATATACTCAACCCATCTTAGCTGCTAATGATTCAAATCTCACTGTGAGAAGATATACCTTAACCTATTGTGACCTGTAAACACCGTAAACTTCTATCCCAATAGATAGTGTCACCAACACTTAAACTAATGCTTCTAGCTTAAGGTCATTCATAGGGTAGTTCTATTCATTTGGAATCAGCTTCTGAGACCCATACACCACAATTTTATCTCCTTGCTTCAACACAGCTCTAAGTATGATCCTAAACATTTCACAATACACCATGTACTCCTCACATGGATCAGGTAGGATCGATAATGGTGTTGAATTAAAATTATTATTCAACTCTTAAAAGGAATTATCACATGATTTTGTCCATTCAAACTTTACCCCCTTCTTGGTCAAGACCGAAATTAGTGCTTCCAAAAGAAAAAAGTCCTAGATAAAACTCTAATAATATTCATCTAACCCTATAAATCTTCATACATCAAACATGTTCTTAGGATTAACCCAAGAATCCACTACCTAAGCCTTATCTGGGTCCACTAACATACCTTCCTCTAAGATTATGTTCCCTAAGAATTGTACCTAGTCAATCCAAAACAGACACTTATATATCTTGGTGTATACCTGATGCCCTCATTTCATACTCAAGAAAATGTCAAGATGTTGGGAATGATCTTTATGAGTCTTGGAGTACACGAACATATCATCTAAGAAAACCACCAAAAAATGATCCAGGTATGGATGAAAGTGTTGAAATAGTGGGTGCCCTAGACCCAACTATGTAGTACTATTGATTACCATATCATGTGTACAGTTAGCTATGCATGATGACATCTTACCATTATAGTGCAGAGTTTTCTGCGTCCACTATAATAATGGTAATTTCCAAAGGTTAATTGTCGTGTCGAGAGTTTATAGCAGATCCCAGGCTATAATGAGAACCTCGAGATACAATGACATTGATCTTAAATATATGTTCTATAGTCTAGATACATCTTACTAACTGGACATAGTAGATGTCTCACTATCAGGTGTTGGGGGCTCATAAGCATTGATACTTCTTCTCATGAAGTTCACACTTGGTGATCTCTAGTAGTGAGATCATGAGGACAGACCCGCCAGTAGAAACACCACATGTTTTGGGTGTCATTGGTTGTTTCTATCTATGGACATGTGTATTGGTCTCTTGACATGAGACCATAACCAATTTATATTATTTGATTACGTAATTTTATGCAAGGCGAAAACCATGGCATTTATGTTGTGGAAAAGTAGTTTGTGTTGGGTGCATCGTTGGTGGTATGACATTGGCTGAATGGTCAAGAAAGGATTTGTCTCTTCCAAGTTCAGGAAGTTGTATATCTCAGGCCTGGTTGATCAAGATGGTGCCGACTTCATAAGTCCTTGGCCAAAGTAGTATAAAGACAAATCCATCCGGATAGATCAACAAATAATAAAGCAAGATAAGGATGATGACACAAGAGTGCATCCTAATTTATGAGATATTTAATGACAAAGAGATTATAGTATACAGTCAGTGTTCGTAGGATGGAAATCATTTCTATGACTATCTTTATCTCTTTAGGGGCCATGATGAGTTGCTAGAATCCACTCTTGGTATGTGGATTTTATTCACTGCTATCGAGATGAGGGCCTAGAGGGTCACACACAATAGCGTATTCAAGAATCCGCACTATTCAGTTGAATAGGTATATGGACATAGTGGGCCCCGCCACGGGGTCCGAGCATTGTCCAAGTTGGCGATCACCAAATGAATTAAATAAATTCATTAATATTCAAGTTATGAATATTTTGGATTGAATTTATTTAATGTATTTATGAGTTCAGTAAATACGAGAAAATATTAATCGAATGAATATTATTTTAATATTCAAGGTTCGTTTAATATTAAGCGGGACAACGAGTTGAGTTAAATGACTTAGATTTTATCATGTAATATATTTCATATATATTACAAGTATGTGATAAAAATAATAAACAATATTGGCACAGTTTAGTTCGTTAAAATTATTTATTTAGTGGATGTTGAAATAAATGGGGGCCGGGGAACCGAACCGGGTATTTCTCAACGTCTCTATAAATAAGAGAGGAGGATCTCTCTCTTTGGTGTGTAAAACACTATTCATTCATTTTATGGAATGAAAGTTGAGAGCCTCTCTCTCCTCCCACTCTCTAGATAGAGAAGCTCTCGATCCAAGAAGCTCGGATCAAGATCTCTCTCATGCATCGAAGACTTCTCGATGCGGTGATCATCCAGATGTCTAAAGCATCGTCAGATCACTGCACTAGCACTCGGAGTTTGATGATCGACATTCTAGTGGATTTTTGGAGCACGTGTGGATGGTCTAGAGGGATCCTTCTTTGGATCCTTCAAGCGACGATCGCTATCGCCTAGTAGCAGTCGACCGTGCCTTCAAATTTGAAATGGGTACGTTTTCATTTTAATTTTATGCTCTTAATGATTTATGCGAGATCCCCAGACCTCTTTGGGGCTCGTATAGTCGGCGGCGACAAGTTCCGTCATCCCGCCGATGAAAAATTTTAAAATCTGTTGAGTCAATAAGGTTTTCCTTATGACTTTTCCATTCCTTCTTGTTTTGAAAATCACAAACACCTTATCTTTAAGGAAAATTGCTTTTGTAAGGAAAAATGCTTTCTTAAGGAAAATTTCTTTTATAAGGAAAAATGCTTTCTTAAGGAAAAACGCTTTTATAAGAAAAATTTATCCTTATCATATTTTCATTAATATTTTTCTTAAGAGTGAGATTCGGATTCACTTTCTCGGAATCATTAAAACTGATAAAAAGCATTCTGTTTTAGGGTTCGGATTCTGGACAAGAACTATAAGGAAGTTTCACTCCGAATTCCGGTTATGAATTCTGACTAAGTTCTATTCCAGATTCAGGATACGAATTCCAATGAAGAATTCCCATTACGAATTCTAATGAAGAAATCTCATTCCGAATTCTCATTACGAATTCTGAAGAAGAATTCCCATTACGAATTCTAATGAAGAATTCTCATTACGAATTCTCATTACGAATTCCAATGAAGAATTCCCATTACGAATTCTAATGAAGAAATCTCATTCTGAATTCTCATTACGAATTCTGATGACGAATTCCTATTCCGAATTCCTATTCCGAATTCTCATTCCGAATTCACTCATTAAACAGAATCTGATTATCATTGTTTTATACACTCTGAATTTATTCACTCCGAACCTTCACTCCGAAATTTCTATTCCGAACTTTTATGTTAGAGTTTAAAACGATGTCGTGCATTCTGTTACACTTACTTTGTTATAAAACGATGTCGTCCATTTTGTTATAAACTAACCGTTGTCTAAGTGACACGTGTACAGGTCCCTCCGAACTTTAAGGGAAATATGACCGTTGGAGAAGGAGCCGACCTCACCTATAAATAGGAGCTCATTTGAAAAAGCTCACACCAACGGATGGATGAACATTTGGACTTTGTGCATACATGCTGTTGAAGTGATTTCTAGAGAGAGAGTCTCTTATTAACTCTCAAAGCTTCGTGCGACTCCGAATGTTGGTGATTACATTCGAGGGCTTCCGGGGATAGGAAGATAGAGGTGCCGACTACCTTAAAGATCGAGGGCTTTCTTGCTGAGAAAGACAGAGGTTGCCAACTACCTTGAAGTTGAGGGCTTGCGGGGATAGCAAGACAGAGACACCGATCTTCGTATCGAGGGCTTACCCTGGTGTGGGTAAGACAGACTTGCTTGAAAGTATAAATCAAGGGACCTTTATCCAAGGTTGTTGGATACCCTTCTCTTTGGGTTAAAAGACTATTATCTTGTTGCTAGTAGTTTTTCTACTTGTTTTATTCCGCTGCATTTTGTATCTTAAGGAAAGTATAATTTTCTTATACTTCCTTACTTACTCTGATCAGTTTAGATTCTATACGCTTTAAGGTAGAATCTTATATTGTAACTTTTGTTAAGTTTCAAATTCCGGAACCATATTTCCGGAACCTACTTTTGGAATCTCTTTCCAAGTTTAGTTCGGTGTTAGAGGTGTTGTGAATTTACTTAGTTTAACTTTGTTAAACTTAGTTCTTTCCTTTTCTTAAGGAAACTCTAGTTATTCATAACTAACTTTAAAGGTTCCTAAGGAATTTTTAAAGTATACAATTCACCCCCCTCTTGTATATTGAGCATCTCATATTCTATTTCGATCCTACAATTGGTATCAGAGGTTGGAAACCTCTTACTCTATACCATTCCTAAAATTGGTATCAGAGGTTGGAAACCTCTTACTCTATACCATTCTTACATTTGGTATCAAAGGTTGGAAACCTCTTACTCTATACCATTCTTACATTTGGTATCAGAGCCAAGGTTACTGAAATACTTGTACTCACGTTCAAGTTTTTCTTGCTCACTTTTCAATTCCGAACTTTTTCATTCCGGATTATCCATTCCGAACTTTTCCTATTCCGAACTTTTTGATTCCGAATTTTTGTTATTAACAAGTTTGTTTCCAAGTTATTTTCAAGTATGGCAGGAATGAATGTTGGTTCGATAGACAATTTGAATCCTACAAGGCCACCAATATTTGATGGTAATGATTATGAATACTGGAGAGATCGTATGAAGACGTTCGTTATCAATACTGGAGTAGATAACTTTGTCATGCTTACTGGTGATTATAAAATTCCTGACAAGGAAGTCAGAACCTTTACTAACCAGGAGAAGCAAGAATATCAACTCAACTACAAGGTACGCAATACTTTATTATGTTCAATGACTAGAAATATATATAGCCAAATTTCTTCTTGTGAAGCAGCTAATTGTATATGGAAGAAGTTAGAGGTTACTCATTTTGGGACTTCTAAAGTGATTGAGACTAGGAGGGCTATGCTTAGAGCTGAATATCATGGCTTTAATTTTCCTTATGGAGAACCTATCTGTAAAGTACAACAAAGATTTATGACAATCGTCAACAGTCTACAGTCTATGGGAGAGAAAGGTTTAGATGATGAAGCTCTTGTGGACAAGATAATTGACATTATGCCCAATGAGTGGGAATCCAAGAGAACAGCTATAGATGAGAACAGGAAGGTTACTCAAATTACTCTTGATGAATTATTTGGAACTCTTCTACAACATGAGACTAGAATGAAGAGAGATGCTGACAACATCAAGAAGAAGAATGGAAATGGTACTGTTGCTTTTACTACAACTTCGAATCAGATGAAAGCTAAGACTCCTGAGAGAGTAACCAGATCCAAATCGAAGAAAGTCATTTTCCAATCTAAATCTAGTGAAAGTGAAGTTTCAGAAAATGAATTAGCCAATCTTGCTCGAAGGATGAACAAGATAGCTGGACAGAGAAACTTTCAATCCAAGTATAAGAAGAAGGATAGGAAAGATAAGAAAGATGGAGAAGTTACTTGTTATGAATGCAAGAGAGCTGGACATATTAGACCAGATTGCCCTATGCTCAGAAAGAAAGAAAGAAAGGAAAGGCATTCAGACAGGAACAGGAAGAAATATTACAAAGCTAAAGCTAAGAAAGTTTTGAAAGCTAATGACACCTGGAGTGCCAGTGGTGGTGACTCTTCAGATGAATCTTCTGAATATGAATCTTCAGGACAGAAGAATCTTGGTCTTATAGCCAGATTACCTATTGATAATCATTGTCTTATGGCTAAGGTACGAAATGCTGAATCTTTGACCAATGTTTCCTTAAATCCTAATGATAGTAAGTATTATAACTCTTCGGATGAAGAATCATCTTCTGATGAGGAAAATACTTTACCTACTTTTGAAGAAGTCTCTAGATTTGCTGAACTTCTTGAGATTGAGAATTCAAAACTCAACAAGAAACTTGATAAGGAAAATTCTAGGAATTCTATTCTTACTAAAGAGATATCAGATCTTTCTAAAGATCTTGATAAGAAAAATGCTGATTTTGAAAGTATTTCAAAAAATCTTGAGGAAGTAAGTTCTGAGAAGAATAAACTTTCTAAAGAATTAGAAAAAGTAATTTCTAATAAAAATGTTTTCGAGCCTAACTCTAGTTCCAAAACTAATGATTTTGAAGATAAAAACTTGGTTGTAAAACTCAAGTCCGAAATATTTTCCTTAAAGAAGTGTTTATCAAACTTTACCCATGGTAAGGAAAATTTTGATAAGATGTATTCTCAAATACGACCTTTAAGAAATAAATCCGGATTTGGTTATACCCAAGCAAAACCTGTTTTCAGCAACAATTATTTTGTTCCTCAAAGTGCCCCATTTTGTACTAAGTGTCAATGTGGTGGTCACTGGGCAAGAAATTGTTCCTTAAACAAAACCCAATCCTTAGGTTTTCATAAAGCTTATTTTTCTAAGAAAATGTGGGTACCTAAGATTTTATTGTCTGGAAATCTCGGATCCAAGCAAGTTTGGATTCCGAAAGTCTAACTTTGTTCTTAATTTCAGGAAAATAAAGAAAGTTCCAGCAACAATGTTTGGTACATGGATAGTGGATGTTCCCGGCACATGACTGGTAACAAAAGCTTCTTTGAAAATATTATCAAGACGAAAGGAGGAAAGGTAACTTTCGGAGACAATGCTAAGGGAGAGATTGTTGGTATTGGTAATATTGTTCTTTTAGGTAAAACTTTGATTTCAAATGTTCTTTTTGTTAAAGGTCTTAAGCACAACCTCATTAGCATAAGTCAGTTATGTGATGAAGGTTACCTTGTGAATTTTAGGAATGATAAATGCTTAGTTCACAATTCCAAGGAAGAATTTATTCTCTCAGCCAACAGGCAAGAGAATGTTTACACCTTAAACTTAGAAGACCTAAGAAGCCAAGATTTACCTTGCCTAAGTGCAATGGAAGATCATTCTTGGTTATGGCATAGAAGACTAGGACACTGTAATCTTAGAAACCTATGTAAACTCTCTAAGAAGAAACTAGTTAAGGATCTACCGGAGCTTAGATTTGATTCTTCTAAAGTTTGTGATCCTTGTCAATATGGAAAGCAACATAAATCTAGTTTTAAGTCAATCGGTGAAGTCTCAACAACCGATGCATTACAGTTGGTTCACATGGATCTTTTTGGTCCTACACAAACTGGAAGCATTGGAGGCAAATACTATGTGTTTGTTCTAGTTGATGATTACACCAGATTTACTTGGGTCTATTTTCTAGCAAGGAAATCTGAAGCTTTTTCTTATTTCAAAAGTTTTAGAGCCCAAGTTAAAAATGAGAAAAACCTTCCATTGAAAACTATTCATAGTGATCATGGAGGAGAATTTCAAAATTCTGATTTTGAAACTTTTTGTAGTAAGAAAGGTATTACTCACAACTTTTCAGCACCTAGAACTCCTCAACAGAATGGTGTAGTTGAAAGAAGAAATCGAATTCTTCAAGAAATAACTAGAACCATGTTGAGTGAATATTCTATTGCTAGACATTTCTGGGCTGAAGCTGTAAGTACTGCTTGTTATACTATAAATCGAGTTTTGATTAGACCTTTTCTTAATAAAACTCCTTATGAGTTATGGAATGGTAGAAAACCTAGACTTTCCTACTTCAAGGTTTTTGGTTGCAAAGTATTCATTTTGAATACTAAAGATAACTTACATAAATTCGCACCAAAATCAGATGAAGGGATTTTCTTAGGATATTCCACAACCTCTAAGGCTTATAGAGTTTTTAATAAAAATACTTGTACTGTTGAGGAAACAGTACATGTGAAATTTGATGAGTCAGATCCTTTTGTTTTTAAAACCTCCCAACTTACATCTTCGGATGTGTTTTCAAAAACTGATTGTCAACCTTTGTTAGAAGAACCTTCTGATAAGGAAATTGTTCTAGAAGATACTTCTGAAACATTTACCCCAGAAGACTTTCTACCTTATGTTGATGAACAGGTTTTACAAAACCCAAATCAGATGTTTCTTAAGAATCATCCCAGTGATAGTATCATTGGTGATGTAAATCAACCTGTAAGGACTAGAAGTTCCTTAAGAAATGAAGTAGAACATCTAGCATTTCTTTCCCAACTAAAACATAAAAGCACTGATGAAGCTTTAGGTGATGATGATTGGATCAAAGCAATGCAAGATGAACTAAATGAATTCGAAAGGAATAAAGTCTGGACCTTGGTTGAAAGACCTAAGGAAACTTCTGTTATTGGAGTAAAATGGGTCTTCAGAAACAAATGTGATGAAAATGGAGTCATTGTTAGAAATAAAGCTAGACTTGTTGCTAAAGGCTATAATCAGCAAGAAGGAATAGACTATGAAGAAACCTATGCTCCAGTAGCTAGACTTGAATCTATTCGTATTCTACTTGCCTTTGCAGCATTCTTTAATTTCAAACTATTTCAAATGGATGTGAAATGTGCTTTTCTTAACGGTTATGTTCAAGATGAAGTTTTTGTTGAACAACCTCCTGGCTTTGAAGATACAAAACATCCTGATCATGTTTTTAGACTTACCAAAGCTTTGTATGGCCTTAAACAAGCCCCACGAGCATGGTATGATAGACTTACTGGATTTTTGCTTCAAAATAACTATGTTAAGGGAAATGCAGATCCAACCCTTTTTATAAAGAAAGATAAGAAAAATGTTTTGATTGTTCAAATTTATGTTGATGACATTATATTTGGTTCAACTCAGCAATCTTTGACTGATTCTTTTGCTAGTCTAATGAAATCTGAGTTTGAAATGAGTATGATGGGTGAGTTAACATTTTTCCTTGGTTTTCAAATTTCTCAAAAACCAGAAGGAACCTACATATCCCAACATAAGTATATTAAAGATCTTCTTAAAAAGTATGGTTATGACAACACGAAGAGTATAAGTACTCCTATTGGTACCTCAAACTCTTTAGATCTTGATGAAGCTGGGAAACCAGTAGATCAAACATCTTTTAGAGGTATGATTGGAAGTCTACTTTACTTAACAGCTAGTCGACCAGACTTAATGTTTTCTGTATGCTTATGTGCAAGATATCAATCCAATCCTAAGGAATCTCACTTAAAGGTGGTAAAAAGAATTTTTCGCTACCTTAAGGGAACCATGGATCTAGGATTATTTTATACTTCTGGAAATGATTTTGTTCTAAAAAGCTTTTCTGATGCTGACTTTGGTGGTTGTAGAATGGATAGAAAAAGTACATCCGGAACTTGTCATTTCTTAGGAGATTCATTAGTTTCTTGGTCATGCAAGAAGCAACATTCTGTTGCACTCTCCACTGCTGAAGCTGAATATGTAGCAGCTGGAAGTTGTTGTGCACAAGTGTTGTGGATGCAACACACACTCACAGACTATGGCTTGAGTTTTACTAAAACTCAAATTTTGTGTGATAACACAAGTTCCATTGCCCTAAGTAAAAACCCTGCACATCATTCCCGTGCAAAACACATAGATATTAGGCATCACTTTCTTAGGGATCACACACTTAAAGGAGATATTATTCTTCAGTTTATCGGAACGCAAGATCAACTTGCTGATATTTTCACAAAATCTTTACCTTCTGATAGATTTGAATATATTAAACAGAAGTTAGGAATGATAACCGTAAGGTAATCTTCCTTAATTAATTTTCTGTTGGAAAAATCTCCTCACAGTAATAAACTCCTTTTCATAGGGGGAGTACATTTGTTTGTTTATTTAACAAAGTTTTTCAAAATTTGTTTTCAAATTTTTCGGTACGAAACTTTCCGGAATGGAACTTCCGGAACTACAATTTTCCAGAATGGATATTTCCATACAAAATACTTCTGGAATAAAAGTATTCATATTGAAAATTTCCGGAATGGAAAATTTTCGTACTGGTATTTTCATAATGGAAAAACTTTCGTATTGAATCTTCCATATCAAGTTTTTCTATTGAGTTTTTCGTATCAAGTTTTTTTATGAAGTTTTTCGTATTGAGTTTTTCGTATTGAGTTTTTCGTATTAGGTTTTTCGTATTGAGTTTTTTCGTAGTCGTCTTTACATTACCCATTACGAATAACTTTCCTAAGCTAATCCGAAAGGTATGACTTCCTTACTGAAGTTTTCGTAATCATATTTTACTTGCTGGCATTTTCTTATAGTTTGTTTTCGGTTTTTTTTTTTAATTTCTTGAATTCTGTTTTAATAAAACCTCAAAAAGATCGGATTCAACCTCTCAACCGTCAGATCTGATCTCAGATCATTCTAAACCGTTAGATCAACCGAGGAAGTTGAACCGTCATCCCAAAGCCTATATAAAGGGGACCCTATTTTCTCGTCCCACATCGATCTCAAGCTCTTGCGTGCTGAAGCTCTGTCTCTCTGATTTAAGGCTGTTCCGAACTACAGTTTTCCAGTTCCGAACTTCAGTATTCTCAGTTCCGAACTTCTCAGAGACTTCTAATCCGAATGTCTGCAGAGTTAACTTCTCAAGAGATTTCTTCAACCAAGCCCATTTCTCAGTGGTTAGTCTACAGAGAACGGTTAGTGCATCCGAATTTCTTCAGCAACTATGATTCTATTATATCAAAGAATATCAAGCTCAATGGCTGGGAAGATGTTGCAATATCAAAAACCGGCAACCAAGATGAAGTTTACCCAGACTTGCTTGTTGAGTTTTATGAGTCAGTTGCTTTCTTTGTGGAAGACAATAGAGAAAAATTTTCATTCAAATCGTATGGCAAGACTTATAAGCTATCTTACACCAAGGCTGCAAGCTTGGTAGGGTTGAATTATGAAGGGGAAGCTGAGTTTATCTCGCATGTTCTGCCAGACTCCTTGGGTAGTTTCAACAAGGAGAAAGCCTTAGAAATTCTCGGACTGGATGATGATAAGGCTTCGAAAATTGCAACCCTATCTACAAACTTCCGGATTCTGGAGTTATGGGTGCAAGGGCTTATTGTACCGAGAAAAGGAGACAAGGACAGCTTGAAGAAGAGTGAGATATACATCTTAGATTTCTTGATAAATCTAAGGAAGTTCAATCTGATGAAGCATATCCTTCTTAATCTTGAGAATTTAAAGAAAGGGAATCTGAGAGCTCAGATAGTAATGTACCCGGCAATTTTTTCAAAGCTGATAGTTCGGTGCCTTGAGTCCTTCAAGGTTGCTTGCAGTTCTAAACCGAAAGTTTGCAAGATCATGTTGCTCAGTGATGCAACTCTTAAAAGGATGAATATAGCATTTGACAAGAAGTCTGGGAAATTTATCGATCTACCGCCTCAAGAAGAAGTGACTCCAAAAGTGGCTGATCCGGAATCGCCTAAGCCGGTAAGGAAGAGGAAGCTGAAAGAAGTGGTAGGTGAAGCTCAGGAACCTAAGTCTAAGGAAGTCCATTCCGCACCTCCTAAGCCTAAGAAGAAGAAGACATATACTGATGAGGTTGCAGCGAAGTGGAGAGCTGACAAGGAAAAGAGGAAGGAAGGAGATCCGCAGTTCGGATTGGATCCCGCAGAGGCTAAGGCTCTGAAAGAAAAGGCTGCTGATGAGCTCGAGAAGCAAGCTAAGGAAAAGAAGCTGAAGAAGAAGTTGTCAGAAGCTGAGGCTGTGCAAGCCTTGTTGAAGTTTAATGAAATGGTTTCAGCAACCATTCCCGTTCCGAGAACTTTTTCTTTGGACTCTCTACCTGAGACTCCAGGAAGAAATCTCGATGATCCGAAAGAGGCTGCTGCTAAGAATGCTGACGAAGTTGAACAAGTGGAACAAGCTGAAGAGGTTGCTGAAGGAAGTGGCGAGACATGAGATGTGCTCAAACAAGTAGATGAATATAAGGGAACTCCTTCGGAACACCTGTCGCTCCGAACTTCTGAAGCCGAATCTTCAAAACTAGTTACTCCAGTAATAGAAGGAAAGGAAGGAGAGGAAGACGTTTCTTATCATGGAAAAGAAGAACAATTATTACTTGATGCTGCTCAGAAAGAAAATATAGAAGTTGTTGATGAGGAAGATTTGGTTGTTCAAGTTTCTGACAGTGAGAAGAAATCTCCGGAACAGGTTTCTATTCTGGAAAAAGATAAGGGGAAACAAGTTATTGCTGATACCCCGAGTTCAGAAAAGAGTATGAGGAAGGAAGCTGGTAGTTCTTCAAAGAGGAAGTTGGAGCTTATTGAAGAAGAAAATTCTCCTAGCAAGATGTCAGATTCGGAATCATCTTCATTGGGGCACGATTTTGTTGTTCAATCCTTGAAGAAGTTGGTGGGAACCATTCCGACCTTCTCCAGTATTGATTCTCGGTGCCAGATGCTCCAACATACGCTGAATCAGAAAACCGATTCCGTATCCATGGTTATGGATAAATGTGTTGAGATAGAAGCTCAGTTCAAAAATTTCTTCATTGGTTACGAAGCCCATAAAAGATCTTGCAAAAGGATGACTAGCTGGTCGAAGAAGAATGTGGAAGAGATGAGGCTGCTGGATGAGTTTCAGGAGAATGTCAAGGATGCATTTCAAACCGAGGACAAGAAGTTTCATGAGATGACTGCATCATTCGATGAGAAATTGGCAGAGGAAAGGAACATTCGGAGTCAGGAAGTAAGAGATCTGAATGGAAAGCTCAACTCTGTTAATCAAAGTTGGAAATTTGAAAGGGATCATCGGATCAATTTTCTAGAAAGGATAAAGTCTCAGGAAGAGAAAATGGAAGCTCAGGAAGAAAAGTTGAAGGCTCAGGAAGAAATCATTCAAGCTCAGTCAGCAAGAATAGTTGTCTTAGAAAAGCAAGCAGAGGAAGATCATAAGGATCTCAAGAAGATCAAGACTATTCTCAAGGGGCTGATGTCGAAAGAGAAAGATCCCAAATGAACAATCCGATCTTTTTGTTGTAATCTGTTTTTGTTGCTGACATTTCAAATTTAATGAGAATCGTGCTTGTTGTTCTGTTTTGTTGTTGTTACTAATCTTTCAGGTACTTTGTTATTTTTTTTCCATTCCCTCGAAATTCTTTTTGAAAATCACAAAGGGGGAGAAGGAAAAGATCCTTAAGAAAAAGAGGAAATCTAATAAGTGCTTATCAAAGGGGGAGAAAGAAAAATACCCAAGGAGATAGAACTCTAATAAGAGTTTGTTTAAGGGGGAGTTTTTTTTTTCTTAAAGAAATATCACTCCGGAAATATGAATACGATCCTTAGAGATTCAAAGCCTAAGGGGGAGTTAGTCGTATTCATCTATATCCTTAAACCAAGGGAGATAAGCTTTAATATGTTTCTTTCTTCTTAGAATAGCTTTTTCGTAAGGATGTTTGTGCTTTCCAAAAAGGGGGAGATTGTTGAGTCAATAAGGTTTTCCTTATGACTTTTCCATTCCTTCTTGTTTTGAAAATCACAAACACCTTATCTTTAAGGAAAATTGCTTTTGTAAGGAAAAATGCTTTCTTAAGGAAAATTGCTTTTATAAGGAAAAATGCTTTCTTAAGGAAAAACGCTTTTATAAGAAAAATTTATCCTTATCATATTTTCATTAATATTTTTCTTAAGAGTGAGATTCGGATTCACTTTCTCGGAATCATTAAAACTGATAAAAAGCATTCTGTTTTAGGGTTCGGATTCTGGACAAGAACTATAATGAAGTTTCACTCCGAATTCCGGTTATGAATTCTGACTAAGTTCTATTCCAGATTCAGGATACGAATTCCAATGAAGAATTCCCATTACGAATTCTAATGAAGAAATCTCATTCCGAATTCTCATTACGAATTCTGAAGAAGAATTCCCATTACGAATTCTAATGAAGAATTCTCATTACGAATTCTCATTACGAATTCCAATGAAGAATTCCCATTACGAATTCTAATGAAGAAATCTCATTCTGAATTCTCATTACGAATTCTGATGACGAATTCCTATTCCGAATTCCTATTCCGAATTCTCATTCCGAATTCACTCATTAAACAGAATCTGATTATCATTGTTTTATACACTCTGAATTTATTCACTCCGAACCTTCACTCCGAAATTTCTATTCCGAACTTTTATGTTAGAGTTTAAAACGATGTCGTGCATTCTGTTACAATTACTTTGTTATAAAACGATGTCGTCCATTTTGTTATAAACTAACCGTTGTCTAAGTGACACGTGTACAGGTCCCTCCGAACTTTAAGGGAAATATGACCGTTGGAGAAGGAGCCTACCTCACCTATAAATAGGAGCTCATTTGAAAAAGCTCACACCAACGGATGGATGAACATTTGGACTTTGTGCATACATGCTGTTGAAGTGATTTCTAGAGAGAGAGTCTCTTATTAACTCTCAAAGCTTCGTGCGACTCCGAATGTTGGTGATTACATTCAAGGGCTTCCGGGGATAGGAAGACAGAGGTGCCGACTACCTTAAAGATCGAGGGCTTTCTTGCTGAGAAAGACAGAGGTTGCCAACTACCTTGAAGTTGAGGGCTTGCGGGGATAGCAAGACAGAGACACCGATCTTCGTATCGAGGGCTTACCCTGGTGTGGGTAAGACAGACTTGCTTGAAAGTATAAATCAAGGGACCTTTATCCAAGGTTGTTGGATACCCTTCTCTTTGGGTTAAAAGACTATTATCTTGTTGCTAGTAGTTTTTCTACTTGTTTTATTCCGCTGCATTTTGTATCTTAAGGAAAGTATAATTTTCTTATACTTCCTTACTTACTCTGATCAGTTTAGATTCTATACGCTTTAAGGTAGAATCTTATATTGTAACTTTTGTTAAGTTTCAAATTCCGGAACCATATTTCCGGAACCTACTTTTGGAATCTCTTTCCAAGTTTAGTTCGGTGTTAGAGGTGTTGTGAATTTACTTAGTTTAACTTTGTTAAACTTAGTTCTTTCCTTTTCTTAAGGAAACTCTAGTTATTCATAACTAACTTTAAAGGTTCCTAAGGAATTTTTAAAGTATACAATTCACCCCCCCTCTTGTATATTGAGCATCTCATATTCTATTTCGATCCTACAAAATCCCCGACCCACCGGCTTCCGTTGCGGGCCCCGAAAACCTAACAGTGGTATTAGAGGGATCTCGTAAATTTTCTGAGCCAAATAAAATTAATTTGCATAACATTAAGTAGAGGGTTCAAATACGGTCCCAACGGTTCAAACCGCACGACGATCCGATGCCGAATGACTAAATTATGGTCAGTTTAAATTTTTAGATTAAATATAATTCGCGGTTTGATCTCGGGTATTTAATTTTTCCATCCCAAAGAACTAATAAAGTTTCTTGAATTGATTTAGTTCATCCAAAAAAAAATTTTGTGCAAATTATAATTTTATTTTATGATTTTTATAATAATTTTATTATTATAGTGTAATAATAATAAAATATTATTTTATGATAATTATTTTATTTTTATAACAATAAAATAATAATAAATTATTATTTTATTATAATAAATTTATTATTATTAAATTGAAAGGCTATTATTTAGGCTTTATAATTTTTGGGGTGACTTGACTCAAAGGGGTGGAAGAAGACCTCAAAAATAAAAAAGGGGGAAAAAGACTTCTAAAGAAGTCTTAATTTAAATAAAACAAAGTCGGGGGGGGGGGGGATGGCGTGTGGAAAAACAGCAAAAAAAAGGGGAATGTAGGGGTCCGATCGAACCCCTCTCTCTCCCCGCGCAGTGCACATGAGCTCACCCTACTCGCAATGCCACGCCCCAGCAGAAACCAGCGACCACCTCACGCACGACGTACAGTGCGCCGCCGAATCCTCTTCCCACTCACAACCAGTCTCCCGTAGCAGACCTCCGTCCAGCATGCTGCGACCGCACCTCGCGACTACACCCCGCCTCTTTAGCAGGTCCCCCGCGTGGCGCACAGCAGGCCCCGCCGCTGGACTCTCCTTCCTAGTCGCCTCCCTCTGAAGCCGAGCAGCAGTGCCACCTCCTGGCTCGACCCGACCTCTTTTCCGCCCTGCTCCCATGCTTAGCGATGCCCTTTGCATGCTGCACCCCAAAAAGATGTCACACCGCCCATCCATGCTGCCCATACCTCCTCTTACTGCCGGCAAAACCCTTCTCCAGACATGCAGCACCGCAAGCGGCCCGGTTCCGGTGTCTCCCTGTTGTCGCGCACCCGCTGCATGCTCGGGTCTTCCCGAAGCTGCCAGCCTCACCCGACCTCCTTGCGTAGCCCAGGGGACCCCTATGGTTTTTCCGTGTAGCTGGGATCCTTCCATGCGGGATGGGAGAGCGGTCGTCACCTCGCTCGGCCTTTCGGGTGCACCGCGTGTCGCCATCGATCAAGACCCATGAGGTATTATTTTGCCTGCAATTCTTTTCGATGGGAAAAAATGGCCCTGAAATGGTTGAGGCCGATCTTCACAACCCGAAACGGGCTTATGTGGATCGGTTCAACCCAGTTTGGCCTTGCACGACCTGCTAGGGTCCTACTCGAGTTTGGACCGACCCACACAGGCCCTACAGTGACGTTTCAGAGAGCGACCATTTAAAATAAATCAAAGTAATTAATTTAATTATTTTAATTTAATATTTAAATTAAATTAATTAAAATTAATTTTGGTTAATTATTTTAATACCCAGATAAAATTAATTCAATTTAGTTATTAAATTGAATTAATTTCAATTAATTTAATTTTCGCATTAAAATTAAATTAATTAGAGGACCGATGATTAATTAAATTATTTAAATTTAGTAATTAATTTAATTTAATTAAATAAACCCTCAAAATTAATTAATGCATTTTAATTTTTTATCGCGCTTTATTTTTTCGTCGTTTGGTCTTGAGCATCGACCCATGTATGTTGCCTTTTATTTAATTAATTATTTTAACTGCGTGCGATGATTATAAATAATTAAACGGATGGTCTTCACATCATCTTTATTTTTCGGTTAAAATATATAAGGGCCTATGTTCCCAATTTATATGATGTACATTTATACCCGAGTCCCCTCGCCTACACACTAGTATCTTTGTACTTCGAGCGAAGACGGCGAGCGACGTGGACCCCGCCAAGATGAGGCGGTACACGACGGTGTGAGACTACACATGGACCACGCCAAGACAAGGCAGTACTCCAAGATGTGACATGGACCCCACCATGACAGGGTGATGTTCCAAATGTGAAACAAACATACAATACAAGGGGTAAACTGCATGATGAGTCAAGCATACGACTCAAGTACGATATGCTTAGACCGTTTAGACGCTCAATACCAGTCGGGTAGTTGTTTACCATTATGCATTTATTTATTATTTTATGCATTTTAGAATAGCAAGAAAAATACATAAAATAATAGATAATAAAATGCATAAGGAAACGAAATATGTTTTTCTATTAAAGTTTAGTTGTGAGTGCGACAACATAGATGAACAAGTTTAATAGAAATGGATCACATTTGTCAAGAGAGAAAACCAATAAACCCCTCAAAGAAAATATTAAGTCACAAACAGCCTTCCATCATTCAAGTTTGAACAAAACCGGGTGTTCGAGGTGCCGGTCATGCCTTAGCTGAGGGTGCCTCTTACTACCAGGGAGTTCTTATTCGTGTGGTGGGTCAACTTAACTAAAATTGCAACAATGAAATAGCCTTAGCTATATTGTTGTAATTTTAGAGGCATACGTTGAGTAAATCAGTAAATGATTTTTGAAGCTGGGACTTCACTCAACAGATCAAGGAACTATGAGTTAATGTGGCTGTCCAGCCAAAAGCCTACCTTGGACCCTCTGAGTAGTGACGTAGCCATAACTTGTATACTATGTGGGAGGTTTAGGGATCCTTACAACTACAATACTTAAGAGTATTCCGATTCTAGTACAGAGGATTCCTAGAATTCAAAAAATTAGTGGGAGAAATTTAATGATTAAATTAATCAATTATGTCTAAATTGGCAATCACATAAAATTACTATCTTCTAAAGTATATTTGTAGATAATGAAAATAAATACCACAATAAAACTACGATAAATATTAGACAAAGTTAATGTCTAAACTAAGAACGAATTTCCAAAGAGTAGTGTAGCCACTCGCACACATTAATACCATAACAGAAATTCAAGGTGATTATGTCCCAACCTGTTAAGCTACCTCAAGAAGAAAGGGTGTAAAACTGCTTATAAGAGACAGATGAATCAATCATACGATGGTTCTGTCATAATTCTATCATCAACGTCTGATGTTAGTTGCGATCACTACATCAAGACATGGATGATGTTACATGTAGTCTCATCTCCAAGAAGTTTCCAAGGAGAAAGTGAAGCAAGATTTGAATATGGTGATTGCACTCGGTATGTGTAATGTGAAAGACAATTCACAATCATTAAAGTCATCCCATTCTTATACCTTTTACACCCAATTACTCTTATTTTTTATGGATACAAACGAATGGTATAGAGTAATCACTTCATTACCTTTAAGGTAAACATTCGCCAAGTAATAATAATATTGGAGATAACGCCATCTTTTATTCTTATGGTGAATACATTGAATGGAAAGGAAAAATGTCTTATGGAAAGTTACTCCAGAGGGACCTTCATCATGTCCTTCAATGAAAAGTGGTTGCTTATTTAACAGAAGGTTATTTGCATCACATAATGAAATGAATTCATGAAAGTTTAAAAATTGAAATACAAGAAGCAAGTACCCGCTTCTCATTCTGTTTATATTCATCAAATATAATAATGTTTCTAACATACTTCTTGGGTATTGAATATAATATTCCAATAAAATATGTGTATTTAAATATAGTAACCAAGCAAGTATAAAAACATTATTAGAAGTAAAGTGACTTCTCCAAGCAGCTGACAAAGGGTGAGTCCTAAGTCAGCAGTGAGAAACACATAACTTTTAATTGTCAAGTGATTGATTCAAATTGAAAAAGTTGTGGAGTATAACCAAAAACATTTATCTCATGTTCCCATTTTTACATGATGAGACATTATTCTATGTTTTGGAATAAATGTTGTTTGTGGTAACATACTCAACAAATAGTTCACTGCTACTTGAATCAATGGAAATACATGATGAATATAAAATTTAAGACCTACCTAGTTGTGGAAATGTGATTCTTTGTCAAGTAAAACTAAAAGTGGACATCAACTATATACCCAGTATTTTATTTAGGCTCATCATAGTTAAAAACCTTTGGTATTATTAAAATCCTTAGTTTAGGCAAAGAAACCTTTAGAAATAAAGGTATTCCACAAAGCATCTGAGGATTAGTTCAACAAGAGAGTGTGAACTATTTCAAAAAAGAGCTAGATGTAAAGATACTTCATAAGATTCCTTTAAGTAATTAAGGAATGTACTAGTGAAGTATAAGTTTGGTAAGAAGATATGAGTTGCTTCGGATCAGCATGACTAAGAATATCTTTAACAAACAATCATCGACCATGATAATGTAGCGTGGAGTAATTCCTAAATGCATGTAACCTTATCTACATCACCGTATTGATGTTCATAAGGAGTATCAATGATGAGTCTTACATATTAACATTGATCAAAAAAATGTAGCATGGAGAAATTCCTAAACAAACATTTTATACATCAAAGTTATGATGTAAGTTGTATCAATGTTACAACCTAAAGAAACTTCCATTATATTTCATGATGTGCTTTGAAAATAATGACTTAAACCCATAACCAATATGCCAACTAAAATGACAAATGGATATCATATGAGTCCTAGTATGATGGAAAATTCATTATGTCATAGGATGAGTTCAGATGAAAAGTGTTTGTTATGATTTAAACAAACATGCATCAAGTTAAACAAGTTGTTCATTTGAGGTAATTATCCAAACAATTTCTTAAGATATTACCTAAATCCTTAATATGGAAAATATGTAGTTAAGTATTAGAATACATTTCTATACAAGGGTGCACATCTCTATTAGAGATAGTGGGAGTTGAATTGACTTGGACTTAGTCAATTCATGAGATGAACAAATGGTTGGCATAGGGAACAAGTTTCACAAGTACATGTGGAATAGACATGTTCCGGAGACACATACTGCATAGGAAGAATGAAACATTGGTGATGGTTTTATATTCACTGCGGTCGGTGATAAATTATTCATTAAGAATAATAAATCATACAAGTAAACATTATATGTCAACGAGATAAGATTGACAATATCAACTAAAATTCAATAATGTATTCCATGTATCAAATTACAAAGGGTATTATAAATTCAATACTGCGGTGGGTATTCAAATGAAATGATACATGGATGGTACAAGTATGGTACCAATAAGGCTCGATTGGTTATAACAAGTTGGTACACCTAAATATATTAGAATTTTACTTGTCATAGCTATCTTCTAAGATCATTCCATTGGTCATTGAATGTCAAGATCATCTGTCATGGAAGGTGTCTATACGACGCAACCAGAAAGAGAAGATGACATCATATTATTCCAATGAAGGTTTCAAGTTACTGTAATCCAGTTCTGGATTAAAGTAAGCAAAAAGATCTTAGAGCATTCATTTCAAATGAGTCTTTGCCTTGTGTCTACCAAAGGTTAGTGTGAACAACGATGTTTTCCAAGTGAAATATGTTCAATAACATATGGAAAAAAGATTCTGATCTTATAGTTAGATAAGATCAGGTTAAAAGAAATTCTCTAATGATTTACTTCAAGTAGAAACCTAAGTTCTAGGGAAAATAATCCACTGAGTTAGATCCAACGGTTGCTTGGTCCTAGTCAATCATACATATAGTGACATTGTATTGAAAAATACAAGTTGGAACAATTAAAGTTTAGAATTGTTGCCTATGTCACATGGCTTAATCTCTTCAAGTTAACATGTTTGGAACATAGGAAGAGATTAAAGTTGTGAATTGATACCATATGATTTAGCTATGGATCAATCACATATGCCATAATATGTACAATAATTTATACTTCCAGGATATAATTTATTATAGGCAGATATCAATTATTTCCATAAGCACTACAAGTGATGCAGTCAGAACTATCATCTTGTATTTTGGCATGTACAAATGATATGTACCAGGAATATGGAGAGGAAGGTATACTAGTTTTTTGGGACACAAACTAGTAATATTTATATCAATTTGATCTAGTATCGCAGTTAGGTAAAGGAGATGAGCGATTCAAGCTCATAAAAGCTAGTGGTAGCCATACCTACAAATACTGAGCATGTTGCAACTTCTAAGGAAGCTAAGAAGTAGTTATAAATCACAACGATTTGTCCCATTTCTTGGATTCTCACCTAGTAAGAAATGTATTATCATAATGAGAATTATGATATTCTTAATATCCAAGTTTTTAAGTTATGATAATGTAAAAAGTGATATACTCGGGGATACCTTATCTTGAGAAGTTTTACTCAAGCCGATGAGGTCGCATATAATAGATATTCCACGCGGTGAAAATGTGGCAGGCCCAACAGCTAAATACATTACTCAGTAGAAGAATGGTATTTATCATGTGAGTAGCTAACAAGTTTAGTTAGAAAGTTGGCTCTAGTGCAAGTGGGAGTGTTGAAATAGTGGGTTCTCTAGACCCAACTATTTAGTACTTTTGATTACCATTTCATGTGTACAGTTAGTTATGCATGATGATATCTTACCGTTATAGTGCAGAATTTTTTGCGTCCACTATAATAATGGTAATGTCCAAATGTTAATTGTCGTGTCGCAAGGTTATATCATATCCCAGGCTATAATGATAACCTTGAGATACAATGACATTGATCTTAAATATATGTTATATAGTCTGGATACATCTTACTGACTAGAAACAGTAGATGTCTGACTATATGGTGCTGGGGGATCATAATAATTGAGACTTCTTCTCATGAAGTTCACACTTGGTGATCTCTAGTAGTGAGATCATGAAGACATACCCGCCAATAGGAACACCACATGTTTTGGGTGTCATTGGTTTTTCCTATCTACGGACATGTGTATTGGTCTCCTAACTTGAGACCACTACCAATGTATATAATTTGATTATGTACTTTGATGCAAGGTGAAAACCATGTAATTAATGTCATGGTGATGTAGTTTGTGTTGGGTGCGTCGTTTGTGGTATGACATTGGTTGAATGGTCAAGAAAGGATTTGTCGCTTCCAAGATCAGGAAGTTTTATATCTCAGGCCTGGTTGATCAGGATGGTGCTGCCTTCATAAGTCTTTGGCTAAATTAGTAGAAAGGAAAATCCATCCAGATAGATCAAAAAATAATAAAGTAAGATAAGGATGATGTCGCAAGAGTTTGTTTTTCTTTATGAGATATTTAATGACAAAGAGATTATAGTACACAGTCAGTGTTCATAGGATGGTAGTCGTTGCTATGACTATCCTTATCTCTTTAGGTGCTATGATGAGTTGCTAGAATCCACTCTTGGTCGGTGGATTTTATTCACTACTATTGAGATGCGGGCCTAGAGGGTCACACACAATAGCATATTCAAGAATCCACACTATTCAGTTAAATAGGTATATGGACATAGTGGGCCCCACCATGGGCTCTGAGCGTTTTCCATATTGTTGATCACCAAATGAATTAAATAAATTCATTAATATTCAAGTTATGAATATTAAGGATTGAATTTACTTAATGTATTTAAGAGTACAGTAAATACGAGAAAATATTAATCGAACAAATATTATTTTGATATTCAAGGTTCGTTTAATATTAAGCGGGATATAGAGTCGAGTTAAATGGCTCAGATTTTATCATGTAATATATTTCATATATATTATAAGTATGTGATAAAAATAATAAATAATATTGGTACAGTTTAGTCTATCAAAATTATTTATTTAGTGGACGTTGAAATAAACAGCGACCGGGGAAATCAATTGGGTATTTCTCAACATATCTATAAATAAGAGAGGAGTCTCTCTCTCTTTGGTGTGCAAAACACTATTCATTCATTTTATGGAATGAAAGTTGAGAGCCTCTCTATCCTCCCACTCTCTAGAGAGAGAATCTCTCGATCTAAGAATCTCAGATCAAGATCTCTCTCATGCATCGAAGGCTTATCGATGTGGTGATCGTCCGGACATCGAAATCATCGTTGGATCGCTATGCTAGCACTAGGAGTTTGACGATCGATGTTTCAACAGATTTTTGGAGCACGTGTGGATGATCTAGAGGGATCTTGATTTGGATCCTTAAAGCGACGATCACCATCAGCTAGTAGTAGTTGGCCACACCTTCATATTTGAAACGAGTATGTTTTAATTTTAATTTTGTGCTCTTAATAATTTACGTGAGATCCTCATACCTCTCTGGGGCTTGGATAGTCGGCGAAGACAAGTTCTATCATCCCTCTGATGAAATTTTTTAAAATCCCCGACCCACCAGCTTCCGCTGAGGCCCGCAGAAACATAACGGAAAGATTCTATTCATCAAGGACACAAACACTATTTGTGTATTTATCAACCTGAACTAATTACGATGAACTCATATGGGCCATACTACCTTTTGAAATTAGTCCTCAATATATCATAAGTCCATACTCTTAGCTGATGATACCCTGATCTTAAGTTGATCTTCGAGAACATGAGAGATCCTTTTATCTGGTCAAACATGTCGTCGATACATGGAATAAGATATCATTTATTTATAATAATCTTGTTCAATTTCTGATAATCAACACAAAAATGTAAACTCTCATCAACCTTCTTTGCGAACAAAATAGGTGATCCTCAAGGTGATGTACTCAGATGAATAAAACCCTTATACTCTAACTCTTCCAGTTGAGTCTTGATCTCTTTAATCTCTATTGGTTCCATTATATATTATGGAAAAAAACTGGCTTATCCCGGGAATGAGTTAAATAGTGAATTCCTAATCTCTCTCAGGTGGTAGCCCTAATAAGTCTTCGAGAAAAACATCCTGAAACTACTCCACCACTAGTGGAAAGAAATCATGCTTAATGACTCCATCATACAATAATAAACTAGAAACCTTGTCTGTGAGCTCTCTCTGTTTCTAAGTAATTGGTCCTACTTGGCTTACCTATATATCCCACTCCCCATGGTGAACATGCTAGTTACCCTTAGGAGATGTAAAATTCACTCTCCTCTGGTAACAATCTATGTGGGCTTAGTATGTGGCTAGCCAATCCATACTCATAATTAGGTTAATCCTAACATGTCAAGGATATAGAGATCCCACAGAAAATGATACTCCTTGACTTCAATAGAATATACCTATCTCATAGAGATGTCTCTAGGACATACTACCAATAGTGTATCTATAGTTATTATTCCACTAACAAACTCCACCTACATTCTCAAACCATTAATTGTTTTTCAAATATAAAGGAACAAGAGTAAATATTATCAAATAAGGAACTAGATAAAGTAGAAGATACTATAATATTATCCCTCACCATCGATGGACCAACCTTTCTCTATAGAAGTGTAGGCTGCACTGCATGAAACTACTATACACCTCTTCCTTGGGATGTTGACTGACTCCCTTGAGTTGAACCATTCTACTGATATGGGTGCTCTTTCCCAGAAGCACCCTGTCCACTGCCTCTACTTCCTCAGCTAATAGAAGTCCACCTACCGGACTAATATGGTGCAAAATACCCCCTTCATGTACCCTAGTTTTTTTAAGATCCCCCATCACCAACTATCTGTTTTAGGTTTCTACAGAACCTCTATAGATGTCCCAACTTGATTTTGTATTAACACTCCACCAGTGGTTTGGGATAATGTTTACCAAAGTGTCTCATCCTACCACATTGGTAAAAAATCATGTGGATAGGATCCTAAGTAACTGATCCCATAGATGGGCCACTCTACTTCCCACTGCTCTGGATGAAGTTCCAATAACGACTCTTCCTACTATCGAAATCCATACCTCCAGATCATCTAGAAGAAACCACATATCTTCCATTGGAAGATTCTTTCATGTTCCCCTATGAGATGGGAGCTTGATTCAACACTTCTAAAAACTTCTTCAGCACGATGATATTCACATGGGACTAAATTTCACACTTAAGTATATCATGAAATCGTTTATCTAAAGCATCATAATTTTCCACCAATTCTAGCAAAAAAAAAAACTAAAAATATATGAAGTGTACAACATAATCCATCATATAAATTCTCCAATGAGTCATCTACATGAACTATACTGATCTCTCATGTCTCAGTGTCTCTGGGTAAAAGTTATCTAAGAAATTATCCAAAAATTAATTCCATAGCATAACATCAGTCTGTCCAGCTCTTACTTGAATGTCCCATATGCGCTTCCCTGATCCTCATAGCATATAAGAAACCAAATCAACCCTCTTATCATCAGGAGTCTCCACATGGTCAATTATCATCTCGATCAACTCAACCTAAAACTTAGCTCCATCAGGTCCACTCTCTCTAGTAAAAGTTTGAGGGGTTATACAACTGAAACTCCCTCATCATGTCTGAAATGCTCTTCTCAACCTGACCTGGATCTCTTCCCATGAAATCCATTAAGTGGGAAACATTATCTTAGAACTGCTCCCCTGTTTCTTGACCCAACACTATCAGTGCCCCAGGTTCCACTACTGGAGGATCATCTGGAACTATGTCCTATAGTCATCCTCTAAATAAGTATCATCATGGAGTAATATATCTACAATTGCAAACAAATATATTATGACTCATAGCACAAACTTTTCAAATTTCTATTAGATTAAAACCATAACAATCCACAATGAGTCTTTTCCATGAGTATCACCATGCATTCAAAACCAAGGAACTATCACTACCCTTAACCATCCTACACCGAGGTTCTGGTTAACAAGGGTAAACATAAACTCATCATTCAAGTTTCTAATTTAATCACCCATTTATTCACTTTATGGCATCATTTTACCGATTACAATTTCAAATTAGGAACCTTTTATAATTCAATTTCACAGGCTAAGAATTTTTTTTAAGTTCAACAACTTACCCAAAACCCATTTTACCATGCATGTATAAAATTATGCATGTTCACAAAAAAATTATGAGTGCCTAGAATGATGCATGTAGACTCAAATTTAATTCCATTCAGGGACACGATTAAATCTAAAAAAATATAAAAAAAAATCACTTCACACAACAAGTGCATCACCCAAGGTGAAATAACATTCAGTTGTAACAACAAACAACAATAACAACAATCCCACCCAAGGTATTTGGGTTCTCCCTCATACATGTGGTAGCTACTCCCATCCATGAGATCATAACCAAGCCCTGAACTTCCTAGTCACCTTTCTACCTTTTTTAAATAGTAAGACAAAATAAAAAGAAAGAAAACTAGGCTCTGGCACCACTTTGTAACATCCCTGCCTAGGTGCCACACACCGGTTCCCCAAACAAACGGTCACATAACCACAAGCATTCCTCCCCATACACCCAAGGCTATCAACTAGTTACAAGGGTCTAATAAGTCGATAATAGGGAGACTATACCCTATTTTATTATAGTAAAACACCAATGAAAATAAATAAACAATAGAAAAAAAATATATAACCATGGAAAATACCAATTGCTCAAAATAAACAATACAGGAAATACAACATCCAACTAAAGAATAGAAACATGTCATAACGATGTATGTGTCAAGTGTCTAAAATGAAACTCAAAAGAAAAAAACTAACAACTCTCAAGTGGGACCTGAACCATGTCTAGATCTCTCAACCATGCTCCATTCCAAATCAGCTATCTCACACGGTCCCTTTTCCATTAACTTGTCCAACATCCATGAAATCTATTAAGTTACCGATCTGGTATCCCAAATAGGGTGTGAGTATAACTTAGTATGTCACCAAAAATGTTGTTTAAAAAAAATCTAGTCAATAACAAGTGTATACAGTTGTATATGTAAATAATTACAATGCATAATTAAATAGTTATCACATTATCAATTAATTTTTATTAACCACATAAACTCAAGTTTTGAACCATGTCACATATCAATTCACAATTCATGTATATTTATCATTGGTATAGAACGCCATGTATAACACCCCAAATCCCATTAATTTATATTTATCATTGGTGTAGAGCTCCATGAATCACCCCCCAAATACAATTCATTTATATTTATCATTGGTGTATAACACCCTGTGTATCGCCGCAAAATCCTAATTGGCATAGAAGGCCATATCTAGCACCAAAAATCTCAATCATTGTAGAATTCCATATCTAATACCCTAATTCTCAATAATACATATAGATCTATCATTGGTGTAGAACACCATTTCTAGCACACGAAATCCCATTTGTTGTCAAATTCTATGCCAAACACCCCAAAAATCCCATTTTATGTATAATGCCATTCCTAACACCCTAAAATCCCATTTGGTGCAGAACGTAATTTCTAACACCCCAAATATCGGACTTTGATTTATATAATTATTAGGGGAATAGGTCATCATATCTAACACCCCATTTAAAAACCATTCATTCGTATCATTATCATGGGTTTAGATCATAATGTCTAACACCCCACTTCACAACCATGATTAACACATTAATTCTTTTTTCACAATTAACCACCACAACATCAATTATTTAATTCATAAATTAATTAATCCATGTCTGTTAATTAATTCAATAATTTATTAAAAATATCAATTCCATTAATAAATTTAAAAATAAATGAACTGTTTCACAGTTTTAACATCTAATAATTAATACACAAGTTAATTATTCTTAATTATAATTATATAATTTGATAATCGACTCATTGATTAATTATTTCAATTTACATGTAACACCTTTACCCAAGAAGTTCGGAGCCGGTGCATTATTTTATTACATTGATATGATTGAAATAAATTCATATCCTGAAGGAATGAATAGTTTAGTAGTTTTGGAATACCAGATACAAACATAAGTTTTACATTTCAACTTGAAAGGGACAAAAATATAGAAATTCAATTGGAAGCATCCATAAATCCTATATTATCCCTAAAATTCATTCATAATATTCATCTTTGAATCCTGGGAAAAAATAAAACATAAGAAATTTGTGAGCTAAAATTATTAGTAAGGATAATAAATACAGTGGAAGTTATCATAAACATAAACACTATGAAAGGTGAACAACAAAAAACACATGCCGTTAAAAATATACTTTAGAATAATATGGCGGGAAAGATGGCTGATCAAATAAATCCATATAAATGATCATAAGAGAATGAAACATAATCATTGATATTATAATAGTAAAATAATCACATGGTTTATCAGTTATTAATATCATAATGAAGGAATTCATAATGTAGGACATTTTAATCATATCACCAAGGCCTCAGCCAAGATAACTAAAAATGATTAAATCCTTGACTAAAACTATATCTAAAAATGGGTAAGGCCTCATCCAAATCCATATCTATTTTTTCTCATGAGACCTACCAATACATCAAGGGGCTATAAAGGTCCCCCCACATCACATAATAATTCCAATTCATTCCTCATATTAATGGGGTTAAATATAAACAACATATACATATAAATTTAAATAACTTTCCCCAATCTATAAACATAATCACTAACCATTCTGAGTAATAAGGTGAATGGTATTAAAATAGATCACCCAAAGTAATAATTATCATAATTTTTTTATAAAAGATGTTGTATTTTAAACATAGGATATGAACCTCAGTAAAGAATAAAATTCAATAGAGGTGTTAAAATAGATGAAAAAATTATAATAAAACAATCGAGGAATTCTTGAGAGAAATACACTTTAACATTGTAAAGAAGAGTTCTTTTTGAAAATTCGTTTTTATTTTTCATGATTGTTTTTATAAAACTAAAAATTAACAAATATATTTTTTCGAGAAAAAATTTGTGATTTTATAAAAATAATGGTGTCTTAAAATAGATTATGGATGTTTCTCAAAAAATGGGTAAGAAATTGAGATGTTCCCTTTAATTAGGTTTTCTTATTTGAGAAGGGAACCTTATAAAATGTGTATTTACCATAAAATAAATAGGAAATGATCTGGATGTATGAGTTTGGAACATATAAATATTATATATAAGAATTAAAAAAAATAAAAGAATCAATATATTAGGGTAATGATAGTGAAAGAATAACCTGAAGGAAAAATGAAGTTTCAGGCATTATCCCTTACCTTATGTCCGAATGAGTTATGCACATGACCTTAATATCCTAGATAATAAAATTAAATACATTAATTAATTAATTCAGAACTTTATCTAGATTTATTTGATTTAGTATAGTTTATTATGTTCATTTTAGGATTTTTGGATGAGTTATAAGACACAAATTTATCGATTAGGAGCGTTCATTTCCTTGGTTTTCAAGATCGGTATACTTGTATATGAGTATGTAAGTTCATGCGGGATGGATATAATTCTATAGAATTGAATTTATATATTATTAATGAAAATAAATAAGTTTAAATGGTTATATGTATAATTTGGATACATGGTATGAGTTTGAATCATTAGATAAGACATTTAGTGATAATCATCTAGATTCCTAATATAGTTTTTCTATCACAACAAATTATTTTTGTTATATTATTTTATATCATCTATGAATAATGGTTATAGAATCATTAAAAAAGATATAATAAAAATTTTAGAATCTATTTCAACCATAAAAATGGTTTCATGGCTAGACTTGAAAGATAAATTAAATAAAAAAAGTTCTTCACGCATGAAGGTTTTAAGTCAACACCTGATGGAAAATGATTTCATTTTTAAAACAAAAGAAAGAGAGATAGTAGTTTTAGGAGGGATATTCCATTAAAATTATATCATTAAAGTATATATATAATAATGTAGTTATCATGATCATTTTTATACAGGAGGTGATGAGAGACTAATAAAATAAATTTAAATGAAATTAAATGAAAAAGAAAGAGTATTTACATCTTGAAATATCCTCCTTGAGAACCTCCTCAAGGGAAGGGGGTTTGGTCTTTTGGTGAGACCAATAGCTTCTAAACTCGAGGAGAGACTCAGTAAAAGTATTTGGGTAGAAATTTAACAATATTAAAGGTTTATTGGAGTGAGTATAAGAAGGAGATAGGGTTGAGTTTTATAGTGGAGGAGACAGGTGATTTTTGAATATATTATGCATTATTTTATTATTTTTTTCAAGATCTGAAATAGTGTTGATTATTGTAACTAAAAATTATAATAAGTGCATTTGAATTCAAACTAAGTGTGGTTACTTTAGTGATGAATCAAGGAATAGTGTATTTAGCTTCTAATGTATTTATACCATAAATTACTATATCTTAATATTCACAAAAAATTAAAGTATTTTAGAAAAATCTCAAACATTTACCATAACCATTTTTCAATGTGTAGAATTTAATAACAGATTCTATTTTATAAAAATAGTTTTCTAAATATGTTATATTTTTTTGAGAAAACTAAGTTGAAATGATAAATATAGAACATTGGTGAAAGATAAATAGAAAAGGAAAACAAATTTTATTAAGAATCACAGAACATCCTCTCTGTAAACAGTTCTTAGTCTCATTTGGAGGAGGGTTGCAATGGCTTTTATAGGTAGTGAAAAGAGGTTTGGTGGGTTGGGCATCCCACCTTTGTTGAAATGTGCAGCTGCAATCATTATCTACCTAACACCCCCTTATGATGAACACCCCTACCAATGTCATATGTGTTTTTATACTACCTCATTAAAAACCATTTTCTAGAAAAACCCAGTAGGATAAAAACTAGAATAAAGAAAAGAGTATAGTCATGTAGAATCCCCCTAAAAGTTATATTACCTTATTTTTTTTAAATCTAAACATCCCTATATTATGTATAAACTTTATAAAGATAATGGTTGGTAGTGACTTTATAATAAAATCTATAACACTATTTTTGGATTAGACATATTTCACGTTGATATCTCTGTTCTTCATTAACTCTTGTGTGAAGGAAAAAAATTTCAGTGTTATGTGTTTTGTTTGATAATTATTGATGGAGCCTTCCTTCAATTGTGCAATACACACAATATTATATTTGAATAAAATTGTTGGGCTATTATCCTTAGGCAATCCACCTGCCACTCAAATGTGTTGAATCATAGATCATAACCAAACACATTCTCGACTAGCTTCATATAATTCTATCACTTATGTGTGATTTAAAGATGTTGCGATGAGTGTCTACTTTTGTGATCTCCAGGATATGATAATAGCTCCTACCATGAACACACAACAAGTTTTTGATTGCACATTATGTGGATCAGATAAATAACCTGCATCCACAAAACTGTCCATCTTCCTTTCTAATTTGTTAGAATAGAATAAACCCAAATCTATAGTTCCACAAAGATAATGAAAAATATGTTTAATACCATTCTAGTTTCTTCATGTAGGATTTTTACTTATAAATTAGTATAAAAAGATATATCAAGATGAGTGCAATTATCAAGATACATTAGTGCTCTGATAGCTCTAAGGTATGGTAATTATGGACCAACCAAATCTTCATTTTAATCACAGGGTTGAAATTGATCTTTCATAGAATTTAAAGACCAAACACCCATTGGAGTACTTAAAGGATTCACTTTATCCATATTAAAGATTTTTATACCTTTTTAGTGTAATTTAACTGAGGTAAAAATATACCGCTTGACATATGACCATTTTTTAATCTTGGAAAATACTTGGTTTCTCCAAGGTCTTTCATTTCAAATTCATCCTTTAAGTTTCTAATTACTTCATTGATCTCTTTTGGAGTTATGATGATATTTAAATCATTAACATAGATGACAATGATTTCATATCTAGATGCTGTTTTCTTAATAAAAACACATGGGCATATGGGGTTATTTACATACCCTTTATTTAACAAATATTCACTTAAATGATTATACCACATACACCAAGAATTTTTTAATCCATACAAGGATTTCTGCAATTTAATTTATTATAGGTCTTTGGGTTTTGATTTAAATACTTCAGGTATTTTAAATACTTCATGGATTCTCATATATATACTATTATCAGGTGACCCATATAAATAAGTTGTAAAAATATCTATAAGATGCACATTAGCCTTCTTAGCTACTGTAAGTCTAATTAGATATTGAAAAGTAATAAAATCCATAACAGGAGAATATGTCTCCTCATAATCGATTCAAGGTATCTGAGAAAAACCTTGTACAAAAAGAGAATATGTTTATCTTAGAATCTCATTTTTCTCATTACACTTACACAAAAAAACCCATTTACATATAACAGGCTTCACAACTTCTGGTGTGATCATGATATGTCAAAAAACTATTCATATATTAAGTGAATTTAATTCAACTTGCATTGAGTCTTTCCATTTATTCCAATTGGGTTGTTTTTGACATTCTATAACAGACCATAGTTTAGGGTATTCGTTTTCCATATCATGTGACATAGAATATAAATATATTTCATCAATATATTTCATATTACTCTGATTCCATATATCACTTATAGTGATATAATTAAAATAGATTTCATTATTTTCCAAACCTTCATGGTTTTCTATATCCTATGAATTCTCTTTATGATTATCATCATGTGTTTCTTTAAGAACACTTAAATTACATTTTTCTTTAGGAACATATGCCTCTATAATGAGGTTTTCAATTATACTAAACCCATTTATTTTATGATGATTTATATCCTTAGATCCAATTGGTCTTCCATGCTTTAGGTGTGTTTTTGAGATTTCTGTAACATAATTATATATTTTTGTCTTTAGAACATAAATTCTAGCCAGTGAATTTATAGGTGGTATATATTATTTAGTCATGATTTTTGAATCAGTAAATGTATTAGTTAATTGATTTTCTAGTTCTTAAAAATGTAAAAATCTTTTTCACCTCTATCTCACACTACTGGGTGAGAGGATCGAGAAAATATAACCTTTTCACATCCTAGGAAATCTCATTCCTTTATTTCTTTTCTCCCCTTAAGGATGGGAATACTTCTTCACTAAAGTGACAATGAAAAAAATGTGCTATAAATACATCACCAATTTTTGTTTCAAGATATCTAATGATGGATTAGGATCCATATCTTACATATATTCTCAAACTCATTTGAGGTCCCATATTTGTACATTGTGGGGGAGAAATTGGTATATATATTGTACAACCAAAGATTCTTAAGTTGGAGATGTCAGACTCTTGGAGAAAAGACAATTGAAGTGGATAGTGTTTATGATAGGAACTTGGTCTGATGCGAATTAATTCCGAGACATGCAATATTTCACAACCCCATACAGAGCTCGGAAACTTTATTCTCATTATTAATGGTCTAGAAATAATTTGGAGGCGTTTTATCTGTGATTCAGCTAAACCATTTTGTGTATGCACATGGGAAATTGGATACTCCACAGTAATCCCCATTCCCATACCATAATCATTCAAATATTGAAAGGTAAACTCTATAGAATTATCGAGCCTTACATTATTAATGAAATGATCAGGGAATTGTTCTTTCAATTTAATTATTTGGGCAAGAAAACATGAAAATGCAACATTATGATTTGAGAGTAAACATACATGTGACTATCTTCTGGATGAATCAATTAATACCATGAAATATTTAAATGACCCACATGATGAATGAATTAGTCCACATATATCCCCTTGAATATTTCAAGAAAGGCTGGCATTTCAGGTTTAATTTTAGCTAGAGATGGTATCATGACCATCTTTCTAAGTGAACAAGCCTCGCATGGAATTTTTCTTAATAGAGAGATATGCTAGATCTTTACTGAATGTCTATGAGAACTTTCAATTATTTTTCACATAATTCCTAAACTAGGATGGTCTAATCACTCATGCCACAAATTAACGATTTGTGGTCCATTATTTACTACCATATGGGTTTCAATTGCACTTATATATGTATAATTCAATCCAGATGATAATTTTGGTAGTTTTTCTAGTACACAACTCTTACTGAATTTATTAATGGTAATGCACATGCACTTTCCATTTCTCCCAGATATAGTTTGATTATCATAACTTGGATGGTATATATAATTAAAACTTAACAATTTTATTTGGGACTTTGGGGAAACAACAAATCTTTTATAAAAAATTTCATGCCATTGGGTAAAGAAAAACTCACTTTACCAGTACCTTATATCAGATCTGAAAGACCCGATACAATATTTATAATTAGTCTTATTGATTTAATATCATAATTTTTTTATTATTAAGAATTGTGTGTGTTGTTCCACTATCTGGTATGAAAATATCTATATCATTTAAGAAATCCATTCAAATTATTCAAAGTAAAGAGAATACATTTATAATAAACACCTTGTGAAATTCAAATAATACAACATCAAAAATATAAAACATACAGAACAAAATGATATATCGCATATCATAACTATTGTAATCTTTATGAATTATTTACAACTATCATCTCATAAAATCCAAAAGTAAAATCACCCACTTTGAGGTATGTGAAATCATCATTTGATAGTTCACAATTCTCAGTAAAATTAACCCCCTTTTCTATCTCTTTATAGGACGTCCCAAAAAAGTGTTGTTCATTTTTCTTTGCTTCAAGAGATTATTTATAGATATTACAAAGATGCTCTGGGGTTTAGAAAACTTGAGACTAATGTCACTTAGAAGCACACTGGTAGCAGGAATCTTTAGGATTCCTCAGAGTTTTTGAGCTGATATTTTTTTTTGATTCTGATATTAATTTTGAGAAAGACCATGGTTACGACAGTGTCCTTGACCACATCTACCGCCAAAACCACATCCACCATGATAATCACATCCCTGATTTCTTCCATGATTATTTTCAGGAAATATAGAATTTTATTCAGGAAATGATACTGCTAAACCCGTAGGATGAGACTGATGATTTTTAATCAAAAGTTCATTGTTCTTCTCTGCTACAAGTAATGATGATATGAGATCTAAATATTTTAAATACCCTCACAAGTGATATTTTTTTGTAGGGTGATGTGAGATGCATGAAATTTTGTATTTTTCTTTTCAAGAATATTAGAATCTGTAACCCCAATACCACAGTACTTGATCTATGATATAATTATATACATGGAAGAATTGTAATCACTGACCCTTTTAAAGTCTTGTAAGCATAAAGCATTCCATTCATAATGGTTTTCTGGAAGAACAATATCTTTTTTATGATCATATATTTATTTCAAAATCTTCTAAAGCTTTAATGGTTCTCTTTCTGTGAGGAATTCACATTTCAAACCCTCATTTATATGTCTTCTGAGGAAGATAATTACCTTTTCTCTATTTTGGAGGGTTTGTAAATTATTTTCATTAATTGTTTCTATGAGATCCATTGATTCAAGATGCATTTCTACATCCATCATTCATGTCATGTAATTACTTCTGGTAATGTCAGGAGTGGTGAATTCGATCTTCACAAGACTTGACATGATGATAACTAGAAAACATTAAAATCAGGTTAATATTATCATTGAATATTATATTTATATATATACCACCCTATCAGTTAATAAATATCTCACGTGGGGATTTGAAAATAAATACATCAATATATCACATTACTTGTTTAAAAATTTCTTGAATGTATTGATTTATTTACTTATACCATCCAATCAGGTGGAGAAAAATAAATAAAATTAAAGAGTTCAAACAGGCGGTAAAATGACCTTTATGAATGTAATTAAAATAAACCATATAAACCTTCCAATTTGGAAGTAAAATTAATATAAAAGAACAAATAATCAGAAACATCCAACTAGGTGGAGAAAACAAAAAAACATCGATTTATCCTTTTTGAGTGTTTGTACTGATAAGGTGTTGAGAAAACAAATTTGAAATGAGAAAACTAGAACAATGGAGATATATGAATAGAAAAGGAAAACAAATTTTATTAATAATCACTGAACATCCTCTCTGTCAATGGTTTTCAGAATCATTTGGAAGAGGATTACACTTCCTTTTATAGGTAGTTAAAAGAGGTTTATTGGGGGTGGGAAGCCAACCCAATTGAAATGGGAATCCACAATCAACGACTACCTAAAAAAGTTTAATTTTTAAATAAAATCATTATTTAATTGAAAAATACAGATTTTAATTTTAAAATTGATATTATAAAACTTTATAAAATTAACTAAGGTCTCATAAAATTATCCTAAAATCATAATAAAATAAAATATTTATTTATGAATCCATTTTATGGAAATTATTTTTATTTTAAATAATTTTATTAATTATAAAATTGTAATTAAATATTTAAAACTCACAAAAATACCAGCACTTAATTTGTAATTTTTAAATTATTCATTTACTTATACTATGATATAATTATATCATACTTTCACTTATTAGATGCCTAAATTTTATTTATACTTTCATGGGTGTGGTTACTATTCATTATGTCAATTCACTATTCATAAGGTTCATATTACTATTCCTAAGGTCAAGTTACTATTCACCAAAAAATGCATGTTGATTCTATTAGACTCTAAATATCTTACTAATCACAACCATGTATGTCCATTTTTCAAAATTTAAACATTAAAAGTGGAAAAATTATGTATAATGGTTAGGTTATAATAACAAAGTGTTGTTTTTCAGAGACTCAGTGTTTCATGTATTACATTCTATATTAAATTTATTTGTAAAACCTTTAGGTGTTACATTCTTCCTACCTTAAAAAAAATTTTATCCTTAAAATTTCCAAAATGTTACCTCGTAAAAATATTTGGGTAGGTCTTCATCATAAGTTCCTTAGGATCCCATGTTGCCTCTTCAATTTTATGATTTTTCCAAAGTACCTTTACCAGATGAGTCATCTGATTCCTCAACACCTATTCTTTAGTGTCCAGAATCCAGATAGGCTCTTCATAGTAAGAGAAGTTAGGTTCCAATTCTATACATTAATAAGTGAGTACATGTGTTGGGTCTGGAATTTACTTCCTTAACAAAGAGACATGGAACACATTGTGTACCTTATAGAGTCTAGGAATCATTTCCAAACAATAATCCACATCTCCAATTGTCTCTATAATATCAAAAAGACCAATGTACCTAGGTCTCGGTTTCCCTATCATTCCAAATCTTATAATACCCTTCCATGGAGATACTTTTAAGAAACCTGATCTCCAATATGAAATTCCAAATACTTCCTTCTATTAGAAGAATATCTATTTTCCCTACTTTGTGATGCTTTGATATGGGTTTGAATAGTATTTACCTTCTCTGTTTTTTCCTCCACAAGCTCTGGACCTACAAGCTTCCTTTCACCAACTTTATCCCAACATGTTGGTGCACAAAATCTCTTTCTATAAAATGCTTCATATGGTTCCATTTGAATACTTTAATGGAAACTATTATTGTAGGAAAACTCTACCAAAGGTAAATAATGATCCCACATACCTTGGAAATCAAGTGATCATGATCTCAACATGTCTTCTAATGTTTGGACTATCCTTTCTGACTACTCGTTAGTTTGAGGATGATAATTAGTACTCAAATGAAGCTCAATATCAAAATATTTCAAAATAATTTTCCCAAATTTTGATGTAAATCATGGATCATGATCAGACATAATTGAAAGAGGTTCTCCATAAAGTCTTACAAATTAATTAATATAGATATTCACTAGGATATACAGTGGAAAATCCTCCCTTATTGCAAGGAAATTTATTAATTTGGTAAGTGGATCAATAATTACCCATATTTCATCATTCCTTCTTGAAGTTTTTGGTAATATAGTGAAAAAATCCATGGTGATGTCATCCCTTTTCCATGTAGGAATAGGTATAGGTTTCATGAATCCTCTAGGATGTTATCTTTCAACCTTAACATATTGACAGACTAAACATCTAGATATATAATTAGCAATTTCACACTTCATGTTGTCCCACCAAAAATGTTCTTTCAAATCTCTATACACATTAGTGCTACTAGGGTGGATAAAGAAATTATAACTATGGGAATCATACAATAACTCCCTTTTTATCTCAATTAAGAGGGAACACATAGCCTTCTACCAAATTTCAAAAATCTATCCTCATACAAAAAGTTCAGAAACTTCCCATCATTCACATATTTAATTTTATTTTTAATATTTTCATCATCAGGTTGAGAAATTTTAATTCTTTTCTATAAATATGGTTGGGAAACCAATTGAATAAGTAATGATTATTCACCTTCTTTGATAATTACCATATCCATCCTCCCTAGATCCATGTACATATGATCCTGTCAATCATCACATTGTTCAGAACTCCATGATCCTTCATGCTTAATGAATCTTCCACCTTATTTTCCTTCCATGGATGGTAGTGTATCAAACAGTCATAATCCTTGAGTAGCTCGAGCCATCAACTTTAACTCATGTTGAGTTCTTTCTATGAGAAGATATATTTCATGATCTTGGGATCAATATATATCTCACATCTTTCACCATAGGGATAGTGTCTCCATATCATCAGAGCAAATATTACAACTTCTAACTCAGGATCATGAGTTGGATAGTTCTATTCATGAATTTTTAACTACCTTGAGGCATAAGCAATAAATCTATCATTCTATATAAGGATACAACCAAGTCATTTCTTTGATTCATTACGATAAATCAAAAATACACCATTTCATGATTATAGAGTCAATATTGGACATTCACTAACCTCTTATTCAATTATTCAAAAAATTAATCACATTATTTTTTCCATATGAACTTAACCCATTTATGAGTAATCTTGGTTAACAGGTTAGCTAACTGGTAAATGTTCTAAACAAAATGCTGATAATAACATGCTAGACCAATAAAATTTTTTACCTCTGTTATTTTTGTTGGTGTAGGACATTCCAAAAATACCTTTATATTTATAGGATCCATTAAGATTCCATCCTTAGCGAAAATATGGATAAGAAAAGAAACTATTTGAATCCAAAATTTACACTTTCTAAACTTCCCTTATAACTTGTTTCTTCTAAGAGTCCTCAAAATAATACACAAGTGATTCTCATGGTTTTCATAGATTTTGGAATATACCAATATTTCATCAATAAATACCACAAAAATGTAATCAATATATGCTTTTAAAACTCTATTCATTTGATCCACAAAAATAGAGGGTGCATTTGTCAGTCCAAAAGGCATTACTGTAAACTCATAATGCCCATACTTGGTTTGAAATTCTTTGTTTGTAATATCTTCCTTCTTCACACACAATTGATGATATCCAGATCAAAGGTCAATCTATGAAAAATATTGGGCTCTATGAAGTTGATCAAATAAATCATCAATACAAGAAATAAGATACTTGTTCTTTATCATAATAGAATTGATCTCCCTATAGTCAATGAAAAACCTCATAGATCGATATTTCTTTTTAATGAAAAGAAAAGGAGCTCCCCATGGAGAAAAACTAAGTCCAATAAATCCTTTATCACTCAATTACTATAGTTATTTCTTCAGATATACTAATCCCACTATGGCCATTTTATAAAGGGTATTTGAAATAGGGCATTCACTAGGGATTAAATCAATAGAAAACTCAATTTACCACTCCAGATGATGTAAAAGTAAATCTTATAGGAATCAATCAACATATTATTGCATAATAGGTAAATAATCAATTTGAAGATTTATTTCCTCACCCATAAAAATTGTTTTATCTTCCTCATGAATAATTGAATTCAGTAGATCTACTAGGGGCAGATCTTGGTAAGAATCAAATGACAAGTTTTATGCTCTATAGATAAGGGATTATATATCATTCTAAAAAATTGTAAATTATTTCTTCTTGTAATATATTTTCACATCATAAATTGAAATCCATTTCATACGAAGAATTATATCAAATTCCATCATGGGTATGATGATAAGGTCAGTAACTAAAGAATGTTTATGTGTCATAAGGGGGACTAATTGAAACATATTTGTTTTAATGATACTTACCTTTAGAGTTTTACTGATAACTCATTTCTTAAATCAAACTGGAAATGTATAATTTTCTCAGTGAACTAGGAAGATATAAAAGAATGTGATGATCCAGAATCAAATAATGCATTGGCTAAGTTTGTGAAAATAATTTAATTACCTTCCACCATATTATTAAGAAATTCAACCTTAGTAGTCATGATCACATAATCTTTACCTTTCTCCCTTGTCCTTTTATGAGGAATGTTCCCTTGGTGCTTAGGTAAATCATTGGAATAATGTCCCATCTCTTTAAAATTGTAGCATTAAACATTTACAGCTTATTTCTTTCCCTTGAAATCTTGATATTGGTGGCCTCTTTATACAAATTTGTAACATAATCCTTTTCCTTTTAAGAATTCCTTGTGGTGTTTCTATCCACAAGTATCACATGTTGGAATTTTTTTTATTCTTCCCTTTATCCATTATTTCTTATGCCACCCTCTTCTTCTATTTCTTTCCCTTAAATTCATTTGACTTAGAGAATTATTTCTCTATCTTAATAGCACATGAGACTATATATTCGTATGTTGAGATTGTTTGGGAGACTAGTGCCCTTTAGAAGAATGGTTTTAATCCATAAAATAATCAATCAATATTACTCCTTGTATTGCATATGTAGTCCATGACATGCCTTACTAACCTTGTGAAATTGGCTTCATACTTCACAATGTTGTCATTCTATTTTTTTAATCTCAAGAATTTCTTCTCCATATCCGTTCACTGTTCTCGAGGAAAATATTTTTCTAGGAATATTTTCTTAAAGTCCTTCTATTCCATTTCTTCTATTTATTAATACTTCTTCATGTTTTGAATTAAGGAACACCATTGATCTTCATCTCCTGAGAGATGATAAACTTCCATGATTAACTTCTCCCATTCATTACATACCAAAGTAAGAAATATATTCTCTAAATAACTTATCCATTACTCTGCTAAAAATAGTTATGTATTCCCATTGAATGATGGAGGCTGTTGTCGCATAAAGAGGTCTGACATTTCTCATCCATGTTTTGGATCAGGTTGCTCAATACGGGTAAGGTTATTATTTATAACTTGAGTATGCTATCTAAATATAGTTATAAATTTCTCATCATTAATTGTATCTCTATAACCAATATAATTTTATTACATAGGTGGGAAATCCTTACATGGGATACGCGTGTTCATACAGTTTCCATTCCTTCCACTAGGAACCATTTCGAAATAATGACATACACTAAATTAGGTTAGTAATCATAATTTATAATGTCAAACTAGCAAAAAACTTAACATAAATTAAAATTTTATGTATGTCTAATATCATAATCATAACCATGGTTTCTTTGAGGACATATTTACAATTAAATACTTCATAATGGTTTATAAATAAAATGTGAATTATCCTAAGCATATCCCCCAAGAGTGTCAAACCAAGTGCATAGTAAGGCCCATAATCATGTACTAGGTTACCCTGAGTCAGTACTAGAATAGTTTGTCAGAGTTGTTAATCCTAGGTACATCTGTTCTTGAACCATGTCCACTTTTAGAATCTAGACAAGGATGAATTGCTATGAAGATCCACATAATCTCTACATTACCAAAATTATAGGATGTTATTGTATGCTTATCCTAAAAGTATATCTTAGGGTTTTGTTCTAAAATCTATGTTTTCCAAATATAGTTTTCAGGTTTTCTACTAAACTTCCTCTATGAACACCCCAACCCCAAATCCCAGAACTGGTGCATTATTTTATTACATTAGTATGATTACAAGAAAGTAGTATCCAAAAGGAATGAATAGTTTAGTAGTTTTAGAAAACTAGATACAAACCTATGTTTTACATTAAAACTTGAAAGAAAAAACAATATATAAATTCCATTGGAAATTTCCATAAATCCAAGATTATCCCTATAATTCATTCATAATATTCATCTTCAAATCCTGGGGAAAAATAAAACATTATAAAGGGGTGAGCTCAGATGCTCAGTAAGGATAATAAATACAGTAGAAGTTATCATAAACATAAACACTAAACAAGTTGAAAAGCTAAAAATAAATTCCTTTAAAAATATACATAATCATAATATGGTAGGAATGATAGAAGATTAAATAAATCCATATAAATGATTATAAGATAATGAAACTTAACCATTGATATTCTAACAGTATAATAATCACATGGTTTATCAATTACTAATATAATAATGAGGTAATCCATAATGCGGGACATTTGAATCATATTACCATGTACTCAACCAAGACAACTAAAAATGATTAAGGCCTTGACCAAAACCATATCTGAAAATGGGTAAGGCCTCGGTCAAGTCTATATCTATTATGTATAATGAGACCTACCGATGCATCAAGAGGATATATAGAGCCACAAATGTCACTTACTAAGTCCAATATGAATGGGGTTAAACATAAAAAACATATACATATGAAATTTAAATAACTTTCCTCAATCTGTAAACATGATTACTAACCATTCTGAGTAATAAGGTGAATGGTATCAAAATAACACATCTGTAACAACTCGAGATTTTATGAGAATTATTCTTTTTAATTTCTTTGATGTCTTTTGTTATACGCTACACCAATATTATTTTTCACTATACGCAACACCGTATTAGCTTGTAGTATACATAAAACTATTCTTGGATCGTGTTACACACAATTTCAAGTTTTTTTAATAGTATTTATTCTATGAAACATTGAGTGTATATATATATTCAATTTATAACTAGAATATGGTTGGATTTTGTTATACGCAACAAAAAAAGGAGTGTTGCACTATATGCAACCCTCACTTGGCTTGCATTACACACAATCACGACCTTCCTCGATAGCGTGTGTTGTATGCAATAACAGGTTTCACTAACCACTAAAATATAATTTTTTATTAAAAATACACTTTATGTACAAGTGGGAAACCATAGTTCGAAGAGCCAAAACCACTATGTGCTAAAGGAGCTCACAAAATTGTTAAACACCAGACTAAGGTTATTTGAATCAGATACTCTATATAATTACCAATGTAAAGTGCTAACCTGTGTGTTGGGATCCTCCCTGAGAAGTTCTTTGAGATGTGAGATCATCCTGTCCATTGTCTGAATTAATTCTTCCAGAGATATTTTTCCTTGATTGAAACCCCGAGAAATTATACGATCTTGCTTGTCGATCCACACTTCCTGCTCCTCAGTGGCCTCAAATTGCAGCCTTCTTTCATAAATTCTAGAAATTTCCTCAATTGAGGCATTGGGCCTCATGTATTTATCAATCATTTCTTCCTTGGAGTGAAAAATGAGCTTCAAGCATTCCCCTACCTCTTCTTCTATTCCCGTTGGTTCTCTGCTTAGACCGCTGTTATCTCTGTCTTGCAGGGACTTTCTTTCCTTTCTTCTACCCTTCTTGGCTGACCAGTTTTCCATTGGTTTTGGTTGGTAAGAATAGTCTTTACGCCCCTTTGGTTTTTCCCTTGAACCACAATGCATTTTCCGGAGTCTCGCATTCCTTTGAGCCCCTTCTTCCTTCTAGGGCTGTGCGGACCTTTCCCTTGGAAATGATCCCAGCACCTGAATCATCATCCTCATGTAGAATTACTTGATCTAGATCCACCAAACAATCAAATAGATTCTTTAACTCAACCCTTGGGCCTTCAGAGGGGTCCTTCATCCCAAACTGCTTGCTCAGCTCAGTGGGGAACTGCTTGTTTTCCCCTGCAGTTTCATCCTTTAGAGAGGATGGGGGTTGGAGAATGTTTGGGTCCAAGGGACCCAACACACTCCCCTCCTCTAGAATTCCTATGATATCTAATGCATCAGCAGCCCTTGAAACTTTCTGTATCCTAGTAGGCTCAGCCACCCTGCCCTCCTCAGGCCTCCCTTTTTCAGGAGAGGGCACCTCGGTATATAGTGGGGGCACCTCCTTTGCATTCCCAGAATGTTCGGCCTCCTTGCCTGCCTCAATTGCAGCACATTCATGCTTACTTTGAGTGAGTTTCTTCATCTCCACTGCAGACCCGATAGAAGATGGCTGCTTAGAACCAGTTCAGGCCTGTTGTTCCTCATTAGCTTGCGGTTCCTTCAACGGTAAACCCATGTTTTGTTTTAGCCGATCAAACACATCAGCCACCTTTGGATTTTCATTCCATATCCTTCCCTTACTAGGATCATAGGACCCCTAAAACTCCATAATATTAAAGTGAACAAACTTAATCTTGGAAGTGGGGGGATCCGTAATTTGGCCATTCATATGAGGCACTCCAGCATACTCTGAAATGGTGGCTGGAATAGCAGGGGCATATGGGCTCCCACTTCCCTCGCCTCTATACCATCTACCTTTGAGTCAGGGATATACGGCTGAGCCTCCAAATAAAGAGGAACACCAATGCTGGAGGGGAAACTACCCGTAGAATGTCCAACCTCAGGAGAAAAATTTGTCGAACGACAGACATGATGAAGGTGTCCCAAACGAGAACAAGAACTACAAAAGTCTATCCAGCTTTCAAAAAACACAGTTTGATTGTATCTGAACTCAACACCTACCTCAATCCAGAATGATTCCACGAGAGCCTTTGAGACAGAAACTTCCACGCAGATCTATGGAGAAATCAGGTAGCCAAAGGACTGAGAATGATCATCGAAAGCAAGGAACCTCCCGATGAGGTTACCCAACATCACCAGAATAGCTGGATTTTGGAAAGGAAAGGGGAGATTCGGGAAACTAACCCAGATCGCAGCAGTCGGTGGGTCACGATTCCAGTGGAACTCGTATCCCCATATGAACATAAAGCAGTGGGAACCATCACAGGAGCACAAAACTTTGGACCATGCGGAGTCCAACTCATCAGCGCTATTGAAGCGGAGAAGAAAGTGATGCGAATCCAACAGCCCAACCACGACGCGAGACATCAGGGGCTAGACGCTGTTAACAAACCTATCGAATTTGTCAAGGGACGGTCTTCGATGTCCAAAACGGGCGACGAGGGATAGCTCGAGGAGTGCTGAAGCCTCCGAAAATTCCTAGAGAGAAAGCGAGAGCGAAGGAGCATCCTGGAAAAGAGTAGGGAATTTAGGGGAGACACATATATGAGGGAAATCAGAAAGGGAGGCCAGAGAGGTGAAAGGGGAGAATTCTAGAAAAAGGCGAGGGGAGGGAGGGGCATCCATAGCCGCCGCCCGAGGGTTGAGTTCCGTAGCTAGGGTTCCACCCGACGGAACCTCTAATGAGTCAGCCTAAATCTTTGAAAAGTCACAGGTTTCACTAAACAACGATATATTGTTATAATATTATTATGGACTATCCGTTATAAATAGTATTAACTAAATTTTTAATTTTATAACATTATTATTCATCTTACACATTTTCTAGAACATGGTATGAGAACAAAATAAATTTTTTGAGTAAAATAAGTATATTTCAAAAAATGAAGTTTTGCCGCCATTTGATGGCACACCCATTTTAAATACAGTTTTTGAAATGTTTATAAGTTCAATTTGAAAAAATAAAATTTTTCTTTGGAATCAGGATATAAAAATTTACTTTGGATAATTTTTTCATATTATTCTGATAACTTTCATATTTTAATGAATAGTAAAAACACGTTATATTTTAATTAAAAACAACTTTTTTCATCGCAATAATTTATATAGTTAAATTATAATATTGAATGGTATTAAATTATAAATAGAATTTATTTTTACCATTTAATATAATTTATGTCATTACCATTAATTTTACATTGAATTTATAGGTAAAAACATTTCAATCTTTGGCAATGTTTTACCTTTTAAAACCCATTTTCTTAACAATGGGATTAATTTTAAATTAATTACTGAAACTTCTGTGTTTTTAATTTTGAAAAATGGATTCCATATTTGGATTTAGTGGGTCCAAATTATGTTAATAGGTTACTTTTATTTTTTTTATATTATGAATAGTAACTACGGTAATTTTTATTTACTACTGTTAAAGGTAAATCGGGTAATTAAGGGTAAAAATAAGATTGTAAAATTAACCTAACACTTTAAAAAATTATATTGGATGAATAAAAGTCGAACCATATATCCTAAGGGTCAGAATAGATTCATTTCACGGACCTTTGACCATGAAAATGATGTAATTATTATTTAAAGTAAAGAAAGTGACAACATGTCACTCTTTTAAATCTTATAAGTATTATAATTTTAATTTAGTGATAAAATTCATGAAACTTCGCAAATTAATAGTCTCCAAAAATTAAAAAAAAATATCTACATCATGTGAATTTATTTATAATTTTTAGGGATTAAATAATTATCATTAAAGGTGACACAATAATGATGTTGAAATTATTTTATTGATTGAAATATAAAATAAATGGTTTTAAAAATATTAAAATAAATATTATATGAACTATTTAATGTGCTCCACTAATTTTATATATAAATATGACTTGTTATGAATCTATTAAATCTTTTAGTTTGAATATATATTCTATGTAGATTTTATTTAAATTCAAATAAATGAATAGTGTCAAAATTGACACTATTGTTATTTTATAATTATAACATATTATAAAATTGTTTAAAAATCACAAAAATATTTAAAAATTATAAATTTAAATTTATATGGTCTAAAATTTCATAAAGTATCTAATTATGGATAATTAACAACACATAAGTAATTATTTATATCAATTTAAAATTTAGAATATTATTACCACAAATAAAATTAAATAGATTAAATAAGGATAAATCAAGTTGATAATGTTTAAAATAAATTCCCAACATGTATAAATTTTATTGATTGATTATATTACAACATTATCTCATATAAGATTAGAATTTGAGTAATTTTGGAAGTTTTTAAGTGGGATATTTTTTAGATTTCCAAAGGTGCCCCTCTCCTCCCTTATAAAAGGGAACCTCCTCCCTCTCCTATTAACAACACTTTGAGCCTTCATGCTCGGACAACCCCTACCCATATATCTTCTCCACTTCCCTAGAAACATTCTGGAGGTTTTTGTCTTCTCAAAATACCAACTCTAGTCCCTTAAGAGGAAGATTAAAAGAGGTACGTCGAAGAAGAGGTAATCTCTTCTACCGATTCTTTCAATTTTCGTTCTTCTTGAACTTCTTCTTATTTAGTTATTTCATTATAAAGTAATAAAATAAGTATCACTAATATACTGATATGTTATTATAAATATGAAAATACCCCATTTCACCTTCTATCCATCCTACAGAAAACGAAATCACCGCGCGTGCGTACGTACGGAATACCGTCTCCACGCTGTGGTGTAATTAGTTTTTCCACCACCACCTTACTTGGATGGGTATAATGGTGTAAATAATAACTATATATGGTTATTATGACATTATAATGATTCTTATATATTATTTCATTCACTCCAATTATATTCAATAATTATGGGAACGATATCATCGCTCGTGCGTACGTATGGACTACCGTCTCCACAAACGCGATGAGATTCATTTTCCATGATTAACCATTCAAGTATGATTATAAAGTATATATATAATAAATAATCATGAAATATATTACATAATAAGGATACTGGATTTAATTACATATATGTTTCATTTACTTAATTCCATTCAATTCAATAAGGAAACGAAAACTACATTCATGCGTACGTATAACCTACCGTCTCCATGAACGATGTATTTCATTCCATTTATCGATCTATCATATATATTTATATACTGAATATATATTATATATAAATTATGTTTTACATTCTGGAATTAATTATATCAGGATATGAGTAATAATATCAAGAACAACAAATCGAAACACGTACGATAAATGAAACGATTATACCCAAAACGCTGCTTTAACATGGAATTTACAAAAGAACGGGTAATATAAAGTCATTAGTGAACCATATATGATATCATAAAAATGAATATTATTATGTAATAATTGAATGAAATTATTTAAATCATTATAAAGGAGGTTATGATACATACAAATCATATCAGACATAAGGTAAGGGATAATTTTTCAAATCTCATTTTTATCTGAGATTGCTTATACGTAGGTATTTACTGGGGTATATTTTTCATCTATGTCCATAAAAATGTTTTTCATAAAGTTTTTAATATTCTTAAATGTATTATTAAAGTCATGTTTAACCCTATTTGACTTTTACTTTGTGTTATGGAAGGAATCTTTTTTTTGTTTACTATACATGGTACCTTTTGACTTTTCCATTAAAAGTACGAGGATAATGTTTTTTTAAATTATACGGCATGAACGGATTTTTACGGTTTTATAATGAATTATTTTAATGAAGATTACTCTACAATATTTCATGTTTATTTTCAATAAAATCCTTTTCTTTTAAAATTGTGTGGCATTTTTTGAAAAGAAAATGATTTTTAAGGAGAAAGGATATTTTCCTCAAGAATTTTATCAAAACCATTTTCCATCTAAGATGAAATTATTTCATATGTGTATGTTTCAAGTATAATGTATCTATGATTTACATGGTTTCACTTTTCTTATGATGAAATGATATCTATTTGTTATATATGGATTATATTACGATGGGATGATGTTTATGAAACCCATTTTATTCTTTGGGTTATGATGAATGATTTATGTTTATGTTATGGCACACGTAAGAATGATTTCATTATGAGATGAGTGGGACCTATAACTCCCTCCAATGCATTGGGTAAAGATTTATATCTCATGAGATATACATGGCTGGAACGGTAAGTTAATCGAGTTCAGTGATACGAGACTGGATCGAGGAGTGAACTCGATTCAGAAATGGACTTTGTCCACTAAGATGGTCTTGACAGCAATGCCTAGGATACTATGGAGATCATATCATGTACTTAATGGTTTTCCACAATTAAATGTTTTATTCTCATGATATTTTATCATGATTGATGTTCCATTATGATATATGCCTTACATACTTCCAAGATTTATGTCTTTGCTCAAGATTTTGATGTTTAGATTTTATGTTCAAGTTTTTTCATTCAAATGTTTATGGATTATTTTATGTTATCTATGTTTACCCTTACTGAGAATTTGAGCTCACCATTTTTATGTTTTCTTTTCCCTAGGATATAAAGAAATGTTTTAGGTAAAAAACAAAAGGGGGAGATCTTTATGGGAGATGTTGAAGATCTTTCACCACGATTAGAAGATTATATTCTGAGTTTCCAAAGAAACTAAACTCTTAAAGTCCTTGTGTGTTTGTTTTTGTTATGTATTAAGTATTCCACAAAAATTAATGTAATGTCCATGTATGTCAAGTACGGGTCTCTAAAATTGGTATCAGAGGCAAAGGAGGAAGGAATGAATCCGATCCTTGGGAACTCTCATATGTCAGCTTTGGACGAAGCATGGCTCTCCACCCAAGGGCTTTATGAGGAAATGACTGCCACTGGGGATGGTGGTGTGTCCCGAACAGGGGGTGTAGATGCCCATGGAGTTCCCTGATAGGTTTCAATTGTAGTCCACTAGAAGTAATTCCAGACCGCTAAAGTTGGTATCAGAGGAAAGGTTTAGTAAACCTTTGGAAACTTGGATGCGAGAACTTTAGTGAGATCCCTTGAGATATTTCTAAGGTATATATAGGGATGTCCCTAAGGTTAAGTATAAGTATAGGTTATAGTACTAGAATTATGATAAAGATATTAGAATTAAACCTAATATGTTAGATATTGAAGTTACTCCCCCTTTATTATGTTGTTTTCCTAGCATGATTTTTTCCTCTCACACTGTTCTTTTTGGTTTTTAGGCGATGGCTGGAACCTGAAGGAACCATGTTGATCAATTTAATGGGAAATGAAATGATTGTCCTCCCGAGTAACCAAATTTGATGGGAGATGGAGTGCAAAATCTTATTTCTATACTTACACAAGCTATGAATCATTCTGGATTTCCAAATGATCAGAGAAGGGATCAACATTCTATTGAGTCCGTCATGAGGCAACGTCCACCGTCTTTCAATGGGTCTTCTGATCCACTTGTTGTTGAACAATGGATCAATACCATTGAAAATATATTTTCCATACTTCGCTGTTCATAACATGAAAATTCATTTTAGTTGTTTACCATTTAGAAGGTGAAGCACACCAGTGGTGGACTCTAATTAAGAATACAAGGCCCCAAGATGAAATTGAATCCATGGAATGGGGCGAGTTCAAGAACTTGTTTTTCAATAAGTACTTCCCTCGTATTCTTCAAACAAAGATGAAAAATGATTTCCTTGATCTTAAGCAGAAGGATGATGAATCTGTTGGTATATACGAAGCGAATTTTATAAGACTTGCAAGGTATGCATCTGGCTTTATCATCGAACCTGAAAGTAAAGTTGATTGATTATTCAGTGGATTAAAACCAAGTCTTAAAAGGGAATTAGCTATAAGAGACTTTAGTAGCTATGAAGAAACTGTGCATTGTGCTATCAAGGTAGAACTGGAAGTTGGTGTAACATATACATCTCCTGGTTTTGACAAGAAACGAAATATGGAGTTCAAGGAAAAACCTCAGAACAATGGTGAAAAGAAGGTGAATGTTTCTTTATGCTCAAATTGTGGAAAGAAGCATGGTGGAGATTGTCTAAAAGGTACTAGAAAATGTTTCAAGTCTATAAAATAAGGTCATCAAGTATCTGAGTGCTGAAGTAATGGGATAAAGGTTTCTAATGACGTGAATAGAGAAAATACTACAGAGAATGCTCCACCAACACTTCAATGCTTCAAGAGCAAGGAAATGGGGGCAATATGATAATCAATGCCCTAATCCAAGGGTTAATGATGATCGATGTGAGCAACGTCTTATGGCAAAGGACAAAGGGAAGTCACATGCAATCACTATTGGCGATGTTGAGTATGACAACGATGTAGTGGAATGATTATGTGTTTATGTAATGGGATTCCAAAATAATGTTGTGGAATATAATTTATAGTATTGTGGAATATTGGAATATCTATGTATTGGTTTATTATGGTTTTCAATAATTATATGGTACTGGTAACCATGAAAAGTAATTCAAATATTTTGGAAAGCAGATGATATGCACATAATGAAGGGATAAGGAGAAAATAATATTAATGATCTCATGACTGATATAAGGACAAAGTGATATCATTGTTTTAATATATTGAAATTTTGGGATTTTGGTATGTGGAAAGAGTTACCTTTTGAAAACATTCATGTTTTCACTATAGTTCTATGGTAATTCATATTGCAAGAGAATAAAAGATTAAGGTATTCACATGTTTGGCATGAGATCAACAAGATATATCTTATGATATATGGGGGATAAATGATGGTATTCACATGCTTGGTTAAGGACATTTATATTAATCATTTTATTTATACTATGAGATTGGATAGATGTATTTTGGATAAGTCTAAAGACTAGAATGGATTATGTCGGACATCAGATAGTATTGTTTAATGCTAGAACTTTTTTCGATATTATTTCTGTAATGTTATAATAGTGATGTTTTAGAAAAAAAGACAACCTGCATGACGGGAGACAACCCGTTGCATCAGACAAGGTTGCGGGAATTGAACCCAAAACCAAAGTGCAATAGGCCATTATTTCCTACAACTAGCCTACAGGAAGTCCCTGGTTAGTAGAAACTAGTTTTATTTTATTAATTGTTATGATAGATGAAGTATATGTCCATTTTTGGAATCATATACGATTAACCTCACCATAGATGGACTTATGTATATTCGATAAATGTTTCTATCCTTTTGTTTGAGACATATTGAATGACCCATCGTTCTATCACATGATCTGCTAACACTTCACGAATGACAAATTAAACTTCATTTCTTTAAGAGATGAAGTGGAAATTGTTCATGGAACGAACAACAGTGAGATTATACCGAAATAAAGTAAGTATTTCTTCTAATTCAAATTCTTCAAATTTAGGGAAATGATCTTGAAAACCAAAAAAGTTGTCCCAGTGCCCTTATATCTAATTAATCATATGGTACCTTAGATCATCACAAATTTATGGCTTTGTGATTGTTGGATTTTTCATAGCCATGTTCTCTACCACTCTTTATCAGAACTTTATGGTTAGGTTTCTCTTCCATATCCATATTTTCACCTATGTTCTCCTATGTATAAACCCAGTGATTAGTTAATTTGGGTAACCGTTACATTTCATTCTTTAGTTTTTAAAGTAAAGTTTTGTTATTTCTTTTTACGATGTGGGTTTCTATTAAACAAACTTTCAAGTAGAAAACCATTTACAACCCCGACAAATTTTGAGGGAGAAATTCATTTTAAAGGGGGTTAGAATGTAACAAACTGAGATTTTATGAGAATTATTCTTTTTAATTTGTTTGATGTCTTTTGTTGTATGCAACACCATATTATCTTGCGCTATACGCAACACCATATTAGCTTGTAGTATACACAATACTATTCTTGGATCGTGTTACACGCAATTTTAAGTTTGTTTGATAATAGTTATTCTACGCAACATTGAGTGTATATATATATATTCAATGTATAATTGGAATATGGTTGGATTTTGTTATATGCAACAACAAAGGAGTTTTTCACTACACGCAACCCTGAGTTGTCTTGCATTACACGCAATCACAACCTTCCTTGATAGCGTGTGTTGTACGCAATACCAGGTTTCACTAAACAACAATATATTGTTATAATATTATTATGGACTAGCCGTTATGAATAGTATTAACTAAATTTTGAATTTTATAACATTATTATTCATCTTACACATTTTCTAGAACATTTTATGAGAACAAAATATTTTTTTTGGGTAAAATAAGTATTTTTCAAAAATTGCAGTTTTGCCGGCTTTTGATGGTGCACCCACTTTAAATATAGATTTTGACATGTTTATAAGTTCAATTTGACAAAATAAAATTCTTCTTTGCAATAAAGATATAAAAATTTACTTTGGATAAATTTTTCATATTATTATGATAACTTTCATATTTTAATGAATAGTAAAAACACGTTATATTTTAATTAAAAACAACTTTTTTTCATCACAATAATTTATATTGTTAAATTATAATATTTAATGGTTTTAAAGTATAAATATAATATATTTTTACCATTTAATATAATTTATGTCATTACCATTAATTTTACATTGAATTTATAGGTAAAAACATTTCAATCTTTGGCAATGTTTTAAATTTTAAAACCCGTTTGCTTAACAATGAGATTAATTTTAAATTAATTACTGCAACTTCTGTGTTTTTAATTTTGAAAAATGGATTCAATATTTGGATTTAATGGATCAAAATTATGTTAATAGGTTATTTTTATTTATTTTTTATTATGAATAGTAACTATGGTAATTTTTATTTACTACATTTAAAGGTAAATAAGGTAATTAAGGGTAAAAATAAGATTGTAAAATTACCCTAACACTTGAAAAAAATTATATTGGATGAATAAAAGTCGACCCATATCACCTAAGGGTTGGAATAGATTCATTTCATGGACCTTTGACCCTGAAAATGATGCAATTATTATTAAACCTAAAGAAAGCGACAACATGGCACTCTCTTAAATCTTATAAGTATAATAATTTTAATTTAGTGATAAAAATCATGAAACTTAGAACATGAATAGTATCAATAAATATAATAAACTTATCTACATAATTTGAATTTATTTAGAATTTTTAGGGATTAAATAATTATCATTAAAGGTGACACAATAGTGATGTTGAAATTATTTTATTGATTGAAATATCAAATAAATGGTTTTAAAAATATTAAAATAATTATTATATGAACTATTTAATGTTATCCACTACTTTTATTGATAAATATGACTTTTTATGAATCTATTAAAGATTTTATTTTGAATATATTCTCTATGTAGATTTTATTTAAATTCAAATAAATGAATAGTGTCAAAATTGACACTATTGTTATTTTATAAAAATAACATATTATAAAATTGTTTAAAAATCATAGAAATATTAAAAAATTATAAATTTAAATTTATATGGTCTAAAAATTAATAAAGTATCTAATTATGGATAATTCACATCACATAAGTAATTATTTATATCAATTTAAAATTTAGAATATTATTACCACAAATAAAATTAAATAGATTAATTAAGGATAAATCAAGTTGATAATGTTTAAAATAAATTCCCAACATGTCTAAATTTTATTGGTTGATGATATTAAAACCCTATATCATCTAATATTTTAATTTGAGTAATTTTGGAAGTTTTTAAGTTGGAGTTGAATTTATTATAAATTAATATTTTTTTAGATTACCAAAGGTGCCTCTCTCCTCCCTTATAAAAGGGCACCTCATCCCTCTCCTCTTCACAACACTTTGAGCCTTCATGATCAGCCAAAACCTACCCATTTCTCTTCTATGATTACCTAGAAACATTCTGGAGGTTTTTTTCTTCTCAAAATACCAACTCTAGTCCCTTAAGAGGAAGATTAAAAGAGGTGCGTCGAAGAAGAGGTAATCTATTCTACTGATTCTATCAAGTTTCTTTCTACTTTAACATATTATTATTTAGTTGTTTCATTATAAAGTAATAACATCAGTATCACTAATATTCTGATATATTATTATAAATATGAAACAACCCTATTTCACCTTCTATCCATCCTACGGAAAACGAAATCACCTCGCATGCGTTCGTACGGAATACCTTCTCCACGCCGTGGTGTAATTAGTTTTTCCACCACCACCTTACTTGGATGGGTATAATGGTGTAAATAATTACTATATATGGTTATTATAATATCATAATAATTCTGATATATTATATCATTCACTCCAATTCTATTTAATAATTATGGGAACGATATCATTGCTCGTGCGTACGTACGGACTACCGTCTCCACGAACGCGATGAGATTAATTTTCCATGATTATCCATTAAAGTATGATTATAAAGTATATATATAATAAATAATCATGAAATATATTAAATAATAATGATTCTGGCTTTATTTACATATATGTTTCAGTTACTTAGTTCCATTTAATTCAATAAGGAAATGAAAACAGCGTTCATGCGTATGTACGACCTACCATCTCCATGAACGATGTATTTCATTCCATTTATCGATCTATCATATATATTTATATACTGAATATATATTATATATAAATTATTTTTTACATTTTTTAATCAATTAAATCCAAATATGAGTAATAATATCAATAACAACAAATCTAAACACGTATGATAAATGAAAGGATTTTACCCAAAACAGTGCTTTAACATGGAATTTACAAAAGAATGGGTAATATAAAGTCATAAGTGAACCATATATGATATAATAACAATGAATTTGATTCTTTAATAATTCAATGAAATTATTTAAATCATTATACAGGAGGTTCGGATACATACAAATCATATCAGACATAAGGTAAGAGATAATTTTGCAAATCTCATTTTTATCTGAGATTTCTTATACGTAAGTATTTACTGGGGTATATTTTTCATCCATTTCCATAAAAATGTTATTAATAAAGTGTTTAATATTATTCCATGTATTATTAAAGTCATTTTTAACCCTCTTTGACTTTTACTTTGTGTTATGGAAGTAATCTTTCTTTTGTTTACCATACGTGGTACGTTTTGTCTTTTCCATTAAAAGTATGCGGAGAATGTTTTTTTAAATTATACGACATGAAAAGAATTTTACAGTTTTATAACACCTTATTTTCATGAATCTTACTCTACAAGATTTCATGGTTATTTTCAATAAAATCCTTTTCATTTAAAATTGTGTGGCATTTTGTGAAAAGAAAATGATTTTGAAGGAGAAAGGATATTTTCCTCAAGAATTTTATCAAAACCATTTTCCATCTAAGATGAAATTATTTTATATGTGTATGTTTCAAGTATAATGTCCCTATGATTTACATGGTTTCACTTTTTTTATGATGAAATGATATCCATTTGTTTTATATGGATTATTTTATGATGGGATGATGTTTATGAAACCCATTTTATTCTTTGGGTTATGATGAATGATTTATGTTTATGTTGTGGCACATGTAAGAATGATTTAATTCTGAGATGGGTGGGACCTATATATCCCTCCAATGCATTGGGTAATGATTTATATCTCATTAGATAGACATGGATGGAACGGTAAGTTAATCCGGTTCAGTGATACTGGACTGGAACAAGGAGTGAACTCGATTCAGAAAGGGACTTTGTCCACTAAGATGGTATTGGAAGCAATATCTTGGCTACTATAAAAATCATATCATGTGCTTAATGGTTTTCCACAATTACATGTTTTCTTCCCATGCTATTTTATCATGATTGATGATCCATTATGATATATGCCGTACATACTTCCAAGATTTATGTCTTTGCTCAAGATTTTGATGTTTAGATTTTATGTTCAAGTTTTTGCATTCAAATGTTTATGGATTGTTTTATGTTCTCTATGTTTACCCTTATTGAGCATTTGTGCTCACCCTTTTTATGTTTTCTTTTCACCAGGATATATAGAAAGGTTTTTGGTAAAAAAAAAAGGGAAAGATCTTTATGGGAGATTTTGAAGATCTTTCACCATGACTAGAAGATTATATTCCATGTTTCCAAAGACACTAAACTATTAAGGTCTTTATGTGTCTATTTTTGTTATGTATTAAGTATTATACAAAAAGTAATGTAATGTCCATGTATGTCAAGTACGGGTCTCTACAACATCCATAGTAAAACTTATATAAAACCATTTAATAAAATATGTTGGTTGTTAAAAAAAATTTATGAACCTTAGTAAATAACAAAATTCAATAGAGGTGTTGAAATAGATGAAAATACTCTAATAAAATCATCAAGGAATTCTTGAGAGAAATACCCCTTTACTTTGCAAAGAAGAGTTCTTTTGAAAAATTCATTTTTATTTGTCATGATTGTTAGTATAAAACCATAAATGAAAAGAAATATTTATTTCATGAAAAAATTAGTGATTCATTGAAAATTACAGTATCTTAAAACATATTATGGATGATACTCAAAAAATTGGTAAGAAATTGTGTTGTTCCCTTTAATCGGGTTTGCTTATTTGAGAAGGGAACCTTATAAAATGTGTATTTACCATAAAATCAAGATGAAATGATCTAGATATATTAGTTTGTAACCTATAAACAGTATATAGAATAAGAACACAAAATTAAATAAGCATTATATTAGGGTAATGATTGTGAAAGAATAACCTGAAGAAAAAATGAAGGTTCGGGTAGGATCCCTTAGCTCATGTCCGAATGAGTTCTGCACTTGAACATAACATCCTGGATAATAAAATTAAATCAATTAATTAATTAATTCAGAAACATATTTACAAGTATTTGATTTATTATAATTTTATTAAGTTCATTTATAGCCTTTTGGATGAGTTATAAGATACAAATTTATCAACCAGGAGCATTCGTTTCCTTGGTTTTCAAGATCGGTATACTTATATATGAGTTTGGAAGTTTATATGGGATGAATATAATTCTATAAAACTGAATTTATATATTATTAATGAAAATAAACAAGTTTAAATGGTTATATGTATCATTTTGTTACATGGTATGAGGATGAATCATTATATAATACATTTAGTGATAATTGTTTAGATTCTTATGGCACTTTTTTGATCACAACAAACTATTTTTGTTATATTATTTAATATCATGTATGAATGATGGTTGTAGAATCATTAAATAAGATATAATACATATTTTAGAATCTATTTCATCCATAGAAATGGTTTCATGACTATCCTTAAAGTATTAATTAAAGAATGATAGTTCGTCTCCCATGAAGGTTGTAAATCAGCACCTCCCAGACAATGATTTCGTTGTTTAGAAAAGAGAGAGAGATATTGTAGTTTGATGAGGTTTATTCCATTAACATGATATTATTCTTGTATATAGATGGCACTAGAGTTATCATGATCATTTTGATAGAGAAGGTGAGAAGAGACTAATAAAATAAATTGAAATGAAATTAAATGAAAAAGTAAGAGGATTTACTTCTTGAAATATCCTCCTTGAGAACCTCCTTAAGGGAAGGGGTTTTGGTCTTTTGGTGAGACCAAGAGATCCTGTACATGGGGAGAGAATATTTAAGAGTATTTTTTATAACTTTAACAAACTTAAAGGCTTAGAGGAGTGAAGAGAAGAGGGAGTGAGGGGTGGGTTTTATAGCGAAGGAGAGGGGTGATTTTTGAATATATTATTCATTATTTTTTTATTTTACTCAAGACAAGAAATAGTCTTGACTATTATGACCAAAAATAGTAATAAGGGCATTTTAATTTGAACCAAGAGTGCTTACATCAGTGATTACTCAATGAATAGTTTATTTAGCTTCTAATATATTTATACCGTAAATTAATATATTTTACTATTCACAAAAATTCATGTATTTTAGAAAAATACCAAAAAATCACCATAACCATTTTTAGATGTATATAATTCAATAATGAAATCCATTTTATCAAAATAAGTTTCTAAATATTTTAAATTTTATTTCTAAATAAAATCATTATTTAGTTAAAAAATAGAGATTTTAATTTCAAAACTGATATTATAACACTTTCAAAAATTAGCTAATGTCTCATAAAATTATCTTAAAATTACAAGAAAATAAAATATTTATTTATGAATATATTTTATTAAAATTAATTTTCTTTTAAATAATTTTATTAATTATAAAATTTTAATTAAATATTTACGACTCACCAAAATACTAGCACTTAATTAGTAACTTTTAAATTATTCATTTAGTTATGTTATGATATAATTATATCATACATTCACTTATGAGATACCTAAATTTTATTTAAACTTTCATGGGTGTGGTTACTATTCATTAGGTAGGTTTACTATTCAAAAGTGTCATTTTAATATTCCAAAGGTCCAGTTACTATTCACCCAAAAATATAAGTTGATTCTATCAGAATCTAAATATCTTAATTTTAATGACTCTAATTTTACTACTTTTATTTTAGAAATTATTTGGGAAAATTCTGAGACCAGGTGCTGAGATAGAATGCGATTCTAAGGCTCGGGGTGCCCATAATGAGTTTTTAAAAAATGTAAAGTTTTAGTAGATCGTACGTACGACTTATCTGAAAAAGTGAAATATCTTCTAAATGGGTTCCAAGATCAGAAATCTGAGGGCACCATTGAGCTTAGAGTAGTGTCTTTACCCTAGGTGCTTCCTAATATTGGTCGACATGGGTCATCGGTAGAAAAATTCACCATTTGCGTAACCTTAAACAAAATAATTAAATAAAAATTAATATATTTTGAAATCCTAATAACTCAAAAAATGTAACTCATATTGAAAATATGAGACCACTTTTGAGTTCGTAAGAGTTTTTTTCCTTAGGCGAGGCATAACATCGATCAGTGCGGGTCGACGAAAAAAGTTAGTTTCTAGACGTGAATGTTATTAAAATATTTAATTAAAATATTTTATTTGGGCGTTACACGTTGAAAAATTTGAAATTTATTTTTTTAATAATTCATGTCATAGAAATTCAGGGTGATGGACATAAACATATAATTCCCCTGAGGTAAGGAGAATGAAGCTCTCTCCCGACAAAGAATGCCGATGGATCGAGGATTGACGACATCACAGACCTCCGTTATTCATCAAAGACTGATCTGATCATCGAGGTAGGATCCTGATATCTTCATGATTTCATTTCCCCTTATTAGAATCAATCTACGAATGTGGACCAACCCATGAATAGGTTGATCTTCATTTTGATCATTCTTGCGGGAGGGATAATTATTTCGAGATTAATGGGAATAAATCTTAGTGATTATTTTACTGTTGGTTTCTTCATGATCTCGCTAACATGAATTGATAAAGGTTTAACGAACAAGGCCAAGATCCATTCTTTGGGTGTTCATGTTATTAATCTCTCCCCCCTAAATCTATCATGTTCTTTGTGTGTTCTTCTCCCTTTGAGACCCTACACGAACGATCGATCGTTACACTCGTGATCCATGACGCAACAATCTGAGACCAAAGGTTGTGATGCATGGTGACATTGAGGAGGTACGATGAGATCACAATTGTATATGGTGGTGGGAGAGATAAACGACGAGCCTATGGTATGGTGGCTAGTGACGAGGGCAGCGTGCGACCCGATAGGTGGCTGGGTTTCGGTGGGGCACACAACCGTAGTCTGGAAGCACCATGCTAGAGGAGAAGCCTATGATGGCGACTACACCTCAGAGACCACATCGGCAGGATCTTGGCATGTGGATGGGGTCTATGTGGAACCCAAACTTATAGATGTTGTGAGGAATGGGGTCATGATGTGGTTCCATTTGCGTTGACTAAGAGCGCACAGTTGAACCATGCGCTAAAGGATCCAGCCTACATGTAGTGGGACAAGCTGGAGGGCCTGACCTCTCTTGTGGCCCAGTGGCCCATTGGGCTAGGCCCAATGAGTTAGGCTAGTTTGGGCCAGCCTAGAATGACTAGGTCGGGTCAGGCCCAGACCGAACCTGACCCTTTTTACTAAATTTTCCATATCTTTCAAACTGTGTGTCTATTTTATGAGTAGCTTGCAGAGTTGTTACCATCACAAAGATACAGTCATTTTGAGATACTCTAAGTGAGTTTCTTTGTAAGTTGTTTAATAGTTTAATGGATCTAGGTGTAGGGGATCCTAGAATGAGCATGCTACGAGTGGAATCCTGCGGTTGGCTGTGACTATGTGATCTTGGTGACTAAGTGACTTGGGGAAATATTTAACCCATCGATGCTCAATGATACATCTACGCTCTATGTTCCATCAACACTCTGTGTGCCATTGACGCCCTGGGTGCCATCGTGGCCCGAGCGCCATCGACACCCCATGCACCATCGACTCTCTGTGTACCATCCACGCTCCCTTCTCCATCGACGCTCTGTTCACTATCTACACTCAATACACCATCAATTATCTATGTGCCATCGATTCTCCATACACCATTGAAACTTGTAGTGTCACAAAGAATAGGAGATATGTGGACTAAAACTAGAAATCATTCTCTTTGTGATTTAGACTTATACATGAGTGAGATGACCATATTGACTGTAATTCAGGAGTTTCCTTTATGTTTTACTTCATGTGTTTAATTTGTGTTGTACTTCATGTTTTTCCTTTGTGGTGTAATTTGTTTATTTCTTAGTGGTGTATTGTTGTGGTTTTTTGGATCCGTACTGAGTGTTATTTTACTCACCCCTGCACAGGATATGCCTGCACATGTCATTTATTGTGTAGATAATCGATGATTTGATAGAGTCCTTGGTGTATTAGGACTAAGTGGTGGTTAGAGAGAGGGATGATAGATGAGGTGTGATTCAGCGACCTTAGACACCTATTTCTTTACTTACCCTTCTGGTAGGGTTTTCTGCAGATGAGATTCAGGAGCTTTTACTTTTCCTTTTGGTTGGGATTGTATAATGGACCTGTTTACTTTTAAGTTTTGTATTGTTGTACTCTATTGTTGGTATATTAGTGGTACACATGCTTGTTTACTTAGTTTTTTCATTTTCGGAATTTTGGGCTTGGATATGGGTGCATTTGTACAGGTACTTAGGCCAATGCCTCCCATTTGTGGGATATGCCTACTCGGTGCTAGTCTCTATCCCCTGGCATATTAGAGGTGGGATTGGGGTAGTCATTACATGGGCCCAGAGGGATGGGTCATTAATAAGTAGTATCATTGGTGGTCGGTTCTACCAAACGAACCAAGAGTCTGTGAGATTGGGTTGGGGAAACAATGTTGAGTGTTTCGAGTTTGGATTTCAGGCCAGAGAATCTAGTGTTAGTGAGGCGACCGAAGTATCCATACAACAGGTCTCTAAATTCTTTTTTTTTGAACAATACATAAAAAAACTAGTTGAAGGGAAAAAATAAATGGTACATGCATCATATACGATTGAGTTTGTTCTCATTTCCTTATTGATTCAATGTTAGCTCACTAGGTATACTCTATAGAATGTGGTATATCTTGATCTATTTTAGGATGCCTCCATGAAGACAACCATATATGATTCTAATATGTGATCACAAGGATGATACTCCTAGCGATGAGGCATCAATACATCTACCAGTATCAGAGATAGAATCTCCGGGTGGTGTACTAGTGATACCACTACCCAGAGAGTAGTAGTTACTGCCAGCGTTACTGGTATAGGTTGCACACAGGATGAGTGCGTTGCATGAGTTCCAGAGATAGTGACCTCTTAGGTTTATGGGTGATCCAGGCCCCCAGGTAGCTGATAATTGGCTAGAGATGGTTACACATGTCTTTTGTCAAGTAAGGATGCCTCTTGACCAGATGAAAATCCTATATGCGAGTCTTATACATGGATTAGTACGGAGTTTTAAGAGACTAGTGATCTAAAATCATGAGGAGATGACCCAAACTTGGATAGATATTGTGCACAGCTTTAGAGAGGAGTTCTTTCCAATGATGTTATTATCCATGCATATACAGGAGCTACTGCATTTGCTACAGGGTATCCAGACAGTAGTAGAGTACTCGATGATATTTGTAGATCTTTCTCGCTACTCCACTGATAAAGTGTGTGACTCAATCTTCAAGTACTGGATCATAGAAAAGGGACTACATTGTGAGATCAGGGCATCCATGATATACCTTAGTATCCCTACATACGTTGGGGTACTGGAGATAGCCCTGTAAGTAGAGAGATTTTTGGCGGAGAAGACACCGGCAGTGGGAGCTACCACTGGGTGTTAGGTAGCTTAGCAGTAGGTAGTCAAAAGATGATGTAGGGATCCAATCATATTAAACAGTTCAGGGGATGACCATAGTACATGGGTTCAGTGGTGTGAGGCTCCCAGGGAAGAGAGAGTCAGCCGGAGGACAAGCTGTGTTACTCATGCGGTGGTCAGGGACATAAGGATAGAGATTGTCTGGCCTATCCTATGAATAATTAGGATATGGTCAAAATCCCACCGAAGTAGAGGAAAAGGAAGGAAAAGGGTGGTCCTCCAGGTAGAGGACATGGCAGAGGAGCTGGACGAGCAACATGATGTGGGTGGAGGTTTAAGGTACCACCACTACCACCCCAGGAGGTCCACTACGGGCTGAGGGAGCTAGTGGATAGGGATGAGGGTAGGTTTAGGTGATATAGGTTTATGACCCTAGTTCTCTAGAGATTATTAGTGGTATTATCTATGTATTTTCCACCCTAGATGTAGTTTTGATAGACATAGGTTCCAGTCAATCTTTTTTTGCCATGACCATTGTTCGAGACACAAAGATTCCAATGGAACAATTGACTCAATCTCTACACATAGAGACTCATATAGGGGAAGATTAGAAAATCAAACAATGGTACTTATAGTGTTCCCTTACTCTTGGGGGTGAGAGTTTTTTTGGGATCTCTTGGTGGTAGTGTCGAGGCCTTACGACATCATTCTCATTATGGACTGGTTATCTATAGTTCATTCCCAAATTGACTATTTTAGGAGCATAATGCAGTGTGTCTGTAGAGATGAGACTAGGTTTTCCTTTATCAATGAAAAGTTAACCCAAGATGTGTATAATGGACTTGCACATAGGATGGTGTAGCTGATAACACACCAGCTATCTATTATGACCCTAAGTGTAGTGGATGAGACGAGTCCTTAGTTTACTACAATAGTGGATGAGTACAAGTATGTATTTCCGAAATATGTTCCAAGATTACCTCCTTGTATGGAGGTGGATTTATACATTTATCTATACCTTGTAATTTAACTGATATCTACACCTTCATATCGGATGGATCTTGTGGAGCTTCATGAGTTGAGGGTTCAGTTGGAGGACTTGTAGAGGAAGGTCTTTGTAAGACCCAATGTTTCACCATGGGTGGCCCGAATTTTGTTTTCCAAGAAGTAATATGTGAGCTTGAGGTTATTTTTGGACTTCCAATTTCTGAACCAGGTGACTATGAAGAATAAGTATCCATTTATGAGGATTTATGACCTCTTCGATCAGCTGAAGGGAGCGAGGTAGTTCTCAAAGATAGACATAAAATCTAGCAATCACCAGCATTGTGTATGAGATAAGGGCCTCCTGAAGATAGTCTTAAGATTTTGGTATGGCCACTATGAGTACTTAGTGATTCCATTCGGTGTGAAAAATTCTTCAATAGTGTTCATGGGACTCATGAATAGGATCTTCCAGCCTTACTTTGATAGGTTCATCATGGCCTTCATTGATGAAATCCTGGTGTACTCGACGTTTGAGGAGGAGAATGTGATACACTTGAGGATGGTCATGGGCACACTCTAAGATCACTAAATTAATGGGAAGCTCTTGATGTGTCAGTTCTAGATTTGGGAGGTCCACTTTTTGGGACATGTAATTTTAGAGGCTGGGGTCACAGTAGATCCGGATAAGATTTAAGTGGTGATTGCTTGGGCACCACCTAAGAGTGGTAACAAGGTGCGAAGTTTCCTGGACTTGGCTGGGTACTATCATATGCTTTTACCCAAAATTTTCTGGGTATAAGAACCCTTGAAGGACTTAAAATGGAAGGGGAATCATTTTTTCTGGATAGAGAAGTTCCAACAGTGCTTTCAGGAGCTGAGGCAGAGATTGACAAGCGCTTCCATCTTGAGATTACAGGAGGAGGGTATTGAGTACGTAGTGTTTTGTGATGCATCAGGGACCAGACTTGGTTGTGTATTCATGTAGAGGAAAGAGGTGCTTACCTATGGTTCATGCCAGTTGAGGAAGCATGAGTAGAACTATGCGACCCATGATCTTAAGCTAATAACAGTAGTCTTCACATTGAAGATGTGGAGAAACTACCTAATGGGAAAGTAGTTTACCATATACTCTGACTGTAAGAGTGTTAAGTATATATTATCCTATAAAGATTTAAACATGAGACAAAGATAATGTCTAGAGTTTCTCCAGAACTATGACTTTGAGATTGTCTATACTCTGGGGAAGGAGAATGTAGTGGACAATTCTCTCAACAAGATATCCATATTACAGTTACTAAGTGAGGAGTAAGAGAAGTTGGCCGTATTACAGATATCCTTTGTAGATAGAGATGTATAATATTATCTCTATTCGATGGTAGTTACCCCTCCACTCTTATAGTGAGTTAGGGAGGAACAACTCGAAGATACTGACTTTGAGACTACACATGCTCAGATGTCCACATGGAATTCCCCTGATAGATATTCTAAAGTTAGTGAGCACATAATTCTTTATAGAGGATACAAAGTAGTACCAGTGATGTTGTGGGAGGAGATCTTAATGGAATTCCATACTTCCCATTTTTCGGTACATCTCGGAGTGGAAAAGTTTTATCATGACCTCCAACATTAGTTTTGGTGGATATGAATGAAGAAGGTAGTGGAAGAGTTCGTTTCTAGAAGCCTCACTTGTCAGAAAGTGAAGGATAAACACTAGGTTCTAGTGGGCTTGACCCAACCACTTGAGGTGCGAGAGTAGAAGTGGGATTAGATGTCTATAGACTTCATGAAAGGTTTACCACCCACACCCAGGGGACATGATACCATCTGGGTGATCATTGACTGACTCACCAATTCATCCCACTTCCTACCGATCCATGAGAAGAGTTCAATAGAGAGTTTGGGATGCCTCTACATGCAGAAGATAATTCTTATTTATAGAGTGACATCTATGATCATCTCAGATCATGATACTCGTTTCATATATCAGTTGTGGAAGGGTTTGTAGGAGGAATTTGGAACTCATTTGTGCTTGATCATGATGCTTCATCCCCAGATGGATTCCCAAATAGGTAGGACCATACAAGTTCTATAGGACATGATACATGCTTGTATCCTAGACTTTGGCCATAACCGGGAGGACCACATACCTCTAGTGGAGTTTTCATATAATAATAGATACCACTCAAACATTGACATGAAACCATTTGAGGCCTTGTATGGGTGACTATACAGGTCACCACTGTGCTGGACAGACCCAAGAGATTCAACACTCATGGGTTTAGAGTTGGTATGGGCTACACTGAGAAGGTTCATATCATCTAGAAGCGGATGGGGATTGCACAGATTGTACATAAATCATATGATGAAAGGATACATAAGCCTTTGGAGTTCATGGAGTGAGACCATGTGTTCCTTCAGGTCTCTCCTTGATGGGTATTGCAGAGATTTGGCCAGGGTGACAAGTTATCTCCGAGGTACATCGACCATTTTCAGATTCTGGGAAGAATCGGTGAGGTGGCATACCACCTAGCTCTACCCATGTATTTGCACTGGGTGCTTGATGTCTTCCACATGTCGTAGTTGAGAAGGTATGTTCATGATCCATTGCACGTCATCGATGGGGGTGAGCTAGACATTGATGATCAGGAAACTTTTGTGGAGTAACTGATGGAGATAGAGGATTGAAAGAAGTAGATCTTTAATGGGCGATTGATTCCTCTAGTGTGTGTTAAGTGGCAGCACGACAATCTCTTGGAGAGCACTTAGGAGTGGGATGCTTATATTTGTGATCAGTACCCTCACCATTTTTTAGTAGCCATTGTTTTGGATTTTGGGGACATGAAATCCTTAAGGTGGGAATAATTTAATGACTAATATTTTCCGGATTTTATTTTTAGAAATTATTTGGTAAAATTCTGAGACCAGACGCTGAGATGACATGCGATTCTGACACCCGGGGTGCCTGGAATGATTGTTTGAAAAATATTATTTTTTAATAGCATGAGAACATGAATTTTTTGAGAAAGTGAAGTAACTCATAAATGGGTTCCCAAATCAAAAATAAAAGGGTACTATTGAGCTCATAGTAGTGGCTTTACCCTAGGTACGACCTAACATTAGTCAGCGTGGGTCATCTGTAGAAAATGTCACCAAGGGCATAATCATAAATAAAATAATTAAATAGAAATTAATTTTTTTTAAATACTAATAACTCATAAATGGTAACTTGGATTAAAAATACGAGATCACCATTGAACTTTTAAGGGGGTGTTTTCCTTAGCTGAGGCATACCATCAACCGACACGGGTCAGCTACAAAAGTTAGTTTTTGTACATGATCGTCATTAAAATATTTAATAAAAATATTTTATTTGGATGTTACATATTGATGATTTGGTGGTTTATTTTTTTTAATAATCCATGTAAAATTAATTTTGGGTGATTTACATAACCCTGGAATTCTCCTAAGTCAAGGAGAAGGAAGCTCTTTCCCGACGATGAACGCTGGCGGATCGAGGATTGACGATGACACAAAGCTATGTTCTTCATCAACAACTAATCTAATAATCGAGGTAGGGTGTTTATCTCTTAATGTTTTATTTTAACCTTATTAGGATCAAACATAGAAGTTGAACCAACCCATGAATAGGATGATCCATGGTTCGATCATTTTTGCAGGAGGGATAATTATTGTGGGATTAAAGGGAATAAATCTTGGTGATTATTCTGCTGTCATTTTCTTTGTGATCCTGATAACGTGAATGAATCAAGGATGAAAGAACAAGGACAATATCCATTCTACGGGTTTTTTTTACTTAATCTCTAACCCCTAAATCTATCACATTCTTTATGCATTCTTTTCCCTTTGAAACCCTACATGAACGATCAATCATTGTGCCCATAATCCATGGTAAAATGATCCGAGACTATAGGTTGTGATCTGTGATGACATTATGGAGGTTTGATGAGAGCATAGTAGGAAGGCGAGGTCTTATAGAGGAGGGTGCGACAAAAAGTTAGATGGTGGTGGGGATGGAAGCGTGTGGCCCGGAGGGGCACACAACATCGGTCCGGTAGGACCACGCCGAAGGAGGAACCCACTGTGGGATGCGGCTCGAAGGCCACATCAGCGAGATCCCGACATGAGGATGGGGTCCTCGTGGTATCTACAGTGGTGGAATCCATGGGGTAGGGGGTTGAGATGAGGTGCCCTCCATGTTGAATGTGACAGTTGCATTGAACGTGATGACAACATTGAACGTGGCGACCGCATTGACCAGGAGCACACGACCGAGCCGTACATTGAAGGTGTTGGACCGCATTCAATAGGATGGGATAGAGGACTGGGCCGCTCCTACAGCCCTGTGAGATGAACTGTGCAACCCAGCAGCCCATCAGGCCAGGCCGGTTTGGGCTTGACCAGATTTACTGGGTCGGGTCGGGTATGTACTGACTTAGACCCTTTTTACAAAATTGGTAATATCTTTCAAACTATGTGTCCATTTGATAATCCACTTATGGAGTTGGGACCCTTGTAATGAGGCAGTCATTTTGGAATACTCTAAGTGAGTTTTTTGTGTAATTTGGTTGATAAATGAATGAATCAAGTTGTAGGTACTCCCAGAATGAGCGTGCTACGGGAAGAATACTGCGGCTGGCTATGAATATTTGATCTTGGTGACTATGTGACTTGGGGGATTTTTTCACCCATCAGTACTCCATGTTCCATTGAAGTTCTTTATTCCATCAAAAATCCATGTTTCATCAACGCTCTGTATACCATAAATGCCCTGGGTCCCATCGCCACTCTAAGCCCCATAAATGCTTTGTGCACCATCGACACTCCATGCGTTGTTGACACTTCTAGTGTCATAGAGACTAGGAGATCTATGGACTACAACTAAAAATCATTCTCATCATGATTTAGACTTATAACTGTGTGAGATGATCATGTTTATTATACTTTATGTGCTTCCTTTGTGGAATACTTCATGTATTTCTTTTTTGGTGTACCTCATGTGTTTCTTTTATGGTATACTTCATGTATTTCTTAGTGGTGTACCTTTGTGGTTTCGGGGTCCCAACTGAGTATTGTTTTAATCACCCCTACATGGGATATTACCACATGTGTCATGTATTTTGTAGATGATTTAAACTTTGATGAAGTCCTTGGTGGATCGGAACCAGGTGGTTCTTAAAGAGAGGCCTGAAAGATGAGGTGTTCTTCAGTGACCTCAGACATATGTTTCTGTACCCACCCTTTAGGTAGAGTTTTCTGTGGATGAAATTTATGAGATTGTACTTTTCATTTTGGTTGGGATTGTATTCTAGAACTATTTAATATTCAATTTTATAGTGTTGTACTCTGTTTTTGGTATCTTAGTTTCTTGCATGCTTGTTTACTTAGTGTTTTTCAGTTTCATCATTTTGGGCTTAGAGATGGGTGTGTGTGTACAGGTATGTAAAGACCCGCAAATTTCAAGGAAATTTTTTTTTTCTTAATTTTCTTTGGAATTTTACAAGAGCGCAGCTTCAGACGACACCTGATTCCGAGGCCCGGTGTGCTCGGAATCAATTTCCGAAGTTTGGCTCGGGTACGTTCAGTGAACGGACGAGCGGGTTTTTCTATCTTTTGAACCGGTGCCCGGAATCGAATTCTGAGGGCACCGATGAAATCGCAGCGCCGGTATTTTCTTAGAAACGCCTCTTCCGGAGTTGCGTTTGTTCAGACGTGGTTTTTAAATTTCGGGGCTTTAAGTCAGAAATAAAATAAATTTGTGCGACAACTTTATTTTATTTCACTTAAGCTGCTTGGAAGCCGCTTGGAAGCCACTTGAACTGAGTTAAAGCGGATAGGGTGCTATCCAGAAATATCCTACCCCCTTGGTAGGATATTTGTGAGGTGGGGCCCGCACGAGCCCCGCCGTTTCTTTCACTAAGTAACGCACCCGCGAAAACCCGTCAAAGTAACTGAAAAGTCAACCGACGCGTTTTCTTAAATTCTTAATAGACCATTTAATTGAGCGGTTTATTTCATGAATTAAATGGGCTGTTTCGCTCGTTGAATTAATTCAACGAACTGATGGGTCGTTACTTACGCTTTTGCGTTTGTTGGCATGTTTATAAAATAAGACCAACCTAAAAATCCTTTGAAAGGATTTGAGAGGATCTTTGTTTCTTCATCTCCCCTCCTCGCGAAGAACGCGAAGAACGTGAAGAACGCCGGCGACCGGAATTCGACGACGCACACCGTGATCTGCGACGTCGACGAGCTCTACCCGCGACGTTCTTCGGCGACGCCTCTTCTTCCGCGGCCGATCCTCGTTCGGCAATTAAGGTGAGAATCGGATCGTTAATTCTCCTTTTTTTTAATTTCAATAACAACGGATTTAATTAATTAAATCTGTTTGTTCTAGATCCGAAGATCGTCGGCATGACGTTTTTCCCGCGGTTCGACGAACGTCCCTTCCGCGACGAGCGATTCCGCGACGACCTCATGTCCGACGACGACAAGGTAGGGGTTTATTTTCTTGATGATTCTTTCCCGTGTTTATTCTTTGAAATAAAGAACCCGATCACGGAACAATTTTAATTTGTTTAAAATTGTTGATTGGTTTTTCCTTTTCCCCCGTTGAGTTTATGACTAACGCGGAGGGTGCGGGTCTAACGAACAAGACCCGGCAACCCTCCGCTGATCTTTTGTTGTGCCGATTTGGCGGACGAAGACGAACCGTGCGGCAAGGGCGATCCGTTGATCCCGCAGTGAAGATCGGCCCCCGGGAGGAGCAACGGCGTAGACGGGAGGCAAAACGGGCCACCGGAGCAACTCCGGCGGCCCGCGGAAGACGGCGGCGCCCGGCGCGCCGCCGTGGAGGAGTTCCGCCGCGGCGGCGGCGGCCGGTTCCGCGGCCGCGCGGAACCGGGGAGGGACGCGGAGGCCCGGCCGCGTCCGCGTGACAGGCGCCCCCCCCCCCCCCCCCCGCGGGGCCGCGTTTTCCTCCAAGCCGCGGGTCAAACCCGCGGCGGTTGCTTCGGCCGCTCGGCCGAAGCCGAGCCGGCCGGTCCGGTCGGCCGGGCCGCGCCCAGGCCGGACCGGACCCGGCTTAGCTGGGTCGGGCCGGGTCGGGTCGACCCGGGTCGGGCCGACCCAGTTCGGGCCGACCCGGTGCGGCCGACCCAGGGGTGGTTCGGGCCGGGTCGCCCCGGGCCCAGAACCCCCGTTTTCGGGCCTTCTTCGGTCTTTTGCCCATATCTTGGGCCTGGGACCTCCGATTGACGAACCGTCAGCGGCTACGTGATCCTTGGATCGATACGGTCGTTTCGGTATATTATACTCAAGGTTTCGGAAGACTTTGGGTTCGGCCGGGTTGGTTCGTACACGAAACCAACCGGGCCCTCGGAGCGGAAACGCTCATAACTTGAGCTACGGACGTCCGATCGACGTACCGTCAGCTGTGGTAGTTTCCTCTAAGTGAGACGGAACTTTTAGCATACTCCACCCGAGGATCGGACACAGGCGGAGTACGGTCGGGTTGGTTTTGCCCTAAAAACCAACCGGGCCCCTGGGACGAAAATGCCAATAACTCTCAGACCGGGCGTCCGATTGACGCGCCGTCTGTTGCGTTGAGATCCTGTTGTCGTTACGGAACTTTTGGATACATCAACTTCGGACTACGTGTGAGTTGATGTATCAGCCTCTCGGCTCGTGGAGCGGACCCTCCTAAACGAGCTCGCTATGTGCGGGAACCCTAGCGCTGGCTGTGACTTCGACGACAGAGCAGAGATCCTCCGTGGACTGCGACGACGGCAGAACAGAGATCCTCCGTGGACTGCGACGACGGCAGAACAGAGATCCTCCGTGGACTGCGACGACGGCAGAGCAGAGATCCTTCGTGGACTGCGGCGACGACTGTGCAGAGATCCTCAGTGGACTGCGTCGACTACTGCACTCAGCGATCCTACGTGGATCAGTGCTACAGGTTCTGTGTGAGCCTGATCCTATGTGTGTCCTTACTACCGGTTCTGTGTGAGCCACTGCCTACAGGTTCTGTGTGAGCCCGATCCTACGTGGGTCTTTTGCGGGGGTTAGTACCTATCGATCCTTCGTGGGTCCGACGACTTAGATGGATCAGTGATCATCTTTGACGTCATCTGAAAAAGTATACCTGGTTGAGCTGAATCTTATGTTACTCTCCTTTGTGGATTGTGTTGAACTATCCTTTGTGGATTTACTGTTTACTCTCCTTATGGATTTGAGTCTTGCTTTCCTTTGTGGATTGAGTTGTTCTTGAGCTCGTGAGCAGAGCTAGAATTGGGGACTTAGGTATATGCATGGGCATATACCTAAGTCGAGTCAGATGTTACTTCGTGATTGCATCTTTCTTTTGTGCTATATCCTTTGTGGATTTCGGGAGACCTACGGGGGTCTCGGAGTCCTTACTGAGTAGCTTATACTCACCCCTGCACGGGCTATGCCCGCACCTTGTTGTGTTGGATGCAGACGACGGACAGCGCTGATCACGGTTGGGGCGTGGAGCAGGACGGTACCTGGAGGTGGACCACTGGGCGGGACGTGCTCGGAGCGGACGTGGGACCCGAGGAGCCTGGAGGCTATCTGTACCCACCCTTCAGGTGGGATTGCCAGTGGACGACACGAGGCCGCCGTCTTTTCTTCAGTTGCTGTTCTTTTCTTTTTCAGTTGCACTTTACAGTTGGGCTTGTATTTCCGGCCCCCTTTACTTTTCTGCACTTTACTTTCCGCTTGCTGACTCTGTGGTGGTTGTTACTTATAAAGGCAATGCCTTCCCTGTTTACCGGGATTTTACGCCTTGGTGCTAGTCGCCAGCCCCTGGCCTATGGAAGGCGGGCTTGGGGTAGTCACGGCACGGGCCCCGAGGTCGGGTCGTGACAAATTGGTATCAGAGGTGTTCGGTTCTACCGCAGACTCTGATCGTCTTTTCTTTCTATGTGAAGCATTAGTGTTTAGTGTATTGAGTGTGGTTATCAGTTCAGGGAGCCCAGTGTTGGTGCGGCGGCCGACGTATCCGTACACCAGGACCCTGACTCCTGATTTCCGACTTAATGCATGAAAACATTGATTGCGTGTGTGTTCCAAGTTTTCTTTGTGATTACTTGTGTCAGCTCACCGGGTATACTGATCTGCTTTATGAAAGTCTCAAGTTTTCCTTGTGATTACTTGTGCCAGCTCACCAGGTATACTGTTCTGACTGTGGTGCTCTTGTTCTCCTTTTCAGGATGGCCCCGCGACGACAGCCAGCTAGGGTTCCGAGTGTAGGGCGCGACGGCAGCCCACCGAGCGACGAGGCCTCGGTGCAGGGCCCTTTGCCAGCAGTGGCACCGGCGGTAGCTTTACCCACCGAGCCACCGATGCTACCAGTACCAGACGCTGACGATGCACATCGCCTCAGGGCACTGCATGAGTTTCAGAGCCAGCGACCGCCCAGGTTTCGCGGTGAGGCGGACCCCCAGGCCGCCGAGGACTGGCTAGAGGCGGTGGTACGGATCTTTAGGCTAGTGAGGACACCAGCGGATCTCATGGTGATTCTCGCGGCGAGCCTCCTGCAGGCGGCGGCAGGACGATGGTGGAGCTTGATGCTCCAGGTTCACGATGAGGCATCCTTGCTCTGGGCGGACTTCGAGAGCCTCTTCCGCTCTGAGTTCGTCCCGGCCACCCTCCGAGCGGTGCGCATCCAGGAGCTTCTCCAGCTGCGCCAGGGCAGCATGACGGTCGCTCAGTACGCGGCGAGGTTCACTGACCTATCTCGCTACTCGACCGACATGGTACGAGACCCCTTATTCCGGGCCCGGACCTTCGAGCAGGGCTTGCGGCAGGAGATTCGGGCGTTGCTGATCTCCCTCAGCATTCCGACCCAGGCGGGAGTGCTGGAGCGAGCCCTCCTGATCGAGAGCTTCCTGGCAGAGCTTTCTTCAGTGGTGAGACCTAGCGCAGGGCGGCAGGTAGCTGAGTCTTCGGCAGCAGGTAGCCGACGGATGACTCTCGGGTCCAGGCAGACCAGACCCCCACGCAGACGGCCTCAGGACACCGGCTCAGCAGTGCGAGGCACACAGCGGAGTGCCAGCCTTCCGAGAGGCAGGCTGTGCTACTCCTGCGGCGGGCAGGGTCACATGGCTCGTGACTGCCCGACTCGCCGACCAGAGGAGCAGCAGATGGTGGAGGGGCCACCCAGGCAGAGGCAGAGGGTCGACCGTGGCGGTCCGCAGGGAGGAGGCGGACGAGGCAGAGGAGCTGGCCGAGCAGCGGGTGGTGGGCGACGCTTCGAGGCTCTACCCCCACCACCACCAGGAGGGCCACCTCGACCACAGGGAGCTGGCGGGCAGGGACAGGCCCAGCTCCAGGCAGTGGAGGCCTACGACCCCGACATGCCAGAGATGATTCGAGGTACGATCTGTGTCTATTCCACCCTTGCTGCAGTACTTATAGACACAGGAGCGAGTCACTCTTTCATAGCCTCTGCCCTTGTTCGGAGCTCGGAGATTCCGACTGAGCCGTTGGCTCGATCCTTACGGCTAGAGACTCCTACGGGAGCAGACTCGACGATTACGCACTGGTTCCGGCAGTGTGAGATTACTCTAGGAGGCGAGAGCTTCGGCTGGGATCTCCTTGTAGTGGCGTCGAGGCCTTACGACGTCATCTTGGGCATGGATTGGCTATCCACGGTTCATGCCCAGATCGACTGTTTTAGGCGCAAGGTGCGATGTGTTCGCACCGACGGGAGCAGGTTTACCTTCACCGGCGAGAAGGGAACCTTTGCAGCACAGGATGGACTTCCGCGGAGGAGAGTGCAGCCCATCTCTCATCAGTTGGCTAGCCTCATCCTAGGAGCAGTGGACGTGCGGAGTCCAGCTTTTCCTGCAGTGGTGGACCAGTACGTGGACGTCTTTCCCGACGACGTTCCAGGGCTACCTCCTCGTAGAGAGGTAGACTTTTACATCGACTTGTACCCCGGGACAGCCCCGATATCTTCTCCAGCATACCGGATGGCCCCCGCCGAGCTTCGAGAGCTGCGGGTACAGTTGGAGGACTTGCAGAGCAAGGGGTTTATCCGACCCAGTGTTTCACCCTGGTCTTCCCCGATTTTGTTCGCCAAGAAGGCGGACGAGAGCTTGCGACTGTGTGTCGACTATCGTCGCCTGAACCAGGTGAAAGTGAGGAACAAGTATCCGCTGCCACGGATTGATGACCTCTTCGATCAGCTCAAGGGAGCGCGGTGGTTCTCAAAAATAGACCTCCGGTCAGGCTATCATCAGCTCAGAGTTCGAGACGAGGACGTGCAGAAGACGGCCTTCAGGTGTCGGTATGGCCATTATGAGTTCTTGGTTATGCCGTTCGGCGTAACCAATGCTCCAGCAGTGTTCATGAGCCTCATGAACAGGATCTTCCAGCCATACCTCGACCGATTTGTCGTTGTCTTCATTGACGACATTTTGGTATACTCGACGACTGAGGAGGAGCATGCCTACCACCTGCGAGTTGTGCTAGACACACTCCGAGAGCACCAGCTTTATGGCAAGCTCTCAAAGTGCCAGTTCTGGTTACGTGAGGTCCATTTCTTGGGGCACGTCATCTCTGAGGCGGGAGTTGCAGTGGATCCCGCGAAGATCGAGGCAGTGCTAGCTTGGGAGCCACCCAAGAGCGTGACGGAGGTGCGGAGCTTCTTGGGCCTAGCCGGATACTATCGGAGATTCGTTCCAGACTTCTCCAGAGTTGCGGCACCACTCTCAGCTTTGACAAAGAAGGGGAAACCCTTCGTGTGGTCAGACAGATGTCAGCAGAGCTTCCAGGAGCTGAGACAGAGATTGACCAGCGCACCTATCTTGAGGTTGCCTGAGGAGGGAGTTGGATACGTAGTTTACTGCGATGCGTCAGGGACTGGACTCGGTTGCGTCCTGATGCAGGAGCGGGCCGTGATCGCCTACGGATCACGTCAGTTGAGGCCGCATGAGCAGAACTACGCCACTCATGACCTGGAGTTAGCAGCAGTGGTCTTCGCTCTGAAGACTTGGCGGCACTATCTGATGGGCGAGCGCTTCACAGTCTTTTCTGACCACCAGAGTCTCAGGTATATCTTCTCTCAGAAGGACCTGAACCTGAGACAGCGGAGATGGCTTGAGTTCCTCCAGGACTATGACTTTGAGATATTCTATACTCCTGGGAAGGGGAACGTGGTAGCCGATGCCCTCAGCAGGAGGACGGGCATTCAGCTACTTGAGGAGGCGACGGAGCAGCTAGCCTCCTTGCAGATATCCTTCGTGGATAGAGACGGAGCAGCCTTTCTTCAGTCTCTCACAGTCTCTCCTCCACTTCTACAGTGGGTCAGAGAGGCTCAGCGTGGGGATGCTGACTGTGAGACCCGGCGTGCACTGATATCCTCAGGTCAGGCGCCTGATGGTTTCTCCCTTGGAGCAGAGCACGACATCCTTTTCAGAGGACGTACCTTCGTACCAGTCACTTTACGAGAGGAGGTGCTGAGAGAGTTTCACACTTCTCCCTTGGCGGTGCATCCCGGAGTGGCGAAGATGTACCAGGATCTCAGGCGACAGCACTGGTGGCCGAGCATGAAGAAAGCTGTGGCAGAGTTCGTTTCACGATGCCTCACCTGCCAGCAGTTGAAGGCAGAGCATCAGGTACCAGCAGGCTTGGTATAGCCCTTGGAGGTCCCGGAGTGGAAGTGGGACGGCATATCTATGGACTTCGTGACTGGACTTCCATGCACTTCCAGAGGTCACGACTCCATTTGGGTGATTGTCGACCGACTCACCAAGTCGGCACACTTCTTACCCATCAGAGAGCAGGGCTTAGTGGAGACCTTGGGACGTCTTTACGTCCAGGAGATCGTACGGCTTCACGGTGTGCCATCGTCTATCGTCTCCGATCGAGATGCTCGTTTCACTTCCCGGCTTTGGAAGGGGCTGCAGGAGGCGTTCGGGACGCGACTCCATCTGAGCACAGCCTTCCACCCTCAGACGGATGGTCAGACTGAGAGGACCATACAGACACTCGAGGACATGCTCCGTGCATGTGTTCTCGACTTTGGTCACAGCTGGGAGGACCACCTACCATTGGTGGAGTTCGCGTACAACAACAGCTACCACTCCACCATCGGGATGGCACCATACGAGGCGTTGTACGGCAGACCCTGCAGATCACCGTTGTGCTGGACAGACCCTGGGGAGTCAGCACTCGTGGGACCAGAGATGGTACGAGCCACGACAGAGAAGGTCCAGATCATCCAGGAGAGGATGAGGACAGCTCAGAGCCGGCAGAAGTCATATGCTGACAGGAGGCGGAGGCCACTGGAGTTCGAGGATGGCGACCACGTCTTTTTGCGTGTCTCACCTCGACGTGGTTTACGGAGATTTGGCCGAGGCGGCAAGTTGTCTCCACGCTTCATCGGGCCTTTCCAGGTCCTCAGCAGGATAGGAGAGGTGGCTTATCGCCTGGCTCTACCACCTCATTTGCACCGGGTGCACGACGTCTTCCACGTGTCTCAGCTGAGGAGATACGTGCATGACCCGACGCACATCATCGACTTTGGGGAGCTGGACGTGGACGATGGGGCGACTTTTGCGGAGGTCCCAGTGGAGATCGAGGATCGACAGGAGCGGGTCCTACGTGGGCGGTCGATTCCTCTTGTGCGCGTCAAATGGCAGCACGGGAACCTCCAAGAGAGCACTTGGGAGCGGGAGGCTCAGATGCGTGCTCAGTACCCCCATTTGTTCCCCTAGTTTTTGATGTATCTTTACGGGGACGTAAAGCCCTGAGGTGGGAGTAATGTAAAGACCCGCAAATTTCAAGGAAATTTTTTTTTTCTTAATTTTCTTTGGAGTTTTACAAGAGCGCAGCTTCAGACGGCACCTGATTCCGAGGCCCGGTGTGCCCAGAATCAATTTCCGAAGTTTGGCTCGGGTACGTTCAGTGAACGGACGAGCGGGTTTTTCTATCTTTTGAACCGGTGCCCGGAATCGAATTCTGAGGGCACCGATGAAATCGCAGCGCCGGTATTTGCTTAGAAACGCCTCTTCCGGAGTTGCGTTTGCTCAGACGTGGTTTTTAAATTTCGGGGCTTTAAGTCAGAAATAAAATAAATTTGTGCGACAACTTTATTTTATTTCACTTAAGCTGCTTGGAAGCTGCTTGGAAGCCACTTGAACTGAGTTAAAGCGGATAGGGTGCTATCCAGAAATATCCTACCCCCTTGGTAGGATATTTGTGAGGTGGGGCCCGCACGAGCCCCGCCGTTTCTTTCGCTGAGTAACGCACCCGCGAAAACCCGTCAAAGTAACTGAAAAGTCAACCGACGCGTTTTCTTAAATTCTTAACAGACCATTTAATTGAGCGGTTTATTTCGTGAATTAAATGGGCTGTTTCGCTCGTTGAATTAATTCAACGAACTGATGGGTCGTTACTTACGCTTTTGCGTTTGTTGGCATGTTTATAAAATAAGACCAACCTAAAAATCCTTTGAAAGGATTTGAGAGGATCTTTGTTTCTTCATCTCCCCTCCTCGCGAAGAATGCGAAGAACGCGAAGAACGCTGGCGACTGGAATTCGACGACGCACACCGTGATCTGCGACGTCGACGAGCTCTACCCGCGACGTTCTTCGGCGACGCCTCTTCTTCCGCGGCCGATCCTCGTTCGGCAATTAAGGTGAGAATCGGATCGTTAATTCTCCTTTTTTTTTTAATTTCAATAACAACGGATTTAATTAATTAAATCCGTTTGTTCTAGATCCGGAGATCGTCAGCGCGACGTTTTTCCCGCGGTGCGACGAACGTCCCTTCCGCGACGAGCGATTCCGCGACGACCTCACGTCCGACGACGACAAGGTAGGGGTTTATTTTCTTGATGATTCTTTCCCGTGTTTATTCTTTGAAATAAAGAACCCGATCACGGAACAATTTTAATTTGTTTAAATTTTTTGATTGGTTTTTCCTTTTCCCCCGTTGAGTTTATGACTAACGCGGAGGGTGCGGGTCTAACGAACAAGACCCGGCAACCCTCCGCCGATCTTTTGTTTTGCGGATTTGGCGGACGACGACGAACCGTGCGGCAAGGGCGATCCGTTGATCCCGCAGTGAAGATCGGCCCCCGGGAGGAGCAACGGCGCAGACGGGAGGCAAAACGGGCCACCAGAGCAACTCCGGCGGCCCGCGGAAGACGGCGGCGGCGCGGGTCGCCGGCGGCGCCCGGCGCGCCGCCGTGGAGGAGTTCCGCCGCGGCTGAAGCCGCGGCGGCGGCGGCCGGTTCCGCGGCTGCGCGGAACCGGGGAGGGACGCGGCGGCCCGGCCGCGTCCGCGTGACAGGCGGCCCCCCCCGCGGGGCCGCGTTTTCCTCCAAGCCGCGGGTCAAACCCGCGGCGGTTGCTTCGGCCGCTCGGCCGAAGCCGAGCCGGACGGTCCGGTCGGCCGGGCCGACCCGGTTCGGGCCGACCCGGTTCGGCCGACCCAGGGGTGGTTCGGGCCGGGTCGCCCCGGGCCCAGAACCCCCGTTTTCGGGCCTTCTTCGGTCTTTTGCCCATATCTTGGGCCTGGGACCTCCGATTGACGAACCGTTAGCGGCTACGCGATCCTTGGATCGATACGGTCGTTTCGGTATATTATACTCAAGGTTTCGGAAGACTTTGGGTTCGGCCGGGTTGGTTCGTACACGAAACCAACCGGGCCCTCGGAGCGGAAACGCTCATAACTTGAGCTACGGACGTCCGATCGACGTACCGTCAGCTGTGGTAGTTTCCTCTAAGTGAGACGGAACTTTTAGCATACTCCGCCCGAGGATCGGACACAGGCGGAGTACGGTCGGGTTGGTTTTTCCCTAAAAACCAACCGGGCCCCTGGGACGAAAATGCCAATAACTCTCAGACCGGGCGTCCGATTGACGCGCCGTCTGTTGCGTTGAGATCCTGTTGTCGTTACGGAACTTTTGGATACATCAACTTCGGACTACGTGTCAGTTGATGTATCAGCCTCTCGGCTCGTGGAGCGGACCCTCCTAAACGAGCTCGCTATGTGCGGGAACCCTAGCGCTGGCTGTGACTTCGACGACAGAGCAGAGATCCTCCGTGGACTGCGACGACGGCAGAACAGAGATCCTCCGTGGACTGCGACGACGGAAGAGCAGAGATCCTCCGTGGACTGCGACGACGGCAGAGCAGAGATCCTTCGTGGACTGCGGCGACGACTGTGCAGAGATCCTCAGTGGACTGCGTCGACTACTGCACTCAGCGATCCTACGTGGATCAGTGCTACAGGTTCTGTGTGAGCCCGATCCTATGTGGGTCCTTACTACCGGTTCTGTGTGAGCCACTGCCTACAGGTTCTGTGTGAGCCCGATCCTACGTGGGTCTTTTGCGGGGGTTAGTACCTATCGATCCTTCGTGGGTCCGACGACTTAGATGGATCAATGATCATCTTTGACGTCATCTGAAAAAGTATACCTGGTTGAGCTGAATCTTATGTTACTCTCCTTTGTGGATTGTGTTGAACTATTCTTTGTGGATTTACTGTTTACTCTCCTTATGGATTTGAGTCTTGCTTTCCTTTGTGGATTGAGTTGTTCTTGAGCTCGTGAGCAGAGCTAGAATTGGGGACTTAGGTATATGCATGGGCATATACCTAAGTCGAGTCAGATGTTACTTCGTGATTGCATCTTTCTTTTGTGCTATATCCTTTGTGGATTTTGGGAGACCTACGGGGGTCTCGGGGTCCTTACTGAGTAGCTTATACTCACCCCTACACGGGCTATGCCCGCACCTTGTTGTGTTGGATGAAGACGACGGACAGCGCTGATCACGGTTGGGGCGCGGAGCAGGACGGTACCTGAAGGTGGACCACTGGGCGGGATGTGCTCGGAGCGGACGTGGGACCCGAGGAGCCTGGAGGCTATCTGTACCCACCCTTCAGGTGGGATTGCCAGTGGACGACACGAGGCCGCCGTCTTTTCTTCAGTTGCTGTTCTTTTCTTTTTCAGTTGCACTTTACAGTTGGGCTTGTATTTCCGGCCCCCTTTACTTTTCTGCACTTTACTTTCCGCTTGCTGACTCTGTGGTGGTTGTTACTTATAAAGGCAATGCCTTCCCTGTTTACCGGGATTTTACGCCTTGGTGCTAGTCGCCAGCCCCTGTCCTATGGAAGGCGGGCTTGGGGTAGTCACGGCACGGGCCCCGAGGTCGGGTCGTGACAAGGTACTTTGGAAAATGCCTCTTATTTGTGGGATATGCCTACTCAATGTTAGTCTCTATGCCATGGAATATTGAAAGCAGGCATGGGGTAGTCATGACATGGGCCCTAGGGGATGGGTTGAGACATTACAAATCACAACCATGTATATCCATTTTTTGAAATTCAAATCATATAAGTGAAACAATTATGTATAATGGATAAGTTATAAAAACAATGTGTTGTTTCTTAGAGACTCGGTGTTACATGAATTACCTTCTCTATTAAATTTATTTTTAAAACCATGGGATGTCACATTCTTCCTACATTACAAAAATTTCATCCTTGAAATTTCCAAAATATTACCACATAAAAAGATTTGGGTAGGTCTTCATCATAAGTTCCTCAGACTCCCACGTTGCCTCTTCAATTTTATAAATTTTCCAATCTACCTCTACCATTTGAGTAATCTAATTCCTCAAAACATATTCTTTAGTGTCAATAATACTGATAGGATATTCATAGTAAGATAATTCTGGTTCAAATTCTATACATTCAGAAGTGATTACATGTGTTAGGTCTAGCATGTACTTTCTTAATAAAGAGACATAGAACACATTGTGTACCTTATTGATTATAGGAGAAATTTTCAAATGACAAGTTACAGCTCCAATTCTCTCCAAAATTTTAAAAGGACCAATGTACCTAGTGCTCAGTTATCTTTCTTCCTAAATCTTATAAAACCCTTACATGGAGATACTTTTAAGAAAACATGATCTCTGACTTGAAATTCCAATTCATTCCTTCGATTATCATCATAGCTATTTTTCTTGATTTGAGCTACTTTGATATGGGTTTGAATATTATTTACCTTTTTTATTGTTTCCTCTATAAGATTCGGGGCTACAATATTACTTCCACAAACCTCATCACAACAGGTTGGTGTACGTCATCTATTTCAGTAAAATACTTTATATGGTTCCATTTAAATACCTGAATGGAAACTATTATTGTAGTAAAACTCTACTGAAGGTAAATACTGATCTAAAATACCTTGAAAATTAAGTGATCATGACCTCAACTTGTCTTCTAAGGTTTGTATCATCGTTTCTGACTTCCTATTAGTTTGAGGATGATAAGAATTACAAAAATGAATCTCAATATCCAAATATTTCTAGATAATTTTCCAAAATTTTGATGTAAATCAAGGAACATGATCAGAAAAAATTGAGATAGGTGCTTTGTGAAGTCTTAAAACATCATTTATATAGATCCTTTTTAGGATCTCTAATAGAAAATACTCCCATATTTCGAGGAAATTTATAGATTTGGTAAGTCGATCAACAATTAACCATATTGCCTCATTCCTTCTTAGAGTTTTTGGTAATTCAGTGAAAAAATCCATGGTGATTTCATCCCTTTTCAATGTAGTAATAGACATAAGTTGCATGAATCCTCTAGGATGTTGTCTTTCAACCTTTACATGATGACATACTAAACATATAGATACATAATCAGCAAGTTCACACTTCATATTGTCCCACCAGAAATGTTTTTTCAAATTTCTATACATCTTAGTGCTACCAAGGTGTATAGAGAAATTAAAACTATAAGAATCATCCAATTACTCAATTTTTAGCTCAAGTATAGTGGAAACACATATCCTTCTACAAAATTTTAGAATTACATCCTCACACATGAAGTTTGACAACTTCCCATCATTCACAGTTTAAATTTTATTTTGAATATTCTCATCATCAGATTGAGAAAATTTAATTATTTCCAATAAATATAGTTGGGAAAACAATTGAAAAAGTAATGATTCTTAACCTTATTTAATAATTACCATACCCATCCTTACTTGATCCATGTACATAGGATCCTTTTCAATATCATATTGTTCATAATTTCATGATCCTTCCTGCTAAATACACATTCCACCTTATTTTCCTTCACTGGATGGTAATGTATGGAACAATCATAATCCTTGAGTAGCTTGATCCATTGATTTTGAATCATGTTTAGTTCTTTATGTGAGAAGATATATTTCAAGATCTTTTGATCAATATATATCTCACATCTTTTACCATATAGATAGCGCCTCTATATCTTCATAGAAAATATTACAGCTGCTAACTCAAGGTCATGAGTTAGATAGTTTTGTTCATGAAATTTTAACTGCCTTAATGCATAGACAATAACTCTATTATTCTACATAAGGTCACAACCAAGTCTTTTATTTGACACATCAATATAAATCAAAAATCCACCATTTCTCCATAGTAGAGTCAATATTGGATAATTCACTAACCTATTCTTCAATAATTAAAAACATTTTTCACATTTTTTTGTCCATATGAACTTAACCACTTTACATGTAATATTGGTAAATGAGTTAGATAATTGGTAAAATTTTGGAATAAAATATCAATAATAACCTGCTAAACCAATAAAACCACGTACCTCAGTTACATTCGTTGGGGTAGGCCATTCTTGAACTTCCTTTTTATTTGCAGGATCCATTAAGATTAAATCCTTAGAGACAATATAGCTATGAAAAAAAAAACTATTTGAAGCAAGAATTCACACTTTCTAAACTTCTCATATAACTCGATTCTTCTAAGAGTCTTTATAACATTTAACAAGTGATTCACATGTTCTTCGTAGCTTTTAGAGTATACGATGATATCTTCCAAAAATACCACAACTGATACATCAAGATATTCCATGAAAACTATATTCATCAGATCTATGAAAATAGAGGGAGAATTAGTGAGTCCAAAAGGCATTATTGTAAACTCATAATGTCCATACCTATTTTGAAATGATTTCTTTGGAATATCTTCCTTTCTCACACACAACTGATGATATCCAGATCGATGTTCAATCTTTAAAAATATATTGGCCTCTATGAAGTTGATCAAATAAATCATCAATGAAAGGAAGATGATACTTGTTCTTTATCGTGATAGCATTGATCTCCCTGTAGTCAATGAAAAACCTCATAGATCCACCATTCTTCTTAATGAAAAGAACATGATCTCCCCTAGAGAAATACTAGGGCAGATTAATCCCTTATTAGTAAATTCCTCTAGTTATTTATTCATCTCTACTAATTTCACTATGTCTAGTATATAAAGGGGTTTTTGAAATAGGCCTTTCACCAGGGATTAAATCAATAGAAAACTCAATATACCACTCTATAGGATGTATAGATAAATCCTCTAGGAATAAATCAACACATTCTTTCACAATAGGTAAATCCTTAATTTTAATATTTATTTCCTAACCCATAGATATTGTTTTATATTCCTCTCAAATAATTTAATTTATTAGATCTAATGGGGGTGGATCTAGATAAGAATCAAATGATGAGGTTTCTTCTTTAAAGATAAGGGATTCTACACCATTCTCAAAAATTGTAACTTCTTTATTCTTATAATTGATTTTCGCATCATAACATGAAATCTAGTTCATACCAAGAATTATATCAAATGCAATCATGGGTATGATGATAAGGTCGGTAACTAAACCATGTTTATGTGTCATAATGGGGACTCATTGCACATATTTTTTGCAATGATACCCCCTTTGAAGTTTATACTAATAACTCCTTTATTAAATCAAATTGCATATGTATAATTTTCTTGGGGAACTAGGAATATATAAAAGAATACGATGATCAATAATAAAATAAAGAATTGGATAAGATTGGAGAATTGATTAAGTATCTATTACCACATCATTAGGAACTTGAAATTTAGTAGCTGTGATCACATAATATTAGACTTTCTCCCTTAGCCTTTTCTAGGGGATATTTCCTTGGTGCTTAAGACAATCATTAGGATAATGTACCATCTCTTTACAATTGTAACATTAAAAATTGGTAACTTCTTTATTTACCATACAATATAAATATTGGTGGCCTCTTTCTCCACATTTGTAACAAAATCCTTTTCTTTTAAGCATGCCCCAGGGTGTTTCTTTCTACAAGTATCACATGTTGTAAAACTCAATTTTTTATTCTTATCTTTATCCATTCCTTCCTCAACCACCCCTTTCTTCTCTTTCTTTCCCTTAAATTCATACGACTTAGATAATTATTTATCTATCTTTATAGAATATGAGACTATATCTTCCTATGATGATATTATTTGGGAGACTAGTTCCCTTCGAAGGAATGGTTTTAAATGATCAAATAATCAATCAATCTTTCTCCATGGATTACATATGTAGTCCCCGAAATGCCTATATATATTTATAAAATTGGATTCATACTTCAAAAAAATTCCACCATCATTTTGTTTCAAACTTAATAATTGTCTCTCCATACCCGTTTTCTATTCTGGAGGAAATTTTTTTTCTAATAATATTACCTTAAAGTACTTCCATTCTATTTTTTCTATTTATTCCTTCTCTATGTTTTCAATTAATGACCACCACTAATCTACATCTCCTGATAGATGATAAACTTCCATGATTACATTATCCCTTTCATTAAATCCCAAATTGAGAAATATCTTCACTAAATAACTTATCCACTACTCCGCTATAAATGAGTTCGTAGTCCCACTGAATGATGGGGGTTGTTGTTGAATAAAACAGTCTAACATTGATCCTCTATGTTGTGGATCAAGATGCTCTATACAGGCAAGGTTATTGTTCATAACTTGAGTCATCTATCCCAGTATAGTTATAAGTTACTCAACACCAATTAAAGCTCCGAAACCAATGTCATTATCTTATATAGGTGGGAAATTTCTACATGGGATACATGCATTTTTGCGGTTTCCATTCCTTCCACTAGGTTCCATTTATAAATAATGGAATAAACTAAATTAAATTTTGAATCATAATTTATAATGTCAAACTAGAAAAACATAAATTGAAATTTTATGCATGTCTATTCTCATAATCACAAGTATTTTTTCTTTGAAGAAATATTTACATTTAAATCCTTCATATTGGTTTATAAAGAAAATATGAACTATACTAAGCATATCCCCCAGGAGTGTCAAACCAGGTGTGTAATAAGGACCATTATCGTGTACCAGGTTACCCCGAGTTAGGCCTAGAACACATTGTTAGATTTGTTACAACTAGGTACATCTGTGCCATAACCACATCCACTTGTAGTACGCAAACATGGATGTATTTCTAAGAAGATCCACATAATCTATACCTTACCAAAATTATAGTATATTCTTGTATTCTTATCCTCAAAGTCTATATTATGTTTTTGTTCCATAATCCACATTTTCTAAATCTAGATTCTAAGTTTTCTACTAATCTTACACTGATACCAACTATAACACCTCGAACTTAGAAGACCAGACCTAGTTCATTATTTTATTACATTGGGTTGATTACAAGAAAGTCATATCCTGAAGGAATGAATAGTTTAGTAGCTTTGGAAAACCAAATATAGACATAAGTTTTACATTAAAAATTGTAAGGAAAAACAATACATAAATTCCATTGGAAACATGCATAAATCTTATAGTATCCCTATAATTCATTCATAATATTCATCTTCGTGTCCTGGGGGAAAAAATAAAACATAATAAAGGGGTGGGATTAGATGCTCACTAAGATAATAAATACAGTGAAATTTACAATAAACATAAACACTAAGCATGGTGAACAAATAAAAACACATTCCTTTAAAAATATAATTGATCATAATATGGTAGGAATGAAATATTATTAAATAAATCCATATAAATGATTATAAGAGAATGAAACTTAACCATTGATATTATACCAGTAAAATAATCACATGGTTTATCAATTACTAAAATCATAATGAGAGAATGCATATTTTAGGACATCTGAACTATATCGCCAAGGCCTCATCCAAGAAAACTAAAAATAATTAACGCCTCAACCGAAGCAATATCTAAAAACAGGTAAATCCTCAGCCAAGTCTATATATGTTTTGTCTCATGAGACCTACCGATGCATAAAGAGGATATAGAGGGACCTGCCCATCACTTACTGAGTCCAATTCATTTCTCATATAAATGTGTTTAAACATAAATTATATATACATAAGAAATGTAAATAACTTTCCCCAATTTGTAAACATAATCACTAACCATTCTGAGTAATAAGGTGAATGATATGAAAACATAACATCCAAAGTAAAACTAATCAAAAACCATTTAATAAAATATATTGGATGTTAAATATAAGAGATGAAAATTAATAAGTAATAAAATTCAATATAGGTGTTGAAATAGATTAAAATACTCTAATAAAAGCATTGGGGTATTCTTGATAGAAATACACTTTTACTTTGCAAAGAAGATTTATTTTGGAAAATTGATTTTTATTTGTCATGGTTGTTTATTTAAAAAAAATTTAAAAATATTATATTTCATGAAAAAGTAGTTATTTAATAAAAATAACGGTGTCTTAAAACATATTATAGATGGTACTCAAAAAATTGGTAAGAAATTGAGAGGTTCCCTTTAATCGGATTTGCTTATTTGAGAAGGGAACCTTATAAAACGTGTATTTACCATAAAATAAAGATGAAATGATCTAGATATATGAGTTTAGAACATATATATAGTATATAAAAGAAGTTCAAAAAATTAAAGAATCATTATATTAGGGTAATGATAGTGATAGAATAACCCGGAGAGAAAATGAAGGTTCAGGTAGGACCCCTTACCTTATGTCCGAATGAGTTCTACACTTGACCTTAATGTTCAGGATAATCAAATTAAATAAATAAATTATTTAATTTAGAACCTTATCTAAATGTATTTGGTTTATTATAATTTTATTAAGTTCATTTATGGAAATTTTTATGAGTTATAAGATACAAATTTATCGATTGGGAGTGTTCGTTTCCTTGGTTTTAAAGATCAGTATACTTGTATATGAGTATGGAAGGTCATGTGGGATGGATATAATTCTCCAAAATTGAATTTGTTTATTATTAATAAAAATAAATAATTTTAAATGGTTATATGTATCATTTGGTTACATGGTTTGAGGATTAAATGTTAGATAATACATTTAGTGATAGTCGTTTAAATTCTTACAGTGTTTTTTCAATCACAATGAACTAGTTTTATTATATTATTTAATATAATGTATTAATGATGGTTCTAGAATAATTAAATAATATATAATAAATATTTTTTAAATATTTTACAACCATAAAAATTGTTTCATGACCATCCTTCAAAGAGAAATTAAATAATGAAAGTTCATCACCCATGAAGGTTGTAAATCAGCACCTCCCAGATGATGATTTTGTTTTTAAAATAAAAGAGAGAGATAGAGAGATAATAGTTTGAGGAGGGATATTAAATTAACATGATATAATTTTAGTATATAGATGATATTGGAGTTATCATTATCATTTTTAATGATGTTGTGAGAATATACCAATAAAATAAATTGAAATGCAATTAAATGAAAAGGGATGAGAATTTACCTCTTAAAATATCCTCCTTGAGAACCTCTTTAAGGGAAGGGGTTTTTGTATTTTGGTGAGACAAAGAGATCCTAGAAATGTGGCGATACTAGGGAAGAGGATTTGGTTAGAACTTAAACAATATTTAAGGATTATAGTAGTGATGAGAATAAGGAATGAGGGGTGGGTTTTATAGTGGAAACGAGGGGTGATTTTTGAACATCTTATTCATTATTTTATTATTTTTCTCAAGATGAGAAGTAGTGTTGATTATTGTGACCAAAAACATTAATAAGTTCATGTGAATTTAAACCATTTGTACTTATATTAGTTATAAATCAAGGAATAGTGTATTTAGCTTCTAATGTATTTATAACGTACATTACCATATTTTACTATTCACCAAAAATTTAGGTTTTTTAGAAAAGTAACAAAAATTTAACATAAATATTTTTTAATATGTAGAATTTAATAATTGGATAAATTTTATCAAAATAATTTTCTAAATATGTTAAATTTAATTTTTAAATAAAATCATTATTTACTTTAAAAATACATATTTTTATTTTAAATCTGATATTATAACACCTTCAAAATTTTAATAAGGTCTCATAAAATTATCCTAAAATCATAAGACAATTAAACATTGATTTATAAATCAATTTTATGAAAATTAATTTTATTTTAATTAATTTTATTAATTATAAAATTTTAATTAAATATTTATGACTCAGAAAAATAGAATCACTTAATTAGTAGTTTTTAAATTATTCATTTACTTATATGATGATATAATTATATCTTAATTTCACATATGAGATGACTAAATTTTATTTATACTTTCATGGGTATGGTTACTATTCATTAGGCCAGTTTACTATTCATAAGGGTCATACTAGTATTCCTAAGGTCATGTTACTATTCACCAAAAAATATCAGTTTATTCTATTTGACTATAAATATCTTACTGATCACAACCGTGTATGTACGTTTTTTAAAATTCCAATAATAGAGGTGAAAAAATATGCATAACAACTAAGTTATAATAAAAGGTGTTGTTTTGTAGAGACTGAATGTTGAATGCATTACATTCTATATTAAATTTTTTTGTAAAACCTTGGGGTGTTAAATTCTTCCAACCTTACAAAAATTTCATCCTTGAAATTTCCAAAATGTTACCTCATAAAAATATTTGAGTAGTTCTTTATCATAAGTTCCTCAGGCTCCCACATTTCCTCTTGAATTTTATGATTTTCCCAAGTACCTTTACCAGCTGAGTCATCTGATTCTTCAACACCTATTCTTTAGTGTCCATAATCCAGATAGGCTCTTCATAGTAAGATAATTCAGGGTCAAATTTTATAAATTCATAAGTGAGTACATGTGTTGGGTTTGGCATGTACTTACTTAATAAAGAGACATGGAACACATTCTGTACCTTAGAGAGTCAAGGTGACATTTCTAAACGATAAGCCTAATCTCCAATTCTCTCAAGAATTAAAAAGGGACCAATGTACCTGGGGCTTAGTTTCCCTTTCTTTCCAAACATTATAACACCCTTCCATTGAGATTTTTTTAAGAAACCATGATCTACCACTTAGAATTCCAAATTCTTCCTTTAATTATCAGCACATATCTTTTTCCTTCTTTGGTATGGGTTTGAATAGTATTTACCTTCACTATTTTTTCCCACCACAAAATCTGGGCCTACAAGATTCCTTTAACCAACTTCATCCCAATATGTTGGTGTACGAAAACTATTTTCATAAAATTATTCTTATGTTTCCATTTGAATACTTGAATGGAAACTATTATTGGTTTAAAAACTTACTGAAAGTAAATAATGATCCCATATACAGTTAAAATCAAGTGAGCATGATATTGAAATGTCTTTTAAAGTTTGGATCATTCTTTTTGATTTCCCATCAGTTTGACTATGATAATAAGTACTCAAATGAATCTCAGTATCCAAAGTTTTCTAGATACTTTTATATAATTTTGATGTAAATTTTTTATCACAATCAAACAAAATTGAGAGGGGTGATCCCTGAAGTATTAAATCTTCATTTATATAGAGTCGTGATAGGTGATCTAGTGGGAAATCATACCTTATTGCGAAGAAATATATAGGTTTGATAAGTCAATAAAAAATTACCCATATTGCATCATCCCTTCTTGGAGTTTTTGGAAATATAGTGACAAAATCCATGGTGATGTCATCCATTTTCCTTGTAGGAATAGGTAGAGGTTAAATGACTCTTCTAGGATGTTGTATTTCAGCCTTCATAAGTTGACATGATAAATATCTAGATATATAATCAAAAATTTCACAATTCCTGTTGTCCCAACATAAATTTTCTTTAAAACTCTATACATCTTAGTTCTACTAGGGTGTATAGAGAAATTCAAACTATGGGAAACATCCAATAACTCCCTTTTTAGCTCGGGTATTGAGGGAACATATAGCCCTCTCCCAAATTTCAGAATTGCTTCCTCATACATGAAGTCTGGAAACTTCCCATCATTCACATCTTTAATTTTCTTTTGAATATTCTCATCATCATATTACGAAATTTTAATTATTTATAATAAATATGGTTGGGAAACCAATTGAAAAAGTAATGATGCTTCACCTTCTTTCATAATTCCCATATCCATTCTCGCTAGATCTATAAACATAGGGTCATTACCAATCCTCATATTGTTCATAACTCTATGATACTTACTACTCAATACATATTTTACCTTATTTTCCTTACCTTTATGGTATTGTATGGAACAATCATAATCCTTGAGTAGCTCAAGCCACCACCTTTGCCTTAGATTGAGTAATTTATGTGAGAAGATATATTTCAAACTCTTTTGATTAGTATATATCTCACATCTTTCACCATAGAGATAATGTCTCCATATCTTTAGTGAAAATATTACAGCTGCTAACTCAAGATAATGGGTTGGATAGTTCTATTCATGAATTTTTAACTAACTTGATTCAAAGGAAACAACTCTATCATTCTTCAAAAGGACACAACCAACTCATTTCTTTGATTCATCATTATAAATCACAAATCCCCTATTTCTTGATGGTAGAGTTAAAATTAGAGAATTTACTAACCACTTTTTCAATTTTGAAAAACATTCTTCACATTATTTTTTCTACATGAACTTAACCCCTTTAGGAATAATTGTGGTTAACGGGTTAGATAATTGGGAAATGTTTTGAAAGAAATGCTGATAATAACCTACTAAACCAATAAAAGTATGTACTTCAGTTAAGTTTGTTGGTGTGGGCCATTACTAAACTACCTTTTTCTTTATCATATCCACTAATATTCCATCCTTAGAGACAATATGGCGAAGAAAATAAACCGTTTGAAGTTAAAATTCATACTTGCTAAAATTCACATATGACTTTTTTCTTCTAAGATTCTTCAGAATAATGCACAAGTGATTCTCACATTCTTCTTAAATTTTGGAGTATACCAAGATATCATAAAAAATACCATAAAAGAGTCATCAAGATATTCCTTGAAAACACTTTTCATTAAATATAAGAAAATAGAAAGTCCATTAGTGAGTCCAAAAGGAATTACAGTAAACTCATAATGCCCATACCTCATTCTAAATGCTTTATTTGGATTATATTCCTTCCTCACATGCAACTGATGATATCTAGATCAAAGTTCAGTCATCAAAAAATATTGGGCTCTATGAAGTTGATGATATAAATAATCAATGTGAGGAAGAAGATACATGTTCTTTATCATAATATCATTGATCTATTTGTAGTCAATACACAACCTCATAAATCTATCTCTATACTTAATAAAAAGAACATGAGCTCCCCATAGAGAAACACTAGGTAGGATAAATTCTTTATCACTCAATTCCTCTAGTCATTTATTCATCTCAATTACTTATATTGTGTCTATTCTATATTGGGTATTTGAAATAGGCCTTGTACTAGGGATTAAATCAATAGAAAACTCAATTTTCTACTCTAGAGGATTTCCAAGTAAATCCTCTAGGAATACATCAATTTATTCTTGAAGAACAAGTACATTATCAATTTGAATATTTATTTCCTAACCCATAGATATTGTTTTATCTTTCTATCTAAGAATTTAATTTAGTATAGCTACTAGGGATCGATATAGATAAGAATCAAATGATGAGGTTTATACTCTAAAGATAAGGGATTCAACATCGTTCTCAGAAATTATAACTTCCTTATTCATGAAATATATTTCCACATCATAACTTGAAATCCATTTCATACCAAGAATTATATCAATTTACATCATGGGTATAATGATAAGTTTAGTAACTAAAGCATGTTTATGTGTTATAATGGGGACTGATTGACTCATCTTTGTTACAATGATACTTCCCTTAGAAGTTTTGATTGATAACTCCTTTATTAAATCAAATTGGGAATTTATAATTTTCTTGGTGAACTGGGAAGATATAAAAGAATGTGATGATCCTAAATCAAATAAAACATTGGCTATGTTTGAGGATATGATTAAAGTACCTTCCACCACATCATTAAGAACTTCAACTTCAATAGTTGTGATCACATAATCTTGGTCTTTCTTCTTTTTCCTTGTTTGGGGAGTGTTTTTGTAGAGCTTAGGATAATAATTGGAATAATGTACCATATATTTATAATTTTAGCATTGAACATTGGTAGATTCTTTATTTCCCTTGAAATATCGAGATTGGTGGACTCTTTCTCCACATTTGTAACAAACCCCTTTTCTTTTTAGGCATGACCCAAGGTGTTTCTTTCCACAAGTATCACATGTTGAAAAAATCCCTGTCTTATTCTTTCCTTTTCCGCCATCTTATTCTATTGATTTATATTAAAGTCACATGACTTAGATAATTCTTTCTCTATCTTGATATCATATGATACTATATATTCATATGATGAGAATTTTTGGGAGACCAGTTCCCTTCGAAGGAATGGTTTTAAACCATAAAAGAATTGATTAATATTTCTCATTGGATTGTGTATGTAGTCCGTGACATGCATTGCTAACCTTGTAAAATTGGATTCATACTTGGAAAAAAATTTATCCTCTTTTTTTTTCAGACTCAATTATTTCCTCTCCATATCCATTCACTATTCTCTAGGAAAATATTTTTCTCAGAATATTTCCTTAAATTCCTTCCATTCCATATCTTCTTTTTTTACTCATCCGTTATGTTTTGAATTAATGACCATCGCTAATATGAATCTCTAAAAGATGATAAACTACCATGATTACCTTATCCCTCTCATTACATCCCAAAGAGAGAAATATCATCTCTAAAGAACTTATCCACTGATCTTCTAAAAATGGATTCATAGTACCATTGACTAATAACGGTTATTGTTGCATAAAGTGGTCTAACATTGATCCTCAATGGTATGGACCAGGATGCTCCATACAGGTAAGGTTATTATTCATAACTTGATTCAGCTGTCCCATTATAGTTATAAGTTTCTCAACACCAATTTCATCTCCAGAACCAACATCATTATCTTATAAAGGTGGGAAATACCTACATGGGATATGTGTGTTCATGCGGTTTCCATTCCTTCCACTAGGTTCCATTTCAAAATAATGGAATACACTAAATTAGGTTATGAATCATAATTTATAATGTCAAACTAGAAAAACACTTTACATAAATTGAATTTTTATGCATGTTTAATATCATAATAATAATCATGGTTTATTTGAGGAAATATTTACTTTTAAATCCTTCATAATAGTTTATAAAGAAAATGTAAATTATCCTAAGAAAATCCCCCGAGAGTGTCAAACCAGATGCACAGTAAGGCCCGTAGTCATGTACCAGGTTACCCTGAGTCAGGCCTATAACACCTCATCAAAGTTGTTACTCCTAGGTATATATATTCTATAACCACATCCACTTGTGGTATCCAAACATGGATTTATTTCTAGGAATATCTATATAATCTATACCTTACCAAAATTCCACGATATTCTTGTTTGCTTATCCCCAAATTTTATCTTACGGTTTTGTTCTCTAATTTAGATTTTCTAAATCTAGTTTCTAATTTTTATACTAAACTAATACTAATACCGAATTTAAAACCCCCACCCCAGAAGTCCAGAGATGGCGCATTATTTTATTACATTGGTATGATTACAAAAAAACTATATCCCAAAGAAATGAATAGTTTAGTAGTTTTGAAAAACTAGATACAAACAAAATTTTTACCTTACAACTTTAAAGAAAAAAATATATTAATTCCATTTGAAACATCAATAAATCGTAGATTATCCCTAAAATTCATTCATAATATTCATCTTCGAATAATGGGGAAAAATAAAAATTAAGAAAATGGTGAGCTTAGATGCTCAGTAAAAATAAAAAATACATCAGAAGTTATCATAAACATAAACAATAAGTAAGGTGAAAAAATAAAAACATGTTCATTTAAAATTATACTTGAGCATAATATGGGAGGAATGATAGCTGATTAAATAAATCCATATAAATGATCAAAAGAGAATGAAACTTAGACATTGATATTATACCAGTTGAATAATAACATGGTTTATCAATTACTAATATCATAATGAGGTATGCATAATGAAGGACATCTAAATCATATCTCCAAAGCCTTGTCCAAGACAACTAAAAATGATTAAGGCCTTAGCCAAAACCATATCTGAAAATGGGAAAGGCCTCAGACAAGTCAATATCTATTTTGTCTCATAAAACCTATAAATTCATAGAGGGGATATAGAAAGACCCAACCATAACTTACTATGTACCATTTATTCTTCATATGAATGGGTTTAAACATAAAAAACATATACATATGAAATGTAAATAACTTTCCCCAATATGTAAACATAATCACTAACCATTATGAGTAATAAGGTGAATGGTATCAAAATAGCACATCCATAGTCAAAATTATCAAAAACCATTTAATAAAACATGGTGGATGTTAAAAATTAGATATGAACCTCATTAAATAATAAAATTCAATAGAGGTGTTGAAATTGATGAAAATACTCTAATAAAATGATGAAAGAATTTTTGAGAGAAATACACCTTTACTTTGCAAAGAATATTTCTTTTGAAAAAATCATTATTATTTGTCATGATTCTTTGTATAAAACCATAAATTAAAAAATATAGTTTTTCATGAAAAAATTAGTGATTTAATAAAAATAACTATTTCTTAAAATAGATTATGGATGATACTCGAAAAATGGGTAAGAAATTGAGATGTTTTGTTTAATCGGGTTTTCTTGTATGGTAAAGAAACCTTATAAAATGTGTATTTACCATAAAAGAAAGATGAAATGATCTAGATATATATGTTTGGAACATATAAACAGTATATATAAGAAGTAAACAAAATTAAAGAAGCATTATATTAGGGGTATGACAGTGAAAGAATTACCCGAAGGAAAAAATGAAGGTTTGGGTAGGACCCCTTACCTTATGTCCGAATGAGTTCTGCACTTGACCATGACATCCTGTATAATAAAATTAAATCCATTAATTAAAAAATTAATAACCTTATAAATTTTTTTATTATTTATTATGATATATTAATTTCATTTATGTCCTTTTTAATGAGTTATTAGATACAAAGTTATCGCTCGGGAGTGTTTGTTTCCTTGGTTTTCAAGATAGGCATACTTGTATATGAGTACGGAAGTTCATGTGGGATGGATATAGTTATCTAGAATTGAATTTATATATTATTAATGAAAATATAGAAGTGTAAATGTTTATATATATCATTTGTTTACTTTTTATGAGGATGAATCACTCGATAAGACATTTAGTGATAACCGTTTAGATTCTTATGACAGTTTTTCAATCACAACAAACTAGTTTAATTATATTATTTAATATCATGTATGAATGATGGGACAAGAATAATTACATAAGATATAATACATATTTTATAATATTTTTAAACCATATAAATGGTTTCATGACCATCCTTTAAGGAGAAATCAAATAATAAAAGTTTGTCACCCATGAAGGTTGTAAATCGAAACCTCCCGGACGATGATTTTGTTTTTTAAAAAAGAGAGAGAGATAGTAGTTTGAGGAGGGATATTCCATTAACATGATATTTTTACAGTATATATATGATAATGGAGTTATCATGATCATTTTTATATAGGATATGAGTAGAGTCTAATAAAATAAATTGAAATGAAATTAAATGAATAAGGAAGAGGATTTACCTCTTGAAAAATCCTCCTTGAGAACCTCCTTAAGGGAAGAGGTTTTGGTATTTTGGAGAGACTAAGAGCTTATTGAAGTGGGGAGAGACCACAAAATAGTATTTGGTCAGTGATTTTATAAGATTCAAGGCTTTGAGGAGTGACGAGAAGAGGGAGTGAAGGGTGGGTTTTATAGTAGAGGAGAGGGGTGATTTTTGAATATCTTATTCATTATTTTATTATTTTTCTCAAGAAAATAAAAAATGTTGATTATTATAAACTAGAAAATTAATAAGTGCATGTGAATTCAAACAAAGTGTTCTTTCATTAGCGATGAATTAAGGAATAGTTTATTTAGCTTCTAATGTATTTATATTGTAAATTACTATATTTTATTATTCACCAAAAATTCAATTATTTTATAAAAATCCCAAAAAAACACAACAAATTTTTTTTGATATGTAGAATTCAAAAATAGACTCCATTTTATCAAAATATTTTTCTAAATATGTTAAATTTAATTTTTAAATAAAATAATTATTTACTTTAAAAATATAGATTTTAATTTTAAAACTGATATTATAACACTTTCACAAATTAACTCAGGTCTCATAAAATTATCCTAAAATCATAAGATAATGAAATATTTATTTATGAATCCATTTTATGAAAATTAATTTTCTTTTAAATAATATTATAAATTATTATATTTTAATTAAATATTTATAACTCAAAAAAATACCAGCACTTAATTAATAATTTTTAAATTATTCATTTACTTATAATATGTTATAATTATATCATACTTTAACTTATAAGATGCCTAAATTTTATTTATACTTTCATGGGTGTATTTACTATTCATTAAGCTAATTTACTATTCATAAGGGTCATATTACTATTCATATGGTCAAGTTACTATTCATAAAAATGTAAGTTGATTCTATCAAACTCTAAATATCTTACTGATCATAAACATGTATGTTGGTTTTTCAAAATTGAAATCATAGAGGTAGAAAAATTATGTATAATGACTAGGTTATAATAAAAAAGTGTTGTTCTATGGAGACTCAGTGTTGCATGCATTACATTCTATATTTAATTTATTTGTAAATTCTTGGGGTGTTACATTCTCAATCATTACCTTGATAATTAATTCACCAATTAATTATCCTTAATTCACATTTAATTGCCTAATTAAACCATCTCAATTCCATCATAATTAATTCTCCCAATTAATTATCAAATAAAAATTCCCAATATCTAATAATTAATTCTCAAATTAATTATATTTTTCAACAATCCCAAAATATCACAATTTATAAAATATATCAATTAATTAATTTACCACATTAATTAATTTAATTATGGATTTCGATTTCTAAAAAATCTAGAAATTATACAACTTTAATAAACAAAATCAAATCATGACTACAGGATTTGAAAATTAAACCACCTACCTTGATTCATTTACGAATAATTTCTCAAGAAAAATCCTTAAAAATTGAGCATCACAACAATATAGATCAGATCTAGATCTATTACCCTAAATCAAGAATAATGTCATCAAGATCTTATGAATCTTGATCAAGATCTAAAAACCTATATTTAGATCTCACGAAATATGTTTAGATCTAAAGAAATAGTGGATAAATTCTTTAAAATGAACAATAGAAGAAAAAGTGGATGAATGCAAAATCATTGGGATGAGATCCACTTATCAAGAGAGGAGCAGATCTTTGATTTGGGATTTGAATCAGGAATAACGAAGGTCATATGAACTTGTAATCCCTCTGGAAAGCTTAAAAAACACAAAAAACATCCTAGGGATGAATGAGGGTTGAATTATGTGAGTTTTAGGGGTTTAGGGGATTTTAAAATTAAAATTTATCCTACTTAAAAATTTGTGCCTGGTTTCCAAGGAAGAGGCACCCAAATTTTCCTAACTGTGCGACAACCATGTGCCTGTTGTTTTAAGGGTTAACAGTTTCTTAGGTTGGGGTCAGAATTTTATCAAACTGTGTTCTAGCCATGAAAATCCTCTCTCTATGGGTTCAAAATGTTAGTTGGGTTGGGCGCACGATTTACCCTAACTATGGACCACCCATGCACAACCCCTTTTTCTTAATTTTCACCCAAACACACCCCAAGGTAAAACCAAACTGAAAGTTACTAAAATAAAAAAAAATACCTGAAAACAAACCTAATTCAACTCTATAAAAGGTCAGGGTCTTAAACTATAGAATTTTCTATTATATTACCATGAAATCCCCAAGGAAGGAATTATATATGCGTGGTGATTGATAAGTTGAAAAAAGTTAGTTCAATTTATTTTGATCAGGGACCCCACTAAAATTAAAGAACTGGGTAAAATGTATGTGAAAGAGGTTGTGAGGTTTCATGGGATTTCCTCTTCAATTATTTAGTACAAGGATCCTAGGTTTACCTCACAGTTCTGGAAGGGTCTCTAAGTGGAAATAGGGAATCAGGTCATGTTGAGTAAAATTTACTATCCATAGAAAGACGATTAGATAGAGCATGCTATCCAGATCCTCTAGGATATGCTCCATACACGTGTCTTGGATTTCAGTAGATTATGGGATAGAAATATAGGAATTTTTGAGTTTTCTTATAAAAACATTTATCAGTCATAAATTATAATGTATCTTTTTGAAGCTTTTAATGGTCACCTATTTATGTCACCTCTTTATTGGGTAGATTTGGGAGAAGCCTCTATTATAGGACCAAGTATCATTTAGGAGATGTTGGTGAGGATTAAGAATATACATCTGTGTTGGTTATAATTAAGAGTTGGTAGAAATCATATACGGATCATCAACATCATCCATTTGAGTTTTTCATTGCTTTCTAGGTTTTATTGAGCCTTTATCTTCTATTGGGTCACCGTAGGATTCAAAAATGGGTAAAGTTACCTCCGAGATATGTTGGACTATTTTAGGTCCCTAAGTATCGTAGGACGGTTGATTGTAAATTGGAATTTCTAGTTTAGTTGACAAGTATTCCCAATATTTTTCATATATCTATTCTTAGTTTGTACCATCCATATCCATATCATCCTTTTAGTTGGGAAGATATAGATTTAGATCCATATGTTTTTGTTATTGAGAAGCTGATGTAGATCATTGAATCTTAGGAAAAGGTCTTGCATGTGGAGTTTATTCTATTGATCAAAGTGTTATGAAAACATAGATAGAATTATCATTGGACTTGGGATCTCAAGTCATTGATGAGGGTTTAATATAATCACCTCTTTCTAGACATCATTCTTCCATATAAATTAATGGGGATAGAAAGTATTATGGTGGGGAATTTTTAACATACCATTACCTTCTTTCAAGTATTTCTAATATATCATTTAATTTTTTGCTTTTTTTGGGTATATTATTGGGCTTTGAAGGATAAAGGGCCTTTTCTAGGGAAAATGGACTAAATTTTGAGGATGTATGTTTGTTGGAATTAAAGTATTTGGGGTATAAATGAGTAAAATATTTAAGTGTACGTCCATAATAATTTAAATTGTTTGTTGTCTACTAGAAATTTTTACATTTTAAAAGGTTTATACGATGTGAAACCTTTTTCAGATAGATTCCATAAATTGGTTCAAGTCATGAAAGGTTTACACACCATTAATTAGGTTCCTATTTTGAAATATTTAAAGTTGCGATTTTTAAGCTAAGGTGACACATTTTTTAGCATATCTTAAAAATTGAGGAATTCACTTCATGAAATGGTTTCTCATCATGAATGTTTTGGGATTTTTGATTTTAACCATAATACACATATTATTTCTTTTTCATTTTGTTTCATACTTCTCTCTCAAGACCTAGGAGCCTGATCATGAAATTTTTGGGATCTCAACTCCTTTTAGATCATTTCATTCAATGATTGATCTTCATTGCAGCTGCGGTGTGTATCTACGGGTAAGATATTCTTCTACTACTTCATTTCTATTGACCGTGGTAGCACCATCACAATATAATTATAGATCAATTGATATGTGAAGATAATATTATTTTATCCTTTCTTTATTCATTGTGTGATCTTCCTTCAAAGGTTGACCCTTGTTTTGGTTGTGGTGAGGCATGAGCATTCTTTGAGGTATTTTATGTTATATCCTCTACAAAAATAATTTTTTCTCTTGAAGTGATTCATAAATGTAAGTATTGAATCTGCCCCCCCATTATAATCTTTTTGTTCATTAGTGTTGGTGGATCCTGTTTTCAGCGTGTGTGACTTGAGTTTGAAGTAGGTGGTTCCATATCTAGCTAATATTGGATGAACTATATTTCTATGGTTTTATAAACTATTTTATAAATACATTGACATGATTGGTTTGTGTTTGTGAAAATGTTTTTTTTAAGAAAATATAGTTTTTCCGTTGTTTTGGTAAAGTAAAAGGTATTCTCAAACAATTTTGAAATGGATTTATGCAATGCTTTGGAAAATGAAGTACATGGGAAGCCTTGGGTACATATGTGGAATGTATAGTAAAAGGCCTCATTCATTGAAACTGTTTAGGGGTTCACTCATGGGGTATTCCTATCCCCCTAGGTCTGTTTTTGTAGGGAATTATAAGACTTGTTTGGTGGTTCAGTTTCTGGGGTGTTCTTATTTTATCTAGATTCGATACATATGTCTAAAGGTTTGATGTGCATGACTATCTATGTCTTGGTATGAGTTCCCTAGATCACATTTTCTATGTGATCCTTGGAATGATGTTACCTATTATTTTTGTTTTTTTATTTGATATGATATAAAATATATGCTTGGATTTGACTAGTTTGATGTATATAAAATGATTTGAAACTATTTTACCTGAATTATTTAGAACTGTTGAAAGGGGGGGGGGGGAAGGGTTTTCCATGATTTAAAAAAAACTGTTTAACTATTTATCATTCTTTGCTTTCTTTTAAAGTTTATCATGTACAAATTATTGTATAGAGACTTGATATGGAACACCTGGGTGAGATCCTACTAAGCTTGTTTATCTTACACCATTCTCACCCATTTGGTGGTGCATATACATTGTTATATCTTTTGATGTAGGGAAATGAAAGGCGCTATAGTGAGACGTTGAGGTTTTTTATTAGTTGTGTCTAGGTAGATGGTGGAGAGATGGTGGGAGTTTTCCTATGCAGTCACATGGAGTAGCTATTTTAGTTTTAGTTTTCTTTTGCCATTAGAATTTTATCCCAGAGATTTTTTAGATAATTTTTAGTTATATCTCTTCTTATATTTCCTTTTTGATATGAAATATACTTCTTGTTTTACTCTTCCACAATTTATTCCCATCATGTGTGTATATATATGTCATGTTGTCTACCTCAGGTTGGGTTAAATCATTCCCTCTGGTTGTTGTTGATGCCTGGGTGTGGAAAAAATTGTATATAGTTCCACTACTTAAACTGGGTCGTCCAGTCCATTGGAACATGCCATGTTCTAGTGGAACAGTGCAAGTTCTATAGGAAATTAAACTATTCAAGTGGAATGGATGACCCGGTTCAAAAAGGGGAACTCGAGACGATTATGGTGTTCCCGAGTGCTAGTCTCCAGTCTGTGGGGATCAGGAATGCACTTCCGTATGTGATGGTTCGGGTTGGATACCAATTTAAGAGGGTATCTGGGTCAGGTTCATCACACACATATTTGAATATACTTCTATATTAAAATCATTAAATATATTAATGAATAATTATTTATAAATAGATGTTAAGAATAAATAAATTACAAAATATATTAAACGAATAAATATTAAAAATGAATAAATTATAAAAAAAGTAAAAATAATAAACACTATTAATGAAAAAAGAATATTAAGTGGGTGGATGATAAAAATGAGTGAAATTTAAATAAAAATTTAATATATTGAAAACATATTAAAAACATGAATAAGAGTTATTAATTATATGAATTTAATTTTTTTAAAATGAATAATATATGTTAAAATGAAAATGAGTACATATATTAGATATGTAAGTTACAACCGCATTAATATAATTAAATGTTATTCAATAAGTATGTATAAATAAATATTAAAAATTAATAATAGTAAAAAAATATTAAACAAATAAAAATTGAAAATTAATAAATTACAAAATACTTAATTTTTTAATGAAATATATAATAATATAAATGAACAAATTAAAAAAATAAAATGTAATAAATAATATATATTAAATAAAAAATAAAAAAATGAATAAAATTTATTAATTAAAAACATGATACATTAAATATTAATTATTAATAAATAAAAATATAAAATAAAAATATTTATAATTTATTATTTGTGTATGTGTGTCTATATAAAATTTTATTAATTTCAAATATATATATATAGGAAATTACTAAATGAAATATTAGTGTAAATACATATTTAGTCAATATTTTTTAATTAATAATTAAGTATTTATTATTTTATATATATGTCAAATTGAAAAAAATGAAATTGATATAAACAAATGTTGTTAAATGTTTATTAATATAAATTATTCAATATTTTTAAATTACATTAATTTTTCAATAACTTAAAACCCATTTTCAATAAATATATGATACATTAAGTATACATACATATTTAATATTATATAAATCATATTTAAGAAAATTATATATATAAATATAAATATATTTTAATATTAAATTTGATTTTAAATAATATATAATTTTTTCTAAAAAGATTAACTTTTATCAACACTAAAGCACACATTGATAAAGGTTGCTATTATGAGTGTTAGATAAAAGAGCTGATAATTATAACATTTATCATCGCTCAAAAAAGGGATGATAAATTTGATAAATTTTCAGTGTTTTTTAGCACTACTAAAGATACCACTTCTCAGTGCTTTTTATCTGGAATTGATAAAACCACCCATTCATTAATACTTTTTATAAGCATTGATAAAAGGATCCTCTCAATATTTGTGATTATATAGCAGTGAATTTGGTTCATCATAATCACACACACACACACATAGACACAACTATAGAATTGGTGAAAAATGTGTTGGTTTTATAAAATTTTTTATTAAGTGATGATAAATTTATACTTTTAACAACAATAAAGGTGTGTGTGTTAAGATAGTGAAAACATATTTCTGATTTTCATCTTTTCAATTGAAAAGGTGGTTTTCTAGATTCAATTTTTTGGAATCTAATGGAGGAAGATGAGAGCTAAGGTATGGAACCAATAACAAGCATCTTTCAGAAGAGCGGATGTGGGATGACAAGTTTTAAATGCATGCATGATAGGGATCATTTGGTCATTACTTTTACTTGACATTTCATTAATTTATATTCCACCATATTCATATTTTGAAGGTTATTATTAAATATTTATATTATAGGAGTATATTGGGATAATTTGAAAAACTTATTTAAAATTATTTTTTATTTTATATATGGAATTATTTATATAATGTTTACACTTATCTTTGAGTGTTTTGATGTTATTATAAGATATTAGGAGGTGAATTTAAAGGGGATGAGTTAAATAAAATAATTTATATTCTTAAATGTAAAAATCATGAATTTCTATAGGAGATCACTACTTAGTTTTGGAAAAGGATGTGAGATTTGGGTTATCATGGTTGTTTACATGGGTATGCATGAATTTCTACCATGTGTAAGTATGGTCCTCTCACCATAATCATCCTTTTCCTACAATCAAAAGCATCATTCTATTATGAAGGCTTGTGGGAGAGATCTGTAAGGATGATTTTGTCTTTAGTTTACAGAAAAATATGTCCCATCCCAACCAAAGACCACAAAATATTAATATTGGGTGCTGAAGGTAGCAAACCGATGGTCACCATAACACTGACACATGCAATCATGAAGGAGGAAAAAGTGGGGTGGCTTTGACTTATGAGTGTACACAACATGAGTCGATACAGCGTGAAGAGGGAAAATCCACTGAGCGGGTTGGCTCAGTGGACCACTGGCATAACATGACACCAATGGATTTTATCAAGAAGCTAATGTTGTGTATTAGATTATAAGAAAGAATTTTCTTGAGTTAGTTTTTGATATTGGTCTATGATAAAGAAACATTAGTCAAAACATAACACACATAATTAGATATAAACTACTAAAAAAGTGTCTTTTAAAAGTGCTTTAAAAAAATAATCATTTTTCAGTGTTAAAAAAACTTTGTTAATCTAAGAACTATTAAAAGTGGGTCAATTTTATCAAATATAGAAAATAATTGACAAAGAGGGTCCTTTATCAGTAGTGAAAAAATATCTGGTAAAGGTGGTCCTTTATCATCACTATTTTAGAATTGATAAAGAGTTCCCTTTATCAACACTAAAAGAAGTGCTTATAATGGCTTCCTAGCTGTAGTGTGCTGTTAAAATTACAGTACACAACAGCATAAAATACACCAGTATATGGAAAATTTATAATTTAATTGAAATAAACATTGCATCCCAAATACAAGAAAAAACACTATATTATATAAATTTCAATTTTTTTATGCAACTACGTTAGAAAGTTCTATCTTAGAAATTCAAAAACATAAATGGTTTCATGGTCTTTGTCATATGAACCCCTCTAAAAAAAGATTGATCATGGTATCATATGCTGAAAAAACCAAACCAACTTAATAAAAATAATCCACTTGTATTTGAAAACAATTATTATGTTAGTAATACTATAAATAAATAAAATAAACATAAATAAAAAACAATACATTAATAAAATTTCAATTTTAAATAAAAGGACACACATGGAGTCATACCGATCACACAATTCATAAAATTGACATGAAGATGATTTCTACTCATCAAACATTACTTATGAATCATTGTTCTAAAGTATAAAGACAATCATAATGTGTTTGATCAATTTTGAGTATATAATGTATCTTTTTTTACCAAAATGTCAATTTGAACTGAAAAAAATAATGTGAGTCATACCAATCATACCACATGTCGATTTTACATGAGTCTGATTCCTACATGTAAAAAATAACTTATGAATCATTGTCATAAAGTATCAAGATAATCTGATCATTTTTCCTGGTTTTTAGTGAGTGACACATGTTTTTATCTAAATTTTCAATTTTAAACTAATAACAGACAATTTGAGTCATATCAGGGACACCATAAATCAGATTGATGTACAAATGATTCCTACACATCAAAAATAAATTATGGATAATTGTACTAAATTATATAAAAAATCCAAATGTGTTTCTTGATTTTGAGTATGTGATGTGTGTTTTGAACTAAAATTTACATTTTAAAAAAGGACACACTTGAAGTCATACCAGTCACACTGTGCATCATATTTATGTGTCTAATTCCTACATGTCAAAAATAACTTAATGATCATTTTACTAAAGAATAAAAACAATATGAACATGTTTGATCAGTTTTGAGTATGTCACATTTTATTTTTACTAAAATTTTAATTTAAAATGAAAACACATACTTTGAGTCATATAGGTCACATAATGTGTTGGTTTGAAGTGAGACTAATTCCAACACATAATAAATGACTCATTAATTGTTTTAATAAATTATCATGACAATCATAGTGTGTTTTCTCATTTTTTAGTGAGTGACACACTTTTTGAACTAAATTTTCAATTTTAAACTGATAATGGATACTTTGAGTTATACCAGACACACTATGTATCAAATTGAGGTAGAGTTGATTCCTAAACATCACAAATGTCTTATGGATATTTTTAATAAAGTATCAAAACAATATAAATTCATTTTATTAGTTGTGAGTATGTGACATATGTTTTGACCTAAAATTTCAATTTTAAATAAAAACACACACTTAACATCATACTGGTGAAACCGTGCGCATGATTGATTTGAGGATAATTATTGAACGTCACAAATGACTTAAGTATCATTTTACTAAATTATAAATACAATATGAATTAATTTTCTCATTTTTGATTAAGTTATGTATCTTTTTAAAAAAAATGTTAATTTAAAATGAAAACACACACTTTGAGTCATACCGGTCACATCGTGTGTCAGTTTTATGTGATAATTATTCCTATACATAAAAAATTTCTTATAAATTATTTACATAAATTATTAAGAAAATATAAGTGTGTTTTCTATATTTTCAGTGAGTGACACATGTTTTGAACTAAATCTTCAATTTTAAACTAATAACAGGCACATTGAGTCATACCTGGTACAACATGCATTTGATTGCGGTGAAACTAATTTATACACATAAAAATGACTTATGGATCATTTTATTAATGTATCAAAAATAACTTAATGCATTTTATTGATTTTTATTATGTGATGTGTGTTTTGAAATAAAATGTAAATTTTAAATAAAAGGAAACACATGGAGTCATATTAGTCACATAGTGTATCGGATTGAAATGAATATGATTTAAATAATTCAAAAATAAAATAAATATCATTTTAATAAAGTATCAATAGAATCCAAATGTGTTTTCTTTGTTTTGAGTAGGTCACATGCCTTTCTTTTAATAAAATGTCAATTTAAATTGAAAACACACACTTTGAGTCATATTGGTCACATTGTGTGTCAGTTTGATGTTAGAATGGTTCCTAGAAGTGAAAAATTACTTATGAATAATTTTATTGAAGAATCAAGACAATACATGAATGTTTTCTCTATGTTTAGTGAGTGAAACATCTTTTGAACTAAATTTTCAATTTTGAACTTTTAATAGACACTCTGTGTCATATCGGGAACACTGTGTATGATATCGAGGTGAAGCTAATTCCTACATATCCAAAATGACTTGTGGATCACTTTTCTAAATTATAAAAATAATATGAATTCATTTTATCTATTGTGAGTATGTGACATGTGTTTTGAGCTAAAGTTTCAATTTCAAATAAAATACAAACTTGGAGTCATATTGGTAACATAGGGAATCAGATTGATGTGAAGATAATTATTATACATAAAAATGAATTAATGATCATTATAATAAAGTATAGAGACAATATGAATGTATTTTATTGGTTTTGAGTAATTTACATTTCTTTTTTTACTAAAATGTCAATTTAAACTGAAAACACACACTTTGAGTCATACTGGTCACATCATGTGTTAGTTTGATATGAGAATGATTCCTACACATCAAGAATGACATATGAATCGTTTTCCTAAAGGATCGAGACAACCCAGACATGTTTTCATGGTTTTTATTGAGTGACACATGTTTTGAACTAAAATTCCAATTTTAAACCTATGAAATAATCTTTGAGTCATGACGAGAACATCTTGTATCGGATTGATATGAGCATGATTCCTACAAATCAAAAAATGAATTATGGATTTTTTTACTAATTTATCAAAATAATAAAAATTCATTTTTTTAATTTCGAGTATGTGACATGTCTTTTGAAATAAAATGTCAATTCTAAATAAAAGGACACACTTGGAGTCATACCGGTCACATCGTATATTAGATTAACATGTGGTTGATTTCTACATGTCAAAAATGACTTATAGATCATTATCCTAAAGTATCATGAAAATCCTAATTTTTTTCTTGGTTTTGAGTATGTCACATATATTGTTTACTAAAATTTCAATTTAAGCTGAAAACATGCACATTGAATAATACTAGCCACATCATGTATCCGTTTGATGTGAGACTAATTCATATATTCTAGAAATGACTTCTGGATCATTTTCACTATAAGAACCCATTTTTTCACTTAGCTAAAGATACTTTAAATTTTATTCTAAATATTTACATTGGACCTATTATGGATACTTAATGATTTATAAAAGGTTCTGAGGGTGTCTGGGGCTTTCTTGGAGCTCAAAACACCTCTTTTTTGGAAAATAGGCCAAGTCGCACAGTTATCGCATGATTTGCGTAACCATGTAAATTGTGTTTTTCTAGATAGATCCACCTCACATGGTTGGAGCATGAATGTGCAGCCCAATAGTGAAAAGTTACCTTATTCCCAGGTACGCATGCATGGTTTGCGCACAGTTATACCAAACTGTGCAGAGGGTGTTTTTTTGGACAGAACCATCTCGCACGGTTTGTGCACGGTTTCTCATACCATGCAGACAAAATGCAAAAATGCTAATTTTCAGGTAACATTCCAGTTTTCCCTTAATGATATATTAATCCACCTCTTCTTCCACCACTCATAAACTAGTGGGATTTACCTCTATTTTCACCCATTTGGATATTTTTGAAGACCTAATCAAGGGATCAAGAGATCCCCTTCATCCGAAAACTGATCAAGCTTCCGTTCATCACATTGTATGTGCAACGGTAAGTACTTGATTCCATTTGTGATATTATTACTCTCATTTGATCTTGAAATAATTATCATGGTTTGAATATTTTTTACCTTTTCTTATATCTACTCCGATCTACGGAAAATAATGGGCTAATACTAGAGGATAAGATTCATACAAGCCTAAGGTGGGCGCTCTATAATTTATCCATAAAGTTTATTAATTTTGGAATAATGTGTGTAGACCACTAATTTACCCGAGTTTCATTTCTTAAATTTATATTACATTATTATGTTTGTTAGAACTTTATGATTATGATTATTCCAAATGTGTGATTAGTTATTAGCAGTTACACCCACAACTCAATCTGTCCCTTCCTGAAGGTTATGCTATTTTTGGGTTTTCAATGTTTTGACACGTTTGACCCACCGTTCAGGTGTGACTTTGCTTGAACTCTCTATGGGTAAGCTTTCTATATTAAATGTAATGTTTTATTGTGAATTTTATAATGGAAGGTACCATGAATTCTCACCACTTTACCCTCCAATGGTAACTTATTCAATTGATAATTAAATGTGAAATGTGAATTGGAAAGTATACTAAGTATATGAATTGGCCTTAAATGTAAATGAATAGTGTGTTTTATATCCCTAAAACCCCTTTCCACATTAATGGAAGGTATAATAATGAACCTTGAATATAGAATATTCCTTAAATAGATTAAATGAATGGTTTCATGCTACTTGGAATTGTCACAGTAATGAAAGAAAAGGCTTGAACCAAATGACTTGATAAAAAGGTCACATGCCACTTGACCTCATCACACTAATTAAAGGAAAGGATTGTACCAAATGAAATATTAAATGAATTAATACTTAAAAAATAATGTCCTGAATTGATTTCACCTTGGATTTTGATTGGAGAATTCCATAAGCACTGAGGAACCCCATTCTAATTCAAATATACAACTTGAATTGATTGAAAACCACCTAGATCCTGATCCTTGTATGTTCTTGGATGCATAATATGACACCATATGATACATTCATATTATTAAATGTTTCCTTGGATACACTCCTTGGATCTAGGATGTCTTGGATACACTCTTTGGATCCAGCATTGACAACTAGGTGCCATGGTTAAAGCCCATCATGCCCAGTATTTACATATCCCGATTTCACCTTGGATGCACTCCTTGAACTTGGTATTTGTCTCATTATGGAATTCATTGGACTATTCTCCTAATATTACACTCTTACCCCTTATCTAGAATTAGTTATTACTAAGTTAGAAGCCCTCAAGGATTATGTTTCCTTGGTTACTACCCTGGAACATCATTAATAAATATCATCACATGTTACCTTGTTACATCTTTGAACCTTTACTATTATTAACATGTAAAATATTAATAAAAGAGTAACAATTAAGTAATTAATTGGTTACATGTTCAGACACCGTCCTTGGGATGATGTAGGTACTTGGGTATTTAGTTAAATTATGCTACTTAACTTTATATATGCATGCCTTCACATTGTTATATTCCATTACACAGTTTGAATGTTATAGAAACAATTGGTGGTGGCCTACTGAGATTTATCTCACACCCTCTATGGGTGGAATTTTGTGCCCAGAGTATATTACATGACTATAGGTGTTAATAAAAGGAAGAATACAACTTTAAACACTTGGTTTCTTTCTCTTTAAGATGGATCTTGATAGTAGATGACCAAGCTAGAGCTCAGGATTATTGGGATAGTATTTTATTTATTTTATACTAATGTGGAACATGATATTCATGATGTATTGTATCATTTTTTTCTAGTTTTCTAGTGAAATGACATATCATCATTAGTTGTAAAATTCTATTCAAATTATTTCAGTTGTTGTCATTGTTGTCTCTATTTTTCATTGTGCCTTTTGTTTATTTATATTGATTCAACTATTTACTAATGTTTACATCGATCCGTTGTGCTAAACTTTCATAATGAGGAAACAGTCTCCCTATGGAAACACCCTAGGCCCTCTCTACTAGTCAGTAGCCTCTGGCGTTTAGGGAGATGAGCTTAAGTCCATGTGGTGCACCGAGCCCGGGGCACCCATCAAGTGACATCTGGGTCTGGGATCTCACAAAGTGGTATCAAAGGAGTTATTTTCTTGCCTTAACATTTCTAGGTTCCTGGAGCAACGATAAAGAATGTATTAGGTGTACCCAACTTTAATTTTACCATTAACAAAGATCAATCCAAGATCCTTCATGATAATAAAATGCTGGATCTTCAGAATAGAATTAAGAACGAAAATGAATGAGGGAAGTCCCAGAAACATATATTGGATCATAATATGTTTGTTATAATTAATTTAATTAAAATACAAGAATTACCTTGGTAGACTTCTCTCCCCGTTGATGCTTCTGGTCATGATCCAATGTGATCCATCGTTGTGTCACAAAAGACAAGTGCAAGCTTCCTTTAGAGGTGATCCACATGTGCTCCACATATCTCTGGACGTCGCTGAAGGGATCACTGGGTGCTAGTGCGGAATAGCCTTCACTTGAAATGTCCTCCTTATATTGCCTTGAGACCACTTCCAAAGTGCTCTCATTGATCCAGTGGAGGATGATATATCTTGTAACTTTATAGTGTTCTTGGATGAAAGGAATTCTCTCTTAGCTTGAGAGCTTTCTCCAGATCCGTTGCGCACAACCCCAGAGAATGGATAGGATTAATGAGAATAATTTAATTGGGATTTATATTACATAGAATAATAAAAGAATGAAATAATTACCCAAAGTCATGTATTTATTTCATTTAATTCTTAGTAAGACCCCATGTCTAATAATAACATTTGACTATTATTATTACATTACATGAACCCAAGTAATTACACCTAATATTATATAATTAAATAATATTATTTCTCAAAAATTCCCAGAAAAACAACATGGTGTGTATATTAATACACATCATGTACTTTTATTTTTCCATTTTCATTTATTTCCTCCACCAAATTTATTAGACCTTGAATAATGACTATTTATCTCTTAAATAAATACCACTACATTATTTGATAATAAATATATATTATATCTCCTAAAATAAATTTGCTTGAATAATTACTGTTGAAATAAATGTGATCAATAAACCTTGAAAAATTATTAAACCATAATTGGGAATAATCATTATTCAACTTGTTTAATGAATATTTAACAAAGATACTTGGATACACTCAGTGTGTGGCCTTCTATGCCTCTTTATCAGTGGCATTAGGTGGAGCCTTCCTAAATTCAAAGGTTAGTGTCTAACAACATTACAAGGCACCTATAGAAAAATAAGTTAATACCATAATGACGTTTCACCTCTTATGAATGCCTACCGTGTAATATAATCCCTTTGTCTCGATATCCCCAATCATGTGGGTTTCATGCTAGTGACATCAACCCATGTGCTTGATTAATCTTTCTTTGACTTCCCAGAATTGAACTTTCCCATTCCTTACCATGGACATGGATTTATTTAGTCTATATCAATTCCATCAAAGGTCCTGAGATATCAATTTACATTATGAAAAAGAAGGGAAAAATTCTTTCTCTCATTATTTATTAATGCAGTATTACTCGTGATGCACCCAACATATCCTACCTCACTGCGAATAGTGTGTAATCACAGTCTTCATTAATACATATATGTGAACAAGTTGTAATACCCATTAATAATAATCTTAAAGTTTAAGGACCATTAAACACATTCACATATAGGAACATCCAATGACACTATGAAATGTTGATTTCCTACTGGTGGGTCTCATACCCATAATATCCTCCTAGATAATACTAATGGCGCACACCATGAGAAGGTTCCTAAAAGTTTTATGAGTGATCAAACCTAATGGACTATATTATTTTTGTCCCTCAAATAACAACATCCATCCATAGAACATATATTCAAGAATAGTGTTATGACACATCCAATTTCTCATTATAGTAGAGATCCTCTATGACCCTTTAGTTCAATAGCTATCCTTAGGACATTATCACAAACATTGTCATTCAGAATAATAATAACTATTTGATAAGGTATTTATTAATATTAAAATACATAAATACAAGTTTATCATAAATTACAAAGAAGTTGGTTCTAGGCCACCAATTTCAACAGACTCCTACTTGTACTAGAGCCAAATGATAACAACCTTTAAAGCGCTAGCTCTCACATGATATTCATGCTTTTGATGAGATAAGACTTTAGTCATGGGGTACCCCATACTTCCCTCTCTATGTTTGAATGATGAGAGACCCCTTTCTCTCTCATTAAATTCCCCTCATGTACACCCGTTACCATGCTAAAATTCCGTAAGGAATCTCTATATCCTCATTTAAATTCAAGAGATTATTTTGTATTGTGAATATAAATTCCATTAATTATGTTGGGAAATGTATATATATGACCCCTTACTGTTTACTTCATGTACATATAATGAGACACCCATTTCCCTCTCATCAACCATTTTTATGATTTCCTATGTCACGCCGTTACAATGCCGAAATTCCACCGTGATTTTCCAAGCCAATGTCATTGTGTAGTGAATACCATGACCATTTCCCTATCAAGGGTATTAAAATTTATGCAGATTTACTTATTGATTATAGTGTTTCATGTATGGATTTCAAATTTCCTTTATGATGGAATAAATGACGAGGTTAAATGAATCCATGTTATATGATCCATGTGGCACATTTATGCATGAAATGAAATGTTTAAGAAGGGTGCACCCTAATAGCACTCCAATTCATTGGGTAAATATTAGTTTCATGATACATCAAGTGGAATGAGGGTTTACTCATGCTAATTCAAGTGAAATGAGGGTTTACTCATGCTCTATGTGCAATGAGCCTTGGCTCAAGCTAAAATCATGTTAAATGTCATTGCAACATTTCCATATTAAGATTATCATGCTTTATCACGCCTTTATGTTAATATTTTTCTTGTGCTCCATTTATATGCCTATTGTCTAACATGTAATATATTCCTCATGTTATTCCATGTATATTATCTTACAGGGCATTATATATCTCCCTTTTCTTATGCATGTCCCTAGGTTATCCCATGCAATGCTAAGTACGAGGGAATGTAGTGGTCATGTAAAAGAAGTTTTCAATAAAGATGTTGTGTGTTTTATGTTCTAAGCTATTATGTAATGTTCCTAATCCAAAAAGATGCTATACCTCTCGATATTATATGTTGTATCAAGTGAAGATTCTATGTAATAAATAAGGTTTAAATGTGTAATAAAAAGAAGGGTTGTCATAGTTGGTATCAAAGGATAAGTTTAGTTATTTTTTTGGATTAGGATTAGAAAACCCTAGTGAAGACTTAGAGATAAGAATAATTATAATAAAAAATACATAAGTACTTCTGAGTATTGAGTAAGTGTTTTATCAATAAAATACATCCCTATCTGGATATGAGTAGGTAGAGGTGGCTCTGGAACAGATGTATCCTAGGGGTAAAACCTGAAAACACTACTTTGAGCTAGACTCGAATGGGAACTGGTGCATGACAATGGGCCTTGTTTCACTCTTTGTTATGACACTCATGGGGGATATGCTTTAGTAAATTTACATGCTTAGTATGAACCATTATCAAGGGAATAAAAAATAAAATTCCTCTAAGAATACATGTTATAAATTAGATTATGGGTAACATATAATGAAGCATATAGATTCATAAGTTAAGGAATAAAAGTAATTTATAAGTCTTCTATTTTGTCCTTGAATTACCCTTTATTTGTTACACCTAACTTTTCTTTTATTCCATCCAATGGACGATAATAGGAGGACTCGATCTAACAACCCATGTGAAGATCAATGTGATGACTGTACTAATGAGATGCCCAATCCGATGGGAGTAGGAATCAGGAACTTTATCACGCTTCTATCTTAGTTAACTCACGATTTTAATAGAAACATGGGTCAAGAGGAACGTTCAACCCCCCTAAGAAAAAAAAGTCACTATCAAGAGCTTTATGAGACAAAGGCCTCATACTTTTAATGGATCATCTGATCCCTCAATCGCCGAATAATGGATCAACTCCATTGAAAAGATCTTCGCCTTCCTTCAATGTTTTGAACAAGAGAAGGTTATCCTAGCTTCTTATCATATGGAGGGTGAAGCTGATCAATGGAGGAAGTTGATCAAAAATATGAAGCCTGAGGAGGAGATCATGGTGTTGGAATGGAAGGATTTCCGGAAGATTTTTTTCGATAAATATTTTCCGTGAACCCTTCGACTTATGATGGAATGGGATTTCCTTACCCTCAAGCAAAAAAGACACTGAATCTATCATAGCATATGAAACCTAGCCTAAGGAAAGCACTTGGAATCCGTGACTTCGACAGCTGTAAAGAAATTTTCTGATGTTCCCTCAAGGTTGAAATGGAGATTTGAGAATCTCATGGGTATCCTGGGTATAATAAGAGTAAGGTGGACTTCAATGCTGGCAGTCCAATCGATAAATCCAATGATGCTAAGAAGATCTATCACCCCACTTGACAAAGGTGTCGAAAGAAGCACCCTGAACATTTCCTGAAGGGGACAAGGAAATGTTTTAGGTATGGAAGAGAAGGGAACCTAGATATTAACTGTTGGCAAGAAATACCCATGACTACAACATAGGAGAGGAATTATTTGCTCGACCCTCAATGCATTATTCATTGCTTCAACTACAAAGAGCTGGAGCACTTTGCGAATTAGTGCCCCAATCCAAGGGTTTTTGAAGGAAAACCACAACCTCCAAGGAAGCAAGGGAGATATTTTTCCATCAATACTTCCAAAGTGAACCCCAACAACGAAGTGGTGATAGGTACACTTGTTATTTATTCATGAATAGTGAATGTACTTTTTGATTCTGGTTCTACACATTCTTTTATATCCCGAAATTTTAGTAGAACAATCCCAACACCACCATAAATCATGGAAGTAAAGATGCTGGTGAGTATGAAAAATGGGGAAATCATTGCATCCCATGAATATAACTCCTCCCCTGTCATAATTTGGGGATTTAAATTCCCGGAAAACCTTTTCATACACCCTCTGGTGGAATTTGATGCAATTATTGGCACGAATTGTATTTACTTATATAGAGACAACATAAATTTCCATGAGAGGGAAATCACTCTACGTATGGATAATCGACCTCTGATTATATACAAGTTCAAGGAGGTGGATGAATCTTCTTTAGATCCATCATCTCAAGTGTGGATATTGCTGCCCTATGATCATGCGCATCTGGATTAGATGATTAAGTACAAGGAAGAAAAAATACTTGAATACATGCCTATTGTGAAGGAATTAACTAATGTGTTTCCCAAGGAATTTCCTAGCCTTACTCCAAGAAGAGATGTTGAATTCTCAATTGATCTTATACATGGGGAGTTTCCAATATCCAAGACTCTGTATAGAATGGCTATTTTGGAGCTTGAGGAGCTGAAGAAACAACTACATGAGAATCTGGATAAAGGTTTTATATGCCCAAGTGCTTCACCATGGGGTGCACTAGTCCTCTTACTCAAGAAGAAGGATGGATCAATGCTCCTTTGCATCGATTATCATGAGCTTAACAAAATCACGATAAAGAACAAGTATAATCTTTGATGAATTGATGACTTGTTCAATCTGCTGGATGGAGAACAATACTTCTTTGAGGTGGATTTACGGCTGAGATATTATCATGTATGGGTGAAGAAGGAAGATATCCCCAAGACTGATTTTCGTACACAATATGGGCACTATGAATTCATAGTAATTCATTTCATACTCACTAATGCTCTAGAAATCTTTATGGACTTGATGAATAGTGTCTTTAGAGATTACCTCAATAAATTCGTGGTTGTCTTTATAGATTATATTCTAATATACTCCAAAACCAAGGAGGATAATGAGGAGCATCTAAGAACTGTACTAGAGACCTTACAGAAGGAGAATCTCTATGAAAAGTACAACAAGTGTGAGTTCTGGTTGAAGGATGTCTCATTCTTGGGCCATACCATCACAAGTAATGGGATATCTGTGGATCTATCAAAGACAGCTGCAATAGAGGGATGGACGAGGCCAACATCGGTAACATATATCCATAACATTTTGGGGTTAGCTAGATATTATCAAAGATTTGTGAGAAATTTCTCACAATTGTCTAACCCTATTACCAAGATAACTTAGAAGGGAGTAAAGTTTACATAGAGTGATGAATGTGAAGAAAACTTTGAGGAGTTGAAAAGGAGGCTTATCACTGCTCCTGTGATCACTTTACCCACAAGTGGAAAACTTTTTGTGGTATTCAGTGATGATTCGAAGAAGGGCCTGAGATGCATGTTGATGCAAAATGAAAAAGTCATTACCTATGATTTAAGGAAATTAAATGTTCATGAGAAGAATTATCCAACACATGATCTATAGTTGGCTGCAGTGATCTTCTCTTAAAAAATTTGGTAGCATTATCTCTTTTGGGAGAAGTGTGAAATATATACCGACCACAAAACACCAAAGTATATATTCACATAGAAGGAGTTGAACATGTTCCAATGAAGATAGTTAGAGCTGATAAAAGACTATGACTGATCAATCCATTACAACCCTGGGAAATCAAACAAGGTGGAAGATGCTCTATGTAGAATAGATCCAACGACTCTATCATTGATGATAATTGAGAAGGATCCAATCTTATTTGATTTAATGAAGATGGACATGGGAATCATAAAGAAAGGAACATCATCAGTTCTTTCACAAATTATTGATCAAACTTCTTTTTTGGAAAGGTTAAATGATGATCAAGGAAAGGATGTGGAAATTATGAATAGGGTGGAAGCCATCAGAAATGGGAAATCCTCAGATTTCATGGTTGATAAGGATGTAATCCTGAGATTTGGGTCACAATTATGTGTACCATCCGATCCAGAGATAAAGAAGGAGCTTATGGATGACTGATATAGCTCAACCTTCTCCATTCAACTGGGGAGAACAAATATGTATCAAGATCTCTGAGAAAACTTTTGGTGGGACAATATGAAAAGGGAGATTGCAGACTATACAAAAAAGTTCCTCGTATGTCAACAAGTGAAGGCTAAGAGGAAAAATTCTAAGGGGATGATTCAACCACTACCCATACCAATATGGAAGTGGGAAAAAATTACCATGGACTTTGGGACTAGACTTACAAGCACATCCCGAGGAAACAATTCTATATGGGTCATTATGGATCGTCTTACGAAGATATCTCACTTTATCATAATTTGAGATGACTTCTCATTGGATCAAATTTCACAGATTTACATCAAAGAAGTGGTAAGGCTGCATGGAGTACCACTATCAATTGTATTCAATCGTGATCCAAGATTCCCCTCAAAGTTCTGGAAAAGTTTCCAAAACGCTCTCCACATTGAATTGAACATCAGTGAGACCTATTATCCTCAAACTGATAGCCAATCTGAGTGAACTATTCAGACACTAGAAGATATGCTAAGATCATGTTCTATAGACTTCAAAAGAGGATGGGACCAACATCTTCCACAGGTTGAATTCTCCTACAATAATAGTTTTCACACGAGCATCAAAATGACACCAAATAAAGCCCTATATGATAAGAGGTGAAAAAAACTAGTGTGTTGGGATGAATTCGGTGAGCGTAATCTTCTAGAACTATAAATGGTCGAAGAAATGGTGGAGAAGGTGAAAAACATTCAGCATAATATCATGGTAGCCCAGAGTTTACATAAGAGTTATGAAAATAACCATCGATGAGACCTTGAGTTTAAAGTTAGAGACATATTATTTCTACGCATATCTATATCGAATAAGGTTATGAGGTTTGGAAATAAAGGGAAGTTATTTCCTAGGTACATCACCCCCTTAGAGATTCTTGACCGTGTCGGGGCTATGGACTATCGACTAGCACTTCCACCTACCATGGCCAAAGTACATGATGTATTTCATGTATCCATGTTAAGGAAGTACATACCAGACCCTTCACATGTACTATATTCAAAGGTAGTACAACTAGAAGATGATCTATCTTACGAGGATCAACCACTGAAGATCTTAGATCGTAGGGAAACAGATCTACAAAATAAGACAATGCCCCTCTTCAAGGTGTTGTGGAGAAACCACAAGTTTGAAGAAGAGACATGGGAATCAGAGGAGGTGATGAAGCATAGTTACCCATATTTTTTTAGAGTGAGAAAAGGAAATTTCGAGGGTGAAATTTCTTAAGGGGGAAGATTGTAATGACCCAAACATTCATTAATGGAAATCCATCTTGATCTAATTAAATGCCTCATTATGTAAAATGTTTTGTGAACTTCTTTGGTTTTATGTTTTGAATTTTTAAAATACTGTTAAGAAATGTGACTGTTGCTAATATAGCCTTTGAATAGTGATCACATAATTAGTATAAATATAGGGGTTTAACAAATCTGATTTAATCAGAAAAAGGAAGGGATGGCCTCATCCAGTAAACTTGCTCCATACAAAGCCCATTTTTCAGAGGTCGGAAAGGAGGTGGCATCATTGGGATTCGCTCTTGACCAAGCCCAATCTGAGCTAGAACATGTTAAGCTTGAGCAGAACCAACTATAGGAAAAGTGGAAGTTAATAGAGATTACCACCCGAGCGATATTATCCGAGCCCCCCCAAGAGTCTGTCACCATCACACACCTTACCCTTTGGTCTTATGTGGGTGATATAAGGGGTTATGTAACAATACCCTAGCATTATGACTATATAAATCATTTTTTGTATAAATAATATGCATTCATTTTATTATTGTTACTTTGTAAATTGTTTTTAAAGCACAAATAGTATTTTTAGTTAATATTCAACTAAGAAATCTATTTTGATGAATTAATGGATTTTTGAATTAAATAATATTTTAATAAAATATTATTATAATTAAATTAATTTTTATTAAATATAAATGATCATATAAATTTATGAATGCAATTGTAATTTTTATTATGGTTTGAAAGCCATTTTTGTCAAAACCCCTGAATTTTCGATAAATATCAGTTTTTATTTTAAATGTAAAAAATCACATATTTAGAAAATTATTTATATAAAATAAAAATTATTTTTGGAATTAGGATTTCAAAATTATCCAACGGTTAATTTTTCATAATTTTCTGAGACAATCGAATTTTTGGGTAAAATTTAAATACTGTTTAAATATATAATGTGTTTTATGACATCATAATGACCCAATAGTGATGTAATAAAATAATATAAACATTAGGTTCGGCCAATATATTATTTATCATTAAAATAATGTGATTTTAGATTTTTTTTATTTATTTTACAAAGCTTTATTGGACCCTCCAAAACTTATAAAACATTTTGTCTTTTTAAATTGCTTTCCTTGGGAGTGTGACTCACCTTCACATAAGCACCCTCAATATTTAGAGATGTTCGGGCATTGGCCTTATAAAATATTTTTTTCCACTCCCCTTTGGAAAAAACCATGGGAAAAAACCATGGGCTGTTTTGTGGTATTGACTAGTTTAATATGTGGTGACCCAAACCTAAATAATAACGAATTCCCTCTTCTTTCCTATATAAACCCATGAAATTTCCCACTTCCTCTTCACTAAAATCCTTTTGAGTTCATCCAACCTCTTCCCTACTCTCTCTATAATCCTCCCAAGTCGCCCCAAGCTCCCAAGAAGGTTCTCTCAAGCCTCTCCCAAGCCTTTGGGATCACACTTCCAAGTAAGGGATTTCTTCTTTTCTCATTTCTGTCTCAATTTCATTATGTTGTCATGCCATTTTTTCAATTATAAATGTTGGGGTATGATTTATCACCTACCCCATACTGCCCACTCTATGTTTTAATGATGGGAGTCCCCTTTACGTCTCATTAAATGTACCTCATGTACACCCGTTACCATGCCAAAATTCCGTAAGGAATCTCTCTCTCCTCATTTACATTCAAGAAATTCTTTTGTATTTTGAATTTAAATTCCATTAATTATGTTGGGACATGTATATATATGACCCCCTTACTTTCCATTTCATTTACATATTATGAGACACACATTTCTCTCTCATCAACCATTTTTATGAATTCCTATGTCACGTCGTTACACTGCCGAAATTGCATCGTGATTTTCCAAGGCAATGTCATTATGTAGTGAATACCATGCCCATTTATCTATCAATGATAATCAACTTTATACACATTTACTTATTGATTACAGTGTTTCATGTATGAATTCGACATTTCCTTTATCCTGTAATAATTTATGAGGTTAAATGAATCCATGATATATGATCCATGTGGCACATTTATACATGAAATGAAATGTTTAAGAAGGGTGTGCCCTAATAGCGCTCCAATGTATTGGGTAAATATTAGTATCATGATACATCAAGTTCAATGAGAGTTTAATCATTATAATTCAAGTAAAATGAGGGTTTACTCATGATCCATGTTTAATGAGTCTTGGATCATGCTAAAATCATGTTAAATGTCATTGCCACATTTCCATATTAAGATTATCATGCTTTATCATGCCCTTATGTTAATTTTTCTCTTATGATCCACTGATATGCCTATTGTCTAACATGTACTATATTCCTCATGTTATTCCATGTTTATTCCTTTACTGGGATTTATATCTCACCCTTTTTATGTATGTAATGATGTTATCCCATGCAATGCTATGTACGAGGGAATGTAGTGGTCATGTAAAGGAAGTTTTCAATAAAGATGTTGTGTGTTTTATGTTCTAAGATGTCATGTAATGTTCCTAAGACCCAAAGACACTAGAACTATCAATCTTATAATTTGTATCAAGTGACTATTTTATGTAAAAAATCAGGTTTAAATGTGTAATAAAAAGCAGCATTGTCATAGTAATGATGTTTTGACATCCATTTTCTAAATCTTGTAGTCATAGTAAGCTTCTATGTAAAGTGTAATATCCCAGGTAAATAAAGAATATAAAATATTCATATTTATTAATTATTATGAATTAAATATTAATTTTACTTTAAAGTGGATGCTATTTTTGATGGAATTCCTGACACACAATAATAAGTATCTCTGAAATCTTATGTTGCACACAAAGCTGAGTCATACTGAGAAAAATAATAATAATAAAATATTATTATTTTAAATGGTAGTTAAAGCCTAGACGTGGTATTAGAAAAAACTAAAAGAACTAACCATATTATTATTAAACATGTTTGTTAAATGTTTTTACATTTATCCAATAAAAGTTAGAGTCTTAAAATGAGAATGAATCCAATTTTAAGCATAAATACTCAAATATTATTTAAAAGGTTGTTTTACCGCCTTTTGATGGTGAACCAATTTTATATCTATTTTTTGTCACTTTTATATGTTAAATTTGAAAAAAATAAACTTCTTTTTTATAAGCGGGATATGAAAATTTACTTTGGGTAAATTTTTGGTATTTTTCTGATAAAGTTTATTTTTTAATTAATAATGAAAAATACTGCATTTTATGTCAAAAATATCTTTTAATATAATTTATTTATATATTTAGATTATAATTTTAATTGATTTTAAAGTGTAATTGGATTATATTTTTAATATTTGATCCAATATTGTTTATTATAAGTAATTTAATTTTGAAATTGGACATAAAAACATGTCAATCTTTTGATAGTTTTTACTTCTTAAAAACACGCTCTTAGTTTTGACAATGGGAATTAATTTTAAATTAATTACTGAAAATTCTGTGTTTTGAATTTGTAAGAATTTATTTCATATTTTGAATCATGAAATACAAATTGTGTAAATAAGTAACATTTATTTTTATATATTATGAAAAGTAAATTCAGTAAATATTTTATTTACCATGGTTAAATGGTTAATCTGGTAAATAAAGGTAAAAATAATATTATAATAATATTAAATTACCCTAACACATGTTCTAAACCTTCTTTATGATACATTTCCGACCATGGGAATCCTTGGGTCGATTTTGGGACCTCGTGGAGCTACTTGTAAGTGAAAATTCATTTTATAAAAATTAATTTAAAGTTAAGAAAAATGTAACATAAACATATATCTTTTAGTAAAAAATTTTTTATATGGGGTTATATAAGTTATCCTTTAAACTATAAATTTTTATTAGAAATATAAAAATATTTCATACATCATGGTATTTTATTTATAATTTTTAGACATTAAAGAAATAAATTTAATTATGACACAATGACGATGTAGTGATTGCTTCATTAATAAAGGATTGAAATAAATGATTTTAAAAATGTTAAAATAAATGTAATTTTGTTATTTTCATTTCATCGAAGAATTTTTTTGATGATATTTACATTTTATATTTTTATTAATGAAGTTTTTTCGAATCAATCATGTTGTTTTTTATTTTTTAAAAGGTCATGATAAGAATAGTGTCAAAATTGACATAATTCATATTTTAAAAAAATAAAATATTTTATTAAATATTATAAAATTAAAAAAAATCTTTTATTCAGAAAAATAGTTATCATAAGTAAAAAATTTGATTATTGGCTCTTTAATTGGATATTTTTTCATGTTTTGGTAACTATTTTTATTCTCAAAGTGTTAAATTCTTGATAAAACAGTAAGAGTAAAAAAGGGTTAAATAAAAAAGTTAAGGATTAAAAAATATCCAAAACCTGTGAAATTATTATTTTATTTTTTTATTTAATCTTATATTCATATTATCTTTTAATTTAATGAGTTTTGGACCTTTTTAAACTTAAAATGATTATATAATAAAATAATACTTTCAAACTTTCCTAAAGAGCCCCTCCTCCCCACTATAAAAGTCCATCACCTCTAACCCAATACTCACAACTCTCAATACTCTTGGATCATCCAAAATTTTCTGAAATAATCTCCAAAAATATCTCTATTCCTCCTAGAATCCTTCTCTTAGGAATAAGTCAATTCAATAAATCATTTTGTTTCAAACCAAAAGGATTTACCCGATTTAAAGGTAACGTCTTCTCTCAAGTTATTTTATGTTATTTTCCATCTCCACTCCCTATGATATTATTATTATTTTTTACCTAAAAACACTACTATACTAAATATACTAGGTTGTATTTATGATAATTATTCTAACTAAACTTCCACACACCTCCATCTAATGGATACGAACATACTGTTTATGTGTACGATGAACTACTGCCTCACGAAACGATGATTGTTCAATTTTTCCCTACCACCTCTCATGGTGAAAATTATGATGGAACTATATTTATATGTGATATATATTATATTTATATTGTCTCTATGTTTCTTTATTTTTCATTTATATCATAACTTTATGGTTTCCATAAATAGTAAATACGATAATTTCATTTGAGGAAGTGCGGACTACCGCCCCCTCAAAGTGATATGACTCGTTCATACCATACATGAAATGTATAAAGGATGGTGTTAATGGAATTATGTAATATATATAAAATATGATATTATACTATAATTATAATATAACAATTTATCATTTGGCTTTAATTCCTTTAAAAAAGAAAAAAAAGAAATGAAAGCAACGTTCATGCGTACGTACGACTTACCGTCTCCATGAACGGTGCATTTCATTTTCATATATACAAAGGATATGGAATATTATAAATACATATATACTGAATATATATGATAGATATTACATCTAAATCATGATTATCATTATGGAGATAATGTAATTTTGACCAAATGGACAATTTGTAATTATAACAAGTTCATTTTGACTCAAGTACCGAACATTGACAGAAAGACCGATATAAACCTAAATAATTATATGATTGTTATAGAAAATTAATAAGTGATATAAAAGGAATAATAAACTTTATTTTTTTTAATCATTTATAAATTAACTTAAGTTTATTATTCAGGAATAACAAGGAACCTACATGAAAATTCAGACACAAGGTAAGGGAACCTTTCACCGTCCACTTTTAGTCAAAGACTTCTTTTACATTATATATTTTAATTTCAATTTTCTTATGTTGGTAAATGTTATTATATATCCTTTATGATATAAATTTTATGTCCATGTTATTAGAGAACCTTTTCTCTTCCATCAACTCATTTTCTGAATGTTAATGTGACACCGTTATGCTTCCAAATTTTCGTAAGGGACTTCATCTCAATATTCTTTCATTGAGGAATATTTTGATTTATACAAGACATGAATTTTAAGGTGTATAAACCCCTTTTAATTTTAATTTCATTCAAAAGGAATCTTTTCTCTATGAAGTATTTTACTAAATGATAAAAGGAATGTTTCTTTTTAATGTACACAGTGACAATGAACTTTCCACAATCACAAGTGTTTTTTATATTTGGATTATTTAACAAGGTGTAATGTTTCTTAAAAGGAAAATAAATACCATATACCCTTTTTATGTGTCTTGGTAGTAAAACTAGTTTTTATAATGCATTAATTATTTCAATATCTTGAGATGATATATTGTGATTGCAATGTGAAAATGTTATCTTTCGTTTATGATTGTTTTATATGTTATTGTTATTGGGAATTGATTACATATATGGATGATTTGATGATAAATATAGGGTGGGTAAGCATGGGATAGATCTCCAATGCATTGGGTAACGTGATAGAGGTAAATGTTAATGTTTCTCCTAATATATTTAAGGAATATACTGTGATGGGTATTCCGAACGTAACTCCCTATGTAGTTATGAAAGATAAAATGTAAGTATGTTATGGATGCCACAAGTTACCTTTATGATTTATGATTTCTATGTGTTATTCATAAATATTATGATTTAATGAGGTATGTTAGAGAGTTTATTTTTTTATGTATTGGTGGAATAATGTTTTCATTCTTTATTTTATAAACCTTACCGAGATTTTTATGCTCATACCATGTTTTTGAAATGTCTTTCACTAGATTTAAAGTGGAATAGGGTCAAGGATGGGATCAAGGAAAAGTCTTGATGTTTAAAACATGGAACTAAACATGTTTATTTTTTTTAAAGTTTTTTTATTTTATGAAAAAATAGATACTGAGTACAAGTGTATAGTTTGTAATATTTGAGATGTAATGTAATAGTTATGACCTAATTATATAAAGCTCTAAACATAAAAAGATCCTTAATGTGAATTATTAAATTAATTTCAGATTATGTAATGTTTAATGATGGGGCCTTATATAAAGTATGATTCTTATGGATTTAAACATGGAAATTGGAAAGAAAGTTTCATCATAGTCAATTCCTTGACGCTATCTAAATCCTTTAGCCACTAGCCTTACATTATAGGTGCTAACTTGACCTTTTATGTCTATATTTCTCTTGAATACCCATTTACATCCAATTGGATTTACATCAATTAGATCATCGACCAGAACCCAAACTTGGTTTTGATATATGGAATCCATCTCAGAATTCATTGATTGTAGAAATCTTGAAGATTTTGAGATCTCTAATACTTTATTGTAGTGGGGAGGTTCATAATTTTCCAAAGATAATTATTCACCATGATTGGTGACTGGGAAACTAAATCTCTCTGGTTCCCTTACCTCTCTTGAGATCCTACATAATACTTCTGTTTCTAGAACCTTTTCCATAGGGACCTGTGGAACTTGTTACGGTACCAACTCTTGTGTATATTGAGCATCGACTTCATCGAAGTCAATATTTCTCTCACTATACTTTTTCAAGATGTTCTCCCTCTCAATAACAATGACTTTTCTAGCTCCAATCACTTTCTTATCAGAAGGGTTATATAGGCAATATCATTTTGTTTCCTTGGGATATCATATAAAGATACACCTTGTACCCTGATGTGCTAGTTTGTTGCCTAAGAAGGCCTTAAAAAATTTCGTGGATCCCCATACACATGTGTGTGAAAAAATGGGTTTCATTCCATTCCATAACTCAAAGGAAATTTTATTTTCCACCTTAGTTGTTACTCGGTTTAATGTGTATTCAATAGTTTGTAATGCATATCCCAAAAAGGACAATGAATGATCTGCATGACTCATCAATGACCTTACTATGTCCAATAAGGCGTGGTTCCTCCTTTCACTATAACCATTTCACTATGGTGTATAAGGATAAGGGAGTTGAGATAGCATCACAAAATCCTGTAAAAGGTTAATGAACTCTTGTTTTAGATATTCTCTACCTCGATCTTATTGAATCTTATTTATCTTCTTACTAAGATGATTATCTACTTCCTTTCTGAATTCCTTAAATTTCTGAAAGGACTCTGAATTACACCTCATTATGTAGATATAGCCATATCTAGTCAAATCATCATTAAAAGTAATTAAGTAATAATATACACCTCTAGATTCTATTGGAAATGATCCACATACATTCGTGTGTACCAATCCTAGATTCTCTATGGCCCTTTCATCCTATCGACTGAAAACTGTCTTGGTCATTTTCCCTTGTAAACAAGCATGGCATCTATCAAGTGTTTTTAACTCAGTAGAGTCTAAATAAACATATTGGAAGAGTTTTTTCTAGAACTTATCATTTACATGACTGAGATGGCGATTCCATAACTGGTATTTTATGAGTCATGTGAGTTTGTTTCATTATTGATTTCCAACACTTGATTTTCATAATTTAATACATAAAAAACATTATTTAAATTCTCCATACCATAACATACATTTTTCTTATAAAAGAAACAAATCTTATTTTCAAACTTGAAAATAAATCCATCCATGTCCAAACAAGATACATAAATTATGTTCCTGGTAACACTAGGTGCATAATAATAGTTATGTAAAACCAAAAACATCCCAGTTTGCAATGAGAGATTGTAATTTCCAATGGAAAACACAGCTATCCTTGCACCATTGGAAGCTCAAAGATCCACCTCTCCTCTAGAAATATTTCTAAATTTACTTGTTTCATGTATTTGAATACAGATGTGATCCCCACATACTGTCTCTAATACCCAATGTGTATAAATGGAAAGATTTCACTCAATAACAAATGTACCTTTAGCATCCCCATGCTTCTGGGTGCAGTTTCTCTTCTAGTGTCCTGGCATGCCACATGCAAAACATACTGTCTCCCATTCCTTTCCCTTCCTCTATATCTTCCCCTTCTTTTAGGGATGGTTCTTGGAGGATTTAGACCATTTATAAATCTTTGGACTCTTTTCCCTGTCCTTCGTCTTCTTTTTCACCATAAGGATAGAGGGTTTGTCACACCCCATGTCCTTGTCTACCGGGAGAATCAAGGTCCCAAGTTTCGATAAACTCTTGTCATTTTTTATTATGTTGTAGTTGGAAATAAATCTAGAGAAGGTATTGGGCAGTGATGATAGTATGAGATCTGTATGCAACTCATCCAAAAACATAATCTTTAAGTTGTCCAGTAATTAAATGTAGCCAATAAGCTTGAATATATGAGGCCCAGCTGGCGCAGACTCTCCAAGATTAGTTTTGAAAAAAGCGTTGGAGATCTCATATCTCTCCTATCTCGCCTTCTCTTGATAGAGATACTCAAGGCGACACATCATGCTATACACGTCCATGTTTTCATGTTGCTTCAAGAGCTCATTATACATGGATGATAGCATGAAAAATTGGATATCTGTGGAATCATCCAAATGTTTCATATAAAGAGATATTTTCTCATCACTAGAATTTTTTCCAGGTGAAACAGGAATAAGATCCTCCAAAACATACAATTTCCTCTCGCGGTGAAGGGTGACGCGTAAATGCCTCAGCTACTCTTGGAAATTATTGATAGTGATAAGGTTTTCTTTCTCAAGTATAGTTTAAAATGATATGTTTAAAGTAATTTTTTTCTATTTCTAAAAATTAATATGATCAAAGATTTAGTACTTTATCATGATAAAACTAAGACAAATAAATTAATACTTATTAGTCTGACACTATTTTATCGAAATCCAATTTCCCTCACCATTGAATTAAAAATATTCTATTTCCTAAATATTCTAGTGGTAGGGATCCATATTTCCCTTTACATTACCCCAACTAGGGTTGGTCAAGCAACTTTAAAGGTTTTAGGTAGGCATTCCAAATGCCAGCTGCATTAACTCATAGATCCTTGATATGTTGAGTGGACTCCCTAATCATGAAATTATTTTATTTGGGATTTACTCAACATTTGCCTCTTGGACACACCAGGTCATACTGTGGAAGTAAACCCTTGATGTGAACCATGTCAAGTAAACCTAAAAACTCTAATTAGAATTACCCAATAATTGAAATAACCCCAACTAGGGTTGGTCAAGCACTTTGAATTATGGTTCAATTCGAACCAAGATTATGGAAGGCTATACTGAATTAATATTTCCTTGAGGGATTTTATCCTTATACATAAATTTCCATTTTATTATCTTTCATACATTATTTTTAATATTAAGTGGGATATACTTAAGTGATTAACCATGTATAAGATAATATTTACACATAATATGGTCTTATTTTAGTTCCATCTTGCATTCTTGTTTAATTCATTAATTGTGTGATCATGACAACACACCCACAATAAATAAAGCATGAAATTTATAGAAATTAAATAAATGGAATGATCATGAGATTTTCCTATTGGTTAGTATATATAGCAGTTGATAAACAAACCTAAGACCTAGGGGATAAAACACCTTGAACATTTTGGGTTTGTGTTTACATCTTTCCACCTGTCCATCTTTGTATCTACTTGGATTGGTTTCATCTTGAATCCTAACTTGAGACGTATCCACTTGGTCGGGAACTCTATCCATTACATATGCTTTTATCTCTCATATAGGTGAGGGGTAAAACAAAATTTTACATAAAATAAACCCTGTGCATGCATGCCCTACATATTAATGAGGATAAGGCTCACAAGATAACAATTTTAATTTAAATAAATAAATTAAAAGGAACCACCCATATAAAAAGGTCTTGGTCTAGCTCATGATAATTCATACATGTAACGATATTTACACATAAATTAAACTTGAATTAAATAATTTAATTGTTATTTTTTAGGATAAATCACACTCGAATCAATTAATTATTATATTTAATTAATCAATACTTTTATCTTAAACCCTTTTCTGAATTTACTTGACATTTTCATCCATTATAATTTTAAACAAATAAATTCATTTAAAATTATATTTGTACATAACTTGTACCTTGGAGGAAACCCAGTGAATTCCCATCCATAACTACCCAATGATTAGAAATGAACATTATGTAGATATTAAATTAAACACATATGTATATAATACCTATCACGTGTTGTGCCCCAGCTTTATGCCCACACCATGGTATATGTCTCGAGGGTTTATACAATATAATAATAAATTTTAATACATTTTCATAATTTGGATGAGTACACGACGTATAGTTCCTACTACATGGCATGTACTATCATTTACCATCCATCCAAAGTTAGTGAATGAGGATAAGACGTGTAGATGTACTTATAAAATATTTGGAGTACACGACGTGTTCAGTGGGCCAAACATCATGTAGTATCCACATTACACGGTCTCTATCTGGGCAAGCCATGTACGGGGTACACGGTCCAACCCTAATCCGAAGGGATTACAAGCCGTGTCTAGTGAACCACACAGTGTGTAATCTGGAAACTTTGTAACGTATGTTCTTAGTCGACACCCAGAGACATAAAGACTTAGATAAACTTTAATACATGACTTGGTTCGGAAGACCAGTCCCGATGAATTAAACCTTGACTACATGTAATGTGAGGAAGAATACACACTGTGTGAGTCCAAACACACGACATGTGAGTCCAAATTGCACACTGTGTCTTATTGTGTTGTATGGATGGGAACATTTGTAACCTCCGAGTGACATCCACTATTTTTATTTTAATCAAAACTAAAAGAAAAAATTGTTTCTGTAAGGTGAATGAGAAACGAAAAAGGAGGAACAGATATCTCAGTTTTAGATTTGCAAAACTGTTAAGTTGAATTAAAAAAACTAAATTATTAAATATGTAAATTATCAAGGAAAAACTAAATAATTATAATCAATGATATGACCATTATGTTAACACATGTAGGTCCCAGGTGTAGTGGAAGTGAGTGGATTGGGGTTACCAACGTTTAATTTTACTTTTAACAATGATCAATTTGATATCCACCATGATGATAAAATGCCAGATATTTGTAATATAATGAAGAATGAAAAGGAAATAGGGAAATACCATAACCATAGAGAGTATCATGATATGTTGGTTATAATTAATTTAATTAAAATATATGAAAAAACATGATGGAATTCTCCCTTCATTGATTCTTTTGATCATGATCCAATGTGATCTTTCATTGCGGCACAGAAGCCAAGTGTAGTCTTCCTCTAGTAGAGATACACACTTGCTACATATATAACTAGATGTTTCTGAAGATATATCCTAGTTCTAGCATAGAAGATCCTTCGCTTGCATTGTCTACATTCGATCAGCTTGAGAGCCACTTCCAAAGCGCTCTCCTTAATCCGGTGGAGGAGGATCCCTCTCGTAACCTGAGATCATTCATGGAGGAAATGAATTCTCTCTTGGATTGAGAGATTTCTCCAGATCCATTGTGCACAACCATAGAGAATGGATAGGCTTAATGAGAATAATATAATTGGGATTTATATTACTTAGAATAATAAAAGAATGAAATAATTATCCAAATATATTTATTCATTTCATTTAATTATTAGTAATTACCCATGTATAATAATATCATTTGACTATTATTATTATTTTAAATGTTCCCAACAAATTACTCATAAAATTATTTAATTAAAATATATTATTTCTCACAAATTCCCTAAAAAACCAACATAGCGTGTATATTAATACACACTATGTACTTTTATTTTTCCATTTTCCTTTATTTCCTCCACCACATTTATTAGACCTTGAATAATGACTATTTATTTCTTAAATAATTATCACTGCATTATTTTCTAATAAATATATATTATTTCACCCAAAAAAATTCTCTCGAAAAACTAGTGTCAAAATAAATGTGATATGGCATCCTTGAATAATTATTAAACCACAATTTGGAATAATATTTACTAAACTTGTTAAATGAATATTTAAATGAAATACTAGGATACACTTGGTGTGAAACCCTCTAGGCCACTTTATCAGTGGAATTCGGTAGATCCTGCCGAAAGTCCAAGGTTATCGTGTTGCAACATGCAAAGGACCCATAGAGAAAGAAGTTAATGCTGCAATGACGTGTTACCTCCTACGAATGATTACCATGTAATGTAATCCATTTGTCTTGATATATCCAATCATATGGGTTGCATTCTAGTTCTATCAACCCATCTGCTCAATTATTCATTCTTTGAATTTCCAAAATTGAACTTTCCCATTCCTTACCATGTCCATAGAATTATTTATGATATATCAACTCAATAAATTGTATTAATATATCTTCTTCCATTATGGAACAGATGGGACAAATCTATTCTCACATTATCTATTAATGCAGTATTACTCATGACGCACCCAACATATCCTACATTGGTGTGAACAACGTGTCATCATAGTTTTCATCAATACATCTATGTGTGCAAGTTGTAATACCCATAAATAATAATATTAATGTCTAAGGAACAATACACACGTCCATAGATAGAAACATCCAATGAAACTATGAAATGTGGATTTCTTACTGGTGGGTCTCGTTATCATAATATTCTCCTAGATATTACCAAGGGAGTACACCATGATAATGTGACACAATGTTTTATGAGTCCTCTCCCCTAATGTCATATATTATTTTCCCCCTCAAATAACATCATCCGAACATAGAACATATATTCAAGAATAGTGTTATGATACTTATGTGTTCTCATCATAGAAGAGATCTGCTATGACCCTTTTGTGAAACAGCTATCCTTAGAACATTATCACATGAATTTTCATGAAAAAGAAAAATCATAATGTGATAAGGTATTTAATAATATTAAAATCCATGAATATAAGTTTATCATAAAGTACAAATTAGTTGGTTCTAGGTCACCAACTCTAACACTATTTGGAGACAATAGATTGGATATTAGGAACTCTTTGGACATGGTCATAAGTCATGCTTGGGCCTTGTGAACCCATGTTTGGGGTAAAAACCAAGTTTCCTAAATTATAATTGTTTTTCTTCTTTTTCCTATTACAGTTGATATTATTTCACCATTGGATAATGCACATGTTGTGTGTTTTTATTGATTATTAATATGTTTTAGTGTTTTCTTTCATCCTTGACCCGATGATATGAGGGAAAGGATAATTATTACATGAATCATTATAAGAACCTATAATTCACATGCCATTCATATTTCCATGCCATATAGGTTCATTTAACTACTTTTCATTGCTTGATATGCTTGTTATTGTTGAGTGATATTGTAATAGTTATCTTTTACATGTAGTACTTTTGGTTACGATTGAGTGATATCCATTCTCAATTCATGAGGTGTATGGGCCCTCATGGGCTGGGATGAGTATTTTACTGAGTCGAGCCATTATTATATAAATAAATTGGTGTTGTTTCTAGTGATAGGTGTATGGGAACTGATTCATCAAAAATGGCTATCCATTATGAAGTGAATCATGAAATCTAAAATTAATTGGTTTCACATCCTTATCCCTCCTTGTCATGCTTATGAAAGGTAAAGGAGTGAACCTAGAAATTAACTAAAAAATTAAATGAAACATATACTTGAGCACTTACTAATACCAGGACATCTAAGCAGGTAGTTTATGTAGTATACCTTGAGTATTGAGTTTTCTTACGTTCAGCTTCCAATAGTGATGCTATCTTTCTACTTAATCTTGTTCTGAGGTGTGTTCTTGGAAATTTTAAACCAATTCCTCCACGATTTCCTCATTTCATACGCCAGGAGGGTGGAGATGACCATCCTATAGATGTGGTGGGCTTTAAGCTATTAGTCTTACCACTTGGAGTGCCACTTGAGGCACCATCTACTATACCTGATCTGAGCACTGGCGCCCAAGTTTGTGATATTTTCCTATGTCTGATATAGTCCATGCATGGTTCTCCATGTCTTGCACCTATAATGGATAATATAACTTGTGTGTTCCAAAAGCAACATCCACCTACATTTTTAGAGAATGGCGTTCTGCAGGCTGCTGAGTCTTGGCTAGAGGACACCCTATCTATATTTGACCATCTAGAAACACCTCTAAAGAAGAGATTTAAGCTTTACAAATACATGATTTGGGATTCGACCAAGAATTGGTAGGATGTGATTACCTAGGCTGGTCGTCATCAGGGCATGTCGTGGGATGATTTCTATACTACCTTCTATGATTATTTCTTTCCTCAAATGCTAAGATCTAACAGATCCAGAGATTTCATGAATCTAGAGTAGGGTTCTATGTCAGTTATGGGGTATTCAACATATTTCAAGGAGTTACAGTGCTTTTCACCGCTTCTAGCTGGTGATGAGATTTCTCTTGATAGATGCTTTGAGGATGAGATCTTATACACCATTCATATGCAGGTCAATGTCTTTTGGCTGCCTAATTTTTCTAAGATAGTCAATCATGCTCTTATCACTAAGAGTAACATGAGGGATGAAAATAGTACCGAGTATAGAGGAATAGTTCTTCATTAGGCTTATAGTTCTTATGGTGGCATGAAATATTCCCTCTTGGTTTTTCATCAGGGAAGTGAAAAACAGAGTCCCTGTTTCGATAGCTCTATAGAGGGTTATTAGTGTGGAAGATAGAGGAATAAGAAGCCTCAGTGCGATGGAGACCCAATGGAGTTCCATGATTGCAGCCATATGGGGAATATTTAGTATTTCTTTTGGACCTTTCCACTTGAATGAATTGGAAAAATATTCCCACCAGATCCACCTTTTGGAGAAGGTTCTTTTCTACCGCATCAAGTGGGGAGTTGGAAAAGCACCAACAGGTCTGGCTAAGAAGGTGGTCATGCCCATGGTAGCCAGACCCCTGATCACCAGCGGTGCCAACAGAGCAATTATGATCATGATAGTCCATCAGTTTCACAGGGCTGTGGATTAGGTCAGTTGCATGCACTACAACCAATACCCAAGGATCCACCTATGATACCTTCTATAGTTCAAGGTACTATCCTAGTAGCCTCTAATATAGTATCTGCTTTATTTGATATGGGTGCTTTGAACTCTTTTATATCTATATCTATTGTGAAGAGTCTCAAACTAGAGATACAGTTTTACTAAGCTGTGATGACCCTAGACATGCTGTTAGGTGTACGAACATAGAGAATAAACCTATGCAGGGACTATCCCCTTGAGGTAGGCAGTTACCCTTTCTCATGGAACGTCTTTTTTCAATAGATGACGGGATTCGATTTTATTCTTAGAATGGATTGGTTGGTTCACTATAATGTTTTTTAGACTGTTATCACTACAAGGTATCTTTTACATAACCTGAGGGCAGCAGTTATCTACATAAGGTTGAGTGGGATGTCTATACTGGTAGATTTGGAATAGAGAATCATGGGATAGGTGGATGGACCACCTAGATAAAAAACCTCTCCATGGAGGATCAAGATTTACGACAAGTTGATTTCCCTACAGTAGAGGATCTTTTTAGGGATGTCTTTCCAGACTATTTTTCTGGATTACCTCATTAGAGAGAGGTAGATTTTACAATTGAGCTCATTCTAGGAGCATCAACAGTTTCCATTCCCTTATATAGGATGGCACCTACAAAGCTTCAAGAGCTCAAGCAGCAGTTAGAGGCTATACGGCCCAGTACATCCTCTTGGGGTTCAACTATGATTTTTTACAAGAAGGCAGATGTCACCTTATGTGTATGCGTGCGTTACAAAAAGTTGAACCAGATTATAGTCAAGAAATGGTATTCAATTCCTCGAATATATGATCTCTTTGAAAAGATCTAAGGAGAAAAGGTCTTCTCCAAGATCGACCTGAGATCCAGTTATCATCAGGTATGAGTTTGACCTTTAGACATACGTCGTATAACTTTTCATAGTAGGTATGGTCTATATGAGTACCTTTTTATTCCATTTAGTCTTAATAACACACCTTCTATTTTAATGGATCTTAGGAATATGAATTTACACCCCTATTTGGATTCTTTTGTCATGGTATTTGTGGATGAAATCTTGGTGTATTCTCACACTTGTAGCTACCATGCCAAACATATTGAGATCATTCTGAGTAAACTGATAGAGAATCATCTTTACACCAAGCTTGCTAAGTTCCACTTGTAGATCAATAATGTCCACTTATTAGGTCATATAATATCAGAATTGAGAGTATCTGTTAACCCATAAGAGGTTAGTGTTGTAGTTTTCTTAGAGTATCCCAAGAAAGTGTTTGATATATGGAGTTTCTTTGGGATGGATGGATATTACATGAATTTAATACAACAATTTTCTCACCTTGCTTCAACTCTCACTAGTCTTACAAAGAAGGGTTATAAGTTCATATGTTCAGAAGCATGTGAGAAATCCTTTCAGGAGCTAAAAGAGAGGCTTTTATCAACACCTATTCTGATTCGTCCAAAGGTGGGTATAGGTTATACAATCTCTTATGATGCATCAGACATCGGCCTAGGAGAAATGATGATATAGAAGGACAAAGTCATTACATATGGATCTCATAAGTTCAGGCATCATGAGAGAAATTACCCTATTCATGACCTTGAGCTAGTAGTTGTTATCCATTCCTTACATTGTTGGAGACATTATCTGTTGGGTGATTACTTTGTGGTGTACACAGACCACAAGAGCCTTAAATATATATTTTCCTAGAATGACATGAACCTCAGATAGTTTATATGGGTTTAATATCCACGTTCCTTTGATTTTGAGATTGCATATATGCATGGGAAGGACAATGTAGTTGCAGATGAACTGAGTCATAAAACTCAAACATTGGAAATACAGGAAGCCAATGATGAATGGAGGTTAATTGCCCTCTTTTCTGAGCTACATCTAGAGTTTCATGACCGTCATGAGTAGTATTATCTCTCATCCTTGACAGTTAACTCTTACCTTCTTGAAAAGGTGAATATTAGACAATTTTCAGATCCTGAATGATTGGTTCTCTGTGAGAGTATATCAGAAGATAATCTACATCTAGATTGGTTTTTGGATAGAGATAATGTCTTGCATCTATGTGGGTGTGTCTGGGTTACTAAAACCATTATAGAGTAGTTGATGAAAGAGTCACATGCCTATCAGTGGAATGTTCATACTGGAATCTCGAGGATGTATAAAGATATGTGACACAAATATTGGTGGCCTGATATGAGATTTCTGATAGTGAGATTTATCATGAGGTGTTCCACCAGTCAGTAGGTGAAGGTGGAGAATCGGAGACCTGAAGGCTTTCTACAGCTGATTCCAGTCCCAAAATGGGAATTGTAAGATGTTGACATTGATTTCATAGTCGTATTTCCTAGGTCACTGAGGTGTAGCAATGCTATTTGTGTAGTCATTGACCGACTAACCAAACCATCCCACTTCATTCCTATTTGGGAGAATTTATCAGTTGATAAGCTGGGAAGATTGTATGTCTGTGAGATCATAAAACTACATAGGGTCCCTGATACTATCATTTCAGATAGGGATTCTCAATTCACATCACTATTCTGGTAGGGTTTGCAGAAATATATAAGAACTTAGGTTCTTCTAAGAACAACTTTTCACCCTCAGACTAATAAACAATCAGATCAGACAATATAGGTTCTAGAGGATATGCTTTGAGCATGTTTCCATGACATTGGTAGTTCATGGGAGAACCATATCCCTCTCGTTGAGTTCTCTTATAATAACATATTTCAAGCCACAATTCATATGGTTCCCTTTGAAGCCTTATATGGTAGGCCATTTCATTCACCCCTATGTTGGCTAGAGGTAGGTGAGGTAACCCTACTAGGTTCTTATATTGTTCAAGAGACTTTAGAGTAGGTTTAGCTGATTTGGAAGCGTATGAATACTACTCAGTCTAGACAAAAATCTTATGTTGGTCACCATCGACAACCACTAGAGTTCTTGGTCAGGGATCATGTTTTGTTTCATCTATCACCCAAGATAGGGCATAGATGGTTATGGAATCAGAGAAAGCTATTGCCTCTCTATGTGGGGCCATTTAATATTCTATAGAGAGTCATGCTAGTTTCTTATCAATTGTTACTACCTCTGAGGTACCGTACCATGCATGATTTCTTTAATGTTTCACAGTTTTGCTAATATTATACTGAACCATCACATACATTTGATCCCAAGGAATTTTAGTTAGATGCATCATTGATCAGATCAAAAAGGATCTATGAGGCCTGCCTATCCTTCTAGTACAATTACTATGGAAGCACAGCTGCATGCAGGACGAGACTTTAGACTTGGAGGATGATGTACATTACCAATTTCCAAAGTTTTTCTCAGATATTCTTTCTTTAACCTTAGAATATGAACTCAGGGATGAGTTCTTTTTAGGAGGGATGATTTTCAGAACTAGTTTTTTTACTCAAGTATGGATCCTTTAAATTTTAGTCTAAATCTTTACTTTGGACCTATTATGGATGCCTAATGAGTCAGAAAAGGTTTTGAGGGTTTTTGGGACTTTCTTGGAGCTCAGAACACCACTTTTTGGGAAAATAGTCTATGTCGCACATTTTGCGTACAATTATCACATGATTTTCCTAATCGTGAAGATTTTGTTTTTCCGAACAGAGAAACCTTACATGGTTGGCACACGATAATGCAGCCTAACCGTGCAAAGTTCCATTCTTCTTAGGTACCCGTGCATGGTTTGTGCAATGTTAGACCAAACTGTATAGCTGGTGTTTTTTGGATAGAACCATCTTGCATTATTTGTGCATATTTTTTCAAACCATGCGGACAAACCGTGAACATGCTATTTTTGGGAAAATTTATAGTTTTTTCCTTAATGGTCTATTAAACCACCTCTTCTTCCCCAAATCGTAAGCCTGCGATATTTTCCTCTATTTTCACCCATTTTGAGCTTTTTGAAGACCTAATCAAGGGATCAAGAGATCTAGTTCATTTGAGAACCGACCGAGCTTTCATTCGTCACATTGGATGCACAACAGTAAGTACTCTAGTCCATTTAGGCTATTATTACTCTCTTTTTCTCTTGAACTAGTTATCATGGTTTGAGAAATTTTCACCTTTTCTTATATATACTCTAATCCAAGTCAAATAAAGGGTTGATACTAGAGAAGAATATTTATACAACCCTAAGGTGGGTGGTATATAATTTATCCCTAAAGTTCGATAATTTTGTAATATACCTGTAGGGCCCACCGATTTCATCATGTGATAGTTCATAAATTTATATGCCATGATTATACTTGTTAGAACTGTATGGGTTTTCTCTTTTCAATATGTGATTATTTGTTAGCAGTTACACCCAAAAATCAATCTCCCCCTTGTTGAAGGTTATTCCATTTTTGGGTTTTTAATGTTTTGACACATTTGAGCCACCGTTCGGGTGTGCCTTTTCTTGACCTATCTATGGGTAATATTTCTATATTAAATGAAATTTTTATATTGTAAATTGTATAATGAAAAGTAGAAATAATTCTCACCACTGGAACCCCTAAGGTAAGTGCTTCAATTGATAATTAAATGTGAAACGTGAATCTAAAAGTATACTAAGTATAAGATCTGGCTTTAAATATAAATGAATAGTAGGTTACAAATCTGTAGCATCCCTTACCACATTAATGGAAGGTATCATAATGAACCTTGAATATGAAAGATTCCTTAAATGGATTAAATTAATGGTTGCATGCTACATGGACTTATCACACTAATGAAAGGCAAGGCTTGAACCAAATGAATTGATAAAAAGTTTTCATGCTTCTTGACCTTATCAAACAAATTAATGGAAAGGTTTGAAACGAATGAAATATTAAATTACTTCATACATAAATAGAAATGGGCTTACTTGAGCTCACCTTGGATTTTTATTAGAGAATGCTATGAGCACTTGGGAACCCCATTCTGATTAAAGGATATGACTTGCATAGGTTGAAACCCACCTAGATCATGATCCTTGTATATTGTTGGATGTATGGTATGACACCACAAGATCCCTTAAAATTATTATAGGATGTCTTGGATATACTACTTGGATCTTGGATGCCTTAGATACACTTCTTGGATTCAGGACTGACAAGTATGTTACATGGTTAAATCCCATCAAGCCTAGTCTTTTCTTAGCCCTGTTTTTCCTGGAATTCACTCCATGGACTCAATAAAAATATCCTTGCAGAATTTCTTGGACTATTATACTTATATTACACTCTTACCCCTTAGCTAGACTCATATACTACTGAGTTAGTAGCCCTTGGGGATTATGTTGCCTTGGTTACTAACTTGGAACGTCATTTTTGAATATCATTGCCGGTTACCTTGTTACATCTTGGAACCTTTATTTTTACTAAGAAGTGACTTTTTGATAAATTGGTAATAATAAAGTAATGAATTGGTTACATGTTAAGACACTAACCAAGGTTTGACGAAGGTACTTGGGTATTTAGTTACATTTTACTATTTACTTTATATATACATGCCTATACACTATTATATTCCATTACATGGGCTAGATTTTATATACACCATTGGTGGTGTCCCACTGAGATTTATCTCACACCCTATTCGAGTGCCGTTTGGTACCCGAAGTAGATTACATGGTTTCTGGTGTTGAAAAAGGGAAGAATACGAATTCAAACACTTTATTACTTGCTATTTAGGATGAAGCTTGATAGACGGTGACCAAGCCAAAGCTCAGGATGCTTGGGATATTATTTTATTTCCTTTATACTTATATGGAACATGTTATGACTACTCTCTCATATCCATGCATTCTAGTTTTATAGTGACACGATAAGTCATTATCAGTTGTTGAATGTTATGAATTTTTTTTAGTTATTTTCTTAATTGTCTATATTTTCTACCGTTCCTTCTATTTACATATATTAATTTCGCTATTTACCTATGTTCGCATCGATACTCTATACTACACTTTGGTAATGAGAACATAGTCTACCCACAAACACACCCTAGGCTATCACTACTAGTCAGCAACCTCTAGCTTTTGGGGAGATGTGCTTGGGACATGTGGCCCACTGGGCTTGGAGCACCCTTCAATTGGAATCTAGGTCCAGGAAGTCACATTCATGAATTATCAATAGAATTCAACTTTATTTTCTTAGTTTTTAGTGATTCATATACAATTTGAACTAATTTTTTAATTTTAAACTGATGATAGATACTTTTGAGACATTAAAAGAACATTGTGGATTAGATTGAGGTAAAACTAATTACTACATGTAAAAAATAATTTATGGATTTTTTTACTAAATTATCAAAATAGAACAAATGTTTTTTCTCAAATTTTAGTATGTGATGTTTGTTTTGAACTAAAATGTCAATTTTAAACTGAAAAACACACTTTGAGTCATATTGGACACAACATGTATCAGATTAAGGTGTGTTTGATTGTTGTATGTCAAAAATGAATTATTGATCATTTTCCTAATGTATGAAAATAATATGAAGGTGTTTTCTTTGGTTTTGAGTGCGTGATGTGTGTTTTGAACTAAAATGTAAATTATAAACTAAAAACATACAATTCGAGTCATATAGAGAAATTTATGTATCAAATTAAGGTTCATTTGATTGAGGTGTGGCTGATTCATATATTAGAATAAGAAACTTCAAGCATGTTACAAGATCTTTAATACTAGTAACAACATGTATTGGATTGAGGTGAGACTGATTCCTATACATCATAAATGACTTACGAATCATTTTCCAAAAGTATCAAAATAATCTGAATGTTTTTTCTTTATTTTGTGTATGTAACATGTGTTTTGAAATAAAATTTATTTTTTGACAATAAAATAAAATTTGAGTCATACTGGGAATATCGTGTATCCAATTGAGTTGTGGTTTATTCCTACACATCACACCATGTCTTTTTATTATTCAATGAATTCAATATTTGGGATTTCTAACTATATTGTTATTTGATAACCTTAGATGTTTAATTCACTGTAGAATAAAAAAATTGTATCATCATGAGTGAATAATCTTTGTTGAGTGCATAATCATAATACCTAATTTCATCATGAGTGTATCATCATTCTTCAGGATATTTATGAAAGTTAAAAAGAAGCATCAAATGAAAATTATAAGGAAATAAACAAAAAAAGTAGATAAAATGATGAGAAAATTCAATAAATAAGTCGTAGGAAGTCACCTATTCATGATGTATATATATAATCTGACACCATGTATTCTAGCAATTCATTTCTAAAAAATTGTTTTCCTATTGTGAATATGAGGGATATCGACAGTCCTAGTAGTACTGGGAAAATATAAATAAATAAATAATTAAAAAATATTTTAGATAAAGTTATAATTATCATTAAAAATACCTATTTGGGGATTCTATTTTATTGATGTAATGTGATATATTTCATAAATTTTCAAACATAATAAACACATTATTTTCCAATATTTTTTCCAGTAAATACATAAAAATTGAGAAAAATAAGTAATTTTTTTATATATGTATTGATAGTGAAGTGTTGTTATATATACATTAATTGTTTTCCATTTTTAGAAGTTTATAGGCCTTTTTTCTCATGGACTATCCTATTTACATGATTTTGATGATATTTAAATACCTCCCTATGATTAAATAATTTCGATTAAAATATAATATAACATTTATAAAATGAAGTTTATTTGAAAAATGTTGCACGTAGTGTATTAAAAATTGATAAACATCAATAAGTGTGGTCAGTTTGTTGGGTATCCATGCATTTAATCCAAAAAATAAATATTTGTATTACCCAAATTGACTATAATGTGTAAATAATTCTTCCTGAAAAATGATTAAGTAATAACATTAATGAAAATATATTTGATATGATTAAATTTTAGAGTTTTACCCCTACATCGTGAGAATAGTTTTGTAGAAGCGATGTGAATTACCACTCTCACATGAAATATTGGAAGTTATTTGTTGTGTAGAATATATCCTTAGATATTATACATGGAACCCATAATAACAAGGTGATGGGTGTGTGTTGATAGATATAAATCACATTCATTTTCAACTTATAAAATATCAGTACGGGAATGGTATTAGTGTCTACATGATTCACATTTCATAGAAACTATTATTATAACATTTATTAAGTATTATAAGGTATATCTTTTAGTGGAATGGCTTACATCAATGCTGGTGGGGGTGGGGATATTCATTTAATGGTTGTTCTCATGTTGTTTCTTCTCTTATATTCCTTCCTATAACATTTTATAACAACTATGACTGCTAATTAATTTTTTCTTCTAGAAATTATAATTATGCTTGAAACTCATCCATTTTATTATCTTTACCCCCTATTTATTTGTTTCTCAAAATATTTTTAGGGTGACACCCTAAAACCTTCAGCTCTGACAGGGTCATACTGTTCTGGCCGCTTCAAGGCCACTAATAGTAGCTGTTCATCAGGTATATCCAAGGATTATTCTTATGTCTAAGTTGGATAAAAATATATGAAAATAATTAATCATTATTATTAAATACTAATTTAAATATTTTTTTATTATATCATAATTATACATACTTCCCACACTTTTTGTGTGTTTTCATCTATTAATATCCCATATTTATTTACATGTGCCTCCTTCCACAAAACATGGAATGGGATGAAAGTGGCTTTGGATTTTAATTCATCAATATGCATATAAATAATACAATATAATTAGGTTGTTTTTTCATTTCACATTAAATAATTATGTTCAATTTAAAATACATACCATTTTTTCTAGTGAAACATTCCCCATACTTTCTTTATAGTTGGGGTACATTGGTTTTACTGCACATTGATTATTTTTATCCCTTAGATTTATTTAATAAATTAACGATTCTTAATCAAAGTGATTAATATATGTATTTTCAAGAAATATATTACCAAAAACAATGTGCCTAAAATAATGTCTCCTCATCATGACCAATAAATGCATCCTATGCCTGTTTTTTATCAGCTATTCATAAATCTGTGGTGGGTTTGGGTTTATTTTCCCTTCATCATCTTTAAGATGATATTTTGTAAGAATTGTATGAAAGCCTCTATGAAAATTTATAGAGAGAATTAATACAAATTTCATTTTGGATTCATGAAATATAAATGCAATCTATAAGGGATAATGATGAGTATATTAGTGTTTCATTACTATTTTTGTAAAATAAAGAAAGTATATCATAATGTTACCTAAATATCTTCCCAAATTAGTGTCTCAATCATAGGAGAAACATTTTCCATGAATATAAAACAATCAGAATATGAATTCGAGTGGTGATCCTAATATAACTACTGGGCATTGACTTCTTGTGGTTAACTGGCTTGCTGCATGAATTCCATCCTACCACAAATTTAAGGCCTTTATTTCTTCCCATAATAAGTTTTTTTAAAACCATCACTCTATGACACTATGGTTTTTTGAAACCTGTTGTTAATAGTCTACTATTTTCTTGTCTTCAACATCATAAATATTTAGTTCCTATGGATTGGTAGCATCGACATATGTATAAGGTTATTGTTCCTTTTAAATGAGATCTTCAAACAGTTAAGAAACATGATGTTTTTCATGGTTGAGATCATTAACATGTGAATAAGACATTATCTATAGATGTGGATGATCATTTAATTCAGATTACATAAATGCAGTAGTGAATAGATAATTATATGAGTTAACAAAATATATATTACAAAAAAATATAACCTGATTATTGGAATATCTTTTTTTAATAGGTGAGTGGATTTGAACCCTCTATTGAGTATCTAAATACCTTCATGTTTGTCTCCAATGAAATACAAGATTATATCTACATTGGGACCACTAAGAAATAATTGTAACTTCCCAATGAAAGGGATATCTTCAGTTGAATTGACATCTAACCCTTTAATGGTTTTGGTTGATAATAGAAAAATTGATCCATTTTGGTTTGTAGGATATAGAACATAAAATACTTGTATCACATGTGATTCCATTATAAATGATTCATCTTTGTACACACTACTGGAAAAACAGCCTATACCCACGGTTCAAAACCGTGGGTATAGCCTCCAAAACCGTGGGTATAGCCTATACCCACGGTTTTGGGAACCGCGGGCTGGAACGCCGTCGGTATAGGTCCCCAGCCTATACCCACGGTTTTGGAAAACCGTGGGTATAGGTGTCCTGCCACCGTGTCACCGAAACATAGAGAATTTCCACGGTTTCAACGGCTTTTACCCACGGTTTCAAAACCGTGGGTATTGGTCCTAAAATAATGCACGCGCCGAGTTTCGATCCCGCAACCTCTTCGCTGCAAACACCGCGTCTAACCACTACCCTAACTTTACATATATGTATATATATATCTATTTAGTTAAATATAGTTATAAAAACCGTGGGTATAGAGGGAAGAACCGTGGGTATAGGGTTCCCGCCAAAAAAAAATTCCTTCCCGCGGAAAAAAAAATTTCCCGCGGACACAAAATTGACCTATACCCACGGTTTTTCAAAACCGTGGGTATAGGTATTTTATCCCAGATCTATCCCCACGGTTTTCACCAAAACCATGGGGATAGACCCCCCCTATACCCACGGTTTTGGAAAACCGTGGGTATAGGTGAATTTTGATGACCTATACCCACGGTTTGCCAAAACCGTTGGGATAGAGCCCCCTATACCCACGGTTTTGGCAAACCGTGGGTATAGGTCATCAAAATTCACCTATACCCACGGTTTTCCAAAACCGTGGGTATAGGGGGGGTCTATCCCCACGGTTTTGGTGAAAACCGTGGGGATAGGTACATTTTCCAGTAGTGACACTTCCTTAGTGAAATCCTCTTTCATAATCCTAATTCATCTATTTTAACAACAATCCTATTATCAAACAAATTTCGTTGAAAAACTAACACTTAGAATGTATTATAATCCAAAACCCATATTTTTTTAATGATTCCAAAGTATAACATATTCACATAAATTAGATTTCTATCCTTAGTACCAGATATATGCATCACTTCATCCACACATGTAACTCCACTATTTTTCATGGAATTTCATTCATCATGTTCATTTTTATAGAACATATAACCATTAATTACCTAACCATTGAAAGATAATACATTCACACCTAGTCCTATATCTAGCAATAAAAGTTGTTTTGAAATTGAATCTGAATTTTTAGATGACGCCTTGAAAATATTATCTCTAAACCATCCTATAAACTATTTATTAGGAGTATTTGATATTCAGATATTGTCACTTGATGGATTCAAATTCCAAAATTATGTTATGGTTTTCAACACAAGGAGAAACCTATAAAATATTATTAAAAACATAAAGGTGGGCCTTATACCACTCTATAATATTAATCATGACAACATCTATTTTATAAATTACTTCACTCACAAGTCACTTAATGTTCCATGATTTTGGTAGAACAATGATTTCCACATCAGATTTGTATTATGACTATAATTAAATGGGTTCCTCAACAATATATTAATCCAAAATACTACCTTCTAGACAACATCAATTTTTTACATACCCTTTAAAAATATTAATATATTGTTCAATGGGGTACATCTATCTATAATGTATAGGACCACATAGTTAAATCTCTCTTACCCCATGAACCATCAAGTGAACCATCATATCAAAGAATTTAGGTGGGAAGAACATCTCTAATTAAAATAATCTAATATCAATTTCTTTTTTCAGGGTTGGAAATTTCACTGGGTTTATACCCTTTCTATAGATATATTTGAAAAAGAAATAGATCTTGGTTAATGTATGATATGAATTCTTAAGAAAAATATAATATAAAGATACAAGCATTAGTCTTGCATAAAAACATGACAGTCATGTGATTTTAGACCCTTTAACCATAAATTTTTTATTGACACGACATTCTTGATATTTGAATAATAACCCTTTGGAACTTTAAATCTTTCAAAAAGTTTTAAAACTGATATCTCTCTTTTCTGGAAATAGTGTAAGTAGTTGAAGGAAGAAAATTATATTTTTTACTCTTCACTGACACCAAATATTCCAGTTTCCCCATGTCAATCATACCCAACATAGCCTTAATTACATCCTTCATTTTACTTGGTGCATTTAGTAATGTTCCAATGAAACTATCAAATAATGTTTTTCAATATGCATAACATAAAGGAAATTCATAACATAAAAAAAAGTTCATTATGGTAATTCAAAAAAATTGATTTCTTTTCAAACATATTTTTGTATGGTTTTTCAAAAAAAGTTTACTAAAATAAGTGTCTATATATTTTACATTATCCAATAGTTAACCACTTGTAAGTGGAGATGGTATATTACATTCTCCTAAGATCCCATCGAATTATGTCATCCATGATCGGTACTAATTTCACCAGGTTAGAGATATATGATGTCCTAGAAACATAGTCTTTAATGAATATTTCAATCTAATTGACTATGTACCTTGTTCAAAAATGGCACACCATTGAGTTCCTTTAATAATATATCCTAAAAAAATTTCAAAAGTAAGAAATTCATTTATCATCATATACAACATGGATATCAATGTGAAATCTTTATTTTTGTAAACATCATACAACGTAACACCTATAATCCCACAATAATTTTAAATCTTCAATAAATGGATACAAATAAATATAAATATCATTACATGGTTGTTTTGGTATTGATATGAGTAGATATAACATAATGTATTTTCGTTCCATGCATAACCACTGTGGAAGATATAATTTACCAAAATAATCAACCATGTACTATGAGTGATGATTTGAAAACCAAAATGATTCACTCCATATGTAGATAGAACAAAATAAAATTTTCTCATATCATTTATGAATTCAGGATACCCATGATCAACTCTCTTCCATTAAGGAGCATTTAACAAGTTATAAAGTTTCCCATATTTATTTCTTGTATCTGAAGGACCCCAGAACACCTTGAGAGGGGAGGGGTGAATCAGGGTGTCAAATTTTTATTTTAAACTAATGGTTCTTGTTACCACATTGGTAGGAACCTATTAAAATTTTCTGAAGAGGATGTGTAGAAAATAAAAAATCACATGCAAAGAAATGAATCAACAATTTTACTTAGTTCACCACTAAGGGCTACGTCTAAGGAGCATACAACAACAATGTGTTAGTCATACCAAAAACCACTAATCTTCATAAGTTTTGGATTTAAATAGTTTATCACAGTCATACTATTCCAGCCGCACAACCTTTACAAGGTTTTAGGGATAACACACTGCATCCCTCAGATCACTTACACTGAATCCCCCTTCATAACTATGTTGGAAGAATCTTTACTCAGTTTAACAACTTCAAGGTCGGTTCAATGGTTTGGAATTAATTCATTCTTCCTCAATTATAAATGGATGCTCTGTTGAAGTACCATAATCACTTATAGATGTAATTTATTTTTATGTACACTAATATGTTATGAAAATTAATCTCGAAAACTTATTTGGCCAATTTTTAGGCTTCCTTGGGTGTTCTGCATACTACTGCTATTTTTTCATCCCACTACTACTTTTGCATACCATCTAGCTCTTACATATAATATCCATCTCCTCCATGAACCACCATTCTCAGCATACTTCCCTACTCTGTGTACTGCTCCACTCCTCCGTGAACCGCCCTGCTCCACGTACTACCTTGCTTTGCCATGTACTGCGAGATATTTCTACATGAATCACAATCTCTTCTGTGAACTGTTCCCTTGAACAGATAATTCTCTCCATGCCGTCTTATCCTCTGCATAACACTTCGTAATTCACCAAATTTATTCCCAAAATATAAATATCTAATCTCATATCTTAACAAAGGGGATTACTGGCAACCTTCAGCATTTCGCATACCGTACGCCTTCACCGTGTACCGTTACTATGTAACGTTTTCAGTAGCATTTTTCATACTGCATTCCTTCACCATGTACTATTACAGAAAACTGTTTTCGGTTCTATACACCATTATGCATACTGCATGCCTTCTCCATGTACCGCATGCCTTCACCGTGTATTGTGCACGTTCACTATGTACCGCACACCTTTACTGCGTACTCCTACTGCGAACCGTTGCTAGACTTCTGATTTTTGAGGAAAAAAAAATGGCAAACACTGGGAAACTGCACCACCTTCAATAGTACTTTCATCCTCAAATGTACAACTCTGTTCTTTGAAAACTCCCTTGTTATCCATGTGCAGATTAAAAAAAACACAAACTAACCTCCGTTATTATCTACGAGAAGCCTTGGTTCCAAAAGTATCTACGTTCCATATCAATTTTATTGCAGTTTCCTCAGTTCTATATAGGTTCCTTAACCTTGGAATAATAGGAAAGTACCAATAAACATTCTCAAGACCCAATTCATCTTTCTTGTATCGAGAAAAATAAAAATTTTGTAAAATTTTAAGTGATTTAGGGTTCTTTTGAAATATAATATACTCATATGTACATCCATGTATTCTTTTAGACATCATGCCCATTAAAAGTAGAATTCATTTAGCATCATATTTTTTTTCAAGGAATCTCATTATCTTCTGGGAGAATATCATTCAAGAGAGAATGTAGTTCAGTAAATCTATAATTACTCCATTTATTTCCATGTTTTAAATTATATAACTTTAGTATGGATAAAAATTATTTATATTTAGTACAACCAGTATACAATGGCATGTTTTCACAATGCATTAACTTCTCAAAAAATTTTGGAAAATCACAAAGTTCATCTTCAACTGTCATTGTTATTTACTCAATATGATCTTCATCATATTTTATAGTTGTAATCACATCATCCATACAATATTCATCATTTTCCACACTTGTAATCATATCATATGATCCATAAAATGTTGTATTATCCCAGTCACTAAATATATTTAGTTTTCAGTCATGTTTTGTACAACATTTATAACTTTGATCTATTCTATGATAAATCAAGTGTTCTTCCAAATACTATGGAATAGTTAGTATTGAATAAAAATAGTGTGAACATAGAAAAATAATTTGAGAAGGTTCATATGCATGATATTTTTCAAACTTGATGATCCCTTTCAACCTATCCTCATAATCTGTTTTTATATTATTGGAATCCATCCATTGTAGATTCATATCTATCCTATTTGATTCATTAATATTAATATTGAACAAAATAAATAAATACTAAGTATGAGCTTGGAACCCATAAAATATCATTATTAAATAATCATTTAGATCATATGAAGTCACTGCTATAGTATAATTATATTAAAATTATGGGTATTAATATTGTTTTATAGTGGTGTAAATCATTGACGGAAAGGAATGTGTAATATCTATAAAGTTACAAAGAATCAAACTAAATTTTCATCTATCTCAAAACATAGAGATATCACATAGTATTAATTTGATGATATATCATATGATTAAATAGACGAATAAGATATAGAAAAAGCATCGATGAATTTAAATAAAAAAGAGGGAGGAGTAAGTGTTTATTTATTTCTTCACTTGGTACATGGCAGGTTATGCAGTGTTTTAGTGACCGGATGCTTTGGATCCAAATTTGATCTTTTTTCAGATGATAAAAATGTTAATAGGGACCAATCACATGCTCTTGATAACCCAATGTTTTAAGAAACTCTTTAATCTAAATCAAATGAACTAGAAGTATCAAGTAGGGGTTCCCATGTTTCATTCCAATTTCAAACAATTAACATTTTCTCAAAGGGGCCTTTCGATAACCCATGCCAAGTAATTAAATTTATCAAAGGCCACATGACACTTTAAAACATTATATTTCTTAAATAAAAGTAAAATTTTTAAACAACCTAAGAGGTATAAAAAAACATCACTATCATCATAAAAAGGATTCAAACAATTAAATCACCTTTTATAAAATATGCTACGAAAGTAAAACAAGACAAATGAGAAATTATAATTAGAAAGGAATATAAACTATTGAAAAAACAATTTAAAGAATCCCATTATTTAGAACCACATTTAAAAACCCAGTTCAACATATAAAATAATGTATCTATATTTATATCAATGTAGTATTCCTTTAATTTCTTCATTAATAATATATTCAAAATTTTCTTCTTATTTGGCTTCGTAAAGCACTATAAAATCAAATATTATTTTTATGAACTAAAAAATCTTTTGAGACTACATAAATAACCTTTAAATGACTTTAAGTTCCATTAATTTTTATAGAATGATTAAAAATACCATGAAGATAAACCAGTGTTAAATACTCAGTATGTAGTATAACAGGTTAGAGTTTAAAAAAAGTGGAGGAGTTGAGAATCACAATGATCATTGTGTTGGACTTATTTTTTTAGCTACATTGGATTTAGAGTAATGATAAATCTTGTGTCTACATATTCATACTCTATTTTTGGTAATATAATATGTATTGGGTTATGATGTGATACAAAATTATGGCGAAATATATGTAATTGACACCACCCATGTTCTGGTAATATCATAATGTCGAGTTCTTTTGTATGTGTCAGTTCATTATAAATCCACAATCCACGTGCATAACCAATTTGTTCATGAAATATTACATGTGTAAAATATATAACAAATAAATATCAATTAAAAAAATATAATAATAATGTAAAAAATATTAAAAAATATTAAAAAAATATAAAACTTAAAAATGTCTTAACATGATAAAATTATTAAGAACAAACACAAAAAAATAAAGCATATAAATAAAGAGTATGTGTATAAGTATCAAAAGTATCATGAAATAATTTTTATCAAATGATATAAATATAAAAAAATTGGAACAAATCATACAAACTAAATTAAAATCATTTCATAATTCCTATAAAAATTAAAAAAATAAGGATATATTAAAATGGGTGAGGTTCTTATTCCTATTAATAGAAGAAAATGGGTAGAATTTTTTCATTTTGATCCATGTGATAAGGATGGATACTTGGAACTTGGAGAAAATTACCATCTATGCCAAAAAAAACACTACTAACTTATCATTTGTTGTCATCACATTACATGATATGTGGGAAGGCTTTTTGTGGTGTAAAACTAGGAGATCCATTCAATTGGAGTGAGAAAAATTGATGAATGAGTGAAAAAGAACATTAATGAGAGGGAGAGGGTGAACCTAATGTTTCTTGAGGCAAGGGAGATTGATCCTAGAATTAGTGAGGTAGATTCATAACTAATAATATCAATCAATGTGCCTTTCAAACCATTTAGGAAAATTAAAAACAAAAAAAAATGTTTGAGGGGGAGAGAAGTTTCACAATTTATCACATTCCTTGGATTTTTAATGTGTTTATTAATATAAAATTATCATGGTAGAGTGATGATAGAGATTCAGTTCCATGAGATATTGAATGGAACGGCTGAGGAGAACTCATTTAGGGTTATATTTAAAATACCGGGAAGGGTTTTATTAGTAATTTCAAAAAATCACTAATAAAGTGTGATTTTATCCGCACTAAACTACTAAGAGATGACTAAAACGATCTTTATTAGTGCTAAGAAAATGTTGATAAAACATATCTTTACTAGCACTAAAATTCTATCACTAATAAAGATATGTTTTATCAATGATTTTTTAATGATGATAAAAATATTTCTTTATTAGTGTTAAAAAAGAGTGGATAAAGAAATAATTTTAATAATATAATTAATATAATTAAAAATTTTAAATTTATATATTTATAAATAAATATTATAACGCCCTGAAAATCTAAAGTAGGAACATTTTATTCGATAGTGTGTATGATACACAACCTCAAGCACATAGGGGAATATTATATCCCAAGAATTTATAATATATTCACTATTTGAATAATTAAATATAATTTATATCTTTCATTGCACGCGACACTAAGTTAGCGTACATTTAACGCAACAATAATTTTCTTCAATGGCTTACGTTACATGTAAGATTGAGTTTTACCGAACAGAAATATATTATTAAAATATTATTATTTAATATAATAATATATAACCATGACATTATATTAGAAGTTATAAATAATATTAACTAAATTATGAAAATATGTGGTTTTTAAAAAAAATAAAATGAATTAATTGGTTACAAATTAATTATAAATTAATATTGGAACCAAATGAATATAAATGGAATGTTTTTATATAAAACAATTTCAATGTACACAAAGATATTTTATCTTAATAAATTAAATTAATTAAAATTATTTAGTGATATTAATTTAATATATATGTTACATATTCAATAAAATATTTTTTATATTCATCCAATATATTTGATAGACATGAGAGAAGAACAAACCTAATATTACACTAAAAACCTATATTTTTATTAACGTACATTCATCGACTTTTAATGGAGATCCTTTTTTAAATATAATATTTGGAACTTTTATAAATATTATAAGTGAAAATAAAATTGATATTTTAAATATGAACATAAAATTTAGTTTGGGTAAATTTTTAGTATTTTTCTGTGAAGTTTTATTTTTAATGAATAGTGAAAAATACTGAATTTCTATTCAAAACTGATTTTTCATTAAATTATTTATATAGAAAAATTATATTTTAAATTGGTTTTAAAGTTCAATTTGATAATTATTTTATTAATTAATCAATTTTAGTTCATTTTAATTAATTTTACATTGAAATTGGATATAAAAAACCGAGAAAACATTTGAACATTTTTACTTTAAATACCCGCATTGTCATCCCATCTGTGGGATTAAATTTAAATTAATTTCTGTCACTTCTATGATTGGAATTTAAAAAAATAGATTCAGTATTTTGAATCATAGTAATTCATAATTTATAAAAATTTGAACTTAGTTTTTGACCAAAATGTTTAGTGAAATTAATTAAAATTAATTACAATGATTAAGGTGAAATGAAGCTTAAAAAGGGATTAATCCTTAAACTTAAGGGATAAAATGTCCTATAAAATTGTAAAAAATAAATTTTATGGTAATATTTATACCCCATCCTACATTTTATATAGTTTTTTATATTATTTTATTCACTTTAAATGGAAAAAATGTGGGTAGAATTCCCTTTTCTAAAATTTATAAGAGTGCCACTCCTCATCCACTATAAAAAGGCACTCATGACTCCTACTTCATTATAGTTATCAAGATACTTTTTATCAAAAAATATATGATTCCAAATCTCTTAAACATCCCTACCTTAAAACTAGAAGCCCCAACTTGGTCATAAATACATCCATAGAATCCCTTTGGGGCTAACCAAAAGGAGTTACCTGAATAATGGGCTCAAGATATTTAGTTTTATTTTGATTATAGAACGCACAAATATTCTTATTCTATGATTATATAATAATAAAATACCCTAAATATACTTATATGTTTTTATTATAATGGTTTTACCTATAATTACACTCACTTACATCTAATGGGTAAAGAACACATTATTTATGTGTGTGGGGAATTGCTGCCTCACAAAATAATGATTGTTCGTTCCTCCTTTACTTCCTCTCATGGGGGTAATTATGATGATTTTTTTTTTATATATGATATATATAATATTTTTAATTTCCTTATACTTATTTAATAAATTTATAAATAATAACTTTATACCTTCTATTTTGTGTAAATACAATAACATCGTTTGTGGATGTGTGGATTACCGCCCCCTCAAAGTAATGTGACTCATTCACACTATACATGGAACATATAAAGGATGGTTTTGAAAAATCTATGTAATATATATGAAATTTATATGATACTTAAATTATAATATTAATATATATAACTTTCTTTTAATTATTTTAATATGACATAGAAATGGAATCAACTTTCATGCATACATACGACCTACCATCTCTATGAATGATGCATGTCATTTATTATCTCAAAATATTATAAATTATTATAAATACATAAATACTGGATATATATGATATTAAAATCATGGTTTAAATTATTTATATGATTAAACCATGATATAATAATAATAACAACAAATAAAAAGTCAAAACTTACTAAAAAAACTAGGCAATTAACACCCAAAACAGTGAAAATAATAGAAGATTAATAACAAATGGGTAATAAGATATTATAAGAAGTTAATATATGATATTATAAATTAGATTATGGTTCAATTATAAGATATTAAAAATTTTAAATCCTTTATATAAGAGGTTAAAGGATGTTCACCAAATAAAGAAACATAAGGTAAGATATTTCGTCTCAATTTACATTCAATTGAAACTTATTTATTGTTATGCACCTAGATTATTTAATATGGTGTATATACTTCCCTTTAACACGTTATATCATGAATATATTTATTATAATGATATTATAATATTCATTTAATTTTAATCCTCCATGGATATTATGATTCAAATCTTTTAATGGGGTATGGGACACTTTGGAATGTTTAAATATTATTCTCCTCAAGAATGTTTTTAATGATTATCTTTGAAATCTCACTTAATTTTGTGATTGTTAAATCTATCTTTAAACAATAACTTTATTTTTTTTCACCTAATTTCTTATATATGGTGTAAATAATACCACTTTATCATATAATATCATGATTCATCCATTCTTCGTGATATTTTGAGTTTCAATTGGAATTATTTCATCTAAGGGGATTCAAGTTAAATGTTACCTAGTGGAAAATAATTTATTAACCTAATTTATTTTCATGGGTTATTTTAATTCCCCCTCATAATTAATATTATGTGATTATATTTGTAATTAATTTGACTATTTTATTTATTTATTTCCACTTATATATGCGTATTTACATTCAATACACATAATATTGTCATTGATTGATTCTCACTCAAATATTATAATATTTTCAATGGTTTACTTTACAATATCATTTTGTCTAAGATTTTTTACACATAAATTTATATCATAGGAAATTATTTGATCATTGTCTAATAAACCCTTTAATTTTCTTATCCTCAGGTTATTCATGATCTTTTTCAAGTATTATTACCATTTTTCTACTCTTTGGTACTCAAAATGTTTTAGAAAATGTCTTTAAGAAAAATTCAATTAATTTCTCACTTTAGTTAGAGAACCTATTTTCATCTAAAACCCACATTTTATTAAATTATTTTAAAAAATTATTTTATCCTTTTCTGAATTATTTTTAAAAGAATATTTTCCCATTTTTTATTTTAACAATGTATTTAAAAGAATATGCTTGTCTCTTTCCAAACAAGGAATTTTTATAATCCTTTACTGTGTAAAAGGAATTTTCTTTTTACGTCACACAATATATACATATTTACCATTATTATTTATTAAAAGCTCAATTTTCTTATTTAAAAGGGTAATTTTTAATGAAAATTTTTTCAAATTTTTTTTTCAAAGATAAGTATTTTAAAAATGTTTTTCAAAATGAAAAGGATATTTTCATCAAAAATGTTTTTAAAAGATCTTCTATTTCTCTTAATTAATGAAAACAACCCTTTATTTATACTCCACTTGGGATATATTGTATTGAAGCCATCCTTATTCTTCCTATAGATGGTCTATGATTTATTTGGACTAAGATAGTATTCTCATTCACTTCCATGATTCCTTTTAGTCCCCTTGAAGCATTCAATTTCAAATTATCATTTGACATTAAATTTCCCATAAGTATCCATATCATTTTTCCTGGATATTATTATTTCCCAAACTGTATACCATTTTATATATGATGTTCACTTTGAATGTTATTTGATTATTTGGGGAAATATTGATAAATTTGTATCTTCTATTCAATATGGATATTTGTAAGGAATATTATTCATTTCAATTATTTGATATCAGGATTGCTTTGGATAGGTAAAACACGAGTGGAGCCTAATTATAGATATCCCCGCAATGCATCATTAGTATCATGAGACGAATTAGTTGAAAAAATTATATGGGGTTCTAACCGATATACTAAACCATCTTATGAAAGGTCCTGATGGTAATGAATCTATGTAACTAGAAAACATTTCATCCAATAATTGAGAATTTCCCTAATTTAGTTTTAGTTTTTATTCATTAATAAAAATTTTCAATGACATATCTGTGGATACTTTTTATTTTCAATTCATTGATTAAATGGCATGAATTTCGGTTTCTTACCTTTCCATATTAATTTTTTTCCTTATCTAGTTATTTGAATAGAATGTGTTTACAATTGTTACCTTGTATTATTTTTTATACACTTCCATTTAGTATATTGATTTTATGGAATTTGTGTTCAGTTATTTACCTCTCCATAATGATTGTTCTCATTTATTCATTATTACTTCCACTAAAATATTCCCTTACTGAGAATTTTAGTTTTACCTTATTTTTTCCTTTTATCAAGAATACAATAAGCATAAGATGAAAGATATGTTGGGATATACTAGATTAAATAAAGTTATCCTTAATGTTATTTAGAAAAATAAGTATATTGTAATTAGTGAATTCATTTGTAATACAAGACTAATGTATGTATAAAGTTTACCAATTCTGTTAAACTCTTTGTTACTTTGTGATTTAATTCTTTGTAATCATGCCAATGTAATGGTGGTAGAAACCATCTCTGGGATTTATGTAGATAGGTCGCTACATTTGGTTTCAAAGTAAGTTTAGTCACAACCTTGGGAACTAGATTTAGAAAAACATAGATTAGAGAACATAACCCAAATATATACTTTAAAGATAAGTATATAATATCATCCTAAAGTTTTGGTTAGATATAAATTATGTGGTTTTATTAGAAATAAATCCCTCTCTAGATACTACAAGTGGATGTGGTTCTAGCACAAATGTACCTATGAGTATCAACTCCAAAAAGGTGTGTCAGGCCCGACTCAGTGTAACCTGGTACATGAAATTAGACCATACTATACACCTTGTTTGACACTCTTTAGGGATGCACTTAGGGTAATTAAAATTTTCTTTACAAACCATTATGAAGGATTTGAATAGATAATGAAAATGAATAGCCGAATTTAAACATGATGTGTCTTAGATTGAAAATAATGTGTCAATATTTAGACATCCTAAAAATGATTATATGGTTTATCCAATATGATAATTGATACTCACACAATTGTTTTTGGTTTTAGAAAATTCCCTCCTCTATAGGATAAACTCTAGAATAATGAAGGACCTATATGGAAATAAGTGAATGAAATATTTATACATTGAGATTTTATTGAAAACCTTATTTAAAAGTATATTTAGTGATTAACCATATTTCATGGATGTACATCATATTTATTTTAGAAATTATATTAATTTGGTTTTAGAAAAGGAAAACATGTATGATGGGTGACAACTAATCAAGTCCAACAAGGCCGTAGGACTTGAACCCATGACTGAATGACTATAAGGGTTTCACGCCAACCACTGACCTATGTAATGTTCTAATTAATATGTTAGTGTTTTTAGTTAAAAAATTTGATGAATAAATGTTATAAATGAACCAGTAGTGTTACTTTTTTAGGTTTTGAGATTAATGTACAAACTATATTAGTTTTTGAAATAGTTAGAGAAAATGTAAAGACTTTTCCCTCTTTTATGGTTTTTACAATCTATTAAATGTATATTTTAGTGCTTTAGAGATCAAAGTTAATTTTTGGAGTCCCATTTCTTGAATTAAGGGATGATTTAGAATTTGATCAAAGAAAAACCAAAATATGAAATTAAAAAAATATCATGTAAGTAAATTTACTTATATTATTATTCATTAAAGAAATTTCTCAATATGATCGAAAGGATCTTAAAAAAATGTCATCTTATTACCTTGATTTTTTTGAACCAATGGTCCTATAAATATTCTCAGATTTATTGATTTGATGCCATCAATTTTCCACTAATAATTTATTTATTTTTTGTGATTTATGACTTAAACCACTCCCTATAAATATTTACGTTTTTAATCTAAGTACTTATATCTACTTTCCACTAAAGTTATCCAACTTGGAGACCTTATATGTTATTCAATGTGACCTTTATACTTTCCATTCTCTCTTTTTAAAAGGATTTCTTAAAAAACCTTCTCACAATTTGGGATTTAATGCCTAGAAAATATCAAAAAATATATCACCAAGAATGAGTTTAAATTGTGATGACACAATTTAATTAATGTGGGGAGAATGTAACGCACCAAAAATCTAATTTTGGAACATTTTATTTGATAGTGTGTATGACACACAACACCAAGCATGTAAGGGAATATAATATCATGAGAATTTATAATATATTTACTATTTAAAAAAAATTAAATATAATTTATAGATTGAAATAAACATTATACTATATTAGAATACATTGTTTTCAAAAATGAGTTTCTTCAATGGCTTTCATTACATGCAAGACCGATTTTTACCGAACAATGACATATTATTAAAATAATAATATTTAATATAATAAGATATAACATAACCACTAAATTAGAAGTTATAAATAATATTAAATAACTTATTAAAATATATGGTTAAAAAAATATAAAATTAATTCATTGGTTACAAATTAATTAGAAATGAATATAGAAACCAATTGAATATAAAGGTAATTTTTATAGATTTTTTTATGTTCACAAATCTATTTTATCCTAATAAATCAAATTAATTACAATTATTGGGTGATATTATTGTAATATATATTATATATTCAATAAAATATTTTTTATATTCATACAATATATTTTATAGTCATGAGATAAGAACATCCCCAATATTACATATAAAAACCTATATTTCTATTAAGACACTTTTACCAACTTTTAATGAAGAGAATATTTTAAATCCAATTTTTGAAAATTTTATAAATATTATATTTAAAAATAAAATTAATCTTTAAAATAGGAATATAAAATTTAGTTTATGGTGTATTTTTTGGTATTTTTCTCTCAAGATTCATTTTTAATGAATAGTGAAAAATACTGAATTTTAATTCAAAACTATTTTTTATCTAATTTATTTATTTAGATAAATTATATTTTTAATTGGTTTTAAAGTTTAATTAGATAATTTTTTTATTAATTAATCCAATTTAGGTCATTTTAATCAATTTCATGTTGAAATTGGATATAAGAAATGTAGAAAACTTTTCAACATTTTTACTTTAAAAACCCACATTGTCATCCCATCCGTGAGATTAAATTTAAATTAATTTCTACCAATTTTTTGATTGGAAATTGGAAAAATGGATTCCATTTTTTTAATAATAATAATTCATAATTTATAATATGGTCATATTATTTTCTGATTAAAAATATTTGTGAATGTAATTAAAATTAATTATAATGATTATGGTGAAATTAAGCTTAATAAGGGACTAAACCTTAAACTTAAGGGCCAAAATGTCCTACAAACTTGTAAAAAAGTAATTCAATGGTAATATTTATACCCTATACTCTATTTTATATAATTTTTTATATTATTAGTGCCACTGGAAATGAGAAAACGTGGGTAAAATTCCCTTTTCCAAAATTTACAGGAGTGCCACTCCTCTTCCGCTATAAAAAGGCACTCAAGCCTCCTACATCATCAAACCTATAAAGAAACCGTATATCTACATATATATAATCAAATATATCTTCAAAATAACTCAGATAAACCAATAATCCTCAATTTGGTCATAAATTCGTCCGTGGAATCCCATTTCTGCAATCCAAAAGGAGTTACCCAAATAAGAGGTAACATCTTTCCTCAAACTCTTTAGTTTTATTTACATTATACACCCCATAAATTCATCTAATTAAATTATTATATAATAAAAATAGTATCATAAATATAGTGATATTTTTTTATTCTATGTTTTTGAACTACACTTACACACAATTCCATCTAATGGGAAATGAACATACGGTTTATATGTATGGCGAACTACCACTTCACGAAATGATGATTGTTCATTCTTACTTTATCTCCTCTCACGGTGGTAAGTATTATGGAAAATATATCTATATATGATAAATTTAATATTTATAATTTATTTATAATTAATTGATATTTATATAACACATACATTTATTCTTTCCCATTTTGTGTAAATACGATAACATCGTATGTGGAAGTGTGGACTACCGCTCCCTCAAAGTGATGCGAATCATTCAAAATATATATAGAACATATAAAGGATGGTTTTAATAAAACTATGTAATATATATGATATATATAATATTATTTTAATTATTTTAATATGATAAATAAATGGAATTAGCGTTAATACGTATGTACGACCTACCGTCTCCATAAATAGTGCATTTCATTTCTTATATCCAAAAATTATGGATTGTTCTGAATACATAAATACTGGAGATATATGATTTTAAAATCACATTTTAAATTATAAATATGAATAAAAAATAATCTATTTAATAGTAACAACAAATAACAAGTCAAAACTTACTAAAAAACTAGGCAATTAACACTCAAAATAGTGAAAATAAAGAACGATTAATAACAAATGGGTAATAAGATTTCATAAGAAGTTAATATATGATATTAAAAATATGAGTATTGTTATGTTATAAGTTATTAACTCATTTAAAACCCTTATACATAAGATCAAATTACGTTCACCCAAAATGAAACACAATGTAAGGGATTTTGTATAAATTTACATTCTATTGAGACTTATTTGTTGTTATACACCTAGTTTCTTTTATATAGTGTATAAACATCAGTTTGACATGTTATATCATGAATAACTTTATTATTATGATATTATAAGTTTAATTTAATGTTATTATAACATGGTTATTATAAATCAAATGTTTCAATGTGGTATGAGACACTTTGGAATGTTTAAAGATTATTCTCCTCGATAATGTTTTTAATGATTATCTATGAAATCTCACTTCATTTTGTGATTGTTAACTTTATATTGAAATAATAACTTTAATTTTGTGCATCTAATTTCATATATATGGTTTACAAACTAACAATTTTTCACATAATATCATGATTCATTAATTTTTCATGATAGTTTTTGTTTCATCCTGAATTATTTCATCTAAGGAGATTCAAGTTAAAAGTAACCAAGTGGAAAAGAATTTCATAACACAATTTAATTTCAATGGGTTATATTAATTCCTCATTTCATTAATATTATAATTTTATATATATAATTACTTTTAATATCTATTTGTTTTATTTCCACTTATTTATTTGGATTTAATGTTGATACACACAATCTAATCATTGATTTATTCTCAACCCAACATTATAATTTTTTTTAGGGGTTTACTTTACAATATAATTTTATTCAGGATTGCTTACACTTGAATTTACATCAGAGGAAATTATTATATCCTTTTCTAATAATATATAAACCCTTTATTTTCAATACATTAACATAACATAACTTCTTTGGAATACTTAAAAATTATACAAACAGATGCCCAAAGATCATAGTTGGTATAGTTCCTTTAGAAACATAGAAACATAAACATTGGTACATATGTGAGGTACATTATCTCCCACTATTATCTTCTTTACTAGCACCCTTCTTAGACATAGAAAACATAGTACATATCATCATAACCAGGTAAAAGGAAACATAAAAGGGGTGACCTCAAATGATCAGTAAGGGTAAAAAAGGGAGACATGTAAGTATAAACATGATCATAAGGGTACAATAATGTGATCATGAAAATAGAATATCATACCCTATATATCAAAGATTATAAAAAATACCATGGTATAAATTTTGGAAATTCATAAGACATGAATCATGATTAAACATAGAGCATAAGACATGAAATAATAAACTAGGAATAAAACATGGAATTGTTACAACACATAAGAATATAATATGATTTCCATAGTAGCCGAGGCATCACAGTCAAGACTATCTTATTGAAAAAAGTACTTTATCTAACCAAGTGAACCCCATTACATACTTGTATTACTGAACCAAGTAAAACCTCATTCCAACCCCATATTGCAGAACCGATTAAACCCTCATTCTATCCCTATATTACAAAACTAAGTAAACCCTCATTAAATCCCTATATTACTGAACTGAGTAAACCCACATTACAACCCTGTACTACTGAACTAAGTAAACCCTCATTCTAGTCCTACATTACTGAATTGAGTAAACCCTCATTTCATCCCTCTATTACTGAATCTAGTAAACCCTTGTTCTAGCCATATTTTACTAAACTGTGTAATTCCTCATTCCCACCCTGTATTGCTGAACTGATTAAACCCTTGTTCCATACCTGTATTATTGAACTGAGTAAACCCTTGTTCCATCCCTATTTATCTCATGAGATATAAATGTTTACCCAATGCATTGAACAATGATATATTTCCCACCTTTCATATATTTAAATCATATATACATATTCCACAAGATCATAAATAAACATATCAAAACCCCTGAAATGAAATGGGTATCATAAAAATGTAAAAATATCATAACCAGTGCAAAATATTTATAGATTTCTTAATAATTTTATTAAAATCATAACCTATAAAAGAGAAATGTATTTCATATACGTATTACCCATGAATAAGAAATGGGTTTCAATAAGACCATGAAAATAAACATAAATATTTTATAAAAATGATATTAATGGAACTTTTAGATAATTTATTATATATTCTTGAGTGACATCAATAGATGTCATCTTAGATGGAAAATAATTTTGAAATATCCAATAAAAAATGTTTGTTGGAAAAAATATCCTTTCTTGTTTAATTTTTTTTAAATACATAAAACCAATTTAAAATAATTTTCTTAAAAAATACCTTAAAATCTTATAAGGAAGACATTAAATCACTTTGAAAACCTTTTTTCTTGAAAATTTTAAAAATAAGCTTTAAAAAAATTTAAAAACCCTTTTCTTTGAAAACACTTGACAAATTTAAAAAATGTTTAAAAATGTTTTGAAAACCATTTCATTAAAAATACTTTGAAAACATATAAATAAAGATTGAAAATGTTTTGAAAATTATTTTTCTTCAAAACTTATAAAAGAAGCTTGAAATGTTTTTGAAACTATTTTTTTGTAAAGCACTTTGAAAACTTGTAAATATGACTTGAAAATATTTTGAAAATTGTTTTCCATGAAAAAATATTAAAGATGTTTAAAAACATTTTGAAAAAAAAATTCTTGAAAATTTATTTTAAAAAAATTTTCTTAGATATTATCCTTTTTAATAATGAAAATGGAGCTTTGAAAAAATGACGACATGTGAATCTGTATATGTCGTACGAGGTTAAAAAAACATTCCTTTTGTATGGTAAAATAGATAGAAAAGTTCCTTATTATGAAAGAAACAGGAATATTCCATTGAAGAGATTAGTAAAATAAGAAGGGAAAATAAATTATTTTAGATATTATAGGGGAATGGTATAATATTCTTGAAAAATCTTTATAAAACATAGATATACAACCAAAGAGACGGTAAAGTCAGGCTTCCCTAATTTTTTTCTTAACTATCTTATGTAAAAAAGAGTAGAAAATGGTACCAATATATGAGTATATCTTGAAATAAATTAGTATAAGGAAACTAATTAATATTCTTGTGATATGGATAATAATATTTCATCAAATGAAGCATAAACATAAACAATCTCTAAAAGAAATGAGATTGTCTCAATAAACTCTTATAACTTGGTATCTTGGGATCATGATCTCCATGTAAGGAAAAAAAGTACATAAAGAATATTATGTAATAAAAAGATTTATATTAATGATATGTAATTTAAAATGGAATTATATGCACCTCAAAATAGAGTTTAGGTGTATAATAAAGCATGAGTCTCAACGAAGACAAATTGAGACAAAACAATTTTACCGATTTAGTAACTTTTGAAACTTAAACTCCATGAAATAAGGATAAAAAAATGGGAATGTGAATAACCCTAAATTTAAGTAAAATATACATAAAATAGAATCATTTGAAGTACATAAACCACAAAAAAGTAAAGAGTGGTGAAAATATCTTGTATCTCACAGAAATTAAAAGTGAGATGAAACCCCTTACCTTGTTTCTTGACTCTCTCTGTACTCGTACAAGCTTTATATATAATAAATATAAGTTTATTATAAATATTATACAGAAGAATATTATTATAAATAATACCATACATGATTTTATTATGACATTATTTTACCCGTTTATTAACGACCCTATGTTAAAGGTTCACTTTGGGTAATATTTTCTTTGTTCTTCGCATGTGTCTTAATTTGTTAAATCTTTGGTCCTTATACTTATATCAGGATTAAAAAATATAAAACATGATATAAATATGAGTTATATTTAGTATATTTGTATTAATATAATATATATAATATAGGAGTATGAAATGGAATGCACTTTTCATGGAGATGGTAAGCCGTACGTACGCATAAACGCTGTTTCCAATTTTTTTATTATCATATTGATAGAATGAAAGAAAATGATATATATATATATATATTTGTATATATTTATCAACATTAAAGTATCATGAATATATAATATATATCATATAATCTCATTAATCCCATCCTCAATATATTCCATGTGGTCTGTGCACGAATCACATCGCATCAATGGGGCAGTAGTCGACACTTCCTAAAATAGGATTATCGTATGAACACCAAATGTAAAGTAATGGTATCTGTGTGGTAAAAAAATAAAGAAACTTAAATAAAAAATAAATATAACAAATGAAATATATAAATATAGTTTTCATCATAATGTCCACAATGATTTATTGTAAAGGATAAATGAACAATCATTGTTTCGTGACGTAGTAGTTCACCATACATAGAAACAATATATTCAACATCCATTAAATGAAAGTTTGTGTATTTTTAGGCCATTAAATATTCATAAAAACATCCTAGTATATGAATTATACTGGTGTTGCAAAAAAATATGGGAATAAGATAGTGTAGGGGGTGGAGAAATAAAATAAATGGAAGGAGTTGGAGAGAAGACGTTACCTCAAAATCGGGTAACTTATTTTGGTTTATGCCAAAAGGGTTCCTTGAGAAGATTTCTACCAAAAGGGAGGATTCATGGTCTAAGGAATGATTTTTCGAAGCCTAATTAAGAATATATTTGACTAAATTAAAAGTTTTTAGAGGTGTGAGTAATGGGTATAGGTGGTGGCCTTTTATAGGGAGGGAAACAGATGCACATGGAATTTTTAGAAACAAATTAGATGTACACATGTTATTACCTAAAAAAGTCATACCAAACAATCCAAACTCAATAATGGATTGTGTATGACTGAAATATGGACATAAAAACGGGCGTTTTACATGTTTCTAGGTCGTTTGGACCCTTAATTTTAATGTTTAGTCCCTAATTAAGCTTAATTTGGATTTAACTGCAGTGATTAATTTTAATCACTTTTACTAATCATTTTATTAAAAAATAACATGGTCTTTATTAGAATCTAAATATTATACTGAATATAATGGTGTATTTTGTATTATTTTTTAAATTTACTTCATATAATCGAAAAAATGAAGATATGTTCTAATCACTTAGATGGGACAAAATAATGAGTTTTTAAAGTAGGAAAAAGCTCAAAAGTTTGTTAAGATTTTATTTTTGGTTGCAATGTGAAATTGATTATAATAAATTAAAATGTATTAATAAATGTTATAATTATGTAATGTGACCTTAAAATATATATATAATATCATTTATAATTAATAATTAATTACACAAAAATAAAATTTTTAACTAAAAAACAGTATTTTTAACTATTCATCAAAGAATGAAGTTTCCCAAAAAAATCCAAAAAATTCACCCGAGGCTAATTTAGAAATTATGAATTAAAAAATGAATTTCATTTTATCAAATTAAATTTATAAATGTTTATAAAATTACTTTCATTGTTAGAAGAGGTTCATTTGATAGAACAATATTTTTAACATAAAAGGACTTTACCAAAAATCTTATCTTTCATTATCAATATATTTTATTTACATAAAACAATTATAACCAGCATTTATAAAGTAGTTATTAATATTACTTTAAATATTTTTAATGGTTTGGTTATAGTTAATTCATTTAATTAATTATAAATATATATAAATATGTTTCATAAAAACTCTATGTTGTGTGCATTGTATGCCAATTTGGTGTTTCTTATAGTGCAAGCCAAGTTTGTATTACCTGCAGTGACAGACACATTTTTATTTAATGTAAAAGGAATGTTTTACTTTGTTTATATATATATATATAACTATTTCTAGTGTCATTTGAAATAAAAAATATTACAAAGATAAATGACATTGAAAAAAATAATTCTGAAAATCTCAGGGTGTTACATTCTACCACCCTTAAAATGAATTTTCACTTGAACTTTATCTAGCTTATAAATGGTTTAATACTTGAAATTTTCATTCATAGAAACCCAGATTGTAAAAATGGATACTAAAACTTCCCTTATAAAATGGAATTTGAAATCATAATGGTTATCCAAAGTAACATATAACTGGGTTTCCACATATTAGAACATAGTTTGGGAGTGGAGATTAGACATGGAGAAAAAGCATAAATATTCATAGGGATTTATTGAGGTAATCAATCACAAATAAGTAAACGATCAAAGGAAAGATTAAGGCCTCAAATTCATAAATCCGTGATGATTTAAACGGCCTTCAACTCAACAAAAATTAAGGTATTAGGAAAAAAAAAATTTGATCACTTTAAGAATGTTGAGAAATTCTTGATAAATTTATATAAACAAAATTTAATTATTGGTTAGTGATTTAATAAATTTATAATACATCTATTACATCATGGAATGAATTTATAGAAATTAACTTTGATGAATAGAGCACTAAAATATTCTTTTAACGGATCTTAAGGCCCATAAAAGAATAAAAAGTATAAATATTTATCACTTAAAAAACAACATGCATTAATCTATAAAAATAAAAAGTATCATTAATAGTTCATCACAAATATTTATTCATTATAAATAAATATAAATTAACCATTACATCACATAGGCTAGTGGTAGACAAGAAACTGGTCATGGGTTCAAGACCCATGTCCTTTCCAGACTTGATCGGTTGTCACCTAACATACATGATGCCCTTTTATAAAACCACACTAATATAATATACAAGATGAAAATACTTTAAATAATGTTAATAAATATTTATCCTTTTAACCAAAGTTTTCCTCACAAACACAGTGCACAAATACTTCCACCAAATATTAACTTAAACTTTTCCCGAATAATTAACCTTATAACCCTTCTCAAAGGTGAAAATCCAAAACTTTAGAAATAGAGTCATGAAATTAGCTTCAAATTTACTCCCCTATATAACAAAAAGTATATCTTAGATGTCACATTCACTACAAGAAAACTGCCGTTTAGCGGTGGTTTTTTCGCAGCGGTTTTTAAAACCACCGCTAAACGCGTTTCGGGCCGCCATTTCGCGGCGGTTTTTAAACCGCCGCGAAATGCCAAAAAAAAAATTATTTATTATTTATTATTTATTATTTTTTTTAATTTTATTCGAGGATTAGTGGCGGTTTTTTAAAAAAGCACTACAAAATAGCGGTGGTTTCGGTAAAACCGCCGCGAAATGAAATGAAAAAATAAAAAAACACGAGAAACCCCGAAAATCACTAAAACGACCATAACTTTTGATCCGGTCGTCCGTTGAAGCGCCACGACCAGTCAAATCGAAGCTCATGAAGAGATCTAGAGGAACATATAATAAAAACCATGAGACTGTCTAAGGTGCGGAAGATATTAGAGTTATAAAAAAGTTGAAAAAAGTTCCCCAACTTCAAACGACCATAACTTTCGCTCCGGGTGTCCGTTTGGGCTCTACCACATATCAAATCAAAGCCAGCAAAAAGAGATACGCACTAGTTCAATAGAATAAATCTTCTGTTAGGTTTTTCGACCCCAAAAACCCCTCTGAAGGCCTCCAAAACCCTATTTCCGTCACCGGTGTCCCATCGAACTTGTCTTCAAACGGACCTAACTTTTGATCCGCTTGTCAGTTCGGCCTCCTCCACCTGCCCGATCATAGCTCGTTCCATGAGCTTCAATTTGACTATTCGTGGCGCCCACTTGCACTCCTATATCATATGTTATGGCCTTTTTAGTGGGTATCGGGTTTGTTATGCTTTTCAATGCCTCGTTTCTTGCACTCTTTCCCCGTCAGCTTTTTTTTAAATGGTCGTAACTTCCGATCCGCCTATCCATTCGGACTCTTTCACCTTTAAGGTCGAAGATTGTTTCAGGATCTTTGATTTGACAGGCCGCGGATCTAAAACGGACTCTCGGATCATAAGTTATCTCCGTTAATGTGAGTCCAATGTTTTTGTCTCTTTATGACCGTTTTGACGGGTTTTAACAGTTGCTCCATTTATTACTATTTATTTGGGTTTCCATGACTTGTTATCTTTATCAATGTTTTTTTGTGGGTTATTATGATGATTATTTTGAATTATTAAAGAGTTTTCTAGAGTTGTCACGAGTTTTCATGCGTTCTCATTCTTTCTAATGCCTTATTATTCATATGCTTCTCCATCCTTTTTCATGCGTTTTCATGATTTTTCATCCCTTATCACGTCTTTTCATACTTTTTTATGTGTTTCCTTTATTATTTATTATTTATTATTTATTATTTACAATATACTTTAATTTATTTAGTATCTATTATTTGTAACTGGTTATTTATTATTTATTATTTATTATTTATTATTTATTATTAATATTTATTATTTATATTTATTATTTATATTTATTATTTATATTTATTATTTATTTATTATTTATTTATTATTTATTATTTATTATTTATATTGATTTATTATTTATATTGATTTATTATTTATTATTTATATTTATTTATTATTTATTATTTATTTATTATTTATTATTTATATTTAATTATTATTTATTAATTATATTTAATTATTATTTATTATTTATTATTTAGTAATTATTATTTACTATTTATTATTTATTATTACTAATAATAAAATAATAATAATAATAATAATATTTATTACAGGTTATTTATTATTTATTATTTATAATTAATAATTAATAATTAATAATTAATAATTAATAATTAATAATTTATTATTAATATTTATTATTAATATTTATTATTTATATTTATTATTTATTATTTATATTTATTTATTATTCATTATTTATATTTATTTATTATTTATATTTATTTATTATTTACTATTTATATTTATTTATTATTTATTATTTATTATTTATATTTATTATTTATATTTATTATTTATATTTATTATTTATATGTATTATTTATTATTTATTATTTATTATTTATTATTTATTATTTATTATTTATTATTTATTATTTATTTAGTATTTATTATTTATATTTACTTATTATTTATTATTTACATTTATTTATTATTTAATATTTAAATTTATTAATTATTAATTATTTATATTTATTAATTATTAATTATTAATTATTTATATTTATTTATTATTTATATTTATTTATTATTTATATTTATTTATTATATATTATTTATTATATATTCTTTATTATTTATATTTATTTATTTATTATGTATTATTTATTATTTATTATTTATTATTTATTATTTATATCTATTATTTGTTTATTATTTATTATTTATATCTATGATTTATTTATTATTTATTATTTATTATTTGTTATTTGTTATTTGTTATTTATTATTTATTATTTATTATTTATTATTTATTATTTATTATTTATTATTTATTATTTATTATTTATTATTTATTTATGTTTATTTATTATTTATTATTTATTATTTATATTTATTTATTATTTATTAGTTATTATTTATTATTTATTATTTATTATTTATTTATTATTTATATTTATTTATTATTTATTATTTATTATTTATATTTATTTATTGTTTATTATTTATATTTATATTTATTTATTATTTATATTTATTTATTATTTATTATTTATTATTTATTTGTTATTTATATTTAATTATTATTTGTTATTTATATTTATTTATTATTTATTATTTATTAATTATTATTTATTATTCCTTATTTATTATTTATTATTTATTATTTATTATTTATTATTTATTATTTATTATTATTGAGTTTATATCTATTATTTATGTATTATTTGTTTTTTCAATTAATATATATAAGTATATTAAATTCTGTTTATTATCCACTTGGCGAGCTTGCTAGAGTGGTAAAGTCTTTGGAAAATATGCAAGAGGTTAGGGGTTGAAATCTCACCAAACGTAGAATTTCTTTATATTGCATGTGCATGTGCATGTGAATGAGATGTGCATGCATGGATAAATAAAGAAAATCAAATAAATATGAAATAAAATAAATAAATATAATAAATACGAAATAAAAAAAATAAAAAATAAAAATGAAATAAAAGAAATAAAATAAATAAATAAAATAAATAAATGAAATAAATAAATAAAATAAAATAAATAAATAAAATAAATAAATAAATAAATAAATAAAATAAATAAAATAAATAAATAGATAAAATAAATAAATAAAATTAAATAAATAAATAAAATAAAATAAATAAAATAAATAAATACGAAATAAAATAAATAAATAAAATAAATAAATAAATTAATAAATATATAAATAAATATATAAAATTTAAAATAAATTTATTCAAAAAAAACAACAAAAATAATAAAAAATAAAAAAAATAAAAAAAATAAAAAAACCGCCGCTAAATCATTTAGAGGCGGTTTAAACCGCCACTAAAAGACCACCGCGAAATGTTCTGTGACGATTTTGAAAACCACCGCGAATAGTTTCCAGACGCACGGTTTCACGGCGGTTTTTCAAAACCGCCGCCAATCGATTTAGCGGCGGTTTAAATCGCCGTGAAATGGAAAAAAACCACCGCTAAATGCCTTTTTTGCCATAGTGATTCCAAAAATATGAATACTCTCATCATATATTTACTTGAAACATAGTGAAAAATTGAATTACCATAAATCCTTTTGGATAACATGAATGATTCCTCATTACAAAGTATATTGGATCTATTCTTTAAATCAAAAAATGTTGTAAACTTCATTAGTGGTAGCACAAACCACCTATAAAAAAGTCCTTACATATTTATAAGGTAATAAATATTGTACAATTTAATTATTAATATACCATGTATCTTTATCCATACAACATTATCTTATCAAAAAGAACATATTAAGGGTTACCTTTCCTTTAAAAAAATCACCTTGTCATTAAATCACTTCAGTAGTCCAAAGGGAACATTCAACATAAACTTGTAAATACTTATGGAAAACATAATTAGAATAATATTTTTATATTTCATCATTAAAAACATTTGAATATGAATTCATAAATACTTTGATTACTTCATCCTTAATTCATTAATGATAATAAATCTTTCCTTTCATATTTCATCCATAGTCTCATGATCATTAGTATAACAACTCTACTTTTTATTACAAATTTAAACCTGATTTATTACATAAAATCATTACTTGATACAATATAGAAGATCTAAAGGTCTAGTGTCTTCAGGGCTTAGGAACATTTAATAATAGATTAGAACATAAAACACACAAAATCGTTATTGAAAACTTCTTTTACATGACCACTACATTCCCTTGTACATAGCATTGCAAGGGATAACCTGAGGACATGCATAAGAAAAGGGTCAGCTATAAAGCCTAGTAAGGAAATAAATATGGAATAACATGAGGAATACAATACGTGTTAGACGATAGACATATCAATGTATCACAAGAAAAACATTATCATAAAGGCATGATACAACATGACAATCACAATATGGAAATGTGGCAACAACACTTAATATGGAATTAGCATGAGCCAAGACTCATTGCACATGGAGCATGAGTAAACCCTCATTGAACATGAAGCACGATTAAAACCTCATTTAACTTTAATCGTAATGAGTCAAAACCCATTTAACATGATGTATCATGATACTATACTTTACCCAATGCATTGGAGCGCTATTAGGGTGCACGCTTCTTAAACGTTTCATTTCATGCATAAGTGTGCCACATGGATCATGGAATCAATCAAAATCATAAGTTATTCCACGATTATATAATGTGGAATAAATTCATGAAAGAAACATTCAATATATATATGCTTATATAGTTGCATACCCTTGATAGCGACATGGGTATGACATTCACTACACAATGATATTGGCTTGAAAAAATGCGGTGCAATTTCGGCAGCATAACGACGCGGCATAAGGATTCATGAAAATGGTTTATGAGAAGAAAAGGGTGTCTCATTCTATATACATGAAATAGACAGTAAGGGGGTTATATATATATATACATTTCCCAACAAACTTAATTAAATTTAGACGCATAATACAAAATAATTACTTAGATGTAAAAGAGGAGAGAGAAATCCCTCAAGGAATTTCAGCATGGTAATGAGTGTACATGAGTGGAATTAATGAGATATAAATGGGTCTCAAATAATCCAAAAATAATTCAGAAAGTATGGGGGAGGTGAAAAATCATACCCTAACATTTTTAATTGAAAAAAGGGCATAACAACTTAAATTAAATTGGGCAAGAATGATAAAGAAAGAAATCCCTTACTTGGAAGTGTGATACCAAAGGCTTGGGAGAGGCTTGAGAGAGGATTATTTGGAGCATGGAGAACCTTGGGAGTATTCTAGGGAGATAAGGGAATGGGTTGGTTTAAATTCAAAGGTTTTTAGTGAATAGGAAGTGGGATCTTTGGTGGGTTTATATAGGAAAGGAGATGAAATTATTTATTATTTTGGTTTGGGACACCTCACATTAAACTAATCAATACCACAAAACAACCCATGGTTTTTGCCCATGGTTTCTTCCAAAGGGGAGTAGAAAATAGTATTTTATAAGGGTAATGGCCTAAATTCTTAAAATAATAGGGTTACTTATGTGGAGGTGAGTCACACTCTTAAGGAAAACAATTTAAAAAGATAAAATATTTTATAAGCCTTGAAGGGTCCACTAAAGTATTGTAAAAAAATAAAACAAACCTAAAATAAAATTATTTTAATGGTAAAACGCATATTGGGAGAAAATAATGTTTATAGTATTTTATCACACCACTATTGGGTCATTATGATGTCATAAAACACATTATATATTTAAACGATATTTATTTTTTACCCAAAAATTTGGCTGTCTTAGAAAATTATGAAAAATTTTCCATTGGATAATTTGGAAATCCTGATTCCAAAAAAAATATTAATTTTTTCTAAATAATTTTTTAAATATGTGAATTTTTACTTTTAAAATAAAAACTAACATTTATCTGAAATTCTTGGGTTTTGACAAAACAACTTTCAAACCTTAATAAAAATTTCATTTGCATTGATAAAATTATTGGATAATTTATATTTAATTAAAAGTAATTTAATAGTAATTATAATATTTTATTAAAATATTATTTAATTCAAAAATCCAGTAATTCATCAAAATATATTTCTTATTTTAATATTAACGAAAAATATTATTTGTTCTTTAAAAACTATTTACAAAGTAACAATAATAAAATGAATGCATATGCTTTATACAAAAATTAATGTGCATAGTCATAGTGCTAGGGTGTTGTTAGATAACCCCTTATAACATCCGCATAAGACCTAAGGGTAAGGTGTGCGATGGTGACAAACTCTTGGGGTGGCTCGGATAACATCGGTCGGGTGGTAATCTCTATTAACTTCCACTTCTCCCATAGTCGGTTCTACTCAAGATTAACGTGTTCAAGCTCATCTTAGGATTAGTCAAGATTAAAGCCCAATGACTCCACCTCCTTTCCTAGCTATGAAAAATGGGCTTCATACAGGGCAAGTCTACTGGATGAGGCCATCGCTTCCTTTTTCTTAGTAAATTGGATTTGTTAAAGCCCTATATATATATTAATCATGTGGTCACTGTTCAATGACTATATTACCAATGGTCACAATTCATAATGGTATTTTAAAATCCAGAAACATAAAACCAATGAATTTGACATTTTATTTTACCATAAATATACATTTAAATAGATCAAGATGAATTTCCATTAATGAAAGTTTGGGTCGTTACAATCTTCCCCCCTTGAGAAATTTCTCCCTTTAAATTTTCTTTTCCCACTCTAAAAAAAATGTGGGTAACTTTACTTCATCACTTCCCTTGATTGCCACGTTTCTTCTGTAACATCCCAGGTAAATAAAGAATATTAAATTTTCATATTTATCAATATTTTTGAATAAAATGTTAATATTAATTTAAAGGGAATGCTATGCTCGATGGCGTACCCAATACGCAACAATGAGTTTCTTTGAAATCTTACGTTGCACACTAATAATAAAATAATATTATTTTAAATGGTAGTTAACGCCTAGACGTTGTATTGGAGGGAATGAATAGAACTAACTAAAAAATGATTATATATGTTTGTTAAATATTTTTACTTTTATCCAATAAATTTTAGAGTCTTAAAATGTGAATGAATCCAATTTTAAGCGTAAATATTCTAATATTCTTCAAAAGGTTGATTAACCACCTTTTGATGGCGAACCCTTTTTAAATCCACTTTTGACAATTTTATATGTTATATTTGAAAAAATATAATCCTTATTTAGAATCGCGACATCAAAATTTACTTTCTTTATGTTTTTGGTATTTTTTCGATAATGATCATTTTTTAATGAATAGTGAATGATGCTGTATTTTAATTCAAAACCTCCTTTTAATCTAATTTATTAATATTTTTATATAATATTTTTAACTGGTTTTAAAGTTTAAGTAAAATATATTTTTACCATTTAATCCAATGGTGGTCATTGGAATTAATTTTACTTTGAAATTGGACATAAACAAGTGTCAATCTTTTGATAGATATTATTTCTTAAAAACACGCTATTTGTTTTGACTATGGGAATTAATTATAAAATTAAATAATGCAACTTCTATGTTATGGATTTGGTAAGATGGACATAATTTTTGAATTCATAATATCAAATATAACTTAGGGTGAATTTTTGGTACTTTTATAAAAAACTTCAATTTGTGATGAATAGTGAAACCACTAAGTGGTAGTAAAAAACTGATTTTTCCTTTAAACGGATCTTTACCGCTTCTGTGAATTGAATTTCACAAATCCAACATACATTTTTGTCATTCTTAATTAAAATGTGGTTCAATGGGATGAAATTAATTTTTGGTGAATAGTAATTTTTCAATTTTATTAATCGCGATTAAGGGTAATTAGTGCAATTAAAGGTAAAAATAATGTTATAATAATATTAAATTACCTTTAAACTTGTCCTACCCTTATTGGATGAGTCATGGAAGACCAAAACAATCCATGGGTCAATTTGTGGGACCACATGGATCCACTTGGGAAAGATAATGATATTAATACCGCTTATTTAAAGTTAAAATAAAAATGTCACAAACATGTATTGTTTTACTAAAGAAATTTTTACATGGGGTTATATAAATTATCTCATTGACTATAAATATTAATTAGAAATATAAAATTATTTTCTACATCATGGTAATTGTTTTATAATTTTTATACATCAAATAAATAAAATTATTTATGACATAATGATGATGCAGTGATTACCTCGTTAATGAACGATTTAAATAAAATGAAAAGATAAGGTAAAATATAATACTTAAACTTGCCTAAAACCAATTTTATGGGTGGATTTAGAACATTTATTACCTTAAACTAGAAATATATCATTGTGTGACCTTTAAAATCTGAAAATCATTTCATAATAAAGTAACATTTCATGACCTTCCAAGAGTGCCTCTCCTCCCTCTTATAAAAGGCTCCCACCTCTACTCCCTTACCCCACAACTCTCAATCCCTTGTATCATCCAAACCCTGATCCTATTATCTCTCCACATAACTCTATTCATCCTAGAAGCCTTACCTTAGGTAGAAAGCTCTTCAAGAAACCATTTTGGTTCAAACCAAGGGGAGTTACCCGATTTAAAGGTAATGTCTTCTCTTATGTTCTTTTGTTATATTTTTCTTCTACAACCCCCTAAACTCTTTTAATTACTTTATTTTGTAACAAAAACAGTATTTTATATATACTAGGATGATTTTATAAGAATTATTCAAGATACACTTACACACACCGCCATCTAATGTGTGAAGAACATACTTTTTCTGTGGACGGCGAATTACTGCGTCACGAAATGATGATTGTTCAATCTTCTTTTAACACCTCTCATGGTGGCCTTTAAGATGTCACTATATTTATATATGATATATATTATGTTTAGTTTTTCCTTATGCTTATGTATCTTTCATTTATTCCATACATTTATGGTTTCCATAATGGGTAAACATGATAATTTTATTTTTGGAAGTGCGGACTACCGCCCCCTCAAAGTGATTTGAATCGTTAATGTCATATGTGGGATGTATAAAGGAGTGAGTTAATGATATTATATATGATATTATACTGTAATTATAATATACTTATGTATCATTATGTTTTCATTCCATTAAAGTATGAAATAGAAATGAAAGTAGCGTTCATGCGTACGTACGACTTACCGTCTCCATGAATGGTGTATTTCATTTCTTATCTCCAAATGTTATGTACTATTATAAGTACATATATATAATGGATATATATGATATATATTACATATAAATTATTAATATAATTCTATAATTATAATATATATATATATATCTTCATTTAGTTTTAATTCCATTAATATGACAAAGAAATGAAAGTAGCGTTCATGCGTACGTACGACCTACCGTCTCAATGAACGATGCATTTCATTTTTTATCTCAAAATGTTATGGAATAGTATAATATGAATATATACTGGATATATATGATATTTAAATCATTAATACTATTCTAGAGATGTTGTACTTATAACTACATGGACAATTCTTTGGAAACAAGTTCATTTTTGACTCATGTACCGAACATCGACAAAAACGTCTGATATGAACTCACATAATTAACTAATTATTATAATAGTATAATATGTGATATAAATTAAATAATAAACTTTAAACTATGTCCTTAATCAATTATAAATTGACCAAAGTTTATTATTCATTAATATAAATAAATGAGCAAGACAAGTCGGACTTGAGGTAAGAGATCCTACCTCTCTCTTTCTTTTCATGTATTATCCTTTATGTCATTTATTTTAAGCTCCATGTTATTATGTTAGGGATGTTATTTTATATTAATAATAAATTAATTTCCATGTTCATATTATGAGATACCCCGTTTTTCTCTCATCAATTCATTTTAATAATGTTTATGTGGCACCGTTAGGCTGCTGAATTTTTGTAAGGCGATTTCTTACCTCACTTTAAATTCCGTGAGATTTCCATTGTTCACCAATTATTTATTTCATGTGGTGTATTGTGTAATTACATTTGATATATATTATCATTATTCTATTTATATTCATGGTATTATGTGATTCATTTGTTTCTTATTATCTTTTGGTCATGTGACTCGATTCATTACAATGAGGTAAAGGGTTTTTATCTCACTATTTATTCCCGTGAGATTCATCCTATATATGTCACTATCTCCTTTGAGTGGTGTCTCTAATTCCCATTATTCTACTCTTTATGTAATATACTTTCGTTTATGGGTATTTACATGAATGTTATATAGTCCTTCTTTCATGGGGTGTACGTTTCGAAAGTTACCCAAGTCAGTAAGGGAACCTTTCACCCTCCTCTTTTTAAAAGACTTATTTTGTTAGGCCTTTTAATTTACATATACATAATGTTAGGATATGTTATTATATATCCTTATTGACATAAATTTTATGTCCAACTAATGAAATACCCTTTCGATCTCTCATCAACTCATTTTCTGAATTTTAAAGTGATGTCGTTAGGCTGTCGAATTTCTATAAGGGAACTTCTTAACCCAATTTTAATTATTTGGGTTAAACCTATACTTCTTGAGTATGTCGTAATATGAATATGTGTTGATGACCAATGATTGTTTTACACTTAATATCCACTTATATTGGGTGTATTTATTTTAGAAACACATAATTATATAATTGATTTATCCTTAATCTAAGGATACCATCTTCGTAAGGTACTTCGTCTCAATCTCCTTTCATTGAGGCATATTTTGTTTTAATACAAGACTTTATTTTATATGCTGTATAAAAACATTTTACTTTTCATTTCATTCAAAGTGAATCTTTTTATAAGAAGCATTTTACTAAATGAAAAAAAGGAATGTTTCTTTTAATGTACGTGGTGACAACGACCTTTCCGCCACCGCAAGTATTATTTGATATTTGGATTCCCTAACAAGCCGTGATGTTATTAAAAGAAAATTAATACCATATACTATATTATGTATTTTTCTATTGAAAATGGTTTTGATAATGGACTTGTTTTGTCAATATATTAATGCGATATATTGTGATTTAAATGTGGAAATGTTTTCTTTCGTTAATATTTGTTTTATGTGTTATGATTTTACAATGGTACTTGGATATTTGATGGGTGGTTACGTGATAAACCAAATGGTGGGTGGTTCCATGAATACCAGGATGGGTGGTTATGTTATAAAATCCAATGCATTGGGTACAGAAGTCGGCCGTATAGCTATTCCATTTAGTGACATGTGTGGAAGTCGACCGTATGGTTATTCCATTTAAGTATGTTTGTATCCCAAGTTACCTTTATATGTTATGTGTTCTTTATATGGGTTTTATGGTAATCTTTTTGTTACAAAAGGGGTAAGTAATGATTTTTTATTCAGTGAAGAGTATTTACTACTTTATAAAGGTGAAAGGTATTACTTATGATAAAGTATTCACGATTTACTTATTGTTTTGAAGAAAAAAAATAGTTTTCCTTCTTTGCGTATCCTTTACTGGGCTTTTTATGCTCATCCCAAGTTTTTGAAATGTTTTCCATAGGACTTAAAGATGAATAGGGTCAAGGATGGGATCAAGGAAATGTCATGCTGTCTAAAACATGGAACTAGACCTGACTCTTTTGTTCAAGAGTTTTTATTTTGTGAAAAAATGGAAAATGAGTAGATGTGTCTACTTTATAATCATTGAGATGTAATAGTTATGTCCTAATTCTCTATAAATCTAAACCTGAAAAGATCCTCAATGTGAATTATTCTTTTAATTCAATATTATGTAATGTTTTAATGGCGGGGTCCTTATAGTTGGTATCAAAGGTCGGTTTAGATAACTTTAGAGGTTAGGGTATTCTTTAAGCACAAGTGACATTATAATAATGGTTAGGATTTCAGAAAGAGTCATAGTTTTAGATAAAGTGAATGAGTTTAAGATAAAATGAATAATTATATCTTAGTATTTACCCTCCTCATAAGATATTATATAATGATTCTAATGATATACTCACACTGGACTTTTTGGTTTTAGAAAATGGATGTATCTAGCAGGCACCAAAGTAATAGTGGATGTGAAGAAAGCTGTGATGGTTTGTTGAAAGAACAACTGAATGATATGGGAGCTGCAATGATATCTCTTATGGTTATTCTCAAAAAACAATCAGGAGTCATGATTAACCACTTGAACCTTGGTGATTTTTCTAATGCATCATGTACGAGAGAACCAAATCGATGTGGAATTTCAGGTAATAATTATAAAGGTAACCATTAGGGTTTATATGATCCTTACTTTTGAGGTAATTATGGGTTACTATATGTTATGATGGAAAATGAAAGGCAAGAGATAAACTTGAGATAAATTATGTTATTGTTATTTTTGAATATTTTATCTCTTTTTGGGTAATGTTTTAAGAATTATATAGTTTTGGAAAAAGCACAACACGCAGACCGTGTGACAACCCGTCATGTCGGATGAAGCTGCGGGAATAAAACCCAAAACCAAAGTGCGACTGGTATTTATTTCCTACTATTGGGCTACGTGAAGTCCCTGGTTAGTATGACTAATTATTTTTAGTTAGATTATCTTAAAAATCAGGAATAAGTTGATTTTGTCTTATCTATGGAAATGATTAACCTATCATGGAGGATATGTGATTAGGTTAAATACTTTTCAATATGATACTTTAAGAGTAACTTATGTTATTTTGAGATAAATGTTAAAATTTACCTCGGAAGACTATGTGATTAAATCCTTTTTAGATTTGGGTTTCAATATTAGTTTGTATTACTTTAAAGAATTTTATGGATAGCAGTTTTTGTGAACGGTCTTTGATGAACTTTGGGTTTTGTTTGACAAATTTCGAAGATTAAGAGAAGTTTTTCTTTTTGTAAAAGATTATCTTTTTTGGGGATTATCTGATCTTATACTAACAATTTTGGTTTTGGTTAAGGTATAAATACATGTGAAATATATACACTACTGGAAAAACTACCTATACCCACGGTTTTGAACCATGGGTATAGCCCCCAAAACCGTGGGTATAGCCTATACCCATGATTTTGGGAACCGTGGGGCTGAGTGGCATCGGTATATGGTTCTTAACCTATACCCACGGTTTGAAAAACCATGGGTATATATTTTTTCCACCGCATCAAAGCCTCATCCACGTGTCAAACTCGTATTTCTACGGTTTTAAAACCATGGGTGAAAATTTTAAAAACATGCAGCCTACAGGTATTAAACCCACAACACCACGCACCTGTGTACCTGCATTTCGCCAGTCTTCATCACTTTGGATGCGCCATTTATGTTAATATAAATCTATATTTTTAAATATATATTAATACTTGAGCGTGTTACGAAAAAGGAAGTCAGCGGGTATCGAACCCGCGTCTATAGCAACTCTCTTTCAGCGCTTAACCAACTAAGACACCTAAACAGCATTATTATTAATCTGCATTTATATTAATATATTAATTCGCGTCTGTATTCAAAAAATAGAGTCCAGAGATATTTGATACCATGACCATTTCACCAAATATGAAGCGCCTAACCAACCGAGCCATATAATTAATTTGCATCTTAATTTCTATTAAACTAAATATATTATTTCGGATGGTGGGTATAAGTTTTCCCACCAAATATTTTTTGTTTCCCGCCCATTTTTGTTTGCCTCCATAATATGTTGAAGCTATCCCCATGGTTTTCGAAAACCATGGGTATATGTGTTCGAAAAAAAATATTTATCCACACGGTTCTTCCAGAACCGTGGGGATATGCTTTGAAATATAAACCTATACCTACGGTTTTACAAAACTGTGGGTATAGGTTCTCAAACTATACATATACCCGTGGTTTTGAAAACCTTGGGTATAGGGCTATTTTCCAGTAGTGATAGTTCTCTTTTGTGGATTAGGTGATTCTCTAAAAGTTGATTATAACGCTTTTAATGTCAACAAGTCGTCCGAAATACTCACCTTTTGGAGAAAATATGGGTTTGTGTAAGAAATATATTAAGAGATGAAAGTCTACACGACAAGTAAGTATGTTTCATTATGTTTTAGTTAAGCTCATAAATAAATTACTCAATTAAAAGTAACATAAAATAAAAACATTTTCTGTTAACTTTTCCTACTGGGGAATCAAAGACTGTTTAACCCATCACAAGTCTGTGATTTTCTGGTGGTTAACTTTCTCTTAATAATGTTTTCAATCAATCACAATCAGACCTTGATGGTTTGTTTTTTTCCTCCATATCCATGTTTTCATGGAATCCTAGTATCTTTTGTCTCGGGTGACCTTTGTACTTCTCTTTCTTTTTTTAAAGTGACAGTTTAATTGACTCTTTTTCAGATGTAGGGCTTTCATTGAAGTTTCTGAGCCCAATTTTAAAATTGCGAGGACGCAATTTCCAAAAGGGGGGATGGATATAACATCCCAGGTAAATAAAGAATATGAAATTTTCATATTTGTCAATATTTGTGAATAAAATGTTAATATTACTTTAAAGGGAATTCTATCCTCAATGGCATACCCAATACGCCACAACGAGTTGCTTTGAAATCTTACGTTGCACACTAATAATAAAATAATATTATTTTAAATGGTAGTTTATTCCTTGTCGTTGTATTGGTGGGAATGAAAATAACTCACTACAAAATGATTATATATGTTTGTTAAATATTTTTACATTTATCCAATAAATGTTAGAGGCTTAAAATGCGAATGAATCCAATTTTAATCGTAAATATTCTAATATTATTTAAAAGGTTGATTAACTGCCTTTTGATGGAAAACCATTTTTAAATCCACTTTTTGAAAATTTTATATGTTAGATTTGACAAAATAAAATCCTTCTTTAGAATCGGGACATCTGAATTTACTTTTTGTATGTTTTTGGTATTTTTATGATAAAGTTCATTTTTATTGAATAGTGAATAATGTTGTATTTTCATTCAAAACCCCCTTTTAATCTAATTTATTTATATGGTTATATTATATTTTTAATTAGGTTTAAAGTTTAATTAAAATATATTTTTATCATTTAATCCAATGGTGGTCATTGGAATTAATTTGACTTTGAAATTGGACATAAACAAGTGTCAATCTTTTGATAGATATTATTTCTTAAAAACATGCTATTTGTTTAGACAGTGGGAATTAATTATAAAATTAATTAATGAAACTTCTATGTTATGGATTTCATAAAATGTAAATCATTTTTGAATTCGGAATATGAAAGATAATTTAGGGTGAATTTTTGGTATTTTTCTTAAAAACTTCAATTCTTGATGAATTGTGAAACCATTAAGTTGTAGTTAAAGAACTGATTTTTTCCTTTAAACGGAACTTTACCGCTTATGTGAATTGAATTTCAAAAATCAGACATACATGGTTATCATTATTAAGTAAAATTTGGTTCAATGGGATGAAAATAATTTTTGGTGAATAATAACTTTTCAGTTTTATTAACCGCGATTGAGGGTAATTAGTGTAATTAAAGGTAAAAATAATGTTATAATAATATGAAATTACCTTTACACTTGTCCTACCCTTATTGGATGAGTCATGGATGACCAAAAAAATCAATGGGTCAATTTTTGGGACCTAATGGATCCACTTGGGTAAGATAATTATATTAATACCTTTTATTTAAAGTTAAAATAAAAATGTCACAAACATGTATTGTTTTACTAAAACAATTTTTACATGGGGTTATATACATTATATTTTTGACTATAAATATTCATTATAAATATAACAAGATTTAATACATCATGGTAATTTGTTTATAATTTTTAGACATCAAATAAATAAAATTATTTATGACACAATGATGATGCAGTGATTACCTCATTAATGAACGATTTAAATAAAATGAAAATATAAGGTAACATCTATAACATACACTTGTCTAAAACCTATTAAATGGGTGGATGTAGAACCCTTATCACCTTATAATCGAAATATGTCATTCTGGGACCTTTAAAATCTGAAAATAATTTCATAATAAAGTAACATTTCATGACTTTCCAAGAGTACCCCTCCTCCCTCTTATAAAAGGCCCCCACCTCTACTCCCTTACCCACACCTCTCAAGTCATTGTCTCATCCAAATCCTACTTATATTATCGCTCCACATCCCTCTCTTCATTCTAGAAGCCTTAAATTAGGCAGAAATGTAACACCCGAATATTTCATAGTGTGTTATTTCTTAATAATAATTCAATAACTTTCACTACACGCAATACCGAGTTCAAGCGCACCATGACTTACCAAACTAGCTGTTCAAAAATAATTATGAATATTGTTAACTGAATTTTGAACTTTATATAATCCTTATAATTTTAGAATCCATATTGTGAGTTTCTTAGACTTTATGTAAGAAAAAATTCATTTTTTTAGAAAAAAGAAGTATTTTTCAAAAATGAACTTTTACCGACTTTTAATGGTGAACCCTTTTTAAATAAAATATTTTAAAACTTATATATATTCAATTTGACTAAATAAATTTATTCTTTAGAATGGGGATATAAAAAATTTACAATTTAACACCCCAATCTTCCTCGGTACGCTTCTCATTGAATAATATAGTAGCGTGTGTTGTACACAACTTCGAGTTCTAACACACACCACAACCAATCAAACTAGCCGTTATGAATAGTAAAACCTAATTTTTAAAATTTTATAAATTTTATCTCTCAAAATTGACTTCATTTTTGGATTCAGAATATTGAAATTAGCAAATGGAATTTTTTTTTAACTTTTCGGACAACTTTTATATTTTGATGAATAGTGAAAATTACTAAATTTTAATTAAAAACAACTTTTTTAATCAAAATAATTAAAAGTGATAAACTATGAATTTTAGTGGTTTTAAAGTATATTTATAATATATTTTTAAGATTTAATAAAATTTTGGTCATTAGACATAATTTCACAATTAAACTGGACATGAACAAGTGTCAATCTTTTGATAGTTATTATCTCTTAAAAACATGCTTCTTGTTTTAACAACGGGAATTAATTTTAAATTAATTTCTGCCACTTATGTGTTTTGAATTTGGAAAAATGGATTCCATATTTGGAATCAAGATGTAAAAATTGTTTAAATAGGTAACTTTTATTTTTAGACATTTTGAATAATTACTTCTGTAAAAATTTTATTTACCATGGTTAAATGGTAAATCCGGTAAATAAGGGTTAAAAAATAATATTATAATAACACTAAATTACCCTAAAACGTGTCCTAACCTTATTTGTGGATACATGTCCGACCATGGGAATCTTTGGGACGATTTTGTTACCCCATGGAGCCACTTGTAGGTGATAGAGACACTTTATTTTATTTAAGTTAAAATAAATACAAAAATGACAAAAGCATATAGCTTTTAGAAAAACAATTTTTACATAGGGTGATATATGTTGGATTTTCAACTATAAATATTAATTATAAAGATAAAAATATTTCCTACATAATTTTATTTTATTTATAATATTTAGACATTATATAATTTAACTTATTTATGACACAATGGTGATGCAGTAATTACCTAATTAATAAAAAATTAGAATAATTGATATTATAAATACCCAAATAAATGTAATTTGAGACTTTTTATAAATAAAAATAATTTTTTAGGATAATATGACATGTTATTATTGATTTAATTAACTTTTTTAGAATTAACCATTCTGTTATTATTTTTACAAAAATCAATTATTGAATAGTTTCAAAATTGACATAAAAGAGTTTTTAAAACAAATATTATATTAATAATTGATATTAAATTCCTAAAAAACTACAGTTCGGCCAAAATACTTATATCATGATAGGTGTATCATTAATGGACCACTTGGGGGTCTCTTGGATGTATATAGTAAGTTTATTAACCATATAATATAAAAATACAAAGAGACATTGTAAAAGTGAAACTAATTAACTAAGGGTTAATATTTAAAGATATGGTTAATATAGTAACCAAAACCTGTCTAAATCCTATTGGTTGAGTGGTTTTTGACCTATCCCCACTTTAAACTTTAAATAATCCACTTTTGATCCATTAGAAACCGAATATTAATTTATTATAAAATAATACTTCTAGCTTTTCCAAAGGTGCCCCTCACCCCTCTTATAAAAGGGAACTCCCCCTTCTCATTACTTCACACCTTCAAAGCCTTTTGGTTTGGACAACCCCTGCCCAAATACTCTCTAAACTTCTTTCACTACAACCTATAGGCCTTAGTTCGATCAAAAAGCCAACTTAAGGATCCCTTTTGATCAAATCAAAAGGAAGAACCCGAAGAAGAGGTAATGATTTCACCACCCCTTTTCAAGTTCTTTTATTCTTCCACTTCTTCTTTATTTGTTATTACCATTCTAAAATAATAACTCTAGTATATTATATATACTTTTATGTTATTATAAACATGGTACAACAATATTTCAGTATTCTTTCCATCCTTTGATTGACATGTCACCATACGTGCGTACGTACGACTTACCGTCTCCACGTCGTGGTGTAATTGTTATTCAAAACATTATTATTTGGATGGGTATAATAATGATGTGTAATTCATGTAAATAATAAATATAAAATGATAATTATTCTGTATATATGATATACCATCCAATTAAATATTATTTTTATATCAAAAGAATGATATTGTCCCTCGTGCGTACGTACAGACTACCTTCTCCACGAACACAATGAGATTCATTCTCCATCGTATCGATTATAGTATAATTCTCATTTTATGATTAATAATAATGTTTAAGGACTTAATATCATTCTGGATATGCATAATATACAACCTATCCATAACAGACATGGCTTATGTAACAAAACATATAAAATAAATTGAGTAAGTTAACACCTGAAATTACAATAATATTAAGATATTATTAACAAAGAAATGTTAAAAGATCATATATGATATCATATTAATGTATATGATTCTTGTATAATTTAATAACAATTATTTAACCATTATAAATGAGTTTAACCTACCCTCAACCATGGAAAAGTACATGGTATTGGGTTTTTCATCTCACTCCTTATTCCCGTGAGATTCATGCCATATTGCCACTATTACCTTTTGTGTGGTGTATGTACTGCCCATAATTGTATTATTTTTTTAATACAATTTAATTTATGTGTATTTACATATTCATTGTATGATAAATCTTTCATGGGCTGTATGTTTCATAAGTTTTCAAATTGGTAAGGGTTTATTTCACAATCTCTTCATTATCCGAGGTTGTTTATACGTAATAATCTACCGGGACTTCATTATCATCCACATCCATGTTTCTTTAAAATGTATTTCAAAACATTTTTACTATTTACTAGAATATGGGTTAAAGTAATTTATACCCTTGTTGACTTTTATATGTGGTTTATAAAAGAATCTTTCTGTCGTCTTCCAAACAGGGTGCTTTTTAACCTTTTCGACAAAATTAAGGTAAGAATGTTTTTTTAACTTATACGGCGGGTCCAACTATTTTCCGCCATTATAAAATTGTTGAAGATTCCCTTACAAGATTATAAGAATATTTTCAAATAAAATGTTTTATTTTATAAATATATGACTCTTAAATGATTTTAAAATAGAAAGAGATATTTATTTGAAAAGAGTTTTGATTTCATCTATGTCAACATACTTTGATGGATTTTAAGTTTATTTGAAGTTGATTTATTATGACACAATACTTCCATATTGTATTGATGGTTTTGTGATATGTTTGACTGTGGATGTGTTATTTTTATACCATTCATGGTTTGTGAAGAAATTATTGACATTTCGTATGCTAGTTTTAATATAAATGTTTATGTTATGTTTAAACCTGTTCATATGAGGAATGCATTGGACTTAATAAGTGATGGGTGGAGCCCGCTATAGCTCCTCGATGCATCAGTAGGTCTCATGAAACTAACTAGTGTCTTGGAACAAGGCCTTGACAAAATCTTATTTGTAGTCTTGGCACGAGGCCTTGGCTATGTGGTTATTATAGTCTGGCATTATGTATTCCATCATTATGAAAGTGGTTATTGATATTGCATGTTATTATTCATATAGTATAATATCCATGTGAATAAGTAAATTAAATTATTTCATTTTATCTTTGCCATATTATGCTGAAGTTAAAGTTTAAAAGGATTTTTCTTTAGTTATACATTTCCTTAAATGTTTATGTTTATTTATGAAAGTTTCCGCTATATTGTTATCCTTACTGAGCGTCTCAGCTCACCCCTTTAAGTGTTTTATTTTTCCCTGGATGTGAAGAAGTAAATTATGAATTTCCTGTAGGGATAGTATGAGGGTATAAGAGTGTAGACTATGGAGACTATGTTTTTGTAGTTTTCATTTTATGATGTAATGTAAAACTTTATTAATATATCTAGTGTTTCCAAGGCTACTAAACTAATCGGTCTTTCGAGACTTGATATTTCTTGTGATCATGCCAATGTTATGTAGTAATGCACTGTCTCTGGGTAACTGGGGTCGGGGCGTTACAATTGGTATCAGAGGAATTTTAGTACAAACCTTAGAAGCTAGATTTAGATAAACTCTGATTAGAGAAGATAGACCTAAGATGGAATTTGAGGATTAGTATAGAATAATTTCCTAGAATTTTGGTATTTTAGAGATTTTGTGTGTTTTTCGAGCAATACATCCCTGTCTAGATATGAGCAGGTAGAGGCGGCTCTGGAACGGATGTACCTAGGGGTAAAACCCGAAAACACCGCTTTGAACTAGACTTGAACAGGAACTGGTGCACGACAACGGGCCTTGCTGCACTCTTGGTTACAACACTCCTGGGGGATATGCTTAGGATAACTCTCATTTTCTTTACAAATCATTATGAAGGGTTTATGAGTATATACTTCCTCAAAGAATTTTTTTTATGATTATGGATTATATCCAAAAATAGTTCAATTTATGTTAAGTGTTTTATAAGTATGGAATTATGTATTTTAATTCATAAACTGATCTAGTTTATGCCATTGTTTAGAAATGGCACCTAGTGGAAGAAATAATATCATGTGTTGATAAGATAAGTAAAGAGTTCTCTGAGTCCTATGGATTTGAAGGGAAGAAAGAGAAGAAAAGGATGGAAGAGAGAAATATGGATAAAGGGAAGAGGGAAAAGATGAATTTTCCCATATGTGATAACTATGGGAAAAACACCCTAGAACTTGCCTGAAGGGAATGGGAGTTTGTTATAAGCGTGGAGAAAAAGGACACCAAGTACGTGAATACTAGGGTAAGAAAAAGGTTTCAAATGTACAATGCTTCATTTGTAAAGAGTTTGGCCACTACGTGAACCAATGTCATAGTTATCAGACTATGCTGCAAATGATGCTATTGGATAATAGTCAAGTTATGATACTACCACAGATAAAGAGGAATGACTAGTGTTCTTATGTTGTTATTTTGGAATTATTTCATTGAAGTGTTGTATCAATGATGTACTTGAAATAAATAAGGATTGTACTACAGTACTATTTCATTGAGGATTTGAGATTTTATGGTACTAAGAAAAGTGACTCTACAACGAGTTAATTTTTTTTGAAATTACTTGGTTGAAGGAAAGATAAACCTTAATATGGTCCTAATATTGAGGTACAAATTTTGGAATAAGATATGGTTGATTTGAGTAAATTATATTGGATATTCCTGAATGCCTTGAAACTGATTAAAGATTTGTATATTCCATCATTGTTGTAGTTTACAACATTTTTGGATGGATGAAGTATATCCAGTATTCTATAAGGAATAAGTGACCATGAATGTAATCAATATGGTATTATGGTAATTCAGGATATTTCAGTGTTTTAAAAGAATACATGATGAAGGTATTCACATGCTATTACGGGTTAAAAAGGATCTTCATTGTGTCTACCTTCCTTATAAATTTTGGACTGAAGTATTTTGTATAGTTCTAGTTTGGATTATTTTTGGACTACTATAAAAGGACAACCCGGAGGTCGGGCGGTAACCCGTCGCGTCCGGCAAGGCCACGAGACTTGAACCCACAACCGAAGGGCGACAAGGGTGTTTCACCTACCACTGGCCCATGTGATGTCCTGGATTAAATAATGTAGTTTTTTTAAAGATCTGGTAGATGAATTATAAATTCTATTTTTGGAACCCTATACGAATAGGATAAATAGAATATATTTTTTTACAATCTATTATCTTTTAGAGTGAAAGATGAGTTTGCAGTAGAAATTAATTAAATGATGGAACTCTACTTGTTAAGAATATATTTTTCTTCTTCTCTTATTCTATGAATAAATTAATTCTTATACTTTATTTAAGGGATCCTAAAACCAAAAATGTATTATCCTAATACCCTATGTTTTGTTGAACCGATGGTATTTCAAATCATTATAGAATGATGAATTTAAGGACCTCAATTTTACACTTGTTTATGATTGATGACCTCAATCACTACCTATAAAAATTTACGTTTTTCCTCAAATTATATGTCTCTAATTACCACCAATGTTCTCCTAATAGAGATCATAATTTGGTGGTGACCGTTTCATTTCTCATTTCCTCTTATTAAGACTAAATTTTATTAACCCAATTTCTGATGTGGGTTTTCCCACAAAGATAATTTCTATTTTCAACCTTTTATTTTCGAAGAACAATTTCAAATTGCGAGGATGCAATTTATTTAAGGAGGGGAGAATGTAACACCCAAATATTTCATAGTGTATTATTTCTTCAAAATAATTCAATAACTTTCACTACAGGCAATACCGAGTTCAAGCGCACCATGACTTACCAAACTAGCCATTTAAAAGAGGTTATGAATAGTATTAACTGAATTTTGAACTTTATATAATAATTATAATTTTAGAATCCATATTATGAGTTTCTTGTACATTATTTAAGAACAAATTCATTTTTTTAGAAAAAAGAAGTATTTTTCAAAAATGCACTTTTACCGACTTTTAATGGTGAACCCTTTTTAAATACAATATTTTAAAACTTTTATATATTCAATTTGACTAAATAAATTTATTCTCTAGAATGGGGACATAAAAAATCTACAATGTAACACCCCAAGCTTCCTCGGTACGCTTCTCATTGAATAATACAATAGCGTGTGTTGTACGCAACTTCGAGTTCTAACACACACCACAACCAATCAAACTAGCTGTTATGAATAGTAATACCTACTTTTTAAAATTTTATAAATTGTATCTCTAAAAATTGACTTCATTTTTGGATTTTTAATATTAAAATTAGACTAGGGTAAATTTTTTGAACTTTTCGGATAACTTTTATATTTTGATGAATAGTGAAAATTACTAAATTTTAATTAAAAACAACTTTTTTAATCAAAATAATTAATAGTGATAAATTATAAATTTTAGTGGTTTTAAAGTATATTTAGAATATATTTTTACCATTTAATATAATTTTGGTCATTGGACATAATTTCACAATTAAACTGGACATGAACAAGTGTCAATCTTTTGATAGTTATTATCTCTTAAAAACACGCTTCTTGTTTTAACAACGGGAATTAATTTTAAATTAATTTCTGCCACTTCTATGTTTTGAATTTGGAAAAATGGATTCCATATTTGGAATTAGGATTTAAAAATTGTTTAAATAGGTAACTTTTATTTTTATACATTTTGAATAATTACTTCGGTGAGAATTTTATTTACCATGGTTAAAAGGTAAATCCGGTAAATAAGGGTTAAAAAATAATATTATAATAACACTAAATTACCCTAAAACGTGTACTAACCTTATTGGTGGATATATTTCCGACCATTGGCATCTTTTGGGTCGATTTTGGGACCCCATGGAGCCACTTGTAGGTGATAGGGACACTTTATTTTAATTAAGTTAAAATAAATACAAAAATGACACAAGCATATAGCTTTTAGAAACACAATTTTTAAATACGATTATATATGTTGGATTTTCGACTATAAATATTCATTAGAAAGATAAAATTATTTCCTACATAATTTTATTTTATTTATAATTTTTAGATATTATATAATTTAATTTATTTATGACACAATGGTGATGCAGTAATTACCTAATTAATGAAAAATTAGAATAATTGATATTATAAATACCCAAATAAATGTAATTTGAGACTTTTTATAAATAAAAATAATTTTATAGGATAATATTACATTTTAGTATTGATTTAATTAGCTTTCTTCGAAGTAATCATTATGTTATGATTTTTACAGAAATCATTTATTGAATAGGGTCAAAATTGATATAAAAGAGTTTTTAAAACAAATATTATATTATTAATTGATATTAACTTCCTAAAAATCTAAGGATCAGCCAAGAGACTTATATCATGATAGGTGTATCATTAATGGACCACTTGAGGGTCTATGGGACGTATATAGTATGTTTATTAACCATATAATATAAAAATAAAAAGAGACATTGTAAAAGTGAAACTAATTAACTAAGAGTTAATACTTAAAGATAAGGTTAATATAGTAACCCAAACCTGTCCAAATCCAATTGATTGTGTTGTTTTCGACCTATACCCACCTTAAAATTTAAATAATAAACTTTGGAGCCATTAGAAACGAAATATGAATTTATTATAAAATAATATTTCTAGATTTTCCAAAGGTTCCCCTCACCCATCTTATAAAAGGGCACTCCCCCTTCTCATTACTTCATACCTTCAAAGCCTTTTGGTTTGACCATCACCTGCCCAAATACTCTCTCAAATTCCATCACTACAACCTAGAGGCATTATTTGGATCATAAAGCCAACCTAAGGATCCCTTTTGATCAAATCAAAAGGAAGAACCCGAAGAAGAGGTAATGATTTCACCACCCCTTTTCAAGTTCCTTTCTTCTTTCACTTCTTCGTTCATTGTTATTACCATTATAAAATAATAACTCCAGTATATTATATATACTTTTATGTTATTATAAACATGTTACAGCCATTTTTCAGTATTCTATCCATCCTTTTAGTGACATGTCACCATACGTGCGTACGTACGGCTTACCGTCTCCACGTCATGGTGTAATTGTTATTCAAAACATTATTATTTGGATGTGTATAATAATGATGTGTAATTCATGTAAATAATAAATATAAAATTATAATGATTCTGTATATATGATATACCATCCAATTAAATATTAATTTTTTATCAAAATAATGATATTGTCGCTCGTGCGTACGTACAGACTGCCTTCTCCACGAACACGATGAGATTCATTCTACATCGTATCCATTCAAGTATAATTATCATTTGATGATTAATAATAATGTTTAAGGACTTAATTTCATTATGGATATGAATAATATACAACCTATCCATAACAAACATTACTTACGTAACAAAACATATAAAATAAAATGAGTTAGTTAACACCCAAAACGACAAAAATATTAAGATATTATTAACACAACAATGTTAAAAGATCATATATGAGATCATATTAACGTATATGATTATTATATAATTTAATAACAATTATTTCACCATTATACAGGAGGTTAACCTACCCTCAACCAAGGAAAAGTACATGGTAAGGGGTTTTTCATCTCACTCCTTATTCCTGTGAGATTCATGCCATATTGCCACTATTACCTTTTGTGTGGTGTATGTACTGCCCATAATTGTATTATTTGTGTAATACACTTTAATTTATGTGTATTTACATATTAAATGTATGATACCTCATTCATGGGCTGTATGTTTCGTAAGTTACCAAATTGGTAAGGGTTTATTTCGCAATCTCTTCATTATCCGAGGTTGTTTATACGTAATAATCTACTGGGACTTCTTTATCATCCACATCCATATTTCTTAAAAATGTATTTCAAAACATTTTAACTATTTACTAGAATATGGGTTAAAGTAATTTATACCCTTTTTGAATATTATATGTGGTTTATAAAGGAATATTTCTGTCATTTTCCAAACAATGTTCTTTTTAACCTTTTCGACAAAATTAAGGTAAGAATGGTTTTTTAACTTATATGGCGGGTGCGGCTATTTTTTTCCGTTATAAAATTATTGAAGATTCCCTTACAATATTATAAGAATATTTTCAAATAAAATGTTTTATTTTATAAATATATGACTCATAAATGATTTCAAAATAGAAAGATATATTTCTTTAAAAAGGGTTTTGATTTCATCTATGTCAACATCCTTTGATGGATTTTAATTTTATTTGGAGTTGATTTATTATGATACAATACTTCCATATTGTATTGATGGTTTTGTGATATGTTTGACTATGGATGTGTTATTTTTATACCATTCATGGTTTATGAAGAAAGTATTGACATTTTGTATGCTAGTTTGAATACTAATATTTATGTTATGTTGAAACCTGTTCATATGAGGAATGCATTGGAATTAATATGTGATGGGTGGAGCCCGCTATAGATCCTTGATGAATTGTTAGGTCTCATGAGACAAACTAGTGTCTTGACCCAAGGCCTTGAAAAAATCTTATTTTTAGTCTTGGCACTAGGCCTTGGCTATGTGGTTATGATAGTCTGGAATTATGCATTCCATCATTATGAAAGTGGTTATTGATATTGCATGTGATTATTAGTCTAGTAGAATATCCATGCGAATAAGTAAATGACATTATTTCATTTTATCTTTTCCATATTATGCTGAAGTTAAAGTTTAAAAGGCTTTTGTTTTAGTTATACATTGCCTTAAATGTTTATGTTTATTTATGAAAGTTTCCGTTATATTGTTATCCTTACTGAGAATCTAAGCTCACCTATTTAAATGTTTTATTTTTCCCAGGATGTAAAGAAGTAAATTATAAATGACCTGTAGGGATAGTATGAGGGGATAAGAGTGTGGACTAAGGAGACTATGTTTTTTTATTTTTCATTTTATGATGTAATGTAAAACTTTATGAATATATCTAGTCTTTCCAAGGCTAATAAACTAATCGGTCTTTCGAGACTTGATCTTTCTTGTGATCTTGCCAATGTTATGTAATAATGCACTGAATCTGGGTAATTGGGGTCAGGGTGTTACAGAAATCTCTTCAAGAAATCCTTTTGGTTCAAACCAAGGGAAGTTACCAGATTTAAAGGTAATGTCTTCTCTTATGTTCTTTTGTTTTATTTTTCTTCTACAACACCCTAAATATTTTTTATTCCATTATTTTGTAACAAAAAAAGTATCTTAAATATACTATGATGATTTTAAAATAAGTATTTGAGCTACACTTACACACACCACCATCTAATGGGTGAATAACATACTGTTTCTGTGGATGAAGAATTACTGCCTCACGAAAAGATGATTGTTCAATCTTCTTTAAACACCTCTCATGGTGTCCATTAAGATGTCACTGTATTTATATATGATATATATTATGTTTATTTTTTCCTTATGCTTCTATATCTTTCATTTATTCCATACCTTTATGGTTTCCATAATGTGTAAACGCGATAATTTAATTTTAGGAAGTGCGGACGACCGCCCCCTCAAAGTGATTTGATTCGTTAATGCCATATGTGGGATGTATAAAGGATGGAGTTAATGATATTATATATTATATTATAATGTAATTATAATATAACTATGTATCATTATGTTTTCATTCCCTTAAAGTATTAAATATAAATGAAAGTAGCGATCATGCGTACGTACGGCTTACCGTCTCCATGAACGGTGCATTTCATTTCTTATCTCCAAATGTTATGTACTATTATAAGTACATATATATAATGTATATATATGATATATATTACATATAAATGATTAATATAATTTTGTAATTATAATATATATATCTCTCATTTAGTTTTAATTCCATTAATATGACAAAGAAATGAAAGTAACATTCATGCATACGTATGGCCTACCGTCTCCATGAACGGTAAATTTAATTTTTTTATCTCCAAATATTATGTAATAGTATAAAATGAATATATACTGGATATATATGATATTTAAATCATTAATACTATTCTGGAGATGATGTAATTATAACTACATGGACAATTCTTTTCAAACAAGTTCATTTTTGACTCATGTACCGAACATCGACAAAAACGTCTGATATGAACTCACAAAATTAACTAATTATTATAACAGTATAATATGTGATATGAATTGAATAAAAAATTTTAAAGGAGTTCCTTATGAAATTATAAATTGACCAATTTTTATTATTCAGGAATATAAAGAAACGAGCAAGACAAGTCGGACTTGAGGTAAGAGATTCTACCTCTCTCTTTCTTTTCATGTATTCTCTTTCATGTCATTTATTTTGAGCTCCATGTTCTTATGTTGGAAATGTTATTTTATATTCATCCTACTTTAATTTTCATGTTCATATGATTAGAGACCCCCACTTTCTCTCATCAATTCATTTTAAGAATGTTTAAGCAGCGCCGTTAGGCAGCCAAATATTTGTAAGGGGATTTCTTATCTCACTTTCAATTCCCTGATATTTCCATTGTTCACCAATTATTTATTTCACGTGGTGTATTATGTACTTACAGTTGATATATATTATCATTATTCTATTTATATTCATGGTATTATGTGATTCATTTGGTTCTTATTATCTTTTGGTCATTCGACTCGATTCATTACAATGAGGTAAGGGTTTTTATCTCACTATTTATTCCCATGAGATTAATGATATATATATGTCACTATCTACTTCGAGTGGTGTATGTACTACCCATTATTCTAATCTTTGTGTAATATAATTTCTTTTATGGGTATTTACATCAATGTTGTATAGTCATTCTTTCATGGGGTGTACATTTCGAAAGTTACCCAAGCCGGTAAGAGAACCTTTCACCCTCTTCTTTTTAAAAGACTTATTTTGTTAGGTCTTTTAATTTACATCTTAATAATGTTGGGATATGTTCTTATATATACTTATTGCGGTAAATTTTATGTCCAAGTAATGAGATACCCTTTCTATCTCTCATCAACTCATTTTTTGAATTTTAATGTGACGTCGTTAGGCTGTCGAATTTCTGTAAGGGAACTTCTTAACCCAATTTCAATTCATTGGGTTAAACCTCTACTTCTTTTTTATGTTGTACTATGAATATGTATGGATGACCTGTGATTGTTTTACAATTAATATCCACTTATATTGAGTTTATTTATATTTTACACACATAATTATATAATTGATTTATCCTTAATCTAAGGATACCGTCTTTGTAAGGGACTTCATCTCAATCTCCTTTCACTGAGGCATATTTTGTTTTAATAAAAGACATTATTTTAAATGCAATATAAACACCTTTGACATTTAATTTCATTCAAAGTGAATATTTTTTGATGAAGCGTTTTACTAAATGACAAAAAAGAATGTTTCTTTTAACGTACGTAGTGACAATGACCTTTTCGCCGCCGCGAGTATTATTTGATCTTTGGCTTCCCCAAAAAGCCACAGTGTTTTTAAAAGAAAATAAATATTATATACTATATTATGTATTTTGGTATTGAAAATGGTTTTGATAATGCATTTTTATGTCAATATATTTAAGTGATATATTGTGATTGAAATGTGGAAATGTTTTCTTTCTTTTATATTTGATTTATGTATTATGATTTTACAATGGTACTTAGACATTTGACGGGTGGTTACCTGATAAACCAAATGACGGGTGGTTTCGTGAATACCAGGATGAGGGGTTACATTATAACCTCCAATGCATTGGGTATGGAAGTCGACCGTATGGCTATTCCATTTAGTGACATGTGTGGAAGTCGACCGTATGGTTATTCCATTTATGTATATTTATGTCCCAAGTTACCTTTATAAGTTATGTGTTCTTTATATGGATTTTATGGTAATATTTTGGTTACAAAAGGGGTAAGTAATGATATTTTATTCAGTGAAGAGTATTTGATACTTCATAAAGGTGAAAGGTAATACTTATGATAAATTATGCATGATTTAATTATTGTTTTGAAAAAAACTAACAGTTTTCCTTCTTTTTGTATCCGTTACTGGGCTTTTTACACTCATCCCAAGTTTTTGAAATGTTTTCCACAAGACTTAAAGATGAATAGGGTCAATTATGGGATCAAAGAAATGTCATTCTGTCTAAAACATAGAACTAGACCTGACACTTTTGTTCAAGAGTTTTTATTTTGTGAAATAATGGAAACTGAGTAGATGTGTCTACTTTGTAATCATTGAGATGTAATAGTTATGTCCTAATTCTCTAGAACTCCAAACCTGAAAAGATCCTCAATTTTAACTATTCATTTAATTCAACATTATGTAATTTTTTAAGGGTGGGGTCTTTATAGCTTCTTCAAACTTTTTGTTTCACCACAACACCTAGACGAGGGGCATTGTCTTATTTCGTAGAATGTTTTCTCTACGATCTAAGATCTTCACTGGTTGCTCCTCGTAAGAATGATCATCCTCTAGCTGTACTATCTCTAAAGAGAGTACATGTGGAGGGTATGATATGTACTTACTTAAAAGGGATACATGAAAGACATCATGTACTTTGGCCCTGATAGGTGGAAGTTCTAGTCGATAGGCCAAACCCCAACACGATCAAGAATCTCAAAGGGGCCGATATACCTAGGTCTTAACATCCCTTTATTTATAAACCTCATGACCTTCTTCCATGGAGATATGCATAGAAATACCATGTCTCCAACTTTAATCTCAAGTTATTGTCAACAGTTATCTGCATAACTCTTCTATCAACTCTGGGATGCCTTGATATGCAGTTGAATGGTTTTCACATTATCCACCATTTATTCAACCATTTCTTGTTCTAGAAGCTTACGCTCACAAAATGCTTCTCAACATGCCAGTGTTTTGAACCTCTTCCCATATAGGGATTCATAATGTACCATTTTGATGATCGAGTGGAAACTATTATTATAGGATAATTCAACCAGTGGATGATGTTGATCCCATCCTCCTTTGAAGTTCATTGAGCATGCTCTCAATATGTCCTCAAGTGTTTGGATATTGAAATCGGATTGTCCATCAGTTTGAGGGTGATAAACTGTATTTAAGTTCAACTCAGTATCCACAGTATGTTGAAGACTCTTCCAAAACATAGATGTGAATCTTGGATCTCAATCGGATACAATCGATAGTGGTACTCCATGCAGCCTTACCACATCTTTGATATATATTTGTTCCAGTTGATCCAATGAGAAATCCTTACATATTGCAATGAAGTGTGCAGACTTTGTAAGATTATCCACAACAACCCAGATTGCATTTTTTTCTTTGGATGTCTTCAGAAGTACGTTGAAAAAGTCCAAGGTGATCTTCTCCCATTTACATGATGGTATGGGCAACAGTTGCATCATCCCTTTAGAATTCTTTCTCTCTGCCTTCACTTGCTAAAACAATAAGCACTTTTATGTAAACTTAGTGATATCCTTCTTCATATTATCCCACAAATAATTATCTTGGAGATCTCGATACATCTTTGTGTTTCCTGGGTGAATAGATAAATTTAAACTATGTGCATCATCCAAAAGTTCCTTCTTCATATATGGACCTGATGAAAGACATAGTATTTTCCCAAATCTCACAATTCCTTCTTCATTAACATTGAACTCCGAGGATTTCCATTTTCTAATAGATTTTACTTTCTTTTGAATTCCCACATCATCCTTTTGAGCATCCTTTAACCTTTACAAAAGAGATGGTTGAGCAATCATTTCTGAAAGGATTGATGATGTTCCCTTATTTATGAATCCCATGTCCATCTTAATCAAGTCTAAGAAGATTGGATCCTTTTCAATTCTCATCAATGATAGAATCGATGGGTACTTTCTACTTAGAGCATCTTCCACCTTGTTCACTTTCCCAGGGTGGTAATGGATTGAACAGTCATAGTCTTTGATTAGCTCTAACCATCTTTATTGGAGAATGTTCAACTATATATGTGTGAATATATACTTGAGGATTTTTTGGTTTGTATATATTTCAAACTTCTCCCAAAAGGGATAATTCCACTGAATTTTTAAAGAGAAGATCACTGAATCCAACTCCAAATCATGTGTTGGATAATTCTTCTCAGGAACATTCAATTGCCTTGAAGCATAGGCAATGACATTGTCATTTTGCATCATCAAATAGCCTAGTCCCTTCTTTGAAGCATCATTGAGTACCACAAAATGTTCTCTACTTATGGGTAAAGTAAGAACGGGCGTAGTGATAATCCTCATTTTTAACTCCTTGAAGCTTTCTTCACATTAATCACTCTAAGTAAACTTTACTCCCTTCCGAGTTATCAAGGAAAGAGGGTTGGACAATCAGGATAAATTTCTCACAAATCATAGATAATATCCTGCTAACCCCAAGAAGCTACAGATATCCATTATTGATGTTGTCCTCTTCCATCCCTCTATTGCAACTATCTTGGAGGGATCTATAGATATCCCATTACTTATGATGAAATGGCCCAATAATGAGACCTTCATCAACCATAACTCACACTTGTTGTACTTTTCATAGATATTATCTTTCTTCAAGGTCTCTAGTATAGTTCTAGATGCTCCTCATGATCCTCTATGGTTTTGGTGTATATCAGAATATCATCTATAAAGACTACCACAAAATTTTCAAGGCAATCCCTAAATACTCTATTCATCAAGTCCATGAATATTTCTAAAGCATTAGTGAGTTCGAAAGGAATTACAATGAATTCATAGTGCCCATATATTGTACGAAAAGAAGTCTTGGGGATATCTTCCTTCTTCACCCTTACATGATAATATCCCGACTGAAAATCCACCTTGGAGAAGTATTGTGCTCCTCACAGCTAATCGAACAAGTCATCGATTTGTGGGAGAGGATACTTGTTCTTTATTTTGATTTTGTTAAGCTCACGATAATCGATGAAAAGGTGCATTGACCCATCTTTCTTCTTGACGAAGAGGACTGGTGCACCCCATGGTGAAGCACTTGGGTGTATAAGCCCTTTATCTAGATTCTTCTGTAGTTGTTTCTTCAGATCCTCAAGCTCCACAACATCCACTATATATGGAGTTTTGGATATTGAAAACACACCAGGTATAAGATCAATTGAGAATTAAACATCTATTCTAGGAGGAAGACCAGATAATTACTCAAGAAACACTTCAGTGAATTCCCTCACAATAGGAATGTCTCTAAGGATGGTTGCCTCCTTAGACTCAATCATCTAAGCCAGATACGCGTGCTCATAGGGCCTTAATATACACGCTTGAGATGATGGAGCTAATGAATATTCATCTTCCTCCTTGCACTTGTATAGAATCGAGGGTTGATTCTCCACAAAGAGAGTGATTTCCCTCTCATGAAAATTTTTGTTGGCTTTATATAAGGAAAACCAATCCATGCCCAGAATTGCATCAAATTACACCAGAGAGAGTTTTAAGTGGTTCACCGGAAAATTCAATCTACATATTATGATAGGGGAGGAGTTATATTCATGGGATGCAATGATTTCCCCATTTTCCGTACTCACTGAAATCTTTACTTCCAAGATTTTTGGTTTTTCTGGCATTGTTCTACTAAAATTTTAAGATATAAAATAATTCATAGAACCTGAATCAAAAATAACGTTCACTATTCTTGAATTAATAACTAGCGTACCTATCACCAATTCATTTTCGGGGTTCAATTCGGTAGTAGTGATGAAAAAATCTCTCCCTTGCTTCCTTGGAGGTTGTTGGTTGCCTCATAAAACCCTTGGCTTAGGAAACTGATTTGAAAGATGCCCTGGTTCTTTGTAGTTGTAGCAATGAAAAATTTGTTGAGGTTCAAACAGAGCATTCCTTTCCTCTTTTGTAGCCACAGGTTTTTCTTGTCGGCAGTTAATATCTAGGCACACTTCTTTTCCACACCTAAAGAATTTCCTCGTCCCCTTCAGGAAATTTCTAGGGTGCTTCTTTCTGCACCTTTGGAAATTGGGGCACTGGATATTCTTAGAATCGTTGGGTTTATCCATCAGACTTCCATAATTGAAGTCCAACTTATGATTCTTATCCCCATAATACCCCTGAGACTCTCTGATCTCCATTTCGAACTTGAGGGAACATCATACAATTTTATCATAGCTGTCGAAGTCATGGATCAACAACGCTTTTCTTAGGCTAGGTTTCATCCCACCAAAGAAGCAGTCAACCTTGTATTTGGGGGTAATGACAAAGCCGGAGGCATATCGTGAAAGCCTTGTGAATTTTTCCTTGTATGCTCTGACAAATTTGTCATCTTTTTGATTGAGGATAAGGAAGTCCCTTTCCATCTTAAGTTGGAGGGTGCGCGAAAAATATTTATCGAAAAAAATATTCTAGAAATCTTTCCATTCCAACGCCTCAATCTCCTCCCTAGGCTTCGTATTTTTGATCAATGTCCACCAATTATCGGCTTCACCCTCCATATGATAAGAAGCCAAAAGAAACTTCTCGTGTTAAAAACATTGAAGGATGGAGAAGATCTTTTCAATGGAGTGGATTTATTGTTTGGAGATTGAGGGATCAAATGATCCATTAAAAGTAAGAGGCCTTTTTCTCATTAAGCTCTCGATAGAGACTTGTTATTTCTTATGTGGGTTGAATGTTCCTCTTGACCCATGTTTCTATTAAAATCTTGAGTTAAATGAGAGAGAATCGTGATAAAGTTCACGATTCCCACTCCCATCATATTGGGCATCTCATTAGCACAGTAATCACATTGATCTTCACATCGGTTGTCAGCATGAGTCCTCCTATTACTGACCATTGGCTGGAATAAAAGGAAATTTAGGGGTAGCACATAAAGGGTAATGTAAGGAAAAAACTAATGACTTATAAATAACTTTTATTTCCTCAACTTATGAATCCATAGGCTTCAATCTATGCTATTCAAGAAGAGGCCATGGAAATGCTTATGGGACTCAAACTTCGCCGGCAACAGGGGTTGGAGGTATCAAAAAATTGAAACTTACTCCTCAATTGTCTGAAATTCTTTAGAGGAGGATGGTGAATTCCCTTGGTCAGTTTGATATTTCATAAGGAAATGTAAAAGCATAATTAAGAACAACCTCTAAATTCTTCACACCTAGAGAGAGGGGAACAAGGTTGCTGACTACTTGGCATCAGTGGTCTTTAATGGCACATATAAAGTGTTTCTACACTATGTGGAAAGTATTAAACCTAATGGGATTGACTTTATTAAAGGGGATGGTTTAGGGCTGCATCATTTAAGGCATCCATAGTTTCTTATTTTTTTCAAGGGTGGGTGAGAGGTTTCCTTTCACACTTCTCTTTTTTTATTTCTTATCCCTATTTCTTTATAAAATAACATGATGATGATGGTGATTTACTTTCTAACATATATTCTTAGGAGAGTTTTTTTTCATTCCCTTAATAATTGTTTATACTAAGCTTGTGAATTTACCAAAGCATATCCCCCAGGAGTGTCATAACCAAGAGTGCAGTAAGTCCCATTGTCGCGCATAATTTCCTATTCGAGTATAGCTCAAAGCAGTGATTTCAGGTTTTACCCCTAGGATACATATGTTCCAAAGCCACCTCTACCTCCTCGTATCCAGACAGGTATGTATTTTCTTGATAAACCACTTACTCAATACTCACCAATAATTATGGATGTTTTTATTATACTTATTCTTGTCTCAAAGGCTTTACTAGGGTTTTCTAATCCTAATCCCAAAAATAACTAAACATATCCTCTAATACCAACTACAACAACTCTTCTTTTTATTACATAATTAAACTTGATTTATTGCATAAAATCTTCACTTAATACAACATATAAGAACGATAGGTATAGTTTCATTAGGGATTAGGAACATTACATAATAGCTTATTACATAAAACACACAACATCTTTATTGAAAACTTCATTTTCATGACCACTACATTCCCTCATACTTATCATTGCATGGGATAACCTGAGGACATGCATAAGAAAAGGGTGATCTATAAATCCCAGTAAGGAAATTAACATGGAATAACATGTGTAATACAATACATGTTAGAAAATAACCATATCAATGGAGCACAAGAGAAACATGAACATAAAGGCATGATAAAGCATGATAATAATAACATGGAAATGTGGCAACAATACTTAACATGGAATTAGCATGAGCTAAGGCTCATTGCACATGGAGCATGGGTAAACCCTCATTGAACATGAAGCATGAGTAAAACCTCATTGAAATTGGATTAGCATGAGTCAACACCCATCGCACATGATGCATCATGATACTATACTTGACCTAATGCATTTGAGTGCTGTCAGGGAACACCTTTCTTAAACATTTCATTTCATGCATAAGTGTGCCACATGGATCATGGAATCAATCAAAATAATAAGTTATTACAAGATTAAGTAATGTGTACTAATTATATGAAATTACCATTAAATATTTATTTGTTTATAAAGTTGGATACCCTCGATAGAGACATGGGTATGGTATTTACTACACAATGATCTTGGCTTGGAAAAACATGATGCAATTTCGGCAGCCTAACAACGTGACATAAGGATTCATAAAAATGGTTGATTAGAGAGAAAAGGGTGTCTAATCACATGTAAATGAAATTAACAGTAAGGGGGGCATATAGATACATGTCCCAACAAATGTAATGGAATTTAGATGCATAATACAAAAGAATTAATTTGATATAAAAGAGGAGAGAAAAATCCATCAAGGAATTTCGGCATGGTAACAGGTGTACATGGGAGGAATTAATGAGATATAAAGGGGTCTACAATCATCGAGACATAAATAAGACAATATGAGGTAGGTGAAAAACAATACACCAACATTTTTAATTGAAAACAAAAGGGCATAACAAATTAATGAAAATTGGACAAAAATGAGAAAGGAAGAAATCCCTTACTTGGAAGTGTGATCCCAAAGGCTTGGGAGAAGCTTGAGAGAGGATTGTTGGGAGCTTGGGGCACCTTGGGAGGATAATTTAGAGATTAGCGAAGGAGTTGATGAAACTATGAAGGCTTTGAGTGAAGAGGAAGTGGGATCTTGTGTGGGTTTATATAGGAAGGGAGAGGGAATTCTTTATTATTTAGGTTTGGGACACCTCACATTAAACTAATCAATACCTCAAAACAGACCATGGTTTTTGCCCATGGTTTTTGCCAGATTAGATTTTAAAACAATATTTTATATGTCAAATGGACGAAATTCTTAAAATAATAGGGTTTCTTATGTGAAGGTGAGTCACACTCAAGGAAAACAATTTAAGAAGACAAAATGTTTTATAAGCCTTGAAGGGTCCACTAAAGCTTTGTAAAATAAATAAAACAAACCCAAAATCACATTATTTTATTGGTAAATCTTATATTTTTTGAACATAATGTTTATAGTATTTTATTACATCACTATTGGGTCATTATGATTTCATAAAACACATTATATATTTAAACGGTATTAAATTTTCCCCAAAAATTCAACTGTCTTAGAAAATTATGAAAAATTCACCGTTGGATAATTTCGACATCCTGATTCCAAAAATAATATTCATTTTATCTAAATAATTTTCTAAATATGTTAATTTTTACTTTTAAAATAAAAACTAACATTTATCCAAAATTCACAGGTTTTGACAAAAACAGCTTTCAAACCTTAATAAAAATTACAACTTCATTCATAATATTATACAATAATTTATATTTAATAAAAATTAATTTAATAAAAATAAAAATAATTCTATTATTTTATTAAAATATTATATATTTAAAAAATGCATTAATTCATCAAAATAGATTTCCTTGTTGAATATAAACTAAAAATAATATTTGTGTTTTAAAACTATTTACAAAGTAACAATAATAAAATTAATGAACATTATTTATAAAAAATATAATGTGCATAGTCATAGTGATAGGGTCTTATTACATAACCCCTTATAACACCCGCATAATACCAAAGGGTAAGGTGTATGATGGTGACAGACTCTTGGGGTGACTCGGATAACATCGATCGGGTGGTAATCTCTGTTAACTTCCACTTATCCCGTAGTGTTTTCTGCTCAAGCTTAATGTGTTCAGGCTCCGATTGGGATTGGTCAAGAGTGAAGCTCAATGACTCCACCTCCTTTCCAATCTCTGACAAATGGGATTCATACAGGGCAAGTCTACTAGATGAGGTCGTTGCTTCCTTTGTTTGAGTAAATTGGATTTGTTAAAGCCCTATATTTATAATAATCATGGGATCACTGTTCAATGACTATATTAGCAATGATCACAATTAATAATGGTATTTTAAAATCCATAAACAAAAAAACAATAAATTTTACATTTTCTATAACCATAATAAAACATTTAATTAGATTAAGAGGAATTTACATTAATGAAAGTTTGGGTCGTTACAATTAGCAATGTAACCCTTACTTTCACAAACTTGCTTATTTTCTTCGGGAACTTTTTTCTATTGGGACATTGGGTTGCATAATGAACATTTTCTCTACACATAAAATAGTTAACCTTTGATGAATAATTAGGGAGGACAAAATTCTAATATATTTTATTAACTAAATTGTTCATTTTTTCTGGGAAGTCACTTTCTTTGTGTCCTTTTCCAAAATAAAAACAACTTCTTATTCCACTATGAAATTCACAGAGGTGATTCTTTCCAGATTATTGACATAAAAGAAAATAAATCTTTTATGTTTCATGGTATCTATTACCCAAAATGTAAAGACCCGTAAATTTCAAGTAAATTTTTTTCTTAATTTCTTTGGGATTTTATGAGTATGCAGTTTCTGACGGCACCTGATTCTAAGGCCCGGCGTGCTCGGAATCAATTTCCAAAGTTTAGCTCAGTTACGTTCAGTGAAGGAACGAGCGGGTTTTTCTAACTATTGAACCAGTGCTTTGAATCAAATTCTGAGGGCACCGATGAAACTGCAGTGCCAGTTATTGCTTAAGAAGACCCTTTCTGGTGTCGTGTTTGCTGGAGAGGAGTTTCTAAAAAAGGGGAATTAATTGAAGAGTAAAATAAAATTGTGAGACAATTTTATTTTATTTCTTTTAAGTGGTTTAATCCTAAGTATAGAAGTTGGGTGGAACTAACCACCCATGTGAGGTTAAAGGTGAGGTGGGGCCCACACGAACCCCACCCCTTAAATTTCCTTAAATCCCCTCTTTTATATTGGCAACCCCCCATAAGTTTATGACTTTATCTCTTCTCTATTAATGAATGCCAACACAACCTATTCAATTAATTGAACTCATTAATTAATTGAATTAGATATTTTGAATTTTAAATGTTGGCATGTGTGAATAAAATAAGACAAAGACTTATTTTATTTTTGTTTGTTTCATTGTGTGGAGTCTGGGGAGAAAATAACGAAAGTCTCGAAGATCTTCTTCTTCCTCGTTGAAGAACACAAAGAACGTCGGAGCAACAAGGAGTGATCGACATGCCATTCTTCTCCTCTCCGCAACCGGTGTGAGACGCCATCCACCTTGGACGTACGCTGACGTCGTCAACCCCGACACCGTATTTGACATCGTTGTTGAGGTAGGGAATTGTTTTACATTCAAGATTAATTTACGATCTTCATTGATGTTTATTAAGCCGCCTGTTATCAAGATAACGGGATGAGGTCGGACCGCATGAACATGGACGAACCTCCTCCCCATGGTTGTCAATTTTTCGCTATGGTTTGGAACGGAGGTGGCGCGGTGCCGTTGAACCGTGCAGGAACAAGGGAACCACGACCCGAGCAGGCAGCGGCGAAGAAGCGCGGCGCTGTCGTGCCGCGCCGAATCCGAAGAACCTGCGGCCAAGGTTGGGCCGTGACGGAGGGCCACGGCACCATCGCGCCATGCCGGACTGACAAGGGCTGCGGCCTAAGTTGCGGCTATGCAGGGGAGGGCGGCCGGAATCGCCGGCCGCTGACGCTTCAGAAGGGTGGGACCGTGGGGTCCCGCGGTGGCCGCACTGGCCGGCCAACTGGGCCGGCCGTTCGGAGGAGTCTGAGGGTTGAAACCCCCAGCGGCAGACATGTGGGCCCCCTCCATGTGGGGGCCGCCGTTTCGAGACAATGGGGAAACTCCCCCTGTTTTCCGCTCGGCTGAAACGGCCGAGCTGCTGGCCACGCGGGCCGCACCCACGCTAGGCCAACCGGCCGCGCCAGGCCAGACCGCCCGTGCCAGGCCGGACCGCCCGTGGTGGGCTGGGCCGCCAGCGCCGGGCAGGACCCCCCACGTCGGGCCGGACCCGGACCCGGGTCGGGTCGACTTGGTTCGGGCCGACCCAGGGGGTTTTGGGCTGGGTCGGTCCGGGCCCAAACCCCCCAATTATTGGACAGATTCGTTCAAACTCTTGTAACTTCGGCTATGAACCTCCGATCGACACACCGTCAGTTGCGATGCGATCCTTGGATCTATATGATAGTTTCTCTATATTAAACTGAAGGTTTCAGAGAACTTTGGGTATAGACGGGTTGGTTCAAACACAAAACCAACCGGGCCTTCAGAGTGGAAACGCTTATAACTTGAGCTCCAGACGTCCGATTGACGTTCCATAGAATTTTTTGGATTCCTCTTAGTGAGAAGGTTCTTTTGGTTTAATCTGCTCGAGGTTTGGACGTTGTTGGAGTATGGTCAGGTTGGTTTTGACTTAAAAACCAACCGGGCCCCTGGGACGAAAAATCCAATAACTCTTAGACCAGGCGTCCGATTGACGCGCCGTCAGCCGCGTTAAGTTCTTTTTGAAGAGACAGAACTTTGGGATACATCAACTCCAGACTTTGTGTCAGTTGATGTATCGACCCCCTTGGCTCGTGGATTAGACCCTCCTAGAATCGAGCATGCTGTGTGTGGGAACCCTAGAGCGGGCTGCGACTGTGACGACGATGACGACTGTACTGGGATCCTCTGTGGGTTCGGCAGCGATGACGACCATACTGAAATCCTCCGTGGGTTCGACGGGGATGACTACTGTTCTTGTTTCCTATGTGGGTACGGCAGTACGTGACTACTGTTATTGTATCCTTCATGGGTCCGGTACTATTTGACTCTGTACTTGTATCCTACGTGGGTCCGGCAGAGTGGCTGGTCTTGTATCCTTTGTGGGTCCGACAGCTTAGCAGGTCTTGTATCCTATGTGGGTCCGACAGATTCGATGAATCAATGGCTACATATGATCATCTCAATCACCTTACTAAGAATATACTTGTGTGAGCTGAGTCTTGACTTTCAATCATTATCTTCGATATGATTTTTTTGCTATCCTGTGTGGATTGTGTTGTGTTATCCTGTGTGGATTGGATTGTACTATCCCGTGTGGACTAGATCGAACTGGGGCTCGGATATTGGAGCCGAACTAGAATTGATGACTTAGGTATATGTATGGGCATATACCTAAGTAGAGTAGGTTGTTACTTTGTGATTGTATCATTCCTTTGTGGTTTATCCTTCGTGGATTCTGGGAGACCTTCGGGGGTCTCAAGGTCCCTACTGAGTAGCGTATACTCACCCCTGCATAGGCTATGCCCGCAATACGTTGTGTTGGATGCAGACAACGGACAACGCTGATTGTGGTTGAGGCTTGTAGAGCAAGTCAGTACCTGGAGGTGGACCACTGGACGGGACGTACACGGAGCGGACGGCTGGACCTCAGGAGCTAAGGAGACTATATGTACCCACCCTTCAGGTGGGATTTTCTAGTGGATGGATCAGCGTTGCTGCTTTACTTTTCAGTTGCTGTACTTTCTTTTCAGTTTTACTTTACTTTCAGTTGGGTTTTTATTTTGGCCCATTTACTTTCTAGCACTTACAATTGTACCCAGTTTTCTTAGTGTTTACTTCAGTTTTCTTACTCTGTGGTGTTTTTTTACTTTGTAAAGGCAATGCCTTCCCTTATTATCGGTATTTACGCCTTTGGTGCTAGTTGCCAACCCCTGGCCTATGGAAGGTGGGCTTGGGGTAGTCACGGCATGGGCCCCGAGGATGGGTCGTGACAAATTGGTATCAGAGGAGTTCGGTTCTACCGCAGTACTCAGGACTCTGAACTTTCTCTATGTGAAGAAATAGTGGTAAGGGTATTTGAGTATGATTATTAGTTTAGGGAGTCCAATATTGGTGCGGGGGCTGACGTATCCATACACCAGGACCCTGACTTCTGATTTTCGACTCAATGCACGAAAACATTGATTGCGTGTGTGTTTCAATGTTTTCTTAGTGATTACTTGTGTCAGCTCACCAGGTATTCTGTATTGACCGTGGCACACCTGTCTCTTTTCAGGATGGCCCCCTGATAGTAGCCAGCTAGGGTTTCGAGCTTTGTGCGAGATGACATCCCACCGAGCTATGAGGCCTCGGTATAGGGCCCTATTATAGTTGAGGCACCGGTGGTACCTCTACCCGCCGAGCCACCGATGCCACCAGCCCCAGCCGCTGAGAGTGCACGTCGCCTTAGTGCACTGCACGAGTTTTAGCGTCAGAGACCGGACAGGTTCCGCAGAGAGATGGACCCTCAGTCAGCTGAGGATTGGCTGGAGGTTGTTGTATGAGTTTTCAGGTTAGTGGCGACACCAGCTGACCTCATGCTGATCCTTGCAGCGAGTCTCCTGCATGTGGAAAAAGGAAGATGCTGGAGCCTTATGCTCCAGGTGCATGATGAGGAATATCTCCTTTGTTCGGACTTCGAGAGCCTCTTTCACTCAGGATTTTTCCCAACCACCCTTTGTGCGGTGCGCATTTAAAAGCTACTATAGCTGCGGTAGGGCAGCATGACGGTACCCCAGTACTCAGTGAGATTTACCAATCTCTCGCGCTATTCCACAGACATGGTACGAGACCCATTCTTCCGGGCCCGAACCTTCGAGCAGGGACTGAGGCATGAGATCATGGAATCGATGATCTCCTTAAGCATTCTAACGTAGGTAGGAGTACTAGAGAGAGCCCTTCTTGTAGAGAGCTTTCTTGCTGAGACTACACTAGCAGCGAGACCTACCACCGGGCGGCACGTAGCAGATTCTTCTGCAGCTGGCAGTCGATGGATGTCATAGGGGTCAAAGTGGACAAGACCTTCAGGCAGACGACCTCAGGATTCTGGCTTAGAGGTGCGAGGCACACGACGCAGAGCCAGTCTTTTGAGGAGCATCCAGTGCCATGCAAGCGGCGGGCATGGCCACATGGCTCATGACTGCCCGACCTGCTGTGCAGAGGAGTAGCAGACGGTTGAGGGACCACCCAGGAAGATGCAGAGGTTCGACCGTGGCAGTCCACAGGGAGCAGGCGGATGAGGCAGAGGAGCTGGCCAAGCAGCAGGTGGTGGCCGATGCTTTGTGGCTCTACCACCACCACCACCAAGAGGTACACCCTGAACACAGGGAGCTGGCAGATAGAGGGAGGCTCAGCTTCAGGCAGTGGATGCCTATGACCACGACGCGCCAGAGATGATTCGAGGTACTATCTGTGTCTACTCCACCCTTGCTGCAGTTCATATAGACACAGGAGCGAGTCATTATTTCATTACCGCTGCCCTTGTTTGGAGCTCGGAGATTCCGACAAAACCATTGGCTTGATCGTTACGGCTAGAGATTCTTATGGTAGAAGACTCGATGATTATGCACTGGTGCCGATAGTGTGAGCTTACTCTAGGAGGCGAGACCTTCGGCTGGGATCTTCTTGTAGTGGTGTCAAGGCCTTACGACGTCATCTTGGGCATGGATTGGTTTTTTACAGTTCATGCTCATAAAGAATATATTAGGTGCAGGGTGCGGTGTGTTCGCACCAATGGGAGCAGGTTCACCTTCACCGGCGAGAAGGGAGCCTTTGCAGCACAGGATGGACTCACACAGAGGAGAGGAAATCTGATCACTCATCAGTTGGCTAGCCTCATCCTAGGAGCAGTTTACGTGTGGAGTATGAGTTTTCCTGTAGTGGTGGATCAGTATGTGGACGTTTTTCCCAATGACCTTCCAGGACTACCTCCTCATAGATATGTAGACTTCTATATTGACCTATACCCGGGGACAACCCCGATATCTACTCTAGCATATCGAATGGCTCCTGCTGAGATTTGAGAGTTATGGGTACAGATGGAGGACTTTCAGGGCAAGGTATTCATTCGACCCAGTGTTTCACCATGGGATTCCCCGATTTTGTTCGGCAAGAAGGCGGATGGGAACTTGTGACCGTGTGTCGATTACCGTCGCCTGAACCAGGTGACCGTGAGAAAAAATTATTTGCTACCGAGGATTGACGACCTCTTCGATCAGCTCAAGGGAGCACGATGGTTCTCCAAGATAGACCTCAGGTTAGGCTATCATCAGCTCAGAGTCCAAGATGAGGATGTGCAGAAGACGGCCTTCAGATGTCGGTATGGCCACTATGAGTTCTTGGTTATGCCTTTCGGCGTGAACAATGCTCCAGCAGTGTTCATGAGTCTCATGAACAGGATCTTTCAGCCTTACCTTGATCTATTTGTCGTAGTCTTCATCGACGACATATTGATATATTCTTACCCCTGAGGAGGAGCACACCTACCACTTGCGGGTTGTACTGGACACACTACGAAAGCACCAGATTTATGGTAAGCTCTCAAAGTGTCAGTTCTGGATATGTGAGGTCCACTTCTTGGGACACTTCATCTCTGAGGATGGAGTTGCGGTGGATCCTGCGAAGATCGAGGGAGTGTTAGCTTAGGACCCACCTAGGAGCGTGACGGAGGTGCGGAGTTTGTTAGGTTTGGCTGGGTACTACCGGAGATTCGTACCAGACTTCTCTAGAGTTGCGGCACTGCTTTCAGCTTTGGGGAAGAAGGGGAAATACTTCATGTAGTCAGAAAGATGTCAGGAGAGCTTCTAGGAGCTGAGACAGAGATTGACCAGCACACCTATCTTGAGGCTATCAGAGGAGGGTGTAGGGTATGTAGTCTACTGTGATGCATCTGGGACCGGAATCGGGTGTGTCCTGATGCTAGAGCAGGAAGTGATCGCCTATGGATCATGAAATTTGAGGAAACATGAGCATAACTACGCTACCCATGACCTAGATTTAGCATCAGTAGTCTTCACTTTGATGATGTGGCGGCACTATCTAATGGGCGAGCACTTTACAGTCTATTCTGACCACCAGAGTCTTTGGTAAATCTTCTCAAAGAAGGACCTAAACCTGAGACAGAGGCTATGGCTCAAGTTCCTCCAGGACTATGAATTTGAGATAGTATATACTCCTAGAAATGGGAACGTAGTAGCTGATGATCTCAGTCAGGAGGACGAGCATTCAGCTACTTGGAGAGGCGATAGAGCAGTTAGCTGCTTTGCAGATATCCTTCATGGATAGAGATGGAGTAGCCTTCCTTCAGTCTCTCACAGTCACACATCCACTTCTTCAGCGGGTCAGAGAGGCACAGTGTGGAGACGTTGACTGTGAGACGTGGCATGCACAGATATCCTCAGGACAAGCACCTGATGGATTTTCTGTAGGAGGAGAGCACGTTGTCCTTTTTAGAGGGCGTACCATGGTACCAACTGCGTTACAGGTTGAGGTGCTGAGAGAGTTTCACACTTCCCCTTTATAGATACATCCTAGAGTGGCGATGATGTACCAGGATCTCAGGCGACAACACTGGTGGCCGGGGATGAAGAAGGCTGTGACAGAGTTCATTTCTCGATGCCTCACCTTCCAGTAGGTGAAGGCGGAGCACCAAGTACCAGTAGGCTTGGTACAACCCTTGGAGGTCCCCGGAGTGGAAGTGGGATGGTATATCTATGGATTTCGTGAATAGAATTCCATGTACTTCTAGAGGTCACAACCCCATTTGGGTGATTGTCGACCGACTCACCAAGTCAGCCCACTTCTTACCCATCAGAGAGAAGGGCTCAGTGGAGAGCTTTGGACACCTCTACGTTCAGGAGATTCTGCGACTTCATGGCGTGCCATCATCTATCGTCTCCGATCGATATGCTCACTTTACTTTCTGGATTTGGAAGGGGTTTCAGGAGGAATTTGGGACACAACTACGTCTGACCACTGCCTTTCACCCTCAGATGGATGGTCAGATGGAGAGGACCATTCCGACACTCGAGGACATGCTCCGTGCATGTGTCCTAGACTTTGGTCGCAGCTGGGAGGATCACCTACCCTTGGTGGAGTTTGCGTACAATAACAGCTACCACTCCACCATCGGGATGACACTATATGAGGCATTGTATGGCCGACCTTGCAGATCACCTCTGTGCTAGACAGACCCTAGGGAGTCAGCACTTGTGGGACCAGAGATGGTCCATGCCACGACAGAAAAGGTCCAGGTCATCCGGGAGTGGATGAGGATAGCTCAGAGCCGACATATGTCCTATGCTTACAGGAGTCATAGACAACTATAGTTTGAGGATGGGGACCACGTTTTCTTGTGGGTCTCACCTCTACATGGATTACGGAGATTTGGACGGGGCAGCAAGTTATCTCCGCGCTTCATCAGAAAATTCCGGGTTCTCAGCAGGATATGAGAGGTGGCTTCTCACCTGGCTCTACCACCTCAGTTGCACAGGGTGTACGGCGTCTTTCACGTATCTTAGATGAGGAGATACGTGCACGACTCGACACATATCATCGAACATGGGGAGTTGGACACTGACGATGGGGTGACTTTTGCGGAGGTCCCGGTGGAGATCGAGGATCGACAGGAGCAGGTTCTATGTGGGTGGTTGATTCCTCTAGTTCTCATCAAGTGGAAACACGGGAACCTCCAGGAGAGCACTTGGGAGTGGGAGGCTTAGATGCGTGCTCAGTACCCTCATTTGTTTCCCTAGTTTGTGATGTATCTTTATAGGGACGTAAATCCATGAGGTGGGAGTAATGTAAAGACCCATAAATTTCAAGGAAATTTTTTTCTTAATATCTTTGGGATTTTGTGAGTAACCAGTTTCTGAAAACACCTGATTCTGAGGTCCGGTGTGCCCAGAATCAATTTCAAAAGTTTATCTTAGGTACGTTCAGTGAACGAACGAGTGGGTTTTTCTAACTTTTTAACAGTTGCTCAGAATCGAATTCCGAGGGCACCGATGAAACCGCAACGCCAGTTATTGCTTAAGAAGACCCTTTCTGGTGTTGCGTTTGCTTGAGAGGAGTTGCTAAAAAAAGGGGAATTAATTGAAGAGTAAAATAAAATTGTGAGACAATTTTTTTATTTCTTTTAAGTGGTTTAATCCTAAGGATAGAAGTTGGGTGGAACTAACCACCCATGTGAGGTTAAAGGTGAGGTGGGGCCCACACAAACTCCACCCCTTCAATTTCCCTAAACCCCTCTTTTATGTTGGAAACCCCCCATAAGTTTATGAATTTTTCTCTTCTCTATTAATGAATTCCAACACAACCTATTCAATTAATTGAACTCATTAATTAATTGAATTAGATATTTTGAATTTTAAATGTTGGAATGTGTGAATAAAATAAGACAAAGTCTTATTTTATTTTTGGTTGTTTCGTTGTGTGGAGTCTGGGGAGAAAATAAACAAAGTCTCGAAGATCTTCTTCTTCCTCGTTGAAGAACGCAAAGAACGCCGGAACACCAAGGAGTGATAGACGTGCCGTTCTTCTCCTCTCCACAGCCGGTGTGAGATGCCATCCACCTTGGATGTACACCGATGTCGTCAACCCCGATACCATCTTTGACATCGTTGTTGAGTTAGGGAATTGTTTTACATTCAAGATTAATTTACGATCTTCCTGGAAGTTTATTAAGCCACCTGTTATCAAGATAAAGGGAGGAGGTCGGACCACATGAACACGGCCGAACCTCCTCCCCATGGTTATTAATTTTTCTCTATGGTTTGGAATGGAGGCGGTGCGGTGTCGTCGCACCGCGCAGGAATGAGGGAATTGCAGCCGGATCGGGCCGCAGCGAAGAAGCGCGGCGCCGTCGCGCCGCGCCGAAGCCAAAGAACCCACGTCCAAGGTTGGGCCACGACGGAGGGGCACGGTGCCGTCGTGCGGTGCTGGACGAATAAGGGCCACGAACTAAGCCGCGGCTGTGCAGGGGTGGGCGGCTGGAATCACCGGCCGCCAACGCTTTGGAAGGGTGGGACCGTGGGGTCCCATGGCGGCGGCACCGACCAGCCAACTGGGCCAGCCGTTCAGAGGAGGCCGGGGGTCGTAACCCCCGGCGGCAGATAGGTGGGCCCCCTCCACGCTGGGGGCCGCCGTTTCAAGACAAGGGGGGCAGCGCCCCCATTTTCCGCTTGGCCGAAATGGCCGAGCGGCAGGCCACGCGGGCCGCGCCCGTGCTGGGCCGAACCCGGTGCCGGGCCGGCCCTCTCGCCGGGCCGGGCTGCGCCAGCTGGGCCGGGCCACACCCAAATGGGCCGGACCCGGACCCAGGTCACGTTGACCTGGTTCGGGCTGACCCAAGGGGTTTTGGGCTGGGTCGGTCTAGGCCCAAACCCCCTAAAATCGGACAGATTCATTCAAACACCCGTAACATGGGCTATAGACCTCTGATCGATGCACCGTCAGTTGATATGCGATCCTTGGATCGAGTCTGTCGTTTCGGTATATTACACTCAAGGTTTTGAAGAACTTTGTGTATGACCGGGTTGGTTCGAACACAAAACCAACCGGGCCTTCGAAGCGGAAACACATATAACATGAGCTCCAGATGACTAATTGACTTGCCGTCAACTTTGTTGGATTCCTCTTAGTGAGATGGTTATTTCGGCTTACTCCGCTCGAGATTTGGATGCAGTTGGAGTATGGTCGGGTTAGTTTTGACTTAAAAACCAACCGGTCCCTTGGGATGAAAAAGCCAATAACTCTCAGACCGGGCGTCTGATTGACGCACCGTCAGTCGCGTTGAGTTCCTTTTGACGAGACAAAACTTTTGGAAACATCAACTCCAGAATTCGTGTCAGTTGATGTATTGAACCACTTGTTTCATGGAGTGGACCCTCCCAGAATCGAGCATGCTGTGTGCGAGAACCTTAGAGCTGGCTGCGACTGCGACGACAATGACGACTGTACTGGGATCCTTCATGGGTTCGGAAGCGATGACGACTGTACTGAAATTCTCCATGGGCTCGACAATGATGACTATTTTTATTATATACTATGTGGGTCCAGCAGTACGTGACTAATGTTCTTGTATCCTTCATTGGTCCTGCAGTATTTGACTCTGTACTTGTATCCTACGTGGGTCCGGCAGAGTGGCTGGTCTTGTATCCTTTGTGGGTCTGACATCTTAGCTGGTCTTGTATCCTATGTGGGTCCGATATCTTAGATGAATTAGTGTCTACATCTGATCATCTCAATCAACTTACGAAGAGTATACCTGTGTGAGCTGAGTCTTGGCTTTCAATCATTATATTCGATATGATTGTTTTGTTATCCTGTGTGGATTGGGTTGTGTTATCCTATGTGGATTGGATTGTGCAACCTGTGTGGACTATATCGAACTTGGGCTCGGATTTTGGAGCCGATCTGGAATTTATGACTTAGGTATATGTATGGGAATATACCTAAGTAGAGTAGGTTGTTACATTGTGATTGTATCTTTCCTTTGTGGTTTATACTTCGTGGATTCTGGGAGACCTTCAGGGGTCTCGGGGTCCCTACTGAGTAGCGTATACTCATCCCTGCACGGGATATGACCACACTACGTTGTGTTGGATGAAGACGACGGACAGTGCTGATTGTGGTTGAGGCTTGTGGAGCAAGTCGGTACCTAGAGGTGGACCACTGGGCGGGACGTACACGAAGCGGACAGCTGGACCCGAGGAGCTGAGGAGACTATCTGTACCCACCCTTAAGGTGGGATTTCCAGTGGACAACTCGACGTTGCTGTACTTTCTTTTCAGTTGTACTTTAATTTCAGTTGGGTTTGTATTCTGGCCCATTTACTTTCCAACACTTACAGTTGTACCAAGTTTTCTTAGTGTTTACTTCAACTTGCTTACTCTGTGGTGTTTCTTTACTTTCTAAATAAAAAACCTTCCCTTCTTATAGGGATTTATGCCTTTGGTGCTTGTCACCCGCCCCTAGCCTATGAAAGGCGGGCTTGAGGTAGTCACGACATGGGGCCCGAGGATGGGCCGTGACACAAAATCTCACTGAAATTCTTATTTCTCTTCCTTGGAGAGTCTGAGAGTTATTTAAGGTAAAAATTGTTAATAATGTTCTAAGAAAATTGATTAGGAATGATCATGACATATTTCACTCCAGTGATCATCCCACTTGACTGATCATCAGAAAAGCTTCCATCACATTCAACATTAATCCAGTTACTTCTAGTTCTCACCATTTACTAAAACCAGAATCCTAGTATGAGAATTAATTATCATAGTAAAAAACCATATATCCACGAAAATAATTACATTTAGGATTTCTAAATCATGAAACCTTCCATAATCTAGGACACCATGGGTTTATCCTAGGTTATTCATTTCTAACTTTTATCTAAATCCATCATGATGGTTCTTTAAGACTTTTTGAATTCCCAAATCATATCCCCTGAGAGTGACAAACTAGGTGTGCAGCAAGGCTCATTGTCGTGTATTAAATTACCCCATGTCAGTCCTAGAACATCTTTTTATATTTGTTACCCCTATGTAAATCTTTTCCAGAGTCACATCCACTTGTAGTATCCATAAAAAAATGTATTACTTTAAAGCCTCTCACTCTATCCTTTTCCAAAATTTTAGGACATTTTACTAAATGTTAACTCATCCTTATACTTATCTTGAGAGACATCCCTAGACATATACTTATAAATAAACCTAGTGATCTCACTATGTTTTTCTCATCATAGTTTCCCAACATTAACTATACCTTTACTCCGATACCAACTATAGAGACCCTTGATTTGAAAAACGTTAACATTACATAAATTTTTTAGAATACTTAAACATTATATAAATAGATTTTAAAAGATCATAGTTGGTATAGTGCCTTTGGAAACATGGAAACATAAACACTGGTATATATATGAGTTACATCATCTACCACTAGGTTATACTTTACTAGAACCCTTCTTAGACATATCAAACATTGTATATATCATCATAACCTGGGGTAATAGAAACAAAAAAGGGGTGAGATGAAATGCTCAGTAAGGGTAAACAAGGGAGATATGTAAACATAAACATGATCATAATGATATGAGAATGTGATCATGAAAATAGAATATCATTCCTTTCATATCAAAGATCATAACATTCATCATGAAATAAATATTGGAAGTTCATAAGATATGAATCATGATTAAATAGAGAGAATAAGCCATGAAATTATAACATAGGAATAAAACATTGAATTGTGGAAACACATAAGTATATAATATGATTTCTATAGTATCCAAGGCATCACTTACAAGACCATATTTGTGGAAAAAGTACTTTACCGAACCATGTGAACCCCTATTCCAGCTCTGTATTAATGAACTGAGTAAACCCTCATTCCAGCTCTATATTACTGAACCAAGTTAACCCTCTTTCCTGCCCTGTATTACTAAACCATGTAAACCCTCCTTCGAGACATGTATTACTAAACCGAGTAAACCCTCATTCCTGCCCTGTATTACTGAACCGAGTAAACCCTCACTCCAGCCTTGTATTACTGAACCAAGTAAACTCTCATTCCATCCTTGTATTATTGAATAGACTAAACCCTCATTCTAGCCCTATAAAACTGAACTAAGTGAACCCTCTTTCCAGCCCTGTATTACTGAACCAAGTAAACCCTTTTTCTAGCCCTGTAATATTGAACCAAGTAGACCCTCATTCCAACCTTGTCTATATCATGAGATATGAATTATTATCCAATTCATTTGAGGTAGATATAGGTCCCACCTATTACATAATGAAATCATATATACATGTTCCACTAGATCATAAATAAACATATCGTAACCCAATAACTAAAATGGGTATCATAAACATGTAAACAAATCATAACATGTGGAAAATGTTACATGTTTCATAATTATTTCATCAAAACCATAACCTGGAAAAGAGTAACATATTTCATATACGTATAACCCCTAAAGGAGAAATAAGTTTCATAAAGACCATGCCATTAAACATAACTCATTCATATAAAGTATATGAATGGAAACTTTAGATAAGTTCCTAGATAGGCATGAGTAACATCAATAGATTTCATCTTAGATGGAAAATAATTTTGAAATATCCTCTAAAAAAATTTGTTAAGAAAAGTATCCTTTCATATTTAAGAATACTTGTTAATACATAAAACCATTTGAAAAAAAAATTTCTTAGAAAATATATTGAATAATTATAAATAAGACATGATATCATTTTGGAAAACTTTTTCCTTTAAAACTTCTAAAATATTCTTTATTACATTTTAAAAACCTGTTTCTTTGAAAACACATGAAATTTTTTAATGAAATATTAAAAATGTTTTGAAAAAAATTTGATTGTAAATACTTTGAAAACATGTAAAGAAAACTTGAAAATGTTTTTAAAATCATTTTCATTGAAATATTATAAAATAATATTGAAAAGGTTTTGGAAATCATTTTTTTGGACATCACTTTGAAAATTTGTAAATAAGACTTGAAAACATTTTATAAATATTTTTCCATGAATACATATACAAGATGTTTAAAAAGATTTTGGAAACAACTTTCCTTGAAAATTTATTTTAAAAAAAGTATCTTAAAGATTAAAATATTTAACAATGCAAAGGGAGATTTGAAAAAATGATGGTGGGTAAATCCGTACATGTCATACGAGGTCAAAAGAACATTCCTTTTTCACGGTAAAAATGATAGAAAAGTGTCTTATTCAGAAAGAGACAAGAATATTCCCATGATGATATTGGTAAAATAAGAAAAGGGTAAAAATTTATTTTATATATTATAGGGAAATGGTATAATATTCTTAGAAACTCTTTTTAGAAAACATAGATATCCGACCAAAGAGAGGGTAAAGTTGGGCATTCCTAAAAAAACTTTCTTAACTATATTATGTAACAAAGAGTAGAAAGTGGTACCAATATATGAATATATCATAAAATAACATAGTATTAGGAAACTCATGAATATTCTTGAGATATGGATAATAATATTTCTTAAAATGAATCATAAATATAAACAATCTTGAGAAGCAATGAGATTGTCTCAATAAACTCTTATAACTTAATATATTTGTATTATTTTATTCATATAAGGAAATGAAATTACATAAAGCATATAATATCATAAAAATATTGATATTAATGATATTAAATGTAAAATGAAAGTATATTCACCTCATAAAAGAGTTTAGGTGAATAATAAAACATGTGTCTCAAAGAAGGAAAATTGAGAATTTTTTTTTACCAATTTTGTAACTTTTGAAATTTAAACCCCTTGAAATAAGGATCATGTTGGACAAAAATCACTCAAGGTAACATTGCAGTATTTTTGGGTAGATTGTGTTTGTTGACAAAGCAGGTTTCCATGGTGAATTGTCAAGTTCTAGAAATATTATTGACAATAAATGTTGATAAATAACCATGACAAAGGAATGGAAGATCAAAAGGTGGTACAAAAGATTATTACAAGGTGGCGCTGTTTTCTAGTGTTTTCCAAATTTTTGGGGTCCAAAATTTAGAGGTTGGTGAGCATCATGAAAAGTGGATATCCTTGAAGATCATATTTTAATATGGCAAAGACATGAATTTTGCGAAGAGAGGCTTCATGGTTTGGAATTCGCGAAGACCAGAAGAATGATTGTAGTGATTTTTTGCGATTATATCAATGCTTTGAAAATGGAAGAGTTGAAGCGCATCAAGGTGGTGAATGGATTTAAGAGGGAGCTTCGCGATGAAGGCACAAAGGAATGCTGATGGCCATGCTCCGCGATTACAACGAGCTTCGCGATCAGAAAATTTCCATGGTACTTCGCGATTTTGAGAGAATTCTGGCTGAAATTTCAAAGCTTCGTGATTGGCAATGACGTGGAGATGATTTCACACGGAAGGGTCAAGGGTTGGTGGAATTGCCTATAAATAGAGGTCGACCCCCTCGAGAGAAGTAGAGTGTTTTTGAAGAAAATATTTTTCTCTCGATTTGTGAAGGTGGTTCATGAAGGTAGTGTTCTTCGCGAAAGAGAGGTGCTTCATGGCAGCTAATCTAGCTCCGTGAAAGGAAGTGCGCTTCACGAGGCCATGTGCTCTAAGGAGTGTGATTGGAGAAGAGGCAGGAGCTCCGCAACGGCCTAAAAATTTCAAAGGATTGAGTGTCACGAGAGTGCTTCACGAGAGTGATTCACTAGAGTGCTTCGCAAAAAGGCAGGAGCTTCGCGAAGTCTTGTTTGAGCTTTGCGAAATTGGGAGCCTCGCGAAGTAGGGTGCTTTTCGAAGGTATTTCCAAAGTAATTGCCCAGTGTTTAAGAGGAAAAGGGATATTCAATTGTGGATGAAAGTTGGACTTCAACAGAGAATCTATCAATAGTTTAGGATACATGTATTCATGCAAATGAAGAGACCTATAGGTCTATAAACTGTGAGTGGATCCCTTCCAAGTGCAGTGAGAAAAGGAAGAGGAAAAAGGTAATCCTTTCTACCAACAGTGATCTAGTGAAAGAGAAATAGGGAGTGACCCTTGGGAAAGCAGTGAGATGACCCTAAACCTTGTAAAGGCAGTGAGCCTAGGAATAGAAGTGATATATCCCGAACATTACTGGCAGTCATCCTTATTGGATTTTGTAGAGTGGCACATCGCCGTTGTATACTCCTTGGACGTAGCCTAGTGAGGGTGAACCAAGTAAAAATCTCTGTGTCTTCCTGCTTACTTCCCTGCATTGTATTTAAAGCATCATCATTAGATAAAGAAGAAAATAAGTGGTCATAATAAACACGCAAGTGCAAACAAAGTGACCCTTTTAATAATGAGGTCAATATCCAGTAGGGCATGAAGAATTTTGAAAAATAATATCCATACCCTGATTCACCCCCCTCTTAGGGTATATAGGCCCCTCTAGGTCCTAATAGATCATAAAATGGGCATTTGAATACCCATAAATTTAAGTAAAAGATACATATAATACAATAATTGATTGTATATACACCCCACAAAAGGAAATATTGGAGAAAATATCTTGTATCTCATTGAAATTAAAAGTGAGATAAAATCCCCTTACCTTGTTTCTTGATTCTCTCCATACTCGTACAATATTCCTGTATAATAACTATAAGTTTATTAGAAATATTTTATAAAATAATATTATTATACATAATACCATTTATTTTTTGATTATGACTTTATATTATCTTCTTATTAACGATCATATGTTAAAGTTTCACTTTGGGTAATATTCTCTTTGTTCTTCACATGTGTCTAAATTTGTTATATCTTTAGTCCTTATACTTATATTATGATTCCAGAATGTAATAAATGACATAAATATCAGGTATATCCATTATATTTGTATCATAATAATCTATATAATATAGTATTATAAAATATAATACGACGTTCATGGATACGGTTAGCCGTACGTACGCATGAACACTATTTCTATTTTTTTATCGTATTGAAAGAATGAAAGAAAATGACATATATATATATATATGTATGTATATAAATATCATCAGTATATTATCATTAATATATCATATATATCATATAATTTCATTAATCCCATCCTCAATACATTCCATGTGGTGTGTGAACGAATCACATTGCATTGAGGGGGCAGTAGTCCACACATCCTTAAATGAGATTATCGCATTAACACGAAATGTAAAGTAAATGAGTATGTGTAGTAAAAATGAATAAAGAAGATTAAATAAAAAATAAATATAATTTATTAAATATATATAAATATAGTGTCCATAATTACCACCATGATTGGCGGTAAAAGAGAAATTAATAATCATCATTTCGTGAGGCAGTAGTTCACTGTAAATAGAAAAAGTATGTCCAACATCCATTAGATGGATGTGTGTGTAAGATCAAGTCATTATCTAAACATAATAAAATCCTATTATATGGAAGATACTATTGTTTTCACACAATAATGGATTAATATAGTGGATGGGGTGGACAAAAAAAATAACTGGAAGGAGTTTGAGAGAAGACGTTGCCTCTAAATCAGGTAACTCATTTGGGTTTATCTGAAAAGTCATCCTTGAGAGGATTTATTTCTAAAAGTAGGATTCAAGGTCAAAGGGAGGATTTTTGGTAGTATAATTGGGAATATATTTGATGAACTTAAAAGGTTTGAGAGGTGTGAGGAATGGTTAGAGGTGGTGGTCTTTTATAGGGAGGGGAAATGACTCACATGGAAATTTTAGAAAAAAATTAGTTGTGAACATGTTATTATATAAAAAAGTCATAAAAAACAAAAAACCTAATTAATGGAAAGTTTATGTCTAAAAAATGGACATACAATGGGTTTTGCACATGTGTCGAGGTCATTTGGGCCCTTAATTTTAAGGTTTAGTCCCTAATTGAGATTAATTTGGCCTCAACTATTGTGATTAATTTTAATCACTTTTAGAAATCATTTTTTTTTCAAAATATAACATGATATTATTAAAATATTAAAATTATAATGAATACAATTTTTTATGTTGTATTTTTGAAATACACTTCACAAAAGAGAAAAAATTAAGATTACTGATAATCCTGTAGATGGGACGAAATAACAGGGTTTTAAAGTTAGAAAAAGTTCAAAACTTTGTTAAGATTTTATATTCAGTTTCAAAGTGAAACATATTTCAATGAATAAAATTTTAATAATAGATGCAATAATTATCTAATGCAACCTTATAATTTGGACATTATGAATTCAAAAAAGAATTTAATTTTATAAAATCAAATTTATAAATGTTTCTAAAATTACTTTCATTTTTATAAGCGGTTCATTTGATAGAACAATACTTTTAACATAAAAGGACTTTACCAAAAATCTTATCTTTCAATATCAATATGTTATATATATATAAAAAATAAATAAAAAATATCTAGAAATCAGTTATTACTATTAATAAAACTAATTTTAATTTTTAGGTTATAATTATCTGGTTTAATTATATATATATATATATATATATGTTTCATAAAAACATAGTGTTGCGTGCATCGTACGCAAAGTCGGTGTTACTTTTAGTGAAAGAAAACTTGGTATTATGTGTAGCACAAGCCAAGTTGGTATTACGTTTGAGAGGGATGTTTAAATTAGTGTTTTAATATATATATATATATATTGTAATGCCCTGACCCCAGTTACCCAGAGTTGGTGCATTATTTTAATCCATTGTTATGATTACATGGAATCAAGTCCCGAAGGACTGATTAGTTTTGCAGTCTTGGAAAATAGATTACATACATGAATGTTACATTTCACTTCACAGCATACAAAACAACATAAATAATCCTTTATAAATGCCATTATTCCCTTGTCTTAACCCTTCATATCAATCACAATACACTTCTTGGAATTATGGGAAAAATAAAACATAGAAAGGGGTGAGATCAGATACTCAGTAAGGATAATAATACAGCGGAAACTTTCATAAATATGCATAAACATTTAAGGCAATGTATAACTAAAACAAAATCCTTTTAAACTTGAACTTCAGCATAATATGGTAGAAATTAAATGAAATAATTCCATTTACTTATTCACATGGACATTCTACTAGTTGAATAATCACATGAAATATCACTAACCACTTTCATAATGATGGAATGTATAATGATGAACTTTAATTTCTTTATCAAGGCCTTGTGCCAAGACCTAGTGGATAATTGTAACTGGAACCCAACCTGGAGTGCCTCTAATAACCGGAAACCAACCCGGAGTGCCTCTAATTACCGGACACCAACCTGGAGTGCCTCTAATAACCGGACACCAACCCGGAGTGCCTCTAATAACCGGACACCAACCCAAAGTGTCTGCTGTAACCGGACCCCAACCCGGAACATACTAGTCCTACACATTAATCTTAAGAAGAGGATGAAATATAACATAAACATTCATATTAAAACTAGCATACAAAATGCCAAAACATTAATCATAAGCCATTAATGGCATACATATGAATTATCCATAGTCAAACATATCACAAAACCATAAATACAATATGGAATATTTGTATCATAATAAATCAACTTCAAACAAGTGTAAAATTTATCAAAGGATGTTGAAATAGATGAAATTAAAACAATTTGAGAGAAATATATCTTTTTTTTTGAAATCATTTAAAAGTCACACAATTTAGAAAAGAATCCATTTAAAGTCATTTTTGAATCAAAGTGTCCCATACCACTTTGAAACTTTTGAAAGGAATTAACATTTTAAAAACATTCATGTCTATGTAAATAAATCCTTAAAAACTATTTTGAAGACATGGACATTAATGAGAAAGATTTAGAAGAATAAATATTTAAAACATTTGAAATGATGTTTTAGTAAAAAGTACCTTAAAATAATCATTTTGAAAACTCTTTCATAAAACATGGACACAGATAATAAATATGTCCCAGTAGATACTTACGTAAAAACAACCTCAGATAATAAAAAGATTATGAAATTAACCCTTACCAATTTGGTAACTTACGAAAAATACACCCCATGAAAGAGGTATCATACAATGAATATGTAAATAAACATAAATTAACGTTTATTACATAAAGAATACAATTATGGTAAGTACATACACCACACAAAAGGTAATAGTGGCAATATGGCATGAATCTCACGGGAATAAGGAGTGAGATGAAAACCCCTTACCAATTTGGTAACTTACAAAACATACACCCCATGAAATAGGTATCATAAAATGAATATGTAAATAAAAATATATTAAATTTTATTACACAAGGAATAAAATTATGGGCATTACATACACCACACAAAATGTAATAATGGCAATATGGCATTAATCTCACGGGAATAAGGAGTGAGATGAAAACCCCTTACCAATTTGGTAACTTACGAAACATACACCCCATGAAAGAGGTATCATATAATGAATATGTAAATATACATATATTAAAGTTTATTACAAAAGTAATACAATTATGGGTAGTACATACACCACACAAATTGTAATAATGGCAATATGGCATGAATATCTTGGGAATAAGGAGTGAGATGAAAACCCCTTACCTTGTGTCCGACTTGACCCGTTCGTTATTTAACATTATAAATAATAAACTAAAGTTAATTTATACTTTCTTAAAACCCTTTTTCAAGTTTATTATTCCTTTTATATCACTTATTACCATGTTATAAACATTATGTAATCATTTAAGTTAATAACGTTCATTTTGTCAATATTTGGCACTTGAGTCAAAAATGAACACCTTATAGTTACAAGTTGTTCACATGGTCAAAATATCATTATATACAGAATGATATTCATTATGTATATATCATATATATCATATATATCATATATATACATGTTTTTATAATAGTACATATCATTTTGGGGTAAGACTAAAATGTACCATTCATGGAGATGGTAAGCCATACGTACGCATGAACGCTACATTCATCTCTATTTCTTATTTTAATGGACTTAAAACATAATGATACATAGTTATATTATAATTTCAGAATAATATAATATATAATATCATTAAATCCATCCTTTATATGTCCCACATATGGTATTAACGAGTCATATCACTTTGAGGGGGTGGTAGTCCGCACTTACTCAAATGAAATTATCACATTTACTCAAAATGGAAACCATTAAGGAATTATATAAAAGAAAAATACAGAAGCATGAAGAAAAAAAAACATAACATATATCATATATAAATATAGTTCCATCATAATGGCCACCATGACAGGCGGTAGGAGGTAATTGAACAATCATCGTTTCGTGAGGCGTTAGTTTTCCATCCACAGAAACATTATGTTCTTCACCCATTAGATGGAGGTGTGTGTAAGTGTAATTCAAATATATCTCATAACAACATCCTGGTATATTAACTATATTGGTGTTGTTATAAATGAAAGTAATAAAAATAGTTTAGGGGTTGGATAAGTAAAACAAAATAAAAGAAATTAAGATAAATTGTTACCTTTAATTTGGGTAACTTCATTTGGTTTGAACCAAAAGGACTCCTTGAAGTGCCTTCTGCTTAAGTTAAGGCTTCTAGGAGGAGTATAGGGATGTAGGGAGCTTAATTTGGCAGATTTTGGATGAGCCTAAAGGCTTGACATGTGTGAGGAATTGGTTAGAAGTGGTCTCTTTTTATAAGGGGGAGGAGGGGCTCTTTAGGAAAGTGTGAAAATATTATTTTATTATATAATGATATTCGGTTTATAAAGGACCAAAAATCATTAGAGTCGATAATAAGATGACTCAAGGTCAAAATAAAATCATCCAATAAGAATTGGACATGTTTTGGACATTATTTTAATATTTATAATCTAATTTATTTAAATAATTTATTAATGAGGAAAATATTGCATCATTATATTGTCCTTAATAATTTAATTTATTCGATGTCTAAAAATTATAAAAAAATACCAAGATGTAGTAAATCCTTTTAGATTTACAATTAATATATATAGTCAAAAATATTACTTATATAACACCATATAAAAATTAATTACTAAAAGGATTTTGTTTATGTCAATTTTTCCTTTACATTAAATTAATTAATCAAAACTGTCATTATCATTCATAAGTGGCTCCATGGGGTCCCCAAATAGACCCAAAGATGCCCATGGTCGTCCATTACTCATAAAATAAGGTAAGGAAATGTGTTAAGGTAATTTTGAATTATTAAAATATTCTTTTTACCTTAAATTACCCTATTTACCTTTAATTGCGGTAAATAAAAGTAAAAAGTTACTATTCACCAAAAAATATTTTTATCATATTGAGCCACATTTTACTCATTGATATTAACCGTGTCTCTCGGATTTTCAAAATTCAACTCACAAAAGTGGTAAAATTAAGTTTTATGTGAATTTTCAAATTCTCCTAGGAGGTGGGTAAAATACAGTGAAAAGTTCAATAAACTTTTTATATATCTAAAATTATTATAAACTGACTCCAATGAATTACAATGAACTTATATAAGTATTATGTATCTATTTTTACATAAATTAATTTAAATAAAATAAATAATTATTTAAATAAAAAAATCGGTTTTAACCAATACTCAGTGTTTTTCACTATTCATGAAAAATTGATGTTTCTTAGAAAAATACCAAACATTCGTCATAATCTATATTTGATATTATGAATTAAAAATGATGTCTATTTCACCAAATTAGAAACATATAAGTTGCATTAATTAATTTAAAAATCAATTCCCGTTGTCAAAACAAATAGCGTGTTTTTAAGAAATAATAACTATCAAAAGATTGACACTTGTTAATGTCTAGTTTAAATGTGAAATTACGTCCAATGACCAAAATTGTATTAAATGGTAAAAATATATTATACATATACCTTAAAACCACTCAGATTCATAATTTATCACTATTAATTATTTCGATTAAAAAAGTTGTTTTTAATTAAAATTTAGTAATTTTCACTATTCATCAAAATATGAAAGTTATCCGAAAAGCACCAAAATTTCACCCAAAGCTAATTTCGATATTCAGAATCCAAAAACGAAGTTAATTTTGAAAGATAAAATTTATAAAATTTCAAAAAGTGGGTATTACTATTCATAACAGCATGTTTGATTGGTTTTGGTGTGTTATAACTCGAAGTTGCGTACAACACACACTACTGTATTATTCAAAGTGAAGCGTACCGTGGAAGCTTGGGGTGTTACATTCCCCCCTCCTTCAATAAATTTCATCCTCACAATTTGAAATTATTCTTCAAAAATAAAAGGTTGAAAATAGAAAATATATTTGTGGGAAAACCCACATCGGAAATTGGGTTAATAAAATTTAGTCTTAATAAGAGGAAAATAGAAATGAAAGGGTCACCACCAAATTATGATCACGATTAGGATAACATTGGTGTAAATTAGAGACACATAATTAGAGGAAAAACGTAAATATTTATATGGAGTGATTGAGATCATCAATTACAAACAATTGTAGAATTGTGGGCCTCAAAGTCACCAATCTATGATGATTTAAAATAAAATCTGTTCAACAAAATGTAAGGTATTAGGATAACACATTTTTGGTTTTAAGATCCCTTCCCTAAAGTTTAATAATTAATTTATCCATAAAATAAGAGGATATATATATATATATATATGTATATGTGTGTGTGTATATATATATACTTGAAAAGTAGAGTTTCATCCTTCAACTAATTCCTAATACAAACTCATCTTTCACTCTAAAAGATTTAAAAAAAAAATATATATATATATATATATATTCTATTTATCCTAATCATATAGGGTTCCAAAAATAATAAATTTATAATTCACATATCAGACCCTGTAAATAAAACTACATTATTCAATCTAGGACATCACGTGGGCTAGTGGTAGGTGATACACCCTTGTCGCCCTTCGGTTGTGGGTTCAAGTCTTTCGGCCTTGCCGAACGCAACGGGTTTCTGCCCGACCTCTGGGTTGTCCTTTTTATGGAAATCAAAAAATAATCTCAAACTAGACTTATCCAAAATACTTCTATCCAAACTCACAGTCCAAAATTTATAAGGTAGGTAAACACAATGAAGATCCTTTTTTTCCCACGTAATATCATGTGAACACCTTAATCCTGTATTCTTTTAAAATATGGTAACACCCTGAATTACCATAAAACATTATTGATTATATTCATGATCCCTTATTACTTATAGAATATTAGATATATTCCTTATATCAAAAAACGTTGAATATTAAAAAAATGATGAAATAAACAAACCATTAATCAGTTCCAAGGTAGTCAAGAATATCCAATATAATTCATCCAAATCAACCATCTCTTATTCCAAAATTACTACCTTAGTATCAAGGCCATATTAAGGATTAACTTTCCTTCAACTATTTATTTTCAAAAAAAAGTTCAACTTGCTGTTGAGTCACTTTTCATAGTACCATATAATCTCAAATCCTCAATGAAATAGTAATGAAGCACAATCCTTATTTATCTCCATAATTCATATAACCAGTACATCATTGATACAACACTCAAATGAAATAATTTTTTGATAACAACATAATAAAACTAGTCATTCCTCATCATCTGTGGTAGTATCATAACTTTATTATTATCCAATAGCATCATTTGGTGCGTACTCTGAGGATTTGGACATTGGTTTGCATAGTGTCACAACTCCTTGCAGATGAAGTATTGTAAATTTAAAAACATTTTTTTACCCTTGCTATCACGTACTTGGTGTCCTTTTTCTCCACGCTTTTAACAAACTCCTATTCCCTTCAAGCATTTACCAAGGTGATTCATTCCAAATTTATCACATATTGGAAAATCCTTATTTCCCTTATTCCCTTTGTCCATATTTCTTTTTACCATCCTTTTCTTCCCTGGCTTCCCTTCAAATCCATAGGATTCAGAGAGTTATTTACTGATCTTTTGATACTATTTATTCATATGATTATAATATGTGGGGGAATATTTCCTTTCTAAATGTTGTCTTAATGCCATGAATGATATGACCCTTCTTACTATTTCTACTCGGCGCCATTTCTAAACGATGGCATACACTATGTCAGTTTATGAATCATAATTCATAATTCCTAACATGTAAAATACCTAACATAAATTTAATAGTTTATGGATATAATCCATAATCACAAAAATGTTTTCTTTGAGGAGGTATATACTCATAAACCCTTCATAGCGGTTTGTAAAGAAAATGAGAATTATCCGATGCATATCCCATGGGAGTGTCGTAACCAAGAGTGCAGCAAGGACCGTTGTCATGCACCAGTTCCCGTTTGAGTCTAGCTCAAAGTGGTGTTTTCGGGTTTTACCCCTAGGTACATCTGTGCCAGAGCCGCCTCTACCTGCTCGTATCCAGACTGGGATGTATTGCTCGGAAAACTCAAAAAATCTCAAGAATACCAAAATTATAAGAAGTTATTCTATAATAATCCTCAAAGTCTATCTTAGGGTAATGTGATCTAATCAGAGTTTATCTAAATCTAGTTTCCAAGGTTATTGCTAAACTTCCTATGATACCAACTGTAACACCTTGACCCCAGTTACCCAGAGTCGGTGCATTATTTTAATCCAGTGGCATGATTACAAGGAATCAAGTCCCAAAGGACTAATCATTTTAGCAATCTTGAAAAATAGATTACATACATGAATGTTACATTCTACTTAGTAACGTATAAAACAACATAAATAATATTTTATGAACTCCATTATTCCATTTTCTTAACCCTACATATCAATCACAATACACTTCTTGGAATACTGGAAAAAATAAAACATAGAAAGGGGAGAGCTCAGATGATTAGTAAGGATAATAATATAGTAGAAACTTTCATAAATAAGCATAAACATTTAAGGAAATGTATAACTAAAACAAAAACCTTTTAAACTAGAACTTCAACATAATATGGAAGAAATAAAATAAACTAATGTCATTTAATTATTCACATGGACATTCTACTAGACAAATAATCACATGAAATATCACTAACCACTTTCATAATGACAGAATGCATAGTGCCGAGCTTTAATTTCTTTGTCAAGGCCTCGTGCCAAGATCTAGGGGCTAACTGTAACTGGAACCCAACCCATAGTGCCTCTAATAACCGGACACCAACCCGGAGTGCCTCTAATAACCGAACACTAACCCAAAGTGCCTATAATAACCGGACACCATCCGGAGTGCCTCTAATAACCGGACACCAACCCAGAGTGCCTTTAATAACCGAGCACCAACCCGGAGGGTCTGTTGTAACCGGACCCCAACCCGGAACATAGTAGTCCAACACATTCATCTTAAGAAGAGGATGAAATATAACATAAACATTCGTATTAAAACTATCATACAAAATGCCAAAACATTAATCATAAGCCATTAATGGCATAAAAATGACTCATCCATAGTCAAACATATCACAAATTCTTAAATACAATATGGAAGATTTGTATCATAATAAATCAACATCAAAAAAGTGTAAAATTTATCAAAGGATGTTAACATAGATGAAATCAAAACTATTTGAGAGAAATAGATCTTTTTTTGAAATAATTTAAAAGTCACACAATTTGGAAAAGAAGCCATTTAAAGTCATTTTTGAATCAAAGTGTCCCATACCACTTTGAAACTTTTGAAAGGAATTAACATTTTAAAAACATTCATGTCCATATAAATAAATCCTTAAAAACCATTTTGCAGACATGGACATTAATGAGAAAGATTGAGAAGAACAAATATTTAAAACAGATGAAATGATGTTGTTGGTCGGAGTGGTTTACTCAAGAGGGGGGGGGGGGGGGGGTGAATTGAGTACCAATTAAAATTTCTGTATTTAAACACACTGTCTTAAAGACCCCCAAATAAAATAATAAATTAAACTGTAGTGAATTTATATTAAAGTAGAGGTTCTGTTAGATTCTCAAGGGATTGATTAATTCCCAGTTAGTCAATATAGGAGTGAGTGATTATCTTTTGAAACTAACTTACTAATCTACACTTAACATAAACACTTGCTAATTTAATTATCAAAGTGACTCTAAAAACAGTATTGGTTTTAAAGTGATTAGCAGTGGAATAAAACTTTGAAAGAGATGGCACAACAAATGTAACCAAGAGGTTCAGTCTCAAGATGAGACTTAGTCCTCTAAAAAGTTTATATAAAAATGATCCACACCCTAGATCGGGGTTCAACAGTTTACAACTGTCCAGGTCCAAGACCTCTACCACTGTTATTCGTGGGAAATAGTACAACAACAACCAGCTGTCCAGGTCACACACACGACCTCTACCACTGTTATTCGTGGCAAAGAAAGAATGCAGGAATTTGGTTAGGATTTACAAATCCTCCAGTTTGAGTACATGAGACAGTGTATGTGTTAGATACAGCAGATAACACACACTGCTCGAAAAGTATAATAATAAATCACATAACAAGAGATGTAGAGTTTAGAAGTGGTTCTGGTGATTTCAGTGTAGCTCTGGACTCCTTTGGATTCGATCAGAAGTGAGTCTGAGTCCTCTTCTCATTTCTGTTTGAGAAACAGAGTGTCGTATGCTCCAAGTTTATAGACAGTGAAAAAGTAGTGGTTGAAGTTCTTCAGTGTTCTTCTTATATGCACAGAACACTTCTCGAGTAGGCTTGATTGTCTATGAGCTTCTCTGTGTTCTTGATGGAACTGGTTTTTCTCTCCTTGATTCTTCTCGTTCTTGTGTTTCTGGTATATTCCATCCACCATACTCTTGTGGTTGGGCAGTGTAGTCTTCTCGTATTTATCTCATGGGCAACAGGAGACAGAAAAGATTTCCTTTCTGCAGGTACGAGGTATGGGTTCCTGACATCTGACAACCTTTATCAGATATTTGACAAATCATTAAAATTTACATGATATGACCGTTGGATAGATTAAATAAAGATAGGAAATAAAGAAATTCAAACAGTGAGTCAAGTGATCGGTAGGTAATCAGCATCGGTAGCTTGGACATCAGTAGCTCAATTTCATTAGTTGCTTTGACTCTATCGGTGGCTCTATGCGTCGGTTGGTATATGCTTGTATCGGTGACTTTGTTTATCGGTAGCTCCATGCGTCGGTAGCTCCATGTTTGTATCGGTAGCTGTCTGTAAGTCAGTAGCTTACATTTATAAGCACATCGGTAGCTCTGTGTTAAGTATATCGGTGACTCTGTCTGTCGGTAGACTAAGTCTATCGGTAGACTGGGTACCGGTAGCTCTTTATCAGTATCTATAGGCAGATTACTTATCTGTTTTATGCAGAACACATCCGATTGTGTTAGAATCAATTTATAACTTGTATGAACATGGATAAATGAGGATTAACATATTGCAAAGACTATTTTAAAAATTATTATTAGTTTGATCATAGATTTGAAAGAATTAAAGTATAGATCAATGATACTTAAAAATATCATAGAGAATGAAAACATAATTGGGATTTTCAACACATATGAATACATGATTGAGATTATCAAAACAGGCGAGGTCAACAATCTCCCCCTTTTTGATAATCACAATTTATCATATGGGCATTTAACATAGTGAAAATATAATAGTAAAGAGTATAATATTTGAATTCAATTTTCTCAGAGAAAACAACACCAGAGATAATAGAAATAGTATGATATAGACATAAGTTATCAGAGGTAACAAGCATAAGGTACCGAAGGTAAAAAGAAACACAATAATATCAGAGATAAAATTGAAAAGAAGGTAATGTGTCTCCCCTTATTCCTTATTTTTCTCCATTGAAAATATTTAATGTGTCTCCCCTTATTCCTTATTTTTCTTCATTGAAAATATTTAATGTGTATCATTCTCTCATTTTTCGCTTATTATTCTCCCCCGCTTATTGTTCTCCCCCTTTGTGATAATCAAAAAGTGGGAAAGCATATATAGGAGACAAATAAAACATGAGAAGTAAAAAGAGTTCTTCTGTATTAGAGCAGTCAGAAAGTACAGAAACAGAATACAAATGAATTCCTATCAAAAATCCTGGCCACTGGATCAATCCACATCTTCAACATGAGATTTTCCTTTGGGATCAGAAGAAGGTTTGGGTGGTGGGGATGCAGGTGAAGGTTTTGGAATGCCAGAAATGATCAAAGGAGGCTGAGCCACTGACACAGAGTCAGGCCTGTAGGTTGAAGATCTTTGGGTGATCATTGGTGTGAGGCTTCGAATAGCTTGAGCAGGAGTTAGCTGGACTGTGGAAACAGCTGAGGCAGAAGTAGGCAAAGCAAGAGGTATGATGACTGGTCTGGCATCAACATGCAAGAAGGGCAGCAACAGATTTCGAAAATTCATAATAATTCCTCCTCCTCTTTCCATAGCAGAGATGAAATCATCTTTGTTCTCCATGAATTTCTCCAAGGCAGGAGTCAATTGTCTTAGTTGGCTCACTTGTTCTATAAAAGCTTGAGTTACTGGAGGGAGCTTCATGTTTTCCAACATCATCTTGAAGTGGTGATCGAGTTGATGCTTGGTGAAAATTCTGGTGAAGTAGTAGTCCACTTTGCTCTTTATGGCTTCCTGAGAGGCAGAGGCTTCTCTCATATAATCTTGAACAATCTTCATTATTTCTCTAGCAGAATATCTTGTAGAAAGCACCACTCGGCTCAACTCTGATAAGTCCACAGAGCCACTGGTTGAAATAGAACCAATCTCCTCCTTCATCATTGCTCGAACTAGATTCAGGTCAACTAATAGTTTGGATGTGAGAGGGCCAAGAGAGAAGGAAACAGTTTCTTTGAAACTCTTAGACAAACCACTAATTAGGATTTGAACTTGAGAGTCCTGTAATTGAACGTGATCCTTCACTGAGGTTTTGAAACTTTCAAACACCGAGACAAACTGGCTTACTACACTCTTCACATAAGCTAGGTCCTTGTCAGCTTGAGGCTTGGAGCTCATATAAGAGTCTAAAGCAGTAACAGACTGCTGTAAGGCTTCAAGATCTGCTTCGATTCTAGAAGACTGAGTCTGGCACTCTTTCACTTCTTCCATAAGCTCAGACACAAAAGAAGATAAATTACAAGCCAGAGAGAGCTCGAATGATTTCTCTAACATTTTCATTTCTTCATCAAAGCTTTGCTTCATCTCAGCAACTGATACACTGGATGATTCTTTCAGCTCATTCTTCATGGATTCAAGATCAGATTTAGAGACAAAATCATTAGGGACAACTGTAGCAGATCCCTTTACTGAGGCCAAACTAACTACACAATCAGTCATTATTGATTGAATTGAGGATGAAAGGGAGGTTTCCATTAGCTTCACTTCTTCAACAAAACTGGATTTGAGGTCCTCTTTCAGCTTATCCAGATCATGAAATCTGGCCACATTATCGGGCAACAACTCAGAAGCAAGATCATAATTGGTCTTCGGTCTATTCACAGACATCTCATTATCAGAATCCGGATAATCTAATCCACAGACTATAAACCCTGGGTCTTCTACCCAGTCTCCAAACTCAACAGCTACTGTAACATTTCCAAGAACAGATTGATGCTCCCCCTCAATGGGTGCATTCTCATGTATCACAACAGCATTCAGTGCTGGATTCTCTTCATCAGAATCTTCTACTACAAGTTCCATCGGTGCAGCATCTAGAAGATCTTCTGATACAGGTACAACTTCTTCTGTATCTCTTTATACTTCAGCAGTCGGCATAGCTGAGCTTCCAATCAAAGGACTCATACTTAAACTACCAGAAACATACGATTCAGATAGATTCTCCTTTTCCTCTTCTTCTTGGTGAGGCACAGACTGGTCTTCCTCATAAGTAGACAAAATTTCCTCCACCTTTCCTTTCCTAGAATAAACCAATTCTGCAACAGGACTTGGGGGCAAGTCTGGATCTCCTCCAACATCCATGGGAGTTTCTTCTTCTTCTTCTTCTGTTTCATTACTATAAACAGGTTCCTCTTCATCAGGTCTCAGACTCGGATCTCTCTCATCCTTTGGTCTTGAGGGATGATCCACAGGATTAAACCTATCATATATCTTCTTATCATCACTGACCCATTCTCCCTTCCATGGGTTCTAGTTAATTTTCATGTACTTACAAACAGTCGAGGTGATGCAGAAATTATTCCTGACTACAACTGTCTCATCCTGAGACTCAGCTATTCCTTTCACTTTTATCATTACTGAAATCATCTTGTCAAAGAATAAAGCATTAGTCTTTGACTTTGGTCTAATCATGTCTTCCATTTGTAACATTAACAATCTACACAGATTGATTTTCACACCATGCCTTAGCAGATGAAGAAGATAGATATCTTGATATCTCAGATTTGCAAAATCTCCTCGCCTCGGTATCAACACATGCTGAACAAACTTGAAGAGCAGTTGATTCTCTCCATCCATTTCAGTAGCAACCACTTGCCTTTGATTCCCATTACCGGTCAGCTCTTTTAAGGCGGTTTCATAATCAAAGATGTCACTGCTAGGTGGAATTGCTCTTGATACGTACCCAGAGACACCTTCATGTGGTACTTTTAAACACTCAGCCCACTCTACTGAAGAAAAAGACATCTCTTTTCCATTTAAAAAAGAGCTTACCCGATTCTCATTTTCAGACTTCTCAAAGCTTACAAACTCGTAGAACTGTTTTACCAACTTCAGGTAGTATGGGCCATTGTTATTCGAGAAACAATCCACCCATTTATGGTCCTCCAGAATCTCGAGTACTAACGATTTTCTAGGCAGTAGCCATTCCACGCACAGTTCCTTCTCGATTACTATGTCTCTATTCTGCAAGTGAGGATTCACTGATCGCTTTCCCGATCTAGTTCTGACTTCACTAACACTGGATTTATGCTGTGTCTTCTGCTTCTTAGCTTTTGGTTCTACACTTTCATCTCTGACGGTTGGAAGCTTAGTTTTTTCCATCGCGGGTTTAGGGTTCTTGGCCGATTTGGGAGTTAAGGTTCGAAGGTGAGAGATTTTGAGCTCGGTGAGGTAGGAAGTGGCTTAGGCTTAGTTTTATCATTTAGGAATTCCAAATAAATGACTAAAATAGAGTAAGATAAAATAAAATAAAGCAATTCATATTCTTGGCGGCAGACAGAAGTTTTAAAATATAGAATCGGTGAGAATTTCACATCAGTGAGGATTTTCACATCGGTGAGAATTTCACATCGGTGAGAATTTCACATCGGTGAGAGTTTTACATCGGTGAGAATTTCACATCGGTGATAATTTCACATCGGTGAGAATTTTACATCGGTGAGAATTTCACATCAGTGAAAATTTTACATTGGTGAGAATTTTACATCGGTGAGAATTTATCATCCCCAGCTCGTGCCTAATGTAACTTAGCCTATCCGAACTTAAAGGTTTAGTGAAAATATCAGCCAATTGATGTTCAGTGCCAATAAATTCAAGAGAAATATCACCTTTTTGATAGTGATCTCTTAGGAAATGGTGTCTTACATCTATGTGTTTGGTTCTAGAGTGAGATACAGGATTCTTAGAGATGTTTATTGCACTGGTGTTATCACAGTTGATTGAAACATGTTTAAAAACATATCCATAGTCCAAAAGAGTGTGTTTCATCCATAGAATTTGTGCACAGCAACTACCAGCAGCTATATATTCTGCTTCGGCAGTAGATAATGCAACTGAGTTCTGTTTCTTACTACACCAAGAAACTAAAGATTTTCCAAGCAAATGACATGTTCCTGATGTGCTTTTTCTATCTAACTTACAACCAGCAAAGTCAGCATCTGAATAACTCATTAACTCAAAGGATTGTCCTTTTGGGTAAAACAACCTAAGTTAACCGTGTGTTTGAGATATTTAAAAATTATTTTAACAGCAAGCAAATGAGATTCTTTTGGATTAGCTTGAAATCTAGCACACATACACACACTAAACATAATATCAGGTCCACTAGCCGTAAGATAAAGTAAACTACCAATCATACCTCTGTAATTTGTTTGATCAACCGGTTTCCCAGTTTCATCTGCGTCCAATTTACAGGTAGTACTCATAGGAGTTTCACTTTCCTTGATACTATCCAGACCAAAACGTTTTAAAAGAACCTTTTTATATTTACTTTGATTCAAAATAATACCATTTTTATTTTGAAATACTTGAAATCCAAGAAAGTACTTAAGTTCTCCCATTAAGCTCATTTCAAATTCATTTTGCATACTTTTTGAAAAATCAGTACATAAAGAGTGTTTAGAAGATCCAAAAATAATATCATCAACATATATTTGTACAACTGAAACATATTTAGAAATTCTTTTAATGAAAAAAGTTGGATCAGCAATCCCTTTAGTAAAACCATTTGAGATAAGGAAATTGATGAGTCTATCATACCAAGCTCTTGGAGCTTGTTTTAAACCATACAAAGCTTTAGAAAGTTTAAAAACTTGATTTGGAAAATGGGGGTTAGTAAATCCAGGTGGTTGTTCTACAAAAACATCTTCAATTATAAAACCATTTAGAAATGCACTTTTCACATCCATTTGATATAACTTGAAATCCAAATGTACAGCATATGCAAGTAAGATCCTAATGGCTTCTAGTCTAGCTACAGGTGAAAAAGTTTCCTCATAGTCTATACCTTCTTCTTGACTATATCCTTGTGCAACTAGTCTAGCTTTGTTTCTAACTATATTTCCAGATTCATCTACTTTATTTCTAAAAACCCATTTTGTGCCTATTGTCAAAGTGTCCTTAGGTCTGTCAACTAATTCCCAGAATTTGTTTCTTTCAAACTGATTTAATTCTTCCTGCATAGCTATTACCCAGAATTCATCATTGGTAGCATCATTGATATTTTTGGGTTCTAGCTGTGAAAGAAAAGCTTGATGTTCAACCTGGTTTCTTAGAGAAGCTCTAGTTTGTGTTCCTCTATCAAGATTACCAACAACAGCTTCTAAAGGATGATTCTTTAGAATCCTCGTTGATCTGGTAAAGGTTGGACTAGAAATTTCAGGTTCATCTATAGGTTCGGGTTCAACAGAAGCAGATTCTGGAAGAAGTCCAGAACTGGATGTTTTGATAACAGGTTCTTTAGATTTATCATTAAGGTCCAGAATAGACAAATCTTCTTCAAGATTCTCAAGAGAGGTTTTAGGCTCATTTGGATCAGTTTCATCGAATTTTATGTGAACAGATTCTTCCACACATTTAGTTCTCTTATTGAATACTCTATAGGCTTTACTTGAAATAGAGTAACCCAGAAAAATTCCTTCATCACTTTTGGAAGCAAACTTATCCAGATTATCTTTAGTATTCAGAATAAATACTTTTCAACCAAAAACTTTAAAGTAATTAACCTTAGGCTTTCTATTGTTCCACAATTTATAAGGGGTTTTCTTAAGAACAGGTCTGATTAAGACTCTATTAATAACATAGCAAGCTGTATTAACAGCTTTAGCCCAAAAATAAATAGGCAGGTCATATTCATTGAGCATGGTTCTAGAAATTTCTTGAAGGGCTCAGTTTCTTCTTTCTACTACACCATTCTGTTGGGGTGTTCTAGGGGAAGAAAAGTTATGAGTATACCCATTGTGTGAGCAATAAGATTCAAAATATTGATTTTCAAACTCATGACCATGATCACTTCTCAAGGTTTTAATCTTAAGTCCACTATGGTTCTCTACAGATTTAGAGTATTTAACAAAAGAAGAACATGCTTCACTTTTGTGAGCTAGAAAATATACCCAAGTATATCTAGAAAAATCATCTACAAGAACATAAACATAGTGCTTCCCATTTAAAATAGAAAATCTTGATGGTCCAAACAAATCCATGTGAACCAATTCAAGTGGTTGAGAAGTCGAAACTTCTTTCTTTGATTTAAAAGAAACTTTGTGTTGTTTTCCCTTTTGACAGGGGTTACACACTCTATCATTTGGGAATTCTAATTTAGGTAGGTCTCTAACTAAGTTTTTTCTAGAGAGTTTTCTAAGTGAGTGAATGTTGCAATGTCCCAATATTCTGTGCCATAGCCAAGATTCTTTATGAAAAGCATTCAAACAAGTAATATTCTGCTTAGCTAAAGAATTCATATTAACAGCATAAATATTTTCATTTCTTAAGGCAGAAAATACCAAAACATTCTTAGAATTAAAAACTTTGCAAGAATCATTTTCAAATTTAACATGAAAACCATCATCACATAACTGAGAAATACTTAATAAATTGTATTTAAGGCCATCAACAAATAAAACTTTATAAATCAAAATTGAATCAGTGTTACCAATCTAGCCTAGGCCGATGATTTTTCCTTTAGAGTTGTCACCAAAGGTGACATGACCTCCATCAACCTTTATTAAGCTCTTGAAGCAAGAATAATCTCCAGTCATGTGCCTTGAGCACCCACTGTCTAAATACCATATCTTCTTGTGACAGCTCTTCAAGCAGGTCTCCTACAAAACAGATTTAAACAGGAAATGACTTTGGTACCCAGATTTTCTTGGGTCCAGATAGGTTAGCCAATAAAACTTTAGGTACCCATATTTGTCTAATGGGTCTCATATAATTTGTATAATTGACATGCTTTAAAAGATAAACTTTATTAGATCCATAGCTATGTATATAACTGGTTGAAGCATATGAAGTTCCAGAATTGCCTTCATTCTGTCCAGATTTAGAAATGAATCTACTTTTGGCAATTTTCCTTTGTCCAGGTTGGTATCCTATACCAGTAGTATATTTAGGTGCTATTTGCTTTCCTAGCATCTGTGTTAGTGTATTTTTTCCATTGGTGAACTTCTCTAAGTCTTTCTTGAGTTTCTCATTAGATAGTTTCAGTTCAGTGTTTTCTTTTAATAGTTGAGCATTTTTCTCTTTTTCAATAGTGAGTTCGGTTTTAACTGTAGTGGTGAGAGCATGCTGTTTCTTTAATGACTTGTATTTATCCTTAAGTTCATTACATGTCTCTTCCAGCATATCACAGTACTCAAACAATTCATTTTTAGACATTGTTCCAGAATCAGAATCAGATTCTGCATTATCTCCAGAGTAATAATAATTTAAAGCAGGAGTTTCAGCAGTTACCTGAGAAGTGTTTGTCATAAAGCACATGTTTGCCTTATGTTTGTGTTCAGTTTCAGAGCTTTCAGATTCAGTAGAGCTATCCTCAGAAGCACTCCAAGTAGCCTTCATGGCTTTCTTAAACTTATTGTCCTTATATTCATATTTCTTTTTATACTTCAGCTTTGGATAGTCGTCTTTAATGTGTCCTTTTCTCTTGCACTCATAGCAGACAACATCATCTGATTTATCATTCTTCTTCCAATCCTTTTTCCATTTACCTTGGTGATTATACTTACCCTTATAATTTTTTTTTCTGAAGAACTTCTTTTTCCTATAAAATTTCTTAAATCTTCTAGCAATGTGAGCCATCTCAGCATCACTGTCAGAATCACTTTCACTGTCTTCACAGTTTGAACTTTCAACTACAGCTTGAAGCTTTTCTTTGTCCTTATTCTTTGAAGTTGAAGATTTGAAAGCGACAGACTTTCTTGGAGGTTCATTTTCTTCCTCTTTATTCACTTTAAGCTCTTCTTCATACATCATCAGCTTGCCAATTAGTTCCTTGACAGGTAGAGCAGCAATGTCACATGATTCTTTGATTGAGACAGATGTGCCTCTCCATCTATCAGGTAGACATCTCAAAATTCTCATAATTTTTTCCTTCGATGAGACATCCTTTCCCAGCGAGATCATTGTATTGAAAATTTCATTGAACCTGAGATACATGTCAGAAATGGGTTCGTCAGGCTTCATTTTAAAATTATCATACTTGATAGTATAAGTGTTCAATCTCATTTCTTTAACATTCGTTGTTCCTTCATGAGAAACAGCTAAGGTATCCCAAATTTCATATGCAATTTTACAAGAAGAAATTCTATTAAACTCTTCATCTCCTAGAGCACAGTACAAGGCATTCATAGCTTTACAGTTGTTATTGTAAGCAGTCTCTATAGGTTCATCCCAAGTAGATCTAGCAGTAGTGGGAATTTTGTATTCTGATTCAATAACAGTCCAAATATCAAAACCTATGCTTTCTAGATGAATTTTCATTTTCAGTTTCCACTGAGCATAATTAGTTCCATTGAAGAAAGTTGGCCGGTTAGTAGCAGCACCCTAAAGTCTATTGTCCATGATGAGAAAATTTTAAAGATATAAAAATTTAGATATAACAGAAATTTTTAGAACTTTAAAATACAACTAAAATCACAGTTCAAAATCAGAGTACTTTTAGAGAGTATTTTCGATCCTTTGATACCAAGTGTTGGTCGGAGTGGTTTACTCAAGAGGGGGGGGGGGGGGGGGGGTGAATTGAGTACCAATTAAAATTTCTTTATTTAAACACACTGTCTTAAAGACCCCCAAATAAAATAATAAATTAAACTGTAGTGAATTTATATTAAAGTAGAGGTTCTGTTAGATTATCAAGGGATTGATTAATTCCCAGTTAGTCAATACAGGAGTGAGTGATTATCTTTTGAAACTAAATTACTACTCTACACTTAACATAAACACTTGCTAATTTAATTATCAAAGTGACTCTAAAAACAGTATTGGTTTTAAAGTGATTAGCAGCGGAATAAAACTTTGAAAGAGATGGCACAACAAATGTAACCAAGAGGTTCAGTCTCAAGCTGAGACTTAGTCCTCTCAAAAGTTTATATAAAAATGATCCACAACCTGGATCGGGGTTCAACAGTTTACAACTGTCCAGGTCCAAGACCTCTACCACTGTTATTCGTGGGAAATAGTACAACAGCAACCAGCTGTCCAGGTCACACACACGACCTCTACCACTATTATTCATGGCAAAGAAAGAATGCAGGAATTTTGTAAGGATTTACAAATCCTCCAGTTTGAGTACATGAGATAGTGTATGTGTTAGATACATAAGATAACACACACTGCTCGAAAAGTATAATAATAAATCACAGAACAAGAGATGTAGAGTTTAGAAGTGGTTCTGGTGATTTCAGTGTAGCTCTGGAATCTTTTGGATTCGATCAGAAGTGAGTCTGAGTCCTCTTCTCGTTTCTGTTTGAGAAACAGAGTGTCGTATGCTCCAGGTTCATAGACAGTGAAAATTTAGTGGTTGAAGTTCTTCAGTGTTCTTCTTATATGCATTGAACACTTCTCGAGTAGGCTTGATTGTCTATGAGCTTCTCTGTGTTCTTGATGGAACTGTTTTTTCTCTCCTTGATTCTTCTCGTTCTTGTGTTTCTGGTATATTCCATCCACCACACTCTTGTGGTTGGGTAGCGTAGTCTTCTCGTATTTATCTCATGGGAAACAGGAGACAGAAAAGATTTTCTTTCTGCAGGTACGAGGTACGGGTTCCTGACATCCGACAACCTTTATCAGATATTTGACAAATCATTAAAATGTACATGATATGACCGTTGGATAGATTAAATAAAGATAGGAAATAAAGAAATTCAAACAGTGAGTCGATTGATCGGTAGGTAATCAGCATCGGTAGCTTGGACATCGGTAGCTCAATTTCATTAGTTGCTTTGACTCTATCGGTGGCTCTATGCGTCGGTTGGTATATGCTTGTATCGGTGACTTTGTTTATCGGTAGCTCCATGCGTCGGTAGCTCTATGCGTCGGTAGCTCCATGCGTTGGTAGCTCCATGTTTGTATCGGTAGCTGTCTATAAGTCAGTAGCTTACATTTATAAGCACATCGGTAGCTCTGTGTTAAGTATATCAGTGACTCTGTCTGTCGGTAGACTAAGTCTATCGGTAGATTGGGTACTGATAGCTCTTTATCAGTAGCTATAGGCAGATTACTTATCTGTTTTATGCAGAACACATCCGATTGTGTTAGAATCAATTTATAACTTGTATGAACATGGATAAATGAGGATTGAAATATTCCAAAGACTATTTTAAAAATTATTATTAGTTTGATCACATATTTGAAAGAATTAAAGTATAGATCAATGATACTTAAAAATATCATAGAGAATGAAAACATAATTGGGATTTTCAACACATATGAATACATGATTGAGATTATCAAAACAGGTGAGGTCAACAGATGTTTTAGTAAAAAGCCCCTTAAAATAATCCTTTTGAAAACTCTTTCATAAAACATGGACATGGATAATAAATATGTCTCAGTAGATACTTAGGTAAAAACAACCTCGGATAATAAAGAGATTGCGAAATTAACCCTTACCAATTTGGTAACTTACAAAACATACACCCCATGGAAGAGGTATCATACAATGAATATGTAAATACACATAAATTAAATTATATTACATAAAGAATACAATTATGGGAAGTAAATACACCAAACAAAAGGTAATAGTGGAAATATGACATGAATCTCATGGGAATAAAGAGTGAGATGAAAACCCCTTACCAATTTGGTAACTTACGAAACATACACCCCATGAAAGAGGTATCATACAATGAATATGTAAATACACATATATTAAAGTGTATTACACAAGGAATACAATTATGGGAAGTACATACACCACACAAAAGGTATTAATGGCAATATGGCATGAATCTCACGGGAATAAGGAGTGAGATGAAAACCCCTTACCAATTTGGTAACTTATGAAACATACACCCCATGAAAGAGGTATCATACAATGAATATGTGAATACACATATATTAAAGTGTATTACACAAGGAATACAATTATGGGCTGTACATACACCACACAAAAGGTAATAAGGGCAATATGGTATGAATCTCATGGGAATAAGGAGTGAGATGAAAACCCCTTACCTTGTGTTCGACTTGACCCGCTCATTCTTTAACATCCTGAATAATAAACTAAAGTTAATTTATACTTTCTTGAGAACCTTTTTGAAGTTTATTAATCTTTTTATATCACTTATTACTATGTTATAAACATTATGTAATCATTTAAGTTAATAACGTTTGTTTTGTCAATATTTGGCACTTGAGTAAAAAATGAACACCATACAATTACATGTTGTTCACATGGTCAAACGATCATTATATCCAGAATGATATTCATGATGTAGATATCATATATATCATATATATCATATATATATACATGTATTTATAATAGTACATATCATTTTGGGGTAAGAATGAGATGTACCGTTCATGGAGACGGTAAGCTGTATGTACGCATGAACGCTACATTCATATCTATTTCTTATTTTAATGGACTTAAAACATAATTATACGTAGGTATATTATAATTACAGTATAATATCATATATAATATCATTAACTCCATCCTTTATACGTCCCACATATGGTATTAACGAGTCATATCACTTTGAGGGGGCGGTAGTTCGCACTTCCTCAAATGAAATTGTCGTATTTACTCATATTGGAAAGCATTAATGAATGCTATAAAAAAATAAAGAAGCATGAAGAAACTAAAAACATAATATATATCATATATAAATACAGTTCCATCATAATGGCCACCATGAAAGGCGGTAGGAGTTAATTGAACAATCATCGTTTCGTGAGGCGTTAGTTTTCCATCCACAGAAACATTATGTTCTTCACCCATTAGATGGAGGTTTGTGTAAGTGTCATTAAAATATATCTCATAAAAACATCCTAGTACATTGAGTATACTATTTTTGTTATAAAATAATGTAATAAAAAGAGTTTAGGGGTTGGAGAAGTAAAATAAAAGAAAAGAAATTAAGAGAAATTGTTACCTTTAGTTTGGGTAACTTCCTTTGGTTTGAACCAAAAGGAATCATTGAAGTGCCTTATGCCAAAGGTAAGGCTTATAGTAGGAGGAGAGGGATATAGGGAGCTTAATTTTGATGAGTTTGGATGAGCCTAAAAGCTTGATATGTGTGAGGAATTGATTAGAAGATGTCTCTTTTTATTAGGGGGAGGAGGGGCTCTTTAGGAAAGTGTGAAAATATTATTTTATTATATTATGATATTCGGTTTCTAATGGTCCAAAAATGATTAGAGTCAAAGATAAGATGACTCGTGGTCGAAATAAAATCATCCAATAATAATTGGACATTTTTTGGATATTATTTTAATACTTATAATCTAATTTATTTAAATCATTTATTAATGAAGTAAATAATGTATCATTATATTGACCTTAATAATTTAATTTATTCGATGTCTAAAAATTATAAAAAAACTTCCATGATTTAGGAAATATTTTTATAGTTCCAATTAATCTTTATAGTAAAAAATATTACTTATATAAAACCATATCAAAATTAATTACTAAAAGGTTTTTGTTTTTGTCAATTTTGCCTTTACATTAAATTAATTAATCTAAAGTGTCATTATCATTCATAAGTGGCTCCATGGGGTCCCTAAATTGACCCAAAGATGCCCATAGTCTGCCATTACTCATAAAATAAGGTTAGTTCACGTGTTAAGGTAATTTTGAATTATTACAATATTCTTTTTACCGTGAATTACCATATTTACCTTTAATCGCGGTAAATAAAAGTAAAAAGTCACTATTCACCAAAAATAATTTTTTCTTATTGAATAACATTTTACTCCTTGATATTAACCGTGTCTCTCGGATTTTCAAAATTCAACTCATAGAAGTCGTAAAATAATGTTTTATGCGAATTTTCAAATTCTCCTAGGAGGTGGGTAAAAGATAGTGAAAAGTTCAATAAAATTTTTATATATCTAAAATTATTATAAAATTACTCCAATGAATTACAATGAACTTATATAAGTATTATGTATATATTTTGACATAAATTAGTTTAAATAAAATAAATAATTGTTTAAATAAAAAAATCGGGTTTAACCAATAACTTAGTGTTTTTCACTCTTCATGAAAAATTGATGTTTCTCAGAAAAATACCAAAAATTTGGCATAAGCTATATTTGATATTATGAATTAAAAAATGATACCTATTTTACCAAATTCAAAATATATAATTTTCATTACATAATTTAAAAATTAATTCCCGTTTTCAAAACAAATAGCGTGTTTTTAAGAAACAATAACTATCAAAAGATTGACACTTGTTTATGTCTGGTTTAAATGTGAAATTACGTCCAATGAACAACATTGTATTAAATGGTAAAAATATATTCTAAATATAACTTAAAACCACTCAAATTCATAATTTATCACTATTAATTATTTCGATTAAAAAATTTGTTTTTAATAAAAATTTAGTAATTTTCACTATTCATCAAAATATGAAAGTTATCCGAAAAGCACCAAAATTTCACCCTAAACTAATTTCGATATTCTGAATCCAAAAATGAAGTGATTCTTGAAATATAAAATTTATAATATTCAAAAAGTGTGTATTACTATTCATAACTGCTAGTTTGATTGGTTGTGGTGTGTTATAACTCGAAGTTGCGTACAACACACACTACTGTATTATTCAAAGTGAAGCATACTGTGGAAGCTTGGGGTGTTACATATATATATAAATATCTATTTCTAGTGTCATGTGAAATGAAAAATATTGAAAATATAAATTACTTCAATAAAAAATAATTCCAAAAATCTCTGGGTTTTATAAATAAACACTTTAATTTTCTTATCCTATGGTTATTCATGACCATTTTCAGGTATTAATACCATTTTACACTCTTTGGTTCTCAATTTTTTTTAATAAATGTTGTTTTGAAACCCAAATTCATTTCTCACTTTCATTAGAGAAAATACTTTTTATAAATACCATGTTTTATTAAAATGTTTTCATAAAATATTATAACATTTTCAAAATTATTTTTTAAATAAATTTATACCCTTTTTTCTTTTACCAATGTTTTTGAAGTAATATTTTTATCTCTTTTTGAATAATGAATTTTTCTAACCTTTTATCGTGAAAAAGGAATGTTCCTTTCACCTCATATGACATGTATAGATTTACTACAATAAATTCTTTAAAGAATCCTTTGCATATATAAAAGTTTAGTTTTTGAAGAAATTTTTTCCAAAGTTATTTTCAAATAAAAGTATTTTCAAAATGTTTTTAAAAATGAAAAAAATATTTTCCTCAATATGGTTTTTAAAAGATCTTTTATTTTTATTCATCAATGAAAACAACCCTTGATTACTACTCCACTTGGGATATGTTGTATTGATACCATCCTTATTCATTATCTGGATGGTATTTGATTGATTTAGATAAGGATAGTATTCACACTCACTTCCATAATTCTGTTTATTACCCTTTAAATATTCAATTTTTTATGATCATCTAAAATTTAATTTCCCCTAAGCATCCATATCATTTTTCATTTATATGATTATTTCCTAAACTGTATACCATTTTTAATATGATGTTTACTTTGAATGTTATTTTATTATTTTGGGAACTATTGATAAATATGTATCTTCTCTTCAATACTGATATTTGATAAGCCATATTTTTTTATTTTGATTATTTGATATGAGGATTTATTTAGATAGGTACAACATGAGTGAGTCATAGTTATACATATACCCTTGATGAATCAATAATCTTATGAGATAAATTAGTTGTGAAAATAAGATGGGTTTTTAAATAATATGCTAAAACATCTTGTGAAAGGTCTTGATAGTAATTGTTCCATGTACCTAGGAAACATGTGATCCAATAATTATGATTTTTACAGAATTAGTTTCATTTATTTTCATCCATGAGATTTTTCATTGACAAATCTATGGAAACATTTCATTTTTTGTTTTTTGATTAAATGGAATGCATTCCAATTTCTTACCTTTCCATTTTGAATTTTGTCTAATCTATTTATTTGAATGGCATGTGTTTATAGTTATTACCTTTCCGTATTGTTTATACACTTCCATTAAGTATATTGATTATATGACATGTGTGTTCAGTTATTTACCTTTCTATAAGGATTATTCTCATAGATTCATTTTTTCTTCTGCTATACTTTTCCCATAATGAGCATTTGAGATCACCCTTATTTTGTTTCCATTCCCTAGGAATACAAGACTTATGAATGTATTTGGTTTACTAAAAATACTAAAATCATTGGTCCTTTAGGACTTGATTCTTTTTAATCATGTCAATGTGATGGTAGTAGACACAAGCTCTGGGCTTTCTGGGGACGGGTCACTGCAAATATAAATGTATATAATTATAAATAAGTATCTAAATAATCATAAATATTTATTTGTAAATAAAATTAGAAATAAATTTAAAAATAAATAATGATATATAATTGTAAATAATTAATTATTTGTATAATTAAATATATATTAATGAATTATAAGTATGAATTTACAAAAATCATATAGATATATAGTTATAATTATAATTATAAAAAAATATATTTATAAATATTTTTATATAATTATAATTATAATTTTTATAATTAGATATATATATATATAATTATATATATATATATTTATTAATATATAAATTTATATAATTATAAATATAATAAATATAATTGTTATAATTTCATAATTATTTAAATATATTTATAGTTTTTTGTAATTATAATTATAAATAAATATATTTAAAAATATTTGTATATAATTATAAATATTTTCATATAATTATATATATATATATATAATTGTAGTTGGTCTTGTTTCCTAGTGGAAAAACAATCTTGTAATCCTACATCACAAAAAAACCTGGGATCAAATCCGAGAAGCAACAAATTTTTGAGGGATTTGCACCCAATTATGGGATGGATTATGTGGCAACTGAGGCATGTGCCTAAGGGGGGGGGGGGGGTCATTGTGTTGGACGGTGGCCAAGGCTATAGATCTCGATGGTGCAAGAGACGGAGTGGGCATCTAGATGCGACACATCAAGCTAGGCAGGATCGACGTTAACTCACTTAGGTAGTGGTGAGGCGGTCCATGATGGTGCTTGACAGATGGGACCTACTACGACTTTATGATTGATCTTTAATAATGGCAGATGACCCACACAGTTGTGGTTTCAGAAAAATACACTGTAGGTGTTGGGAATGGGAGATATAATCTTTGTAATGGATTTCACGCCCATAGGGAATTCAGACCATTATAAAATATAAATAAATAAGGCTTGATTAGTGGGATATCCACTGGGGGTTCTATGGTCTTCCTTTCTAGCTTGTGCGTGAGGTGTGTATGAGGTTGATGTAACTGTACCCCTATAGAACCTAATATATATATTTATATAAATATATATTTATTAATAAAAAATAAATATAATTAAAAATAAAATAAATATATTTATTATAATTTTATAAGAATTTAAATATATATAAATTTTTTTATTACTATAATTATAAATAAATATATTTATAAATATTTATATATAATCGAGTCTCACAACAAATCATCAGGAAATGTGATACTTCTCATGTGTCACCCTCATATGGATCCATTTCAAAAATAATCGATCTTTGTAAGTATTCTTTTATTTCTTGCATATCATTATCAAAAGGTATGAAACCATGGAAAGTTGTAGATCTTGTCGCTTGTTTAGCCTATATTTGGGGTTTTTAGATTTCAAGTGTGTATCTCTTGGTTGTGGTTTTTTTTCATATTCTATTCCTTTCTATGAAATTAAAAGGTCGATCTTAGAGCTTGGTCTTAGTCAATATAAGTCTAGGAACCCTAAGGGTTCATGATTATAAATTAAAATTCAACCCTAATGATTTTAAATACACCAGTGAATTGGTCTGGATTGAAATCCATGGTTTAAATTAGGTCTTATGGCCTCCATATTTTTTTTGATATTGCTTCTACAATTAGCACTGTAATAAAGATGGATATTTCCACCGATATGGTTAGTTTTGGTTAATGTGAAATGGTTTTGGTTTAAGATAACTTAATATTGATCTTGATTAATAAATTTATTCCATTCACACCTTAAGATGATATCAATCTCAAAATTGAGTTTGAAATAAGACCATTGTTTTGTGATTCTTGTCAAATTCATAGACACTCAATGTCTAATTATGGTGGAGATCTATTTTGTTTCTAATTGTTATTTAAAAATACATGATATTTAGTAATATTTAAGGAATAAAAGTAATGAAAATATCTAGTTCATTGATAAACATGCTAAATAACATATTACAAATTAGGTTTCCCAAGACTCTATTTCTAGGAAATCGAATTCCACATGCATAAATACCCATTAAAATATTAAAGGCTCTTCTCAGGGAACCAGAGTTCTTGATTATAATTGTCTTCCTTAGAAAAAATAATGCATATAAAGAAAGATTAGTATTATCTATTCTCTATATAATGACACTATGTATTTTTCTCATATTCAGCTAATTGATAATAACATTAAGTATTGGGTTGACATAACCGATGAAATTAATTTTTATATTTCTAGAATTTCTTTCAAGGATGAATTAACTAGGGACATACAGGGTGACCATGATGGATTGGAATCTATTTATAGTCAAGAATCCAAATATTTTTCTGTATAGAATTATGTGGAATACAACCTATAACCTTAAAAAAATGATTTCTTCTAAAATCCACAAAGGGAAGGCCATGATGGGTGCTACCACATACAAGACCAAAAAGGAACACATCTATTTTTATCAAGATAAAGGTAAGTCTTCCCCTAATAGAGTGAATGAGAATGTTTTTGGTACTCCTATAAATTTTAGTTCTTTTAAACCCTATGGATCCCATATGGAAACTTTGAATATACATTTAGATCAAAATTAACCATCAACTTCTTTCGGTCCTCCAATTTCCTCTGGTCATACAATAGATAGGTTAGTGGGTGGAAAACCATCTTTAAGTCATCTAGATTATCCAATTCAGATGGATATTGGATTAAAGACCCCCGTTAATCCATTATAAAATGAATAAAAAACTATCTGATACCTGGATTGGTCTTATAACTATCTCATAGTAGGGATAAATTGAATTTTGTTACTGTTCAATCATTTTCCTCAACGATAAATGGTGCTGAAAGGGTTAGAAATGGATGATCCTAAGATGGAGGAACACTTTAATCCATTTCATGTATAGTTTTATCCTGAAACCTCACCCCCCACATCAAATATACTTCTTTCTTGAAGATAAAAGTTATGAGCCCCACCTAAAATCTTCTCCGTAGGGTCATGTTCAAATCTAGTGGGTAGAAACTCTTCAATACCATCCCTAGAAAAATCAAGATCATCGATATGTTCCCCTTGTTCATGTGAAGGGGCTTTGTCTAAATCCACACTACCTACCACTGTTAAATGAGAGGCCCTTTTATTTCACAAAACCAATTTATCAAGACCATGAAGGTAAGATTTATCAAATTAGGAATTATTAATCTACTCAATAATTTAAAAGAAAGTACCTTTACCTTTCATTATGACCCTGGTGGATAAAGTTTCCACATATTTATCATGAAAATATTTACCATCCTTGTTATCTCTTATCTAATGATGAAATCATATCCACAATAGGTGTATAGGTACTCCAACCAAGCAAAATTGCTTCATGAGGCTGCTCACATTCCTCCACAGAAACATCTATTGGAGTTGATAGACTTATAGTCTGATCAATTTCCATACCATGGATTGTAGTGGACCTGAGCTTTCTACTCCAAATATGAGGATTGGAAGAAGAACCTTTAAACACCTTTTAATTTTTATAAGTTTTAATTTATAAGGAATTCTTCCCCTTTATGTTACCATCATTTAAGAAATCATCCCCAATCACATCAGAAAATTCCATCCTATCCATAGAATAATGTGACCAACTCACCTATTACGATTCCTATGGTATTTCCCCTTCAGGACCAACCTTGATATCTCCCAATAATTGGGTGTCAACAACATCACAATATATACTAACAGTTCCAATCAAATCCATATAAGAGACCATATCATGGGCGTAAATATCAATTACATTAAGAAGAAAGGAATTAAAATCATTAGAAACTATTATTTAAGTTATATTGGAATTCATACTGGTACCGATGACCACATCAGTAAATGAAATAGTGGCTTGAATTGAAACATTTTGTCTCTCACTCGCGGGCCTGAAAGGCTTGGTAACCTCTTTGGGAGGAAGCGGGAAAATCAAACTCCCTTCTTTACACCTCATCATGAAAATAATTCCTCCCAACCATAGGCACTACATTATTTTCAAATAAATATTTCTTCCAATTAAAAATGGGAAATTTAAACTTTTAACTCTCAAAATGATGACCATATTTATTACAATTCAAGAATCTCAAACCCCTGTGATAACTATCTATTACATTTAAAATTCATAATAAATTGAAATAAAAATCACTAACATGTCCATAATATATTTCCAGCTCAAAATTTAAAATCTCCAGTGACTAGATAAACTATTTCAATAAGAGTTGAACAAAGATAAAATTCAAGTAGAATTTTGGCATAATGCCCATATATGACCATATCAGTCTCTTTTTATATCTTAATTGGGGTTCTAACCAATAATTAAACATCCCAAATAATTTTTGGTCATAAAAAAACAATTCAAGACTTTAACCTGAATCTAGGATTACACAACAATGTTCTTAGCCTGAAACAGATCAAGCTAAGGAACACATCCAAAAATCTAATCACCCCTGATTTTAAATTAACAAATCCAAAATTCTATGCCTTTAATTTCATCTCAAGAGAAGGGAAATTAATATATAAATAAACCATACTAATCAAAACCATGTTCCAACCATCAAATCACCGTACGTGGAGCAACCCCTAACTCAAATCTTCATTTTTCCAGATATCATCCTTCAATTATGGGGTAATCATTGAAATAATTGATGTTTACAAGCCTAAATCCAATACTTAATGAATTTAGGGTTTGATTCAACAAAACAAAGGGAATAATTCCTTAAAATTTGATTATGAGAGACTGATGATTCACTCTGATGATCGTGAAGGAAACGTTCACCAGTAGTGACGCCTACCCGCGACACATTCTCAACATTTAGAGCATCATGATTCTACATATCCACCTGTTTTAAAGAGTAAGAAACAGGGTTAACCCTCATCAAATCCTGATATTCTTTTAAGGGGGTTGGATATGATATATCAAATCCATAATCAATGAAACCCTTCTTTATGGGACCATAAAAAACAATCGTAAGATTAAAATACCCATCATAAGTTTCCATTCTTGGAAGAAATTACCCTAACCATCATGTTCATAGAGAGAGAGAGATATTTGAGCCTGTTCATCAAACCTCCATAGAAAATGAATATAGTTATAAATAAATATCACAAAATGATAAAATTATATCAAATATAAAGATCAATAAATATTAAAAATGAATAAATAATATTAAATGAAAGAAATATTAAAAAATAACAAATATAATTTATGGGAAAAACTAGTTTAAAAAATGAATTTATAAAAGATTAAATACATGAATTATAAACATGTACATAAATGATGGAAATATTATGAAATAAATTTAAATAAATTAATTATATAAATTTCATAAATTTTAAAAATATTGAAACTTAATATATAAAATTTAATAAATAATGATCATATAAATTAAAAAATATTGAAAATAATACTCAGAAATATATAAATATGTATAAAAAATGAATAAATTCTAAAAATATTATATAAAAATGAAACAGACATACATCGAATGTTAAATAAATAGATTCCATGCATACACATGTACACATGTTATATATATATACATATGAACAAACCATGTACATGTGCACATATACATACACATATATACATCTATTCATGTAAAAAATCTCTATATAAACATACAAAAAAAAACACACACACACAACATAATGCATATACATATATGATCATAGAAATTGATATAAATATATGAGTTTAAATATCACATATTCATTTATATTTATATAATTGTTTGAATTATTGATTTTTTAATATATCATAGTTATATTAATTATATACACGCATTTTTCCATTAATATATATAAATAAACATTAATTTTTGAATATAAATATAACATATATATATATATATTAATATTTTTTTATTAAAATGTTTTATTAGCACTAAGAAAGGAGATGATAAAGATACACCTTTATCAGTGAAAAAAATGTGCTGATAAAGGGTACCCTTTTATCAGCACTAGTAAAAGTTATCTCTAATAATAATTTTTTCTAGTACTGATAAATGTTACCATTTTATAAACACTTGATGTTCAGGGGTGATAAAATCTAGAACTAGATAAATTAAGATCTATGGTTTTTATAAAACCACATTGCCATTGATCTCGTACCCTCCCTACATGAGATAGGGTTTCTTAGGTTTTGCAATCATGCATTTCACATTCATCACTACACCACAAATCACCATGGTGGTTGATGATGAATTTCAAATTCAACTCCTCATGCCACATTACCAACCATAAGTCACCATGGAAGCACATGGAAGCTCAAAAATATAAAGAAGATCCTTTTTGAAGAACTTACACTCCCAAATCACTAACAAAACACAAAGAAAGGAATTCAGGAGTCTTGGGTTGCCTTCTAAAACTCCTGTAAAACTCTTTGATTCCTTTTTTAATTATCTTCTTGAGGAAATAAATCAGGCCATTTAATTTTCACCTTAACTTTTCAATACCAAGTTTCATATTGGAGATTCCAATTATTACACTTTATTTTATGTAGAGGAATAATTTTTACCCATGACATCTTCTAACTTCAATGGAAAATACATACTAGATTTTTTTATAAGATGAATTAGCTTAAAGCTCAATTTTGTCATACTAAATCATAATATAAGGGTCGGGAACATAATTTTTCAATTGGGAAACATGGAACATATTATTTAGGGAAATGAATTGAGGTGGTTTTGATAGTTGTTTTTCCACTTATCTAACTCAATAAAATATTTCAAATTGACTGATATAATGGGGAGTTAACTTCTGATATTTTTATATACATTGGTCACCTAGTCTTAGATATTCCAAAAAAATACCTAACCAATAAACATAACCTATAAAGGTAACCTTCATTGATCCACATAAATATAAATTTTAACTATTAGTGGAATAAAATATTCATTTTTCATTTGACTTCATCACCCTTTGAGGGGAAAACATTCAGTTAAGTGTGTCTGCAATAAAATTTCCCTTACCAGGCTTACACTGAATGTCAAAATTAAAATATAAGAAGTATCCCACCCAAACATTTTCCTAATATTAAATTTCCTTTGTAAAATTTTATATTTCATGCTATTTTAGTTCATAAACACTATAAAAAATACACCCTATAGATTGTGTGTCTAGAAATTCAGGGTCTGAACAATAATGACCAATTCAAGGTCATTAGTTGGGTAGATCTATTCATGAGAATGCAATTGTATAGAACTACAAACCACTACCCAATGATCCTACATTAGAATAAATCCAGTACCCACTAAAGAGGCATCAAAATATACCTTAAATACCTCACCTGTTCATTGTAATATAAGAATATGATACGTAGTAAGGTAGTACTTCAACTTTTGAATAGATAACTCACATATCCAAAATATAAAAATTTAACTTGTTTCTTAGATATAGCTATCATAAGAGTATAAATATTAGATTTTTTTGAATGAAATAATGGAAATAACCCATGATCCAAAGAAAATCAGACTTTCAAAGGAGTCCATTGATAATTTCTTGGATTTCATAGACTCCACCTTCTCAAGATCCACTAAAATACCATATTCAGATAAAAAATGCCTAAATATTTTTTCTTGTTGAATATAGAAGGAGAATATATAAAATTTAGGATATATCTGACGATCTTATATGGTGTCTAAAACAACATGAAGATGATGGCCATTCTTAACACGAGTCTTAGAGTACACTAGTATATGATCCATAAAGATAATAATGAATGTGTCTAATAATGGATGAAATATCCCTCTAATCAATTTAATAAACACAGTTAGAGATTTCATTAGGCCAACATTTATCACTAGATATTCAAAATGACCATACTATATTTGAAAGGGTGTTCGGAATATCCTCTAGATGAACTTTAAGTTGATGGTAATATGATCAATAGTAAATATTATAAAATAAACCCTCCCAATTAAATTGATTGAAGTGATTAGAAGTTCTATATAATGAGTAATGATTCTTAATCATGACCTAATTCAGTTTCTAATATCCCACAAGTAAGTGATACTTTTATCTGATTTCCTAGTGAATTAGACCAAATAATGAAAAAGATATGTGATTGGATAGATGAACCCCTTATTTTCAAGCTCCTTTAACCAAATAATTAATTCAATTAGCCAAATTGGAGCCATATGGTAAAGAGGAATAGAAATCGATTCAATTTTGGGTACCATGTTCATAGTAAACACCAATTCTTATTTAGGAGACATAATTGAAAAGTATTAAGGAAATAAATCAAGATATAATTACACCATGGAAAATAAGAATTATTTATCCCAATCATAAATTTCTCCAGTAATGAGAAACACCATCTCTATTTTGATCCCTCCCACATGTCCCCGATCCAGACCTACTTGGTTATCTTCGAAATCTCACTCTCCACAGAGTATGTATTGAATAATAATGAGAGATTTGAAGGATACCATATTGTTATACCAATAAATACATGTTCAAAATTAGTTCAACTAATCCATACCTATTATATTAATAAATTTTTCATATTAAGGACAATGAGATCATAGATATATCTAAATGATTCCACTACCAAAGAATACGATGAACATATGCTAATTTTCTCTACCCTATTTCCCAATGGTGTATCGAGGATAAAAAATGAAGATAAATATTACACTTTAAGATCATGAAGTAAGGATTATATATAATAAATAAAAAATGTGAAGAACCAATATAAAATATATCACATGCTAAAGTAGAAAATCTGAGGATGGTACCTATAATTATAGAAGGATCATCCCCAAAGTCAGTTAAAAGTTTATTGGATAAATATTTTCTACCTAGATCATTATATAAACCCTGATGTATAAATACCCACCCCTAAACCTATTATATATCTAATAAACCTTATGTTACACATCGAAATCCTGAAATAGATCATCCATATGGTATAAAACATTCACTAGTAGACAATATAACTGACTGCTCTTGGGATTATTGGTTCTGTTGAGATCACAATAAAATACTCTTAGATATACCCTAATAAAAAAACTATCTAAATGGAGATAATGTTCATAAGAATAACATTTAGTTTTATCAAATTTATAGTTATTATTGATGTTAATAGGTCTCATCTACTGGTGTCACTAAATAGAGGATCTTCCCATAATAAGAGATAAAGTTACACCCCCACTCTGGTCCACTCAATGAGGGATACCTATAATTTCTACCTCTTTATATTAATTTTGACTACTCAAAGGTATATCAACTTGGGTATAACTAGATGATGGAACACCCACTCCAAAATCTTCTTTAGATGTAGTTTATATAAGATTAAACTTTTTAACCACTTCTAAAATAGACAGTATGTTATAAAGTTTAACATGAGTCTGTAGAGTATCTTTAATCTCTATCTCAAACCACATTACTTTGTATTACACATCCCCAATCAGATATATAGTTAGATGTAGAAGATCTATAAAGGTATTGGTGCACTCTATGAATGATATAAAACCTTGTTCAAGGTTCATGAATTTATTCTCTTTCACTTAGAACATGGTTTCTAGATAAAATTAAATCAATAGAAGATCTCGAAAACCTACCTAGGTAAAAAAATTGTATCTATTAGGCTTAAGAACCATGAAATAACATAAATGTACTACCCCTTCATTCGAAAAAGTGGATAGTTGAAGCCGATGTTACTTGGGTTTCAATGCTTTAAAAAATGTGACCAATATGGTTAACCCCCTCCTCAACTTCTTAAAGATTTACATCACCCCAAAAACATCATAGGATTGTGAAACTGGAAATAACTCATTATCTATGAGGCTGTAGGATCCTTTAATGGAGCTCATTGATTATAGAAGTAAATAATTTGGGAAAGGCCCTCTAAGACCCAAGGGTCGAGAGCGGGTCGACCCGACAACACATGCTCATCTTCTTTTAGTGCATGCTCATTCACTTCTTCCAGCTTAGTAGATGGTGGTCATCTCTATATCATAATATATAATAAAGTAGGAAATTAAATTAATACTACCTTTAAAAAATAGACAAACCCAAGGCTTAACTACACTATATTGGATTGTTTCAAAACTATTTATCTCCCTCACATTCATTTATTTCCTTTAATTAATTATTTTGAAAACCCTTTTTCCCAAGAAACTTGTATGCCCAAAAAAACTACATTGGAATCCATTGAAACTCTATTAGAAGTATATTTTTTATTAGATAGGTCCAAAAACCTCTCAGTGGTATCCTACAGTACTTTGGTGGTCCCCTATTTCCACCTCCTATGGGGTTTTCACTTCCTAACACACCATTTTTGATAAAATTTCATTTTAATCAACTTACCTAACCAAGTTAAAATTTCAAAATAATTTCACAAGCTCAAATAATCACTAAAAATAAAGTTAAAACATGATCTAAATAAAACAAATCAAAATATTTATATCATGAGTTATAAAATAATTTATCAATAAAATAATTTTCAACCATCTTGTATTAACCTACTTATTAACAATAAATATGTGGGAAAATATAATTTATATTTTATTAATATATCAGTTAATATGAGCATTCAAACACTTCCAATAATAATATGATAAACAAATGTAGGCATGCAAACATCATGGTATGATATTGAATCATTGCTACCTATCAACACATATATGACACATGAAACCCAATATTAAGGGGATGACTTAAGAGAAAAGTAAATATATAGAAGGTAAATCCTAGACTACCCTTGTCCATACATATTTATAGGTTACTTCTTAGGACCTGATGATATTATATTTTAACTACTTTGGATTAAATATTGGCATCTAGTTTCATGTATATGGAAAGTGGTTTCCCTCTTTAACGTGTTGAACCAACCATAGTTAATACCATGTAGTGCCATGAACTAAAATAAGATACCAGTTACAATCGAAAGCATGTGAAAATGTAATTCCATGAGAGTTATAATATGATGTGTATATTCATACCTATATATGAAAATTTAAGATTATTCCAAAATATAATACAAAGCAGTGATCATATGGAAAAACATATTTATATAAATTGAGTAGGACAAATGAGGCTTAATACTCTAAGGTAGTTCTTCCAGGTGAGAACCGTCCCCAAGATATCATCAGGGAGAATCCACATGCACAACTAGTCCATACAATAAAACCCATAAAAAAACACCCATGATCTATGATCTATATATGTGTATAATTCCCATATTTGGAAAACATTACCATACCTAGATCATATATAAAAGTGTCAACACACATCCCAAGAGGGGACTTGTATTATCTAAGTATTCCAACTCAGTAGGAGGTATCCAAACAACCCCCAACAACCTTTATTAAATTATAAGTCATATCAGAAATAATATAAGGCTATATAAATAATAAATAAGTAAGAATTTGACATAAAAATAAGTTTATACATGACCATATATAATAAAAATTAACTACCTAAAATGGGAGGGTCCATAATTTCTTACATGTTTCAAGACTTAGTTTAGGTTCCAAGTTGGTAGATCATCGAATCACCTACGGGATTCAATGAGGGTACCTATAGATATCTTACACATGTAATCGTATAAACCCAAATATACGAGTAGATGTATGAAAGTAATTTAGGGCTCGAGAAACCCATACCATAATGAATTAATCCAATCTAGTCAAGGAAATCATACAACCCATCCTAGGGAATGAGAGAATGTGTATAACAAGTCAGGGCATTGTGAGTCTATCCCACTCCATAAATATATATAAGTAGTTAGGTCCTAGAACCCATCCCAAAATACAACTTGTATATAACAAAGTTGGTTCTTTTATCAACATATAAACACACAGAAAGACACATTCCAACCATCCCAATATGACTAAAAATATAAATAGAGTTCAATAATAAAAATTAATAAGAGCAAGGAGTTTAACACCACCAATTAAGCTATTTAAACATTAATGTATAGTAGATAATACATTTAATAAAATTTAATCAATAATTTGTAAACTATAAATAGATAATAATCATGCTAGAAAAAACATGGAGGTGAAGAAAAATCACTTAGAATACCATATGTCATGAAGAAAAGTCACATTCAGTCAAAAATAACATGATAAAACTCTTAACCGATGTAGAGGTTTAGAAAAAATATTTTTTAATCAAAACCCTTGTTATTATTTTAGGTCCATTTCATCCTTAGACTATTTACATGATAAATTTCTATAAATAAGAAAGTTAGAAGGGGTATACCTAACCAAGAAAATGTAGATAGTATCTTTAGGATTCCAAAAAGTATAGGGGTACCACCAAATATCTCAATCCAACCACCCATAAAATGTTATAACTTAGGAAAACACCACAGTGATTTAGGTAAATTGATTGCAGAAAGAAAAAACTTATACTTGCCTTTAATTTTTCAGGTAAAAGTATCTAAATCAGTTATAAATAAGAAACAACAATCTATCAGATATGATTCAAATGACCCAATCCAAATTAGAGAGATTTGGGATGCCACTTATAAAGAAAAAGTATAAGAAGAGGTTAGATGAGGGTTTATTATCTAACCTTGAAAATAAGAATATTTTTTTCAATCAAATCAAATATCTATGAATTGAAGATGAAAAAAGGATCACATGAGGGGAGGTAGAATAAAGAGTGGCCTTAGGTAGAAATTTTTTGAGCATGAAGATATGAGAAATCCTAAACTGGGGGATTAAAAACTGGGATTAATTATTTTTTAAATTAAAAATTAATCTTTTACATTTTTAAAAAAGCTACTAGTCTCTACCAAATCTAAGGTGGAATCCAATAGAAATTCTAGTGGAAGAGGAATTTTCTTTTTATAGGCTCACCGTAATTATGGAATACACACAACAGACATTAAGTGGGAGTTCTAATACTAGGAATAACTCTTCTTATCTTGGAATATTTACCTCAAAGACATATTTTATTCCACCCTGGATCCCTCGAGATGAAAATAACTCCCAAAATACATCAATAAATATAATAAAAAATCCAAAAGTAAAGAAAATAATTACTTTAATAGGTTAAGGACTTTACAACAGTTATGACTTGGACGTCTAGAATTCAACAAGTAGTATCATTATTATCTATAGAAGTTGAGTATGTTATTTTTATTGAACTAATGAAGGATTTGGTGTCACTGAAGGGTTTGTAAGATAAAATAAGAAAAAGGTAATAATTTTTACACAATTCTATGATAGGTAAAGTGATATTAACTTGGATAAGAGTATAGTATTTTACTAATGAATGAAACACATTCAGCTGAAGTACCACTTCATCTAGAAGCTTGTAGAGGACAGAATAATGGAACTATAGGTGGTCTGTGGGAGTCATAATTTGGCATACATGCTGAATAAATTCTTATTTTGGGAATGTTTTTAGTAGTGATGTTATTAAATGGGTCTTGGATTACATTATGGTCATCAGATTATTGAACCAATAACAAAATGGATGTGTTGAGACAAAGAAAAAGTGTTTCAAAACATGGTGAAATTTGACCTAGATGAATTTGTGGTAAAGAATTGGAAATCCGTCCTTAAATGTAAGATTATTAGTATTCTAAAAAATACATTCTAGTTTTTAATTTGATAATTTGTAAGGAGCACTTCTAGATCGAGGTTTGCGTAATTGGATCGAGGAAAATATAAAACACAGTTTAAAACCAGTAGAAAGAATATTTGGAAAGATCAAATGTGTGAGGAATTATTTTTTATGAATGATACATTCACCAGATTTAAATGTTGAGTTAGTAGCATTTAATGTTTTACTAGTGGTTGCTATGATCAAGTAAGGGGTTTCTATAATGATCGAATAGTGGTGGAACCGAATAAATTGGCTAGGCTTGTCAATAAGTAACCAGGTGGGTACACTTGTACAATATATGATTTTCATTTGATTCTGAGTAAGACATTTTATGAACCATGAAAATCCACGCATTCTATTTTGAGTGTTTACATTTTATTGTTTTTATTTTGGTTTTTTAATGTGAGTGCTAAACATTCAGAAGTATTGACAAACAATGCATGATTGGGGTGTCGGGATTCCCAGTTCTTGATACACCCATATATGGAATCGTTCATTTTGGATATTCTGAATATGTTTATTCTTTTGTTATTTGTAGGTTGTTTCATTCCATATCAAGGGTTCTGGTGCAATAGAACTCTTATAGAAGTAAACAATTATCAAAACTTTTTTTAGCACTGATAAAATCAAACTTTATTAGTTAAAAAACTAGTGTGGATAAAATATTTATCATATAAAATAGTAAATTATTGTGTATAAAAGATAAATTTATATATATAGATACACACACACACAACTATATATAGAAACTTTTGGGTTTTCACTTTCACATACCTCATTATAATATATAGACACACACACACGCACATTTTGTCCCTATAATAATATATATGTGTATATGAATTATATATATATATAGTTTGGATAGTAATATGCATAATATCAATATAAATTTATATACTAAAATGAAAACTATAACATTAATTAATTAAATATATCAATAAATTAAAATAAAAATATTTCAATAAATTTGTTAAAAATTTATAACTATTATTAATAACATATTACTATATATGTAAATATTTATTAATAATTAATGTTATTCAATTGTTTAATTAATAGAATTTCATATATATATATAAACACACACACACATTAATTAATAAATTTTATTTCTATTTATAAAAATATTATATATATATGTATAAATTATAATTTTTGTAAAATAATTGTAATTGATTTTTAAAAAGAGTGAATATTTTTTAAAATTTTAAATTAAATATTTATACTAAAATTTTTAAAAAATAATTTTTATTTAAATATTATATAGTCAATATCTATTAATATAACCATATAAATATAAATATATCTAAAGTATTATTTCTACATAATATCAATATATATTCTTATACTATAATGAAAATTATTATTTTTAATTCAATAAAATGAATTAACAAATTGAGCTTGAAAATTTTCTCTAAAAATTTTAATATTTGATAAATATTTCAAAAAAATTAATATATATATATATATATATATATATAATTATATATAATTTCTCTTAATGTATTTGGGGGCTTTCCCGAGTGGTAAAAGCTCCCCGTAATCCAACAGTAGACCCGGGTTCAAATATGAGTGGGAGAAAATTTTCACTAGCAGGCGGTGATACAAACATGACGCATACAGGTGGTGATATGGGCTTTCCATAAGCAGGTGGTGACACAAGCATGACAGAGGCTAATTTTGATGTATGCATGATGCAGGCATGATGCTGCACTATGCCTTCGGGCTAATTTGTGGGCCTTTGGGATTTGTAATGGGATTTATGCCCACTTGGACTTCGGTCCATGTACTAAATAAATAAGGCTTGATGGGTGGGATATCCCTTGGGGGACTATGACCTTTCTTTCAGACCTATCTGTGTGTGTTCAAGATAATTGTAACCCTAAACACCTAATATATATAATTAATTTTAATCAAATGTTATTAATATAATCTTATATTTAAATTTATATAAATCAATATATATAATAATACATTTTAATATTATTTAAAATAAATAATATATATGCGAATTATAATTTTTTAATAATTATAATTTAAATATAAACAGTAATGAAAATCATTGTTTTTAAATATAACTTATAGTAAATGTAATATTTATATTTAATTAGTAAAAAATATTGAAAATTATTTTTAGTTAAATATTATATAGTTAATATTTATAATTATAGTTATAATTTTTTATTTAGTATAAAATATTAATTCATTTATATAATTAATAATATTTTCTAAAATATAACTAATAATATTTAAATACAATTAATAATTGTAAATATCACATGTATATTATTATTAATATTATATAAATTTATATAATTTGACATTTTTTAGTTAAGGTATTATTATAGCTAATAGTTTCATTCCTCTATCAAATCTAAACACAATGCTTATAAATGATTAATTTATCAGCACTTATGATTTTAGAACTGATAATAGTAAAAATTATCAATGTTTTCTCGTAAGCGCCGATAAATCCATTTCCCCCTTTTTAAAAGAACCCTAATTGCTACATCACTTGACCCTATTGTTTAATCTCTCATGGAATCTAAACCATGTTTCTCTCTTTATGTCATTTCGGATGAATAAACTCCCAAAACCAAAGATATGCAATTTAAATCTTATTTTTAATGATATCTCCTTTGATCGTGATGTGTTTTTTGTGTTTTTGGATCATTATTCATGTATATATCGACCATTAACCCTGCCATTCAACCTTATTGATCTAAAATAATCTATAACTTGTAATGAACTGATATTTTAAACGAAAACTATGTTCAATACTTCAAAAAAACACGCAACCACAAGCTTTAACGACTATGAAATATTATTATTTTAATATGAATTTTATATACTAGGCATTTAATTGAAGGATATAAGAAAATTAATTATAAAATTAATGAATAAATGTCCTACTTAATACAAATTTATTTCTTAATTATTAGTAAATAAGCACTCAATTTTTGATAAAATTCATTTTATGATTCAAAAATACATTTTCTTCAAAAATTGTTTTTATTTATTTTTGTGAGTTTATATTATAGTTAATTTCTTCCACTTTTAGAAATTGTGTCTTCTAAAAATGATACAATTTTTTTAATCATATTATACAAATTAGCTTAGGGTGAAATTTTGGGATTTTTCTAAAAAATAAGATTCTTCAGTGAATAGTAAAAAATAATGATTTTATAGAAAACTATCATTTCATTTAAATAAATTTAATTGGAATAAAAATTATGAATAGTTTTTATAATTTTTTTATACTTAAAAATATATTTCTTGGAAAACTGTTTTTATCGTGTTTTGTGGGTTTATTTTGGAAGTAATTTTTTCCAATTATAGAAATTGGATTTGACAAAAATTATTCAATATTTGGAATCATAATGTTCAAATTTGGTAAATATGTCATGTTTATTTTTATTCATAATTAATTTTAACCATAATAAATTTTTATCACTATAATAAAAGGTAAATTTGGTTAACTACGGTTAAAATTAATGTGAAAAGGATTTAAAATCACTATAAAACTTACCTTTAATTTATTAGACTATTTTAATTAGGCCACTAACTAAAAATATTAATAAATAAATAATTTTGTTGTACTTTATCTTTGATAAAGACCTTTATTTTTTTAAGTAAAAAAATTTCCAAAATGACTCTTTCTTTCTTTTAATGTCAATAATATTTTGTGATAGGGATAAAAAATTTAAGAATGGTTATAAAATGTGATTATAAATATGAATATTTTTTATGATAGAAATATATTTTTAAATTTTAGTGATGAAATAATTACCTTAAAAAGCTTACGTAAAAATGAATTAATGCATGTGTAATTAGTAGAAAAATCAAGTAAATGACTTTCAAAACATTAAAAGTAATATTTTTTAGGTGAGTTGTCGTGTTTTATAATTTTTAGAAAAATATAATGTATTATTTATGTGTTAAAGGTTTATATTTGAACTACACTACTGACTTGATATTTTTTTGAAGTCAATTATTTGATTAGCACCAAAATTGAATTTAATGGTATTTTATGTTAACCAATATTTTATTAAATGATTTAAAAATAATAAAAATTTTATATTTGTCCAAGTGAATGGGATATGGTCTATAATATCAAACATTTTCCACTTATGGGTCACTATTACATTAATAGTATCGATCTTCACCATAAAATAGTAAAAAACTTTGATATTGCAAGAATCATCAAAATGGTTAATAGGGGGAATTAAAACAAATATGTACGTGTTAAAAATCATATAAACATGGATATAATTTATTTGATGATATTATTTCAACTTTTAATTAACCAATATTCTAAATATATCAATTTTTTGGTACATGAACTCGAAAATTACATTATATTAATTTAATACTTTAAGTAATTCCTAAGGTGACCATATCCTCTCTTATATGAGGACAACACATCTCCTCTATTCCTCAAAATTATTTAGTCAATTAGATCAACCAAAACCTAAAAAAACTCTTATTAAATTACTTAAATAAATTATAGATGTTCTAGGCTTTTTAAAATACCATCCCTTGGGTCCTTAAGGAGAGATCCAGAAGATATTATTTTAATATGAGGTAATCATCTAAACCAAGAATTTAAATTTTAATTCTTATTCAACATCCTTCAGTTATATCATAACCATTAAATTATAATAACATTATTAACTAACGTATAATAAAATTTTATTATGTTAACAACATAAACCTAATTTCCTCTTATTCCATCAAATTGGAAATGGAACCATTATTCATATGTATGTCCAGACCACCACCCCATGAACCCATGAATTTAGTTTCTGATCACCATATTTCGTATATGGTAATAATGATGGATTTAATGTTTATATTATATATTCAACACATAATTATTACTATGTAAATAGAATATATCATCTATCTTCATACCATTATAATCATTAAAAACATAATCATCGCACATGGGTGTGTACAAACTACTACCTTCACGTAGCGATGTACATATTTTTTCAAAACTACCTCTCATGGATGGTCATGGGGATACTTTTAATGAAGTTATTTTATGTTTGTAACATTATAATGATTACTGAAATATAATATAATATTCCACTTCTTTATTTTATATCTAAATAAAAGTAAAATCATTTTTCGTGTTTACGTGAAAACAACCGACTCGTGAGCCAATGTATTATGTTTTTTATAACCAGTTTTCATGTATAAATATAAAATTTTATTTTATTTGTAAAAATTTTAATTATTTAAATATTATTATTATGAATATGACAGAATAATTAACCCTTTTTTCATAGTAAACCTAGAAAATTCATTTGGTAATTATGAAATGAACATCCTTAAACACCCGACATGAACTAAACAATTGAGTAATTAAATATGTCATTGAAATAAATAAAATAAATGGTTTAATTATAAATTAATAAACCTATAAAAGGTTATTAAATAAGTAAATAATTAATGTAAGTTTATTATAAATAATTTAAATGACATACATAGAAATTATGGACTCGAGGTATGGGGTTCTTTAACTCAATTTCCTTTCATTAGGTTATAAAACTTATTCATTGAATTTATTATTCCATTATTATATGTGAATTTAACTTCAAATTTTTTTATTCAATATTTATACTTGTGTTATGTAGATTTAAAATTTTTACATAATAAATTTGAGGATTGATTATCATGACAAATGTTATGATCTTTGAAAGGTTTTTCTTTATCTCAATCTCATTTTCTTGAGACATGTTTCAGGTCATACACCATGATTTCTTTGTATGGTATAATTACTACCCCATAAATAAATTTTGACATATTCATTGATTAAATTCATGGAATTTATAAAGCCATATAATAATCATTTATTAAATGACTGATTATTTGAAAGTTACGAGAGTGGTAAGGATTTATATTATAATATCATTTCTTTTTGGGATTGTTTATGTTCAAGGATCCTTTGGGGGAAATTTTATTAAATTAATTACTTAAAAAATATTTATTTTTACCCTAGGTTTATTTCTACAGTTTACATGAATTTATTTCATTTTACCCTCTTTGTAATTCAAGAACATTTTAAGGAAAAACCGACCATATTTTTCTTTTTGGGCCGAAATCTTTTCTCTTTTATATCAATAATCATTAATTTTTTTTCAAGAATATTCTATTTTATGAATAAATGATAATTTCATTTCATTTTCAACTATAGTTTAATTAATTATTTTTTTAATAGGAATATGTTTGTTTTTTTAAAATAGGCCACTTTTAGTTTTTATAAAAAGGATAAAATGGATCTTTCATTTACTATTAGTTTATGAATAAAATTTAATTACATTATAAATACTCTTTTATTTGAAGTTTCCTTTATAATTTTCCTTTTTTATTATCAATGAAAAATTTTCCCTAATATTTTGGAACTTTTTATAAAATATTATAAAAAATTGATATTTTTATTTATTTTCAAATAAATGTCTTAAATATTATTTTAAATGTATTTTTCATCAATGAAAATATCCAATATTTTTTCCTATGATTCAATGGGGGTATAAAAACTAGAAAAATACCCTATTTATATGGTTTATTAAAACCATGGAAAGAGCTAATATGGTGCCCCCATTTTATTAAAATTATGGGAATACCCCTATAACCCTCATCCCCACTTCCCTTGGATCCGTTACCCTCTTCACACAGTTCCCTGATTCCCAAGGTTCCCTTATTCAAGATATATCCCCCTATTAACATCTTCCTATGGAGATCATCCTACTCTAATATAGCTCTGACGATGCCATCCCAAATCCCTGCTAACATGACTCTAATACAGTCTCCTTACCTCCCTAAGTCAGGGCTCCAATGCAGCCACCCCACCTCTTGTATCTCTTTCTACACCATTCAATATTATTGGCTTAAATATCTAATCTATAAAACAATTGATATGAAATATTTACCATCATATTTCATCAATCCAAGAACCTTTACCCTTATATATATCATTATTTCCATCCGCGGTACCCTATGTTCTCCAGTTTTTATATCTGATCTATAGTTTTAGTGACGTCGAATCTTACTATGATCCCAATAGACCTACTTAGGGTTACTCATTTTCAATATGAACCCTCCAAATCATGTTTCTTTAATCCTTAATTTAAAAATCCTATTACTCATAACTTTATTCATATTATATAGTCTGAATTTTAGTGGTTGAAATCATTTTTCCATTCTAGATATAGGCCTCCATCACCGTTATATGGAAACCTTCTTCTCTTCCCCCCAAGTCCCTAATCTGAAATAAAAATGACATTTACCTCTGTCTACATGTGTTTTCCCTCTTGTTACTATTCCATTTCAATGATTCAGTATACTAATATTTGATATCTTTACTATAGAATTTTTCATTCTCAAGGTGTATATATCACGTGCTCTATCCCTTTTACTATGTGGGTATTCTAATGATCCTTCAATATGAATATTATATATGTAGATTATGTATAATGTATTTACTATAATAAAATTCATTATATATTGAATTCATTTTATAGTTTTATATTAAATTTCATTTTAATTTATTTTAAAACATTATTTATTATTTTCATTAATGGTTATCTTTATATATTACACTTCATTGTTGATCAATTCCATCATGTTTTACATCATAAAACTCTTTTTATAATTCACTATTAGTTTAAAATTTTATGTAGTATTCAAACTTATCTATAACATATTGTTTAAAATTCATTAATTCTATAAAATATTAATTCCATATGCATTAAACCTGCATTTATTTCACTATTAAATTTTAATAAGATGACTCTTTATGTGTAGTATATAGTTTTAAAATGAAAGTTATATTTGATAAGCATTCAATTCCACTTTAAGTGGATTTTCATATTAATCACCACTATTACATTTCTAAAATAAATTATCATACAATTTTTTAGACATTTTTTTTTCAAATTTAACACTAATATAACATCAAAAATAAATGTTTGATTTACTACATATATATTAAATCTTAAAAACAAATGAATGTTCATTATTATATCATAATTTAATTACACATAATGATTTATATGTTTAGATCAATGAAATTTTAAAGATTCTTAGTGTATCAGTTGTTTATTCATCATTATTTAAGTAAAGAAGTTTTTTAACTGTATATTTTTTATTATTATCATATTTTAATGTTTATATTTTAGTTGAAAGAATAGTTCAAGGAAGTAAAATGCTTAAATAAGATTTGGTACCGAATATATGTGGATTCATTGAATGTGTGAATGAATGGGTCTGTGACCAATCATTATGATCAAGGTTCTTACATTATTTAATCAAGAAATGTTTCCCTCTATATTCCCATTACCTTTTAGCCTTCCCATTTTTGGACAACTGATTTTTATTTCATTGAAATTGTTTATAGGTGTAAGCCCGAAATTGGGGATATCATATTATGGTGTGTTCTTGAGGTATATTATCACAACTAAATTAAATTAGTGGTGGCTAAAGTGTTTATGATCAATTTATATTTCATTATTTTTCAATCAGTAAACTTCGTACATTTAATATTTTAATATTTTACAATTGAATTGATAGTTTTTAGTGTTAATGTTCTCATGATTAATTCTTTTGAACTAATTGAAAGTATTAATGTGTAGGTCACCCAATATTGATGAAGGGTGGGGATAATTCTTATCCAAGTTTCAATTTGGTTACCTCCATTGAAACAACATTAGTTTTCTGTAGTTTGTTCTTTATTCTACCATTGTTTCTAGTTTTCATTATTATTTTTTATCATAAGTTTTTTAATCAATAAATAAAAGATTCAACCAAACCTTTTTGAAAAATTATACAATGTTTATGTCCACATGAGAAGGATCATTTATCTCACTGTATTCCTGCTCATTTTCTTTGGTTTTCAAATATGAAAATGTTTTATTAAATTTTTTTTCTTCATATTTTTCATTTAAAAATACTTAAATATTGGTGATCTTATAAATTCTTCATGTATTATGGTTATAAATATTCAATTTATGAATAGATTAAAATATTTTTGTTATAGAATCTTCATATGTATTATTTATTTGAATATTGAAAATGATAATCTTTCCATTTTTATTTAAATTCCCTTATGAATTAATTAATATAATTTTTCACATGTTTGAATTTGTGAAATATTCATCTTAACCTTATTTGTTGGCTAATGCAACAATTATCATTAATATTTATTAATTAATAAATTTTTTATAAGAATGTTAAAAAAATATCCATATTCAATTTTGTATTAGATACATGTTTTCTACTTTTAATGATTTTCATCAATTGTAATTTTGAAATTTTTTGAATCATTAATTCAGTTCAAACACACATTTCACATTTTATCCTAGTATTTTATGTTGTTAAAATTCATTTAACTAAAATTAAATTAAATTTTATGTTATTTTATTATGTCATCCACTAGATCCCATTTGAATGCAATGGAAGAATATTAGACAAATTTAGTGATGTGATCCCTTTATATACTATCCTCTATGTTACTTATCACATAAAATATAGTTTATATACACTCTGTTGGTCTGATGTGTTTTTTATAAAATAGTGAATTTAAAATTTATATTAAATTTATCATATTTTTTAGTTGACGTATTCCATATGATCCAAATAACTTTATATGTATATTAGATATCATAAGTCTTTAATTTATTAAAATATATTAAGTTTATATTTTAAACATTTATGTTTAATTTTTTGGTTATTATTTTTTTAATATATTGTGTTAGGTTTTTATAAATGATATTAAAAAAAATATTTCTATATATGTATTTTTAATATAATTTATTCTTTTCCCCAAAAATATCTAGTAAAATTAACATGTACTCAAACATAAAAAACAATAACATGAATTAATCCTTTTTTATGTCAGGATACATACATAAATTTATTCCTTATTTTTTCCCTATGTTTTTTGGGGTTCAAGGCTGAGGATCCAAACAAAAATTTGGATATTATAGTAAAAAAATGGTTTGTGATTTAATTTTTCTTTCATTTTATTTATCTCAAAAAATCAAAAAATATTTTTTATGTTATTTAAAATTATTCCATTATAATTTCAAATTCTTTTAAAAATTATTTATATCCATCCATTCATCTTATCTATTTGTTTTTCATATGATTCATATAATTATAAATAAAAAAGGGAATAATATATCTTTTTCATATTATATATTATTACATTGTTATTTGATATGATAATAACTATTCTTAGTGTTATGATATGTTCATGATAAAATATATCTGTTCTCAAACCATTGAGTTTCCTCTAATCTTATTTTTGTAAGTTTTATTATTATTATAGATTAAAAAATTTAGTTTTAATAAAATGTTCTATGATTATGTTTTAATATTAACTACTTTTCCTTTCGTATTTCATATTTTCTTAATTATACATTAAAATTTTAAGATTAAATTATTTAATAATAAAATCTACATTGACATAATTACAAAATTAATTGCATTTTTTTATACTACTCCAATATATTTTAAAAATTTTACATGAGGAATTAAGAAAAATTACCTTTTTATGGAAATAAAAATTAAATCCCTGATTACTAGAAGATTTTTTTAAAAACTATCATTTGCGTAATTTTATTTTAACCCCATTGTTCTAACATGTTTTTAAATTATGGGGGTCTTAACCATTTTATATTTATAATCCTATTTTAGTTTCTTCTAGTTTATTATATTATTTAATCCTTATTCTCTTAAATAAGATATGGGTTTATAACATAAGTTTATTCCTTGTAATGTTTGAGTCACATGACCTATCACTTTTTCATTTAATAATTATGTGTCTCATTATGTCATGGTGATGGGTTATGTTTATCTTGATTTTTTAAGGGGTAAAATTACTGCTAAAATGATCATTTATTCTTGTGGTAATTAGGGTTTAATATGTATAATCATGTCAATCCTACTTTGGTTAATTGAACTCAAGATTGAAAGATTAATAAGAATTACATGGCTATATTTGTTAGATTATAAAAAGTTAGTAATAACATTTTAAGTGTATAAAGTGGTGAATAAACTTACTGAAATGACACATAGTTCTTGGTGTGTTAGACATATTTTTGATCATACTAAATTTTAAGACTGTTACACTTTAAAAGTTATGATAAATTCTAAGGAAAATGTTTAATAGGAATACATTACTAATTTTATGAGGGAAAGAAAGTATAATATATGTTAAACTAGAATATGTGATGATGTTACTTAACCATGTTTGTTATGGTTTGAGTTACATACTAAATTTATATGTAGTAAAGGTATAAATTAATCCTTAATTGGTTACATAGAAATAATAATTGGGCAAAGGTTGGTTAATTAACCATGACATGAAAAATGGGATATTAGGGCCTTGTTAGAGGTACTTTATGTGTATTAGGTTTCATAAATTATGATCTTTAACATAGATAATAGATTTTTATTTCCATTTTGATTTCACATGCTATGAAGGGGGAATAAAATTAAAACATGAGTTATCATGGGAAGGAAATGATGTAATATGTTTTTTAAGGATGTATGATAATTTTATAACTAACCATTTTGTGATAAATTTGGTATATTTTAATGGTCACTTCTAGTTGGCTTATAGTGGGATAAGCTATGAAATTCCATGGTATAGAATAATTGACCTTGATGGTAGTTGACCCTTTTTGGAATTACACTATTATTTATATATTCATATACTAACTCATTGAGTTAACAGTGGTTGTTGTGATATTTAGAAAGTATTATGTTCTCACTCACTATACATAACACCTTTTGTGTGTCAAAATTGAATAAATTATATTTTATATAATGGAAAATGTCCTTTGTCGCTGGGTTTTGATTTCTAGGAACATTTTGAAGCTTAGTTTTCTCTCTTATAGATTATTAATGAGTGTGTTTTCCATAATTGATTTTATTATATATTTCAAGTTCATTGATTATGTATTAGTATGTAATACTTACAAAACGAGGTTTAAGTTTTATATGTTTAGCATTTAATATGTATTTTAATGATTTTCAAGTGCTTTAGTGTTAATTAATATAAAAAAATCCCTCTATTTTATTTTATATGCATATTTTTCTTGATTTTGGTGTAATATTTATGATGAATTGGTTCAATTAACAAGCATGATAATGGGGATCTTATTCAAATATTATATTTTATTAGATGCTTCAACCCACTTATGTCTAGAATATATGTAGTCATCAAATCTCGAATTACTATTTATTTCTATACAAGGTTATTATTTTGAGGAAAGATTTTGAACAACTGACTCATGTAATATATAATAAGACTCATTCAAATATATTCTTTTAATTTTTAATTTATGTTCAGTTATTGATATTTTAGTTATTCCATTTTAAATTTTCTCATGAAAATATGAGTTTATATGTTAATTTTAATGAATTGTTTTAGCTTATATGAAAACATTTTTTAAAAATTTCAGAAGTTAAGGTAGATATAGTTTGTATGTTAATTTTATTAAACACATAAACTTATAAATATATAGATACACTATTTAAATGTTTTTTGTAATAGCATAAACATGTAATGATTTATTGGATAGGTTTGATCAATAATAACTCAACCATTTCAAAATAGATGTACTTAGATAGTCTTCAACAATTTTAAATAGAACATTATGAAGAGGGTAACCTTTTATAACCTCAAATGATCACGAGAAGTATCCCTCTAGGATATAATATAATAGGATGGATATATTGACAAGGTTGAAGACAATTTTCAACGAGAAATAAAAATAGTGTTTGAACCTGAACATTTGATTAACTTCAAATAGGGAAGTCCCAATGTATAATGTCAAAAATATTTTTTAACATATATATTAAGATTAATTCTATCACTGTTACCTAATTTCTTCAATAGGATATTCATTCTGAGGTTGTTACCATATAATCCTGTATTTTACTCAGAATCATTTTAACCAAATTTGAAAGATCCACATGTGATAACATGTTAAGAGAATCATCAGATTCACCTTTAAGAAATAATAAAATAAACTACGAGTTCACTCCTCTAGGAATAATACCATTTCAAAATAAAATATTATTCATTTTTAATAAATCATTAAGAAAATTCCCTTGAATTACTAGAAGAATAGGTTGGTGAACCCATATATGCTAGGAGAATTTGAATGGTTAAGTGAAATAGTTGTAGCCTTAACTTATTCTAGGTCATAAATCATAGAGAACATGATATTTTAGAACTCATCAATAGTCACTAGGATAAAATACAATATATTCCTAACATTCACATTCAAACTTCTATTTAAAATCTCCTTGAAGTATCTCACTATGTTCTTCTATAGATCTTTCCTCCTAAATATTAATTCACTACCATTTTAGGTAGGTGATGGTCTTATTTTCCTTCCTTGTCCTATAGAGGTTATTACTGATAAAATAATTCATATCCTCATACATTAACTATTTGACCCTATTTTTTTTCAAGATAGATTCCTTGAGGTTGATTCTATGATTCAATTTAGAATAAGAATGAACTTATCTATTAATGATGAAAAAAATAAAAATAATAACCATAGTTATTATATAGATACTAAATCCCTTATTCTATGAATTCAATCTATCCATCAACTATATATATAAATGTTGGGTTTTCAAGATACCACATTTCTTCTCCATATTTCATGATTTCCTACTCATTTTTTCACCCTCTCTTCACTAACTCGGTTACCCCATCCAATCCTCGAATCAATACTACTCTGGACCCCTCTATGAGTCCCTCCCCAAAACCCTATCCACCCACCTCCTCCTACATCTCCACATCCATATTCCAACCTAATCCTTAGAACCTCCTCACAACTGAGTATCCATATCCTCACCTCCTTATGTATTCCATAGTCTCCTCTTAAATGAAGGGTTTCCTTCAAATTCGTATGTTTCATAATCTCATTTTTATTATAGGGTTTCCCATTCCATTTTATGCCACTCACTAGCATGTTCCCTTCGTGGTTCAAAAATATCTGATTCATCTTCAACTGTATAACTTGTGGATTCCTGTCATCACTTTAAAAAAGTAATTTCTCTTATTAGAAATCCGTCATTAATCGATAAATGTTCCAATATTTTAGTCATTTTTTCTAATTATATTTATAATTTTCATACATAAATAGCTATTTATCCTCCTTATGATAAGTTATCTTAAAATTTATATATAACTAATATTTTTTTATTCTTCCTTCTATGGTTCTTCCACATTTGTTCATAGGTTTCTTTTCTGGTTCTCTTCTACTACGCATAAAATGGTACAATGATATTTTTTTTAAATTTTTTGTGGGTTGTTACACTTCTAATATTCCCTATAGTTTTTAGAAATATAAAACCAAAATCTTTCCATTCTCTAAATACTATTTTGGGGATATAGAAAAAATTATAATTTTTATATAAGATTTATAAAATTAAAGGTATGTTTATAAGGATATGGAGGTTTTTTTTAGTATCCCAACCTTATTATGTAATATTGAAAACTCCCTCCTAAAGATATTATAAATCTCATGGATCATTTCCTCATTCATATACTCTTTTAGAGTCTGTCCCATTTTTTAGGAGTCTCTTCCTCCCACACATCATGGAATTCAATGTCTTTGATATTAGTTTTTTAAAATTTTGATACAATTTTCAATTACAGGTGACAACTATTCTAATAAACACTATTCCAAATACCATATTCATATTTTTTTTACCATTATTTTATTAAAATTATACAACCATAAATTTATTTGTCTACCTCTGTAAATTAATTCATATTCACCATCATAATTTTTCTAATTACAATAAATAACATAAAAATTAATTTTTTAATAGAGACCATGGGTAGTTTCTTATATCACAAATAACAAATAATATTCCTTTATTTTGATGCTAACTTCTGAATAGTTTTTTATATAACTTTATATACATAACTTGTGTATATATTTTCCTATAACTTCATACACATAATTATTGTACATTTCTTATTTATATAGATAATAGATAAGAATGCCTCATTTGAAAAAATAAAAAATTTTAATTTACACTGATAATATCACATATTATATATTATTTTAAATATATATTATAGTAAATACAACTAATACAGACAATACATTCAAAACATTCTAAAAATATTTAGATGTTTCAATAATTCACAGTCATAATGTTTATGTGGTTTACACTATATTACAATTATTAAATTTCTATGGTGCATACTATATTATAGTTTATAGTTATAATATTTATATGGTGTATACTGTATTGATTATTATTCATTATTGTAATATATTATAATCAATTCAAATAATACATTCAAAACATTCTAAAAATGTTTGGATATTTTGTTAGTGAAATCTTATATGATTAATGTGGTCCGTACTATATTTCAATATTGTCAGGTTCCAAGAAAATATATTTAATTATAGTTAAAAATCATTTCATACTGAAATAATGGTATCATTTATTTTTATATATTTTGAGTGAAACTATTAACAAGTGATGATAGTGGATCTATATCCATCATTATTTTAGGAAAATAAGTAATGAAATTCATCTAAAAAAATCCTTATAGCTAAGAGATATTGTTAATTAGGTAAGTATATTCTATCATATATATTATATATTATATTATTTTCTTTGTAAAATTTATAAATAAATTTAAATCTTTACGATGAAGGAAAATTATGAGTTTGGGTTTCTCACCAAGCTAATAGTCTAAAAATAAAAAACAATAGAAATTAGTGTTTAAATTTTAATATATAACAATTGAAACTAATGCTAATAATATAAAAAAAATACTTTCAATGTTCTCTTAATTACAAATGATGTTCAACAAATCATAGATTTGGAAAATTTAAAAATCAAATATTATATAGATATTTATAGCATAAAAAAGTATAGAAAATCAATTAATATTTATTTCCATTGACACACTGATCACATACATATGAGAAGTCATTATATCTCACTTATTTTCCAATTATTTCCTTCCATGTGGTTTCTTTTGAGGAAATTTCATGATAAAATGACTTCTAAAATAGACTAATTTTTTTGTTTACTCAGTGGAATATATTTCACTTCCCACTATTTTATAATCTTTTACACTAGATACTCATTTAATGAACTAAATTTCATTATATTAATTAAATTAATTATTATTAAGCCATAAATTAGTTATTTCCTATTATAAACTAACAAGATCATATGCTATAATTCAAAAATGAAAACCATATCAGTGAAATGAACAAACTATATCCATAAATTGCTGTAATATTGTGTATGTTAACACAATTATATTCTATCATTTATTGTAGTTATAATTGTGTGTAACTACTAACTATTATATAGTAAATGCATATCATTTAGTGTTTCCAGTACTCTTTTTTGTATTTGCAATGAAATTTGTAATATTTTTATATATAAATGATATAATACAGTGATAGTGTAAAATTGTGTAGTTTTAAATGACAGTGTGTAAGTAAATGCACCTCACCCCAGAAACTGATAGTGTACAGTAGGAAAATGCATGCCACAAAAAATGTTATTTTCAGTTGTAAATTATATAATATCATGATAGTGTGAAATTTTGAATTTTTAAATGGTAGTATGTGGTTGTAAATGATAGTGTGTAGTTGTACAAATTCATTTTCATTTTCAATGTGATGATTCACAAAGGTATTTATACTGTTTATGAAAACAATTTAAATGATAAATTATTTTTTTGATGAATGCTTGATGATATGTGCGGTGTTGTGTGATTCTGTAACCTGCAATAGGTGGAGGCTTAGAAGATTTCATTGTTAGAGTTTTTATGGAATATAAGGGATACAAACACAATAATAACCATGGAATTATCTTCCCATTTCCATGGTTTTAAAATATGAATGTTGCAAAAAACCTCCATGATTTTAAACCATGGATATACATCATATACTACCATATTTTTAATCATTTTTTAGGATGAAATTTCCATGGTCAAATCATGGATATAGCTAGAAATATTCATGTTTAAACTATAGAAATAGATGAAATACTATCACAGTTTTTACTATGGTATTAGTATCTCATTTCCATGGTTAAACTGTCGATGTATCTATAAATAGATATATTTTAAAATGTGTATATATATAATCTACCTCTATATACTAAAATTTAGAAATTAAGAAGACCTATTTCAATATATATATCCACCATAGTTTTAAAAAAATATGGAAATTGGCTATTACCACATTTTTTTAGCCTATGGCCACGATTCCAAACCATGGTCATAAATAAATTTTATAGTTGTGTAAGTTCCAATGATACCATCGTTATTCTTTATCAGATGGTTTATTATTATTTTTAAGATATTTTTGTGGAAACCATTTATTTTCTATGGGTTAATCAATCTAAAAAGGAATAATAGTTGTTTTTAGGGGTGTTATATTGAAAATTGAAATGTATTAAATATTTTGTTCATTCTATGGTACTTAGAAATATGTATGAATGATTTATGGGTGGTTATATCATAAAAAAGAAAAGGGTTGGTATATTATAAACCAAGGATATATGTCTCTGTTATATCACTCTAATGTATTTGTTAAAGTGATGGAGTTAACTTTTATTAGTTCCTCCTAATAGATGAAAATGTTTAATGAATATGAGTATCTTCTAAGAGAAGATAGAGTGGAATTTGAAAATTCACTCCTAAGATAATGTTGTAATTATTTTATTTAGTTTATTCCATGATGAATGTTTTATGTTCCATGTTATTAACACAATTTATTTATGATTTCAATAAGTTATAACATTTCCTTTTATCAAGGATTAATTTCACCTGGATCATGTTTTTTGACTCATATGTCTCTTAAAGTTTCTTATTATTTACTCCATGTATAATAGTTTATATTATAGTTTATATTTTTATTAATTCTCTTATGCTATTCTCAGAAACTTTGAATATGTTCCCATATTGTAATGACCCAAATTTTCCTAGGCCATTCCATTATGAAAATCCTGTGTTTTGGGTGTTTTGGGAGGTAACAGTCGATCATTTTAAGAGTTTTCCAAATATACAGTTTTTCTATTGGGGACTCACTATTAGTAGCTCAACATCAGTGATTTAGGTGCATCAACATTGGTTAGTTAGGGACATTGGCATTGGTGAGTCAAGGGAATCAACATTGCCGAGTCAATGGAGTTGGCATTGGTGAGCCTGGGGCATCAACATCGATGATTTAGAGACATCATCATCAGTGAGTTAGAGACATTGGAATCAGTGATTCATGGGTGTCGACATTGGTGAGTCAAGGGTATCAACATTAATGAGTTAGGGGCATCAGCGTCAGTGCTAGAGTGTAGGTTTTAGTGGGTTAGTTCCAGGGCGTTAGTGAGTTGTTTCTAGTTTTCCCCAGTTACTCAATTTTCCTCCCTCTTACATTTATTTGACATAAACTGAGTTTTAAACTTTATTTGGGAATTTGTAAGGTTGTTTCAATAGATATAAAGTATATCATTAATATATTAACGTTCTAGTATATTTAAGATACAAAAACCGCGTGATCTTGACTATGATCTCACGTTAATGGCTTTTGAAACCATTCTTCCATTAATATTGGATATGACTCCTAAAATCTAGTATATTACCTTCACAGTGTGTTTTTCATTCCCTCTTGTTATGATTAATGTGTTAACCTTTGGAAGATTTGTGTTCTTGTGCTAGATCCCCCTTCTGCTCATTTTTCTCGAGGTTTCCTATTGCACCCGCGATCCCCTATTCTAGGAACAAAGAGAATATTTGCTGAAATGTTGTTTCAGGTAGGTATTCTTCTACCTCTCTCTTTTGCGTAACATGAAGTGTGGGTGTAATAATGTTTCTTCTTGAATAATGGCTGAATCCATATATTAACAAGTAATAAATGAGGGGAAAGGAATATAATCAAAATATAACATGGACAATGAAATAACCGGATGGGAGTGGTTTGATGTTGATCTCCTATTTTATTTGTTATCCTTTTTTATGATGTGATCTATTGTGGCTGTAAAGCCTTTTGAAAATCATGGAAATTGGTGGTATTTTTCTGTGCATGGGTGACTTTTTATAACAATTGTTGTTTCCTTATAAACAATTAGTGTAAATACTAATCTGACTAATCATGTATACCCATTCAAATGAAATGGATTCCCTAGGATGAAAACCCTTGTGTGATTAGCTATGTTTATCAAAGTGGATTAAAGAACAGTGTTAATAAAATTTGAATCCATCCTATTTTATTGGTATGGTTGTTTGTTTTGTTATGTGCTGTTTGGTTTTGTGACTTTGTGTGGGTTGTATGGGGATGCTGTTGGGAGAAAATTTATAGGTACATGGGTGGGTAAGAGAGTTGGTTCTATGAGGGGGTGGGGAGTATGTGTGTCTAATGGGGCTGTGGTTCCATGGTAGTTGTTGTGGGATAGGTGAGTGGGGAGGTATGAGTGGTGTTTTTGAATCTTATGTCGATTGATTGATTGACTGTGGAATGGATGGGCTTGTAAGATGTGGGACTGCCTTTATTTGGGTTGTGTTCGTCAAGTGACTTTGGGAAGTGGGACGGTAATATGGTTATGGACTTTTTAAGAAGTGGGAATGCATCTAGGAATTGTTTGGGAAGTGTGGCTACAAGTTTGGGTTGTGTCGTTACTTCTTGAAAATAAGTGTTCTAGGTGTGGTGTTGTTGTGCAGCAAGGTTTCTAGGTTTGGTTGTTAGGGAATTATTATGTGGTATAACATTGAAGAATGATGGTTGGAAGTGTTTGAACGAGTGTCTAGTAAAAAGGGGGGTTTGCAGTGGGATTGAAGGTTGGTTGTTATTTGTTATTTTTGTGAATGGGTGTTACAATGGACATGCTTTACCTTGGTCCATATTCACTTGTTTGACATTGGCAGTACTAAAGAACAAAGTGGGTTGGTCACTATGTGTTTGGTTAATTAGGCTCTTTGCTTTCTAGCATGGCCATTGATGTTGTGATTGATAGTTACCCTAGGTAGTGCTGGAACAAATTAAAGTGAACCACATAATAATTAAATGGAGAATGGTTTAATGAAAAAATGGATGTTTTTATGCTTTGGTAGTGGATTTTTATGTTGTTGTGCATATAAGGGTAGCAACAAAAGTTGTTCTGGTGGGCTGGTTATTTTTTTGGGACCCATAGGTTGGATTGAGTGTATTATTACCTATATATATAGATTTTAGTTCCTTGTTATTTTCTATACTCACCCCACCCTTATTGAAAACCATGTGCCTAAAACCCCCATTTCATGGGGGGGGGGGGGGTGGGTGTCTTTCCCAACATCCCAGTGGGAGGATGGATGGATGGTTACTAACTTTTTTTCTCACACCCTATTCTGGGTTCTTACCGCTCGAGTGTATCTAAGAAGGCTCTAATGGTTTTATGATTACCATAGTCCAAGTTCATTTAGGAAGGTTTGTTGTGGATGAGGAGCATAGGTGTTTATGAGCCAAGATTATTTTCCCAAGTGTCTTTGGGATGAGGCCCAGGTGTCGGTGGGCGAGATGTGTGGTGTAGTTGTGGCCCAGGTGTCTGTGGGTGGGATTTTTGTGTGGTTTGAAGCCCAGGTGTGTGCAGGTTGGTTGTGGTAGTGGGACTATGTTTGGAATAGTTATAGCATCAAGATGTTATCCGTTAATAATGAGAAGTTAACTAGTGGAAAAATGGTGTGGGGTACCCAAATTTTAATGTTCTTATACTACTAATTTACATGACTTGAGTTATTTGGAGAGTGTGCCTTTGTGAGGATAGGCTGGTTAGTACTCATTTCTAGGTTCTTTGGGGTTATACTATTTTCTCATAGGGGAATTATTATGTTTCCCCCACCTTTTCATAGGTGGATTTAGTTTTCCTATTGAGTATACTTGTATACTCACCCTACGTGTGTAAAACTATTTTCAGGTTTCCAGGAGGACTTTTAGGACCGTGCTGGACTTTACTATCTCGGGTGTTAGGATAGTAGCTATAATATTTATTAGTCTATTTCTTTTGGTATTTTCTTTAGTACTTTGGTTATACTTTTGTTGCAGTTTACGTTTAAGTCATACATGGGTTGGATCCTGGTTTCCTTTATATAAATGTTTAGTGTTGTTTGAATTTTTACTATCTTATCTTCTGATCTTGTTTTCATTTAAAAAGGGAAATGTCTTTCATTTTATGTATGATTCTATACCCTTGGTGCTAGTCACCACTCGGAGGCATATGGAAGGCAGGACTTGAGGGTCATTATGTCTCCTTCATCTTGAAGAAGTAAGGGCGTGGAACTTTTTTGTCTTTTCCCTCATCTTGAGGAAGCTGGGACATGATAAAATAGTATCAAAGATGATGGTTGAGAGATAATATGGAGTTTAGAGTTAGGATTGGTGAAGATTGCAAGGGATGTTAGGGAAATGGTGTTAGACAATCTTGGTGTGTAAAATAGGCCAGGGAAATCCAACCATAACTCATGATTTTAGGGACCCATGATCTGATAAAAAGACTTTGGACCTATTGAATGACCAAGTGATGTTTCATTGATTTCCGGTTAAATACCTGTGGAAAGGTACGTGCATCATAATTACTTGTGTTCTTATGTTTCTTGGGTTTTTTGTTAATTTAATTTCAAAAAAAGATTTAAAATAAATCTTAAAACGAAATTTTCATATTATGTAGGATTAAGAGTTCCTTTTTTAGCCTTTTCTTTTTAGGTATGGCACCTAGACAATTCCCATGTGTGCTACGAGTAGTTGAGGCCCAATAGACCAACTTGGTTGATTTGAAGAGGGCCTATCGAGAGGAGGAAGATGAGTTGTAGAAAAATAACCTTTGTGCTTTCTAGCGACAGACCCTAGGGAAGTAAGAAGGAATCATTTCAGACCTAGAGATGGAGGGATATCATGAGGAGATAATAATGAAATTTACCTTGATTCTTTATCTGAGGGAGTATTGGGTTATTTTGGCAGTGATCTAGATGTGAGGAGCGAGAAGTTAGGGGTGGACACTTTACCTCAGGGAGAGGAAGGAGACCGATGGATCATGGGCTGACTTTGAGAAAGAGTTTCAGGTGGAGTTACTTTCCTCGACGATAAAAGCTGAGAATAGGTAGGAGCTTCTCTCCCTACATAATAGGAGTATGTTGGTGAGGTAACTAGCGATAAAGTTCAAGGATATCCTATGATTTTATCAAGATCTCTTTCTAGATGAGGAGTCATGGGAGAGATGCTTGTTAGAGGCACTCCGACCTTTTATTCAGTATTCCGTCACTCCCTTTACCCCACTGACATACATAGAAGTTCAGAAGAAGGATGAAGTGGTAGAGATGATTCGCTCACATGGAGTTTTACCATGAGAGGGGAGCCATCCGAGTTCATTGAAGGGGAAGTCATTCAGCAGTAGGTCTCTAGAAAGAGGGCCTTCCTGGTTTTGGCCGGTGGGGGAGTAGTCCTCAGTAGTTCCAGTTTCGATCTCCTAGTCCTCACCCTTTACACATGGTCTCGAGAATGAGGTGATTTGTTTTTGTACGTCATAGACATATTTGGAACAAGTGCCCAGTTTGGGATTAGTATGGTGGGGGTGGGCAGGTACATCTTCCACCCAAGCAGTAGTAGTTGCCGATCAGGCCTTTCTAGTAGAAGGGGCAGCGAGCTTCTATTCTACCAAGGGTAGATGGTGCTGGAGGAGGCCAACCTCAGTGTTCTCATTTGGTTCCTCTATAAAGGCATGGTCGGGGAGGTGGTCGATAGTAGAGGGATATATGAGATAGGTGTGTGTAGTTGCAAGGCACCGATGCAGCAGTTCCAGTAGTTCTAGAGGTTATTTGAGGTGCGATCAGTCTTTTCAGCAGTCTTTCTTGTGCTTTGTTTGATTCAGGAGTCTCACACTCCTTTTTTCACCTGGTCTAAATCATTCTATGGGACAAGATTTCGAGAGGATTCCCGTGCCCCTGGTGTTTAATACTCTAGTTGAAGGTTAGACCAGTTTGTTTGATTTTTTCTTGGGATGTAGAATGATGTTGGGGCCACATTAGTCCCATGGGGATATTTTGATACTATCTATGAAACTGTATTTTGTCTTCCAAGGAATCGACTATTTTTTATGCTATTATCAACTTATTCCAAAGAAGTGTCTAGAATTCAGGTGCGGACGACCAAGATGTAGTTTTCATTAGTGAGTGGGGATGCCAGGTGGGCAGTCAGTATGTAGAGCCTCTTCTATCCTCTATGGACAAGTTTTCATTGGGATCAGTGGAAAAAGAGATGGTGGCAGTTTCATGGGTTGTCAGAGAGTTCCCAGATGTCTTCCCAAAGGAGGTTGTAACCCTAACCCCTTGATGTGATGTTGAGTTTGGAATAAACTTTCTACCCGATGCCTGTCCAATTTTGATGGATCCCTAACAGATTTCACCATATGAGTTAAGCGAGTTGAAAATTCAGGATGAAGAACAGATGATGAAGGGTTTTATTTGGAAAATTTTGTCCTCATTGGGTGCTTCAGTGTTATTCACAAAAAGTTATATGGTGGTCTGAGGCTGTTCATAGACTACCGGAGACTGAACCAGGTAATGGACATAAACTGGTACCCACATACGAGGATATCTAATCCTTTTAATCAGTTTAAGGGAGAAGGTTTGTTCAGTAGGATCAATCTATGGTTTGGATATCAATAGTTGAGGGTGAAGGAGGGTGAAATAGTGAAGACTGCTTTCAGATGTAGGTACAAGCACTTCGAGTTCATGTTCATACCCTTCTATGTTACGAATGATCTAGTTTTATTCATGGGGTTCATGAACTATGTCTTTTGCAAGTTCTTAGACCGATTCATCATTATGTTCATCGATGATAATATGGTTTACTCAATGTTATAGGAGAAGCATGCTGAGAACCTTAAGATAGTATTAGAGTTCCTCCAGCACCACCATCTCTATGGGTAGTTGTCCAAGTATAAGTTTTGTATGTGATAGGTACACTTCCTTGGACATTTGGTGTCTTTAAAGGGATAACCATAGACCCATAAAAGGTAGAGGCAGTTGTTTCTTGAGCATCACCCAAGAATGTAGCATAGGTGTTCATATTCCTGGGTCTAGTAGGCTATTATTGAAGGTTCTCACTCGACTTTTATTGGGTTGAAGCTCCGTTGATGACTTTGACAAAAAAAGACCAGGACTTTGTGTGGAGGGAGTAGTTTCAGGAAGCTTTTAGCTACATGAAGGGGAAGTTTGTCAATTCTCCAGTGTTTAGGTTTCCATAGGAAGGGGTGATGTTTGAGGTGTTCTATGATGCTTCTGGTCTAGGATTGGGATGTGTGCTAAAGCAGTTGCAAGGAGTGATCTCTTATAGGTCTAGGCAGTTACTTCCATATGAATGTAACTATTCCACCCATGATTTGGCGCTTGAATTAGTCATGTTTGTGCTGAAGTTATAGATAAATTACCTCATTAGGAAGTCCTTTTTGGCCTTTATAGATCACAAGATATTGACTTATATCTTCTCCAAGTGATACCTAGACTTGTGGCAGTAGAGGTGGATTGAGCTTCTCTAATACTACAACTTCATGTTATCTTATACCTCAGAAAATCAGAATGTGGTGGCTAATGAATTAAGAATAATTTAGTAGAATGAGGTAGTTTGAGAATCCATGGATGATTGGAAGGAAATGAAAGAGTTTCCTTCTTTATATCTGGATGCAAGAGTGGATGGAGGAAAAGGATGTCTGTTTCAGATAACCGTATAGTCTACCTTAGAGTGACAGGTGGAGGAGTCCTAGTGGGGAGACTCAAAGACTGAAGTGATGTGTGTTCATGCTGTCCAGAGTGATTATCTAGAGGTATGGTTAGAGGATAGCTAAAATCAGATACTGTTCCATGGGTAGCTATTTGTCCTGGTGGAAATGCACAAAGTATTTCTCTGTGATTTCTATATCTCTCCCTTGGAAGTGAATCTAGGAGTCTCTAAGATGTACCTAGGATTGAGGGAATAGTTTTGGTGGCCCAGGTTGAAGTGTGCAGTGGTAGAGTTTGTGGAAGGGTGCCTAGTGTGTTAGCAGGTGAAGGATGAGTACTGTGTTCCCCAGGGTCTCTTTCATCCCTTAAACGTTTTTGAGTGGAAGTGGTATGAAATCTAGATGGATTTAATCATAGGATTACCCAATAATCAAAGAGGATGTGATGATATTTGGGTAGTAGTGGACTAGTTGACGAAGTCGGCTCACTTCTTGGAAATCAAAGATTCGAGAACAGTGGATGCCTTAGCATAGAGGTATGTGGATGAGGTGGTGTAGCTGCATGGAGTTCCAAGATCCAATTTCTTGGATCGGGATAAACATTTTTCATCATGAGTCTGGAGGGGATTACAACATTTTTTTCCACCTAGTTTTGCCTCAACACTAATTTCCACCCTCAAATGGATGGCCATACAGAGAGGACCATCCAGACATTATAGAACATGCTATGGGTATGTGTTATGGAATTTAGTGGGTCTTAGATGTGATATTTTTCCTTGTTAGAGTTTTCTTACAACAATTTATATCACTAGTACATTGGTATGGATATGTTATAAGTTCTATATAGGAGGCTGTTTCGTTCACCTTTGTGTTGGATGGGTGTTGGGTAGGTAACCATTCTTGGTCTGGACGTTGTGAAAAGTACAAAAAAGAAGGTGTAGCTTGTATGTGAGATGATGAAGGATTGAAATCGCCGACATAAGTCATATTCTGATTCTAGGAGGAGGCCTTTGGAGTTCAAGGTTGGGGACCATGTCTTCAAGATGGTTTCCCCACGATGTGGGTAGTAGTGGTTTGGCAGAGGGAGAAAGCTTTCTTCAAGGTTCATCGGACATGTCTAGGTGTTGGGATGAGTTAGTAAGGTGGAATATTAGCTAGTGTTTCCACAATATTTAGAGAGGATCCACGATATCTTTCATGTCTCTCAAATTCTTCAGTATCTACATGATGACTCCCATCTCATTGATTGGGGGAGTTGGATATCGAGGGAGACATGAAATTCATGGAGAAACTAGTAAGAATCAATGATCATGAAGAGAAGGTGCTTTGTGTATGAACCATTCCTTTTTTTCATTTGTTATGGAGGCATGGTGGCCTCAAGTAGAGTACTTGGGAGCGAGAGGTATAGATACGTTCCCAGTGCCCAGAGCTGTTCTAATTTTTTCTCTTATGTTTTTTTGCCTTGATTTTGATGTAATACTTGACCTCATTTTCTGTAAGATGAGTTTTTTTCTTTTACTATGAATGTGTCTAAAATTTGCTGACTATGAGGAGGTGGGGGGACCTGATCCCTAATCAAGAAGCAATAACGAATTTGTGATTAATCCCATGCGGGTGAGTCAGTGCTACCCAAAGTAGATAGTATCCTAATATAGAAGAAGGATCTCCCTAATCCATGTTTCAGGATGGTATGAATTTGGTGTTTGGGTGGTTGTTTGGGGCAGTGGATTCATAGTGATTCTATAGTTTTTAGGAGATATATGTCAAGGAGGTGTTCTTGGATGTTAGGGGTTTCACTCCTGATTTCGAACAACACAAGGGTGGTTTATTCCTGAGAGGTATCTTAAGGGGTGGTCTCTCAGACCTCTCTCTTCCTGGGTTTAGTTTTAAATTATTAGTGATGAGAAAAGTTTGATAGGTATTTGATGTAATGACATGGATCTCCATAGGCCATAACTTTGTGAAAATACAATTTTTACGGTGTTCTGGGAGGCAAAAATAGCTCGTTTCAAGACTTTTCCAAATTTTTAGTTTTTCCATCGATGACTCACTTTCGATAGCTCATCATTGGTGAGTTAGGGGATTCAACATCATTGGGTTAGGGGCTTTGAAAATGGTGAGTTAGGGGAGTTTATATCAGTGAGTTAGGGGTATTAGCATCCGTGAGTCAGGGCCATCGACATCGGTGAATCGGGTTCGTCGGTGTTGGTGAGTCTCGGATGTCAACATCGTCTAGTCAGGGGAATCAAAATCAGTGATTTAGGGGCATTGGAATTGGTTATCTAGGGATGTTAGCTTCAGTTATAGGGCATTGGATCTAGGGAATCGATGCTAGGGCCTTGATGTTAGGGTGTCTGTTCTGGGGCGTTAGTGAGTCATTTCTAGTTTTTCCCAGTTTTTTCAGTTTCCTCCCACTTATGTATTATTTGACGTAAACTGAGTTTAAAGCCTTGTTTTAGAATTTTAAAGGGATTTTTAAAGGATATTAATTATTTATTTAATATTTTAACATTCTAGGGGATTTGAGATACTCAAATAGTGTGATCTTGACCACAATCCCATGTTAATGTCTTTTGAAACTATTCTTCCTTTAATATAGGATATAACTCTTCAAATCCAGGACATTCTCTTTCAAATGTGTTTTCTATTCCCTCTTAGTGCACCTAAAGTTTTCATCTCTAGAATACTCATGCACCTTTTCTAAAGATCCCTCCTACCAGGTTTTCTCAGGGTTTCCTACTACTCACTCGATCCCCTTTTCTTGGTGAAAAGAAGAGCTTTGGTTGCCTTTTGTTTCATGTATGGATTCTTATACCACTATCTTTTGTGTAACATATGGGGTGGGTGTACAAATGTTTCTTCATGAATAATGACTGAATCCTTCTCATAAAAAGTAATAAATGAGGGGAAGGGAATTTGATCAAAAGATAACAGGGTCAATGAAATAATGGGCCGGGAGTGGCTTAATGTTGATCGCCTATTTTATTTGTTATCCTTGTTTATGATGTGATCTGTTATAGATGTAAAGACTTCTGAAAATCATGTTCATTGGTTGTATTTGTCTACTCATGGGTGATATTTATATAACTATTATTGTTTCCTTATAAACAATTGGTGTAAATACTAATATAACTAATAATGTATACACAATTAGATGAAAAGGATGCCCCATAATAAAAAACTTTTTGTGATCAACCATTTTTATCAAAGTGGATTAAAGAACTGGGTTTAACAAATTTGAATCCATCCTATTTGATAGGTGGGACTATGTGCTATGTTATGTTCTGTTGGGTTCTGTGTCTTTGTGTGGGTTGTATGGTGTTGTTGTTGGGAGCACAGTTATGGGTACAAGGGGGGGGGGGGTGGTATGTGAATGCAATGGGGTTGTGGTTCAATGGTTGTTACTGTGGGCATGGTGTGTGGGGCGGTACGAGTGGTGAGTTTTAATATGATGTTGAGAGGATGATTGATTGTGGAACAGATGGACTTGTAGGAAGTTGGATTTCCTTTTTTGTGTTTTTTATATGAAGATACATTGGGATGTGGGACTGTAATGTGGTTATGGACTTGTTATGTAGTCAAACTTCATTTGGGAATTGTTTGGGAAATGGGGCTACAGGTTTGGGTTGGGTCATGACTTCATGTAAATAGGTGTTCAAGGTGTGGTGTTGTTGTGAAGTGGGGGTGCTAGGTTTGGTTGCGAGGGCATGATTATATGGTATAAATTTGAATAATGAATATTTTAAGTGGTTGAACGGGTTTTTATGGAAGAATAGGGCGTGCAGTGAGAATGCAGGTCGGTTGTCCTCGGTTTTTTTGAATTCGTGTTAAAATGGACATGCTTTACCTTAGACCCTCTTCACTTGTTTAACATTGGCAGTACCAAAGAACAGAGTAGGTTAGTCATTGTGTGTTTGGTTAATCAGGCTCTTCTCCTTCTGAGGTGTTCGTAGATGTTGTGCTTGGTAGTTTCCCTAGGTAGTGCTGGAAGAAATTAATGTAAACCCCTTAATAAAAAAATAGAAAATGGTTGAATGAAAAAGGGGTTGGGTTTTTGCTTTGGTAGTTTCTGTTTGTGTGGTTATGCATATAGGGGCAGCAACAAAAGTGGTTCTGGTGGTCTTGTTTTTTGTTTTGGGACCCGTAGATTGGATTGAGTGTTTTCTTACATATATGTATACATTTTTGTTCCTTTTAATTTTCAATATTCACCCCACCCTTGTTGAGAACCATGTTCCAAACACACTCATTTCATGGGGAAGGGTGTCTTTCTAACATCTGGGTGGGAGGATGGATGAATGGTTTCTGACTTTCTTTTTTTCACCCTCCTATGGGTTCTTACTACTCAAACGTATCTGGGAAGGCTATAACGGATTGATGATTACCATTGTTCAAGATCCTTCAGACATGTTTGTTTTCGATGAGGGGACTAGGTGTTTGTGGGCCATGATTGTTTTCCCATGTGTCTTCAGGATGAGGCCCAAGTGTCTTCAGGTGAGTTTTGTGGTGTATTTGTGGCCCAAGTGTCTGCAGGAAGGGTTTGTGTGTGGTTTGTGTGCGGTTTGAGGTCCAGGTGTGTGTGGATAGGTTGTGTCAGTGGCACTTAATTTGGAAGTGTGGTAGCATCAAAATGTTATCCATTAGGAATGAGTTGTTAACTTATGGGAATGTGGCGTAGGTACCCAAATGTCGATGTGATTATACTACTACTTTACTTAACTTGGGTTATTTGGTTGGTGTGTCTTGGTGAGGATGGTTTGGTTTTTACTCCTTGGTAGGTGATTTGAGGTTATACTGTTTTAACATAGGGAAATAAGTATGTTTCCTCTACTTGTGAATTGGTGTCTTAAGTTTTCCTAGTGGGTATACTTGTATACTCACCCCATGTCTTTAAAACTATTTTCAAGTTTCTAGGAGTACTTTGGGGACTGTGATGGACTTTACTGGTTCAGGCGTTGGGATAGTTGATGTGATACTACTTAGTATCTTTCTTTTGGTACTTACTTTAGTACTTCAGTTATACTTTTTTTTCAAATTTTATGTTTAAATCATTAATGGGTTGGGTCTTGGTTTCATTTATATAAATGTTTTGTGATTTTTGTATTTTTACCTTCTTATCTCCTGACCCTGTTTTCATTTAAAATGTGTAATTACTTTCATTTTGTGTGAGATTCTATACCCTTGGTGGAAGTCTCCACTTTGGGGCCTATTAAAGGTGGTACTTGAGGGTCATTATATATCCTTCATCTTGAAGAAGGATGAGCATGACACTTTGCTGTCCCTTCCCTCATCTTGAGGAAGGTTGGTCTTGAAACATATCCTTGTAATCATCTTGTACTCATCAGAGATATTCAATTTTTAGTGCCAATATTTACCCATACCAAACAATTTTTGTTTAACCTTATTATATTTATTTTCCCAATTTTATAAATAATGATTCTATGTATGATACGTCTAGATGATTTTCATGTTGGGGATGTTTAAGTATAAATATGGAATAAGAAAATCATGGTATAGTGAAAAAATGATCACTTAAAAAAATGGGTATTGTTATTTAAGAGTTTTTTCCAACTCTCTAAATTAATAATCCAAAATGGTCCTTCAGTATATAAGTGATCCAATATTTCTATTTAATGTTTTATTTTTTTGATGAAAAAAATTAGGTCACTTTTATTGGTATAAAAACCATCAATGGTAAGATTAAATTTTTATAAATAGATATGAGAGTCCAGGTTTGATCTTGTTATAGTTGGTATCAGAGCACTATTTAGATAACTTTAAAAATAATTATGTTTCCATGTGAGGTTAAAATAAGAGTTATGGATACCATAATGGGTTTATAATTTTAAGGTTTATTATAAGTTAAAATGTATTGAAACCCATTTGAGGTTTTAAGTGATGAGATTTTAAAGTGGTTAATGATATTTTGGGAGAATTTTTATTGGATTGAGGTACAAGTATCCCTTTTGTGCATGGTGTGATTTAACAAGAATAATTATTTGGGAATAATTCAATTATATTTTTTGTAATTTTAGTTGAAAGGTATGATATATACATATTATAAAAAACATTATTTAATGTTGAGGTTATTGATTAATGTGATTATCAAAGTAGAACTATTGGTGTTATCATGAAAATTTTGGAGTTAAATGTATTATTTATTCATATGAAGTTTTATTAATTATTGGTATTATATTAACTTTTTATGACTATTTTGGATTTAGTAAATACAAGTGGATTAATTTTTTATCCATGTATGGATCCAATAATCAATTAAAAGTTGATTCTTTAGGCATGTGAATGATTTATCTTAGGTACTCATCACATGAAATATAGAATGAGATGGAGGTGTAAATTTTTTAAAACATGAAACCAAAGAATGAAATTGATTTTATAGATTTATGGAAAATAAATTATTTATATTTTATAATTTTCTTAGTCTGGATAATAAAATAGTCCATCATAAATAAAAAATGATATATTTTTAAACTTTTTTATGAATTGATGATATTCTTTATGTTTTATTAATTTATTATTTTTTTGTCATTGACATTATCCTGATCACATTCTATATCACTCAATAACATTATTTTGACATTAATTTGTTACTATATGTCCATATTTTTAGTTCTAAATAATTTTATCCTATCTGGAAACCTGGTAAAGTTTTATAGTTAATTACCTTTATATTTACCTTTCCCTATTTTCAAAAGGAAGTTTTATCAACCCTTTTTACAATGTTAGGTTTTAATAAAGGTTATTTTCAAATATTAAACCCTTAAATTACCAATTTTGAGATAAAACTAAATGGAATAAATTTATTTAAGGAGGGATAATGTAATACCAGTTGATTTTAAAATAATACTATGTTCTATAGGATAAAACACATGCAACACTGAGATTTAATGACTGTAGGATATTATTATTAAAATAAGACTCGTACAAACTTTCTATTGAATTGGAGGATATAAATTGAATTAACTAAATTTTAAAATATATCCAAAAGGGAATACTCAATAAAAATTTATTGATTCATTATTAGTAAATAATCTCTCATTTTCTAGTAAATTCTTTATTTACTTCAAAAATATATTTTCTTAAAAAATGTTTTCAATTGATTTTGGTGATCAAATATTAAAATTATTTTCTAAAACTGTTTGAAATTTTATTTCATAAAAAGTACAAATTTTTTGAAATTATCATATGAAAATGGTATTAAGGTGATTTTTTTTGATTTTTTTTGACAAGATAGATTTTTTAGTGAATATTGAAAAATTTTACTTTATAGAAAACTATCATTTCTCCTAAATTTTTTACAAAGTAAAATTTTTTAATTAGTTTTAAAAATTTATGATTTCATTTTGATTAAAAATAATCCAATTAATATAATTGTAATTGACATTATTCTTAATTTTTATATGAAAAAATATTTATTCTAATAAATTATATTCTCATGAAATACTTTTTTCATCAAGTGTTGTGGATTTATTTTAAAATTAATCTCTATAACTTATCAAAATTTAATTTGATAAAATTTATTTCAAATTTGGAATCATAATTTCAAAATTTTTTCTATAGGTAAAATTAATTTCTAGTCATAATCATTAGTAACAATGATAAATATTTATCACCACAGTAAAGGAAAAAATGGGTTAACTGGGGTGAAAACTAATGTCAAAAGGATTTAAAATCAATTCAAAATGTAAATTTCATCAATTGAATGTGTGTATTTCCACAAAAACATTAAAATACTAAAAAATAATGAATTTTAGTTTGATATTTATTTGATAATTAGCTTTAAATTATTTTAAGTAAAGGAAAAGTCCCAAAATTCCCTTTATTTTTTTAATATCAATAATATTTTATGATTGGGATAAAACATATTATTAATGGATCTAAAGGTTATTTTGAAAATGAATTATTTTTTATGGTAAATTTTTTTATAATTTTTAGTGATGAAATAATTACCTTAAATTCTTACATAATTCCAATTTAGTGCTTTTGAAAAGATTAGAAAAATCATGCAAATGATTTTAAAAACATTTAAAGTAAATTTTATTTCGATGAGTTATGGTGCTATAATAATTTTTTATAAAAATATAATTCATTATTTATTTTTTAAATGTTTATATTAAAACTAAACTATGGACTTGATATTTATTTATATTAAATTATTTGAATAGTTCTGAAAATTATTTTAATGGTTTTTTGTTAAATAATATATAAATAAATGATTTTAAATTTATAAAATATTATATTTGTCTAATTTAATTATATATGGTCTATAATATCATCCATATTACACTTATGGGCCATCTTTAATTTTATAATAACTTTATTTACCTCTAAAGACTAAAAAGTTTTGATATCATGGTAATTGTCAAAAAGTGTTAATGAGGGGTCAAAACTAAGAGATAAAGGGTTAAAATAAAAAATTAACTTTTATAAATTTTATGGGATGAGAATATATTAAATTATATTTACCTTATTTTTTAAATATATCAATTGGGTCCACATGAACATGAAAATTATTTTATATTAATTTAAAACTTTAAGTAATTCCAAGGGTGACCCTATCCTCTCGTACACAAGGACACCACATATCCTCTCCTCCTCACACTTCATGATCCACATAGAACCAAAAAAACCTAAAAAAAATATTATTTAATTATATATATAAATTTCAGAGATTTTTTTATTCTTAAAATACCATACCTAGGGTACTTAAGTAGATATCCAAAAGAGGTTCTTTAAAGAGGAGGCAATTGTTTGAACCAAGCATTTTATTTTTAATTCCCTTTATAACTACTTCAATTTTATAATAGCCATTAAAATATAATATCACAATTATATAACATATAATTATATGTTATTATATTAATGAAATAACCTTACTAATCACTAGTTTTTTTCGATAAATGAGAATTGAAACCATCGTTCCTACATACATGTGGACTACCACCTAAACAATCGACGAATTTTGTTTCTCATCACTTCATTTCATGGATGGTTATTATGATGTATTTAATTTATATTTGTATATATTATATTAATGACAAAATTATTATTTTTGAAATATAATATAACATCTATATTCATTCCATTATGATAATTAAAACCAAAACCACATCACGTGGGTACATACGGACTGCTGACTTCATTTAGTGATGTACTTAATTAATTCTAAAATAGTCTACCATGTCTGTTCATGATGATAAATTTAATGAAGTAATTTGATTTTTATATTATTATAATTATTATATAAATATAATATAATATTTTATTTCTTTAGTTTCCATCAAACTAAAAGAAAAAACATCGCTCGTGTGTACGTATGGACTACCTCTTCCAGAGATGTTATAATTTGTTTTTCATAACCAATTTTCATTATTAAATCTAAAATTTTATTAGATATATAAAAATAATAAATATTTCTAGATTATTATTCAGGATATTATAGAGGAATGAACCTTTTTTCATGTTCAACATACCAAATTAATTTTGTGAGTATGAATAGAACATCCTCAAAACACCCATTGTTAACTAAATCGACTAAGTAATTAAACATGTCATTGAAATAAATGAAATAAATGGTTTAATGATAACTAAATAAACATGTAAAATGTTATTATATAGGTAAATAATTAGAATATGTTTACTATATATTAGTTATAGGATATACATAGAATTTTTGAATTCAGTGTAAGAGATTTCCTAGCATAATTTCCTATTATTATATTATCACACTTATTCCATTTATTTTGTTATTCCATGATAATGTGTAAATTGATATATAATATTTTTAAGATGTATTTAAACTTTTTTTATTTTAATCTAAATTTTTTGAGATAATAACTTCATGGATTAATTATTACATCAAATGTTATGATCTTTTCACGATTTTTCCTTATATCAATCAAATTTTCTTGAGACAGGTTTCATGTCATGCACCATGATTTATTTGTATAGTGTAATTAATGACCCATGAATTAATTTTTACATATTAATTCAATTAGTTATGAGTATTTATAGATACATATCTTATTATTTCTTTCAATTATTTTTGTTTCAAAAGTTATTAATGTGGTAAAGGATTTATGTTACAATCTCATTTATTTTTGGGTTGTTTATGTTCACAGATCATTTGGGAAAAATTGTATGAGAATTTATTAAACCGCATATATATTCTTATCCTATAAATATTTAAATATTTTTATGATTTAATTTTATAATTACCACTTTTTAACTTAAGGATATTAAAGGAAATATTTTAGGAAAAACTATCCTTATTTTTCTTTTTGGTCACCAATTATTCCTCTTCAATATCCATGATATTTAAATTGTTTTCAATAATGTTATTTTATATGAGGAAATTATATTTTATAGCCATTTTATAATATATTTAACTTTATTTATAATGTTTTAATGGAATCATTTTGTCATTTTACATACATGGTACTTTTTGTTTTTATCAAAAGTGTGAAAGAGACATTTGTTTTAACATTTACCAAATAAAAGTGATTTCACAACATCATAAAAATTAATTTATTTAATACAACCTTTATATGATTCCTTGATTAATTAGAGACAAAATATTTTCCCAATAATTTGAATTTTTTTATAAAATATTATCAAAAGAAAAGTATATTTTTCCCTATTTTCAAATAAATGTCTTTAACATTCTTTTAAATGTATTTTTCATGTATAAAAATGTCCTTTAATGATTTTCTATGATACAATGGGAATATGTACCAATTTTACCATACTTAGTTTTCCTCTATATGGAATATTATTGTTTTAAATATATTTTCATTGAATCCATTCCATTCTCATGGGATAATCAATCCTAAAAGGAGTGGTCATTGTTTTCATGGGTGTAATGTCAAAATGTTAAAGATTATAATACTTTTTATTCAATATATGATACTTTGAAAAAGTTCTTAATTATTGATTGGTGGTTCTATTATAATCCAAGGATGGGTGTTTATATTGTAAACTAAATATTAATGGGTCCATTATATCCCTTCAATGTATTAGGTAATGTGATATAGTTAACTTTTGTATGTTAATCCTAATAAGAAGCATAGAAAATTTTAGAAGTTAGTACTAAGAGATGATTAAGTAGACTAAATATGAGTAAATCCTAATATATGGAATAGATAAATATTTTAATTTAATCCTAATAAAATGATATAATTTTTATTTTAGGTGATTCTGTGGTGGATGTTTAATGTTCCAAGTTACCATCATATTTTCTTTATTCATGTATTAAGTTATAATGTTTTATTTGATCAAGGATTATTTTCACATGGATCATTATTGTTAATTCATATTTCTCTCATACTTTGTTAAGTCTGTATTCCATGTCTCATTAATTATGTTCTAGGTTTTTATAGGTGTTTATTTTTTATCCTATTATCATGTACTTTCAATATGTTTTCATAACCTTATGCTTATCTTATCCTCAAAAAATAAATAAAATTGTTAATTTTTATTTTTATCCTTACTGAAATTTGATATCACAATTCTTATATTTCATTTATCCTAGTTATAAAAAAATATTTTAAGAAAGATATGTGTAGAAGGGATTCATGTGGGTGATGATGAATAATTAATTTGGAATAAAAAAAGAAAGGTATAATGAGAAAAAATTTCACTTGAAGACATAGACATGGTTACGTAAGTGTTTTAATAAATCTATAAAATAATAAACCTATAAGTTAATTAGTTATATAAGTGATAAAATATTATTTTTTGATGTATTATGTTTTTGTTTGGATAAAATTGGTTCATGTTTATATGTAACATAGTCATACTTGTAAGGTTTTTTTAGCACTAGATTCAGGAGTGTGGGTTTGGGGTTTTTTAGTTTGTATTAGAGTAGGGTTATGAAAACATTAGAAATTTAGATGATTTCATGAGAGGTTAAGTTAAGAGTTAGAAATACCATTATTGTTTTATAAGTTCAAGGTTTATCATAAGTTCAAATACATAGACACCCCTTTTGAGGTTTTAAGTGATGGTATTTTAAAGTGATTAATGATTTTTTGGGTGATATTTTATTCAGTTGAGGAACAAGTAACCCTTAGGTGCATCATTTGATTTTTAATGAAGGATTATTTATGAAGAACACCATTATATTTTAAGGATGTAATTTTAAAGGGATCACACAACCATTTAGGTTAAAAAATTATTTAATTTTGAGGTTAATGTGGTTAATTGGGATGTAGGGTTATTTATTTACAGAATGATCTAAGATGAACCTTTGGTATTATTGTATAATTTTTTAGTTAAATTTATTAATTCTTTATATAAAGGTTTATTATTTTGGGTATTATCTTTCCTTTTCATAAGAATTTTGGATTAATTAAATATAGGAGGAATATATTTTCATCTTTGTATATATCCTAGGTTATATTAAAATTTGATTCTTTAGGCATGAGAGAGACTCCTCAAGGATTCTCATCACTTAGAATATGGGATGAGATAGAGTTGAAAAATTATTAAAACCCCCAACCAATGGATCTAATTGTGTTTACGGATTTGATGAAAATCAGGTAAGTATATTTTCTATGGTTATTACTATGGATAATAATAATCCACAATATGTTAAAATTTTTATCTTTTTAAAAACATTTTTGATGAATTTATGGTCATCTTTATTTCTTATTAATTCAGGATTTTATAATCATTTACTTTATCATGATTACATTATCTATAAAACCCCAAAAATAATTGGTCAGTACTTTTCCCCTACATGTACATATATTCAATTCACAATAATTTTTTCTTATTTGGAAACATTTTTATGTATTATTCTAGGCGACCTTCATATATCACTTTCCCTAATTTCAAAATAATGTTGTATTAACCATTTTTATGATGCTGGTTTTAAACAAAGGGTATTTTAAAATATTAAACCATTTAATTACCAAGATATATATAAAATTTCTATGAATTAATTTTTTTAATTGGGGGGGGGGGGAATTTAATACCCAGATATTTGAAAATCGTACAATTTTTGATACTGCACAAGACATGCAACACTGAGATTTAACGAAGGAAAAATATAATTATTAAAATATGTCTATTACAACCTATCCATTTAATTAGTGTATATGAATATAAGTAACTTTATAATAATATATATGTATAATGTTAATATGCAATAAAAATTTATTGATTAATTCTATAAAAATTAGCACTAAATTTTTGGTAATGTCATTTTATGATTTAAAAATATATTTTCTTTAAAAATGATTTTTATTAATTTTTTTGTGTTAATATTATAATTAATTTATGAAACTCTTGGATATTTTATTTTATAATAATAATAAATTTTTTAAATCAGAATAATTGTTTTTTCTTAGGATGAAATTTTGGGATTTTTCCTAAAAAGATTGATTTTTCTACGAATAGTGTGAATACCAATTTTATAGAAAACTATCATTTGTTTTCATGTATTTAAAAAGAAATTTTTTTTGAATTGTTTTATAAACTTCATTAGTTAATTTTAATAAATAAATAATCCAATTAATATCATTTTAAATGAAATTAATCTTTTTTTTGATATAAAAACACTGTTTTAATTAAAAATGTATTTTTTTGAAAATTGGTTTTCATCGTGTTTTGTTGGTTTATTTTAAAATTAATTTATTACAATTATAGGATTTTAACATGATAAAATTTATTTAATATATGTAATTTTAATGCCAAAATTTGGAAAATATTTCAACTTTATTTTTGATGATAATGAATAATATCCAAGGAAAATATTTATCACTACAATAAAGGGTATAATTGGTTAACAATAGTTAATAATATTGTGTTAAGGATTTAAAATCAATATAACAATAAGATTTAATCTATTGTATGATTTTAATTTTACCACCCCATTAAAATACTAAAAATTTGGAATTTTGGTTATATTTTTCTTTGATAAAGACCTTTACAATGTTTCAAATAAAGAAATATTCCAAAATGTCACTTTCTTGCTTTTAATATCAATAATAATTTTTGTTAAGGATAATGTTTTTTTGATAAAGGTTATAAAATGTTATTTTAAATAATAATATTTTTTTATGATGTATTTTTTTTAAATTTTAGTGATGAAATAATTACCTTAAATGCTTACGCAACGCCGACTCTGTGCTTGTACAAGTAGTGAAAAAATTAAGTAAACGATTTTAAAATTCTAAAATTGATAAGTTTTCGGTGAGTTATAGCGTTTCATGATTTTTTTGATAAATATATATTATTAGTGATGTGTTAATAATTTATATTTGAATAAAATTATTGTGTTGATAATTTTTAAATTCTATTATTTTAATAGTCTTAAGAATTATCTTAATGGCATTTTATGTTAGATAATATTTTTTTAAATGATTTAAAATTTATAAATATCTTTTATTTGGCCAAGTGAATGATATTTTGTGTAAAATATCAACCATTTTCTTCTTAGTGGACAATTTTCCTTTTATAATAACTTTCATTACCCCTAAAGAGTAAAAAACATTGATATCATGTTAATCATCAAAAGAGTTGGAGGGGGGGGGGGTTAAACTAAGAGATAAGAGTTAAAACCTCACATAAAAATGTATAAATTTTATTATATGATATTATTTAGACTTATATTTACTATAAATTCTAAATATATCATTTTGGTTATACAATAACATGAAAATTAATTTATATTAATTTAATAATTTATGTAATTCCACGGGTTTCCCTCTCCACTCTTATACAAGGACACCACCTATCCTCTCTTAATCACACTTCTTGAGAAACATATCTCAACCAAAAAATTCATAAAGTATTATTAAATTACTTAGATACATTCTAGAGGTTTTTTATTCTTAAAAGACTATCCCTAGAAACCTTAAGGAGAGATACATAAAAGGTTATTCAAAGAGAATATAATCATCTCAACTGAGCATTTTCATTTTACTTCTTTTTATACCCCCTTAAATTCTATCTTAAATATTAAAATTTTAAAAAATAATTATTTGAAATTTAATTATATGATATTATGTCAATGTAATAACCTTATTCATGTCATTTTCCATCAAATGTGAAATAGAACCATCGTTCATGCATATGTGTAGACTACCATCTCACGGACCAATGAATTTCATTTCTCATCACTAAATTTCATGGTAGGTTATTATGATAGATTGTTTATATATCATATTAATGAAGAATTTTTTATTCTTTATATATAATATATCATTTATATTTATACCATTCAAATCTCTAAAAATAGAGTCATCACACATACACATGTATGGACTACGGTCTCCATGCCACAAAGTAATTCATTTTATAAAGACTACATCTTATGGATGGTAATATAGATGGGTATAATGAAGGAATTATATGTATATAAAACTGTAATTATTATATAAAGATAATATTGTATTCTGTTTCTTTATTTTCCATTTAATTAAAAGTTAAAACATTGCTTATATGTACATGCAGACTACAACCTTGTGAGATGATGTATTTTGTTTTTCATAACAACTTTTAATGAATTACTACACAATTTCTTTTATGTATAAAAATATTAATTATTTAATTATCATTAATTTTTATATTATTTAATATTAAACCCTTTTTCCATGATCAACCTACCAAATTCAGTTTGTCATTACGAATCTAACGTATTCAAAACACACGACGTGAACTTTACCAATTATGTAATTAAAAATTTCATTGAAATTAATGAAATAAATGGTTTATTTATAAATTAATAATCCAAGAAAAGGTTCTTAAATATTAAATTAATTAATGTAAATTTATTATATAGGAGTTACAGAATATACATAAAATGTCTAGACTTGATGTAAGGAGTTTCTTAATTCAATTTATTTTCATTGGGTTATAACACATGTTTATTGAATTTTTTATGCCACAATTGTTTTGTGAGTTGACATATAAATTTATTTATGATTTATTTATACATGTGCAGCGTGGATTCAAATTTTTTAACATAATCACATCATGGATTAATTATCACTTCAAATTTAATAATCTTTTCAAGGGTTTTCTTTGTCTCAATATCATTTTCTTGAGAGATGTTTCAAGTCGTGCATCATGATTGATTTATATGCTGAAATTACTAACACAAGAATCATTTTTTACATATTAAATCATTTAATTTATGGGGTTTTCATCTCCATATAATATTATTTCTTTCAATGACTATTGATTCAAAAGTTACTAAAGCAGTAAAGGATTTAGGTTACAATATCATTTATTTTTTGGGATTGTTTATATTCAAAGTTAATTTGGGGGAAATTAAATGATCATAATTTCTCAATGCAAATATATATTATTATATTCTTATTATTTTACAGTTTTACACGATTTCTATTCAATATCCACTCTCTGGTACTTCACATCATTTTTTGGAAAAACCGAACTTATTTCTCTTTTTGGTCGAAAATATTATATCATCCAAATCCATAATATTTAAAATATTTTCTAGAATAATATTTTCAATAAAGAAATGATCTTAAAAATTTAGTTTAAACTATAATTTAGTTTCTTTAAATGGGTTTAAAAATAATAATTTTGTCTCTTTATAAATAGGGCACTTTTGGTTTTTAACAAAAGTATGAAAGGGATATTTTTTTTAACATTTAGAAAATGAATACATTTCCCATCATAAGAAATATTATTTTATTTAACTATTACATTATAATTTTACCTATTTATTTTTGTAAAATATATTTTTACCAATATTTTAGAAATTTTTCCTATGACCTAATGTGGATATATTCCAATGATATCATACTTATTGTTTTTTGATAGTTTATTACTTATTTAATAATATTTTTAGGGAATCCATTTATTTTTTTCAGGAAAATAAATAAAAAAGGAATTATTTTTATTTTTAAGGTTGTCATGATGAAAAGTACAAGCATATAAATATATTTTTTTTTTCATTTTATAGAATATGGAAATTTGTAAGAATATTTGATAGGTGGTTACTTTATAATCTAAGGATCGGTGGTAACATTATAATAAAAGGATGGGTGTGTAAAACCCCATAATTTTTAAATAATAAAATTATATTCAATAGTGTATGTGACATGAAATAATGAGCTTAAACAACCCAAAAAATATATTTATTTTAACTTAATATCTTTGATAGCATACAAAACACATAACCTTGAGTTTAAATGAACCATAATATAGTATACCGTTATAACTAGATATTTAAATGCAGAGTACTAATTGAAATAACTAAATTATAAAAATTATATGGTTTACACATGTAAAAAAATTCATTAGTCATCTATTTATAGAAAATAAAAATAGAATCATTTAAAAGAAAAATATTTTTTGGATAAATAGTAGTTATTATAAAAATGGTTTAGTTTCGCTTTGTGCGCATAATTTAAAATTAAAATTTACCACTTATAGATAAATTATTTTAAAAAACTAAATTAAAATTTTAAACCATAATATCAAATTTATCTTTGGGTAAATTTTTGGGATTTTTATGAAATGTTTCATTTTTCAATGAATAGAGAAAATATAGTTTTTTATTGATAACTTCCTTTTTTTTAAATAATTCACAGGATTAAATTAAATATTTAATTGATTTTAAAGTAAAATTAGATCAATTATAGTACAATTTAAATAATTCAGGTCGTTGAAATCAATTTCATTTTGTATTTTGATATTAAAACTTTATATAGTTCTGATAATTTTAACTTTGGAAACCCACTTTTGCGCCACATCTACATGTATAATTTTAAATTTAATTATGAAAATTATATGAAATTAATTGGGAAAAATGAAAAATATATTTTTAATAATAATAATTTATTTTTTATAATAATTTAAATAATTGTTTTTACCATTATGAGTAGTGAAATAGAAAAAATTAATTACCACAGTTAAAGGAATAATAGGTTTACCAGAGGGTTAAAATATGAAGAAAATGGTTAAAATGACCTAAAAAATTCTCAAACTTTTATTTTATGTATATATTTAGACCTTAAAATCTAAAAATAGAATATAAGGTCATTTGGAATAGTTTTTATTGGGAATGAATTTATCATTTTGGATTGTTTGGGAAATTTTTTGTAATTTCAAAGATAATTTCCTTTAAAAAGTTATAAACGGGAATTCAATACCGTCAAATTTCTAAAATTATCAATCCCTTTTCTTGACTGAAGCCTCCCCAAATTTTTACCCGACATCTTTATAAACATTTAGAGTTAAAAGTTGTAGGTTTCTTGTAAAGATCAAGTATCAATGAGAGGGGTTGGGGTGAATTAGTGATATATTTTTTCTTCTATGTTTCCCCCACTTTTGAAACAACCTTCCCCTCCGGTTAATGAGTTATCACCTTGATAAAACCAATAATTTCAAAATCCACATGAACACAAGAATTTATAAGGTTCACTACCCAAAAAGAGTAGCTAAATCCTTGGTATGGTTTAGAGACAATCCAATAACAAAAAATACACTTGAAAACAATACATTTGTGTGGAATCAAATGATTAGGATTTACACTTACACTCATGTCACACTATGATCAATACCACGATGCATGCACTTCAAGATGCATGAAATGATGTAAAATAATTTTTATAAGAAGCATGTTATGGTGCATCTTGATGAACTTTCAAAAATAAGATCTTCTAAAAAAATTCTTTACTTTCTTACCTCTCAGTAAGCAATATATTCTTCTAGAATTTGTAATGATACTAATTCTGATTTCAAAGTCTGATTTCCTAGTCTGATTGATCAATATAGTAACAAAATTCTATTAGAATACGATTGAAATAATATTGAACCACTTCTATCTAATTCCAAAAATCCCAATCCAATTTATTAATCCAATTTAGAACCTCTGATTATGATATTTTAACTTCTCCATTCTTCTTCCATCTAGAACAATTCCTTAGGTAGGCATGATACAAAAACTCTTCTCTAGAATTTTTCAGTACTCCACCTTCTCTCTTGAACTGTACTTCTATTAGGAAAGTAAAAAGTTTATTCTCCATTTACAGGTGACCCAAAAGGGGTTTGGATGGAGTTATGAAAATGATTCCTGCTATACCAAATTTCATAAAATTGTGATTTTCATTTAATTTTGGACACATTTATGACTTATTCCATGCATGCGAATTCTTATTGAACCTTCTCAAATCTTCTCATGACTTTAGATTTCTTTATAATTTATTCAAAAAACTTATTCAAATTTAAATTTTCTATTCCATTTTTTCCATTATGATGGAAGCATTTGATCTCTCTAATTTTCATTGACTAACTTGAAAATTCATCAGAATTGAAAAATTACCATTATGATGATCTATTAAAGATATTAAAACCACTCTTATATCATTATTACATTGAAGATAACTTATTTTTCATCACATTTCTCGATACTAAAAGAAACATATGAAATCCATTCTTTGAACTTCTTCAACTGGTTGTTTAATCCTGGTGATAATAATTTGAAAAGTTTCATGCAATTATTCTTTTATTCGTTTATTAGACTAGTGATCTTGATTACTATGAAGTCATTGGTATCATCTTTAATCTGATAGTATTGACCCACTAGATACTAAAACTATTGAAAAAAATCAGAGTTATTAATTTTTTTCTTGACCAAATTGTAAAGGAAAACAAAGTTCCCACTTGAAAAAAATCATAAATTTAACTTTTTGAAAATGGTTGATAAATTATTTATTGATCTCTATTTTTATTCTTCAAATTGGTCACAAAAAGTTTTTTTTTTCTCTGTATTCATTGGTCACAACAACATCAAAATTATTATTATTTTTGTACTAAAAATCCCCAAAAATAATTTTACCTCTGATAAAACTTTGCATTCAACATTCAAAAGATACCAACAATATTACTCAGTGTCAAAATCAATTACAATGGATCAGTTTCAGTATGACTCAGATAATTGGTGGAACTCGATATCTAAAGGAATGATTCTATCATCTTTGACATAAAAAACTTGTTTCATTATCTAATTATTATCCTCATCAATTTTTTATATGAGGAATTGTATGTCATGGTTTATTAGTTTGACTGAAAATTATCATATTCCTAACTTAATGTTCTGATCTACCTTTTTAACCAATTTTTTTGTATAGTGTTTTCAAACTGATAGACTGAGACAAAACATATTTGGATTCAAGAAATTTACTTCTGTCAAAAACCTCTATTTATATCATGAATTATCCACGAGTTTAAATACATTTATGATTATATTCAGCATAGTATTACTTATAATGTAATGTTTTATTACTTTCTATTTTATTCAGAAACATTTTTCTTTCTAACCAGACCTCAATATGATTGGAATCACCTTTTCTTACTCTTTTATTTATCAAAATTGCAAAACATGTTTCAAAAAATACTTATGATTTAAGAAAAATCCAATATCAAAAAATCATCAAAATATTTGAATTAGATCTATTTATAATTATATTCCCTTCATCATTATGATCAACAATACATTCTATACTCAAGGTGAGTTTGACGAGTCTTTTCTTCCAAAAAACATATTCCAAATCTGATGGACATTCTTAAGCATTATGAGTTCAAAATCCTGAATATGATGGTCAGTATAACCACCAAAAAATACAAAGTTTTATGGTATTATTTCCTTTGAAAATAAAAGGCAATTATCTTAAAAATAACTTCATTCAACAACAAAAAATAACATTCATCCAACTTGGTCCCAACAAAATCCCCTTTTGATTTTTTTTGTTAAAAAAGATTCATAAATAAATGAAAATTTAAACCTCATGCTACTCATTACTTATCAATAGTTATAATCCCTTGTGTGATAAATCATTATAAGAAACAACAATTATTGTAAAAAAACCAAGATTTAAAAAATTAGTTATTTATGAAACCTCCTTAGCTTACCTTTACAAATTTCTTAACTTCTTCATATTTCTTGAAAAACAATTATTTTCTACAACCACTCTAATAAATAGTTTGAATAGTTCACACATTTACATGATAAGATCACAACATATCTATAACTACCCCTAAAAACATGCTTCATTTAATGGTTTAGCACATATAAATAGATAAATTTATGAAAAAATTCACCCCTTGACAACACTATACAAAGAAAATATGAGACAATGAACAAAAATAAATACCTCAAACATGATGAGAAATAGTTTTGATGCCCATTTTCAAACTCAGTTTTTAAAAATATTCCTTTAGGAAAGGTTTTTGATAAAATGTCAACAACTTGTTCCAATGTAGGAACAAAATCCAACATTAATTCATTCTTCTCCACATTCCCTTTGAGAAATAAATATTTTATATAAATATGTTTTGAATGAGGGTTATGTATTAGATTTACTGTAAGGTTGACGACACTCTGATTTTCACAAACCAAGAGTGAGGGAAACTCAACATCAACAAGTAAATATTCCAACTGTGTATTCATCCACATATGTTGAGTATCATCTTGAGTAGGAGTAACATACTCAAATTCAGTAGTTCTACGAGTTACTTAATTTTGTTTCACTTTATTCCCACTAATGAATTTTTTTCCTATAAATAAAACTCCACAAAATTTGTATCTTCTATCATCAAAATTTCCTACCCAATTAGAATTTGAATACCCAAAAAAGTCACTATATTCATAGCTATCATACCTGATTTTGAAATTTTATTTTCCATTGATATATCTAATAATAATTTTTCTTTACAAAAAATGTGATTATTTTAGAGCACTCTAAACCCTTTCACATAAGGTGACAACATAAAAAATTTCAGGTCATGCGGTATTAAAGTAAAAAAACTTCTTATTAGCATATGAAAATATTTTTTGATAAACTTAATTAGATTATCAATATTTAGAAAACATAGCTTCCAATGAAATTGGTGTAGAAAAAGGTGTCAAATTTTCCATGACGAGCTTCATAAAAAGTTATTTAGTATACTTTTATTGTGAAATAATTATGTATTTATTATTTTTTAAGATTTATAACCCAATAAATTATTTCATTTCTCATATAATAGACATCTAATACAACTTCTATATGTCTTAAGAAAATATTTTACAAGTTATTTCATCATTACTAATAATGATAATTTCATCAACATAAAAAATTACAATGAGGGACAAATTATGACGTTCTTTGATGTAATGATTTATATCAACTCTTCTTTTCTTAAAATCATCTTCCTCAAGAAGGTATCTAGTTAAGAATACCATGATATTAGATCTTGTTTTATCCCATACCATTCTTTCATCAGCTTACAAAAATAACTGTCATCTTTCCTAACCAAAAATCCCCAATTTTTTTTCAATGTAAACTTCTTTATCAAGACCCCCAATAAAGAAATGGATACTTTACATCAAATTAAAATATTATGTATCTTTATAATGAAATAATATCAAGAAATATTATTATTATTTACAATCAGTACAAAAGATCAAAAGTATTATCAAAATCAATGCCTTCAATATATGAGTAACCCTTGAACACCAATCTTTCCATGTTCCTTTTCACTTAATATTTTTCATTCAGATTATTTTGGAAAGCCCATTTTGTATAAAAAAGATTTTTGTTATTCAGATTTGGAACAATTTCCTTGGTATCATTCTTTTCTATCTGATCTTGCTCTTCATTCATGGCCTGAACTCATTATGGATGATCAAAATCTTCATTTATATCATTCATATTGACTTCTGAGTACAACGAAGCATGTGTAACAACTATTTATATTCTTGTTTGAACCTTCTGATTTTGAGCCCCAATAAGGTTATGAGTTTTCACTTTCTTTCTCATCCTTGGATGAGATTTTCAAGATTTCTCCTCATCACTAGAAAATCTAAGTCTTAATATTATTCTTGTGTGGGATTTCCATTGTCAGCATCCTTATCTTAATTTTCAGCAACAATTCTTTCATCCCATTCATATTTATTATTTACAAGAGTCTATTTATCTTCATCAACTTTTTCAAAAACATTCACATTTATAGAATCAAGTAGTTATTATAAATATTTGTTGAAACATATGTATCCTCTTTCATTCAAAGTATAGTGAAAGAAAATTACATCTTTACCTATCTACTCAAAATATTCAAGGTTTCCAAATTTTCTCTTTATAATAAATGGAATTAAAAAAATATAAAGTGTTTCAAAAATGGATTTTTACCATAAAAAATTTCATATGGACTAATGTCCAAACTTTTCATATATAAATATCAATTTTACATATAAAATACAATCTTCAAGGCTTGCCACCCAAAGTAATAATAAAGAGCATGTTCAAGTAACATAGTCTGATCCATTTCCACCAAACCTCTCTTTTTCCACTTAACAACACCATTTTGTTGAGGATTGTATGGTGTTCTAAACTCATGACGTATTCCATTATTCTCAAGATAACTTTTAGATTATTTATATTTGTATTCACTACCATTTTAAATTCTATACTTATTTATTGAATACTCACATTCGTTCTCAAATTTCCACTTAAAAATTTTAAAAATTTTCAGAGCATCTGACTTATGTTTCAAATAAATAACACATGTAATGTGAGTAAAGTCATCAATGAGAGTGATGAAGTACGTATCAACATGGGTTGAATAATTACTAAAAATTTAATATATCCCAATAGTTTCAAACTATTAGAATATCCCTTGAAACTATTAGTATGTGGAATGTAGGTACATCTCTATAACAATGATTTCTATAAAACCATTGGTATAGGCTATCTCGAGTTACCCTATTCCAATGGTTCATTGAAATCATTGGGATATATGGTCGAAAAATATGTATGATTATGGGTTTAAGAAAACTGTTGGCATAAATGTATACTGATGGTTCAAGAAATTTGGTATACATACTGTCTGACATAACTATGTACCAATGACATACAAAACCATGGGTATACCCTCTATCTAACAAGCACATAAGGTCACCAAATTTTTACAAAACTGTTGTTATATCCTCTTCTCCATAGAAAACAACATAGGTCCATCTTGCACCTCTTCTAGAACCTATAAACATGAAAGCTATTAATCTGAGTGTCTATCATAAATCATCCAAGAAATATATTTTTGGTTAATTTTATAACTATCATGAATATTATATTTTCTAATCTTTATGGAATTCTTCCTGAAAGATGGTTTATTTATTGATCAAGATATTCAAAAGATTTCATAGTACTAATTTTCACTGGTATACTTTCAGTTTGTTCCATGATAAATTCAATCCTTTCAATTAATAGAGGTTACTTAACTCCATTGAAATATCTCCAGATAAATTATTGTATGAGAGGTTGACCGTAGATGATATCCATATTACTTTAGCACTATATTAATTTCCTATGACTTTAATAACCAAAAGTTCCCTCTTTTTTATTGTATAATGACTTCATGATGTAAAAAATTCATTTTATAAATGGTTTTAAATAATTTAGAAATTTTTTAATATGTTTATTATCTTCTAATACCATGATATGATGAAATTTGAGAATACAAAACTCTCAAGAAATAATTCCCTATTACTTGTTTTATGTATTAGAAGAACCTTGAGATTGAGAAGCAGGATAACCTTGGATCTAAGTATATTTCTAGAAATTTTATTTTAAATTACATATAGATTTCGTAGTTTACTCAAAATATCCAAATACCATGACAATTACCCATACATTTTTTTGCAGATATGCAAGTGTGAGAGAAAAGTTATAGAGTGCACAAATTTTGGTACCACTCTACTAAAATAATTACTATAATGAATGACCCATCATAAACTTTTTTGATTCATCTAAAATTTTTGGAAGTGCATTAAATAAATTATTTCTTGAAAATTTCAAATATTTGAGAAAAGACTCATTTTTTATCCTTTTATACAATAAGGGAAAAATTGATCAGTTAAAAGATTTTTTAGAAAATTCAGATACACTACTTATGAAATGATTAAAGGAAGTAAACTAGTTAGGTTATTAGAATCTAGGGAGATATAATTTGCAGACAATAAATTAGGCACACTTCTAGATATTGGGTATTGAGATAAATCTATATAACTGAAACTCTTTTTGGTTTGTAGCCATATAGAAAAATTAGGGCCCAAAATTATAAATGAAATATATATTTCTTCAATTTGAAATGGAGGAATTCATGTAGTGTTGAATTGATGGTTTAGATTTAGGTTCTGTGATTCTTAGAATATTTGAAATGATTTTAAATTTTTAAAGTGACTTTCTAAAATAATTCCCATGAAAGAATTGTTTGATATGTCTAAAACATGCAAGTTTGAAAAATTTTCTATGGAATTTGGAAATTCCCCCATAAAGGAATTTAAGTGTAGGTTGAGGGACTAAAGAGTTGTGAGATCATAGAACCATTGGGGTATGCTAGAGTACTGGTTCATACATAGATTGAGAAAATTTAGGGAAGTGAGATTTTTTTAACTTATAAGAATGTGTCCTGCTAAACTATTATTGGGAAAATCGAGGTGGATAAGAGAGGAAGCATTAATTAGTGAAGAAATAGGGGATGGGGGAGGAAGGATGTGTCTTGAAATATGAAGTTGGGATAAATAGAGGATCTTATTCACCAACTGAAACCAATCAAGAAATAAACTGAGATTGACAGAATCCATTTAAAGGAGATTCATTGATGAGAGACCAAAAATCTAATCAAACCCCCTTCCCACCATTAGTTTTTCATTTAAAGAGGGGAAAATATATTGTATGTTTGAAAGATTTCTAAGTTAAGGGGGGACATTTATACAAATCCTACATCATATAGGTAAAGGTTCCTTAGACTGGAGAGTGAACCCAAGAACTCATGAATTGGGGCACCTATAGAATCATTTCCGCTGAGTATCACAGAGTGAAATTTTGGGATCTACACTAGAGAATTGCTGATGTTTCCCATCAGCAATATACCGTAGAGATCCAGGGTGACTACATAGTGGGTGAGGTTGTGGTACACATCACCCTCCCACGCAATGTATCAATTCTCTCCCACCCACAACGCCATGTGCTTATAAAGAATTCAATATTCCTCGCTTGAAGGAGAGGAGGTCCTCCATTTCATTTCCACTGAACTTCCCCGCTTCTTTTTGTTCCCATGTGTGATCCCTATGGTGCACTGAATAGCAAGATTATGTATATCAGGTGGTTTTGGAGGATATTTTTCCCCTTTAAGGTATTCACCATGGAATAATGAATCCATGGATTACATTTTCATTTGATTATCCAGGAAGATAATCTTGGTGAATGGAATTATAAAATAGAGGTATAAATCTCTCTTTTATTGATAATAACATGAAAAACTATTGAGATATTATTAAATTCAATGTGTATAGGAAGTATTAAGGAAATGGAAATCATATACCATAGTTTAGGCTGATATTCATAGTAGTATTTCATGGGAGGTTAGTATACTTAGTCAGAACATAGAGGATGTATCCACAAGGTATTCTTAAGAAGAATGCATTTTCATGGTTATTTCATATAAGGGACCAACCTATATAGTATTCTATCAAAGTGGGAGTTTTTCTTAGTTAGATCATGGTGTAAGTATATATGAGAGGGAATCTCATAGAGACGAGACTTATGAGATAATATTAGTGATTATCGATCTCTTATTTTATAGATTACAGAAAGGGATTACCCATTAGGGATCCTCGTTGAGAAGGGATACATGATGGTATCAAACAAATGATGCTTCAAAAAAAAACTCACACAAGGAGATAGTTGGGAAGAATATCTGAATTCTCAGACTATGAATTAAACATAGGGTGGGAGTTTCATGGAAACCAAAAAACATGACTTCTCTCTCTAGAGAATTTTCTAATCATTCCTCCTATACCCTATGTATGAAATATCTATCGTCATTCTCCCTATATATTGGTTTATTGTATGGAAATGATAACCTTTAAAATTTATTGGTGTGGATTGAGTGAGATATTTTTAAAAATTTGGAGTTCTTATAGGAGAATATACATGGCTGTAGATTATCTATCAAGGGGCCCGGACATTAAGGAATCACCACTTGGGAAAAATTTCTCCAAAAAACAATTAATTAATAAGCAGTAGAAAATAAATTAATTTTTCTGCATGACCCATCCATACAATGGATATCCATTCTGAAGGAAAATAAAATAAAAATAAGCAATATGGTATAACGGTAGACAATAATGAATCACACTAATTAATTCCTCCACTACCCCGATCTTCCTCACCGAAAAAGAAAACCACTTAGTCACCTCCGGTGCCCTTCTTCCCCCCTTCACCGAATATAACTACCCTCCATATACAGAATGAAGTAGAAGGAATAAGTGTCTAATGTTATAAAGAAAATAAAATAAAAGCTAAACTACAACATACCTGTCTCCTTTGACTATACAAGTCACCACCCAACATATAAAAACCACAACTACCCATGGTTCAAATCATGTTACTGTAAGATAGGATGAAATAGATTCAAGTTTCAAAATGACACTATCAAATAGTAAATTCTTATTAATTAACAATTACTCTTCCTATTAATGATATATAATCAGTTTTTCTTTAGTTTTAACATAGTTTTGTTTTATTCGATACTGGTTAGTTTGGGGCATTTACATTAGATTTAGTTTGTCTTATTTTTGTGTATATTAGCTTAGAAAATTTCTTTTATTTGGGTATAATCTATTTAGTTTGATTTTATTTGGTTCACATCAGTTTGGTTTAGTTTAATTTAGTTTATGTTGGTTGCAGTCACATAGAGTTGAATTTATTATATTTGGTCCAATTTGATTCATCTATTGTAATATCATATTAGTTGAATTTATATTAGTTTGACTTGTCCAATTTAGTTTCATTCATCTTTTTTATTTGAATTCTATTTTCATGATTTTGACCAATTTAGATCTATTTTGGTTGATTTTATTTACATTTATACTATTAAGGTTTATTTAGTTTGTGAATGTTTTAAAAAAAAATTTCATTCTAATTTTTATTTGGTTTTATTTTATCCAACATGGATTTGAATGGTTCCACTATATTTAGTTCAAATCATTCTGGGTTTACTCTTCATAATATTTTTTTGGTTTGTTTTCCTATAGTTCATCTTGGTTCATTATGTTTTATGCAATTCTAATTGCGGCAGGTTAGGAGAGGTCTAACTATATTATACTGAATATTTATGATTTTCATTGGTACAACATGATATGATTTTTTTAGATCTGGTTAGATTTAATTTATTTATTTAGTATAGGATAATTTAATTTATTATAGATTCATTTAGGAATATTCAATTTTAATATTTATAGGTTAATAAAATTTATATTAATTTGGTTTTTCCAACTTATATTATGCCATATTTCATTCAATTCCATTTGAATGAGTTCATGTCGGTTTCATTTAATTTGGTTTGTTTTGATTTGGATTAGGTTATCTTGATTTGATTTGATTTAGTTTGGTAAACTCTTAATTTCATATCAAAAAATTATTCTAGGAAATCCATATCATTATTTAATAAAAAAACATAGTGTGAAATATAAACAATCAATTATTCTTCAAATTTAAAAGGCCAATACAGAAGGGAACCTACCTCAAAATCAAGATTCTCTTCTTATGAGGAAGGAAACTTGAATATTCCTTTTATGAGTTGTATGCATATTTATTTTTTCATATATATATATATGAGGACACTTAGCCCTTATGTAAATATTTTCATGTCCAAATATATTCTAGGGGATCCATACATATATGATTATATGTACATATTCCCCTTTACCATACAAAGGTAAGAATTTTTTATATATATACATAAGAATACATCACCCCAATATATATATTCATTCCACAAAGAGTGAATATATATATGTGTAGAGACATATATATATATATATTCCCACCTATTTATAAATTTTCAATTCAACTTTGATAACAAAAAAAATAAAACTGCTGTAGCGAGGTCCATAATACTATATAAAAACATAGAAAACTCAAAACCCCAAAACCCCTAAATTTAAAGAAATAAAATAATTTAAACTTAAAAAAACATACCTGAAACCCATAGATAATTTTATTTTTTTCCAAATAAATTAATTCTTGGATAGGGACATAAATTTTGAGAAAAAGTTTTGGGTTTATTTAAAAATAGAAAGGAATAAATTTTATTTACAATCAATAGACAATAAAAAAATGATTAGGGAAAATCAAATGGGTTGGTTTAGTCTGAGATGATGATTGGACATATTTAATAGATGTGGAATTGAATACTTCATGAATTGGTTCATATGTAATTTCAATTTTAGTGATGAAAAATTAAATTAATAGTGGAAAAGAAACCACAAATATCGCATAAGTCGATCCATCATAAAGAAAACACATGCTAAAAAACACAACTCCTTCAAGAATTTTGTAATCGAGAAACAAAATAAGATTACCCAATAACCTAATGTCCCTAAACTTAAACAAATTGTTAATAGTATTATATAAAAAATCATTCATACAAAAAATCCTATAAAAAATTGACTTAAAGATACTCAAACATCCAAAAATGATAACATGAAATAGTAGGCTACATGGAATTCAGATATAGAGTATACTAAGACATCATTTTTTAAACTTGCAATATGTAAAATTTATTTCAAACCATATAAAGTGTATCAACATTTAATTTATAAAAAAATTACATTGAAAACAAACAATATATTAAGAGACACCAATCAAGTGTTCATTTTGGTAAATTTGGTTTTGAATTTGAAATATGTATTAATAAGATAATGTAATTGGGTAGATAACCAAATTTGGGTATATTCCTATAAATTTTAGTGAGATCTAATAATATATGGGATAACTAATAGATGAATTATATTCCCATTTATTCCTATACATTTTAGTAGATGGGATAGATAATAAATCAAAGAAGTATTAAAAAAATTAATGTCTCTAATTTATTAGTTATCACATATAGAAAAAAATATTTAGGTCCTCCGTTAAAATTAATAAATATCATAAGAACAAAGTATTTAAAAATTAAAAGTGTATAACAGTAGAGAGGACATTATATAGGTAGTTTATAACAGTAATGAGTATTAAATTAAAATTTAAAACAGTATAAAGTATTAAATGATAGTGTATAATATCAGACATTAAAAATGATAGTGTATAACAATATATTATATAAAATGAATTTTTTTTATCATTAGACATTAAAAAATGACAATGTATAATAATATACAATATTAAATTATAGTGTATAACAATAAAAATAAATTATGCATTCTTTGAAAAAAAATCAAACCTTCAAGAGAGTAGGGTAGTTTTAAAAAATCTATTGGAAGATTTTCTTTTTGTTAACATATCTCCTTGAGGATACTATTAGTGATTCTATTTGATGTAGGAATACATTGACTGTTGTGCAATATGTGATGAAATAGAACATCACAGATTAAAAAAAATCAGAAAATATATAAAAATTAATATACAATAAAAAATTTTTAAATTAAAAATATGAATAAGGGTTAAAAGTAGGGATAGGGTATAATAGTCACATGGGTTTAATGAGGGTCTCATACACTTTGTAAAATCACATAAAGTGAAAAAATCCATTAAAAAATATAATAGTCATGATTCTGATAAAATTTATCCATTTCTTTAAATCACTTAAAATATCATATAAAAATATCTTAAAATCCAACAATTTCAAAACATACTGAAATCCATTTAAAAAAAACTAATAATATCTAAAAAAATCATAAAATTAACATTTTTCTCGAAACTTCCAAGGTTTCAAACATAAACCTTCAATTTAATTCAAGAACTAAATTGGGTAAAACCAATTGAAAATCTTATATTTCTATTAAAATAAATCGTGAAATATTTTTACAATAAATGGAATTTCATGTATCACATGAAATTATATCTGTGATACCTTTGAGAAATAAATTTGAAAGACTAAATATATTTGTAAATTTCAAATACTATTTTCGAAGGCCATTTGAGAAATCTCATAATTTCACTGTGTGACTAGTCAGACAAAATCATATTTAGATTGGTCCTAAAAATAGTAAAACCGTTTTATTTAAAATAAATATAATATAAATACAAAATTTTAATTTATAAATAAAATAAACTTAATTAAAACTAAAATTTAATAATTAAAACATAAGGTTAAAACATCATGGAGTTAGCAGTTTCAAAAACAAAAGTTAGGGCATGGGAAAAATAGCCTCAAATCAACGAAACATGATCCAGAATGAATCACATTTGATGGTGAATGAAAAATAAACCAAAATTAAACTACAAAGAACCCTAAAACCCAAAGAAAAAAATATGGTGAAATCCTTGAACTATGGTGCAAACAAACCACAAATGGGAAGGAGAAACAAGAAAGAAAATAATGAAAATGTAATTGGAGAAAGATACTTGGTTAGCCAACCATAAACCATGAATATCACACCATAAAGTGAAAAGTATTTGAGCATTAACGTGGAGGAGGAAAGATGAAGCTGGAATAGTGGAATTGGATGGAATTAGAGTTTCGAGAGATTATTTTGTATTTGAGTGGGATAAGGGAGATGGATGACAGAGGGATTAGGGGAGAAGAGGGTTGGTGGGGGATAGGAGAGGGTTCAAACCGAGGATGAGCATGATGGATAATCGTGGGATAAGAGGGTTTACAGGGGAGATGATGGTTTTCGGGGGAGAGGAGAGTTTGTAGGGTAGAGGAGTGAGGGGATGAGACCAATGAAAATGAGAATCGAAGGATGGTACACTTACAGTTTTTTTAAAACAATAGGGATAACATTACCTAGAACATATATCCCAGTGGTTTTTCTATACTGTTGGTATAGGTGCATGGGTATAGGGCCATTTTACTATGGTGATTTGTTTTCTCATTGGCCCATAAATATCAGAATGAATAAGTTCCAGGGGTTATTTTTAACAAATGTTAACTTTATTAAGCACATCGTTTGTTATCATTCTTTTATAACGAATCTTGGAACACTAGTCTCTTTTTCTTGACATACAAAGAATATCCCAGACACTATCTCTCTTATAAAACATTCTCATGATTCTATAACACATGTTTCCTATGATTTTATGCTATAATTGATTTTCTTTCACCATACCTAAGTAAAAATATTTCTATATTTCCCCAACTAGAAATAAGTTTCCCTTTATACATTGACCTATTGTAAAAATCATTCCACCTCCCTCACTTTTCATAATAATCCCATATTTTATGAAAATAACTTTTTTTCCATCATCACAATTTTCTAAAACACTTAACAAGTTGCGTTTAAACCCATCAACATACAATGTTTCATTGTACTTCAAATTTTATTTCTCAATAACAACAGATCCAATACCTTTTATTTTTAGGGATTCATTAATTCCAAATGTAACTATTCGTTCTTTGAAGTACTTAATATTATTTAACAATTTTATGTCACCTATCATTTGATAAGACCACCCACTATCCTAATCCATGTTCATTCTTCTTTTTTTCTTTGAGAGCAGTTTACATAATAATATATTTTTCTTTCCCTTTATCTTTCTTAACTTATGGCTTTTAAGAGCTGTTAACAAAATTTTGTTGTGTTGGAAACAAAAGAAGTCTGTATTTTTTTAGGTTTCTAGGATGTTCAATTCTTTCAAAAATAGTTTCTTGAGGTTGGAAACTACTATTATTTTTCACACCAACCTTTTCAATTTTATTTAGACCATCCTTCTTTGATTTCTTCATTTGAGGGGATTTAATCCACCGAAAACATTTCCTTCTATAATTCATGAAATAATAAACATATTTTTGGATAAACCAACAGATGTTTGCCGAATTTCTAAATCCACCAAAATACCAGCAGTACCAATATAAGTAATATTTTCCTCTAAAACTTATATACTAACCAGAGTCATGAATATATATCTTAGCAACCTTATCATCTTTCACATCAGTTTTTTGTTGACCAAAAAACTTTCAATTATCAACCAAAATATTATTTTTCAGCTCAGTTTTCCTTTCAAACTTATTAGAAGAAAAATTAATAGAATGTCTTTCCAATTCATAATTTTTAGAAACTTCTGACTTATCCAATTTTTTATTCATGACCACATACATAAAATTCCCATGTTTCTTCATCTCAAAACCATTTCTAGATTTATTCTTCTTAGAAATAATTCCGGAATTCTTCTCAAAATTTGAAGGTAAATTTTTTTCATCCTTCTCAGGTTCATCATTACGAGAACATTCACCAATTTCAGTGGTAGAATTATCAAAACCTTCATCCCTCTATTCATATTTAGAAATTGTTTACTAGATAAGTTACAACTCTTTTTTTCCCATCAAGTATACTTCAGGATCTTTATTAAAATTCTTTTATTTCTCATATTATTCTTTCAAATCACCAATCTCTTATAGAGTCTTGATTTTATCATGAGGAAAACATTATTATTTTTTGTGGAATTATTCACTTCTCAGCTTCCTAATTTCCTTCTCAATCCTCCTAATATTTCTCACACATTATTTTAATTATTACTTTAGATGAAATTCTAATTGATTTTATTATTCCTTAGAACCGCTACTTCCAAGCTCTTTATTTTTAACTATTACTATACAAGTATTCTCAATATTTTCAATACAATTTTCATATTCAAATTCAAATGTCTTCTTCTTCATCATATTTCGATAGTAAAATTATTATTTTGGACTTGAATATATTTTATCATTATCTTTTAAAAAGGATTTAGACTTACCACCTGCTTTCTTCTATTAACTTCTTGGCCTTCTTTCATCATCATCATTATCTTCTTCTTATTTTCTTCGAGGTAAATTAGCTGAAAGGTACCCAACTGCCTAAAATTCAAAACACTTAAAGGGAAGTTTTACCTTATGTTGTTCTATAAATATTTTAACATTAAAAAAAAGATAAAAATTCATCCATATTTTTACACACCTCATTTTAGGATTTAAAGTCAAAAACAACTTCTTCATAAAGAATATTTTTTAAATTTCCTTACATTGTAGCCTTGAAATACATTTCGTGATAAAATTTAGTTTTTCCCTTTATAAATTTCTCTCTTATCATTTCATAAGTCATGAGAGTTCTAGGAAAATATTCCAGAGATAAATATTTCGGATCTCTATGTTCTAAAAAAAACATTAGCATCAAAATTGTTGGGAAGAATTATCTACATTTTTCAACAACTTTAGAATCCTTTAAATTGTTTCCAAGACATTTTATAGCGATGGAAATGATATTTACCCTCCAAATGAAGTCACTAATGGATTTTTATTCTACCAAATTTAGATCTTCATAATTTAGCCTCAATATTTGTTAATTTTCCTTTACTTTTTTATTGACTTCATAAATGTTTTTAATATTATCCCAAACTTAGTAGTTAAGGGAAATATCCTTCAATATAAAAAAATTACTTTCAAAAAGTGATGAGTGTAATGAATTATATCCCCTTTCATCATTCTCAAGATTATTCTTATCAACAGATGTAAGTGGAACTTTTTCATAAATAAAAGAAAACCCATCTATTTTAACTTCAAAAACATCATACCCAATAGATATAAGATAAGGAAACATTCTAGGTTTATAGATATGATTTTTATTACCATCATTGTTAAGAATCCCTTACTTATCACACAATTGAGAAGGTCCATCACAACTTCTTCTTCAAAACATTAGAAAAGAGTAAACAAAGGGAACCTGGCTCTGATCCCACTTGTAAGTGTCCAGTCTTGATCAAGTATCACTAGGAGGGGGAGAGTTTGAATCAGTAATATCTATTTGTTTTATATTTCCCCCTTTTTTAAAGAACCTTCACCTCATATTAAATAGTTGTAAACTTGCTGAAAAAACCAACACACATCCATAAGAACATAATAATTAAAAGGTTAACTACTGAAAATGAGTAGCTAAGTCCTTGTTATTGTTTGGAAACAATCCAATAACATACAATCCACTAGAAAATAATCCTTTTATGTGGAATTGATGATGATTATATTCCCTTACACTAATGTAGCACTATGATAAATATAAAAGTGCATGTGTTTTTTGTTTCACGAAATGATATACTATAATTTTGTTAAAAAACATATTACAATACTGATTGATCAACTTTCACAAATAATATATTAAAAATAATTATTCACATTCTTATTCAATAAGAGAGAAGAAATTATTCTGAACTTCATAATAATACGCAGTCCAATTTATATATCTGATTTCATGGTCCGATTGATCCATATTAAAATATAATTATTTCAGAACATGGTTGAGAAATTATTGATCCACTTCTGTCTGAATCTATAAATCCCAGTCTGATTTTTCGATCTAAATCAGAACCTATGATTCGATCTTGTCTCTTATCCTTTCTTCTTCTTTCCAGAAAATGACCTTTGGTATGCCTGATCTGGATACTCCTATCTATAATTTTTTTAGTGCTCTACCTTCTTTATTAATCCATACTTATTTCAATAACGTAAAAATTACTTTTTACTTTTATAGTTTATGAAAAAGTGGTTTTGGTGAGATTCTAAAAATGTTTCTTGTTCAATCAAATTTCTCAAAATATTGATTTACCTTGAATTACAGATTCATCTATGACTTCTTCTATGTTTTTAAACTCTTCTCAAACCTTCAATAATATTATCATGACTTAATATCACTTTATACTTTCTTTATAAACTTCATCCAGTTTCTGATTTCCCATTTTGATATTCCATTTTGAGGGATGCATTTGGCCACTAAGATTTTTCTTTGACCAACATAAAAATTCTTCAGAACCAAAGAAAACCCATTATGATGATATTTTAGAGATATTGAAACCATAATTATTTATTCATTACAATTAAGAAAAAAAATCATTACACTGCTCAACACTAATTGAAACATATGAAAACCTTTATTCGAAATTATTCAACCTCTTCTTTAATATCCTTGATAACACTATGAAAAGATTTAATATATTCACCTTTTCTTATTTTCCTTTGACCAATGATATTGATTATGATGAATTCATCAATTTTATATCTAGTCTAATAGTATTGTCTTAGTTGATACAAAAAAACATTGAAAAAAATTAGAGTTATTCATTCTTTCTATGACCAAATTTTTAGGTAAAACAAATTTTCGACATGAAAAACAATCAACCATTTATATTAATGAAAATGGTTGACTAAATTATTGGTCGTTCTCAATTTTTCTTATTTGTATTGGTCACAATAAAATTTTCTTCTTTTTTGGATCCATTGGTTCCAATATTTTCATTTCATTTTATTTTTATTGGTCACAAATAATCAACATAAAAAATTCTGGCTCTGATCAAACTCTGAATATGAAATTCAAAAGATACTGATAGTATAAATCGGGGTCAGAATCCATTATGATGGATTAGTGTCAGTATCACTCATAAAACTGGTGGCACTCCATTTCCAATCCAGCAGTTCCACCAGCTTCAACTTCATAAACTTGTTTCCTTCTTTGATTAAAATCCTCATAAAACTATTTATCCTAAGATTTTTATATCACAGTTTATTGATTTGAATGAAAACCAAGGTATTCATAACTTAAAGTTCCAATCAACCTTTATATCTAACAAAAATTTATGCATTGAGTGTTCTCACACTGATGATTTAAGATAAAAAACCTCCAACATCAGGAATGTTTCTTATATCAAAAACCACTTCTTTTATCATTGATTACTCATTACTTGGAATAAATTTAATATCATATTCAGTATCGTGTGAATTATAATAGAATGTTTTGTAACTTACCATTTCATTGAGAATCAATTTTCTTTCCCTCCAATCCTTAATATGATTTGAAACACCTTTTCTTCTAATTTTCTTTTTCCAATATTAAATAACATGTTTCATATAATACTTATGAATTATGAGAACTGTAAAATCATCAAATCATCATCAGGATTTGATCAAATCTATATATAATGTGATTTTACTCCTCTTTATGATCAAAACTACATTCCAGACTCTAGGTGATTCATGTGAGCCTTTTATTCTAGAAAACATATTCCCAGTCTTGTGAATTTTTTTAATCATTTTGATTCTGAAATACTTAATATGATTGTCATCCCGATCACCAACAAATACAAAATTTTATGTTATTTAATTCCTTTTACAACAAAAGAAAATTCTCCTAAAAAAACTTCATTCATCATTCAAAAACAACTTCGATCCAAATTGGTCCCAATAATATATCAATTTGGATTTTATTATAAATAATGATTCATAAATCACTGAAAATTTTAACCTCAATATATGGATTACTTATCAACAATTATAAGCCTTTGTGAGCTAACACATTGTAGGAAATAAGAATTATTGACAAAAAAATCACACTGTCCAAATGTATTGATTTATTAAACCTTTTCATATTTCCTTCACAACCATTTCCACCTCATCAAATTTCTTAAAAATCAATTGTTTTCTACAAGAACTACAAAAAACAATTATAATAGTTCACACATTTACATGCTGAGATCATAGATTACCCACAAATCCCCTTATATACATGCTACATTAAAAGGGTTATCACATATCAATGCATAGATTTATGAAACAATTCTCCACCTTGAAAACACTATCCAAATAATAGATGAGAGAGTGGGAAAATTACAAAACTCAACCTTAATGAGAAATAGGTTGGATGCCCATGGTTAACTTCAGTTAATGAAAATGTTCCTTTGGTGAATGTTTTGTGGAAATTTTAGAAACTTGTTTTGATGTAGGAACATACTCCTGCTTCAATTAATACTTCTCCACATGATCCTTGATGAAATGATATTGGATATCAGTATTTGTTTAATGATAGTATTGTTCTATATATATGGTAAGGTTTATAGAACTCTGATTATCACAACCCAAGAGCAAGGGTAACTTCACTTCAATATGTAAATATTCTTACTAAGTCTTCATCCACTTAAATTGAGTAATATATTTAGTAGAAGATACATACTCAGCTTCAGTAGTGATAATAATTACAAAATTAGTTTTCTTCGTATTGCAAAAAATATATTTTTTAACCAAAAATAAAAATCCCCTAGATGTGGAGATTATATCATCAACATTTCATTCCCAATCAGTATATGAATACCCAAAATAGTCAATTATTTCTTATCTATCATACCCGATTATGAAATTTTATGTGCCTTTGATATATCTATGAATTATTTTTCCAGTCGACAAATGTGATTATTTTTGGTTACTCTGAATTATTTCATATAAGGTGACAATATAAACAGTGTCAGGTCTTGAGGTAATAAAATACAAAAAACACTCTATCAACTTTCAAAACTCTTTTTGATAAACTTTTTTACCTTATCGATCCTTATAAAACTTGGTTCCCAATAAAATTTGTGTAAAATTAGGTTTCAAAAGTTCCATGTAAAAATTATTAATATGTTTTTTAGAAAAATCTTCTTGAGAAATATTAATATTTTTCATATTTTGTAAGATTTGTAACCTATAAAAGTAATTCATTTATCCTAACATGGAAATATGAAAAAAATGTCACGCCTTTAGTAATTCTTTCACAAGTTCTTTTATAATTCCAAAAAAGAACAATGTCACAAACCTAAATAATTAAGATGATGGAAAAATTATAAATTTCCTTGATGTAATAATTTCTATTAACTCTTACTTTCTTAAAATTTAGCTTCCTCCAGAAATTATCTAGTTTGGAATACCATGCTCTTAGATCTTGTTTTATAACTTAAGAGGATTTATTCATGTTACACACATAAATTACATATTTACCAGAATTAAAGACACAAGTTTGTTCAATGCAAATTTTAAAATCATGATCCCCATTCAAAAACGTAGACCACATATCCATTTGATTTTTTAAATTTTTTTTCAACAAGAACAAGAAATATTCTGAATGTTTCTAATCGTACCACTAGGAAAAAATTCTCATAAAAATAAATGCCTTTAATTAGTGAATAATATTTGGGCACTAATTTTTCCTTATTCTTTATTACATCATATTATTTATTCATCTTGTTTCAAAAAACCCATTTTTTACTGATAAATTTTCTTGTTTTTCAGCTTAGGTACGAGTTACCAAGTATCATTATTTTTATATGATTTTTCTCTTTATTAATGTATTGAACCCATTCCAAATCATCAAAATCTTTATTCAAATCATTCTGCTTGACTTTTTAATACAAAGAAATGTGTGTAACATCTTTTGATGTTCTTATTATTTAAAACTTCTTATTTTTATTACCAATAATGTTTAAATCTTTAACTTGATTCCTCAGCCAAGGATTGGATTTTTGAGATTCATTCTCATAAGTAGAAATAGATGAGTTCAAATGTTATTATTGAGTATGATTTCCATTTTCATCATCATTGTCATAATTCTCATAAACACTTATTTAATCATGTTCATCCTTCTTATCAACATGATTTTGTTTATCATCATCAGTTTTTTCAAAAACTTCCACATCAACATAGTCAACCAACCTTCCTGAATCTTTGTTAAAACATCTTTATAAATTTCTATCAGGACCATATCTAATAAAAATTCAATCTTTACCTCTATTATCAAACATTTCAAGGCTTCAGCCATTATTGTTTATGATTCATGGACTTCCAAACAATCTAAATTGTTTCAAAAATGGAGTTTTTCCATAAAACATTTCACATGGAATCATGTATGAACATGGCCTATAGAAACATTAGTTTTAGATATACACAACAGTTCTCATGGATTACCTTAAAATATAATGGGAAAGACCATATTCAAGTAACATAACCCGACCCATTTTTACCAAACTTCTGATTTTCATCTCTGCAACACCATTTTGTTTAGTAGTGTAAGGTGTACTAAACTCATGCTTAATTCCATGAATTTGAGTATGAATTTAAAATTATTAATTATTTTTATTCACCTCCATTTTCAGTTCTCAACTTCTTCACTAAATACTCACATTACTTCTCGGCTTTCCCCTTGAAAATATCATACATTTTCAAAGTTCATGACTTATGTTTCATTACATAACATAAGTAATATGAGTAAAGTTGTTAATTAATGTTCTGAAGTAACTATATCCATGAGTTTATTGTTTTCTCTTAGGCTCATAGATATCATACTGAAAAATTTACAATGGTTGTTTGGAATAAATGTCAACTTTCATATGCACAGAGTTTTTTTATCTTTCCCATTTGAAAAATCTGGAAACACCAGTATATTTTTTGACATATGATGAACATACCTAAAATTGTATCTCTTAGACAACTTTCTCATGATTCTTCTAAACATGTTTCCCATCCTTTTATGCCACAACTAATTTTTTTTCACCATAACTAAGTAACACGAGTTCTATATTTCAGCATCTTGAAATAAGCTTCATTTTTTATGCTATAATCTTGTTAAAATCTTTCCATCATCCACAAATTTTACAATAAAACCCTATTTTCGGAAGAAAAAAATTTCTTGACTAATATAAAATTTGTGAAAAACTTGAAATGTTGTGTTTTATCCCATCAACATACAAATATTTCTTATACTATAACTTTTATGTCTCGATAATAGTAGACCCAATACCCTTGATTATGAGGAATTTATCAATTCCAAATGTCACTATTCATTATTTGAAGTCTTTTACATTCATAAACAATTTTAAGTCTCTTATAATATGATAAGAACATCCACTATCCATAATCCAAGGTCGTTACCATTTTGTATCTTTGAGAGTGATTTACACAACCAGAGCTTTTTATTTCACTTTATATTTCTTAACTTCAGGCTTCTGAGAATTGTTTACAAACTTTTTTTGTGCCAAAAACAAAAAAAAAAGAAAACATTTTTAAAGTTTTCCATTTTTTAAAATCTTTTACAAATAGTTTTTGGAGTTTAGAACCTAATTTTCCATTTTTACACTATCCTTTTCAGGTTTGTTTTGAACATCTTTCTCATACTTATTTCTTTGAGGGGAATAATTCCCCATAAAAAATTTCCTTAAATAATTAATGGAATAATAAAAATGTTGTAGTATAACCAAAAAAATGTTTTACATATGTCCAAATCAACCCCAACAATAGTAGTATCCATATAAATAATTTTTTCCATTGAAACTTTTATACTGATTGGAGTTGTGAACTTGTTTCACAATAACATTCTGATCCTTCTTATCTGATTGTTGTTGACCACAAATCCATATGTTATCAACAAGAATATTCTTTTTCAGATTAGTTTTCTTTTCATCTTTATTAGAACCATATGTAATTTAATCTTTTTATGATTTAAAACTTTTAGAAACTTTTGACTTCTCCACATTGTCATCCTGGCCACATATATAACATTCATATCTTTCTTCATCTCAGAACCATGTATAACGTTCTTATTCTCAGAAAAAATTACAGATTTATTCTCAACCTTTGAATATAACTTATTTATCCTTATCAGGTTCATCCTTATGAAAACATTAACTAATTTCATAGATATAATTATTTAAACTTATATCCCTTTATTCATCTTTAGAATGTTTTTGTTGGAAAATTTCAAAATCTTATTCTTTTTCCCTTAAAATTACTTTCATATGTTCTTTGATATTATTTTATTTTTAAATTGATTTTTTAAAATTATCAATCTCTTCCTGAAGATTGAATTTATTTTCAAGAAATCATTTAGGATTATTTTTTCAAGATTCATTAATTTTCATCTTCCTGATTTCTTTCTCAAGCCTCCTAATATTTCTTAGACATGATTTCAATTCTTCCTTCAGATTAAATTAAACTTAAGCCTGTTCATCCTAAAAACATATGCTTCCAAGATATTTATTGTTAACTATTGAGATTAAAGTATTCTCAAACTTTTCTATATATATTTCAGATTTATCTTTACTGTCTTATTCTTCATCATATTTTGATAAGAAACTTCTTATTTTGGATTTGAAGATTTTCTTTATCTATACCTCTTGAGAAGTATTTAGACTTATCAACATGTTTCTTCTATGACCTAATTTTCCTTATTTCATCCCAATAAATATATTAATATTTATTTCATTGTGGAAAATTAGTCACAAAGTTCTGAAAACCGCCACATTTGAAACACTTCATGGAAATTTTTCCGTTATAATTTTCTGTACTTATTTTAATTTATTAGAAAAAAACAATAAAAATTCATAAAGATATTTACATGCCTCATTTTAATATTCAGAGTCTGAAACATCTTTATCCCCAACAATATTTTTTGACATTCTTTACTTGGTAGTTATGGGAGACATTTCATGATCAACTTTTGTTTTTCCCTTCTTAACATTATCCATTCTAATTTCAAAAGTAATGAGGGTTATATAAAAATTATATAAAGTCAATGTTTCAGGATATCTATATTATAATAAAGAGACTTTATCATCATCCTTGTTGAGAATAATTAACATTTTTTGGAATAACTTTAAAATCATTTAACATTTCACCAAGACATCTGATAGTGATGAAAACGTTATTTACCATGGTAAATAAGTCACCAATGGATTTATATTCACCCTTATTGATATATTCATACTTAATCCTCCAAAATTTTAAATTTTTCTTCTTTACTTTTATATTTCCTTAAAAAATGTTTTTTATATTATCCTAGATATCTTTTGAAGTGGAAACACCCTTCACTCTTAAAAATTAAATTTTAGAAAGTGATAAGGGAAAAGCATTATTAGCCCATCCATTGTTCTAGATATTCTTCTTATCAATTGGTGTAAGAGAAAATATATCATTACAATGAAGAAATCTATATGTTGATCTTTTGAGAACATCATACGCAATATACAAAAGATAAAGCAAAATTCTATATTTCTAGATATCATAGTTATTACCATCAAAGAAAGGAATCCCCTTAGTATTAACATAATTCATATTCTCTATCACAAATTTTTCTTAAAAACATCAACAAAGTGTAAATGAAGGAAACATGACTTTGATACAAATTTTAAGTGACTAGTCGTGATCAAGTATCACCGAGATGGGGAGGGGTGAATCAGTGATATATTTTTTATTTTCCCCCCATCTTAAAACAACCTTCACTTTATTTTAAAGTGTTATCACTTTTCTAAAAGAAAAAGCAACACACATCTACCAGAACACAAGAATTTAATAGGCACACAACTCAATAGAATTAGCTAGATCCTTGGTATGGTTTAGAAATAATCTAATACTACACAACACATTAGATAACAATCCTTTTTTAGAATAAAAGGATCAAGATATTTCCTTACACACATGTATCACTATGATCAATAAAATAATGAATGTGATTCAAGTAGAAATAAATTATGTAATATAATTGTTTAACAATCATGTTACTATTCTAATTAATCAAATTTTAAAAATAAGATCCCTAAAAATAATTCTTCACTTTCTTACCTAGTAGTTGGAAAAAAATTCTTCTGAAATTCATAATGATACTCAATCTGATTTCCATGCTTGATTTCCCAGTCTAATTTCTCAATATGAAAATATAATTCCATCATAATACATTTGAGATAATACTAAACCACTTCTGTTGAAATCCCAAAATCCCAATTTCATTTCTCAGTCCTATCCAGAACCTCTAATTATGATCTTGCCTATTCTCATTTATTCATCTATATAGAAAACTTCCTCTAGTAATAATGATTCAGAAACTCATTATAGAAATTTTCAGTGATCTAGCTTCTTCCATGAATAATAATTCTTTTAATAAAGAAATAATTACTTTATATTTTTATAGGTTCCCAGAATAAGGTTTGGGTGGGAGTTTAAATTTTTTTCCCACTCAACCAAATTTCATGAAATCTTGATTTTCCTTGAATTATGAATGCCTTTATGAATTCTTATATGATTCTAAAATATTTTAAAACCTTATCTAATATTCTTGTAACTATATATCACTTCATACATTCTTCAAAATATTTAGTCTAATTTTGATTTCCCATTCTGATTTTTCCACTATGATGAAAGCATTTGGTCACTTTGATTTTCCTTGACCAACTTCAAAATTCATTAGAACTGAAGACATACCATTAAAATGATCTCTTGGAGATATTAAACTATTCCAATTTCTTAATTAAAATGAATTCTGATGATTCTTCATTACATTTCTATACAATAAATGATACATGTGAAAACCATTACTCAAAATTCTTCAGCCACTTATTTAACCCCCTTGATAACACTTTGACAAGTTTCAAGAAATTCTACTTTTCTTCTTTTCTTCAGACTGATGATCTTGATTATGATGAAGCCATTAGTTTCATATCTAGTTTTATAGTCTTTACCCACTCGATAAAAAAACTCTTAAAAATAAATTAGAGGTATTAGTTTTATTCTTGACCCACTTGTTAAGGAAAATAATGTTCCCATAAGAAAAGGAATAAAAAATTTATCTCGATGAAAATGGTTGACTAAATTGTTGATTGATCTATTTTTTTCTTCTCTGTATTAGTTATTTATTGATTCTTCTCTTTATTCCTTGGTTCCAATTAATTTCTATTTATTTTAGTTTTACTGGTCCAACAAATATCCAAAAAAAATTCTACCTCCTATAAAACTCTACAAACAACATTTAAAAGATACCAATGGTATGAATCATTTTCAGAATCCATTATGATGGATCAGTGTCAATATGGCTCATATAATCGGTGGAACTCTATGTTTGATGGCCTAGTTCCAATATCTTGAATTTAATAACTTCTTTCCTTATATGATTATGATCATCATTAACTTATTTCTTTGTTGATTGTTTTGTCATGGTTTATTGGTCTGGCTGAAACTAGCATCGTTATAAATTCATATTTTGATAAACCTTCTTTCAAATTAACATTTATATGTTTTATATTCTCAAATTGATGGACTGACACTACAAATATTCATCTTTAGGAAAATTTCTTCTCTCAAAAACCTCTACTGGAATTATAAATTCCTTATGTATGTGAATATGTTTTATATCAGCTTCAGTATCGTCTGACTTATAGTAAAATGTCTGGTAACTTCCCATTTCTTCTAGTAATATTTTTCTTTACAAAAAGAGATAAATACGATTAGTAGCACAGTTTCTCCTAATTTAATTTAAGAATCTTGCATAACAAGTTTCACAAAATACTTATTATTTATGAGAACTCTTGGATCAGAAAAGAATTACCATATTTTCATCGGATCTATGTAGAATCTTATTATCTTACTTATAATTATCAACCCTTAGTTATGTAATTAAGGTGAGTCTAATAATCCATTTCTTCCAAAAAACATATTTCCAATCTGATGGACCTTTTAAAGCATTGTGAGTCCAATATCCTGAATATAATAGTGAGTCCAATCACTAAAAAATACAATGTTTTAGCTGATTTATTTCCTTTGAAAAAAATGAAATTATATTAAAAAAACATTATTTAACATACAAAAAAAACGTCCATAAAACATAGTCCCAATACTAGTGTTCCCAAAAGACTAACCCTAATGTTCTTAATAGGATATCCAATGGAGGTTTTCTGAGGGAAGTAATTATCTTAACAAATATCTTTTATTATCTTTATTATTTTTAAACATTCAATTATGTACGAATAATTCCAATATAATAAATATGGTATCTACCATATACTATGATTTTATTTTGTTTATGTAATAATATTTATACATCTCTTCCCTAATCAAATGGGAAACAAAATCATTAATCGTGTGTATAATAGACTACCACCTCGTAAATAGATATAGTTCGTTTTCCATAACAACCTTTAAATTATAGATATAAGGATGGATTTAACACATTTATATGATATTTATGGTATTATTAAAATTTTAAACTTATAATATCTTGTATACCTTTTTACTTCTTGGGATGTATAAATAATTATAACGTTACTTGTGTGTACGGTGGATTACCGCCTCGCGAAGCGATGAGATGATTTTTCACTTACTCTTTACATGGAAAGTAATAAGGATAAATTCAGTGAATATATGTAATATATATGAAATTATATTTATTCTAGAACATTAATATATCACCCACTTCCTTACCTTTCACCCAATTGGAAAATGATAATTTTCCTCCAGCGTATGTACAACCTACCATATCCTCAAAGTGATGTGATCTATTATCCATGTTAAAATTTCAACAATGATTATAAAAATATAAATAATGAAATAAAATATATTTATAAAATTAATATAATTCACAAGATAATGTAACTATATAATAATCTCAATAACTGGATCTTTCCTAAAGAAAACATGGGAAAACAAGGAAATCAACATGTGAAATAATGAAAGTAATGAAAGATTATTAATGAAAGTATGATAAGATATTATAAAATGAACATATATGATATTATAAATATTAATAAAGATATTTTACAATTTAATGACATGTTTTAAACTAGTATATATGAGGTTAAATAAAAATCCACTAAAAGGAAGCATGAGGTGCGGAACATTGTCTCAATTTCCCTTTATTGAGATATTTTTTTATTGTACACCTAATTTATTTTGTATGGTATAAATAATTCCACTTTGACATGTAATAAAATTATTCCTTAATAATTAATGGTATTTTAAGTTTCAATTTAAATTATTTAATGAAAGGGGATTTGTCATAAAAGTTTTCAAGTGGTATAGAATTTCAAAACTCAATTTGTTTTCATTTAGTTATATTACTTATTCATCATCTTTGATATTCAATGATTATGTGTGTAATGACTTTTGATTATATTATATTGTTTTTAAAATTGTTTTATGTGTATTTTTAGTTGATACACATAATAAATTCATTGATTAATTTCCACATCACTTTTATAATCAGGGTAAGGGTTTATTTCACAATCTCATTCTTATTATGACTGTTTTTTCTTAAATATCATTTGAAGGAAATAATTTGTATTTCTATAATAAAATTTTTAATTTTCTTCTAATATGTTTATGTAAGAAATTTTTAAGTAATAGTAACATTTTATCCCTCTTTGGTATTTAAAATAATTGATAAAATGTCTCTAAGAAAATCTAATAACATTTTGATCTTTGATGAGAAATCTGTTTTCTTCTAAAATCATTTTTTCTAAAAATATTTTAAATTTTTCTGAAAATTTTAAAAATAATTTATTAAATAATTTTTTACACATTTTTAATTTTTAAATTTTTTGAAAGGAATCTTCATGTCATTTTCAAAATAAGAACCATTTCAGTTTTACCAAAAATGTGAAAGAAATATATATTTTAACCCACTAGGCATGTACATAAGTTTCCATGTTTATGAGAAATCTAGTTTGAAAAAATAATTTTTATGTAAAAAATATTATTTTAAAATAAATTTATTTTCAAAATATTTTTTGAACATTTTTTTAAAATTATTTTCAAAGTAAAAAGGTTATTTTTTTCAAGAATGTTTTTAATGACATTTTATAGTATTTATATTTATCACCAACATCAACAATTTGTTATATTTATTATCCACCATGGATATGTTGTGGTGATATAACCATTATTCAATCTTTTTATGTCATGTGGTCATTTTTTTTATGAAAGTATTGAGATTCACTTTCTTGATTCATTTCTTATAGTCATTAACTTTCCTTTGAAACAATCACTCTCTTGAGATCATTGTACAATTCATTTATCTTAAATATCTGTATTCCTTGTATAATGTATATGATTATTTCCTAACCTATATATAATTTTTCCATATGCTGTTTTTCTTAAATATCCATATTCTTTATATTATATATATGATTATTTCCTAAACAGTATACTATTTTTACAAAAAGTGTTTACTTTTAAAGTTATTTAATTTACTGGGAAATATTAATAAATTAGATATATTTACTCAGTATAGATATTTTTTGATAAGGAATATTGACCCATGAATAAAATTGATCATATAATATATGAGGAACTATTTGGATCGACAGTGATGGGTGGGGCTTGAAATTATATATCCTCTCAATGCATTAGTAGTCTCATGCGAAGAATCTGTAAGATAAAATAAAATGGGTTCTTACCTACAGATTAAAAAAATCATTTAAAAGGTCATGATAGTTGAGGTATTATGTTCTTAAGTAAATCACATCCAATTATTAATCATTTCCTTCATAGATAATTTAATTTTTATTATCTATGATATTTTCAGAATGATATTATCTCTGGATACATTTCATTCACAATTTATTTATTAAATAGAATGTTTGTTCAATAATTTAAATTTCCATATTAATTATGAATTATTTTATTATCAATGATATTTTCACAATGATATTATATGTGGATGAATTTCATTATCATTTTACCTTTCCATATTTGTAACACCCTGAGTTTTTATGATTTTTTTTTCAAGTAAATTAAAATTATTTGATGGATTATGTTGTACGCTTTACCAAGTCAAGAATGATTTATACACAATATTACACTATAAACAACATATAATCTGTCTTTAGTATGCATAATATAATTTTTTTCTTGTGTAACATAGATTAATGAGTTCCTTCAATAGCTTGTGTTATATGCAATATTGTGTTTTATTAAAAAAAAATACTATTATGATAGTTATCACCTTGAAAATGGACTAAAAAAGTGAATCATATTAATTTAATCATGGAAATACGGTTTAAATGTTTTTATAATATGAATTATCAAGTCACCAATTAATTATAAATGAAGATAAAAACCAATTGAAAATAATGGAAGGGTTTTTATTAAAATTATTTTTTATTCCCCAAAAGGCATTTTATCTTTGTAAATTAAATTAATCACTTTTTACCAATGATATTAATGAAATTTATATGATATATATTGAAATAAATATTTTTAAATTCATTAAATATGTTTAATAGGCATAAAATAAGAACAAATACATTTTTTAAGTAGAAAAAACTATATTATTTTAAAAAGCAATTTTATCGCCTTTTAATGGAAAATGAATTTTAAAACTAAATTTTGAAAATTTAATGAATTTTATTTGAAACAATAACCTCATTTTTTAAAATAATAATTTCAAAATTTATCTTAGGGTTAATTTTTGATATTTTTCTGATAAGTTTCAATTTTTGATGAATAGTGAAAAATAAGGCATTTTAATTGAAAACTGACTTTTCATCTAAATAATTGAAAATGATAAATTACATTTTAAATTTATTTTAAAGTAATATTTGACCAATTATATATATATATATTAATCCAATTTTTGTATTTGGAATAATTTTCATGTTGAATTCTGATATAAAATCATTTCAAAATTTTGAACATTTTCACTTTAAAAACCTCCTTTCTAACCTCGTCTACAAGATAAATTTTTGATTAATTTTAGCCACTTATATATTATTAATTTTTAAAAATTTATTAAATATTTGTAATCATAAGATCTAAATTTATTAAAATATACATTTTATTTATGGACAATATGAATTCTAAACTTAGTATATTTATTACCACAATTAATGGTAAATCAGGAAATTAAGTGTAAAAATAATATTATAAATATTATAAAATGACCCTAAAACTGGCCCCAATTTTATTTTATGATTATTTTTAATCCATAATAATTAAATTATTAGTTATGTGACAATTTATATCCATTTTTAGGACATTATAACCTTTATAATATTTTATTCAACGAAAAGTAGAACTTGTGACACTCTTGTTTTTAACAAGTGAAGTATTTTAATATGGGGTTATATATGGGATATGTTCTGATATAAAAATTCATTTGAAATATAAAACATATATATAAATCATGTAAATTTATTTTTAATATTCACTGAATTAATAACTATCATAAATAATTACACATTGTTGAGGAAGTATTTATTCAATTAATGAAAAAATATGTTAAATGATATTATAAATATTAAAATTAATTTAAATTCAATTAATTAAGGTCATAAAATAAATTTATAGGTTAATATGAAATATTATGGGAGTATTAAAGTTTTTTTAATATATCTTGTTGAATTAATTTTCTTAAAGTCAAAGTAATGAATAATGTCAAAATTGACACAAATAAAATTTTATGAAAATAGTATTTTACAAAATTATTTAAAAATAATAAAAATATTAAATATGAAAACGTGATTAAATATGTTTAAACTTTCAAAACTAGTCCATTTATGGTAAAATCGATACTTTATATGTAAAAATTTCATCCTCTTAATATTAAAAAATTCTTTACTGTAGTTAATATTAAAACGTGTTAACTAAGGGTTAATGAAAATTATAAAGTTCAAAATTACACAAAAACTTGGAGAAAATATTTTTTTTATGATATTACAACCATAGAATATATTATCTTAGAATAAATGGTCTTTTTCATGCATCTGGATTTAGATTTAATTTATTAGAAATTAATCTTTTGAGAAATTCTAAAAGATTCCCTCTCCTCTCTTATAAAATGTGACAACTTCTTATATTTTATTTACACTTTAAATTTTTTTTGGATGATAAATAAACTATTAAAATTCCCTACCAAATTATCTCTGTTGATCATATAAGACTTAATTAGGGTGGAATTTCAACCAAGGAAGTCCTTTAGTGAAAACCAAAAAGAAATATCTGAAGAAGAGGCAATATTCATCAATGAATGTTCTTAATTTATTTCTTCCTTAAACCCCTTTAATTATTTTATATAATGTTTATATAATAAAATATGTATTTTAAATATATTTATATTTTTCTATGTTATGTTTATAACTAAAAACTTTACACACATACATAAAATGGGATGTAGAATCATCATTTGTAGAGGTTTGGCCATGGTGTCAAGCTATCTATGAGGTTCATTGGACCATTATAGATTATTAGTTGAGTGAGAAAGGTTCCTTAATGTCTATCACTTCCCCAACATATGGACTGGGTGAATAATAGTTTTTATGTGTCATAGTTGAGGAGATACGTGCATGATCCATCGCAAGTTATCGACTAGGGCGAGTTGGAATTTGACGATGGGGTGACTTTTACAGAGTTCCTAGTAGAGATAGAGGATCGATAGAAGTTAGTCCTTCATGGATGGTCTATCCCTCTGGTGTGAGTTCGCTGACAGCACGAGGACCTCTATGAGATCACATGGAAGCAGGAGGCTCAAATTCGTGCTTAGTACCCTCATTTGTTTGATTTGACGTTGTTTTGGCTTTCAGGGACATAAATCCCTAAGGTGGGGAGAATGAAATGTCCTAGAATTTCTGTATAATTTTTTTAATTACATAAAATTATTTCGAGACTGTAAAATCTGACGACGCGTGATTTTGAGTCCTGGAGTTCCCAGAATGATCCGTAGTAGTTTTTATAAACCTAAATAGCTTACGTGAGTTTTTTTCCTGAAAAAAATTGGAATAAATCATAAACAGGTTCCATAATCAGAAATATGAGGGCATCGTTGTGTTCAATATGGAGGGTTTACCCCAGGAATGACTTAGGATTAGTTTGCACAAGAAACCTGTGAGAAAACCTCGAAAATAGAATAACCGAATATAAAATAATTAAAGTTATTTTATTTTTCAAATGCTTATAACTCTCAAACGACGACTCAGATTAAAAATCCTAGACAACTGCTGAACTTGTGAGGGTATGATTTCTTCACGAAGAGACTAACCTTGACCGGTGTGGTCCAACTATGGAAGTTAGTTTTTGACCATAAATAAAATTATTAAGTAACTGTTATTTTATTTTTAAAATATATAACTTCTAAATGGTAACTCGGATTAAAAATCCGAGAGTACCATTGAGTTTTTTGGGACATTTTTCTCTTAGGCATAACCTAACCTCAACTAGTAGGGTCGAGGGTGACTGTAAATAATTTTATGAACTTTTTTTCGGGTACGTTCAGTAAATGCATGGGTGACATTTTGTATCTTTTGAACTACATCTCAAATTAAAAATCAGAGGGAACAGTTGAATCTGCATGGCTGAGATTCACTGAATGTAGGCTTCAATTCAATCACAGTAGGTCTGGAGAAAAAGATATATTATTGGACATTTAAAAGAATAATAAAATAACGTTGTTATTTTATTTTCTTTCTTTCATTTCCCTCAATAGACAAGAAGCATTGGCGGGACCAACGACGTGTCAATCCATTGAATAGATTTACTCATCAAATCCTTTGTAACAACGCCGTTGGAATTAGGAAGGTTCATATTAAATGAAACCCCACAAATTACATGTGTGTTACTTACCCCCCCCCCCCCCTCTACTATATATATGGTGCTTGGTAAGAAGTATTAGCACAACTTCACCAAGTGAGGAAGTCTTGGTAGAGTGCCACGACACCAACCACTTGGAGGATGGATCCGGTTCCAGCAGGTGGTGATGAGAGACACCGAACGACGAACACTGACTCTTCCTCGAGTACGGAGGTTCTCCAACGAACATGAGGTAGGGATCTATTTTGTTATAATTTAATGTGATTGTTGAATCCTATATTTTCTCCATCATGTTTTGAAGCTAACACGGAGGGAGCAGGACAAATAAACATGGCTCAGACCCTCTGCTACCTTGTTTACCATTGATTTATTTTTAAAAGACCGCCAGCGTGGTGGTACCGGCCAACCACGATGGAGGAGATGTGCCGTCATGCACCTTAGGAGGAGGAGGCCACTATAGTTTGATTTAGTAGTTAGCAGAGCGACCGACACTGGCCATCCATAGAGATGGTGCGGCGCGCCGTCATGCGCCGCCGGTGGACATGGTCTGTGGCTGAAGCCAAGACAAATGAACAAAAGTGGCTGGTTTGAGCTGGCTGCAGAAGGCAGAGGCGGAGCAGTGTGCCGAAATGCACCGCTGGAGGAGGCCGCAACTCATATCCACGATAGGTGGAGAGCAGCGCAGCCCTCTGCCATGCCGGGGTGGCGAACCCTGGGTTGTTCCAAATGACTGACCATTACACGGTGGGGCAACACCCCACCAGCTGGCCGAACCGGCCCCACACCCACGGGGCAAGTTGGGAAGACCGGTCTATCCTCTGGAGGGCTAGGCGAGACACAAGTCGGGCCAGAGGTCTAGACCTGCCCAGCAAACCAAACTTGCGACCCAGTGGGCCAACGCGGGTGGGTCGAGCCCCACCTGACAGGCCGGGCAAATTGTAGCTCGGGCCCGTGAATCGAACTCGATCGACCCTAACAGGCCAAAACTAGTGAACTGAGCCGACCCATAGAGGGATAGACCTGAGAAGGGTCATGTAGACCCTGAAACCAATTGTGTCGGGCTGGTCTGACCGAGTCGGACCAGGCCCATACCCAGCCGGTACCTGAATAAAGAAACACACATATGAACTAAGTGTCTATTTGACATGCCATCAGTGGAATTGGGACCCCTTTTGGGAAGCTTTCCTTTTGGAATATTCTAGCGGTCCCAAATGCGTCAGACTGGACCGAGGTGTGATCAACCCTGTTTCACAAAAAGGGTTGTAACTACCAGACCATGCATCCATTTAAATAACCGTCTATAGTGACGAAATCTTTAGGACGAGGTGGTCCTTTTGAGATACTCGACAGGAGATTTGGAGAAAAATAGAGGTTGGATGGGTTGGATCGTACCTGAATGAAACTGGGCCCTTTTCACAAAAATGTATATATCTTACAGAATGAGCATCTCATTGACATTCCATCTTTTTAATCGAGACCCTTATGATGTGACAAATCATCAGGGTACTTCTTCATGGAACTTCATGGTGGTTGAAATATGACCGATGGTTTGAGGAGCGGTTCTCCCATAATCAAGCTTTCTATGAGTAGAAATCCAGTGGTTGGCATTGAGGCGGAGGTTGGAGACAGATCATATGGAGGTTAGTACTACGCGATCCTATGTGGGTCAGTACCGATCTTGTATGGGTCATATCCTATGTGGGTCAGTGCTCAGTGATCCTATGTCGATCAGCTCATATTGATCCTCTGTGGTTCAGATCTTGTGTGGGTCAGCGCTCAACGATCCTATGTGGCTCAGTAAATAACGATCCTTTGTGGGTCAGATCCTGTGTGGGTCAGTGGGGGTTAGTACCTATTGACTCCAGGTGGATAATATCTTTTATAGGTAATTTTGGGGGTTATTGACTATAGACCCTTTATGGTTCAGACTCTGTATGGTCAGCAACAATGCCTCTTGATAGAATAAGATGATCTATTTTCACGGATAATCATCTGTACTTATATACTTCACTAATATCTAGTGTGAGTTGAGTTTTTTACCTTCATGGTGTTATCTTCGTGGTGATAACTGTGTGGTACTTTTACCTTCATGATGTTATCTTCGTGGTGATACTTGGGTGGTACTTTTACCTTTGTGGTGTTATCTTCGTGGTGATACATGTGTGGTACTTTTACCTTCGTGGTTTTATCTTCGTGGTGATACCTGTGTGGTACTTTTACGTTCGTGGTGTTATCTTTGTGGTGTTACCTGCGTGTTACTATTACCTTCGTGGTGTTACCTATATGGTGTTGCCTTTGAGGTATTCTTACCTCATGTATGAGATGATTATATCTTGATAAATCATGTATATGTATGAGCATATAATTAAGTTGTCATGATCGGTCCCCCATGGCCCTTTCCCTGACTACCCCAAGCCCGCATTCTATAGGCCAGGGGTTGGAGAATAGCACAAAAAAAGAAGAATCCCTAAAATAGGAAAGAATTACCTTTAAAAATGTACAAACATACAACCCAACCGCACAGAAAGAGGCAACCACGAAGTAAACTACTATAGTAAAAATGTACTGAAAGTAAAGGGGTCGGAAAAAAATCCCAACTGAAAAGTATGAGTACAAATAAAAAGAAAAAACATCTCCGAGATCATCCATCGAGGATCCTACATGAAGGGTAGGTACATATCATCTCCACAGTACTCTAAGTCAACCCGTCTCCACTGTGTACTGCCGGGTCCTGGCTCTCTCAAGTCTCAACCCAGCTGCTCGTCGTCTGCAGAAGACACAAAAATGTGCCAGAGAAGCCCATGTAGGGGTGAGTATAACAATACTTAGTAGGTACCCTGAGACCCCTGAAGGTCTCCCAGGGTTCCAAAAAGAGAAAAAACCACAAGCAAGACCTCATTCAGAAATCAAAAAGTAATAATAAACTATACTTAGGTATATACCCATACATATACTTATGTTTTCATAATATACTCATCTCATACATGAGGAAACATAAGGCTCCAACCTTTAATCCATTTACACAATTTATCTATGAAGAAAGAAGAATACCACAAATGTAACACCGTGAAGGTACACTATGAAGGTAAGAGTACCATGAAGGTAACACCACGAAGGTAACACCACAAAGGTAAAAGTACCACATAGGTAAAACCACAAAGGTAAAACTACCACACAGGTAAAACCACGAAGGTAAAAGAATCAGGTCACACAGGTAACACCACAATGATAGAAGTACCACACAGGTAACACCTTGAAGATAGAAGTGATTCAGATCACAATAAGGTATAACTTAATTGTAGAAGTAAAGACGATAGTTGTAAGGCTAAATCATCTTATTCTGTTAAGTAACAATACTTCTAACCCACACAGGATCAATAGGTAACTAAAACCCTATGAACTACACAAGATAGGTACGTGATGATCCACACAGGATCACTGAGCGATGACCCACACAATATCTGACCCACAAATGATCGGTATGCGCTAACCCACACAAGATCAATGTTTTTTCTTCACATTATATCCAGCCACCAGATTCTTTACACTTAGTACGCTCGAGCTCTGTAGAATCTACCCCTCGAGATACTGGTCTTACCTCAACCTCCACTAAGCTCTAAAAATGAGTAACCCAAAAGACCGCCATGTCATAAGGGTTCTAATGCAACATACGACACGTCAACCTGATGCCCGATCTGTAAGTTATAGGCATTTTAGTACCGATGTCCTAGTTGGATTTGTGTTCAATCCAACCCATCTATACTTCCAACAACACCAGATAACTGAACAGGTGACACGATTACAATCCACATGAAAAAACACATGAGATGGACTACCCATTTTTCCAAAATAGATACCCAGTGAAAAAGTTTCATTTCACCGCAACATGCACGAACCAGGCCTCATGGGGCCTGCGCCTCGACCTCTTCTTAAATATCCAAAAATGGTGTTGAAATTTCTGTATTAATTTCAAGATAAAAACACTTATTATGGTTAACCAATCTAATGACGTATGAATGTGTTACGACATAAGAAATATTCCACAACAAAAATAATAACATTATTATTGGGAGTTTCCTGAAACCGAGTCACCAAATAGAACATAATATTAAATCATTAGATGTGAATCGACCATCTTAATGACAGGATCATGTCTCCACTGATGGTAAGACAATTGGACGTCACACACAGGAGTTATGGCGGGTCAAAGATTTAATAATAATATATTATTATTATTTTAGCATTTTCAGGTACCCGCTTCAAAAACATAAAAAAGACATCCAATATTGGACTCATAATTTCTGTCTCGAAGTCAGGGTTGTACTGCTACTGATGGTTCATGAAACTGGGGTTGCATGGATAAGTTACCGATGAAACATAGTTTTCCCAACAAAAATAATAATAACATTATTATATTATTATTATATTTAATTTAATTTAATTCCTTAAATACTCATACCCAAAACGTCCATGCACAACCAAAATAGGGGACTCCTTGATCCATCCCCATTACGCTACACTCTTCTATGCTTTTTATGTTTATTATTATTATTTAATATCCTTAATATTTCTCTCTCAAATCTACCATTTATTCTTCCACAGTTTCTTATGCTCGAATTAACTCCTTCCCCAAATGGTAGGGTTCCTCTACACGTCTAGTACTGATTCCACCACTGTTGTCTAGCCTTGCCATCCTGACTCCAGCCTGCCACGCCACTGCACCTCAAGATAGCCATACATCCTAGCCCTCTTGGTCTGCTCGCCCATGCCATCGACCGATCCAGCTCCGCCGCTCTACTAGGGACTGTCATTCCACCTTTTGCCTCCTTGAGCGGCCTCGACCCTCCACATAGACTGTCGTAGTACGTCGCAACACTTATCCCATCCAGATCCACACCCCGAAGCCATGCTGAAATAGGAAAGCCACATTTTCCCTTCTATGGCCACTACATCTTTATTCTAAGACAAAAAATTGTGACAATGGAAAATTCACGATCCTCGGGTTGAGATCTCTACGTCCGTATATCACGCTCAAAAATACATTGTTTTTTTAGCATTTTTAGTTATTTGGTGATGAAGAACACGTCAAGAACTAAATAGAAAATATCATGGTATATGTTCATATTGATGGCTATGTTTGTTTGGCCATCATTTTTGAGAATCAAGAACAAGGGGAATCAACAAATAGATATTTATCATAATTCAAAATAAACCCCATACATCATAAATCCATTAGAGAAAAGTCACGATTGAAGGTGGGCCAGTGTTCGTCATTCCCGCAACAAGCTTCCAACGATACCGATCGAATGATGATCTACAGTTCTTGATTGTGAGAACCATTCTTTTTAAAGAGACTCAAGATCCTTGTCCTACTTTCTCCAATAGAAACAAACACTCAACCCCAAGGAAGAGTTAATATAACTCTTAGTTTAAGAGGTGATTCATTTATTTAGAATTAATAAATCCTATTAATTAAAGGAATTTATAGTTAAACATTTTGTGTAACCGAGAATTTAATGCCCAACATTTAAATGCCCAACCACCCTCTTGTGGTTCCCACCACCAAAAATTAAATGGCGAGGTGGGAGGATATTTAAAACAAAATATATTTATTTTATTTAATCCTACACAAAAAACACAAAAACCAACTTCTTCTCTCATCCCACTATGGTCGAGGTTAATCCTCCCTTAAGTGAATCCCAACACTATGAGTTCAATGGTGCCTTTATATTTTTAATCTGATCACCGGTTCAAAAGTTAGAAAACGCTGCTCACGTGTTTACCGAACTCATCTTAAAAAATTTCAATAAATTAATAACGTTCACCCTCAACCCGCACCAGTCGAGGATAGGATATTTCTAAGAAGAACAAGCCCCAACAAACCCAATGGTACTCTCATATTTTTTATCCGAGTTACTTTTAAGAAGTTATGGATTTTAACAACAAAATAATTGTCACTTAATTATTTTATTTACTATAAAAAAGCTAACTTTCATGGGTGGCCCGTGCCGACCAATGTTAGTATCTACTTTAAGAAAGAATACCCTCATGAGATCATTGGTGGTTATAATTTTTTAATCTGAGTAACCATTCTGGAGTTATAATCATTTAAAAAATAAAAAAACATTATTTAATTATTTTACTTACGGTTATTACATTTCTGGGTTTTCCAATAGGAGGCATATGCCGACTAAACATAAGTTGCGCTTAGGGTAATACCACCATCTTGAACACAAATGTGCCCTCAGATTTCTGATCTGGGAAACCATTTATGAGTTATTCCAATTTTTCTGTAAAATATCTTATGCATTCTAATTAAATCTTAACAAAACATTGACGGATCATTTTGGGCACTCTGGGCCTCAGAATCATGTTCTGTCAGATTTCGAGGTCTCAAAATAATTCTATATAATTAAAAAAATTATTGTAAAATTTTGGTACATTACATTCTCCCCACCATGGGGATTTACATCCTAGAAATCCAAAATAAAGAAAAATAAAACAAATGAGGTTACTGAGCATGAATCTGAGCCTTCTTCTCCCATGTTCTCTCCTAGAGGTTCCCGTACTGCCCTTGAACTCACACCAGAGAGATTGACCATCCACGAAGGACTCACTCCTGTCAATCCCTTGTCTCCACCGAGAACTCTGTAAAATTCACCCCATTGTCAAAGTTCGACTCACCCAAGTCGATAAGATGCGATGGATCATGCATGCATCTCCTTAGCTATGACACATGGAAAACAATATTCACCCGGTACATTTTTGGGGAAAAATATAGATGGTACGCCACCTCGCCCACTCTACTGAGAATCTAGAAAGGGTCGATGAACCTCATAGAGATCATGAATCCAAGCCAAACCTCCGCAATCCTCATCGGGGTGAGACCCGTAGGAAGTCATATCCTCCCTTAACATCTCCTGCCGAAGTGTCACTTGTTCCAAGGTCCAACATCTAAAGAGGATGACATGCACCAAACCTTTAGAAAAATCCTTCAGGAGATCATCCTAAGGATATAAGAGAACGTTAGGCCTTACAGTCAACGTCTCAAGCTGTGCCTTTTGAATTCGCTGAGGAATTGGGGGAGTGATAGTCATAGATAGGAGGTAAACTGTTCCATCATTATATATGAAGGATATCCCAAGTGTGACTAGCTGATCTGATGCCTCACTCAGCAGTTATAGACCAGAGCACTTTCTGAGGGTGTCTACTACCATGTTCCCCTTTCCATAAGTATAGAATATCTCAAAGTCATAGTCATAGAGGAAATCTAGCCATCGTCACTATCTCAACTTCTGAAAGCTTTACTGAAACTTCTACGACCACAATAATGGCTCCCCATTCTTCGTCAAAGCTGACATGGGTACCGCTACCCTGGATAAGTCTAGTTAAAACCTTTGGTAGTACCCCACTAAAGCCGAAGTCTCTCTTCCTTCGTGGAGGTTATAGTGACCCAAGCCTTTTACATATAACATTTCATGATTTTAAGTATAATTAATCATCAGTGTACAATCCATGGAAAACTCGGTACATATAACATAAAACATGGGGCTAAAAAACACTTCATTATTTAATCTCCATAAAGAGATTCTAACTTCATTTGAGCCCTTACATCTGCATAGGGTACCCTGGGAAACACATGAACAAAGGGATGAGTTGAAAATCCCAGTAAGGGAATGAACATAAGGATACATCTTAAGCACATGAGTTAGGAGACATGAAATATTGATTTAAAAAAAATGTAACATATGAAATAATATCATATAATCATGGGATAATATAAACATAGAATCATATAAATGTAGAATAATTATAAAATATTTCTTCAGTACAGGTCAAGGATAACCGCCAATCTCGTTTCCCATTTCAATATGGGTCAACGATAACCGCCAACCACGTTTCACATCGCATCTCATGAGACTTAACCTTACCCAATGTATTGGAGCACTATCTGGGCACACACATCTCAAAATTTTTATGAATATTCTTTCACTTATATATTCTTACCATATATACAATCATACATAATCAACCATACATAAATATAAGGGTACCCATGGAATGAATTGGGTACCACAGTCATGACATAAATCATAACCAATAGGTGTATCATGAAAGTGTCCATATAAGAAATGAATTAAAAAATAAAAGGATGTACATAGAGTAAAATAGTCATATAACATGGTAAGTGGTGTCAAATAGAACTGACAACATATGAGAAATGTATTTTAGAAACATGAGCATTAAAACATTTTTGTTCGGTTTTAATGAAAATAATATATAGATTTTAAAATAGTAAAGAGGAAATTATTTTATATAAAACTATAATTGAACCAAGAAGGTTTTCATAATAAAAATAATGATTTTATAAAGACAATGGTGTCTTAAAACAAAGGATAGAGTGCACATGATATTGGGTAAAAGTTCCGGAAGTTCCTTTAAAATGATTGTGCTTATTGGGAAGTATCGAGGATGGATTCACTTAAAAGCATGTATTTACCTGAAGGAGAATGAGAGATGGATCTTGAAACACGATTATGGAGCATATAAACATAATTTATAAGTTTTAAATAAAAAGAAAATACATCTACATTTTGGTAAAAGTAAAGATAGTGTAACCCAAAGGAATAAAGGAAGTTTGTGTAGAATCCATTACGGTTTATCGGAATGGTATCAGGTGTAACTATGAGAGCTTGATGAGAGAGATACTGGGTCTATAATCACAAATAAAACATTATTTAAGTATGGGGAGGTGAGAATATATACCCCATTACTTTGAATTATAGAAAAAAGTCATAGCATGGAGAACAATCTTGATTAAGAGTGAAAAGAAGAGGACCCCTTACCTTAAATCCGTTGGTGTTCTCTACTTGTTATTAAAGACCCGAATAAAAAAATTTAGGCTTATTAATTAATAATTACAGAACCTCTTATATATTTAATTTATTTATTATAACCATTTTTAGTTCATTCATAGCCTTTTTGATTAGTTATAAGGTTCAATTTCATTATTTGGGCTCATCTGTTTACTTGGATTTAAAAGATCAGTTCACTTATATTCAAGTTTGGATTATAATTAAGATGAAATTGGTTGTCCATAATTGAAGTTATATTCTTTAATTCACATCCAGAAGATTACATGGTTTTAATTTTAATTAGGTTACATAGAGTGATGTCGAATTATTATATATATAACCTTAGTGATAACCGATTTTGTTAATCGGTGGATTTGATTACAAAGAAGATGTTTTGATATATAACTTAATACCATTTGTAAAAAAGGATTACAAAACAAAAAATAGGATATATTACATATATAATAATCTAGTTCAACCAAAACACAAATGTTTTCATGACCATAATTAAAGATAATAATATAAATTGATAAACTGTTGTTATTAAATGTTCTAAATTAGCACATCTCAAACTGTGCTTTAATTTATTTCAAATAAATGTATGAGGAAATGATAGAAGATAATTAAATATACCATTATCATGAAAAAATTCTAGTACATGTATGATACTAGATTTATCATACAATTATGGTGAAAGGAGGTGAGGAAAGAAAATGAAAGAAAAGAAGGAATTGGGAAGAGGAATTTACCTCTTGAGACTTCTTCCTTTGAGAAACTCTTAAGGGGAGAGGTTTTGGTATTTTTAAGAGGATAAGGTCTTTTATATGTGATTAAGGAGCTTGGGGAGATATTTGGGTAGAATATTGGCAAGGAAATAGGCTTGAGAGGAGTGAAGAGAAGGGGGAGTGAGGGGGGGGGGGGTTATAGTGGAGGAGAGGAGGGATTTCCTAATAGTATATTCATTAATTTATTATTTCTTCACAAGACAAAGAATAGTAAGTATTCCATGACCAAGAATAGTAATTTTCTCATGTGATACCGAAAAAGTGGTCTTACTTCAGCAGAACATCATCAATGACTCAATAAATCCCTTATTTATCATTTATTGTAAATTATCGTATTTTACTATCCATAAAATTCAAGTATTTCATAAAAATCACAAAAATTCACCCTATGAATTTTTCAATGTATAGAATCCAAAAATAAAGTTCATTTTTCAAAAATAATTTTCTAAATATGATTATTTTAATATTTAATTAAAATAATAATTTATTATCAAAACCAGTTTTAAAACATTCATTAACTTATTATAAAATATAGGTATATCGTACTTCCAACTTGAATAATATCTTTATAATACCATAGGAAAGGATACTATTCATTAGGGTATATCAGGATTCATAAGGGCATGTTACTATTCATTAAGGTATGTTACTATTCACCAAAAAAATATGTTTCTCTTATCAGACTCCAAATAACATAGTTATTACAACCATGTATGCCGGATTATTGAAATTACAAACACAGAAGTGTCAAACTTATGTTTAAAAGTCACTTAGAACTTATTAGTTCATTATGTTTTGTTTTCATGTGATTTTATGACATACTTATGAGAAAGGAATTTTCATTGAAAATCATTGGGTCGTTACATTCTTCCCCCCTTAAGAAATTCCTCCCTCAAAATTTCATTTTACATTCCATGCCAAAAAAGTGGTGTGGGTAATTTTCCTACATTAATTACTCCATTTCCCATGTTTCCTCATTATACTTATGGTTTCTTCATAGTACCTTGACCAGATGAGTAGTCTTGTGGCGTAGAACTTTGTCTCTACGATCCAAGATCTTCATTGGATGATCCTCGTAAGAGAGATCATCCTCCAACTATACCACCTCTGAAGAGAGTACATGTGAAGGGTCTAGTGTGTACTTCTTTAAGAGGGATACATGAAAGACATCATGTACTTTCTACATGGTAGGTGGAAGTTCCAGTTGATAGGCCACAGCTCCGAATCGATCAAAGATCTTGAAGTAGCTGATGTACCTGGGACTTAACTTCCCTTTCTTCCCAAACTTCATGACCTTCTTCTAAGGGGATATGTGTAGAAATACCATGTCTCCAACTTTGAACTCAAGGTCTCATTGATAGTTATCTGCATAACAATTCTGTCGGCTTTGGGCTGCCTTGATACACTGTGAAACGGTTTTCACCTTCTCCACCATTTCTTTGACAATTTCAGGTCCTAGAAGCTTACGCTCAACAACTTCATCCCAACATGTCGGTGTTCTGCAACTTTTCCCATAAAGGGCTTTCTATGGAACCATTCGGATGCTCGAGTGGAAACTATTGTTGGATACTTTTCCATAACTTTGAGGTGAACCTCGAATTATGATCAGATATAATAGATAGTGGTAATACATGCATCCTTACCACTTCTTTGATGTAAATACATGCAAGTTTGTCCAATGAGAAGTCCTCTCGAACCATGATAAAGTGATCTATCTTTTTAAGATGATCCACAACGACCCATATATCATTGTTTGCTCTAGATATCTTTAGAATTCCAGTGAAAAAGTCCATGGTAATGTTCTCCCACTTTCATTTTGGTATGGGTAGTGGTTGCATCATCCCCTTAGACTTTTGTCTCTCAGCCTTCATTTGCTGAAATACGAGGAACTTTGATGTATATTTGGCAATCTCCCTTTTCATATTTTCCCACCAAAAGTTTTCTTGGAGATCTCGATACATATTTGTGCTCCCTAGGTGGATAAAGAAGGTAAATATATGTGCATCATTAAATAGATCCTTCTTTATCTCTGGATCGAATGGTTCCCATAATTGTGTCCCAAATATTTCAACTCCTTCTTCATCAATTTTGAAATCGAAGGATTCCCATTTTTAATAGCTTCCACCCTTTTCTGAATTTCCACATCCTTTCTTTGAGCGTCCTTTATTTTCTCTAATTAGGATGTTAGAGCAATCATTTGAGAAAGGATTGATGATGTTTCTCCCTTAATTATTCCCATGTAAATCCTTTTCAAATCTAATAAGTTCGGATCCTTTTGAATTCTCATCATTGATAAAGATGCAAGATACTTTCAACTTAGAGCATCTGCCAACTTGTTTACCTTACTGGGATGGTAGTGGATTGAGAAGTCATAATCCTTGATGAGCTCTATCCACCTTCACTGGCACATATTAAGCTCTTTCTGTGTGAATATATATTTGATAATTTTGTGGTCAGTATATATCTCACATTTTTTCCCATAGAGATAATGCTGCCAAATTTTCAATGCAAAGATCACAACCGCTAACTCCATATCATGTGCAGGAGAGTTTTTCTCATTTATTTTCAGCTGACTTGAGGCATAGGCTATCACTTTATTATTTTTCATTAGCACACAAACTAATTATTTTTTAGAATCATCACTATACACCACAAAGAGTTCTCCACTTGAAGGGAGTGTGAGTACTGACATAGTGATAAGCCTCGTTTTCAACTCCTTGAAAGAGTCTTCACATTCCTATGTCCAAAAAAAACATTACTCCCTTTCATGTTATCTTGTTCATTAGGTTTTAAAATTGTGAAATGTTCTTCACAAATCGTCCATAATACCCAGCTGGACCTAAAAATCTATGGATCTCCATTATTGAATTTGGCCTTGAACACTCTTTAATTTCCTTCATCTTGGAAGGGTCCACAGATATCCCTTTCCTGGTGATAACATTCCCCAAGAATGATATTTCCTCCATCCATAACTCACATTTACTATACTTGGCATACAACTTCTCCCTTCATAAAGTTTTTAGAACATTTTAAAAATGCTCTGCATGTTCCTCCTTGCTCTTGGATTATATAAGAATATCATCAATAAAGACCACCAAATTTTTTTCAAGGTAATCTCTAAATACTCTATTCATTAAATCCATGAAAATTGATAGATAATTAGTGACTCCGAAGGGCATCACTATGAACTCATAGTGTCCATACCTTTTTCAAAAGGTAGTCTTGGGAATATCGTTATTCCTAAACTTTAGTTGGTGATATCCTGACTGAAGTTCCACCTTAGAGAAATAACTATCCCCACGAAGCTGATCGAACAAATCATCTATCTGTGGAAGGGGATACATGTTCTTTGTTGTGATTATATTGAGCTTATTATAATAAATGCAGAGGAACATTGATACATCCTTATTTTTGACAAAGAGGACTAGCTCACCCCACAGTGAATCACTCGGGTGTATAAAACCCTTATCCATATTCTCCTGTAACTGCTTCTTGAGCTCTTCTAGCTCTTTGGTGGCCATTCTGTAAGGTGTATTTGAGTTTTTTAGAGATCCAGGGATAAGTTCAATTGAGAACTCAACCTATCGGTTATGTGGAAGACCAGGAAACTCTTTAGGGAATACATCAGTGTAATCCCTCACGATGGGCATGTCTTCAAGCATGATTCTACCCTTTATCCCAATAATTTGATCTAGATATGATTATTCACAAGGAAGTAGTATCCAAACTTTAGAAAAAGATTCTAAAAGAGACTCATCTTCCTATTTACACTTGTAAATAATCATAGGATGCTTCAGGATGTGAAAAGTGATATCCCTTTCCCGATAATTGATTTTGTCCTTGTACAAAGATAGGCAATCCATGACCAAAATAGCGTCGAACTCCACTAAAAGAAGTATGACATGATTTTTTGTGAGGTTCAGTCCACAAACGTTAACCGGGGAGGAGTTATAAACCATGGATGAAATAATTTCCCCATTCACTATTTTCACAGATAACTTTTCCTCCATATATTTAGGTGGTGTTTGAATAGTTCTAATAAACTTTCAAAATATTAAAGAATGCATAGAACCAGAATCAAATAGTATGTTTTCTATTCATTAATGAATAACAAGTGTAACTGCCACCACATCATTTTCCAGCTCCACCTCAGTAGTAGTGATAGCATAATCTCTTCCTTGTTGACTTGGAGGTTGTTGCTGATTGCCTCCGACAACCCTCTGTTTAGGAAAATTGTTCACATAATGTCCAAGCTCCTTGCAGTTGTAACACTGCACTGCAGGATGAGTGTTGATCTGAAGCTTCCTTTCTTATTCAACATTAGCAGGATTTTTTATTTCCCTTTGGAAGTTCTTGGTCTGATGAATAAACTTTTCTCAGTTGAAGCTATTCTTGGTTCCCTTGAGAGAGTCACCAAGATTCTTCTTCACACAATTTTTGAAAAGGGGATAGTGAGGCTTCTTTCCATCATGGGATTTGTTTGATGAACCACCCATGTTATTCTCCATTTTCTGCTTCGTGTCACTGGGACCATGAGACCAATGAGAGTATCTAATCTTCATTTCCAACATGAGGGCACAACAGACTATCTAATCATTACTATCGAAGTCTCGAATCACTAACAATTTTCATAGACTTGACTTTAGTCTACTAAAGAAGTGATCCAACTTTATTTCTATGTTCATGAAAAATACAAAGGCGTACCTTGAAAGCCTTGTAATGTTTGCTTCATATGCCTTGATGGTCTCATCTTCCTTCTGCTTGAGTCCAGGGAAATCTTTTTCCATCTTGAGATGGAGGGTTCGGGGAAAATATTTGTTTAAAACCATTCTCTTGAATTCCACCCAATCTATGAAATCGATTTCCTCTTGGGACTTTGTATTCTTGATCATTGTCCACCACTAATCAGCTTCCCCATCAAAATGATAGACCTACAATACAAATTTCTCTTCTTCCGAGAACTGGAGGATGGAGAAAATATTTTAAATGGATTAAATCCATTATTTTGTGAGGAGGGGATCAGAAGATATTCTAAACATGGAAGGCCTTTTCCGCATAAAGGATTCTACGACAACTTGCTCTTTCCTTAGAGGAGGAAGACGTTCCACCTAATTCAAGTTTTTATTCATAACACGAGCCAACTGAGATAATACTACAATGATTTTCGAGCACCCTCTTCCATAACATCAGGAATATCATTAGGTCAACCATCACATTTCCTATCACATTGGTTGTTGGAATGTGTTCTTCTATTTCCCACCATTAACTAAGAAAAAGAACATATAATTAAAGGTTTTGAATACATAGCTATTGAACATAAAAAATGAAACTTTGAACATAAAAGTATAAACATATAAAGAAAAAGTATATCCTGAATTGTGATTCCTTAGGTTTATATCCAGGTTATCCTCGATCTATTTCTTAACTTATATTCTTATTGGATTTTTTATCCCTTAATAATGGTTTGTACCAAGCTCGTGAATCTACCGAATAATATTCCCCAGGAGTGTAGTAACCAAGAGTGAAATAATGCCCATTTTCGTGCACTAGTTCCCGTTCGAATCTAGATCAAAGTGGTGTTTTCGAGTTTTACTCATAGATATATCTGTGCCAAACCAGCCTCTACCTACTCGTATCCAGATAGGGATGTATTTTCTTGATAAAACAATTACTCAATACTCACCAAAATTATGGAATGTTTTCTTATACTTAGTCTCATCCTTAAGGTTCTCACTAAGGTTCTCTATTACAAATCTCCAAAAATTACTAGACCATACTCTGATACCAATTATAGCGACCCGAGCCTTTTAAATATAACATTTCATGATTTTAAGCATAATTAATCATCAGAGTACAAGCCAAGGATCTTTAAGTCTAGTGTCTTGGAAGACTAGGTACATATAACATAAAACATGGAGCTAAAAAACCACATCTTTATTTAATCTCCATACAGAGCTTCTAACTTCTTTTGAGCACTTACGGCTACATAGCGTACCCTGGGGAAAACATGAACAAAGGGATGATCTCAAAATCCCAGTAAGGGAATGAACATAAGGAAACATCTTAATCACATGAGTTAAGAGGCATGACATATTGACATCCAAAACATGGAACATATGAAATAATATCATATAATCATGGGATCATATCAACATGGAATCATATAAATGTGGCCGAATCATAAAACATTTCTCTAGTACGGGTTAAGGCTAACCGCCAATCCCATTTCCCATTTCAGTATGGGTCAAGGCTAACCACCAACCCCGTTTCAAATCGTATATCATGAGACTTAACCTTATCCAATGCATTGGAGCACTATTTGGGAACAACCTTCTCAATATTTTAATGAATATGCTTGCCACATGAATATTCTTACCACATATACAATGATACATAATCAACTATTTATAGACATAAGTGTACCCATGGAAAGAATTGGGTACCACAATCATGACATAAATCATAACCAATGGGCATATAATTAAAGTGTCCATATAAGGAAAGAATTAAAAAATAAATGGGCGTTCATAGGGTAAAATAGGCATATAACATGTTAAGTGGTGTCAAACAGAAGTGACAACATATGAGAATTTTATTTTAGAAACATTGGAATAAAAACATTTTTGTGCGGTTTTTAGAAAAATACTATAGAGATTTTTAAATAGTAAAGAGGAAATTATTTTATATAATACCAGAATTGAACCAAGAAAGATTTCATAATAAAAATACTGATTTTATAAAGACAATGGTTTCTTAAAAATTATAATATAGTGCACCGGATATTGGGTAAAAGTTCAGGAATTTCCTTTAAAACGAGTGTGCTTATTGGTAATTATTGAGGAGGGATTCACATAAAAGCATGTATATTACCGAATGATAATGAGAGATGGATCTTGGAAAGTGATTATATATCATATTAAAAGAATTTATTATGTTTAAATAAAAATAAAAGGCAACAACATTTTGGTAGAAAGAAAGATAGAGTAACTTGAAGGAATAAAGGATGTTCGGGTAGAATCCATTACGGTTTATCGGCACCGTATTGGGTGTAACTAAGAGATCTTGATGAGAGAGATAAGGGGTTTCTCATCACTTATAAAACATTGGGGAAGTATGGGGTATGTGAGAAAATATACCCATCACTTGGAATTACACAAAAAAGTCATATCATAGAGAATAATTTTGATTAAGAGTGATAAAGAGTGGATCACTTACATTAAATCCGTTGGTGTTCTCCACTTGTTATCAAAGACCTGAATAAACAAATTTAGAATTATTATTTAATATTTCCAGAACCTCTTATATATTTAATTTATTTATTATAACCCTTTTTATTTCATTCAAGGCCTTTTTGATTAGTTATAAGTTTCAATTTCATTGTTCAGGCTCATTTGTTTACTTGGCTTTAAAAGATCGGTTCACTTATATTAAAGTTTGGATTATAAGTAAGATGAAAGTGGTTGTATAGAATTGAATCTATATTCTTTATTGAACATCCAGGAGATTTCATGGTTTTAATTTTAATTAGGTTACTTAGAGTAAAGTCAAATTATTATATATATAACCTTAGTGATAACTGTTTTTGTTAATCGGTGGATTTGATTTCAAAGAACATGTTTTTAGTTATAACTTAATACAATTTGTAAAAAATTATTATTGAACCAAAAATAGGATATATTACATTTATAATAATCTATTTCAACCATAACACAAATGGTTTCATGACCAGAATTAAATATAATAATAGAAATTTATAAACTATTGTCATGGAATGTGCTAAATTAGCACATCTCAAACGGTGCTTTCATTTCTTTCAAATAAAAATGTGGGGAAAAGAGAGAAGATAATTAAATATACAATTAGCATGAAAAAATTCCAGTACATGTATGTTACTGGATTTATCATAATATTATGGTGAATGGAGGTGAGGAATGAAATTAAATGAAAATAACTTAAAAGAAAAGAAGGAATTGGGAAGAGGAATTTACCTCTTGAGACTTCCTCCTTTGAGAACCTATTAAGAAGAGAGGTTTTGGTATTTCGAAGAGGATAGAAAATTTTGGATGTGGGGGAGGAGCTTGGGGAGAGATTTGGGTGGAATATTGTCAAGGCACTAGGCTTGAGAGGAGTGAAGAGAGGGGGAGTGAAGGGGGGGGGGGGTTTATAGTGGAGGAGAGGAGGGATTTATAATATTATAATCATTAAATTATTATTTCTTCACAAGACATATAATAGTAAGTATTCCATGACCAAGAATAGAAATTTTATCATGTGATCCCGAACAAGTGGGCTTACATCAGCAGAACATCATCGATGACTCAATAAATCCATTATTTAGCATTTATTGTAAATTATCATATTTTACTATTCATAAAAAATTCAAGTATTTCAGAAAAATCCCAAAAATTCACCCTAACAGATTTTCGACATTTAGAATGCAAAAATGAAGTCTATTTTTCAAAAAAAATTCTAAATAAAATTATTTTAATATTTAATTAAAATAATAATTTATTATCAAAAACAGTTTTAAGACATTCATTAACTTATTCTAAAATATAGGTATATCATACTTCCAAGTTGAATATTATTTTTATACTACCATAGGTGAAGATACTATTCATTAGGATATATCACTATTCATAAGGGTATGTTAATATTCATTAGGGTAGGTTACTATTAACCAAAAATTAAGTTCTTCATATCAGACTCCAAATAACATACTGATTACAACCGTGTACGCCGAATTTTTGAAATTCCAAACACAGAAGTGTCAAAATTATGTTTAAAGTTCACTTAGGACTTATTATTTCATTATGTTGTGATTTCATGTTATTTTATGACATACTTATGAGAAGTGAATTTCCAATGAAAAACATTGGGTCATTACAGAGGTAATCCTGGAAACTTCTTTTGAAAAGATTTCCCCACACTCTGCCACTCCTATTGGGAACTAAAAATAGAAAACTCCTACTACCACTTGGGTAAGGCTGGACAACTCAAGAGTTATTGGATGTACCAACCATTGCATAAGTTTATCATGTGATGCCCGAGTTTCCTTTTTCGACGACCAAGGAAAACCCATTCCATCATTGTAGATAAACCACAACCTTTTTGCCTAATATAGTCAATATGAGTATGAACTGTATATGTCTAGTCCATTCCCAAACTATCATTGTAAGGCCTCGACGCTGTCACCAAGAGGTTCCAATTGAAACTCAAACCTCATGGGTCAGATCACACTGTCAGCATAAGTGTGATTATCGAGTCTCCTTCTAAAGGTATCTCCAGATGTAAGGGTCAAGTAAACAGTTTAACCAAAAAATCTAGGTCTTAAACAAGATTCTTGGAAGGAAGTAATGTTCAGATCCTATTCCTATAAATATAGAATCTATTAGTAGACACATACCATATATCTAATCATTCTTGGAGCCCTTGGGTCACACTCTTTGACCACATGCAGCTACTCCCTTCCCCTGTCCTCTAGCTCCCTTAGCCTAGTGGGAACCACATTGGTGTAGTGGTTGAAACATGTCGAAATGTATACCACCTCATGCTACTCTCCTAGATCCACTTCCTTGTTTTCTTACCTTCAGATTCATTTGTCCCCATCACTTCCTCTTCCCAAAACATTTTACACGCCCAAGTCTTTGAGATTGGCATCTGTTTCCTACTTTCCCACTACTAACATTCACAGGATGTATTCTCTCATCCAAAGAACATTCAACCACAGTGTTTCTATCTATCACCCTAACATAAGTATGAATGCATAGAGGAATAGTACTGGCTTGGATGTTCCTAAAAACACCTCACTTAGAGGTCCGAGCCCTGAAGCACTGATTGTACTGTATTCATCGAGTACCAAGAATGGTCGGTACGCCTCGATAAATACTCAACTACCAATATGTCATCCTGCCAAAGCTGTAGAAGCTTTAATTAACACTCAACCACCTCCTCAAGCTAGTCTTTAGACACCTGTGAGTCAGCCTCACCTCGGAACGTGAGGGGTATTTGATGCTGAAACATGTGTAAGGCACTAAGCCTACATGTGTCCTCTACCGGTACCTATAGTTTTAACTGATGAACAATAGGAATAAATATAGTTGGCAAACTAACTGAAGGTACCATCTTAGTAAATGATCCACGTATGGAATCCTCATCACCTTGTGGACCATACACATGGTCATCTACTAGAAAATACCAGTAGCTAGGATCACTGTCTACTCAACTGGTGTCCCAACTGGGTGGAAAACTCTAGCCACAACCTCCAGCTAGTCCTCAGCTGCCTGGAAATCTGTCTCACCTCAAAACCTTAGAGGCCTCTACTGCTAAAACTTGTGCAATGTGCTCCGTCGGTGTACACTATCCACCAATGAGGCTATTGGTAGCTGCTACCTAATTAGTGGTGGTACTGCTAGTACACCACCTGAAGGTGCCAACATAGTAAGAGGGCCGTCCACCGGAGCCTCATCGCTCGATGGTCCATCATCATGTACTCTCTCAGAAATCCTATCTAGATGTCTATGTGGTGGAATCCTGATAAAGAAAAGGTGCACCACGATCATTGTGTTATACCAGGTGAGCTGACTGCAATGAAACCAAGGAAAAACATTTCCAAACACACGAAATCTGTGTTTTCATGCACTGAGTTGGAAATCAGAATTCATAGTCCTCGTTTATGGATATGTCACTCGCCGATCCAAAACTGGACTCCCCAAACTAAAAACTACATTCATAACACTTAACACTATTACCACACATAAAAGATCAAAGTCCTAGTTCTGCAGTAAAACCTAACTCCTTTGATACCACTTGGTCATGAACCATCCTCCAGGGCCCATGTCGTGACTACCACAAGACCATCTTCCAGGGGCCAGGGGTTGGTGACTAGCACTAAAAAGGAACATCCCTAAAAAGGGATGGAATTGCCTTTAAAACTATAAAAACACACAACCCAAGGGAATACAAAGAAGCAACTATGAAGTAAACTACTGTAGTAAAAAGTGTGATGATTGTAATGGGACCAGAATACAAGCCCAACTGAAAAGTACAAGTACAACTGAAAAAAGAAAATAGCTCCTGGATCATCCACCAAGGATCCTACCTGAAGGGTAGGTACAACTCATCCCCATAGTACTCCACGTCATCCCATCTCTATTGTGTACTACATGGTCCTGGCACCCTCAAGTCTCAAACCAGCTTCTTGTTGTCTGCATAAGACACAAAAAGGTGCTATAACAATACTCAGTAGGGACCCTGAGACCCCTAAAGGTCTCCCAGAGTTCAAAAAAAGGAAAAAATGACAAGAAAGACCTCAATCACAAAGCACAAAGCAATAGTCAACTCTACGTAGGTATATGACTTTACATATAACTAAGTTATTAGAATATACTCATCTCATACCTGAGGAAACATAAGGCTCCAACCTTAAAGCCATTTACAAAACTGATCCATGAAAAAAAAAATACAAAAACGGTAACACCACGAAGGTACACCACGAAGGTAAGAGTACCACGATGATAAAACTATGAACGTAACACCATGAAGGTAAAAGTACCACATAGGTAACACCATGAAGGTAAAAGTACCACATAGGTAATACCACAAAGGTAAAAGACTCAACCTAAAAAAGTAACACCATGATGATAGAAGTACCAAATAAGTAACACCATGACGATAGAAGTGACTCATCTCACAATCAGGCATAACCTATGTATAAAAGTAAAAATTATTAGTCGTAAGGACAAATATTCTTATTCTATTAAGTAGAACTACTTCTGAACCACACATGATATATAGGTAACTAACCCCCTCTGACCCACACAGGAACGATATGAACTGACCAACACAGGATCACTGAGTGTTGAACCGTAGGATCTGACCCACACAGGATCAGTACACACTGACCCACACAAGATCGCTGAGTGCTGACGCACACAAGATCGATGTTCTTTCTTCAAGTTACAGCCATCCACAAGATTCCTCACACTCAGTACGCTCGAGCTCTATAGAATCTGCCCCTCGAGCTACCAGTCATACCTCGAGCACCACTATTCTCCACAAAAGAGTAACCCAAAGAACCGCGATGTCATAAGGGTTCCAATGCAATAGACGACGCTCTAACTGGACGCCCGATCTGTAACATATAGGCATTTTAGTACCGAGGGTCCGATTGGATTTGTGTTCCATCCAACCCAACCATACTTCAAAAAAAATCAAATAACCAAACGAGTAACATAGTTTCAATCCACTTGAAAAAACACACGAGATGGACTACCCATTTTTCCGAAACAGATACCCGGTGAAAAGGTTTCATTTCACCACTACATGCGCGAACCGGGCCTCTTGTGGCCCACACCTCGACCTTTACTTAAATTTCCATAATTGGTCTTGAAAAGTCCATCTTAATTTCAAGATCATAACACTGCTTACAGTTCACCAATATTATGTCGTATGAATGAGTTACGACATAATAAAGATTCCATAATAATAATAATAACATTATTATTGGGCATTTCGTGGAACCGAGTCGCCGCCTAGAATTTAATATTCAATCATTAGACCTGAATCAACTATCTTAATGATAGTATCATGTCGCCATTAATGGTAATTCAATCAGATGGCACACACATGAGTTATGATGGGTCAAAGATTTTATAATTATAATATGTTATTATTATTTGAGTGTTTCGGGTACCCCATCCAAAAACCCAAAAAAGACATCCAATATTGGACTCATAATTTGTGTCTCGAAGTTAGTGTCGTACTGCCACTAACGGTTTGTGAAACCGAGGTCGCCCGAATAAGTTACGGACAAAACACAGTTTTCCCAATGAAAATAATAATAACATTATTATATTATTGTTATTTTTAATTTAATTTAATTCCTTCAGTAATCATACCCAAGACATCCATGCACCACCAAGATAGGTGCCTTTTTACTACATACCTAGCACGCTACACTCTTCCATTCCTTTTATGATATTTATTATTATTTAATCTCTTTAATTTTTCTCTCTCTAATCAACCCTTCATTCTTCCATGGTTTCTTAGGCTCCAATTAACTCCTTCCACAAATGGTAGGGTTCCTACACATGTCCAGAACTGACACCACCACCTCTAGCTAGCCGTGCCACCATGCCTCTAGCCTACCATACTGGTGCACCTCAAGACAACCACACCACCTAGCCCCCTGGTATGATATCCCACACCATCGACCGAGATGGCTTTTCCACTCTACCATGGACCGTCGTTCCACCTTCCGCCGCTGTGATCCACCTCAACTCTCTACACAGACCGCTGAAGTGCACCACATCGCCTATCCCACCCAGAGCCACACCCTGAAGACATACCAGAATAGGGCTTCCACATTTCCAATTCCATGAGATACTACATATTTGTTCTAATATTGAAAAATGTGACAATCGCAGATTCATGATCCTTAGGATGAGATCTCTGCGTTCGTATGTCGCTCTCAACAAAACATTATGTTTTTAGGATGCATAATTATTTGGTGATAAAGAACGCATGAAGAACACACATAGAACAAAATAGAAAAGATCATGGTATATGTGTAGATCGACAAAAGTGATTGTTTGGCCATTGTCGTTGAGAGTCAAGAATAAGGGGAAACAACAAATAGATATTTATCAGTTCTCGATTGTGAGATCCGTTCTTTGTCAAGAGCCTCATGATCTTGCCCATACTTTCATAAATGAAAAAAAACACTCAACCCCAAGGAAGAGTTAATATAACTCTCAGTTTAAAAGGTGATTAATTTATTTAGAATTAATTATTCCTATTAATTAAGGGATTTTTGGTTAAAAATTTTGCGTAACCGGGCATTTAATTCCCAACGTTTGAATGCCCAACCACCCTCTTGTGGTCCCCACCACCAAAAATTAAAACGAGAGATGGGAGGATATTTGAAATAAAAGATATTTATTTTATTTAATCCTCCAAGAAAAATGCAAAAAACAACTTTTTCTCTCGACCCACTATGGTCAAGGTTAAACCTCCCTTAAGGGAATACTGACTTTGAGAGTTCAACGGTGCCTTCAAATTTTTAATCCGAGCACCGGTTCGAAAGTTATAAAATTCCGCTCACACGTTTACTGAATGTACCTTAAAAATTTCAATAAATTAATAATTTTCATCCTTGACCTTCACCGGTTGAGGTTAGGCTCTTCCTAAAGAGAAAACGCCCCAAATGAACCCAACGGTACTCTTAGATGCTTAATCTGAGTTACTATTTAGAAGTTATGGATTTTAACAATAAAATAATTGTCACTTAAATTTTTATTTACATCCAAAAATTAACTTTTACTGGTGGCCCACACCAGCCAATGTTTGTATTTTCCTAAAGAGAGAATACCCTCACGAGCTCAGAGGTGGTATCAGATTTTTAATCCAAGTAACCATTCATGATTTATAAGTATTTGAAAAATAAAATAACATTATTTAATTATTTTATTTAAAGTTATTCCATTTTTAGGTTTTCCCATAGGAGGCATGTACTGACTAAAATTAAGTCAAACCTTGGATAAACCCGCCATTCAAAACACAACAATGCCCTTAGATTTCTGATCTGTGAAACTATTTAATAGTTATTCCAATTTTTCAGGAAAACTACTTATGAGCAATAATTAAAGCTTAACAAAACTTTGATGAATCATTTCATCACTCTGGGCCTTCGAATCATGCGCCGTCAGATTTCTCTACCTTGAAAAAATTCTATATAATTATAAACAATAATACAAAAAAATCTAGGACATTACATAAATAGAGTATTTGACTGCTTCATACATTCTGGTTGAGATCTTTCTTTATGTTTTATCCATTTTGGAACTATGGGATACCATTGGGGGTCTTGGGGTCCCTACTGGGTATTGTTATACTCACCCTTGCATGGTCTTCACCTGCACCTTTTGTGTCTTGTACAAATCACAGACAACATTGATCAAGGCTGAGGGAGCCAGGACTGGATGGTGCTAAGAGGTGGGAAATTTGACGTGATGTGACACATGACTATTGATCGTGAGCTGTACCTAGCCTTCAGGTAGGATCCTTAGTGGACGATCTAGGAGCAGTTTTCCCTTACTTCAGTTATACTTGTACTATCCAGTTGGGCTAGTATTCCATCCCCTTTTTCTTTCATCACACTTTTTACTATACCAGTTTACATTGTGGTTTCTTATTTTTGTGTTTTTTGTTTGTGTGTTTGTACAAGTTTAGAGGCAATGCCTTCCCGTTAAGGGATACGCCTTTTCGGTGTTTGTCGCTAGCCCCTGGCCTATGGAAGGCGGGCTTGGGGTTGTCATGGAACGGGCTCCGGGGGATGGTCCATGATAATATATATGTTATATATTATTTTTATTATTTATTTAATCTTTTATATTCATTTTACAACACATATCATTTTTATTTTCTATTTGGTGTTAATATGATAATTTTGTTTGAAGAAGTGTTCACTACTGCACCCTCAAAGTAATATGATTTGTTCATAAACTACATGAATTATATTAAGGTTGGTTTTAGTGGATATATAAAAAATATATGATATTATAAATATACTTTAATAATAATATATATACATCTAAATACAAATATGTATGGTACTTTCATTCTTTCAACCTGAAAATTGAACAGAAATATCGTTCATGCATACGTACGACTACCGTCTCCATGAAAAATGTATTAGGTATCATAATTATATATTATATAGATTATTATAATAAAAATATAATTAATAAAAATTATATTAATATCATGTTTTAAAATATAGGAATTATGATATAATTATAAGGATTAAAGATATTACAAATTAAGACACATGCGAAAAACAAAGTGAATATTACATGAAGTATAAACTTAACACGATATTACTAAAAATCACGTAATATAAATTCATAATAAATTAAAATATGGTATTATATATATGAATATTTTTCGGTAAAATATTTATAACAAATTTAAATCTATTATATAAGAGGTTCGAATGAGTATGACAAGAGTAAAGACACAAGGTAAGGGGATTTCATCTCACTTTTTATATTCGTTAGATACATGTCATGTTCACAACTATTTTATTTTCCATGGAGTGTATACAAAAAATGAATGAATTATATTATAATAGTTATTAAATTTATGGGTATTTACATCTCCATGTGTGTCAATGTTTTAAAAATATACCAAATTAGTAAAGTATTTTTTTTTTAAATTTTCCTTATTTGAGGAACATGTTTTATTATGCACCAATGATCTTTAACTTGGTTAATATGATTCCAATTGACATGTTAAATCAAAAATATCCTTATTTTCATGATATATTAATCTTAATTTCAATTTATTTTTTTAAAGGAATATACGCTCGTATGTTACCAAGTGATAAGATTTTATCGAAGCAATCTCATAACTTTTCAATATTATTTATGTTCATGCTTCCATTGATGAAATTTTATGATCCATATCTAAAACAAATCATGAATTTCCTTCTACTCAGGTTATTAAAAATATCCTCATTCATTAGTACCACTTTTAAACACTTTGTTACTTAAGATATTTTATTAAGAAAATCTGACGGTATTTATCTCTTCATTCAGAATTATGTTTTATTTCAAAAACCATGTTTTCAAAAAAATAAAAAATGTTTTCAAATGATCCATGATGATCATTTTCAAAGAAAATTTATTTTAAAAATGGATTAATGTTTTCAAAGATTAATTTATATATTTTCAAATTTATATCCAAAGAAGATGGGTTTTAAAATGTTTTTAATCTTCTTTTATATGTTTTCAAGTATAAATGTTTTGAAATCATCTTCAAGATTTATTTATAAGTTTTCAAATTATTTAGAATGAAATGGTTCTCAAAAAAAATTCACGATTTATTTTAAAATTTCCTAATTATTTTTAAATATTTTTTACAAAATGATTTGAAGATTATTTTATATGCTTTAAAAGAGAATGGTTTTCAAAATAATAAAAAGTATTCTTTATATTTTTCCTGGTTATTTTCTAAGAAAATTAATTTTATATGGTTTTCTGTATTAAACATTATTTTTCCAATATGAAAGGATACTTTCCTCAAGAAACATTTTTGAATGATATTTCAAAATTATTTTCTATGTAATATAACATCTATTGATGTTACTCATTCCTCTATGGAAATGTATTTAAAGGTTGTATTCATATTATTTCTTTAATGGTTTATGTTTTTGATGGAATGTTGCTTAATATTTGGTGTTTGTAAAATCCACATATTTTTATGGGTCATGATATGATAAATTTTTTATTATCATGTGGCATAAGTATGAATGATTTTATTATGAGATTGGGGGGAAATATATCTCCCTTAAATTAATTGGGTATTGATAAGTAGTATCTGATACCAAAGAGTATCTGAGTTATATCACAAGACCTTTAACAAGAAGGTACGTGGGTTGTATCCCAATACTAAAAGTAGAGGGTACAGTGGTTGTAACTCAAGCCTAGAAAGAAGAAGGTTCATTGGTTATATCCCAAGACTAAAATTAATAGGGTTCATAGGTTGTAGACCAAGCCTAAAAACAAGAAGTTACAAGTGTTGTAGCCCAAGACAAAAAGTTAGAGGGTACATGGGTTATATCCCAATCCCAAAACAAGAAGGTATATGGGTTTTAGTCTAAGCCTATAATAAATTAGGAACATGGGTTGAATCCCAAGCCCAAAAACACGAATGTACATGGGTTATAGACAAAGACTAAAAGAAATAGGGTACATAATTTGTATATTAAGACCAGGAACAAGAAGGTACGTGGGTTTTTTCCCAAGCCTAAAAGTAAGATGGTACACAATTTGTTAGCCGAAGCCTGAAGTAGGTACACAGGTTGTATCCCAATCCTAACATGTTATATTGGTCTTGGTATGTATCCTTGCGATAGATTTTTTTTATTCTTGTATGTATGACACAAATTCATTGTTTTATTCCTACGTTGTCATTTTCTGACTTATTCTCTTAATTATATTATGATCCATGTCTAATGAATTTCCAATCTTTGTTATGATCTCTAATATGCAGGGTATACTATTCAAATGTTACACTCAAGTTCTATATCCTTTTCTCATGTTATGATCACACATTTCCTTTATTAACCTCTAATGAGTATATGAGCTCACCGCTTTATATATTTCCTCTCCCTAGGTGATGAATAATTGTATTAGGTAGAAATAATAAAGGTGGAGATATTTATGTGATATGTTTAAGATCATTCATTAGGATATAAGATTATGTTTTTATATTTCCAAAGACACTAAACAATTATGATCCTCCGGAATGTATTATGTTAATTTACTAAATATTAATCTAAAATGGTGTAATATCCATTTATGTTAAGCTTGGGTCACTATATAAGCAGTTTGGACTAAGATAGATCTATCTGAATGGGTGAATAATAAATGTTCAGGGTCAAATCGATATGAAAAAATTATCCAAGTAGGATCCATATGTATAAATTGGGACCTATAGCGTAACCATAAAGTATAATTTGAAAAAATAATAAAATGGTATCTAATTTATAACCATGTATTCCAAGTTATAATGATAGTAATATAGGATCCAATAGTAAACAAGGAATCCTTGATCTTATATGTTTGATCCATCTCACTTTATATAATTCATATAGTCTAATCATATGGGACTAAGCATAATCCATGGGGTACACCAAAATAATTCCACTAGAATAATGTGTAACTGAGTCCATAGATCATTCCCACAATAAATCTCAGGCTAATAATTACTAGGGACCAATGGAAGAATTCATGGTTTTTCCTTTACTAAGACAATAGCTAAATCCCAGGTGTGTATCTAAGGAATTTTAATATCAAAAAAGTGTGAAGTGAGTCATTAGTACTACACAATGGAATTCACATATAAATAAGATAGGGACTAAATTCCATGGCGGTTATCTTCCAAAATTATCATCTCAATGAATCAGGGTGGTGTCCTTTGATTTCTCATGTCATTCCCTTTGGAATCCAAGGTGATGTCAAGTATGAACACTACTATAAAAGGAAAGTGGTCCTAAAATAGAAACAAGTATCTTAACATGAAGTGTAAAATTCACCATTACATAATCATTACAATCTACTAATTTCCTTAAATTCATTTCATAATCATTCATTTATTTTTTAGAACGTTTAAGGTCCATAATAATAGTCACCGAGTATATAAATTTATATTGTAACATTATACAAGTAATAATCATGTCAATTTATTAAGTCTATTTATACTTTTGATAATTAATTAATAAATATATGAAATCTTGTTATCCATGCTACACAACTATAATTTATCTATATTCATTAATGATATCATATATTATAGGTTAAACCAAATACACTAATGGATGTTTTGGTAATTAAAACACAGTGGTAATATATACATATATTGGGCACTTCAGAAGGGGTGGCTCGCATTCAGGCTGAAAATCTCTAATATCATTATGGATAAAAAAGTGTCATTATGTTCTAAATAGAAAACCAAATTAAGGTAGATTAATTTTAGAGTAAATTTTTGGGGAAATATCTATGTGACATGAGAAAAAAATAAACATCCAGAATTTGAGGGTAAAGTCACAGTCCACTTACCTTATTCCTATGGAGGAATACTCATTCAATATCAACTTTTAATTTAGTCCATATTAGAAGAAAATGGAAAATAATTCAAATTCCTAAAAAACAAGGAATATGAAATCATGATAAAATGGTGTAGAAGATGATGAGATAAATAATGAAAGGAATGATACAAATTATATCTCTTAATAGAGGTGATCTAAAGTGATAGACAACAATCGAATCAGAAGACAGATGATAGAGTTATTTCAAATACAAGAAAGAATAGAGGAGAGATCTCCTAGGTGTTCAGTCCATTAGAAGTAAAGGAGGAGGAATAAAATTTTATCATTTTTAATGGATGGAGGGAAAAAAGGAAATTCAGACTAATTTTTTAGAGGCACACAATTCGGCCCCATGGTTGGCGTATCCGCATGCTAACCATTACCCTTTTACTGTCCATGGATAGTTACCGTACATAGTTAGGGAAAATAGTTTGGCTAACCATTCTGTACCTGTTTGATCCCCTCTATGGATACCTAAAACACCCCACATGGTTTGGAAAAAATAGTAACATGACGTTTTTCTCCATAATTTAGATATCTTGGATCCAAACAAGCCCCAAACACTCCCTATACCTTCATTATTCCATAAGGAACATCTATAAGGATAAAAAAAATTTAATGAGAAATCAAGTAGTCTATAAATCCTAGGAAAACCATAGTTGTTACATTTTTTCTCTAGATATTGGAATTTTAATGGGAATTACAATTATAGATGGGTCATGCCAAAATTTATAGTGAAGATCTATTCCTTATATTCTTTGTTTTGGTTGGGATAAATAATTCCCAATGAGATATTTTTTTATTACCATTTAATTGATTCTAGCTTGTGGGGATTGGTAATTCCATTCAGGCCAGTGGTTGACTGAGTTCTATTTTGGTTTAGGTGGGAGCCTTGGATAGTTCATTAAATTATCACCAAAAGATATAATCAGATTTTTTGACACTAGATCTTTTCCTTCTATCATGGTCCTCATCTAACATCATTTAAACCAAGATCTCTATTGTAATATGAATATGAAAGAATATTCATGGTTTAATAAACAAGAGAACCTTTGGTATAAATCTTCTCTTCCTACTCCACCTATCTCAATCTCATTTTATATTTTTATCTATTGAATATAAAAAAATTATGAAAAATTAAAAATGTTCAATGAAATGGTGTATCCTTCCTTGGTAGTTAAAAAGGAATGAAAATCAATATGACTTACTAATCAGATGGTGTAATTTTATAACCTGAATCTCCTAATCTAGGTCAACATTCGACATGAACTCATGTGTAACTCACCTTATGGAATATGATACTACTTAATAGTGTTGTTCTAGATGATCTAGTGGGGAGACTATTCCCTCAGTATCAAAATCCAAAAATTAGATTCATATCAATAAAATAATAATAACATTTAAGGGTAACCGGGAAAGTGAACAATTAAAATTTTATAATTGATGACATGTAAAGTGTCTCATATCATACAATGTAATATACTAAGGACCTCCAATGTGGAAGTTCAAACTAGAGTATAAGAAGACATTTGGAAAATAAATGAAGACACTATGACATTACTCTAGTGTCTATCTCAGTACCATCTCTAAAAACTAATATCCATCACTATAGCCCCTTTCCACTAATCCATTACCCTTTCCTAGATCACTGGTCACAAGGTATTCATGTACATTAAGATTATCATACATGGTATGAGTATAAACGCACTAGGAAACCAATAATGAGTCCTCCAAATAAGTGCACAATCATAATAGGAGTTTACCATGATAATAAATAAATGTGAAAAAAAACAAAAAATAATCATGTTCTAAGCATTGATGTGATAACCAAGATTTCATGAAACCTAGAAATACATAATTCAACTTCATACCATAAGGATAGTCATAACAGAGGGAGTGATCATGGGTAGCCATAATTCCACCATATATATTCCTAGTTATCCAAATGGTAGATTAGTATCTAGTTGGGACACATGGTTGTCGATCCCAATCTCTATCATGGGCCAATCCTTATGTCCAGCATACCCTATCTCTTTCTTAAGATATTCCATTGGGATATCATATCCTTCCACTATAATGGGTCAATAATCAAGGCTATCTCACCCATCCTACTTATCTCAGTCTATTTTCACCATTTTCATATGTCACACATGGTCCCCCCCAAAAGGAAAAAGAATACATGGTGATTTTCCAGTCACTTTCTACTAAAATAAAAAAATATTATAGGCCACCCACACAAAAAAGTGACAGAACATATAAAAAAACAAAGAATAATGAACATGGGCCTCAGTAGAAACACACACACACATACTTGAGATCAATATCATCCATGGGTCTCAAAAGGTACATAGACACATATGATAATTAGAAAACATAGGTATCATGGGATACAAATTCACATATATGTGATAAATACCAAGTCAAAAATTTATATAAGGGATCTACATGTTAAGGAACTTCCTACCTTAATAGTGATAGAAACCAATAGCCAAGAATCACCACCAAGAACAAGCCTCACATTCAAATTCACCAATGAGAAAAACTAAAAATAATGATTCTTTAGTTGGTTAATAGTCTATAATTAATGGTGTTCTATGGGTAAATATTTCACCAATGATATTTCATTAACCTAGAACAAATTTCCCTTTATCAGTATCTCACCAAATACCCCATGGCTCATCCATAGTACGTAACCACATCCCCTTATCAGGTGAAGGATGGATAAGAAACCTAAGAAGAAGAGAGAAATACAAAACAAAATAAAATAAGAACTCACCTAAAATCTCTAAGAGTTGATCCTATAATGTCAGAGTTGAATCCATGATTTTGGGGGTTGTTAGTTCTCTTGAAGATTCCCTAGATCCACCCAAGGTTTTAGTGAAATGGTTCAGAAAATTTAGTATTTTAGGGACCTCACGAATTTATAGGTAATATGAGAAAACTTACATCCTAGCATAATATAGAGGTCTATGATGAAATATGATAAAAATAAAACAAATGTTGTAAATTAAATGTCCATTCCATAGTTGTTCCTATTATAGAGCATATACATAATCCACCCCATTATCAATGGATATATCTTATAAACTAGGGAAATAGACCACATCACATTGGTCTTAACCAGACAATAGCTTATAAGAACACACTATAACTCCATGACACAACCACCCTCTATGATGAAGAAGTATAAATATCAAATAAATGTCTAAAATCCACATTAAAAGATGTCCCAATATAAAAAACACTCCACACTATTTCAATGAAAAAAATTTAATCCTTTTAAACAAATAGCCAGGATGCAGTTATCCAACCATGCCATAATCACACACTCCATGACATAGAATATATACTAATACTTGGAATACAATTCCATTTGGAAAATCAGTTCAACTTCCCTCTGACTCATCAGTAATTATCCCTAATCTATTCTTTATAATTGGGATGATTCCACAAATCTCTATCTCTAATAAATTCTCATACTTGATAAATGACTCCAATATTATTACTTCAACAACTTGGGAATTTGATCATGATCATCAATGTATCATTCCCATATATTATCTTGGATCTTCCTATTAAACCACAATACTTATACAAGTAATACCACATTCCCACTTAACACATTGTTTCTCCAGTCTATAATTCAAATTGGGAGCTCTAAAAAAGATGTATCCATTTATAACTCAATATCCTTTGAGCTTATCTCATGCTAAGGATCCTAATCATATATCTAAATATGAGATACATGAAATATGTTATTCATGCCTCAATATAATGGTAGATGTTCGAGTCACTACTCTGATATAAATAGTGATCTAATATGGTCCCATAATACATTGTTCTATTTTTATTTTCCTATACAAATGAAAATCCTCCAACTGAGGTGGCACACATAAGAAAAACCATTTACAAATAGTGAAATCTAGGGGTTATCTCCCATGATCAACCTACAATCACTATCTACTATGAATAGTGACCAAATTATTCCTTATCAATTGAAACCTTTTAGAGGTTTCCCACACCATACTCAGACCAATGATAATTTCCTCACATGCCTCATTCCAACACAATTTTGTGTGACAAGATCGACCATAAAGATCCTAAAAATCTACCATTTGAATAAAATCCTAGAAATTGTTATTATATTTAATATACATATAGAACAAATGTTCATTCTATAATACAAAGAATTCTAGAAGAAATTCTCAAAGAATACCCTGTAGGATATGGATCATTCTATCTACCTATCAATTAGTTTATAGATGATACACCATACTCTATTTTAACTATGTCCCCAAATCTTCCTACAATCCATAACAATATTGATACATTAAATACACAACCCTTTCTTATATTATACTAGAATTATCTTTTAATAGTCATATAATATCCCAGATATAAATCTTTCCCATGTCATTTAATTAGTGAGTTACTTGAATCAGTAATAAATATTCTACTTTCATGAGCTGATCAACTATCACCCAAACAACACCTTGACATCTCGAGGTCCTGGGAAACCCCAATAAATTCAATCAACACATTATCCCACTTATATATTATCATGATAAGTGTTTTAAGTAACTATATCAGTAACTAATCATCTACCTTTATCCTCAAATAGGTTAGGAAGTTTTAGACACAACCAATGATATCTCTCAGCATTATCAACCACCAGAAGTATCACATAATATTAAGACAAATATTCATCAAAACCGGTTAAACTACCCACTAAGATTCATGGGAGTCCCTGATCAAATTATCTATTATAGAGTTAGGAACTACAACACTCCCATAATCTCATAAACCATTATTACTAATCTAAATGTCTCTCTCAAGATCATATATTTCCCTACTTAGAGAATCTACAAAAAATTACCTTACCTGATAGCACAATACTTCTAAAAATAATTTTTTTGACACTCCATTAGAATATTCTATATAATCAGTTCCCACAATGATATTATACACTAAACTCTATTTTTTTCATATATTCCATAAATTTCTAACCAAAGAGACAATGGATTTAACAATTCAAATCATGGACCAAAACATTCAACTACATTTCATGGGTCAGATAGTTACTATCATAGGATTATAGATGATGAGACCAAAAAGTCATGAAATAATACCTATACATCATAAAGTATACCAAACCAACATAAGAAGCATCATAGTGAACTGCATATCCAATCCAGTTTTTGGAAATTTCAATATTACATATGTCTTTAATATCATCTTCATATCCATGTAGTCCTCTTCACATTAATATATATACTAAAACATCAACCCCATTTGGTAAGCCCTTTTATAGGTTCATGAAAATTGGATACGACCTGTATGAACCATGGGTAATATCATACCAACCCAAGGATACTATTGATTAAAAACAAATTTATAGGGTGTTCCCAAGACATCACCGTCTCTACCTTCTCTGAGTCCACAAAAATTCCCTCCATAAATATCAAATGAACAAGAAAACGTACCTCATAGATCCATAAGTCCAACTTATATTAAATGGAAGATAGAATATGTTCATTATTTGAACTCAAAAAATCTATAGGTTTCTACGGCAATTCTTTGAGGTTCGTGAGTATATGAGGATATCATCAATAAACACTATAACGAAGAAATCATGATATGGATGAATGATCATGTTAATTCAAGAATTGAAATCCAATGGTTCATTTTTCGACCCAAAATATATGAAATGGTACTAATAATTTATGAATCTACTCCTAATCACTGTCTTAGGAATATCTTCTTTTTAGACCCAAAGATGGTGGTATCTTGATCATAGGTTAATCATAGAGAACCATTGGGATCCAAGAAGAAGATAAAAAAATCCATCAATCATTGAAATAAAAAATATATTATTTATGGTAATCTTGTTTAGATTACCATAGTCCTAAAATAATTGAATACTACCATTGTAATTAACTGATAACAACACTGGAGCACTCTAAGAAGATGTGCTTAGTCTAATAAAACCCTTTTACTCTAAATCCTTAAGTTTCACAGTGTGATACTTTAACTAGGACAATTCTATATGATATGGATGAATTGTTCTATATTGTATCACCTACATGTATTCAATATTAAATTCAATGCCCCTATCAAGAGGAGTCCTGGATAATCCACTACGGGAAGACATCCCGATATATGTCCACTATAGAAGGAAAAAATTGAGCAATCTATTTCCTGATCTTTTATAAGAACCATGACCACTACCAATGATATAATAGACCTAAACTAAATCAGGTCTAGACCCATTATAGAAAATCCAACATCCCAATAAATGGTAATAAACTTCTTCTCCCTTAGGCATAATAAAGGATACTAATATCATTTATTAGTTGGTGTGTGTTTGATAACTTGTGAACCATTCCATGTTGAAAATAACATTGAAACTATTCTCCTCTAAAATCATGAAATTATATAGATTTCTATATCCAAAAACTACTAGGGGACATTCTAAACATATATAGTGATGATAAAATTTCATTCCCATGGGTGTTTCAAGAGATAATAACTTAGATGATAATTTTTTTTGAAAATTCAATCCCATACATAAATTTACCATATATAAAACAATGAGGGGATCTTATATCAAACAAGGAATAAGAAGAAATATATTTGATCAGAACTATACCTAAAACAGTTTATGGTCCCCCATAATTTACTGACACTAGTTCCATTTTATATACCATACCAACCTTGGCTATGTGGGACTTCCCTTAAGGATAATAACTCATCTAGGTCACTGATGTTTATGGGGTCAGAGTCTGATGCTAAGGAACCTGACTACATCCCTATGTTATAATGTACATATACCCTAAATCCATGAAATAACCTATATAAACTCCCTTTTACAGAACTACTGATGATTCCCCATATTTCCAAATTGATGAAACATGTTATGTGATACTAGGAATGATTTTTTACAATTCTCACTCTTTACATAGTTGAAATACTAGGGTCCTCCTCTGGTTATAGAAGGTCCTGAAGAATCCATTCTCTAATATGATTTCCAACCACTTCCCTATGGAAAATCCAAAACCTGTTTTTCTTGAAACAAGAAGAGGCACCCACATTCACTTTATAATGTATACTAGAAAATCTACTAATAGTTAGAAGATTTCATATAAATATTTCATCCTCCAAACCATTATTAATGGTCAAGGCCTTGTGGTGAACCTCTAGAAATATTTTCATGTGAAATCTCTTTACTTCACACCTCTGTTCTAGATTAATTCCAATCTACATCCATCATTTCCATCCAAGATAAAAGAAAAGATAATAAAATCTATGAAATGAGAAGAGTAATAAGACACTGACCTAAGTCCCTATTGAAGCTCTATAAATTCTTACACAAGATCCAACATCACTGTATTTAGGAAGAAATTTTAAAGGAATAGATTCTTTAAGTTTCTAAATGTAATACCCTCAAGTATTCATTCCTAGTTAATGACACCACTACCTCTTATATGTTTAGTAAATAATGAATGAAACTAAATTTACCCAAAATATTCTAAGTTATCAACTAGATCTCCAATCCCTTCACTTTGTTAATCCAATCTTCATAATATTTTGGACCTTCAGATCCATGAAAGGCTATGTGATACTGATTCTGAAAATACTTGACATAATTCACCATAGTTTTGGTGACTCATCCACATTGAAAAGAGACTATGAGGAAGACTACTAGATATAGAGGTTCCTCTACCTAAACCACTGGATGAGGTACACAAGTTTATTCTCTATCAGTAGAATTTTGACCTACTTTCACCAGTGGTCCTCTCATAAACATTATATAATTAATTATCTATAATTACAAAATAATTATTGGAATTCACAAAATAGTTTACCAAATATAAAAACCTAATTAGTTCATTGGCACACACAGTGGATTTTTTATGATAATATATCCTAGTAGGATACCCATAACTAGAGGGAATAATTCTCCCATCAACACCGAAGGCTCAATCTTACTTCTACATATGTAGACATTGGTCAAAATATTATATATACAAAAACAAAATTATAATTACCATGTTCAAGAAAACTATATATTACCATTGTATATCGTAGACACACATATCAAAAAATTCAACTAAATAAACTTCAATACATAGAAAACAACATGTCTATATAATATGATATCCAACATGACTATCAATGATACATGAACTCAACCAAATAAAATAAACTATGAATACGTAATATACTTAGGATCTACATGAAATTCTAAATCCAAAACTATAATAGTAGTCTAATCACTGATAACTCAAAGGTCCATCACATAAGAGATGGCTAGGAACACACATTAATCTCATACGTATGTTCAGCATAACCAAACTCCGTTCTACCATATTCAAAATAAGGTGGAAATTAAAATGAAAACATCCTTTCATAACACTATATATAAACCTAATCCACATATCTTATTCAGGTTTAGAGTTCTATATGACCTCATGCATGCCTCCCAATATGCAAGTGGTTTCCGACTAGTAGTGAGGGTTAAAATAATGAAGTGGGGAGACTATTCCATAATTATAAAAACCCCTAAATTATAATCATATTAAGAAATTTATAATAACATATAAGGGGAACATGATATGTGAATAATAACAATGCTATAATATATGAAGTGGTTGGTATCTCAAGTCATACAAAGTAATAAACCATAGACCCCCATTGTGGAAGGTCAAAATATTGTATAAAAAAGTATTATGAAAAAAAATTAAGATACCATGAAAACACTATAGAGTCTATCCCAGAACCATATTCGAACGCCAAGATACATCTCCTCATCTCCCTTTACCATATCTATAATTATGAATTATTTACTCACATCGAGTTTCCTAAGAATGGTGTGAGTATAAACCATATAGGAAAACACCAATGCATTATTAATATAATTTCTAATGAATTAGAGGTATATTCCCTGATAATAAATAAATTCACAAGAAATAGGAAACAATAATGTTCCAAATTTTCATGCACTAACCAAGCTATCATGAACCCTGACCACACCTACTTCAGCTCCATGTTAGAAGAACAATCATAATGGAAGTCATGATCATGGGTCTACCAAAAGGACACCACATATATCTCTAAGTAGAAACATGTGGAAAAAGTCGCGGGTTATTACAAAAATCCATCTATCCCAATCTTTATCACGTTTAAATCATCAAGGCCATCTTACCCATCTTTTCCTCGAGTCAGACGATAAGACCATCATATCTCACTACAGCCATAAGTCAATCAACACGGCCCTTACACCCCCTCCCTTTGTCTTGGTTAATTATCTTCATCATATTAGGTTACACATATTCCCCATTTAAGGGATAAAAAATCTTGGATGATCCACCTATCACTTTCTACTTGAAGAAAAAACACCACAAGACAAACATTCACACACAACAGGGCATGACATGTATAGGAAAAACATAGAGTATCATGAAAAAGACTTAGAAACTACATACAAATAAAAGAGATAAATATAAAAAATAAATATCATATGATAAAAATACACACATAGGTGATCAATTTTAAACATAGGTATCAAGAGCTACACATGAACACACATGTGATCAATATCTAGGAAAAAACATTTTTTAAGGGATATAATTTGTAAGGAAATTATACCGTAAGAGTGAAGGAACAGAAATTTCAAGAATCACCATATATAATGATCCTCAGATACCATTTTCCTAGTGAGAATAATGGTAATTAATGGTTCTTTAGTTAGTGAAGAATCTAGAAGAAAAGGTGCTTAATGGGTTAAGATTTCACCAAGGAGATGCCATTAACCATGAACACATTTCCTTTCCTCCGTCTCTCACCATACACTAACTGGTTCATCCATATCCCCAACTATAAAACCATTACCGGTTTAATATAGATAATAAACTCAATAAAAACGGAATAATACTAAAAATAATAGAAGAGAAACTCATCAATAATCTCTAAGTGTTGATCATATAATGTTGAGAATGATGCCAATACATTGGGGGATAAAAGTTCTCTTGAATAAGACCTTGAGTCACCCAATGTTTGAGATCGTATTTTAGGAAATTTCAGTGTAAGAGGGGACTTAGAATTTATATGAAATATTTTAAAACATTAATCTTAACACAATATATAGGTATACACCGTAGTGAGCCCCAAATTGGAAAAAACTACGACATAAGGGAGATGTTGACACCACATTGGTGCCTATTAAATAGTATATCAAAAATGTATACTATTTCAATGAAAATAACAAATAAACTAGGTAAAATGACTATGAAATAATGTCCATCACCTTGCCATTTCCTCTAAGACCTCACAAGAACACCAAACTACATCCACTCTATATGGTGCAACAACTTTTTTTGGGATGAAATACCCAAAACCTACCTTTCAAGACTTTATGTTGCAACCAAATATCCATTACAAAGCTATTATACAATAACTTTAACTAAAAAAATTAAACACCATTCAAAAATTCACTAACCAAACCATAACCACACCATCTATGGTGGAAAATTTTCCCCATTCCAGTGAATCCAGTTTAATCTAGAAAATAAAGACAACTTACCTCTTGATCATATTAAACCAACTCTAGGTATTATATTTTAAATGGTGTCACAAATGGGTTGGGGAGATTTGGTTGAATGATGGTGAGTATAGGGATCACAAATATTAGCTGATATAACAATTCATAAACAAAAAATGGGATATGTGGAAGGAGTAGACGATATGGGTGGAATGTTATAATATTAAACTCTCCAAACTACACAATAATATAATAAACATTACCCATATAATAAATGGTGTCTATCATAGGTGTTACATGTGAATAGATAAATTAATATGGAATATTAAATCAGCGACACCAGATATAAGATCAACTACTACTCAAAAAAGATTAAATAGAGGACCAAGTGAAAAAATATGGAAAATATAAAAGTTATATGCATAATAAACTAAATAATATAATAAAAATTGAAGATAAAACATTGCATTAGAATATATAAAAAATATAATTAATTTTTTTAAAAGAAACATTACAAAATTAAACAAATATACACCTTAAATAATAAAATTTAAACTAATAATGTCATGAACTAAATCTGGTCGCCGCCCAAACTGGCACCAAACCCAGCCCGTGACATGAACCGAAGGGCGTTCCCTATCCCCACGGGCTGCCACAAGTGCCCGGGTATCATTTATTTAGGTTTGGGAACGATTTACCCGAATATGAAGTCATAAACCATTAAAAACAATCAATAAACTGAATCTGAAAATTCATACCAAATGATGTTTAAACAAAAACCAGAACTGAATACACAGGTTTAGAGTCAATACAAAATGTCCAAAGACACAATGGAACAGAAACAAAATAGTCCCATGGACTCCACATGACAAGGGGTCATCACCCCCAAGTCGTCTCCACTACTCCGCCCCAAGGATGAGGACTAACACCCTGAACCGCCATCACCCTTAGCCTTTCCTTTACCTGGGTCAAAAAAAAGGTCTACATACACCCAAGGGGTGTAAGTAGGGTGTGAGACTAAGCCCAATAGGATACCACCCTATGATTCCAAGGTGCATGCAACACAAGGTGAAAAAGCAAGCAGTTTTAATATGCAATTAAAAGCGGTGAAAAATTCCACAAAATGAAACTTTAAATTGAAAACATTTTTCAAGATAAAACTTTCAGAATGTTAACACATTTAAATATGAATATTAGATACTGCATTATAATTCCAAAGACACCCAAAAACAAGTGCAAATACCACAAATCCACTGAGCAACAAAACCGGGAACACCCCTAGGCACTAGATAGTCTCAGGCCCCATGTACCTCGTACCTCAGTGTAATGTAACCATAATAAAATCATTTATCGTGCACGAGCCACTAGTAGGGAACATACCCATAACCTAGTGGTCCCCAACCATCATCCAAATAGTTTAGTTAGAGTTGTCGTTATCCAAATTCTAAGTGAAACAGGGACAAAACCCATCCGGTCCACTAGCCGTACTAGTACAAATCCGCCCCACCTAGGTACCCGGGCTTCCCCCTTTGTGCTCAAACAATTTCAGGATTTAACACACAACCATTTTAATGTAAAACACCACTACTAGTCACATACACCAAATACAGTAGCTATCTCATTTTATACCACTTAAAACACACAACAAACTCTTTGAATTTGAATAAATCAATTTCACAAAATCTCATGTAGTTTTGCACACAAAACCCCTTAAGAAACCCACTTGTACACGATGTTCACAATTGTAAGTTACCAAAATAGTAAATTAAGCCCAATAAATATCAATTAAAACAACAAATCAATTTTTGGGCATCCTCATGTTAAACAAGAAGTGTTCTCTTTGTAAAACCTTCATTTTCACACAAAAGTGGAACCAAAACTTCACTTTCTTTACAAGCACAATTAAAACTCATTATTTGCAGCAATTACCAAAGGGGATAAAAATTATAAAAAGTATTTTATGCCTTATTACAGATCAATAAAAACAACTAAGTATTTATAGGGCATCCCCAAATAAACAAACAAAACACTTCTTTGGAAAACCCCCAATTTCACACCAAATTGGCATTTTAAATTCAATTGCAATGAAAACATCATTAGAACTAATTTTTGTAGCAATAATAAAATTATATAAATATGAAAATATGATAAATACAGCATGCTGATACACAAATATTGCATCAACATTGGAATCACCTACCAAATCAAATGAAACCATTGAATCCTTTGTGCGAAAACAAAAACGCACCACCGCCGCACCTCAAGAAGGGTTGATCAAACCTAAAAATAGAAAATTGGACCGATAAAACCCAAGGTTAAACCTTAGGTTCTAACCCCTACCCACTGGTCATTGTTCACTTAAATAAAAAGGGAGTAAACCCTAAAAAATAGAATGAAACCCTAATCAATTTGAAAGGGGAAAAGAAATGGACAAACTTACTTGAGAAATCTAGAATGAATCTCCCCAAAACACTAGTATCTGAAATTTAAAACGGCCAAAACACAGGGGATGGTCTCACAAGAATTATTAGGTCATTTAGGAATTGGAATGGAGGGAAAAGATTAAGAATAGAAGGAGTTATGAAAGGATCAATTTACCTCTCCAAAATCCGGACGATTTCTGAAATCCAGGGAGTTTCGATTATTTTCGCGACTCTATCGAGCTCCAAATTGTGGGAGGAGGGAATGGGGTCTGGCCTGGGCTTCTTAGGGTTGATAGGGAGGTGGAATCACCGAAATATCCATTTTCATGAATAAGATATTAATAAATTAATGAAACAATTTAAAACTGGAAAATGGGCCTTCGGGTTTGCCCAAGTCTCAAATAAAAACAAATATCCCCCATGCTTATGGATTTATAAAGGCCCCAAATTTAAATTTGGGGTTAATATATCAGGGGATAACAATTAGGAGTTGGAATGAGTCAAAAATATTAAAAATTGAAAAAGTTATAAATGATACAAAATTTATTTTTAAATCTGGAATTGGGCTCGTAGTTTGGCCCAATTCATGAAAACTCACCTATTCTCAATAAAACCTTTGGAAACCACCAAAACAAATCATGAGTGGAAAATAAATTTAAAATAAACCTAAAATAGGTTACGTACGTGACAAATAAAGATGATGTTTTTACAATTATACTCTAACCAATGAATTAGTTTATATAGTTTTATTTTAAATAGAAAATTATATGTACAACATTGATAAAATTATTTTGATCATGCCCATAGTATGTGTCATGTTGACAAAAGTCTTCCCATTCTAATTCATCTAAATCTATGTATTGTTAAAATTTTTCTCAATAAATATGAATCTTATTTCTATAGATATAAAATAACTATAGGAAACCATCTATATAACTATATCCACTATGAAATAGAATTTTTATTTGTTTCTCCACCTGAAAGTGGTAAAGAAACTTCCCAAAAATCCACTAGAAACTATATAAAAAAACTTTAACTAGAATACATTTACTAGGTATAAAAATAGATCAAAATTAAACTATACATATATGAAAGTTGAAATGAAAGAATTACAATTAATAAAAAAATATAATATAAAAAAAGCTAAAAAGTGGAAAACCCTCCACCTGGACCTAAAAAGATGTAAACAACTATATATATGAACACCATTCCTTCTTACTGAGCCCCCTAAAAAATAAGTACAGAGCCAATCCTATGATCATAAAAGAAAGAAAACCTATTGATACACCTTAAATAAAGCTTAAGTGGACCATTAGTATCCTTCAGATAATATCCCTATCAAAACTAGGTCATTGTACCATTTTTTTTCATATATCCACCATCCTTAATTTTAATATTGGGATAACACATATTATTGGATCCCATGATAAAACCCAAAATCCTTAAAATTATTTCCATTTTCCATTTATTTTCAAATATTATTTATTTTTAATCCATCACTCAATAACCAAAACCCAAATGCCCCCACTACACTCCACTATCAGACCATTAGTATAATGATCTATAGAGAGAACCATCGAATTCACTTCCTCTCAGGTAACTAAATCCCTATCATACATCAAAAAATCATTAATATGATTTAACGAGTCATCTAAAAAATTTATCCACATAATGGATTGATAGATTCATCAGTAACCATTTTAAAATTATGAAGATACATATTTTAATGTAGTATACTAAGAAGAGACTTATTCATATATACATGTTATAGTTTCAACAAGATAACACATGTATATTTCTCATAAAAAACATCAATCATGACATTGTAACCTAAGGTTAACAGTAATAGGTAGTACGATTTCTTGATAAATTTAGGGTCATCATAAACACAAGAGTATATAGTCTTTCTTTCAAAAAATGTAGTGGTGAATTTATTCATTAAACCAAACAAAGAATATTCATGTATATATTAAACTAGAAGAAAATTCAACATAACTCTTCACAAAATAAAATAGTTCAATCTATCAAATTTTAAGAAGTAAAACTTAACAAAAGACATTGGTATACTGAAAACAAGATTTTATACCAATTAATGGGGATTGGATCGATAAAAAATAGTGAATCCAATCATAAGTGGATTTTTTCAAGTTTAATAATGTTATTTTAGTGTAAAAAATATATATGAATTCCAAAAGAGATAAATGATGAAGGAAAGTGAAATAAAACATGCATAGTAACGGGAATTCATAATGATGAAAAGATATTTTATGTTATTTAGTTTACATTGTGAGAAACCCAACCTTTATAATTTTTACTACAAAAAAATTTAGGCAACTCTTCAAATAATATATTAATTATATAATGTGATAGAAATACTAAGGATTAAAACCCAGAATTGAGGATATTAATATATACACTTGCACTATAATAACTCACATGTTCAATCTTGGGGAATAGAAACAGGAAAATAAGTCAACAAAAAAATAAGGAACAAAACCAGAGTAATTTCTTAGGTCTAGGCATACACCAATAACATGGAGGGGTTCATATAAATATATGATAAAAAATATCTCTTTTGAAAATAAATTGGATACTATAATGACCCCATAGGGATTGAAACAAATAATATCTCAATTAAAATAATAATATGAGGTAATATGTGTGGTGGAAAATATATGAGTAGATATGAGATTTAGCACCATATCCAATATTCTCTCTAAACATTCTTCTTTTTCTAACTAGAATGCATGAGATTCCTAAAAATCACTAAATTCCAATTGATGTTAAAGACTGTTCCTTAAGAACTCATAAATAGAGGTAATTATGATATCCAATAGAAGTAAAAGGGATTTGACATGTGTGGGAGTGTGGATGCGATGAACTATCATAACTATTGGATAGTATAAAAAAATCAATAATATATTGTGGGACATGCAACAAAACTTTAAGGCACGTAAGATAAGATATAAGATAAAAATACCCATACTACATAAGAATTAAATTCACATTTCCCAACCATTTAAGAGTAACTCTCCTTGGTTTTATTTAAGAATAAAACATCTTTTACAGAAGAGTAATTCTGCATCACCATAGGTTATAATAACTAAAAATCACATTATATTAAAAAAAGGCACTAGAAGAACCAAAATAAAACCATAAAATATGTTGGAATAATAAAATAAAATAAACCATACAACTTGAAGATAAAATTTAACATCCATATATATTAAGAAATATATTATTTCTATTTTTTAATTATTTGATAGCTTAATTTTCACATAATTAAAAGTATAGATTGATTTATAGAAAACACCAATTTTATCTTTCATTTCACATAACATCGAGTTTCTTCAATAAATTGTGTTACATTCAAGAACAAGACTTAATAAACAATAACATGCTGTTTATATTAGTATTTAATATGGAAATTAACTCTTGGAAGTTATATTGGTGGGTGTGAATAAGAATTACTATATGATACTATATGAAATGATTTATAAATAAAAAAACATAAATTATTCAATGTTATTTTTATGTGTTAATAAATTTTATATATTTTCTAATAATGGGTAAATTTATCTTTTATAATGAACATATTGAGACATAAATATTAAAAACTATGCTAGTGTAGTTAGGGTTAAAAGTAATGTCTTTTCACATTACATACATTTCTATTAAAATTAATTTCCAACACATGAGTTTTTGATTTTATAAATTATATAAAATATTTTATAATCCTCATATCAATATTTTATAAAAATTATCACTTTAATTTAGTATTATTTGAGGAATTACATATGTTAGAAATATGGCTACCTAAATGAAAAACCAAAATGAATAACAATAATGAATCATAAAGAATAAAGAACTAAAAATAAAAATGTTTTTTTGGTGTGAGTGTGGAATGATTATCATTCCCATTTTATACCTCATATTTTATTTTTAACTACATTATGTAAGGGAGAACTACCAATAGTGTTTACCTTCTTATATTTACAAGAATCATAGTCCCCTCCACTATAAAAAGGCACTCACCCTCCCCACTTATTCAAACCTATCAAGAAATTTTGGATAAAAAAATGCTAAAAAATAATCTTACAACATATATCCTCCCATCATATAAGCCTCAATTTATGCATAAATTAATCTATAGAATTCTTTTTTTTGTAAACCAAAAGATGTTTTCCGAAAAAGAGGTAACATTATTCAATAATAACTTTTTTTTCTTTATTTCTCAAATCACTTAAATTATTCTTATTCCATGATTGTTGATGTGAGTGTTTTTATTGTTAAAACCTCAATCAATATTTTACCCTTATAATTGAGTATAATGGTAACCAAAAGGTCATCCCTCGAGGAGGACTCAATTTTTAGTTGAAAAAATATCACTTTTGTTTGGGTTGTTTTCAGAAGAATAAAAATCGGAGGATTTGATTAATTATTTGGAAACAAAATAGGAATAAAAAATAAATGGAAATAAAATTGAATAATAAGGATGAAAATTAATATAAAATTAAATGGATTTGAAAATAAGAATTAATACCATGGTTGTAGAGAAACTTATACCTCTTGGAAACTCTCCCCATCCTTAAATAAATATATTCCTCAATTATATTTCTAAATGTACGCCCAAGGACCCCTAAGTGAATAATCAAATATTAATACACATCATATCAAGACCTTAATTAAATTTTAGTCCCTTCTATTGAAGTGATTCAACTACTTGATGACCTCCAAGAATTCAAACCTAATTGAAAACACTATTCTAAATTATAAGACCACACCAAAGAAATTTAAATAGTGAAATTTATTAATTTGATTCATAGATAGAACAACCATCCAAAAAATTAATTGAACATATATTTTATGAAATAAAACTACCATATTCATTTATAATTATAAGTTCAAAAGAAATTCAAACGTAGATTAGACATTAAGAACACAAATTAGAAGAGAGTATCAGTTGGGTGTCACTGTCCACAACCACTTACTACTTATCCATGTAGGGCATGAGAAGACTTTGTTTTCTCTATTATAGTATTGATGCACAACATCTTCAACATGATCCTGATCTTCACCATGGCGAAGTAAGGCTCTAAATCATCACTATGATGTTGGGAGAATCCCCTTGGGTGTGGCACTTCTTCTTCTATTCCCATGTAGTCCAAAGTAGTGGCCAAGGGGATCCTTTTATTTTCATTCAATTAAGAAAACATCCTAAAATCATATTTATTTTTTAGTGCATTGTCATAATCATGACAAGAAATGGGGTTTCAAATCATGTAATACTTCATTAAATAGTTATTGAGAATCTTAGAACGATTTTCTCCAAAAACATGTCCTAAAAAGACACATCATGTAATAAATTTATAGGATGTGTGTTGGTATTTCATGACATGTAATGATGTTACGAATTATCTTGAATGACAAATAAAATTTTTAAAACTCATGTCTTGTAATGGTATTACATGACATGTAATAACTGTTTGTCCTATTTTATAGTTCTTATTCTTTCTCCAAAATCTGCTGTCACATCATGAGAAAAGTGTAGTGGCACAAAGTTCCTTCTAGCTATATCTTGAAATTAAAAAGATATTGAATGTAGTTAAAATTTCATAATTGTATAACTTTCAATTTTAATCTAAAAAATCTTTAATTTCCAAAAAAATCAATTTCATATAAAATAGAACATTGGTGGGGTTTAAATCGTTAAATTAGATATGAAAAATACTCTAAAGGGTTTCTCTATAAATCATATAATAACCTCAGTATCCTAAATATACTATGATATTTTTTTATAAAGGAATAGACATACACCTATGAAAACTTCAATAAAATAGGATATGTAATCATTTTTCTCGTTTATGGAGGACTACCACTATAACGACCCGATGTTTTATCAATGGAAATTCCTTTCTTAAAATTATGTTGTATAATCACATGAAATTACGACACAATGATCTACTAAGTACTATGTGACCTTTAAACAAAATATTGTCACCTTGGTGATTTAAATTTTGAAAATATGATATACACGGTTGTGGTCAATAAGATGTTTGGAGTTTGATAAGACAAACTTAATTTTTGATTAATAGTAACCTACCATTATGAATATTAATATACACTTATTAATAGTAATATGAAACTTATGAATAATAAATCATCCCAAAGTATAGTAACCTCATCCATGAATGTATAAATAAATTTTAGGCAACTTATAAGTGATAATATGACCATAGTAAAAATATTAGTATTTTTGTAAGTCATAAATAATTAATTACAATTAATTAATTAATTTAATATTTGTTTTTTCTCAAAATGTGTTCATAAATTAAATTTTTTCATCTTATAGTTTTACGATAGTTTTTTAAGAAGTTATGTAATTTTTGAAAGCATTATAAAATCAGTTATTGTTTTAAAATATATATTTTTATGAAAATTTTAATTTTAATTAAAAATTTAACTTATCGTATATTGATAATTATTTTTAAAAAATGGATTTATTTTTTATTCTATACATGTCAAACAATGGTTAGGGTGATTTTTTTGTGATTTTTCTAAAAGACTTGAATTTTTTATGAATAGTTAAATACGTTAATACACAATAAATGCTAAAATGTGAATTTGTACATCTTGCTTGAGTCATGGATGATGTAAATAGCCATTGGTTAGAACTCACATAAATATATTACTATTTTTGGTCACAATAATTATTAATATTTCCTATTTTATGGAAAAATGATAAACTACTGATTAAAATATTAAGAAAACCCTCACCCCTCCACTATATAACCCACCCACACTCCCTTATTATCTTCACTCATCTCAAGCCTTGAGAATTCCCTAAATTATACCCAAATATATCTCCAAGATCTCTCCCATGTCCATAATCCCATGGTATCCTTAAAAGATCAAATCCTCTCCCCTTAAGATGCACTCAAAGGATATAAACTCCTGAGGTAAATTCCTCTTTCTAAATCTCTTATTTTCATTCATGTTATTTTTTTTTCTTTTTCATTCCTCACATCCATTCAAAAAAATGGTTTGATAACTAAATAAAATAAATTTACTATAATTATATTGTGATAATGGGATATTTTATCATAATCTATCCTTACCCCTTATTTTTTACAATAAACGAAAACTTAATCTGAGATGTGTTGATTTATCACATTCAAGGATGACAGGTTTTCAATTTTCATTAACAGCTTCAATTATGGTCAAGAAATTTTTTTTATGGTTGAACCAGACTATCAAATATGTATTTTATCTTTTTTTTATGGAATGTTTTTTCACACATGACATAAAATAATAATAAAAAACAAGTTAATTGTGAGAAAAATCACCAAGATAATCCAAGAATTTATCATTAATGTTTAATATAATGATTCACCTTCACTCCAAATGATCAAATTAATTTTACAACCATGTAACCTTAAAAATGTTCAATAATAAAATATAACTTCAATTTGGGACAACCATCCCCATTGTACTTGATTCTATGTCCATGAAAATATGTAAACCGATTGTAAAAACTAGGAAAAAAACAGACCCAAATAATGAAATTGAACCACTTAATCCATAAAAAAGTTCATGAATGCATATAAAAAGGTTATAAAAAATCTTTTAAATATAGAATAATTTCGGGAATTATTAATTAATTAACCAAATTTGATTATTCAGGTCATTAATATCAAGTGGTGAACACTATCAGACATAAGTTAAGAGATCCTCTCTAATTCAATTTTATTCAAGAATGCCCCCTACATTATTATCTTTTATGTGTAATACCTAAATATAGGGTATGATTTATCAACTCCCCCATACATTCCTCGTGTTTTATAAGTGACGAAAAACCCCTTTCTCTCTCATTAATCTCTCTTAAGTACACCTGATACCATGCCGATAATCCACAAGTGATTCCACCCGAACCTCCTTTATTCTTTCAGGTTGCCTTGTTTTTTTTCACCAAAATGAAGTTATCTTATATTTTTATGTGAATATTATAAATGCACTTTACATGTACCAAATTCAATTATCAAGACCCTTTTATCATTCTCTTTAAGGGATATAAATGTTTTTAAGAGGTTACCTCCTCAATACTTCTTAATAAGAAAACCTGTTTTAAGGGAACATCTCAAATTCGTACCCAATTTAAATTTTACTCTATATTCTATTTTAATCCACCATTTTATTTATAAAATAAGTCTCTTTTATTGTGAAAAGATTATTCTTTCACTTCTGGTTTTATATAAAATATTTTTACCTGTTCTATTTTAATTGCTCTATAGTATTTTCCATAAAAACACACAACATGTTTTAACGGTGAAATTTATTAACTATTATTCTTACATGTTGTCACTTCTACATGACATAAATTATCATTATACATTCCTATTTTACCTTATAAATTCCCATGTAAATATTAGTTCCTTTCTTTCATAGACACTTTTATGATACACACATTTTTTATGCTTTCTCACATGATTATGGTACCTAATTCTTTCCATGGTTAACCATTATGTTTATATATGATTTATTATATATGATTATTTATATGGGAAACATATTCATGAATAGTTTAGATGAGTTCACCCAGATAGATCTCTAATTCATTGGGTAATTTTGAGTCTCATGAGACATTATGTGCAACGGTCTTGGCGGTTAGCCTTAGTTTGTGCTGCCATATGCGACGGTCTTGGCGGTTAACCATGGATTTGGATACCATGTGAAATAGTCTTGGAAGTTAGAGTTGAATCATGCTAAAGTCATGTTTTATATTGCTCACACATTACTATGATTCCATATTTATACGATTCTATGTTTATATGTTATGATTTCATATTCTACATGCCTTTTTATATCTTCATGTCATGCCTTCTATCCCATGTTCTAATTCTTTGTTCATATAGTTATCCCCTTATCAGGCTATTTCAATCATACATTTGTTCATGTGTTCCCCAGGGTACCCTATTGTGATGTTTGAGAAAAATGGAAGTTAGGATCTCAATTTTATGATTAAATAAATAAATGTTTTATTTCGTTCCATGTTTTCAGTTTTATGTACCTAGTCTTCCAATACACTAGACTTTATGATCCTTGGATTGAACTCTGTTTCATAAATAATCATAAAATCATGTAATGTTATGTGTAGAATACTAGGGTATATATAGTTGGTATCAGATCATGGTCAAGTTATTTTTGGATATTAGGAATAGAGTAATTTAGTAAGAACCTTAAAGATGATACTAAGTATAAGAAAACACCTTCAAATTATAGTAAGTATAGTGTAAAAAGTTTATCAAGAAAATAAATCCCTATCAGGATACAAATAGGTAGTGGTGGATCTAGAATAGATGTATCTAGGCGTAAAACAGGAAAACACCTCTTTGAGATGGACTTGAATGAGAACTGGTGCATGACAACGGGCATTGTTTCACTCTTGTTTTAACACTCCAGGGGGATATGATTTAGTAAATTAATGAGATTAGTAAAAAAACTATTATGGGAATAAAAAATATGATAAGAATATATGTTACGAAATAGATCAAGGATATACTAGATTTTAACCTTGGGAATCACAAGTTAGGATATACTTATCCTTTAAAAGTTTATAATCTTATGTTCAATATTTACTTTTCATGATCAATAGCTAAGTATTCAAGAACTATAATTGTATGTTATTTTCATTAGTTAATGGTGGGAAATAGAAAAACATGTGACAATAATCGATGTGTTTGGGAATGTAAATTTTTCCCTAATGATATGCATGATACAATGGGAACGAATACTCACAAGTCCATGATAATACTTGCTCTACTGGATCATGTTATGAATAGTAACTTGAATTAGGTGGAACACCCTCCTTCTCAATGGAAAGGGTGGGTTTCCATTTAATCATTCATGCGGAAAAGGTCTCCCAGGTTTAGTGGATTTTCTGATCCCCTCATTGTGGAAAAATGGATTAACTCTATTGAAAAGATATTCTATGTCCTCCAATTCTAAGAAGAATATAATGTTGTGTTGGTGGTATATCATTTTTATGGGTAAGATGATCAGTGATGGAAACTGATCATGAATACAAATCCCTAGGGGAAAATTGATTCCATGGGTTGGAAGGGATTTAAGAGAATGTTTTTCAATAAATTTTTCCCCAAACCCTCCATATCATGATGGAATGACAGTTCCTATGACTTATGTAAATGGAAGATGAGTCAATCAGGGTGTATGAAGAAAACATCACAAGGATTTCAAGGAAAGCCTCTTCATTTTTCTTGAAAACCAGAAGCAAGGTGGATTGCTTCATTAGTAGACTAAAGCTGAGTCTATAAAAGGTGTTGGAAATTAGATACTTTGACAGTTATGAGGAGATTATCAATTTTTCCCTCAAGTTTAAAATGGATATTGGAGACTCTTAATGGTATTTTTGGTCTTGTGATAAGAAGAGGAAAATAGAATCTAATGTGGGCGGTCTGGAAAAAACATTCCATGAGGGAAAGAAGCTTGACTATCCCACTTGTAAAAATTGTGGGAAGAAGCATCCTAGGAACTGTCTAAAGGTAACCCGTAATTGCATCAAATATGGAAATTCGGGACATATAGATAAAAAATACCAAAGTGATATGAAGAATCCCACTAATTTGGATAAAGAAAAGAAGGTTCATATCCACACTCAGCCTATAGTGCATTGTTACAACTACAAGGAGAATGGGCATTATGCTAACAATTGTCCTAATATGAGGGTTGTTAGAGTCAGTAAAAAACCTCCAAGGAAACATGGAAGGGATTATGCTATAACTACTTTTGAGGTGGATCCATACAATGATATGGTGATAGGTATTCTATCTATTCATTCAAGAAAAGAAAACACACTATTTCATTCTGGTTCTATGCATTCTTTAATATCTTACATGTTTAGTAGAACTATTCAAACACCACCTAATAATTAATAGGATATGTTATCTATGAGAATAGAGAATTGAGATATTATTGCATCTAAGTCTTACATATGCTCCCTAGTAAATGTTTGTGGACTGAACCTCCAAAAATATATTTTCATACTTAATTTAGTTGACTTCGACTCTATCTTGGGCATGGATTGGATGTCTTTATACAAATCCAATGTCAACTATTGGGAAAGGGAGATCACTCTTCACATATATAATAATCCTCTTATTATTTACATGTGTAAGGAGGAAGATGAATATCCTTTAAAATCAATGTCTCAAGATTGGTTATTAATTCCTTATGAGAAATCATGGCTAGTTCAAATGATTGAGACAAAGTAAAGAATCATGCTTTAAGACTTGCCCATCGGGAGTGATTACACTAATGTATTCCCCTAAGAGTCTCCTAGTCATCCTATTGATCAAGAGTTCGTGTTATCAATTGAAATTTTTTCCAGATATTTTCCAATATAAAATAAACCTTATAGAATGGCCATCGTAAAGCTGGAGGAGCTGAAGAAGCAGTTGCATGGTAATTTGGAGAAAGGTTTCTTAAACCTGAGTACTTCACCATGGGGTGCACCAGTCCTCTTCATCAAGAAGAAGGAAGGGTAAATGTGCCTCTTTATTGATTATTATGAGCTCAACAAAATCAATACAAAGAACAAGTATCCTTTTCCAGAGATAGATGATTTTTTTGATATGCTTTGTGGGGCCATCTATTTCTCTAAGGTGGACCTTCAGTCAGGATATCACCAATTAAAGGCAAGGAAACAAGATATTCCCTAGAATGCCTTTCGAAAGAGGTATGGACACTATGAGTTCATAGTGTTGACTTTCAGACTCAACAATTCTCCACCAAATTTTCATGTATTTATTGAATAGAGTCTTCATAGATTACCTCAAATTTTTTTTGGGTGTTTTGTAATGATATTATGATATACTCTAAGAGCAAGGAGGAACATGTCGAGAATTTGAATACTATGCTAAAGACTTTGTGATGGGATAAGATATATGAAAAGTGTAGTAAATGTGTGTTTTGGATAGAGGAAGTATCATTTTTGTGGTATGTTGTCACTAGAAAAGGGATATCAATGGACCCTTCCAAGGAAATGGCAATTGAAGAGTGGCCTAGGAAAACATCTGTTACAGATATCCATAACTTTCAAGGTATATCTAGTTATTATCAATTATTTTTGAATAACTTTTGAAGATTGTAAAGCCCAATGACCAAGCTGGCACAGAAGGGAGTGATGTGTTTCTGGACTAAAAAATGTGCAGACTTTTTTATGGAGTGGGAAGAGGGGCTTATCATTGCACCAATACTCACACTCCCGTCAAGTAGATAAGTAATTGTGGTGTACAATCATGATTCAAAGAAGGTTTTAGTCTATGTGCTGATTCAAAATGATAATTTGATAGCATACACCTCATGGAAGTAGAACATCTATGAGAAAAACTATCCTTTCTCAAATGATTGCTAGACCATCCCTCACGGAATAAATAAAGGATGCTAAAATAAAAGATGTGGACATTTTTAAAAGGGTGGAAGATGTTAGAAATGGGAAATACTATGAGTTCATGATTGATGAGGAATGAGTTTAATATTTAGGTAAAAATTATTTGTACCATATAATATAGAGATAAAGAAGGATATTTTGAATGACAAACATATCTCAACCATCTGTATTCATCCAGGGAGCACAAAGATGAATTCAGATCTCTGAGGGAACATTTGGTTGGATAATATGAAGAAGGAGAGTACTGATTATACATCAAAGTGCCTGGTATGTCAACAAGTGAAGGCTAAAATAAAAAAGTATAAGTGGGTGATGAAACCACTACCCATACCCACATGGAAGCAGGAGAACATCTTTATGGACTTCTTCATTGGACATCCATGGACATCCATAGGAAATAATGCTATATGGGTCATTGTGGATCGTCTTACAAAGACAAATCAATTTATCGCAATTCAATAGGACATATAATTGGATAAAATTTCATAGATATATATCAAATAGGTGGTAAGGATGAATGGAGTAACACTCTCTATTATATCCAATATATACCTAAGATACATCTCAATATTCTGGAAAAGTCTCCAACTTTCTTTAAGAACTGAACTGAACTTTAGTACGACATATCATCCTCAAACTAATGGCCAATCTGAATGAACTATTTAGAAATAAGAAAATATGTTGAGATCATGTTCTATAGATTCTAATAGAGGATGGAACAAACATCTTCCACTAGATGAATTATCTTACAACAACAGCTTCCACTCGAGCATCTGAATGACACCATACAAAGAACTTTATGGTAAAAGGTTAAAAACATCTGCGTTTTGGGATGAAGCCCATGAGTATAAGATGATATGACATGAAATGGTTGAAGAAATGGCGGAGAAGGTAAAAATCATTCAAAATCACCTCAAGGAAGGCCAAAGTTGACTAAAGAGTTATGCATACAGTCATCGATGAGACCTTGGGTTCAAAGTTGGATACATGATATTTCTCTACATATCTGCATGGATGAAGGTCATGAGGTTTGGGATGAAAGGAAAGCTAAGTCCCAAGTACATCTGCCCCTTCAATATCCTTAATCGAGTCAGAGTTGTGGCCTATGGATTAGAACTTCTAATAGCCATGTCTAAAGTACACAATGAATTATGCGTAACCCCTTTAAGGACGTACATACTAGATCATTCACATTTACTCTCTTTAGAGGTGGTATAGTTAGAGGATGATCATTATTATAAGGATATGCCAATGAAGATCATGGACCATATAGATAAAGTTCTATATAGAAATACTACCCACTTTTTCAAAGTACTATGGTGAAACCATAAGTACAATGAGGAAACATGGGAATTGGAGGAGGCAATAAAGGAAAAGTACCCACACCTGTATTTGGCTTTGAATGTAAAAATGAAATTCCAAGGGAACTATTTCATAAGGGGGAATAATTTAACGAACAAGTGTTTTATAAATGGAAGAACCGTTCTAATAATTATGCCATATAATCACATGAATTTAAAACATAGTTAACTATAATTTACTATGTGATCTTTAAACACAATATTGTCACCTCTATGATTTAAATTTTGAAAATTGGGCATACACGGTTGTGATCAATAAGATGTTTGGAGTCTGATAAGGAAAGTTTAATTTTTGGTGAATAGTAACCTAACCATATGAATAGTACACACCCTTATGAATAGTCATATGACCCTTATGAATTTTAAGTCATCCAAAAAAATAGTAACCTAATCCATTAATGTATAAATAAAATTTAGGAATCTTATAAGTGATAATATTACCATAGTAAAAGTATTGGTATTTTTGTAAGTAAAAAATAATTAATTACAATGAATTAATTAATGTAATAGAAAATTTATTTTCCTAAAATATTTTCTTAAATTAAATTTTTTATGTATTCTAGTTTTAAGATAATTTTATAATACCTTTTTTAATTTTTGAAAGCATTATAAAATCAGTTATAATATTAAAATCTACATTTTCAAGTAAATTATTATTTTAATTAAAAAAAACTAATAATATTTAGAATATTACTTTTGAAAAAATTATTTCATTTTTGGATTCTACAGTTCAAAAAATGGTTCAGGTAAATTTTTGAGATTTCTCTGAAATACTTGATTTTTCGATGAATAGTAAATATGATAATTCACAATAAATGCTAAAACCTAAATTTCTGCAAAATTATTGAGTCATAGAAGATGTAAATGGCCATTGGTTAAAACTCACATGAACATATTACTGTATTTGGTCACAAGAATCATTATTATTTATTGTATTATGGAAAAATAATAATCTAATTATTAAAATATTAATAAAACCCTCCTTCCCTCCACTATAAAACCACCCACACTCACCTCTTCTCTTCACTCCTATAAAGCCCTATTACATCCCTTAGTTATTCCCAAATATCTCTCCAATCTCCTCCCCCGTGTACATATTCCCCTGGTCTTTTTAAAAGAACAAATCCTCTACCCTTTTGAGGCTCTGAAAGGAGATAAGCTCAAGAGGTAAATCCCCCTTTCCGATTCTCTTATTTTCTTTCAAGTTATTTTATTTTATTTTTACAATACTTATCTCCCTTCACCCAAATGGTATTACAAATCCAGTAAAATACATGTAATATAGTTATATTATTCTAATTATATAGTTTATCATAATATAATCTTACCCCTTGATTGACAGTATATATGAAAACACCGCCCGAGATGTGTTGATTTATCCCATACAAGGATGATGAGTTTTCAATTTGCATTATCATATTCAATTAAGGTAATGAAACCATATTTATTATTGAACTAGATTATTTAATATTTATTTTATCTTATGTGTTGTTCTATAATCCTCTTTTACACATGATGTAAAATAATAATACAAAACACATTAATTGCGAACAAAATCACCAAGTAAATCCAAGTGTTTAACATTAATGTTTTATATAAGGATTCACCTTAACTCAAAAAAAATGAATTTGACAACCATGTAACCTTATATATTTTCAATAATAAAATATAACTCTAATTATGGAAGACCATCCTGATTTTACATGATTCTTCGTTCATGAAAATAAGAAATCTGATCGTAAAAACAAGAAAAAAAACAGAACCGAACAATGAAATTGAACCACTTAACCCATATTAAAGGTCAAGAATAAACATAAAAGGTTATACTAAATATCTTAAATATATAATATGTTATGGAATTATTAATTAATGAACCTAATTTTATCATTCAGGTCATTAATATCAAGTGGATAACACCATCAGACTTAAGGTAAGGGAGCCTCTCTAATTCACTTTTATTCAAGAATTTCCACTATGTTATGACCATTTTTGTGTAATACATAATGATAGGGTATTATTTTTAGCCTCCCCCATACTTACCTCATTATGTATAAGTGATTATAAACCCATTTCTCTCTCACTAATCCCTCTTAAGTACAGTCGATACCATGCCGATAATCTGTAAGGGATTGTACCCAAACCTCTTTTGTTCCTTCGGGTTGCCTTATCCTTCTTTTACTAAATTGAAGTTATATTATATTTTTATGTGCATATTCTAAATTATGTTCACATGTAACAAATTATAAATACCCTTCCCTATTTCAATTTTGGTGATATATATTTTTTTAAGTGATTCCCTCCTCAATACGTCCCGATAAGTAAACATGTTTTGAGAGAACTTCTTGAATTCATACCTAATTTCAAGTAAACTCTATATACTATTTTAAACCAGAATTGTATTTATAAAATAAGACTTTTTATTTTGAAAAAAATCTTGTTTCACTTTTGGTTTTATATAAATTATTTTTTCTTTTCTGTTTTAAAGGCTCTATAGTATTTTGCTTAAAACCACACAAAATTTTTTAACGCTAAAATTTCTTAAAAACTTTTCTTACATGTTCTATATTCTACTTGAACTCACATACCATGATTTATTAATATTTTACCTTATGAATGTCCATGTGAATTTTAGTTCCTTTCTTTTCTGGATACTTTTATGAAACCCCCATTTTTTATGCATTATGACATGATTATGTTTGCCAATTATTTCCATGGGTAAATATTATGTTTATAAATGATTTATTATGTATGATTATTTATTTGGAAAACATATTCATGAAAATTTTGGATGGGTGCACCCAGATTGAGCTACAATTCATTGGGTAAACTAGAGTCTCATGAGACGTAATGTTCAATGGTCTTGATAGTTAGCCTTGGCTAGTGCTACCATGGGTGATGGTCTTTCTAGTTATCCTTGGATTGTGCTACAATATTTAACGGTATTTCTAGTTAGCCTTGAATCATAATAAAGTCATGTTTTATGTTGCTAGAAAATTTCTATGACTCTTTTTTATATGATTCCATGTTTATATTTTATGATTCCATATGTTACATGACTTTTTATTCCATCACTACATGCCTTCTATCCCTTGTGCTAATGCTATGTTCTTATGTTCATGACCTTACTAGGTGATTTAGCACATCCCTTTATTCATGTGTTCCCCAGGGTACCCTAAGTTAGGAGGTCAATTTGAAGATTAAATAAAGAAATGTTTTATTTTGTTCCTTATTTACAGTTTTATGTTTCTAGTATTATAAGACACTAGAATTTAGAATGCTTTTCTTGTAATATGATGTATAATTATGCTTAAAATCATGTAATGTTATGTGTAAAAGGTGGGGTCTCAATAACCACCTAACGAACTGATGTCATTCGTTCTTCCATTACAACCTCTCAAGGTTGGAAAAAATGATGGAATTACTATTTTTATAGGATATATATATTATTTATGATGTTTTCATACTTTTATATTTTTTATATAATATATACCTTCATGATTTATATTATGTTGGAATACAATAACATCATTTGTGGACATGTGGACTACCGCCTTCTCGAAGTGATATGATAACTTCACAATTTATATGGAATTTATTAAAGATGGGTTTAATTAAAAATATTTGAAATACCTGAAATATATATGTTATTAATTAAATAATTAATTTTCAATAAATATAATATAACATTTTCTCTAACACCTTTTCACACACTGGAAAAGTGATAATGTCATTTGTGAACATGCGGACTACCACCTCCTTGAAGCAATGCGATTCCTTTTACATAAAAATAATTATATTTATAAGTATATATGATCAAATAATATGTTATTTATGATATAAAGATCATTATATAAATATAAATGTTACATACCATCTCTCCATAATAATCATTGAAAAATGGGAACGTTATGTATGCGTACATATGACCTACCATCTCCATGAATTTAATGTTGGTTTGTTTTCATTAACCATGTTCGATGATTGGTCTTAACAGTATAATTTATCTATAAATATTATGATAATTTCATTATTATTGTGTTGGATATGTTTATATAATTCCCTCCTTGACCATAGTAAACCATCCTTAGTCGTATTGACACAAAAAATGAATATGGTCAAAACACCTGACATAGACTTAATTGTTTAAGTAGTTGTATAAAAAAATTTAATGAATAAAATAAAATAAATGATAAACTTGAAAAAATTTCTAAATTAATTAAATATTTAACATAAGTTTTCTATTCAGAAATATACATAAACATGTGACAATTCCGACTCAGGGTAAGAGATTTTATCTTATTCTCCTTTCATTGAGGTATATTTTGATGTTATAAACCCACATTATTTTATGAGGTGTATATATAAAACTATTAAAATATCCTATTTTGAAATTAATTGTTCTATTTTTATTTAATGTTTTGGTTAAACGTTATTATTTCATGGGGATTATGATTTAAATGTTCAAAATGGTGTGGGACACCATCAATGTTTAGTGATTTAACATCAAAATATTTCGTTCCATGTCAATATTCTGGATATTATTTTACATTTTTATTTATATGGATTTTAAAGGAAATTTTATGTCTATTTTTAATTTATTTAATTTTTTATTAAAAATGAATATTTGTACATGATTTAGACTGAATGTTTTGAAAAATGACAAATGGAATATCCTATTTTTAAAGTATGGTGATAATGAAATTTCTTATTGTCACAATTTATATTTAATTTCTAGATTTCATTACAAGATTAAATGTTTTCTTGAATTATAAACCCTCTTTAATTTTTTTGTTATTTTGGAATTGAAATTGGGTTTTCAAGGAAAAGGGTGTTGTGGCACTGTAAATGTGTTCTTAAAATAGACGGTTTTTTAATTTGAAATCATTTTTCATATGGGGTTAAAAAGAGTTTCTCAAGGGGTTTTATGATGAATGAGATTAATTATTTATATGGTACATGAGAATTATACGAACTAGGTGACCCCATTAGATCTTATACGTGGGGTGTCCCAGATAACACTAGGTGAACACATTATAGCTTATATGTGGGGTAGCCTATATTACACCGAGTGAGCCTATTACATCTTATAGATGGGGTGGCACAAATAGTTCTGAGGGAGACCATTATAGGTTAAAGGATAGCTGGATACACGATTGATCTCCAATGCATTGTCTATATAAGTTGACCATATGGTTATCCCATTTGTAAGAGTGCCATTTTTGGAAATATGACATAAGGTTATTCCAATTAAAATGATTTTGAAAAAGTTTTATTGAATATGTAACAACTTGGTTTTGGGTATCGCCTAATGGTTCCCCGTACCTAGTTGGTCACATGAACTCAAGCTAATTTCCCCAAATGCTAGAGGTTACCAACTAGTATCGAGGGACATGAGTGTGATAGTGGGGAAACTATTCCCTAATTGGAAGAGTATGTACTGCTGAATAACCAATAATTAATAGTAGCAGAAGCAAAATGCTATAAAATAAGTAAACAGTGGAAGAATGAAATTAAATAATTACCTAAATACATATATAAATGATGTGTGTCACATATTTCTAGGAATGTTTCTCAAATATAAAATATGCTGGAAATACAACTAAACCAAAGTAAAAAAAGAAAATAGGAAAACTCCATCAGCATCGCAAGCCTAATCAAGGTCTTATGCCCTCCAGCTCCAACCAACCAATCATGTACCTGAGGAAGAATAGAACTTGACCTTATCTAAACCTGCAACCATATAATCTATTTAGGTCTAAAAAAATTACCCAAATAGTGTGTGAGACGAAACCTAGTAGGAAACCACCATAAGATTTGTACCTAACTATCACTAAATATATATAGCAGGTAATAATAGAAATGAAGCAATGAACTACAAGTAAACAAATATAAACAATCCTAATGTTTCCATTTACATTAATTAACATTTAATTTTTATCATTTAATCATTTAAGTATCACAGAAATTATCTCAGAAGACTACCTAATAAGACTGAATCCTTTCTTATTCTTCATCTAGGAAGATTCCTCACAAACATTCAATATTTATGTTAACCCTCTGGGTAGCTGACATATTCTAACCCCTTTGACTATGTAATGCAATAAAAAGGAAAAGATACTCTAAGAATGAAGTCACCTTCAATTCCCCCTATGGTATTTCAATAAAAACAATATAATATTTTGGGAAGCACTCAACGTAAATTCCCCATATGGTCTCATAACGTAAATTATAGAAACTTTGAGTGAGAACTCACCATCAATCCACCCTATGGTCCGTAGCATGAAATATAATAGACACTCATAGGAAGCACTAAACCTCACTTCCCCATGTGGTCTAATGATACCAGGTTCTCATAGCCTCGTGCAATTCAATTGTGCATATATGATATTATGTAGCCCAAAATAATCTAGACTAATACATGGATAAATAATTCCAATGCATATCACAAGAATATAATAAGAAGAAAAAAGGAAATCAGATCCATCCTATCAAGAATGGCAAGGAAACAAGGTATTCCTCATAAGAAACCTAAACCAAACAACCCAAATCATTCAAACAAGGAAACACACCCATGGGGTGTTATTTAAACATGAAATTTCATATAATACCACAATAAAAAACCCATAATACAATAATCATACTAAGGTAGATAAAATATGGTTTAATTTCTTTAACCTGAAATACCCAAAACAAGGTTAATCAACACTTTGGCATATAAACTCAAAGAAAAACAACTCAAGGAAAAAAACCACCTACATTGTCATTGTACGATTAAAACTCTAGAATGTCAGTGATTGAATAGGCCTAGAAAGAAGTAGATCTATAAAAATGTTAAAAAACATAAACCTTGAATAACTTGTGAAAGAGAGAAGAAATCAGGAGGAGAGTCTCTAGAAGAAGGAATAACTCACTGAGGGTAATCCAACATAACTGATATGGTTTGATTAGGATAACATATGACATATTAGTGTCTCAAAGAAGAATAAGAAATTCTGTATGCTCCTTCATGGAGCATGACCAGAATAAGGCGTTTCTGGGGATTAGACGTGACCCCAGTCTGATTAGCCAAATAAAAGAAAAATTACATAACATGTACTATTAATGAACACACCATGTATTTGCACCAGTGGTCCCCCGACATTAGCGGTCTTCCATGTCACCCCACATGTCTATGTCTCAGCTGTTACATGACCAAGACACAGCTGTATGCGGTAACTAGGTACACAGTGTGTACTCAAAAGTACAGAGCGTGTACTTAGAACATCTTAGAATTCCCCCTTTTTCTAAAAAACTTATGAAATCAACATACATACCTAAAATTAAGATTTGGGTTCTTACAAACTTCCCCCTTAAATAAATTCATCCCCAAATTTCCCTAACAAGGTGGAAAATACGAATCCTCAAACAACTCCAGCCACTGCGATCACACATCGGTCTCCCTCTCCCAAGTCTCATCCTAAACTCGGTCATGCTGCCACAACACCTATACCAAAGAAACATACCAACCACAGAAACCCTTAGTGATGTGATCAAAAATCTGAATAGGATGCTCCTAAAACAATGCTTCCACCTCCAACTCAACCTCCTCAGGTTAAAAAACATGATATGGGTATGAGAAGTAACATTGTAGCAGGGAAATGGGGAAGAAATCATGCATAGATCGGTACCTCTAATGTAACTTCAATCGACAGGAAATCGGCCCAACACTCTCCAAAACATCAAATGGCCCAACAAATATTAGTGAAGTCTTCCCCTTTCTTCTAATCATCTTATGTCCCAACCTCAGTGTGACACGTAGGAAGACCTAATATCTTACATAGAACTCTAGAGGTCGTCTATGTCGATCAACATAAGAATTCCACCATGATTGGGTAGTAGCTATCCTCTTCCGAATTACCTCCACCTGCTCTGTGGTCTCCTAGAAAAGACATGGTCCCAACATAGCTTCCTCTCCTACCTCCTTCCAACATATGGGTGATCAGCATGTCCTACCATACAAATACTTATAAGGTTCCATCTGAATAGTTTCCTAAATACTATTATTATAGGAATGCTTCACCAGAGGTATGTGCTTCTCCCATGAACCTCCAAAATCTAAGATGCATGCTCAAAGAATATCCTCCAGCACCTGAATTGTGTCCTCTAACTGGCTATCTTTCTAGTGATGGTAAGATATAATCAAAAGTACTTGTGTTCCCAAATCCTTTAGTAGCCCTTTCCAGAAACGTGATGTAAAGCGGGTGTCCCTGTCTGAAACGATATAGTGCAGAACCCCATGCCAATATACAATCTCTTGAATGTACAACCTTCCAAGATCATCAAAACTGAAGGTCTACTTGATTAGTAAAAAGTGTGTGACTATTGGAAGTCTATCAATGATAACCGAAACTACATCATTCCCTCATGGTGACCTCAGTAAAGCTATCACGAAATCCATCACAACATCATTCCACTAACACTTAGTAATGGTTAACTGCGGTAGAAGCCTGACTGGTCACTGGTGCTCTGCCTTTCTCTACCGGCAGGTGTAACATCTCATAAAATAACCAGCTATGTCCCTCTTCCAACAAGGCCACCAATACTGACGATGAAAATATCAATACATCTTGGTGACACTAGGATAAACTACCCAAGATGACGTCTGAAAATAATAAATCAGCTCCTCACGTATGTTTGCTGACACCCATACGCGTCCATGAAAGCATAATACCTCATCCTCGCCTATGTTCCACCAAGGACTAGGTTCCTCTCCAGACACACCCTCCCATAGGACTAGGCCTTCATAATATGATAGCTTCCTCATTCGGACTCGATCAAGTAGAGTAGAGGTAATAGATATAGAAGAAATAAATGTCTACCCTAATCTATTTTACACCTATAAATAAATTTAGGACAACAGAGTCACGAGATTCCACTCACCGTTGGCTTAATGAAATACCTATATCCGGGTCCTCCTACTCAACACATCAACCACTACGTTGCGTTTCCTTGGCGTGTTGGCAAGATCAAATTCATAAAACTGATGATACTCAACACACCTTCACTATCTCAAATTTAGGTCACGTTGGGTAGAGATATAATTAAGACTTTTGTGGTCAGTGTAAACCACAAAATTCTCTCCCAGAAGTTAATTTCTACAATAGTGCAAGGAATGAACGACTGCAGCCAACATGAGATCATACGGTGGGTAATTCCTCTCATGTGGCCTCAACTGTCGAGTCCTGTATGCAAAGTCTCCTTCCCTTTAAATAAGCATTTATCCCAACCTGATACTTGATACATCATATTAAATGGTGTAAATCTTGCTCATCTCTAGAAAAACTTTTATTGGTGCTAAAGTTATCATTCCCTTCATCCCCTGAATGGATTACTCACAAGAACCTGACCATGAGTACTTCACAAACTTCTTGGTCAGTCCCATCAGTGGCACTACTAAGAATAAAAATTCCTATATAAAACGTATGTAGTAACTAGAAAACCCCAAGAATCTTCTTACCTCAATGATGTTATTCAGATTCTCCCAGGAAACTACTACTCTCACTTTCTCTAGGTCTAATGATACTCTAGTTTATGAGATTACATGACCCCAGAACTGAATCTGGTCTATCCAAAAGTTTCATTTTAATATCTTACCATATAACTGATGCTCTTAGTATACTCAAAATGATCTCAATATGGGTTGTATGGTCGTGTCTAGTGTGAGAGTAAACCAAGATATCATCCATGAAATCCACCATAAAGGAGTCCAAGTATTGATTGAACACTCAGTTCATCAGTTCCATAAAACGATAGGCATGTTCGTGAGGCTGAATGGCATAACCATATACTCGTATAGACCATACCAGATTCAAAAATCTATAGGATTTATATTTGATGGTCTAATGTGATACTGATGATAACCAAATATAAAGTCAATCTTCAAGAACAATTGGACTCCTTGAAGCTGATCAAAGAGATCATAAATCCTCAGTAAGGGATATTGGTTCTTAATTGTCAACTGGTTCAGCTTCTGATAATCCATGCAAAGTCTTAGGGTACCATCCAACTTCTTTGCAAACAAGACAGGAAAACCCTAAGGAGAAGTAATAGGTCAGATGAAACCGTTTTTCTGTACCTCTTCCAACAGCTTCTTGAGCTCCTAAAACTCTAGTGTAGCCATCCTATAAAGAGGAATGTACATTGGTGCTGCCCCTAGCACAAGTTCAAAAGAATATTCTACCTCTTTCTCTGGAGGAAAACCTAAAAAGTCATCTGGAAAGACATCCCTAAAACAATCAACCATTGGAGAAAATTCTATCTTCGAAGTCCCTTAGTCATCTAGATATAGACTAGAAATATGGGATATAACACATCTCAACCTGTGATACTTAGGTCCAACTCTACTCACCTGGAAAACCCATTTTCCCTTATTTACAAACAATCTACCTTCTAATGATGTGAGACTCACCCTATGATGATAGAAATTGACAACATCCTGGAAGGGAACTAACCTGTCCAGTCCGAGAATGACATCATAGCCCGTCGCATCTAAGGTATAAAGGTCCCATAAGAAGTGACTCCCCCAACATCAAGAGGGAACTCCTTGCATTGATGTAAACTAGCTGCTCTTGTCCCCAATGGAGTTCACAACCTCATGATATTAGCAGAAGTAAAGATACTAAGACCAAGGATCTCCATAATAGAAATATATATAAATATATGGGAAGACCCAATATACAAAAGTGTAGAACCTAAAGATGAGGCAACCAAAATAATAACTCTAACCATAGAGGGTTCGGGATCCAGCTACTGCTGGATCTACTACAGTGAAAAATCTTGACCTGTGCCACGACCCTATGAAGCTATCTCAGATCCCTAAGCTAATCCACCCTGTGGATGTCTAAAACCATGTGTATGACCACTATAGACATGACCACCACCTCAGCCTAATTTTCATGAAGAAATACTATAACGACCCATACTTTACATACATTGTTAATACTTCAAAATTGAAGCACACTTATTACAACATATGACAAAACCACAAAGGACCGTATAGGTATAGTGTCTTTAGAAACTGGGAAACATAAACAACTGGTTCATAAATCTTCTACAGTGTCTCCCATTTATTTCATCATATTTAGGGTCCCTTTTAGCATATTCTACTTAATATCCATCTTCCTGACCTGGGGAAAAGAAAACATAAAAGGGTGAGCTCAAATGCTCAGCAAGGGAAAATAAAGGAAATAAAAATCATATCATATCTTTTTGAAAATCAAAACCTGCAAAAGAGATCACAATATCTTAACATGGAATAAATCATAGAAGTGAAAATGAGATCCCCATAATCATAACATAAAACTTGAAACTTTGTGGCATGCACACATAATCATGGAAAATTATTTCTTGTTAGTCATGACTCATTGCCAAGACTATCTTAGTGGACAAAGTCCCTTTCTGAACCGAGTTCACTCCTCGTTTCAATCCTGTTTCACTGAACCGAAATAACCTTCCGTTCCAGCCATGTCTATCTCATGAGATATAAAATCTTTACCCAATGCATTGGAGGGAGATATAGGTCCCACCCATCTTATAATGAATCCTTTCTTATGTGTGCCACATAATCATAAATCATACATCATCGCATAAACCATGTAATAAAAATGGGATTCTTAAACAACATGACATCATAAAACAATTCATATAAGATAAAGGAATTAACAAAAATAATTCCATCACAACATGATCGAATCAATTTAATAATAGGGATAAAAACAGAACCCTTTATTATCTTAGATGGAAAATAATTTTGATAAAACACTTGAACTCCATTCTTGAGGAAAATATCCTTTCTTCTTCAAAAACATTTTTCCTTTCATAACATGTCATACAACTTTAAAATAAAAGAAGTTGATTAAAAATAAAATTGAAAACTTGTAAAGGAAGCTTCTTGGAAATGATGTTTTAAAAATCCATTCATGCCGTATAAGTTAAAAAAACATTCTTCGTACTTTTGTCGGAAAAGTCAAAAAGTACCTCGTACGAAAAATGACAAAAGATTCCTTTCATATCTTTTACTAAAAACTCACCGAAGGGTAAAAATGGATTTAAACAATTGTAGGTGGATGGAAATAATATTACATATTTATGAAACATGGATGTGGATGATAAAATACACCCCAGTAAATACTTACGAATAAACAATCTCGGATAAAAATGAGATTGTGATATTTCCCTTACCTTAGGTACGATTTGCTTTGTTCGTGTCCGAAGCTCCTGTATAATGGTTTAAATAATGTTATTGACTTATTCCAGAATCATACATATTTATATGATATCATATATGGTCATATTATTAGCTTCTTGTTAGTAATATTTCATTGTTACTTGTTACTCGGGTCTTTATAACTTTTTGTTCTTATGCGTGTTTTGTCGAATACATTCTTATTATTATTTTATGGTTATAGATACCTTATATCCAGAATGGTATTAGTGTAACATATATCATATTTATTCATTCAATTCATTTATATAATTACTATGTAATGATGATCATGTAGAACGAGTCGCTTCACATCGTGGAGACGGTATTCCGTACGTACGCACGAGTGATGATATCGTTCCCATGATCATGGAATTTTATTGGAGTATATATATATATTATTTCAGTATCAATATTACTTTATAATAATCATAAATAGTTACTCATTACACCATTATAACCATCCTTGTAAAGTGATGGTGGAAAATAGATTACACCACGGCGTGGAGACGGTATTCCGTACGTACGCACGCGCGGTGATTTCATTTTTCCGTAGGATGGATAGAAGGTGAATTAGGGTTGTTTCATATTTATAATAACATATCAGTATGTAAGTAATACTGATGTTATTACTTTATCATGAAACAACTAAAGAAGAAGACGTTGAAGAAGAAAGAAATTGAAAAGATCGGTAATGGATATTACCTCTTCTTTGGAACGCCTCTTTGAATCCTCCACTTAAGGAACTAAGATTGGTCTTTGGAGAAGACCAGGACCTCTAGGATTATTCTAGGGAAGTGGAGAGGAGAAAATGGCAGGGGTTGGCCGAGCTTGAGTGCTCAAATTTGTGTGAGGAGGAGGGGGAGGAGGTGCCCTTTTATAAGGGAGGAGAGGGGCACCTTAGGAATATCTCAAAATATTATTTTATATTAAAGTCAAAATCGGTTTATAATGGTTCCAAAGGGTCTTATTTCGAAGCTAAAGTGGGGATGGGTCGAAATCCTATCAACCAATCGGATTTAGACAAGTTTAGGGTATTATTTTAACCTTATCAATTAGATTTAACTCTAAGTTAATTAATTTAACTTTTACCGTGTCTTTTTGTTTTCTTTCACTATATGGTTAATACACTTACTATAACATGCCAAACGAACCCCAAATTGTTTATTATTAATATATATATCCTTATCTAAGTCATTTGGCCGAACCTTAGATTTTTAGGAATAAAATAACAATTAATAATATAATATTTGATTTAAAAACTATTTTGTGTCAATTTTGACACTATTTGATATATGATTTTTTTGAAAGTCATAATAGAATTATATGTTCGAACCAAGTTTATTAAATCAACACTAATATATCATAGTAACCTATAAAATTAGTGGAGTTCATAAAAAGTCTTAAATTACATTTATTTTGGTATTTATATTATCAATTATGTCAATATTTCATTAATAAGATAATTACTGCATCATCTTTGTGTCATAAATAAATTATATTATTTGATGTCTAAAAATTACAAATAAAATACCATCATGTAGGAAATATTTTTAGATTTCTAATTAATATTTACAATCGAATTTATCTTATGTATAACCCCATATTAAAAATGATTTACTTATTAAACCTTTATTTTAACTATTTTAACCCTTCTTTAAATAAATTAATAATAAATGTCCTAATCTAATCCAAGTGGGGCTAAATGGTCATATTTTATTCCTAAGTTTATTTTTGGTCGAATTACACTTGTCCAATAGAATTAGGACATGTGTTAGGGTAATATTAATATCATATTTACCCTTAGTTACCCTATTTACTATTAACCGCGGTAAAAAAAGTAAAAAGTTACTATTCACCAAAAAATTATTTTTATCTCATTGAACCACATTTTACATACTGATATCAACCGTGTCTGTCAGATTTTTGAAATTCCATTCACAGAAGCGGTAAAATTAAGTTTTATGCAAAATTCAGTTTTTAACCTACCACTTAGTGGTTTCACTATTCATCAAAAATTGAAAGTTTTCAGAAAAATACCAAAATTTCACCCTAGGCTAATTTCGATATTCTGAGTCCAAAAATGAAGTCCATTTTGAAAAATAAAATTTATAAAATTTCGAAAAGTGGTTATTACTATTCATAACGGCTAGTTTTAATAGCATATTGTTGTTTAGTGAAACTCGGTATTGCGTACGACGCAAGCTATCGAGGAAGGTCGCGATTGCGTGTAAAGCAAGCCAAGCAAGTGTTGTGTAGAAAAAGATTCTTTTGATGGTTTATATAACATAAAAGTCTCGGGTGTTACATTCTACCCCCCTTAAAAAGAATTTCGCCCTCGAAATTCGTCACTTTGTAACAAACAGATGAGGATACTTCTCCCTCATCATATCCTCAAGCTCCCATGTAGCTTCTTCAAGTTGGTGGTTCCTCCATAAAACATTCACCAAGCGAGTGGTCTTGTTTCGTAGGACTTTTTCGCTACGATCCAGAATCTCTATCGGCTGTTCTTCATAAGAAAGATCTTGCTCCAGCGGTACAACTTCTGAGCTGAGTACATGTGAAGGATCTGGTATGTACTTTCTCAGGAGAGATACATGGAACACATCGTGAACTTGAGAGAGATTCGGTGGAAGCGCCAATCGGTAAGCTACCTTCCCAACACGATCCAGTATTTCAAAAGGACCGATATATCTAGGGCTCAACTTCCCCTTCTTTCCAAATCTCATAACCCTATTCCAGGGAGATATTCGTAAGAACACTTTATCACCCACTTCAAACTCTAGGTCTTTTCTTCGGTTGTCGGCATAACTTTTCTGTCGACTCTGAGCTGCTCTTATGTGTTGTTGAATAGATCTGACCTTTTCTGCCATTTCATCAACGAGATCAGGTCCTAATAGCTTTCTTTCCCCAACTTCATCCCAGCAAGTTGGAGTCCTGCATTTCATTCCATAGAGAGCTTCATAAGGAGCCATCTGAATACTGGAGTGAAAGCTATTATTATAAGAAAATTCCACCAAAGGTAGGTGTTGATCCCAACCTCCTTTGAAATCCATAGAGCAAGGTCTCAACATATCTTCTAGGGTTTGAATTGTTCTCTCAGACTGACCGTCTGTCTGGGGATGATAAGCATGCTGAAACTCAACTCTGTATCCAGAGTATGCTGAAGACTTCGCCAGAACTTCGAGGTAAATCTCGGATCCCGATCAGATATAATAGAAAGGTGTACTCCATGCAATCTTACCACTCCCTTTACATATATCCTGGCAAGCTGATCTAGAGAGAAATCCTCTCTAATAGGAATGAAGTGTGCAGACTTTGTAAGACGATCAAATATGACCCAGATAGCATTATTGCCTTTGGATGTTTTAGGAAGTCCTGTGACAAAGTCCATAGTGATGTTTTCCCATTTCCATTCGGGTATGGGTAATGGTTGTAACATCCCCTTAGACTTCTGTCTCTCAGCTTTAACTTGTTGACAAACCAAGCATCGAGAGACATATTCAGCAACATCTCTTTTCATGCCATCCCACCAGAAGTACTCTTTCTGGTCCCTATACATCTTCGTGCTTCCAGGATGAATAGAGAATGAAGAACTATGAGCCTCATCCAGCAGCTCTTTCTTTAATTCGGGGATGGGAGGAACACAAACCCGATTCCTGAACTTTATTATCCCATCACAATCAAGGTTGAATTCAGGAACATTTCTCACCTTCTTTTGTAACTCGACATCTTCTTTCTGTGCCTCTTTAATCTTCACATGTAGAGATGGCTGAACATTCATTTGAGAAAGATAAGATTTTTCCCCTTCCATTATAATTCCCTGATCCGTCCTTTGTAAATCCATAAATATTAGATCTTTTGTGATCCTCATCATGGATAAACTAGCATGGTCTTGTCGACTTAATACATCTGCCACCTTGTTTGCTTTCCCAGGGTGGTAATGGATTGAGCAGTCATAATCCTTAATCAGCTCCAACCATCTTCTTTGATGCATATTCAACTCCTTTTGTGTGAAAATATACTTTAAACTTTTATGATCAGTATAAATATCACACCTTTCACCATAAAGGTAATGCCTCCAAATCTTTAATGTAAAGATTACCGCAGCCAACTCCAAATCATGTGTTGGGTAATTTTGCTCATGGATTTTCAATTGTCGTGAGGCATAAGCTATCACCATATCATTTTGCATAAGAACACACCCCAATCCCTTCTTGGATGCATCACTGTAGATCACAAACCTTTCTCCACTACAAGGTAGTGTGAGCACAGGTGCACTGGATAACCTTCTTTTCAACTCCTTGAAATTCTCTTCACATTCCTCTGTCCAGACAAACTTAACTCCCTTCCGAGTCAACTTGGTGATTGGATTAGATAATCGTGAAAAATCTTTTACAAAACGTCGATAATATCCAGCCAAACCAAGAAAACTTCGGATCTCAGTTACTGTTGTTGGTCTTGACCATCTTTCGATAACCTCTGTTTTTGCTGGATCCACAGATATCCCCTCTTTTGAGATTATATGACCCAAAAATGCAACTTTTTGAAGCCAAAATCCACACTTGGTAAATTTGGCATAAAGCTTCTCCTTTCTCAGGGTCTTCAATATAATTCTCAAGTGATCTTCATGCTCTTCCTTTCTCTTTGAATAGACAAGAATATCGTCTATAAAGACTACCACAAATTGATCAAGATAGTCTCTAAAGACTCTATTCATTAGATCCATGAAGATAGCAGGGGCATTAGTAAGACCAAATGGCATCACTATAAATTCATAGTGTCCATACCTTGTACGGAAAGCCGTCTTTGGTATATCCTCCCTTTTGACCCTTAATTGATGATACCCTGAACGAAGATCAATCTTGGAAAAGTATTGAGCTCCGCGTAGTTGGTCAAACAAGTCATCAATGCGTGGGAGAGGATATTTGTTCTTGATAGTGATCTTGTTAAGTTCTCGATAATCAATGCAGAGTCTCATTGATCCATCTTTCTTCTTAACAAATAGAACAGGTGCTCCCCAAGGTGACGCACTAGGGCGTATGAATCCCTTATCAAGATTCTCTTGGTGTTGCTTATTCAATTCCTGCAACTCAATTGGGGACATTCTATAAGGTGTCTTTGAAATAGGCAAAGCACCCGGTACGAGTTCTATTGAAAACTCAACTTCACGATTTGGTGGAAGACCCGGTAATTCCTCCGGAAAGACATCATCAAACTCCCGTACAATGGGCATATTCTTAATCGTAAGTTTCTCTCCAACCATTTGAGATAAATAACCTTCATTTAGTGGAATCATGACCCATAAGATGGAAGGAATTTCCACTGGAAGGTTATGTTCATCCTTGCATTGATAGACGATCGTAGATTGATCTGGAATATGAAATGTGACTTCCCTTCTTTGGCAATCGATATGAGCTCCATGTAGAGAAAGACAATCCATGCCAAGAATCACATCAAATTCCACTAAAGGAAGGATCACTAGATTTGCAGGAAGCACATTCCCACAAACTTCGATCGGAGAAGAATTATAAACTTTTGATGCGATTGATGTGCCATTAGGTGTTGTCACAGCTAACTCAACATCTAATTGTTGAGGTAATATGGTGATACCCTTAGAAAAGTCTTCAGAAATAAAAGAGTGGGTGGATCCAGAATCAAATAAAACATTTGCTACTTTAGAGTGGATGGTAATTGTACCTTTCACCACATCGTTATCGTACTCCACATCGCTGATAGAAATTGCATGTGACTTTCCTTTGTCTTTAGACTTAAGAGTTTGTTGACGTCGACCATCATCATCAACCCTTGGATTTGGGCATTGATTGGCATAATGCCCCATCTCCTTGCACTTGAAACATTGAAGTGTAGTAGGTTCATTCTGTGTATCCCTTCCTTTTTTTGCATCATTAGACATCTTCTTCCCATTATCGCGGCATTCAAATGCCCGATGACCTTCCTTTCCACATTTAAAACATTTACTTGTCCCTTTAAGACAACTCCCTCCATGTTTCTTTCCACACTTTGAGCATAAGGGAAAGTTCATCTTCTTTTCAGTGTGCTCCTTAGAGTTTCCTTTGAATTCCATCTTCCTCTTCTTATCAAACCCATGTGACTGATGGGTTACTCCAATCTCCATCTCGACATTGAGAGCACATCGAACGATTTCCTCATAGCTATTGAAGTCTCTTATGGATAACGCCCTTCGAAGACTTGGTTTTAAGCCACTAAAGAATTGATCGATCTTACTCTCAGGTTGGATAATAATACCAGAAGCGTACCTTGCAAGTCTTGTAAAATTTGCTTCATAGGTACCAACAGATTCATCATCCCTTTGCTTCAGTTCAAGAAACTCTTTCTCCATCTTTTTTCGGAGAATACGAGGGAAGTACTTATTGAAAAATAAGTTCTTGAACTCGTCCCATTCCATAGACTCAATTTCATCCCTTTGCCTCGTATTCTTAACAAGATTCCACCATTGATCCGCATCTCCTTCCAAACGATACACTGCTAGGATGACTTTATCATGCTCAGAACATTGAAGAACTGAAAATATCTTTTCAGTAGTACTAATCCATTGTTCAGCAACTAATGGATCAGTAGACCCGCTGAAAGAAGGTGGACGCTGCCTCATGAAGGATTCAACAGAATGTTGCTCCCTCCTTTGCTCGTTTGGAAATCCTGCATGATTCATAGCTTGAGAAAGTTGTGTGAGCATGGCTACAAGATTTTGCATTCCAACTCCCATATCGTTTGGTTGCTCAGGGGGACAATCATTGCATTGCCCATCGCATTCCGCATTAACACGGTTCCTTCGGGTTCCATCCATTGACTAAAACCAAGAATAATAGTGTGAGCAACACTAATTATAATAGGAAACCACATAATTCAAGAATAAAATTTTCATGCTTAAGGTCTTATCCTAGGTTATTCATGGCCATTTCTAAGATTGTGTTCTATGCTTAGACTTATCCTTAGGGTTTTTACTAAGGCTTTCATATCCTAGTTTCCAAAGGTTGACTATACCTTTCCTCTGATACCAACTATAACGACCCATACTTTACATACATTGTTAATACTTCAAAATTGAAGCACACTTATTACAACATATGACAAAACCACAAAGGACCATATAGGTATAGTGTCTTTAGAAACTGGGAAACATAAACAACTGGTTCATAAATCTTCTACAGTGTCTCCCATTTATTTCATCATATTTAGGGTCCCTTTAAACATATTCTACTTAATATCCATCTTCCTGACCTGGGGAAAAGAAAACATAAAAGGGTGAGCTCAAATGCTCCGCAAGGGAAAATAAAGGAAAGAAAAATCATATCATATCTTTTTGAAAATCAAAACCTGCAAAAGAGATCACAATATCTTAACATGGAATAAATCATAGAAGTGAAAATGAGATCCCCATAATCATAACATAAAACTTGAAACTTTGTGGCATGCACACATAATCATGGAAAATCATTTCTTGTTAGTCATGACTCATTTCCAAGACTATCTTAGTGGACAAAGTCCCTTTCTGAACCGAGTTCACTCCTCGTTTCAGTCCTGTTTCACTGAACCGAAATAACCTTCCGTTCCAGCCATGTCTATCTCATGAGATATAAAATCTTTACCCAATGCATTGGAGGGAGATATAGGTCCCACCCATCTTATAATGAATCCTTTCTTATGTGTTCCACATAATCATAAATCATACATCATCGCATAAACCATGTAATAAAAATGGGATTCTTAAACAACATGACATCATAAAACAATTCATATAAGATAAAGGAATTCATAAAAATAATTCCATCACAACATGATCAAATCAATTTAATAATAGGGATAAAAACAGAACCCTTTATTATCTTAGATGGAAAATAATTTTGATAAAACACTTGAACTCCATTCTTGAGGAAAATATCCTTTCTTCTTCAAAAACATTATTCCTTTCATAACATGTCATACAACTTTAAAATAAAAGAAGTTGATTAAAAATAAAATTGAAAACTTGTAAAGTAAGCTTCTTGGAAATGATGTTTTAAAAATCCATTCATGCTGTATAAGTTAAAAAAAACATTCTTCGTACTTTTGTCGGAAAAGTCAAAAAGTACCTCGTACGAAAAACGACAAAAGATTCCTTTCATATCTTTTACTAAAAACTCACCGAAGGGTAAAAATGGATTTAAACAATTGTAGGTGGATGGAAATAATATTACATATTGATGAAACATGGATGTGGATGATAAAATACACCCCAGTAAATACTTACGAATAAACAATCTCGGATAAAAATGAGATTGTGATATTTCCCTTACCTTAGGTCCGATTTGCTTTGTTCGTGTCCGAAGATCCTGTATAATGGTTTAAATAATGTTATTGACTTATTCAAGAATAATACATATTGATATGATATCATATATGGTCATATTATTAGCTTCTTGTTAGTAATATTTCATTGTTACGTGTTACTCGGGTCTTTATAACTTTTTGTTCTTATGCGTGTTTTGTCGAATACATTCTTATTCTTATTTTATGGTTATAGATACCTTATATCCAGAATGGTATTAGTGTAACATATATCATATTTATTCATTCAATTCATTTATATAATTACTATGTAATGATGATCATGTAGAACGAGTCGCTTCACATCGTGGAGACGGTATTCCGTACGTACGCACGAGTGATGATATCGTTCCCATGATCATGGAATTTTATTGGAGTATATATATATATATATATTATTTCAGTATCAATATTACTTTATAATAATCATAAATAGTTACTCATTACACCATTATAACCATCCTTGTAAAGTGATGGTGGAAAATAGATTACACCACGGCGTGGAGACGGTATTCCGTACGTACGCACGCGCGGTGATTTCATTTTTCCGTAGGATGGATAGAAGGTGAATTAGGGTTGTTTCATATTTATAATAACATATCAGTATGTAAGTAATACTGATGTTATTACTTTATCATGAAACAACTAAATAAGAAGAAGTTGAAGAAGAAAGAAATTGAAAAGATCGGTAATGGATATTACCTCTTCTTTGGAACGCCTCTTTGAATCCTCCACTTAAGGAACTAAGATTGGTCTTTGGAGAAGACCAGGACCTCTAGGATTATTCTAGGGAAGTGGAGAGGAGAACATGGCAGGGGTTGGCCGAGCTTGAGTGCTCAAATTTGTGTGAGGAGGAGGGGGAGGAGGTGCCCTTTTATAAGGGAGGAGAGGGGCACCTTAGGAATATCTCAAAATATTATTTTATATTAAAGTCAAAATCGTTTTATAATGGTTCCAAAGGGTCTTATTTCGAAGCTAAAGTGGGGATGGGTCTAAATCCTATCAACCAATAGGATTTAGACAAGTTTAGGGTATTATTTTAACCTTATCAATTAGATTTAACTCTAAGTTAATTAATTTAACTTTTACCGTGTCTTTTTGTTTTCTTTCACTATATGGTTAATACACTTACTATAACATGCCAAACGAACCCCAAATTGTTTATTATTAATATATATATCTTTATCTAAGTAATTTGGCCGAACCTTAGATATTTAGGAATAAAATAACAATTAATAATATAATATTTGATTTAAAAACTATTTTGTGTCAATTTTGACACTATTTGATATATGATTTTTTTGAAAGTCATAACAGAATTATATGTTCGAACCAAGTTGATTAAATCAACACTAATATATCATAGTAACCTAGAAAATTAGTGGAGTTCATAACAAGTCTTAAATTACATTTATTTTGGTATTTATATTATCAATTATGTCAATATTTCATTAATAAGATAATTACTGCATCCTCTTTGTGTCATAAATAAATTATATTATTTGATGTCTAAAAATTACAAATAAAATACCATCATGTAGGAAATCTTTTTATCTTTCTAATGAATATTTAAAATCTAATTTATCTTATGTATAACCCCATATTAAAAATTATTTACTTATTAAACCTTTATTTTAACTATTTTAACCCTTCTTTAAATAAATTAATAATAAATGTCCTAATCTACTCCAAGTGGGCCTAAATGGTCATATTTTATTCCTAAGTTTGTTTTTGGTCGAATTACACTTGTCCAATAGAATTAGGACATGTGTTAGGGTAATATTAATATCATATTTACCCTTAGTTACCCTATTTACTATTAACCGCGGTAAAAAAAGTAAAAAGTAACTATTCACCAAAAAATTATTTTTATCTCATTGAACCACATTTTACATACTGATATCAACCGTGTCTGTCGGATTTTCGAAATTCCATTCACAGAAGCGGTAAAATTATGTTTTATGCAAAATTCAGTTTTTAACCTACCACTTAGTGGTTTCACTATTCATCAAAAATTGAATGTTTTCAGAAAAATACCAAAATTTCACCCTAGGCTAATTTCGATATTCTGAGTCCAAAAATGAAGTCCATTTTGAAAAATAAAATTTATAAAATTTCAAAAAGTGGTTGTTACTATTCATAACGGCTAGTTTTAATAGCATATTGTTGTTTAGTGAAACTCGGTATTGCGTACGACGCAAGCTATCGAGGAAGGTCGCGATTGCGTGTAAAGCAAGCCAAGCAAGTGTTGTGTAGAAAAAGATTCCTTTGATGGTTTATATAACATAAAAGTCTCGGGTGTTACAAATACAGCCCCTAGTCTGATGTGGGACTGGTGGTCCTCCTCTAGTACAAAGAGTCAAAATAGATCATCCCTCACTAGCTACTCGAAGGTGGGTATTATAGAAACGTTGAAGATGTCCCATCTTGCCACAAGATCATCACTAAACTTGGTATCTTGGGCATTGAGATTTCTTGTGCACTCCCTTCTTGTACTGGTATCACCCCATCTATATACCTAAAGGAAAATCCCTCCTAATCAAATCTCTACATGTAGACTCTCTATGGCGCTTCCTACTATTAGTTGGAAGCATACCAAATTTGATGATGAACTGCCCTGACCCATTGATATTGAATCCCTTAGGTTATGCTAGATGATCAGAACTTGGTCAAATATAGAAGATATGGAATTTAACCTGGAGATGTTCACCTGAGATTAGTTGTCAGGCCTGATACCATCCTCAAAATTTCTCACCAGAAACAACTCATCACCCACCAGAATGGCGGTGAAGCGCTGTATCTCTATGAAGAGAGAATAATACTCCATGACTGAGAGAGTACCCTCCTCCAAACTCATGAAATATCTGGATCGGTTGACCCTCAAGGTATCTGGGTAGAAGTAGTCATATAAGGTCTGTTGGAACTCATCCCAAGCCATATCCTGCTAGCGTCTCACCTGTGATATCACATCTATCCATATCTTGGTGGAATCCCGAGGCATGTATGTCATGAGCTTCACCCTCCTCTCAAGAGGAGTCTCTAGATACTTGAAGATAGACAACATGTATTTTTACCATGACTCTGCATCCTATGGTCCTCCATCCCCAGAGAATGCGGGAGGATGATACTGCTAAAAAACCAATGTCAACCATGCCATAAATGAGGCAGGATGAGGCGCTCCCAAGAATATCTATGCCATCCTCATGAAGCCTTCTCATAACTATGCGTCAGCACCTATATCTAGAATGATGGCAGGTTCCATGAAGGGAATATTGAGAGGATCAACTTGTGGTCCTTGGCCTGCCATTTCTGTAAGAACCGGTTTCTTACTTCTGAGGTACGAGCTTCTTCTTTTCAATTTTCCTTAAGTGTTTTTGAGAAAATATGGAAAATGGGGAAAATCCCATATTTTGGAAAGTATATGTTGTGTACGTTTTCCACACGCGGTGTACTTTTGGCCATGTGGGATGGGTACACGGGGCCTGTGGCCATGCCGGTGATGCAGGGTGTAGGAACCGACTACATGCTGTGTAGTGGTCCTTTACACGCCGTGTAGTCAGTCGACAGGCCAGAACAGTAAGGCGGTGGAGTAGCCGCCAGCTGGGTGGTAGTATACGCCGTGTAGTCGGGAGTACATGCAATGTTCTCATGTCAGCAAGTGAACAGCGCCACGCTGGTGGGAAGCTGCCAGAGGAACAGTTTAAAAAATGGGAAGTAGACACTGTGTACTTGGAAGTACAAGCCGTGTACTTTGTTTTTCTCTCTTAAAATGGGAAGTAGCCTCCCCTGTTCACAGGGAAGGCTTAGAACCGGAGGAAGGAGCTGGAGGGGATGGTCGACCCTTTGAAGATCCGTTGAGTGTTCATCTAGAATCCGTTTCCGCCTCAGCCGATCTCATTGGAACCACACGGGTAATCCCTCCGCTCTCCTTAAACCGTTCATTCCAATTATTTCTTGAGTGAAAGTTATTTACATTTGAATGGGATTTATTCTTCGTCAGATCTACGTCATTCTTGGGTATTTCTGGAACCGATGTTCGTGTATAGCGCTCATTGGCGTATAAGGTAGGTGGCTTGGTGTTATTTTTTTCCAACTTTCGTGTGTTTTGTGCATTTTTGTGCCACAAACCCATGTTGGGGTGTCGTGTGGATGATTCCATTGCTAGAATAACCACCTAGAATTGAATAGGTGATTAATTGTGATATTAAAATGCTAGTTGGGATCATTTCTTGGATCTGGAACCACCCTAGGGGTGTGTTCCACTATTTAGCCATTTGGCCAGGATACCTAAGGGTATGCCTTTAAAGTAGTAATTGTAGAATTTCCTCGAGAGGAATTGCTTGTTTACTGCATAATGACAAGTTGGGAATGGCCCTGTTACCTGTTTAGCCTGAGGGCATTGTTGTGATTATCCTGTGGGTGCATCACTATTTAGCCTGAGGGCAATAGTTATTTCGGCCTGAGGGAAACTTCTTCCGTGCCTGAGGGCGATTTACTATGTGCCTGAGGGCGAAAATTCCTATGCCTGAGGGAAATTTATATTATGCCTAAGGGAAATGCCTGAGGGCAGATTCTTGTGATGGATACTCCTTACCCAAGGGTAGGGGTTTACTTGTCTGAGGACGTGGATTGTTTACTTAGAAATGCACTGTGGTGATTTCTAATATTTAATGGATTCAATGATTAATAAAATAGAAATTTAACTGTTAAGTTAGTTACTTTTCAATACCGCTTACTTTATTTCATTTACTAATGCACACTTGTTGCATGTTTTACACACAGTTGAGCACGGGCCTTTGGTGGGTGCCTACTGAGATATATTTCTCACACCCTATTTGGGTCATGCTTTTCGGCCCAAACAGATTATTTTTCTACAGGTGTGGATAGGGGAAAGAGTCCCTTTATGGGTACTTGAATATTGTTGAGGAGTAGGAGGGCATGGGACTGAGCCTAGGCTCGTGATTCCACTGCCAGCTGTTTTGAATTATTTTGCTGTACTCTACTTTTGTTGTACTATATTGATGTATAACATGTTCTGGCTGTTTTCATATAACTTGAGACATGTAGCATCATTACTTATATACTATTAGTTGTATCCACTATAATTTTTTATTTTATTTGTGTATGGTTTACTACTTCCACTATTCGTTGTATGTTTTATTTTGTATTTCGTTGCGCTACACATTGACAAATGAGGGAATAGTTTCCCCACTCTCAGACCTGGGCCCTCACTAATAGTCGTCCGCCTCTAGCATTTGGGGAAATGTGCTTGAGGTCATGTAGCGACCCGGGTTCGGGGCACTCGGTGTGTGGCACCCGGAACTGGGATGTTACAAAGTGGTATCAGATGCGTTTCTTTTATTTGAGTTACTATTGGGAGTCATAGTCAGGGATAGGATGAACGGTAGTTGGTAATAAGCTGTTCCCGGAAATAGCTAACCTGCGTACAGGGAAAATCTAGTCTACCTTGTATTTGGAAATTTTCTGATTTTGAAAATTTTACAGTTGATATGTTTTCACCATTGGGTGACGCACTTAAGATTGTGCTGTTAAAATTTATATGTGGGTTCTATTTAGTTGCAACCCGATGAGATGAGGGTATTCCGTCTCATGCATCATTTAGGCATATGATAGAAATCACATGCCACGCATAATTCCATGCCATGTAGGTGCATTAGAAATTGCATGTTGTTGTGATAGTTGATGTGCTAGAAAAACATGCTATTGTGATAGCTGCTTGATAAATCCCTGCATTGTGATAGGGTATTTTCTTGTGTGAGCCTGTTTCTAGAATAGACACCAAACTTCGGTTTTTGGGGAGTATAGGGCCCCATTTACCGGAATTTGGTGGATCATTGACTATTTATTATGTTATAACACAGATAAGATGAAAAGATTTCATTCGTGGGGAGTATGGGCCCTCACAGATCAGAATTTGACACTTAGGTGTTGTTTTGCAGTATTTTCTATGTTCCGAGGAAGTTTCTGAGGCATACTGTCTAGAAACCTAGTATACACGCCGTGTAGTACTGTAGACATTCCGTTTATGGCCTCTTGTTTGGGAAGAAAAAATGAACTTTTAGAGTACACGCAGTGTACCCAGAGTACATGCCGTGTAGTCTCTTCCTGTGTCACAAACAGAGTATGCGGTGACACAGGTTAAGGGAAGGCTTGGGTAAAACACGTCGTGTAATGAATGTAAACTCCGTGTAGTGTTGACCCGGAGTCCGGCCGTGTAACGAACAACATGGGTTGGTGAACTCCTTTACAAAACACGTCGTGTCGATGATGAACGCGTCGTGTAGTGTGACCTGGGGACTTGGCCGGGTAACTAACAACACGGGTCGGTGTCACCTCTCCTTGAACACGCCGTATACCTGTGGGACACACCGTACAGTCTTGTCCGAGGAGCAACCATATAGAATTAGCCATGTGGCTGGGAAACAGGGTTGTTGACACGCCGTGTGCGGGTGTAACACGCCGTGTAGTGTCAAGCCGAGTAGTCGGCCGTGTCACAAACGACATGGGAAGTTGGAAATTACACCATACACACCGTGTAGATATTATACACGCTTTTTAGTTTTGTTCAAATGGGAGCTGTGTGGCTTAGCCATGTATAAGGACCCGGGCAGGGGAAGGGAATCCAAGTACACGCCGTGTAGTCAGAATACACGCCATGTAGTCTTATTTTTCAAACATTGAAGTGACATCTCTCTCTTGTTCCTTTGTGGTTCCTTCGTTTTCGTTCTTTGATAATCTTGAATCTAAGGTGTGTTTTTGACCTTGTAGTGTCATGCTACCAAGAAGACCGTGCGTTGTTTTCCAGGAGAGCGGCAATGAGAATACTCTAGAGATGTCGGGCCATGGACTACCATTTGATCCTCCAGTAGAGACAGATGCAGCACCAACCGTTATATCAGACACAGGCGCGGAGGCGCAATTCCGTGAAGGCTTATTGTGGTTCATGAAGACCTTTCAGGGAGCACCGCCGATTGCCATATCTATGGCTGAGCTGACGCGTATATTACAGCAGCAGCATCTTCTAACGTTTTCAGGGGATGGCGAACCATATGCTGCTGAGTCTTGGCTGGGTTCGATGCAGACTATCTTCGAGCATCTTGAGATGCCTCCAAGGTGGAGGGTCCAGCTCGCGACATACATGCTGTGTGATTCCGCCAAGAGGTGGTGGGATGTTACCACCCAGTTAGAGCATCACAGGGACATGGCGTGGGATGATTTTGAGGAAGTCTTCTATGACTTCTTCTTCCCAGAGATGCTGAGGGATGATAGAGTGCAAGAGTTCGTGAATCTGTAGCAGGGCGCTATGTCGGTGATGGACTATTCTACTCACTTCACTGAGATTCAGAGCTTTGCACCAGTGCTGGTTGGTGATGAGATGTTTAGGGCCATACATTTTGAGTATGGTCTTCGTTATGACATTCAGGCACTGGTGAATGTTTTCAGGTTTCCTATTGTACATGCTATTGTGAATCAGGGGCTGATTACCGAGAGGAACCTGCGGGAATCTAGTGGTGTGGGCTAGGGCGGTTCAGCACCAGTTACTGGTACTATTTCTGGTGGTAAGAGGAAGAGACATATGGACTTCTCTCAGGGCGGCAGTACCAGCCAAGCAACTTCCTCAGGTGGCCCGGTCAGGTGCTACCAGTGTGGTAGAGAGGGGAACAAGAGACCACAGTGTCCATGAGACCCAGTGGAGTGTCGAGCATGTAGCAAGATGGGTCATCTGTAGTGCTTTTGCAGGGCGTTTACACCGATGGCTAGTGAGAGGGGTTCTGTGCAGACTCCACTTGCAGGAGGAGGACCAATTGCTTCTTACCAGTCAGGGAATCAGAATATGTCAGGGCGTGCAAGCAGAGATGGTGGTTGTGGCCATGGTATCCAGACACCAGGATCTCAGAGGCTATAGGGAGGGACATCTCAGGGTAGCCAAGCTATGTCGACGGGCCGCGACACTGGGCAGGCTTATGCAGTGCAACAGACCCAGCTGGAGCAGGATCTCGAGCCTTCTACAGTCAGAGGTACTATCCTAGTAGCTTCTGTTTTATCTTCAGTACTTTTTTATATGGGTGCTACACATATTTTAATATCTTTTCCCATTCTAGAGATACTTGGGCTCTATGATTCTACTTATTTTGATATCATGATGCTAGAAAATCTGTTGTGGACTAGAACAGCTGGTGTGCGTCAGTGCACATAGTGCCCTCTTGCGATTGGTGGGTGCACTTCCTTTGGGACCACTATGTCTTGGAGACGACGAGCTATGATGTCATTCTTGGGATGGACTGGTTGGTTCCCTTTCATTCCTTTGTAGACTGCTATCGTTTCTAGGTGAGATTCACATCACCAGAGGGCGGAGGGTTTTTGTACAAGGGCGAGTGGGATGTTCAGGTGAGTCGAGCTGGACCAGAGCATCATGGGCGAGGTAGAGTCACAACCCAGATTGCAAGCTTGTATCTGGATGACCAGGGGACTTGTCAGACAGATTTTCCTCCAGTGGTTGATCATTTCAGGGATGTCTTAATAGACACCTTTTCAGGTCTTCCTCCAGAGCAAGACGTGGATTTCTTTATTGAGCTAGTTCCAGGAGTAGCACCGGTGTCCATTCCTCCTTATAGGATGGCCACGCATGAGTTACATGAGCTCAAGGGGTATATTGAGGAGGTACATGAAAAGGGGTTTATCCGACCTAGTAATTCTCCGTGGGGTTGTACGGTCCTTTTTTCAAAAAAGGCGGACGGTACCGTCAGACTTTGTTTGGATTATCAGAAGCTGAACCAGTTGACGGTTAAGAACCGATATCCCTTGCCAAGGATTGATGATCTTTTTGATCAACTTCGTAGAGAACGAGTGTTATCAAAGATTTATTTGAGATTAGGATATCATCATCTACGCGTTAGACCATCTAATATACCTCTCACAGCTTTCAAGAGCAGGTGTGGTCTATACGAGTATACGGTTATGCCGTTCGGACTCACGAACACGCCAGCAGTTTTCATGGCTCTGATGAATCGTGTGTTCCATCCTTATCTAGACTCTTTTGTGGTAGTATTCGTGGATGAAATCTTGGTGTACTCTCGCAATCGACACAACCATGCCACCCATATTGAGGTCGTATTGAGTACACTGAGAGAGCATCTAATGTATGCTAATCTCTCAAAGTGCCACTTTTTGATGAACCAAATTCACTTCATGGGTCATATCATCTCGGACGAAAGAGTTGCAGTAGACCCTGAGAAGGTGAGAGTAGTAGTTTCCTAAGAGCAGCCTAAGAACGTGTTTGAGATAAAGAGTTTCTTAGGGATGGATGGTTACTACAGACTCTTCATACAGGACTTCCCCCGCTTAGCAGCGCCGTTGATGGGTCTGACTAAGAAAGGTGTAAAGTTCGTTTGGTCGGAAGCTTGCGAGACAGCCTTTCAGGACCTGGAAGGAAGGTTGATGTCAGCACCGATCCTGATACTCCCAGAGGAGGGGAAGAGCTATACAGTTTACTGTGATGCATTAGGAATTGGGCGGGGATCAGTGTTGATGGAGGGTGATCAAGTAGTTGTGTACGGGTCTCAGCAGTTGAGGACACATGAGAGGAATTACCCGACGCATGATCTCGGGTTGGCCATAGTTGTTCATGCATTGTGCTGTTGGATACATTATCTATTGGGAGAACATTTTGTGGTCTTCACCGAACACAAAAGTCTCAAGTATATCTTTACTCAGTGTGACTTGAATATGAGGTAGCGAAGGTGGGTCGAATACCTACAGTCCTTCGATTTTGAGCTTTCCTATATACCTGGTCAAGGTAATGCAATAGCTAATGCACTGAGCAAGAAGAATCAGATACAGGCAGTGAAGGAGGCCCGTGCCAAGTGGAAGCTCATGGATTTGTTCTCTGAGATGCATCTGGGGGTGCATGACGGTCAGTGACAGACTTATCTTTCCTCTTTAGCTGTGACTTCTACCCTCCTGGATAGAGTGAGGATGAGACAACTATCTGATACAGAAGGCCTAGTTCTATGGGAGTCGGTGGCTAGTGAGTAACCTCTTCTTGGTTGGACGATAGGCGATGATGAGGTTCTGCGTTTCCATGGACAAGTGTGGGTTCCAAGGGATATACACGAGGAGATGATGTGGGAGTTTCATGCTTCAGCTTGGGCAGTTCATCCTAGGGTTACCAATATGTACCGTGACTTGAGACGTTAGTACTGGTGGCCAGGTATGAAGAGAGAAGTATCTAGTTTTGTTACGAGGTGTTCCACCAATCAGCAGGTGAAGGCGGAGCATCAGAGACTTGCTGGACTATTAAAGCAGTTACCCATTTCGGAGTGGAAATGGGAGGATGTTGTGATGGCCTTCGTGACAGGTTTTCTGAGGTCACCTAGAGGCAATGATGCCATGTGGGTTGTTGTGGATAGACTCACGAAGGTAACTCACTTTTTTCCAATCAAGGAGACCTTCGGTGTTGACGATATCGGAAGGTTGTACATCTGAGAGATCATATGTCTTCATGGGGCCCCTCGTTCTATTATTTCAGATAGAGACACCCATTTTACATCACATTTCTGGAAGAGTTGTCAGAGGGCACTGGGTACAAAGGTGCTTCTGAGCACAGCTTACCACCCTTAGACCGATAGCCAGTCAGAGCGTACGATACAGGTGCTTGAGGACATGCTGTGTGCATGCATCCTAGGCTTTGGGGGCTCTTGGCAGAAGCAAATACCCCTAGTCGAGTTTGCCTATAATAACAGTTTTTAGGAAACTATCGAGATGGAACAATATGAGGGTTTATATGGTAGGCCGTGTCGATCACCTTTGTGCTGGTTAGAGGCAGGTGAGGTAGCTTTTCTGGGACCAGGTCTCGTGAAGGAGACTTCTGAGCAGGTCCAGCTGATTCAGAAGCGGATGGATACCGCACAGTCTCATCAGAAATCTTATGCTGATCACAATAGATGACCTTTAGAGTTTGTGGTCTGGGATCAGGTTTTCTTGTGTGTTTCGCCAAGGCTAGGACACAAGTAGATCAGAAGATAGGGTAAACTTTCACTGAGGTATGTGGGGCCATTTGAGATTCTGGAGAGAGTCAGGCTGGTAGCTTATCGATTGCAGTTACCTCAGAGGTACCGGGCCATTAACGACATCTTCCATGTATCTCAGTTGCGCCACTATCATTCAGAACCATCTCACGTCTTTCAGCCCGAGGAGGTTGAGCTCGAGTTAGATGCGTCCTTCGAGGAGCATCTGATACGTATCGTTGATAGGAGCACGAAGGTTCTCCGAGGTCGGTCAGTTCCTCTCATATGGGTTCTATAGCAGCATGGCCGAGTGCAGGAAAAAACCTGGAAGTGAGAGAACGATGTACGTGATTAGTGGCTAGATTTGTTCAAGGATATATCTTCTCCACCCATGGAAGGGCAATTCGGGGATGAATTTCTTTAATGGGGGAAGTTTATAAGAATCTGGGTCTTATTTCTGAGGTACAGGCTTATTCTTGTCTCTTTTCCTTAAATGTTTTTGAGAAAATATGGAAAATGGGGAAAATCTAAAATTTTGGAAAGTACATGCCATGTACATTGTCCACACGCCTTGTACTTTTGATCATGTGGGATGGGTACACATGGCGTGTGGCCATGACAGCGATTAAGGGTTTAGGAACCGACTACATGCCATGTAGTGGTCCTTTACACGTTGTGTAGTCAGTTGACAGGCCAGAACAGTAAGGCGGTGGAGCAGCCTCCAGCTGGGCGGTAGTACACGTCGTGTAGTCGAAAGTACACACCGTGTACTTATGTCGGCATGTGAACAGTGCCGCGCTGGTAGGAAGCCACCATAGGAACAGTTTAAAAAATGGGAAGTACACACAGTGTACTTGGAAGTACAAGCCATGTACTTTATTTTTTTCACTTAAAATGGGCAGTAGTGTCCCCTGTTCACAGGGAAGGCTTAGAACCGGAGGATGGAGTGGGAGGGGACGACCGAACCATTGAAGATTCGCTGAGTGTTCGTCTAGAATCTGTTTTCGCCTCGGACGATCTCGTTGGAACCGCACGGGTAAGCCCTCCACTCTCCTTAAGCTGTTCTTACCTATTCTTTCCTGAGGGAAAGTTATTTATGTTGGAATGGGTTTTATTCTTTGTCAGATCTACATCGTTCGTTGGCATTTCTGGAACTGAAATTTGTGTATAGCGCTCATTGGCGTATAAGGTAGGTGGCTTGGTTTTATTTTTTTTCCAAATGCCGTGGGTTTTGTGCGTTTTTGTGCCACAAACCCATTGTGGGGTGTCATGTGGCTGAGGCCATTGCTATAATAACCACCTAGAATTGAATATGTGATTAATTGTGATATTAAAATTCTGGTTGGGACCTTTTCTTGGATCCAGAACCACCCCAGGGGTGTGTTACACTATTTAGTCGTTTGGCCAGGATACCCAAGGGTATGCCTTTAAAGTAGTAATTTTAGAATTGCCTTGAGAGGAATTGCTTGTTTACTACATAATGACATGTTTGGAATGGCCTAGTTACCTGTTTAGCCTGAGGGCATTGTTGTGATTATCTTTTGGGCGATGTACTATTTAGCCTGAGGGTAGTAGTTATTTCAGCCTGAGGGAAACTTCTTTCGTGGCTGAGGGTGATAGACTCTGTGCCTGAGGGCGACACTTCCTAATCCTGAGGGCAATTTCTGTTACACCTGAGGGAAATGCCTGAGGGAAGATTCTTGTGTTGGATACTCCTTACCTGAGGGTAGGGGTTTACTAGTCTGAGGACATGGATTATTTACTTAGAAATGCACTATAGTGATTTCTAATATTTAATGGATTAAATGATTAATAAAATGGAAATTGAACTGTTAAGTTAGTTACATTTCATTAATGCTTACTTTATTGCATTTTACTACTGAACACTTGTTGCATGTTTTACACACAGTTGAGCATGAGGATTTGGTGGGTGCCTACTGAGATATATTTCTCACACCCTGTTTGGGTCATGCTTTTCAGCCCAAATAGATTACATTTCTGTAGGTGTGGATAGGGGAAAGAGTCCCTATATAGGTACTTGACTGTTGCTAAGGAGTAGGAGAGCATGTGACCAAGCCTAGGCTCGCGATGACACTACCAGGTGTTTTGATTTGTTTTGTTTTACTCTGCTTTTGTTGTACTATAATGATGTATAACATGTTCTGGCTGTTTTCATAGAACGTGAGACCTGTAGCATCATTACTTATATACTATTGGTTGTATCCACTACAGTTGTTTATTTTTGTTGTGTACGGTTTACTGCTTCCGCTGTTCATTGTATGTTTTATTTTGTATTCTGATGCACTACACTTTGAATAAACGAGGGCATAGTTTCCCCACTATCAGACCTGGGCCCTCGCAGCTATTCGACAGCCTCTGGCATTTGGGGAAATGTGCTTTAGATCACGTGGAAACTCGTGTTCGGGGCACCTGGTGTGTGGCACCCGGAACTGGTACATTACAATTTCCAGTGTCTGATCATCACCCGAAACCTAGCATAAAACTAGAGGAAATTTAGGTGGAATGTCTCTACATGGTCAAGCACACACCTCTGCACAAGATTAATGAAATTGAAACTTATAAGTGAAAAATGGAATAGAGAGGAAAATAATTTGTGTTTGTTCAAAATAGGGTGAGACGGCGTGTAAGCACTCTACATGACGTGTTCCCTTAAGCCCATACATGGGAATATACTTTTTCCGACCCTGGTCATGTATCACTCCATACACACGAAATGTTATATTTGTGACACGATGTGTACATGAATGTTCCCTCATTCCCATGTAATCTTACATGGATCTGACTACATAGTTCTTTTAGAACAATACTACATGACGTGCATATGCCATACACTATGGGTAATTAAAGGATTTCACCGACCCATGTTGTTGGTCACATGGTTGGATACACGGATCACCAAAACACATCATGTACACCTAGTACACGGCATGTTCAAGAAATGATTTTTCCAACCCCTATTCCTACCCACACGGTTGGTCACATGGTGAATGGATACACATCATGTCCTAAAAAAAAGTTCCCCATTATCGTGCCTCTTCTCACATGGACAGTCACAAGGTCATTATCTACATAGAGTGTAGAAAAATTACACGTCATGTACTTAAGAAAAACATTTAATTTATAAATGGAAGGATACATGAAATGCATTCATCATCACAAACTATTTTTTTTGGGTTTTTCAAGATAGTAACCCTCAGAAACTACTTCGAGACCCCATAAAAACACCGAAACAAGCATTAAAGTGAAAAATTACGATCTGTGGGGGCCCATAATTCCCAAAAATCAATTCATGGCATTATATTCACATGAAAAATTAAATTTTAGAATACCCTATCAATATAGAAGGTATTATATCACAAAATCTATCACAACAACATGAATATCTAGCACAACATCTATCACAACAAAATGCAATCAGTAATGCACCCTAAATTGCATAATAAGAATGCATGACTTGTGATCCCTATCAAGTTCCTACATAATTCATTTGATTGAATACCCTCATATCATCGAGTTTTAACAAAAATAGAACCTCAATGATATAAATTACAACACAAATCATGTGAATCACCAAACGGTGAAATCAAGTCAACTGTAACAATTGAAAAATTAGAAAAATTGCAATAATCAAGGTAAATTGTCTCTTTCCTGTACATGGGTTAGCTACTCCTGGGAACAATTTATCACCAACTACATATTTTTTCTTATCCCTCTCTATAGGCTCCAAAAATTAAGACAATGAAGAAAAAAAAACTCTTTGGATACCACTTAGTAACGTCCGGGTTCCGAGTGCCACCCAAAGGTGCTCCGTACCCGGTTGGTCACATGACATCAAGCACATTTCCCCATATCCCAGAGGCTTCTGACTAACAATAAGGTATTTGGGTGTAATAGTGGGGAAACTATTCCCTTATTGGAAGAGCATGAAAAACATAATAACAAATAATTAACAACAGTAGAAGAAAAATACCATACATCAAGTAAACAGTGGAAGACTAAACGTAAATAAAAACTAGAGAAAATATATAAATGATGCATGTCGCATATGTCATGGAATGTAGCCAAAAAATACAATATAATAGAAGTAAAACTAAACCAAAGTATAAAGTAAATAGGAAAACTTCACCAAAATCAAATGCCTAAGGTTGGTCCTTTGCTCTGCAGCTTTAACCAACTAATCATGTAACTGAGGAAGAAGGGTGCTTTCCCTCATCTACACAAACAACCATATAATCTGTTTGGGTCCAAAAACATGACCCATACAGGGTGCGAGATGAATCCTAGTAGGAAACCACAATAGGATATGTGCCTAAATAATAGTGAATATATATATTAGGTAATAATGGAAAATAATCAAAGAACTAGGAGTACACAGAAGTAAACAATCCTACAGTTCCCATTTGCATTTATTATCATTAAATGTTCATCATTTAATCGAGTAAGTACCCCAACAGGTATCTCAAAAGACTACCTAACATGACCGAATCTAAGCTTGTGCTTTGTCTTGTCAGATTCCTTACAAACATTAAATATTTATTTTAACCCTCAGGGTAGCTCACACAGTTTAACCCCTCTAGCAATGTAGTGAAATAAAAAGGAAAAGACACTCTGAGGAAGCACTCACCGTCAATTTCCCATATGGTCTTTCCACAAAAACTATAGATTATTTGGGAAATCACTCAATGTCAATTCCCCTTAGGTTCTCCTAACATAATCTATAGATTCTCTGAGGGAGAAATAACCTTCAATCCCACTCGGTGGCCTAGTAGCGTGATATATAACATTAACTCTAAGGAAGCACTTATAGTCAATTCCCCCGGTGGTCTAACTACATGAGGTTCTCACAGCCCTGTGCAATTAAATTCTTCTTATATTGTATTAGTAATCCCAAAGTAAACATGACTACTAAATGTCTAAACAATTATAATGCATATCAGATGAATTTAACATGAAGAAAAAAGGAAATCAGTTCCATACTATCATGCAAGGTAAATAAATAAGGTCTCCCTCATTGGAAACCTAGAACAAACTGCCCTAAACATTTAGATAAGGAAATGCACCCATGGGGTGTTCCTTAAATATGTAATTTCACATAATAAAACAAAAACAAACCCTTATTCCAACAACTAATCTAAGGGAGATAAAACAGGGTTTAATTTCCATAACCCAAAATTCTTGAAACATGGTTAATCAGAAATTTGGAATATAAGATCAAAGAAAAAGAAAGGTAACAAAACACATACCTTGATGCTTAACGATGAACAATCTTGAACTTAGGCCCTCGAATCAGCCTATAATGACATAGATCTATAAAAAATGTCAAAAAAATTCAACCACGAATAACTTGAGAGATAGAGAAGAAATCAGGAGAAGATTCTCTATAAGAAGGAAGAAATCAATGAGGGGATTCCAACGCAACCAACCAGGTTCGATTCAGAGAACATATGATGGAACGATATCTCAAATAATAATTAGTTATTCCATACACTCCTTCACAAAGCACAACTAGAATAAGACGTTTCTGGGGATTATACGCGACCCAAATATGATTAGTCAAATATATGAAAAAGTATAGGGCGTGTACTGTTAATGAACATGTCGTGTATTTTCCACAACTAGCCCCCAACATTAGTGGTCTTCCACATCACCCCACACAGCCATGTATCATCCATTACACACCCAAGAGGTGGCTATATGCAGTAACTGTGTAAATGGTGTGGGATTAGAAAATATCCAAATTCCCTCATTTTTCTCAGAAACAGTTGAAATAAAGATCCATACCTAAAATAAAGATCCGGGTTCTTACATAATATGATTCTCTAAGTCACCTAAAAGTGTTTTAATTTTTTAATGGGTTTAATGATTTTATTTGATCTTGTATTGTTATTTAATCCTAAAGAAATGTTTTATTTCATATTCTCAACCAACATTTATGATAAAGGAATACATTATATGAGTTTTCATGTTTTTATTGAACTTACAGTGTCCTTTATCTGTATATCCCATTCTGGGTTTTTTTTCATCAAAAGATTTTAAAATTAATCTGGAATGTTTAAGGATGGGTAAGGGAAATGAAGAAGTTAATTTGTATGTCATGGATATTTTCGATGAATGTAATTCATGCTTTATTTTCATTGTTTTTGTCTTGTGATAAATGGATTCTAATCAGAAGTGTCTACTTTTTATATTATAGTTTTGTTATGTATGATTTGTGGCCTAATTCTCTAAAAGTATAAACCTTAGATGATCCTCAATTTGAAAGAAAGTAAATTTATTGACTTAAAATAAATATTACACAATGATTAAGGTTGGTTCCTTATAGCTGGTATCAAAGGAATGGTTTAGATAACATTAGAGGTTAGGATTTTGTTAATATCTTTCTCTTAGAATATTGTACTTTATGGTTAGGATAAAATGATATAAAATTTTAAGATTTCCAGGTTGCTTCATCAATAGTATATTTGTTCAGAATGGTTTTACGTAGAGGAAACATGGAATATATAGTTGGATAGAACCAACAGGTAATTATCCTTCCAAATTAGCATCTTGATATGGTTGTAATTAGAAAAAACTAGTTTATTACAGTGATGGATATATTGAAAAACGTTATAAATGGTGGTGAAATCCATTCTAGATAGGATATCGATCTACCATGAATGAACATTTGTATAGAAGACAATTTTTTGAGACAACATCCCCCATCAATCAATGGATCGTCTGACCCAGTGGTAGCCAATGGATGGATAAATGCCTTGGAGAAGATATTTGAAGTGTTGGGATGTTTATAATGATAAATGTTAACCCTTTCCATTTATCTTTTTGAATGTGAATCTGATCGATGGTGGTTTTTGGTTAAGAATAATAGAAATAAATATGACCTTGATTCTATGGAATGAAAAATGTTTATGAATCCATTCCTTGATAAATATTTCCCAAAGGTTATTTGTCTTTTTATGGTGAAAAAATTATTGTAATTAAAGTAAACAGATGAAGATTAAGTGGATGCGTATGAAGAAATATTCACAAGATTGGATATGTATGTTCTATATTGTATTTAATAAATTGATTAAAAAATTAAAATATTTGACATAGGTTTAAAACCATGTGTGGAAAGAGAAATAGACTATCAATAATATAAAAGTTATGATAAAATGGTTAGTTATGCTGAGAATGTTGAGATGGAGTTTTCTGAAACTTATGTCCAAGCGATGAAAGGAGTAAAAAATGGTTAAAGTGGAAAAATATAGAACCAACCAACTAAGAATTATGAAGGTAAACCTAAAACTTGTTCAATGTGTAGTAAAATATAATTGGGTGAATATAAGTTAGTATTACAAAAAGTTTTATTGGTGTGGTATGTTGTGTCACAAGGTTTGTAACTACAACGAGAAAATTTCTAGACAATCCACGAGTGAGATAATAGATATCCATTCAATAGTGATATTTTTTACCTGTAATGAGTTAAGAAATTATGATAATATGTTTATGATGTTACTTACTCAGGGAGGAAATCATAAATATTAGAAATAGAGAGATATGGTAAAACATTTTCCTACTACTTTAGATGATTTATTCCATCTGGTGAAGTGATGGAAGCTCCAGGGAGATCAGTATTTTCGAAAGGTTAATCATAAGTTCAAGGTTTCAAACACTCTTTTTGAAGTTTTATGTGATATGATCATAAAGTGATTAAGGAATTTTTAGAGATTTTTCGTTGGGTTTAAGCCTAAGTAAGGATTTAGTTTAGTGAGAAGTTTTATTTTTTATTTTGGGCATGTTTTTGAAGGTATTGATAATTGTTAGGGTTTATATTACATTTGATGATTAAGGTTTTCTAGGGCTGTTCATCATATTTTTGGAAATTTTATGAAGATTAAATTGTGCTTATATAAATAATCAAGTAATTACATTTAATTATATTCATATACAATAAAAGTATTCTTAAACATTATGAAAATGAGCTTCTCAACAATGGTATTATCAAAATTTCAATCATCATTTATCGAGATAATGTTCAAATTTTGAGAATGAAATTTTTTTAAGGGTGTAGGATGTAACATCCTGAGATTTTATTGAAATATATTCTCAAGAATTTATTTAAATTATTTGATATATGAGTTAAATGAAATTAATAGTTTATATTTAACTACAAAAAAACCATTTTTATCATTGAGTTTCTTCGATAGCTTATGTTACACCCAAGGCCAAGTCTTACAGAACAATAATATATTATAAACATTATTATTTAATAATAAATTTATCATGTTTAAGTTATATTGGAAGGTGTAAATAAAAATAACTATATTATGTTTACCAAGGTTTTTAATTTTTTTATATTCATACAATATATTTTATAGACATAGGATAAGAAGAAATCATGTTTTACGCTTAAAAAGATGAATATTTTTAAAAGGTAGTTTTACCACTATTTAATGGAGAACCTATTTTATATATAATTTTTAGACTATTATAATTATTATAGGAAAAAATAAAATTTATTATTGAGATAATAATATCAAAATTTCATTTGGTTTATTTTTTGGTATTAAGTTTCATGTTTTTATGAATAGTGAAAAGTAGTGAAATTTTATTGAAAACTGCATTTTTTGAAAATTTATTATTTAGTTAAATTATGTTTTTAATTGGATTTAAATTATTATTAGTTTTTTTACCAAAATTTTTAGTTAATGTAATATAAATTAATTAAAGCAATTAAGGTAAAAAAAATCTTAACCAATGATTAAACAGAGAATATAAGGTGTGTAAATGACCCAAAAAGTGCCCAACACCCATTGGATGGAAATATTTATAACCTAAACACATTAGTATCTATTTTTATAAGTTATTGGTGGTATTATTACCTAAATTTGACATATATAATAAGTTAAGTAATGAAAATGTCTAAAAATGAAACCTTCAATTTAATACTTAAAATGTGTTGGAGTAGGTAAGAATATACACGAGTTTGGTAATAAATATTATATTGGAATATAAATGAATTATTATTTAATATTAATTTATATTTAATGTTTCAGATTATATAATTACATTAAATGATTAATAAATGCCAACACATGGATTATTTAGAATAAAATAAAATAAAATAAAATAAATGATATTATATTACATAATTTAAAATCTCTAAAAATATTATATTTTTAAAATTTATTTTTAAGTTTAAATAAATATACAATATGGCACATTATTGGTCCAATAAATATATTATAATAAACTTATTAACCTGCAAATAGTAAAAATCTTATAAGCGCAATTATGGTTAAAGTAGTGTTTTTTCACGTTACATGATTTTCTGTTAAAATTAAATTCCAACACATATTATTTTTTTCATTTAGAAATTAGACTTAATAAATTAAAATAAGTTGGTATAAATATATAATAATTATAACTTGTATTTAGTCTTAATGGATAAATTACATCCATTAGAAAACTAGATACCTACATGAAAATCCAAAATAGAAAAATAAAGAAACATAACGACTAAGGAAAAAATGATAAAAATTATTTTTTTGTGGTGTGAGTTTGGATAAACCATAATTCACATTTACTCAATTATTTTTTTAGTTTTTAAGAAAATGATGTATGGGAGACCTACCAAAAGTTTTTACTTTTTTATATTTATATGAATGGCACTCCCCCTCCACTATAAAAAGGAACTCACCATCCCCATTTCATCACACCTCTCTATCCTTTATGGAAAACACCTATTATACCAAAAAAATATCTCAAAATATATCCTCACATAATAGAATCATCATTTTTTTAAAATGAAACCCAATGAGTCCTTTTGGTGTGAATCAAAAGGAGTTACAAAAAGGTACTTTTTGAACAATCACTCGTATTTGATTTATTTCTCCAACCACTTCAATTATTAATATTTAATGATTATATCATAACATAAGTATCATAAATATATTGATATATTGTTATGTTAATGTTTATACCTACACATACACAAAAATACATCAAATTAGATACACAATCTTTGTATGTGTGTATGTATGACTACCACCTAGCGAATCAATGACATGCATTCTTCCATTGCCACCTCTCATGGTTGGGAATAATGATAGATTTAATTTTTTTATTTTATATATGTAATATTTATGATGTTTTAACACTTATATTATTTTAATATAACACATTACTATATTATTTCTATTTCTTGTTGGAATATGATAACATTGTTTGTGGACGTGTGGACTACTGCCTCATTAGAGTGACATGACATGTTCACACTTTAAATGGTTGTAACAATGTTTCATTTTTCATAAACATACTTTATGAGTGATTTTAAATTTATACATGGTGCATAAATATTATAATTATTTAATTATTAATATTTTGGATATGTTTATATGAATACCACCATGACCATAGTAAACCAACCTTAGTTGTTTTGAAACATAAACTAAATATGGTTAAAACACTTGATGTAGACTTAATTTTCCAAGTATCTTTATAAAACATTATAATATGTTAAATAAAATTGATGATAAACTTGGAAAACCATATTAAAAAATTAAATAATTAACTTAAATTTATTATTCAAGATGATAAAGACACACATGACAAGTCAGACTGAAGGCAAGTAATTTCTTCTCAATCTCCTTTCGTTGAAGCTTTTTTTGATGTTATACACCCACATTTTTTATGAGGTGTATATACATACCCTTTTACATATACTGTCATGTATTTACTTATTCTTATGTTATTTAATGTTTTTTTTCAAAATTTATTCTTTCATGTGGCTTGTGATGTAAATGTTCAATGTGGTGCGAGACAATTTTTGGGTTTGAGGATTTAATTTAAAAATAATTTTATCTATATAAATATTATTTATATTATTATAAATATTAATTAATATGGATTATAAATTAAATTTTTTGTGTTTTGTAAATTTAATTCAAATATTTTCACAATGAATCATTTTATCTGTTTTAAACGTAACCTTTTGAAAAACGAAAAATGAAATGTCCTATTTTTAAAGTATGGTTACATCTACCTTTCATGTTCTCATTGATTTCATTTTATTTATAGATTTCTTTAAAATAGAAAATTTTATCTTATATGAAAAACCCTATTTCATTTTTGGCTATTTTTATATTGAAAATTGGGTTTCAAAGAAAATGGGTTTTTTGTATTGAAAATGGGTTTTTAAAATAGAAGGGAATTTTTATCCAAATGTGTTTTTAATATGGTTTTGAAAAGTGTTTTAAAAAATTATTTATGATTAAAGTGTTTTATTAATGATATGGTACTTGAGAATTATATGAACTGGGTGACCTTTCTATATCTTAAATATGGGGTGGCCTAGATAGTGCTGGGTGAGGCCATTAAAACTTATACATTGGGTGTCCTAGATAGTGTGGGGTGAGCCCATTACTGCTTATACATAAAGTGTCCAAGATAAGAATATGTCATGAAATAGAGTAGCTAACCTGTTAACCTTATAATTGAACCGGTTATGACATAGTCTGAAGGGATTTTATGATCCCCACGGGCTATCAACTAACACAAAAAATTATAAAAACTAAAAGTGGGAATGAATTTGCCACTAAAAATTGTGGAAGTAAAAGAAACAAGATAGTATTCATATTAAAAGAAACACAACTCGGAGTAATATACTATATGTCAAGAAGTAAATAAAGCCTAAAGTACTACAAGAAAGTTACCAAAATAGAGAAAATTTCTAATTCCGAAAGGACCCAACTCACCAAGTCCAAGGATAAATAGCTAGATCAAAATTTATGAGATCTATTTCTTCTGATGGAACATGAATGGATATAATATAAAAAAACCTGATTTCATAATTAGGGTGTGATTCAGAACCCTGTTGGATTTCACCTATGGATTCCACAACCATATTCTAATATCAAATTAACCAAGAACATGTTTTCAATTTTCAAAAATACAGGTTTGGAATTTACAAAATAATACTTAAACAAATCATGATTTAAAATTTAAAAGATGGAAATATATTATAAATTTATTTTTCACATTTAAGATTATTGAAATACATTTGAAAATATGAAATTTTACCTTTAATCAACTGTGCTTTACAGAAATGAAAATTTCCACAGAATCAATTAAATAAATGCTTTTATATAAAATAGTTTATATAAATTCACATGGAATGTAAAAACGTTTAAAAAATGGAATATTTACATTTGAAATAAAAGAAAGTGAGAAAAATGGTCATGCACCAAATAATAATGATAGTTCTATGATATAGGGACCCAACACTATAAAATGAAATGTATGTTCATATTCCCCTTTGGGCCTTATGGAAGGGGGATCATCACCATCTCATAAGAAATGAGATGTTATGATATGATGTTTTAGAACATGGTTAATCGTAATGTGCTTCCCAAAATAACTCACTAACTACCTAATGCTTGTAAGTTTTCAAGTATAAACAATTATGGGTAATTTATTTAAAGACTTCTTAAAATTCAATTAAATCCCACCCCTATTTCAATTATTCTTATTTTTTATTTAAAAATCGTTCAATGGATTTAATAAAAAACTTTCCTTTTTCAAAATAGTGAAACCACTGTGTTTCCACCAAAACCATTTTAGGCCATTTTTCAAAAATAAGTATTTGAAATCAATTCACCATGAGGTTTCACAATCCAATTTTACAATTAAATCGAGCAATTTAATTTTCATATAATTCTATAAATTTCATCACAAACCCACAACTCACTAGAATTGGAGTTTTTCACAATTTTCATTCAATAAACATTCCATAATTAAATACAATAATTAATTTTTTCAAAAAAAAAATATATCCATTTCAAACACACACCAAATCCCTAAAATTGGGGGTTTTCCCATTTTTATGCCATAGAGAACAAAAACCCCAATTAATTGAAATTGGTTTTTTAATAAAACGATTAAAAGAAGTTTATTCAATTTATGAAATTTTATTTTACTTCAAACCTGATTTAAACCATGTAATTAATGTTTAATTAAATTGGAAACCAAATTTCGAACAACCTACCATCATCCTGGAAACACATCACCCACAACAAAACTAGTAAATAAGAATGAAGGCATATGATATATAGATACTCAACCTAGAAACTTGATTCAATAGTACGAGTGTTAGATCTTTAAAACATAGAACAATCCATCAAAATACAATTAAGGAATAGATAAAAGGATGAATAGGAATAAAGAATACTTACTCAGAAGGACACACTATGATCAACAGAAAGATAAATGGCCAATAAAAAAATTATGAAGGTGGTGGAGGCTCCCATAATTTATTGGGGAAGGCACTATATGTAGAGAAAGGAAATATGGAGGATTAAAAAAGAGATATCCTATGGATTCTTATTTTAAAAACAAGGGTCGGTGTATGAAATGGCATGTAAATCAGTTACATATTATGTGATTAGTAATTCTCATATCCATTGAAAAACCCATTGCCACATGCTTAAAAATAATTATTTTCATTTTATGATTTATATGGCGTGTAACCATATTAAATAACATGTAATTCTTCAGAAGACTATAGAAACAACCGATTAAAGACGAGAATTAAACAAAAGTCCGACTTTTCCATTATATAAATCTTCCCAATACCTTCTCAAACCTATTGATACAATAAAAAAAAGAAAACCAAAGTATGGTTTATAACATACCTGATATATGGGTAACGAGATGATACAAAATCCCCACAAAAAAAAACATTCTATCCCCATAAGGACTGTGAAGAAAATTCTATGCCAAAAAGATAAGGGAACCACTCTCTCATTAGTTTCTCATGTTCCAACATCTTATGAAATTCAGAACTGTGCTACCATAGAACTCGAAACAAATACAACATCCTCCCATGAAGTAAGTTGGTTTCAAAATTAACTATCCTTAATGTCCATTAATTAAATAATAGATCATGTATAATCTCAATATCAATCAAAATAAAAATCAGAGATGGATTAGAAATATAATTCTAGAGTTTAGGTACATGAAACACATTATGTATCAATTTCATCTATGGTGGTAGTTCAAAAATATTTTCGATTTTACACACATACTCAATAACCTCAAAAGGCCCACAAAAACAAGGAGAAATCTTCTGTTACCTCCCAAACTGTCAGTGACTCAACCGAGGTGAAACCTTCAATAATATCTCATCAATGACTGATAAATCCAAAGTTCTATGTTGGTAATCAAGAAAATATTTATATTGGATCTATACCATCAACATCTTCCAATGAATCAACTGAATTTTTGTTGTTTTCTCTTAGAAAAAGCACAGTCAAACCAATAAACATTCACCAATATACAACCAACACAACATAGATTTACAATGATGGAAAAAATGACTCAAAAGGAGATATTACCATCCTATACTGATAAATATTATTATAATAAAACTCAACCATCCCTAAATGATCATCCCAGGATCCTCCAATGTCTAGAACACAAGCGTAGAAAATATTATTGAGAATCTATATAATTTTTTTTACCTAGAAATTTGACTATGAATGGTATGTTGTATTCAAATAGGTGTTAGATCCCAATCCCTCATGAAGTCCTGTCCAAAAGCAATAAGTGAACCGAGAATCCCAATTTGAAACTATAACCGAATGAACTCCATGAAAAAGAAAAATCTCTCTCACATAGTGATTTCCCAACTCTTCATCCTTGGTTATATCAAGAATGGATAAGAAGTGAGCTGATTTCATTATCCAATCAATCACAACCCATATTTCATACAAGAAAGACAAACCAAAATGTCCATAGATATATCATCTCACTTCCATGTAGGGATTGAAAGTGGTCGAAGAAAACTCGAAGGTTTTTGGTTCTTGAACATAATCTATTGTTATGTATAACAAAAAGAATAAAAATTAATAATTCTTCAACTCATACATAGACACTAGAACTACCACTACATGTCATAGAACATATCTGGGGTTCCTGGATGCATTACGCATTGGGAAATATGAGAATACCACACCACAACCTTTCATACTGTAGATAGTACCCAAAAGAGATTTTTATAGCATTTAATTCCCTCTTTAGAGAATGGGCAATGAGATTCTATCTCATTAACATAAAGTGAGTGTCTAATTATATGAACTCATCATCAAGATGATGCTTTAAATAATCAATTTGAGAAGAGATGATGCCAACTAAACATTGACCAAATAAACCTCATCCCATTTCTCCTCAAATCCAATATGAAATTGTGCAAAGGGATCCATCAACTTCGACTCTTCCAATGATTAATTTACTAAATGGGTTGGAAATTCTACTCTAAAGGAATATGCGACAATAATCCCTTTCCCAGGGTATAATCAATGTCGAAATAAAATGACTATAGGTATTCCATGCAATTCCTACAACATAGATTCAAATATTTCTGAGAAAAGATATAACTTATGCTCTTATGATCAGAAAACACTATAAAACATTCTCTATAAATGTAATTATACAAACATTTTTTCTTGTGCATCACTACTAATTGTTAAAAGTCATGGGTCAGATAATTCTTCTCATGTGGCCTATGCTGACAAGAGCCGTAAGAAACTGCATGATTACCCTACATAAGAACACAACCCAAGCCAGATCCTAATGCATTATAAAAGACCACATAGCCCTATCGAGCCTCTGGAAGAGTAAATACTGGCATAGTTGTCAAAATAAAATTTAGCTTAATAAAACTACTCTATAATTTTTTGTCCCAAGTGTACTTTAATCCATTCAATGTTGGTGCAGTTCTCAAAGAATCTAGCTTTGAGAAGTCCTTCACAAACTGATGATAATATCATGATAAGAGAATATCCAAATCTTGAATAAATTTTATTGTGGTTCCAATGCCATAATAGCCCTGACCATCTCAGGATAAATTGATATTCCCTATTCTGACACCACGTTTCCCAATAATTTAAATTACGGGATCCATAAATCACATTTTAAAACCTTGTCTTAATGTCAGTGACTTCTCAAAAAACTTCGAGCCTTTCTCATATGATTCATACGATCCTCATCAGACATAGTGTAAATGTGGATATCAACCACAAATACTACCATGATGGTATCAAGTTATGCATGAAAAATCATGTTTATCAAATCCATGAATACTATAGGAGAATTTTTTTGACCAAAGGGAATAATGAGGTTCTCATAATCACCACACCTACTTTCAAAGGTAGTTTTTTGAATGTTAGTGTTTATTATTCATAACTAATGGTATCCAGAGCTCAGGTCAATATTTGAGAACCAATTAGGCCCATTAAACAGATCAAATAGATCATCAATATGTGGGAAACAATATTTCTTCTTTATGGTAACTTGACCAGCCATTTGATAATCAATGAAAAGGAAGAGTGAACCAATAGATTTCTTAGAAAAGAGAACATGCGCTTCCCAATGTGACACACTCGAGTATATAAATAATTTCTCTAGAATATCATAAAACTAGGACTTATACACTTTCATTTCAGTTGGTACCAAATTGTTAGAGGGGATAGAAACTGGTTGAGTACCTGAAATTAAGTCAATAGAAAACTCAACCTCCCTTACTAGTGTAAAACTAGATAAGTTAGAAAGAAACACAACGGGATACCCGAAGACCACTGTAGGGAGATTACTTCTCAAATATTTCAACTATAGGTTCAAGGAAAACACCAATATCACTTTACCCAACTCCAGATAAGAATGTACGTCTCTACTCGACATTGGGTCCCATTCTCCATAAAAGACACACCACACACCACTAATCATAGTATCGGAGATCCATCGAATATAACAATAAATCTAAGATTTATTTAAAAAAAGGAAATCAACCCTGAATATGACATCCAACATTTTCATGTTAAGAACTAGAAAAATTCATGCATTCTCAACATATGATAGATAGAATACATAAGAGGGAATACAAATACCCTTCTCCCTCTTCATACTAAGGGGTATAGTAATATCCATTGCACAAGATAAAATATAAATAGAAATATTTTGAATATTAACCATATGGGTTGAAATAAAAAAATGAGATGCACTAATATCAAATAGAGTTGTCAATAACAGAGAAGATATAGTAATAGTACCCCTCACAGTTGCTAGACTAGTATCCGCTTCATCTGGATACTATTCTAATGTGTAAAGAATCATCATTCTAGATGCATGTAGTTGGAACCCTTTTTTACATGAAGCATCTGAATTCACTACATTTTTTGAAGGAGATAATTATCATGTTATACTATGTGGAGTAAAATAAATATAGAAAAATCACTACAAGTTCCCCAAGGATTAGCAGGAGACATAGTTTTTGGGTGCCTCAATGAAACCCCTCTTTGAATGACCGATCTTTCAAAATTGGTAAAAATATAATGGAATAATTCCAAGAACTGTAGGAAATATAGAATGACATTTCTATTGATAAAATATCTCATAATAATCCCAATTATTCATTACCTTTAAGGAAATCATGCTGCCTATAGGAGAGAAGTAAACTCCTGATAACTATGACTTTCTAGCCAGGTCCATTTCAACCATAATTGGTCTATCCATCACAAAAAAATAAGAAGGAAGATTCATCAAGAAAACCTAAAATTGAGTATCCCAAAATAATACCAACTCAAAACTTAGATCCTTAACCTTGTCATTTTACACAATCTCAGTTGGGAAATGCACAAGTTTAGCAAAATGTGTTGCATACGTTTTCATGGTCCTGTAAACCTGCTCAAGTATGAAAAACTCTACAGAATTGGGAAAACACATCTATTATAGATAGAACTAGTTAGTGATTGTAATATTTAAGTCCTATCAATCTAATAACTCATGCCTATCCACCATCCTATAGTGTCCCACCATCTTATTCTCAGTCCTTCCAGGATGAAGGTGGAACACTTCACTTTGATTTCATCAGGTGTGTTCAAAAACACAAAAAAGTGTTCCATACTGCTAAAACCTTCCTCATCCTATCAAGGGTCATTTTATCTTTCAAATGGTGTTTCTTTATGGTTATGTAACTCTTGATAACTAATCTGTATAATGCCACTCTAAGGTTCTACAGTTGGTGCTTGAACATAAATTGGAGGTGGTGTCTATCCTAGAGATTGGACAGTGCACACAACCACATCTACCAGGTTCAGGTCCACTAGAGGATTTTATCATTGAGGGTAAGTAACATATTTCTACTAGATCTGATTATCACATCTTCTTAGAGGCATGATTCTACTCAACATCAATAGACAAAAAATAAGACATCAGATTAAAACTCTAGCAGACCAATAACATAAATTAATCCTAATAGATAGAACACCCATGATTTTGATTTCAAACTATCCAAATAAAAAAAAGAAAAATACTAGAAATTATTCTCATGATATCTTCCCTAACCAACCCTAGAGACTTACGGTTCATTACTGTGATATCTTGAAAGACACTCAATAGAAAATACCTCTTATGTACTAACAATATTTCATAAATGAATACTAACTTCAAGAAAAAAAATATAAACCTCATTTGATACCAATTTATCATGAAAAATCCTATGTACCCTAGTAACCTAATAACTAACCTGATCCTGACATTTCTTGAAGAGCATTCACTATCCCCACAGTTCAATGAATACCACTTGACATTATAAAAATTGAAACTATGAATTATTTTTCCACTAACAATTGTGGAAGTAAAAGAAAAAAGATAGTATGAATATCAAAAGAAACTCCACTAGGAGTAATATACCATAAGTAAACAATGAAATAAAGCCAAATGTACTATAACCAAAGTACCAAAATAGGGAAAAAAACCCATGTCCCAAATGATACATCTCACAAAGTCCATGGTTCAATAGCTAGATCCATCTCCAAGAGATCCCTTTTCCTTACTCGAACCTGGAAGGAGATAATATACATGAAAATGATGGTACAAGTAGGGTGTTATCCAATTACCATTATAATATCACCCAAGTATTCCATAATAATATTCCAATTTCAAATTAAATAAGGATGTTATTTCACTTTTCCAATAAACAGGTTTTTCATTTAAAAAATTATTTTTAAACAAATCATGATTTATAATTTAAAAGATGGAAAAAAATTATAAATTCATGATTCATATTTCAAATGATAGAAATAAATTTCAAAATAAGGGATTTTACATTTAATAAAAGGTGAATTACAAAATGGAACTTTACACTAAATGGATTAAATAATCACTTATATATATATATATAATATATTATATAAATTCACAAGGCATGTAAAACATTTTAAAAAATGGTATATATACATTCAAAATAAAAACCAGAGAGAAATATAGGCATACACCAATTAGGTATGATAGTTCCAACCTATAAGAACCCAAAACAGTAAAATGAAAGGTACGTATATATGATCCCTTGGACCTAAGAAAGAGGGGACTCACCACCATCTTCTAAAGATTTAGATGTTCCAATATTATGTTTTAGAACATTTTAAATCACAATGTGATTCTTATCACAACTAACTAATTACCAATTTCGTGAATGTTCTTATGTACAAATAATGATTGGAAATTTATTTTAAGACTTTTTAAAAAATAATTAAATCCCATCCCCCAGTTCAAATATGCCAATTTGTTCTTTAAAAACCATAATAGGGTTTTAATAAAAAATATGCCTTTTTTAAAAGATAAAATAACTAGGTCTCCACCAAATCCATTTTAAGAAATTTTTCACAAACAAGGATTTGAAATCAATTCTCCCCCAAATTTTACAGTCCGATTTTGAAATTTAATCATAAAATTTAATTTTCAAATAATTCCATAATATTATTCACAAACCCCCAATTAATAGAAATTGGGGTTTTTCACATTTTCCATCAATCCACTTTCCACAATTAAATTCAAAAATTTTATTTTTCAAACAAATTCCATCCATTGTAAACACACCTTGATTCACTAGAATTGGTAGTTATCCCAATTTCATGACAAATCAAACTAGAACCCCAATTCAATGAAGTTGGGTATTTAATAAAATAATTGATAAAAGTTTATATGATTTAAGTAATTTAATTTAAAATCCAACTAAATTTAAAGCAAGTAATTAAAGTTTAATTAAATTGCAAAACAAAGACATAACTGCCTACCTTTGTCATGGAAATACATTATCCACAATGAAACCTACCAAAAATAATGAATTTCTAAGAGATCTTGGAACTAAACCTAGGAATGAGATTCAACCACAAATGATTAGATCCATTAGACTCAAGACTATTCATCAAACTCAAAGGATGGAATAAAGAAATAGACATATAGGCATGATAAATGCTTACCCGAAAAGGCACACAATGATCTCTACAATGATCAATCCCCAAACAAAAAGATTTGGTGGTGTTTTAGGCACAAAAAATATCATGGGGAAGTCTCTAGATTGAGAGAAATAAATTATATATATAGAAAAAAATAAATTAGATGGATACCTATTTAAAAAATAAGGCCTGGGGTATGACACGACAAGTTACCCAGTTACACTTCGTGTAATTAGAAATTCTCATATCCACCAAAAACCCATCACATCTTTCTAAAAACGAATTATTTTTATTTTAGGATTTACGCAACATATAAACATATGACATAACATGTAATTATTAATCATGTTATTGAAATGACTAATTAAAGTTGAGAATATAACAAAACTCTTACTTTACCATGATAGGTATCCTCCCAATACCCTCTCAACCCTACCAAGGAAATGAAGAAAAGAAAAAAACAGAAAGGTTTAAAATTTACCTTATATAAATGTAACAATATTTTATATAAATGGTGAGATCGTTATAGCTTAGAGGATGGGTGGTTCAATGATAGGCCTCCAATTCATTGGATAAAAATTTACCATATGGTTATTTCATTTGTAAGAGTTCCATGTTTGGAAGTAGTCCATATGGTTAATCTAATTAAAATAGTTTTGAAAGTGTTTTAATGAATACATTGATCTATGTCATCTAAAAGAGTTTCAATTTATTTTTATAGGGATTATTGATTTTCCATAAGAAAAATGTGTGTTTTTATTCCTGTGATTTTTTATATTTTCAAATACCTTTTAAGATAAAGGTAAATGTTATATGAGTTTTAATGTTTTTACGAAACTAATGGTTTTCATTCATTTTATATCTCTTATTAAGAATTTTTTATCATCCCATGTTTTTAAAATTTTTTATAGTGTTTGAAGATGGATAAGGTGGATTAATAAGTCAAGTTAGATGTTTTTGATAGTTTCCATGAAAATAATTCATGATTTATTTTAAATGTTTTATTTTATGGAATAAATTGATTCTAATCAGAAGTCTCTACTATTTATTTTATGTTTAATTATCTTAAACTAGAAACCTAAAAATATCTTCAACGTGAAGGAATGTAATCTTATTAACTTGAACTAAATATTAAGTAATCATTAAAGATAGTTCATTATATAAAACATGTACCTAATAAATAAAAAACTACAATTTAGTTTTAAATAATGGAGCATATAAAAATTAAAAAATAGGTGTGATGTACAATATTAAAGGTGATACCATTTATAATACATCATTAATGGATGTTTTTTTGAGAGTTTTTGTTCATGTATCATCTGATCAAAGAGATGATAAGATCATTGACATTGAAAATTACGATGTTTGAATGGTCAAACAAGATACTAGAATACTAATTTCTTGGTCAATAAATCTTTTTAATACACCCAATAATAAAGGGATATGCAATTTCTATCTTATATTATACATAATAATTTTTTTGATAATATAATATTAAACTATTATCTATAATGGATGAAGGGGAAACATGAAACTATGTTAATGAAGTCAAAGGGATCAACTTTTTTATCACTAATGTGGATTATAAACCTAATATTTTTTTTCAATCACCAAATGTAACATTCATAACAACTTTTAAGGACCTTGAGAATTCATATTTTCATCTTGGTAATTTTAGTCAATTTGATTTTAGAGAAGGTATACTTGACAAAGGGTATGTTTAATTTATCATTAATCAATATATAAATGAAATTATGATGAATAATTTTTTAGAGCCTCTAATGTAAATGAATATATTAGTCATGTTGGTAGAATATTTTATTTTAATTATTTATGTATATTTTATATTATAATTATAATATTGTGATTTTTATTTTAGATATTTATATTATAATTATAGAGACAATGGAAACATTTCTTATATTTTTATATTTTAATTTCTCCATCATTATTCTGTAAAAGATATGAAGAAGTATAAAGATCAATTTATAAGTAGAGTAAAAAACTACAAGGCTATTTGATGAAAATACAAGATATAATAATAAATTTTTAATACCAACCATATAATAATAAAACTATATAAATAAATTATTTTCATGATAAGTTTTATTTCTCAATATATGCTACTCCTTAATTTTTAAATTTTGTCTAGGATGCACTAGATTATAATTCTAAAAAATCAATTTAATCTAATAATATATATTTTTTAGATTTTTTTTGTATATTTGACCAATCACCTTCACATGATATTCCCTTTTTAAAGAGTAAACATTAATTTTTTAAGTGTTTATTATTCATTCAATTATATTCCATATAAATATATTAATTATCATGATTTATTTTCAAGAGAGGTTTTAATGTGTTAATTAATAAAGGGTTTTAGTAAAATGAACACGAAGAAGAAAATATCAGACTACTATAGATGGTAATATGTTGTGATATATATACAAATAACATAGTATTGGGACATATTTAATAAATTTTTATAATTATTTATGTACATATTTTTTCCAAAATTTCCAAATGGTTATATCTAATGTTATTATGTTTATAAATTTTTGAAAGATTTTCTAGCCTATAGAATAACTAAAATCCCATTAAATGAAATTATATAAGTTTATATTATGATTATATACACATTCATTTTAAATATTTATTAATAATTTATTTTTTATCTTTTCATAACCATATAATTTTTTTAATATATTTATAGACAATGGAATATATGCATTTAAGTATGAATGTGTCAGTTAAGTTGTATTGAAGTATTAATTACTTTTTGGAAAAGCTATTTGTTTATAACTTATTTAATAAATTTTATGATATAAATATGTATGACAAAGAGGAATAAAAAATAATATTAAAATCAACGGAACTAAATAATATTTTCAAATTTAAGTAAATAACTAAGTGTTTAGTTTTATGTGATTGATGATTACGTTTTATTGTACCTTTATATTGATATTTAGTGGAGATATATGTTACTATATTTTTTTTAAAGATTAAAATTAAGTTGGATGGCTATATTTAATCATAATTATCTAAAATATTTTTTCTCTACTTGTCTTATAATATTATATTTTCAGAAATATATTTTATTTATATGAAATTGATGTGCATGTTTCCAATTTAAACGTGATATTTTATATCAATATGTGAATAACATGTTCAAAACTAACCAAACTATCTTATATTATTGTGAAACTCTATGAAAATGATCATTTATTCATTTATGATCCCTATGAAAGAGCATATAACTTCGTGTCATGGTGTATTATAAATTAAATATAGTTTAATTTCAATCATATGTGCTAATGAATTTTTAAACATCTATTAAAAGATCCAAACAGAGAATACATAATCATATTATTATCAAATTATAAGAAAATTATCAATGGTCTATTTATAAACTGTAGGGAAAAAACACCTCAGTTTGTACATTGTGTGGTTGAAGTTATTATAAGTTCATGATTTCAATCTAATAGAAACATTTTTGTTAAAAACATACATCACATTCTCATAACCAAGAAAATAATCTCATAATGTCATGAGACACAAGAAAAATTATCATTGATTAAGTTGTGACATATATGAATGATACAAAAATCATTATTATGAATGATCTATCTTGTATGGCTAAAAGATAATAATTTAAATATAAACATGATATTTTAGACCAAAATCTATGTAACATTCTTAGAACTATGAAAATGACATAGGACTATCATGGAAATCTATTATTGTTTCTTTATTAAATTTATAACTTTATGAAGATTTTTCATGTCATTAAAACCTATAGTCTATTTCAAATAAATAAAACCTATTTTTCCAGTTTAAGGGTTAAATAAGTTCAAAACATATGCCACATATTCAAATTGGAGAGACCATTATTAGATATTAATGAAAACCTATGATAATAATCAAAAATTAATTTGTGATATATATAAATGAAAAATACCATTATTTCGATTGGTAATTTGGTTGATATGAATGAATGGTAATTTTCTATATTTTAAAGATATATTTTACTATAAAATGTACATAACATGTTCAAAATAGAAAAAATGATATTTTATTGTCATCAAACTATAAGACAACGATTAATGATTCATTTTTGATAGGTAAGACCAAATAATAAGTCATTTTAATGAACTATTTTTTAAAAATGATATAAATTACATGTTTTATATTTAAAACTTATATCATAGTTCAAAATCCATTTATATTAATAATAATAAATAAATATTATTTTTTCATGAGACTATGAAAAAGATTGACAATTCATTTGAAACCATTAGGTACAAACCACAAGTCATTCTAATTAACAATGTAGTAAAAATGACATACTTTTTTAATTTTACATATCAAATAAGGTCAAAACACATGATATATAATAAATACTAATAAAACACACTATAATTATCTTAAAACTCTACAAAAACATTGATTCATCTATGACATGAAGTGATTAACCACATACCATTCTAAACTATGGTGTTGTAAAAATAAAATTTTGTATATTTTTTCATTTATAATTATTTTTAAATTTATTATGTTTAATTAATAAATTACATATTTATTTTATTATTACTTATATATTACTTGATTCAATAAAAATATTAATTTCTAATGTAAAAAGTTTTTTAACTATTTCATTATCTAGAGACACTTCTAAATTTTCTGTTATATTTTTAAATAAAATAAAAATAATAGAATATAAAAATTATTGTTAAATAATTACATTTAATTATTATTTGTATTTAATTGGTTATGTAATTATTCCTGGTGATTTTGATGATGTTTTTGTTATATATGAATATATTAGTATTTTTGGGCTGTTACAAATCCGAATAGTGGATACTATGGTCAATAATTACCTTACTTAATGCCAAAAAACACTGAGATGGAAGGACATTCTCAGAATCAGATTTGTTAAAAAAAATTAGCAAAAAGAGAAATCTCTTTTTAGCATTGGGAAAATCACATTCATTTATAAATGATCACCCAATGTTTTATTCAAGATTAAATAAATTACAATATTTTTCAGAAAAATTCATTTAAAATAAATTTCAAAACGAATAAAATAGTTGTATAATTTCACTATAGAAAAAAAACTACATTCCATAAATCAATAATAACTAAAAACTATTAATATATATAATTAATTATCATAACTAAATGGTTGAAATCCAATGTGAGAAAAATTAAAAAGCTATAAATTTGACAGATATTTTGATAAGGAAATAACGTATTGGGTCAAATGATTTAAATAAATAAATAAATAAATATATGAATAGAATAGGATAAAGTGACTATTATATAGTCATTTTGTATATATATTCATTGTATATACATTTAGGTGGTAATTATATTACAATATTTATAGCTAACATGTAGTCATTATAAGAAAGAAACAAGTCATAAGAGTACATAATCACTAATAATAAGTCGTGAGACATAATAGAATTTAATAAGTATAAGATATATGTGTTTTTTATACACATAATTATAGATTTTTTTCCTTAGTCAAGGCCCACTACAAGACTATCATAGAAGAAAAGTCCCATTATATATTTGGTTCACTTACCATTGATATAAATATATAATTCATATATCAATGCTTATTAAAATGACATGAATTTGATTTTATTCTCTGTATATCCACTCATGTACCTTACAGGGAAGGTATTCAATGCTCGTGTTCTCTTTTGGGCATGGAAAAACCACCCTGTACCCTCCGAGGCCTCAAAAAACACCTATATACCCTCTTAGACATGGGATAACCACTCATGTGACCCTGATCTCATAAGATATAAAATCTTTCCTAATGGAATAGATTGATATTTAATTCTGGGACCACATATTTCAAAAATAAAACCAGACATAAGTGTTCTAGAAGACATTAAAGCATTCATCATTTCATTTTAACATAATTATCATATGGGAAAAACATGTTTTATGAAACCATCCCTAAAATATCATCATTTTAATCCATATAGAGAAATAAAATTTATTATATCATAATATGAAATAACTAATTAGGCCTAAAAACACTTAAATAATTTTTTTATATATTTAAGAACAAATTTTATAAAATCATTTAAATGAATATTTGAAATTCAATATAAAAAAAACCATTTATTTTTTGTATCTTTATAAGCAACATATATTACAAGAAATATGGGTATAATATTTTCTTTCAGAGATAATTTATACTTTTAAAGGAATATTTATGGTGAAAAAAATTCATAATTAATAGAAAATAAATTAATATCATATATGTTAAAAAAACATTGTTTTCACACTTTTGTAAAATGTGAAAAGTGAGTCGTACGATAAAATTTGAAAAGATTAAATTTAACCATTTTTAAATAAAGTTAGAGGTAGAATAAAATACCTTTATCAAACATTTAATTAATGTTAAATACTTCTATAAAACAAATTTTTAAAACATGGACTTAGAATAAAAGATTTACGTCCTGAAAGAGGAAACAAGGCCAATTTTTCTTCAAAACATAAATTTGATATTTTTCAGTATCAAAGAGATGAAAAATTGTACCAATACATGAAAAATCCCATAAATAAAAATTATAGAAGAAAATATATGGTTTTTATTAGATAAGTTTCATATAAATTCATAAAACGGAAATTGAAACATATATATTTCTATTAAAACATGAGATTATAATATAAACACTTACAAATTTAAAAACCATTGAATTAAAACATCATAAAAGAGTTAACATTAAAATGATTTTTAAATATTCATAAATTTCCTTATAAATTTAAAAAATTAATTTTATTGGTAGTACATACACTACACAATATAAAATAATTTTTGAGTACGGAATATGTCTCAAAATAAATGAAAGTGAGATGATAAACCCATATGAATTTTATAATATTTGATTGAGAACCAATTTAAAAGAGAAAATTTAAAATTAAACTTATAATACTATTAATAAAATTTTAATCTTGGTATAATAATTCAATTAGGTATCATATAATGTACATAAAAAAATAGGTGTATAATACAAAACTTGTCTCAAAGATTAGAATTTGAGTCGAAACCCTCACCTCAAGTACTGAATTGCTTAATATATGACGAAATATTCTATATAATTAATTTATATTATTTATTTATATATATAAGAACCATATTTACTATCTTATATCTATTTATAATTACCTTAACCATTCCAATAACCAGTGTTATGGTTATTCTTCAATAAAATCAACATTCAAGTATTAACTATTCCGTTTTATATGCTTGTTTCAATTAAATGATTCTGAAACATACACAATGGTCATGAATTAATCATATAAATAATATTAATCATTTCATAAACATAATATTTATTCTTTTTTATTTTATATTTTACCCAACCATATAACATAGTGGTGAAAAATTAATTACATCACTTCAGGGATATGGTAGTCCACATATATTCAATAGTGATGTTTTGATTTTTTATTAGATGTAAAGGATATATAATATGGATGTCTAATTAAAAAACATCATTATAGTAAATATACTCATTATTTTTTTTAATATGGTTATAAAATATTTTAAGGATGCTTAATATGAAGTATATATGAAAGAGATCATAAAAAAACAATTACCTCTTCCTAAGCTATAATCATTTCGATTGAACAAAAGGCATTTGGAGAAGAAAAATTTGATAACTAAAAGTGATTTAGAATGTGGTTTTAAAATTTTTGAGATTATTCTAGGCTTAAATTTAGAGAAAATTTGGCATGAGGTGGTTTTTTAAATGGTTCAAGTGAGCCTTTTTTTATAGGAAATAATTGATGAGGTTTTGTCAAATAGTATGTCATTAAGGGACTTAAAATTAATTTTAAAAATTTAATGTGGGGAATACATGAAAAATTAAATATAGATTATAAAATTTCTAATAAAATTGAGTGAATATATGTTTTTTATATTTTTTTCTAATTATTGAAAAATAAATTTAAATCGTTTAAAATCATTTAAAGTCATTTTGAAGATTATTATTATATATTGAATCTAAACGAGTCAATATAATGATGGAATTTAAATATAAATACATTAATTATCAAGAATAATTTATAATTATAAATTAAATTTATGTAATACCATAATTCATACAAAACATATTACTTTTAATGATTTTAAAATAATTAACCTCATATTTCTACTGCATGAAAAAACGTTACATAAAAATTGAATATGTGTTTTAGGTAAGTTTATGATGAATAAAAATTTTCAATATATATATATATTAAAAATGATTTAATCTTATTAAAAAACCATTCATAACTATTTATAACATCATTTTATACCCATTAAAAAATTTTAGAGATATTAAAAAAAAGAGAGTTATGTTTTGTAATTATTCCACACTTAAAATGATATAAAGGTAATAATAAAAAGAAACCGGCAAAAAATTTACATACATTATAATATATGATGATTAATGTAAAAATAAAATAAAATAATAAAATAAAGTCTATTGTTTGAGATATTTTAGGAATTTATCTCAATGTTTTAACCCTATCAAACCCATTTTACCCTTTACCATGGTGATATACTTTTATTGGGTTACAATTTATTTTAAGTAAAAATTAAATGTAAATTATTACATAATATAATAATTATTATTTAAAATATAGAATCTATTTCCCACGATAATTTTTCAAAACTGATAAAAATTTCTTTTAATATATGTTTGAAAAATTTAATGAAAAGTTGTCTTTAGAAAAATATCTGTTTTAAGAATAAAAATTATTTTACACTAATGTCATGAATGTTATTTATTATTGAGTCTTTAATTGTAATATAATTAAAATATTCAAATTATATAGAATTTATATCTTGATAAAACATAATGGAATAACTTAATCACCTCATTAAAGGTAAATAATAAAAAATATTTTATTATTAGGATAAAATTTTTTTATGTGCCGAAAATGTGGGCATGTATTCCTAAATTTAAAATAATGTTTTATTTTTTTTATTTTAATAGCTAAACAAATATTTGGTCCAGATAACCTTTTTATAAATTTTTTATTCAAACTTACATTATGATATTTCATAAATGTTATGTTATTTGAAAAATAAGTATTTTCACTATTCACCAAAAATCAAATTTGGCTAAAAAATATCAAAAAATAACTGTAATAAAATTTCGATAGAATGAATCAAAAAAGGAAGTTCATCTACTAAAATTTATTTTATCAAATACCTAAATTTATCTATTAAATAAATAATTAAAAAATAAAAGTAAAGACATTATTTATATAAAAATGAAACATGTAATCTTTGACTGTCCTTAACTTTATATGATTTATTTTTTAGAATAAAAAAGTGATATAATATTTTATTTGAAATTTTTAATAAATTTTTGTTACTAAAATGATAACATATATATTTCATAATGCGCTTACTCATATTTATATTCGATAATCCAACAACAGTTTTATAATAGTAATAATTAAATAATTATATTTCTACAGTATATCATGATTCTTATGAGACCTGTGTTGCATGTATTCCTAGATATTAGATATAGTATCCATTTAATGATAAATATATTCTTAAATATCAGGGTTTTATATTCTACCCCCACAAATAATTAATTCCCTTATAATTTTATATAAATCGTGATAAAAAGGGTTTAATTTTTTGAATAAATTATTATGAGTGGAAAATTAATATACATTAGTGGAACGAATTTTTTTAATATACATAAATTATATTTTCTTTTGTAAAGTAATTTAATTTTGATAACAGGGATAGGAAAATTATAATATCTTAAATATTTATTATAAAAGGAATTTATCTCTATGAGACTCATACTTTTTTTTGAAGGAAGGAAGGATAATATTAATGATTAAGATCAGCAGCCGAACATAAGCAGAGCCATGAAAGGAAATTATCCATCCATAGCTGGTTGAAATCGAAGGGGCCTGTGGCCACCAGGTGACGGGCCGCATTGTTTCTTTACCTTTTGGTAAATGAGAAGTTGCAATAAGAGAAGCCTTGGTGCAACGAGCGTATTCTTCTGATGATGAAGCCAAAGTGATGGAGTCCGGCATCATTGTGGTTAAAGGTATTGATAACAAAGCGATAGTCAGACTCAATGATGATATCAGCCCAACCACGTTCCAAAGAGAACATCAAGCCTACAAGGATGGAAGAGACCTCAACAACTGCAGGTTCCCAGAAGGCCTGATGGGATTCATATTTTGCCGTAATAATCTACCCCAGATGATTTCGTTCCAGGAGGCCAAGATCAACAGGCCCATCCTTGGGGAGATGAGAATCCATGTTAATCTTAAGACTCCCTTCTAATGGGGGGGGGGGGGGGGGGGGGGTCCAATGATGGGACATGAGGGGGTAACACCTGGCATAACGTGTCCTTTGCGGTCCTTCTAGCCCTCAATCCATGAAGTTTCTCATTCATTACAGAACATGGGAGGGTGATGAACATGGTGTAAAACAGAATCATTACGCCGAACCAAAATGATCCATGCTAGGGTACCACAAGAGCTTTCATCGGTCGATGAATGAGAGGATCATCGGTGCATCAGAAGATCAGGGAGATCAATACAAAGTCTAGTGAAGCATCCGAAGCCGGGCCCCATTTATTCCAAATTTCCTTGGCTCTCGGGCAGTGAATGATGGCGTGTCAAAGAGATTCAGGAATATTCGGGCAGAAAGGACAGGATTCATCACTGGCCATATGAAAGTAAACAAGGAGTCTCATGGTGGGGAGGGTGCCCTTGCACACCAGCCACCAAAATTGTCATATTTGTGGGGGGACGTTGAGCTTCCAAAATGATTTCCATGGTCCCTCATCACGGTCGAGAGAGTGAATGCCAAGAGCCAGTAAATGGGAGAGAATATAATTGATTTATTTATTCTCTAAATTTCATCATTTTGGTTTGTTTCAAGATTTTTCCATATCTATATTATCTTATGTGATAAAAAATTAAAATTTATATTTCAAACTTGAAGAACTAAAATTAAATTTTAATGGATCATAATATCCACAAATCAATAACATGTTATTCCTCCAATAATTTGAAATTAACCATAAAAAATGATAAAACCATGTATTATAATATGAATAAAAAATCATATTGATAAAAATATATATTAATCTCTAAAAACTCAACAATAACAGCTAATGTTAAACATAAATAATTCTATAAATAATTTACTTTAAAACTCTTCCAGAATATGTATCAAAAAACTCAAAACCATAAAATTAAGACAATTTGATTATATATTACTCTAAAATCCTAGTAAAATTTATTTTTAAACATCATTAATCCCTCAAAAAGTAAAAAACTAAAAAATTATATTCCCAAATCATATAATATCTAAAATATACTAATAATTTCCCATAATCTACATCAATCACCTTATAATCCCATAATATAAGACCTCAAAAGAATATCTATTCATTTAAAATTATGATCATCCTAAAATAATATCAACCAATAATGGAATACCTAGCTCTTAAATTATCCTCACTTGATAACTTCATAACTTCTAAAGTTATCTAAACCATACTCTAAAAACAAATGGGAGATATTAATACTCTGACACTCAAATATAGTGCTAAAACATATTATTTAAATAAAATCATTAATATTAAATTATATGATCCAATTATAACCGTCTAGAATTAAAATATCAATATCTAATATTGATTCACCTATATACCCAATACCTTTTATGTTCAGAGCTTTAGAGTACTATGAAATAACACTTAATATAATTAAACCCATGTATCTTTCATAAAATATGTATTTTTTTCCATTCCAATGAGATTTTGTTTTTCTATTATATGAATTAGAAATCTACAACAAAATATTTCATAAATTATACCATTATCTACATATATTACATAATAACATTATTCACATATTGAGGAATTATAAGCAAAGAAATTTTGAGATCATATGATTAGTAAGGGAAAACACGAGAGATACTAATTGATGATCATATGTGAGAATAATATAAGAATAAGTATATGATAACATGTTCATAATCTATGAATGAATTCCCAATATTGTGTTGAACTTGAACCATGATCCCTAAAAAATAATTTTCATAATAAGTGGCATGATTCACAAGACCACTAAATCATCAGTAATATATCTTAATCTATGAGAGAATATCTTTATCATAATACATAAGTTTTGGGCATACAAAAAAACTGAGAAAATCATTTTCATAGTGAAGGATGACTAGTAATCTATCATAGTGGTCAAAGTAGCCTAGATGATTAAGTTCAATCATGACCCCCCCAAAAAATTTAACCACATGTCAAGGATTATTACCCTGAAATTCATCACATTATAGGCTTTCAATATCTACCTATTTATATTCCAAATCTCGGTAAAACCAATCATGTACCCTCTTGGGCTTGGGAAAACCTCCTGCATACCCTCTTGGTCTTGGGATTACCACATGTATACCCTTAATCTCATAAAATATAAACCATTAACTAATGTATTAGAGGGATATATAATAAAATTCCTTGAATTTACATAAATAAAATCATACATAATTGTGCACAAAATCATAAAGACATCTATAATTTCCTCAAAGTGTATTTATCCAATGGAAAAGGAATGGATTTCAGGAAATAATCCCTAAAAAATCATCATCGTAATACATAAAAAAAATCAAGAGGATGAAATCATAAAATAATTTCTATATTGATGAATAATTGTCCTTAATTAATTATGATATAGATGAAAATAACTTTTATAAAATCATTTAAAATATGATTATAAAATCAGTAGAAAACATCAAATTATTTGGTAATTATTTTAAAATACAATTCCTTACTATATGGAAATATTATTTTCTTTTAAAATCGTTTAATCTTGTAAATTAATCTGGTAGGTGAAGAAAAGAAATTATATTGGGAAAATGCATTCATTACATATATAATAAAAATAAATCATTCCTTTCACACAAATGTAAAATGTTGAAATATATTCATCTGGATTTATTTTGCAAATATTTCATTTAAATATTTTTAAATAATTATAAATTAATTATAAAACACCTTAATGAAATATTTTAGGGAAGATATAACTATGCTAAAATAAATAAATTAGGTTATATTTTTTTAAAACCATCAGCTTGGTATTTATGAGAACTTAAGAAAGGAAAAATCGTATTAATAATTAAAAAACCCACATATAACAGGAGGATAAGAAAATAAATTTGGTTTGCAGATACATAATATATAATTTCACATATATTCAATTGAAACATAAAACCCCTTAATTAAAAAAGAGAATGTAACATAAAACATGAATCTATGGTAAAAATTTAACAAAAAAATATAAAAGAGAAAAATTTATTTAGATTATTAAATCGAAATAATTTTAATGGGAATCATAATTCACAAGATTCTTGGGAAATATATACAGAAAAAAATATCAAACATGTTGTGAATATATCATACATCATAAAGAAATAAAAGTTAGATTAGAAATACTTATGAAACATTTATAATTTGACTCAAAACCTATTAAAAATAGAAAAAATGAAATGTAAATTTAAATAAAATATAAAAAAATATATTCATTATATAATACATAAAATAGGTAGAATTTTCACTATATAATAATAAGTAAGTGCATAATACAGAACATGTCTTAATAAAGATAATTTGAGATGAAACCATTACCTCATGTCTTAACATGCTCCATGTATTCTCAAACCTACTATATACTAATTATATATTCATTATATATTTATGTAAAAAATATTCATACTATTCTAACTATATATAATTTGTTTAAAAATTTAAATTACTCATTTTGTTGAAATTCTACATTAAAACTAATATTTAGTTGTAAACCGTTTCAATTTCAATGCATGTTTTGGTTCACAAATTTATATACATTCACCATGTTCATAGTTTCATCATACCAAGAATCCAAATAATTTCATAAATATCGTATTAATTAATTATATACACTTTAGAACCATTTATGTAAAAAGGCCATAGAAAATGGATCACATCCCTTCGTGGAGATAGTAGTCTGTACATACACATGGGGGATGTTTTCATTTTTCATTAGATGTAAATGTTACTGAGAATGATTTTATCATTAAAACAATGAAATTAATTATATTATAGATGTTGATTCACAAATATATCTTATGAATTATCAATTCCTTTTGTTTAAGAAATATGAAATTATTTCTTAAATACATGATTACTAACTTTTTATGTATAAAGTATTTTTTAAATGTTTTTAAAGAAAACAAAAAACTTTTACCATATATAGATTTTGATTTAATGTATTCTTGAATATAAGCATTTATTATTTATTACAATCATTGTCATGGGTATGGATATGATAATCATTAGATCCACCTTTATCTGATCAGATTTAGGACTTTCTATCTCCTCTTTGTACTGAAAAATTATTTTATCATGAGATGAATATCAAATCAATAAACATCAAATTCATACTCATAAGGTCTATCATGAATAAATTTGTAAGGACTTCCTTCAGATTTCCCAATTTTAAATTCTAAATACATAAAAATGATTTCTATGATAATGGAATACCTTTTAAACTAATTGTGTAAATCAATACCACATTGGAATTTCAGTTACAAAAGATCTTTTGAAGTAACTCTATCGAATTAATTATATTAAAATCAGATAAAATATAACCATTGGAAAAAATATTATCATCAGAAGGGTTTCCTATAAAAACCCAGCCATTCAAAGATTTTTATATTGATTGATTAATTTTGTGAATTCTCATCTCTATGATAGGCCTAAAAATTACAAATCATGAAAGACTTGTTCATAGTATTTTATAATTGGATTTTATTTGTGTATTCTTAAGAGAATATTATCATGTTATCCCCTTAAAAAATATATTGCATTTTAAATTGGTCATCCAATTTATGATTACGATCAAGGTTTAGTAGGGATAACAAGACAGAGAATCTGATCATCGTATTGATCAAGGGCTTCAAGGGACAACAAGATAGATCAAATCCATCATATCTAGGGTTACCTGGGATAAACAGATAGATAAAACATGATCATCATATCATGGGATTTAATTTTTGAGGATTTATAGACTTTCTTTTAAGTATAAAATAGGGTAAACATTTAGCCATGTTTTGTGGATACCTTACTATTAGTTTTAAAATAGATATATTCAAATCTTTTTAAATTTATATAAGTATCATTACTTTTGTAGTACTTTTTGTTACATACCTTTTAATTAAATTATTCTATTTTTAATTTTATCAAAGTAACATATCTAAAACATATAAAATATTAATCCATTAATCACATATTCTATGAATTAGATCTAATTTTCTTGTTATAATAAACTTTTATGTGATCACAATTCATTACTTTGAGATAATCATAACCATCCTGATTATGATCAAATCATATACATTATGATTGAAATATTTTTACTCTGATATATCTAAATATGTTCCGATTATGATTCTCTAGTAATCTAACTGGGGGCTAAGTCGATATCCAATATTTTTATCAATGTGGTTTGTGAATTTTTTTATTTTAAAATCCTTTAAAATATTGTTTTTAAAACCAAAAATCACTGTCTCTTGTAATGGATTAATATATAGTACATTATTTCAATCCAAATCATTATACTTCATATATAGTTAAAAAAATTGGTATTAGAAATTATATCAAAGATAGAGGATGATAGAGAGGAGTTCAAGTAGTTGTTGACAATTATGAGATCTTGGACAAATAATCATTGAAATCATTTTCAAAATCACTAGAGTACATTATTTCCATCCAAATCAATATACATCATATATAGTGATATAAAAATTAGTATTAGAAATTATATCAAATGTCGGGGAAGATAAAAAAGAGTTCAAGATGTTGTAGACCATTTGAATATTTTTGACAAAGAAATATTAAAATAGTTTTAAAAATCTTGTTGTAATTAAATTTTGAGAAATATCATTAAATGAATGACCATTTCATCTAAATCTGATTGCTTGAAAATTTTCCCAATATCTATTTGTTTAATATTAATTCATAATTTTTGTGCATGATTAGTTAGTTCATTTTAATGTTTCATATTATCTTCTTCTAACCCTTTTGAGGTACTTCATGTATTTGCCCAATTTTTTTGAAAATAACACATGGAGAGAATTTTATAGAAAGGGGTATCTGTTTTAATTAAGGGGGAGGGGGGACATTCCTAAGTGATATTTATAAAAATTTATATTAATTCTATTAAGGGAGAGAATACACTCTTTTATGGGAGCTTTTATAATAAGGGGGGTGGGATAATTGTATTCATCATCATATTCAGAAGAGTTATAAAGTTTTCAGGAGATAAGTATAATTATTTAATTCTAAATATTATGTACTTAAAGATAATGGACTATATGATTTTGAATGTCATTTTTTATGTCTTGAATTTTGTGATTTCCATAAAGGGGGATATTTTCGAGTGAAAAGTTTTTCTTATGAATTTTGTATTCCTTCCTATTTTGGGAAAAAATTATTTCATTAATACTTGATTACTATATTTTTATTTGCAATGTATTTTTAAAATGTTTTTTTGACAACATTTATATTTTACCATACATATAATTAGTTTTAAAGTATTCATGAATATAAACACACTTTCTTTATTAAGATCATCATAATTTGTATAGGTCCAATAATCTTCGGATTCACCTATATCAGATATTATTTAAGACTTTCCGTCTCGTCTTCACACTGAAAAAGTATTTATCAAAATACTGATATTGAAACCAACACACATTAGATTCAAACTCATAAGGATTATCATAATGATATTTGTAAACAAGTCCATTAGACTGACCAAGTTTAAATTCTGAATATTGAAAAATGATTTCTATGATAATGGATTGCCATTTACACTAATTGTGTAATTCAATAAAACATCATAATTTTAGTAAGAAAAGATACATTGAAGTTCTAGGTGTCCAATATTTTGCAAACAAATTATAGAAAGTATGACTACTATAAAAAATATGACCATTGTAAGGGTTTTTGAAAAATACTCATCCATTCGTAGAGTTTTATACCTATTGATTCATTTTTCAAATTCTCACATGTGATAATCATTGGATGATTAAAAAGCATGAATATATTATTTTTATTCTTTTGTAATTGTTTTAGAGTTGTGTCTTTTTAACAGAACCTTCTCATATCATCCCCTTAAGAATTATGTTTCATTTTAAATCACCTTTTCTATATATTATTGAGATTGATAGATGGTGGGTATAACAAGACATAGAATCTGATCATCGTATTGATCGATGGATTGTATGGTTAGCAAGATAGAGTAGATCCATTAGATCGAGGGATTCTGGATATTGGAAGGTAGATAGAAGCTGATCATTGTATCTAGGGATTTCTATGATGAGGAAAGAAATACATTCTTGTAAGTATAATAGAAGGGAAACCTTTAGCTATGTTTTTTTTCAACCTTACTCTTAAGCTTTAAATATATATATTAAATTATTTATAAATTTCTATAAGTTTCATTAATTTGGAATTATTTGTTTCTTTCATGTATTTTAATCCCACTGTGTTTTTTGAAGTTGTTTAATCTTAACATATATGAATATGATAAAACATTAATCAGTTAATCAGATCTTATATGAATCCAACCTATTTGTTTTGTTATAACAAAATATTTTGTCATTATAATTAATTAATACTATATGATCATAACCATTATGATTACAATAAAATCATATTTTTTATTATTGATTTTTTTACTCTGATATATTGAAATCATTCTTGATTATGATGCTCTAATAAGAATACTAAGGGGCACGTATAAATTCTATATTATTTTTATAAATTGGTTTTGTTAATTTTTTTATTTTAAACTCCTTGGAACTAATGTTTTTTAAAACTACAATTCACCCCCTCTAGTAATAGAGCCATGTTGAATACATTCTTATGATCCCAGTCAATATAATTCATAAATAATAATACAAAAATAGAAATTTATTTTTTTATTTTGGTATGGTTATATAATTTTTGATGATGAAAGAAATGTGAAATAGACCAGATAATGAAATTAAATATTCTTTAGTATATTGATTTTGAATCACATTATTTCATTATGAGAAGATATATTTGACATCTAAATGGGATTGGGAATGTGGTATGGGAATTTTGGATAGTAATTTATGAATAAATTTTAGGGAAAAACTAACTTGAGTTGTGTTATGTAATGGTTGATGAGATTCCCCTTTTAAAAGAAAAAATCGATGGTGTTTTTCAATAACTATGTCCTTAATAGTCTTGAAATTGATTTGAAATATTCTAAGTGGATCATAAATTAACCATTAAAGATAATATTAAACGGTTTACTCATAATTGAGTAAATATTTTTTTTATAATTATTTAAAATATTTATTAACATTAAATATCATTTAATGTGATTTTCATGATTATTCTAATATATTGAATTTAAAGGATTCAAAATGGAAATGAATATAGAATATAAATAAATTAAAAAAGAGTAACAATTTATAATTAAACATGAAATTAGTCTAAAATTTTATATCATTAACAAAATATTAATTTTATGTTTTTTAAATTAAATCACTAAATTTTTCTATTGAATAGATAAGAGCCGTGACATAATTGTGTAGGTGTTCATGGTAATTTTTACTATAATAAAAATTTAATATAAATTAATATAATTAAAAACAATATTTTAGCCTTTATAATAACAAGCTATATCATTCATAACCTCTTTAATCCCTATTAAAACATATTAGAGACATTAAAGGAAAGAGATTGGAATTTTGTAATTATTATTTACATAATATCATATAAAGGTCACACTCAAAGGAAAGTGGAACAGAATTAAAATATTTTCAATTATTGTATTAGTAATTTTAAATAAACTCATACAATAAAATAATTGATTTTTTTAGATATTTTGAGACCTATTATTTTTAACCCAGTTTACCCTTACTGTGGTGATAAACTATTACCATGGTTACTATTAATTATGAATAAAAATGAAATGGAACTGATTAAATAATTTGAATATGATTATTCCAAATATGAAATCAATTTTATATTACTAAATTTATTTAATTAGTAAAAATTAATTTTAATATATGCTTTTAAAATGGAATAAAAAACTCTTTTTAGAAAAATACCAAATTTCATCATAAAAATGTTTTTCGACTAATATTATTCATATCATTTAATCTATTGAATTTAATTAGATTATAATTAAAAAAAGAAAATTTATATGAAATTTTTATCTTTCCATAATCTAATAGAATCATTGAACCACCTTAATAATGTTAGAAAATTTAATTTTTTAATAGAATAAAGTATAATTTATGTTCCAAAAAATTCATCCATGTGTTTCTGAATTGAAAATAATGTTTCAAATGATTTATTTTTATCCATAAATTTATATTTTGATGATATATAGGTTTTGGAAATTTTTCATTCAATCTTAAATTATTTTTATGTCATAATAGATAAATCATTTTAAAATTATAAATTTTCATTATTCACTAAAAATCAACTTATTCAGAAAAATACACAAAAAATCACCATAAGTAAAATTTGATATTCTAAATCCAAAAATATTTTTTAAAAAAATTAAAAATATAAAATTAATTTACTTATTTTCTCAATGAAATATAAACAAATATTAGGAAAAATCACTGTTATAGAGAAATGTCAGTTTTAGACATTAATAGTTATAAAAATTTATATGATTTAATTATTAACATTAAAAATTTAGAGCATATTTCATAGTAATTAATAAATAAAATTAAATATTCAAAAAATTTCAACATATATTTCATAATTTAGTTACGTATATTTATATAGTTTAATCCAAATATTAGGTTATAAGAGTCATATATATAATAATATTTCTATAGTGTAAATTTGTTCATTTAATCTTGGTGGTGTGTCGGGTAAAAACAATAGAAAATAGTATATATTTAAAATATAATAAAAATCAAAATATTAGGGTGCTACCTTAATGGATAAGTAGAACATGAAAAATCATCATACATAGATGTTCAACTAAATTTGATAATAGTGAATCTCACTCTAATTTCCTAGTCCACATTGTTGTGTCATGGAGAGAGGGATGTTTGAATCAATGATACATTTTCATATTAAGTTCCCTTCTTTATGAAGAAACCCTTTCCTCCTATTAAATAGTCACCACTTTCACTAATACCAAAACAATCACACATATATAATAACAAAAGTATTACAAGGTTCACTATTCAACAATAGTAGCTACATACTTATTATGGTATAAAAGTAATCTGATACAACAAAATCTACTAGAAAAAACAGCCTTTTGTCTAGAATGACATTAGTAAGATATTCCCTTACACTTGTACAACACAATTTAAACAATCCAATAGTGTATGTGGTCATTCTAGAAAAAATTAGGTAATACAATTTTGTGTAACAATGATTTTACAATGATGCTTGAACAAATTTACCAAATATAAACGTCAAAAATAATTCTTCACTTTCATACCCAATAGTTGGAAAGAACTTCTTCTGGACATCATAGTGATACTCAGTCCAATTCTGTAGTCATACACCCAAGGGTAACTACTCAATATGATAATATTTCTCTATTAGAATACCTAAGAACAAATCATTAACATCTTCTTCCTCAGTCCAGAAATCTCAATACAATATTCCCGATATAATAATCATTCTTGCTAAAATGATCATCTGAATATCATTTGGTATCTTGTTTTTACTTATTCTTTCAGTTAGACTTTCTTAGGTTACCAAGATCCATAAAGATCTTTTCCCTACAATTTTTAGTAGTCCATATTCTATCTTATTTTTTTTGAATAGTACTTGTTTCAAGAAAGTAAAATGTACTTTATCTATTTATAGGTGAGCCAAATAGGGTTTGGGTAGGATTCGTAAATGTTTTCCCTCCCAAACAATATCCAAAAACATAAATTTCCATTGAATCTCAAATAATATTTAATTTCATTAATGCTTATCCTCTTATCTATATTTGTCTCATAACTTTATCAAAAATCATAATTTATTACATTATTTAGACTGATTTCAATTTCTCATTCTGAATTTTCATTACATTTCTCCATGCCAATAACAAGAACGAATCCTCCCCATTATGATTTTTTAATTATGATAAAGATGAATGATTCATCTTTAAATTTATCTTCCTATAAAAGTGTACACCAATTGAAAAACACTACATCGATCTTATGAGAATAATATGTCTTCTCATTAGAATCCTTAGAGTTAACTTCTCATTTCGATTTCTTCATTACGATGGAGACAAAAAATTTCTCTATAGAAAATTAAACTTTTTAAAACCATTCTTAAAACTTCTTCCACTAGTTCCTTGAAAAAACATCATAAAATTCTACTTTTCTTCTTTTACTAGACTAATTATCTTGATTATAATGAGGATTTTCTATATTTTCTATAGTCCGATAGTCTTGACCCACTTGATAATCATATTTTAGAGTTATTCTTCCCCTGAGAAAATAGAAAAAATAGAGATAATTTTTTTCCTCTTGACCCACATGATACTAAAAATAACAAGAACAAAGTTTCCATCATGTAAAAATAAACAATTCATCTTGATGAGAAATGGTTTACTATATTGATGATTGATGTCTGATTTTCTTCTTTTTAATCATCACCACATTATTTTTCCTTATCTATATTTATTGCTTCCTAATTTATTTAGATTTATTTTCTTTTTATTAGTACCAAGAAATAAGTTTGAAAAAAATTCTCCCTCCGATAAAACATTCTATTTAACATACAATAGATACCAAAAAAATGAATCTATGTTAGAATCCATTATGATGGATTAGTGTAATACAACATCCAATGGACGTATGTTAGTAGTTACTTCTTGTCTTCAACATGTTATTTCCTTCTCTAATTACAATAACAATGAAATTAAAAAATATAACATCTTTCTATGAATATTTATATCTTCAGCTTATTATTCTGAATGAAAACCAAAATGTTCATAACTTTAAATTCTAATAAACCATCTAATCCAACCAACATTTCTGTATCCAGTGATCTCACATGGATTGACTGAGACCATAAATCTTCAGTTTCCTCAACTTCCTTCTTTCACAAACATCTTCTTGTATTATAAACTCATTGTGACTATGAATACATTTAAGATTAGCTTCAGCATCGTCTAACATTCATTGAGATGTATTTTTGACCTACCATCCTTTCCACCAAACATATTTTTTATAACCATAAATATAATTTATCGCACTGGCCCTTTCTTTTATAATTCCTTCGTCACATGTTTTCAAACAATTATTATTATTTTTGAATTATAAAACAATAAATCATCATCCAGTTAACATTAGAGCAATTTTTACTTTGATATGACTTCTTTATTAATATCACACACTTCATTCTATAAATAATATGATTTCTATGAGCATCTATCATTTTATCAACATCCCAATCATTTGGATCATTTGACTCATGCTGATGTGCTGGATCCAATTATCATGCCAATAGTTTGGATCAAATTATTATGCTGATGGTTCTAGATCGATTTGTCAAATTCACACACATCATGTTTCAATATAGATTTCCATTACCCTATCAACATACTTTATTTTTTTAACATAAAAAACATATTGATATATTAACAATAAAAAAACAAAAACAAAACATCTATCTAACAATCTCCCTCTTTGTGTATATTGTCAATACCCACATTAACCACATCAAAAACAATAATACTACAAAACAATAATTTTTAATGGTCACTTTTCTCACCATTTCTTCTCCCCATTATGTTTTCTCCTCCAATTTATTTTCTCTCCCCCTATTTATTTTCTAATTTTCTTACTGATTATGAAATTCAAATGGGTCATCATGAAAAGTTTTCACCCCCATATTGACAAATGATCTTATTTCCAAGGGTTGAATTTTTTATCTAAAAATAATGACATTATTCTCATATAAAACAAAAGTATCACATGAGATTTTTTAACAAAGGAACTTTAACCAAAAAAATCAATGTCTATGTGTGTGAAGATAGTGTAGAAAAAATAGTGAATAATATAAGTTTTCAATGTTTTCCACTGAAAAAATTTCTTATGATACACTTTTCATGTTTCATTCAACATTGTTATTTTTTGGGGGAATATTGAAAACATTTTTTTATAAAAAAAGTATCATACACCCATATTAACAAACATATCAGAATGTTTAGGTGTATAAATGAAACTTTAAAAAAATTCATATTTTTTATCTCATTGCATTCTTTTTCAAGAATAAAAATAGACTCAACAACACATTATTCTTTATTTCAACTCCTTAAATTCATTGAATGTTAGTACAATTATTCAAAAAATTTACGAATAAGGAGGAATGTTAAATATTTCTTAGAATAAAAAATTTAACATACAGTCCTCTCTTAGTCAGGATTTATTATTATTCCTCTAAGATTATTCATTTAATGTATTTTCTTCCTTCTGTTCATTATTCTAAGATTATATAAGAAGTTTCTTTTCTAGTGTTGAATCTTTTGAAAAGGATAAAATAGTTTTCTTAACTTTAGTAATATATTTGTTATAATTAGTTTGTGACATCTTCTTCATGTATTGTTATTCAGAGGGAAAGATAGTCAAACAACTTTTAGAAACATTCCCCTATTCCACCCATCTCTTGCATCTTTTATAATTCTTCAAATAAAAAACCATTGACATATTTTTATCATTATTGTTCTCATTTTTACAGAACATTATCTTTCCCTTTTCTTCTATCTTTATTATCCTTCTAACTCTAAATCCATTGTAAATTATTCTGTCCAAATAACTAAGAACTCTATCTTTTTGAACATAATATTCTTATTTTTATTAGGTTTCAACATACCATTCAATGATTTCTTCCTTTTAGGGGGTTGAATCCCGCTCACAATTTTTCTTCTATAATTCATGGAATATTTGTTTTGTTGTTGGATGAACCAATTTTTTTATCCATATACCTAAAAACACAAAAATTAATGCAGTACCCATAGAAGGATACCTTCCTCTAAAACATTTATAATGTCCAGAATTGTTGAAATGTTTCTTAGAATATTTAATATCATAACTTTGTTCACCACCGAAATTTCTAAAATCACCTAAATTATTTTTCTTCAACTTAGTTTTATTTTCAAACTTATCAAAACCAGAAGTATTAGAAAATATTTTAGACCAATGATTTTTATAAACTTCTGAACTCTCTACATTATTGGTCTGGCTACAAACACAACTTTCCCATACTTCATCATAAGAGAAACTTCACCTTTCGTATATACCTTTCAAGGTAATTTTTTATCCTTATCAGGTTTATCTATTCCTGAAATTTATATAAATTTATATATAGAAGTACTAAAACATGTAACCCTCTATTGATCTTTAGAATGTTTTTGATGGATAAGTTCCAAATCTTGTTCTTTTTTATCTCAAAATTACATTTAGATGTTCATTAAGATTCCTGTTTTTCTCTAGATATTTCATAAAATTATAATTATTTTCTAGTAGCTTAACATTATAATTAAGGATATATCATTATTATTTATTGTAGAGTCTTTAATTTTTAAATTACTGATATCTTTCTCAAGCATTAAAATCTTCCATAGAAATTCTTTCAATTCAACTATAAAATATAATTCAAATTGATTTTATTCTTCTTAAAAACTAATAATTAGAACTTCTTCATTATTTAGTTTTTCAATGAATTTATTCTTTTCAAACCTTCTCAATATAATTTTTGGATTTGGTTTTATTTTTTTCTTTTTCTGAACAACTACTTTCACTAGTAGAAAAAATATCTTCTTTTACTATCAAAATAGACATGTTTTTTTCAATACCAATTGTGAATTATTCACTATAATAATCATTATACCTAAAGCCCCTATTTTTTGTTTTGGATAAACTCTTATTTTCTACCATCAAATATGATTTTTTATTATCGAACCTTTTCTCGGAAGGTATTTGAGGCCTTCTTTCATCTTCATCACTTTATTCTTTATTAATTTCTTTATCACCTCTTTGAGTTAAATTGGAGACAATGTTCCTGATATCCCCAAATACAAAAATAATTATTGGAATTTTTCATTCATACATTCCTATACCAATTTTATCATTTTTATAAAATAAGGATAAAATTTCATCATGATTTTTACATACCTCATTTTTGGAATCAGATTCAGAAGATTCATCTTCATCAAGAATCATCTTTAGATTTTATTTTTGGAAAAAATTGAATAAAATTATCATATATATATATATATTTTAAATTTTTAAACCTTATCCCTTAATATCACATAATTAATAATATTTATATTCTAATAATCAAGATATAATTCTTTTGGATTTATACCTTCTAATGAAGAAAATTTTACCTAAAACGTTTCAATAAGAATTATAACATTTTGTTTAAATACTATAGAATCTTAAATATTTCAACACAAAATATGATTTTTCTATAAATTTCCTTTACTAGGTAAAGAAATCTCTACGAGATTCATATTCACCCATCTTAAGATCATCATATTTTAGCCTCCAAATCTGCTACTTTTCCATTTTCAATTTTTTATTTCCTTCTTAAATGATGTCAATCTTATCCTAGATACCTTTGGAAGTGGAAAAAACATTTAATAACATAAAATAACTTTAAAAAAGTGATGATGGAAAATAATTATTACATCTCCCATCATTCTCAAGGATTCACTTATCAGCATTTTTAAGAGGATAATTCTCATCAAAAGGGGAAAACCATATATATCAGGTTTTGAAAAATAATTCCCATGGGAAATAATATATGACATCATTAAACCTTTAATAAAATGATAATTCTTATCACTAAAGATCACAATCCATTTATTATTAACATAAATCAGATTATCCATTACAAAATCTTCTTTAAAAACCTCAATAATAATTAGATGAAGAGAACCTTCACCTCTGATACCACATGTAATTTCCATGTCATTATTTTTTATCCCAAAGAGGGGGAGGTGGTGAATTAGTGATACCTTTTTCTTTTATGTTTCATTATTTCTGAAATAAACTTATCCTCTTATTAAATATTTTTCACTTTCCCTGAAAAAACAAATACTCATCCACATGAACACAAGAATTGAAAAGGTTCACTACTCAATAAGAGTAGCTACATACTTGGTATGGTATGAAAATAATACGATTCTTCAAAATCCACTTGAAAAAAATAATTCTGTGTGGAATACAATGAGTAGGATATTCCCTTAAACTCATGTTGCACTATGTAAAAAATCCCATAATGCATGTGATCCATCTAGTAAAAATGATGTAATGAAATTTTGTATAACAAACATGATACGATTATCCTTGGCTAAATTTCACAAATATAAAATTTAGAAAAAATTATTCACTTTAAAACCTAGTATCAAGAAAAAACTTATTCTAGAATTCATAATAATACTCATTGAATCTTCCTAGTCTAATTCCTCAATATTATAATATTACTATATTATAATACCTCTAAAAAATCCTAAACTTATTCTTCCTTAGAATGGAAATCTCAATACAATTTTTCTGGATTGATAATCCAATCTAATATAATGATCAACAGAATACAATATTTTATCTTCTTCTTAATTCTTAATTTTTAAAAAAATTCTCAGGTAAGTACGATACAAAAAATTATTCTCTCTATAATTTTGCAATGATCTACCTTCTCTCATTTTTCATGAAAATTTCTCATATTAGGAAGGTAAACAGTCTTTCCTCCTTTTATAGGTGATATAAATCTTGTTTAGACCGAATTCAGAGAAGATTTATAACTCAAAAAATATTATAAAACTTCAACTTCTCATGAATTTGTGATACATATTTGAATTCATCAAAGCTTAAACACTCTTATTTATTATTATCAAAATTTATATAAACTTTTGATCAGTTCATAATTTCTTATAATCAGTAGTCTGATTCTCATACCCCATTTTTATTTTATCATTATGATGCTTGGTACCAATTACAAGAACTAATCTATACCATTTTGGTTTCTTCATTATGATGAAGATGACATATTCTTATTTCAATTTATATGCACCAAAATATCCATACCAATTTAAAAACTCTCAATCAATGATAAACAAATAATATTTCTCCATATTATGATCCTCAGATTCAACTAATCATTCCAATTAATTCATTATGATAGAGATATAATATTTCTCCATACCAAATGAAACATATGAAAACCATTATTTAAAATTATTTAACTGTTTCCTTGATTAAACTTTCAGAAATTATTTATTTCTTCTTTTCCTAGAATGATGATCTTGGGTTTAATGATAATTATTGGTATTAGCTTCAGTCTGATCGTCTTGACCCACTTAATTCATATATATCATATTTCTTCTTCCTCTTGACCCAATTGAAAAAAAATTAGATCATTTTTTCTATTGACCAACTGGATACAAATACTCTTAATAATAAAGTTTCCTTTCAAGAAAACAGTTACAATTAATCTGAATGAGAAATGGTTGACAACCTTTTTTTATTAATCTATGAGTTTTTTTTGCATATTTGTTACCACAAACATTTCTCCTTATATAGATTTATTGGATCCCAATTTCTTTTAGTTTCTTTTATTTTGATTATCACAAACAATTTCACTCAAAAAAATTATGCCTTTGATAAAACATTATATCCAAACTACAAAAAATACAAAAAATATGAATCAGAGTCATGATCCATTATGATGGATTAGTGGCACATTATGTCTAACAGAGTGGTGTCGATAGTGACATCATTTATTCAAAAATATATTTACTTCTTTCATAACAATACCAATGAACTTCCAACATACAATTTATTTCTATGAATATTTATACCTCAATGATTATTAGTCAGACTAAAATAAAAAATCAACATAACTTCAGAATCTGATATACATTCTCATCCAAAAAACATTTTTGATTCTGGTGATCTCACACTGATGGAGCGAGACTAGAAAACTTCAGCTTCAACAACTTTCTTCTTTCATAAACCTTAGCTGGTATCATAACATCCTCAAGAAATTGAATATGTTGAATATAAGCTTCAACATTATATAAATTATATTGGAAATTATTTGTGATATACCATCCTTTCCAATGAACATATTTCCTTCCAACCCACAAAATGATTTTAAACACCCCCCCTTTCTTTGACAAATCTTTCATCATAAGTTTTTCAAACACTTATGATTTTTTTGAATTAAAAAACCGCAAAGCATTGCCAGGTTTATATCAGAGCCATTATGCCTTTGATACATCTTCCTTATTATGAGAACCCCTTTCATTCTAGAATCAATATTATTTCTAGCAGCTTATTAATTTTTATTATCATCACAATCTAATGGATCATATTGACTCATATCGATGTGTTGGATTCGATTATCATGTCAATAGTCAAGATTTTATTCTCATGTTGATGGTTGTGGATTCTATTGTAAACTTAACACACATCATTATTCAATCCATTTTTCTATTACCTTCTCAACATACTTTTTTTCTTCAAATTAATAAAAAATATTTATCTATTGACAACCAATACATCCAGAATATAACTAAAGATTAACACTCACATGACTAGTATCATTTAATCCTAGGTAATAAGATATGGAATATAGAAATTGAGGTTCAATATTAACATGATGATCTTATAAAGAGATTTTACTCATTATAAAAGTAATTTTAGATGTTTGAAGAGCCATTTTTTAAAACATATAAAAATAAATTTGGAAGTATAAAGGATATTTTATTCACAAAGTATTTTTGTTCATTTTTATTCAATTTTAATAGTTGTGGGATTTTATATAGAGTGATAACACCCCAATTAGTGACTGATTTAGTTGATGAGGAGAACCTTTATTAGTCTTTAATCTAAATATCTATATATGAATTCTTCAGATATCCATTGATATAAGTTTATATTTGTTAAATACTTGATTAAATTTGACTGGTCCCAATTGTTATTTTTTGTTATTTTTTCTAATTTGGTTGTTAAATTTAATTCACCCCCAAATTGATCATTATTATATTCATTTTTATTTTTTTAAGTGTGTTTGAATTTGATTTTTTAATTGTTAGAACTTTTGTGGAAGGTAGTGAACTTACAGTTAATTGATGAGGATTACCTTCAATCGATTAAGAGTTTATAATGTATTAGAAGGTGAGTTTATTATTAAAGGACTATATGAATATATTAATGAATATTATATTATATTTATTATTGTATATTATGAATCAAAATTCATATAATCTTGAGGGGGGAAGTACATGATTGTGTAAATGTTAACATATTATTTTCCATATAAAGACATTATTATTTTAAAATTATGATAGAAAATATTTAGCGATCATAACCCTAGATTATTCATTGATCTTGATTTAACATCACTTAAACCTTATTTTAAATATTTATATTGTATTTAATTATTCACAAAACATAAAAAAGACACCCACATACACAATGGTTAATAGTTATATCTAGATAATACATAAACAATATGACATTAATGAATATTATAACCACTTTAGAGATAATATATGGTCATAAAATACTATATTTTAATCATTATATTAAAAACTATTTTTTCCAAACCGATGAAATGATTGGGATAAAATTTCACGAATTGAAATAAAAATTAAACACTTAGAGTTTGACTTTTTTGTTATCCATTATCAAATTTCATCATGGAGTACTATATGTTTTGATAAAAATTGATGATTACCATAGTATGGGTTTTAATAGGGATACTAAATTTACTAATGATGCATAAAAAAGTTGTTTTTTGATCTTCATGACTCAGTATGTATACCACATGATGTTTTATACACTTTCCATTAGTATACTAGGGGTGCATGTTTCATATTTAATCTAATAATATGATGTTATAAGGATAAATATAATAGGACACTTCATAGATTAATTACTTTATTACAACAACTAGGAGGATGTTAAAATTTTAGGGTGTTTGGGAATGTTAGTTATAATGTAATTAGTTATGGTTTTACTAAGATGGTATTTTTCATCCTGTATAGAAAGTATGATATTTGGGTCCTTAGTTGAGATAAATAAAAAGAGTTTCGGAACATATCTAGATAAGGTACATGTGATGTGTTTGGTATTTTGGTGGTAGGAATGTGATGTGATCATCCATCAGGGTATGTGATGTGTCATATATTTATCCATCTAGTTAGTCCATACATAAAGAATCAATAAAATTTGAGTAGGTTATATGGGATTGAGATGTAAATATATCATGGACACACAATGTCTCAAAAAAAGGATTTATATGAATATTTATACTTGAATATGATATATCTAGTGGATATAGTCAAGTAGATAATTTTTTATAGAGATCATATTATACCCCTTGGTATCTTGAGTGGAATTGACAATTTTCTTGACCCCACTTTTTCTTATAATTATGGATTATAGAATTTATAATTATTTTCAACAATACAAAGGTGTACAATGATACATATTAAGGGTGAGTAAATGAGGAATAGGTTTTTAAGAAAATAATTTGTATTAAAATTTTAAAGATACCATAAAATACATTTTGATAATATCTAAAAGATTTATTATATATATTTTTACAGGTTATTAAAAATAATGTATGATATGGTGAAAAAGAAAGATAAATTTTTGGTAAATAGTTTTAGAAGATATTAAAAATGAGTTTTGGATATGGGTTCACATGTAATTAAATTTTATGCAACATAAATATAATTCATTATAAATAAATGTGGATTTAGTGTAAGTGATATATTTATATAAAGTATACACTAATACTAAACTAAGGTGTGATGGTATGATACATTTTAAGGTTAGATTTATTGTAAACCAAAAGTAGCGAAGTTCACTATTCCATGGTTTTATGTATCATAGTCCATAATTTATAAAATAACACAAGAATAAGATTCTATCTTCCACATAGGATATCATTATTATTTTTAAATATAATTTAATTATATTTACATAATTTTTAATTGACAAAATATTATTTAAATGTTACACAATCCACAATAGAACATTATTAACAAGTATCATGAAATCTCAATGAAAATATCTAGGGGCCTCATTTGATGAATCAGTAAGACATTATCATGATAAATATTCATAAAATAATGGTGATGGGTTGAAATAAGTATAAACAATTATATTGTATAATTTAGATCACCACTTTAATAGAGAATATAGGAAACCATTTTTTATTTATTCTAATTTTCAAGTATCTACACTCTCAAATTGATGAGCCTATTACATTACCTGATGTTTTAGATTATATAATAGTGGGATAGTGGGAGTCCACAAAATAATTTCACTATTGGATAAGAGTCATATTCCACAAAATAATGGTGGAAATTGTAAATTCTATAAAGAATGAGTCTTTTTAGAATAGATGTAGACTCATCCACAAAAAAGATAAATCTCTTTATAGAATGTACTAAATTCAATATTTATAGATCCCTATTCTTCTCGAATGAAAACTTCTCCCCCATAGACAAATTGGTATATATACTATTCATGTAGATTTTTATCCCTTCACATGTCTTGATCCATTTAACCTTGTGTCCCAAACCATCATCACCTGTGTCATAATTTTTAAATATTAGGTGCATGTTAAAAACTTTAATAGGTTTGATACTCACTTTCCATAAAAACCCCAATGTACTAATTAAATAAAATAATTTAGTTTTCAATCAATAAGTGATAATACAAGAACCAAAATTCCTAGCTTCATTAAGAGATTCTCAATGAATCCAATAGCCTATATAAAGAACTACAAAATGATTCCACTATTTAAATAAAGAAGAGTAAATAGTCCCAAACCATGAAGATATGTACCATTTGATAGAACTATGAAAAATATGAATTACCAAATGTGGCCCAAGAAAATACTAAAAGGAACAGACCCATTCAAATCTATGAAAGAGGTTGTATATAGCGTCAAACTTATGATTTAAAAAACATAATATTTTTAATATAATTAGATACCTTATCATTGGATGGGGATTTCTATATCTAGGTATTTGTGTTTAACTGTCCACTTGAGAGAATAGTATTTTATTAGTATGAATTTATTCCATTTGAAGATTTAGTAAAGATAATATAATTTTATTATATGGATATGTTTATGTTAATCGGATATATAGAACAAGAATAAAGTGGTTGTGTTAACGACACACATTTTAGATCCATCTTCCAACTTGATAGTTGCGAGGATCCACTTTTGGTATTCATCAATAACAATGTTCATAAGGCTTAAGAAACGCATCATTATGAGAAAACCCAAATTAGTGTAAAAAGTAAATATAATTAATAACCAAAGATAATCCCTATTAATGCACATTGATTTATAAATATTTTTATTTAATAAAAATGAAATATTTTACTAATGCATCTCTTAAGGTGGAGTAATGAATTTAAACATAATTAAGATAAATAAAATATGGTGCATCAAGAAAGTGAAATAAAATAAATCATATACAATTGATTTTAATGATATTGGTGGAAGGTTTTCACTGACATGAATAAAAAAATTAATAATATGATATATATTTTTAATATTATAATCTAGTGATATATTTATAGTATACATGTAACAATAAATATGAATTTATTTCCCAATAATTCATTTTCATTGATACTTTGAAAACATATCTAATGGATCACCATCGATCAATATTTGTTTCCTTTATCCCCTGTTAAAGGTAAAAAAATTCATCAAAATGTATGATATCCTATTATATTATGTTAATAAATCAAATATAGTTTAAAAAAATATTTGGATTTAGAATCATTGAGATGTATTTATCCTTTATCAAAATTTTCCTTTAAGATAAGGAATATATTTTAATATTTACTTAATTTTTTATAAGTAAAACTATATTAATTAGATATTTTTTAATTTTTTCTATAACATATTAACGGATTATATTTTAAAATACATCTAATTAAATATGTTATATTATATATTTGCATAGAGAATAACCTAGATGAAGAGTATCTTCTTGATGAATATCTTCAACATGACCTTTATGAATACAACTATGAATGAAGTTAACAAAAACATCCTCTTGTTTAGTAGTACTTGTAAAAACATTTGAATCATTACAAGTAAAAAAATAAAAGGGGGAAAAGTATTAAATGAAATAAATAGTGAGTCCAATTTATGAATCTAGTAAATAAAATTTTAGGTACAGTAAATTGGTAAAATTCCTATAAGAATTATTTCAAGATCCACTATTTATTAGTATTGGGGGATAAAATTTAAATGACCAAGGGAATCATCAATTTTTTTTCTTAGTTTCTATGTGGATCCCTTGAAAAAACTCTTAGATCTTCATTAGGTGGCTATAATGTATTAGGATTTCAAATATTTATTGCTCTGATGCTAGATTTTACTTTCCCAAAGTATGTTCATAAAGCTGAGTAAAATTCCTTTTTGAGGATACACTGGTGGCCTCTCCAAGATGTTACAAGAAGAATCCATATTACTTAATTATTTAATTTTTTAAATGAAAGAAGATATATATTCAAAATTGAAGGGTTTTAAAAAACTTGATGCAATATTTTTGGTACATATATGTTCAAATAATGGAGATGGAACAAAAATTTGTAGGTAGATATGTCCAACTGAAGGTTCATTTATTTTCTATGTAACAATTTTTTTATTATAGATCTAATAAAGATTGGCTGAATTCAATGTTCTTCATGTTTGAAAATATGATTCTATATGCCAATTATATCAATTATGAAAATAATTATTTGGTAATCTCATTTGTCTTGTTAAGTTATGTTTATTTTAGGGCACATCATTAAATCTACTTAGTTGTCCTAGAAACTTTCTTTAATCTATATATAGTGTTATTTTTATTCTTAAAATAAGAAAATGAGTATATCATTAAGAAACCCCCATCAACCCTATAAATTCAAATATAATATACGATTAATTTAATCATTTTCCTCAAAATATGAAATTTTATAAAAATACCCACTAGGGTGAACTGGTGATCCATAACCAATTTTATTTCCTTTTCAATGACGGACAACATTAGAAACCATTTAAATTATATGTGATAAGAAAAAATCTAAAATTTTGAATAAACATTCATGTCTTAGTGAAAAAATTGAGATTGTATTTATCGAGGTCAATGTGAAATGAAGTTCACTCAAGTTGCTTCTAAAGGGACGACGCCTCAAATGGGTGGATTTTTTTTGTCTCAAAGGGAGGTGAGGGATAATGATTCTCTATGAATCACTATTGTACATAGGTGTAAATATTGATATTTCTTGAAACATTTGTGATATTTTCAATGCATAATGAAAATATTCGAGAAATGTTTTAAATTATTGGAGGATTATTTAAATAGTTTTAATCATTTTCCTTAGGGGGGTCATTCTATAAAAATAGTCATGACATTAAATCTCTTCAATTAGAAGATAAATATAGCTATCATTTTTATGAAATAAATTAAAAAATGTTTTTGAAATATAATTGTTTATGGTAAATATTTCACATGTGTTGAAAAATTCATATAACCCATGGGTACCGTATAAATAATGAGTCTTTTCATTAGATATCAATAATACTTATCAAGATCATATCTATTTGCTTAAAAAATATGAGAATCACTAAATAGGGTATGTTTTATTTATTTATGTTATTTTTTTTCCAAATCAATGAATTGATCCTATTGGATAATTTGTTATGTTTTTTTTTCTTCCTCTATGTTTGGAAAATTATTTTCCCCTCCAAAATCCTTTAAATAAAAAAAATTCTTTTTAAACAATGTATCATTTATTTTTTATTTTTATTTTATACATGATTTTATTTCAAAATAAAATATCTAATATTTAATCATTCTTTGCAATAAAATTTATTAAATTAATTTAATCTAGGAAAAAATATAGTTAACTTGGTAAATATCAGTTTTGGGTAAACTGGAAATTGCATGGGTGAATTGTGAAATATGTTGGAAAATATGATAAATGTGATATATAGTAAACATGATATAGAAAATAATAAAAGAAACTGAACCATTATGATCTTTTTTCCTAGAACGTCAATTTAAATGTTTAGTTTTTTCTAGAATTTCTATAGTATACCAAGAACCCAAGGTCGTCTCTCAATAAATATTTAGATTAATAATATAAAAAAAAAATTGGCTATGAAAAATTGAAATTATATTATATGAAATTTGGATTTTATTGATTTAATATAGAGTAATATAAAAGAAATAGACACACGAAAGTATAAATTAGCATATTTGATTAAGCATGACCAACATGAGGAATCTCATGATACTCATCCTTAATTTCATCAAGATATAGGGTTATGATCTTTTAATTCTTGGCTTGTAACAAATAGAATGAGAATTTTATTGATTTTAAACTATTATAGATCCTAGGGTTCAATAAAAACACACAATGATTCACCGGATACCACTAATGATTGGATGATTTGTGTTCGACTTTATAATTGAAACTCACTTAGGTAACACACAAATAACTCAATACACTGTCTTATTTTGTATTTTATTTCAATTTATTTCCATTAAATTAATGTAAATTTCCATTTTAGTGTTTCTATATGTATAATTGACCAATATTAAACCAAATACACCACAATTGAAATAGGGAAGAAAAAGGGATGAATAGTGTTTGAAACATCACATGAAATGGTATGATTAGATATGATCAATTGAGTTTGAGTATGATATACTAGTATATAACTCAATTAAATAAGATTATAAGATGATGAAAAACAATATTAAACCTATAATTCAAAATATTATTCAGAATAATACAAACATGAAGTTCGGTATTACATCACGTTCCTCCCTGGGTGGTCATAAAATTTTTTGAAATCAATGGGAGGGGAGGAAGAAAAAAATGTTGCTGTAGAACATCTCATAGCCTCCAAAACATATATTGATGAGTATAAGACTCATTTGGGACTCAATAATGGAAGAACCTTTCCACATGGTTGAACATCTAAATGGGGTTCCCAATTTTCCAATTTATTGGCAAAGTGGGAGGTGATTTTTGGCACCCTAATTTCAAGAATCCACTAAGTCCATGGATTTTTTTGCCCAAAAAGTCCTAAATAACATTGGAAAAAACTTCAATGTTGTTGGAAGACCCCTTTTCTATCTTTATGTAATATTTTGTAGCCATATAATCTATATAATAATAGATATTTCCAAAATACGTAGTAAACAATTTGAATCAATGAAAATCCATTCTATCAGACAAAGAGATTTTTTTGTCCTATTAATTTAAGAATTTGTATTGGGTTCCTTCATGAAAAATGTATCCCAATGAGTTTTGGATATTCTCACAATATTTTAGCTGATTGGGATATATGGATTTTTCAAAACATGAAAAAAAAGTGGACATGTATTCATGGGATTCTATGTAGTTTGTCCCATTTTCCCCCACATCATCATGGTCTCTCCAAATGACCTCCACCTTCAATGAAATCATCTAAATAATGAAATTTACATTTTTAATAGTAAAAATAAAAAAATTATTTAATCAATCATGAAGTGAAATTTGTTCTTATAATTTTAATTATCAATACAAAACTAGTTTAAAATAGTAGTGTAAGGGTGGAAATGAATAGAAAATCGTTGTGCGATCACACTGTCATAAAACATGAATATATTAGAAATATAATATCCAAAATTATTTATAAAATTATATGTCACTTAAAACTCAAAAATATATTCCTTAATCATTAATTAAAGAGTATTTAAAAAAATATTACTCATCATTATATATAAAATAACCTATCCAATACTTATTATAAAACACACATAAATTTTTATTTTATCTACAAAATATACCATAGTATTATATTATAATTTTTTACATGTTTATAAGGCCCTTAACATTATAACAATTCTGAATATTTTCAAAATAATAAATTTTTCCAACTAATGTTCTAATTTTTCTTACTAGGAACCAACTTCTTATTTTATATTTATTTTATCTCCTAATTACCAGCCTTATTAAATTCAATAAATAATTTTAATAAAATTTAATTACAATTATTATACCCTTTTAATAATTATATAACAAGTAAATAATAGTCTTCTCATACATATTGTTTTTTTATAACGTCATTATTAGGTTGGTTTAACCACATATATAATAATTCACTTTTATAATCAATATAATAATTATATAGGGATGAAAAAAATAAAAAATAGTTATATATACATAAAATTATACATTATATTCTTCTTTTTCTATAAAAGTAATAGGTAAATGAAAATTCATAATTAAAATAACTCTTTATAGTTAGTAAAAGTTTGTCGAAAGAACTCATCACAAACCATTTTCGTCACAGATAACTACACTAACTGTGTGAATGAACATATAACATTATAAGTTATTTACCATCATAATTCAATTATCTTTACTATTCTTTATATGTAGAACTCATTAAAAATGATCCATGACCGTATCGATATAATGAATCAAGCATGGGATATTTGAGATGACTGACATTGAATTGACTATATAAATAATAAATAACTAAAAAATATGAAATATAGAATTAAGAAATATAAATATTAAATGAAATTAAAATAAATATGTTTTTATAATAGATTATAAATAAATACAATATTAATATACATGGATATATAACATGTTCATGTAATTTTGAAGAGAATTTAAGTGGAATCTTCCTTGATATCTCATAGTTTATTTTAATTTAATATTTTCCATCTATTTTTATGGTATGCACATTACACTATTTATATGCTTATTATTTCATTTTATTTTTCTTTAAATTTTAATTTCATTCCCTTCCAACATTCTTTGTCTTGAATGTTTCTTGACATTTTATATGGGACATCATAATTTTGTCTCATTGTAATCTCCTCTTTAATATTACCAATCTATTATTTTTATATGTTTATATTAATATATAATTTTTATTAATAATCTAAATTAAATTTTCCATATTTAATTTTTTTTGTTTTTGAATATCATTTATTAATCTCTTCCGTGATCGTGTCTCTTTAAATTTTTTAAAAATACATGGAAATATGTTTTTCACTTCATATAATTTCTCCCCTTATTCTTCAATATTTTACTCATTATTCTTAATTTATTTTATATATATCATTGGTCAGGTTGTTTCACTGAAGGTATGTTTATCGGTGTCTCAAAGTATTTTTACCATAATAAGTATAATACAAGTAAGGGGTCGATCCAGAGGGGAAAATAATTTAGTTTTTCCTTTCTTATCTTAGTTTCTATTTTTATCTTAGTGAAATGTGATGAATTAAGTGTTGATTTTTGATGTTTGGATAGAAAGAATAATTGGATTTATGTTTATAGAATAAATTACCTAACGAATAAAGGAAAATACAATAATATTGGTTTTGATGCAAATAAAGAGAGAAATGCATTGAGGTTATGGATTTATGAGTATTTGATTATTAAATAAAATTGATTATAAGGTTGTGTTGTTCAAAATAACCCAACACTATGGTTTCAATTTGTAACAATGCTTCCTTGGTCTGGTAATCTTATGTTTAGAGCTGAGGAAATTAACTCTTTGGTTCAGTAGTTAATGTTCCTTTATTCTTTATTTGTCTTAGTCCATTTTATTGAGTCAATGGATACTTAGAATGATCAAGAAAGTATTCATTGTTATTATTCTATTTGAATCCTTGACAATTTTTTCCTTGTTCTGGTTCATAATTTTTAGTGATAATAAGATGTGATTTTATAAGAATAAGAAGAAGTTAATAGAAAATACACATTCAATAGAAACTAATCTAAATTAAAACTCTTACATCTCTAAAACCCAAACTCACTCAGTATTTAGTTAAACATAAAGGAAACGATAAATGCAAAACCCTTGACACCTGATGTAATCATGCTTTGAATCTTCTATGAGGGAATGATTCTTCTGTAGATAGTAGAATGGCGGGAGATCTTCTTTCCTTTGTTGAGTCAATATGGTTTTCCTTATGACTTTTCCATTCCTTCTTGTTTTGAAAATCACAAACACCTTATACTTAAGAAAATCGACATTTTACTTTTATAAGAAAAATTTTCTTGTTAAAGAAAATTTACCCTAACCTAGATTTTCTTATTCATATCAATATTTTTCTAAAGTACAAAAACCGGATTCATTTCCAAAACCCCAGAATCATATAATGTCAAGAATTAGTGCATTCTGTTTTTAGGATCCGAATTCTAGATGTGAACTGTAATGAAGTCCCACTCTGAATTCTAGATGAGAACTCTTATGAAGTTAGACTCCGAAATTTCATAAGTTCGACTCCAAACTCTTATAAAGTTTGACTCCGAACATTCATGAGTTCGACTTCGAACTATTATGAAGTTTGACTCTGAACATTCATGAGTTTGACTTTGAACTCTTATGAAGTCTGACTCCAAACTTTCCTGAGTATAAATCCGAACTCTTATGAAGTTTGACTCAGAACTTTCATGAGTTAGACTCCAAACTCTTATGAAGTCTGACTCTGAACTTTCATGAGTTTGACTCTAAATTCTTAAGAAGTTCGACTCTGAACATTTACTAGTTCGACTTCGAACTTTGTAAGTTCAGATTCTAAAATCTGGTGAAACCATATTCTAAATTTCCTTAGAAATTCAGACTCCGGACTCCTACAGAATTGGGGTTCCGAATTCTTATAAAACAGAATCCAAATATCCTTTTATTCTAGACTCCAAATTCCATTTTGGTTAGACTTTGAACTTTTATTTGCTTACATTCTTAATTCTTGTTTTGCATATGCTTACACATGTTTCATTATAAAACGATGTTGTGAATTTAGTTATACATGTTTTGTTATAAAACAATGACATCCATTCTATTTCTAACTGACCTTTGGCTGAGTGACATGTGTACAAGTCCCTCTGAATTTTAATGAAAATATAACCATTGGAGGAGGGAGCCGACCATTCCAACCGAGCCTATAAATAGGAGCTCATTCGAAAGAGATTGATATTGAAACAGAAATTGATCACTCTAGATACCACACGCTGTTAAGGTGATTTCTAGAGAGAGAATATTTTCATGCCTTGTGCTTACTAAACTACTCGTTCATAATTGCTTAGTATGACTCCTAATGTTGGTGATTGCATTCGAGGTCTTCTGGGGATAGGAAGACATAGGTGCCGACTACCTTGATTCTTGAGGGCTTCCTTGCTGAGGAAGATAGAGGTTACAACTACCATAAAGTTGAGGGCTTGCGGGGATAGCGTGACAGAGACACCAATCTTCATATCGAGGGCTTACCCTGCTGTGGGTAAGACAGACTTGCTTGAAAGTATAAATCAAGGGACCTTTATCCAAGGTTGTTGGATACCCTTCTTTTTGGGTTAAAAGACTTATATAATGTTACCTGTAGTTTTTACTACTTGTTTTCCGCTGTATTTCATATTTTAAGGAAAGTATGACATTTTTGTATTTCCTTACACTTGTAATCTGATTAGTTTAGATTCTATACACATTAAGGTAGAATCTCATATCGTAAACTTTGATTAAGTTTCAATTTTTGGATCCATATTTCCGGAACCTATTTTCGGAATAACTTTCCAGATTCAAGAAAGTGCATAGAACTTGATGTTTAAAACTTCATACCATGTTCCAATTTCCAATTGGTGATAAAGGTATTGTGAATTTTTTCTGTTTAACTTTGTTAAACATAGATCATTTCTTGTTTAAGGAAATTTTTAATGTGTAAAATTCACCCACCCTCTTGTATATTGAGCATCTACATCATTATTTTGATCCTAGAATTGGTATCGGAGTAGGTCTCTGAAATAAATATACTGACATATAAGTTTTTCTGGCTCACTTTTTCATTGTTCTTCATCCTTTCTTAGAAAGATAGTTTTATTCCAAAAATTTTCATTCCAAACTTGTTCACTCCGATCTTTGTGATTACGAACTTTTCCTACTAACATGTTTGGTTGCCAAAGTTTTTCTTAGAGATGGCAGGTATGAATATTTGTTCGATCGAAAACTTAAATCCTACAAGACCACCAATTTTTTATGGCAATGATTATGAATACTGGAGAGATCGAATGAAGACTTTCATTATCAATACTAGAGTAGAAAATTTTGTTATGATTGCTGGAGGCTATAAAATTCTAGATAAGGAAGTTAGTTCTTTCACAAACCAAGAGAAGCATGATTATCAATTAAACTACAGGGTACACAATACTCTACTATGTTCAATGACTTGGAACATATATATCCAAATCTCTCCATGTGAAACAACTAATTGTATATGTAAGAAACATAAAGTCCCACATTTTGGTACATCCAAATTGATAGAGACAAGAAGAGCTATGTTGAGAGCAGAATATCATGGTTTCAATTTTCCTTATGGTGAACCAATTTGTAAAGTACAACAGAGGATTATAACAATAATAAATAGTTTACAATCTATGGGAGAGAAAGGTCTGGATGATGAAGCTCTTGTGGATAAAATAATTGATATTATGCCCAATGAGGGGGAATCAAAGAGAAAAACTATTGATGAGAATAGGAAGGTTACTCAAATTTCCTTAGATGAACTATTTTTAACTCTTCTCCAACATGAAACAAGAATGTAGAGAGATGCTGACAACATCAAAAAGAAGAACGGTAATGGTACTATTACTTTTAAAACAACATCAAATCCTTTGAAAGCTAAGACTCCTAAGTGAGAAACTAGATCCAAGTATAAGAAGGTTGGTATCCAATCCGAATCTAGTGACAGTGAAATCTCAGAGAATGAGTTAGCAAATATTTTTCTAAGGATGAACAAGATAGCTGGTCAGAGAAATTTCCAATATAAGTATAAGAAAAAGGAAAGGAAAGATAGGAAATATGGAGAAGTTACTTTCTATGAATGCAAGAGAGCTGGACATATTAGACCAGATTTCCCTTTGCTCAAAAATAAAGAAAGGAAAGAGATGCATTCTGAAAGGAACAGAAAGAAGTATTATAAACCAAAGCTATGAACGTTATGAAAGCTAATGACACCTGGAGTGAAATTGGTGCTGACTCTTCAGATGAATCATCTAATTATGAAACTTCAAGACAAAATAATCTTGGTCTTATAGCCAGACTACCTATTAACAATCATTGCTTCATGGCTAAGGTACGAAATCCTGAATCATTGACCAATGTTTCCTTAAATTATAATAATACTAATTATTATAATTCTTAAGATGAAGAATCATCTTATGATGAAGAAAATACTTTACCTACCTATGAAGAAGTATCTAGGATTTCTAAACTTCTTGAGATTGAGAATTCTAAACTCAATAAAAAACATGACAAGGAAAACTCTAGGAATACTATACTTATAAAATAAATATCAGATCTTTCTAAAGATATTGATAGGAAAAATGATGATTTTATAAGTATTTCAAAAAATATTGAGGATGTAAATTCTGAGAAGAATAAACTTTATAAAGATCTAGAAAAAATAATTTATAAAAAAATGTTTTTGAGCATAGCTCTATTTCCAAACCTAATGATTTTGAAGATAAACACATGGTTATAAAACTCAATTCCGAAATTTTTTACTTAAAAAAGTGTTTTTCAAACTTTACTCATGGTAAAGAAAATTTTTATAAGATGTATTAAAAAATACGACTTTAAGAAACAAATCCGGATTTGGTTATACCCATGAAAAACCAACTTTTAGTAACAATTATTTTATTCCTCAAAGTGCCCCATTTTGTACCAAGTGTCAATGTGGTGGTCACTGAGAAAAAAATTGTTCTTTAAACAAAACCCAATCTCTAGGTTTTCATAAGGCTTATTTCTCTAAGAAGATGTGGGTTCCTAAAATTTTTTTATATAAAAATCTCAGATCCAAACAAGTTTGGATTCTAAAAGTCTAATTCTGTTCTTATTTTCAATAAGATAAAGGAAGCACCAACAACAATACATGGTACATGGATAGTGGATGTTACCGGCACATGAATCGTAACTAAAGCTATTTTGAAAAGATTATCAAGATGAAAGGAGGAAAAGTAACCTTCAGAGATATTGCTCAGGGAGAAATTTTTGGTATAGGTAATATTGTTCTTCTTGGAAAAACTTTAATTTAAAATGTTTTTTTGTTAAGGGTCTTAAGAACAACCTCATTAGCATAATTCAATTATGTGATGAGGGTTACCTTGTGAATTTTAGGAATGATTAGTGCTTAGTACACAATTCCAAGGAAGGTTTTATTCTCTATTCCAATAGGAAAGATAATGTTTACACTTTGAACATATAAGACCTTAAGAGCCAAGATTTACCTTGCCTAAGTGCAATGGAAGATCATTCTTGGTTATGGCATAGAAGACTAGGTCACTGTAACCTTAACAACTTATGTAAACTATCTAAGAAGAAACTATTTAAGGATCTACCGGAGCTTAGATTCAAATATTCTAAAGTTTATGATCCTTTTAAATATGGAAAGAAACATAAATCTAGTTTTAAATCAATCGGTGAAGTCTCAACAATTGATGCATTAAATTTGGTGCACATGGATCTTTTTGGTCCAACACAAACTAGAAGTATTGAAGGAAAATACTATGTGTTTGTTCTAGTTGATGATTACACTAGATTTACATGGGTCTATTTTCTAGCAAAGAACTATGGATATTTTTCTTATTTCAAAAGTTTTAGAGCCCAAGTTAAAAATGAGAAAAACCTTCCACTGAAAACTATTCATAGTGATCGTGGAGGAGAATTTCAAAATTCTGATTTTGATATTCTTTGTTGTAGAAAAGGTATTACTCACAACTTTTCAGCACCTAGAACTCCTCAACAGAATGGTATAGTTGAAATAAGAAATATAATTATTTAAGAGATAACTAGAACCATGTTGAGTGAATATTCTATAGCTAGACATTTTTTGGCTGAAGCTATAATTACTGCTTGTTATACTATAAATCCAGTTTTGAGTAGACCTTTTCTTAATAAAACTCCCTATGAGTTATGGAATGGTAGAAAACCTAGACTTTACTATTTCAAGGTTTTTGGTTGCAAGGTATTCATCCTGAATACTAAAGATAATCTACAAAAATTTGCAACAAAATCTAATGAAGGAATTTTCTTAGGCTACTCCACAACTTCTAAGGCTTATAGAGTTTTCAATAAAAACACTTGTACTGTTGGGGAAACAGTGCATGTAAAATTTGATGAATCTGATCCCTTTGTTTTTAAACCATACCAGCCAACATCCTCAGATGTGTTTTCAAAAAATGATTATCAACCGTTAATTGAAAATATTTATGATAAGGAAAATGTTCAAGAAGATACTTCTAAAACATTTACCCAAGAATAATTTATACCCTATGTTGATAAACAGGTTTTAAAAAACCCAAGTCATTTGTTTCTTAAGAATAATCCCAGTGATTGTATCATTGGTTATGTCAATCAACCAGTAAGGACCAGAAGTTCTTTGGGAAATGAAGTAGAACATCTAGCATTTCATTCCCAATTAGAACCAAAAAGCAATGATGAAGCTTTAGGTGAAAATGATTGTATTAAATCAATGCAAGATGAACTAAATTAATTAGAAAGAAATGAAGTCTGGAACTTGGTTGAAAAACCTAAGGAAACATCGGTTATTTGAGTAAAGTGGGTCTTCAGAAACAAGTGCGATGAAAATGGAGTCATTGTAAGAAACAAAGCTAGACTAGTTGCTAAAGGCTATATTCAGCAAGAGGGAATAGACTATGAAGAAACCTATTCTCCAGTAGATAGACTTGAATCTATTCGTATCTTACTTGACTTTGCATCCTTATTCAATTTTAATCTTTTTCAAATGGATGTCAAATGTGCATTCCTTAATGGACATGTTCAAGAGGAAGTTTTTGTTGAACAACCTCATGGTTTTGAAGACACAAAACATCCTGATCATGTTTTTAGACTTACCAAAGCTTTGTATGGCCTTAAACAAGCCCCACGAGCATGGTATGATAGACTTACAAAATTTTTTCTTCAAAATAATTATATTAAGGGAAATGCAGATCCAACCCTTTTTATAAAAAAGATAAGAAAAATGTTTTGATTGTTCAAATTTATATTGATGAAATTATATTTGGTTCAACATAGAAAAATCTAATAGACTCCTTTGCAAGTCTAATGAAATCTGAGTTTGAAATGTGTATGATGGGAGTGTTAACTTTTTTCCTTGGTTTTTGAATTTCTCAAAGACAAGAAGGAACCTATATATCTCAACATAAGTATGTTAAAGATATTTTTAAAAAGTATGGATTTGACAACACTAAGAGTATAAGTAATCCCATCAGTACCTCACACTCTTTAGATCTTGATGAAGCTGGGAAACCAGTAGATGAAACATCTTTTAGAGGTATGATAGGAAGCCTACTATACTTGACAGCTAGTTAACCAGACTTAATGTTTTCAGTATGCTTATGTGAAAGATATCAATCCAATCCTAAGGAATATCACTTAAAGGTAGTGAAAATAATTTTTCGCTACTTAAAGGGAACCATGGATCTTGGATTATTTTATACTTCTAGAAATGATTCTGTTTTAAAAAGCTTTTCGGATTTTGACTTTGGTGGTTGTAGAATGGATAGAAAGAGTACATCCAGAACTTGTCATTTCTTAGGAGATTCATTCGTTTCTTGGTCATGAAAGAAGAAACACTCAGTAGCACTCTCCACTACTGAAGCTGAATATGTAGCAACTGGAAGTTTTTGTGATCAAGTGTTGTGGATGCAACACACACTCACAAATAATGGCTTGAGTTTTACTAAGAATCAAAATTTATGTGATAACACAAGTGCCATTTCCCTTAGTAAAACCCTTTCACATTACTATCTTGCAAATCATATAGATATTAGGCATCACTTTCTTAGGGATCACACACTTAAAGGAGATATCATTCTTCAGTTTATCGGAACACATGATCAACTTGCTGATATTTTCACAAAATCATTACCCTCTGATAGATTTGAATACATTAAATAGAATTTAGGAATGATAACCATAAGGTAATCCTCCTTCATTAACTTCTTGTTGCACAATTCTCCTTACATTAATAAACTCCTTTTCATAGGGGGAGTACATTTCCATGATAGTTTAACCAAAATTTTCGTTGACAGTTTTCTTTTCAAACTTTTGTAACTAAAATCCTTCATAACAAGTTTTTGGAAATTCCTGAAATGGAAATTCTCGGAATGGAAATTTCAGAATGTAAACTCTCAGAATGGAATTTTCAGAACTGAAATTTTCATAATGAATTGTTCGTACTGGAACGTTCGTAATGATTTTTTTTACTGGAACTTTCGTAATGAGATTTTCGTACTGTAACTTTCGTAATGAGATTCTCGTAATGAATTTTCAATATTGAGAATTTTTGTAATGAAATTTTCATAATGAGAATTTCTGTAATAAACTTTTGTAATGAGGATTTTTGGTAATGAGTTTTTTTAAAGACGAATATTACCAATTACGAGCAATATTTCTACCCAATACGAAAGGTATTATTTCCTTACTTAAATTTTTGTAATCATATTTTTCTTGTTGGTATTTTCCTATGAGTTTTAAAATTATTCAGATTCTAGTTTTCCTTAAATACGAATGTTTTTTTTAAAAACCTCAGATGATCGGAGTCAAGTTTTCTATGTGGGAATGTTCTCAACAGTCAGATCATATCAAATGATTTTTCAACCGTTAGATGGTTTTTGGAAGACCAAAGGTCATCTCTATTGCTTATATAAGTGGGACCCTCAAAGTTGTACCACATCAGTTTTTCAAGCTATCGCATCTCGAAGCCCTGCATCTCTTCTTAAGGACCGTTTCGATCTTTCCAAATCCATTCCGAATCATTCAAATCTCTCAGTTCCGAATGTCTGTTGAAGCAACATCCCGATATTTTTCTACCTCAAACCCAATCTCAAAGTGGTTAGTTTTTAGGGAAAGGTTAGTGCATCTGGATTTCTATAAGTTTTATTCCCTTATATCAAAGAATATTAGATTGAATGGATGGGAGGATGTTTTCTTAGAAAAGTTAGATAAATAGGATCTGGTTTATACTGATTTGTTGTTTATGTTATATGAGTCTGTTTCCTTCCAAAAGGAAGATGGAAGAGAGTGGTTTTCATTCAAGTATTATGGGAAGACTTACAAGTTATCTTACACCAAGGCCGCGAGCTTGGTTGGTTTATCCTATGAAGGGGAAGCTGAGTTTTTCTCACATAAGCTTCCAAATGAGAAAGGAAGTTTCAACAAGTTGAAGGAATTGAAATATCTTGGACTTAAGGATGATACGACGACTAAGATTTCTCATCTCACTCAGAATAAAAGAATTCTACAGTTGGGGGTCCACGATTTTATCGTACCAAGAATGGGTGACAAGGATAATCTGAAGAAAAGTGATATCTATGTCTTAGATTTCGTGGTAAATCTAAGAAAGATAAATTTGATGAGGCATGTTCTAATTATGACCAAGAAAATCAAGGAATGAAACCTAATAGCTCAGATAATCATGTTCCCTACCTTACTATCTAAGCTGATAGTTCAATGTTAAGAATCCCTCAAGGTTTAATGCTAATAAAAAGTCTGGAATTGTAAGCTTATGCCGGTTAGTGATGATACCTTGGAGGGGATGAAGATGGGTTTTTCTACTGAATCCTGAGAATTCTATCCTTTATCTGTGGAAGAGGCTTATGCAACTTAGAAAGATACACAGACTCTGAAACCATCCAAAAAGGAAAGGATGTATAGAAAGCTTAAGGAAGTGGTTGCTGATGAAGAAAATCCCAAGTCTAAGGAAACTCCGTCTGCTCCCCCAAAACTGATGAAACCAAAAGCTTATCCTGATGAAGTTGCTGGGAAGTGGAGGAAAGACAAAGAGAAGAGGAAATAAGGGGATCCAGAGTTCGGATTGGACCCTGCAGAGGTTAAGGCCTTAAAAGAGAAAGCTGCAGATGTGTTAGAAAAAGAGGCAAAAGAGAATAAGTTGAAAAAGAAGTTTTCTAAAGCTGAGTTGGTGCAATCTCTGTTAAGAGATACTGAAATAGCTTCTGAGAAGATTCCAGTTATGGAAACCTTCCTTACTGAACCATTACCTGAGACTCCTGATAAAAAGTTCTTCACTCCAGAAAAATCTAAGGGTGAAGAAGTAGTTGTTGAAGAAGAAAATGCAACTGAAGAAAAAGTAGAGGAAGAGGATGAAGAAGAATAAGATGAAGAAGAGTGAAGTGAAGATTTGGATGCCTTGATCAAGTAAGTAGAGGATTATCAAGATACGGAAGAATCTGTAAAGTTAGTTACTCTAGGAAAGGGAGTTGAGAATGATAGTAAGGATGATGATAAGAAACAACAACAAGAAGAAAATGTTTTGTATGATGAGGAAGAATCCTATGAGAAGGATTTTCAAGAGGAAGGAGTATAAAAGGAAAAACAAGATGATGATCAGATTATTCAAGTTTCTGAATCTGAGGAAGAATATCTTAATGAGGAACCAATTATGAAATCTGATAAATGGAAGCAAGTCCGGATGAATACTCCAAAAAAAGTGATTTTTAGGAAGATGGAGGTTGGTGGTTATTTTAAAAGGAAACTGGTTCTAGTTGAAGAAGAACAATATCTAAGAAAATTATCTTATTCTGAGTCATCAACTCTTGGTCATGATTTTGTGGTTGAATCTCTGAAGAAGCTGGGGGACACGATTCTGATTTTTCCAACTATAGATTTCAGATACCAGATGCTGCAACAGAGTATGAATCAGAAATCAGATTCCTTATCCATGGTCATGGATAAGTGTATAAATATTGAGTCCGACCCTAAAATTTTTATTATCAATTATGATGTGCACAAGAATTATTGCAGCAAAATAACTCTGTGGTCTAAGAAAGTTGAAGAATACATGGCTGATTATGATAATTTTCAAAATGAGGTGAAAGATACTTTTGACACCGATGATAACATGATTAAGAATCTTCAGGATGATATGATCATTGAGCAAAGTTCTCATAGTCAACAAGTGAAGGAACTAAGTGATAAGACTAACTCTCTTTCTCAAAATATTATAAGTGATAGAAATCTCTGGATTGATCTTGAGAAAAGATTGGAAAAGCAAGATGAGTTATTGAAGATGCAAGAATAAGCCATGAAGTCCTAGGCTGAAGCTTTGAAAGCTCAAGAAGAAAGGATAAATTCCTTGGAGAGACAAGATGAGGAAGACCAAAGAGATTTGAAGAAGCTGAAAACCTTTTTGAAGAAGCTGATCCTAAAGGAAAAGGAAGAAAAATAAACTCACTCTGATATTTTGTTGTATTTGTCTTTCTTTGTAAAAATTTTCTCAAATCTAATGAAAATTTGGTTGGTTGTATCTTGTTATATACTAATGTTTCAGGTACCATATTTTCTTTTCCATTCTCTTCAATTCTTTTTGAAAATCACAAAGGGGGAGAAGGAAAAAGAACTACTCCTAAGGGGGAGAAGGAAAAAGAACCACTGAAAAGTGGAGAAGGAAAAATTTAAAATGAAGAGAAAAATTACCAAGTGAAATATCCTTAAAGTAAGGTGGAGTTTCTCACTATGAAGTTTTTCATTCCCATGATAATGAATACTCCACTCAGGAAATTCAGAATACAATCCTTAGAGTTCCAATTCCTAAGGGGGAGTTAGTTGTATTCACTATCATCCATGAATAAAGAGAGATAAGTTTTTAATTTCAAAGTCTAATTAAATTTTTCAAAGACCTTATATTCTTTTTCGTAAGGATGTGTGTGCTTTCCAAAAAGGGGAAGATTATTGAGTAAATAAGGTTTTCCTTATGACTTTTCAATTCCTTCTTGTTTTGAAAATCACAAACACCTTATACTTAAGCAAATCGAAATGTTACATTCATAAGGAAAATTGTCATCTTTTAGAAAATTTACCCTAACCTAGATTTTCTTATAAATATCAATATTTTTCTTAAGTAAAAAAACTGGATTCATTCCTAAAACCCCGGAATCATATAATGTCAACAATTGGTGCATTCTGTTTTTAGGATCTGAATTTCTGATGTGAACTGTAATGAAGTCCCACTCCGAATTCTGGATGAGAACTCTTATGAAGATCGACTCTGAAAATTCATACGTTCGACTCCAAACTCTTATGATGTTCGACTCCGAACATTCATGAGTTTGACTTAAAACTCTTATGAAGTTTGACTCTGAACTTTCATGAGTTCGACTCCAAACTCTTATGAAGTTTGACAACGAAAAATCACGAGTACGACTCTGAAATCTAATGAAGTTCGACTCTGAACTTTCATGAGTTTGACTCCGAACTCTTATGAATTCTGACTCCAAACTTTTTTGAGTTCAACTTTGAATTATTAAGAATTTCAACTCCAAACTTTTACTAGTTCGACTTCGAACTCTGTAAGTTCATATTCTGAACTCTGGTGAAACCAGACTCTGAATTTCCTTAGAAATTCAGACTTCGGACTTCTACAATATTTAGGTTCTAAATTATTTTAAAATAGAATCTAAATATCCTTTTATTATAGACTCTGAATTCCATTTTGGTTAGACTCAGAATTTTTTTTTTCTTATATTCCTAATTCTAGTTTTTCTTATTCTTACACTTGTTTCATTATAAAATGATGTCATGCATTCAGTTATACATGTTTTCTTATAAAACGATTTCATCTATTCTGTTTCTAACTAATCGTTGGTTGAGTGACACGTGTACTGGTCCCTCCAAATTTTAAGGAAAATATGACCGTTAGAGGAGGGAGCTGACCGTTCCAACCGAGCCTATAAATAGGAGCTCATTTGAAAGAGCTCGACACTGAAACTGAAGTTGATCACTCTAGAGACCACACGTTATTAAGGTCATTTCTATAGAGAGAAGATTTTCATGCCTTGTGCGTACTAATATTCTCGTTCAGAATTGCTTAGTGCAACTCCAAATGTTGATGACTGCATTCGAGGGCTTCCGGGGACAGGAAGACAGAGGTGTCGACTACCTTGAAGTTCGAGGGCTTCCTTGTTGAGGAAGATAGAGGTTCCAACTACCTTGAAGTTGAGGGCTTGCGGGGATAGCTAGACAGAGACACCGATCTTCGTATTGAGGGCTTACCCTGGTGTGGGTAAGATAGAATTTCTTGAAAGTATAAATTAAGGGACCTTTATCTAAGGTTGTTGGATAACATTCTCTTTCGGTTAAAAATACTTATATCTTGTTACTTGTAGTTTTTACTACTTGTTTTCCACTGCATTTCGTATTGTAAGGAAAGTATAACATTCTTGTATTTCCGTACACTTGTACTCTGATTATTTTAGAATCTATACACTTTCAGGTAGAATCTCATATTGTAAACTTTGATTATGTTTCAATTTCTGAATCCATATTTCTGAAACCTATTTTCGGAATCACTTTCTAGATTCAAGGAAGTTCATAGAACTTGAAGTTTATAACTTCATACCTTGTTACAATTTCTAATTGGTGATAGAGGTGTTGTGAATTTTCTTAGTTTAACTTTGTTAAACATAGATCTTTTCTTGTTTAAGGAAAATTTTAAAGTGTAAAATTCACCCCCTCTTATATATTGAGCATCTACATCATTATTTTGATCATACATCCTTCAAAACTTCAACCTTTTCTCCACACATTCTCTCCACACACCACACCCATGAACTAGAGGCCAAATCCTCCTTCTATAGAAATTATAACTACCCGGCATTTGGAAAAAGTACACGGAATGTACATTTTTCAATGCGCTTTTTTCATTATTTTCTTCACTGGTTGGTGGCCTAACATGCCGTCTTTGACATGGAACACGATGCCTCCTGGTAGGTAGATATACATGGCATGTAGCTCTACGATACATGACATGTAGTTCTCAATTTTTGGCCACCATCTACTTCTAGAAAGGTATTCACAACCTGTAAAGGTTGAACAGGGCATGCCCCCTTCAACCAGCCACAAGGGCATGTTGTGTTTTCTTGTCCAAAAACTGCTTGGAGAAGGGTTTACATGGTGTTTATAGTTTGAACACGGTGTGTCCTGGCTTCTGGTTACTTGGGAATGTACTTGTCCTAGTCAACTTGTATCTAACCATGAATGTACATGACATGTATATAAGTATACACCATGTAGCTGTAATTTTTTGATCAATTCTCCCCCGGTTTGTGTATTTGGCCATAAATTTTCTGAAAATGAACAACTTCACAAAAATCAAAGTATTTTTTCCACTAACCAGTTGGTAATTTCTAAAAAAATATTTTTATTATCAATAATGTATGTGAAAATGTATACACAAATCTGGTTAATCAAACTCCCCCATACATAGTAATTTGATTTCCCTCATGCAAATCTCAACATCTATTTAAAAGAGTCTATATTTTAAAATGATGGAATTCAATCAATAATAAATGTAAAAAATAAGTCAATGAATAAAATTCTAAAAAGCTACAAATTAGTTTCAATTCAAGAGATATTCTAATCATGCCTCATATATAATTTAATTATCTTTTTTCATCCTATTTTAAATGCATGTTCATCCTTTCAAAAATAAACAATCCACTTGATGATTTTCCTTACCAGTAATATAATCAACACTCAAGATGTTTGTAATTTAAATTTATTCTCAATAAATGATATATAAACTCTATCCATATGTTTTCAAGGAATCTAGTTCTCTAATTTAGAAAAATTGACTTACAAAAATCATGAGGGCTTTTCAATAAGGATCAGATGTCTCTATACCAAAAGGTTGGTAGGTAAAGATGTAAAAAATAACTCTAAGGGTTGAAGAAGGAAGAAAAATTCTTAAATAAAAATGAATGATATTCAAAGTTAAACTCAATGTAAAAAGCATCCCCAAAAAAATCAATCAAATGATCTCATCACCACCATCTCCTTTAGTTGGGTAGGTAGGGTTTACATACCAACAAGTGGGTATAAGGTCCCTTTTTCTATACTATATGTATATATATAGATCATGAGACCTTTTAGAATTTACATGAATAGAGGTTTGGAACCATTTTTCCCCAAATAATCAAGTGGCTGTCCCCCATAATTATTTTCATGATAATTCACAATAGTATACCTTGTGTTTCCAATCTATTCTTTTATTCTCGACTGAATAATCATGCAAAATCATAAAATAAGTAGGGTTGGAAGGAAAATATGCTTGAAATATGGATTCCTATAATGGTTATTCAAGGTTTCTATGGGCATCAAGAAGAAAAGATGTAGGGTAGGTCTCAAGATAAATGGGTTAAAAAAATTTAATGTCTAAATCATTTTATTATAATTAAAAAATTCCTCATGTTTCAAAAAGAAAACATGAAAATTCTGGTAGTTATGTATATTCTACGAATCTATCAAGAAAGAGGTTATAAGAAAGAATATGACAAAGTGTTTAGAATACCTCTCAGGAGTTGGAAAACAAATAAAGTGTCTATCAGGTCATGAATTGCTTGAAATTGATTAGTTTAATCGATGTAATTATACAGGGATTACAAGTTTTGATTTAAACTATATTAGTAATCATTTTAAAACACTTAAAAACCAAAATAAGTATAAATTGTTTAAAAATTTCCCACTTTCAGCTTTATTATTTAAAAATATGATGAACCAAAATTTCTTCACATTTTCAAATATATCTTCAAAAAATAATTTACTCAAGAATGATGATAAATGAAAAAGACTAAAGTGGTCGAGAGACACCCCCATACTTAATATCGCATGTGGTCCACCAAGTGCCCAGAATGTTGTACAAGGGAAGGTGGGGACACAACAGTGGAATAGAATGAGAGGAAGTAAGGAAAAAAGTAAATAAAGAAAGGAAAGAAAACAGTATAAAAACATGAAAAAACAATACTCCCCTCATGTCTAGGTGAAGAAAGATAGGAGGTGGTGGAATAGTGCAACCCAAAATGTGCTAGAGTACATGTGGTGTAAGTGGAGAGAGAAAAATGCAAGCATACAAAATATACATAGGAACAAGATATGATAAATATATAAGTAAATGGAAAGTACATCACACACTTTTTAAGAAAATACGTGGATAAAAAGGGGGAAACCTGTGCCGAAGGTAGGTCGGGAGAGATTCGAACCGGTGATGGCTCAGATAAGATCTAGCAATCTTACGATCGACACCGACATCATCACAGTTTATTACTTTGTTAAGATATATATTTATAATAGTTAAAAAATAAATGAAAAAGAACACATACACACTATATATATAGGTGGTACATGGCGTTTATCTGTTGGGTTGCCTCCAAGAAATAACCTTTGTTTTAGGTCATTATCGGGACCTACTTACCTCATATGAACTAAGATGTACGGTGGAATACATTTGCACTGTGTCATCCATTTGATGGTAAGCTTTCAACTGTTTCCCATTCACCTTAAATGGTTGATCATCCTCTCTAGAAATTTCAACCGATTCATGATAGAATATGCATGTAACGTGGAATGGTCCAGACCATCGTGACTTCAACATTCTTATGAATAATCGAAGATGAGAGTTAAAGAGGAGTACCTGATCACCTGGTTGGAAAGATTTTCGCGAAATCATCTGGTCCTGAATTGTTATCATATTCTCCTTGTATAGATTGGTGTTTTCATACATCTCTAATATGATTTCATCATGTTTTGATAGTTGGAACTTTAACTTCTCTATAGCTATCTTCATATCAAAATTCAAGGCCTTGACGGCCCAGTATGCTTTATTCTAAAATTCTATTGGTATATGACAAGGTCTTCCATAGATGAGTTGGAATGGGGACATTCCCAATGGTGTTTTAAAGCAGTTTGATATGCCCATAAAGCATCGTCTAACTTCTTGGACTAGTCTTTCCTAGAAATGATCAATATTTTCTCCAGGATCTGCTTGAGCTCACAGTTGGAGAGCTCCACTTTTCCACTAGACTGGGGATGATAGGGCATCCCCATGTGATGCTTTACTCTATACTTTGACACTATTCCTCTCATATGTGTGTTTCTTAAGTAGGCCCGTCTATCATTGATCAACACTCAGGGAACTCCAAACCTGGTAAAAATATGTTTCTTTAAAAAGCTCCTGACTACCTTGGACGTATCGTGAGTTATTACAGCAGCTTTCACCCACTTGGAGACGTAGTCGACACAGACTAGGATGGAAGTGTTCCTGAATGATATGGAAAATATACCCATGAAATCTATGCCCCAGACATCAAAAATATCAACCTCTAAGATTAGGTTCTGGGGAATCTCATCACTACGTCCCACATTACCATTCCTCTGGCATCGATCACAATAAAAAACAAAGGCCCGTGAATCATTATGCATGGTGGGATAGAAAAACCTAGATTGTAGGATCTTTTCTATCGTACAGTTAGGGACATGATGTCCCCCAACTAGTGAGGCATGAAAAAATTCCAGGATGTCATGAACATTATTTTTTAGGAAACAAAGAAGGTTCACTCCATCTCCTCAAGATCATAATAGTAGAGGATCTTCCCAGAAGTACCTCTTTACAACAATGAAAAATACCTTCCTTTCCTATAAGGAGTGGTCGGGGTGAAAGACACCTGTAACAAAAAAATCCATATCAGCATACTAGGGGCTAGGTGTTTCATTTATTGAAAAGAGGTACTCATGAAGGAAATCTTCTCTGGTCTCTCAATCATTCTCATTATTCAAATGAGGAAACTCCAGACATGAGAGATGATCAGCAACAACGTTCTCACTCACTTTATTATCTCGGATCTTTAGATCAAATTCATGTAAGAGGATTACTTTGGGGATTAACCAAGGATTCATATCTTCCTTATTTTGTAGGAACTTTAGTGCGGCATGTTCAGTATAAAAAATAACATTAGACAACACTAAGTATGAACAAAACCTGTCAAATGTGAAAACCACTGCCAAAATATCCTTTTCTGTGGTGGCATAGTTGATCTGTGCCTCATTGAGCGTCTTGATGGCATAATATATAGGTTAGAAAATCTAGTAAATATGTAATACTAGGACTGCTCCCACTGCGTAGTCTCTAACATCACACATCACTTCAAATTGTTCCTCCTAGTTATGAGAATTTTATTATTAAATAAAATTGCATATGAGGTTGTTTTGTTCATAATAACCCAACACTCTGGGTTTCAATTTGTAACAATGTTTCCTTGTTCTGGTAAAATTATGTTTAGAGTTGAGGAAATTAACTCTTTGGTCTGGTAGTTAATGTTTCTCAGTTCTTTATTTGGCTAAGTCCATTTTATTGAGTCAACGAATACTTAGAATGACCATGAAATTATTCGTTCTTATTCTTCTTTTGAATCCCTAAAAATTCCACCCTTGGTCTGGTTAATAATTTCAGTGATAATAAGAAGTGATTTAAGAATAATAATAAGAAGCTAACAGAACAAACACATTCAATAGAAACTAATCTAAATTACAACTATTACATCTCCAAAACCCCAACACAATGGATATTTAGTTACATATAAAGGAAAGGATAAATGCAAATCCCTTAATACTTTATGTGATCATGCTTTGAAACTTCGAGTAAGGAATGATTCTTTGGTAGATGGTAGAATGGAGGTAGTATGACGACATAGTTTCTGTCCTTCGGACCATCAACCTTTTCTACATAGTTTCTCTCCACACACCACACCCTTAAACTGAAGGCCAAGGCCTCCTTTTATAGAAAATATATCTACACAATGTGTGGAAAATGTACACGGTGTGTACTTTTGTCAATGTGCTTTTTTCATTGTTTTCTCTGCTGGTAGGTAGCCTAACACGCCATCTTTGACTTGGAACACGACGCCGCCTGGTAGGTAGATATACACGGTGTGTAGCGCCACCATAAACGGTGTGTAGTTATCATTTTTCAGCCACCATACACTTCTAGAAAGGTATATATAGCATGTATAGGTTGAACATGGTGTGTCCCCTTCAGCTGGCCACATAGGCATGTTGAATTTTATAGTCCACCAGCTGCTTCTTGAAGGGTTGACACATTGTGTATAGGTTGAGTACGGCGTGCAGCGCCACCATAAACGGTGTGTAGTTCTCATTTATAAGCCACCATCAGCTTCTAGAAAGGTATACATAGATTTTATAGTTTGAAAATGGTGTGTCCCCTTCAGCCGGCCACATGGGCATGTCGAATTTTCTAGTCCTCCAGCTGCTTCTTGAAGGGTTTACACGGTGTGTATAGGTTGAGCACGGCGTGTCCTAGATTCTGGTTACATGGGCACGTACTTGAGCAGGTCAACCTGTGTCTGAGCTTGAATTTACATGACATGTATATAAGTACACGCAGTTTAGTTTGTAAATGTTTTCTCAGTTCTCCCCCAGTTTGTGTTTTTGTCCATAAATCTCTTAAAATGAACAAGGTCACCAAAATCAAAGAAGTTATTTTTATCTTTCTTATATTAGTTTTTATTTTTTTTCTTAGTAAAATTTACTGAATTTAGAGTCGATTTTTGAAGTTTGTAAAGAAAGAATAATTGAATTTAAGTGTCTAGAATAAATTAAAAAATGAATAAATGAAAATACGGGAAAATTGGTTTTGATGAAAATATGGATAGAAATGTGTTGGGGATATGGATTTATGAGAAGTTCATTACTAAATAAAATTTATTATGAGTTTGTATTGTTTATAATAACCCAACACTTTGGGTTTCAATTTGTAACAATGTTTCCTTGGTTTGGTAAAATTATTTTTAGAGTTGGGGAAATTAACTCCTTTGTCTGGTAGTTAATGTTTCTCAGATATTTATTTGGATTAGTTCATTTTATTGAATCAACAAATAATTAGAATTATCCTGAATGTATTCGTTGTTATTCTTCTTTTGAATCCATGAAACTTCTTCCCGTGGTCTGGGTCATAATTTTTAGTGATAATAAGAAGTTATTTAAGAAGAATAACAAGAAGTTAACAGAACAAACATATTCAATAGCCACTAATCTAAATTACAACTCTTATATCTCCACAAACCTAAGATACTGTGTATTTAGTTAAACATAAAGGAATAGACAAATGAAAATCCCTTGATACCTGATGTGATCATGCTTTAAAACATCGAGGAGGGAATGATTCTTCAATAGACGGTAGAATGGTGGTACTATGGTGGAAGAGAATCTTTTCTTTGGACCTTCAACCTTTTCCCCAAACATTATCTTAACACACCACACCCTTGAACTGGAAAACAATTCCACCTTTTATAGAAAATATAACTACACGGCGTGCGGAAAAAGTACACGACGTGTACTTTTGTCAGCCTGACTTTTTCATTGTTTTCTCCATTGGTAGGTGGCATAACACACCGTATTTGACTTCGAACATGGCTCTGCCTGGTAGGTAGATATACACAGCGTGTAGCGCCACCATACACGGTGTGTATTTCTCATTTTTTGGCCCCCAAACACTTCTTGAAATGTATACATAGAGTGTATAGGTTGAACATGGTGTGTCCCCTTTAGCCGGCCACATGGGTGTGTCAACATTTCTCATACACCAATTGCTTCTAGAAATAATTACACAACATGTATAGGTTGAACACGGTGTGTCATGGCTTCTGTATCTTTTTCCATGTACTTGTCCTAGTCAACCCGTGTCTGAGATTGAATGTACACAGTGTATATATAAGTACACGCCTTGTAGTTGTAAATTTTTGGTGAGTTCTCCCCTAGTTTGTTTATTTGGCCATAAATCTTCTGGAAATGAACATGGTCACCAAAATAAAAGTATTTTTCCACAAAAATGTAGGTAATTTTTTGAAAATTTTCATTATTTTCAATAAAGTATATGAAAATGTATAGACAAATTGGGTGCATCAATCACCATTTGAATATATATTATAAAATTTACATTTATATTTGGTGATTTTAATTCATCATATCATCCAAAAATCCACTTTTACTAACTTTTAAAGAGTAGATAAAATTTTATTATATAATCTATATCTTTCACTAGTTAATTATGATATAACTTATAATTAGTGTATGATAAATTTAATGAATACATTTCAATGTGTTACCCATGTGTATAAAAATCTTATAATTTTATGACTATGAGAAGATATATATATATCCATATAATGCATTAAGAAACTTATATCTCATGAAATTTTATTTACATTACAAGAATAATAATCATAGATCACTATGTTATGATATTTTAAAGAGGATTTTATGATTCTTAAAATGTTAATATTTTTTTATTAAATAAAAAATTATACTTTGTTTTATAAATCGTTAAAATATAAGTGTTTTTAATATTCATGGATATTATTGAGTGATATAGTTGAAACCTAATTAATTATTTATTTTTGAATGATTTTCAATTTTCATTTGTCCTAAAATTATATTTCATTTTATCAATATAGAAAATATTGAAGGATGAGACTTGAAATATGATATGATCATGCACGGTTTTGGATAGGCTATTTGTTACTCTTCTAGTTTATGGAACTCATTGGATGAAGGGCATAATTCATTGAAATAATGGGATTTGGTTCTAGATTGATAGTTATATCATTTCAACTGGATGCACCATTTGATTCATCATTTGAAGAATACTTTTTTGTTTATATTTCAATATATAATGAATTAAATTTTCATAGATATTGTATACCCTATAAAATATTAAAAAATAATTCAATATGGTTCCCTCATCTACATTCTTTTCAGTTCATTTCGATATGATATGAACCTAGTTATACAAAATAATGGTCAAGATATAAAATAATCGTGATTATTTGAATGATATTATAGTTTTACTAAAGTTTTTTTTGTCTATTTATACATTAAATTACTTGATAGAATGTTAGAATATTGAACATTAGTTCAATCAGTTCCATATTTGTGTCCTTGTGTAGAGTTAGATGTAATTTGATCCTTCCTACTTAATCATCTAATTAAATTTTATATTTTTATTTAAATATCGATACTTTTATATCTAATATAAATATTGAAATACCAAGACCAATAGATACTGGTTTTAATACTATCCATGAATCTACAATATCTAGGTCCTCTTGTTTATTTCTTCTTGAGGAAAGGCATTTGATTTCTGCTTTTTTCAAAATGATTTCACAATAATTGATTATAGTAACAAGAAAAGTTAAAAATGATTTGAGTTTGTTTATGGAGTTATTATACATGAAAAATCTATCATGATTATTTTTTGAGATGGAGTCATGCAATAGTGGTGATGGATAATATACTGGAGTTAAAATGAAGCTTAAATATCGACCAGGATTTAGTCAATGAGTGTCAATAAATATATATGTTCACTATTTTGAGGCCATATAACATGATTCTGAGTGGGAGGATGTAATTAACATACCCTAGTTACCTAGATTCGGTGTATTATTACATAACATTAGCATGATACCAAGAATCATGTCCTGAAATAATGACCAGTTTAGTAGCCTTGGAGTACTAGATACATTCATAAGTTTTACATTACATCATGAAATAAAAACAACAACAACATTTTTCCCCTTTTGAAAAAAATTACAACCTTAGCCTATCCCTTCAGGTCAACCATAAAATACTTACTCACATCCTAGGAAAAATAAAACATATAAAGTGGTGAGTTCAGTTTCTCAGTAAGGATAACAATATAGAGGAAACTTTCATAAATAAGAATAAATATTTATGGAAATGTATGAGACTAAAAGAAAGGCCTTTTAAACATAAACTTTAGCATAATATGGCAAAGATAAAATAAATAATTACATTTACTTATTCACATGGATATTTTACTAGTTGAATAATCACATGAAATATAAATAACCACTTTCATAATGATGGAATGCATAATGCCAGACTTCATAACCACATAGTTAAGGCCTTTTTACAAGACTACAAATAAGATTTTGTCAAGGCCTTGTGCTAAGACACTAGTTTGTCTCATGAGACCTACAGATGCATCAAGGAGCTATAACAGGCTTCACCTGTCACATAATAAGTCAAATTCATTCCTCATATGAAAAGGTTTAAACATAACATAAATATTCGTATTAAAACTAGCATACGAAATGTCAATACTTTATCTATAAACCATTAATGCTGTAAATATAACACATCCATAGTCAAACATATCACAAAACCTTCAATACAATATTGAATTTTTGAATAAAAATAAATCAACTTCAAAACAAGCTTAAAATCCATCAATGGATGTTGACATAGATGAAATCAAATCTTTTTGAGAGAAATATCTCTTTCTATTTTGAAATAATTTAGAAGTAATGTAATTATAAAAGAAAACATTTATTTTTAAAATAATTATTATAAATTTTTAAGGGAAGCTTCAATGATGTTATAATGGTGGAAAATATCCGCACCCTCCGTATAAGTTAAAAACACATTCTTACCTTAATTTTGTCAAAATGGTCATAAAGTAACATATTTGGAAAACAACGGGAAGATTCATTTCAAAAAATATACGGTCAAATAAGGGTATAAATGACTTAAACCCATAGTCTATTGAATTATAATAATGTTTTGAAATACATTTTTAAGAAAACACAGATGTTGATGATAAAGAGGTCCTTGTAGATACTAACGTAAAAACAACCTCAGATAATAAAAAGATTGTAAAATTAACCCTTACCGTGTACTTTTCCTTTTTTGAGGGTAAGTTAACCCCATATATAATAGTTAAATCATTTTTTATTAAATTATATAAATAAACATATAACAAAATATGATATCATATATTATATTCTAATATTACATTGTTATTAATATTTTAGTATTATTGTCATTTCAGGTGTTAACTAATTCATTATCGTTTATATGTTTTGCTACATAAAACGTGTTTGTTATGGATAGGATGTATTTGATTCATATATAGAATTATATTAAGTTCTTAAATATTATTTTTAATCATAAAATTAAAAATATTCCTGAATGATTTTGAAGGGGAATGAATCTCATCGCGTTACTGGAGACGGTAATCCGTACGTACGCACGAGCGACAATATCATTTAATTGAAGGTAAAATCGTATATAATTGAATGTGATATCATATATAAATGAATAATTAACATGTTATATTTATTATTTAAATCAATTATACATCATTATTATACCCATCCAAATAATGAAGTGTTTCAATAACAAACTACACCAAGACGTGGAGACGGTAAGCCGTACGTACACACGTATGGTGACTTCATCATTAATATGATGGATATAATAATGAATATGGTTATAAAATTTTTATAATAACATCAATGTATATATAAGATACTATATTTATTATTTTATAATGGAAAAAACAAAGAAAGAGGAAGTGAAATAAGAAAATAACTTGAAAGATGTGATGAAATATTTACCACTTCTTCAGGTTATTTCTTTTGATTTGATCTAATGTTCTCCATAGGTTGGCATTATGAAAAAACTAAAGCTTCTAGTATTAATAGATGAAAGTTTTGAGGATATTTGGGCATGGGTTGGATGAGCCAAAGGGATTTAGATGTGTGAAATTAAGAGAAGGGGAAGTGACCTTTTATAATTGAGGTGAGTGTCACTTTAAGAAAATCTTGAAATATTATTTTATAATAAATTTGTTTTAGGTTTCTAAAGGCCCAAAAATTATTTATTTAGAGGATAATGTGGATATAGATCGAAAAAAATTCAACAAATAGGTTTTTGGTAGGTTTATGTCACCATATTAACCTTATCTGTTAGATTTAACTCTTAGTTAAATAGTTTGTCATTTACGATGTCTCTTTGCATTTTTATATTATATGGTTAATAAACGTACTATAAACTTCCAATATAACCCAAAGTTGTTCATTATATATATATATATATCCTTATCTATGTCCTTTGTCTGTACATTAGATTTTTAGAAATATTATATCAATTATAATATAGTATTTTTTTTAAAAAAACTCAATTATGTCAATTTTGACACTATTTTGTATTTCATTTTTATGAAAATCATAACAGAATTATTACATAGAAAAAAAAAATAATTTAATTAACCCTAAAATGTCATATTAACATATAAAATTAGTTTCATTCATCAAAAGTCTCAAATTACATTTATTTTGAAATTTATAATATCAATTATTTTAATTTTTCATTAATAAGGTAATTACTGCGTAATCATTATGTCATAAATAAATTTAATTACATAATTTCTAAAAATTATAAATAAATAAAATTATGTAGGAAATATTTATTTCTTTCTAATGAATATTTATTGTCAAATTTATATTCTGTGTAACACTATAATAAAAATGTTTAAGTTATTAAACATTGAATTTAACTCTTTTAACTCTTCTTTAAAAATAATAATAATAAATTTCCTAATCAAATTCAAGAGGACCAAAAGGATTTTATTTTATTCCTAAGGTTGTTTTTGGTCTATTTACACTTATACAATAGAATTAGTACATGCGTTAGGGTAATTATAATATTATTTTACCTTTAATTACCCTATTTACTTTTAACCGTGGAAAATAAAAGTTAAAATTTACTATTCACAAAAATTGTTTTCATTTTATTGAAAAAAAATTTAATTATTGATATCAACCACATCTCTCATATTTTTGAAATTTAACTCATAGTAGCGGTAAAATTATGTTTTATGCAAATTTTCAAATGCTCCTAGGTGGTGGGTAAAAGACGGTGAAAAGTTAAATAAAATTTTTATATATCTAAGATTATTATAAAATGAGACCAATAAATTAAATTGAACTTATATAGGTATTTTGTATCAATTTTTACCTATAATAAATTTAAATAAAATAAATAATTATTCAAATAAAAAGTTAGTTTTAGCCAATAACGTAGTGTTTTTCACTATTCATAAAAAATTGAAAGTTTTCAGAAAAATTATAAAAAATCACCCAAATCTAATTATGATATTTAGAATCCAAAAATGAAGTAAATTTTGAAAAAAAAATATTTATAAAATTTCAAAAAATGGTTTTTACTATTCATAACAGATAGTTTAATTGGTTGAGGTGTGTTAGAATCTCAAAGTTGCGTACAATGCAAGCTATTGTAATATTTAAAGGGAAAAGTACCATGGAAGCTTGGGGTGTTACATTTTTCCCTCTTTAAAATAATTTCCTCCTTGAAATTTATAGAATATTACTGCATATAAAGATTCAGGTGGTTCATCATCATAAGTTCTTTTTGTTCCCACATTTCCTCTTCCATCTTATGGTTTCTCCATAGAACATTAACCAGAAGAGTTGTCTGATTTCCTGACACTTGTTCTCTAGTATCAAGAATTTTGACAGGCTCTTCATAATAAGACATATCAGGTTCCAGGTCAATTTCCTCATAGGTGAGTACATTCATTGGGCCATGCATGTATTTTCTCAACAGTGATACGTGGAATACATCATTAACTTTAGAGAGACTTAGAGGCATTTCCAAACGATATGCTACAACTCTAATTCGTTCTAGAATTTCGAATGGTCCGATATACCTGTGGCTCAATTTAACCTTATTACCGAAATATATAACACCGTTCCAGGGAGATACCTTCAAGAACAAATGGTCTCCAACTTGAAATTTCAAATCCTACCTTCGATTTTCATAATATCACTTTTTACTACTTTGGCCTGCTTTGATGTGGGTTTGGATAACCTTCACCTTTTCTATTATTTCCTCAACAAGTTCTGCGCCTACGAATTTTCTTTCACCAAAATCATCTCAACAAGTTGGTGTGCGACATCTCTTTCCATATAATTCTTTATATGGTGCCATCTAAATACTCGAATGGATGATATTGTTATTGGAAAATTCTACCAGAGGTAAATATTGATCCCTTGTACCATGAAAGTCAAGTGAGAAAGATCTCAACATGTCTTATAAGGTTTGAATATTCCATTTTGATTTTCCATTAGTTTGAGAGTGGTAGGCAGTGCTCAAATGAAGTTCAGTATCGAGGGCCTTCTGAATACTTTTCCAGAATCATGATGTAAAATGGGGATCGTGATCAGAAACAATCGATAGGGGTACTCCATGAAGTCTTAAAACTTCAATAATATATAGTCTTTCCATACGTTCAAGTGGTAAATCTTCTCTTATAGAAAAAAAACATGCTGACTTTGTAAGACGCTCAACAATGACCCATATTGCATCATTCCTTCTAGAAGTCTTTAGTAGCCCCATGACAATGTACATTGTAATATTAGCCCATTTCGACTCTGGTATGGCAAGAGGTTGCATGAATCCTCCATGTTGTTTCCTTCCAGCTTTCACTTGTTGACAAACCATACATCTTGACACAAAATCAGCATTCTCCCTCTTCATGTTATCCCAGAAAAAAAGATCATTTACATCTCAATACATCTTAGTGCTACCAGGGTATATAGGGAAATTGGAGCTATGAGAATCATCCAATAATTACATTTTTAGATCAGGTAAATTGGAAGCACAAAGCCTCTCCCCAAATTTCAAAAATCCCATCTTTATAAATGAAGTCCCTCAATCTCCCATCATTCATAGCTTTATTCTTCTTCTGAAACTCCTCATCATTAGTCTAAGAAATATTGATCTTTTCTAGTAAAGATGGTTTGGAAACCATTTGAAAATGCATTGATGTTTCACCTTCCAATGTTATTCCTATATACATCATTACTAGATCAATGAAAATTGGATCCCTTTCAATTCTCATATTGTTCAAAACTCCATGATAATTTCTACTTAAAGAATATGCCACCTTATTTACCTTCACCAGGTGGTAGTTTATAGTGAAATCATAGTCCTTTAATAGTTCAAGACATCTCCTTTTCCTCATGTTGAGTTCTTTTTATGAGAAAATATAATTCAAAATCTTGTGATTAGTATAAATATCACACTTTTCACTATAGATACATTGTCTCCATATTTTCATAAAAAATTTTAAAGTTGCTAACTCAATATCATGAGTGGGATAGTTTTGTTCATGAATTTTTAGCTGCCGTGATGCATAGTTAATAACTCTATCATTCTGTATAAGGACACAACAAAGTATTTTCTTTAAGGAATCACTATAAATAATAAACCCATCATTCCCTGATGGTTGAGTCAAGATAGAAGCATTGACTAATCTTCCCTTCTGTTCTTCAAAAAATTCTTCACACTATTTTTTACAAACAAATTTAACCCCTTTACGAGTGATCTTGGTTAAAGGGTTAGCCAATCATGAAAAATTCGGGACGAAACATCGATAATAACCTACTAAACCAATAAAACTGCATACCTCATTTATACTTGTCGGTGCTGGCCAATCTTGGATTTCCTTGGTCATTGAAGCATCAAAAGAGATTACATCCGTAGAGACAATATGGCCAAGAAAATAAATCTCTTGAAGCCATAATTCCCACGTGCTAAACATCCCGTATAATTAATTTCTTCTAAGAGTCCTTAGGATAATACGCAAGTGATTTTTATGATATTCATAGCTTTTTTAGTATACCAAATTCTCATCAACGAATAACACTACAAAATCTTCACGAAATTCCTTGAAAACTCTATTCATTAGATCCATGAAGACAGAGGGTGCATTAGTCAATCCAAAAGGCATTACTGTAAACTCATAATGCCCATACCTAGTTCAAAATGCTATTTTTGGAATGTGTTCCTTCTTCACACAAAATTGATGATATCTAGATCGAAGTTCAATCATTGAAAAATATTAAGCTCTATGAAGTTGGTCTAATAAAGCATTAATACAAGGTAGGGGATACTTGTTCTTTATTATTATTGCATTGATCTCCCTATAGTCAATGCACAAACTCATAGATCCATCATTCATTTTAACAAAAAGGACAGGGGCTCCCCATGGAGAAACACTAGGGCGAATAAATCCCTTGTTACTCAATTCCTCTTGTTGTTTCTTTAGTTGCACTAATTCCAAAGAGGCCATTTTATAAGGGGTCTTCGATATGGGTCTTGAACTATGAATTAAATCAATGGAAAACTGAATTTCGTTTTCTGGAGGATGTCTAAGTAAATTATCTGGAAACAAATCAAAATATTCTTGCACAGTGTGTACATCCTCTATTTGAAACATTTTTTTCCTAACCCATAGTTATTTTATTCTCTTCTTCCCCAATAATTGAATTTAGTAGAGCTACTGGGGGAGGATCTAGATAAAAATCATGTGGTGAAGTTTCTTCTCTAAATATTAAGTACTTATTATCATCATAAATTTTTGTAACCTCATTCTTGTTACAATAAATTTTCACATCATGGTCTGAAATCCAATCCATACCGAGGATTATATCAAATTAAATCATCGGTATGATTATGAGATCAGAAAATAAAGAACATTAATATTACCTAATGGGAAAAGATTCACAAAACATGGTTGAAATGATAATTCCATTGGGGTTTTGACTGACAACTCCCTTTTTAATTCAAATTGAAAATATCTAAATTTCATAACAAACTAGGGAGATATGGAACAATGCAATGATTCAGAATCAAATAAAGCTTTGGATAAACTTGAGGAAATAATTAAATTACCTACCACCATGTATTTTAAAGCTTCAACATTAGCAGTAGATATCACATAAGCTTGGCCTTTCTACCTTGGTCTTTTCTGATATATGTTCCCTTGGAGCTTAGGAAATTCATTTTCATATTGCTCCTTTTCTCTACAATAGTATCATTCAACAATGACAACCTCTTTTTTTCCCCTTGCAATCAAGAGCATGGAATCCTTTTTCACTACACTTATAACACATTCACATTCCCTTCAGGAAAGTAATAGGGTGTTTCTTCCCACATTTACCTCATGATAGATATTAAAAATTTTCTTTATACCACTTATTTCCATTTCCCGAGTGTTCAGCAGATCTATTTTTCTATTTCTTTTCTATAAAGTCATAAGACATAGAGAATTCCTTTCCTATCTTGATAACGCATGAGACAATATCTTCGTACAATGAGAATTATTTTCAGTCTAATGTTTTATGGACAAGTGGTTTTAACCCATCATATAATTGGTCAATTTTACTCCTTGGGTTACGTATATAATCTGCTGCATGCCTTGGTATCCTTGTAAAGTTAGCATTATACTTTTCAACATTCTCATCCTCCTTTTTCCTCATACTTAGAAATTGTCTTTAGATATCCACTCGATGGTCACGAGGAAAGTATTTTTCAAAGAAAATCTATTTAAACTCCCTATATTCCATTTTATATACTTATTCATCTTCTTTTGTGTTTTGGATTAATGACCACCATTGATCTGCATCTTCCATGAGGTGATAAACAGCCATGAATTTTTTTTCCCTTTCTCTACTCCCCAAAACATGAAATATTTTCTCTAAGGAATTTATCCATTGCTCATCTACTAATGAAATTGTACTCACATTTAATGTTGATGGTTTTTGTCTCATGAAGCGATCAAACAATATTGATCCTCCATGTTGTGGATCAGGGTGCTCCATACAGGTAAGGTTATTATTCATAACCTGAGTGAGTTGTCTCAGTATGGTGATAAGCTGATCATCACCACTTGCTTCACCAACTCCAATATAATTATTTTGAGTAGGAGGGCAATCCCTACACAGATTACATGTGTTTATAGGGTTTCCATTACTTATACTAGGCACCTTTCTAAACAATGGCATACTCTAGATTAGTTTATGAATCACAATACATAATTCCAAACATGTAAAAAACATAAAATATATTGAACAATTTATAGATATAATCCATAATCATAAAAATGTTTTCTTTGAGTATGTATATACTCATAAACCCTTCATAATGGTTTGTAAATAAAATGCGAATTATCATAATCATAGCCCTGGGTGTGTCGTAACCAAGAGTGCAGCAAGGCCCATTGTCGTACATCTGTTCCCCTTCAAGTCTAGTTTAATGCGGTGTTTTCATGTTTTACCCCTAGGTACATCTGTGCCAGAGCCACCTCTACTGGTTCATATACATACAGGGATGTATTATTGGGAAAAATAACAAAAACTCTAAAATACATAAATTATATGAAGTTCTTCTATATTAATTTGAAAAGTCTATATTAGGGTAATGTTTTCTAATCAGAGTTTTTCTAAATCTAGCTTCCAAGGTTTGTACTAAACATATTCTGATACCAACATTAAATCCCCGACCCTAGTTACCCCAAGTTAGTGATTTATTATATAACATTGTCTTGATACAAATAATCATGTCCCAAAAGGCTGATAAGTTTAGTAGCCTTGGAAGTACAAGATACATTCATATGTTTTACCTTACATCATGAAATAAAAACATTGAAAACCATTTGTCCCCTTTTTAACAAACTTATATCCTTAGCCTATCCCTACCAGTCAACCAAAACATACTTCTTCACATCCGGGGAAAAATAAAACATATAAAGGGGTGAGATCAGTTGATCAGTAAGGATAAAAATATTGCGGAAACATTCATAAATACGCATAAATATTTAAGGAATTGTATAAGACTAAAAGAAATGTCTTTTAAACATAAACTTCAGCATAATATAGTAATTATAAAATCAAATAATTTCATTTACTTATTCACATAAACATTATAATAGTCAAATAATCACATGAAATATCAATAGCCTCTTTCATAATGATGGAATGCAGATTTCTAGACATCATAACCACATAGTCAAGGCCTTCTACCAAGAATAAAAATAATTTTTTTTCAAGGCCTTGTTCTAAGAAACTAGTTTGTCTCATGAGACCTACCGATGCATCGAGGAGCTATAACGGGATCTACCCATCACTTACTATGTCTAATGCATTCCTCAAATGAAAAGGTTTAGACATGATAGAAACATTAGTATTAAAACTATCAAACAAATGGTCAATAATTTATCCATAAACCATGAATGGTGTAAAAATAACAAATCCATAGCCAAACATATCACAAAACCTTCAATATAATATAGAAGTTTTGTATCATAACAAATCAGCATAAACAATGCTTACAATCCATCAAAGGATGTTGACATAAATGAAATCAAAACATTTTGAGAGAAATATAACTTTCTATTTTGAAATCATTTAGAATTTATGTAATTATAAAAGAGAAAAATTATTTTTAAAATATTATAATAATCTTGTAAGAGAATCTTTGACAATTTTATAACGGTGAAAAATATCCGCACCCACTGTATAAGTTAAAAAAAATATTTTCACCTTAATTTTGTCGAAAAGGTCATAAAGTACTTTATTTGGAAAACAACAAAAAGATTACTTTAAAAAAATATAATCCAAATAAAGGTACAAATGACTTTAACCCATATTCTAGTGAATGATAATAATGTTTTGAAACACATTTTTAAGAAAACACATATGTGGATGATAAAGAGGCCTTAATAGATATTTACGTAAAAATAACCTCGGTTAATAAAGAGATTGTCAAAATAACCCTTACCTTGTACTTATCCTTGGTCGAGGGTATGTTAACCTCCTTTATAATAGTAAAATCATTGTTTTTAAATTATAAAAGAACCATATAAGTAAATGTGATATCATATATGATCTTCTAATATTACTTTGTTAATAATATTTTAGTATTATCATCATTTCAGGTGTTAATTAATTCATTTTCCAATATATGTTTGGTTATGTAAGTCATGTTTTTAAGGAATAAGATGTATTTGATTCATATCCAGAATGATATTAAGTTCTTAAAAATTATTTTTAATCATCAAATGAAAATTATTCTTGAATTATTACGATGGGGAATGAATCTCATCACGTTTATGGAGATGATAATCAGTATGTATACATGAGTTAAAATATCATTTAATTGAAGGAGAAATCATATATAGTTGAATGTTATATCATATATACATAATCATTATCATGTAAAATTTATTATTTACATCAATTATACATCATTATTATACCCATCCAAATAATGATGTGTTTGAATAACAAATGACACCACGACGTGGAGTCGGTAAGCCTTACATACACATGTATGGTTAATTTTTTATTCATATATAAGATATGGAGTTATTATTTTAGAATGGAAACAAAAAAGAAATATGAAGTGGAATAAGAAATGAACTTTAAAGAGGTGATGAAATATTTAAATCTTCTTATGGTTCTTCCTTTTGATTTGATCAAAAGGGCTTCAAAGGTTAGATTTCTGACCAAAGGAAGGCTTCTAGGATGAAGAGTGGAATTTTGGGAGGATATTTGTGCAGGAGTAGGCCTATTCAAAAGGCTTTGGGGGTCTGAAATTAAGAGAAGGGGAAGTTCCTTTTTATAATAGATGTGAGGGTCACTTAAGGAAAACCTTCAAATATTATTATATAATAAAATATTTTTCAGTTTCTAATAGCTCCAAAATAATTTATTTAAAGGATCAGGTGATTATAGGTAGAAAAACTATAAACCAATATGTTTTAGATAGGTTTAGGTCCCCATATTAACCTTATATTTTATATTTAACTCTTAATTAAATAGTTTTTCATTTATCATGTCTCTTTGTATTTTTCTGTTATATGGTCAAAAAACATACTATAAAATTCCAAGAGAACCCCAAGTGCTTAATTATATATATATATAACTTTATCTAAGTAATTTGGCTCAAGATTTTATTTTTATGAATATTATATAAATTAATAATATAATATTTTTTTAAAAACTCAATTATGTTAATTTTGACACTATATAGTATTTTATTTTTTGTGAAAATCATAAAGGCATGATTACTTCGAAATAAAATTATATAATCAACCCAAAAATGACATATTAACTTAAAAAATTAGTGGAATTCATCAAAAGTCTCAAATTACATTTAAATGGATATTTATAATATCATTTATTTTAATTTTTTATTAATAAGGAAATTACTGCATCATCATCATGTCATAAATAAATTTAATTATTTAATGTCTAAAAATTATAAATAAAATACCATTATGTAGGAAATAGTTTTCTGTTTATAATGAATATTTATAGTCGAACTTATATTGTGTGTTACCCTATATTAAAAATGGCTTAGTTATTACACTTTGAATTTAACTCTTTGAACTCATCTTTAAATAAAATAATAATAAATGTCCAAATCTAATCCATGTGGTCCAAAAGGATCATATTTTATTCCTAAGTTTATTTTTGGTCAAAGTACACTTATCCAATATAATTAATACATGTGTTATGGTAATTATAATATCATTTTCATGTTTAGATACCCTATTTACTTTTAACGGTGGTAAATAAAAGTTAAAAGTTACTATTCACAAAAAAATTATTTTCATCTTGTTGAACTACATTATAATTATTTATATCAACCATGTCGCTCTGATTTTTGAAATTCAACTCACATAAGCAGTAAAAGTATGCTTTATGCAAATTTGGAAATGCTCACAGGAGGTGTTTAAAAGACGGTAGATAGTTCAACAAAATTTTTATATATCTATGCTTATTATAATATGAATGCAACGAATTACATTGAACATATATAGGTATAATGTATCTATTTTTACCTAAAATATATTTAAATGAAATAAATAATTAGTTAAATAAAAAGTCAGTTTTAACCAATAACGTAGTGTTTTTCACTATTATCAAAACTAGAAAGTTTTCAGAAAAATAACACAAATTAACTCTTAGCTAATATCGATATTCCAAATCAAAAATTGAAGTCCATTTTTAATGATAAAATTTATAAAATTTAAAAAAGTGGGTATTACTATTCTTAATGGCTAGTTTGATTGGTTGCGGTGTGTTAGAATCTCAAAGTTGCGTACAATGAAAAGTATTGCATTATTAAAAGGGAAACATGTTGTAGAAGCTTGGGGCGTTACATAAGAGTAACATTAGTCAATGAGATAAATTATAGTGATTTCGTTGGATATAGATTTAAATATCATCTAGATAATTTAATGATATCATCTAGATGATTTAATGAGATCATCTATATAATGAATAAAAGAAATTGAGATTGGAGTTACTCTAGATACCATTTAAAAATAAGTTTCATCGAAATTAATATGGAGTTTTTAAAGACATTGATTAGTATTATTCCATTCATTCCATTATTGAATATGGAATTCATCCTACTTATCAAGAAAATAATAATACTGGAGAATAAAGGTCCAAGATACTTATCCATTGAAGGATAAGACTATATTTGCCAGATTCCTAATGTTACTATAGTGGTATTACATGAGACTTGAATGCAATTTATATTATTTCACTATAATAAATCTTATATGATATAGTTTTAAATTAATTTATTATTATTGTTTTTATTGATGTAAATGATTCATTTCGTTCTATAATTAAATTTCTATCCATTTTAATGGCTTAATTCTTACATAATGGAATGTTTTGGATTATTTACTAAAGTGGAATTTGTTTTAAAGATATGAGATTACATTAAATAAATAATATTTAATTTTAACATTATTATCTAGGCTAATATATTTTTGAATATTTATTATTTATTGGATTTTTATCTTCAGTGATTGCGAAACAAACTAATCAAATATCAACAAAATGAATCTCACACTCTGGTTAAAATAAAGAGTTCTCAATATGAGAATATTGTAAGTGGTATAGATTTCAATTTTTAGACACTAATGATGTGAAATAAAGAAAAAACAAATTATTTATATAATGCTGAATAATGTTAATATAATAAAAAACTAGTTCTACCTATTATTTTAATTATATCTTGATCCATGTTTAATTTGTAGATACTATTTTTCTATTCTTGAATCATTATATCTTTGTTTCTATATTTTTTTTCATTTTATTCCTGTTATATATATATATAACCTAAAATCATTCTTTATAACTAATAAAGAAAGTGAAAAGTGAAAAACAACATAATTATAACTTCCAAATGAAACACCCATGAAGATAGTTTACTGCATAATTAACAATTAAAAATATTTACTATTATTTAATAAAAAATATCCTTTATTCAAATTAACCCTAGTTCCATTGAGTTTTCCATATTTTTATATAAATTTATTATTTTAATTCATTATTTTTTGTTCATAATTATTTTTATTTATTTCTATATCAATGAATATATACATTTATCTTTAACCATTTGATTCCAAGATAGATTGTATAATTAAACTAAATTGTTAGGTCAATAGAAAAAGGTACAGACCAAAAACCAGTTGTTATGTTTTCTAGGATTGAAAAAAATAAATATTCTCTGGAAATAAATATTATTGGTGTAAAAACCTAAATCTACAAAAAAAATTAATGTTAACATATCATAGAATAAAGAAATATAAAATAATATTAAATAAACTGGTTTTTATATATACATATGATTAAAAATAATAATCTTGAATATTTTATAAAATATGGAGTAATTAAATTAAGATAAGGAAACATTCCTTATTTCATATGTTCTTATACTTCAAGGGGATTATATATATAATAACCTAAATAAATTTCATACTATTGTTTTCATAACAGATCCCCAAGTGAGGTTTGTGGATCAAATACAAATGAGTGATTTTATATCATCCTTAGACGGATTAGATAAATATTGTTTCCTCAAAGTAGTATAATAAGATTTTTTTTTGGAAAAGGTTTTCCCTACCTCATGGATATCCTCAAATAGAAAAAAATCATTATATTACACCTAACCAAGGGGAAACTATACAAGAATAATTAGAAAGTTTCAAAATTATATATTATAAATACCATCTAAATAAAATTATTTACTATTTACTTAGTCAATAAATTTATTAGGGATTAGTATCTAAGGGTAAAATAATTATAAATTTTGATTTTAGTGGTGATTTATAAGATAAACCCTAAATGATACAATAATATTTAACTGAAAACATGACATAAATATACAAATAGTTTATAAATTGGCATTATGTAAATGTATAAATTACCCAGGAAGTGTTTACTTTCTATTACCAAAAAAAATTCATTATGAGTTAATGATGTGAATTTAATACCATGGTGAGATCAACTATGTTAGCCAATAATTTCCTATGGAAAAACCAAACTCATCTCAAAAACATTATTTTGACCTGAAATGTATTAAGGCTTTTAAAATTAACAAAATAATTTAGTGACAAATTTCTTCAATTCTTGTACATAATTAGGTCTTATAAATCAAAATTTTTAAATGATTTTTTTTAATAATTAAAAGAAATTATATAATCAAAATATAAACAAAAGATACAACGATCTAAAAAATAAAATATTTTATAATCTTGAACAAAAAATAAGAGTCATCCAATGTTATTAACAAACCAATAAACTAGATATTAACATAATAATTATAATTTTAATAATATTATGAATTTCTAGAACTCAGAACCCTAAAAAATATGAGTCGAATGTTGAATAATAGGATAAAAAATTTAAATTTTAATCAATAATTTTCTGAATCATATTGATAAATTAAAAAAAATTATATCCACAGTCTGAAGAGGAAGGGGGTGTTAAATTTACATCAAAACCTATTATTAATCCCAAATAAATAATAAATGTTAGTGAAATAACAAAAAAGAGTGGAATTGAAATCATGAACATATATAAGAAGTTATTTTCATAGAACTAGAACCGTTATAATGTTTCTTCACCCATTTAACCCATATTGAGAGTGAAAATTTTATTAAAATAAATCATTAAACTTGATTAAATCCATATATATTTTATAAAATTAATTTTATTATGTAATTTTAAAAAACATTTGGTAGATAAAATTGTGATACCTAAACGACCACCCCCTAGAGAATACCTCTAAGAAAAAACTTTTTATTGTGAAATAGATTTCTTGATTTGAGATAATTTTGCGATGGACTATGTTAACATACATTATCGAGATGTAGTGTAATAGAATCTAGAGAACCAATTTTTTTAATGAAATACATTCTCAAAAATAAAAAATAAAAATAATGAAATAAATTTAATCTTGAAAAAAATATAGATCCAATTAAATAACATGTTCTTCCAATAATGTTTAAGGTCCTTAAAAAATCAAAAACCCCTAAATAATTTTGATGTTAATTTCCATTATGAAATATTGAACCTATGTTATATAATAAAGGAGATGAATAATTAATTTTACTCCACTTTATAGTTAGGATAACTCAAATATTCTAGAAAATAAATTGGTTCACTGTCAGGACTGCTGATCTTATTGTGGATGTGTTTGTATGGGTTGAGGATCTTATTTTTATGGTTTATTTATATTTTCATATATAGAGGATTACATGTCTAGTACATAGTTAATTATAATATTATGCATACTAATTACTATAAATTGTAAAATTCTATTATTAGTGTTCACAAATTTACACAGTCAACGGATCTTGGAAATCAAATTGTTTACATTTATATTTATATGTCAGCGAAATATCAAGTGGTGAATAACTCTAATTTAATTTGATATTTATATAATGTTTTAATTTTTAATTTTTTTCTTTAATTCTTTTTGTTTTAATTCCATTATTGATCTATTGAGATAAATTTTTATTACTGTTAAATGAGACTCAATTGAAAAGCACAATTCTGTTGATTTTAATGTCATAAATTTAAGTGATTATCGATATGATCCTTTTTTGTTTTTATATGTTGTATAAATCAATTTTTTATTTAATTTTAACCCATTATTATGAACACAAAAAACAAATTTATTTTACTCACATGATATAAGTTTAAATATTTTATTCATATTCATTTCATATACTCTTGGGTTTAAGTGAATCTTCATGCATGGTAAAATTCTAGAAAACATCCAATATTTTTTAGTACTACGGTGGTATTATTATGATAAGTTCCATTTATTGAATATTTATGTTTTTATTAAACCCAATTGAACTAAAAAAATATTATAATACTCTTTGAATCCTTAAAAACAATTAATGGACCTGTTATGAGCCATAAGAAAAGTCAAATCTAAACATACCATTCTATTTGTAAAAAAATATTTTAACCATAAAGGGTTAGTGGATAAGAGTATATAATTTTTTAGGATTTGATAGAAATAGATCATTATAAGTAGTAAATTAATATTTAATTATAAAAAATGGGTATATGTTGTTTTAACATGGTTGGAATTTTATTTTCCCCTAATGTTGAAAAATAGTTGGATACACATAATAGAATTATAAAAAATAGACTCAAGCCACAATATTAATTATAGTTAAATATTACTTTTTTGACTTCCATAAATGAAGATAGAAGGATTGTGATTGATGAAATATATATAATTTCAGAAGAGAATTCATAGTATTACTTAAATATAATATGATCTATTTTACTTCAAGATTCAAAACCTCCTCTTTTAAAGAATATATTTTTAAATGTTTAACCACAAATGAAATTATCCAAGGCCTACCCAGTACAAAAATAATTTTAATAAAATTTCATTTTCCTTAGTAGGATGAACAAATAATTTATCAAATGATAGTATTGAAATATTTTTTTCATAAAAATGGGAAAAAACATTGTTAAAACCAATTTATGTGTATGAGTTAAATAGTTCACAAGGAATCTAGGTTTGAAGTATTAATGAGTGAAGTAAGAAATGAAAATAATTTTCATGGAAATATAGAAAAGATAATGGGTTATAGGTTAATCATGACGAGTATAAATTTGAATATTTTTTGATGTATCTGTTAGTATTTTAGAAACTCCTGTGACATTGTTATTGTTTTATTCTCACTAGAGTAAAATAAGTGTGTGAGGGAAAATCATCAACCTAAAAATATAAATATTTTTCACTAACTATTTATTAAAAATTTCTACTTTTTTTACTAATTTTTAAAATTTATATATTTTAAATTCATTAATATTTTGGATAGATTTCATGAGATTATGATAAATTTTACAATTTTAAATTATTTTTCATTATTATTTTAATTTTTCAAATTTTCTGATATTTTATTTTATTTTATGAATATTGGAAATGTTTAAGGATAAGGATTTAATTTATATTTTATAACGATATTCCTTTTATGGGATGTGTATTGGGTGTACTAATGGAGCCCATTTGAAAGTAAGAATGAGTCATAGAAATGATAATATATGACTCCCAATAGGTTAATAGATCAATACATATAGATAAAATATTAATTTCATAATTTAAAAAGAAATTATCGTTAATATTTTAGAATTTAATAAAATATAATATTGAGTATTTTATAATTTTGAACTCATTTTATCATACAGTGGGATTGTTCCTTAGAAATATTGGGTTTCAGTTCATTTAGATAAGTTGTTAATCTTTTTATTCAAGATAACGGATGAAATGTTAATGGTTCAAGATTTTATGAATGGGATATTGTTTTATAGAAGGCTTATTTTTTAATTTTATTCCATCACATGATCTAGATATATAATCTCGAACATGAATTTGAAATAATGAATATTTGTGTTGACATGGAGAGTCTAAGATTTTGTAGGGAGGGTTGATACACCATTTCATAAATATGGGATTTTTATGTAAATTTCCATAACATTCATTCAAATTCAAGTGATTAGAGGATAATATTCAAATATTATAGTTAATTTTCTATTATTTAATATAGTTACTCAAGAAAGGTCTTTTTGTTTGATGTTACTCGAGTTAAGGATTTTTTTATTTTGTATAAAAGGTTCATTTAACTGATATAGATTATAGGACTAGAGATGTTAAATGAAGAAATATTTGGTTCCATTGGTGAAATTATTAGAAATATATAATCCTTAAAGATGAGTTTCTCATGATGTATTTAGAAATTGGTATTAAAAAATGGAAGTATGGTGTTCTTTTAAATATTGAGTACATACCTAGAGTGAATCAAGTAAATTAACAAAGATATATGTCAACTACTAAGAGTTCATCAAAAATCTAGCTACACATGAGGATAATATCTATTTATAGGCATTAATCTTGAGTCACTAGGATATCATTGGAGATAGAGTTAAAGATAATCCTAATTCTATATGGTTCTCATGTGAATAAATCTAAAAAGAATTTATACTTGAAGATAATCTTAGTAATATATCATAATACATTTAATAACCCGAAATGATGATCTTATATAAACTGAGATGTGGATGATTATAGTCATTACCTTTATTAGTAGTTATTTTATCTTTTCTACAAAAAATAAGATGAATAATAGAGGTAGAATTTTTAAGTTACATAGCTATAAAAGGCTAATAATATTGTGGCCAGGTCTACAACATTTCTCTAATGATATCTCATAGTCCTTAAATTTTGATTATACTCTTACAATATATTAATTATTATACTATTTATTTCCAATTAAATTATTGTTTTCTTGTTTATATTTGAATAATCCAACTTTCACAACTAATCAATTCACTTTCCAATTAATTTTTAGTTTTCATGTTATATAATGTTTTGAATTATCAAATAATTTGTTTATTTACATGATATGATAGTGGATTCAATCTCAAATATTTTATTTCATGTTAATTCTATATAATTAATTATATTAGAATTATTATCCTTGATTTTACCTCTCTATTATGTGATTCCAAAATACATTAACCAACTCCTACTGGAATTAGTCTCACACAATGATTATAGTGAGGGGTTCTAAACATAAAAACATCATAAGACGTTTAGAATATAATTTTATGATACAATTTGAGTGAATTGTTCAATGAATAATTTATTTTAAAAATTAAATATATAATTTTAGGAGGAATATATAAGCTTTAAATACCATTTTCATCATTTCATCATTTATCTTTGATCCATAACTATGGGTTCTTTATTATTGATTCATTATCTTTTTTTCATACTGTTATCATTCCATTTAACATATATGTAACTAAAATGATCAAAATTTTTTATCATAACTAATTAAAAAGTTTAAATATAATTAATTAAAACTTCCACATAAAAAACCTATTGGTTATATTATTATATTTTTTCACATTAAACAAATTGATTAGAATTAATGAAATAATTCTTTCATCTTGCTCCTTCAATTGTGTCCACTGGTAGAAAAAATATATTTCATACCAAGGATTTAACATTGATTATTAATAATCAATGAAGATATATTAGTTTTTGTGTTTTCAAAATCATTATTATAGAAAATAATATGAAAATCCCATCATTGGAGGTTTCTAGGTCTATTATTTGTTTAAATTACTTGTACATATCAAACATCAGAGTTCTTACATTTGTTATACTAATATTTAATGAGAAACAATCATCAGTAAATTTATTTAATTATTGTTTCTATGATTAACTATGTTCAAAACTCTATTTTAAACTTATTTATCTCAGTAAATGATGTTAATAAATTATGGAAAAATTAAAATTCATGTGACACGTGGTTTCATTTTTTGACATTATTTTCTCAAAAACCAAGTTCCTTGAGTCAAAAATAACATTGTCAAATTCATTATTCCTGATTATTATATTTAATAAACATATTAACTGATTTTACAGATGAATCAATAATATTTTATTAGTTTTTTAGACATTTAATTTACCTTTATACATTCATCATCTCGATTCTGAGTTCCACCATTCTTATTGGGTATTTTTTTACCAACCATTCTCTTACCTAATTTCATTTAATAAAAATGTTTTTATTATGTTTTACTTTATTTTTTTGAAATAATATCTGCATATATATATTTGGTGAGTTAAATTTTTATTTTCATTATTTAGAATTATCATAATGCGACTCAATCCATTGGGGCTCACCAGGATAGTGGAAGACTAGGCCACCACAATACCAAACATACCTTTATAGGCCAGGGGCAGGCGAGAAAGACTAAGAATAGATAAATAAAGAGTAATGAATTTTCATAAAATGCATGTACTCCGAAACCCAACATTTTCACGTAGAAGTGCTGATGAATAATAAAATAATAAAGTAACATCTTGAGTAAATACATGAATCTACCAATATTTAAGGAATATAAAAGGGGAAAGTGTGAAATATGGAAAGAAAAGGAAACAATATAGGCCTACCCATAAATGATGTCCCAACCTATTAAAAAATGGAAATCAAATGATGAGAGCTACCAACTGTATATCTCTAATACTGAAAAATATATACGGTCTATGCACCCGAGCATCCCTATGCTCCAGTAATTTCATCACCAACATATATATTGTTAGCATAAAACACAACACATTTAGGTGAATACCATGCATGGGTAAGTATATACATACCTATTTGGAGACCCCAAAAACTAAAGATGGAACAATATATAACATGATTGATGTAGTCATCTTAACCAAAAGTAATAAGGAAACAAAACCAAATATTACACACATTCACACACACTCACACACACACACACACTCACACACACACACATATATATATATATATTTAATCATATAAAAACCCAAAAAATAGATAATGGGGATCTTTATCTCATAGTAAAGCCTATAATGACGAGCCTTCATACAAATATAAAGGTCCATCATTGATGGCCTACATCTCGCGTGGCCATAAAAATAAGTTATGAAAAGGTCCAACAACATTCCACTAATCCACAGCTTGAGGGAGAGTAATTGGAAAAAGATAAAGAACACATGAACTAATATGATATAGGGATGTCACTCAGTAGATAGAGAACCTACTCTCGTGTGGGGGAGAATCATCTCTATGTCAGAGTTCTGAATATGGGGTACCAATTCCCAAGTGATATAGTGGAGTACCATCCCCATGGATAGAGAGCTTGCACCATTAACAGGGGAGTACAACCTATACCTTAATAATGAGTATGGAGGGCTTTCTCATTGGTGTGGTGTGGGATTACTATCTCTATAGATATAGGACCCAAGCCCTAGTACGATAGGGGATTAATTAACCTATACCTAAATAATGTGTGTGAAAGACCCACACCTTGGTCTGATAGGGGAGTATTATTCCCACGGAGAGAGGATCCATGCCAGAGTGTGATAGGGGAGTACCACCCCTATGGATAAAGAGTATGGAGTATCCACACCCTAGTGTGATAGAGGAGTGACATCTCCATGGATATATGACCCACACCATGTACAAAGAAGTAACATATCTACCAAAAATTTCTTGTGATCCTACCTAATCACATCTATCATCGAGAATCAGCTTTAGAAATTTCAAGATTGAAACATCTCAGATAATATTTTATTAGTCCCTACGAAGGCCACCATAAAGTGGTATATGAAAAAATCACAGGATTGGCTACTCAGAGGACGGAATCCATGTCAAAATGAAGGGGATATGAGTAGTATTCATTTCATAAATATGTATATGGTGTGTATGGGGGTCCACACGGTATTTGACCTCACTTGGACTCATGGTCATTTCACCTTTAGCACATACCTCTCTATAAATGTTTTTTTACACAATGTGTAAGGTGTCCACATGGTGTGTGATCCTACCTCATTGTGTGGATGAATTTATTTTGAAAATGGCTATGTGTCCTTGACATTGTACATGGTGTGTACAAGTCCCACACAATGTTTCTTAGCCACCCAGTGCCTACCAATGTGCTCTTGCTTGATCTTATGTACTTCATGCCTTTCTCATGTACCTGGCCTTGTACTTAATCATATCCTAGCCCAGGTACCTAGCCATGTCCAATCTCATATAGTCAGACCATGTCCGTGTGTCTGGACGTATCCATGAAAGTGTACCCCTATAGTATACACCAAGCCACTATCACCAATGTCACATTTTGCATGGGGGTCCCACATTGTGAGTGATACTTGTCACCACCCAAAAACCCAAGCCGTTACAACCAAAGGACGACATGGCATTTTTTCATCTCAGTACACACTATTTAGTCAGTGAAGGATGATGAACCCTCCTCTCAATGATACTATGGATATATAGATAACACCGAAAATTTTCCATAATAGAATAATAAAATAGGGAAATAGATTTTGGGATTTAATGAATTAATTAAATTAATTAAATAATTAACCCACTTAACATACCCACAAATAGATATATCATCTGAACGTTCAGTCCCAACCGATATTAGGTCATACCTAGTATAAGATACCATATTTTTTCTCATATTTCCCTCTTTAAGTTTTTCATAGAACAATTTTATTTCAATTTTCATTTATCTTTAATCCATAGTGGTTGAGTATCATTCGAATATAGAGGGTATCATTTCCAAAAAATTCTAAAAGTTTTGTAATGTATGTTTTTTTAAATTAATGGATTCAAGGTATAATTTTTTTAAATTGGATTATGATTGTTTCTTCTGAGTCTAGAAGTCATCAGGGGTGGTTTTCAAACATTTATAGAAGCCCCTTTTAATTTTTTATATAGAAAATTTACACACCATGTTATTTTATTACAGGACATGTAACTACTACCTAAAATATTATGTGAAATGAATACATGTCATGAACTAGATTAGGATGTGAACTTGTTAAATTTCATGAAAATACATTATAAATCGTGTAATATTTGGAAGTTCCAATTTAAGCCAAGGAATTCTATTTTTTCTACACAATTAGTAAATAGAAAATAAATATTGTGAAAGGGGGTTACAAAAAATGTATTTCTCATGAAAAGTGTTTTTATGATTAGAAACACATATGATTTTAATTTATTATGTGAAACCACATCCTCTCTTAAGACCTAGGAATTTTCTATAAGATTTTGTAGTGACATACTTCATTATGGACTTCTTATTTGAGGGACTAATCCCTGGTGATTTTTTCTTAGTTTTCCATTCTCATCCCCTTTTTCCTCATTATAGTGGTGTAATATTTTGAATATATGAAAATAAGTGTTAATATTGTTCTTGTTTTTTTGGATCTTCTTGATATATTCTCTTCCTTCCTCCTTATTGGCGTTATGAATTGAAAGCATTTTGTTGATCACTAGTAAATTTAAGGTGGTCTAAAACCTAACCCAATGGTCTATTTAATTTTCCTATATAAGAAATATTGTGATTTAGATGATACAAAATTTTAATATATAAGTTTATTGATGAATTATTGTATATCATGGAATGGATTATTCTTTAGATCCATAAGATTTAATGAACATGTGACATGGATTATGGAAACCCATTGAGTAAGAGAACCCTTAATTTAAAATGGATCAGATAAGGGTTTAAAGTGTGTTTATGATGACATGATACTCTAGGCGATTTCTTGGAATAAAATCACTTTTTTAATCTCCATGTTTTTTATGGAAATTTCTGGTGATAATTTTATTAAAATGATTGGTAAATTGAAAGAAAAATGGTAATTTTAATATTTTACCATTATGGTTTACGATGTGACATTGTGAAATACTTGGTATCATGAAATGTGTTTTAATAAATGATGTAATTCTTATATCACATGATTATACCACTTTATTGTTGTAATTATTCTATAGATAGCTTTTACCTGCTTCATACTACACTTGTTAAATATTTTTCATTTCCCATCATCAAGAGGTATTTCTTATAGATCTATATTAACCCAGTTTCATAATGTAATGATTATATTGTGATCTTGGACATGTTTTATGTTGTTATGATTATATAGAGGACTATTTCCTATATTTAAATGATTATGTAGAGGTATATTCATGGATTTTGAAATGATTATATAGAGGGATATTCTTGGAAAATGAAATGATTATATTAAGGTCTATGCATATATACTGGATTTATTATACAAAGTTATTTTCCTTGTTATTTGATTATACCATGGATTGTGGGTATATTTTTCATGGTTATGATACCTGATCATTGATATTTTGACATGGTTCTGAAGTAGGTTAATTATAATATTGTATTAATTTTTTAGCAAATACACCTGGTTTTTTATTTACTGGGATAACTAATTATACCATAGGTTTTGTTTAGACGTAGTAGTGTCGAACTATTGAGTTCTACACACACCCTATTTTGGATGCTATTTAGTAGTTGAGAAGATTATATAGATAGTGTTTTATACTAGGTAATGGGGCCTTTTTGATGATTTTTTCACACTAGAATGGATCGAGTTGGGAGATGGGACTGACATGGGGTTCGAGGCCTGGGTCCTTTTAGTTTAGTTGCGTAAATTTATTCATTTTTTATTACTTTATATTTGAAATTTAGAAAAATTTCAGTCTGTCATTACATTGTTCACTATTATTAATTTATGAGTTCGCCCTTTACTTCGCAGTTGTATGTTGTATAGTTTCCACTAGTTTCTATTACTTTAATATTTTGTACATTGTTTTTTTCCAATGTATTGTTACTCAATACCAAGTCGTATAGTCTTCCTACAATACTTATTGCACCAATGCTACTCTTCATGATCCTAAAATTTATGTGGAGGCATGCTTGAGGTCTTGTAACTCACACAATTTAGCTATGCATGAGAGTACCAGATTGGGGGATGTTATAGCTATGGAAAACCCCATGCATTTGATTCAATCATGGACCTATATTTTATATTAAATACTCTTTTCAAGATATATTCTATTATTATTTCAAAACTAAATATTCATGATATTAAATATAATTAAATTTTTTATAAAGTTAATTATGATATAACTGAGCCTTGTAATCTCGTGCAGTATCATTTCCTAGACTCAAAATATTCTGTGATATATTTCAACATCTTACAATGAATAAAAAAGTCTCTACATTATTCCCTTCATAAAATATTTTCATTACTAAAAAGTAAAAAATAAAAAAAGGGTGTGGATAATGAGCCTGCATCTTTCTCTCCCATTACCATGAGATCTTTTACAAGCTCCCATTCAGCTACAGAACTCAAACCAAGAGAATGGCCCATCCACGCATGAACCTCTCCTTAAAATCTTTGATCTCCACTATTTAATAAATGAATGTGGATCCATAATTGATTCCTGGATCTCTATAGTCAATAATGTGAATAGGACCGTGGAAATATCTCTTTAATTGTGACGCGTGGAAGACATCATGAACCTACTAAAATTGTGTGGGTATGGAGAGGTTGTAAGAAACCTCTCCCACCATCTTTAGGATCTAAAATGACATGATATACCTTAGGGAGAACTTTCCTTCGTATAAAAATACCCAATCCCTTCCATGGGGAGACTCTTAAGAAATAGAGGTCTCCCTACTCTAACTCCAAGGTCCTATGATGTCGATCTACATAATATTTTTTCCTTCTCTATGCTATCCTCATCCACTTTTGGATCACCTAGATCATCACTATCATCGCATGAACTATCTATGGACAAAAAATATATGCCTCATTGATCTAAGACTAAAATAAAGGTGACATGAAGGGTCTCTCACACAGGTCCTTGAAAGGAGACATACCTATATTAGAGTTATAGATAATATTATAACCATACTATACTATAGGTAAGTTATCCTATCAACTCTAGTAAATTTATAACAAGCATTCCCTTAGAATATACTTCAAAGCCAAGATGGTGCACTTTGTCAGCTAATCCTTCTGGGGGTGAAAAGTTATTCTCATCCTAAACTATATCCTAAATTCCACTGAAATGAAACTCCACATCCATGATGTGAACCCTGAATCATGATTTGGATACAATCATCATAGACACCCCATTAAGGTGGATGATCTCCCGCACACACAACTGCATCAAAATTCCCACTAAACGCTAATTCCTAATCGAAAATAAGTGTGCTGAATTTGTATGTTTTCCAACTATGACCCATATAGAATGAAGGAATAACAATTTACATGGAATCCATATAAAAAATTTCTTGGATATTCTATCCTATTTACACTTTGGGATATCAAGATCCCATAACAAACCTATCAAAACATGGTGCCCAGACCTCACTTGTAAAATGTGAGACACCAAGAGGCAAACTCAGCCATACTCTGCATCATGGGATCCCACAAAAACTAACATTGACGGCCTCTATACATCTTCCCCACACCAGGATGTATATCCATAGGAGAGGTTAGAAACACCCTAATCACCTTCCCTTGACAGTTTACTAGAAGAAAAATCCATACTTTCATAAGGATGGTGTGATATCCTTTTTTAGAGAATCCATCTGGTTAATTTCGTGAGGATATCTTGTCACACAGGACCTCAAATTATCTATCTCCCAACTGTGCCTCCCTCACATGTAGGATAAGAAGTGGATTCAACACCATCAACTAAAGAAATGTTTCACCCTCCTCTTATACATGGGTTTTCTACAAGAATCCAAATCCTTAGATGCATCATCCATCAAGCAATACATGGACTTCCTGGTATGAAAATCTTCCACAATGTTTACATTCCCAAGAGTATAGACTGTCTCAAATTCATAGTCATTTTGTAACTCTAATAAGATTCTATATATCTGGTTTAGATATATGTACATGAAGAAATACCTAATACTCTTATGGTCCAAATAAATAATAAAAGGATCTTCTATAAGATAGTTCCTCCACATCCTTAGAGAGAAGACTACTGAATCCAACTCCATGTCATGTGTTGTGTAGTTATTCTCATGGGTTATAAAACACATCTAACCATATGTGATCATTATTTTCCACTTTATAAACTTGTATCTGATCCCAGCTCTTGAGGTATCACAATACACTACACAATCCATGCCATCCTTTGGTAGTCTCAAAATAGGAGCACTAATAGTTCTTAGCCTTAAATCCCCAAAGTATATCTACCATAGATCAGTCTTGGTAAACTAAATCTCTTTCTGTATCAGGATGGTCAATGGGGTGTAATCCTCGATAAGTATTCCACAACCCTCCTATAATACAATTCCCTGATAATAAAACTCCACAACTCTAATATGGTCTTGATTGGTTCCCAATAATAAACTAAATAAATCTTCTCTATGTCCAAAACTAATCAATGATTAGAAATTACATGCCCCAAAATTTGAACCTCATGGATCTAGAATAGCCACTTCAAGAGCTTAAATAATTATGTTTCTCTAAATCTTGACTAATTCCATTCTCAAGTTCTATTCATAGTACAACTATGAAACAGAGTAGATGAGTTTTTCATCAATAAAGACAACAAGAAAATAGTCCTATTATGTATAGAATATCCTAATCATCATATCCATAAATACATTAGGGGAATTCATTAAAGTAAAATGAATCACCAAGAACTCATTGTGTCCATATCGACATCAGAATACTAGATTCAAAATATCTTCTATGTGAACCCTTAACAGGTGGTAGTCGGATGTAAGATTGATCTTTAATAACATTATTTTTGATCAAAAAAAATTAAAATGTATTATAAATCCTTAGAAAAGGGTACTTTTAATTTATTTTGGATTGGTTCAGGTGATGATAATCAACACAAATCTGCAGGCCCATATTATACTTTTTCATGAACAATACAGGAACTTCCAAGGGGAACAAACTAAGCCAGATAAAAAAAATCATCTCAAAGGCTCTCCAAATACACCCTAATATCCTATATTGTGGTTAGGTCCACCTGATATTTCTCATACGATATTATAGTAGTCCTAGAGTTCATGTCAATGAAAAAATATACTTACCTTCATATTGGTTGTCCCATAACATCCTTGGGGAAGATGTCCATAAAATCCTCCATAACAGTATGAAACTGGATTCCTAAAGAGCACATTGTGACAAGGGACAAACTCACACACTGATGGGTGAGATTCTTCATTACAATACCCACAAACTATACCACTATATCTGTCTTTCCTAAAAAGGAGAGTGTAATCCAATTTGTATGAAGGAATTTGACTCATCTATGATGATAGTCAATCTGGCCTCATGCCAGGGAAAAATATTCCATAAAAATTAAGATAACATAATGTATCATTATGATGACCATGATTCCCCATGAGAAACCCTATCAACTAATAGATACATCATAATACAAGTAGATAAGTGACCATGAAGAAGGATTCCCCATAGAAACCGAAATCCAATGATACTGGTCTAAATTCTAAACTAGATGCTTTGTCTCTCACACATGGTGTAATGATACTAATGAATAAATCACAGCTATGTCTACTAGTACAAAAGTAAGAGAAGAATAAACATATATCATACCTCTAATTATTTTGTGTGTTTTCAGCTCAGAATCCTCTAAAGACTACAATATCCCATGACCAATATTGGTTGCTACTTGAGTATAATATGGGAGGAATGGTGGTGGTGATGGAAGTAGATCATAATGATATCCAACACCACCAGATCCTCCTCTAAGATCCCCAACTACTCCATGCTATCCCCACCTCACTAGGGCCACCATCGCCTCATCAGGGAAAATATTATTACATCACTATCTCTGTCATGATGGTTTATCCACTGCATTTCTTCCCTCTTTAGCTCACCTAGTTAGTCTATCAAATTTTATGTGACCCTATCCATCACATATATAATATTTCCCAACTCTATGATTCCCAATTTCTATATCCTATCCCAATGCCACATAAAAATATGACTATGTATGATTTTGGTTACACCTTTTATGCCTCATGTGTTTTCATCTATAATCCACTACAAAATAATCAACCATATGATTTCCACTGATGGTACAATCTGCATGGTTTCCCATAGATTAGATGACCTCAATCATCTTCACTTTCTACAGAACACTAGCATATGTGTGAATTGATAGGGTTACCAGAATATCATTGATGACTTTGTAGATATCATTATAGAACATCCATGCATGGATGTCACTATATTGAATCATGTCAAAGGACTAATACTTTAGTTTACTGAACCTAATTTAATACTCATCAGTTATCATACCTCCCCACTACATCTATAAATGATCTCGAATCTGAACCGATCTAAAACACGAGGTGTATTAATCCTCACAAAATAGAATTTTTAGTCAGACCATGATATTTTTGACTCATCACGTGTCTCTATAACTACAAGACACTAGAACCTAGCTGGTCTATAGGAAATACCGGCTTCCAGCTCATCTATGTCATCCCACCTTTTTCATTACATAACTTTTCATTACATTTTACAAATAGAGGATCTTTAAAGTCTAGTGTCTTGGAAATCAAGGAAAAAATACATGTAGACAACATAAAATATTATTCTAATCCACTTTTAATTCTTAAACAATGGTTCATACTAAGTAAAATTACTATATATCATAACCTAGAGACATAAATAAAAGTAAATGGTGAGCAGATGGCCCGATAAAGAAAACAAGGGAAACAATTTACATGTGATATTGAGTGATATTAATAATAACATAAGGGATATAAAAAATGAACTATAAAGAGGAATATCATATAAATAATAACATGAATCAAAACATTAAAAATTTTCTACAACATTTAATTTATACATTCATGAACATATCACAAAAGTTCATCCCCAAGGTGTCATAAAAATTACCAAGGTTATTCACCAATGTATTGTGAAACTTTTCATCTCTAGAGATTAAATTCTTTACCAATGCGTAGGAGTGCTATCAGGGCACACCCCTAATATGTATTTATTTTCATGTGATCTATATATACTATAATAATAAATTGCATAAATAAACTATAGAGAGTAAAAGAGTTGGGTTTCACTTCAAAATCGTGACATTTTAAAATTTCTTAAAAATAAGATCATTATTTCATTTATATCCCATGGAAAGGGAGTGAGGGTTATATGTATGTCAATTAATGAATAAAATAGGTAAAATTTATGTTTTTAAGAATTAAACTAGAAATGAAAATAGATTTGGGTATTCAGAACAATAAAAAAATAGAATTTATAGAGAAAAATAGAGAGATTTTGAGACTAAAATTCTGCCGAATAACAACTACATAATACGTTTTTAGAAAACATTAAAAATAGGAAGGGAAAAGATAAAACATTTAGAAACAACTCATAATAATGTACAAGGAGAGAATGAAATATAAATAAGACCATGGTATGGATATTTTACTGACATGCCACCTAAGAAAGGAGACATTAATGAAAAGAGAAGATGCGATTTCTTTTATGAAAATTCAGCTGCCTAACGACATCACAAAAAAATTACAAAAATTTGTTGATGAGAGAAGAAAGGGTCTCTCATAATTTGGACATGTAATGGAAATTAATAAATATATCTATGAACATACCCAAACATAATAAAATTGAAACTTGAATAAATAACATAAAAGAAGACATGACTTAAAAGAGGAGGGTTAAAGGTTCTTTTACCTTGAAGAGTAACTTCAAAAACATGAATGTTGGGACCTTGGGGGGCCTGAGGGAACATTGAGAGGTCTAAATGGGAGGTACGAGACCATATATTCATTTAAGAGGATTTTATAATTAAAGGACGGAGTGAATGACATGGTATTTATAGCAAAAGTGAGGGAATATTTTATTAATTTCCATGGGACACCTCATTAGCAGTATTTGAAAAACCATAGGCATGCCCATGGTATTAGCTACTTGGGACCCCTCATAACATATATTACTATTCACAATTCAACCATAAATATCACATCATGATCACATCATTAATGATGTCATTAAACACACTGAAACTCAAAACAATGTTTTTACTATTCACTGAAAATTCAATTGTTTTAGAAGAATACTGAAAATTCACCCTAAATATTTGTCAACTGATATAATCCAAATGTGAAATCCATTTTATAGAAATTAATTTTATTTTAAATTAAATTAAATTAATAAAATACCAATACTCCACTAATAATTTCTAAAACATTTATTTTCGTATACTATGATAAAATTACATCACATTACCACTTAAGTTGACTAAATCATATTTATACCTCCTTAAGTGATGTTATTATGCCATTGGTAAAAATTAACATTAATATGGGTAAAATAACTATTCCTATGTGTAAATTTACTATTCACAAAAAAATTATTTTGATCTTTTTGAACCACATTTTTTACCCTGATTACAACCATGTATTTCAGATTTTTGTAAATCAATTCACAGAAAAAGTTATTTAATAATAATTATTTATACTATTGATAAAAAAACACTATGCATCAAATACAATTCATAAGAAAAATACTATTCATCAAATTGAAACATCTTATAAATTTTTTAAAAATTCAGCCTAGGTTAATTATGGCATTTGAAATTAAAAAATGATATTTATTTTACTATAATAATTCTCTATTTATGAGAAATATTTGTAAAGTACCATTTTTTACTTCTAAAATCAATTTATCAAATTTTTCTTAATTAAACATATACATTATTAATAAAATCTATTCCAAAAACAAGAATGATGAGATACAAATTTTATTTATACCATGGGATTACACAATGTTTCTAAGACCATATTATATATCCCCTTATAACACCTATATATGACCAATGTTTAAGGTATGCTATGGTGATAGAATCATGGGTGGCTTAGACAACATTGCCCGAGTGGTGATTTCTATCAACTTTAACTTCTCTAGTAGGAGATTCCGTTCAAGATTCACATGTTAAAGCTCATCTTGGGCTTGGTCTAGAGAAAAGACCAGTGAAATAACCTCTTTGCCAAGCTCCAACAGATGGGCTTTGTGTGGCCCAAGTCTATGGATGAGGCCACCGACTCCTCTTTCAGTACTAATTAACCATGATCACTTATATTTATAAAAAATAATCACAACATTAAGATTTTATCTTTTAACGGTCATATTGACCAATAGTCGTATAATATTTGAAACCCAGTGGTATTATTTTAATTATACTCATTTCATTAATTAAATGATATAGTTTTGTTGAATATAAAATAAAATAACACATAAAATTTGAAAAAAAAATTATTCAAAATTTTAGGTCATTACATTCTTCCCCCATTAAGAAATTTCAACCTCAAAATTAACATTTACCCTCAGAAGAGAAAAGGTGTGGGTACTTATACCTCATAGACTCTTCTAGTTCCGACGTGGCTTCTTCACAATTTTGGTTTCTCCACAACTCCTTAACAAGGCAGGCATTCTTGTTTCATAGAACCTTGTCTCTATAATCCAAGATCCCCACCGAATGATCTTCATAGGAGAGGTCATGTTCCAGTTGTACCACTTATGGATTTAGTACATGTGATGGGTCTGGTATGTACTTCCTCAAGAGGGATATGTGGAAGAAATCACGAACTTGTGCAAGATTTTGAGGAAGTTTAAGCCGATAGGCCACTGCTCCCACACAATAAAGAATTTCATAGGGGCCAATGTACCTCAGGATGAGCTTCCCTTTCTTACCAAACCACATGAATCTCTTCCATTGTGAGATTAAAATAAATACTTTATCATAAACATCAAACTCCAAGTCCCTTCAACGGTTTTCGTTAAAGCTATTTTTCCGAATATGAATATCCTTAATGTTTGGATGGATGGCATGAACTTTTTCTATCATATGTTGCACCAGATCAGTTCCAAGATGCATTCTCTCACCAGTTTCATCCCAAAAAGTAGGGGTTGTACATCTCTTTGCATATAGATCTTCATAGGGTTCTATTTTAGTGCTATAGTGGAAGCTGTTGTTGTTAGAGAACTCACCTAAATGGAGATGCTGATCCCATCCTCCTTCAAATTCCATCGAGCATGTTCTCAGCATGTCCATGAGTGTTTTAATAGTCGTTTTAGATTTTCCACCAATTTGGGGGTGAATGGTTTTACAGAAATTAAATTTAATGCTCAGATCATGTTGAAGACTTCTACAGATTTTTGATGTGTACATTGGATCATGATCATATACGATAGAAAGTGGATCTCCATGAAGCCTTACCACATTTTTCATGTAAATCCTAGAAATTTGATCAAGAGATAAATCTTCCTAAAATGAGATAAAATGGAAAGTCTTGGTGAGATGTTCCACAATAACCCATATTGCATAGTTCCCTTTGAATGTTCTTGAGATACAAGTAACAAAGTCCATAAGGATGTTGTCACACTTCCACATTTGTATCGGTAGTTGTTATAATACCCCTTTTGAAGGTTTTCTCTCTACCATCGCTTGCTGAAATATGAGGCACCATGAAGTGTAGTCAGCAATCTCCCTTTTCATATTATCCCACCAATAATGATCACAAAGATCCGTAAACATTTTCATGCTTCTCGGATATATAGAGAAATTAGATCTATGAGTTTCATCCATCATCTCATTCTTTATTTATGGAATATATGGAACCCATAGTCTTGTATGAAATTTTAAAACACCTTCTTGACCAATATTGAAGTCAGGAAACTTTCCATCCTCACAGCCTCAAAATTCTTCTGTAACAAAGAATCTTATTCTTGATATTTCTTGATCTTCTCTTATAATAATGGTTGAGAGATCATTTAGGATAGGGTTGATGATGTCCCTTCCCTTATAATTCCCAGGTACAACTTTACTAGGTCATTGATCAAAGGATCTCTTTGAATCCTCATCATGTAATGAACAACTAGGTATTTCCTACTTAATACCTCAACAACATTATTTTCTCTTCCAGGATGATAAATAACTAAACAATTATTGTCTTTTAGAAGTTCAAATCATCTCCATTATCTCATATTCAATTAAATTTTGTGTGAAAATATACTCCAAACATTGATGGTTTGTTATTATACCACATTTTTACCCATAAAGATAGTTCCTCCATATCTTTAGAGAAAAAACGACCGCAACCAGTTCTAGATCATGCATAAGATAGTTCTACTCATGAGTCTTTAACTATCAAGATGCGTAAGCAATGACGTTTTCATTTTGTACGAGGACACGCCCAAGCCCTTTTAGAGATTCATCGCTAAAAATAACAAATCCTTCTCCACTTGAGGGCAGAGTTTACACATATTCAGTAACCACTCTCTTATTTGGCTCTTTGAAACATTCCTCACAATCCTTTGTACACATGAAATTGACCCATTTTAGAGTTAACATGGTTAATGGAATAGAAATTTGAATAATATTCTTCACAAACCTCCTATAATATTCTACTAACCCATGCAAACTACGAATCTCAGTTGATGTTATAGGCTGAGGCCACTCCTCTACAAATTTTGTCTTTATAGGGTCAACTGTGATTCCTTCATTGGTAACAATGTGTCCCATGAAAGAAACTTGTTGTAAATATAATTCAATTTTCTGAACTTTCGAAAAATCCTCTCCTTCTGTAGTGTTTTCAAAATAGCCCTTAGATGATCCTAATGCCATTTATGACTTATGAAATATATCATAATATCATCAATAAAAACTACCACAAAGTTATCAAGGTAGTCCTTAAAAACACTATTCATCAAATCCATTAAAATAGAAAGTGTATTAGTCAGTCCTATGGTCAAAAAAACAAACTCATAATAGCCCTATCTTGATTGGAAGACATTTTTTTGAATACCCTATTTCTTCCCCCTCAATTGATGATAACCAGAATGATGATTAGTCTTATAGAATAATTTAGCCCCATGAAGTTGGTCAAATAAGTCATCAATTCTTGGAAGTGGGTATTTTTTCTTCACTGTGATCCCGTTCTGTTCTCTTTAATCAACACATATCCGCATTGATTCAACATTTTTATTTATAAATACGAATAAGTTCTCCCCAAGGATGAACACTCAGTCAGATAAACCCCTTATCAAAAATATTAGGAAGTTGTTTCATTAATTCCTCTATCTCCACATTTTTTATCCTATACGGGGTCTTTAATATCGGATGAGATCTAGGTACAAGTTCAATGGAGAACTCTACCTCTCTTTCCAAGGTAGGTTTGGGTAACTCATCAGGAAATACGATAATGTATTCCTAGATGATGGGGACATTTTCTACCATTAAACTCTCATTTCCTTCTCCTTCATTACTGATAAAATCCATAAAAGAAGAATATAGGAGGTTCTTCTAGACATAGATCAGGTAGAGATATATCTCCTTAGAAGAAAATCGTAGGTTTTCCATTCAAGACTACTAAGATTTACTTGCTTATGCATTTTATCTTAGCATTATACTTTGAAAACCAGTACATTCCTAGTATAATATCGAATTCCATCACGGGAATGACTATAAAATTTGCGATAAGATTATGATCACTAAATTAAATACCATAGTTTCTAAAAAATAACAAACCTTGGATAATCCCCACAGGAGTCTTGACTGATAACTCTTCTTTTAGAAAATTAGGGGTTGATTTTAAATTCATTGAAAACATGGAGGAAATAAAGGAATGCGTTGAACCAAAATAAAAAAGTACTTTCTAGCTTTTATAGAATAAAAATTGTACTTTAAACCACATCATTTTGTTATTTAACTTCAGCTGTAGTGATTGAAAAAGTATGCCCTTATTCCCTTGTCCATTACTAAGGTTGATGGTGATTCCCCTCCACTACCCTCAGATTTGGACAATGATTGGAAAAGTGGCCAAGTTTTCCACACATATAGAATTGGACATAAGGTAGGGCCTGCACCATATTTCCCTTATCATTAGTGTTTGGAAGATGAGGCTTATCCTAACTATGACAATTCGGTGCGATATGGCCATGTCTTCCACACTTGTAGAACTTACAGATTCTGAGAAGGAAGATCACTAAATGCTTCATCCCAAATTTATTATATGTGGGATGTTGCACTTGCTTGAATAATATTCCCTGATCAATGGTCCTCCCTAATATGGGCTCCATTTATCTCTTATTGTTATTGGATTTATGAGACCACTGCGTCTCACCAAACCCCAGTTCAACTTTCATTGCACTCTAAACGATCTCTTTATAGATCTCATAGGCTAATTTGCTAGATTATTCTACATATGAGGTCTTAGTCCACCAAAGAGTCTATCAACCTTCCCATATGAATCCATGAAAAATCTATTGGTGTAATGTGAAAGCCTTGTTATGTTCATCTCATAGCTTCCCACAGATTAATTCTTCTTATGCTTCATCTAGAGAAACTCCTTCTCCATTAATGTTCTCATGGAAGGAGGAAAATAATTATGGAAGAAGATCCCTTTGAAATCTCCCCACTCGATAGATTCAACCTCCACTAATGTCCGCATGTTTTTAATCAGTTACCACCACTAATTATCTCTTCCCTCCAAGAGATATATATTCATGGTGACATTATATTGCTCTGAACAACAGAGTACAGAAACGAACATCTCTATAGTGCTGATCCACTATTCACAAATCAAGGGATCGATAGAACTAGTGAAGGTTAGTGGTCTTTTAGGCATACAGGATTCAATATAATGTTGTTCCGTTCGTGGTGAGATCGGTCTCTCAGCTTGATTCATGTTATTTCACATAACTTGAGTTAGTTGGTTCATCATTCCCATAAAAGTTTCCATTCCGGATTCCATCAAAGGGTCATCAACACATGGTCCATTACAGTCACCATTTGCAAGGTTCCTCATATTTCCAACCATTTTATAATAGAATAAAAAATTAGTGAGAAACTTATTTCATTTATGAATCTTTTAATGATAATGAATTTTATGTCTTAAAACGTCATGCTTAAACAATTACATTTCTCTATAAATCCTTCATAATGATTCATAAAAATATTATGATTAACTAAACATATCCCCAGAGAGTGTCAATCCAGGAGTGAATCAATGCCCATTATCGTGCACCAGGATACCCTAGGTCAAGCCCGAAACTCCTTGAGGGATTTCTCACTCCAAGGTATATCTGTTCTAGAGCCACATCCACTTTTTCATATCTAGACATGGATTTATTTGTTCTGAAACCGCTTACGTAATATTTCACCAAAATAATAGTATTTTTTCCTATATTTAAAAATTTATATAGGGTTTATCTTAAAGTGTTCATAACCTAATTTCCATATATAACTAAACTATCATTTGATTCCATCTATGGAATCCCTTTTTTTTCATTACATAATATTTCATTACATTTTACAAATAGAGGATCTTTAAATTCTAGTGTCTTGGAAATTAGGGATAAAATACATGAAGAATACATAAAAATTATTATAATCCACTTTTAAGGCTTCAAAAAATATTCATCCTAAGTATAATTAATACATCTCATAACCTGGAGACATACATCAAAGGAAAGGTTGAGCAGAAGGCCCAGTAAGAAAAATAACTGAAACAATTTACATGTGATCTTGAGTGATATCAATAAGAACATGAGAGATATCATATATGAATAATAAATTGGAATATCAATGCAATAATAAAATTAATCAGAACTTTAAAATTTGGTTACAAAATTTAAATAAGAAACTCATGAACATATCGCCATGGTTTATCCCCAAGGTGTCATAAAAATTACCAAGGTTATTCACCAAGGTATCGTGAAACATGTCATCTCTAGAGATTAAATTATTTACCCAATGCATTGAAGTGATGTCATGGCGAACCATTAATATGTATTTCTTTTCATGTGATCCAAATAGATCATAATCATACATTTCATAAATAACCAATAGAGGGTAAAAGAAATGGGTTTCACTTTAGAATCGCGACGTTTTAAAAGTGCTTAAAAACAAGATCATTATGTCATTTATAACCCATCGAAAGTGAGTGAGGGTTATATATAATTCAATTATATAATTAAATAGATCTACTTAATGTCTTGATGTATACCCCTAGAAATGAAAATATATTTGGTTATTCACATAAATAAAACAAGTTAATTTCTTAAGAAAAAGAGAGAGATTTTGAGACTAAAAATCTGCATCATAACTACAACATAGCATGTTTTTAGAAAACATTAAAAAGAGAGGGGGAAAGGATAACCCATTTATAAATAACTCATAATACATTATAAGGGAAAAATAAAATATTACTAAGATCATGGAATGGATATTTTAATGACATACCACATGAAAATGAGACTTCAAAGAAAAGAGAAGATGTAATTTTTTAACATAAATTCTACAACCTAATGATGTCACATAAAAATTCAAAAAATATTTCCATGAGAGAGGAAAGTGTATCTAATCATTTTGACATGAAATGTACAGTAATAAAGATATATTAAAACATACCCTCAAAAAATAAAATGGAAACTATAAGTCATAACATAAAGGAAGTCATGACTAAAAAGAGGAGGGTTAAAGGTTCCCATACATTGAATAGTAACTTTGAAATATTAATGGTTGGGAACTTGGCAGGCTTGATGGCACCTTGGCAATAATCCTTGGGAGTTAAAAAGACCAAATATTTATTGATGAGGATTTTGTAATGAAATCAATGAGGTAATGGCTTGGTATTGATAGAAAAAGTGAGGAAATATTTTATTATTTTCTAAGGGACACCTCATCGGTGGTATTTTCAAAACCATGGGATTTCCCATGGTATTTTCTCATGGTATTGGATACTTGGGACACCTCATAAAATATATTACTATTCACAAGTAGACTATAAATAGTACATCATTGTTACAACATTAATGATGTCATTAAATAGACTAAAACTAAAAACTGTATTTTTACTATTCAATGAAAATTTAAATGATTCAGAGAAATCCCAAAAATTCTCCCTAACCATTTTTTGACGTGTAAAATCGAAAAGTGTACTCCATTTAATATAAAATAATTTAATTATAAATTAAAGTAAATAAATAAAATAGTAATACTTCAATAATAATTTCTAAAACATTAATTTACTTATACTATGGTATAATTAAATCACATTACCACTTAAGATGACTAAAATATATTTATACGTCCTTAAGTGAGGTTACTATTCAATTGGTAAAAATTACTATTCATAAGGGTAAAATCAGTAATCTGAAGGGTAAAGTTACTATTCACTAAACAATTATTTTGATCTTATTGAACTACATTTTCTCCCTGATTAAAACCATGTATGTCAAATTTTTGAAAATCATTTCACAGAAAATGATATTTAATAATAATTTTTTTATAATCTTCAAAAAAATACACCATTACTCAAAAAATATTCATCAAAAACACCATTCATAAAAAACTATTCATCAAATTGAAGGTTCTTAGAAAATTAAAAAAAAAATTAGCCTAGGTTAATTATGTAATTTAAAATTAAAATATGATGTTTTTTTACCACAATAATTCTCAACGTATGAGAAATATTTTTAATGTAAAATTTTTACATCTAAAGTCAATTTATAAAATTTTTCCTAATTAAAAATATAATTTATTAGGAAAAGATATTCCATAAAAAATAATGATGAAATAAAAATTTTATTTATACAAAGGGATTACAAAAAGTTTTTAAGGCCTCGTTACATAGCTCCTTATAACACCTGCTTATGACCTAAGTGTAAGATGTGCTTTCGTGATAGAATATTGAGGTGGCTCTGACAAAATTTCCCATGTGATGATTTCTATAAGATTGAACTTCTCTCATAAGCGATTCTATTCAAGATTAACATGTTGAATCTCAACTTGGGCTTGGTCCAGAGCAAAGACCAATGATGCAACCTCCTTCCCAAGCTCCGATAGATGGGCTTTGTATGGCCTGAGTATACTGGATGAGGCCATATTCTCCTATTTCTATATTAATTAACCATGATCACTTGTATTTGTAAACAATAATCACAATGTAAAGAGTTTAGTTTCTAACAGTCATATTGACTAATGGTCATATAACAGTTGAAACCTAGTGGTCTTGTTTTAATTATACTCATTTCTTTCATTAAAGGATATTGTTTTTTGAGTATAAAATAAAATAACAGATAAAATTAGGGAACAAAAAAATTATTCAAATGCTTGTGTCATTACATAAACCATCTAATCATTCAAGGAAATGAAATGTTTATAAAATCAGATCACTAAATATAGCCAATTTTCCACTGCCTCAGGATCCGATTCACTGCAGAACATTATTAACCTTTGGCACGTAAACATGAGAAGTTTTCTAATACATCACACATCTCCATCTTTATATACTGGTATAATGTAATGGTTTACATGTTGGAGTTATTATACCTTCCCTACTGGTAGGAATACCTCAGGAGATGAATACTAAATAAATTCCTCACCACTCATAGGATCATTTTCATGATATTGATTTAGTTACATGTCTAGATGTCTTGAAAGAGAAATACTAATAATTAATGAAGGAGTACCATGGTCATATGCGAATATATATTGGCAGATGAATTGAAAAGGGAAATGAATTGAATCAATCTAATATGATTCATACGATAATGATCCCCACAACCAATGTATTGGTATGGTGAGTTGATAATTAGGTAGTCAAAATCATAGTGAATCGATATGTCAACCCCTACACCAATACTAGATTTCCTGGCCTAAAATCCACACATGAGACACATTGAAATGGTTTCCCTAAATTCCAAATCAATTCGCATAAATAGAAAAAAATTCCAAAAGCCATCCTGAGGAAGAACTGCCTATGATACCAATCTATAATGACCCAACCCACTAAGGCCCACCTAGCCAGAGTAATATCGGGGCTCGAAATCCCTATTCTTGTCTCTAAAGGATAGGGTCTATAATAAGGGGATAATAATGAATAACTAAAATCAGAGGCCTTTTACTAAAGTACTTTTATTCACACAACCAACTATATAAAGAATATGTGAAGATGAATAATAAATGAGATTGTAACATCTAGAGTAGAACCATTAATGTTATAATATCTATGGAATAAGAAAGAATGAGATAGTGAAATATGAAAAGTCAATGAAAAAGACACTCATACCCATAAAATATGTTCCAACTTGGGAACCTATGGAGAAGAAATTCTAGGTGGGCCTAGCTTTAGATCTCCAGTCCTGACCACCATATGAGGTCTATACACCAGAGTATCCTTAAGATTCACCAATGCTACAACCAATAAACCCATCAACTGTATGAGGCACAACACATGAAATGAATACCCATACAGGGGTTAACATATACATACCTATTAGGGTTCCATGAATATTAAAGAGGGAGAAATACAAGACATGATATTAGTAGTCATCTCAACACAAATCATTAAATAACTGAAACCCAACAACACACACACAAACACACACTCATATATACTCAAACATGAAACCCAAATGAGAGGGAAGTGAGATCTCCACCTCCCATACCAACCCAAGATGATGTGTTTGCATAAAAATCTAAAGGTTTATCCTCAATTCATAGTATATTATGTGTCTGTTCAAATAACTCATGATTGAAAAGGCCCAACCAATATCAATCTAATCACTAAGAGGGGGAGCAGGTCAATCAGTGAAGCTTTTTCTTTTATGTTATCTTCATAATGAGAAAGCATTCACCTCTTTTAAAATATTTATCACTTTACTAAATTCACGCATTCACATGAAAATATGAACATATGTATTTACAAGGTTAAATACTCAATAAGAGTAATTATTTCTTGGTATGGTTTTGAAATAATCCATTGACACACAATACACTAGAAAATAATCCTTTTGTGTGGATACAATTAGTATGAATTACTGATAGACTTGTGTTGCACTTGAATTAATAAAATAGTTCATGTGCTTCTTATATAATGAAAAATGTAAATTACTAATTTTGTTACATGTTTAAAATCCTTCACTAGTTGGTTCCGAACATGTCACTTTTCTATATCAACAAATTTAAATATTTTAATTCTTCAAAAAAGAAATTATTAACATTATTATCCCGAAGTAGGTGGGAATTTTTTTTCAGAATACATAAAAAAACTCAGTCTAATCAGTCACTAATATTTTTCAGTTCAATTCTTTAGTCCTGTTCAATTAATTCTTTTCCTAAACAATTCAGTCTGATTTATCGATTTGATTGCTCAGTTCGATTTGGAGAATCATAACAAAAAATTCTTCTAAAAACATCATCTATTTGAAAATGCTTCTTAAGAAATTATATCCAGAAACCTATAGTGCTCTCTCCCTCCTACAAGTGAACAGTTTTCAGAGTATGTTATACATTGAACTATATTTATAGGTTCTTAATAAGTGAAAATTAAAGGAACTTAATTTTTTTTCCTGCTCAAAAAAATTCAAGATTTACAAATCAAATTTTTATTGAAATTGAATTTGACTAGTTCTAAATGATTATAATCTATTCTGAGTTCTTCTCAAATATTCATGAACTCTACAAAACATCTTTCATAATAACAAAAACAATCTTAAGGGATCTATCCCAAAAATGATAGTCTGAAAAAATTCATTAAAAAAATATTTTCCAAATCGATTCCCTTGGTCTGATTGAAATTATGAAACACAAATGAATGTCAATTTGGATTCTCTAAAATAACTGAAAATTCTCTACCATAAACGTTTTTTCACCTTTTATAGACCTAAAAACCCAAAAAAAAATTAACTGAAACTTTATTTGATTAATATGTCCTCAGACCTAGGAACTGTGTTTGATAAAACTCATCTTACGATGACTTATAAGGGTCAAAACTAGTCTAATGTGTCTTGAACCAACAGTAAAAAAAATTATTATTGACACAAATTTCTCAGATATTATAAAAATAGTTGGCTACATTGCTCTATTTCATCTGATTGATTAGTCTCTATAGCTCTTCTAATTCATCAGCTCCAATAACTTCTTTTCTCAGTGACTGTCAACACCATTCCATCTGATAGAATATGGATAGTCATATTTTATATCTATTATGGAATTATGAATTTGATTTTTGATTAGTATCAACCATCCATATGAAGGATCAGTGTACGAACCCAGATGATGGATCAGGGGTGCAGTTTTTCTAATGGACCAGTATCAAAAACCACTTATTTTCATCTAAAACTCATAAATAGATGGACATTTGATGAATCGGTTCATCTAATGGATTGGTCGGTTTAAAGGATTTTCTGATTAAAACTACTAAAAAGACTCTATATACAACACATTCCAAATCACATCCTCCAAACAACTTATGTGTCTGGAGAATCAAAAACTGGTGGTATACATCTGGAAAACTTCTTCTTTATATAAATGCCAGGAAATAACATTTCTCTTTTTTTCCATAGACATCGTTTCTCCAACTTTCTTCCATAAATCATTGATTACAAGATTTCTTTATCTTATAAAATTTAGTAATTTAGTAACAAAAAATAACCATTAGTTTTTAGGTCCAACATAATTTATGACATTATTCTTATGATATAAAATCCCTCTCTATTTTGAAAATATTTATTCAAAAAAGTGAGTTCTAAACACATGTTCACCCAGAAGACATATTTAGAATAGAAAAAAATTATAAAATTTATTATGAAATTTAAAAATGATATTTTGTGTATGGTGTATCTTCATCTAATCCCAAAAACATACTATTTAAGTTGATTTATCATAATGAAAAGAAAATACAAAACATTCAACAACCACTCATTCTAGCACCCTTCTATCATCCAAAAAAAACATATTCCATTAATTTTGGTCCACATAATCTCCCATATAGATTTTTGTTCAACCAACCTTCATAAATCATTGACACTTTTTATCTCAAGCTATGGATTAATAACAAAAAATTATGAACCGACATGATAAATATCATTTAGGAAAAAGAATCATTAATAAAAAAACAATAGTATCTATAAGTAATGACTCAAAACAAATCTTCATGAACATAATAATTTCCACATATATTTACAAATTTTTTCTTTATATATAAAAAGATTCTTAAATCCACTTCAAAAAACTATTATAATAATTCACACACTAACATTTTGAGTTAACATATTTCCAAAATATCTACTTAAATACATGCTTACATAAAAGGTTTATCACATAGTAATAAAAAGATTTGTGAAAAATAAATTTTCTCCCCCGTGAAAACACATTCAAAAGAAATTATGAATGTGGGAAAAGAAACACATAACTAAACCTTTTAGGTAATGATTTTGGATGTAACACCCCAAGATTTCATAGGGTGTTATTTCTTCAAAATAATTCAATAACTTGCACTACACGCAACACTGAGTTCAAGCGCACCATGACTTACCAAAAAAACCGTTCAAAAAAGGTTATGAATAGTATTAACTAAATTTTAAACTTTATATAATCTTTATAATTTTATAATCCATATTATGAGTTTCTTAGACATAATGAAAGAACAAATTCATTTTCAGTATTGCACTTTTACCAACTTTTAATAGTGAACCCTTTTTAAATAAAATATTTTAAACATTTTGAATAAATGGGGACATCAAAAAAATTTAATATGAAACACCCCAAGCTTCTACGGTACGCTTCTCTTTGAATAATATGATAGTGTGTGTTGTACGCAACACCAAGTTCTAACACACCATAACTAATGAAACTAGCCGTTATGAATAGTAATACCTAACTTTTGAAATTATATATATTTTATATTTCAAAATGGAAAACATTTTTGGATTTAGAATATTTAATTTAGCCTAAGGTGAAATTTTGGTACTTTTCGGATTACTTTAATTTTTTGATGAATAGTGAAAATTACTAAGTTTTAATTAAAAACAACTTTTTTAATCAAAATATTTTATATTGATAAATTATGAATTTTAGTGGTTTTAAAGTATATTTATAATATATTTTTACCATTTAATAAAATGTTGGTCATTGGACATAATTTCACAATTAAACCGAACATAAAAAAGTATCAATCTTTTGATAGTTACTATATCTTAAAAACACGCTTTTTGTTTTGACAGCGGGAATTAATTTTAAATTAATTTCTGCCACTTATGTGTTTTGAATATGGAAAAATGGATTCTACATTTGGAATCAAGATGTTCAAATTGTGTAATTAGGTAACTTTTATTTTTAGACATTTTGAATAATTACTTCGGTAAATATTTTATTTACCATGGTTAAAGGGTAAATCCGGTAAATAAGGGTTAACAAATAATATTATAATAATAAAAATTTACCCTAAAACGTGTCCTAACCTTATTGGTTGATACATGTTCGACCATGGTCATCTTTGGGTCGATTTCGGGACCCCATGGTGCCACTTGTAAGTGATAGGGACACTTTATTTTAATTAAGTTAAAATGACTACAAAATGACAAAAGCATATATCTTTTAGAAAAACAATTTTTACATAGGGTTATTTATGTTGGATATTCGACTATAGATATTCATTAGAAAGATAAAACAATTTCCCACATAATTATATTTCATTTATAATTTTTAGACATTAAATAAGTTTATTTATTTATGACACAATGATGATGCAGTAATTACCATAATAGTGAAAAATTAAAATAATTGATATTATACATACCCAAATAAATATAATTTGAGACATTTAATGAATTAAACTAATTTTATAGGATAATATGACATATTAGTATTGATGTAATTGAATTTTTTAGAAGTAATCATTCTTTTATAAGTTTCACAAAAATCAACTATTGAATAGTGTCAAAATTGACATAAAAGAGTTTTTAAAACAAATATTATATTATTAATTGATATTAAATTCCTAAAAATCTATGGTTCAGCCAAGAGACTTATATCATGATATGTGTATCATTAATGAACCACTTTGTGGTCTCTTGGATGTATATAGTATGTTTATTAACTACATAATATAAAAATACAAAGTGACATGGTAAATGTCAAACTAATTAACTAAGAGTTAAAACTAAAAGATAATGTTAATATAGTACCCCAAGCCTGTCTAAATTCTATTGGTTGAATATTTTTAGACCTACAACCACCTTAAACATTGAATAACAACTTTGGAGCCATTAGAAACCTAATATGAATTTATTATAAAATAATATTTCTAGCTTTTCCAAAGATGCCCCTCACCCCTCTTATAAAAGCGCACTCTTCCTTCTCATTTCATCACACCATAAAAGCCTTATGGTTCGGCCAAACTCTGCCCAAATACTCTCTCAACTTCCATCAATACATCCTAGAGGCCTTAGTTTGATCATAAATCCAACCTAAAGAGCCCTTTTGATCAAATCAAAAGGAAGAACCCGAAGAAGAGGTAATGATTTCACCACCCTTTTCCAAGTTCCTTTCTTCTTCCACTTGTTCATCCTTTGTTGTTACCATTCTAAAATCATAACTCCAGTATAATATATATACTGTGATGTTCTTATAAATATGGCACAACCATATTCAGTATTCTATCCACCCTTTGAATTACATGTCACCATACGTGCGTACGTACAGCTTACCGTCTCCACGCAGTGGTGTAATTGTTATTCAATATATTATTATTTGGATGGGTATACTAATGATGTGTAACTCATGTAAATAATAAATATAACATGATAATGATTCGTTATATATGATATAATATCCAATTATATATTATTTTAATATCAAAATAATGATATTGTCACTCGTGCGTACGTACAGACTACCATCTCCACGAACGCGATGAGATTCATTCTCCATCATATCCATTCAAGTATAATTATCAATTGATGATTTAAAAATAATTTTTAAGGACTTGATATCATTCGGGATATAAATAAGATACAAACTATCCATGAAAAACATGGCTTATGTAACAAAACATATAAAAGAAAATGAGTAAGTTAACACCCGAAACGACGATAATACTAAGATATTATTTACAAAGCAATGTTAAAAGATCATATATGATATCATATTAATATATATGATTCTTTTATAATTTAATAACAATTATTTCACCATTATACATGAGTATAACCTACCCTCAATCAAGTAAAAGTACAAGGTAAGGGTTTATTTCACAATCTCTTCATTATCTGAGGTTGTTTACACGTAATTATCTACTGGGATATCTTTATCATCCACATCCATGTTCCTTAAAAATGTATTTAAAAACATTTTTACTATTTACAAGACAATGGGTTAAAGTCATTTATACCTTTATGTGTTTTTAAAGGAATCTTTCCGTCATTTTCCAAACAAGCCACTTTTAACCTTTTCTACAAATTTAAGGTAAGAATGTTTTTTTAACTTATACGGAGAGTGCGGCTATTTACCGCCGTTATAAATTTGTCAGAGCTTCCCTTACAAGATTATAAGATTATTTTCAATGTAAATGTTTTATTTTATAATTATGTGACTTTTAAATGATTTCAAAATGAATATTTTAAGAATTTTTAAAAGGTACTCTTTTTCAAGATCGTAATTTTAAATGTTTTAAATATTTTTCATTTTAAATATTTTAATTAATTTCCATGTTTTCAAAATGATTTTAAGGATTTATTTATTTGGACAAGAATGTTTTTAAATTATATTTCTTTTCAAAAGTTTTAAAGTGGTATGGGACACTTTGATTCAAAAATCTATTTCAAATTACTTCCTTTATAAATGTGTGACTTTTCAATGATTTCAAGAAAAGAGGTATTTTTATCAAATAGTATTGATTTCATCTATGTAAACATCCTTTGATGGATTTTATGCTTATTTGAAGTTGATTTATTATGATATAAAACTTTTGTATTGTATTGAAGGTTTTTTTATATGTTTTACTATGGATGTGTTATTTTTATACCATTCATAGTTTATGGTGAATGTATTGACATTTCGTATGCTAATTTTAATACGAATGTTTATGTTATGTTTAAAAATTTTTCATATGGGAATGAATTGGACTTATTAAGTGATGGGTGGAGCCCGATATAGCTCTTTGATGCATCGGTAGGTCTCATCAGACAAACTAGTGTCTTGGCACAAGGTCTTGGCAAAATCTTATTTGTAGTCTTGGCACGAGGCCTTGGCTATGTGGTCATGATAGTATGGAATTATGCATTCCATCATTATGAAAGTTGTAATTGATATTTTATGTGATTATTTGATTAGTATAATATCCATGTGAATAAGTAAATGGCATTATTTAATTTTATTTTTTCCATACTATGCTGATGTTCAAGTTTAAAAGGATTTTGTTTTAAGTTATACATTGACTTAAATGTTTATTCTTATTTATGAAAGTTTCCGCTATATTTTTATCCTTACTGGGCATTTGAGCTCACCCCTTTTCAATGTTTTATTTTTTCCCAGGATGTGAAGATGTAATTTATGAATGACCTGTAGGGATAGTATGTGGGGATATGAGTGTGGGATATGAAGACTATGTTGTTTTAGTAGTTTTTCACTTTATGAAGTAATGTAAACTTTATGAATATATCTAGTGTTTCCAAGGCTACTAAACCAATCAGTCATTCGAGATTTGATCTTTCTTTTGATCATTCCAATGATATGTAATAATGCACCGACTCTAGGTAACTGGGGTCGGGGCGTTACAGTTTGTACCAGAGGAAGTTTAGTACAAACCTTGGAAGCTAGATTTAGATAAACTCTGATTAGAGCACATAGATTTAAGATGGACTTTGAGGATTAGTATAGAAGAACTTCCTAGAATTTTGGTATTATAGAGATTTTGTATGTTTTCCGAGCAATACATCCCTGTCTGGATACAAGCAGCTAGAGGCGGCTCTGGTACAGATGTACCTAGGGGTAAAACCCGAAAACACCTCTTTGAGCTAGACTCGAACAGGAACTGGTGCACGACAACGGGCCTTGCTTCACTCTTGGTTACGACACTCCCGGGGGATATGATTAGGATAACTCTCATTTTCATTACAAATCATTATGAAGGGTTTATGAGTATATACGCTCTCAAAGGAGAAATTTTTATGATTATGGATTATATCCATAAACTATTTAAATTATGTTATGTGTCTTAAAAGTTTGGGATTATGTATTGTTATTCATAAACTAATCTAGTGTATGCCATTGTTTAGAAATGGCGCCCAGTAGAAGGAATGAGAACTCCAACAATGCACATGATCCATAGAGAAAGAAGGAACATATCTTTCATGGTCTTAAGCCAGAATTTATAAGAGAAATAGTATCCCATGTATTATCATCATATGAAGAAATAATATCATGTGTTGATAAGATAAGTAAATATTTTACTCAGTCCTATGGATTTGAAGGGAAGCAAGAAAAGAAAAGGATGGAAGAAAGAAAGATGGATAAAGGGAAGAGGGAAAAGAAGAATTTTCCCATATGTGATAACTGTGGGAAGAAACACCCTGGAACTTTCCTGAATGGAATGGGAGTTTGTTATAAGTGTGGAGGAAAAGGGCACAGAGTACGTGACTGCAAGGGTAAGAAAATGGTTTCAAATGTATAATGCTTCATTTTCAAGGAGTTTGGACACTACGCGAACCTATGTCCCAGTCATCAGACTATGCCTCAAATGATTCTATTGGATAATAATCATGTTATGATACTACCACAGATGAAGAGGAATGATTAGAGTTCTTGTGTTGATTATTTCATTTGAGTGTTGTATCGACAATTTACTTGTTATAATAATTATGGAGTATATAAGGATTGTACTATAGTACTATTTCATTAAGGACTTGAGATTGTGTGGAACAATGAAAAGTGACTCAATAGTAGGATAAATTTTTGGAAAATATACGGTTGAGAGAATGATAAACCATAATATAGTTCTGATACTAAGGTAGTGATTTTGGAATAATACATGGTTGATTTGGATAAATTATATTGGATATTCTTAACTACCTTGAAACTGATTAATGATTTGTATATTCCATCATTGTTGGGTTTTAAAATATTTTTGGATTGAATGAGTATATTTATTATTCTTTAAGGAATAAGGGATCATGAATGTAATCAATAAGGTTTTATGGTAATTCAGGATGTTGTAGTGTTTTAAAAGAATACATGATGAAGATTTTCACATGTCATTACGCGGGAAAAAAATGATCTTTATTGTGTTTACCTTCCTTATAAATTTTGGACTGGAGTATTTTGGATAGTTCTAGTTTGTATTATTTTGGATTGCTATAAAAGGACAACCCGGAGGTCGGGCGACAACCCATCGCGTCTGGCAAGGCCACGAGACTTAAACCCACAACCGAAGGGCGACAAGGGTGTATCACCTACCACTTACCCACATGATGTCCGGGATTAAATAATGTAGTTTTTTTTAAATGATCTGGTAGATGAATTATAAATTCGTTTTTTGGAACCCTATACGAATAGGATAAATAGAATATTTTTTTACGATTCTAGTATCTTTTAGAGTGAAAGATGAGTTTGTGGTAGAAATTAGTTAAAGGATAGAACTCTACTTGTCAAGAATATATTTTTCTTATTCTCTTATTCTATGAAGAAATTAATTCTTATACTTTATTTAAGGAATCCTAAAACCAAAAATGTTTTATCCTAATACCCTATGTTTTGTTGAACCGATGGTATTTCAAATCATCATGGATTAATGAATTTAATGACCTCAATTTTACACTTGTTTTTGATTGATGACCACAATCACTACCTATAAATATTTACGTTTTTCCTCCAATTATATGACTCTAATTTCCACCAATGTTCTCCTAATCGAGATCATAATTTGGTGGTGACCCTTTCATTTCTCTTTTCCTCATATTAAGACTAAATTTTAGTAACCCAATTTCCGATATGGGTTTTCCCACAAAGATATTTTCTATTTTCAACCTTTTATTTTCGAAGAACAATTGCAAATTGTGAGGACACAATTTATTGAAGGAGGGGAGAATGTAACACCCCAAGATTTCATAGGGTGTTATTTCTTCAAAGTTATTCAATAACATGCACTACACGCAACACCGAGTTCAAGCGCACCACGACTTACCAAAAAAACTGTTCAAAATAGGTTATGAATAGTATTAACTAAATTTTAAACTTTATATAATTTTTATAATTTTAGAATCCATATAATGAGTTTCTAAGACATAATGAAAGAACAAATTCATTTTCAGTATTGCACTTTTACCAAATTTTAATAGTGAACCCTTTTTAAATAAATTATTTTAAACTTTTTGAATAAATGGGGACATCAAAAATATTTAAAATGAAACACCCCAAGCTTCTACGGTATGCTTCTCTTTGAATAATGTGATAGTGTGTGTTGTACGCAACACCGAGTTCTAACACACCATAACTAATCAAACTAGCAGTTATGAATAGTAATACCTACTTTTTGAAATTATATATATTTTATATTTCAAAATGGACTTCATTTTTGGATTCAGAATATCGAATTTAGCCTAAGGTGAAATTTTGGTACTTTTCGGAAAACTTTAATATTTTGATGAATAGTGAAAATTACTAAATTTTAATTAAAAACAACTTTTTTAATCGAAATAATTTATATTGATAAATTATGAATTTGAGTGGTTTTAAAGTATATTTAGAATATATTTTTACCATTTAATACAATTTTGGTCATTGAACACAATTTCACAATTAAACCGAACATAAACAAGTATCAATCTTTTGATAGTTATTACAACTTAAAAACACCCTTTTTGTTTTTTCACAGCGGGAATTAATTTTAAATTAATTTCTGCCACTTCTGTGTTTTGAATTATGAAAAATGGATTCCATATTTGAAATCATGATGTTAAAATTGTGTAAATAGTTAACTTTTATTTTTAGAAATTTTGAATAATTACTTTGGTAAGTATTATATTTACCATGGTTAAAGGGAAAATCCAGTAAATAAGGGTTAAGAAATAATATTATAATAATAAACAATTACCTTAAAACATGTTCTAACCTTATTGGTTGATACATGTTCGACCATGGGCATCTTTGGGTCGATTTTGGGACCCCATGGTGCCACTTGTAAGTGATAGGGACACTTTATTTTAATTAAGTTAAAATGAATACAAAAATGACAAAAGCATATATCTTTTAGAAAAACAATTTTTACATAGGGTTATATATGTTGTATATTCGACTATAAATATTCATTATAAATATAAAAAGAGTTCTTACATAATGATATTTTATTTATAATATTTGGATATTAAAAAATTTAATTTATTTATGACACAATGGTGATGCAGTAATTACCATAATAGTGAAAAATTAAAATAATTGACATTATAAATACCCAAATAAATAAAATTTGAGACTTTTAATGAATTAAACGAATTTTCTAGGATAATATGACATATTAGGATTTATTTAATGGTCTTTGATCGAAGTAATCATTCTTTTATAAGTTTCACAAAAATCAACTATTGAATAGTGTCAAAATTGACATAAAAGAGTTTTTAAAACAAATATTATATTATTAATTGATATTAAATTCCTAAAAATCTAAGGTTCAGCCAAGAGACTTATATCATGATATGTGTATCATTACTGGACCACTTGGGGGTATCTTTGATGTATATAGTATGTTTATTAACTATATAATATAAAAATACAAAGTGACATGGTAAATGTCAAACTAATTAACTAAGAGTTAAAACTAAAAGATAAGGTTAATATAGTAACCAAAACCTGTCTAAATTCTATTGGTTGATTGGGTTTACACCTATACCCACCTTAACCTTTGAATAATCAACTTTTGAGCCATTAGAAACCGAATATGAATTTATTATAAAATAATATTTCTAGCTTTTCCAAAGATGCCCCTCACCCCTCTTATAAAAGGGCACTCTTCCTTCTCATTTCATCACACCTTCAAAGCCTTTTGGTTCGGCCAAAATATGCCCAAATACTCTCTAAACTTCCCTCAATACAACCTAGAGGCCTTATTGTGATCAGAAAGCCAACCTAAGGAGCCCTTTTGATCAAATCAAAAGGAAGAACCTGAAGAAGAGGTAATGATTTCACCACCCTTTTCCAAGTTCCTTTCTTCTTCCACTTCTTAATCCTTTGTGTTACCATTCTAAAATAATAACTCCAGTATCATATATATACTGTGATTTTATTATAAATATGGTACAACCATATTCAGTATTCTATCCACCCTTTGAATAACATGTCACCATAAGTGCGTACGTACGACTTACCGTCTCCACGTCGTGGTGTAATTGTTATTCAATATATTATTATTTGGATGGGTATACTAATGATGTGTAACTCATGTAAATAATAAATATAACCTGATAATGATTCTGTATATATGATATACTATCCAATTATATATTATTTTAATATCATAATAATGATATTGTCGCTCGTGCGTACGTAGGGACTACCGTCTCCACGAACGCGTTGAGATTCATTCTCCATCGTATCCATTCAATTATAATTATCAATTGATGATTTAAAAATAATTTTTAAAGACATGATATCATTCTAGATATGAATAATATACAACCTATCCATGACAAACATGGCTTACGTAACAAAACATATAATAGAAAATGAGTAAGTTAACACCCGAAAGGACGATAATACTAAGATATTATTAACAAAGCAATGTCAAAAGATCATATATGATATCACATTAATATATATGATTCTTGTATAATTTAATAACAATTATTTCACCATTATACAGGAGGATAACCTACCCTCAATCAAGGAAAATTATAAGGTAAGGGTTTATTTCACAATCTCTTCATTATCTGAGGTTGTTTATACGTAATTATCTACTGGGATATCTTTATCATCCACATCCATGTTCCTTAAAAATGTTTTTAAAAACATTTTTACTATTTAATAGACAATGGGTTAAATTCATTTATACCCTTATGTTATTTGAAAGGAATCTTTCCGTCGTTTTCCCAAGAAGGCACTTTTAACCTTTTCGACAAATTTAAGGTAAGAATGATTTTTTAACTTATTCGGAAAGTGCGGCTATTTACCGCCGTTATAAATTTGTCAAAGCTTCCATTACAAGATTATAAGATTATTTTCTTAGTAAATGTTTAATTTTATAATTATTTGACTTTTAAATGATTTCAAAATGAATATTTTAAAAAATTTTAAAAGGTACTCTTTTTCAACATCGTAATTTTAAATGTTTTAAATATTTATCTTTCTAAATCTTTTAATTAATGTCCATGTTTTCAAAATTATTTTAAGGATTTATTTATATGGACATGAATGTTTTGATATGATATTTCTTTTCAAAAGTTTCAAAGTGGTATGAGACACTTTGATTCAAAAATCTCTTTTAAATTACTTCCTTTATAAATGTGTAACTTTTCAATGATTTCGAGAAAAGAGGTATTTTTATCAAATAGTTTTGATTTCATCTATATCAACATCCTTTGATGGATTTTAAGCATATTTGAAGTTGATTTATTATGATATAAAACTTTTGTATGGTATTTAAGGTTTTATGATTTGTTTTACTGTGGATGTGTGATTTTTATACCATTCATGGGTTGTGGAGAAAGTATTGACATTTCATATGCTATTTTCAATACGAATGTTTATGTTATATTAAATCCTTTTCATATGGGAATGCATTGGACATAGTATGTGACAGGTGGAGCCCGCTATAGCTCCTCGATGCATAGGTAGGTCTCATGAGAAAAACTAATGTCTTGGCACAAGGCCTTGGCAAAATCTTATTTGTAGTCTTGGTACGAGGCCTTGGCTATGTGGTTATGATAGTCTGGCATTATGCATTCCATCATTATGAAAGTGGTAATTGATATTGTATGTGATTATTCTATTAGTATAACATCCATGTGAATAAGTAAATGGCATTTTTTTCCATACTATGTTGAAGTTCATGTTTAAAAGGCTTTTATTATAAGTTATACATTGCCTTAAATGTTTATTATTATTTATGAAAGTTTCCGCTATATTGTTATCCTTACTGGGAATTTGAGGTCACCCCTTTTATATGTTTTATTTTTTCCCAGGATGTGAAGAAGTAATTTATGAATGACCTGCAGGGATAGTATGTGGGGATATGAGTGTGGGATATGGAGACTATGTTGTTGTAGTAGTTTTTCACTTTATGATGTAATGTAAAACTTTATGAATATATCTAGTGTTTCCAAGGCTACTAATCCAATCAGTCATTCGTGATTTGATATTTCTTGTGATCATTCCAATGTTATTTAATAATGCACCGTCTCTAGGTAACTGGGGCCAGGCGTTACATTGGAAAAGCATGTTCAACCTATGTTTGAAAAATAAATCCATTACTAATGGGTTTCTGAATATGTGAGCCACTTGATCAATTGTAGGAACATATTACAACTTGAGTCAATTATTCTACAAATTCTCATTGATGATGTTATATTTGATATCAATATGTAGTGAATGAAATTATTGTAGTATATTTCATCTGAGATAAATATTAATGTTATTATCACAACCCAAGAATGTTGTAACTTTACTTCCGCTTGAAAATCGTTGAACCAAGTCTTTATACCCATATGTTGTATTTCATCTTTAGTAGAGGAAAAATATTCAATTTAAAATATTCTATGAGTTATTAAGTTATAATTTTTAGTATGCACCAAAAAAAATCCATTCAAAGAAAAATCTACCAGATTATTATATTATATTATCCATATATTTGACCAAATAAACATCCGTATAGCCTAAAAAATCAATTCTAATTGTGCTATAATATATGATTCTGAATTATATTGTACCTCTATGATATCAAAAAATTTTAAACAGTAAAGAGATATGATTCATTTAAATCACATTGAAAATCATTCACATAAGGTAACAAGATATATAATATCTGTTTGATAGACCTTCACGATGTTTTTAATTCCTTAATATACTTTGTAGAAAAAGATTTATAAAACTCAAACTATACAACTAAATTAATTAAGATGTATTAATTAGAAATTTAGAGGTAAAACCCACATTGACGGTGAATTAGTTAATTAGTTTTTTAGAAGAGATAATTTTATTAATTTTATGGAAGATATGAGAAAAGTATGGATTTGATTTTATTTTATAAAATAAGAATGAAAATGAAGCAGCAGAGTGATAGGTTTTTTAAGAAGATATAGAAATCATGTCAGGCTATTGTACATTTAGGATTCAGATGCAATTAGATTTCAGAATATAGATTGATTAATTAATGATTGGTGTTGGATTCAGGATGTGGTTCATCCAATGGTCATGGTATCTCCTCCTCAATACGCCAACACCCTATTTCCTTTGGTTTGGTAATTAAGGGTGTTGTTGAATCATGTTTTTCTCAATACTAGTTTTAAACTAGATTTCCCATGACTTTGACAATTTTCATGCCTTCTTTACGGCTATTAGTGGTGAAATTTTAATGTTTTTTGGATACATTATCATAGGTCATTAAAAAATGAAAATAAATGGATTATAAGGTAATTGATAGAATCACAGAAACCAAAAAAAATGAATGATAAAAATAATTAAATACAATGTATCTCCCCAATTTAGTTACATTACCCTACCATATGGATGGATTACACCCTCAAACATGTATTGAGAGTTTTATAGAAAAAGGGAAAATAAAATGAAAAAATTTAAGAAAATAGAGAATGAATTTTGATAGGTCACAATAGATTCAATACCAAACTTTTACTCCAATTGAATCTGAATGCTCCATAGGTGCATATCATCTCTCTATTGACAGGCTCTGGAAAGGTTCTTCCCAGCCCATTTCATGACATGTAATGTGATTATGCATCGTGTAATCCCAATCAAATGTTACCATTTTATTTTTGGTTTTGCACAAATATTATTCAAATATTTTGACCATTGAGAACTTTCACGATTTGTATTGGGGACTCACGATGTGTAACCTTTAAATATTCACAACCCTTGAATCTAGGCATATTTTTCCTCCAAAAAACTCATTAAAAATTTTCTGTCCTGTAATAAAGTTAGACGACATGTAATGGTATTTCACAACATGTATCATCTTTATGACTTGTGCTGGTAGAAACATTCTTCTCAAATGAATTCATGACATGTAAAGGGATTACATGATGTGTAATTATGTTGCTCAATTTTTCCAACTCTGTTTCCTTCTAAAAAATGTGGCGTCGGGATGCTTCTCTTTGACCGTGATGTGATGGGTATTTTTTCCTCATAATTTCTCTTCATTTTATTACTTTTTCAGAAATCTAATTTTCCTACCATAAAAACTTAAAAAAATCAAAACATTCAAAATTTGATAATATTAATCATTTAAATAAAAAAATTATCACATTAAAATACTTATAAATGGAAGCATGAAATATAGTTTTTACTGGTCTTGAATAATTCGTATATAAAATTTTTTAATCAACTTATAAAATTGCATTTTATCCACTTAATTTCCTTCTCCGTATTTAGAAAAATTTGTTTCCATTAATATTGGTGTGGAAACATGGTTTTAATTTACTAGAAACATAATCATCCACGAAATTTCCATCCCTCTAGGTGTGAGTGATTTTTTTTCAAGCCCAATGAAAATTCTTGACCTTTTTATAATATAGAAAAGAATCAAAAAAATGTTTTAATTACTATTGAGTGCCTCCACAAAAATCATGGAGTCATATTCTACTACACTAAGACAAATATTTTATACTATACCTGAAAAATTCCCATTGATAATATCTATAAACACAGCCCGAAGATAATTCTTTTTACAAAGTGTGTAATGTTACCTTTTTTTCAATTTAAACAACATAAATATCTTCTTATATTGTTATGAATATCATGAACACTGTATCACTTTTTTATGTTTATCATATTTAAATGAATCTTATGTCACATATTTTTAGGTCACAGTTGATTATATTCCACCATTATTAGATAACATGAATTTTAAACATCACCAACATAATACAGGTATCCTTTTGTACGTTGGAAACATGAAAAATATTTCCCATCTTCAAATATTTTCACATAAAAACCATTTTTAAAAAAAAAATATTTAATTTATTAAATTGTTTGGATACACTTAACAAGTTGTGTTTCAACTGATCAAAAAACAAGCCCTTTTTGGATTTCAATTCTTCTCCCCCAATTATATTGGATCCAATGTCTTTGATTCTGTGTGATTCATTAATTCCTAACATCACTATTCTGTTTTTAAAATCCATCACATTTTTTAATAGCTTAAAATATCCTATAATATATAAAGGTCACTCACTATCCAAAAACTAGGCGCATTCTCCTTTTATATCTTTGAGAGATATTTCTACTAAAATATATTTTTTCCATCAAATTATCTACATTCAAATCCATATTTTAAGAAGAGTTATAAATATGTTGTTATAAAGAAGGAAAAACATTATATAAATTAAAAATAGTCCAAGCTACTACTATCTTTGATAAATAGTTTTTAGATGTTGGAACCCATTGTAAAATTTCAAAACAACTTTGCTATAATCTGTTCATTGAGAGGATTGAGTACCCATGAATGTTTTCTTCTTGTTACTCATGTGATAAATCAAGTATTTTTATTGAACAAAATTTGTATTTATTATATAAGAAAATCCACCACAATACTTTCCGTAACCATAAATATAGTATTTTCTCCAATAACTTCTAAACTATCTATATTTTTAACTAGTTCTCTAACAACTTTATTATCCAACATAACAAAACAATGTTGACCAAAAATTTTATGGTATCACCTATAATAATATTCATTAATTCATAATTTTCCCAACAATTATAGAATCAAAATTATTAGATAATTTTTTATACTTTTAGATTTTATATTCTTATAAATTTTCATTATTATTTGTTTTTAAATATACATGATTTTATTATATTTATTCTTCATAGGAATATCTTAAATTTTCAAAAAAAATTGAATATAAATTTTCTTCACCTATCTTTGTTTTAAAAATTCCATAATTTTATCCATATTCAGATATATAATTCTTGAAAATTGAAATTCCTGGATCATATTAAAAAAAGTTTTGTTGGAAATGTTCAAAATATTCTTCGTTTTTTATGTTTAATTTAAGGTGTTTATTCCCATTTTTTACTTATCTGGATATTTCTTAAATAAATCAATCTATTCTAGAAAGTTATATTTTTATTCAAGAAATGATTCTTGATTTTTTACTATATAACATTACTTTTTCAACTTCATGATTATTTTTTCAAGTCGGGAAATATTGTTAATTCATTTGTTCAACTCTATTTTATGTTGAAATTCTAAAAGATTCTCCTCTTTTTTAGAACCACTTCTTTTATCACCGTAAAACATATTATCATTCACTTTTAAATAATTTTTTTTCTATAAATACATCAATGATTTTTTCATCTTCAACAAATCTATTATAATCTTTATTTTCATTTGACAAAATTATTATTCTTTTGGATTGGGATAACATTGAATATTTTCCCTTGGAATAGGATTTTAATTTTTAAACATGTTTTAACCAATATTTTCTTGTCCTTCTTTCATCTCAATCAATTTATTCCTCATTCATTATTTAGTGGAAAATTACTAAAAATTCTTAAAAGCTACAGATTGAAATTAATTTAGAAGTTGCTTCTGATTGTACTTACCACCTATGTATCTTTTTTATTTTTTAGATAATAAGAATAAAAGATTATATTTTTTTTACTAAAATCATTTTTGAAATCAAAATCAATAAATTAATTGTCTTTGAGGATCATCATAGATTTTTATATCATGGATGAATTTATGGAAATTTAATGATCAAAAGTTTCACTTTTTCATAAATTTATCTTTTTCCACATCATATGTAATTGGTGTGCAATTACGGTTATCCGATCAAAGATTTTTATGATCTACATCTTCCAAAGAAAAAACTTTGGTATCAAAATTGATAGGAAAAGATAATAAGATCTTCTCAATAACAAATTAAACTTCCATCATCCCACCAAGTCATTTAACAGTGATAAAAATATCATCCATCCTTGTAACAAAGTCACCAATAGATTCATAATCACCCATTTTCATGTATTCATATTTCAACCTCTATATATAAAAATTATATTTCCATACCTTCTTATTACCTTCATAGAAAATTATCTAATTTTATGAGATACCTATAATTTTTCTCACTACCTAAATTATAAGAAATTAACTTTCATAATGTAATGATAGTAATGAATTTTTATCCCTTTCATAATTACATGGATTTTTATTATTGAGAGATATAGAAGGAAAATTTTTAAAAAGAGGAGAAAATAACTAAGTAGTAGCTTCCAAAACAACATAACCAATATATATTAGATACAAAAAATTATATCTTTAACTATAATATAGTTTTTTACAAAAAAACTGGAATCCACGTAATTTTCAAAAAAATCAAATCATCCAAAAAAATTTCTCCCAAAATTTATACGTAAATTATAAAATGAAGGAATAATGTTTTCCTATACCAATTAAGAATGTCTAAATAGGGTCAATGTAATCATTTAGAGGGAGTGGGGATGAATCAATGTTATCTTTTTTCTTTTATGTTATCTTACTTATGTTATAAACTTTTCCTCCTATTAATGATTTATAACTTTTTTGTAAAAAAAATTCACACATATATATGAACATAAGTACTTATACTGTTCACTACTCAATAAGAATATCTAGTACTTATAATAGTTTTATGTAACCTAATACAAGAAAATAAATTTGAAATTTACTTATTTTGGGGGATACTAAAATTCTGACACACTCTTACACTTTTTTGACACTATAATCACTGAATGAGTTCCTATGATTCTCCAAGCGTGAAGGATATAAATAATTTTTTAACATTTTTAGAAACTATTACTAGTTGTTTTTTAACACGTCACTACGCTACTTTATAAAAATCCAATTTTGTAATTCATCAATAAATAAAATATTCACTTTCTTATCAAGCAGAAGATAGGGAAAATATATCTATACATCACACAAAAAATATGCCTAATCACTCACACTGATTCCTCAGGGTGAGTATTCATTCTAGAAACAAGTCAGATTGTCTTCTCTTGAAGAAAGATTGGTTCACTTATATTTTTCCTAAATCTACAAGTCCGATTACTCACTCTAGTGCAGTGAATCCGTACCACAAATGATTCTAAACACTTATTATTTCTATGAATTATTCTCATGAAATTATATCTGGAAACCTCGAGTTATCTTGTTGTTTCATAAATAGTAATAGTATCTATATTATGTTGTATATTGACTATTATGTGTAGTATCCCCAAAAGTTAAAATGGAGGGAACACAATTCTGGTTTTCATATCTAAAAATTTTTGTAATCCTGATTTTAATTCTCATTCAAGATTTATTCTAACCAGTTTTCATTGATTCTAAAATCTTCTAGATTCTTTTTGATTTTTCAAAAATTCTCCAAATCAAATTTCTTCACAATAGGAACATCAAAGAAGTTTATTCAAAGAATTGATTTTCCAAAAAAAAAATAATCGTAAAAATATTTTCACTCTAATTTCCATGATTTGATTGAAAACATGAAACACAAAAGTCATCCAATTCTATTTTTCCAAAAAATAAATAAACCATCACTTCCATAAACATTGTTGAAACTTCTATAGACACTAAACCCCAAAAATATTTTGATTGCAACTACATTTATTCAATAGCTCATTAAATCAATAGAACTACATCCAATGCAACTTATCCTCTGATGAAATAATGATGTCACATATTATATAATGATTGTTAACCCATTAAAAAACATAACAACCTGATTTCTCACTGTTATGTTTTACATCAAAGGAAAATTGTTGACTTTAATGTTTTATTTCACCGATTGATCAGTCTCCATATACTTTTTGATTCATCAGTGCCAATAACATATTTTCTTAGCCCCTCTATATATATTTGGTATAACCAAATCAATTTAGAAAATCTATTGTCCTACATCCAATGAAATTCTATATAATTTTTATATATGTATCAACCATACGTATGATGAATCGGTGTCAGATCCCATCTGATGGATTAGTGGAATAATTTTTCCAATGTACCTGTATCAATAGTGACTTCAATATTTATAAAACTCAACAATTGATGGTTCATTTTATGAATTAGTTCTTCGGACGGATTGGTCCATCTGATGGATCAATCAATAATCACTTCTAAAATCCCGTGACTTCAGTACATTGAAAATACCAGTGTTCGAACAAATTTTACATCTACTACATCTCAAAGTTATGGTTTACATCCATAAAACATCAACTTTATAGAAACACACAAAAAACGTTCTATATTCTTCTACATACATTGTTTCCCACCTTTTCATTGAAAAATATAAGTTTTTTATGTTTTAGTAATCTTATGATATTGATAAATATTAATAACAATAATCCACCATCATATTTTTTATAAAAAATTTCATAAGAAATTATTGGTCTGAAACAACTGCATACTCTATTTTGAAAGGATTCATTCTAAAAAGAAATTTAGAAAATCATAATCACTCAATACACATCTTCAAAATAGAGAGCCACAAATGATGGACTTTCTGAAGAAAATTGTGTTAGGACATCACAGTATGGTACAACATGTTCAGATCAGAAACATTTAATGTAAGGTGATATTTCATAATGAAAATAAAATAAAAAACCTTTTACAACTATTTCTCCAATAACTATTATAGAATCTGAACAAAAACTTCTACCCAACATGTTCCCAATAATGAGAAGGGACCACACCTTTCTGTTGCTTCACATTCTGAAAATGTATAATATCTAAAAGATAAAAGTCCCATAACCTGGAATATTAAGGTGATGTTACTATATAAATTGAGGTCCCACATTGTTGTAGGGGAGTACTGTCTCAATTTGTAATTACCAAATATGGGGGACCAAATCCTTATTTCAGTAGAATAGTACCATCCCCATTGAAAGAGGACCCATGCCCTAAATATGGGAGTACAATCTTTATTTGGAATAATGAGTATAGAGGATTTTCTCTTAGGTGTGACATGTTAGTATCATTTTCATGGATTATAGACCTCCACCCTTGTGTGATATGGTAGTGCAACCTCTATATATGAACAATAAGTATAGAGGACCCACTCCCTTGTGAAGTATTGGGAAAACGTCCCCATAGATAGAGGACCCATGCACTAGTGCGACAAGAGAATAACACCTCTATTGATAAATAGTATGGAGTAAACACACCCTTATGTGATAGGGAAGTACCATATACAAAGATATAGGAACTACATTTTAAATAGGGGCGTACCATCTCTACCTAGACTTTTTTATGTTTCTTCCCAACAGCCCTACTATTTATTTCACATTAATAAATGATTTGTTAAATAAGGATACTCTTAAAAAAAGATTTATGAGACTAATATCTTTGGAAATTAGTAAAATTAAATAATTATTTAAAATAGGAAAAAACATTTTTATTGAAAATATACTTAAGATCCTAACTCTTAAAAATGAACAGGATAACCTGGGGAAATACTTAAGAAATGGGTGATCAATAAAGCTGAATAATGGAATAAAAATGACATAACATGAAGATAATAATACATTATAGAAAATATGAATATATATGGTGTATTAAAAGAGTAGGAATCAGACCCATGAGCAATGATACATGATATAACATGATAATCACAAAGGCAACATGAGAAATGTTGAAATAACTTAAAGCACTACATCATAATCATAGGTCAAGGATAACTATCAATAGACAATGATAGAAAAATTACTATAAAGGAATTAGGGTAACTTGCTATCCCATCATGATGTCTCAGAATACTAAACATTAAACAATGCATTGGAGAGATGTGTAATTATTGGTGCACCCATCACTTTCAATTCATTCTCATGCATAAGTGTTCCACATAGACATAAAACATGTAGTAATTTATATACATATTTTATTCCATGATCAAGGAGTGTGGAATAAATTAATTTATTTTCCAAAAAAATAATTATAAGTGTATAAAGGTGAACATACTTGATAGAAAATTGGTATGATATCCACTACAAAATAGTTTTTTATTGGAAAATTGTAGTGAAATTTTGGTAACATAACGACATCACTTAAAAATTCATAAAATGTGTCAATGAGAGAGAAAGGGGTATCTTATTCTTTGGAAATCAAATAGGGAATAATAGAGGCATATAAATAGATTTGTAAACATAATAAATTGGAAATAAAATGTATAAGATAATAAGGAACCCAGAGTAAAGAAGAGAAGGTGAGGATCCCAAAATGAGTTTGTAACGACAATTGAATGGGAGAAGCTTTTATAGAGATTGGAGGAACCTTAAGAGGACCCTAAATAGGGAGAGGTCAGAGTAAGGACATGGTACATGTATTTTTAGTTTAGGTAAATGGGATATTGTTTTGGTTTATATTGTAAATGGGGTGACTTATTTATCTTTTCTCAAAAATAGGGTTTGGACTCTATAAAATAAAATAACAAAAACTGGAAAATATTCCATGGTTTTTCCATAGTTTTGACCCAATGGAAGTGGTTTTAATTATTTTATAAGACCAAGTTCCTAAATTAATAACATAATTCCGTTGATTATGTGGAGGTGATTCATACTATTATAGAAATGATATTATAACATTAAAATATATTAATGGTTTTGGAGGATTTGTAAAGTATTTATAAAATTAACCAAATAAACATAAAATAAAATTATTTTATAGTTAAAAGACGTTTTTTTTGTTTTGGATTAATTTTAAAGTATTTATTAAATCACATTTGGGTCATTATGATTTCACAATACAGAAAGTATATTTATAAGATATTTAATTTGTAAATGAAAATTCAACTGTATTAAAAAATTATGAAAAGTTCACTATTGGATAATTTCAATGTTTGGACTGAAAAAATAAATATTAATTTTATAAAAATAATTTTCTAAATATTTTAATTTTAATTTTTTTAATAAAATTGACATTGATTATGAAATATTGGAGTTTTTTTGACAATAACAGTTATCAAGACCTTATAAAAATTTTATTTAACAAAATAAAAATTATATGATAATTTATATTCAATAGATATTATTTAATAATAATAATTTATTAAAATATTATTTATCTCAAAAATCCATTAAATCATGAAAATAAATTCCTTAATCGAATTGTAAAATTACGCAAAAATAATATTTCTATTTTATTTTATCAAAATAATAATCATTTAAAACGTAAAAATAATCTAAGGAAAATATTTTCATTATTCTATAAAATGTAGATTAAATACTCATATTTATTTTTTCTTGATACATATCTCTTTAATACAATAAAAAATTACATAAGGTTAAGGTGTGCGACTGTGAGACTTTCATGGGGTGGTATGGCATTCAAGGTTTAGGCTGTGATCTCAATGAGATTGAACTTATCTCATAAATAGTATCTATCATGTTTATGTTGTTATATCATAGTATGGGTTTGATCAAGGGGAAATCCAAAAGATTCTACCTTTGTCAAAAGCTATGATAAATGGGGTTCTTTGTGTATAATCCTACTCATTGAGGCCACCACTTCCTCTATCTGAATCAATTGGATTTTTCAAATCCTATCATTATACTAATTATGTGATCAATATTCAAGGGATATTTTATCAATGGTAAATATTCTTAAAATTCATTTAAATTTTAATTTATATAATAAAAAATTTGTTTATGTGTTCCCTATAACCATATTACATAACAAGAAATTTAATTAAATCAGAAGGTAAATTTTAATTATAATCGTTTTATTTGATACAACATTCCCCCCTTAAGAAATATCACCCTCAAAATTTTTATTTCCCATGATAAAATAGATGAGGGTGACCATATTTCATCACTTCCTCTGGTTCACATGTCATTTCTCTGAACATTTGGTTTATCCATTCCATTTCAACAAGTTACATTATCTTATTTTGTGGAAATCTATCTAAAGGATCTTAGATATTAACAGAAATATCTTCATAGGAATGATCATTCTCCAAAATGAGAACACGTGAGGGTTCTGTTGTGGAAATTAATTTGAGGAATAAATTGAATACATCATGTACTTGTGATATGTTTGGTGGGAGTAAATGTTATTTGGTCATCACTATGATGTGACTAAGGATCTCAAAGGGGCCAATGTTTCTCGCACTAAGATTTACCTTCTGAACAAATATCATTACTTTTTTCCATGGAGATATGTGAAGGAATAAAATTTATCCTACATAAATATCTAGGTCTCCTCAATGATTGTTGGGATAGGAATTTTTTGAAATATGAGTAACCTTGATGTGCTGCTGAATGGTCTTAAACTTTTTAACAATTTTCACAACCATTTAAGGACCTGTATGTTTTTATTCCCCAACTTCATCCCACTATATAGGTGTTTTTCAACTCTTCCCATATAGATATTCATAAGAAATAATTTATATTTTTTAGTGGAATATTTTTTCCTAGAAAAATCAACTATAAGAAGATGTTTGTACCATCCTCCTTTGAAGTAAATTTAAAAGTTTCTTAATATGTCCTCAACTCGCTTTAATGGACACTCTGATTTTCCATTAGTTTGGGAGTGATAAGTCAAGATGATGTTCAGATTAGTGTTTAGAGAATGTTGGACACTTTTCTAGAACAAATAAGAGAATATAAAATCTTGATCGGATACAATAGATAGTGGTGCTCTATGCAGCCTTAGAAATTCTCTGATGTATATCCAGGTACTTTGACCCAGTGAGAAGTACTCTCAAATTTAGATAAATTTTTAAATATTTATAAGATCATCAAAAACAACTAAGATAACATCATTCAATCTTAATGTCTTTAGAATACTAGTGAAAAATCCACCAGGATGTTTTACCCTATTCAAATAGGTACGTGTAATAGTTGAATCATCCACTTGGATTTATCTCTTTTTTCCTTCACTTGATAACACATATGAAATATTGATGTGTATTCCTTGATCTCCTTACTAATATTATCACACCAACAGTGTTCTTAGGGATCATTATACAACTTTGTGATTTCTGGGTGGATGGATAAGGTTGATATATGTGCATCATTCCAACAGCTCCTTCTTTATCTTAAGATTTGATGGTACACATATTAAGGACACAAATATCACAACTCATTCACCATTAACATTGAACTATGTATATTTCACTTTTCTTATGGTTTCCACTTTCTTTTGAATTCCCACATTATTTCTTTAAGAATCTATTATCTTATCCAAAATGAATAGTTGAGAAATCATTTGTGAAAGGATTGTTGATGTTCCTTCCTTTATGATTCCATTGTCCATCCTTTCTAAATATAAAAAGATCATATATCTCTAAATTCTCATCAATGATAGAAATTTTTGATCCTTTTTTCTTAGAGTGTTTTCCACTTAATTGTCTTCAGTCGGAAGGTAGTGGATTGAGAAGTCAATGTCGTTGATCAGCTATAACCAACTTTATTGGTGTGTATTTATTTATTTCTATGTGGATATATACTTGATTCTTTCATAATACATATATATTTCAATATTCTAACCAAAAGATAGAATTATTCTATATTTTCAAAGAGAATATTACTATAGCTAATTCGATATCATCTAATGGGTAATTATTTTTTGGAGAAATTTCACTGACTTGAAGCATGGGCTATTACTTTATCATTTTTCATTAACACACAGCCCAATTCTTTCTTCGAAGAGACACTAAATGCCATGAAAATCTCTCCACATGGGGGTAGTGTTATTCTAGTTGAAAAAATATGTCTTGTATCTCAAATTCCTAAATCTATAATCACATTCATAATTCCAAGAAAACATGACTCTAATATGATTTATCTTGGTATGTGGATTTGAAAATCATATGAAATTTCTCAAAAATAAATTATATTACCTAGCTAACCCAAGGAAACTATAGATATCTTTTACATATTATGGATTCATCTATATATATATTGATTAAATTTTTTAATGATTTATAGATATACTACTAATTGGGATGATATTACCTAAGAAGGATATATCATTCAACTATAACTCACTTTTTCTGTACATGGAATACAAAGAATCCTCTCATAAGGTTTGTTTCACAATTCTTAGATGACCTATATGACCCACCTTGATTTTTGAGTAAATTATAATATCATCAATTTAGTCTACCAAAAAACCATTGAGGTAATCTCTAAAGACTCTATTCATAATTTCCATCATGATTACTATATAATTAGTTAGTATGAATGGAATTAATATAAACTCGCATCTCCCATACCTTGTATAAAAATAAATATTTGGAATTCCCTCTTTCTTCACCCTAATATGGCAATATCTTGACAACAAATCAACCTTGGAGAAGTATTTTTCTCTATATCTCTAATCATACAAGTAATCAATACAAGGTAGATAATACTTTTTCTTTATCGTGTTCTTGTTGATCTCATGATAATCAATGAAAAGGCGTATTGACCATCCTTCTTCTTAACAAAGAGGACTTGTGCACCCCTGGGTGAAGCACTTGGGAATGTTAACCCTTTATCTATATTCTATAGTAAATGTATCCTTAGATGCTAAAGTTCCATGACATCTATTTTTTATATTGTCTTCAATAATGGTAATTCCCCAAGTATCTTCTTTACTAAAAATTCAACCTCTCATCTTGGAGGAAGACCAACAAATCTCTCAAGAAATACATCTTCACTTTTTCTCATAATAATAATTCCTTAAATGTCTATTAATTATTTATAATCATTAATTTATCCTTGATAAAAATTCTTTTAGAGAAATAATATTCATTCTTGTAATGTTTTTGTTAAATAATATTCCCCCTCCTCTATAGATTTGTAAAAAATTAGGGGTCAGTTCATGATTTAAAGAGTTATTCCCTACCCCCATAAATTTATATTGGATATATATAGGGAAAACAAATCCATACCCAGAATTGCATCCAATTCTAGAAAAGGGTGCATCAAAAGGATCACATGGATGTTCATCCCAATAAAATTACTAGAGAGGAGTTATATACTCTAGATGAAATATATTTTCCATTTTTCATCTTTACCAACATCTCTACTTCCATTATTTCTTGTGGTGTTTGAATAGTTCTTCTAGACATTCATGATATTAAATAATGTATAGAACTAGAATAAAAATATTACATGTAACTATTTTTTATTTAATAACTAGCATACCTGTCACCAATTCATTTTTTGGACCCACCTTAGTGGTTGTGATTGAAAAAGCTCAACCTTTCTACCTCAAAGGTTGCTGATTGTCTCCAAAAACCCATTGTCTAAGTGTATTGGTTTGGAAAGTTCCATGGTTCATTGCAATTTTAGCATTTAAGCATATATTTTAGGGTTAACTAGAACATTATTCCCCTCTGATGTATTAGTGGTTTTCTCTTATCTATAATTGTTAGCTAGGTTTCCTTCCTTTCTAAACCTAAATCATCTGACTCGTCCTCCATTGGAAATTTTTTGGGTGCTTCTTTCTGCACCTTTGAGTACACATCAGACAATTTTTACTCATAGCTATCAAAGTCACTTATTGCTAGGAATTTTTTTCAACTAGGTTTTACCCACCAAAGATGAATTCAAACTTCAATTTGGTGGCAATAATAAATAAAGATGCATTTCTTTGAAATCTTGTGAAGTTTTACTCATATGCATGGATATATTATTTATCAATCTTCAAGCAGGGAAAGAACTCAATTTTTAATTTAACATAGAGAGTGCAAGGAAAATATTAACCAAAAAACATTTTATGGAATTAATTGCACCTAGTTGCTTTGATATCTTCCCTTATCTTTGTATACCTGATCAATTTCCACAACTTATAAACTTATCCCTCTATATGATAAAAAACCTATATAACCATATCATGTTTGGAACTTTTATATATGTAGAGGATATTCTCAATTGATTTGATCCATTGTTCCACAATTAAGGGATCAAAAGATCCAATGAAATAATGAGGAATATTTATCATAAAGAGATCAATTACAGAATGTTCATTCTCAGGGGAATTTGGGTGATTCACCTGATTTGGGTTTCTATTCATAACCTAAGTCAACTAAGAGAGTATCATCACAATGTTATAAATTCTTAATCCCATTGTAGTAGTCAACACATTTCCCGTCACATTGATTATTTACCAAATTTCCTTATATTTACAGACATTGGATTGAATAAATGGTAAATTAGGGATGAATGGTTTGTAACTATTAAAAACATTAATGGGGATTTAATGACATTAAATGGATTACATATAACTTAAATTTATTCCTTTAACTTATGAATTTCAAGGCTTCAATCTATGTAATGCATGATCAATTTTTTAACATATACTATTATGTTAATGTTTTTCCCTTAATAATGTTTCATAATGAGATTATTAATTAACCAAATAACATCCCGAAAGAGTATCAAACTAAGTTTATAGTAATGTGATTTTTTTACTAGGTTAAGTTAAGTAATTACCGACACACTTTATTGGAGTTGTTACTCCTAGGTACATCTATTATAGATCCACACCCTCTTGTAGTATCCAGACATGGATGTATTTTAATTATAACCCACTTACTATATAATTTCCAAAATTTATTGAACTTTATTTTCAATTAGTCTTATTTGTAAGGATTTCACTATAATATTCTAAGCCTAATAAAAAATAACTAACCTTTTCCATTAATACGAACTATAATAACCCTTATCTTTATTTTACTTTAATAATTGATTTATTACATAAGATATACATAATTAAATATGAGTGATCGATATGTATAGTGTATTTCTGAATTATTTACACTTCATAACAATTGAAAACATTAATAAGATTTTATTAGTCGAAAACATCCGTAACATGATTGCACATAAAAATATATGGGATAACATGGGGATATACATAAAAATGAGGTGATATATAACACCCAATATAAGGATAAATATGGAATAACATGAAGAAAATAATTCATGTTATTAAGTAGGAATATTAATGGAGGTTAAAGAGAGTAGAAATCACAATCATGAACAATGATACTTGATATAACATGATAATCATAGAGGATACATGGGAAATGGGGTAGCAACATCAAACACTACATCATAAACAAAGGTTAAGGATAAATACCAATACATCATGGTGGAAAACTACAATAAAGTAATAAGGTATACTCTATATCACTACACGACGTATCATGAGACTAAACATTACCTAATGCATTAGAGTGCTATATAATTCTCAGATCACCCTTTACATTCATTTCATTCTCATGCTCAAGTGTGCCACATAGATAAAAACATGGAGTCATTCATCATAATATTTTATTAAATGATAATTTAGTGTATAATAAAAATATTAATGTCCCAATTTAAAAAATTATATGTGTATATAGGTGAACATAATTGATAGGAAATGGGTATGGTTTTTAGTACACAATTGTTTTGGATTGGAGAAGCATGGTGAAATTTTGGCAGTATAACGACGTCATATATAAATTCTTAAATTGGGATGAAGTGAGTGAAAGTTTTCTATCATAATTTAGAAATAATATAGTAACTAATTGGGAAATGGAAATAAATATCCCAATATATTTAATTGGAAATTGAATACATATGATAATAAGAAAACTTGAATAAATAATAGAAGGAGAAGATCCCTTACATGAGTGTTATGCCTCCAAATGATTAGGAAGAGCTTCGCGAGATCTTAGGGGAACCCTGGGAGGACTCTAGAGAGGGTAAAAAAATAGAAAGGACGTTATACATTTATTTAGAGTGAATTGATATGGTATAATGGGTGGTTTATATAGTCATTGAGTGGGGAAATAATTATATTTTCTCAAACATAGGTTTTGGAATCTATATAATAAAATATCCAAAACCAAAAACCAGACCATGGTTTTTGCCTATGTTTTAAAATAAATTATATTTGTTTGAAATATTTTATGAAGAAAATGGAACAATTTAACAAAATAATACACTTACTTAAGTGGAGGTGAGTCATAATCTTTAAGAAACGATTTTAAAAACTAAAATATATTAATTGTTTTGGAGGATTCATGAAGGCGTTATAAAATTAAATAAATAAAAATAAAATCATATTATATTAAAGGTGAAAAATAAAAATTTTCATCCATTTTTTATAATATTTGTGACATCACTTTTTGGTCATTATGATGTCAAAATATACAGTGTACATTTATATGGTGTTTAATTTTTACTTGAAAATTTGACTCTCTCATAAAATTATGAAAAATTCACCATTGAATAATTAAAAAATTTAAATTAGAAAAACTTATATTCATTTGGTCAAAATAATTTTATAAATATTTGAATTTTTAATTTTAAAATAAATCTACATTTATTACGAAATGCTGGGTTTTTTTTGATAATAACAGTTTTCAAACCCTTATGAAAATTACATTTGAATTCATAAAAATTACATGATAATTTATATTTAATAAAAATTATTTAATTATTATATTTTATTTAATAATTTTTTTAAAACGATATATTATTTAGTTAAAATAAATTCTTTAATAGAATTAGAATATTACCCAAAAATATAATTTGGTTTTATTTTGTCAAAATAAAAAATATTTATAAAGTGTCAATCATAAGATGAAAATATATTCATTATTATATACAAAATTATGTACATACTCATATTGATAAGGCCTTAATAAACTTCTAATTAATACACAAGAAAATTCTTTAAGGGAAATTTCTGTGACTGTGAGACTTTTTTGGGGTGGTTCTACAGACATGGTTTGGGAAGTTATCTTGATGAGATTGAAATTTTCATTAAATAGTTTTTATTATGCTTAATTTTTTGGATATAAAATTTTTCCAATTCTAGAGAAATTAATAGAGATACAATCTCTCTCGAAAGCTCTAATAAATAAGATTTATAATTTATGATCCTCATTGTTGAGGCCACCACTTCCTTCTGTATTTGTAAATTGGATTTATTAAAGTTATATATTTATACTAACCATGTGATCACTTTTAAAATTATATTTTATCAATGGTAATGATTATAAATGATAATTTAAATTTACGAGGATATAATAAAGACAAATAGATGTATATGTTGTCTATAACCATGTTACAATATAAGACATGTAATTAAATCATAAGGGAAATTTTATTTATAATATTTCAAGTTGTTACATCATTAAAATTTTTATCATTAGATTAAAAGAAATCACACTTATAAAATAGCTCATTTTATATCATAAGCCACTATGAAGGCCACCATCATGATCAATGTAGAAAAATAGTCCTGATATGCTGCTCGTGGGCCTAAAGCCGATTCAAAATATAGTAGAAATGAGGGGTAGTGTTTTAATAAAGAAGTATTAAATTTGTAAGGGGGTATACATGGTGTGTGACCTCACCTAGATTTGTATTCATGTACTCACCAACACATGACTCGTATGAAATTTAGAACTACGTGGAATATAAGTGGTTCACAACATCTGGGGTCTCTTCTGGTTTCTTGGTCATGACTCATCTAGACATGGCTCAATGACCATGTCACTATACATGAAATGTGGGGTCCCACATGGTGTGTCTTGACCACTAGAGAGTTTCTTGTGTGCTCCTCGCTATTCTTGTGTCATTAGGGAAAGGTCTATGTACCTGACTATATCCTTTCCTGTTTACTGAGCCACGTGCAAGATGATGTAGTCAAGTTGTATCCATGTGTGTAGCTCTGTCCCTATCAGTGTAATATAACAGTATATGCTGAGCCTTTTCCACTAGGTCACATAGTGTGTGGGGGTTACACAAGGAATTACATACTTATCTCCACATAGAAACCCTAACGGCCATATCCAGGGGATTGCCCAAAATGTGTTTATCTTAAAGCATGTCATTTTACATGTACATTCATAAAAGGATTGATCTATCACATATATTAAATATCTACCACTACCACAATATAATATACCTGATTCTACCTTTAGTATCTCCAGGGAGTGTTGACTTGTGGCTTTTTGTGTCGATCCATCATTGAAGAATGTTGAAAACACCTCTCAATGATCCCAAGGTTATACAGTTAACTATTTAGATTTTCCAAATAATGATACTTATAGGGGAACATTGATTTTTCACATTTATTGAATTAAATAAATTAATTTATTAATGAATTCAAATAACAACCCCTCTAATGGAGGCACCATCCAAATGTTTGGCACCGACCAACCTAAATCATGCCTAGGGAGAAACCCATGCCCCCAATTCAATTGTGGTTTCAGATTTATGATTTGAGACTTCTTTTAGGAGATATTATAATATCTTTTAAAATTTTTTTGTTTATAATATCAAATAAACTTAATATTTTTATAAAAGTAGTTTTGGGTTCATCGTACCTTAGTATATTACACAGTCTTAGTGATTAAATTTTAAAATATTTCTTTATATATTTTAAATTGTTAGAAGAAAAATAAATGGATTGAATATATTTTATTCTGATTTTTAATTTTTTTCAATTATTTAATATTGAATATAATCCTAGTTAATTAGAAAAAATATGAAAATACTTCACTATTATTTTTTATTTAATCATTATATATATACATTCTGTATAAAGATTTCTTTTCAGTCAAGTTTTATATTTTCTTTTTGTAAAATATTCCTTAACTGATTATGATTTATAAATTTAAATTATTTATTTAACATTGATCACATCCAAATTTAATTTTATATAATTTGATGATAATTTTCTACTGCTTTGTCACTATTTTTCATAAATATACTACCTGTAAATATACCTATTACTAGCTGAATATATACATTACTCATTGAAAATATTTATTAATAGTTAATGCTTTTTCAAATATAATTCATTTATTTATTACTGATACAAATTTGGTTTCAATTTTTAATATTCCATTCATTAATTTACTCTATTAGTGTTTATCTTATGTAATTATTTTATGTTATTAAATATTTATGAATAAATAAAGCGTTGTTTGTATTTTTTTGATTACATGTATATGAATTAACTATTAGTTTATTTATTATATTGTATTAATAATTATTTTATATAATTGTTTCTTTATTTAATACATTTTGAGATATAGTTATTTTATTATTTATTTTTATTATATGTTTTATATATGTTTATATGATATTTTTAACTAAATGTTTTAATTTTAATCTTTTTATATTTTTAAATTCTAATATGTTTTCAATTTATCGATTTATATATGTTAAAATGTTAAAATGATTTAACATATACGTCAATTATATAGTCAAATAAGGAAATTAATATACCATAACTAGATACATTAATGAATAATAATCATTTAATATGTGAAAGGGGTTGACCATTTCTTGGAATTTGTGAAATAAAATCTTCAAAAAATATCTGTTTTTGGTCCATTTGTGAAGTGTTTGGTTATGACAAAATATGGATAATGATAAATTAAAGATCATATTTTTCATATTATTTTAATAATAATAATTTATTTTGTATCTGGAGTGGTGAAATAATATATAGGTCAAGATTTATTGACAAGGAATATGTTCAACAAGACTAAAAGGATCGAATTGATGAACTAATTCATGATATATTCATTAAAACCAATATAAAATAAGGGTCGAATGATTATAGAATGATGGTGAGAAACCACTATTAAAATTTTATAATATTATAATATGTGATGAGATTAGTTTAGTTAAAAAAATGTAATGGATGGAGTGATTAAAGTTGAACTCTTATATTTTTAATGGATATACATCCAGAAGGGAATAAACATCTAGATTCCAATCATGGGGATGAAAAATATTATTCCCAATGAGACTGGGGTATAAAAATATACATACCTTCCAAAATTATTTTTTGTTATAAAAATATAAATATTATATTATTTATAAATGTTGTAAATATTGGGCATGAAAGTATAAAATAGAGGGAAAACCTACCAAAGATTCATTTTCAGGAACAAGCACCAAATATCCTGGTAAAGGAATATAATATCATTCAATAATTAATCATTTTAAGATTGTATTTGAAAGATAAAATTATGTGATGTTTTTTTTAAAAAATAAATATGAACACATCTCAAATGGAAACTTATATCACCTTATTAATTTATCATAATAGAAAATATTCGATATAAAATTTTATGATTTTGAAAATTGTGTTCGAAATCATAGAATTGGACTGTGCATAGATGGAATGAATCCATATTTGTTCCTCAATAGTAAATAATGCTTGTGGCCTCTTATATTAGTATTTTAAAACATGTACCCATATATATTTATAACAATGATTTATTTTCTGATGATATTGGTTATTTTTGGACCAAAACATCATTGTAATGGCATTGAAGTTTATCTATCATCATTGATGGATGTTTTTAAAAATTATAAAGAAGATATGTATTACTCTTTTTTCTACATTCACAAAATATTTTTTTTATATTGAGTGTTATGATAATTTTCACAACAAATAAGTTTCATATATTTGGTAACTTATTTTTATTTAGCACTAATGGGTATTGAACTTGTCTAATTTCTGAATAATGAAGTTTATATTATCAACTGCAGAATAGAAGATGTACAATTTACATGAGAAATTAGATATTTTTACAGATGGATCATCATTATCATGGATTTAGAAAATATTTTAATGATTGGTAGGAGAATAAATTTTTTCCACAACCACTTTTATCTAACGAATATTCTGATAAGGTGAAAAACATCAATGTTACATTTGGATGTTCGAAGATTCTGATTGATGAAATGTATATGGAATAAATGCCCCATCATATTTTAGCTACCTTATTGGATATTATAAGTGGTAAAACATAACACTGAAATTTTGAATTTAATGAATATCATATGTGATAGATTTATGATAACTTTTCAAGATATAAATTTCAAGATAAAAGATGTATTTCATGATTTTTTTACATAATATCCATAAAAATCATTTCGATTTAACTCCCACTATGAAAGGAATGAAAAAAAAATTCCTATGGATTTTCACACATTATGAAAGAGTTTGATTATAATATTTTGTCAATGTATGTATGGTATTAAAAAACCAATGGGTATTCCTAAAATGTATAAAATATAGTATCATTGAAGGATTTTAATTTAATAGGTATGATATCTCATATCTTTAATGTATTTATGAAATGAATTCCAACTATTTCACTATGTGTCATATTTTAGATTCTTATAATAAATTCCATCATTAGGTTATATTACTTTTGAAATTCCATTTGTAGCAAACGCATATATCTGAATTTGTAATATTGGTTAGATAATGAATATATCCTAATTTTTTTTCAACTATTAATGTGTTTTCCATGAGAAATATTGATATTTTTAACAAAATAAATGTCTTAGATTGTAAAATTTTATGGGATAGAAAAATAAAATAACTCAAAAATGATTGGGTATCAGGATTCTAGTTCTATCAAAAGATGTATGACTAATCAAATTACCTAGAAGATTAGTAAGAGTGACATGTATTGTAGCTTCCACTAAATTATTTGTGAGAGAATCACTATTTCATTAGTCTATCGTTACACATGTGAAATGCATGAATTTATATTAATAAAGTAAATTTAATATTATTCCCATCTCATAATTAAGTAATTTGATGGAACATGTCATATATAATAAAAAATATGAACCATATCAAAAGAATAATGCCCAATCTAGAGGTTCCTCCATATGTAAAGCTTTTCCTTGAAGAAAATATTGATGAAATTATTGAACTATGCTTCAAGAGAAATTAAACTTCAACATATATTTTAAAATGACTAAACTATAGGTCCACATAAAATTTGGAATTCATATAAATAACTAGTAGTCCCATAATTCCCTTAGAAAAACTATCATCATTGATATTTATTCAACATGTAGGGGTACATAATATTTTATTACACATCTATAATGACATTAATGTCCCCGAAGATCATCCATATATCAATAATATAGTAATTAAAAAAACAAAATTAATACCACAAATATATTCTATTTTAATTTTTTTAAAACATAATCTTAAGAAAAAACAATGATTGATCCTCAAAATTAAATTTTTATGTTACCATTTTTTCACTAGATTGGTATACTTAAATATCAGGTATAATATTTAAAAACAGTACCCATTGAGTTTTCATATTTCATACCCTTTTACATGTATTAATTAGATTATATATATTTATAAAAATTTATTCATAAAAATGATGATAAATAATTAATGGGGTATGAAATTCAAATAACATGAGAATTATGCTTCTTCATCAAATGATATAGAAAAAAATATGTCTTAGAGTTAGTGAATCTCTTTAAGTTCTAGAAGAGGAAATTTAGTATTTTTAATGTTTTCCTTTTACCCCTACCTCCACATGAGTGTGTATTTTTTTGAATTAGTTTCTTTAGTAATTCTTAACATTTTCATAAATTTATACTTTATAGTAGTTGGAATGAAACTATCTTTTTTAATGTTCTACACTCCCATGATAGTCTTAATCTACCTTATCATGAGAATCAACCTTATGAGTTTTCTATATAGTGAAAATAAATAAAATCCATATCATGGTCCTAATCAACTATAAGGTCCATCAAATGGGCACTAACATACATTTATTTTGGGGTCCCTACCTTCTCCGAAGAGTTAGATATGTCGCTAACCACTCCATACACCAAAGTGTGGATTTACCCTCATCTAATTTCATTAGGATTATTAGAAGTCTACATACCCTTACCATCATTAAATATGATTATCATATCCTCATTAATTTCAATTCGTTAAAATTATTTATCTTTAATAATATCATATTTAGACCCCTCATTAGTTATTCCACGTCGAACTACATTATTTCCTCTATTTTCCTCCTCTATCATGCCACTCTATTTTTGTAATTTTATCATGATTTTGATTTAATTTCCTTTAAGCATGTGGATTGTTTTTAGAGGATTCAATTTTTTTCTATATCCTCTTTACATTACCATACATCCTCAGATTCACAACTGTTTACTTAATTTAGAATTTATGTACCACACTGTAGATGGAGATAGAATGAACCAAAGCAATATTATAGTTAAAAAATAGTGGCCAGAATTCATATTCAACATTGATATAGAATGAATAAATATTGAGTAGAAGTATAACATCGTTAGGTAGGGATTCTTCCAGATGAGAATTAATACAGATTTAAGAAAAATAACAAACTTCCCTTCCATGTTGTTCTCATCCATCTACAATGGGGTTCCAATATAATTTTTAGGATCATTAATAATTTCAGGGTTCCAAAAGAAACAAATAATCGCATGAATACTGATCCAAATATGTGAAGTTGTGTTTCTCTATAGAAAAAGGTTGATGTGAATATCCTACTTTGAGAGATTGAAGAATATCAAACATAAGGTTCATATTACAATGATCCATGATCCATAAAGTTTAGTAGTAGATTTAACAAAAATATGATAATAACCATTGATGATTGATATGAGGTTCTAGTTAATAATATCTGAAATAATTGAGGCTTCTCTTTCTGTTCCATCGGGGACAATGGATTGTCCCTCAGGATGAAAAATACATTCCCAATAAAGGAATCTTATAAAAATATATAAACTTCTTTAAATAAAAACATTACCCATATCAACCATAACTATCCATTCTTAAGATAGAGATATGATTTATGTTGTTAACCCTCCCTCTCCAATTGATTATTTTTTGATAACTTCTTTCAATGTAATTAATCATTGTAAATACTTCCATGTGGGTAGTTCCGAAACCTCCATGCATTTGAGGGAAATGACCTATATGACTGTCTACTCAAATGATTGATTTTTTAGAGAGATAATAAAATTTGTTCTTATTTATTTACAGTATATTTACCCTTTTTTAATATATATGATAATTTAAAAGGATATGTTAAAAATATACATCGACTAGAGGAAGTTTTTATTCAAAAAACATATACTAGAATAAGAGATTGATTTTTGAACTGATTATTTTTATGAAGTGGAGAATGTTATTCTCCCTATATATTGATACTCAAATGTTAGTAGTGTAGTTACATAAATCAATGGATTAATGGTAAATTTAATTTCATGTGGTAAAGTTATTCATGAAAATTTAAACATTTTTAATAATAAAGGGGATGCTTAAATATATATATAATTATATATAACTATATTGATTATAAAATATTTGAAAACAAATGAAATTTGGTTGATGAATAATGAAAAAAAAACATATTTGTTAAATGGTTTAAGGAAAAAGTTAAAAACAATTTTTTTACATAAAAAAATTGAAATTTTTAGTATAGGAACATGTGTTATTGTTATCACATTGTCTAGTTTTGATATTAAAGTTTATACATTTTTTAAAAGGTTGATGATAAGATTACCATTCAAATAATGGATTAATGGTCATTGCTGAAGAATTTAATTTTTTGACTGCTAAAGATAAAAGCCCAATTTTATCATTAATAACATATTTTGTAGTCCTTGAGAATATATGGGAGATTGATTATACAAAATTTTGGGTACCGGTGTTTATGTGTTTCTAGGATGACAGTAACTGTAGTATAAAACCTAATGAATATGGATTTGCACTTTTTCATTTGAAACTATTTAGATAAAATAAGAATCATTTATCATGGTGACTAATTAAAAAATATTTTATATTATTTAATAATCAATTAAATCAATAAAAGTAATATATTTTAAATAAATATGGAAATTTTGACCATTTCAAACCCAAATCCTGTAAAATTCGGGCGTAGTTTATTTTTACCCATCACAAATAAATCTATATATATTGTATTTTTTACAAGAATAATCTTGCTTGTTTTCCAATTTTAAATCATTTAAATAATACTTGACAATTTTAAATAAAGTAAAATTAGAAAAAACACAATCTAATATTACAAGCATCTTCGATGTAAAAATCTTGAATAGTTTATTAATAAAGTTACCAAATTACGCTGATATAAATTTCTTAAATTTTCAAAATAAACCATAATTTTTTCTTATTTATGATCAATTGATTTATATTTTATACATTGATATAAATCACAATTTTTAATATTTATCTTAAATAATTATTATAATTATAAATTATGAACATTTTATTCTACTAGTAAAAAATATATCAAAGATTGCTATAACTATTCATGAAATATTGAGGATATTTTCTCTTTTTTGACAACTAGACACACCTTTTATATTTAGATATTATTTTTTATTCCTTTAACTTAATTATTATCGTTAGGATTGAATTTTATCCTATATTCATGTTAATGATTTCGAATCACATCTAATGTGACTAACTAAAAGTTTACATAAATTAAAATTTAGAATAACTGTTTATTTTCCATTTTTTTGGTTACTTGATACATGTTTTAAATATCAAAACAATAATTTTAATTAAAAGATACATTATATAATTTTGAGAACATTTAATATTGGATAAATATGTGATTGTTTATTACAAGTAAATGTAATTCAAGGATTTTTGTTATTAAAATTTTCAATAAAATGATGACGTTTTCTCATTTTTAATAATTTGATGTTCATTTTTCAAATAAAAATGAATTATTATTCTTAATATTATTTTCCATTAATTTTAAAAACCCCATATATAAATTTATTTAGATTTATTTATACACATATAAATGTCTCAATTATCATTTTACAAAATTTACATGAGAAAATGAGTTTTTTTTCACTTTTTAATTATTTTATTACATATTTTTAATTTGAAATAAATTTTAATTAATAAATGGTAAAAATTATAAGCCTAGTCACATAACATGTTAGATTAAAGAAGAAAATATTATAAAAAATCACAAATGAATCAAGGATAATTGTAATAATTATTTTACAAAAAAATCAATTTTTTGATAGATTTTTAATTTTTAATTACTATACAGATTTAAAAAATGATTTTAAATATGGAAAAACAATTATTTTTATTCATGATCACCAATAAATTAAAATTAAAACATATTTTATTAAATAATAATAAAAATTACCAAAGGAAATGTTTTTAGTAAACTAAAATATCAATCTCAATTTAACATTTAATATCATTTGATTCATATTTATGATAAAGAAAATAGTATCCATACAAAAATAATTCAATAACTTTGAGGACATAAAACTTTATATTCACACATAGTAGGTCCTTTTGGTAAAATATAAATGATGAATAAATTTTATAAACATTGATTATTAAAGGAACTCATTTTATTCGTTTTATTAATATTGGAAGATTATTTTACTATTAAAAATGAATTATCAATCTTAACATGAATTCATGATCATTTAGATAACCTAAAAAAATTAATTCGTATACATTTATTCATTTAAGATAAATTTAAATCAATGATCATTTCCATAAAATTTTATGATAAATGGATATCATTTTACCATTTTTTTAAAATTTGGTGTGTGTTTTGTTCTTATAAATGGAGTTTAATTACTAAAATAAGATTTTGAACATTATCAACAAGCTCGAAGTACAACTTTTACATATTTTGTTTTTATTTATAAGAAATTAATTTAGAATCATTTTATTATATTTTACAAAAGATATAAAATCTTTTGATCAGTTTTTAACATTTAATCCAAGTTTAATATTCATAAATATGTTTTCATTCTTTAAATAAAATTTTTATAATTATGGGAAGCATGAAAGTTAGATTCATGGATGAATTATTTTTAAATGGTACAAATTACTCAAGAATCATTATATAAAATTTAAATTACAAATCAAGATCTATTGGTCATATTTTATTTTTTCAAAACTTTTGACACATAAAAAAATTATTTATTTATAAATATAATTTTAATCAATAAAAGTACCTAAAACATTAATTTATTGTAAGGTTAATTTCTACATGGAAAAATGACTCATGAAATATTATAAAAAATGTTTACAAAAAAATAAGATCTTTTGTTAATTTTAAATATATGATTCAAATATTTAACTTAAATATTAATTTTAATTATTAAAATAAGTTTTCTTTAATTTTAAGAACCTCAAATTTGGGATTCATGATTTATTTTTTTAAAATATATAAAAAAGAATCAATGATAATTTTCGTATATTTAATCAAAATATAGAGGTTGTTTTCCCATTTCTTATCATTTACGACTGATCTTGACTTATAAATAATGTTTAAATCCTAAATGATAAATTCAAACATTTTTATTATTAAAAATATAGAATTCATATATGTTTTATTTATACATTTTCGAAATGAGTCTAAAATAATCATACTAAATTTTTTATGGATGAATAATATCATTTTAAAAAATTTTAATTTCTGATGTTTGATTATGTAAAAAATTAATTTTAATTTATAAAATATATTTTTAATTATTCCATGATTCAGGATCATATGATTATTAAAAACTAAATACCTAAATTTTATTAATTACATAAGATTTATGCTATTAAATTTCATTAAAAGTTGATGTTATTGTTTATCTTCGACAAATTGAAATAATTTTGGTACCAAGATATCAATTTTCATTCTAAAATATACTTTCAATATATTTAAGCACCTAAAATGTTGGATTCACTTAAGGTACATTATTACAAGACAAAAATGTATTAGGGATATATTTATTAATTTTTTATAAATAAATAATATGTTTTTTTATTTTTTTAATGTCTGACACAAAATAAAAAAAATTAAATTAAATTTTAAATATTAGATAATTTTTTATGAATTTCTATAAACATTGATGTCACATTTAAAAATAATATTTTCTTACTAGTAAAAAATGACTTAAGATTCATTATACTGAATTTAATAAAAAATGACATCATTATATATTTTTTATTGTATGACGTGCATTTTACACCAAGCAATGAATTTAAATTAATAAACTATACATTTATACGCAGTTTCTTATTACTGAAAAAAATGAATCAAGGATATTTATTAATAAAATTGAACTAAAAATGAAATCACTTTATCATTTATTATGTTTATACAACTTTCACAGTTTTTTAATGAATTTCAATTATTTACTAATAAATTCGATCATTTAGAGTACCTAAAAAGTAAAATTCATTAGAAATTTTTTCAAATACGATAGAAATTTCATATCCATAATTTTACTAAAAATATATAATAAACTATGATAATTAGATAATTTTTTGATACAATGAATCTTTATTGATAGCTAAAAATTATTTTTTGTTTTTTAATCACACCTTTGAACAATCTGAGTCCCTTAGATTCTATATTTATAGGAATTTAATTATTATTTTTTAAAAATGACTCTAGTACCATTAAATTTTTTTATACAAACTCTTTTATTTTCTAAATTTTAATATTACAGTTTAAATTTGAGGCTTTAAAAATAAATTTCAATTTTTATAAGTCATTTTCAATAATTTTAAAAACCACAGATATTATATTTAAATACAATTCATTAGTAATACTAAATTATTACATGATAAAAATATATTTACTTTTTCATAATAAACCTTCCAAATCTACTTGTTTCAATTTTTGTCCTATTTTTTCCTTAATAATATTATTGATGAAAAAATTATTTTTATAATATTGATCATTTTAAATGTATTATTTTTAATTTAAATAAATTACCACAAATATGATGGTAGATTCATGTTATTACTCAATTTGGAATCAACAATATAGTGGGTTCATGTCATTGATCAGTAAGACCTCTATCAAAATCATTTAATGAAATATGTGAATAATTTTTTAAAACCATGATAATATTTTTAATTTTTTTTAATTTTTAATCCTTATTCAAAACAACCATGGTTTGTTTTTAGTAAAAAAATATGTTCCATGATGTTATGATGTAGTGAATCTATGAAAAACACCTGAAATTGGGTAACCAGTTCCCATTGTTATGGTTTATTTAATAGAAAATCATGTATCACCTCATTTACATCTTATTATATATGTATTCATAATCCTTTTCATGAAAACTATTTTTTTAAATATTACCAAAAGGTCTTATCATACCATGAATTGATATATATATATATGAAGGTCTATTTGGGGTTTTGATACATTGAAAAATATAATTTTACCAAGATATGAACTCTAGATTCTCTACTAAAATTACCTATAATACCCCGTCAAATTAATCCCATATAGTATCTAAAAATGACTCTGAACATGTGGAAATATTCTTAATAAACATGTTAATTATTTTAATATCTTAAATTATTACTATAAATTAGAAAACCCTTATATATTAATCTCAATGAATCACAACACATATGTCCATATGGCTGAGAGAAATATTTTAAATCAAAATTATTTAATCCAAAATAATGATATGAATCAAAATTTAGGAATTTTGAACTAAAATTATAGAATTTAATCATAAAATACATGAAGAAATGTAAAATATTTATTCAGGATTTAATTGATGATAATTCATGTACAATATTTAATTTCATTCAATAATTACACTCACTTTTTGAATTATATCTTAACATAATATTAATAATAATGAATAAAAATTTAAATTTTTTAAAAAACCTAATGTTAATCACAAAAGATTAAAAAATTGACAAATAGGAAATTAGAGTAATCTACTGAGTTAGAAAAATCCATTTTATGGCTCATTTAATAATGATAGAATAGTTAAATGTCATATATGTCACTTAATATTTACCATAATGATATAATCAATATATTCTTTTGATACATGGATATAGACTCTGATAAAAATTGATATATAAATGATCATACATTTTTATATGAAAACATGAAATATGTTATTATGATACATATTTTGTAAATTGAATCTAAAATAAAAATATTATTTTTTATTACATCACCTTAAAAAGGTGGTGTGATGTCACTTGGTAAAAAAAATCAACCCAAGTATCTATAGTGTAATCATATATATTCTACATAACATATCCCTTAAATGATTAATATATTAATGAATAAAATTAAAATTGGGTGAAAATTATCCTCAAACTACAACACCATGAGGGTGTTATAATTCCATGATGGAATCAATTTAGAGCCTCTACTTAAATTTATATAAGATATATTTATTGAAAATTTAAATTCATATAATTTTGTAATTTTAAATAAAAATATTGATTTTCATAAATAATATTTATACTAATATTTAACAACAAATAAATTTGTGATGGTCGATGAGGGAGAATGAGATGAACTTAGTAAATAGAGTGTTGAATGAAATACTATGCATTGGGGTGAGAGGGTCATGGAAATTTATACAATATGATGAGAAGTGGTGGGTATGGTATTAGTAAAATATTCAAGACTTATTTTGCAGAATGATACCCATAATACATTAACTTTATACTAGAACTAGGTTCATCCACATTCTTCCACGAAATAAAATTTACATAAGGGGTGAGGCAAAAAATGGTCATAGTGTGTAATGGGTCGTGATGTGTAATGAGTAAACCTTATGATGGATTGTCAAATGTGGTGATATATGTAACTAATTTCAATGATATCTCTTTCCCATACCTAATATAGATTCTCATTATGTATTTTATGTTATTTTGATATATTTTTTTTATTAAAAATGTAATAATATTTAGATCATCATGGTCAATGAGGTACATCATCTAAATTATATGTGAACCATAATAATACAATTATAATTTTATTTATTACTGAAATAGTAAACTTCATTATTATATTCTATCAATAAAAATTTATCATTACTTACTCGATCAGTTATATATAATAAATCATTAAAATCTAATAATTTAAATTGGGAGAAATCAACCTCTATCCCATGAACCTGACTGACCAATCACACAATAACAAAAATATGAACATGTAAAAGTATTTAAAGTGAATTATATAACATATTTAGTAATAACCAACATCAATATAAGTGACACTAATCCCTTAGTTTTTTGTTTCTATTTTTATGCAAACCCCTAATACTAATTCAATACACTTTAACATAAAATGTTTTGAAATTTCATAAAATTACTATAAAACCATCAACAAGTTTATTTAATTCCTTACAATTGAAATTAATTTATTCATAGTAGTTTTAATCATATAATAACCATTAAATTAGATTGGTACAACTAATATAATAACAAATTTAATGTAGAATTTAAATATAAATTTAATATATTAGTACTAATATAAGTCTAAAACCTATTGTGGAATATTTTATAGTGTTTTGTCTAATTTAATGACCATTAGTAGGGATAATTGTTTTTGTGATGTAAAATAATATATATATTTTATTGAATAAAAATAGTCGATTATACAAATTGTTTTTAAAATAAATTGTATAAATCTTGAAATTCTTATATAATTACTTACCAGCTTAATGAGGCACATGATAGATTGTAAAAAAATATGTAACAATACAATTGAATCTATATAATATAGGGCATATTTAATTAGGTTCCCTATATAATTGGACCATTGTTAATATGTGTAATACTATCTATTTTTTTCATTATCTCCATGATATTTTTCCATAAATAAATCTACCCATCCATCGAATATCCATTTTCCGTAGATTCGTATGGAAAATTTTCATATAATAAAAATACCATCAATATATTCTTTTACCTTTAAATTGTGTACACAAACTTTAATGAAAATGGTCCATAAAGATAGAATAAAAAAACTAAATATCTTTAAGTGAACCATTAAATTCAAATTATGATGGTGATAATAGATTATGTAGATGAAAATAATCGAGTATGGGGTTCTCATGAAATTTTTTTAAATTTACTATGAAAAACGTTTATTGTTCAATGTTTTTTAAGAAGTTACTAAAGTCAATAAATGATTGAGTAGATAATAAAACAAATATATCATTATTTATATTTTCAATAACTATAGAATTAAAATTTCATTGATACGGAAGTTCAATCCTTAATGAATTAATTTATTCATAATAATCCAATTTGACATATTAATGTAGTAATTTTCATCCACCTAAACATCCTTTAAAATAGAGATGAATAAATAATTAATATACCTAATAATTTAATATTGTATAATGAGCATGAATCACAACATGAATTAAAATTAATTTTTAATTTTTATCATTATCCAATTGTATATTTAATTGTTTCTCAAATATCATATTAGATAAATTGATTAAAATTTACTATTAATTTATTATTATTAACCATAATGGTCGAAATTATTTTATCTAACATATTTTTATCAATATTCATAAATTAAAAATTTTAATTCAATTATTTTACTATATATTATAAAAAATAATATTAACACATTTGATTTTCTAATTATGTATGACAATTCTATTCACAACATGAATGAAAGTAATAGGTGGTGCCAATTTTTTTATAGTAATAAAATATATTAATTTTCTCTTATTTGAATTATGATTACAACCCCCATAGTTTCTATTTTTAGTTATTTATTTTATTCCCTAGTTCCATAAAATTGAACATTATATCTTTTATTCCTATATTACAGGGGGAGAAGAAAAATATGATTGATATATGACCCGTTATTTTTTAATTTTTTTAAGAATGTGGATTTTTACTCTATTATTAAAAGGGAAAAAATGTTTTCCCTTCTATAGTTCAACCTAATGAATTTTTATAAATATGGAATTCATTTTTATATGTATTATATTATCCATCAATTTATACATTTTTTAGATATTGAGAAAAAATTCATGGCACCTTTAACCCATAAAAAATATAAATCATTAGTATCTTATTTCAATTAATCCTAAATATTATCATTAATGACTATTGGCTAATCAATAACAGTAATCAATAGAAAAATTATTACATGATTAACTATATAATAAGATTGTATATAATAAAATATAAGATATATACATTGAGTTTCACTATGAATTGACCTGGACTAGTTTAAACTATATATTGTTAGAACTGGTTGTATATTATAACATCATTGGTGGGATCTGAGATTCTATTACGAATCTCATTCCATGCGAGGTTGTATACCAATAAGGTTTTCTTATCATTGTCCCCATTCTTATACACATTATATATAAAATATTTATTAATTATAAATGACATATAAAATCTCTTATAACATGTATTTAGTAGAAATTATTATAATACCATTGAAGTGATCTCATATCCATATATTAGAGATTTATTTGATGGATTTTAACAAATTATTACTTTTTCATCATCCATAAAACTAGAATAATTATAGAAAATAAACATATTGAGATGTACATTCTTTATTGTAAACAAAATAAAATTATTCTAGAAATAATCCAAAGTATCTTATATAATATAAATATTTTTTTGTTAAATTTGGTTCTTGGTAAAAAAAATCATAAAGGGTTACACCAATGTCGTTAAATTTATTTAGATACTAAGATTTCATATTAAAATAAAAATTTAACAAATAAGTCATAAAAATCTAATTTAATAACTCCATGATAAATGAAAAATTAATGAATGTTGTAAAAACATGGTATATTTTTTAATTATTTTTATAAATATTTCCAAAAAATTTGTGTATTGTCTTAGAATAGATACTTCATATATTTATTATCCCAAAAATTTTTATTTTAATTCAAATATTCTCTAGGTTTAATAATAGTAAATATTTTTGATGAAAAATATGATATGTTTTAGATTTTTTGTGAATTGAACTTGATCGACCACATGAACAAGTGATAAATAATAGAAAAAAAGTTCTAATGTGCTCAATCACCCACATATATACTAGATTAGACATTTACCATAATGGATTGACCGCATGAAATATTTTACAATCAAACGAATCCTCCATAAATTTGACTATACAATAAGAATCCAAAAATTAATAAGACTATCAATATTTTTCTAGGATCTAGATCCACTGCACACAAAAAAATGGTTCAACCAAAACATTTTAATACACATGGATTGAAATTCAATGATGTATTTATCTTCTACCCATTGACTCTAAACCCCAGATGTGGATGTCAACTGAATATGTGAAAAAGATTCCATAATAATTAGTAATTCACTGACCATAATTTATAAATTTAATTTTTGTTCATAATAACCATGATTATTGATATATAAGATCTATCATGACCCACGAATGATCAGAAGTCAGAGAAACCAAATTGACCAACTTTGAGTATTCAGTGCTTTGAAGTTTGAGTATAGAATTTCAATGTCTAGATCATTGAATGATAATATCAGAAAATTTTATATCAATCAATAGTAGATATTATTTATGATTATCCTTCATAAAATATATAGATGATATTATTCTATAAATATATTGAATCCTTAAACATTAAATATGCACATATTTTGAATAAAAGACCATTCTCATGTTATTCGCGATAATATTCTCTATTTTTCTACACTATTCTACAAAAACCTGGAAGGAAACATCATTGAATACATAATTTTATCTCAATTTTTTGGATGATTATATAAGGGGAAGAGGAAATTAGTGACCAATAAATTAAATTATAGAGAAAGTTTCATCATAATTTCCTATCTTACGTTTTTCTCTTTGTTTTTTTAATGTTTTGAGTTTTATTTATTTTAAAAAATATGTATTAAATGCAATCTACTACTTTGTAAATAATAGTTCTTAGATAATATTTACTTATATTTATAAAAAATTTTATGTAATATATTGATATATTAAAAGAACACTATGTTCAAATTCATATAGTGAATGAAACTCACAGCTTTAAAAAACTATGAAATATTATTATTATATAGTTATAACCAATTAGTTAATTTAGTGGGTATGATTAGGAATAACCAAAATATTAAACAAATAAAATGTTAATTATCAATTTAAATTAATTTATTAATACTTATTAAATAATCAATGAATTTTTTAGTAAAGTCAATTTATACTTTTAAAATATGTTTCCTTCAGAAATGTTTTTATTGTATTTTATGTTGAATATTAGAGTTATGTTTTGAAAGATTTATGAAATTTATTTAATGAAATTATATAATTTATTAAAATAATAATATTATATTATATTAGGGATATTTTTTTGTGATATTTCTAAAAATAATTATTTCTCAGTGAATAGTAGACAAATACCAATTTTTATAGAAATATCATTTTATTCATTTAAATATAACATTATGATTTGAATTTTAATTTTAAATAAAATAGGTATAAATTAATTATAAATAATATAATCAATAAAATAGGAATCATCATTATACATATTCCTCAAATAAGTTTATTTTTGGGCTTAAAAACACATTTTTATTAAAAAAACTATTTTTACATGGTTTTTCCTTTTATATTAAATTAATTTCTTCCACTTATTGAAATTTAATATTGATAAATGTATTCAAAATTGAAATAATGATGCCCAAATTTGGTAAATAGGTCACTTTAATGTTTGTTCATTATGAATAGTAATTGTGATTAACATTTGAGATATCAGTATGTGTAAAATAGTTAAAACTTGGTCAGATCCTGAGATATGGTCTCAAATCCAACCAAAAACTTGATTATGTTTCATTTAATAGAATATATTCGACTATATACATCCAAAATTATAATATATTTTATTTTTGTTCTATTTTTCCTTGATAATTACATTTATATTAATTTAGGCAAATAAAATAAAAAAATGTCACTCTCTTGATTTGAATGATAATAATATTTTGTGAAATGGATAAGAAAACTTATTTTTAATTAATTTTTTTTATTTTAAATATAAATTAATTATTTTCATCTGTGTAATTTATTTATAATTTTATGTAATGGTATAATTACCTTAAATTCTTGCATAATGCTAACACAATTCTTATCCAAGTAGAAGAAAAATAAAAGTTAAAAATGTTAAAAACATCAAAAATAGTTTTTTTTGATAACTAATCACATCACATGAATTTAATATTTAAAATAATTTATTATTTATGGATAAATACATTATATTATATATTAATTTATGTTTTTTTGTTTTCAAAGTCAAATTATGTGAATATTTCTTAAAGTTTCGTTAATAGTATTTTATCTTTAATATATTTTATTAAATCATTTCAATATCATTAAAATATTGAAACATGAAAATTAGGTTCATAAGTTCCATAAGATATATTAACTTTTTTTTTATGAAATACTTTTTAACTTATATGTAAATTTTTGAAAAATTAATATTGAAAAAGTAGTTATCATAGTTATGGTAAAAAACAATTAATAGAGTGCTTATTCCAAATAGTATGGTTTAAAATGATATTAGAACCTATAAAAATTTGAATATGTAATTATATTAACACCATATCATCCTTATATGATAATAATTACCACATTTAATCATTATTTATAGGATATATATATATATTATATGATAAAATGTTAGTTATTTTAAAAACTAACATTAATTGTATTTTATAGAAAACTATATTTTATTAAAATTTTTAAAAATTATAAAACTATAATATATAGAATAGTGGATAGTATATGGTTGAAAATATATAAAATTACTTATTTATATGTCACTCTTTCATTTATCATAATTTTATTGACCCTTTGAGTGTAAAAAACATTGATATTACAAGATTTATCAAAAGGGTTAACACAGGTGTGGGGGCTAAAAATAAGATATTTAAGTAAAAGAAAAACCAAAACTTATACAAATTTTATTAAATTATCTGATTTATACTAATACTCTCATTTTATTTTAATTACATCATTTTGGATCTAATTTCAAATGAAAATTAATTGATATTAATATAATACTTCACAAAATTCCATGAATTCACATCCCCTCAATTATTAAAGGGCACCATCTCCCCTCTTATAAAAAGTTGAAGAGACATTTTTTAATCCAATATATACCCAAATCCATTTATAATATCCCACAACACATTCAAAAAAAAATATTTTTAGTATAATACAAACCTAAGAGGGTTTAAAGTCTAATGAAAAAGAGGTTTTTTGAAGAATATGTATGAATTTTATCAGAATGTTTGAATTTTATTTCTTATTTTATCTCAAAATATTATTAAAACATGGTGAAATAAAAAAATATTTCATATAATCATTTATTTTTATGTAAATTTAATAACCTTTATCTATATCCAATTCTACAAAATGGGAATAAAAACTATCATTTGTGTGTACGGTAGACTACAACATTTTAAATTCAAATAATTCATTTTTCAAAACCATGTCTCACTACTGGTAATAATAATGGATTTAATTTATATTTATATACTATATTATTGGAATTATTAAAATCATGGAAACATAATAATTCATATATGTTTTTTAACATTCCATATATTGAATTTTTTGAACATTGTTCATGCATATGTGTATATTACCACTTCTACGAAGCGATGTGATTCATGTTTCATAACCACGTCACATGTATATAAGATATCAATATATTTAAATAAATGAAATTTTATTTATTTTATGATCAAAATTATATAAATTTTAAATAAAACCTTCCTTATTTCCATCATGTTTTTTGGAAATAGAAACATTACTCATGGTTATGGCCTACCATCTCTATGATTATAACACAGTTCATTTTTCATACTCATCTATAATGGTTGGTTTTAAAATTATAATTGATGTGTAAAAAGTATAATTATTTTATTATTATTATTCTGTATGTTATGGAATAGTTACTACTTTTACCATAGTCATCCCATCGATTTTATTTTGGACATATGAGACAAATATTTTAAAAACTTCTGTTATGAAATTAATTGATTACGTAATTACATATAACATGGAAATATTTAAAATAAATGGAATAATAAAATTTACAAAGGTTATTATTAAACTAAATCATTAATATATGATTATGATTTATGATGAAAAACAATGTACATGACAAGTCAGACTTAGGGAACATGGTACTTTAACTAAAAATGTGTAATAAATGTTTTTAAAGAGATATATATATATATATATATATATATATATATATTTTCTTCCTTATCTATATTACTGAAATATTTTGTCAATGTATTTAAATTAAAAAAGTGAAATATAAAAAGGAATTTTATGTCACAATTTAATTTCTTTTCAAGGTTTATAAATGGAAAATTTTTATTTATTTTATATGAAACACTTGTAATTTTTTTATAAAAAGGAAAAAAGTAATATTCTATTTTAACATATAAAAATGAATAGATTTTAATTTCAATGTAGATATTGTTTTATATTTGGGTTAATATATAATATTAAACGTTTTCATGAAATTTATACACTTATTACATTTTTCATGGACTTTAATTTTGGAAAATTAGTTTTGAATATAAAATTATATTTCGATATCTAAGAGTGTTTTACATATGTGGTATAAATAGTATTTTAAAGGAATTAATTTTGAAAATATAGAAGACTAAAATGTTTTATTAATGATATGACCCTAGTGAAATTTTTATGATTATTGTCGAGATTGATATATCTCTAAAATTCATTATGTAATGATTATATTCGTGAATGAATTATGTTTGATGTTGACCTAGTTAGTTATTCCACTTTTAATGGTTCTTTAATGGGTTATTTAAATATGAAGTACCAAGGAAACTATATGATATTTTAACTCTTTTTGAAGAATTTTTTATAAAAATAAATTTATTTCAAAATTTAATCTAATGGTCTACTGTTTTATAGAAAGTATTATACCCTTTCTGGGTAAAATGTTTTTTTAAATAAAACTTTGTTTATTGGTTATAATGTTTTCTAATAAACCCTCATGATTATAATTTTTTAATTAATTTTTTATAATGTGTTATATGAATAAAATTTGTTTTAATTATGATTTCATATGTATGTACATGATTATTTGATCTCAAAGTTTGTTATGTTGATGGAAAACATTTTTTATATAATAGTGTTAAAATAGGCTTACTATCTTCTTGATTTATTTTTTTATGTCCCCTAAAATGATGTTGGTTATCATACCATGTTTTTAAATTATTTTAATATGTTTTAAATATGATTAGGAATAAAGAGGAATCCATTTCAAAAATCGTAAAAAAAAATTCAAATGTATATGTGTTTTATTTTTAATGTTTTCTACCATGATAAAATGGATACTAAGAGGAAACATCTAACATGTAATGAATTGGTTTATTATGTAAGGGTTTGACCTAAGTATATAATTATATAAAACTGAAATGATCATTTAATTAAAATAATGTGAATTATTTTCTACAAGTTCAACTTATAGATTATTTATGTCTTAGTCCTTAAGTTAGTATTAGAGGGAAGGTTTATATTATTCTATATATTAGGATGTTATATTGTGAGGCTAACTAAAGAGTTATGTAAAATATCATGATTTTATATGTTCAAATATTTCCACATGATTAGTGTAATAGATACTAATTTTGATAAGTTTTGTGATTGGAATACTTTGGGATATATTTTCTGAGGTTTTAGAAGTGTTTAATGAATAGGTAAAATTTATTTTAAACTTGTGAAAAAAATATTTATGTAAGAAATACGTTACTTTTTGTGGACATATGATTCAAGGTATTGATAACCTTTATGGTTTATATGATATTTTATATGGGTTTAATTATGGGTTATTTCAATTAGGGAACATATTTTTATCTTCTAAGAAGATATGGTATTGAATAGTGATACAATGAATAAATTATTAATTTTATTTTGAAAGAAGTTCACTGTTTTTTATCCTTATATGATTAAAGTAAATCAAAATATTTTTCTATAAGATGATATTATATTTTATGAATAAATATTGAAATATATTTTTTAATTATATATTATCTTAATGTGGATTATAGATTATCCATGTTATTTATAAAAATGGTTATCGTATCTTGGGGATTATATGATTAGGGAATATACATTTTGATTATGTGACTTTAAGAGGGATTGATGTTACACAGAGATAAATTTTAAAATAATCTTGGAAGTATATGTGATCATGTCATTCTTATATTTATATTTAAGTAACAATATGGAATATTTTATTGGATTTTATGGATTTTTATTTAGGGAATGATTTAGCTTGAACCCTTAGTATTATTGTTCAATTTTTTAGATTAATGTATTATTTCATAATACAATTGTTTATTGATTTTCAAAGTCATCTTAAATTATTCTAATCATTCTGGGATTGGTTAATTTCTAAATACATGAATAATAGGTTATTATACCTTTTTGGATTTGGTGGTCCATTTGAAGTATATTTTGGAACTTCAAGCAAAAAATATTCACCATTAATAGTTATTGTTTGATGCAAAATATGATATTTTGTTGGAACATTATTAATGAAAGAAATTAAAAATATATATTAAGTATATTTTTTTATGTTCTTATTATATATGGTAAAAAAATTCCTCAACTCTTGGAAAATCATATTGATACCAAAATATTATATTATTACCATCATTTCTAATGAATATGTCATCTTTTTCCCACATTATTATTATTAATTTATTTTCTCAGTAACATTATCATGATCATTAATATTCTTTATATCAATTTTTTCTATCACTATCCATCCAGAATTGGACAATAAATTTTCCTCCACTTCTATATTTGCACTTTAAACTAATTTTCTCCTATTTTGAAACTGATTAGGTGACATTCTAGAGGACCTGTATATATATATTTCAACATTTTAATTTGATGGTTTAATAAAACTTTTTTATGATGTAAGATTTAAAAAATTGTATTTTAAAATTTCAATCGCTTGATTACTAATCATGATTTAAATGTTTTTTGATAATATTCATTAGGGGGGATGTAATATCGTAGATTCTAGAATAACTCTATGTTTGATAGCGTATACAACAAACAATGTCAATCATAAATGAGACATGGAATATTATTATGGTATTGTTATAAGATAGAATTAAATTATGGTGTATTGATAATATTAAAAACATTATGAAACAAATATAACTTTCCTACTCAATATAAATTTATAGAATAGTTCTTAGTAAATAAGAACTCACTTTTTTAGAAATGACATTTTTTTCCTAAAAAATATGTTTTTTTTCTAATATGGGTTTTATTACTTTTTGTGAGAGAATATTATAAATAATTTTAAAAAATTAGGAATTATAGTTGAAAAATGGATATCATTTTTGATATTAGGATATCAAAATTATTTTATGGTGGAATTTTGGGATTTTTTTTCAAAGATGTAATTTTAATGAATTGTGAAAATACTGATTTTTAATACGATCATTTACTTCCATTTAAATTTACCATTAATCTTTAAATTTTATCAAAATTTAACATAATTATACTTTAATTAAATTTATTATTATTAATTACATAGGAATGAACATTATACCTGATTTTTGTATAAAATCATTTTGGGGTTTATGAAAAATTTGTCTAAAAACTTTATTATTGAATTTTTGTGTTTTTATATTACATTAATTTCAAAAACATATAGAAATTTAATGTTGTAATAATTTGTTCTATATTTATAATTATGAGGTCAAAAAATGGTAAAATGTTTCTTTAATTTTTGGATATAATAAATAGTAATCCTAGTAAAAAAAATTCACCTTACAATGAGTAAGATAGATAGAATTGGAATAAAACAATGAGATAGGGTCGAAAAATCAACAAAAAAACATGAATTTATTTCATTTAATTGGATAAATGATGCCGTATACATACCAAATTAGTATATATAGAATTTTGGTGCTAGTTTTCCCTTGATAATGATATTTGTAATATTTTCTGTAATAAACAATATAAAATTTCTCAATATTTATTTTAATATTTATAATACTTTTTAAATTGATAAAAAACATATGTATAGTTATAAAGGGGAATTTTAAGTCACCTGATTCCACAAAAGAAAAATATCGAAACCTAAGATAGAATCACTAGAAATTATAATTTAATATTTGTAACAAAATATTTTTGTAATGAAAAACATTATAGAATAAAATAGGTTTTTTAAAAAGGACCCAAATATATGTCCCAAATACCCGCATCCTCCCTAATATTTTAAATTCAATTCCCCTTTCCAATTCAATGATATAAAACTAATCATCGTTTAAAATATATTGTCAGGATTCACTTCACTAGATTAAAGGATTTATTTATGATTTATAATAAAACCAATATTTAACTTCACCATTTCATTACCGCCTCCCCTCTTGAACAAAAACCCATATTAAATTTAATATAGTTAGATCACTATAAGAATGGTGGTGTTAACCACCACTAAATTATTCATGATGTTTTCTAAAAAGAAATATTGATTCATGTTTGAGTAATAATGTCGTGGTTGTTTTTGAAACTCTGTCATATCATTTAGAATATTTTTTCAAGGATGTTAGAACTAATACTAAATGATTAGTATGAATTTTTTATTTATTAATTCTTAACGTAAAGTAAAAAGATTTTTTAATTGTATTATAAATGATATATTAATTTATATTATTTATAAATATTTAATATATATTATAATTTATTTACCATTTATTATTTATTTTTTCATTTTATGATTATATTTTTATATTATGTATAAGACAACCCACCCTATTCAATTTCATGTTTAACTTGGTAAATAAATGTTATTTGAACTATTTTTATTATATTTTATCTTCCCAAGTGGTATTACATTATAACACTACACTAAAAAAATTTATATTAACTCCCAAGTACTAAAAATTCAACATGAATGATGTCTTCGTAGTCCCATGACGGCCTCTCAAGATCTCGATATTTCCTTCCCCTTCACAAATTTCTCAGTGCGTGCCTTGATAGTGATAGTATCTGGATCACTTGGCCTTTTTCTCAGGCTCAAACAATTATTCCTTATTGGGATTTACCCATCCCCCCTTAGGTTATATCAATGGGTTCTTGACGCCAGGGTTGTGTTCATGATTTATGGATGCCTTTTCCAACTGAACTGTTCTTGTGGACTTTATTTTGGGTTTTTATCAATAAGGTTTGAAGTGGATTGGGATGTGAAAGAGGTTGAATTCAACATTTTCATGTGATGGTTGGTGGAGATCTTTTCTAGGTTGGTTTTCTATGGTTATATCTCTCTCTTGAAGCCTATGTTCGTTTATTATTATACTCTCGATTCATGATCCGAGGTTATTGTTCAAAAATTTTTCTGGAGTAGTGGTTCTTTAGGGGTGGGATGTGATATGTTATTGGAGACATCACTAGTGTCCCAAAAGGCGTGGCTTGTGCTAGTTTTTCTATTTCACGGCGTGTGAATGGTGGTTCTGGTTAGACATTTTTCTAGGAGGCACATTCAGTTAGAGGATTTCTTCTCATAAAATGTTTCTTTAGTTAACGAGTTATTCTTCTATCTGTCACTATCCTAGTTTAATATACACTTCTTTACATACCACCAAGACCATCATTATTGATCCCATATCGGTCAAGAATAATGTAGAATAAGATTTCATAGTAATGTGATGGTGGAAATGGATAGATGTTGATTGTGACATTCAGTTTTGTTTTTTAAAAGTGGTGGAATGTTCTGAACTCTACATCATATATTAAGATGCAGTTTTTGTCGAACTGGATAAGAAATATTGGTATCTAAAGGTGTCTTATAGTTTGTGGTATGGGTTTCTTAGCAGATATGGTATTTTCACTGAGGGTATGGGTCTATGATTCTAGATGGGAGTCACTTATTTATCTTCTAAGTAAAAGAATAACTAGTACACTGTGAATTCATCTTGATATATCTCCATTTAAGAATCTCAAGTAATTTCGGATGAAGTTGGATTTAGCATGGTGATCTCTGTCAACCAGAGATTTTTTGATTAGTAGAGATGACTAGAAAAATGAGGGGTTTTTATTTATTCCAGGTTCAGGGATTATAATAATGATTCTTGAGGGAATATCTCAGCTAAAGGTAATGTCTCTCTTCTTAAACGTGATTCAATGGATGGTGGCATAGAGATCAAGAATGACCTGCCCAATGTTGACAATTATTTTTTAAATTTAAATTTTGAGTTTCAAATTATCTATTAGTTTATTGTTTTTTCACTGTAATGGAATTCCTAACATTGGTTCATGTAGTGTGTGTGATTCCCACTTTTACCAAATTATAATAAATAAATTAAAAATATACTTTTGACTAATGAGTCCACAAAATGAATTTATGTGAAATAACATATCTATTAGAGATATTTATCGTATTTACCAGATATGATACATTATATAAACATAAAATGAATAAAATTAATAATTCATAATGAAATAATAATCATTAACACATATTTATTTTTATTTTCTAATTAAAAATTAATTAATATATAATAACAATAACAATTTCATTAATAAGTTGTAATTAGTAATAATAAATACATTATTAATAATCAATAAGTAGTAAATAATTAATAATTAAACAATAAGTAAAACTTTAAATAACATATAATTAATAATTAAAAAGAACTGAAAACTGATAATTGATAAGGGATAATTGATAGTTAATAATGAATAATAAATAATATAAATTAAATACGAATAATTAAAAATTACTAACTAATCATAAATAATTAATGACTATAAATAATAAATAATTATTAAATAAAAATTATTGTTTGTATAATAATAAAGACTAATTTCTTTTTACAAATTAATAATTAATAATTTATTTAGTTTTAAAAACATTAAAATTTAAATATAAATAAATAATAAAGAAAACTATTAATAATTAATAAAAAAATGATTAATAAATGATAAATAATTATGAATAATAAATAGAAATTATTAAATAATTAAAAAATAACGAAATTATTTTATTATTAATAATTAATTCAATCTTTAATTAATAACTATTATAAAATATTAATTATTTTTTATTTCATAACAGTAATTTTAAAATTGATACTAAAACTAAATTAAAAAATTGCATATTTATTGATGGTTTTAGCCTCTATTAAAAAACAACTAAATGAGATCAACTTTTAATAAACCATCACTAATTAATGATAATTTCTTAAAATAATTGGTAAAAAAATGATACACATAGTTTGTGTTTTATAATATAGTTCTAAACAATAAGCTTCTAAATCATGTTCTTTATATATTAAAAGGTAAATAATATAATGAAATCTAGAAACTCCAATGAAATCACAACCTGAAACCACAATCTAAAATCCCTCTTACAATAACATTCGCAGATATAAAGATCTTTCCCAACATGAGATTGTAGTGTAATGTAATACAAAAAACATTAATGATAAACTAAATCATGTTATATTTCAAAGGATGAAATGACTATTAGTGAGACATTCCTTTATCCTCATCACCAAACCTTTATATTGGCCCAATAATTAAATAAAAAGATAATAGAATTTAGAATGATGTTATTTTATAATCATTTTTCTTTCACCCTAAACTCAACTCCTTATCTCTATGTTTTTATCTAACTTCCCCAAAATAAAAATCAACCCACACATTGAAAATATAATCCCTCAAAATATCTCCCCTAATAGTGCTAACATGAAATTATAATAATTAATAATTCATCATTGGTAAGACGCTTATCAATATATAGATTATTTTAAATCTTATAGGAAAGGATAAGTATGAATTAAATAGATCATTTAATATTATATCACCTATATTAAAATACCTTCCTAATTATTATAGTCTCCAAATATGTCTTTCTCTTTTAACACTCTAAGGGGTCTTTTTAATATATATTTATTTTGAAACTTATTCTACATTACATGTTCTTGTATGACATTATAAATAACTTTAAAAGAATAATTAATCTTTATATATTAATTATTTTGAATTTTTGATCCATTAAAAAAACGAAATTATATAAGAAAAATGTTTGATAGTATGATATAGAAGAATCAAGTAGAACTACATGATATCTTTTATCATATTCACATCCAAAATAATGATATGCCCATACCACTCACTGTGACATGCAAAAAGAAATATATTTTTTTACAATTTAACATAGAATGAAATATACTCATATCATTTATTGTGATATAAGATTTACGTGAACTAATCTCTTTTACAAAATATATATATATATATATATAAAAACACATCAAAGGTGGGATTAATGACCTCTTTGATTTTCTTGAATGTCATGAAGGCCTTAATTTTTATTGATTTTTGATATCCCCCCTTTCAAGGGAAGAGGGGGAACCCATACAAGGCTCGTAGGATCAGAGATTACATGGCCTATTGGCTTAAGAGATTATATGGCCCGATGGCCTTAGAGAATTCAACCAAACAATCTATAAGGAACTGTCCCTCCCTAGAATCTTCATCATAATAGTAGCTCTCCACCTTTGCATGAACATCTTGTGAGGCTTCCCATGTATGCACAGGCTGGTATCGATGGCATTGCCATACCCTCCCATTCTGACAATCCATTTGGCTCTTCTCTGGTGAGTGCACCTACTCTGAATCCTCTTCTAGGGCTGTTCATTTTTTTAGTGTGTCTAAAGCCTACATTCATGTGGCCTAAAGGCCTTGGGGTTTCCCTTAGGCCTTAAGGTGGCCCAAAGGCCTTGAGAATCAACTAGCCCGAAGGCTTTTGGTGGCCCAAAAGCCTTGTAGGACCCGAGGACCAAACCAGTGGCCTTATGGCCCAGATGGATGAATAGTTTCGGCTACTATAGTACCTAACAGTACAGATACAGTCCTAATACAGTACTACTACAGTACCGGTAAATATTTCTCCACCCAGATTTGATTTTGGGTCTCCTGGATGCACCTAGCGAGTCCTCACCAACTAGGCTGAGGCACATGTGCACCTCTTTGATTGTGTTTTCAAATGTCCACCATCCAAAAACTATTTTCCCTAGTAGCATGATCGTCATGAAAAAATGTAATCATTTATTTAAATAATGTAACAAAAAAATTAAAATTTATAATAATTCCCCATATTATTTCATAATAAACAAGGTATGTTATATTTCTAATCATTTATAATAGTAACATGTTTTATTGGGAAAAACATTCTATTTTACTATATTACATACTTATACATTAAAAAACATTACTATGGGTTATTCGTTTTGTATTAAACTAAAGCCACTTCTTCATTAAATATTTATCAAAATATATTAGATAAAAATTAATAATTCTTATAATATGAGTTATTTAATATAAACTCTTCAAAATTATCATTCATTGGGATATTACATCATCTCACACTTTAATGTGTATAACAATAATTATAAACCACACACCTATGAATATGGGGTTCTTTCATTATAGTTTTAATTGAGTATTGACTTTGATACTATTTCATTAAACCTACTATCTAACTGACACATTTGAGACTTTATATTAATGTTACTAAAAAATCGTTAAGTTGAATTCCTAGGAAAGTAACTAATGTAGAATAGTTACCAAAAAATAAAAAAAAAATCAACTGAACTTTATATATCTTATAATTTATCTATCATATAAATAATAAAATAGAATAAAATAGTGTAAAACCATGTGTGGTGAAAATATAGAGAGAAATATTTAATTAGGATATAAGTAATAATATGAAAACTTGTTCATGGACCAGTTAAAGGAATAAGGATTTCTTTCTATTTTATAGGCATATGGGATGGGGTGGTGGGAATTCAATTGATGATGAAATTTACAAGGTGTGTGATACCATGGATAACTGACCCACAAAATTGGACATTCAAATAAATTTCTTCTAGATTAAAACCAACTATTATATATTATATTATAAAAACTTTTAATTGTTGACACATTAAAAAAGTATATCTATATAATCCTAGTGGGATATAAACCAATATATGTGAATAATTTTACTACCATGTAAAATACCCATCAAACTTATATATAGGATTTTGTTTTTAAATATTAACATCTAAACATTATTATGTAATGAATTTTTTTAAAAAAACTATTGTTTCAAAAATTTTATTAAATAGTCTACGTAAATTGTTACATGAGTTAACATATTCTACATTAATTTTTATATCCTTCATTAGTTATTTTTTGAATGAAAATAACTTTATAGGTAGGAATTTTTTCCATAACATTGTTAATACACTCTTTAATATAGTAGACATAAACACATATTTCTTTAAATAATATTATTATAATTGTATTTATATATAAATAATTTTTTAATTTGGTGTGTACTAAAAATTAACCAAAAAAATTCACCACATTCCTCAGGAACAATATTCACCTTATATTGATCCAAATATGATATAACAGTTCTTATTTCTATGATATCAAAGAAATATAATCACCATGAATCATATATACATATCAATTTTTTTAATTTTTATTTTCATTGGATTATATAAATAAACTACATCTACAAAATTATTAATCATTATTCATATTTTAATTAGAGCTATAAAATCATAAATTAGTGGTTTCATGAAGACTAATAATAATATAATAAATATAATTCATATATATCTTCTTAAAACAAAAGTTGAATATTTTAATTATTTTAATAATAAATGATTAAAATGGGTTAGTATAATTATATTATCAAATAATAGATCCAATTTCACCGATATATAAGAAATTTCATTTTATTTAAATGTTTAGAGTGGTACATTTTTAAGAAATAATGTTCTAACTACCAATGAACTATTAATAGTATTGTTATTATCTATATTAAAATGTTTTAGGAGACACTTTGTTCAATATTATTTTTCCAAAAAACATATCACTTTTCATTTTCTAAATTTTAAAACTATGTTAGTGAGTCGTTTCTTTTATATTATCTAATTCAAATTCCCTATTCAGGTATTAAATTTTCTCAATGATATTCTTAAGGTACCCAATGATGTAAAAATCATTTATATAAAAAAAATTCATATTCATATGTTTCTTTAATACTAAATCATGTTGGTATTTATTTATTCATATATATTTTACTCAATAAATATTTTATTATGAGATTATACCATATCCAAAAATATTAATTTAAATTTTAAAATGAACTCAGTGAATTAATGAAATAAATATATTCATATGATATAAATTATTTTATTTAGTAATTATGAATTTTATATGAAATCTCAAGTAGATAGTATAACACCCAAAAATTTTGTATGTACTTCATTTAATATAAACATGAAGTACTTGATAATATGCTTTATAATCAACCCATAGTCTAAATTAACTCATGTGTTATTTGATTGGTAGTTATAAATATGATTAAACACATTATTATATATATATTGAAATGTTTTCCTACATTAAATTTTAATGACTAATATGTAATAAATAATCATTAAAATAAAAAAAATTAAGGATAAAAAATCATATTCTGCAAAGAATTTTTTTACAATGAATATATATTATTATTAAAATTTTATTTTAATTAAACATAGATGAAATTTATTAATAAACATCTATAAATTAGTTATATAAACGTAAGAAATGAAGATAAAATCATTTGAAGGTAAAATGGGTTGTTCCTAAAAAATTGTTTTTATATGCACAATGTGTTCTTATCATAATAAATTATATAAATAATTATATATTAGTGTTATTAAGGAAATTTTAATATTATATATTTATTAAAATATTTTAACATTCATTTTATAGTTATGAATGGGATAATAAGGAATGTAAATTCCATTTTTTGGTAAAAAATACAATTTTTTACTAAAAGGTTTTTGATGCCTTTCACATGTTTATTTTAAAATTAAACTATGTAATTATTTAATAATAATTTGATAAAATGTATTAAATATTTGGAATCATCATATCTAATTTTTGATGTGATTCCATATCTATTTTTTGATATAAAAAATAGTTAAAATTGAATAAATTTGTTACCATGGTTAAGGGTAAAATAGGTTTCTCTGGGGGGGGGGGGGTAAAACAGACAAGAGTAATATTTTTACAAAAAAATTTCCAATTACTATGATTTAATGATTTATATACAATATATTATTATACGCTTGAATGATTTTCCATTTGGAAGAATTATACATGAAAAATACATTAATCATGTTTAAATATTTTACGTAATTCAATGTGTGTCATGTCCATTAGTTTTATAAGGTAACCTTCCCTGCACCCATGTTAACAATGTTTTATCCTTATAGCTCATAAAATACCAACCCAAATAAATTCCTTCATTTGTTAACTCCACACTAGACCTGATTTTCTTCTTCTAATCCCAATCTTTCGCGGTTTAAGGGGTAAGTTGAAGGAGGTATCTCAAAAATAGGCATAAATCTTCATAGAACCATTTAGATTTTATTTATTATTCCACTTTATATAAAAATATTTTATCAGAAATAGAATTATGAGTCATGTTTCTTCAAAAAATGAATATACTATTGTCACAACAATCCATGGTTTTATTTATTATTTTATTTATTTCTTAGTTTTTGGTCTATCCTATGATTTTTATGTTATGTTCCTGGTTGATGTTATGAGTTTTGGGTGGTTTAATCTTGTTTATTTCCCATGAATGGTTAGAGTTTATTTTATAGAGGAAAAATATTGAAAACATTTGTCCTAGGATAATTTACAATTTATTGTTTCTTGAACGATTTTTATTTCAACGTTAGTGCACAATTGTTTTCAAACAATTTGAGATAAAGGAGAAACCTTATAGCCTTCTTGGGGGTGTTTGAGACCTTGAAAATGACATAAAAATGTTATGGGAAATCCTATTAAAGCACATAAGGATTTATATCACCTTGATATACCTTATTTTCATTTTTTTAGAATTTTTTTAAATCTTGTTTCCATTTGATGTGTGGGTGGTTTTCCTTCGAGAGAAGAGATAATAGATGGAACACGGTCTTTAAGCCATTTGGTAAATTTTTTTGAGGGTTCTATTATCTTCTAGTAAGTAGTTTATGGTTAGAAAATGGGTTGGAAAAACCTGAAAAAAACAAATAATCTTTATTAGTTTCTATAAAACATGAACCTTAATATTTTCCCCTCTTATGTTAAAACCCCATTCGAAGACTATCTTTCCACATTCAGTTTTGGAAAATTAAATTTCCACTGAACCCCTCTAGTTTATCTATCCTTCCACCATTGAGGCACCAATCTTGAAACATAGGGAGTTTATTTAGGATTTTGGCTTGTTTTCTTCCTATCATGACTTCTTCTACTTGATACATCAACTTAAAAGGCTTGATACATTCTTAGAAAAACCCAATAGGGGTCGGGTTAATGTTTTATTATGTTTTATTTTGACATGGGGTATGCAGTTTGGCTCTTTGGTTGTCATTTTCCCATAAATGAGGTTTTTCCATGTTCACATATAGTTAAGGCTGGGGTTTCCATCCGATTTCTCACCAGAACATTCAATGTAATTATATATATTTCCTAAATGATTTAAATGTATTTTTCTTACTTGCGGTTTGGTATAATAATTTTTATGAATTTAAATTTTAATGGTTTTAAAAAAATTGAGGTTTCAAAGGTTTTATATGGATATGGATATATGAATCATAGTTTATATATTATATGTTCTTTATAAAATTTTATGTTTCCTTTTTAAAATGATTTGGGGGAATAAAATTATTTTAGTCTTTATTGGAATATTGAAAAAATCAAACGGAAAGCTTAATTGTAGTTTGAATGGGTTTAGGGCTATTTATGGATTTGAAGCTTGTGAGATACATCTTATGTTTTATTATGATGCTTCCATATATAATTTATTGAACTTTTTAAATTAATATGGATGTCTATATATATATATATATTGGTGTGATATGTTCAATTCCATATGTGAATAGTGTGTGTATAAATATATGTACATTCATATAAATTGTAGATTCCATAGAATATCCTTTTCATAAAACATAGTTTCCTCCAATTCTTCCATGGATTCCAAATTATTTAGAAAATGGTTCCAATGTCTGTTTTTTAAATATTTCTCTAATGGAATGTCTGGAACTATGGGAATATATTTGAAAAATTACATTGCCTTAGGAAATAAATTTGTATTGAATGTACTTTCATTAGAAAATGGTTTTGTTTTTCAATGTTAGGGCATATTTGTACTTTATATGTTACTTTGAATAGATATTTTGAGTAATTAAGATCTTAAATTCCAATTTCCACATCTAATTAATTTATGGAAGTATATTTTAGCTCATAATAGGTGTTGTATAATAGCCTATGGACCACAATCCCAGATCATATACTAAAATCAAGATTATTTCATTTTTGGATATGATGCTGATAATTTCAACCCAAATTTTTCTATCTAAACCCAATAATATTAAATGGTAATCATGGATCACATATTTATTATTATACCTTTTAGGTTTAGATCTTTAGATAATTAGGAAAAACACTATCCAATATAGACAAAAAATAATTAGTTTATAAATATGAACATGCTCTCACATTATATAAATATTTTTTTATTTAACATTAGGTTATTACAGATCATCCTTGTGAAAAAATTATATATATAATTAATCAAAACACTTTATATATTACCTAAGGAAGAGGAATCAAAAGATTGGTTAGTTCAAATGCTCAATGAGGGAAAAACTAAGCAGTAAAAATTGAATTTCCTCAGTGTTCATAAGAGAACAATAAGGGTATGATAACTTAATAAAAGTGAATGTGTATGACATAAAAATATTCAGATCAATCAATAACTGCGACTTTAAACAATAAAACATTGAATATTTTATTAAAAAATAATAAATTTACGAAAAATAATGGGCCACGTGATATCAATCTTGTTCATATGAAACATCAAAGATCCACCGAGTGTAATTAAATCCCTTTTAAATAACACGGAGCCTCACTCTCATAAAACCCTTTCAAAACCCTTTTAATTGGAATAATCATATAGAAAACATTAAAAATAATAATTACTGAATGTATAAGGCCCCAGACATAAAACGCACATTATAGTGAGTTAAATTAAGAAGTCACATTGACGATCTTCTTAGGTATATAATTTTTATGAATTTGGACAAAACTATTACCAAATAACTCAACTATTACAAAGTATACTTTTCTTCTCAAAATACATTATATTTCCATAATCTCAAACATTTTAAATGAAAACATTAATTATTTTTCTTGATAAAAATATTCCTAAAATTCATCATCTCTTCTTAATTTATCATAAACATCATCAAACCATGTGGTTAACATTTCATAAAATAAGGATGATCACCAAAAGTATTGTAATGGATATAAATAAGTAATAAAATAGTTAGTCCATGAATATATTAAATCATGAAAACATATTCATGAAATATTAAATTTCTCCCATAAATCATAAACTATTTAACATAACTCAGTTTATCATAGAATTCATAAAAAATTATTAGGAATGATAAATCATAAAGGTTACTTCTAGCATCCAAATCATACTTACATTGTAGCTTTTATAGTTATATAGGGAGTGACCATCATGGTTTCATTTGGAATACCCATCATGGTTTATTCCTTAAATCTTTTAATAGTATCATAATCATTTAACTCCATCTCATTATTCAATGCATTGGAGATCTATCACAAAATAACCCCCCTCACTTTATCATAGAACCACCCGTATATATAAGAAATAATTAGGAACCATAAAATAATCATAAGAAATTAATAAGTAGAGAGTAAAATATAACATTTAAACATTAAAATCACAAGATATCATTTCAAGATATTGAAATAATAAATTCCATCTCAAAGAAACATTTAATACTATAATACATGAAAATGTAATATGGTTTTTATTTTTCTTTTTAACACATTAAATATTATAGAGGACACAAAATATAAAATAATGATCCCGATGACAGAAAAGTAATTAATGTCACGTAGGTTAAAAAACAATCCTTTTGTTGATTAGTAAAATAATTTGTAGAAAAATTTTCCTCAAGAAAACCATTGGATGAAACTTAAACTCAAAATGGTTATTTATAAACTATATAAATGATGGTGGTGTATATTATATAAATATGCCTCACTAAAATTATATTGAGACGATTTCCCATACTGTGAGTCATACTCATCAGAAAAAATCTATATATTCTTCAATAATAAAAATCAGTTAAATTATTAATTTCTTGATAAATTTTTTTTGTTTTATTATTTCCTTTATATAACTTATTACTGTTTTATTAAAATTACATAATTATTTAAGTTCATATGGGATGATTTGTATATATTTGGTACTTGATTCAAAAAATGAACGTGGTTTGATGTCACTAGTCCATGTGGTCATAAATCCATCATCTCCAGAATAATATTCCTTACGTTATTGTCATATTTTTACATAAAATTATCTTTTAAATCAATCCATTAAGTATGGATATGAGAAATTAACAAAATTATAATCAGGGAGACAGTAAGTTATGTCACGACCCGCCTTCACCAAGATGAGAGAAGGGACATCAGATTTCCAGACCCTTCCTTCTTCAAGTTGAAGGAGAGATAACGACCCCCGAGACCCACCTTCAATAGGTCCCGAAGTGGTGAATAGCACCAAGGATATAGAATCATATGCAATATGGAAGGCATTACCCTTTTTCTTTGATAGGATCGGGAGATAAGATAGTAAATCCAAAAAACACCAAAACCGCGGATAAAATTAAATCCAAAGAAAACCATACCCATATGCAGGTTATAAAAGTAAAAGCCACAAAGTACAAGGAGGATACAAAGGTAAACTAACAAAATAAAAGAAAAACAGTAACTGCAACTGTCCCACCACCCGAGCTAGTATGGCCCTATATGATCCTTGAAGTCTTCCTGGAAACCTGAAAGCAGTTTATATACATAGGTTGGGCATACAAGTATACTTAGTAGGGAAAACCAAAGACTACCGTGCACAAGTGGAGAGGCATCCTAATGCCCTGTGAGAAAGAGATAACCAAAGCACCTAATAAGGAATACTATCCACCCAACCCTTACCAAGGGACACTCTCAAAATAATGAAAGTAATGTAATGTATATTAATAACAAATAGATGTTTGGGTACCCCCCGCCACTTTCCCACTGGTTATGGAAGACATACTATGAATCGAACCACCCCCGCCATTCCCATCATTGTCCCACTGCCACGCCCGCCCGCACACATCTGGGCCACTACCACACATTCTACCCGCAAACACCTCGGCCACTACCACAAATCCCACCCCCAAAAACCTAGGCCACTACCACACATCCCGCCCTCAAAACCTGGGGCAAAACCACCACGCGTAACCATGCCTATAGAAACTTGGGATAGAACAACCACTTCCACGCTCGAAGATGGTTGGGCCTTATCCCGAAGACTCTCGGGAAACAACCTGCTCGCACACACCTTATCCAACTACCACAGCTACACTTCCTGAATAATCTTGGGCTGTAATGGACCTTAGGCCATCACAGCCTGCCCAAAGAGTCTTGGGCTATTCGGGAAAGGGAGTAGAAAAGGATCTAATAACCATCCATTCATAGGAATGTTCGAAAAAACACACTCCCCCATAAAATGGGGCAGTTTGGCACTAATTTCTCAACATGGGTGGGGCAGAAATAACAAACATAAGAACTACAATTATATGTATAGGTAACAAGAACTCATCCCAACATTGGGTTTCTGAAACCCACCTAAGAAAAAACACCCTGTTACTATTCATTCATAAATGAATGGCACAACACTCACGACCAAGTCACAACTCATTCCCAAAACCAATTCCCCATTTAACTAATTCGTGTTTTCATATTTAAGTGATCCCATTTAGGTGAATTCTGCACTACTGGGAAACTAACAGGCATAACTACAATCTAGATAATGAGAAACAACCAAACAATGATTTAAGAATTTACACCTGATTCTCTTGTGATGTCACAATAACAAAGGGATCATTGAGGTCCCTCAAATTACTGGAACCAACTCAAGCCTCGAGATACAGCCCCACATAGCTTTAGATTCACAACCAAAAAATGTTCCACAACAGAGGATCCCATCCCCATCCACATCACCCCATGTACATCCTACAGAACAAAAAACCTACTACCAAAACAGAGTAGGGAAACATCCAGGTTCAAGCACATCAATCAATAGGATCTTCTTTCTGTTGGTTAACCGGGGTGACCACACAAGGATTGATGTTCATTGGGCATCCATTTAACCAATCTTGTTTAGGTGATTAACCAATTCCCGTGTTACAGTCATTTAATCATCACATAAGACAAGGGTTTATTAGTGTGCAAGGAAAGACCACAAATAACCATGATTTTCAGTGGGCATAGGCCCACACAATTCACAACATAAATAATCAAGGGTGAATAAAAGCAGTAGAACTTCAATCACATCCCCCTTCATTATTTATGTCCGTTTGTTATCTTTTTTTATGTTTGGTTTCATCCATTCCCATAGAAACAGTAGAACACCCACCCCACATGATACATAGTAAGGAGAGATGAAGGAAAATCCTTACCTGGTTGGTCAAGGGTCGATGAACTCTCAAAGAAAACGGACTGATTCACCAATTTTCCCATTAGATCTCTTCTCCTAACACAACCAAGATCAAAGCTCATTATATTAGACATCCACACACTTAGATCTACCCATAACGGGCGTAGATCTATGAAACTGAGAAAATAGGAGGAGTAGATCTAATTAGATCTAAGAAACCAAACAAGAACGATCACATACCTCAAGAAAACATCTTTGATTTGCCAAGAGAAGCCTTTGGATCACCTCCAAAATGCTTGGGAGAGGTTCTCCTACCTTCGAGGGAGGGTAATCCTGAGTTATGGCCGCATAAGGGATTAAATGAACAAGTTAGAGGCCAAACTATTGAGATCCACAATTTTAGGATCTATATTTAAGTGCTTGTATGGTCTACTCGCACAGTTAGACAAACCGCGTGCTAACTGTGCTGTCACTTCTACGTCACAAAATAGTCCTCGCATGGTTAGGCCGCATGGTTAGACAAAACATGCACTAACCGTGCATTATCCACTACCTCTAACACTAGCCTCACAAGATTTGGCTGCACGGTTTATACAAACCGTGCGCCTCCTGTGCGAAAGGTATTTCCCTTTAATTTCCCTTAAAAGTCCACCCAAACACACCCTAAGTCACCTTATCCTCTCATAACACCTCTAACAATTCATTTTCACAACGTAATGGGCTGGAGAGGTCCAGGAAATTACAATAGATACATATCAGAACATTATCGTCCTCGAGAATCGAAACTAAACCCAGAGAAAAGAGGGGGGGGTCCGAACAACCTCCTCAAAAGATACCTCTCAGGAGTAAACCGCATCCATCCTTCGAATGACTATGGATACACTACCGCTCTTCTTCCCCCAAAGTAAGCAAAAAAATAGTTAAGATTCCAACTGTACATTCATATGGATTCGGGATTTATCTTCCTCCATGTCAAGATACTATCCGCTTTTGGTGGCACTGACTCGCCCGCACGGGTTTAATAACATCCACCTTAATGCATCATGAATAGGGATCAGGTGCTCCCCTCCCCATAGTCCGGACCCTTCATAAATATTCAGAGAACAAGGAAAATAACACATTCCATAATTAACAAGGTAAAATCAATTCATCAAATGCTAGTATATAAAACAAAACAGAACAAAACTCAAAACATATCTGGGTATTGGGCGCACATCTGCGTCTCCCGTTCCCATGTACTTTCCTCGATCCCGCCATGCCTCCACAACACACGAACCAAAGGAATGATCCATCCACAGAGTACCTTCTCATTTCGATCCTCGATCCTCATTGATATTTCCACAAATATCACGTCATCCTTGATATCCAGCTTTCCCTAGTCAAGGAAATGTGAATCGTCATGTAGATACCGTCGAAGTTGTGACAAATAGAAGAAGTCGTGTATTATCAGTAGAAGCGGTGGCAGCGCTAGATGATAAGCCACTTCTCTGACCCGTCACATCACCTCTAATGGTTCAATGAACCTGGGTGAAAGCTTACTCCCCTTGCCGAACCTCTGTTGCCCACGCTGAGGGAAGACCTTCAAGAACACGTGGTCCATGAACTTGAACTCCAAGGGTCTCATCCGATTATCGGCATATGAATTTTTCTGGTCTTGGGCCGCCTTCATCCTCACTCGTATATGCTGAACCTTCTCTGTATTTCTTTTCCCCACCTCCGGGCCAAGAACACCTACCTCCACGACCTCTATACAGCACACGGGTGAGCAACATGGCTTCCCACATAAATCTTCGAACGAAGCCATGCCAATTATAGAGTGATGTATACTGTTGTGGGAAAACTCCACCAGAGGAATGTTTCATTCCCTCGATCTGTCAGAGTCCAGAATTCATGCCATTAGCATATCTTCCAATGTCTGGATGGTGCGCTCTGTCTGTCCATCTGTTTGGGGGTGGAAAGCAGTGCTAAGATGCAGCTGGGTGCCAAAAGCATGCTGAATCCTCTCCAGACTCATGAGGTAAACCATGCATCCCATTCCGAGACTATGAATCTAGAATCTCTGTGAAATGGCACTTCCTCATCCATGTACCTCTGTGTTAGGGAATCCGACATACATGACTCCTTGATCACCTGAAAGTGGGTCGATTTCATCAGTTGGTCCACCACTACCCAGATAGTATCACAACCCACTTGAAATCTTGGTAGTCCTGTGACGAAATCCATCGAGATTTCATCCCACTTCCACTGAGGGATGTCTAATGGTTGTAACAGACTGGCTGGAACACAATGTTAATCTTTCACCTGCTGACACACTAGGCACATTGCCATGAACTCTGCCACCACCTTCTTTACCCCGAGCCACCAAAACTGACTCCTCAGACCCTGGTACACCTCGGAAACTCTTGGGTGCATTGATAGGGGTGAGTTTTGGAACTCACCAAGAACCCTCTCGTGCATCGCCTCTAGGAAAAACATCATCCCTTGTTAAAACATCCATTTCTGACCATCCTCCATCCATCCTTTGGGTGTATTGCCTTGGTTAGCCCGATCGTGAATCACTTCACTCTATATGTCTGCCCAATGAGACTCCTCCACCTACCGTAGGAGAGAGGATTGCACCATCATCTGAAACAGAGAACCTCTACCACCATCTTCCCTTACCTCCAGGTGCAGGGAAACCAACTCCTCCATCTCCTTCCAAGCATCTGACGACTCTCGAACCGCATACTTCTGTGACTTCCTGCTTATGGAATCGGCCACCATATTCCCTTTTCCTGAGGTGTAGGAAATCTAGAAGTCGTAATCATGAAGGAAATCCATCAACCTTCGCTGCCATATGTTTAGGTCCCACTGGGAGAAGATATACTTCAAGATTTTGTGATCCGTGAAGACCACGAAGCGTTCCCTGATAAGGCAATGTCGCCACAACTTTAGTGCAAAAACGACCGCCGCAAGCTCCAGATCGTGGGTGGAATAATTACGCTCATGGGGATATAACTGTCTCGACCCATAAGAGATCACCCCGTGCGTTGTATCAGCACACACCAGAGGCCTTGTTTGGAAGCATCAAAGAACACCTCTTACACTACCCCTTCTTCTGGAAACCTCAGCACTGTGTCACTTAACAACTCCTCCTTCAGATAGCTGAAGGCTACCTCGCACCACCCATTCAATAAGAACGCCTGGTCCTTATTGGTCAAAGCTATCAAAGGTGCTGAAAATTGGGAGAAGTAGGGTATGGACATTCAGTAGTAACCTGATAGTCCAAGGAAACTACGAACCTCTGCCACGTTCTTGGGTGCTGCCCAAGAAACAACTGCCTCAAACTTCGATGGGTCCAAAAATATTACTTACTCGGACACCATGTGCCCATGGAATTGCACTTCTTACATCCAGAACATGAACATGGAAAACTTCCCATAGAGTTTGCGCTGTCAGAGGACCTCAAAAACCATTTCAGGTACTCAGTGTGAACCTCCTCTGATCTTGAGTAGATCAGGATGTCATCAATAAACATGAATACGAACCAATCCACGTATTCCTGGAAGATGGAGTTCATGAGTCCCATGAACACATCTGGGGCATTTGTGACACCGAACGACATGACGACAAACTCAAAGTGCCCATATCTGCACTAGAAGGCAGTCTTCGAGATGTATCCCTCCTTCACCCTAAACTGGTGATATCCAGACTGCAAATTGATCTTAGAGAACCAACCTGCACCCCTCAGCTGGTCAGAGAGAACGTCTATCCTCAGAAGAGGGTAGAGATTCTTGACCATCACCTGATTCAATATTTTATAGTATATGCATATCCTAAGACCACCATCTTCCTTATTTTTGAAAAATACTGGAGAACCCTATGGTGACGCACTTGGTCGAACAAAAACCTTATTCACCATATCTTCAATCTGAATATGCAAATCTTGCAACTTGGAAGGGGCCATCCGGTAGGGAGAAATCGAAATCGGACGGGTGCCAGGTTGCATGTCTATCCCGAACTCAACATCATGTCGAAGGGTTAGATTCGCCACCTCCTCAGGGAAGACATCCACAAACTCACTGACGACCCCTAGAACATCCACAATTTCTACGTCCACTGACTCCACTGATAGCTCAACTAAAAGGAAAGGAGGGGCTCCTCGCGCCTGCTGCTTTTCTGGAAACCCCGCTCGCTGATGAAAGTTACACATCGGCATCCCAAATATGAAAACACGACCCATCCTCAGAAGCAGTCAATGAAGGAACATACATAGAATATCCATTTGATGCCTAGGATGAAATTTTAAGATTGTATCTTCAATATTAAATGATCCTTGATAGGATGATGTGTCCCTATCATAATTTTACACCCTCGGTAAACATAAAACAAGTCGGTCTGACCTTCGACTGGTGTACTCAACACCAGGGGCACAGGAAGTCTCTTAGTATCTAGACCTAGAGCACATTCCATACTAGGTGCAACAAAAGAGTGTGAAGTTCCTGTATAGAATAAGGAATATGCAAGAGTACTATACAAGATGATCGTACCTCAAACGACATCCGGACCTGCTAGATCTGCTGCCTCCGTGGCGTGTAACTGCCCACGCACAGATCCCCTATCCCTTGGCTGTCGGCTGCCACCTTAACCACGCCCTGGTAGAGGTACCTGAGGAGCTCCCTGAGGTCGGCCTCCTCCTGTGATGTCTGGCCTCAGAGGAGTGGGAGATCGCTGCCCCTACTGCTGCTGCTGAAAGGGTCTAGCTGGAAACTACTACTGCTGAGGTGGGTGTTGAACCTGCCCACCAACACCGTACAACACTCTGTTCGGGAACTAATTTTGAAGGATCCCATAGCTTCCATAGATGAAGCATATTGGCCTTGTGCCCGAATGAAAAGGGAGAGGGATAAGAGATCAGAACTGGAACTGCTGAGGCCTGCTTCCTACTGGTCGAAACCTAGAGGGCCCTGATGCTGGAGGCCTTCTGCTAACGGCCTTCGCCTTTGACGAGCTCAACTGGATTCCCTCTCATGATACACCTCCCAGTGTGTGCATCCTTTAAACCACTTCATCCTTCTTCTAGACCTCTAAGTACGTCGGTAGGGTGAAGGGAGTAACAACATACTAGAGAGAAGGCCAAAGTGCCTCCTCCAATCGTCTCACCCAAGACTCCTCATCCAGAAAGAGTTCGGGAGAAAAGAGAAAGAGATACTTGAAATTGATCCCCAACTCTCTCACTAACATACTCCCCTGCTGGAGGGAGAGTAGTTTCTGCCTCATATCAGCCTTCATCTTAGAAGAGAAGAATTCTGCCCAAAACTCCTCCTCGAAGTCATCCCACGTGACCTCATCCTCCCTCTTCTCCCCAAGATAAAGCATCCACCACTGACGTGATACTCCACGCATCTAGATCACAGCTAGAGGACCTAGTACTCCGTTGGAGCTCAGATCAAGCTAAAATCTATCACCAACTCCTCTAGCCAGCTCTCTGTCTCCAAGCATATGATGTTGCCCTTGTACTACCTGAGGGCCAGTCGCTAAAAGGAACGAAGCATCCTCTGCCACTGTTCATCCTGCTTTTCTCGGTCAGCCCTTTGTCGATCAGCCAAGTCATCCTCTCGGGCCTCGATCTCCAACACTACTCGTGGTCGTCTCCCAGGTGCCATAGCTGCAAGGTAAAAAAGGAATTCCTAAGCCCGAGTAGTGTAGAATATTGTTCTTAAATTTTCTTATACATATTATTCATTTTAAATCCCCAAATACCCACGAAACACAAGAACACAAGTCATTATGATGCATGTACCTTCCCTAGGGACTCTACCCTGCAATCAGTGTAGCCTTACTTCTGCGTTTATTAAGCCCAAAGTCCATGCATTAGATCAAAGGGGGCCTTAAAATCCCGTGTCCTAGCCAGTATTCCCTGACCTATTTTACGCTCCATGATTGTCTAACATTGTTTCCCTATCTTCCCATGTAATCCTCACTGTGCCTAACTCCGAACATCATCCTATCTCTCCAACCTCGGATCTAATACCATTCTATCACGACCCACCTTCAGCAAGATGAGAGGAGGGACAACAGATTTCCATGCCCTTTCTTCTTCAAGTTAAAGGAGAGATTACCCCTAAGACCCGCCTTCAATAGGCCCTGGATTGGTGACTAGCACCAAGGGTATAAAATCACACGTAAGATGGAAGCCATTACCCTTTTTCTTTGATAGGATCGGGAGATAAGATAATAAATCCCAACAACACCAAAACTGGGGATTAATGTAAAGACAATGAAAACCATACCCATATGCATGTTACAAAAGTAAAAGACACAGAGTACAAGGAGGATACAAAGTTAAAGTACCAAAAGAAAATAAAAACAACAACAACAACTGTCTCAATGTTCGAGCTAGTATGACCCTCTATGATCCCTGAAGTCCTCCTGGAAAATTGAAATGAATTTATATACATAGGGTGATCATACAATTATACTCAGTAGGAAAACCATAGAATCTTGTGCACAAGTGGGGAGGCATCCTAATGCCCTGTGAGAAAGAGATAACCAAATAACCTAGTAAGGAAAACTATCCACCCAAGCCTCACGAAGGAACACTCCCCAAATAATGCAATTCTAGTAATGTATAGTAATAGCACATCGATGTTTGGTTACCCCGCACCAGTTTCCCACTTGTTATTGAAGAAATCCTACGCATCAAACCAATCCCTCCATTCTCATCGCAGTCCCACTGCCACACCCCGCCCGCACACACCTAGGCCACTACCACACATCCCACCCGCAAACACCTCGACCACTACCACACATCCCGCCCACAAACACATGGTCCACTACCACACATACCACCCGCAAACACCTAGGAAATAGCCACCACGCGTAACCACACCCACAAACACCTCGGCTAGAACAACCAATGCCATGGCCAATGACACCCGTGCCTCATCTCAAAGACTCTTGGGAAACAACCTTCCCACACACACCTGGGCCAACGACCATAGCTAAACTGCCTAAAGAATATTGGGCTATAATGGACCTTAGACTATCATAGCCTACCCGAAGAGTCATAGGCTATTTGGGAAATGGAGCCAAAAAGGAGATAATAACCAGCCATTGACAAGAATGTTGGGAAAAACACCCTCCCCCATGAAATTGGGGCGTTCGGCATAAGTGTTCAACATGGGTGGGGAATGAATAAGAAACATAAGAACTACAATTATATGTATAGGTAACAAGCACTCATCCCAACCTAGGGTTTCTAAATCCGACCTAAGCATAAACGCCCTATTACTATTCATTCATAAAATAAAGGTACAACACTCACGACCAAGTCACAACTCATTCCCAAAACCAATTCCCTATTTAACTCATTCTTGTTTTGATGTTCAAGTGATCCCATTTAGGTGAATTTTGCACTACTGGGAAACTAACAGGAATAACTATAAGCTATTGAAAGTGAAAAAACCAAACAACAATTTTAGCATTCACACCTGGTTGTCTTGTTAAGTCACAAAAACAAAGGGATTCGTGAGATCTCTCAATGTACTGGAACCAACCCAAGCCTTGAGATACAACCCCACACAGATTCAGATTCACAACCAACATCCTTTCCACAACATAGGATCCCATCCTCATCCACATCGCCCCATGAACATCAAATAAAACAACACACATAATACCAAAACAGATTAGGGAAACTTCTAGGTTCAAGCACATTATTCATTAGGTTCTTCTTTCTGTTGGTTAACCGGGGTGACCACACAAGGATTGATGTTCACTAGGAATCCATTTAACCAATCGAGTTTAAGTGATTAACCAATTACCATGTTATAGTCATTTAATCATCATAGAAGACAGGGGTTCATTAGTTCTTAAGGAAAGACCACCAACGACCATGATTTTTAGTGGGAATAGGCCCGCACAATTCCCAACATAAATAATCAAGGGTAATGAAAAGATGTAGAACTTCGATCACATCACCCTTCATTGTTTAAGTCCATTTGTTATCTTTGTTAAGGTTTAGTTTCATCCTATCCCATATAAATATTAGTTCACCCACCCCGCATGATACACAGTAAGGAGGGATGAAGAAAAATCCCTACCTGGATTATCAATGCTCGAAAAACGCTCAAGAAAACTGGACCGATTCACCAAGTTTCCCCCTTAGATCTCTTCTTGTAACATAACCAAGACCAAAGCTCATCATATTAGACATACAGACACTTAGATCTACCCATAATTGGAGTAGATCTAAGAAACTGAGAGAAGAGGAGGAGTAGATCCAGTAGATCTAAGAAACCAAACAAGAACGATCACATACCTCAAGAAACAGGTTTCTATTTTCCAAGAGAATACTTCATATCGCCTCCAAAATTATTGGGAGAGGTTCTCCTAACTTTGAGGGAGGTTAATCCAGAGTTATGGCCACTTAAGGGCTTAAACGAGCAAGTTAGAGGCCAAACAGTTGATATCCACAATTTTAGGATCTAGATTTAAGTGCCCACACAATCTTCTTGCACGGTTAGACAAAATTCGTGCTAACCGTTCGGTCACTTCTACCTCACCAAACACTCCTCGCATGATTAGGCCGCACTGTTAGGCAAACCGTGCGCTAACCGTGTGTTAGCCACTACCTCCAACACCAGCCTCGCCTGGCCTGGCCGCACGGTTTAGACAAACCGTACGCCTCCCGTGAGAAAGCTATTTCCCTTTAATTTCCCTTAAAATTCCACCCAAACACACCCCATGTCACCTTATCCTCCGATAACCCCTCTAACTCCACATTTTCCCAATGTAATGGGCTAGAGAGGTCTGGGGCATTACAAGTTATACGTACACATGAGTAACATTTCCATATTTTGTTCATCAATATGGAAATAAGGTAATTATTATTTTATTATTCTATAATGATCATAATATTTTAATCATCATAATAATAATTTAAATATACTTATATATTCTATAAAAATGAGTCACATTACTTTGTGTTGATGATAGTACACAGGTACAAAAGAACGACGTTGTCATTTTTATGGGCAAGAAAAGGAACACCATAATTGGTATATTATTATCTTATAATTATTAATATGTCATGAATATCACATATACAAATTATTTCCATTATTACAAATAGTAATGTGAGACTGTTATGGAAAACAAATTATATCTGTTTGTGGAGGTGATGGTTCGCACATAGGCAAGAATGATTAATTCATTTCCCATTTAATAGAAGTATAGATGGATTTATGTGATGATGTTAGCAAAATAAAATCTAATTATATTTTGGATTTTAGAGCTAGTATTTAATAATGTATGAAGAATGTTTGAATTAAATGGAAGAAGAAATGAAATTGAAATTCTTAAATAAAAACATTACCTTTACTTCGTATAATAACCTTTCTTAACATATTTACACCTTCAAGAAGGATTTTATGCCTATAGTAAGATATTAATAATGTGGGGAGGGATTCTAGGAAGGGGTTTGGGTAGTTATTGGACAAAACAAATGGTTTGTGGATGTGTGAGTAATAGAGATGAATGAGTGACTTTTTATAAGAGAGGGGAGGGCCCCCCCTTGGAATTTTTAAAAGTATTAAATTAATATAAATAAAATTTCAATTTAAAATGGGACCAATTTGATTTAGATAAAATAAAATATTATAATTGGTTGAAATATTATTTTAAATAATAATTATACAAGTTTTGAATAATTTTTAATCCTTAACATTTTATTTTATATTTTTCAACTCTTACCGTTTTATCATGTAATTTACAATTTGAGATTTAAAATAATTAACATATAATTTTCAAATACCAATTAATGCGTCATGAATGACATTTTTAGAATTATAAAATCATTTTTCTAAAATATTGGATTTTTATAAATTTTATATCATTTAATATGGTATTTTATAATTTCAGTTATGGATTATACCAATTTTAACACTATTAATCAAATGATTTTTTTTTTAAAAAATCATAACAACTTGATTAATTCAAAAAACTGCATTAAATAAACTCTAAAATTTTATATTAATCCAAAGAATTCATGTCTAGCATCAAATATTTCAAATTACATTTATTTTATTTTTATTAATATCATTTATTTCATTAATTATTTAATAAATCAATTACCACATCATCATTGGGTCACTATTTAATTTAATATTTTTTTTAAAAAAAATATAATTAAGTTACCATGATGTAGTTAATATTTTTACCACTATATGAAAGATTCATTATCTAAAATATCCCTTATATAACCCCATATAAAAAAAATTTTGGTAAGGAGATACATATTTATGGCATATTTTCATTTACATTAAATTCAATGTCATAAATGTCATAATAAAACCCAATTTGCTTCTAAAGGCCATAAATTATTCCCAGGGAATTTTAATGGTTGATAATAACTCATCCAATAATATTATGATTTCTATTAGGGTAATTTTATAATATTATAATATTAATTATACTTTTTATTACCCCAATTACCTTTAACCGTGTAATTATTTTAATCTTATTAGAACAAATTTTTTAAACAGAGTAAAATAATTTATGGACATTTTTAAAAATTAAATTAATTGAACTTATTAAATTATTTTTAACACTTATTCCATTGACAGATCGAGAAAACATGTTTTTTAAGTAAAACATTCATATGTTCACAAGGTTTTTATATTTAATATTAATTTGGAAAAGAAACCAATGAACTAAATTTGATTAACTGATAAATAAATTACATAATTATACCCTAAAACCAGGTAAAAAATTAATCTAAAAATATAAAGAAATTTTATGAAAAGGTTATTTGGAATTAAGAGGCTGTATTTTTCACTATTCATAAAAATATGTATTTTATCAAAAAAATACCAAAAAATAATGGAATGTGAATTTTAATGTCCCCATTATAAAGAAGATTTTTTTTTCAAATTGAATATAAAAAAGTAAAAAAATATATTTAAAAATGACTCCACATTAGAAGATGGTAAAAATGCCTTTTTTGAAAAATTCTTTTTTTATTCATAAAATTGAATTTATTCTTATGTCATGTCTTGAAAACATATAATATTAATTTTAAACATCTTATTTAATTTATATTTCATTAATATAATCGAAAAAGTAAATTTATTGTTTTATAAACACAATTATTTTCACCTGAATAGATTTTCCTGAAAACACATCCTTTATATTAAATTGGGTTTTATTTTCATTTCCAATTAATTTTATAACAAATGAATCAATTTATTAACATATGTGAAACCTATTTGAATAATTTAGTTAATACCGTTAATTACATCTTTTCTAAATACTATATGATAATTAAAACTTAAATTAATAATATTAATAATATATTCTTTTTTAGTATAACTCAATGTTGTGTAAAACGTTTGATTTTGGAGAAACCCATTGTTGTGTGTTTGGTACGCTAGTAGACATAGAATAAGTTTAAAAACAAATTAATTTCTAATTCATAATTATTAATAAATATAAACATTCATATTTTATAACTATTTAGGATGTTACATCCTTCCCCACTTTTGGGAATTTCATCCTCACAATTTTTAATTTGGGCTCGGTAACTAAGGTTTCACTATTCAAAATTACTGTATTGAAATACCACATTAGAAAAAGAGTTAATAAAACATCCACAATAAAATAAAGAATGTAATGTACAATGGTCACCTGAGATAACACATAATAGTATTCCATATTGTAAAACATGCATATAGAAGAAAAACTAAACATCATGTTCTGATGGAGATTGATAAAAATCATGATTAAGAGAAAGTGGAAAATTAGAAAACCACAAACTTATGATGAGTTATGTGGTGATTGACTTTGTAGTATGAAAAGTAAATGAAAAAAATTCCATTTTAATACCCTTTTAATAAAGATAATTAATTTTTTACCATATATAATAATTACATAATGAAATATACAAAATTGAGAAGTAATGTTTAATTATTTTTTCAGTTTCTACCATAAAATCATATTCTTCTATAAATGATGAGTATATAAGATGAATTTATCATGCCTAAAGAAATATAATAATCTTCTAGATAATCACATAATCTATATAATATTAAATAATTATTTCTCTTAAATTTAAGCCTTAATAAAACCCAATATGGTTAGGATAAGATAAATCAGTTTTCCAAAAAGAATATACCATTGGAATATGAAAAACTACTTCTAATCTCTAAAATTAAATATTATTTGATCACATAGTCTTCAAGGAGAAGTTTAAAAATTTAACTCTAAATAAGATAATTCACTTTCAAATACTCGTACTAGAAATTAGTTTCCTTATAACATATTCTCCATTATAGCTTATTCATTTATATAAACAACCTAATTACCATAATTTTAGAACTAAAAATCATAGATTCTTCCAAAATGAAATTAAAAAGATAATCCTAAAATAAATACAAATAGTATTATATTTACGTTAATTATATAATGTTCAAAAAATAGTGAACGTATACCAAAATAATGTTTATCCCTTAATCCCTAAAGCATGTTATGATTCAAATATATCCATTTGATAAAACATATGTTAAAAAAAATAAACTTATTATTAGATCATTGACTGTTTATCTAAAAATATAACGTCTTACTAATGAAGAAATTCACAAAGGATTGTGTTAGGTGATAAATCCTTATCACCAATTAGTCATGTATTCGACTCCTACATCATTGTCTGATGTGGCAGGCTCTCACCCTTGCTGTGGGTTTTCTTTTTTCGAAAACTATATCAATCTTATGACACTTTTAACATTCCCAATTGAGATAAATTCATCAAAATAACCAGAACATATTTTAACCTCAAAAGTTATCTAATACCTTTCATTTTTAATCCCATAATGTAATATCCCATAATTAACTCAAAATAATGATCATATAAATCCTAATGGTTATTTATACCTTTATAATTATGTCCACAAAAAAAAAAGAAAAATATTTCTCAAATAACATTTTCACATAAAAAAATTGCATACAATAAAAATTCTTCCAATGTAATCCAATATTTAAAAGATAATTAATACATATAATCATTTCACCATCCATAGATCTAACATAAATATATATTACCTTATATGTATACTTCTTAATCATTAAAAATTCTTCATGTTACGTTAACATTAATTTTCTATCTAATTAATTAATACCTATTTCCTAAAAAGAAAAACATGAATCATGTGATTAAAGTCAATAATGTCAAAACATGAGTCAAGAAATAATCCATTTCATCCATATGTAATTTTTAGTTTCATCATCATCAGTTGGAAGGAAATTTGATATTTCTAAAAATATATTTTTACTATTTGGATTATCCCATTACCAAACATTATTTGTTGGACAATTATTTTCATAATGAACATACTCACTATATTGAAATCATTCAATTTATAACTTAGACTTAACTTATTTCCCTTTCTTGGAGTCAACTAAATGGTTCTTTTTTCCTTCCTAGTTTATTGCTTTATGACCTTCATTATGACATAAATAACCCCTTCTCATAATGTTAAAACATTTATCTAGGTATTTCATTCCACATACTTGACACATATTTCATTTAATATACTTCTCTTTATGATTATTATTTGAACTTCCACATGGATTAGTTTCCCACATAAATAATTCATTACTAAAATAAAAACGTTTCAAGTTATTAATCAGGACTCTTGATAGTTTGTTTAGAATAACCACAAGAGTTTTTCTAGTAGCACCCACTTTAGTTGTTTTCTTATCCAGAGATCCAACACATTTTACTTCACATATATTGTTACTTTGGTGCCTTATAGATATATCTATTTACTAAAACCAAAAAGTTTACTATGAGTATATCAATAAAATCCATAATCACCTTATTTTAAGGAAGATAGACACTACTATATCATTATTCTTTTTATCTTAAACTCATTTTATTTATCTAAAATATATATAACTCTTCCTATCAAGCTAACCGTTGTGATTATATATATATTGTAACATATTTTTAAATAACACCCTAACCTCTAATGTCTTCTAATCCCACCTCAGATACCAATAATATGTCCCAACCTAAATAGCTACATAATCATGAGCTATGTAGAGATTTCACATTGAGGATTTTTTCATGTTTAGAGTTTTAGATAATTATTCCATAACTATTACATAAAAACTAAACCATTACAATGTATACACGTCCACTCATTATCCATTTTTTTCACAATTTAAATCACTTTAAAAGAAAACATGAATTTTTTATCTTGATAAAAATATTCCTAAAATTCATCTTGTCTGATTCCTTTCTATTAACCATCATTAAACATTGTGAATAACATTTCAAAAACATGGATTGAGAATAAAAATCTTAGTAAGGGATATAAATAAGGAATGAAACTATTATCTCATGAATATTTTAAAAACATGAAAACATTTTAAAAAAATTATTCTTTTCACCCATTAAAAATAAACTCTATAACATACCTCATGAAATAATAAGAATAATTTTTTTGAAATCGTAAATCAGAAAGGTAGCATGTGGTATCCATATCATACATACAATGTAGCTTTCATAGCTACACAGGGAGTAACCTTCATGGTTACATTGGAATACCAATTATAGTATATTCCCTAAATCTCTTAGGATAAACTTTTTTGTTTAATTATGTCTCATTACACAATGCGCTGGAGAGATATAATCAGCCCACGTACCCTCATTTTATCCTATAACCACCCTTATACGTAATAAATGCCCAAGAATCCTGAAATTATCTTAACACATTACCAAGAACAAAGAAATAAACATTTAGAAATTACAATCAAAAGATATCATTTTACAATATTGACAAAATAAATCCCTTATCAAAACCATTTTAAACACAAATATTCCTAAAATCAGAATAATGTATTTATTTTACTATTTAAAAAATTAAGGTTTATCGAAGAATCCAAATATCTAATAATGTTCATAGGGGCAGAAAATTCATTGTTATCGTATATGTTAAAAACATTCCTTTAATTATTTAGTAAAATTATTTTTAGGAAAATATTCCAATTGAAAACCTTTGAATGAAATTAAAAAACAAAGGGGTTAATTATATACCATATAAAAAATGTGTTGTATATTATCGAAATATTCCTCAATGAAATGATATTGAGATGAAGTCCCTTAGCATGAGTCTAAATCAACACATAAAATATATATAATCTTGAATAATAAACATAGGTTAATTTATAAATTATTGAGAGCATTTCTCAAGTTTACTGTTCCTTTTATATCTCTTATTACCATGTTATAAAAAAATTACATAACTAATTATGATCATATTCAATGTTTTGTCAATATTTGGTACTTCAGTTGAAAATGAACATGATTTGATGTCCCTAGTTCATGTGGTCATAATTTTTTTATCTCCTGAATAATATTTATGACATTAATATCATTTTTATACCATAATTATACTTTTAATTCAATGTATTATGTATTGTAATGAAAAATGAAAAATGTTATAGTTATAAAGACGGTAAGTCATGCATACACATGAGTAATGTTTCTATTTTTCATTGATAATTCTGGAAATAAGGAAATTATTTTTTTATCATTCTAGAATGATCATAATATTATTAAAATCATAATAATAATTTAAATATTCTTATATATATATATCATAAAATCGATTCACATTACCTCGTGGAGGAGATAGTTCACACTTAGGCACGAACGCCGTTATCATTTTAATGCGCATGGAAATTAAAAACATAATTGATATATTATTTTATTATAATGATTAATATGTCATGAATATCATATATGAACATTAATTATAATATTATAAAGAGCCATGAGAGATATTTATGGTAAATGAATGAGATCGGTTCGTGGAGGTGATAGTTCACAGGTTTCCATGAACGATTAATTCATTTCACTTTTAATCGAAGTGGAAATGAATTTATGTGATGATATTCTTGTAATAAAAAATAATTATATTTAGGATAATTTATTTATTATTTGATCATGGATGAATATAATTTGAAGGAAACAGAAGAAGAGATAAAATTGAAATACTTAAATAAAAACATTACCTTTCCTTCATTTTATCATTTTTCATAACAACTTAAGACCACTACGTACGCTGTTATGCTTGAAATATGGCCTCCATAATATTTTTAGGGAATCTAGGAAGTGTTTTTGGATGATATTTTCCCAAAAAATGTTTTTTATGTTTTTTTTAATAAAGGGTAATGTGTTTCTTTTTATATGTGGGAGGAGGGGCACCATTGGATTTTTTAAAACTATTAAATTAATGAAAATTAAATTTTTATTTCAAATGGATCAAAGTTGATGTATTTAGAATATAGAATGTGTGTGGGTATAAATATAATCATTAAATGGTAATTAGACATGTTTTGAATAATTTTTAATGCTTATCTTTTTGTTTTAACCTTTTTAACTCTTACTGGTTTACTATATAATTTAAATATTGAGAGATAAAATAATTAAAAAATATTGAAAAAGTGAAATGAATGAGTCATTAATGGAATTTAGATAGTTATATAAACTTTTTTTTGTCAAATATTGTTTTTTATTAATTTTATATATTTTAATTAAGTATTTTATAATTTTAGATATAAATTTTGTCAATTTTTACTCTATTCATTACATGACATTTTGTTAAAAAAATAATAACTACATGATTATTTATAAAACTACATTAACTAAATCTTAATATTTCATAATCATCTTGAAAATTAGTGTATATATTCAAATATTCGGAATATATTTATTTTAATATTATTTATGTAAATTTAGTGATTCTATATTTAACAAATAAATTATGGCATCATCATTGTGTCACTATTTAAATTAATTATTTATTTTTGAAAAATTATAAATAAATTAACATGATGTAGGTAATAATTTTTTACATAATATTTATGATTCATAGTCGAGGATAACACTTATATATGAATGACCCCGAGACACCCTGAGAGGGGAGGGGTGAATCAGGGTGACAAATTTTTCTTCGTAAAGTTATGGATCGTGTTCCCATATTGGTAGGAACTTGTTGAACCTGTAAGATTAATATGATGAGAAAGAAAAAATTCACATGCATAGAGATGACACAACACCTTTTACTTTGTTCACCACTATGGGCTACGTCCAAGGATCATATGTCGACAAGTTGTTGGTCGTACCTAATTCCACTAATATCCACTATTTATAGATTACAATGGTTCGAGCATAGTCACTATGTCCCAGGCTCACTGCCTTTACAAAGGTTTAGGGATAGCTCACTGCTTCCCTCGGGTCACTCCCGTTGACTCCCCCTGGCTCACTACCCTTGGTGAAGTCACCCTCAGTTTATAGACATGATGGTGTCTTCATCATTTCATAAGAATGCATACTATGTTGTATGTAGATGCTATGTTGAAGTCCAACTCTCACCAGAAGACGAATCGCACTCTGTGCTGAGGGTACCGGGCGATGTTCCAGCTTTCGTGCAGCTTCAAAAGGACAGATGTACTTTAAAAACCCTAGTGTGCTTCTCCAAGCCCAGTGCGCATGTTTCAATCCAGGAGCGCAAGTCACTTGCGCTGTAGAAATTAGGCGCGTAGGTGACACCAAACTACTTGCGCGAAACTGCCTCCTTCAACACCAAACTTGCGCGACGTTGTGCCTTTAACTCCCCAACTGCCTTGGTCGTGCAACCAACAATCGGCGCGCAGACTCTACTTGTGTGCCCAAAAAACCACTTGCACGACTCAAACACTTGCATGATGAGATCTCGAAAAAACTCTAAGTCATGAACTTCATGCACAAAGAGGAGGGTTGGTCCTCTATTTATAGGAAAACTAGACCTCCTGCACGGTGGCGCGGAAGTCATCCCTCAGCGTGCAGGTTTTGGCGCGTAGCTCATCCTCCCTAGCCTCTTTCGTCCTACTCACTTGCTCAACCACAATAATACTTGCGTGAAATTCTTTACTTTTCCATATTTTGAAGTTATGATCTTGAAAAAAATAGCCGTGCAAGTTTCTAGTCCTTCTAGGCATCGGCGCGCAAGTCTCTTCAAGGCGTGCGGGTCACTTGCACGACCAGCCCAAAACATACACGGATCTTATCCCATTTCCATATTACCATGTTCTGATATTGAAAAAACTATGGAGCGCATGTTTCCTCTTCATGAAGTACACGATGCACAAGTCTATTTTCCAAAAAAACTTTTCTCCATTTTTCGATTTTCAGGCCCAAAATATTTGGCAAACATTGGGAAACAGCACCACCTTCAAAACTATTGTCTGCTTGAACTGTATGATCTCTTTTCTAGTACACATTCTGAATATACACTGAGGATTGACAAAAAACACAAAATATACTCCAAATCATGAATAGTAGACCATGGTTCCAACAATATCTCCCTTTGGATTTGTTGGTAATCAGAAAATAAATTCAATAGATCTCCATCCATGTACAAACCAAAAATGAAGGAATCAACTCAGCCAACACTCTAAGTCTACGTGAGAAATGCTTGGTGTAGAAAAAAAGAGAGGAATCATGAATTGGGTTCCCATGTTTTGGAATTCTCAATGAAAAACCAATGTTTTCCATATAATTCTTCTTATCACATAAACATTACTCTTCTCATTATTCCTATCACAGAAGCATTACTTGGCTGAATTTATTCTTTTCTCCCCCATTGACAATAAATCTAATGACTGGTAATTTGTTCAACGTTCATCTCAACCCATACCCCCCTAGATAGTATCTCCACCAAAAACCTACATCACATCCAAAAACAGATAAAAATATTCAACACAAACTAGGAGAGGGGTATTGCGTAACCTCCTTATGCACTAGGAGGTTGCTGAACACCGAGGTTCAACCGATGATTCTCAAACATAGTCGCGGACAGTGGCTTGTTCACGATAATAACTACTTTCTCATCAGTTCCCACATGATTTATTCTAATCACCCCTTGTTCAACTTTTTCTTTGACATAGTGATACCTTATTTCAATATGTTTCGTACAAGAATTCTGAACAGGATTATTCATAAGATCAATTGCGCTCTTGTTATCAGAGTAAATCACCATTGGTTGCATTACCTCATAACCAATATCTATTAATTTTTTCTGAATCCATAGCAGTTGAGTGCATGCCTTTGTGGAAGAGATATACTCAGCTTCAGTAGTACTAAGAGAAGTACTTTATTATTTCTTGCTCAACTACGGAACACATTTCTGCCCAATATAGAAGGGTCCAACACTAGTTGAAATTCTGTTTACTACATCACCAGCCCAGTCAACATCAGAAAAAGATGATAATTCACTGTCCCTTCCTGCAACAAAAAATAACCCAATGTTATGTGTACCTTGAATGTACCTCATTATTCTTTTTACTGCCTCCATATGTTCCTCCTTTGGATTACTCTGAAAGCGGACCGCAAGGCATATGGAAAAGACAATATCTGGCCATGTCACTATCAGGTATAGTAGGCTATCAATGATCCTCCGGTACATGGTGGGATCAACAGAGGCCCAATCCTCATGATTTCCACGTTTAGTTCAATCTGCAATCAGAGTTGACATTGGTTTGGAGTCTTGCATATTAAACTTCTTCAGAAGCTCTCTTGCATAGTTTTCCTGAGAAATTAAAGTTTATTCCTTCTTTTGAATCACCTATAGCCCCAAGAAATATATGACCTCCCCACTCATAGACATTTCAAATTCTGATTTAACGTGGTTGGAAAATTCGTCCACTGATTTCTGCCTACTTCAACCAAATATGATATCATCAACGTAGACTAGAACCATGTATTGATCTTTTGGAAAATTCTTCAGATAGAGATTATGATATACTCCTCCTCTTTTGAATTCCATATTCTTGAGATATGAATCCAGCTGTGAGTACCATGCCCGGGGTGCCTACTTCACACCATATAGAGATTTCTTCAGTTTGCAGACCTTTGTTTCATCAGTACTCAAAAAAGCCCAATGGTTGTTAAATGTAGACTTCTTCTTCGAGTACACCATTCATGAATGCAGTCTTGACATCCATTTGATATAGTTTATATCCTCTTTAGAGTGCCATGGAAAGGAAAATCCTGATTGACTCCAGTCTAGCCACTGAAGAAAAGGATTCTTCAACATCAATGCCTTCAATCTGCGAGTATCCTTTAAATACCAGTCGTTCCTTGTTTCTGAGGACACTTCCATGCTCATCAAACATATTTTTGAAGATCCATTTGGTACCAATCACATTGTGACCTTCGGGTCTCTGGACAAGATCCCATGTCTAATTCTTGTCAATCTGATCTAATTCATCGTTCATGGATTTCACCCAAGATTCATCATTTTCATCTTCTTCAAATGAGGATGGCTCTACAACTGATAGAAATGCAGATTGTGTGTTATTACTCATCCTTCTTGTTTGAGTGGGTGAACTCTTATCCCCAATTATGTTGGATGGATCAATCTTAGCTCTTCGATTTCTCTTGCGAGGTTTAGTATCATTTTCTTCAGGCATAGTTTCTTCTTCAGATTCTTCTTCTGAGTCAACATCATGATGTGACTGCTGAGTGTTTTTTACAACTTCCTCTACTTCTTCATTTTTATTTTCTTCACGTTCACTTTCTTCCTGACTTTCTATCACAACAGCATATGACATCATTGAAGCATTTGTGTTTTTCTGTTCAATTATCTTAACATCACTGCTTTCCACAATCCATCCAAAAAGCTTGTTAAAACATTTTTAGGCTTTGCTGTTCATTGAGTAACCGAGGAAAATTCCTTCATCTGCATTCCGCCATACTTCCCTTGATTTCCTTCTTTGTTACTGATGAAGCATTTACTTCCAAAGACACGAAAGTATTTTAAATAGGTCTTCTATCCATGCCACAATTCATATGGTGTCTTTGTCTCACCCATATAAAGTCACATTCGATCTTGAATGTACACTACAACTTGAACATCCTATTTCCTGTAATGTTGTGGAATACGATTCTCAATCAGCATAGTTCATTCTATGATGTACACCTTTAGATTCCTACGTTCAAAAACTCCTTTTTGTTGTGGAGTTCTCACAACAGCTACCTCATGCTATATTCCATGCTTCTCCAGATAATTTTAAAACTCAATGGACATGTATTCTCCTCCATTGTCAGATTGCAACACTTTCATTGTACGTCCAGTATCATTCTCGACGATTCGCCGATATGTTTTCATGCATTCAAGGACTTGTCATTTCCTGTGAATGACCATCACACATGCCATTCTACTGTAATCATCTATGAAAAGGACAAAGTACATTTCTCTATGAGTTCTAGCAACATTTATCGGCCCACATACATCTGTATGAAGCAGATCAAGAAGGTGAGATGCCCTTTTCTTATTTGGCCGAGATAAACTACAGACTAGCTTCCCATGAATGCAAGCATCACATGATTTTTCACCCTCACACCTCAGGTTGGGAATGTCTATGACAATTCTCAATTTTGATATTTTCTCCATGTCTTGTTGATTGATGTGTCCCAGTCTTCGATGCCACAAATTGTTTTCTTCTTCAACAGTCATGTAACATACATTTTTTTCACTATCAACCTGATAAAAGTTGCCTTTTGTTCTACATCCCATCATAAGTGAATTTTATGTCTTTCCCATGATAGTGCAACCTTTCTGAATAAAAGTAACTATGAGTCCTAAGTCAAAGATTTGACTCACGCTGAGGAGATTATGATGTAGGAAATCTATGTAAAGGACTTCAGTGTTCTTTAGTTCTCCATTAGCTAATTCGGTACTTCCACTCCCTTTTATTTTCATAGATCCATCATTACCAAATCGTACTGTACCATCAACCTTCCTTTTGATATCCGTTAGCTGGATGACATTACTAGTTATATGAGATGAAAAACCGCTATCCAGAATCCAGGTACTGTTGTTCTTTGTAGTTTTGAGGGCCACCTCAGCAAGGTTGGATTTCTCAATCTTCTTCCTTTCCTTCCATGAGACATTGGATTGAGTATATAGTACTTATGGCCTTTCAATTATCTCTTCCGCATACCTAGGTTCTTCATAGTCTAAATCTTCTTTGAGTGGAGGAAACTTGTTTGAAAGAGAAACACTATCTTGCTGACGAGACTTGACTTGTCTTGAACGTCGATATGAGGTGTCCATGTCCCTTCTCTTCCTGTAATTAACATCCTTATGACCAAAGTTAGAACAAAAATAACAATATACATAGAAATTGTTTCTTATATAAGAATTTGGATATGAATTTGTTCTCCTTTGTTGAACTTCTATATCTTTTCCATTCAGATATCTTCTTTCCTCTTCACAATAATACATGGTATGGACCAGATAGACACAGAACTGACACTTCATGAGAGGAAATGTCCTCTCACATGAATTTCTTCTCACACCTTCTTCCTTGGGAGAATTGTTAGACTGTCTATCATTTCTGAATGTTTGAGGATAATTTTCAGTTCTCATTTTAGATTGGATTGAGGGTTCCTTTTTCGTCACTTTAGGCAACGTTTCAAAATGTTCAACTTTCATCTTATCTTTCTTTTGGATCCTTTCACTTCCAGCAGTTGATGTCTCAGCCTCACAGCCAATTCCACTCTTTCCCATACAAGTGGGTCTTTGATCACTCAAGATTTTTTCAACCCCATCTGAACCACACTTGGCTCTTTCTAGTAATTCTACATCTAAGAATCTTCCAAACTGTATTTTCTTCCTCAATTCTTTTGTAATTGATTTAGTATTATGTTTACTCTTTAGAGTAACAACTTCCTCCTCATGACCCTCAGTAGTCTTGGATTTTCATCAAGTCTGGAGGTGAGGTCATTGATGACCTTTTCCTGCTCATCAATTCTCAGCTTCAGATCCACTACATCATCATTGATTTCAATTTTTTTAGACTATACCTTCACAAATTCTTCCATTCATTCAATTTTAGCTTCAATTTGATCAACGTATTCAGTTGATTCTTCTACAATTGATTTCCACTTATTGAAACTATTACTTTAGTCTTAATCTTACTAACTGCATACTTAAGTTGCATCTCGGGATCTACACAAGTTCTCAGTTATTTTTATCTACTAGTATCTTCTGAATTTTCAACAGTGGCCATCATGGAAGCATGGTTCCCAATTTTGAATTCTGGTTCTTCTTCATCACATAATTCATTATCATCTTCTTCCTCTTCACAGACAAAACTCTTCCTTTGCATTTTCTTTCCAGATTTAAAGTTTCCCTTTTTGAATAACCTTCTCAGAGGCTTCTCAAAGCTTTCATCATCACTATCTTCATCGTTGATCATTCTTAAGCACTGAGAGGCAAGATGACCCACTTTTCCATAAAGAAAACATAAGAGAGGTAACTTCCCATTGAATTTCCCTTTTCCCTTCTGGAACTTCTTTGAAATGAGATAAATAATTTATTTTTCTTTTTCATCATCAACACTATTGTCTTTTGAGATTTTAAGTTTTTCCATGGACTTGAATGCCATTTCCTTGCTCACACAAGTCGTATCATCTTACGGTTTGAATCTCATTTCATATGATACCATGCTTCTCAGTATATCATCCTGTGAATGTTTGGAAAGATATCTTTCCTCAAGCGCTGACACCTTTTCATTTTACAGAGGTGGAATTCTTCTTAATATTTTCATTACAATATCAATGCCTTTGATTTCTTCACCTAGACCCCGAATTGCTCCACCCACTTCAGTAATTCGATTGAAGAAAGAGTCTCCATTCTCATCTGGATGCATCTTCAGATCATCAAACCGATTATTCAGCACATGTAGTTTCACCTCCTTCACTTTTCTATCTCCTTCATAAATATTCGCGAGTTTAGCCTACACGGATTTTTCTGAGGTGCAATTCTTAACTTTTAGGTAGATCTGATCCTAAAGTGCTGTAGTGAGTGCATTTTGTGCTTTAGCATCTGCATCAAGAATTTACCTATCTGTTTCAGTCATTGAAATGCATATTAGATCAGTGACTTATAATCCTTGCACAGAAGAAAAGAGAACTTCCATTACAAGAGATATTAGATGAGATCTCATTCTATTCTTCTAGATCTGGAAATTACTTCCATCGAAGTGAGGGACTCCCCTGACATTGACTTCATTTTCCATGACTATAAAGGACATATTAAACACTAGCAACCTTTACCCTCTAATACCACTTGAAGGACCCCGGGACACCCAGAGAGGGGAGGGGTGAATCAAGGTGACACATTTTTCCTCTTAATATTGTGGATCTTGTTCCCACATTGGTAGGAATTTGTTGAACCTGTATGATGAATATGATCAGAAATCAAACATTCACATGCACAGATAAGACACAACACTTTTTACTTGGTTCACCACTAAGGGCTACATCCAAGGAGCATATGATGACAAGTTATCGGTCGTACCTAATTACACTAATCTTCACTAGCTATGGATTACAATGGTTTGGGCATAACCACTCTGTCCCAGGCTCAATGCCTTTACAATGGTTCAGGGATAGCTCACTAATTCCCTCGGGTCACTCCCGTTGACTCCCCCTGGCTCAATGCACTTGGTGAAGTCACACTCAGTTTATAGACGTGAAGGTATCTTCATCATTGAATAAGAATGAATCTTATGTTGTATGTAGGAGCTCTGTTGAAGTAAAAATCTCACCAGAAGACGAATCTCACTTTGCGCTGAGGGTACTGGGTGATCTTCTAGATTTCATGCACCTTCAAAAGGACAGATGTACTTTAACAACCTTGGCACACTTCTCCAAGCCCAGCACAGAAGTTTAAATCTAGGCGTGCAAGTCACTTGTGCGGTCCAAATTTGGCGCGCAGGTGACACCAAACTACTTGTGCGACACTACCTTTTTCAACACCAAACTTTCGCAATGTTTCACTTTTAACTCCCCAACTGGCTTGGTCATGCAACCAACAATCAGCGCACAACCTCTACTTGTGCGACCCAACAACCACTTGCGTGACTCAAAAACTTGCGCGATGAGAGCTCAAAAAATCTCTAAGTCTTTAACATCTTGAAAAAAATGAGGGTTGGTCCTCTATTTATAGGAAAACTGGACCCCCTGCGCAGTGGCGCACAAGTCTTCCCTCGGCGCGCTAGTTTCGGCGCGCATCTCATTCTCCCTAGCCTATGTCGCGCTACTCACTTGCATGACCACAAAAATACTTTTGCAACCTTAATTCCTTTGCCATATTTTGAAGTTATGCTCTTGAAAAATAGTAGGCGCGTGAGCTTCCAGTCCTCCTAGGCATCGGCGCACAAGTCTCTTCACGGTGCGCAGTTCACTTGCGCGACCAGTCCAAAACTGGCATGGATCTTATACCTTTGCCATTTTACCTTGTTATGATATTGAAAAATATATGGCGCACAAGTTTCCTCTTCATCATGAATGCGGTGCACAAGTCTCTTTGCCAAAAACACTTTTCTCCGTTTGTCGATTTTCAGGCCCAAAAAATTTGGCAAACACTGGGAAATGGCGCCACCTTCAAAACTGTTGTCTGCTTGAACAATATGATCTCTTTGCTGGTACACATTCTGAACATCCACTTAGGATTGACAAAAAACACAAAAAATGCTCCAAATCATGTTTAGTAGACCGTGGTTCCAACATTATAACCCCATTTTAATATTGTTTAAGTAATGGGGGTCATATATATAATATAATTCCCTTTGCATTAAATTGAATGTTATAAATGTCATAATCACATCCATATGGATTATAAAGGTCAAAAGTTCAGCCCATGGATGTTCAAGGTCAATAATAAATTATCCAATAAGATTAGGAAAACTTTTAGTGTAATTTTATAATATTATAGTATTAAGTTTACCTTTAATTACCCTATTTACCTTTGACTATGGTAAATAAACTACAAATGTTACTATTACAAAATTATTTTTTGTCCAATTAGACCCAAATTTTCATACTAATTACAACAACATATTTCCAATTTTAAAAATTAAATTCAAATAAGTTTTTAAAATATTATTTACACTAATACTGTTGACAGGTCAAGAAAACGAGGTTTTTAAGTAAAACGTTTAATGTTTACATAGTTTTTCTATTTTATTTTTATTTGTAAATTCATAAAATGAACTAAAATAGATTAAATGAAAAAAAATAATCTAATTATTCTTTAAAACCATAAAAATGTATAATATAACAATATAAATAAATTTTTTGAAAAGGAAATTTTGAACTAAAGTGAAATATTTTTCATTATCACTTTTATTTATTTTGTCAAAAAAATATGAAAAATTAATCCAAAGTAAAAAATTGATGTCCCCATACCTAATAAGATATTTATTTTCTCAAATAGAATATATAAAGGTGAAAAAAATATATTTTAAAATGGTTCACCATCAAATGGTTGTAAATATTCATTTTTTGAAAAAATTCATCTTTTATTCATTAAATTGGATTAATTATTATGTCATGCTAGGAAACATATAATATGAATTTTAAACATCATATTTAATTTATATTTCATTAATATTAATCTAAAATAGTTATTTGGTTATTTTATAAATAGAATTATTTTCACAAAAATAGATTTTCATTAAAACACATCCTTTACATTCAGTTGGTTTTTATTTTCATTTATAATTAATTTTCTATCCAATGAATCATTATATAAACATGTGTAAAGCATTTTTTAATTATATAGTTAATATTTTTCATTCAATAAATTCTTACAGCCATGAGATAACTACTACTGAAAATAATAATATTAATAATATATTATTTTTCAGTTTAACATAGTCTTATGAAAAACATAAGATATTAAGAAAACCCATTATTTCATGTTGTTTATACTATCAGACATAGATTCATTTTTAAAATAAAATAACTTTTCAATTTATAATTATTAATAAGAATGATGTATTATTATTATATAATTACCTTGAATGTTTTTAAATCCATTAGAGATCTATAATAGGCTCTCTAGACACTATCTGGGCTGACCAATCACATATACTACAATAGGTACACCTGATTATATCTGGGCCACCCGATCATATATGTTGTAACAGGATCACATGGGGATACCTAGTCCAGCCCATCATATAAGCTATAATGGGATCACCAAGTTCTATTTGGACATCTCTATCATTTAATATCAATAATCACGTCATGAGTAAAATAAATATAGATTTCACGTCATCATAAAACTCATAGAAACAATTATCATTCCTTTTATAACTTAATCAAACCAAGGAAAATAAATGGGTTCCATAACAATGTCAATGAAGCATTATTAACCCTTTTAAATGAAATTGGTTCTATATAAATATTTTTAAAACATTATTAATAAATTAGAAATAAATGAGTTCGATAGTAATATCTTTGAATAATGATTAATCCACAAAAAAGAAATGGGTTACAAGAAAATATCTTTGAAACAACGATTATCTATCAAGAGGGAAAATGAGGGTGGTGTAAATAGAAAATATACCATGTTTAGGATATGTAACCATAATGTTTTCTGATTTTTTGTGAATTTAATACCATTAATATATCATTAAAAATAGTTTTCAAGAGAATAAACATTTAATTTTTTAAACATTTTATAATCATTTTAATTAAAACAACATTGGTAATATATAAGGTATGATTTAAAAATAATTTAAAGCAATTTTTTAAACATAACTCATATTATATATAACTTTATTTGAAATTTATCTTAAAATTTCATTTAAAACATTTCAAAACAAATTTTTAAGAAAACATGTTTTTCGAAGAAAATAGATTTCCAACCGAACCGAGAAATGATGTCAAATTTTCATAAACAAAATAAATAAAGAAATTATGTTCCAAGGAGTAAAAAATGGTATAATTAATTGAAATATTATTAGTTATAATATGATAATATAATTAATGTGAATTATAATATCTCAAAATATGATACTCAATCATTCATAATCTCGATAAATGGTGAGATTATAACAAAAGACACATACTAGTTTGGTAACTTTAATCACAATCCACATGAAATAATATTCTTAAATAAAATATATAATATAATGAAAATAATTATATTAATTATATAAAAAGTAAAATTGGAAGGATATACACATTATAGTAGACAATAATTTAATAGAAAAACATATATCTCAAATAATGAAAATTGAGATTAAAATTAATTAACACTTTGGTAACTTTGAAATCATAAACCCCATGAGAGAGAGATCCTCAGATAGATATTTATATCATGATAAAATTAAGGATAATAATAATAAATAAATTCAGGGGAATTATATACACTAAAAAACGAAAATAAGTGTTGAATATGGCATATATATGATAAAAATTAATGTGAAATGAGAAAAATCCCTTACCTTAAGTTTGATTTGTAATGATTGATCTTTATGTTTTATAATAATAAACTTATTTTAATTATTTAATTTATTTATATCCTTTTTATGTTTATTATTTTATTTTTTTTACTTATAAAAATGTTATATATAAATAATTAAACAATTAAGGTTATGTTAGATGTTTTAAAAACAGTAGGCATATGTGTCAAAACTGACTTTGGTAGGTCGACTAAGGTCAATGAGGTCAATATAAAAAAAATATAAAGAATAATAATATTGAAATAATTATCACATTTATTCATAAATTAAAATCTAAAGATAAAAACGAAATATGATTATAAAAAATTAGTAAATGTAATGTTAAAGGAGACGGTAGGTCGTATGTACACATAAGAAACGTTCCGATTTTTAAATGATCATTATTTAAAGAAGGTAAGTAACATTTACCTTTACAGAATGATAATTATATCATATATACCATATAATTTAATTATATATACTTTTATATAATTCTTATTATGTGGTTATAAAAAAATCACATAGCTTTGAGGAGGTGGTAGTCCCCTCTTCCTTGAACGAACTTATAACTTTTTTAGTGTGTGATATAGAAAAATAGAAAATTTTATATTATATTTTTAGAAAAGTAATTATTCTATTAATATCATAATTCTTTCATGTATTTAATATATATTAATTATAGTTACCCACATTACCTTCCAGCTAACATGTTATTGAAAAACACTTCACATCGCATCACGAGGTTGTAGTCCACCAAACACACTAGTGATGTTATCATATATCTTACAGAATGAATATAAAAATGGTGTATATGATATAATGAAAAATATGTATTATTATGTAATAAATATATATAATATTATATATAAACATTATTTCCATCATTATTTCCAACCATGATAGGTTGTAATGAAAAAATGAACATTATCATATCATGAGGAAACAATCTTTCTTATACACAAATGATGATTTCAAAAACCATTTTATGAAAGTTTGTGTTGGTTTAGGTCATAATAGAAACTAAAAATATATAATTATATTATAATAAAGATTTTTTAATATAATTTTTATATAAATAGAAATGATGGATGTGGAGAAATAAATAAAATAAGATCGTTTTCAGAAGAATAGTAACTATTCTTATAGTATCATAATTTGGATTTAACTAAAAGAATGAAATGTTTTATTTCATAAAAAAATAGGGCTTCTAGAATTAGGGGAGATAGTTAGCGAGGTTATTTGTGTACAAGTTTTAATGAAATAAAAGGAATGATAATACCGATTAAGTGGGTAGAGTGAGTGTGTTTTTATTATTGGGGAGGAATTTCATTCTTGTAAATACTAAAAATTATTATCTATTGGGATCTAAAAATTATATAAAGTGGATAAAAATATGATAATTATATATGGATAGCTATTAAATGGTCTATATAATCCTAAAAAATCAATGAAAAATATTTTTTAAATATTTTTTTCTTTAACTACTATGTTTCATTAATTTTTTATTTTGTTTTTTCAATAAGCTAACTAGATTTCTAACATAATTAATTTATCCATTAAGACTAAATTAATGTGATATTATTAGTTAAATTATAACCACTAGTTATAAATATTAAATTGAAACAATAAAACTAAAATACTGTATCTTATTGAAATAATGTTTAATGGATGAACAAGTAATGCCTGGAAACATTTCTTTAACCCTAACCACGCTAACCATGTTTTTACTATTTAAGGATTAATATAATAGCTATAAAAGAATTTATGTTTTCATTAATGGACAATATTTGATACTAATTAAAATTTTAAAATTATTTAGATGATGATATGATTGTTAGTCTTTAAATCAATTAGTAAAATATCATTTATTATAAAATATCATTTATTATAAAATATCATTAATGTTTACTTTGAAATTATTCATTTAATTTGAATTTTAAAATATGAAGACAATGATGGAATTGGAATATATTCTATTCAAACATATGTATCATTATATATTCATCAAAAAAAATTAAACATAATAATTCATTCAATTTATTTTACATATAATATTTTTATAATAATTTAATTTCTTTAATTATTAACTGAATAATTAGTAAGTTGGAATTTCTTCTTCATTTTAAGTAAATAAATCATAAATAACAATTATAGATAAATTATTATGATAAAAAATATATCTTTCTTAATAATTATTACAAATGATCATATGTTTCCTTTTTTTGAATCTAAATCTTTATATAAATTAAAATTAAAAAGAGTTCCCCTTTGTCTTTTTATTTACATCACTTATCTTTTGGGTAAATTTCACTAAAAAGTGTCACAAAAACACAATAAATATTACCTAAGGTAATAAGGGTCTAAATATGTCTATAAAAAAGATTTTGGATAAGTTTCTTTGTAATTATGCTCTTATGATTAATGTTTAATCCACTGGTAAACTCATTTTTACCATAATCGTTATAATTAAATTTAACTAGTCTACTATTTATAGTGTTAGAAAATTAATTTTGAATCATAATTTATTATAAATAATTCTTATTCTATATATATAATCCATTTTTCAAAAGTAAACTCACAGAAATGTGAGAATATAATTTAAAATTAGTCCCACAGATGTGATGATAAAACATGTTTTTAAAGATAAAAGTTTCAAAACTTTAGATTGTTTTTGTATCAAAATAAAATATAAAATTGATTACAATAAAATAAATTCGATTTATAGATTTATAAATTATATAATTTTTCTTTAAAGTTTGTTTAAAATATAATTTAACATTATAAACTATCTAGAATAAAATACAACTTTTCATTAAATTAGAGTATTTTCACTATTCATCCAAAAATAAGACTTCTTAGAAAAAATATAAATTTTTTCCCCTAAATAAATTTGGAATTATAATTTCAAAAATGTTTTTTATTTATTCATATAAAATTTATAAATCTTTCAAAATTAAGTTTTAAATTATGTGCACCTTTAAAAGGCAGCGAAACTACTTTCCGAAAAATACAACTTTTTATGGGTAAATTATTATATATTCTTATCTTATCCCTATAAAATATATTGGGTTAAAGTAAAAAAAATTATATAATACTTTATATAGAAAATCATTAATATTTTATAGTAATAGTAATTAATTTAATTTATTATGATAAAATTCATTCGGTGTATAAAAATAGATTTCTATAAATACATTTCTTTTATATAAAATTGGTAATCATATTCATTTAAATTTAATTGGTCATCAAATAAATATTATATACACGTGTAAAAAATATTTTCATAATTCATTTAATCTCTTATAAAGACACAATTCCATCAATAATTTCATAATGGTAATATATATTATGGGTTGTTTACATTTGGTGTTGCATGTTGAATTTTCCATTAATGATAAAAATCTCTCAGTTGCGTGTAAGGAAAGATAAATTTGTTGTTAAATTTATGATAATAGAAGCTTAATTATATTTTTCATTTATTCTATTAAATATAATTACCTTCATTTAAAAACTATGGGTCTTACATCCTACAACATTAATAAATCATGTCCTCGCAATTTGTACATTATCTATGTTATCAAAGGATGGACATTTTAAAACACATTTGTCAAAACAAACATCATAAAAAGTGTTAATAAAAAATAATCATAATAATTGATAAATGGAAGTAAAAATGTTATATATAATAACACATTACTAGGTTTCCAAATAGGATAACATATGTAGCAATTGAGAAAAAATACAAATAATTATAGAGGATGATTGAGGTCACTAATCACAAACAAATGAATGATCAATGAAATTTTAAGGTCCTCCAAAACATAAATATTGTATGATTGATATGAAAATCAATTCATAATAAATGAAGCTACTTGGATATTTTTTTTATTCTAATATCATTTTCCATGAGTTAAGGAATTATTTCCCCATCCAAACAGTAAATATATTGAAATATACTAACATTTCAAGTAGAATTTAATCTTTTATCCATTTTATTCCATAACATCATATTAATCTCTAAAATATGGGTATTTAGGATGAATTTACAATTATTGAAGTATTAAAATCATATTTTAAATATAAAATAACATTAAAAAAGATAGCACAATATTCCTCTTGTCTTTAGATATTAACCAAAATGGAAGTGTCTTTCCAATGATAAAAAAATTAAAATTTTGACAACCCTTAATATATTACATTAATATTTTAAATTCATTGATAATATAAAATGTTAAAACTAAATAATTCAATAAATTTATATCCTTAATATTTTTAAGTAATTTCAAGAATATGTAAAAAATATAATGATTAGAAAGATTTGATCATATATTCTTCAAAGATAAATTAATCATAATTCCTACAATAAAATACCATATGTTTCTATATTTAACTAAATAATTACATGTAAAAATGAAAATACTAACCAAGACATGACGTAGTCGAGTGGTAGGCACTACACCCTTGTTACTCTTCAATTGTAGGTTTAAACCCTATAGCCTTACCGAATGTGATGGGTTTTCACCTGGCCTTCGGGGTTTCATTTTTTTCTTTAATCATGTAAACTAATTCCTTTATAAATATTCATATATACTGATAAAATGGCTCACAAATTCCCCAAACCCATAAAATTTCAACCAAAAAGTAATTGAAAACCTCAAATAAATTTACTACTTTAAACCCTCAAATAATCTGTCATGGAATTCTAACTTATGATAATAATTAATCTTCTATACCTATGATGGTATCCATATATATTAATATAACCTCTCATGAAAAAATCACAATCTACAATGTTATCTAAATGAACCTTTGATACCGAATATAATATCTATGGACCCATACTCCCAGATCTAACATTGAAATAAAAATCCTTACATTTTTGGATATGATATTGATAATTGTTAACAAAAATTTCCAATCCAAATCATTCACCCTAAAAATAAAATCTCCCATTACTTTAATACTAGATAAATTTTTAGGATTGGAGTTTTAGTTAAATAGGATCAACTAATATCATCTTGGACTCCTAAAAAAATGGTTCAAAAACATAAACATCATCTCACATTATATCCAAATTTTCTAATTTCATATTAGGTGATCACACATCATACATCATAAATCCATTATAGTAATAATGAATTAAAAATATTTCATTATAATATAGGGAAGAGGAAACATATGTGTGGTGAGCTCAAATTCTCAGTGAGGGAAAACATAAGCATTAACAATTGAATTTCATTAGTGATAAAATGATTAGTATAATTGAATAGTGAAATAATAAAAATTAATGGACATATAATATAAATAATCATACCCACGAATAACTGGTTCATTAAACATATAAAAAAGGCATAAATAATTTAGAAAGGAATAAGTTTGAATAATCATGTGGCATGTCATATCAAACTTGATCAAATAAAACATCATAAACCCATAAGAAATAATTAAAACCCTTTTTGGTAACAATTATCATAACTTCCATAAAACTCATTTAAAACACCTTTATCCAGAATAACCATATGGATGACTTCTTATATAATCATTAACCAATGCATTAGAGATCTATAATTGGATCAAACTATGCTATCGAGCCACCACATCATAAAAACTGTAATGTGCTCACCCAATTGTACCTAGACTACCCTATTATATATGATGTAATGGGCTTACATAAAACTATATGGGCCACCCCATATTTTATTATTTAAATGGATAACCTAATTATATTTAAGAGCTATATCATATAATTCTCATGTAACATATCCTGAGTAAAATGCATATTTTTTCACTTCACCATAAAACTGATTTTTAACTATAATTAAATATTTTATAACTTGATTAATCCATGGGAAAAAGGGTTCCATTAAAATATTTTTGAAAAATTATTTAACCAAGGAAAATAATTGGATTCCATAAAAATATCTTTCAAACATTATGAACCCATGGAAAATAAATGGGTTCAAGAATAATAACTTTGAAAAAATAAATACCCATCAAAAAATATAGAGAGAAAAGAATAAATAAAAAATATCAGTAATAGAGGATAAGTAAAAATAATGTGTTGTGATTTTAATTAATGGAAAAAAATTAAAAGGTTATTAAAATAGTTTAAAAAAATAATATTTTCATTTTTAAAATAATTTTAAAATAAACTTCTTTGGAGACAACCTTAAAAAAATTGTCAGTATTATTTGAAATTAATTTAAAACACTTCTTAAAAATATAAATTTGGAAATAATTTTCTGTGAAAATGAATATAAAATATTATATAAGGAGAATGTTTTTAATTTTTTTTTGAAAACATGGTTTTGGAAGAACACATATTATTGTCTAGATAAGGAAATGATGTCATATTTTTTTTAAAAAATACATTGTGAAACATTTTTATTAACAAAGAGTATAAGATGGTAAAATTACATGAAAATATCAATAATGACCATATTATAAGAGAAATAATAATAATTTGAGGATTAAAAAATCAAAAACAATATCATACATAATCTAAAAAGACAAAGATATTATAATATATGACTCATACCACTTTGGTAACTTTGAATCAAAATATAAAATATGGAATATCATTAAAGGGAATATATAATATCATGAATATAAATATATTCATGATATAACATGTAAATTTGGAATAATATACACCTCATAAAAAATATATAGTTGTATTGAATAACATTAGTCTGAAAGAAGGAAAATTGATTGAAAAAATCCGTTAACATATTGGTAAATTTGAAACCATAAACCCCACAAAATAGAGATCTTAATATGGATCTTAAAATACCCATAAATTTATGGATAATAAAAATAAAATACATTCATAGGAATTATATACACCCTAAAAAAGTGTTGAATATCACAAATTTCTCTCAAAAATAAAAGTAAGATAAGAAAAACTCTTTACCTTGTGTCTGATAAGTCATACATGCTCTTTATATTTCTAAATAATAACTATTAGTTAATTATTTAAACATATATAGAATAATTATCTTACGATAATTATCAAATTGATAGATCAATTATGCACTAAAAATAAATAATGAATGATGGTTATAAAAATTGAATCTATGTTACAATCATAGAGACGGTAGGATGTAGGTACGCATGAATAACATTCCCATTTTTCAATGATCAATATGGGATAAATTTAAGAAAGTTTTATCATTCCAAAATGATAACTATATCATAAATAAAATAAAATTTATTTATATATAACTATATTTATCATTCATGTTTTATGGTGATGAAAAAAGAAGAACCACATCACCTCTAGGAGGCGGTAGTACACACATCCACAAACGATGTTATATGTATTATCTTGTATTTCTTGTATACTATTTTTGGCTATTAATTTTATTGATTTTGAGATCACGCACTGAGATAGTGTTTGATTCTGATTCTTGGTGTCCCCAAAAAAATGTTAGGAATAAATTGAAATATTTAATAGCATGCATGCTTGATGTTCCAGAAAAAGAGGAATAAATCTCAAACAGGTGCCCATATTATAAATATGGGGGAACCATTGAATCTAAAAAAACATCATTACCCTAGGAATGACCTATATTTTGTCAGTGTGGGTCATCTGTAGAAAATTTCACCAAGGATGTATTTTAAAATAAAATAATTTAATAAATTTATTTTATTTATAAATCCTAATAACTCATGAATGGGGAATTAGATTAGAAATATGATACCACTATTGAGTTCATTATGTTGTTTTTTTCCTTAGGGGTGACATAACCATCTTCGGCATGAGGAGTTTGTGGAAATGTCCTCACAAGTGTATAAATGAATAAAATAATTTATATAAATTATTTTGTTTTATTATTCCAACACTATGATTGAATGTTCACTAAATTGATGATTATGAAGAAATCCTAGGGTTAGTTTCATGACCATGGAGGAACAAAGAGACGTCTAGAGAGAACATTAGATATTCCTCTTTGGTGAACAATAATAGATCGTGGTTCGATAATCAACATACATCGAATTCGACAGATCTCACCAACGAACATGACATAATGATTGTTCTTCATCAGTGATCAAACCAAATAAATGTAGGATCTTCTTGTATTATGATATCCATCACATTCTTAATCATGGATGAATGAGGATGTATCCAATGAACAATAAATGATATGATCATAATCATTAGATTTCAAATTGATGGAATTGTTTTTGGTTCATTTCTTTATTCTTATTTTTTATCATTAAAATAAAAAAAATAGAGGCCGACACGAACAACGCCTGAGGTTCATTCCTTAATTTGTTTTTGTTATTTTCTCCCAATATTCCTCATTCATAATGGGAATTCTTATTTTGGCCTCTGACTCAACTATTCATGATCAATCGACCATTAAACACTCTTTTCATGGTGTGAAAATCTGATATCATAGATCTGGGATCATCATGACACGACATAGGTGGGACAATAAAGATAAGGTGATTTAGATGATGTATGATTTTAAAAGATGGGTTCATTAACATTCTTTAGTCCACAATGAAGAATGACGATTTAATATATTTTTCCAGAAGATATGAGGATGAGATGAATTTTTGGATGATCGTGAAGCTTGGAAGACCTCAGATCTTTGGAAATTTTTATTATCAGGCATCAAAGGATATGGGGTGGCTCATAGAAGTGAAGACGGTTTTTCATGGAGACGTGTGATTGCACGGGTGACCAATGGTGGAAGTTGGTGTTGTAGGAGGTGGAGTCATGTGAGGTAGTGCACATGGGGTGCCAGCGGGGATGGAAAAGGAAAATATGGAGCATCACCTCATAGGGAATGGAAGTGAACTAGGTGGGATGGGTTACGTGGGAAAAGCTAGGTGGATTAGGCTAGGTGATCTAGGTCAGGAAGATGTTATGTGCCAGATGGGTTCGGTCGGGTTAGTTTGTTTGGTCTTGTGGGTGGTCAATTCCAAAACTGGGTCAGACCTGAGTCAGATCCTGTGAAACAATGATAGAGGCCAATTGTAGTCAACCGTGATGATCGACCATGGCGTTCAACCACAGTAGTGGACCATGCAGTATAGTGAACTGTTCGGGGTGACCAATCGCAAGGTGGAGAGGTAGGTTGACTGACAATAAAGGCCACCCCATGCGCGGACAGTCTACGAAGTAGGTGGACTGACCATGGTGGTGGACCATGGTCGTAGGTATACATACTGTGATGGTAGGTCTATAGGCCCCCATAGGGATATAAAAATCTTTTTTCAACTGATCATAACTCCTAAATGAAGAATCCAATTGACGAGTTGTCTATGGTGTTGAGATCCTAATGTTGAAACAAAATTTTTGGGAAAGATGTTGGGAACCGTGTGTCTCTAAAAGCTATGTATTCTCTTATACGCTCATTGTATATAGAGAATACATCTAGTGTGAGTCTCTTATACATGGGAAAATTGGAGATAGATAGGAACACCATGTATCCACTGGGACATGTCATGTAATCCCATCAAGAATTCTTAAGGATCATTATTTTCTTAGTTTGGAATATAACAGGTTGATTGCATTTCCTTGGTCACTTCCTAGAGGGTGTGGTGTGGTCTTAAATCCACATCACTTTATTGTAATCCCCTATAGAGGCCGGTTATCAGATAGAGTATGGTATCCCTCCCTGATATTGGAGTTTGACCCTTTATAACCCCCAGTTGAGTTGTGTAATCCACGCAACCTACAAAATAAGGGTGTTGGACTCCATCTTGGGGGACTCATTGGTATGGTATGTGGAATATTTTAGTGGTTTTAGGAATATTCCCCCCACATAGTGGGTTGATCCAGATTAGGTACGTGGTATCTTCTAGTCATTCTAGGTGCGATCTGTGGTATCCCCTAATTAGTTCAGGTAATAACCCCCTCTCTGTGTATCATAATCTTCCTCAACCAATTTTTTCACTTTGGGTGGGACCCAAAGGATCTAGAACTCTTTTTTTAGTTTCATTGATGATATCCTGGATCGAGCGGTGAGTTTTCATGGAACGAGTATGCTTCAAACATAATTCATTGGTTGATAGCTAGTTATGACCGCATGATGGTGTGACGTCTCTATTGAGTATATCTAGATATTATTATTATAGGTGATGAAGAAAAAAACCTATGTAAATATGAATTAACATTCCTTTTTTGGTTTATTTTTGGTTTCACAATGTCTAACTAAGTATTTTGATACTCACCCATGCAAGATATTTTCCAAAATGTGTCATGTATTCTACAGATGAGTGCCCTTTTGATAGTGTTCTAAGAGGACTAGGAGTGGGTGGGGCATAGCTGGAGCAAGGAAGACCGAGTTATTTTTTAGGATCACAACTTTTATGTAGTCCTCAACCTTGGAGAAGGATGAACTCTTCATAGTTTCAGTTAGACATCTGTACAAAATCATTTTAGTGGGCATGTTTTTTACTATATTTATTTTCTAGTCAATTCACTATCTTACTTTGGTTCTGGGATATCGTGGTTTTCATGCATTGTTTACATAGTGTTTTTACATTTCATAATTTGTGGCTTAGAGATAGAAGATTACGTATAAGTACATTGGAATAATGCCTCCCATTTTTGGGATATTTTTACTCGATGATATTTATTATCCTCTCGCTTATTTGAGTTGGAAATTGGGTAGTCATGACATGGTCCCCTCTAGGATGTTTCATGACATAGTTGTATCAGAGGGGTCAGATCTAATTTAGGACTGGGAGATGGTGAGGGTTGATTTGGGAAACTATGTTATGTCACATTCATGACTTCTTTTAAAGGTATTTTTTCATTTCAGTTCCATTCTTGCATTGTTTTGGGGGTTTCCTATTCATTTAGGTGGAAATAGTGGGTTTTCAAAATTTGGGCGAAACTTTGAGCCCATTTCCATATTTAAAAATATTTTTTTTAAAACTTATTTTTTTAAAAAAAATTTATATCTATTACACTACCCTATTAGAATCCCCTCATATATAAAAACTACCATAGAAATTTAGATCTCAAGAAATCCATAATCATGATGGAATTGGGTTTTTAATTAGGGTATTTGGCCAACTCGTAAGCCTTTTTGCTTTAAATTATTATTTTTTAATTTTTGAAAATATCATTCACTTTTTTTTATTTTTAATTGATTAGAACTTCCACTAGAAGACAAAAACCTAAGGCTCACCCCAATTATCTATTTCACCACTATGAAAGTATTGTGGATTAGGGCTTAATTTCACTTCCTTGTGGTGTGGCAGTGCTGCGATTGAAGTTTCACACAACAGTATGTAGTTTTTGGAAAAAATGGCTTGTGATTACATGTGTAATAATTATTTGATGAGTTATTTTTGCTTGATTTATATTTTTATCATGATTTTACTCTATTTTTTGGACTGAAAAAATTTTATTTGTTATCATTTGTAAAGTGTTTTTTTTGTGGCAACATTGTTCAAAAATGATTGTTTTTCATATGTATTTAATATTGTTTCAAGTGGGGTTGTTCTATGATTATTGAAATTCTTTTATGAAATGATGTTATGGCTTCCAATACTGTTTTATGTAATATTGGTATGATTTCCGTTATCATAGAGGGGTTTTAGAAGGTTTTTATGTGAAAAAAATATTTAAACTCCTTGGAATTGTTTGGTGAAGGTTTTAAATGGTTTCTTGTTTTATGTAAGAGATGAAAATATGTTTCCAAACTATTTTGGTAGGAATTTACTTTTGAAATGGTCTATTTTATTGTGAATGAGTTTCTATGTGATGTGTACTATCTTGGATGTTTTTATAAAATTGTTTAATGGATTGGTTAAAGTTTGAAATATAAGTGATATACGATGTGGGATGTTTTGGTGTGACTATGATTTCCAAAATGAATTTGAAATAAAAATAGTAATGTGTGGCATGTGTGTGGGATGTTCTGTGTGTCTATGACTTGGAAGTTGTATTTTCATGTAAGAATTCTATTTCATGGCTTGTGGAACTTGTTTGAGCACAAGAGGAAAAACCCAAGAATCTATGTCAGTGGACAAGTACTAGTATGCTAGTGATCTAGTGGGGTTTTTCCCATCTTTCACGTAGAAACTTTGACTATGAAAATACTAAATAAACTATAATGATGATAATTTTGGGGGAATACTAGGTTATGGTCATGATCCCCACTTGTGGATCGTGTTTCCAAGAGCAAATATTGGTATGGTTACTTTCACTGAGATACTAGGTACCTTGGACCCACAGTGATATAGTGCTTGGGGGTTATTATAAATTACATGTACTCATTAGATGATTCATAAATACTGTCAGCATATGTTATGTTTGGCTGAAAAATTCAGTATCTTTAGAATTCTATTTGTATGTGTTTATTACTTTTAAAGAAGCCACATGGAACTATTTTCATTTAAAGATTCATCTTTTAAAAACGGTTACTAGAATTTCATGCTTATAGAACTTGAAATATTTTTTTCTTATAATGCTTATAACCTGGAATCTTCTTGTGGTGGCATCCTACTAGGATTTTCCTCACACTATACATACTCCTTTGGCTGTAAGTAGACCTGGTTATTTTGTCTCAGGTTTGGTTAAAGCTTTTAGTGCCAATAATTTAGGTTCCTAGCGGTCCTATTGGTGTAGTATTGTGGAGATGGATTGAGGGTTGCTCCTTTTTCCGTGATAAGGTTCTTGTTCTATCATTTTTGACATTTCTCTTTTGTTATAGTCATTGAGTTTGGATTTAAATTGAGTAATTAAATTCGGATTTTTTGTAAAATATGGTTCTGTTTGAAAAATCCAGAATTGGTTTATTGGATATTTTTGTAGTTTTATGTTTATAAAATTTGGTAAATCATTCCAAAATTTATTTTTTTGATACTCGGGCAGTTGTTCCAGTCAGTTGGGGTCAGGAACACCCTTTGGGTCTTTCCACAAGTTGGTTTTGTTATCTGGGAAATAGTTGGGATATCCTAGATCATGGATTGTCAGGAAATGACATTCTGATTATGGTTAGTGTTCCTAGAAAGCACACATCATGAAGTGATATAATTCTCTAGGGGAATTTAGTATTTATCTCATCCCTTTGGTTTCCTTGGTTTGATGAAGATTTGGTGAAATGAAAAGAGTGCTTGGTTAATGGTCTCAGTGAGCTCACATGGCCTGGAAAGACTTGTGGATCCATGGATATTTTCCTTGAACACTCTTTGTGACGGTTAAGTGATTATAATATGGCCACAAACCATATGTCCATTCACACACCAAAACTAGTATCCTCTCGCATTGTCTGGTGTCATTTAGTTTTGGAATCTTGGATGTTTGGTTTAAAAAAATAAATGACTAGGTTTTAAAAAGTGTAATGTTTTTTTGGAATTATTTTCTAATAAATAGGTAATGTTTTTATTTTTGAAATGGTGGAAATAAATATTTAGAGGTCATTGGAAATGGTAAATGGTGTAATTAAACTCTTCTGAATGTATAAATAATCTCAAAGTAGAGTTTAACAATATATTTCAAATCGGAATTTATGAATTATTGAAAAAGTGTTTTGTATGGAATAATGTGTTTTTAAAATTGTGTGTCAAGTTTAGAAATTCATTTTTTATTTGGTAACTTGTGATAATTTGAAAATTTTTAGGAATCATAGGAACCTTATCATAAATAAGAAGGGATACATTTTTTAATGAATGGGTGTTGATCAAATGATGTTTTTTATAAAACTAGAAGCATTATAAAAGGGGTTGAGATGTTTTGAAATTGATGTGAATAGTTTTTAAGTAATTTTTTATTTTAATTATTGTTCATTTCTAAAAAGTTTTCAAATTTTTAAATTGGGTTAGATTTTTTGGTTAGCAGGTTTGAAAAAAGGATGTGTCAGTTGAATGTTTTGGTTCTGAAATGTGGAAGTTTTGTTTAACAATTGGTATTTTCATGATAATCCACATTCATGGGGTTATATGGGATGATGGATGTTTAATGGAACTATTAGGTGAGTTCTAGGATGGATATGAGGAGGGTACCTGGTATGGGATGAAAATATGCAAGTGTGACGCCCAACGAGATACCGTTGGTGGATATGGTAATTGCCGAACCATTTATTTTAAAAGATATGATTTTAAAGGAAAAAATAATTTCTTGATAACTAGTTTGGGGTGGTGAGTCTTACGTGTTTTTTGGAAATTTTGTTGTTGTGGAAAATTTTGAGATATAGAACCCCTCTTTTTTGAATGATGTTTTGGGTTTGTCTTTCTTTTGTATGTTGGGTTGATGGACAAGTTAGGGGTCTCTCCTGGGAAAATTTCAGGAAGAAACTACAGTGGTTCCTCTAATATGTTTTGTTACGGTTTCTTCCATGTTTTGCGCAATGGACCAACTTGGTCAGGTCCTTGGGTTATCTCGTTGGATAAGTTATGCCCCTATTAAAAGTTAATTCATGACTGAAGTGTAGCCTAGATTGTTTCATCATCGGAAGATCCTTTATTTGATCAATATAAGAAATATTTTTCATAAGTATTGGAAATTGAGTCTACACCATTTATATTCTTGGTTTTTTGAATACTCTTGTAGTAGGAGGGAGCTCGTGGGAAGGTTGAAAGATACCATAGTTTCTTAAGTTACCTGATTCATCAAAGGTGAAAGCAGTAAAGGGTTGTTAGTGTAAATGGTTTCTAAGATGGACTCTAGGTCCTTTATAGTCTTTTCAATGTAGGGGTTCATGTTAAACCACTAGTGTAGAAAATGTGATCATGAGAGGATATTATAGTCACTTTGTGAGATTCTGTTTTATTTGGGGACTTGGCCTAAGGTCCCTTTCCATGTATTGTTTCATTTAGTCTCAATGTTCATGTATAGTGACACCTTGTGATATCTTGTGCTCGTTTGACTGTAATGGTAAAGTTGTACAATAATTTTTGTGTCTTTTTTTGATTGATGTGTGTCTCCTTTTGGTAAATCTCAACATCATTTGTTTATAGGAAGGTGTTTCTATATATATCATTTCCTCTTTACATTTCTCATCTAATGATACAAGGGGTGATTTGTGTGAATCTTCTTAGAACTTCTTTTAGTCAAATATCAGGTTTGGGAAAAGTGAGTTTGGAATGTGTTATGTCTGGGTCAACCAATCTGAGATGAAGTTACGTTTTTCATGGAATTGAAAGGAGAAGTTATTTTAGGGGTTTTTCAAAAGACTAAATGTGAGGTCGAAGATGCTTCAATCATTTGAGCACGAGCCATAGGTCCTAGAGTGAATCCAACACGTAGTCCTGGGAAAATCCCTGGGTTGTTCAAACCCTTGTACAATGTCTTATTGTCATTATGAAATATGGAAATTATTATACCTCTGCTCTTGTCATCTTGCTTATGTTTTTTTTTCATTATGTGGAAAGAGGTTGAGGGTGTACTGTCCATGTTATCACCCATTATCAATCTTCCCCCCTTTGGTTTCCATTGAGTTTTTAAAGAATGGTTTGAAATTTGGCTAGACAGGTTGAGCGCACAATTTGTGCATGGATAATAGTAGCTGTGCCCTTGAAACCCATTTCAGCAGATGGATCCCCATAGTGCACAGTTTCCCAAACCTTGCAGACTAACCGTGAGACCATTTGGTCTCTTTAAATTTTGTGTTCTTTTTGTTCTAGCCCATACAAGTTAGTTATGATGGTTGGTTTTTATGGTGGGAAAATCCACTATCAGCCTCATGTATGTTATTTTGTAAATTTATCATAGATGTCTACCCCTTGTTCTAGGGAGTCCACTCGGGACATCCCCTATTAGTGTCTCAATTAAATATTTAGAAAATTTAAGTTGTCTCTTATGGTGGGGTGACCTATGTATTCCTATATCAATAACATTCTTTAATCCTTGGTCATGTCTTAGAAATATGTAGTATCATTCAAATGTGTTTAACCACTAACTTTCTAATTAGGTAAACACTTGTATTGTTGTGCTCCAAAAGGTTTTCTTGAATTAAGGTTGGGGTAACCCTATCCATTGTTGTTTCTCATTCAGTATATTTCTTGAGTCTAGTTCGGATAGTGTTTGAGAAGTTTTTTTGGGATAAAGTGTGAATGCGATTTATTGTTTCAAGAATGTTGTGTATTTTTTAGTCTGTGAGAGTATTCCTTCCTCAATTTATCATTGGAGTTGTTTTATCCATTGGGGGTGAAACTTGGAAAGGGAACACATCTTTGTTTATCAATTGGGTTTGGTTTCTTCTTTTCACCTTGCTGTGGATTTCTAAGGGCCTAAATCATTATATTGGAGAGAATTTTTACATCAAAGAATTGTTTTAAAGGTATTTTTTATTGAATTTCCATCCCTTCTTTTGTTTGGGGATTTCTTTTGAATTATTGTTAAAATGGTGGGTTTTCATAATTTGGGCCCAACCATGAGCCTATTTCTTCATTTAGAAAAAAATGTTTTTTATAACTCATTGTATTTTTAACATTTTACACCCATTCCACTTCTAAATTGTCATACCCTGTTATATTGAAACCACCATATCCCTTTCTACCTCATAGAAATCCATAATAATTATATATTTTAGTTTTTTATTAGGGTATTAGGCTAACCCATATGCCCATTTCTTGCTTTAAATTAATTTTATTAAAATTTTAAATATCTCATTAATTTTTTAATATTTTTGGTAATTCCACATCCCAATTGAATTCAAAACCCCAAGGCTCACCTTCATCAACTATTTCGCTGCTTTGGAGCTCATTTACATCACAGATTAGGAGGAAACTTCTCATAGTTTCTAAAATCTTCTTGTTTTGAGAAGGTAATTAGATTATTTCATAAACCATTAAAATTTATCTCCCCCCCCATTTCAGTCTCCATATGACCTAATAATCATCAATAGAGCCTCCCGACCAGTTTTGTTTTCTTGGAGATACAACTTTTGGTATATTTGTGGCGATTTATTCAAGATATCTCAATTAAGTGAGTTTCTTATAATGTTCATCTAATTTTATTAGGGTTTCATCCAATTTTCTTGAGGTTCTAAAATTTCAGCTTCTAGGGTTCATATATAGGGTTTTATTTTGTGTCATTTTTGTGAAATCTTGTGGAATTGGGCTTGATTTCACTTTTTTTGTGGTGCGGCAGTTGTGTGATTGATGTTTCGCACAACCATTTGAAATTTTCGGCAAAATGGTTGGTGATTCAATGTGAAATAATTATTATATGAGTTAGTTTTTCTCTATTTATATTATTTGAATGATTATCTTCCACTATGTGTGGTGGAAAAATTATATTTTCTATCATTTGTTAAGCATCTGGTTTTTTATTGGCATCTTTTCACAAAAAGATTTGTTTTTTTTATGTATTTCATACTGTATCAAGTGGGGTTGTTGTATGATTCTTAAAATGGATTTATTTAATGATATTATGGATTATAATTCTGGTTTTATGTTATATTGGTATGATTTTGGTCTTAAAAGAGAGTTTTTAGAAGGATTTTAGGTGTAAAACTTGGTTACACTCTTTGGAATTTTCTTGTGAAGGTTTACAATGGTTTCTTTATTTATTTAATAAGTGAAACTATGTTTCCAAAAAGTTTTGGTAGGAGTGAACTATTGAAATGTTTTATTTTAATTTTAAAGGGCTGTTATTTGTTGTGTAATATCTTGGGATGGTTTTATAATATTTATTAAAGGATTTATTGAAGTGTGAAAGATATGTGAAATGTGTTGTGGGATTTTTTGTTGTGAGTATGATTTCCAAAATTAAATTTAATGAAAAAGGGGATCATGTGGAATGTGTGTGGGCTGTTTTGTGTGTGTGTGTGAAATGTAATTGGTATTTTCATGTTCAAATTTTATTTCATGGCTTGTGGAACTTGTTTGAGCACAAGAGATAAAAACTGGGTATCTAAGTGGATGGACGTGTACTAGTTTGCTAGTGATCCCATGGGGTTTAGACCCTGTTTCACGTAGCAAGTTGGACAATGAAAAAAATAACTAAAATATGATGATGATGATGTTGGGGGACCACTAGGTTATCTGTATGATCTTTAATCTTGGATCATGTGCACGATAATGAATATTTTTATGGTTACTTTCACCGAGATAAGAGGTACCGCTGGCCCACAGTGAGCAAGTTCTTAGAAGTAATTTACAATAGCTTGTGCTCATTAGATGCTTTATACTTACCATTAGCATACATTATGATTGGATGGAAAATTTAGTAGCATGGGAATTCTATTTTGAAGTTTTTATTTCTTTTAATGTAGCCACTCGAATCTATTTTAATTTAAATTTTCATCTTTTAACAACAATTATTAGCATTTCTTATTTAAAAAACATGAAATATTTTTTTCTTATCGTGATTATCACATGGAATATTCTTTTGGTAGAATCCTACTGGGCTTTGGACCACACCCTTCTTAAAAATTTTGATGTATGTAGACTTGGTTATTTTCTCATAGGTTTGGGTAAATCTTTTAGTGCCAATGGTTTGGGTTCCTCATCGTCCTTCTTGGTGCAGTGTTGTGGAGATAGACTGAGGACAGTGACACTTCCCATGAGAATGTTCTTGGGCTGTCCTTTTTTGACTATTTTCCTTTATTATAGTCATTGTGTTTTGTTTTAAACTGTGTAATTAAATTCTGAAATTTTATAAAATATGGTTTTAAAAAATCTATATTTGGTTTGTTGGATTCATTTGTTGTTTTATGTTTATAAACTCAGGTAAATCATTCCCAAATTTTATTTTTTGATACATGGGAAACCGTTCTTGATCATGGGGATTAGGAACTCTCTTCAGGTCTTTCCATGGGTCAGGTTTGGTGCCAGTTTTGATGTTGACCATTTTCGGTTCTTAACATGTATACTTTTTCATGTTCTTCTTTGAGGATAGGGACTCCAATGTTGGTGCAACTTCTGAGATATCCATACAATAAGACATTGATTTTATGCTTTTCAACTCAATATATTAGAACACTGGTTTCATGTATAATAATGTTACATTTATCATATAAGAATGGTTGTGTTTTCCATGTCACCAAATATACTCAATTGACCATGGTACATCTTGTTTTACTTCAGGATGTCTCCATGTAGACATGCAGTTATAATTCCACCGTGTGATCACGAGGATGATCTTCTAGGTGAAGAATACTTTTTATAGGAATTTGTATAAGATATAGAACCTATATGTGGGGTTATTTCTCTAAAACCACCTATAAGGAAGCACATCGTACTAGTAATACCAGCGGATGAGGTGAACAGGCTGAAAAAACATCATGGGTTTCAGTAGCTGGGATCCCTCAAGTTCTGATGTGAGCCTAACACTAAGGTGGATGAGGATTTTATTGAGGTGGTGACCAAATTCTCTGATCTAGACAAGGCATGAGAAGATCAAATGGTGGTGAGCCTTCTATATGGATCATCCAGATGATGGTGGGGTATATATAACAAATATTATGATGAGGTGACTCTTCCAGGGATAAAGTATGGGAACCTTGTCAGAGAGGAGTTCTAACCTTATAATCTAAGTTTTAAGCATACCCAAGAGCTTATATAGGACAAGAATGATGATATGTCAATGTTTTGTTAGTCGTTGAGGTAGAAATTATTCTATAGGTACTCGATGGATATGATACAAGATTAGTACACCAGGGCTCAGACATTAGAGTGAGGTATGTGTAGAAACATCCATTCCTGTGTTATCCCTCTGAGAATTTATACATATTCTGGGGTACTTGAGCAAGATTTGGTGGTCAAATGTTTCTTGGATAAGCAGATACAACTAGTGAATGTTAGCAGTGGGAACATATGACAATATACCTCAGCACCAGGGAGGAAACATTAGTGTTAGGGACTTAGATATTAGAGATGTCTCTAGAGGAGGCCCCAGGATATAGGATCTATAGCTCCAAGATCACAGTTTGGGTCCAATTTTCTTAGAGGGAGGCAGTGATATTCATGTGAAGACATGAGAAATATAACTTGAGATTGTCCAATCCATCATACAACTGATAGGGAGATATTAGATGAACCCCCTAGGAAAACACCGAGATAGGAACGTGGTAGTCTCTTGGGTGGAATATGTGAAAGATGTATTGGGAGAGTAGTAGGAGGTGGTCAACATTTCAGCATGTTACCACCACCAACCCTTGGTTGACTACAATAGCCTTTGGGAGGTGGAGGACAAGGGAGGGGAAAATTGTATGTGGTCAAAGCATATGATCTATTTTTTCTATGAATGATACTATGTATTATTTGTGTCTTTTATACTTTAATATTCATATTTTTATACACATGTATTATTCATTCTTTTCATTCCAACAATCATGTTCGAGACTCATAGATTTCATTTGAATTGTTGACTAGACCCTTATGGTTAGAGACTCTTACTTAAGGAGACTTGATGATCAGAAAATGGTGTCGAAACTGTGAACTGACTCTTAGAGGTGAGATTTTTGGTTGGGATCTCTTAGTGGTAGCATCAAGGCCTTATGATATCATTATTAGCAAGTACAGACTATCAATAGTTCCTTCTTAGATTTACTATATTAGGTGAAATGTGTGGTGTGTCTATAGTGATGGAATCATGTTTTTTTAGTATTAAAGGACACCAAGGAATCATAAAATTCTCTTCGTGAGACCCAGTGTTTTATTATAGGAATCCCATGTTTTTTTTGAAAAATGCATAAGGGAGATTTAGGTTGTATGTGGACTAACAATGCTGAACCAGAAAAATGGGACGAAAAAATATCCACTACCAATGATTGATAACGTAATTTGATCTATTTAAAAGGGATATGATTTCATGAGGACATAAATTTGACAACATACTTTTTAGAAGATGAGGCAGAGGTTGAAGAGTGATGACATTATTGCATTTCCAAAGGAGGGTGATGAGTGTAACACCCTGACCCCAGTTACCCAGAGTCGGTGCATTATTACATAATATTGGCATAATCACAAAAGATCAAGTCTCGAAAGACTGATTATTTTAGTAGCCTTGGAAACACTAGATACTTTCATAAATGTTACATTAAATCATAAAGTGAAAAACTACAATAACATAGTCTCCATAGTCAACACTCATATTCCTTTCAGACTATACCTGTAGGGCAGTCATAAAATATTTTTTCACATCCTGGGAAAAATAAAACATATAAAGGGGTGAGCTCAGAATCTCAGTAAGGATAACAATATAGTAGAAACATTCATAAATAAATATAAACATTTAAGGCAATGTATAACTAAAAAAAAGCCTTTAAAACATGAAATTCAGCATAATATGGAAAAAATAAATTGAAATAATTCCATTTACTTATTGACAATATTATTTTACTAGTCGAATAATCACATTCAATATCAATAACCACTTTCATAATGGTGTAATGTATAATTCCAGACTGTCATAACCATGTAGCCAAGGCCACGTTCCAAGACTACAAATAAGATTTTTTCAAGGCCTCGTGCCAAGACACTAGTTTGTCTTATGAGACCTATCGAGGCATCAAGGATCTATAGCGATCTTCACCCGTCACTTATTATGTCCAATGCATTCCTCATATGAACAGGTTTAAACATAACATAAACAATCATATTAAAACTAGCATACTTGATGTCAATACTTTCTCCATAAACCATGAATGGTATAAAAATAACACATCCACAGTAAAACATATCACAAAACATTCAATACAATATGGAAGTTTTGAATCATGATAAATCAACTTTAAATAAGATTAAAATCGATCAAAGGATGTTGACATAGATGAAATATAAACTATTTGAGATAAATATCTTTTTTGAAATAATTTAAAGTCATATAATTGTAAAAGAAAACATTTACTTTGAAAATATTATTATAAGTTTGTAAGGGAAGCTTCAACAATTTTATAATGGCGGAAAAAATCCACACCCGCCATATAAGTTAAAAAAGACATTCTTACCTAAATTTTGTCGAAAATGTCAAAAAGTACCTTGTTTGGAAAATGACAGAAAGATTCCTTTATAAATTTCTTATAAAAAATAAAACAAGGGTATAAATGACATTAACCAATATTTTGTAAAATAGTAAGAATGTTTTGAAATAAATCTTCAAGAAACATGGATGTGGATGATAAAGAGTTCCCAGTAGATAATTACATATGAACAACCATGAATAATGAAGAGGTTGTAGAATTAACCCTTGCCTCGTGTCTGACAAGACTCAATCATTCTTTAATCTCCTGAACAATAATTTAGAGTTAATATATACTTAATTAATAACCTTTTTCAAGTTAATTATTTCTTTTATATCACTTATTACTTTGTTATGATCATTATGTAGCCATTTAAGTTAATAACGGTCGCTCTGTCGATCATTGGTACTTGAGTCTACAATAAAATTCTTATAATTACAAGTTATTCAAGTGGTAAAATATATATTATCTTAAGAATTATATTCATGATCTAGATATCATATATATCATATATATCCAGTATATACATGCATTTATAATATTACATAACATTTAGAGGTATGAAATGAAATACATCGTTCATGGAGACGGTAAGCCATACGTACGAATGAATGATACTTTCATTTCTATTTCATATTTAATAGAATGAAATAATAATGATATAAAGGCTTATTATAATTCCATTTTTATATATAATATCATTTAACTCCTTCCTTTATATGTCCCACATATCACATTAACGATTCAAATCACTTTGAGGGGGCGGTAGTCCGCACTTCCTAAAATGAAATTATCATGTTTACCCATAATGGAAACCATAAAGGCATGACATAAATGAGAAATATAGAAGAATAATGAAAACAAAAACATAATATATATCATTTATAAAAATAGTGACATCTTAATGGCCACCATTAAAGGTGTTAAAAGAAAATTGAACAATCATCGTTTCGGGAGGCAGTAATTCTCCACCAAGAGAAACAATATGTTCTTTAACCATTAGACGGAGGTGTGTTTAAGTGTATATAAAATAATTCTCATAAAAACATCCTAGTATATTTAATATACTGTTTTTGTTACAATAGAATGGAATAAAATGGTTTTAAGGGGTTGGAGAAGAAAAATAAAACAAAACAACATAAGAGAAGACATTACCTTAAAATCGGGTAACTCTTTTTGATTGGAGCCAATGGCTTCCTTTGTAAGAATTCTGCCCAAATTGATGCATCTAGGAGTAAGATAGGAAAGTGGAGAGAGTATTTGGTCAGAGTTGGGTCGAGACAAATGGCATTGATGGTGTGAATACGGTGGTAGAGGTGGGGGGTTTTATAAGAGGAGAGGAGGGGCACACTTGGAAATTCATGAAATGTTACTTTATTATAAAATGATTTTCAGATTTTAAAGGTCCCGCAATTATATATTTAGAGGATAATTTTATAAGGGTTAGAAATACACCCATCCAAAAAGTTGTTGACAAGTTTATTTCTATGATTTTACATTATCTTTTCATTTTATTCAAATCGTTCGTTAATGAGGTAATCACTGCATCATCATGGTGTCATAAGTAAATTAATTTATATAATGTATAAAAATTATAAATAATACCATGATGTAGGAAATATTTTCAGAATTCAAATTAATATTTATAGTCTACGATATCATTTAATTAGACAAAATTAAAATTGGTTTACTTAGCTGTTACATACTTTGGTTATATTTTCCTTTCTTTAAAAAAGAAAATGACAAAATGTCGCTATCCCACAAAAGTGATTCCATGTGGTTCCTAAGTTGGAAAGAGGGTTTCCATGGTCATCCATGACACCAAGAATATCATTAGGACACATGTTTGGTTCATTATTTATTTTTAAGATATTCTTTTATTACCCTTAACTACCCGATTACTAATTAATCATTTTAATTAAAGATAATTGTCGTCATTACTATTCATAATGTCCAAAAGCAAAGGAGTATTAATTAAATAATTTGAACCTTCTGGTTCCAAATATAGAATCAATTTTACCAAATTCTAAACACAGAAATTGATGTAATTAATTTAAAAATTATTCCCGCTGTCAAAACAAATAGCGTGTTTTTAAGAAACAATATCTATCATAAGATTGAAAATTGTTTATGTTCAATTTCAAAGTGAAATTAATTCTAATGACCACCATTGGATAACGTGGTAATTTTTTTTTCTAATTATACTTGAAAACCACTCAATAGTATAATTTATTACTATAAATTATTCTGATTAAAAAAGTTGTTTTTAAGTATTTTTTACAATTCATTGAAAATTGGGAGTTCTCAGAAAAATACCAAATTTTCAACTAAGGATAATTTGGATATTCTAAATCCAAAAATGAATTCAATTTTGAAATATAAAATTTATATAATTCAAAAAGTGGGTATTACTATTCATAATAGCTACTTTGATTGGTCGCAGTGTGTTAGAATCTCGAACTTGCGTACAATGCAAGCTATTGCATTATTGAAAGAGAAGCATACCATGGAGGATTGGGGTGTTACATTCTCCCCTCATTCAATAAATTGAATCCTGGAAATTTTAAATTGTTATTCGAGAATAAAAGGTTGAAATTAGAAAATACCTTTTTGGAAAACCGACATCAGAAATAAGGTAAATAAAATTTAGTCATAATTAGAGGGAAAGGGAAATGAAAAAGTCACCACCAAATTATGATCTCGATTAGGAGAACATTGGTGGAAATTAAAGACACATAATTGGAGGAAAAATGTAAATATTATTAGGGAGTGATTGAGGTCATCAATCACAAACAAATGTAAAATTAAGGGCCTCAATGCATTCAATCTATGGTGATTTAAAATATCATTAGTTCAAAAAAACATAAGGTATTAGGATAACAAATTTTATTTAATATCCATTTCCTAAATTTTAAGAATTAATTTATTCATAGAATAAGGGAGAGGTATATATATATATATACCTAACAAGTATAGTTTCAACCTTCAACTAATTTCTACCACAAACTCATCTTTCACTCAAGAAGATAATAGAACTCAAAAATATTATATTTATCCTAATCGTACAAGGTTCAAAATTTTAACACATACCACTTAAATTAGGAAAACTATTTTGTAACAACTAGGGACTTCCTGTAGGCTAGTGGTAGGTAATAAAGGCTTATCGCATTATGGTTTTGGGTTCGATTCCTACAGCTTTTCCCGACGCAACAGGTTATCCCCCAACCTGTAGGTTGTCATTTTCCTAAAACTATAGTATTATAATATTCCTAAAATAATCATCAGAAATGTTTTAAACTTAAAAAATACAATCCAAAGTTAAAGATAATCCATTCCAACCATTATATTTTTCAAAAATACCTCTGTCCAGACATTCTCTAAGAGGTCTTCAAATTCTAAAATCAATTGTAACATCAGATTCCCCAAACAAAGTAATGTTTCTCTTATTGTCACATACTAAAAATATGAGTACCTTCACCATATTAAAACATTAATGAAAACAACATGTTATGAAGTACAGTCCTTATATATATATCACCTTATTCTTATAACCATAATATAGTTATTGAGTCCAAAAACAAAAATACAACAATTATTCAACTTCATCTGTAGTAACAACATAATCTTGTCCTTGCTCCCTTGGCCTTTTCTGAGGTAAGTTTCCTTGGCGCTTAGGGCATTCATTTTCATAATGCCCCATTTCTCTATAATTGTAGCATTAAACATTGACAGCCTCTTTATTTCCCATGCAATGATGAGCCTGGTTACTCTTTTCTCAACATTTATAACAAACTCTCATTCCTTTTAGGCAAGTACCGGGGTGATTCATCCCACAATTATCGAATAATAGAAAATCCTTCTTTCCATTTTTACCTTTTTTTGTCTCTTGTTCCACCATTATATTCTTCCCTTACTTTATTTTATTGTCATGAGATTTTAGAGAATTCCTTTTCTCTCTTGATAGAACACGAGACTATATCGTTGTACGTTGAGAAATATTATGATACTAATGCTCGACGAAGAAATGGTTTTAACCCATCAATGAAACAATCAATCTTACATATTGGGTTACATATATAATCTTCTTCATGACTTGTTAACCTTGTAAATTTAGAGTCATACTTTGCAACATTATCGTCCTCCTTTTGCCTCATACTCAGAAATTGTCTTTCCATATCCGCTCGATGGTCACGAGGCATTTATTTTTCTAAGAAAATATCTTTAAACTCTCTTCAATATAAAAATGATACTTATTCATCTTCCTTTGTAATTTGAATCAATGACCACCATTGATCAGCATCTCCAGTGAGGCGGTAAAATTCCATGCCAACTTTTCCCCTTTCACTACTCCCGTAAATCATGAAATATTTTCTCTAGGAAATGTCTCCATTTCTAGGCTACTAAGGGATTTCTACCCCCCATTAAATTTTGTTGGTTTTTTCCTCATGAAGCAATCTAACACTGATCCTCCACGCTACGGATCAGGGTGCTCCATTCAGTTAAGGTTATTATTCATAACCTGAGTGAGTTGTCCCTGTATGGTGATTAGCTAATCAGCACCAATTGTATCACCAGTTCCACTATAATTATCTAGAGAAGGAGGGAAATCCATACATGGAGTGCGTGCATTGATATGGTGTCCATTCCTTCCATTAGGATCTATTTATAAATAATGGCATAAATTATATTAGTTTATGAATCAAAATACATAATTCATTACTTGTAAAACACGTAACCTAAATTGAACTATTTATGGATATAATTCATAATCAAAAAAATATTCTCTTTGAGGATGTATATACTCATAAACCCTTCATAGTTATTTGTAAAGAAAATTAGAATTATTCTAATCATATCCCCCGGAAGTGTCATAACCAAGAGTGTAGAGAGGCCCGTTGTCGTGCACCATTTCTCATTCGAGTGTTGCTCAAAGAGGTGTTTTTGGGTTTTACCCCTAGGTACATCCCTTCCAGAGCCGCCTCTACCTACTCATATCCAGACAGGGATGTATTTCTTGGAATACTCACAAAATCTCTACAATACAAAAATTCTAGGAAGTTCTTATATACTAATCCTCAAAGACAATCTTAGGTCTATCTTCTCTAATTAGAGTTTACCTAAATCTTGTTTCCAAGGTTAGTACTAAACATCCTCTGATAGAAATTGTAATTCCCTGACCCCAGTTACCCAGAGTTGGTGAATTATTATGTAACATTGGCATGATCACAAAAGATCATGTCTCGAAGGACCGATTAGTTTAGTAGCCTTTGAAACACAAGTTACTTTCATAAATGTTACATTAAATCATAAAGTACAAAACTACAATAACATAGTCTCCATAGTCCATACTCAAATCCCCTTCAGACTATCCCTACAGGTCAGTCAAAAAATATTTCTTCACATCCTAGGAAAAATAAAACATAGAATGGGGTGAGCTCAGATGCTCAGTAAGGATAACAATATAGCGAAAACTTTCATAAATTAACATAAACCTTTAAGGAAATGTATAACTAAAACAAAAGCATTTTAAACTTGAACGTCAGCATAATATGGCAAAAATAAAAAGAAATAATTCCATGTAATTATTCACAAGGATATTCTTCTAGTCGAATAATCACATGAAATATCAATAACCACTTTCAAAATGATGGAATGCATAATGCCAGACTATCATAACCACGTAGCCATGGCCTCGTGCCATAACTAAAAATAAGATTTTGTCAAGGCCTCGTACCAAAAAACTAGTTTGTCTCATGAGACCTATCAATGCATCGAGGAGCTATACCGGGCTCCACACGTTGATTATTAAGTCTAATTCATTCCTCATATGAACATGTTTAAACATAACAAAAAAATCGTATTAAAACTAACATAGGAAATTTCAATACTTTCTCCATAAACCATGAATGGTATAGAAATAACAAATCCACAGTAAAAACATATCACAAAACCTTCAATACAATAGAGAAGTTATGAATCATGATAACAAAACTTCAAATAAGCTTAAAATCCATCAAATGATGTTGACATAGATGAAATCAAAACTATTTGAGAGAAATATCTTTTTTGAAATCATTTAAAAGTCACATAATTGTAAAAGAAAACATTTACATTGAAAATATTTTTATAATATTGTATGGTAAGCTTCAACGATTTCATAATGGCAGAAAATAAACACACTCTCCGTATAAGTTAAAAAATTCATTCTTACCTCTATTTTGTTGAAAATGTCCAAAATGACCTTGTTTGGAAAATGACGGAAAGCTTCCTTTATAAACTTCTTATAAAAAGTCAAACAAGGGTATAAATGACTATAACCAATGTTTTTTAAATTAGTAAGATTGTTTTGAAATATATTTTTAAGAAACACTGATGTGGATGATAAAGAGGTCCCAGTAGATAATTACATATGAACAACCTTGAATAATGAAGAGGTTGTATAATTAACCCTTACCTCGTGTGCGACTTGACTCGAACATTATTTAATCTCCTGAATAATAAAGTAGTGTTAATTTGAAATTTATTAAGAACTTTTTTCAAGTTCATTATTACTTTTATATCACTTATAATCATATTATGAACATTATGTAGTCATTTAAGTTAATAACTGCCGTTTTATCGATCTTTGGTACATGAGTCACAAAAAAAATACTTATAATTACAAGTTGTTCATGTGGTAAAATATCCATTATCTCCCGAATTATATTCATAATATATATATCATATATATCATATATATCCAGTATATACATGCATTTATAATATTACATAACATTTAGAGGTAAGAAATGAAATGCATCGTTCATGGATACGGTAAGCCATATGTACGAATGAACGCTACTTTCATTTCTATTTCATATTTAATGGAATGATATAATAATTATATAAAGGTATATTATAATTCCAATATGATATATAATATCATTTAACTCTTTCCTTTATACATCCCACATATGGCATTAACGATTCAAATCACTTTGAGGGGGCGGTAGTTCGCACTTCCTAAAATGAAATTATCGTGTTTACCAATAATGGTAACCATAAAGGTATGCCATAAATGAAAAATACATAAGCATAAGGAAAACATAAATAGAATATATATCATATATAAATAGAGTGACATATTAATGGCCACCATGATAGGTGTTAAAAGAATATTGAACAATCATTGTTTCGTGAGGCAGTAATTCACCACCCATAAGAACAGTATGTTCATTAACCATTAGACGGAGGTGTGTGTAAGTGTAAATCAAATCCTTATCATAAAAACATCCTATTATATTTAATATACTGGTTATGTTACAAAATAATGGAATTAAATGGTTTTAAGGTGTTGTAGTAGCAAAATAAAAAAAAATAACAGAAGAGAAGACATTACCTTAAAATCGGGTAACTCTTTTTGATTTGAGCCAAAGGATTCCTTTGGAAGAGTTCTACCCAAAGTGAGGCTTCTTGGAGTAAGATAGGGAAGTTGAGAGAGTATTTGGGCAGAGGTTGGCTGAGCAAAATGGATTTGAAAGTGTGAAGAATTTAATGACCCAAATTTTTTCAATGGAAAATTCCCTTCTTATATTTATGTCACAAAAACAAAAAATAATGAACTAATAAGTGATAAGGGACCTTGAAACATAATTTTGTCAACCCTATGTTTGGAATTTTGAAAATCCGACATACACGGTTGTGTTCAAGATGGTTTTTGGAGTCTAATGAAACAAAAATAATTTTTGGCGAATAGTAACCAACCCTTATGAATAGAAATATAACCCTTATGAATAGTAAATAAGAGTAAAATTACCTATGAATAATAAAATAAAATTTAAACATCTGACCTTAGTAAACATTTTTGGTATTTTATAAGCCATGAATAGTTAATTATAATTAATTAATTAATTTAAAATAATATTTATTTCCTTGAAATGTATTCATAAAGTATTGAATCAATGTATAATAGTTTTTTGATAATTTTATAGGACCCTACGTAATTTTTGAAAGAACTATAAAATCAGTTTTAATCTTAAAAACTGTTTTTTATGTAAATTATGGTTTTAATTAAATATTAAATTAATAATATTTAGAAAATTATTTTTGAAAAATGGAATTTATTTTTGGATTATACACGTCAGAAAATGGTTGGGGTAAATTTTTGGGATTTTTCTGAGATACTTGAATTTTTGATAAATAGTGAAATTCTGTAATTTACAAAATAAGCTAAATAAGATAATTATAGGGTCTTGTGTGATGTTATACTGATGTAATCCCACTTGGTTCGGGATTAAATGATAAAATTACTATTCGTGGCCATTCAAAACTCATTATTCCTTATCTTAGGTGAAATTAATAAACTAATCAATTTTATATTAAGGAAACCCCTCTCCCCTCCACTATGAAAGCCACCCTTCACTCCCTCTTTTCTTCACACCTATCAAGCTCCAAGACTTCTCAAAACTCTTCCCAAACATCTTACCTAGCCCCCCCCCCCACGTCTAAAAGCTTCTGGTCTCATAAAAATACCAAGACTAACTTTCTTAAGGAGGATCTCAAGATGAAGATTCTAGAGGTAATTTCTTTCCCACTTCTCCTTTAATTTCCTTTCAAGTTCAAGTTGCATTCTTGATATCTCCCCACCTATATTCATCCAAATTGTTTTGTAACTCCATTATTATACATACAATATAATTTTATGATTCTAAGGGGATATTATATCACCCCACCCCTTTCCCTCTTCCTTTTATTTTATTAAATAGAACGTTGTTCATGAGGTGTTAATTTATCACCTTCAAAAACGACATGCTCTCTTCTTCCATTTCTACCTTTAGATCTGGTCATGAAACCATTTTTATCATTGAACCAGAATATTTTATATGTATTATGTTCTATTTTATGTTCTGGAGATATCCTATGGAAATATTACTAAGTGAAAAGATAAAACAAATTCGTTGTGATCTAAAACCCGCTCAAATTAACCCAAATAACCATAATTAAATTCTTATCTAATGATTCGTCCACATGGATCTAATATAATACATTATAAAATAATTAAATCTCCTGTAATATCATTAATAACATGTAATATCAGTTCTTGATGTTTACCCATGATCTACTCAAACATCAATTTAAGAATACAAGTGAACCACTCAAGAAAAACATGAAAACGAACATCCCCGAACAATGTTTTTAAACTCTATAAGTCATCCACAGGAACATAATATGAAATAATGAAACCAGAATAAACCATATTAATGTATAAAAGGTTATGAAAATTTAAAATTAATTAATATAATGTCATTATATAGGACATTAAAGAGAAGGTGGCATTCGAGTACAAGGTAAGAGGAAATTCTCGAACCCAACATTCATCCTTCAGGTTCTACCTCTTTCACTCCATTTTTGTTATGGTCACTACTTAAAGATAATTTTTTCATATTTGTCTTTATATTTCTGGGATATACAAGTTTTATACTGAATTTTATGTCAATCCAAGTGTTTTCGAAAATAACTCTTCTCTTAAGAACACAACTTTTACCTCTCATTAATGGTTGATGAATCTTGTATCAAGTATGTTGTTACCTCTTTATTTTGGGAACCCAATGTCTATGAATGTGTTATTATGATATGAAACCCATTAATTTTGATGGTTTAGTTATGTTCATTTATGTTATATGTTAATTGTGGCATGCATGATAAATGATAATGTTATGATGTGACGGGTGCGCCCGGAATTATATAGCGCAATATGAATGTTTAAATGTGACGGGTGCACCCAGAATTATATAGAGCTCCAATGAATTGGGTAATGTGATGAATATCATTAGTAAATGTGATATGATGTGTGAACAAGATTCTATCATGGTTCACAAGTATGTGTGGTAGTTAACCACTAAGACATGATGTTTTATTTTTATGCATTTCCACATTTCAAGTCTTTTATTTATGCTCCTCTCATATTCATGATAATTTTACTATGTCATGATTATGCTCACCCCATGATATATTGTCCTTATCTATCCTCTTAGTGGGCTTCTAGCTCACCCCTTTTGATGTATATCCTCAGGTGGCTACATGTACTAAGGAGAGGACAAGTTCCACTAAGAATCTAGTGAAGAAGAAATTAAATAAATGTTTATGGTTGATGTTGTATTTGTTATGTGTTGTCATAGTTTTCCCAAGACACTAAACCTGTGGATCCTATATGTGTAATAATATTATGTTTTTATCTTTGAAATGATGTAATATTAATGAAAGAAAAGGCAGGGATGTTATATACATCGTTAATTCCAACATACATACTAATATCTCCATGAATGATACAATTAATTTTTATATATCTACCATTTATGGATGGTCATATATATATATAATACATATTATATTTATATCATGTTAATGTTTTTGGATATTATGAAACCATGATCAATGTACAAGGACTAGTATTGTCTAATAGAAATTTTCCTAAAAAATTAAATAGTTAACTCAAAGAAAAAATGATTTTAATAAAAAAATATTAATAAATTGTTGTTATAATGTTATAAGTGGAACATATATGGTTTTATAATTATGAATATAGTTCATTTATATAATTATGATAATATAAATTTCCTATACATAATTATAGAGTGGTTACAAAACATGTTGAGCTTAGGTAAGGTTTTCTTGACTCACTTTTTTTATATAAGACATATGTCATATTCACAAATTGCTTAATTTGTGTGGAATATATAAAACCATGAATTTATTTTATTAATATATTTATGGAAATCATTTTGTTTTAAATGAAATGTATGTTTCACTTTTTTATGATCGTTTTATTAGGAGATTTCCAAAGTTGTAAGGGTTTCACATTACAATTTTCTTTTTACTCCGATTAGTTTTTATTAAATTTAAAATTATTAATTGTTATTATCTATCTATAAATAATAATATACATTTTATTTTCCCATGTCTATTAAGGTATATTAAATGATTTAATTTTTTTTTCATCTTTTTAAGTGATCGAGATAATTAATGAATATTTTTATGGAAATATAACATTATTCTCATCTCACTTTGGTTATGAGGATTTTTATTCCATGCCTTTATTTTATTTAACATGATTTAAATATAATTTTACTATTAAAAAATTATTTTATAAAGTAATTTTTCTTTTTTTAACTATTTAATAATTTTTTATAAAGGAATTTTCTGTTAATTTTCTAAATGTGTATATTTTTACTTTTTTCTAAAATGTGAATGAAATTTTTGGTTTGACATGTACTATAAAAATGATTTATATTTCAACATGACTATTATTTATATTTAAGCTTCCTTCCCAAAATCATATGGTTATTTTCAAAAAAAAAAATTTCTTAAATATTTTTTAAATATTTAGATTAGAGAAAAGTTATTTAAAATTTTGGATGTGATTTTCCTCAAGTAATATTCATATGATCATTTTAAGTAATTTTAGATTTATGATAAAATAATTTTATTCTACTTGTCTTTAATGAGGTAATGATTTTTTAATTCCTTCATTTTTATTTTATCAGGTGGTTTATGAATTCAATGATAAAATATTTATGAAACCATTTTTCATATGTTAATATATGATGAAATTATAAATGTTTTAACTATCATATGAAATATATATGAATGGATTATGATTATATAATGGGTGGGCCAATAATATTTTGTCATTTCATTGTGTACAGATTAATGTTTTATTAGATTTTAGGGTACATAAGACGTTATCCCAAGCCCGAACATGGGTACCCGATAGGTTATCCCAAGACCAAAATACGTACACTGGTGGTTAGGGAAAGCCTGACTTTTGATGAATGCATGGATGGGTTGCCTGAAAAAAATATTTTAATAAATATGGTTATTCTACACTTTAAGGCACTCATTTACACTAGGATATTATGCAAAAAAAATTATCACATGGATCATGTTATTTTATTTATTTATTTATGATTCATGTCTTAGGAACTTCTAGGATTAATTCAATCACCCATAATTATTATATATGAATTATTTGATATGGTTTTCAAATGTTAATATGATGTTATCATAAACATATGATCATGTTAGGCTTAAATTATCATCGATATATCCATTTTTTTAACATACTATGCACATATGCTCACCCTTTATGACATTATTTTTTTTCATAGGATATGATGGATGGTTTTAATTATGATATGTATATGAATGGTACAATTTTTGTAGAAATTAGTGTAATATTATGTGTCAATTTTTTGTACTAGTTGTTTATTGGTTCTAGTTTCCAATAACACTAAACTGTTATGGTTCTGGAATGAATCATAATGATATATAACTAAAAGTCATCTAATAAGATGTAATATATATTTGTTTAATGTTTGGGTCACATTAGTTTTTATCAAAGTAAGGTTTAATTAATTTTTTGAAACTAGGATGTGAAAAAATTTGTGATATCTTTTACGATATGCCTAAATATAGGATAAAATACCATGTTATGGTAATGAAATGATTATGGTTTTTATATTTGATACACATATATCTAAATAATTGTATATGGATACATTTTTTTCACATTGAAACACATAGGGTTAACAAATTTGTTTGGGGAATATTGGGAATTAAATCTATCATCACTAGTGCATGATTAGAGGGTTTAAGAATGATAATATAGAAAGAAACTCTAAGGGGATATTATTATATTAATTCAAATTTTAATTAATTACCATTATCAAAGATCTTAAAAGACGATGACCATGGATAACTATTTTTAAACCTAATATTTCATATATTTAAAAGAAAATGTTCTGATTAAAACATCTTATAAATTATTGTCATGAATATATGGTTTCTCAATATTATTATTTTTTATCGTACTAGTCTTTTGGGTTTTATTTAATTTTTAAAACAAGATGAAATCATGTTAAAACTGAATTTGATAAAGAAAGGAATAATTTTACTTTTGGGAAACCTAATGTTATGGGAGATGGAATGTGAATTCTAATTTCTACACATGTAGAAAACTCTCATGTTTAAAATCATGATGATGTTAAAAATGTGAAAATGATGGAATATAGTTCTTTTTATTTGTTAATGAGGAAGAAAAAATTTATTTTAGTTGTTATACTGATCTACTAATTTTAATTAAATGGATCTGTATGATTAAAAATAAATTTAATATTCTATAGTGTTATGATCCTAAAATATTCATTTTATCTAATTATAATATTTATGGTGAAGTTGATGAATGATGGACTCTTATTAGGAATATGAGGTGACACGAAATACTTAACTCAATGGAGTGAGATGAGTATAGATGGTATGTTTTTTTTAAAAAATTAATTTCTTGATATTCTTTATGTGAAAATAGAGAACGAATTTATAATGATAAATTAGAAGTTAAATGAATCAACATTTACAAATGAGTCATATTTTATAGGAATTTTTACTTATAATTTTAGTATTATTGTACAACATAAAGGAAATATATTTCAAATATTTAGTGGATTAAATCCATGTCCTCAAAAGGAAATTGTACATAATATACTTTAGAAGTTAGTATAATATTATTCAAGTTATTATCAACATAAAAATAGAGTTCATAATCACTGATCAATTTCATGGTTTTGATAATAAAATAGTGATAGAAATTAACGGAAATTATAATAATTCAAACCATGGAGGGAAGAATAAGGGTCTTCCTTCATGAAAGGCGTGTGAAAAGAAACAAAGAGGAGATTGTATTTAGTATACTAGATAATGGTTTATATGTTAAAGTAAGGTCATCTGGAAATAAAATATTTATGTGATTGGAATAAGATATCTTATTATTTGAATGGATACAAATATCTGAAAAATTCACCATCCACAATCTTATGCTTCAAATTCATTGATTATGGGAATTATATTAACCCATTTTGAAATCCAAAGATTAATGAAGATGACAAACATCAATAAGTAGTTATACCTAATGAAATGGTAAATATCTTGAAATCACTGTTTCTGGTATGGGGTATGATAGTAAAGTGGTGAATGGTATACTTACCATCCACTCTAGAACAACCAATTCCTTTTTTGACTGTGGATCTACCTGCTATTTTATATCTAATTTTTTCGATGGGTATCACATTACCACCAAAAAATATCATCATGAATTTGTAGTAAAGACATTAAATAATATGACAATTATATCAATATAATTGTATTATTCCCTAATTAATTATTTTTGGATAGTGATTAATGAAAATATTATTATTCTAGCTCTATTTTATTTTGACCTTATTTTGGACATAGATTGGAATTTTTTATATTATTCCCATATAAATCGATGAGTAAGTAAAGTAAAATGTTATATTCAAAACCATTTATTATTTAATTTCTTTTTGTGGATAAATTTTACCTTAATATGAAAATTTTAAACCATTTTACTTGTCTTTATTTCTATTAAAAAGGGGTATTTCATCGCATAGTGTTTCACTATTCATTTTCACCCTTATACTACAGTATTAAAATAATTTTGTATTGTAAATTACATTGTTATAAAAAATATTAATTCATGATTGATTAATTTTTTTAAACCACTATTAAAAAGTTTTGATTTAACTTGTTTGTATGATTTTATTGTAGGTGGAGGTGATTTGGAGAGCCTAGGATGATGTTGAAGAAAAATGGGCCAAATTGCATAGGAATCTAAGAACATATGTGAACACAACCGCACACTACTACTAATATATGATTCCAAATGGGATGGAATTTTTTGATAAGATACAAAATTTTGTGGGATCCATCTTTTTTGAAGGAACCCAATCCCAATCCATCTATTAATGTGACCAATATAAATGAATTTTATTGGGAACAAAATCAGATCAAAGTCAAATGATGTGTTCTAAATTTCATCCATATCCTGGAATTTATTTTTCCTAATTGAGCCAAATTTTTAGTGGAGCTATTCTAGGGGGGAATTTTTTTTTGTTTTCTCCAAATCTACATAAGAATTTATGGATGTTGAAATCCATGTTCCATGTAGTTTTAAGAAATATGTGTTCCCAAAATAACTACCCATATTTCATATAAAATAGAACATTGGGAACACCATTTGTATGTTTGAAAGAGGAGAAAATATATGTCATTTTAGAGACCCCATGGATCTATATCCTAATATGAGAAGTTATAGAGGCCTATATCCTTATAGGGGGATCAAGGATAAAAGAAAAGTTTCATCTGAGCTTCCTTCTTCACTTGAGGATTCAGAGTAGGTGTACTCACGAGAGCAAAGCTAAATGGATTGTCAGAATGAGAGGGTACATCTATGCCATCGGTACCATCTTGTGATTGAATGGGGAGCCTAGCCAGACAGACATGCAAAAGGTGGAGAGCTACTATCAAGATGCAGATGCTGGGGAGGGGCAGTTCCTTGTAGATAGTCTGGTTGAATACCCTAAGACTTTCAGGTCATGTAATCTCTTAAGCCTATGGGCCATGTAATCTCCGAGCCTACAAGCCTTGTAAGGGTTCTCCCTCATCCCTTGAAAGGGGGGTTATCAAAAAATCAAAAAAAATGAAGGCCTTCGGGCCATTAAGGTGTGTTATCTTAACATGTTTTTTATTTGAATATTTTATAATCAAGTGAATCACTTTTTATGTTAACCCTGATTGGGTTGAGAATTCATGTGTGAATCATTAGTTGATACAATTGAAAACCATAAAACCCCCTTTAAAAATTTGAATTCATTATTATTTGATATATATTTTCATATTATTTATGTACAAACATTGAAAACAAGATTATTATGCCAAGGGTTGGTTATTTGTGCATTATTTTATAAGGAAAGTGGGGAATCAAGATCTTGAAATGCCTTAACCAAAGAATAGCTTCAAACCATGTTCAATTTTCAGAACAATTTACTATCCATGATATGTACTAAACATGAAATGATCACAACATATCACTGTTCTCAAGACAACACCGATATTTCTCAACTATTAAAATCATTAATTAAGTAATTATATTTTTAAATGTATTCTCAAATCCAACCCCTATTTTAGTAACCATTAATAAACATACACACATTAAACATCCATCGCTCATTGCGAGACTACCTAGGGTCCTTCTTATACTATGAATTAACTTTAAAAACACAATAAATAAAAAAATTCATGAAAATGAATTTAAATTTTGGATTCATTTCCAAAAATCAGTTATTTAGTGTGTGTTTTATAAAATTATAGTGTAATTTTTAAATATTTTTTTTATTAAATTTTAATATGATTTATAAAATATTTCATTCGTATTACTTCTTCATGAATGTATATTCATTAGGATAAATAATTCCTTTCAAGAATTAATGATAGATAATCTTGTGTCATCGACACCAAGAAGCCCTGAACGACCCCTTCAACGAGGATGTAGAAAATATCTACACTCTTCTCAATCATTCCTATTTTATTTCTAGAAACTGAATAAAAAATAAACTAAAATTGAATAATATGGATGAAAAAATAAATATTAAAATACCTTAACTTTTCTGAAATTTATATCCCACACACGTATATTCAAATGGAAGGATAAGCAACAAACATTGAACAAAAATCCGACCTAATTCACTTATTTCCCTGATTTCATGGTTTTGTGAAAGAAGACCCACATATGCACTTCAAATAATATAATACCATGTTTTATACATTAAAACCTAATAATGTTGATGAATAATAATATAATATTAAGGAAGTATTTTTTTCATTAGAAGATTTCACAAAATATTGGTAGTATTATGTTAATTCCCCAATTAAGGGATGGGTGGAAATCAAATACCTTTTTCTTAAACAATAATTCCTAGCCTCTCGAATAGAAACTACAAGGAAAGAAATATTTGGTACAAGGAAATGACATGGGGAAAAATTACATGAATATTGGGAAAATAGTAAAAGGTTATGTTCAAGCTGTTCTCACCACCAAATAAGTGTTCAAATTTTAATACAATATTTTTATGAATGTTTAAATCAAATTGAATGAAACCTGATTAATGCAGATATAGGTGGTGCACTAGTTCTTAAATCCCTAATCACTATAATAACCCTCATTGATAAAATTATACAAAAATTTAATTCTTGGTCCAGTGTACCAATTTGAGTTTTTTATGAGGTGTATAGTTTAGAGTTTTAAAAGTTGATGGACACAATGTTTGATGTGATATATACCCTTCTCTAAAAACTTTCTCTTTCCCAAGGGAAATACCAATCAACTCCTCCAATGAGTTTTTTTTTATTTTTTATTCTGACCCCCATTATTTTGAAAAATTACATCAACTCAAATAATCTTATGGTTGTTGTGAGGCAATCTTCCCTAGAATCCCCTATAACAAACCCATTTGGAAAGAACCATACTGTCCATCCAACCATGGGTGTAAATACATCCAAACCTATAGTAAAGTGGGATATTCAATCCAACCACAATAACCATACAACCAACTGGTCCAGCTAAATCATCCACCACCACCACCCAGAAATCACCAACCACTACAAAGACCTTTACAACAACCCCTCTAAAACATGTGATAGCCTAGAATAAATGAAGAAACAAATGGATGTAATAAACATCAAATTCCAAAAAACCACCCAAAGATAAATACAATATCTTGAAACCCAATTATTCCAACTTTCCAACTTGGTGGAGGAAATCCAAAGACCTTGGTTGGGAATGATATCTTCCCAACCAATATTTATCCCAAGGTATATGGTAAAATTTAGTTTTATAATATTTAGGAGTGGAAAAAAAATTAAAATCCAAATTATCCCCCACAATATTCTTCCAATTATGGGGAAACATTAATTCTTACCATTGCTGCATTTATGAGTTTAGCAAGATTTCACCCCCTCTCCTGATTTCTCAAAAAATAAAAATAATTTTTTTATGAAGAAAGGGAGGAAGCTTATAAAAATTTAAAATGGACTCTCATATCAACCATAGTAATCTAACAACCTTGGTGGTAATTACCATTTATTATCATGTGTGAAACCTATAACTATGAATTTGGGGTTGTCCTATCAAACTAAGTTGATCGATATCTATGTGTCATTTTATATGCCTCATGAACACTCGACATTACCTAAGATAACTATAAAATAAATTAAAATAATTCTTTTCCATTATGTAGTCCTTAGATAAATTCAGGTTAAACCTTTTAGGGTCCCGAGTGATTGTGTTATGAGATCATGTAACCCTCTATTATCTTCTTAAGAAACATGATTCCAAAAAATGTCTGATTCATTATATTCCCCTCCTTCAAGAATTTAATATATAAATGAAGGATAAGAATAAGAAGAGAATTTGGTGTTTAACCATATCAGTAGGTTCCTCCCATCCATAAACATTGTATAATCCTCCGATATTCCAATTAAATACATTTTTCCTGATAAGAATTATAAAGAGTGAATGATTATATTCTTGGTATGTTGAATTGTAAATTATTTTTGAGCATCTTTCATTTATACTAATTTCAACAAAAACTAAGATGACCATCTAAAACCTGAGTCATGTTGGTACATATGGGATAAATTCTATCTTTGAAACACATATAACAATCAATTTTTTATATGTTGGGTTCTTGATAGAGATTTTCAAAATGTCTTTATGTTCAGACACTCTTTCTTGTAGGGGCACATTGGACTGGTTGCATGGTCCTCGATTCATGTTTATTTTGGCCAACATTATTTCTAGATGTCTAGGTTTTTTTATCTTTTGGCCATTATCAAAGAATGAGGAATTCATCTAAATGAAATGAAATTCCACAATAAACCTTTCTTTTTCATGATAATATTATGTGTGGGGAATTGACATTATAGGGAAATTTCAAAATTCCGTTAGCAACATGTACATTATTCTTGTAGTTGATTTTGTGTAAAAAAGGTTAGAGGAATAATCCATGAGGACATATGATTCTAATATAGTTGAAGATTTTTTAGAACACAAATTATATATAGGATTAGATTACATAGGTTCATTATCATTAACCATGGTTCTTATTTCTTTATCCATTCAATGAAGTCACTTTTATTTCCGTATGGTGTTAGGAATTGAGTGTATACTACATATCACCCATAATCCAACGATCAAGAAAATGTGTCTAATAGAGAGGTAAAACAATTTCTTGAAAAAGTGAATCAACCCAATATAAAATATTAGAGACTTGGACTCAATGATTATTTATGGGATTATAGTCATGCCTTCAAAACTTTCCTTGGAATGTCACTATATCAGTAAGTTTTTGGAAATATTATTCACCTTCCCATTCAGATAGATCACCAAGATTACTGGGCCTTTAAAAAATGAAATTATAATATTTTTGTTGGAATTTCTCAAAGAAATATTTAGATTTAGGAGCTCTTGGATATGAGATTAGATTCATATGATACAAACCAGATTTATATGGAGAGATCCAAGGATACCCATGACTACCTCATCATTCATCGTCTATCCCAAACTGGGTAGCAGGTCCTCCTTTTCAATTATAGTAAAATATGAATCTAGGTAAGATTTTCCCCACTAGTTTGGACAATGCACTATTAATAATTTTATTCCATTTGGTGTTGTTGAAGTTACATATGAGGAAACAAAACAAACATTTATTTTCAATGGGAATTGGTTGAAGAACTTTCATGAATCCCTCTCAGTGTCCCCAATATAAGAACTAAATTTTCATGAATAAACAATTGAATCACAAAGACCAGGTTTTTCACTTACATCCAACATTATAATTTATTATAGTGAGCCATTTCATACTCTATTTGTGGTGTGATGGGTACATTCTTGGGTTTGTTATGAATTTTTATCATCTTTATTCTTTTGATCTTTTATCATTTAGTATAGTATTGTTACTTTCCCCTATATTTCCCCACACTTTTGGGATCTAATATTTTTTTGATTCCAACTTAATCAGGGAAAATGATTCTTAATTAATTATGGAAAAGGATTCAAATTTTGTCATTAAAATTATTGAATTTTTTTGATGAATTTTCCCATTATATATATTTTTATGAAAGAAAAAATCATTGATATAATGTGTGTTTTGCCATGAATTTAACATTGAGATGTGAATTTTTCAAGATAATTTGTTTCTTGCCAATTATATAAATGTTTGTATAATTTTAATTCATTTGTGATGAATGGAAAGTTTTTTTGTAGTAGTTTAGACAAAATTGTGTTATTTAGTATAACCACCCATCTTTTTACCTAACTATAAAGTGAAATTTTTTCCAACTCAATAGAAGTTAAAAAGATACGAGGATAATATTTATCAGATCTCCAAAATAATTTTTCCATATGTTTGGTCCTTATCTTATCTTTTTCATAACTATACTAGATTACCCTATTCATTTGTACCTATAATATGGCTATTGTATTCCTTGAAAACATAAAAAATTAATTAAATCAAAATCAAAATAAATAAGAAAAACACCAAAATATGTGTTTTCTATTGTATGGTAAAAAACACAGTTCCTAAAAAATTTATATTATTATAACTATTACAATTACTGTTGTGAGGATGTCAAACAAGCATTGAGTTATGAGTGTGAGATTTGTTCCATGTTTAACTTCTAAAAAATAATAATAATTAATAAGGAATGTGATGAAATTTAGAAAATATGGAGTTATATTTGTTATGATCATAAGGTTTGAATTCTGCGAATGCATAAGTGAGTGGTTCATAAAATTTAATTCAAAATTATGTAGGGAATGTTCTGTGCATTGAATCATTTAACCAAACAATATTTTAAATAACATATACTTACAAGGGAAAAAGTGAAAAGAAAAGCATGAATTGGTTTTCACACACACATATGGAGAGTTAGTGTAATTTTTTAATTTTGATTTATTTTCCCTAATTGGTATCATTTTTCTCCTTGAATTTCATTCTGATATAATTTACGAGACATCTTTTTTAATGACCATCGAGAATAACTCCTTATTGAGATTTTTTATATCATCACATTTCTATCCAGAATTAAATTTTCATTAAAATTTAAAACATCATAAAGTTATTAATATATCCATTCAGATTTTTTTAGAAATGTGAAATTTCCTAGGAGTGAAAATGTTTAGGTGTATGGGTGTTATCATGTAGTGATTCATTATTCATTTTCACCCTTATACCATTTTATTAAACTGATTTTGAAATGTAAATTCCAATTATTAAAATAAATTTAACTTCATGGATGATTAAATTATTTTGTTTTAATAACCACTAAAAAGGGAAATTTCTCTTTTTTGGATGATTTCATTGTAGGTGGATGTGATTTGGAGGACCTTGGATGACATTGAGGAAAAAAGAGCCAAATTGCGAAGGAATCCAAGAAAATATATCAACCCAACCACACACTACTACTAATATGTTCATTAAATTGGGATGAAATTTGTGGTCTAGTCTAAAATTTAGTGGGATAAAACTCTTCTAAAGATTCCAATTCCCAATTAATCCATTTAGGGGCCCACAAAACTCATCTGTCTAGGGAAGAAAAATCTAATCGAAGTCAAATTATGTGTCCCGTATTTAATCCATATCTCTAGATATAGGTTTTCAAATAGAGAAAAAATTTCAGTTTAGGTATTAAAGATGTGGACAAACAACTTTTTTGTTTACCCCAAAGGGATATAAGACTATCTAGATGCAAAAAACCCTGGTCCATGAAGTTTTATGAAATCTATGTTCCTAAAACCACCTTCCTCTTTTCCTTTAAAATGGATCCTTGGGAACCCCATTTTTATCTTCAAACCTAGATGAAGTATCATCCATTTTTAGACTGAAATGATACATTTAATCATATAAGATGTTATAGAGGAACCTATCCCAACTGAGGTTTTGGAATGAAGGATAAGTTCTAACCAAACCTCCCATCCTATTGATGATGAGTTAAATGGTGGATGGTTATTTTGAGGGAGATACCCATACATCGGTGGGATTTATGATACATTTTATGCTACTGAATTTGAGTGATTTGTGTTTGAAACAGTTGATTTATGTTTTATCTTACCATTCATCTTATTTGAATTCTTTATTGTGGTTTAATCAAGTGGAACACTTTTTTCTTCAACATAAATTGGGTTGAGATTTCAAGTGGGAATCTTATGTTCACTTGATTTGGAATTACAAGAATATTTTTTCACATTCACATTAATGAAATTTATATGTTATTTTCTATAAAATTATCCATTCTTTAGTTACAAAACCTAATAACACGACTGGTGTGTCATGGGTTGGTTCTTTTTGAATCACTTTAAGAAGAAACATGGCTATCAAGATCTAAAAAACCCTCATCTAAAGAATTACATTAAACAATTCAAAAAATTTAGAACAATTAACCATTAATGATGTGAAGTGAAATTGAAGTAAACTCCTTATATAACAATTATTAAAACACCACCTTTTTTTAAACTATTAAACTCATTAATTAAGTCATATTATTTATAATAATATTATAGAAACCACCTTATATTAGTAATATTTATTAAAAGTACAAACTATAAACATCAAGGACCCCTGGGATTCCAACTAGGGTATGACCTATACTATAAATTAACTTCAAAAACAAAATCAATTTGACATGTCATGACTATAATTTTAGTATTTCCCTTATATGGTTGGGGAGAAACTTAAGATAAAATATGTGCCTATTTAATTAGATTTTTTTGTTGTGTTTCAAAAAGAGTTTCATAGTCTCCTTATGAAATTTGAAGTTTCTATTACTATAGAACTAAACCATAACCATAAAATTATTTAAGGTAAGTATATAAAATGGACTTGATTTATTAGAAATAATTAAATAAAAACTCTATAAGAATATTGATAAGGGATTCGTTCATTTAGGTGCATCACCATAGGGTGCACTGATTATTTTTATTATGAATAGATATGGATCAATGAAACATTGAAATGACTAATATGAACATAACAACATAATAATCTAGAATAAGTATCCATTTTCCAACATTGAGGATTTTTCAATCAATTTTATAGACTTGAATACTTCTCAAATATTTACTATCAATAGTGGTACTATTAATTGAGGTTCAGAAGTGAATATATACCCAGACAACCTTTGGAATGAGTTATGTACACTATTACGTTTTTTTTTCATTTTAATTACTAATTTTCTCATTATATTTAGAGATTTTTGGAAAATATACAATTAATACTACCTTGATCATATTTTTGTAGTATTTAAAGAAATAATTCTTATGTGTTCCAAGAGTGAGGAAGATTATAAAGATCAATTCAAGATTGTACTAAAGTGACTAAGGGGGATGGATATATATGAAAATTTTACCAAGTGAGAATTTTGGATACATAAAATTTCATTTTTGTATTATATAATTTCCAGGGATGGAATATTGGTGGATCCATCAAAGGAAGATGTCATTGAATATCAGAAAAAGTAACTTCTATGGTAGAGATCCATTGAATTCTTGGATTAGATAGATTTTGTTGGACCTTTTAAATAGATTTATCATGGTTATCTATCAAAATAAAAATTTAAAAATTATGGTAGTAATATTCCTTCTAGGATATGAATGGGAATAAAATTTCTAGGAAGCAAAGAGAAATTTGGTCAGTTCACAAATTCTCACACTAACTGTAATTATAAAAGGTTTTGTTGTTTAAAATACAGAATTAAATATGGAGTTAGGGTGAATTATTTTATGGAATCATATGGAAATAGATTATTCCTCTTTCCATTGAATTTATCATGACAAATATTAATCAACTCATCATTTGGAGTTAGCAGGGCTAAACTTTTCATTAATGATGTGTAAACATTATATTTATTGGGAAATTTTTGACATATATACTACAAATAGTAGATTAATGTATATATTAACCCTAAAAGAGTATAATATCTACCAGATAAGTTATTTTAATTTTAATAATTAATTTTAATACTCAAAACTTTACCACATAAGGAAACTGAAGAATGTGGCTGATGATTTCTGTTAAATAGTTCATGCGAGATAATCTTTGCGGAAGCTAAGAAAGGATACATTATTTATAGATTTTCCTAGAAGGTTCTTGGAAATATTGATCGATGGGGATAAATATTATCTTAATTTAATTTGTGTTCAACTATGTATCAATTTAAGGATTAATTAGGTTCAAATTAAATATATTGAGCTATTAAATATTGTGTGAAATGTTCCTGATCTGATCTTTGATTGAGATGGAATGATATGATTTAAGAACTGAGTATGTACTTCTTTAATAAAAGAATTAATTAAGGATCTATTTGATGAGTATCATAGTTAGTAATTCTCGATAAAAAATTTATGTATAAAGATTTATAGAGATATAAATGGGTATTTATGGTTGGTCAATATAAAGAGTGATATTGTAGAGTATGTATCTCGGCACATATTATTCCAGAAATTAATGTATGCGAGACAGAAGTCCATGTGGCTGTTACAAACATTAAACATACCATAATATCAATGGGAAAATCACCATATATTTTTTCATTAGACTCCATAAAACCTAAAATTTACCTAATGATATTAATGTTGAAGCTGATCACCTCCCTAGGATAACAAATTTAATTACTATCATATAATATTTCCCTCTTGATCATGTTTTTAGGATTTAAAATAAGTGCTAAAATATCATGGAGTATTAAATTATTCTGTATCTATTTGAGATCCAAGGTTTACTTTGGAGTTATAATTATGTATCCCACATGATCATGATATAATATTGTGTTTCAATACTTTACATCATCATAATAAACACGGTCAGTCTTAGAGGACCATTCATGCCTTGGAGGATATTATAGGATTATGTTCTTGATATTTCAAATGTAGTTAAGATTAACACCTTCATCACATTTAATTATTTTATAAAAATATAATTCAATATAGAATTGATATGTATCTTTATGAATCCATATACAAGGTAATTATAGAAAAATAATGGAATAAGATAATTTTTTAGAAATAATGCTTTTGGGACCTGAGAAAGGTAAGTAAAAAAGAGTGAACCTTAAGGCCATTCAATAATAAATATAATAATCTTATATTTTATAGAGGATTTGTACTAAAAAATGATAGTCAGAATTGGAATTTAAATTTAGTGATATGTTTTTCATTAGAATATATACATTGATGATGGTTATGAGAGTGAAAATTAAGAGAAAAATAAGACTAAGATATATTGACTCTTTTGAAGATCCTTCAAAAAGTAGGATAATTTATTATTAGATGAAATTTCCTTTGAACCTATCTTATGTTCATGATGTGTTCCATGTGTGAATATTATGTAACTAGATAAACGATAATTCATATATAGCAAACGCAGAAAATGTAACAATGGAGAAAAATATTTTAGATGAAAAATATATAAATACATATTTCATCCTAGAGATAAAGTGCAACAAAACAAGACTACTCACATGGTTGATGTTATATTGAGAAATTAGAAATTTGGGGAAGCTGCTTGGGGACCAAATAATTTAATGAATACAATATATAATAAATTATTTTCTACCAGATTGATTAATTTTCAACGTTCAAATTCATTTTAATGGGTGTATAATGTAACACCCCTGGATGTTATATATATTTCATTTTAAATAAATTTGAATTATCTGGTATCTTGTTTTGCATGAAACCCCAAATCATAATGAACACATGATATAACATAATGTTATAACATTTTAATTATATTAGTATATATAAATAGGATTAACTGCATTATAATGTATATAAATAAATGTTTTCTTAAATTCAATTGTATTGGTTGATTCTTTATAATTATTCATTAAATTTCTTAATTAAACATATAATTAATAAAATAGATATTTTTTAATGAAATGTATTTTTATATATTTAGTATTATTATAATAATTTATTTTAATTAAATTTATTTATTATTTATGAATAAACATCCATATATTAGTTATTTAAATGTTTTGAATTTACATAAAATTAATTAATGGTGGAAAAATTTATTTTTCAAATAACAATTTTTATGTGGGAAATGGGTTTTACCAAAATAGATAATGGTTTTAATTAGTATTATGGTTTATTTATTCAATAAAATATTTTATCAATGATTTGATAGTTTTTACTATGCAAGGAATGAATGAATGTTTAGGTTTATATTTAGAAATTAATTTTTCTAAAAAATGATTTCATTGTGTTTCACATGATTACCTTAAAATTATAACATTCCACATATAATAATTAAATTTTTTTCAAAATAAATTGCATTATTTTTATTTACATATAATTTTTTAATGAGTAAAATTACATTTTTGGTGATAAATAATTGTAAAAATAGATAAAATTTTAATCTAAGATTAACATAAAAATTGGTTTACTTGGTTGTTAGTTAGAACAAGTGACAATGGTTAGATCACAACATAATATTTTATAATTAATATATTTTGAAGATAGATCTAATATATCATCTATTAAATTCAAATAATTTTCCATTTTAACCATTATAGTTGAAAAATAAATTAACTGTACTTAAATATTTTATGTAATTCCAAGTTTGTCTGTTTCATAACATAAAAAAAGAAATATCCCCTCCATAACTATTAAATATTTTTTATTCTTTTAGATAAATAATAACAAATGTAATTTATTTATATGTTCTTTAAAATATTATTAGATCCATTGGAATTCTCCCAAGAACATTCATTCAAGGATTCAAGTTTAAGAAAAATGTAGTCTCTAAAAAAAGATGTATAAATGTCAACCGAGCTCTATCAATTTTATTAATAATTCTACATTATATAAAACTATTATATACATCATAAAATTATTACTATTTTATCATAAATGTAATAATATTTTATAATTGTTATTTAAAAAAACTTTTCTACCCCTTTTCTATCAAATGTTATTTGAATGTATCACCCATGTATATTTGTGGACTACTGCCTCCACATTATAATATGATTCCTTTTCAATAACCATACGTTTAATTATTTTATATGATTGATTTAATGATTTTATATATTTTTTTCATTATGATTTTTATTTAATGATAAAATAAAAATTATATTTCCTTTTCTCATTTCATTATAAAATTAACATAGCATTCATGCGTACGTACAGACTACCGCCTCCATGAAAATGAATATGTCAACACATGGAAATAAATAATTAAATATGAAATTATTAATAAATGGGTTTTGAAATGATATAATTACATAATATATTCTATAAAATAATGAATATAGTTCTTTTATAATATTATATTAAATTTAAAATAATAATACATGATGTTAGAGAACATTTAAATCATGTTGAACATGTGATAAGGGTTTTTCATCACACTATTATTTCTATGAAAGATATTTCATATTCACAACTAGTTTTATTTATGTGGTATATATACATCACATCACATTATTTTATTATTATTTTGCAGGAAATTATTTATATTTCTAAATCCATATATGGTTTTTTATTTTGCGATATTATTATTTATAAATTACCAAAGCTGTATGGGATTTACCTTACAATCTAATTTTTGTAAGGATTGTTTTTTATTAAATTTTATATGATGAAATTATATAATCTATAACTCAAAAAAAATTATTATTTTTTCTTCTATTGTGGTAATTTTTTGAAAATAAAGATTTTTCCTTTCATTTTCCTCTCTTTAGGTACTCAAGAGACCAAGAAAATGTTTTTATGGAAAGTAGAAATTATTTATCACACTCTTCCTTGTAGAATATCTTTATTACATGCCATTTTTTTTTAAAATTCATTAAATTGGTTGTTTAATATTACATAATAATTTTATAATGTAAATATTTATTATAATTTTCTTTCTATAAATTTATTTAATATAAATTTTTTTATGGTTTTCTGAATTTTTTCCCTCAATTTCTTATATAATTTTTGTAAATATTTTTTTTTAATGTCAAAAATATGTAATAATTTTCCGACCACCATGAATAATAATTTCTGCACTTAATACTTTACATATTACCATAGTTATTTTAAAATAAAACAATTCCATAAATATTTTATAATTTTTTAGTTTTTAAATAGTTGATATCAAATTGAAAATGTGTTTTGAATCAAAAATTATTTCCTTGATATTTTAATAAAAATTAAATCTAAAAGAATATACATTGATGTTAGTTTTTTCGGTATTGGGGATATGATATTATAATATAATATTTATTCTTTTATTATAGGGTTTTTTATTATGATGAATAATTATTTCAGAAACCCATTTTATTTTTTCACGGGTAATGATATGATGAAATATTAAATGTTTTCATGATATTTTTACGTACATATGAATGGATTTTGATTTTATGATATTTGGGTCCATTATATCCTTATAGTATGTAGAGTAAATTTGAATTCATTATGTGCTCAGAGGGTACACAAGTGGTTATCTGAAGTATGGAAGATGGTATATAATAGTTCATCTTAATCCCAAAATTGGTACAAAGATGGTTATCTCAAGACTAACATGTGAGGAATATCTTGTTGGTAATCCTTTCAATAAGATTTATTTCATTATTAATATTCCACACTTTTTTCAATAGTTTCATGAAGTGATACTATGCTAATTTTAGGCACTCATGGTCAGTTACTTTTATTCCATTATGATTTATTTATTAGGAACTTACAAGATTTACAAAATGAATCTGGATTTTTATCAGTTAATTATTATGTATGGTTTTAAAATTTTAATCGTCTCTTCGCATACCTTTATGTTCATATTATTGATAAATGATCATTGATAAGCCCCTTGTTTACCCTTACTATTCATTTTTATTCATCCTTTATTATGTTACATTTTCTTCAGGATATGTAGAAAGGTTTTATGTATGATATATCAAATAAGGATTCGAGTTGGTACACAACTAGTGGTAGATAATATAGCTCTTTTATGTAGTAGTTGTTTATGTATCGATGATTCCAAAGTAATTACACCTTTATAGTTTTTATCTATATTGTTGATATGTAATGAATATCCTTCAGATAAGATATAATATTTATCTATGATGTCACGACCCGTCCTCGGGGCCCGTGCCGTGACTACCCCAAGCCCGCCTTCCATAGGCCAGGGGCTGGCGACTAGCACCAAAGGCGTAAAATCCCGATAACTGGGAAGGCATTGCCTTTATATAGAAAACAAGCACCACAGAGTACAAGCGGAAGTAAAACACTAAGTACAAAAAGAAGAACTGAAAAGCAAAAAGGGGCCGGAAATACAAGCCCAACTGTAAAGTACAACTCGAAAGGGAAAACAGCGACTGAAAAGTAAAGCTGCTACGCTGAGATGTCCACTGGAAATCCCACCTGAAGGGTGGGTACAGATAGCTCCTCTGCTCCTCGGGTCCCGCCATCCGCTCCGAGTATATCCCGCTCAGTGGTCCACCTCCGGGTACCGCCTCGTCGTATAGTCCACCTCCAGGTACCGTCCAGTCCTCGAACACTCGGCCTCTTTCAGCACTGTCTGTCGTCTGCAACCAACACAACGAGGTGCGGGCATAGCCCGTGCAGGGGTGAGTATAACGATACCCAGTAGGGACCCCGAGACCCTCAAGGTCTCACTAAACCAACAAGGATAACCACAAGAAGATCACAACAGATAAACTCTACTTAGGTATATGCCCATACATATACCTAAGTTATCAAGCAACCCATCTCAATCATGAGGAAACACAAGGATTGTGAAAACGACGGATAACCACTACTCGGGTATATGCCCATACATATACAAAAGTTAGCAAGTGACCCATCTCAATCATGAAGTAAACACAAGAACAAAAGTTTCAGCTCAAACCAGGATTTTCATTATCGAAACCGTAACTGCTGAAGAGCTCCGTCTCTAGAGTGTACAGTGGTCCTGTCACGACTCCGAGGCTGCCGCTCACTAACCTAGGACTGCTGAGGTACTCCTCCTGTCGAGTACTGCGGGTTTGCGGCCAACTACCGGGCGCTCCGTCCGCTGAGGGTCTGTCGCCAAATACCGGGCGCTACCCAGATAGCCTGCTGAGGTACTCCTCCTGTCGAGTACCGCGGGTCTGCTGCCAACTACCCGGCGCTCCGTCCGCCGTGGGTCTGCCGCCAAATACCGGGCGCTCCGTCCACTGGGCTAGTCGACTCACTCCAAGTCGAGTCGGTCAAGCAGTCGTCAGGTCTCAGCCGGCTACACGGTCTCCGTACTCTGCACGCTCGTCTCCACCGTCGCGGGTCTGTCGCTACAACCAAGCGCACACACTCCGTAGAGTATCGCGGGTCTGCCGCTACAACCAAGCTCTCCACCGCCAAGGGTCTGCTGCTGCATCCAAGCGCACCACCACTGTCAAGTACCACGGGTCCGCTCCACGAGCTACTGGTCGATACTCCAAGTATCACAAGGTCCCGCGAAGAAGTGTCTCAAAGGTCCGTCTCGGCACAGGGGTCTCAACGCAACAGACGGTGCGTCGACCGGACGCCCGGTCTGTGAGTTATTAGCCTTTTCGTCCCAGGGGCCCGGTTGGTTTCGTGAGCGAAACCAATCCCGGCCGTATCTCAACTGCACCCCGAACTCCCATAGGGTATACTCAAAGGGATCGTTACTCAACGTAACCACCAACGCCGCTGACGGCTCGTCAAGCGAACGTCATGTCTGAAAGATATCAGCTTTCCCGTTCCAGGGGCCCGGTTGGATTTCGGGAACAATCCAACCCGGCCAAACTCCGACTGCATCCAAAACTCGGGCGGAGTATGTCAAAAGTTCCGTCTCATCAAGAGGAAGTCAACGAAACAGACGGCGCATCAATCGGACGCCCGGTCTGTGAGTTATTGGCATTTTCGTCTCCGGGGCCCGGTTGGTTTTTAAGGAAAAACCAACCCGACCTTACTCCACCTACGTCCAAACCTCGGGCGGAGTATGCCAAAAGATCCGATTCACTAAGAGGAACACAACGCGACTGACGGCGCGTCAATCGGACGTTCGTGGCTCAAGATATGAGCGTTTCCGCTCCGAAGGCCCGGTTGGTTTCGTGAACGAACCAACCCGGCCGAACTCAAAGTAACCCGAAACCTTGAGTGTGATATATCGAAACGACCGTCTCGATCCAAGGATCGCGTTGCTGCAGACGGTTCGTCATTCGGAGGTCCGAGGCTCAAGTTATGAGCCAAAAACCAAATCAGGTTCGAAACGGGAGGTCCGGGTCCGGGCCGACCCGGCCCGACCCCCCCCCCCCCCCCCCCGGGGCGGTGCGGCGGCGGCGCGGCGGCCGGCGGCGGCGGCGGCGGACGGCGGCGGCGGGCGGCGCGGCGGCGGCGGCGGCGGGCGGCGCGGCGGCGGCGGCGGGCCGCGGTGGCGGCGGCGGGCGCCGCACGGGGTGGCAGCACGCGGGGGGCTTGATTGCCCCCGCTGATTGATCAAGGCGGCACGGCTTTGAGCCGTGCCTTTGCCAAAAAACGGCCCCCGCAAGTGGGGGCCGGCTGGACGAACCGGGGGGGCTTTGCCCCCCCTCCTTTAATTGAACCGCCCCCCTCATTAAGAGGGGGGTTTGAAGAACCGGCCGGGGGTTTAATCCCCCGGTTTTATGACATCCGGCCGGCCCGCTGGCCGGCCGGTTTTTACCAACAGGACCGGAATTTCCGGTCCCGCCCTCGACTTCCGACGCCGGCGGCCCGGCCGCCGGTCTTTCCTTCCGCCGCGGCCCGGAACCGGCCGCGGTCTCCTCGTCCCGCCGCGGCCCGGAACCGGCCGCGGTCTTCGTCGTCCGGCGCGGTGCGACGGCACCGCGCCCCTTTCGCCGTGCCATGAATCCTCCCAACGCGGCGCGACGGCGTCGCGTTCTTGAAGTCTCTCCTCGGCGAAGCGCGACGGCGTTGCGTAAATTAATCGCACGGCAAACCGCGTGGTGCGACGGCACCACGCCACTTTGCTTCCAACGCAAGAATTTAAACAAGAACGTTGGAGGGGGGTTCGGCCGTGTTCGTGCGGTCCGCCCCCCCCCCCCCCTCGCGTTAACAAAAAAACGCAACTTAAAATAAATCAAGTTACACGTTAGACTTGATAGATTCACGATCAAGAATAAATTAAGGAAACCAAAAGAAAACGACAACCCCTACCTCGGGTTTAAGATTCAAAGGTTCGGCTACGCTCCGCGGAAGACGGCGTCGCGGAGGTCGGGTGTCGCGGAAGCCGTTCGTCAAATCCGATGACGAAGGGATGCGTTCGAAGAGTCACGTCGTTGGCGAAACTTGTACGCCGACGAAGATGGTCCGAGGAGGAAGCGGCGTTCCCTCTCGTTGACACCGAGGACGAAGAAGAGAGGCGTCGTTCTTCGTTCTTCGTCAGAGTTTGAGCGTTCTTCGTTCTTCGTTCTTCGTCAGAGTTGAAGATGAAGAGGAATGCTCTCAAAAGCTCTCAAGGGAACAAACGATCAACCAAAAAATAAAATAAGACTACATCTTATTTTATTCTCACTTTGCCAACCTTTCAAAATTCAAAAGTTGAATTCAATTCATTAATTAAGTCTAGAGTTGACAAAATTAAATGAAAAGATAAATTGGCAAGAGTTAAAGAAGGGGAGAGTTACATAATTAAGAGGGGGTTAGGGAATTTGAAAAGAAAAAGAAAAGACTTAGGGGTTCGTGTGGGCCCCACCACACTTAATCCTCCCAAGGGAGGTTAAGTGGGTGTGGGTCCCACTTCTAACCTCCTTTGGTAGGTTTTTAAAAATAAGTTAAAATAAAATTTGTTTTGCACAAATTTTATTTAACTTAACTGAAAAACCCCAAAACGTAACTTTCAACCCGCAACAAACGCAACTCCCGAAAAGGTCTCATTAAGCGAAAATCGGCGCTGCGAGTTCATCGGTGCCCTCGGATTTCAATTCCGAGCACCGGATCAAAAGTTAGGAATTCCCGCTCGTTCGTTCACTGAACGTACCCGAGCCAAACTTCGGAAATTAATTCCGGGCACTCCGGGCCTCGGAATCAGGTGCCGTCTGAAACCGCGCTCTTGTAAAATTCTAAAGAAAATTAAGAAAAAAATTTTCCTTGAATTTTACGGGTCTTTACATTACTCCCACCTCAGGGCTTTACGTCCCCGTAAAGCTACATCAAAAACTAGGGAAACAAAAGAGGATACTGAGCACGCATCTGAGCCTTCCGCTCCCATGTGCTCTCCTGGAGATTCCCGTGCCGCCATCTGTTGCGCACAAGAGGAATCGATCGTCCATGTAGGACCCGCTCCTGGATGACATGGACCTCCTCTGACGTGGCCCGGACCATCTCTGGTCCCACATGAGCTGCAAGATTTCTTCTTTGCCGATAAGAGAAACCTGGTCTCATCCCCTGGATGAACCACATTCTTTGCCTAAAACAGTCGATCCTAACATGGATGATACTAATCCATACCAAGGATGACGTCGTAAGGCCTCGACGCTACTACTAAGAGATCCAACCGTTACTCTCGCCTCCAAGGGTTGAGTCACACTGTCGGTATCAGTGTGTGGTAACTGGGTCTCCTCCAGTAGATGTTTCACAAGTGAGGGTCAAGTCAACAGTCAACTGGAACCTCTTAGTAACATCACAAAAGAGGACAGGAAAGAAAACATCACAAAAGTATGCGTCTTTTATTATTGCAGAACATAATACAAGACGCTACATAAAAGTAACATCAACATGGAACTAGAAGTACAAAAGACGTATCCACTAGTTCCTCCCCTGTCCACCTGCTTTACTGTTGCTCAAGCATTTGTCGCTGCCTCTATCTCGGTGGCTCTCCCAAAGCCTGCGGATCGGGAGTCGGACAGTCACGTGCCAGATGTCCCTTTTCGCGGCATGAGTAACACAACCTGCTCCTTGCACGGCTAACTCTGTTCCCACTCCGGGTGCCCTGCACCACCGGTCCTAAAACCCGAGATCACCCAACTGATGGTCTGGTCCTCCTGGACCTCTGCATCATCTGTCTACTGCCCACAGATGACTCGGCTTCTGATCGAAAAACACGCGGTAAAGGCAGAATCTCCTGTACACGCTCGGGGTGTAGAGATACTGGCACAAACTCCACCCTGAAGAAGGTCTCGAAGTCTTCCCATGCGAAGTTCATCTCATCACAAAACTGAAACAAGTGGCTCCACCACCTACCTGCTGCTGCCTGAAGGAGGCTGGTAGCAAAGATCACCATGAAGTCTGCCGGCGTCCCCACTAGCCTGAAGACTCTCACCACAGCCTCCAGCCAAAACTCAGCCGCCTGCGGGTCCGTCTCTCCCCGGAACCTGGGTGGCCTCTGGCGCTGGAACTCGTGCAGCGCGCTCAAGCGTCGTGCATCGCCTACTGCTGGTGCCTCCGCTGGTGCCTCAACTGCAAGAGGGCCCTGTACCGAAGCCTCGTCGCTCGACAGACTGTCAGCACGCTCATCCCTCCGGGCTCTAGCTGATCGTCTGAGAAAAGACATCCTGAAAGAAACAACGTAACACGATCAAACGATTATACCTGGTGAGCTGACCTGGTTTGAGCTGTTTTAAGGGGAAAAACCTTTGAAAACACACACGCAATCAGTGTTTTCGTGCACAAAGTCGGAAATCAGTTGTCAGGGTCCTGGTGTATGGATACGTCGGCCGCCCGCACCAACACTGGACTCCCTGGACTGAAAACCACACTCGGTACCCTTAACACTATTGCTTCACAGAAAGAAAGGTCAGAGTTATAAGTTCTACGGTAGAACCGAACTCCTTTGATACCAATTTGTCACGACCTGTCCTCGGGGCCCGTGCCGTGACTACCCCAAGCCCGCCTTCCATAGGCCAGGGGCTGGCGACTAGCACCAAAGGCGTAAAATCCCGATAACTGGGAAGACATTGCCTTTATATAGAAAACAAGCACCATAGAGTACAAGCGGAAGTAAAACACTAAGTACAAAAAGAAGAACTGAAAAGCAAAAAGGGGCCGGAAATACAAGCCCAACTGTAAAGTACAACTCGAAAGGGAAAACAGCGACTGAAAAGTAAAGATGCTACGCTGAGATGTCCACTGGAAATCCCACCTGAAGGGTGGGTACAGATAGCTCCTCTGCTCCTCGGGTCCCGCCATCCGCTCCGAGTATATCCCGCCCAGTGGTCCACCTCCGGGTACCGCCTCGTCGTATAGTCCACCTCCAGGTACCGTCCAGTCCTCGAACACTCGGCCTCTGTCAGCACTGTCCGTCGTCTGCAACCAACACAACGAGGTGCGGGCATAGCCCGTGCAGGGGTGAGTATAACAATACCCAGTAGGGACCCCGAGACCCTCAAGGTCTCACTAAACCAACAAGGATAACCACAAGAAGATCACAACAGATAAACTCTACTTAGGTATATGCCCATACATATACCTAAGTTATCAAGCAACCCATCTCAATCATGAGGAAACACAAGGATTGTGAAAACGACGGATAACCACTACTCGGGTATATGCCCATACATATACCAAAGTTAGCAAGTGACCCATCTCAATCATGAAGTAAACACAAGAACAAAAGTTTCAGCTCAAACCAGGATTTTCATTATCGAAACCGTAACTGCTGAAGAGCTCCGTCTCTAGAGTGTACAGTGGTCCTGTCACGACTCCGAGGCTGCCGCTCACTAACCTAGGACTGCTGAGGTACTCCTCCTGTCGAGTACTGCGGGTTTGCGGCCAACTACCGGGTGCTCCGTCCGCTGAGGGTCTGTCGCCAAATACCGGGCGCTACCCAGATAGCCTGCTGAGGTACTCCTCCTGTCGAGTACCGCGGGTCTGCTGCCAACTACCAGGCGCTCCGTCCGCCGTGGGTCTGCCGCCAAATACCGGGCGCTCCGTCCACTGGGCTAGTCGACTCACTCCAAGTCGAGTCGGTCAAGCAGTCGTCAGGTCTCAGCCGGCTACACGGTCTCCGTACTCTGCACGCTCGTCTCCACCGTCGCGGGTCTGTCGCTACAACCAAGCGCACACACTCCGTAGAGTATCGCGGGTCCGCCGCTACAACCAAGCTCTCCACCGCCAAGGGTCTGCTGCTGCATCCAAGCGCACCACCACTGTCAAGTACCACGGGTCTGCTCCACGAGCTACTGGTCGATACTCCATGTATCACAAGGTCCCGCGAAGAAGTGTCTCAAAGGTCCGTCTCGGCACAGGGGTCTCAACGCAACAGACGGTGCGTCGACCGGACGCCCGGTCTGTGAGTTATTAGCCTTTTCGTCCCAGGGGCCCGGTTGGTTTCGTGAGCGAAACCAATCCCGGCCGTATCTCAACTGCACCCCGAACTCCCATAGGGTATACTCAAAGGGACCGTTACTCAACGTAACCACCAACGCTGCTGACGGCTCGTCATGCGAACGTCCTGTCTGAAAGATATCAGCTTTCCCGTTCCAGGGGCCCGGTTGGATTTCGGGAACAATCCAACCCGGCCAAACTCCGACTGCATCCAAAACTCGGGCGGAGTATGTCAAAAGTTCCGTCTCATCAAGAGGAAGTCAACGAAACAGACGGCGCGTCAATCGGACGCCCGGTCTGTGAGTTATTGGCATTTTCGTCTCCGGGGCCCGGTTGGTTTTTAAGGAAAAACCAACCCGACCGTACTCCACCTACGTCCAAACCTCGGGCGGAGTATGCCAAAAGATCCGATTCACTAAGAGGAACACAACGCGACTGAAGGCGCGTCAATCGGACGTTCGTGGCTCAAGATATGAGCGTTTCCGCTCCGAAGGCCCGGTTGGTTTCGTGAACGAACCAACCCGGCCGAACTCAAAGTAACCCGAAACCTTGAGTGCGATATATCGAAACGACCGTCTCGATCCAAGGATCGCGTTGCCGCAGACGGTTCGTCATTCGGTGGTCCGAGGCTCAAGTTATGAGCCAAAAACCAAATCAGGTTCGAAACGGGGGGTCCGGGTCCGGGCCGACCCGGCCCGACCCCCCCCCCCCCCCCCCCCCCCCCCCCCGGGGCGGTGCGGCGGCGGCGGGCGGCGCGGCGGCGGCGGCGGGCCGCGGTGGCGGCGGCGGCGGCGGGCCGCGCTGGCGGCGGCGGGCGCCGCACGGGGTGGCAGCACGCGGGGGGCTTGATTGCCCCCGCTGATTGATCAAGGCGGCACGGCTTTGAGCCGTGCCTTTGCCAAAAAAACGGCCCCCGCAAGTGGGGGCCGGCTGGACGAACCGGGGGGGCTTTGCCCCCCCTCCTTTAATTGAACCGCCCCCCTCATTAAGAGGGGGGTTTGAAGAACCGGCCGGGGGTTTAATCCCCCGGTTTTATGACATCCGGCCGGCCCGCTGGCCGGCCGGTTTTTACCAACGGGACCGGAATTTCCGGTCCCGCCCTCGACTTCCGACGCCGGCGGCCCGGCCGCCGGTCTTTCCTTCCGCCGCGGCCCGGAACCGGCCGCGGTCTCCTCGTCCCGCCGCGGCCCGGAACCGGCCGCGGTCTTCGTCGTCTGGCGCGGTGCGACGGCACCGCGCCCCTTTCGCCGTGCCATGAATCCTCCCAACGCGGCGCGACGGCGTCGCGTTCTTGAAGTCTCTCCTCGGCGAAGCGCGACGGCGTTGCGTAAATTAATCGCACGGCAAACCGCATGGTGCGACGGCACCACGCCACTTTGCTTCCAACGCAAGAATTTAAACAAGAACGTTGGGAGGGGGGTTCGGCCGTGTTCGTGCGGTCCGCCCCCCCCCCCCCCTCGCGTTAACAAAAAAACGCAACTTAAAATAAATCAAGTTACACGTTAGACTTGATAGATTCACGATCAAGAATAAATTAAGGAAACCAAAAGAAAACGACAACCCCTACCTCGGGTTTAAGATTCAAAGGTTCGGCTACGCTCCGCGGAAGACGGCGTCGCGGAGGTCGGGTGTCGCGGAAGCCGTTCGTCAAATCCGATGACGAAGGGATGCGTTCGAAGAGTCACGTCGTTGGCGAAACTTGTACGCCGACGAAGATGGTCCGAGGAGGAAGCGGCGTTCCCTCTCGTTGACACCGAGGACGAAGAAGAGAGGCGTCGTTCTTCGTTCTTCGTCAGAGTTTGAGCGTTCTTCGTTCTTCGTTCTTCGTCAGAGTTGAAGATGAAGAGGAATGCTCTCAAAAGCTCTCAAGGGAACAAACGATCAACCAAAAAATAAAATAAGACTACATCTTATTTTATTCTCACTTTTCCAACCTTTCAAAATTCAAAAGTTGAATTCAATTCATTAATTAAGTCTAGAGTTGACAAAATTAAATGAAAAGATAAATTGGCAAGAGTTAAAGAAGGGGAGAGTTACATAATTAAGAGGGGGTTAGGGAATTTGAAAAGAAAAAGAAAAGACTTAGGGGTTCGTGTGGGCCCCACCACACTTAATCCTCCCAAGGGAGGTTAAGTGGGTGTGGGTCCCACTTCTAACCTCCTTTGGTAGGTTTTTAAAAATAAGTTAAAATAAAATTTGTTTTGCACAAATTTTATTTAACTTAACTGAAAAACCCCAAAACGTAACTTTCAACCCGCAACAAACGCAACTCCCGAAAAGGTCTCATTAAGCGAAAATCGGCGCTGCGAGTTCATCGGTGCCCTCGGATTTCAATTCCGAGCACCGGATCAAAAGTTAGGAATTCCCGCTCGTTCGTTCACTGAACGTACCCGAGCCAAACTTCGGAAATTAATTCCGGGCACTCCGGGCCTCGGAATCAGGTGCCGTCTGAAACCGCGCTCTTGTAAAATTCTAAAGAAAATTAAGAAAAAAATTTTCCTTGAATTTTACGGGTCTTTACATATGAAATGTTTGGGACATGTCATAAAATATTATCAAGAATCCACTATTGATAATAATTAACTTAATACCAAAGATACAGATAGTTTAAGTTATGAAATAAAATATTAATAAATATCAAATGGTAATTTCATCCAAAATTGGAAAATATGTTTCTTTTTAATAAATTTCATTCATTTTTTAAAACAATTAGGAAATAAATTTATATTTATATTAGAAATTATTTTATTTCTACATTTTATTTATGAAAAAAATATTTATTTAATATTGATTTGTTTTATGGATACAATCATTAGAGACAACATTTCTCTGTCCTCATATATTATGATCATTATGTTTAGATATCTTATTCAAGTAAATATTTCATATGGAAGACACCGGTTAATATATCCAAGTGTATAGATCCACACAAATAAGAGATAATACACTATAATAGTTCTTTAGAACATGCGAAAAAATACTATATTACAAAAAATACACATGAACATAGAAATAAACATCTAATAAAAATTTCAAAATCAAAACATGATTGAATTATATAAAACATGTAATAAAATATATTATATAAATAACCCAGAAAACCTAAAAACCCCCTCTAGGAATATATTTATAATATCAAAAAAACAATAGCACCTTTGAAAATTAATAGAATATTTGATAACAAATTTGTTAATCAACTAATACCAAACCATTTTTACACATACAATCCACACATTCTTAAGGATATGAATAAAAAAAGACATCCATGTACACATAGATTTTTTGGTGTTTATATTTACTATTTTGGTCCAATGAAATGAAAATAGTCTATGAAAAAAATTATATGTAACATTTTGGACCTTAATGGAGGAATCCAACACCCTATGTATATTATAAAAAATTAAAGTTATTAATTTTTTAGTATAACATAATACTACAAAATCAGGAAAATAAAATTTTGTTTTATGAAGACTAAGAAATTATCACGAATAACTTTAAATTTTTTTCCATAATTACCAATTCCATAGAAACATAAATAACATATTCTAAAAATAACCTATAACATAATGGAAAGGTGGATTACTAGTAAAATACTACTGGTTAAATCTAATACTCTCATACTATACATTAATTGATCATGAATATTGTGACATACATGACCTAACACCATGATTTATAATCATGTACTAAGATATGACATGAACACAAGTGCCACATCCAATTAAATTGAAGGGTTATAACCACTGCATCATAAAATTATATGTAATATATATGTATAATAATGAATAAAAAATTCTACGAAATTATAGTATTATAGGTAGTATTTTAGTGTAATTTATTGAAACCATTTTTTAATTTATAATTAAACCGATTTCATTATTTTATTTGAAGTGATCTCAAAAAATAATATGAATCATAATGTTTAGAATGGTTTTCGGAAATCATTAAAAAATAAGTTATTTAGTTATAATTTATTATTTAAACACTATTTACAATTATTTATCAAAAATTAAAATTATTTTTATTTCCTTTAACTAACCATTTTTATCCGAGAATTCCCTAGATTACTTGTTATTATCATCTTATATTTCCCATCGCTATGGGTTTTTCTTCTACCTATATAAATGCTATCAAATTCCATCGCCACTCCTCTAAAAATTTCCTCCCGCATCATAATATCAATCCCAGGTCACCTATTTTGATTCATTTTTTTGATATATTTAAATTTTTATTTTCAATATATACAAAATAACCCATCAACAGGAAGCCATAGTTCATTTTTTATTTTAAGTATTTATTTAAATAAATATAATATTTTGTTTAATATTCTTGCATTGGTTTTATTTGGTGATTTGTGTTAGGAAATATGTTTTTCCAAATTTTTTTTATCAAGAGAGGTTACTTATAGGCTGTAATTCATTAATCCATTTTTTATAAGATGTAAATCTCTCTCCTATTGGTTTATTTTTTTGGATCAAGGGTTTTCTGAATATTTGATGATGGAAGCCATGGAATTTTCATATACCATAGATCATTTAACATATTATTTGAATTTATAGTCTTCTTAAATTTAACTATTCCATCCATTAGATGTCACTTTTTTGGCTACCTTTATCATTGTTCATTTTATATATCATTTGAGGGTTTAATTTTCCTCTATATTTTTTCTATTATTCTTTTGGGGTAGTTATTTCACTATGTAGTAGTTTACCAAATAGCTGATTTCAGTTACTATTGTCCTTTAATATTTTTAGTAACCCCATGACGGTATAAATTATCATTAATCAACCACAATTGTATTTGTGATGCATTAGGACTGGGATGTTGGATTCAATGATGATAAATCTAGTGATTGTAATAAGAATTTGTGTTTCCTCCTACATCGTCTTGTCAGTTATCTTTTCACAAACTATATTTCTTTCTTGTATCCATGGTGTGGTAATGTTCACATGTAAAAATATCCACCTTAACACTTTCTACCAAACTCATCATGTAAAAACAAATTTTTTCTTGTTATGTTAGTTCTTCATAGTGATTTGGTCGATGGTAGTGGTAACATTTTATGGAGTTCCCATGTGTATGACCAAAGTGATGTCTTCAGAGTTGCATTATTGTTCACTTATTTTTTATTATTAAAATTAATATTTTTGAGTTTGGATTTTAATGATTCTCATAAAGGATACTGGTTCCTTTATTAGGGGATAGATCTATTTTTTGATAGGGATTTATCAACAATATCCCATATCACCAGCTCCTCAACACACAGAATTGATTTGTTCCTATATTTTTTTATCTACATTTATGGAAACTTTTTTGTCAGGTTTAATATTTTTATCTCCTATGTCATGGATGAATATAAAATGGGGTGGAACATTCTTTACTGAAACACTATGTATGACAGTGAAAAAGGTTTGTGTTCATTAGATTTTTGATTTCATGGTCTATTCAATGTTGATTTACAGTGGTGATGGATTTTATAATTGGTGGTGGTATTCTATAATGATTTAATCGATGTAGAATTTGATTTTGGAAATATTATTTTATTCTTTATATTAATTTTTTTATTTTCATTTTATTCATAGTTTTCTAAAATATATTGTAAATGGATTTTGATGTGTAGTAGATATTGGATGTTGAGGAAGTTTAGTCATGTGATACATGAGCCTAATTTTAAATTATTTCATCATTATTATTTCACATAGCATAATGTTATAAACCCATCCACCACAAAATTGGATACCTGACATATTGCGGTTCTCCAGACCACATTCGATGGTGTTTGTTTTAGGATTTTGGATTGATATTGACTTAATTTTTATTATATTATTAAATTGTGGTTTCCGGTGATTGGTTCTTGTCCATGAATTTGTTAATATTTGCACTAAAACAATAAAATAATTTTTATTTAGAAAGAAAAAAACATCATTATGGGGTAGGGAGAGATTTAAAAATAAATTTTTTTATATAATAATTTAAATCCATTTTACTTGTAAAATACCTATATGAAACAATCACTTTAATTTTTATTAAAATTTTTTGAATATTGATTATAAAATTTATCTTATCTAATAAGTGTTCTATATATCATTTTATAAATATTTAATTATCTGATTTTTTGCAAGAAATAAATTATTAATATTTCTTAAAAAGTAAAATAGAAAATTTTATTTTTCCAAAAAAGGTAAATGAAGGACCCACCGGTCCATTTTTTATAACATTCAGATGTGTAAAATTCACATTCCAAATTATGTATGATTAAACCATTCTTTTATAGGAATAAATAAATTCATATATTGTTTTGCCTCTGGGGGTTACTGGACTAATCCTTGTATGATTTACTATAGTGTGGGTATCCTTCCCTCAAAATGTGTCAGCATCATATATACACATGCCCTTTGTTTGCATTATTTTAATTCTCTATAAAATCATTGTTTTTTATTTTTTCCCTCAATTTTTTTGAGTAGCTTTGAGACTTGTTTTCTGCTTGAATAAATTATTTATAATTGTAAGATATAATATTATTTATACTAATTAAACTTTTATCATTAATGGTAGAGTAGTATATGAATATCTTATAAAACCATCTATTTGTTAACAAGTTAAATGAAAATTACAGGGAGGTAAAATTTATTTAATGATTGATATTATGAAAAAATTTGAAACTCTAAAATTCCATTTAATCTTCAACGTGTCGGGGACATTTTGTCTCTATGACAAATTTATTTAGGGAATCCAAGCATTCATTTTATATGTGAGTATATATATTCTTATTCATAGTTCATAAAATATTATTTTTCATGCTCAAGAGGTGTGAGGAAACTTTATCTTTTTCTATCATTACTATACTTAATTATTGAAGAATATAGTAGCAGCATTATTCTAAAAATGTAAATGAATTAAACATTAAACCAATTTAACCTGTCAAAGGTTATAATGTCCAATATTATTTGACAGATGAAAATTAAATCATTCTACATGAAGGTGGTAGAAGAAAAATTAAAAATATTATATATGTTATTTAACATAATGAAGCTTTGTCATGAAAAAACAATTGGGAGAGATATCATTAACTTTTTAGAAAGGGATTTAATCAAATTAAGAAGACTCAATTCACAATTTTTTTATTGTGATAAACTAAAAATTTAGTTTTATATATTTTGGGGTCCCTTTATTTTAGTTTGATTAAAAGTCATCATATTTCTATAAATTTATTGTAATTTTTTTAAAAAAACATTATTAGCTTCATAGGGGAAAACACACTCCTTTGATTAGATGAATTGTCTAGTGAAAAATGTTATTATTTACAAATAGGTTTAGTAATTAATGATATATAAATGTAATTTTAAATTTATTAATAGGTAAATATATATATAATAAATTTTATATGGATTTGATGCACTTTTTAATAAAGGTAAATAACTATATAATAAACTCACTGATGTAAACCTCGTCTATCTAGTAAAAATGGAATCAAGAGCTCAAAAAAATTTATACCAATCCATATAAGAGATATTATTATATAAATTACAATCTAAAACTTGTAATGTATATAATTTTCATAAATAATGGTTATTGAAAATTCTCAAGATGGGTCTATACTCTTACATTGGCTATTATATCTGGCCAGGGAAACTAAAATCACGTAAATCCATCGTAATGCACCAAAGACAGTATGTTTCTATAAAATTTTCTCTAAAAATTATTATGGAATATTTAAATAAGATTACATTACATGATTTATATTATAATATGATATCATTGAATTTTTTATCATTATAAGGGATAAATTTAATCAATAACTTGATGATATTCTATGAACATATAAGAAAATCACTAATAGATATCATTAAAGAAAAAATTAGGTTATCATTGTTTGGGTTATTGAATATAATGATGTCCTCAATTTAAAGCTATTATATAATTTAAATAATGTTGAAATAAATCTTGTTAGTAATAATCTAAATTATTTTAAAAATAAGTGGATTCTTTATTCACTGGTTAATATTATATTGAATGTGGCTCATTATAAGTTTGGTAGTAAAAATAACATGAAACACTTTTATTTTCTATTATATACTATCATTGTGTATATTAAAAATATAGAGAGTATTTAGAACTTGTTCATAAAATAAAAATTTTAATGATCCATACGGAATTTCAACAGTGATATTTTTGAAATTCAAATCACAATTCTAACTATTCCTATAATATAGTTATTTATTTCTTGATTATTGATTTATCTCCATTAATGAATGATATGACTATGGTTTCTATTACTCTGATGTTTCTTCTTGTTTAATACAATAGTATCTCCATGAATCTGAAAGGAAATCATGTTTCCATAATATCAGTTATAAAATATATTTTTGCTGCTATCCATGGTACCAATATATTTTATATTTACAATTATAATCAACCAATTTGAAAAAATAAAATTTTAATATAATTTTAGTGCATGGGAAAGAAAATAGGTAAAGGGAATTAGGTTAAGAATCATAGAAAAACTCAATGGAATAGTTGAACAAATTGAATTCTGATAGTAAATCTAAGTGAAGCCCGAGTCCAAATAGATCTAGTGGATTTTTTTTATATTAATGGTGGAGAAATGATGGATTTATTTTTCCAAAGATATAGAATTGAAATTTCATTGGAATCTATATTAAATAAATTTGTTATTATAATGATCCTTGTGAATCATAAAGGATGTCTAATCCTATGTAATGAAATGGATTCCCTTTATCTGGTTGAACAAAAACATAGTAGGATGTGTTATGTTTTTAAAACTGTGATTTTTGTTGATGTTATAACACATTATGTTCCATTATTTAATTATAAATAATGACATTCTCATGATATTGGAATATCTATATGATGTATATGTTGAAGATAAGATATCTATATCTTATTATGATATTATAAAGGTTATTATGAATATTAGAATCATTTATACAAGGATACACACATGTCCCTACAATTATATACTATATTAGGTTGAAACATCAAAATTAGAGGACTGTAAAATATTTCATGCTTTTATGTGTTTGTTAAAAAACCGTGGATGAATTAATAAATGTAATACCAAGAGGAAACAAAAAAAATAAAACTCATAAGAATTTTTTATATTATATTCCTTTAAAATCATTATTATAACACACTATGCCATCTATAATTATTGAGTATATAATATGGAAAGGATTATATTATAACAACATTAAGTTCATTAAAACCAATAAAATATTCAAAATAATGGAATATATTTCATTTCATTATTGGAATATTTATCCAAAGATCCTAGGAATGTTTTCTTTGGATCTACAAAGGATTTATTAAACTATTTTCATATATTATGTCAAAATTATTTCATATAGTTAGTTAGTTTGATCTCATATTGTGTACCGTCCTTGATTTTTTATATGCCAAAAATTCATTAATAATATTTATGATTTTTTATTGGTAACATATTCAGGGAAATGAAATTGATTTTCACCGTTATCCTCTTACCCAACAACTACAGTAGTTATAAAATAAATGTGTAAAAAAATATATTATATCTACTACAAAAAACATTATAATACATACTGTCATCAAGAAACCATTAGTGAATTTACTAGAATGAAAATTTTATTTAACCATAATAGACACTCAATAGTTTCACATTCCACGCTTGTAACCATAGTATTGAGTCTCAATTACTACATTATAAAAGATAGATGGTGTTTCATTCTCTATTATTGATTGCTTATTAAATATCATCGATTTTGATATAACATGAAATGGTTCAATGGGAACCAAAATTTGAGGCATTCAACAAAACCATTCCATGGGATATAGATATTATCCTAATATCATCTTTTGGTGTAGAGTATGAAAAATATGTTCAGTAGAATAATATACGTAAAAGAGTTAAAAAACAATTGAATAAAATATTGGATGAAAAATGACATATTTTTTTCAATATTCCCAATACAATATTTAATTTTGTTATTTCATTATCATTACAATATGTACATAAAGGATAATATGAGTGAAAATGATTTTTTACATTTATTAATGATGTAAAAAATAAATAGATTATACAAATTAACTCTTGTACTTAATTATTTTTAATTGAATGTGTGTTATATTGGAAAATATGATTGAGAATTATCCAGCATTAATTTTTTCATTGAAAATTTTGAAAAAAAAAACATTTTACTTCAATGATTAAAAAATTTGAGGGAATATAATATGTAATCATATATCATTTAATGATATGTTGATTAAAATCATCATAAAATTAGATGATTTTAGGTTTATTACACAAATTTATTTCAATATAAGGATCAATGCTTATCAATTTGTTTTTTACCAAAAAAATTAACTATAGGATAAATTATATTTTTCACATTATGTAAATAGATGAATGAAAATACCTTAAACATAATTGAACTAGGTTAAAATCAGTACGTAAGGGTAGAGATTATTTTCTATTTATAGATGTTATTTCCCCTATCATTTCTTACTATAATTATTTACTTGAATTTGAATTTGAACTAGGTGATAAAATTTTGGGGGATAATACATTCTTAGGGGATATATACCTTTAATATGTACGTAAATTTAATTTGGTACTCATAAATTAATTTTAGTTCCCAAATTCAACACATAAAATTTTAATTTGTTACAATACTTCATTAGGTATCTAGTTTATTTGATGCATTCTAAATCTCAAAAATTAGTTTATATTACTAATGGTTATATATCCAAGTGTTCCTAACTATATTTTTGATCTATTTAGATTTGATAGAGATATAATTTAATTTAATGTGACATTTTAATGATAATACATTTCACTCTGAGTCCGATAATCAATCACATATCATTAAAATTTTTCCCTGGAATTTAGAAAAATCTCTATGTTTTCATTTATGGATTTGATGTTAAAATATTTTCATAGACCTTTTCATATCATTGAACTAGATAAAGGGTCAAATTCCAAATATTTTTGTGGATGTATAAATTTTATTTTTATAATTTGTATCAGTAAGAGGATGTTTTAACTGTATTTTAAATGTTTTGTTTTTTTTAATGGATAAAATATTGGTAATGAATTACAAGAATGAATTTCCGGTGTTTGGTAGGGAAAATAAATGTGGGTGGTGAATAATATATAAAAATGGGTACTCAATCAAAGAACACCAGGTTCCTAGTGCAACATATAATAACCCATGTCTATACGAGTTGATAATATTAGTTGGAATTTGAATTTCTCTATTTAGTGGTTGGGTTGTTTCTAGATATGTGAATTAGAATATGGTTTTGAGCATCTGAATAACTGAAAATGATGTTTTTCGAATATGAATTAAGATTATTTGGATGTTATAGGTATTAATGAGAGAACCCACAGTGGAATGGGTTAGTCAGGGTATTGAAATCAGCTAAAATAGATCATTAACATTGTAAATAGTGATTTATTATTTAAATGGGGTTCATAGTGTGTCACTCGGAGGGTTTTGAATGTGAAAATGGGATCACTGGGGCTTACCCCAAAAAGTCACAATGTTAAATATTTTTTCATGTTTTAACACATGGTGGAAAATTATTTTTAAATTTTCAAAGGTGTATTTCCCACCTTATTATTATATATTATAGTAGTATGTTGTAGGGTCTCAACTGGCACCTCCTCTCCCAGAATTTTTCAACATTCTTGGTGTGTTGGGTGTGATCAGATGATTTTAAAAGGTTATATCTTCCCCATCCTTTATTATATGTTTTTCCCCTAACTTTTTTATTTTTGGTGTTCTTATTTTCATGTATTACATAGATTCCGCCATATAATGGTGGAATCAACACTTTTAAAGGGTGATTTCACTTAGAACAACATGATGATAACTTGAGATGATGCCATTGTGATTTTTTGTGTTTTTCAACTGATGTATGTAATTATTTGTAATATTATAATGATTTTTTTAAAAAAAATATATTTTTATACAAAAATACTACATATATTTCGATGATTATTGAAAACACAGTAAAACGATCCATGTAAAATCTTAAAGGCTTAATGTATATGAAGAATAGAAATATAATATTATCATGGTATTAGAAATCTAAGACTTATCCCAAAAATAAATTCTATAATTTTTATATTTTTAGTAATCCCATACTAAATATATTAATTATTTCCTATATAATGAAAACATAAAGAATAGTGAGCATAGATGCTCAATAAGGGTAAACATAACAGATATGAATCGTTCACCATATTAAACCATAAATCAAACATAAGGGTATAATATTAAAACAATATCATTCAATGTTTACAATCAATCTCAAAAACATCATAAACATGAGTTATCTAATAAAACAATATCATTTTAAAACGAATGAATCATAACACTGGTAAGTCATCATAACTCAGTCATGAACTATGATTTTATTTAATAAATGTATCTCACACCGTAATAAGTTTTGAAACCATTTTATATATCATCATTAAATTCAGAAACCATTAGAATAGGAATATATACCAAATTAACATATTAGATCAATAATTTTGACTTTTCCCCACAATGGATTAATAAGATAGACATTTTTACCATAATGAATCAAACCATTTGACTAGTTTCCTATAAAAGATCAAGCATATCGCCCTGTTTCCATTAAATATATCATGAGATATAATATTTTAAACAATAATTTTACAGGAGATATAGGTCCCACCCATCACATAAGTGAACATACATATGTTTCCCACAATATCATAAATAATTCTTTATATCATAAGCCATGAAAATAAATCTCTTTCATATAAATTTCATAAAACTATAAACCATCGAAAAAGGTTCCGCAATCATATGTCATAATAATCATAATTCATATAGAGAGATGATAATTTTAGTATACTTGGATAATAACCCAATTAAATTATATTTATAATAAAGGGTTATATTCATCGATGTTAATAGATACCATTAATTTATCATTAAAAACTTTTTGAAGAAAAAACCCTTAATTTTTTTTAAAAAATAATAATCTAAAAATATACATGATAATAAAGAAACATTTTTTATTGAAAATAACATTGTAAAATTTTAAAGGAATATTAGAATCATTGATTCATTTTTATGGTGAGAAATTCCTTTAATTATATATAAGCTAAAATAAAAACCACTTTTACATTTATTTTAAAATGTCAAAATGTACATCATTCAAAAAACAACAAGACGATTGCTTGGAATGTATTAAAAAAAATTATGAAAGGATAAAAAAAATATTAAAAAATTCATCGGGAAATATTATAAACATTCTTAAAATCCGTTTAGCTAATATTAATACAAAATAAAATGTATTTTATTTTCAATTGATAAATCAGGTGGATTTTCCATAAAAAAATATATTGATATCCTAAATAATTAATGTGAGTAAAATGGAAGGAAATAATATAATCTCTTGAAAAAAATAGGATTATAAATGTAAATGGATTAATCATATAAAGATAAAATAATTACCTCAATAAAAAATTCATGTATAATAAATCCCAATCAAAATTGGATTGAAACATATATCCCAAACATTATGTCTTGTATTTCCTCGTTCACATTCATAAATTATATTTAATAAATATGGATTTTTTATAAATTTATTTCATATCCATATTCTTATCTTTCATACCATGTATTATATATTTATTACATCATGTCACCATTTTATATGTATATTTGTATTTAAAATAAATTTTATTGGTGATATTTTCATTGTTTTCCAAGCGTGTTTCAATTCAGCAGTATTGTTCCATATATTTTGACCAGTTTCCATAATTTAATTTATTTCAATCATGAAATTAACATAATATATATTAATTTTATATAAATATAATAATTAATAAAAATGTATATATATAAATGAATTACATCATTCATGGAGATAGTAGGCCATACGTACGTAGGAAAATTGTTTCGATTTATTGATTGGTGAAATGAATGAAAAGTAAATAATAATTATCAATTATAGAATGATAATAATATGATATGTATCACATATATTCATCAAATTCACCCTCATTAACATCCATAAAAAATATAAATGAAAATATTTCACATCACTTCACAGATGTGTTAGTCCACACGTACACACGAGCGACTGTATTGTTTCCCAAAGGATTAAATGGTATGAAGGCAGGAATGATATAATTATTAATGAATTATAATTATGTGATAAATATTATATTATGAAATAAATCCAATCATAATGTTTATATACAAAATATGGTTATAAAAAATAAAATTTATCACTACAAGTGAAAGATAAACTGTACTTACGTAGGAGTGATACCTTCAATAATCGTTTGTTGGGATGGATGACGTATAATAGTGTATTAATTATCACAATAAAATTTAAAAATACCTAGTTTAATTATTTTATTATTTTAGGATAAATAAAATTTATTTATAGGTGTTTAATAAGGGGATAAATTAATGTAATCTGTTAAGGATATTACCTCTTCTTGGGAGAAAATCCCTTTGATCGCCTCTTAAGGTCCATAGAGTCATTATTTTGGGAAAAAAATATATTAAATGTGAAAAATAAATTTTAGAATATAATATGGTTGATTTTGTACAACATATAAGTCTTGAGGTTTTTTGATTATGATAAAATAGAGGTATCATTTTATATGAGATGGGAGGGGCACTCTATAATTTTTGTAAATGATTAAATTTTAATTACATCAATATTAATAAAAATTGTTCCACATAAAATATTAATGGAAATATGATGATATATTAGACTAAAACTATCTTTTTGACCTATTTTAATATTTTTATTAATTTTATGTAATTTAATAAATTATTATTCTCATTAAATATCATTATTTCCAATTTAGACACTATTCTCTTAATTTAACTTGAAATACATAATAAAAATGTTTTAATTTGAATTTAATTTTATAAAAAAACAATAATATGTTATATTACCCTATAATATTCTTGTCACCCATTAAATCACTCCAATCATATATCTTTTAATATTTTTTTATATTTTTTTAAATTAGTGAAATGTTATATGAGCATTTTATAATAATCTTAGGTCATTATATAATAAAAGAATTTAAATATTTTATTTTTCAGGAAATAAATTTAATAAATCTAAACAATGTTTTTTATATTAATTTAATAAATTATTTCTATGTGGACACAAAAGAGATATTAAAAACTAAGAGAGTGAAATTTTGTAACTGTTATTGATTAAAATGTTATATTGTTTATTTTTTTGGAAAAGTGTCCATTTAAAAATAAAAGTCATGAATAATATGGTAATATCCCAATTCAATTAATTCAATAACAATTAAACTCAATAATTATGTCCTTATCACTTATTTTTATCTTGGATTAACCTAATTTGAACTTCACTGAGGTGATGATTTTTATAAAGTTTACTATTCAAATTGGCCAAAAATAAAAGGGTCATAATTACCAAATATGAAACTCTAGAGTCTAAATATGTAATTCAGTTAATATAATTAAATAACTATAAATGTAAGTATGTAATTTAAAAGTAAGTGCAGTAAATGTGATATTTTTAATGAAAATACATTTTATTCCGAAAACCAGATTTATTGTTATATTATACATAATTTTTTTCTCAAGTCAAGTTTTTTTATTAATTAAATAATATATTAATTTAATTAATATCATTCACCAATAGATATTAAGTTTATTTAGTTATATAAAATAAATTTTTATAATAAAAAAATGTTTCTAAAAAAACATCACATTTATTTTCAAATAATTTTTTTAATTAAAATATTTTGAATATATTTTATACATGTATAGAGCTTATATTTTTTATAATTTAGTCTTCAAAAATACATAACAATTGAGATAATGGTTATGTGATTACAATCACATCATATTTTAATAACATTACATGGTTCATCTAAACTCGATATTATGTACAACTCAATCTATAAAATAAATAAAATTATTTTAAAATGAATATATCATAAAAATCAACGGGTCTTACATTAAACCCCCAAGAAATTATTTTCACCATTGAAATACGTCACTCTTATTTAAAAATTTTAGATATTTCTATTGAATTACATTGTCTAGTTACCATGTAGTTTCTTCGGAAATGTGGTCTCTCTAGAGAACATTAATTAAGAGAATAGTCTTATTACGTTGAACTTCATCTATATTATGAGTTATTTATACCAATTATTCCTTATAAAAAATTTCATTCCCCAGTTATCTGAACTATTAGTTTAGTATATGTGTGGGATTAGGTATATACTTTATCATGAGTGATACTAGGAATAGGTCATCAACTTTAGAGAGGTTTGAGTGGAAGTGTTAAGAGATAAGATATAATTACAACTTGATCTAGAATCTCGAATGGGATAATATAACTTTATATTAGTTTCCCTTTATCCCTGAATATTATAATTTTATTTTATGTATAAATTCATATAAAAACCTTCTCACCAACATTACATTCCAAATAACATAGATTATTATCAACATAACTCTATTGTCGACTCTGAGCTACCAGGATGTATTGGTAAATGGTTCTAACTTTCTCTGTCATTTCCTCTGCATCGATAGGTCTGAACGTCATTAATTCTCTAAATTCATCATACAAATTATACTTTAATACTTAGTTCCATATAGGGATTTATAATCATATATACAATCTCTTTAGTGAAGGCTATTATTAAAAGAGAACTCGATTAGAAGAATTTATTTATCCCATCCAACTTTAAAATCTGTAGAATAAGATTTGAGAATATATCTTATGGTTTTAATAGTTCTATCAAACTAAATATCATTTTGGGGATGATACATTGTACTAAAATTAAACATTTTATCCCAATCCTACTAAAGACATCGCCCAAACATCATCGTAATCCTTAGATCCTGATCAGATACAATGAAAATTAGTACCCCATTTAATCTTAGAACTTCTTTAATATATATCCTGAGAATATGATCAATATATAAATGTCATATGATAGTAAGTCTTCCAAATTCATAAGTCAATCGACTGTAACTCATATAACATTATGACATTTAGATGGTTTGGAGAGTATGATGACCAATTCCATTGTGATATTTTCCCATTTCCATTTTGGTATGATTAATTGATGTAACATCACCATATAATTATATCTCATAGTATTAAATAGGTGATAATGCAATCAACAAGATACATATTTTTAATATCTCTTTCAATTTCCCCCCACCAGAAATACTCATTCAGGTCTCTATATATAATTTCACTTTAGGGATTTATAGAAAATGATGAACTATGAGATTCAATAAAAAATATCCTTCTTCAAATTATGCATTTATCAGACAGAAACATGGTTCATAATAATTATTAGTCCATTATAATCATCTTTAAACTTAAGGAAATTTCATGTATTCTTTTTGGGTCCACATATTCCCATTGTCCCTTTTTATTCCCCACATGGATAAAATGTTTGAAATTTATTTTAAATTGATAACATTTTCATATCCATCATTTTAAAAATACAAAAATATTTGATCTTTTATGATCATCATCTTAGGTAGGCTAGCCTGGTCCATTATGCATAAATAATATAATACCTAACTCTCTTTCCCAAGCTGGTAATGTATTGAGAAGTCATAATATTTAATTAGCTCTAAATTCCTTCTATATCACATATTCATATCTTTTTTAGTTGATATATTCCATTAAAATTTATGTTAACTATATATATCTATACTCTTTCTATAAAGATAATTAACAAATATACTGAATTTAAAAATTATCATAAATAACTCCACGCCATCAGTTGGGTAATTTTTCCCATGATATTTCAGTTTCAATGAGTTATAAGCTATCACCCAATCAATTGTCATGACAAATGATACAAATCCCTTATTTGATATATCACTCTTGATCACAAGCCTTTCTTTTATATAGGGTCTTGTGAGGATAGTTTCAATATCCAACCTTCTTTTTAGATCTATACCATATTCACTTTCCTCCACCCATATGAACTAAAAAAAATTTATCATTAACTTGTGATTATATTATAATTTTTTTTGAGAAATATCAAAAAAAAATTATTATATTTATATTACCAATGAAAAATATTTATTTTTCACCACCGTTATTTTAGTCCATTTCAAAATAAAATATTTCTTTAATGGATCTACTATTATAAAATTATTATTGATTATATGAACTAAGAATGAAACATTCCAATGCCAAAATCCACACATGGTAAAATTATATTAAATATTTTCCTTCATTTGTATCTTCAACATAATCCTTATGTGATAATAATTCTCTTAATTTATCTTTGAATATAATATAATATCATCTATAAATACAACCACAAATTGATTGAGTTATTATTTAAGGAATCTATTAAAAAATCTTTGATGATAACAGGTGAATTATTATGACCAAAATGCATCATTATAAGTTCATAGTGTCTATACCATGTTTGAAATGCCATCACAGTTATATCCAATTTCTTGACCATAAATTGATGATATATAGAAAATTGAAAATACTATAAATGTATTAATCATGACATAGTTGACCAAATAAGTCATCGATATAAGGGATAGGGTACATGTTCTTAATTATTCTCTCATTATGATCCTGATAATAATTGCAAAGACACCCTGACCGATCATTATTCTTAATAAATAGAATAGATGCACACCCTAGTGACAAGTCAGGGAATATGAATCTCTTACTATGATTATTCTTGAGTTTCTTATTCAATTTAAACATCTTATCATGGGCCATTATATAAGTATTATTTGAAATATTTATATCACCAAGTATGAGTTATATTGAAAAATCATCTTCATTTTTTTGGGGAAGACCCAAAAATTCATCCAAAAATAAATAAAAAACATATATAAATAGGTGTAACCTTAATTTTAAGTTCCTTAACAACCATAAATGAGAGATAATATTCATTTATAGAAATTTAGACCCATAATTATTGAAGAAATTTCCATTACAAGTTCATATTCATACACACATTGATAAATAAACATAGTTTAATTTAGAATATGAAATTTGACTTTATTTTCTTTGAAATAGATATGGGATACCTATACATAATTCCAATTCATGCCAAGAATCACATTTAATTCAACTAAAGTGATAATCAAAAATTTTTAGGAAATAATTCTCTATAAACATCAATTAGAGATGAACTATATTCTAGAAATACTACAATAGTATCATTAAGAGTTTTCACACTAGTCTTAATATCTAATAGATGTAGTTATATGGTGATAACATTATTAAATTCCTTAAAAATAAAAAAATGGATGGATTCCGAATCAAATAATCGATTAGATGTTATATATTGGATGATAAGTGTACCGTTCATCACATCATTTTATAAAAAAACATTGGTATTTGTGATCAAAAGATGTTTAACATTATCTTTTGGACTAATATGATGTAAATAGTGATCATAAAAAACATTATCATTCATTAATTGGTTGGAATAATACCCATGATCCTTGAATTTGCAACAGTATAGCAAGGTTGGTGCAATATTTGTTGTCTTATTTTCTTCAATTTAATTAACAATACTTTTTTTCACTTTTGAACATTAATTATATTTATAAGATCGATTAACATTTTTAAATCACCTCACAGTTAAATTCAAACACTTCTATTGATGTTCTTCCATACATTACAATAATTTAGAGGTTGTAATTTCATTCCAACAAGTTATTTATTCCTGTTTTCATGAGAATTTATTTGTCATTTTTTATCAAAACAATGGAAATGGTTGGAATCTCAAATTTAAATTTGTACTTTGATTACAAATTAAATGATTTTTTATGGATACAAAAGTCTCTTAAATCTAATTACCTTTGAAGACATGGTTTCAGGAGAATAAAAAATTGATCAATTTTAGTTTAATGGATAATAATGAAACCATAGGTAAACATTTCATTCATTGTCAACTTTTCCCCATACACACCAATGGATTCATAATCCAATTTCTTCTTCATGATAAATTACATCTCCATAATAGTATATAGAATAAATGAAATGTAATTATATAATAATATCCCCTTAAAATAATCCCATTATCTAGATTCAATTTTTTCCCCTTGCCTCATTTTTTTAATAACATTCAACCATTAATAAACATCACCTATAAGACAGTAAACTACTAAGAAAAATATTTCATTTCTCGGGAATTTAATAAAAAATATAATTTTTTAATGTTGTTGATCCATCACTTTGAAACTAGTGTATTAGAGGATACACAAAAAAAGATGATTTTTCCTTATAAAATATTAAATAATATTTTTTCCCTTATAATATCATTGGAAATCTTTGAATGATATATATCCTAGGAATATTTTGTGATAACAACAAAAATATTATAATTTCCATATACAAAAACTTTTTATTTCTCATCTGGAAAATCATATCATTTCCCATAAAATTCAGAATAAATATTATTTCTTTGGGTTCCATCCATTGAGGAAAAAAAATTATAGTGTGAGAAACAATATTCATTGTTTAAAACCATATAGTCATGAACAATGTATAAATATAGACACCTTCTTCTATGACACCTTAGGTTTATCCTTGGTAATTCATGATTGAAACCAAAACCTTAAAAATTTATCATATGATTGGTCTTTTCACTAGGTTAATCATAAACGTTTTCTAAACCTAATCTCTATATATTAATTAAAATATGATCTCATACCAATTATAGAGGATCAAGATTTTCATATATAAATATTACCTCTATTTAGATGAAAATTCAATACATATAAATATGATTAATACTGTAACCACAAAGGTTTAGAGTCCTTGGTGACGAGATAAGAAATATTATTATTTTATGGATGATATTAAATATCTCCCATAATGATCTTACCTCATATTGCTCTTTATTAGAATAACCTATTAAAAATATTATTCATATCCCAAGGAAACAAAACATAAGAGAAGGGTGAGATCAGATACTTAGAAAGGATAAATAAAGGATATATCAATAGTTGATCATATGAATGAATAATATAAGACTAAGGGTATGTGATAATGGACATAAATTAAAAATTTCCAATAAAATATGAAAGATTTAATAAATAATTTTTATAATAGAAAACATCATCATCTCAAAATATATGAATCATAAGAATTAGAAATCATAATAAATCTATCATAAACCATAAATTCATTTTATAAAAGTGTATAGAACTATCATAAGTATAAAAACTAATTCACATGTCAAGGTTAAATACCAATAAAATTGGATCAATAATCAACTCATGTTTCCATAAGTATATCAAAAACATCAAATTCATTCCAATAATAGATCAATACATTCAACTTGTTTCCCATAATGGATGAATCACTACAAATTGATTCAAAAAACAGTTCAAACTAATTGACTTATTTCTATTGACTGTGTCATGAGATAAAATGCTTTATCCTCTTCATTTGAGAGAGGTAAGGGTCCCTCACTTTAGAAAATGAAAATCATATATATGTATTCCAAAACAGGATAATGTATTCACCATTTTAGAATGGATGAATATAAATGGGGTCTATAAACATATCATTATAACATAACCCATAGAAATGGGTTTGACATCCATTATTTATCATAATCATAAGAAATTACAAGAAATAATAATTATGGTATCCTTGAATCGTAACTATAGTAAATGATTTTCATAATCATGTTTATTGTTATTTATGAATAGAGATAGCATTTAAATATAATTAAAAAACTTAAGGGAAAAATTATTTCACATCTAGAAATTAATTTTCAAAATTTAACAATTTCACTCCAAATAAAGAATCCTTTTTAATTAAAAATAAGATTTTATACATTTAATGTAATATTCAAATCATTGAGGTGTCATGATGGAGGTAAATTTTATTCTTGCTTTTTAATTTAAAAAACATTACTTCCACATGCATTTGTAAAAAGTCCAAAAACTCCACTTTAAGAATTAGAAAAAATATTCTGTTTATTTTTTTAAATTCATAAAAGTGTAAAAAAATTTAAAACACTAATAGGATTAAATTAAGAAAAATCTTGAAATATTTTCTAGAAAATATGGATATGGAAGGAGAATTATTTTAAACCAAAGAGATAAATAAAGTCAATTTTACATAAAAAAATATTTCTTTCTACTAAATATTAAAATTGTTGAAAAAGGAAAAAATACAATCTCATGAAACAATAATAAGAAAATTAAATTTGTTTTAGTGATCATAAAAGTATTTTATTATTTCACCAATGAACATTAAATGACAAAGTATTCCAATTACAAATTTAGAGATACATAAATTTCTTAACTCAATTCTCACCATTCTTTATTCAAATCCAACCCTCATATATATTAAATATGAATTTATTATAAATAACATAACCATATTTATAAATATTAAACCATTTATTTTTTATTTTTTATATATTATCAAAAATTTATTAACATATTTATTATTAAAATTATTGTTTTGGGTCATAACTACTTTATTTTCCAAGCATGTTTTTATACAACAATAATGTTTCTTATTATTTTATCATGGTTCCATAATTTCAAGACTGTTAATAATTGTATAAAAATAATATATATTATTTTTATACAAACATAAAATTAATCATAAAATTTAGATATAGAAAAATGAATTACACCATTCATGGATATTGTAGGTCTTACGTATGAATGAATTTTCTTTCTATTTTATAAATGATGGAATGAATGAAAGGTAAATACTAATTCACCCTCATAGAATCATTAATATATCATATATATTCATCAAAATTATCCTCATTAAAATCTAATTAAAATATAAATTAAAAATGATTCACATCACTTTGTAGAGGCGGTGGTCAAAATATTTGCATGAGTGATGTTATCTTTTACCAAAGGATTCGATGATAAAATGATTTATATGATAGTTTAATTCTATAATAATTTTATTTTCGAAAATATTATATTAAAACATTAAATATATCATAATACCCATAAATAAAATAGGGTCTTGGAAAATGAATTATATCACTATAGGGATACTATAAATCATATGTATACATGACATATACATTAACATATCAGTTGATGGGAAATAAGGTGACTATTGGGGTTATCATAATCATATTAAAATATAAATTTTTTAATGAATATAAATTTATTAATTTATGATAAGATAAATATATTTAGAGAATTCAAAGATGAGATGAAAAGAAAGTGATTAGTTAAGGTGATTACCTCATATTGGAGAGAAAACATTTAGATATCTTTTTATAGACCATAGAGTTTTTTTTGAGAAGAAAAAAAACTCTAAAATGTGGAAAGGAAATTGAAAAGTAGAATTTTTTAGAGGATGGTGAAGATATAAAAATTAATGTGATGTGAATAGGAAAACGGAGAGGATCCATTTTATAATAGAGGGGGGGGGGGTGTACTCTTTAAATTTCTCAAATGATTAAAATTTAAATAAGTAAATATCAAGAAAAATTGTTTAAAAAGGAACATAAATTGACAAAGGATGGAATTTTTAACTATATATTATCCCATTTTTTTGTTTTTAATATCATTGTTTTTTATGTAATTTCAGAAAATATTATTCTAAAAAATATAAATATTTATAATTTAGACACTATTATATAAATTTACTTAAAAGTGAAAAGTAAATTTTTTTAATTATAATATAATATTATAATTCAAAAATAAAATTAAATATTCATTTATAAATTTCGTGACACTCATTAACACACTACAATTATATTTCTTATAATATTTTTATTATATTTATTTATTAATTAGAGAAATAATGTATCAGTGTTGCATAAGAATTTTAGGTTATTATATAATTATTTAATATTGTAAATAAATTTATATCATAAATAAAATTTTATTATTCCAAAAAATAGAAATTAATATTAACTCATATATTGTTTTTTTCCTATGTGGACACATAAGATATATTTAAAACCATTAGAGTGACATTTTAAAACGTTCTTTTATTTAAATATTATAGGGGAATATTTCCTAAAAAGTATCCATTAAATAAATAAAAGTAAATATTAAGGTGATAGGGGTATAATTAAAGTTATCACATAAGAATTATTATGTATAATAAAATCCTTAAAAACTATTTTTATCGAATACTAACCAGATTTACCATTTTCCAAGGAGATAAATTTTCCCATTGTTACTATTAAAATTGACCAAAATATAAATGAATAATAATTATATAATTTGACCCTGAAGATTATAAATATGAAATTAATTACATCTAATTTAATATCAATACATGGTGGAAAATTATTTTAATATAAAAAATCATGACAGAAATATATTTTAAAAAATACATTTTAAGCATAAAAGTGAACTTATTTTTAATCATAGTATTAGTAAATTTTGTTTTTGAATGTTTAAAAAATTTACCCAAGTAAATACTGTAAAAATTTATTTAAAATCATTCATCAATATAGAATAATTAAATATAATAAAATAAAATACATTTCTCACACTTAAATATATTTTTAGAAAAATCATCTCTATTATTTTTAAATATTTTTGTTTTTTAATTATATTATAATGAATTTATATTAAAATGTTTAGAGTATATATTTTTCATAATTTGATTTTAAATATTCAAATTTATCAAGGTGATAAAAACCACATAATGTTGTAATAATATTACACAGTTCACCTGAACTCACACATTTGTATAATGCAAGTCATGAAAGAAATAAAATTATTTAAAGAGAAATATTTCATAAAAATACAGGGTGTTATAGTTATTAACCTAAATTAAATTTATAGTATATTTGAATCATGTTGTTAATTTTTTATTTTGTGAATCCTATATTCAGGGGTGCATCTGGAGTGAACTGCACCTAGTCTCTAGTGGTTTCAGCGCAATGCGATAAGTATGTGAGATTTATTGAAAAAATATTTGGTTAAAGAAAATTTTATTATTAATTATAATCACAATAATTTATTAATTTGACACATCATTGTGATTTAGGGACTAATGAGGATTGGCAATGACAGGTTGGGCTGGTCGAGCTTGGATGAGCATTGTCAGCATTTGTTACCACATGGAAAGACTTTGAAAGCTTCGTATGAGGTTAACAGTCTATCATAATTTTATTTTTGGTAAATTTATTGACATTATGTTTATTGTGATACGATCAGGTCCCACAAATAATGGTGAGGGACCCATTACTAAATTTATTGTTTGGTTAAATTAATTAAATACAATAATTAATTAAATTAAATTTTTTTGAGGAAATAGTCACATTACTAGTATATAGAGAAATTGTTGAGGGACACAGTAGCCCCATGGGAACCAAATCCTACCTTAATGACCAAAGACTATGAATTTATTATATACCATTCATTAAGATTTTTGTGGACCTATATGGGATCCCTTAAATTTTAAATTGATGAGATATTCTTCATTTACCTTGATTTAAGTGACTTTATGACCTTATTTGATAAGGCAGTGCATGAACATGTATACTTGTCCCTAAGATCATGTATGACCCAAAACCAATTACCAAACATAATATTGCCTTAATGGTCTTAATTTGTTTGAAGGTACTTTTTGGGGGCGTTCTTCATCTTGTGACTGAATTCAACTTGGGTCAAGAAATGAGGGTATACCAAGAAAGGTACCCTATTTATGTCAAGACACTAGTAATGTAGTGTTTGATAGAGGTTAGTGATGACCAAGGGTTTTTCTCTAGAGTCTTGTTTGACTACATTACCACTAAGGTTAGTGAAAAAGGGGATTAGTTCGGTAATTCAAGGAACCCTTCCTATTCCATCCTAGTATTAAATTATTAAATTAGAAAAAATTTAGTTGAATACACTTATATAATCTTAATGATATTTATTTTTTATGGGATTTTTCACCCTGAACAACTTGTATGATCAATTTCCCTATAAATCTTTATATCTGAAAAACATATGAAAATTAATGTGGGACATACATAATTCATGGTTTTAATTAGGAGTTATTAATGTATATGGTTTTATCAAAATACCTATTTATAAATGTGTATCAATATATATTTTTATATATGTATGTATCAATTTGGAAGCCCAAAAGGCTGAGATTCAACTGTTAAGTGACTACCTTAATTATTTCATATGAATCAAGATATTAAATTAAAATTAATATATAATGGTAATAACATGGAAGACTAGTGAGTAATGGATACATTGTTTGACATTAATAATTATAAAATTCAAAGTGTTACTAGGATTCCTCCCCATATTGGGTAAATTCATAAAATATTCATATATATCTCAACCACCTTGTTAGCATATTGTATATGATGCCAGACTCACAACTATCCTTGAGATACCCAATGTTGCTTGGTTTCTGCATTCACCTCAAGCAATAGACCTTGGAGACATCCTCTTGGTTGAAAATGATTTACTTGATAGATTCCTAAGATACTCTTCAAGATTATTTTCATTCACTATTATTGCATTTCTTATAGATTTATCAGAATATTTTGTTTAGTTGATGAATGATGGATGTGAATTTATTGTCTCAAGTCATGATAGTATTCTTTATAGTTCATAATGTTGATCCCCCTTAGCAAGTTATTATAGTTTCCAAACCATTTTTTCCAATAGATTTGGTCCTATGAATATAATTTCATACTCGAATAGGGAATGTTGAGATGTCACCTAGGTTATATTGGTTACACATATATTGAATGGTATTCATATGATTACTTGGAATCCTCTAGATTATTTAATTATATAGTATCCATCTCATACCCAAAATTATTTCTTATATTTAGTGTATGTGATTACAGGTGATCATCGTTGCATGTATTAGTATGCCCCTATCGTGACATATCTGCTTCTGAGATATTCTACCATTAATAGAATAATGTGTAGTTAGACCTGAGTATTCATCCATCCCCAAGTACTACATTTATTATTTATATTTTTTTTCAAAAGAAAGATGCAATTATTATTTACATTAGCATCTCACGTACATGTACCCTATATTAGTTTTCAATATATGGGATCATGTTGGTTATTCCAAAATGAGTTTTGTTATCCAAACCTACTTGATCTTCCAGTGCACTTTTGTACCTAATAAGACTATCTCCTAGATTCAGGAATAAGTTGGGATGAAGGTGAAGACTAATTAAGTTTGATGTCTCAGATGTTTACATCGAGCATGGGATATGTGTTGCATGTTATGCTGTTGATCTAGTGATTTATTTCCCTTTTTAATAGTTTATATATGTATCTTTTCAAATGGGAGGATGTTTTATATATTTTTTGGATGTTTTATCTTTTAATACACTTTATTTATGTTTTTTCTTTATATTTATTGACTTCCACAATAAATTAATTATTATTTTATCTCATTTTCTGTTACATCACTCTATTTTTATTTTATTGATATGAGGTAATAGTCTCCCCATGGTTACACCCTATGTACTCACTACTAATTTATTGCCACTTGATTATAGGGTGGTGTGATTGAGACATTGTAGTGACATAACATATTTATTGTTGATAATAACCAGGGAGGGCCATTAGAATGTGTTTTCAGATGGGTTAATTTCATATAAATTTATGATTTGAGATATGTTAGACCAGAGTATTATGAATGTGTTAAAACCTATGATGGATACTAGTCTTGTTTGTCAAGAACAATTTTTCTCATAAGAATTCCAGGTTTTTAGGGTTATTGGATAAATATTTATAATTTGATATGTTAGAGAGGAGTATATTTTTTTACTTTGAGTTGTGCACAATTGGTATGAATTTTATTATTTTTAATGTATTTATTACACTTGACCCTTTAGAAAGAGTCCATTGATATATATTAACTCTGGGATAGTATAGACAATTGGCATTTGTTTATGCATCATATTTGGTATGTAGTGTCTGCATTCTATATGCCTCATAGTTTGTGATTTTCCTGATGAGTGAGGACAAATATTTAATATGTAAGTAAAAACCTAAAAATGTTTTACCCTAATGTTTATTAGTATTATTCTACTTATTTTTACCTCCCTATTTACATAAATTTATGTCAGGGTATGTTGATTATTTGTTGATGTAACATAGAGATTATTGCATTAGTGTTGTTATTTTGCAATGAAGGTAAAACGACCCTTTGTAGGCTTAAATATATACATATAATATTATTAGTAACATTAATATCCCACAAGGATTATGTTTTTCCTTAGATATAGACTTTTGAGAGAACTATGTTTTTCCGAATATCTAATTCCCTTCTAATAGTCCATATGTGAGTTTATCCTTTCAAATTGAGGTAACTAAATAGTCATAACAACCTAAATTTAGTTTTCCTATCTATCGTTCCCTAATATTTTTCCTAAACCCCATCTTTTTATAGTTATCTAAAAGTATCATTATGCTCTATAATGATAGGTACCAGAATGTTTTTAGTAAACTTTAACCTTAAAGGGGTGTTGCCTTATACATTTTCCAATTGATTATCATTTTTATACCATGTGTCCTTTTAACATCATAAACCTCTGGGGGAACTCCCCTATGAGAATTATCATATTTTATCATGGATTTTTAGATTTATTCATGGATACTTATGCCTTAAATGTTTGTGGAACTGTAATCCTCCACAATATAAGATTTTTCAATGGGTTTCATTTAAATTGGTTTCAAATTAAAACTCATAGAGTGTCTTGCCCAATAACATGGATTTGGAAACCAATATAAATATACCCATATAGACGTGCATTGAACACAGTAGTGAAATTTTATCTTTAACTCCATTATTGAAGGTTTATAGGCTCATTAGATGTTGTTTAATTGTTGAGGTGTGAAATGGATGTTGCTTGTGTGTTCTAATTTTAACAGGTTATGGCCTATGCATCAATTACCTTGTTTAGGGTTGTGGTAGAAGGTTCATACCATCATTCCTAAGACCTCATGTGTGGGTATTTGTGTATGTAAATATCATAAATTAATATAGAAGCATGGATGAAACCCTATGAAATGTGACCTTAAGGAGATATTTGAACTATGGGATAAGTAGAAGGACCTAATGTCCATGCAATGAGGCTTTTCTAATAGGGTTAGTTTAGTGACATAGAGATACCTTATGTTGACATAGAACATTGTGATTTGGAATTTGGTTTGATCACAGGTGACTTTATAGAGGTTTTATCCTATAAGTTGTGTCACTTAGAGATAAGAAGCACTGGTATGAGATTTAGTGTATGAGATTGAGTTTGATGAGTGAGAATTTATAGGTTCTAAGACCCATTGGCTAATGGTTGTGTGGTATGTATAGGTATCAAATCATAGAAGCACTATTATGACTGGAATGGATATGGATGGATTCTAATCATGTGGATGAAGTTAGAATGCTTCATATTGAGTAATCACAACTATGGTTCTAAATAACCCAACGAGGAAGGTTGTCACTAATGAATTATGGAACAATTAAAGTGTGTATTTTTGAAGAGGAGTTCTCAGGGAGATCCCGGTATGTCATGATTGATGTTCCATGGAGAATGAACATCTTAGAATGCGTAACACACCACTCACAGGAGAATGAGATGAGGAGTATGATATTTTACACCCTATTTGGAGAGTGAGTTTAGATCGTAATGGTTTCACATGGCGAGTCATTAAAAATGGACTTTGGTCAATAGATGGGTGTGGGAAGAGGAATTATAGTTTTTAATGTGATTATTGTAGGTGTGGTGACCCATAAATTTGTGTGAATTAATAGAAGATCCCTATGATGGGAGATATCTAAAAATAAAGTGGGTTACATAAAAAGGTTGAAGTGAGGGTGGACCATGATACACAGTATTTGTTAAATTAATGTTAGGGGTTAGTTAAAAGTAGGTGTTGCAATGTTTTGGGTGAACTTGTCTTGAGAAGATAAACACACATTCTTTAGTGATGGACCTTTTAAGGTTTCACTCAAGGAGTCGTATAAGGTAAGATATATGGGTGGGATGGTACCATAATATGTTTGAGGGTGCGTCCATTTTTATGTCTCAAAATTTATAAAATTAAATTGATTCCCTCTCCATGGATTCAGAATAGATGTTAACTAATAGATCATTAACACATAGGATTGGGTGTGATTTGACTATGCAAGTGGTTATGTCTAATAATGGATAGATCATAAACCCAGGTGGAATGAACATAAGGTGGTAGGATCATGGGAGTATGGATAGGTTATTGGAGGATCATTTTAGCATTCTGATGCCATTGGATAAATGGAATATGGAGCTTCTGGATTTCGTGAGGAATGGAAGATATGAATTCATATATAATATTAGTTTTTATTAGTGCATTGGAATCACCCTAAAGATGATCTAGGTAAAACATGATGGTATTTCATGGGGTGATCAATGTTTCATGACTAGGTTTAGTGGGTGAAATTTTTTAATCACATTGTTCAAGATAAGAAAATTGTGATTATATATTTCATGATATGTTACCAATGGGTAAAACATAAAAACAATAATATGAGAATTGAATATTGGTAAAATATATATTAGGAATCATAATAAGATAGTTTAATGTCATGGGATACAAGTCAGTCTTTATGTGTGGGGTCATTAATAGTAATGTTGGGCTAAAGGAAATCATTTTCCTATAAGGATGTGTAGGCCAATGCATCTAAGAATTTTTGAAGGAATTCAGTTAGAGTTTGTTCGACTAGTGATTTTTCATATGACCAGATATTTTAATAGGGGATACCATGTTGGGAGAATCTTATGGAACATAATTAGTGGATCATTAGACCACTTAAGGCTGTGTTTTAATATTCCATCGTTATGGTGTGGAATTCCACGGTTCGGAAGTAGAGGAGACTTGTTGTTTATTGTGGGGGGAATCATGAACACATTGATGATTTAACCAACGAAACTATGGTGACCTAGGATGGATGAGGTCATGGAACAGTAGATATATGTCTTAATATAATCTATGAGATATGGCACATGTGTTGTTGGATGATGTGTCTCGTCTTTTGGGTTTCCTATAATAATATTTTTCATCATTTTATAGTAAAATGCATAGAATTGGGAAAGTATTGGTGGAACATGTTGTCTACGATCCTTTTTATAATTACCAAAGACACTTCTTTGGAATGAGATGTTTTATGGTGTAAAACTTTTCCGAAACAACATTCATACCAGTTGATTATTTTAGTGGTAATTTGATTTTATCCTTTTGTTGGATGTGTCTTTTTGATATATGATAATTAGAATTAGTTTTTGATCATTTTAACATCATAAGATGATGTTTTTGGACATGGTTTCAGTTATCATAGAATTATTTGGGTTCCAAGAGTGCACTGAAAGAAAAAAGGGTGACTCAAGCTACTGAAAAGAGATGTAGTTGGCTATTCACAACATGAATTGTGATTCAGAAAGTGAATGGATATTATGGTGTTTGGTAAAGTTTTTTTTAGACATGAATATAATATCATTGGGGCTCAATTGAAAAAATTCATAGTGTGACTCCATATGTTAAAATAAGATAAATGTTGACCATGTGATTTTAAATGATAATAATGGGATTGTACCTCTTTGTTCATGAATACAGAAGAAACATCTGTGAGGGTATCTATTGGAACATACACTCCCTCTATTATTTACTATTTGTAGAGTTTTTTGATTCAATCAGAATTCTTCTCCATGTAAGATCGTTATCCCCCTTCTTTGTACATTGTTCTCCCCTGTCAATTTAATCTTTGGTGTTCTAGTTTTATGGATTATCATCAATTTGAATGGAGCATGGTATAATTGACCAATCATGATGGATATTTCACTCATCCAAGCTAGAGTATATCCTAAGATAATGTCTACAAACATTCATGCATCATTATATTAAGATATTATATTTTTTTTAATGTGATAAGGGGTTTTCATAAATTAAATTACTGGGTCATTTGAATGGTGTTCTTAATTGGGGATTTTGTGTTTCCTAGATCTAGGGGTGAATCAAGAGCATACTACACCTGATCACCGATTCTTTCTATATGGTATGGTGAAACAATGTGTTTTTTCAAAATATGAATAGTTTTTAATGGAATAATTTAATTAATTATGAATATTATAATTGATTTACGTGGACTCTTGTAATGAGTTAAGGCCTCCTGGGGATGGGGGTGGCCAGTTCAGCATTGGAAAGCATGGATAGGACATTGCAGCTTCTTCCAACCCAAAATTGGACTTTAGAACATTCATATGAAATATGTATTCCATTGTACACTACCTTATGGTAAATTTCATGTCTCTATATATAGTGTGATATCTTATAATCCCACCATTGATGGAAAGGGGTGCATTAAAAATTTATTTCTTGGTTAAATTAATTATAATTCATAATTAATTAAATCAAATGGTTTAAAAGGAATAAGAATCCATACCTTTGTATATAATTAATATCCATGTAACACATTAGTACCCTAGTTACTGGATTCTTACTCAACTACCATAGGAAATGAATTTACATTATAACATGGCATTAGGTTGAAGTAGAAATAGTGGAGAACTCATAAATTTGTAATGGGTGAGAGAGATATATTATATATAGATTTAGGTTATTTCATGAAATAATTTTAGAAGGTCATCCTTGAACTAGCATTGTTGGCCTTATGGTTTTTTTATTTTGTAAAGACCAATAACCTAACAACATAAGGCCTAAAGGGTCTTAATGCACTGTAAGGTACATCTTGGGGGAATTAATCCTCTTAATAATGTCGTTGCCATTAGCGGACATATATGGGGGAAACTGAGTAGGTTGTGCTAACAATGTTATGATCTTAGTAAGGGAGTATTATAATTTGATAGAGATGACCAAGGTTTTTCCTATAGAGTATGTTTCAACATGGTGGACCACTAAGGTTTGTGACATAGTAGGATGGGTTCGTGCTTCATCCAACCCTTCTTCTCCCAACCATGTGATAAGTTATAAAATTATTAAAATTGTAATGGAATTCACATTGATAATTATAATGAGATTGTAATAATTGAGGTTTGTTCTCCCCTCAAATTATTTTATTATTGCGTTCCCTAGAAATCCATCGGCCATAATTGAATAATTACAATAGAAGTAAGATGTTACCATTTAGTAGTTATAATTAATAGATATATATGTATATGTATATTTTTAAATACATTTTTTATAAATATATATGAAAATATATATGTTTATATCATGTTGAATTTAGGAAATATCGAATTCCAACTCGTAATTTAGAATGTTAATTATTTCACTATAATCTATAGAATCAATTAAAAGTAACCCATTCCTGTAATATCTTAGATTCATAGTGAGTAAAATATATATTATTATATTTTATGTTTGCTAAAATACCTAAAATGACTATTATTATTAATCGTGTCAATAATGTAAAGGCTGTTTCCAAGTACATCTTGGAATCCACTATTAATTAGTGCATCACATCAGATACCCGACTTGATAGTATCCATGTGATCCTAAAGGTTGATGGGTGGTTGAATTTCCCGTGATCACTAGATGATGGATCTATATTAGAGGCTAATGATGATACATATTATTGATTCCTGGGATACTCCTCCAGATGGGGTGGATATGCCATGATTTCGCTATCTATATATGACTAAAAATAGGATGTTGAGGTGATGAGTGATGTATGACATGTCATCATATTTGATTAGGAGATTATTCCTAATATTTACTAAGGGTAATCCCCTATAGTAATTTATTCTAGTTTATAAGTCATTATTTCCTATGTACTGGGGCCATTGAATCTATCTTTGAACTTTGAGAAGGAATGATGATATGTGTGGGATCCACTAGTTACAAAATGCTTAAGTGGTATGCCTACGATGTCTAAGAACAATCGTGATGAAATATTTAATGAATATCCAGTTTATACATATAAGTATATTTTATTTTAAGCTTAGGAATGTATGGGTTACCCCTAAGGCATGGAAAAGTATCTCCTAGGGGTTATATAGCTTTCCTAGAGATATTTTAGCACTAGAGATAATAGGTATGGTCAGACTAGGGTATCCAACAAAACCCCATTAATGCATTGATTATATTTTGTATTTTTGAGAAGTTATGTATTATTATTATTCATATTAGTATATCACATACACACACCCTAAATTTATTGGATATGTATAAGACTACATTGGTGGTTCCATACTCTGTTTTTTATCACACCTTGTTTAGTTGTACATTGCACATAGGTAACCAAGATGACTTTCAATTAGTTATATGAATTTGTTGGGAAATGGACAGTGAAAAATTGAAGTGGATGACTCTGATTTTTACAATGATAATGGGATGTTTTTGGATTGAAATTATGTGGAGTTAGTGTCACGACCCGTCCTCGGGTCCGTGCCGTGACTACCCCAAGCCCGCCTTCCATAGGCCAGGGGCTGGCGACTAGCACCAAGGCGTAATTCCCGGTAAAAAGGGAAAGCATTGCCTTTGTAAAGTAAACAAACACCACAGAGAAAGCAAGCGGAAAGTAAAAACTAAGCAAAAGCAGAGTACAACTGGAAGTACGGAAAAGTAAAAGGGCCAGTATACAAACCCAAACTGAAAGTAAAGTACAACTCGAAAGGGAAAACAGCAACTGAAAGTAAAAGCCGCTACACCGAGCTGTCCACTGGAGATCCCACCTGAAGGGTGGGTACAGATAGCTCCACTGCTCCACGGGTCCCGCCGTCCGCTCCGAACACGTCCCGCCCAGTGGTCCACCTCCAGGTACCGTCCTACTCTGCAAGCCTCATCCAAGATCAACGTTGTCCGTCGTCTGCAACCAACACAACATAGTGCGGGCATAGCCCGTGCAGGGGTGAGTATAAGATACTCAGTAGGGACCCCGAGACCCCTGTAGGTCTCCCGAAATCCACAAAGGATAAACCACAAAGAAAAATACAAACACGAAGTAACAACCGACAATGCTTAGGTATATGCCCATACATATACCTAAGTCATCAATTTCAAATACGCTCCAACCTCCGAGCCCAAGTACAACTCAGTCCACACAGGAAAGTAAACGTATTCCACACAGGAAAGCAAAACGTAATCCAGACAGGATAGCACAACACAATCCACACAGGAAAGCAATTAGGATTCAGCTCACACCAGGATTTTCATTATCAAAACCGTAACTGCTGAAGAGCCCCATCTCTGAAGTGTACAATGGTCCTGTCACGACTCCGAGGTACTGTTCACTAACCTAAGAATGCTGAAGTACTCCTCCTATCGAGTACCGCGGGTCTGCTGCCAACTACCGGGCGCTCCGTCCGCTGAGGGTTTGCTGCCAAATATCGGGCGCTCACCCAAATAGCCTACAGAGGTACTGCTCCAGTCGAGTACCACGGGTTTGCTGCCAACTACCAGGCGCTCCGTCCGCCGTGGGTCTGCCGCCAAATACCGGGCGCTCCGTCCACTGGGCTAGTCGACTCACTCCAAGTTGAGTCGGTCGAGCAGTCTTTAGGTCTCAGCCGGCTACACGGTCTCCGTACTCCGTATGCTCGTCTCCAGAATCGCGGGTCTGCCGCTACAACCAAGCGCACTACCTCTATCGAGTAAAATAGAAGGTTCAGCTCACACAGGTAAACTTCTTCGGATGACGGTGAAGATGATCACTGATCCATCTAAGTCGTCGGACCCACGAAGGATCGATAGGTACTAACCCCCTCAAAGACCCACACAGGATCGTAGCACTGTTCCACGTAGGATCGCTGAGTGCTGTAGTCGTCGTCGTCGAATCCACACAGGATATCTGTACTGTCGTCGTCGCAGTCACAGTAGCAGTAGCAGTAGCACTAGGGTTCCCGCACACAGCAAGCTCGTTCGGAGGGTCCGCTCCACGAGCCGAGAGGCTGATACATCAACTATCACAAAGTCCAGAGTTGATGTATCCAAAAGTCCCGTATCGTCAACAGGAAATCAAAGCAACAGACGGCGCGTCGATCGGACGCCCGGTCTGAGAGTTATTGGCATTTTCGTCTCCGGGGCCCGGTTAGTTTTTAAGGAAAAACCAACCCGACCGTACACCACCTGCGTCCAAACCTCGGGCGGAGTATGCCAAAAGATCCGTCTCACTAAGAGGAATACAACAAAGCTGACGGCACGTCAATCGGACGTCCGTAGCTCAAGATATGAGTGTTTCCGCTCCGAAGGTCTGGTTGGTTTCGTGTACGAACCAACCCGGCCGAACTCAAAGTAATCCGAAACCTTGAGTGCGATATACCGAAACGACCGTCTCGATCCAAGGATCGCATCGCCGCTGACGGTTCGTCAATCGGACGTCCAGTCTGAAAGATATCAGCCTTTCCGTCTCACACCCACCCTGGGAAACTTCCCAGGAGGTCACCCATCCTGATCACTACTCTAAGCCAAGCACGCTTAACTACGGAGTTTTAACCACGTAGGCTCCCGAAAAAGAAGGTGCGCCTTGAGTATAGTATACCGAAACGACCATCTCGATCCAAGGATCGTGTTGCCGCAGACGGTTCGTCGATCGGAGGTCCGTGGCAGAAGTTATGGCCAAAAGACCGAAGTCGTCTCGAAAACGGGGGGTCCGGGTCCGGGCCGACCCGGCCCGACCCCCCCTGGGTCGACCCGACCCGGGTCCGACCCGGACCGGCCGGCGACGGACCAGCGCGGCGGCGCGGACCGGCGCGGCGGCGCGGTCCGCGGCGGCGGCGCGGACCGGCGCGGCGGCGCGGTCCGGGGCGGCGGCGCGGACCGGCGCGACGGCGCGGTCCGGCGCGGCGGCGCGGTCCGGCGCGGCGGCGCGGCCTGGCGCCGCTAGGGTCACGCGCGGGGGGCTAAGCCCCCGCTTCCAGCAAGGCGGCGCGGCTTAAGAGCCGCGCTTTTTTGGAGACCGGCCCCCCCTCGTGGGGGCCTGCTTTGAAGGCAACCGGGGGGCCGCCTGCCCCCCTCAAGGAAACCGCCCCTCTCTTAAATGAGGGGGGTTTTTGAGCTGGCCGGGGGAATTAAATTCCCCCGGCCTTTGACCTTCCGGCCAGCCACCTGGCCGGCCGCTTTTTCTCCAACCGGACCGGAAAATCCGGTCCCCTTTCCGGCTTCCGACGCCGGCGGCCCGGCGTGCCGCCGACCTTCCCGTCTCGCCACGGCCCGGAACCGACCGCGGTGTTCGTCGTCCGGCGCGGTGCGACGGCACCGCGCCCCTTCGCCGCGCCTTCCATTCCCCTCGACGCGGCGCGACGGCGTCGCGTTCTTGATGATTCTTCCACGGTGCTGCGCGACGGCGTCGCGCAATATAATCGGGCGAATAACCGTGTGGTGCGACGGCACCTCACCACCTTGTTTCATCCGCAATATAAAACATCAAGAACGAAGGAGGGGGTTCGGCCGTGTTCATGCGGTCCGGCCCCCTCACGTTAAACAATAACACATATTTAAAAACCTCACGTTAGTCACGCTAGAACCACGAACAAGGATAAATAAACAAACAATTAACAAAAACCCCTACCTTGGGTATAAGGTTCGAAGATTTGTCAACGTCCCGCGGAAGACAAGGTCACGGAGGTCTGGCGTCGCGGTAGTCGTTCGTCAAATCCGTTGACGAAGAGATACGCCCGAAGAGATACGTCGTTGGCGAAACTTCGTATGCCGATGAAGGAAGTCCGAGGAGGAAGCGGCGTTCCCTTTCGTTGACACGGAAGACGAAGAAGAGAGGAGCGGCGTTCTTCGTCGGAGCTTGAGCGTTCTTCGTCACGCTTGAGCGTTCTTCGTCAAAGTTTGAAAAAGAAAGAAAAGCTCTCAAATCCTCACAAGATGGCTAAACAGTTCTAACCCAACAAAATAAGATAAGAGCTTATTTTATTCACAAACATAACAAAAGAATTTCCAAGGTTTGAAATTCAAAAAGGATAACTCCAAAATTAAATAACAATTGTCATGTCATTTAAAGAGGGGTTAAGGGAGTTTGAGAGAAGATGAAAAGTTTAGGCTTCGTGTGGGCCCCACCACACTTAATACTCTCAAGGGAGGTTAAGTGGGTGTGGGTCCCACCCCTAACTTCCTTTGAGAGAAGTTAACCAACAAGTTTAAATAAAAATTTGTAATCCAAAATTTTTATTTAACTTATTCTAAACTCCCAAAAACTAACTCTCAACCCGAAATAAACACAACCTCGGAAAAGGTCTCCTTAAGCGAATATCGGCGCTGCGAGTTCATCGGTGCCCTCGGATTTCAATTCCGAGCACCGGATCAAAAGTTAGAAATTCCCGCTCGTTCGTTCACTGAACGTACCCGAGCCAAACTTCGGAAATTGATTCCGGGCACACCGGGCCTCGGAATCAGGTGCCGTCAGAAACCGCGCTCTTGTAAAATTTCAAAGAAAATTAAGAAAAAACTTCCCTTGAATTTTACGGGTCTTTACATTACTCCCACCTCAGGGCTTTACGTCCCCGTAAAGATACAACAAAAACTAGGAGAACAAATTAGGGTACTGAGCACGCATCTGAGCCTCCCGCTCCCATGTGCTCTCCTGGAGGTTTCTGTGCTGCCATCTGATGCGCACAAGAGGAATCGATCGTCCACGCAGGACCCGCTCCTGTCGATCCTCTATCTCCACCGGAACCTCTGTAAAAGTCACCCCATCGTCAACGTCAGGCTCCCCATGGTCAATGATGTGCGTCGGGTCGTGCACGTATCTCCTCAGCTGAGATACGTGGAAGACGTCGTGCACCCGGTGCAACTGAGGTGGTAGAGCCAGGCGATAAGCCACCTCGCCAACCCTGCTGAGGACCTGAAAGAGTCCGATGAAGCGCGGAGATAACTTGCCGCCTCGGCCAAATCTCCGAATACCACGTCGAGGTGAGACTCGCAAGAAGACATGGTCGCCATCCTCGAACTCCAGTGGCCTCCGCCTCCGGTCAGCATAAGGATTCTGCCGGCTCTGAGCTGTACTCATCCGCTCCTGGATGACCTGGACCTTCTCTGTCGTGGCCTGGACCATCACAGGTCCCACAAGTGCTGCAAGATTTCTTCTTTGCTGACAAGAGAAATCTGGTCTCATCCCCTGGATGAACCACATTCTTTGCCTAATACAGTCAATCCTAACATGGATGATACTAATCCATATCAAGGATGACGTCGTAAGGCCTCGACGCTACTACCAAGAGATCCAATCGTTACTCTCGCCTCCAAGAGTTGAGTCACACTGTCGGCATCAGTGTGTGGTAACTGGGTCTCCTCCAGTAGATGTCTCACAAGTGAGGGTCAAGTCAACAGTCAAACTGGAACCTCTTAGTAACAACACTAAAGAGGACAGGAATGAAAACATCACAAGGTATGCGTCTTTTTTTATTGCAGCTCATAATACAAAGACGCTACACAATAGCAACAAGGAACTAGAAGTACAAAGGACGTATCCACTAGTTATGCTCCTGTCCATCTGCTCCCAGAGCTCCATGATCGAAGGTCTCGGCTGCCTGAAGCTGAGCTCTCGCTTGTTCACCTACTCCCTGTGGTCGGGGCGGACCTCCTGGTGGTGGTGGTGGCAGAGCCTCAAAGCGTCGCCCACCACCTGCTGCTCGGCCACCTGCTCTGCCTCGTCCACCTCCTCCCAGCGGATCGCCACGGTCGAACCTCTGCCTCTGCCTGGGAGGTTCTTCACTTAACTGCTGATCATCAGCATGGCGGGTCGGATAGTCACGAGCCATGTGACCAATCCCGCCACAGGAGTAACACTGCCCACTCTCGGCACGCCTGGCTCTGACTCCACCCTAGATCCCTCGCACAACTGAGCATGAGTCGTGCAGTTGGCCACCGGTAGGTCTGGTATGCCTGGAACCCTGAGTCATCCGTCGGCTACCTGCTGCCGAAGACTCCGCTATCTGCCGCCCTACGGTAGGTCTCGCTGTGGACTCAGCCAGGAAGCTCTCGATCAAAAGAGCCCGCTCCAGTACTCCTGTCTGAGTCGGTATGCTGAGGGAGATCAGCGATGCCCTGATCTCGTGTCTCAAACCCTGCTCAAAGGTCCGGGCCCGGAAGAATGGGTCCCGTACCATGTCGGTCGAGTAGCGTGAGAGACCAGTAAATCTCGCCGAGTACTGAGCGACCGTCATGCTGTCCTTCCGCAGCTGAAGAAGCTCCTGGATACGCACCGCACGAAGGGTGGCTGGGACGAACTCTGAGCGAAAGAGGCTCTCAAAGTCCGTCCAAAGTAGAGATGCCTCATCGTGCACCTGGAGCATCAAGCTCCACCATCGTCCTGCTGCTGCGTGTAGTAGGCTCACAGCGAGGATCATCATGAGGTCTGCTGGTGTCCTCACTAACCTAAACACACGTACCACTGCCTCCAGCCAGTCCTCGGCTGCCTGGGGATCCGTCTCCCCGCGAAACCTGGGTGGTCGTTGGCGCTGAAACTCATGCAGTGCGCTGAGGCGACTTGCATCGTTAGCGGCTGGCGCTGGAAGCATCGGGGGCTCGGCGGGTAGTGCTACCGCCGGTGCCACTGCTGACAAAGGGCCCTGCACCGAGGCCTCGTCGCTCGGTGGGCTGTCATCACACTCGACTCTCGGAACCCTAGCTGGCTGCCGTCGTGGGGCCATCCTGAATAGGAAACAGGTGCGCCACGATCAAACAGTATACCTGGTGAGCTGATATAAAGAAATCACAAAGAAAACTTTAAAACACACACGCAATCAATGTTTTCGTGCATTAAGTCGGAAATCAGAAGTCAGGGTCCTGGTGTACGGATACGTCGGCCGCCGCACCAACACTGGACTCCCTGGACTGATAACCACACTCAATACGCTAAACATTATTGCTTTACATAGAAAAGATCAGAGTTCGAGGTTGAACCGAACTCCTCTGATACCAATTTGTCACGACCCGCCCTCGGGTCCGTGCCGTGACTACCCCAAGCCCGGCTTCCATAGGCCAGGGGCTGGCGACTAGCACCAAGGCGTAATTCCCGGTAAAAAGGGAAGGCACTGCCTTTGTAAAGTAAACAAACACCACAGAGAAAGCAAGCGGAAAGTAAACACTAAGCAAAAGCAGAGTACAACTGGAAGTGCGGAAAAGTAAAAGGGCCAGTATACAAACCCAAACTGAAAGTAAAGTACAACTCGAAAGGGAAAACGGCAACTGAAAGTAAAAGCCGCTACACCGAGCTATCCACTGGAGATCCCACCTGAAGGGTGGGTACAGATAGATCCACTCCTCCACGGGTCCCGCCGTCCGCTCCGAACACGTCCCGCCCAGTGGTCCACCTCCAGGTACCGTCCTACTCTGCAAGCCTCATCCAAGATCAACGCTATCCGTCGTCTGCAACCAACACAACGTAGTGCGGGCATAGCCCGTGCAGGGGTGAGTATAAGATACTCAGTAGGGACCCCGAGACCCCTGTAGGTCTCCCGAAATCCACAAAGGATAAACCACAAAGAAAAATACAAACACGAAGTAACAACTGACAACGCTTAGGTATATGCCCATACATATACCTAAGTCATCAATTTCAAATACGCTCCAACCTCCGAGCCCAAGTACAACTCAGTCCACACAGGAAAGTAAACGTATTCCACACAGGAAAGCAAAACGTAATCCACACAGGATAGCACAACACAATCCACACAGGAAAGCAATTAGGATTCAGATCACACCAGGATTTTCATTATCAAAAACGTAACTGCTGAAGAGCCCCATCTCTGAAGTGTACAGTGGTCCTGTCACGACTCCGAGGTACTACTCACAAACCTAAGACTGCTGAAGTACTCCTCCTGTCGAGTACCGCGGGTCTGCTGCCAACTACTGGGCGCTCCGTCCGCTGAGGGTCTGTTGCCAAATACCGGGCGCTCACCCAAATAGCCTACAAGGGTACTCCTCCAGTCGAGTACCACGGGTTTGTTGCCAACTACCAGGCGCTCCGTCCGCCGTGGGTCTGCCGCCAAATACCGGGCGCTCCATCCACTGGGCTAGTCGACTCACTCCAAGTCGAGTCGGTCGAGCAGTCTTCAGGTCTCATCCGGCTACACGGTCTCCGTACTCCGTATGCTCGTCTCCAGAATCGCGGGTCTGCCGCTACAACCAAGCGCACTACCTCTATCGAGTAAAATAGAAGGTTCAGCTCACACAGGTAAACATCTTCGGATGACGGTGAAGATGATCACTGATCCATCTAAGTCGTCGGACCCACGAAGGATCGATAGGTACTAACCCCCGCAAAGACCCACACAGAATCGTAGCACTGTTCCACGTAGGATCGCTGAGTTCTGTAGTCGTCGTCGTCGAATCCACACAGGATCTCTGTACTGTCGTCGTCGTAGTCACAGTAGCAGTAGCAGTAGCACTAGGGTTCCCGCACACAGCAAGCTCGTTCGGAGGGTCCGCTCCACGAGCCGAGAGGCTGATACATCAACTGTCACAAAGTCCAGAGTTGATGTATCAAAAGTTCCGTATCGTCAACAGGAACTCAACGCAACAGACGGCGCGTCGATCGGACGCCCGGTCTGAGAGTTATTGGCATTTTCGTCTCCGGGGCCCGGTTGGTTTTAAGGCAAAACCAACCCGACCGTACACCACCTGTGTCCAAACCTCGGGCGGAGTATGCCAAAAGATCCGTCTCACTAAGAGGAATACAACAAAGCTGACGGCACGTCAATCGGACGTCCGTAGCTCAAGATATGAGTGTTTCCGCTCCGAAGGTCCGGTTGGTTTCGTGTACGAACCAACCCGGCCAAACTCAAAGTAATCCAAAACCTTGAGTGAGATATACTGAAACGACCGTCTCGATCCAAGGATCGCATCGCCGCTAACGGTTCGTCAATCGGACGTCCAGTCTGAAAGATATCAGCCTTTCCATCTCACACCCACCCTGGGAAACTTTCCAGGAGGTCACCCATCCTGATCACTACTCTAAGCCAAGCACGCTTAACTACGGAGTTTTAACCACGTAGGCTCCCGAAAAAGAAGGTGCGCCTTGAGTATAGTATACCGAAACGACCGTCTCGATCCAAGGATCGTGTTGCCGCAGACGGTTCGTCGATCGGAGGTCCGTGGCTCAAGTTATGGCCAAAAGACCGAAGTCGTCTCGAAAACAGGGGGGTCCGGGTCCGGGCCGACCCGGACCGGCCGGCGACGGACCGGCGCGGCGGCGCGGCCCGGCGCCGCTAGGGTCACGCGCGGGGGGCTAACCCCCCGCTTCCAGCAAGGCGGCGCGGCTTAAGAGCCGCGCTTTTTTGGAGACCGGCCCCCCCTCGTGGGGGCCTGCTTTGAAGGCAACCGGGGGGCCGCCTGCCCCCCTCAAGGAAACCGCCCCATCTCTTAAATGAGGGGGGTTTTTGAGCTGGCCGGGGGAATTAAATTCCCCCGGCCTTTGACCTTCCGGCCGGCCACCTGGCCGGCCTCTTTTTCTCCAACCGGACCGGAAAATCCGGTCCCCTTTCCGGCTTCCGACGCCGGCGGCCCGGCGTGCCGCCGGTCTTCCCGTCTCGCCATGGCCCGGAACCGACCGCGGTGTTCGTCGTCCGGCGCGGTGCGACGGCACCGCGCCCCTTCGCCGCGCCTTCCATTCCCCTCGACGCGGCGCGACGGCGTCGCGTTATTGATGATTCTTCCACGGCGCGGCGCGACGGCGCCGCGCAATATAATCGGGCGAATAACCGTGTGGTGCGACGGCACCTCACCACCTTGTTTCATCCGCAATATAAAACATCAAGAACAAAGGAGGGGGTTCGGCCGTGTTCATGCGGTCCGGCCCCCTCACGTTAAACAATAACACATATTTAAAAACCTCACGTTAGTCACGCTAGAACCACGAACAAGGATAAATAAATAAACAATTAACAACCACCCCTACCTTGGGTATAAGGTTCGAAGATTTGTCAACGTCCCGCGGAAGACAACGTCGCGGAGGTCTGGCGTCGCGGTAGTCGTTCGTCAAATCCGTTGACGAAGAGATACGCCTGAAGAGATACGTCGTTGGCGAAACTTCGTATGCCGATTAAGGAAGTCCGAGGAGGAAGCGGCGTTCCCTTTCGTTGACAAGGAAGACGAAGAAGAGAGGAGCGGCATTCTTCGTCGGAGCTTGAGCGTTCTTCGTCAAGCTTGAGCGTTCTTCGTCAAAGTTTGAAAAAGAAAGAAAAGCTCTCAAATCCTCACAAGATGGCTAAAGAGTTCTAACCCAACAAAATAAGATAAGAGCTTATTTTATTCACAAACATAACAAAAGAATTTCAAAGGTTTGAAATTCAAAAAGGATAACTCCAAAATTAAATAACAATTGTCATGTCATTTAAAGAGGGGTTAAGGGAGTTTGAGAGAAGATGAAAAGTTTAGGTTTCGTGTGGGCCCCACCACACTTAATCCTCTCAAGGGAGGTTAAGTGGGTGTGGGTCCCACCCCTAACTTCCTTTGAGAGAAGTTAACCAACAAGTTTAAATAAAAATTTGTAATCCAAAATTTTTATTTAACTTATTCTAAACTCCCAAAAACTAACTCTCAACCCGAAATAAACGCAACCTCGGAAAAGGTCTCCTTAAGCGAATATCGGCGCTGTGAGTTCATCGGTGCCCAAGGATTTCAATTCCAAGCACCGGATCAAAAGTTAGAAATTCCCACTCGTTCATTCACTGAACGTACCTGATCAAAACTTCAGAAATAAATTCCGGGCACACCGGGCCTCGGAATTAGGTGCTGTCAGAAACCGCGCTCTTGTAAAATTCCAAAGAAAATTAAGAAAAAATTTCCCTTGAATTTTACGGGTCTTTACAGTTAGTGTTTTATTTATGTTCTCCCTATTTTATATATGTATCAATCCCAGTGGGTGGAAATTATATGTATGTTATGTGTAGAGACCCGAAGCCTGACGTACATTGACATTACATTACATTTGCGGAATACTTAGTACGTAACAAAAACACACACACAAGGATCGTAATAGTTTAGTGTCTTTGGAAACTCGGAATATAATCTTCTAATCCTGGTGAAAGATCTTCAACATCTCCCATAAAGATCTTCCTTTATTTTACCTAAAACCATTATTTATATCCTGGGAAAAAGAAAACATAAAAGGGTGAGCTCAAATGCTCAGTAAGGGTAAACAAAAGAAATATCAATCACATCATATACATAAGCACATAACTTTTGGAAATCTTAACCTGCAAAAGAGATCATAATTTCATAACATGGTGTAAATCATGGCAGCGAAATGTAATCACAATAATCATAACATAAAACATGAAACTTTGTGGCATTCACACATAATCATATAGAATCGTTTCTTGTTAGTCAAGAGTCATTTCCAAGACTATCTTATTGGACAAAGCCCCTTTCTGAACTGAGTCACCCTCGTTTCAGTCTTGTTTCACTGAACCGGTATAACCTACCGTTCCATCCATGTCTATATCATGAGATATAAAATCTTTACCCAATGCATTGGAGGGAGATATAGGTCCCACCCATCTCATAATGATACCATTCTTATGTGTGCCACAAACTCATAATTCATACATCATTGCATAACCCATGTAATTCAAATGGAAATCTTAAACATAATGACATCATAAAACAATTCATATAAGATAAAGGAATTCATAAAAATAATTCCATCACAACATAATCAAATCAATGTAATAATAGGGATAAAAACAGAACCCTTTATTATGTTAGATGGAAAATAATTTTGATAAAACACTTGAACTTCATTTTTGAGGAAAATATCCTTTCTACTTCAAAAACACTTTCCTTTCTTTAACATGTTATAAAATTTTAAACTAGAAGAAGTTGATTAAAAGTGAACTTGAAAACTTGTAAGGAAGCTTCTTGGAAATAATTTTTTAAAAATCCATTCATTCTGTATAAGTTAAAAAAACATTCTTCGTACTTTTGTCAGAAAAGTCAAAAATTACCTTGTACGAAAAACGACAAAAGACTCCTTTCATATCTTTTACTAAAAACTCACCGAAGGTTAAAATTGGATATAAACTATTGTAGAAGGATATAAATATGACATATTGAGGAAACATGTATGTGTATGATATAATACACCCCAGTAAATTCCAAAGTATAAACAATCTCGGATAAAAATGAGATTGTGATATTTCCCTTACCTTAAGTCTGATTTGCTTCGTAAGTGTCCGAACCTCCTGTATAATGATTTAAATATTGTTATTGACTTATTACAGAGTCATATTCATTGTTATTATATCATATATGGTTCACTTATGACTTTATATTACCCGTTCTTTTGTAAATTCATGTTAAAGTAGCGTTTTGGGTAAAATCGTCTCATTTGTCATTCGTGTTTTAACTTGTAATTATTCATATGATTACTTAGATCATTATTAATAAATTATAGAATATAAAACATGACTTATATATAATATATATTCAGAATATACATATATATAAGGGATCGACAAATGGAAATAAATACACCATTCATGGTGACGGTAGACCGTACGTACACATGAACGCTGTTTTCTTTTCGTTATTGAATTGAGTGGAATTAAGTAGATGACATACATATATATAAACATAAGTCCAGTAGCTTTATAATTTCATATATTTCATTATTGTTGATTATATATACTTTATAATCATTCTTAAATGGTTAACATGGAGAATGAATCTCATCGCGTCGTGGAGACGGTAGTCCGTACGTACGCACGAGTGATGATATCATTTCCATAATTATTGAATTGAATTGGAGTGGATGATACAATATATCAGAATCATTATGATGTTATAATAACTATGTATCGTTATTCTTTACACCATAATACCCATCCATGTAAGGTGTTGGTGGAAAAACAGATTACACCACGGTGTGGAGACGGTATTCCGTACGTACGCACGCGCGGTGATTTTGTTTTTCGTAGGATGGATAGATGGTTAATTAGGATTGTTTCATACTTATAATAACATATCAGTATATGAGTGATACTAATGTTATTACTTCATAATGAAACAAACTAAGAAGAAGAAGTGGAAGAAGAAATAAAGGTGAAAGAATTGGTAACGGAAATTACCTCTTCTTTGAAGCGCCTCTTTGAGACCTCCTCTTAGGGCACTAAAATTGGTCTTTGAGGAAGACCAGAACCTATAGTATGTTTCTAGGGAAGTTGAGAAGAGATTTTGGCAGGGTTTGGCTGAGCTTGAAGGCTCAAAGTTGTGTGAGGAAGAGAGGGAGGAGGTGCCCTTTTATAAGGGAGGAGAGGGGTACCTTTGGAATAACTAAAACTATTATTTTATTATAAAGTCATGTTCGGTTTTAAATAGATCCAAATTGATATATTTCGAAGATAAGGTGGGGATGGGTCGAAATACTCTCATCCAATATAATTTAGACAAGTTTAGGTTCCTATTTTAACCTTATCATTTAGATTTAACATTGAGTTAAATAATTTTACTTTTACCGTGTCTTCTTGTGTTCTTACACTATAAGGTTAATAAACATACTATAAGAAGCCAAACGAACCCCAAGTTGTTTATTATTATTATATATAATATTATCTAAGTCATTTGGCCGAACCTTAGATTTTTAGGAATAAAATAACAATTAATAATATAATATTTGTTTTAAAAACTATTTTATGTCAATTTTGACACTATTTAGTAATTGATTTTTGTGAAAATCATAACAGAATGATTAGTTCGAAAAAAGTTAATTAAATCAATACTAACATTTAATATTAACCTATAAAATTAGTGTAATTCATAAAAAGTCTCAAATTACATTTACGTGGGTATTTATAACATCAATTATGTCAATATTTCATTAATAAGATAATTACTGCATCATCGTTGTGTCATAAATAAATTAAATTATCTAATGTATAAAAATTATAAATAAAATATCATTATGTAGGAAATCTTATTAGATTTCTAATTAATATTTAAAATCGAATTTATCTTATGTATAACCCTATATTAAAAATGTTTTAGTAAATAAACTTTGATTTTAACTCTTTTAACTCTTCTTTGAATTAAATAATAATAAATGTCCTAATCTAATCCAAGTGGGCCTAAATGGACATATTTTATTACTAAGGTTTTTTTTGGTCGAATTACACTTATCCAATAGAATTAGAACATGTTTTAGGGTAATAATAAAAATATTTTTACCCTTAATTACCCTATTTACTTTTAACCGTGGTAAAAAAAAGTAAAAAGTTACTATTCAACAAAAATTATTTTCATCTCATTAAATTACATTTTAGTCCTTGATATTAACCGTGTCTCTCGGATTTTCGAAATTCCACTCACAGAAGCGGTAAAATTAAGTTTTATGAAGAATTCAGTTTTTTTTAACTACCACTTAGTGGTTTCACTATTCATCAAAAAATGAAATTTTCCAGAAAAAAAAAATTAGGCCTTGGATATATTTGATATTATGAACTCAAATATGATGTATATTTTACCAAATTCAAAACATATTAATTTCATTAATTAATTTAAAAATTAATTCCCGTCATCAAAACAAATAGCGTGTTTTTAAGAGATAATAACTATCAAAAGATTGACACTTGTTTATGTCTGGTTTAAATGTAGAATTACATTCAATGACCAACATTGTATTAAATTGTAAAAATATATTCTAAATATACTTTAAAACCATTCAATTTAATAATGTATCACTAATAATTATTTCGATTAAAAAATTTGTTTTTAATTAAAATTTAGTAATTTTCACTATTCATCAGAATATGAAAGTTATCCAAAAAGTACCAAAATTTCACCTTAGGCTAAATTCGATACTCCTAATCCAAAAATGAAGTCCATTTTGAGAGATAAAATTTCTAAAATTTCAAAATGTGGTTATTCCTATTCATAACAGCTAGTTTTAATAATATTTTAATAGCATATCGTTGTTTAGTGAAACTTGGTATTGCGTACTACACACGCTATCGAGGAAGGTCGCGACTGCGTGTAAAGCAAGGAAAGTCAAGGATGCGTTTTGAGCAATCTCCTTTTGGTGTAGCGTACAACACAAGACATTAATTAAATTAAAAAGAATATTTTTTATAAATTCTCGGGGTGTTACATTCTACCCCCCTTAAAATGAATTTCACCCTCGAAATTCGTCGGGGTAATAAAAGGTTTACTACTCGAAAGTTTCTTTAATAGAAACCCCCATCGTAAAAAGGAATATCAAAACCAATCTTTCAAAACAAAAGTATGAAATGTAACGGTTACCCAAATAAACTAATCATTGGGTTTCCACATAGGTGAAAAGATGGATATGGAAGAGAAATATATCCATCATGTTCTGATGGAGAGTGGTAGAGAACATGGCTATGGAAAAGCCAACAATCACAAATCCATAAATTTGTGACGATCTAAGGTACCATCTGATTAATTAGATATAAGAGCACTAGGACAACATTTTTGGTTTTCAAGATCGTTTCCCTAAAGTTGATGAATTTGAATTAGAATAAATACTTACTTTATTTTGGTACAATCTCACTGTTGTTCGTGCCGTGAACAATTTCTACTTCATCTCTTAAATAAATGAAGTTGAATTTGTTATTCGTGAAGTGTTAGCAGATCATGTGATAGAATGACAGGTCATTCCATCGGTCTCAAACAAAAGGTTAGCAAAAGTTATTAAATATACATATGTCATTCTATAGTGAGATTAATCATATATGGTTCCTAAAATGGACTTATACTTCATATATCATACTGCTTAATATAATAAAACTAGTTTCTACTAAACATGGACTTCCTGTAGGCCAGTGGTAGGCGATAAAGGCCAGTCGCACTTCGGTTGTGGGTTCGATTCCCACAGCCTTGTCCGATGCGATGGGTTGTCGCCCGTCCTGCATGTTGTCCTTTTTCTAAAGTTATATTACTATAACATCCCATCAATAATATCGAAAAAAGTTTTATCCTAACTTATGTCCAACATAATCCATTCTATGCTTATCTAAAATACTTCGGTCCAACCTCATAGTATAAAGAAAATGGTTACTTGAAATGTCACAGAACAATTACGTGAATGCCTTCATTTATCCCTCATATATCATAAGATATATCTTTCTGGTCAAATTACAAACATGTGAATACCTTAATCATGTATTCTCTTGAAGAATGAATACCCATTGAACCTTAGTGAAAACATGAATGCAGTTAAAAGTTAACACTTTCCACATACCAAAATCCTCAAAATTCTATATACTCAAACCATGATATCACTTAGTCCATATATCAATCATGAGCTCATGAATACTGTTAAACATTTCATTTTCTCGTTTTCTCTTCATTATGCACATATCATCTTATTTCCAAAAATATCTAAATCACTTTGAATATCACATTAGACCAATACATAAATATTCCAATACTCCATGATACAACATTATTTTGGACTCCGATTAAATAAACACTTAATCATTCCACCACATCGTTGTCATATTCAACATCACCAATAATGATCGCCTGTGACTTCCCTTTGTCCTTTTCCTTAAGCGGTTGCTCATGTCGATCATCACTAACCCTTGGATTAGGGCATTTATTAGCATAATTCCCCATTTCCTTGCACTTAAAGCATTGAAGTGTTGGTGGTGCGTTCTCTGCAGTGTTTTCTTTGATCACATCATTAGAAACCCTTTTTCCATTACTTTGACACTCAGCTGCTCGATGACCTTCTTTTCCACACTTAAAACATTTTCTAGTCCCTTTAATACAATCACCACCATGCTTCTTTCCACACTTTGTGCATAAGGAAACATTCATCTTCTTTTCACCATTATTCTAAGATTTCTCCTTGAACTCCATCTTTCGTTTCTTGTTAAAACCATGAGATGGATATGTAACACCAACTTCCATTTCTACCTTGATAGGACAACACACAATTTCTTCATAGATACTGAAGTCCTTTATAGCTAATGCCCTTCGAAGACTTGGTTTTAAGCCACTGAAAAATCGATCAACTTTACATTCAGGTTGGATGATAATGTAACGCCCCGACCCCAGCTACCCAGAGTCGGTGCATTACTTCGTAATATTGGCATGATCACAAGAAAGATCAAATCTCGAAAGACCGATTGGTTTAGTAGCCTTGGAAACACTAGATATATTCATAGGTTTTACATTACATCATAAAATGAAAAACTACTACAACAACATAAAGTCTCCATAATACACACTCATATCCCCACATAATATCCCTGCAGGTCATTCATAATTTACTTATTCACTTCCTGGGAAAAATAAAACATATAAAAGGGGTGAGCTCAAATGCCCAGTAAGGATAACAAAATAGCGGAAAATTTCATAAATAAGAATAAACTTTTAAGGCAATGTATAACTAAAACAAAAGCCTTTCAAACATGAACTTTCCACATGGTGTGGCATAAATAAAATGAAATAATGCCATTTACTTATTCACATGGATATTCTACTAATCGAATAATCACATGCAAAAATCAATAACCACTTTCATAATGTTGGAATGCATAATGCCAGACTATCATAACCACATAGCCAAGGCCTCGTGCCAAGACTACAAATAAGATTTCGTCAAGGCCTTGTGCCAAGACACTAGTTTGTCTCATGAGACCTACCGTTGCATCGAGGAGCTATAGAGGGCTCCACCCATCACTTATTAAGTCCAATGCATTCCCATATGAAAAGGTTTAAACATAACATAAACATTCGTATTAAAACTAGCATACGAAATGTCAATAATTTCACCATAAACTATGAATGGTATAAAAATAGAACATCCATAGTCAAACATATCACAAAACCTTCAATACAATATAGAAGTTTTGTATCATAATAAATCAACTTCAAATAATCTTAAAATCCATCAAAGGATGTTGACGTAGATGGAATCAATTTTTTTTTTAAAGAAATATCTCCTTTTATTTTGAAATCATTTAAGATCCATATAAAATAAAACATTTTCTTTGAAAATATTCTTATAATCTTGTAAGGAAAGCTTTGAAGATTTTATAACGGCGAAAAATAACCGCACCCGCCGTATAAGTTAAAAAAAACATTCTTACCTCAATTCTGTCGAAAAGGTTAAAAAGGACCTTGTTTTGAAAACGACGGAAAGATTCCTTTATAAACCTCTTATAAAAAGTCAAACAAGGGTATAAATTACTTTAACCCATATTCTTGTAAATAGTAAAAATGTTTTGAAATACATTTTTAAGAAACATGGATGTGGATGATAAAGATATCCTAGTAGATTGTTACGTATAAACAACCTCGGATAATGAAGAGATTGTGAAATAACCCTTACCTTGTACTTTTCCTTGGTTGGGGTAGGTTAACCTCCTGTATAATGGTGAAATAATTGTTTTTAAATTATACAAGAATCATATACATTAATATTATATCATATATGATCTTTTAATATTGATTTGTTAATAATATCTTAGAATTATCGTCGTTTCGGGAGTTAAATTACTCATTTTATTTTATATGTTTTGTTACATAAGCCATGGTTGTTGTATCTTATTCATACCCAGAATGATATCTAGTCCTTAAACATCATTTTTAAATCATCAAATGATAATTATACTTGAATGGATACGATGGAGAATGAATCTCATCGCGTTCGTGGAGACGGTAGTCTGTACGTACGCACGAGCGACAATATCATTCTTTTGATATTAAAATAATATATAAATGGATGGTATATCATATATACAGAATCATTAACATGTTATATTTATTATTTACATGAGTTACACATCATTATTATACCTATCCAAATAATTTTATATTGAATAACAATTACACCAAGACGTGGAGACGGTAAGCCGTACGTACGCACGTATGATGACATGTTATTCAAAGGGTGGATAGAATACTGAATATGATTGTACCATATTTATAATAACATCACAGTATATGTGAGATACTGGAGTTATTATTTTAGAATGGTAAGAACAAATGAAGAAGAAGTGGAAGAAGAAATGAACTTGGAGAAGGGTGGTGAAATCATTACCTCTTCTTCGGGTTCTTCCATTTGATTTGATCAAAAGGCCTCCTTAGGTTGGCTTTCTGATCAAAATAATGCCTCTAGGTTGTATTGAGGGATGTTGGGAGAGTATTTGGGCAGCGTTTGGCCGAACCAAAAGGCTTTGAAGGTGTGAAGAAATGAGAAGGAGGAGTGCCCTTTTATAAGAGGGGTGAGGGGCACCTTTGGAAAAGCTAGAAATATTAATTTATAATAAATTCATATTCGGTTTCCAATGGCTCCAAAGTTGACTATTCAAAGGCTAAGGTGGGGATAAGTCGCAAACCACTCAACCAATATAATTTAGACAGGTTTGGGTACTTATATTAACCTTATCTTTAAGTATTAACTCTAAGTTAATTAGTTTCACTTTTACAATGTCTCTTTGTATTTTTATATAATATGGTTAATAAACTTACTATATACATCCAAGACACCCAAGTGGTCCATTAATGATGAACCTATCCTGATATAAGTCTCTTGGCCGAACCTTAGATTTTTTGGAATTTAATATCAATTAATAATATAATATTTGTTTTAAGAACTCTTTTATGTCAATTTTGACACTATTCAATAGTTGATTTTTGTGAAACTCATAACAGATTGATTACTTCGAAAAAAGTCAATTAAGTCAATCCTAATATATCATATTATCCTAGAAAATTAGTTTAATTCATTAAAAGTTTCATATTATATTTTTTTGGGTATTTATAATATCAATTATTTTAATTTTTCACTATTATAGTAATTACTGCATCATCATTGTGTCATAAATAAAATAAATTATTTAATGTCTAAAAATTATAAATAAAATATAATTATGTAGAAAATCTTTTTATCTTTCTAATGAATATTTATAATCTAAAATCCAACTTATATAACCCTATGTAACAATTGTTTTTCTAAAAGATATATGCTTGTGTAATTTTTGTATTCATTTTGACTTAATTAAAATAAAGTGTCATTATCACTTACAAGTGGATCCATGGGGTCCCAAAATCGACCCAAAGATGCCCATGGTCGACCATGTATCAACCAATAGGGTTAAGACACGTTTTAGGGTAATTTAGTATTATTATAATATTATTTTTTTAACCCTTATTTACCGGATTTATCCTTAACCATGGTAAATAAAATATTTACCGCAGTAATTATTCAAAATGTCTAAAACTAAAAGTTACCTATTTACACAATTTGAACATCCTGATTCCAAATATGGAATCCATTTTCCTAAATTCAAAATACATAAGTGGCAGAAATTAATTTAAAATTAATTCCCGCTGTCAAAACAAAAAGCGTGTTTTTAAGAGATAATAACTATCAAAAGATTGACACTTGTTTATGTTCGGTTTAATTGTAAAATTATGTCCAATGAAAAAAATTATATTAAATGGTAAAAATATATTCTAAATATACTTTAAAACCACTCAAATTCATAATTTATCACTATTAATTATTTTGATCAAAAAAGTTGTTTTTAATTAAAATTTAGTAATTTTCACTATTCATCAAAATATGAAAGTTATCCGAAATGTACCAAAATTTCACCTTAGGCTAAATTCGATATTCCGAATCCAAAAATGAAGTCCATTTTGAAATATAAAATATATATATTTTCAAAAAGTAGGTATTACTATTTATAACGGCTAGTTTGATTGGTTATGGTGTGTTAGAACTCGGTGTTGCGTACAACACACGCTATCACATTATTCAAAGGGAAACGTACCGTGGAAGCTTGGGGTGTTTCATTTTAAATTTTTGATGTCCCCATTTAGTCAAAAAGTTTAAAATATTGTATTTAAAAAGGATTCACTATTAGAAGTTGATAAAAGTGAAATACTGAAAATGAATCTGTTCTTGCATTATGACTAAGAAACTCATAATAGGGATTATAAAATTATAAGGATTATATAAAGTTCAAAATGTAGTTAATACTATTCATGACCTCTTTTAATGGTGTGATTGAACTCGGTGTTGCGTGTAGTGCATGTTATTGAATTATTTTTAAGAAATAACACACTCTGAAATCCTGGGGTGTTACATTTTCCCCTCCTTCAATAAATTGCGTCCTCGCAATTTGAAATTGTTATTTGAAAATAAAAGGTTGAAAGTAGAAAATATATTTGTGGGAAAACCCACATTGGAAATTGGGTTACTAAAATTTAGTCTTAATATGAGGAAAAGAGAAATTAAAGGGTCACCACCATATTATGATCTCGATTAGGAGAACATTGGTGACAATTAGAGACATATAATTGGAGGAAAAACTTAAATATTTATAGGTAGTGATTGAGGTCATCAATCACAAACAAGTATAAAATTGAGGTCCTTAAACACATCAATCCATGATGATTTGAAGTACCATCGGTTCAACAAAATATATGGTATTGGGACAACACATTTTTGACATTTCAAAATATCTTAGTTGAAATCCCACATCGAAAAATGAATTAATGAGGCCTCTATTTAAAATAAAGAGTGGAAAGTATGAAGATTACTGAAAGTAACACATACTGGGGTTCCATGTAGAAAAATATGGATATGGAAGAGAAATCTAACCATCAATTATCTGGTGGAGAGTGGTAGAGAACATGGCTATGAAAAGGCCAACAATCCCAAAGCCATAAATTAGTGATGATTTAAGGTACCATCTAGGAAAACATTTTTGTTCTAATTTTCTTTTCTTAATATTGAGGAATTTTTTATGAGATTGGATAAGATCATATAGAGATATACTTACTTTATAATTAGAGTTTTATCCATTAATAAATTTCTACCACATACTCATCTTTCACTCTAAAAGATAATAGAATGTAAATAAATTCTATTTACACTATTCGTATAGGGTTCCAAAATAAACGAATTTATAATTCATCTAAAAGATCTTTTATTAAAAACTACATTATTTAATCCCGGACATCTCGTGGGCCAGTGGTAGGTGATACACCCTTGTCGCCCTTCGGTTGCGGGTTCAAGTCTCGCAGCCTTGCCGGACGCGATGGGTTGCCGCCCGACCTCCGGGTTGTCCTTTTATGGAAATCCAAAATAATCCAAACTAGAACTATCCAAAATACTTCTATCCAAACTCACAGTCCAACATTTATAAGGAATTTAAACATAATATAGATCCTTTTTACCCCGTAATAGCATATGAATACCTTCATCATGTATTACCATATTCCTTATTGATTACATTCATGTTCCCTTATTCCATATAGAATGCTGGATATACTTCATTAATCCAAAAATGTTTTAAAACCCAACAATGATGGAATATACAAATCATTAATCAGCTTCAAGGTAGTCAATAATATCCAATATAATTTATCCAAATCAATCATGTATTATTCTAAAATCACCACCTCGGTATCTGAACCATATTATGGTTTATCTTTCTCTCAACCATATATTTTCCAAACATTTAACCTGCTACTGAGTCACTTTTCTTTGTTCCACACCATCTAAAGTCCTTAATAAAATAGTACTGCAGTACAATCCTTATATACTCCATAATTATTATAACAAGTACATTGTTGATACAACACTCAATTGACATAATCAACATAAGAACTCTAATCATTCCTCTTCATCTGTGGTAGTATCATAACTTGATTATTATCCAATTGCATCATTTGCGGCATAGTCTGATGACTGGGACATAGGTTCGCGTAGTGTACAAACTCCTTGCAAATGAATCATTGTACATTTGAAACCATTTTCTTACCCTTGCAGTCACGTACTTTGTGCCCTTTTCCTCCACACTTATAACAAACTCCCATTCCTTTCAGGCAAGTTCCAGGGTGTTTCTTTCCACAGTTACCACATATGGGAAAATTCTTCTTTTCCCTCTTCCCTTTATCTATCTTTCTCTCTTCCATCCTTTTCTTCTCTTGCTTCCCTTCAAATCCATAGGACTCAGTAAACTCTTTACTTATCTTATCAACACATGATATTATTTCTTTATATGATGATAATACATGGGAGACTATTTCTCTTATAAATTCTAGCTTAAGACCATGAAAGATATGATCCTTCCTTCTCTTTGGATCATGTGCATTTCCGGAGTTCTCATTCCTTCTACTGGGAGCCATTTCTAAACAATGGCATACACTAGATCAGTTTATGAATCAAAATACATAATCCCATACTTATAAAACACTTAACATAAATTGAACTATTTAAGGATATAATCCATAATCATAAAAATTTCTCCTTTGAGGATGTATATACTCATAAACCCTTCATAATTATTTGTAAAGAAAATGAGAGTTATCCTAAGCATATCCCCCGGGAGTGTCGTAACCAAGAGTGCAGCAAGGCCCGTTGTCGTGCACCAGTTCCCGTTCGAGTCTAGCTCAAAGCGGTGTTTTCGGGTTTTACCCCTAGGTACATCTGTGCCAGAGCCGCCTCTACCTGATCGTATCCAGACAGGGATGTATTGCTCGGAAAACTCACAAAATCTCTACAATACCAAAATTCTTGGAAGTTCTTCTATACTAGTCCTCAAAGTTCATCTTAGGTCTACATGCTCTAATCAGAGTTTATCTAAATCTAGCTTCCAAGGTTTGTACTAAACTTCCTCTGATACCAACTATAACGCCCCAACCCCAGCTACCCAGAGTCGGTGCATTACTTCGTAATATTGGCATGATCACAAGAAAGATCAAATCTCGAAAGACCGATTGGTTTAGTAGCCTTGGAAACACTAGATATATTCATAGGTTTTACATTACATCATAAAATGAAAAACTACTACAACAACATAAAGTCTCCATAATCCACACTCATATCCCCACATAATATCCCTGCAGGTCATTCATAATTTACTTCTTCACTTCCTGGGAAAAATAAAACATATAAAAGGGGTGAGCTCAAATGCCCAGTAAGGATAACAAAATAGCGGAAACTTTCATAAATAAGAATAAACTTTTAAGGCAATGTATAACTAAAACAAAAGCCTTTCAAACATGAACTTTCAACATGGTATGGCATAAATAAAATTAAATAATGCCATTTACTTATTCACATGGATATTCTACTAATCGAATAATCACATGCAAAAATCAATAACCACTTTCATAATGTTGGAATGCATAATGCCAGACTATCATAAACACATATCCAAGGCATCGTGCCAAGACTACAAATAAGATTTTGTCAAGGCCTTGTGCCAAGACACTAGTTTGTCTCATGAGACCTACCGATGCATCGAGGAGCTATAGCGGGCTCCACCCGTCACTTATTAAGTCCAATGCATTCCCATATGAAAAGGTTTAAACATAACATAAACATTCGTATTAAAACTAGCATACGAAATGTCAATAATTTCACCATAAACTATGAATGGTATAAAAATAGCACATCCATAGTCAAACATATCACAAAACCTTCAATACAATATAGAAGTTTTGTATCATAATAAATCAACTTCAAATAATCTTAAAATCCATCAAAGGATGTTGACGTAGATGAAATCAAAATGTTTTTTAAAGAAATATCTCCTTTTATTTTGAAATCATTTAAGATCCATATAAAATAAAACATTTTCTTTGAAAATATTCTTATAAGCTTGTAAGGAAAGCTTTGAAGATTTTATAACGGCGTAAAATAACCGCACCCGCCGTATAAGTTAAAAAAACATTCTTACCTCAATTCTGTCGAAAAGGTTAAAAAGGACCTTGTTTTGAAAACGACGGAAGGATTCCATTATAAACCTCTTATAAAAAGTCAAACAAGGGTATAAATGACTTTAACCCATATTCTTGTAAATAGTAAAAACGTTTTGAAATACATTTTTAAGAAACATGGATGTGGATGATAAAGATATCCCAGTAGATTATTACGTATAAACAACCTCGGATAATGAAGAGATTGTGAAATAACCCTTACCTTGTACTTTTCCTTGGTTGGGGTAGGTTAACCTCCTGTATAATGGTGAAATAATTGTTATTAAATTATACAAGAATCATATACATTAATATGATATCATATATGATCTTTTAATATTGATTTGTTAATAATATCTTAGAATTATCGTCGTTTCGGGAGTTAACTTACTCATTTTCTTTTATATGTTTTGTTACATAAGCCATGGTTGTTGTATCTTATTCATATCCAGAATGATATCTAGTTCTTAAACATCATTTTTAAATCATCAAATGATAATTATACTTGAATGGATACGATGGAGAATGAATCTCATCGCGTTCGTGGAGACGGTAGTCCGTACGTACGCACGAGCGACAATATCATTCTTTTGATATTAAAATAATATATAAATGGATGGTATATCATATATACAGAATCATTAACATGTTATATTTATTATTTACATGAGTTACACATCATTATTATACCTATCCAAATAATATTATATTGAATAACAATTACACCACGACGTGGAGACGGTAAGCCGTACGTACGCACGTATGGTGACATGTTATTCAAAGGGTGGATAGAATACTGAATATGATTGTACCATATTTATAATAACATCACAGTATATGTGGGATACTGGAGTTATTATTTTAGAAAGGTAAGAACAAAGGAAGAAGAAGTGGAAGAAGAAATGAACTTGGAGAAGGGTGGTGAAATCATTACCTCTTCTTCGGGTTCTTCCTTTTGATTTGATCAAAATGGCTCCTTAGGTTAGATTTCTGATCAAAATAAGGCCTCTAGGTTGTAGTGAGGGATGTTGGGAGAGTATTTGGGCAGAGTTTGGCCGAACCAAAAGGCTTTTAAGGTGTTAAGAAATGATAAGGAGGAGTGCCCTTTTATAAGAGGGGTGAGGGGCACCTTTGGAAAAGCTAGAAATATTAATTTATAATAAATTCATATTCGGTTTCCAATGGCTCCAAAGTTGACTATTCAAAGGATAAGGTGGGGATAGGTCTAAAACCACTCAACCAATAGAATTTAGACAGGTTTGGGTACTTATATTAACCTTATCTTTAAGTATTAACTCTAAGTTAATTAGTTTCACTTTTACAATGTCTCTTTGTATTTTTATATAATATGGTTAATAAACTTACTATATACATACAAGAGACCCCCAAGTGGTCCATTAATGATGAACCTATCCTGATATAAGTCTCGTGGCCGAACCTTAGATTTTTAGGAATTTAATATCAATTAATAATATAATATTTGTTTTAAGAACTCTTTTTTGTCAATTTTGACACTATTCAATAGTTGATTTTTTTGAAACTCATAACAGATTGATTACTTCGAAAAAAGTCAATTAAATCAATACTAATATATCATATTATCCTAGAAAATTAGTTTAATTCATTAAAAGTTTCATATTATATTTTTTTGGGTATTTATAATATTAATTCTTTTAATGTTTCACTATTATAGTAATTACTGCATCATAATTGTGTCATAAATAAAATAACTTATTTAATGTCTAAAAATTATAAATAAAATATCATTATGTAGGAAATATTTTTATCTTTCTAATGAATATTTATAATCTAAAATCCAACTTATATAACCCTATGTAACAATTGTTTTTCTAGAAGATATATGCTTATGTCATTTTTGTATTCATTTTGACTTAATTAAAATAAAGTGTCATTATCACTTACAAGTGGATCCATGGGGTCCCAAAATCGACCCAAAGATGCCCATGGTCGACCATGTATCAACCAATAGGGTTAAGACACGTTTTAGGGTAATTTAGTATTATTATAATATTATTTTTTAACCCTTATTTACCGGATTTACCCTTAACCATGGTAAATAAAATATTTACCGCAGTAATTATTCAAAATGTCTAAAAATAAAAGTTACCTATTTACACAATTTGAACATCCTGATTCCAAATATGGAATCCATTTTCCTAAATTCAAAATACATAAGTGGCAGAAATTAATTTAAAATTAATTCCCGCTGTCAAAACAAAAAGCGTGTTTTTAAGAGATAATAACTATCAAAAGATTGACACTTGTTTATGTTCGGTTTAATTGTAAAATTATGTCCAATGACAAACATTATATTAAATGGTAAAAATATATTCTAAATATACTTTAAAACCACTCAAATTCATAATTTATCACTATTAAGTATTTTGATCAAAAAAGTTGTTTTTAATTAAAATTTAGTAATTTTCACTATTCATCAAAATATGAAAGTTATCCGAAATGTACCAAAATTTCACCTTAGGCTAAATTCGATATTCCGAATCCAAAAATGAAGTCCATTTTGAAATATAAAATATATATATTTTCAAAAAGTAGGTATTACTATTTATAAGGCTAGTTTGATTGGTTATGGTGTGTTAGAACTCGGTGTTGCGTACAACACACGCTATCACATTATTCAAAGGGAAACGTACCGTGGAAGCTTGGGGTGTTTCATTTTAAATTTTTTATGTCCCCATTTAGTCAAAAAGTTTAAAATATTGTATTTAAAAATGTTTCACTATTAGAAGTTGATAAAAGTGAAATACTGAAAATGAATCTGTTCTTGCATTATGACTAAGAAACTCATAATAGGGATTCTAAAATTATAAGGATTATATAAAGTTCAAAATGTTGTTAATACTATTCATGACCTCTTTTAATGGTGTGATTGAACTCGGTGTTGCGTGTAGTTCAAGTTATTGAATTATTTTTAAGAAATAACACACTCTGAAATCCTGGGGTGTTACAGATAATGCCAGATGCATACCTTGTAAGTCTTGTAAAATTCGATTCGTATATACCAACAGATTCATCATCCTTCTTCTTCATCTCAAGAAACTCCTTTTCCATCTTTGTTCGAAGAATACGAGGGAAGTAATTACTAAAAAACAAGTTCTTGAACTCGTCCCATTCCATGGACTCAATTTCATCTCTTGGCCTCATATTCTTGATAAGATTACACCATTGATCAGCTTAACCCTCCAAATGATATACTGATAAGATGACTTTATCATGTTCAGAACATTGAAGAACTGAAAATATCTTTTCAGTGGTACTAATCCATTGTTCAGCAACAAGTGGATCGGAAGTCCCACTGAATGAAGGTGGACGTTGCCTCATGAAGGACTCAATAGAATATTGTTCCCTTCTCTACTCATTTGGAAGTCCGGAATGATTCATAGCTTGTGTAAGTATAGCAATAAGATTTTTCACTCCATCTCCCATAACATTTGTTTGTTCAGGAGGGAAATCATTTCATTGTCCATTGCATTGATCAACACGGTTCCTTCGGGTTCCAGCCATCGTCTAAAACCCAAAAAGAATAGTGTGAGAGGAAAAAATCATGCTAGGGAAAACAACATAGTAAAGGGGGAGCACCCTCAATATCTAACATCTTAGGTTAAATTCTATGATCGTTACCATAGTTATAGGACTGTATCCTATACGTATACTTATCCTTAGGGACATCCCTAGACATACCTTAGAAATATCTCTAGGGATCTCACTAACGTTCTCACATCCCATTTTCCAAAGGTTGACTAATCCTTTCCTCTGATACCAACTGTAGAGACCCGAAGCCTGACGTACATTGACATTACATTACTTTTGCGGAATACTTAGTACGTAACAAAAACACAGACACAAGGATCGTAATAGTTTAGTGTCTTTGGAAACTTGGAATATAATCTTCTAATCCTGGTGAAAGATCTTTAACATTTCCCATAAAGATCTTCCTTTTTTTACCAAAAACCTTTCTTTATATCCTGGGGAAAAGAAAACATAAAAGGGTGAGCTCAAATGCTCAGTAAGGGTAAACAAAAGAAATATCAATCACATCATATACATAAGCACATAACTTTTGGAAATCTTAACCTGAAAAAGAGATCATTATTTAATAACATGGGGTAAATCATGGCAGTGAAATGTAATCACAATAATCATAACTTAAAACATGAAACATTGTGGCATTCACACATAATCATATAGAATCATTTCTTGTTAGTCAAAACTCATTGCCAATACTATCTTAGTGGACAAAGTCCCTTTCTGAACCGAGTCACCCTCGTTTCAGTCCTGTTTCACTGAACCGGTATAACCTACCGTTCCAGCCATGTCTATCTCATGAGATATAAAATATTTACCCAATGCATTGGAGGGAGATATAGGTCCCACCCATCTCATAATGATACCATTCTTATGTGTGCCACAAAATCATAAATCATACATCATTGCATAACCCATGTAATACAAATGGAAATCTTAAACATCATGACATCATAAAACAATTCATATAAGATAAAGGAATACATAAAAATAATTCCATCACAACATAATAAAATCAATGTAATAATAGGGATAAAAACAGAACCCTTTATTATCTTAGATGGAAAATAATTTTGATAAAACACTTGAACTTCATTCTTGAGGAAAATATCCTTTCTACTTCAAAAACAATTTCCTTTCTTTAACATGTTATAAAATTTTAAAGTAGATGAAGTTGATTAAAAATAAACTTGAAAACTTGTGAGGAAGATTCTTGGAAATAATGTTTTAAAAATCCATTCATGCCGTATAAGATAAAAAAATATTCTTCGTACTTTTGTCGGAAAAGTCAAAAAGTACCTCGTACGAAAAACAACAAAAGATTCCTTTCATATCTTTTACTAAAAACTCACCGAAGGTTAAAATTGGATATAAACTATTGTAAAAGGATATAAATATTACATATTGAGGAAACATGGATGTGTATGATAAAATACACCCCAGTAAATTCCAAAGTATAAACAATCTCAGAGAAAAATGAGATTGTGATATTTCCCTTACCTTAAGTCTGATTTGCTTCGTAAGTGTCCGAAACTCCTGTATAATGATTTAAATAATGTTATTGACTTATTACAGAATCATATTCATTGTTATTATATCATATATGGTTCACTTATGACTTTATATTACCCGTTATTTAGTAAATTCATGTTAAAGTAGCGTTTTGGGTAAAATCGTCTCATTTGTCATTCGTGTTTTAACTTGTAATTATTCATATGATTACTTAGATCATTATTAATTAATTATAGAATATAAAACATGATTAATATATAATATATATTCAGAATATACATATATATAATGGATCGATAAATGGAAAGAAATACACCGCTCATGGAGACGGTAGACCGTACGTATGCATGAACGCTATTTTCTTTTCCTTATTGAATTGAGTGGAATTAAGTATATGAAATACATATATACACACATAATTCCAGTAGCTTTATAATGTCATATATTTCATTATTATTTCTTATATATACTTTATAATCATTCTTAAATGGTTAACATGGAGAATGAATCTCATCGCGTTGTGGAGACGGTAGTCCGTACGTACGCACGAGCGATGATATCATTTCCATAATTATTGAATTGAATTGGAGTGGATGATACAATATATCAGAATCATTATGATGTTATAATAACTATTTATAGTTATTCTTTACACCATAATACCCATCCATGTAAGGTGTTGGTGGAAAAACAGATTACACCACGACGTGGAGACGGTATTCCGTACGTACGCACGCGCGGTGATTTCGCTTTCCGTAGGATGGATAGATGGTGAATTAGGATTGTTTCATACTTATAATAACATATAAGTATATTAGTGATACTGATGTTATTACTTCATAATGAGACAAACTAAGAAGAAGAAGTGGAGAAGAAATAAAGGTGAAAGAATTGGTAACGGAAATTACCTCTTCTTTGAAGCACCTGTTTGAGACCTCCTCTTAGGGAACTAAAATTGGTCTTTGAGGAAGACCAGAACCTCTAGGATGTTTCTAGGGAAGTGGATAAGAGATTTTTGCAGGGGTTGGCCGAGCTTGAAGGCTCAAAGTTGTGTGAGGAAGAGAGGGAGGAGGTGCCCTTTTATAAGGGAGGAGAGGGGCACCTTTGGAATAACTAAAACTATTATTTTATTATAAAGTCAAGATCGGTTTTAAATATCTCCAAATTGATATATTTAGAATCTAAGGTGGGGATGGGGAGAAATACTCTCATCCAATAGAATTTAGACAATTTTAGATTCCTATTTTGACCTTATCATTTAGATTTAACATTAAGTTAAATATATTTACTTTTACCGTGTCTTCTTGTGTTCTTGAATTATAAGGTTAATAAACTTACTATAAGAAGCCAAACGAACCCAAAGTTGTTTATTATTAATATATATAACCTTATCTAAGTCATTTGGCCGAACCTTAGATTTTTAGGAATAAAATAACAATTAATAATATAATATTTGTTTTAAAAACTATTTTATGTCAATTTTGACACTATTTAGTAATTGATTTTTTTGAAAATCATAACAGAATGATTAGTTCGAAAAAAGTTAATTAAATCAATACTAACATTTAATATTAACCTATAAAATTAGTTTAATTCATAAGACGTCTCAAATTACATTTACTTGGGTATTTATAACATCAATTATGTCAATATTTCATTAATAAGATAATTACTGCATCATCGTTGTGTCATAAATAAATTAGATTATCTAATGTCTAAAAATTATAAATAAAATATCATTATGTAGGAAATCTTATTATATTCTTAATGAATATTTACAATCGAATTTATCTTATGTATAACCTTATATTAAAAATGTTTTATTAAATAAACTTTGATTTTAACTCTTTTAACTCTTCTTTGAATTAAAAAATAATAAATGTCCTAATCTAATCCAAGTGGGCCTAAATGGTCATATTTTATTCCTAAGGTTGTTTTTGGTCGAATTAAACTTATCCAATAGAATTAGGACATGTGTTAGGGTAATAATAATAATATTTTTACCCTTAATTACCCTATTTACTTTTAACCGTGGTAAAAAAAAGTAAAAAGTTACTATTCACCAAAAATTATTTTCATCTCATTGACTCACATTTTAGTCCTTGATATTAACCGTGTCCCTCGGATTTTTGAAATTCCACTCACAGAAGCGGTAAAATTAAGTTTTATGAAGAATTCGGTTTTTTTTAACTACCACTTAGTGGTTTCACTATTCATCAAAAAATGAAAGTTTCCAGAAAAATACCAAAAATTAGGCCTAATCTATATTTGATATTATGAACTCAAAAATGATGTATATTTTACCAAATTCAAAACATATTAGTTGCATTAATTAATTTGAAAATTAATTCCTGTTGTCAAAACAAATAGTGTGTTTTTAAAAGATAATAACTATCAAAAGATTGACACTTGTTTATGTCTGGTTTAAATGTAGAATTAAATCCAATGACCAACATTGTACTAAATTGTAAAAATATATTCTAAATATACTTTAAAACCATCCAAATTAATAATGTATCACTATTAATTATTTCGATTAAAAAGTTGTTTTTAATTGATATTTAGTAATTTTCACTATTCATCAGAATATGAAGTTATCCGATAAGTACCAAAATTTCACCTTAGGCTAAATTCGATACTACGAATCAAAAAATGAAGTACATTTTGAGAGATAAAATTTCTAAAATTTCAAAATGTGGTTATTCCTATTCATAACGGCTAGTTTTAATAATATTTTAATAGCATATCGTTGTTTAGTGAAACCTGGTATTGTGTACTACACACGCTATCGAGGAAGGTCGCGACTGCGTGTAAAGAAAGGCAAGTCAAGGATGCATGTTGAGAAAGCTCCTTTTGGTGTAGCGTACAACACAAGACATTAATGAAATTAAAAAGAATATTTTTCATAAAATCTCAGGGTGTTACATTATGGATGCATGATATTTTTCAAAATCTCATTCTATTTATTATTATTTTATTTATATGATTTGTAACACCCCAAGTAAATAAATAATATGACATTTTCATATTTATCCATATTTGTGAATAAAATATTAATATGTCTTTAAATGGGATGCTATTCTTGATGGCGTACCCAACATGCAACAACGAGTTTCTTGGGAATCTTACGTTGCACTCTAATAATAAAATAATATTATTTTAAATGGTAGTTAACATGTAGTCATTGTATTGGTGGGAATAGATAGAAATAACTAAAATATGATTATATATGTTTTTAAATGTTTTTTACATTCATCCAATAAAAGATAAAGGCTTAAAATACGGAAAGAATTCAATTTTAGGCGTATATGCCCTAGTTTTCACTAAAGGTTCACTTATCGCCTTTTGATGGCGAACCATCATTAAATATAGTTTTGTTAATTCTTATACATTCCATTGGACCAAATAGAACTCTTCTTAAGAATTGGGACATCAAAAATTTACTTTGTGTAAATTTTTGGTATCTTTCCAATAAAGTTCATTTTTTAATGAATAATATAAAATGTTGTATTTTAATTCAAAACCACCTTTAATCTAATTTATTTATATGATTATATTATATTTTGAATTGGTTTTAAAGTGAAATTAGAATATATTTTTACCATTAAATCCAATAGTGGTCTTTGGAATTAATTTCACTTTGAAATCAGACTTAAACTAGTGTCAATCTTTTGATACTTATTGTTTCATAAAAACACGCTATTTTCTCTGACAACGAGAATAAATTTTTAAATTAATTAATGTGACTTATATGTTTTTAATTTTGTAAAATATACTTAATTTTTGAATTCGTAATATCAAATATATCTTACGGTGAATTTTTGGGATTTTTCTGAAAAACTTCAATTTTTGATGAATAGTGAAACCACTAAGTGGTACTTATAAAAACTGATTTTTCCGTTTAAATGAAATTCTTCCATCTTTGTGTTTTGAATTTAAAAAATCCAACATACATGGTTTTCATTAAGAAGTAAAATGTGGTTCAATGGGATAAAAATAATTTTTTGGTGAATAGTAACTTATTATGTTTTTAATCGTGATTAGAGATAATTAGTGTAGTTTATGGTAAGAATAATGTTTTAATAAAATTAAATGACCTAGAAACATGTCCTAAACTCATTGTATGTGTCATGGCCAACCAAGAAAATCCATGGATCAACTTGGGGACCCCATGGAGCCACTTTGGATGGAAAATTCCATAAATATCTTTTTATTTAATGTTAAAGTAAAAATGACACAAACATGAGATGTTTTACTAAAACAATTTTTACATGGGATTATACAAGTCATATTTTTAACTATAAATAGTAATTGGAAAGCTAAAAATATTTTCTACATCATAGTGTTTTTTTATAATTTTTATACATTAAATAAATTAAATTATTTATGACATCATGATGATGCAGCGATGACCTCATTATTTAACGATTTAAATAAAATGGAAAGATAATGTAATATCTAAGACCTAAACATGTCCAAAACCTATTGGATGAGTGGATTTCAAACCCTTATCACCTTATCCTAGAAATAAATCAATTTGGGACCTATAAAACCGAAACTCTTTTGAAAATAAAGATATATTTTGTAACTTTACAAGAGTGCCCCTCCTCTCGTCTTATAAAAGGCCCCCACCTCTACCTCCTTACCCACAATTACAAAGCCTTTGGCTCGGCCAAAACCTGCCCATTTTGTCTCTCCACATCCACCTATAACTCCTTGAAGCCTCACTTTGGGCATAAGTCTTCCCAAGGAAGCCTTTGATCTCAAACCAAAGGGAGTTACCCGATTTTAAGGTAATGTCTTCACTTGTGTCCTTTTGTTTTATTTTGTTTCTCCAACCCCCTAAACTATTTTTATTAATTTATTTTGTAATAAATCCAGTATCTCCAATATACTAAGATTTTTTTATAAGAATTATTCGAGATACACTTACACTCACCTACATCTAATGGTTAAAGAACATATTGTTTCCGTGGATGGCGAATTTCTGCCTCGCGAAACGATGATTGTTCAACATTCTTTTAACAACATCAAAGGTGGCCATTAAAATGTCACTATATTTATATATGATATATAATATGTCTATGATTTCCTTAAGCTTATGTATTTTTCATTTATGTCATACCTTTATGGCTTCTATTATGGGTAAACACGATAATTTCATTTTAGGAAGTGCGGACTACCGCCCCCTCAAAGTGATTTGATTCGTTAATACCATATGTGGTACATATAAAGGATATATTTAATGATATTTTACATGATACCATACTGGAATTAAAATACTATTATGTATCATTATGTTTTAATTCCATTAAATATGAAATTGAAATGGAAGTAGCGTTCATGCATACGTACGGCTTACCATCTCCATGAACGGTACATTTCATTTCATATCTCAAAATGTTATGTAATATTATAAGTACATATATATAATGGATATATATGTAATATATTACATCTAAATTATGGATATCATTCTGGAATTATAACATATATATATCTGTCATTTTGTTTTAATTCCATTAATATGACAACAAAAATGAATGTAGCGTTCATGCGTACGTACGACCTACCGTCTCCATGAATGGTGCTTTTTGTTTTTATCTCCAAATGATATGGAATAATATAAAATGAATATTTAATGGATATATATATGATATTATAATCATTAATACTATTCTGGAATTTATTTACTTATAACTACATGGGAAATCTTTTTTGTAACAAGTTCATTTTTGACTCATGTACCAAACATTGGAAAAAACGTCTGATATGAACTAACATTATTACAAAATTATTATAACATTATAATATGTGATATTAACTGAATAATAATCTCTAAAGGAGTTAATTTGGAAATTATTAATTGAACAATGTTTATTATTCAGGAATATAAAGAAACGAACAAGACAAGTTGGACTTGAGGTAAGGGATCCTACTCCTCTCTTTCTTTTTAAGTACACTCTTTTATGCCATTCCTTTTAAGCTCATCTTTCTTGTGATTGGGATGTTCATTTATATTACACTTACTATAATTTTTATGTTCATATTATGAGAGACCCTATTCTCTCTCATCAATCCATTTTGGAAGTTTTGAGTGGCGCTGTTTGGCTGCCAAATTTTTGTAAGAGATCTAACCTCTCTCTTTCTTTTAAAGTACTCTCCTTTATGTCACATATTTTAAGCTCCTCTTTGTTATGTTGGGGGATTTTCTTCTACATTACTATTTATAAAAACTTTATGTTAATATGATGAGATACCCTAATTGATCTCATCAATCCATTTTTGTATGTTTTATGTGGCGCTGTTAGGCTGCTGAGTTTTCGTAAGGGATTTTTCATCTCACTTTAATTCCTGTGAGATTTATGCTACATTTGACACAATTTCCTTTGAGTGGTGTATGTACTGCCCATTATTTTACTCATTGTGTAATATAATTTCTTGTATGAGTATTTACATCAATGTTTTATTGTCTTTCTTTCACGAGGTGTATGTTTCGATAGATACCCATGTCAGTAAGGGAACCTTTCACCCTCCTCTTTTTAAAAGACTTCTTTTGTTGGGTCTTTTAATTTACATATTGTTATGTGGGGATATGTTCTCATATATCCTTATTGATGTAAATTTTATGTCCAAGTGAGGAGATACCCTTTTTTTATCTCTCATCAACTCATTTTGATGTGACGGCATTAGGCTGTCAAGGGAACTTATTAACCCAATTTCAATTTCTTTGGGTTCAACATGTAGTTATTGAATATGTCATCCCTTGAATATGTGTGAATGACCTTTGATTATTTTACACTTAATATCCACATATATTTAGTGTATTCATTTGTCACACAGAATTATGTAATTGATTTATCCTTAAACCAACGATACCGTCTTTGTAAGGGACTTTGTCTCAATCTCCATTCATTGAGGCATATCTTGTTTTATACACAACCTTCTTTTATATGGTGTATAAACCCCTTTGACGTTTAAATTTATCCAAAAATGAATCTTTTTTATAAGAACCATTTTACTAAACGACAAAAGGGAATGTTTTTGTCGTACGTATGCGGTGACAACGACTTCTCCGCCTCCATAACTATTATTTGAGTTTCGGCTTCTTCTACAAGCTATACCTTCTTTTAAAAAGAAAAATAAATACCATGTTTTACTTTTCTTTTATTTTGGTATTGAAAATGGTTTTCATAATGTTTTTATATCAATGTGTTGTATTGATATCTTGTTATTGAAAGGTGGAAATGTTATGTTTCCTTTATGAATGTTTTATGTAATAAGAATATGTTATGGTTCTTGGGCATTGTTATGAAGACAGGTGGTTCCGTGATAAACTAAGGGTGGGTGAGCCCGATATAGCTCTCCAATGCATTAGGTAACGTGAAGGAGTGAAACGTTAAGGTTTCTCCGATGAGATTTAGGGAATATACTATGGTGGGTATTCCAAACGTAACCAAGAGGGTTACACCCTACGTAAGAATGTTATGAATGCCTCAAGTTACCTTTTATGTTTTATGATTTCTATGATTTATTCATGATTTGATGAGGTATGTTAAAGTGCCTATGTTTTATGGGTAATGTATGATTTCATTCTTATGTATATATGAACTCATGTTTCCGTTCCAAATTTTTATAACCCTTATTGAGCTTTTTATGCTAATCCGAAGTTTTTGAAATGTTTTTCACAGGTCAAGGGAAAGGTACATGATGTGATGATAGTGTCAAGGATGTATCAAGAAAGAATCCATGTTTTATTTAAATATTTTTCCATTGATGGGAAGAATTAATACTGTATTTTATGTAACCACTTGGTTTAAATGTGGAATGTAATGTATGTTTCATGATCTAATTCTCTAAAACTCTAAACCTGAAATGATCCTCAATGTGAAATCTTGTAATAACTCAAGATTAAGTAAGGTTTAAGGCCGGGGCCTTATAGTTGGTATCAAAGGTTGGTTTAGATATCTTTAGAGGTTAGGGTATTTTTTAAGCATAAGTGACATTACCATATTGGTTAGGATTTTAGAAAGTGTCATAGTTTTTAGATAAAGTGAATGAGTAAGTATATCTTAGTGTTTATCTTACTCATTAGTACATGATGGTTATGTTGATATACTCACACTGACCTTTTTGGTTTTAGTAAATGGCTTGATCTAGCAGGCACCAAAGTGACAATTGGTTTGAAGGAAACTGTGGTGGTTCTCTGATTAAGAGACTGGATGAAATGGGGTATTCAATGAGGAAAATGGTGGTTGTTCTAAACCAACTATCAAGGAGTCATGATCAACCAATTTAACCTTGGTATGTTCTATAATTCATCATGTACGAGATGACCAATCGATGTGGAAGTTCATGTAATAATTATAAAGGTAATCATTAGGGTTTATATGATCCTTACTTTTGAGGTAATTATGGGTTATTATATGTTATGATGGAAAATGAAAGGCATGAGATAAACATGAGGTTAAAATATGTTATGTTTATTTTTGAAGATTTTATCTCGTTTTGGGAAATGTTTTGAGAATTATATAGTTTTGGAAAAAGGACAACACGCAGACCGTGTGACAACCCGTTGCGTCAGACAAAGCTGCGGGAATCAAACCCACAACCAAAGTGCGACTGGTATTTATCGCCTACCACTGGACTATTTGAAGTCCCAGGTTAGTTTGACTGATTCTTTTTAGTTATATGATTTTATGAATTAAGAGTAATTTTATTTTGGGTTTTTTATGAAAATGATTAACCTATCATTGAGGATATGTGATTAGGTTAATTACTTTTCAATACGAGACTTTAGGAGCAACTGATGTTTTTTGGAGATAAATGTTACGATTTAACTTGGAAGACTATGTGACTAAATACTTTAACTATTTGGGTTTCAAACATATTTTGGTTTACTTTGAATAATTTTATGGACAAATTGTTTATCGAATGGTCCTCATTGAACTTTGGGTTTTGTTGGACAAATTTTGGAGATTAAGAATAGATTTTCTTTTTATAAAGGGTTATCCTTTTCTGGATTATCTGATCTTGTACTAACCTTTTTGGTTTGGTTTTGGTTAATTTCTAAAGACATGAGAAGTATATAGTCATCTTTGGTGTATTAGGTGATTCTCTAGAAGTTGATTATAGTACTCTTAATGTGAACAAGTCTTCTTTAATAATCGTCTTTTGGAGAAAATATGAGTTTGTGTAAGGAATCTAATAAAAGTTGAAAGTCAACATGATAAGTGATTATGTTTCCTTATGAATAAATTCCTCAATAAATAGTAACTTAAAAGAAAAAATTTGTCTATTAACTTTTCCTACTGGGGAATCGAATACCATTTAACCCATCACAAGATTGTGATTTTCTTGTGGTTAACATTCTCCTAAACATGTTTTCTATCACTCTCCATCAGAACATGACCCTATGTTTTCTCCTCCATGTCCATGTTTTCCGACATGGAATCCTAGTATGGGTTAACTCGGGTGACCTATGTACTTATCTTCCTTTATTTTAATGTTATTGTTTTACCGACTCTTGTTCAGATGTGGGACTTTCAAGGATGTTTCCATGCTCAATTTTAAAATTGCGAGGACGCAATTTCCAAAAGGAGGGAAGGATGTAACAACCCAGGTAAATAAAGAATATGAAATTTTTATATTTATCCATATTTGTGAATAAAATATTAATATGACTTTAAAGTGGATGCTATGCTTGATGGCGTACCCAACATGCAACAACAAGTTTCTTGGGAATCTTACGTTGCACTCTAATAATAAAAAAATATTATTTTAAATGGTAGTTATCATGTAGCCATTGTATTGGCGGGAATAGATAGAAATAACTAAAATATGGTTATATATGTTTTTAAATGTTTTTACATTTATCCAATAAAAGATAATGGCTTAAAATATGGAATGAATTCAATTTTAGGCGTATATGCCCTAGTTTTCACTAAAGGTTCACTTATCGCCATTTGATGGAGAACCGTCATTATATATAGTTTTTTTCACTCTTATACATTATATTGAACCAAATAAAACTCTTCTTAAGAATTGGTACATCAAAATTTACTTTGTGTAAATTTTTGGTATCTTTCCGATAAAGATCATTTTTTTAATGAATAGTGTAAAATGTTGTATTTTAATTCAAAACCTATTTTTAATCTAATTTATTTATATGATTAGATTATATTTTGAATAGGTTTTAAAGTGAAATTATAATATATTTTTACCATTAAATCCAATTGTGGTCGTTGGAATTAATTTCACTTTGAAATTAGACTTAAACTAGTGTCAATATTTTGATACTTATTGTTTCATAAAAACACGCTATTTGCTCTGACAGCGGGAATTAATTATTAAATTAATTAATGTGACTTATATGTTTTGAATTTTGTAAAATATACTTCATTTTTGAATTCAGAATATCAAATATAGCTAAGGGTAAATTTTTGGGATTTTTCTGAAAAACTTCAATTTTTGATGAATAGTGAAACCACTAAGTGGTACTTATAAAAACCGATTTTTCCATTTAAATGAAATTTTTCCATCTTTGTGTTTTGAATTTCAAAAATCTGACATAAATGGTTGTCATTAAGAATTAAAATGTGGTTCAATGGGATAAAAATAATTTTTTGGTGAATAGCAACTTATTATGTTTTTAATCGCGATTAGAGGTAATTAGTGTAGTTTATGGTAAGAATAATGTTTTAATAAAATTAAATGACCTTTACACATGTCCTACCCTCATTAGATGTGTCATGTCCGACCAATACAATCCATGGGTCAACTTGGGGACCCCATGGAGCCACATTGGTTGTAAAATGACATAAATATCTTTTTATATAATGTTAAAGTAAAAATGGCACAAACATGAGATGTTTTACTAAAACAATTTTCACATGGGGTTATACAAGTCATATTTTTGACTATAAATAGTCATTAGAAATCTAAAAAGATTTCCTACATCATAGTATTTTTTTTATAATTTTTAGACATTAAATAAATTTAATTATTTATGACATCATGATGATGAAGTGATAACCTCATTATTTAACGATTTAAATAAAATGGAAAGAAAATGTAATATATAAGACATAAACATGTCCAAAACCTATTGGATGAGTGTATTTCTAACCCTTATCACCTTATCCTCAAAATAAATCTATGTGGGACCTTTAAAATCCGAAACTCTTTTGAAAATAAAGTAACATTTTGTAACTTTACAAGAGTGCCCCTCCTCTCCTCTTATAAAAGGCCCCCACCTCTACCTCCTTACCCACACTTCCAAAGCCTTTGGCTCGGCCAAACCCTCCCCATTTTGTCTCTCCACATCCCTCTATAACTCCTTGAAGCCTCACTTTGGGCAGAAGTCTTCCCAAGGAAGCCTTTGAGCTCAAACCAAAGGGAGTTACCCGATTTTAAGGTAATGTCTTCACTTGTGTCCTTTTGTTTTATTTTTCTTATCCAACCCCCTAAACTCTTTTTATTCATTTATTTTTTAATAAATCCAGTATCTTAAATATAACAGGATGTTTTTATAAGAATTATTCTAGCTACACTTACACACACCTATATCTAATGGTTAAAGAACATACTGTTTCTGTGGATGGCGAATTTCTGCCTCCCGAAACGATGATTGTTCAACATTATTTTAACACCTTCAAAGGTGGCCATTAATATGTCACTATACATATTTATGATATATAATATGTTTATGTTTTCCTTAAGATTATGTATTTTTCATTTATGGCATACCTTTATAGCTTCCATTATGGGTAAACAAGATAATTTCATTTTAGGAAGTGCGGACTACCGCCCCCTCAAAGTGATTTGATTCGTTAATAACATATGTGGTACGTATAAAGGATATATTTAATGATATTATATATGATAACATACTGGAATAAAAATATTATTATGTATCATTATGTTTTAATACCATTAAATATGAAAAAAATGGAAGTAGCGTTCATGCGTACGTACGGCTTAACGTCTCCATGAACGGTACATTTCATTTCTTATCTAAAAATGTTATGTAATCTTATAAGTACATATATATAATAGATATATATGTAATATATTACATATAAATTATGGATATCATTCTGTAATTATAACATATATATACCTCTCTCATTTTGTTTTAATTCCATTAATATGACAAAAAAATGAAAGTAGCGTTCATGCGTACGTATGACCTACCGTCTCCATGAACGGTGCTTTTTGTTTTTATCTCCAAATGATATGGAATATTATAAAATGAATATTTACTGGATATATATGATATTTTAATTATTAATAATATTCTGGAAATTATTTACTTATTACTACATGGGCTATCTTTTTTCAAACAAGTTCATTTTTGACTCATGTACCAAACATCGGCAAAAACGTCTGATATGAACTAACATTATTAAACAATTATTATAACATTATAAAATGTGATATGAACTGAATAATAATCTGTAAAGGATGTAATTAGGAAATTATTAATTGACCAATGTTTATTATTCAGGAATATAAAGAAACGAACAAGACAAGTTGGACTTGAGGTAAGGGATCCTACTCCTCTATTTCTTTTTAAGTACACTCTTTTATTTCATTCCTTTTAAGCTCATATTTCTCGTGATTGGGATGTTATTTTATATTACACTTACTGTAATTTTTATGTTAATATTATGAGAGACCCTATTCTCTCTCATCAATCCATTTTGGAAGTTTTGAGTGGTGCCGTTAGGCTACCGAATTTTCGTAAGAGATCTAACCTCTCTGTTTCTTTTAAAGTACTCTCCTTTATGTCACTTATTTTAAGCTCTTCTTTGTTATGTTGGGGGATGTTCTTGTACAATCCTATTTAGATAAAATTTATGTTAATATGATGAGACACCCTATTTTATCTCATCAATCCATTTTTGTAAGTTTTATGTGGCGCCGTTAGGCTGCCGAGTTTTCGTAAGGGATTTTTCATCTCACTTTTATTCCCGTGAGATTTATGATACATTTTCCACAATTACCTTATAGTGGTGTATGTAATGCCCATTATTTTACTCATTTTGTAATATAATTTCTTTTATGAGTATTTAAATCAATGTTGTATTGTCCTTCTTTCATAAGGTGTATGTTTCGAATGATACCCATGTCGGTAAGGGAACCTTTCACCCTCCTCTTTTTAAAAGACTTCTTTTGTTGGGTCTTTTAATTTACATATCGTTATGTTGGGATATGTTCTCATATATCCTTATTGATTTAAATTTTATGTCCAAGTGATGAGATACCCTTTTTTTATCTCTCATCAACTCATTTTGATGTGACGCCGTTAGGCTGTCAAGGGAACTTCTTAACCCAATTTCGATTTCATTGGGTTCAACATGTAGTTATTGAATATGTCATCATTTTAATATGTGTGAATGACCTTTGATTATTTTACACTTAATATCCACTTATATTTATTGTATTCTTATGTTACACATAATTATGTAATTGATTTATCCTTAAACCAAGGATACCGTCTTTGTAAGGGACATTGTCTCAATATCCTTTCATTGAGGCATATCTTGTTTTATACACAACCTTCTTTTATACGGTGTATAAACCCCTTTGAATTTTATGTTTATCCAAAAAGGAATATTTTTTATAAGAAGCGTTTTACTAAATGACAAAAGGGAATGATTTTGTCGTACGTATGCGGCGAAAACGACTTCTCTGCCTCCATGACTATTATTTGAGTTTTGGATTCTTCTACAAGACATACCTTCTTTTTAAAAGAAAAATAAATACCATGTTTTACTTTTATTTTATGTTGGTATTGAAAATGGTTTTCATAATGTTTTTATATCAATGTGTTGTATTGATATCTTGTTATTAAAAGGTGGAAATGTTATGTTTCCTTTATGCATGTTTTATGTGATAAGATTATGTTATGGTTCTTGGGAACTGTTATAAAGATGGGTGGTTCCATGATAAACTAAGGGCAGGTGTGCCTGATATAGCTCTCCAATGCATTGGGTAACCCGAAGGAGTGAAATGTTAAGGTTTCTCCGAAGAGATTTAGGGAATATACTATGGTGGGTATTCCAAACGTAACCAAGAGGGTTACTCCCTACGTATGAATGTTATGAATGCCTCAAGTTACCTTTTATGGCTTATGATTTATATGATTTATTCATGATTTGATGAGGTATGTTAAAGTGCATATGTTTTATAGGTAAATTATGATTTCATTCTTATGTATATATGAACTCATGTTTCCTTTCCATATTTTTATAATGCTTACTGAGCTTTTTATGCTCATCCCATGTTTTTGAAATGTTTTTCACAGGTCAAGGGAAAGGTACATGATGTGATGATAGTGTCAAGGATGTGTCAAGAAAGAATCCATGTTTTATTTTAAATATGTTTCCGTTGATGGGAAGAATTAATACTGTCTTTTATGTAACCACTTTGTTTAAATGTGGAATGTAATGAAAGTTTCATGATATAATTCTCTAAAACTCTAAACCTGAAAAGATCCTCAATGTGTAATATTTTAATAACTCAAGATTATGTAAGGTTTAAGGCTGGGGCCTAATATGATTACACTTTTAGTTTTTTTTTTCTTTTAATAGTTTATTATCCATCTATTTTTTTCCTACTCTAGTATTAGGTCATAGTCTCCACACAATTTCAACCAAGGACCTCGATCCTAGTTTTTAGCATATGGTATATGGGGAGGCATGATTTAGGCCTTTTGTCGACTTGACCAGGTTAATGTTCAATGTAACACAAGTAGAGAGTGATAGAGAAACTAGTTGAATATCCAACTGGTTTGACCACTAGAAAGTTGGTGGTCATCCACCATATACCTGATGATCCCTCAGGTACCCTGAAAAAGAATTCTTGGTATGTGGTATATATCTACAACATTTTTTTGAATAGAGGGAATCAAATTTTTAATCCATGGAATCCCTGATTTTAGAGGGTTTCCTACTTAGTTAGAGGCCATATTGTCTTTGTTAATATGCACTCTTACTTCTTTGATCCTCCATTGGGTCCTTAGTGATTTGGATTCCCTTTTTTTCTTGAATGATGTAACATTCCACTCTCATTAATCCCTCAGACCACTTCTATAACATCCTATAATATTGTAATGGATTTAATATGTATATAGAATTTTATGCTATCAGATATGGGTGGATCAATTTGTAATGAAGGGTTTTTTTCTAATCTAAATAAAAGTGAATTTCTATTTCATGAAATAAATTTTCTAATATGTTACCCAACATTCTTATATGGTGATTTTGTTGAAATCAGAATACAATTTTCATTAATTTATGTTTTTATATTAAGGTTTTCCCATATCATAGGTCTAAGGATGAATTTGGATTAGACCATTCCACTTTTCATATAGTTTCCACATGTCCTGGCTACCTGTTGTGTATGATACTTATCATTAATATTTTGGTTTTTTTATAAATGGTTTTATGGTTAATATATGATTGTTTATGGGAGGAATATATTCTCATTAGATCGATTGAGGATATAAAGGATTAGATTATATAAATGGGTAAATAATTGAGGAAGGTAGGCACTGCGCATTTGGAATAGGGATTCAATAATGTTTTCCATGTTTTCCAGAATTAAATTTTTGTGTTATTATTATTATTATAAATCCATGATTGTATGAAATGGGTATTTTTTTTGTGTAATTAGTATCTAAATTAGGATGATTCTATAATAGGTTAATAGTAAAAAAGGATTTCAGATCTTCTGAATCAATTGTTTTGTGGTTCTTGGGTTGAACTATAATCGATAGCCATATTTATCAATTTTATTGTGTTTTTTAGTCAATATTATATAGTAAATGTTTTAAAATTTTGTACATGGGTTTTTAAAAGGGTAATTTTTAAGGAAATGTGTTTTTAAATAATATTTTAAAATATTTTTTCTAAATTGTGGTTTATTTCTAAGAGGATTTTCACTGATTTTCCCCATATTTTTCATGGTCTAGGTTGGATTATGATAAACTTTTTAATGATTTTGAAAAATTGGTCTTAAATTACCAATTAACAAAAAGATAAATAAGATTTTAAAAGAAAAAAATTTGTTTGATGTCTTGAGGGAGATTTGTTATATAAAATAAAATTATTCTTGTTTGATTGTAATTATTATTTTGATTTTCCAAGCTTAGTTTCTTACCTGTAACCAAAGATAAGTGACGAAATAAAATCAAGCATACCTCCTCATATAAAAGATACTCCAACCTAGAAATAGATAATTGATAAAACCACATGGTGAGACTATACCCTTTTAATCACAACATGAATGAATTCTATAAAGGATGGAGGAAAGACCATTTATTAAAAAAAAGAAAAATACAAAAGAAACCTCTTTTGAAATTGGTTACAGAAATCCCAATATAGGCCTGTAGGCCTAGTGGTATTGAAAAAAATACAAAACCCTAAGAAGAACCAATTAAAATTACCTAAAATTATATATTCAATAGCCCAAGAGCATAGTGAAAAAACCCATTACATAACCATATCCAAAAAACATCCAATGCACATACCCCATTTCATAGGCATCCTATTAAAATATCCACCACCCATAACTAAATAGGCCAATTTTTTTCAATCCTATAGCCGTAAGAAATCAGACCACAAACTATAAACACACCAGGTCACCATCAATGAAGTCACCTCATCCAGTAGACATCAGGGTTTTTACATAGTTCTCACAAAACATGGCCTGAACCCTGAACAAACATTGTCAGTGACTCGCCCCAAATGAAGATATGAAGCTTCAATACCAAAATGTTGGAGGCCCACTATCGTAAGAGCAACATTACACAACCAAGAAGATGATCAGCCAATAGCCTGTTCGAAGCCCCAAGACCGGAAACATTTCGAGAAACACTGTAACCACTCATTGTAGAAAAATATGACCAGCTCTAGATAGAAATGGAACAGATCAATCATAGATGCGGACCACCAATGAAATGGGGGCTAACTGCTATCTCCTATGTCAGAAGATGAATCCTCCAATATAAGACCCTTTACAACTATTCAAACATACACACACAACCCAAATGCTGCAAACATCTATCTAGAGTTAGCATTATTCCACGGGTATTAATTTCCAATGTAGATGATGAATAACTGGGTAGAGCCCCCAGTTTTCGGTGTGAAGGAAGCCCAAGATGCGGAGGTTCTATGAGATCGCCCTAAAAAAACATAACCATCCACACTTTTGGAATATCTTATGCCACAACTTGAATGAATAGGAAATGAACTAAATATATGATAAATAGGCTGTCATTAAAAAATATTGTATTGAATTACATAGTATATAGAACCCTAAAAATGATATACTCATACTATAACAAAATATATATGCATATCATACAATCATATATCCCATGAAGATCACATAATGGTCAAATTATAAAAAATATATGATAAATTAAAAATAAAATACAATAATATATGACCCCTATAACTGAAATAAATTCTCTGTATTACCCATTTATTAAAAATTTATTTCATAAAATCACACATTTGACATCCCTAGAATATATGAAGGTCTAGTTTAATTGGGAATTAGGTAAATTACATAACAAATTTGAATGTGTAATGCATCAAATTTATTGAAAACTTCTTTAGCATGATCGTACTTAAAACTACACTGCATAACACAGGGATATACATAAAGAAAGGGGAAATGTATAACTCCAACTAAGAGAAAAAACATGGTATAACCCAAAGAACATAATACATGTTAGACAATATGAATATCATTTTTTCAGTCAAAAAGTGAGAATCATAAATTAGAACAATAAGCGATGATACAACAAGATAACTATAAAGGAAACATGATAAATGTGTAAAAAACATAAAACATTACATCATAAACATATGTCAATTTGACTTCCAATAAATGATGATGAAAAAATTCTCATGATGGATTAGGTTCACTACCTAATCCCTTGAATGATCTCTGAGGAGATTAAAACATTATCCAATGTAATGGAGAGCTATATAATTCTAGGTGCACCCATAACTATCATTTTATTATCATGGTTAAGTGTTCCACGTAGATCATAAAATGTGGATTCATTTATTATAATATTTTTTTTGATGATTATATAGTTTAGAATATATACATGGAATTGAAAAATTAGAAAGTGTAATTTTATAATGGTGAACACCCATGATATAAACTGGGTATGGCTATTCATAAACTTCTGTTTGGTTGAAAAATCATGGTGAAATTTTTGCAGCATAATTGTGTCACCTGAAGACTCATAAAATGGGTTGACAATACCAAAAGGGGAATCTCATCATTTGGACATAAATTGATAGTAATGGGGGTATAGAAGAACATATCACAACATTAGGAAATAATGGAAAAATACATAAGATAAAGAAGATACATGAATAATGTGGAGAAGGAAAATAACCCCTACATTGATGGTTTGACTCCAAATCTTGGGAGGAGCATCTTGACAGTATAGAGAAACATTGGGTGCACGATAATGATGTGAGGTAAGAGTATGTACATGCAATATGTTTTTTGAGTGTAGAAAAATGGGAACATGTGTGGGTTAATATAGGAAAAGGGTGAGATATTATTTATCATATATCAAACATATGTTTTGGATGCGATATACCAAAATAACAAAGACCAAAAACATTATAATTGTTTTTTGCATGGTTTCATTTAAATGGAAGTGGTTTTAATTATTTTATATGTCCATGTTGTTAAATTAATAAAATAATAACATTTTTGATTTTTAAGATAGTCAAACTATTGATGAAATGATTTTAAAACCACAAATATATATTAATGGTTCTGGAGGATTCATAAAGGATTTATAAAATTGACCAAATAAACAATAAATCAAATTATTTAAAAGGGAAAGTATATATTTGTTTTATTATTCCATTTATGGTATTTATTACATCAATTTTGGGTCATTATGATGTAATAATACACACCATATATTTATATCATATTTAATTTTTACCCTAAAATTCAACAATCACAAAAAAATATGAAAAATTTATCTTTGGATAATTTAAAACATATTATTTAAAAAACAATATTCATTTTATAAAAATATTTTTCAAGTTATGTATATTTTTTCCCTTAAAATTTTAATCAAATTTTATTAAGAAATGCTCGGTTTCTTGACAATAATATTATTTGAACCCTTATAAAAATTACATTTGAATCCATAAAAATTATATTATAATTTATATTTCATTAAAATTATTTTCTAATAATTATTTCTTAAAATATTATTTGTTTAAAAAATATCTATTAGTTTATCTGAATAAAATTCTAAATTGAAAATTAATACCAATTGAAAATACAATATTTGTTTTGTTGTATAAAAAATTTTTATAAGGAAATGATAAGAAGAAAATATTTACATTAGTCTATTAAAAATACAATATAAATATAAATATTATTATTTTATTGATACAAATCTCTTAAATACACAAGGAAACACCATATGTGTAAGGTTTTGGTGGTGATACTTTTATTGGGTCGTTCAACACACATAATTTGTCTCGTGATCTCTATGAGCATGAAATTAGTTTTTTAAATATTTCACTCACGTTTGAGTTTTTGGATGTAATATTGGTAATGGTTAAGATAAAATCCTAGTGATTATATGTCCCTTAACATCTATGATAAATAGGATTCATAGTGATTTATCCTACTGGTTGAGGCCATCATTTCTTTTGCCCATGTCAGTTGGATATGTTAAAACCCTATATTTGTACGAATCATGTTACAAGTATTCAACAACTATATTATCATTGTTTTGATGATGAAATATATTTTTAATATTATATAATATAATGATGTTAAATAAGTGAATGTGTTTTCTAAAACCATATTTCATAATAATAAATTTAATTTAAATCATAAGTGGAGTTATATTTATAAATGTTTGGGTCAATACAGTCTTTACCCCATTATAAATTTCTCCCTAAAAAAATTAATTTACAATAATAAAATATAAGATGGTAATTATATTTCATCACTTTCATCGGTTCCCACATCACTTCATTAAACATTGTGATTCTGCACAACACTTTGACATAGTGCATTTTTTTATTCCATTTAACATTTAATCTACGGCCAAAGATCTTCACCGGCTACTCCTCATAAGATATTTCATTCTCCAATGGTACCACATCTTGATTGAGTACATGTGAGGGGTATGGAATGTACTTCACCCAAGGGGATACATGGAATTCATCATGTACATGAGATATGTTAGGTGGGAGTTTAAGTCGATAGGCCACTACTCCGATGCGATCAAGGATCTCAAAGAGGATAAAGTACCTTGGACTATGCCTTCCCATATTCCCAAATCTCAGGCTATTATTGAATAAAAATATGAATATGAATAAAATATTTACAACATAAAACTATTGTTATCATTATGGATTGTGAGAATAACTCTTTTTTTATTATGATTATTCATGATGTGATGCTAAATGGCCATGAAGATTTCCAAAATTTCTTTATCCATTTCCGAACCTATAAGTTTGTGTTCCCTAACTTCAACCCAACATACATGTTTTATGAACCACTTTCTTTAATGGTAATAATGTGGGGGGGGATATGAATCTTGATTGAAAATTGTTATTTTATTAGAACGTGACTAGATAAAGATGTTGACCTAATACTCATTTGAATTAAATTAAGAAAGCTCTCAATATGTCCATGAGTTTCTAGATAGTCTGCTTAGACTGGGCATCAGTTTGGGGGTGATAATACATTTTTAAGTTCAACATAGTATTAAAATCTTTTTGGAGACTCTTATATAAAATGGTGGTAAATATTTGATATTTATCAGATAAAATGGATAGTGTTGTTCTATACAGCCTCACCACTCCTCTAATGTATATCCTTGCAAGATGATCGATTGGAAAGTCCTCTTGAATCATAATGAAATGTGATTTAATTTTGAGATTATCCACTATAATCATGAATGTATTATTTCATATTGATTTCTTTGTAATTGTAGTGAAAAATTACACAATTTTGTTTTCTCATTTCCATGTAGGTATAGGTAATGGTTGCACCATCCCTAGGTATTTTTACCTTTCCACCTTCAATTACTATCATACAATATATTCCAACGCATATTCCATGATCTTATTCTTTATATTATCTCACTAATAGTTCTCCCATACATCTAGATCCAACTATATTATTTCAAGATGGATATAAAAGGTTGAACTATGTGAATCATCCAAAAAATCATTCTTTAACTGAAGATTTGATGGTACACATATCTATCACAAAAAGTATACAACTCCATCATTACTAAAATTTAATTCCAAATATTCTCATTTTGATTTCATTTCACTTCCACTTTCTTCTATGTTACCACATAATTTATTTTTTAAATCCTTGAAATTTTCCAAAATTGATGGTTAAGAAATCATTTTTGAAAATATTGATGAGGTTCCTTCTCTTATTATTCCCATCTGGGTCCTCTTTAAGTCCAAGAAGATTGAATCCATCTCAATTTCCACAGACGATAAACTTACTAGATACATTACACATAGATCATATTATTGTTTAATTTATTTCCTTATGAAGTAGTTAATTGTGTAGTCATAGTCCTAGATTATCTCTATCCATCTTCATTGGTGCATAGTCATCTCTTTCAGTGTGAAAATATACTTGATGCTTTTGTGCTCCATATATAATTCAAGAATCTCCCCAAAGAGATAATAATACCAAATTTCCAATGTGAATATCAATATATCAAACTAATGATAATTTTTTTGGTGGTAATATTCTTGAGATCTAAACTACCATGAAGCACAGTCACATTTCCATTTTTCACTAAAACACAGCTTTATCCATTCTTCTAATCATCATTGAATACCATTAAAGGTTCTCCCTATGTGGGATGTTTGAATACATGTGTTGTGATAAGACATGTTTTCAACTCATTAAATCTCTCTTAACATTCATCATTCCACGAAAATGTGACTCCCTTATGAGTTTCCATGGTAATAATGTTGGATAATCATGAAATTGTTTAGAAAAATTGATGATATTGACCATCTAATCAAAGGAAAATACAGATATCTATCAGTAATGTTGGAATAATCCAATAATAAATTGTTTAAATAATTTATGGCTTCCAAGATATCCAATTTATTTTCATAATAATCCAATATAATGTGACTTATTTCAACCATAACTCACATTGGCTATAATTAGTATAATAATACTCTATTCATAAGGTCGTTAGAATAGTGATCCAATGCTCCTCTTGATCCTCCTTTATTTTAGATTAATTTTAATATAATCTATAAATACGACTAAAAATTTGTTGATTTAATCTCTAAATACATAATTCGTCAGCACCATGATGATTTTTGTAGCATTAGTGGGTCTAAAAGGCATCACAATGAACTCATAGTGATCATACATTGTACGAAAATCAGTATTGTGAATATTATAATTCATCACCCTAACATGGTAATAACACAAGCGTAGATCCACATTGGAGAACTATTTTTCTCGATATATCTAATCAAACAATGCATAAATTCATGGGATATGATACTTGTTCTTTATTGTAGTCCTATTGAGATCATGATAATCTATGTAGAGGAATATTGACCCATCAATATTCTTGATGAAGAGGACTAGAAAACCCCATAGTGATGCACTTAGGAATATGAACCGTCAATCTATATTCTCAAAAAATTGTTTATTCATCTCCTCAAGTTAGACAATAGCCATTTTATATTTTTTTTGGAGAATTACCACACCCTTGTTATAATCTCGATTAAAAATTCAACTTATTCTCTTAGAGGATGACCCGATAACTATTCGGGAAAAAATTCAGCGCATTACTCACAATGAGAATATTTTCAAGGATGATCCATACCTTAGAATAAATTGATTTATCAATATATTATTTCAAATTTAGTAATAATATCAATTACTGTGATGTTGGTTCTATATAAGATTAATCATCTTCGTTGCACTTGTATAGAATTTGGGGATGATTCTAATTACAGTGAGTGATTTCAGTCTTAGGGAAATATAAATTTGATCAATAAAGGGAAGAAAATACATACCCATAATTGCATAAAATTCCACCAAAGGGAGTATGAAGAGGTTCTATGTCATTTTTACAGCACAAATATTGACAGGGGAAGAGTTATATATTTAATAAGAAATAATTTACACTTTTTAATTTTCACTGATAGCCCTACATGAATTGTTTGTGTTGGTTTTAAAACAGTTCTACTAATATTTAGTGATAAAAATGAATACATAGAACCAATATCAAAAAGTATATTCACTATTATTTAATGAATAAATAAATAATTTTTCACCACTTTATTTTTGGCATCCACCTCAACAGTTGTGCTGGAAAAAGCTCACCCTTTCTTTCTTGGATGTTGATGGATGTATATGAAAAACATTATCTATGCATTTTTTCACAAAATATATATTGCCTTGTAGTTGAAATAGGTAGAAATTCACTGAGGGTTGACTGGATCATTCCATTCCACCATCTCATTAGTGGCTTTCTTCTGTTGACAATCGCTAGCTAGTTTTTCTTTCATTCATTCAGTGAAATCATTTCCTTTCTCCCCTTAGGAAATTTATGGGGAACATATTTCCATTGATTTTAAAAGTGAGATGTTGAAATTTCTTAGCTCTATTATATTAATCCATTATAATACTATATTTAAACTCAAATTTCCACTTCTAATCCCCATGATACCCTTGAAATTCATCGATATGAATTTTAACTTTCAGGGAACATCAGAAATTTTTTACACATCTTCTAGTGACCTGGATCAAGTCATATTTTCATAGACTAGTTATATACCACCATTGTAGAAGTCAAACTTGCATTGGGGGGTAATGAAAAACTTGTAGGTGTATTGTTCTTATCTTGTGGTTTTTCCTCATACGCGCAATATATTTATTTCCTTTTTCTTGAGGGATAGGAAATCCCTTTACATTTTAGGTCAAAGAGTGGAAGGAAAATATTTATCAATGTATTTCCAGAATTACTTTTTACCAATAAATTCAATATCTTCCTCAGGATTCATATTCTTGATAAATATACACCACTACTAAGATTCTCCCTCCATATGATAAACCACAAGTAAAACCACATCTTCCGTACAACATTGATGCATAGAGAATATATTATCAATGGATTTGACCCATTGTTCTGAAATTAAGTGATTAGATGATCCATTGAAAGTGAATGTATTTTTTGGTATAAATGATTAAATTACAGTTTTTTATTTATTAGGGGGATTTAGGTGCTCCCCATAATCTTCGTTTCAATTAAAAACTAGATTCAGTTGAGATAGTATCATCAAAAAATTTCAATTACTACTACCATTATATTGGGAACCTTATTTGGGCAGTCATCACATTTTCTGTCACATTGTTTGTTTATGTGATTCCTCAAATTTTTTGTCATTATCTTAAATAAAGATAAAATTAATGATGTGTATTTTTAAACTATTGAAAACATAAATGGGAAATCCAATGACATTAATGATATAAATTATAAATTACATGTATTTCCTTAACTTATGAATTTATAGCCTTAAATATTTATTATCCATGTTCTATTGCCTATCATATATTATTAAGGGTATTTTATGTTCAATTAATAATGGTTTAATAAGAGATTATTATTTTATCAAATCATATCGTTTGGGATTTTCAGACTAGGTGTTCAGTTAGTCTCGTTATTGTGCACTTGTTCCTGACCAAGACTAGATAGATTGGGTGTTTTTAGGATTTACCCCCATGTACAAATATTTTAGAGCCACATCAACTTGTTGTGATTCCCTGAATAATAATATAAATGTTATAATAATATTTTTTATATTATTATAATTATTAGTATTAGTATTATTTTTATTTGTTTAATATTACTTCCATAAAAAATAAATATTTCTAGATTTAAATAAAACACATTTTATTCAATATATACTCAGAAACATTACATATCAATAAGGCTGAAAAACTATTACTATCATTGAATACATACTAAGAGGCCTATCAGGATCACCGAAAGACCACCAAACACAACAACTAGACCATTTAAGTAATGAAAATCTCTCGATTCTTTCATAATAATGAAAATTATGGAAAGTACTATGAAAGAAGTACTAAGTGTCAAGGGACTGTAGGCACTATTCTTATAAGCTGAAATGGGTTTGGATTATTGGAACACCCTAAACAAGTATTTATTTTCCCTTTATAACCTTCTAAGGTAAATATGATCATTACCTCTCTTTCTATCCACTAGGGTTCCAAATTTTAAAACCATTGGTATTTTTATAAAACATTCAAAATGTCATTAAGTATTTCAAATGTTTTAATATGTTTTAAATATTTAAAAAGTTAAATGATTACATGGTTTTAATTGAAGATGTATTGTATATTTGGATTTATAAATTGTAATGTTTTAAAATGAAAAATGAATACAATCTTATGAAAATAATGATATTTATATTTTTGATTAAGTAAGAAAAATAATGTTTTTAGAAATGGAAATTAGAGTATATGTTCTTTTTTCTTAAAATATTTCTTTTTAATAAATTTTTGACAAACATTATGGGTAATGGTTGATAAAAATTTGGTGTGTACCCCATCTAACTAAGGAAAACCTTATAGGACAATCCCTCAAGGTTATTGGTAATCACACAAAGGCATGCAAGATTCATGATGGGTCGTGCACGAGCTGTGCATGGTAAGGAATAAGTTCACACAAGACCCTTGTATAGGGCGTAGTCAGGTGAATGTAGGGGGTGAGCCAGGTCATGCACTGACATGAGTGAGGGTGGGACAATGCCAATAGATTGGAGTCTTGCATATAAGGACCCCACTATGTGTGTTTATGACATCTAGTGATGGTCAGTGAAATGGAGCCTTATAATGAGATCCTGAAACCCTCCCCATTTCGATGTGGGATGTGTATTTTTTTACAGACCATGATTCGATCCATAAAATCTCACAGTGTGAAATATCATTAGTCCAAACCTATCCATCCTTCGAACCCTTATCACTGTGATTTCATCCCTATGACTTTCTAAGCCATTAGATCGGGATACACTGGATGTCAACCATTCAACCCATTTCAAACTTTTGGATCCTCTATGGCCATTCGATCAATTGAATGATCTAATCTCATCCATTCAAATTTTTCTTAATCAAGAGGTTCCAACAAATCCATCCAATCAGGCTGAGATGATTACATCCCTTTATTTTTTCCCCCTCTTCCCTTCTTCTTCTTATTACTCGTGCCACACCAGTCGACGTCACACCCCTCATACTCTACTATTTCTCCCTCATCCCATGATTCCTCTTATCAATCTCTATGGACTAGTCATATTGTTTGGGTTTTCTACAAGTCAACATTGATGTATTAAATTAATGAAAACCCAAACAACATCCCATGTAATATTTCTATAAAATATATATATAATCCCAAATGACCAAACTATTTAATATTTTAAGCGATTAACATTTTTTTCATGTATTTAATAGTATGATTCTAGATGATTAAACTTTCATAATTTATATTTTATGTTTATATCATAGTATATATATTTATATATTATATAAATCCATCTTGCACAAATAAATCGACGAGTTTTCTTCCTCCCAACCATCCATCGAAGTAAGAAACCGGTTATTGTCCTTGAGGTACAATTTTCTTATTTTCCTTTTCCATAAGAATTTTTGAGGAAATAAGGAAAATGGAAAAAATCCCAAACTTTGTGGGTACATGCCATTTACTTTTCCACACTTGGTGTACTTTAGCTATGTGGGATGAGTTCACAAGGCGTGTAGCCAAGCTGGCGATGAACGGTGTAAAAACCAATTACACATCGGGTAGTGGGTATTTACACGTTGTGCAGTCCGTCGGTAGGAAAATAGTCTGGCGGTGGATATCTGAGCGACAGTACATGCCGTGTACTCAGGTATTACACGCCGTGTACTCATGTCAATAGATGAACAATGCCACGCTAGTTTGAAGCTTCCAGCAGAACAGTTAAAAAATGAAAAGTACATTCCATGAACCCAATAGTAGACATCATGTAGTCTATTATTTTTCTTAAAATGTGCAGTAGCCTTTTATGTTCACAGAGGAAGCTTAGAACTGGAGGAGATCTTAGGAGAGATGGCCAGAGCTTTGAGGACCTCCCGACCACACACTGGGAACCCGTTTTCTACACCGTCGATCTCCTTGGAACCGCACAGGTGAGTTCTTCCTTCTCCTTGCGTAACTCTTGACAATTATTCCTCTAAAGGGTGTTATATTAGTTTTAACAAGTTTATGTTCACCTCATAACTACGTCGTTCTATGGAGTTTTGAGGAGTGTCGTTCACATATATCGATCAGGGGGGATTGAGCTAAGTGGTCTAGTGTTTAAATTCTAACTGATGCGTGTTTTGTTGTACCATTATGCTATGAACCCACATTGGGGTGTCGTAAGGAGGAGGAAGTGGCAATTTAAATACATAAAATTGAAAAGGTAATTTAATGTAAGTGTAAAATTTCTATTTGGGATCACTGCTTTGATCCAGGGCCACCCAGGGCTACGTTCCTGAGTTTAGCCGTTTGGCTCAGATACCCAATGGTATTCCCTGTTTATGTTGAGCATTACTTTTTATTTGAAAGGAATTGTATATAAAATTGCTTGTTATAGTTTGGGCTTGGCCCGGTTACTTGCGCTTGAGGGCAGTGTTTTTCTCTAGCCTGAGGGCGTTGTTTTCTTAGACCGAGGGCAGTAGTTGTTCAGCTTAGCGGAAACGCATCTTATGCCTGAGGTATGTAGCTTATGTGCCTGAGGGAAATATTCGGTATGCCTGAGGGTGAGATACCGTACGACTGACCGAACCATTCATTATGTGTGAGGGTTAGAGTGAGGGTGTGGTTATATTAGTCGGAGGGAAATGTTCTGATTAGCCCGAGGGCTTAGTTCGGAGGAACATTCAATGTTATTAAATTTAATTTCTAAATGAATATATAAATGGAAATGAACCTGGTAATGATAGTTACTTTTGAGTGCTTACTAGTTTACTAAATTTATTGCTCACTATTGTTACACATTTTCCACTGACAGTTGGGCATGGGACTTTGGTGGGTGCATACTGGGATTTATTTCTCACACCCTATTTGGATCAAGTCTTCGGCCCAAACAGATTATATTACTACAGGTGAGGATATGGGAAAGGGTCCAAATACCGGTACTTGGGTGTTGCTGATGTGTAGGGGAGCATGAGACCAAGCTCAGGCTCGTGATGCTGTCGGCTATTCTATTTTGTTCTGCTATACCTGTACAGTACTTTTTATCCTATTGTACTACTATGTAACATGTTATGGATGTTTTCTTAAGACCAGAGGCATGCTTCATCATTATCTATATAGCAGTTGGTATCTTTTACTATAGTTGTTCATATCAGTTGTATATTTTTTATTTCTTCTACTATTGTTGTATGTTATTTATCTTCTCTGTTGTGCTACACATTGAAAAATAAGGGCATAGTTTCCCCACTTTTAGACCTAGGCCCTCGCTGCTAGTCGGCAGCCTCTGGCGTTTTGGGAAATGCGCTTGAGTTCATGTGACCAACCGATTTCGGGGCTACCATTGAGTGGCACCCGAATCCGGTACGTTAAAAAGTGGTATCAGAGGGCTTTATTTTCTTTGACTTACTATTTAGAGCCTCAGTCTAGGATAGGACAGAAAAAGTAGTTTGTAATAAGCTGTGCCCGGGAGTAGCTAACCCGTGTACATGGAAAATCAAGGTTACCTCGTGTTGTAATTTTATTGATTTTGCAATTTATAGTTGGTTTGATTTTCCTCATTGGGTGAAACACTTGTGATTATGCTATTTATATGTTAGATATTGGTTCTATTTATTTGAAACTTGATGAGATAAGGGTATGCCATCTCATGCATCATTTCGGAACATGCTAGAAATCACATGTCATGCATTCTTCCATGCAATGTAGTCACATTAGAAATTTCTTGTTGTTGTGATAGTTGTTGTGCTAGAAACGATTTCTATTGTGATAACTGCTTTGATAAATACCTGCTATTTAATAGGGTGTTTTGGTATGAGGCCTTGATAGAATTGAAGCCAATATTTGGTTTTTAAGGGGTATGGGCCCTCATTGACCGGAATTTGGAGGATCATTGGATGTTTACTGTATTTATAAACACAGATAATATGCCAAGAATTTATTCGTGAGGAGTATGGGCCCTCACAAATCAAAATCAAACACATAGGTGTTGTTTCAGTATTTTTCAGGGTTCTGGAGTATTTTCAGAGGCTTGCTGTCCAGAAAACCCAGGATACACACCATTTAGTTCTACCATTAAACTCCGTTTGAACGTCTGTTCAGGAAGAAATGAATACTTTTTAAGTACGCAATGTGTACCCTCAGTACACGAAGTTTAGTCACTTCCCTTATTGTAGACCGTGTTGGCAGGGACACGAGGTAGGGAATGACAAATGGAAAATATGCCGTGTACTAGTTGTACACCCCATGTAGATTAGACCTGGTGACCGCCCGTGTAACTAACAACACGGATGGTGAAACCTTAATACATACATGCTAGGTTCACCTTGAACACACCTTATAGTCTGACCAAGGTACCCAGCCGTGTTACTAACAACACGGGTCAGTGTTACCTCCTATTGAACATGCCATGTACCTGTGGGACACGCCATGTAGTCTTGACCATGGGAAGACCGTGTGGACCTGGCCATGTGGCTGGGAAGATGGTGCGGTGTACACGCTGTGTGCGGGTGTAACACGCTGTGTAGTTTAGTCGAGTAGTCAACCGTGTCACGAACGATATGAGATGTTGGAAATTAAAATAAACACACCATGTAGATGTTATACACACACTGTATTCTTGTTCAATATAGAGTCTTGCGGTTAAGCCATGTAGGAGGACTCGAGTAAGGGAAGAAATGTCAGGCACACCCCGTGTAGTTAATATACATGTCATGTTGTCTAGTTTTTAAAATCATTAATGCCTTCTTCCTCCCATTCCCTTTTTGGTCCCCTAGTTTTCAGTCTTTGATAAACATACATATAAGGAGTTTTTTTGACCTTGTAGAGTCATGCCGCCGAGACGACCACCGGTTGTTCTCCAAGAGTGCAAAAACGATTATACTCCGTAGATGGTATTCCATGGGCTAACATTTGATCCTCCAGTAGTGCCAAATGCGGAGCCAGCCGTTATACCAGATGCATGCATGGTGGCACAGTTCCATGAATGCTTTATGTGGTTCTTTCAGACCTTTCAGGGAGCACTGCCGGCTGCCACATCTATGGCCGAGATGAATCTTATATTTTAGCAGCAGAATCCTCCTACGTTTTCAGAAGATGGCGGACCAAAGGCTGCGGAGTCTTGGCTGGATTCATTGTATACTATTTTCGAGCACCTTGAGATGCCTCCAGGGTGGAGGGTCAAGCTCGCTACATACATGCTGCGTGATTCCACCAAGAGGTGGTGGGATGTTTCCACTCAGTCTGAGCATAAAATAGAAATGGCGTGGGAAGATTTTCATACTGCTTTATATGAATTATTATTCCCAAAGACACTGAGGGTAGATCGATCTTGAGAGTTCATGAATCTGTAGCAGGGTGCTATGTCGGTGATGGATTATTCTGCTCGCTTTACCGTGCTTCAGCGTTTTGCACCCGTTCTGGTGGGTAAAGAGACATTGAGGGCCATACGCTTTGAGGATGGTCTTCGATATGACATTCGAGCACTGGTGAAGGTTTTTAGGTTTCCTACTGTACATTCTATTGTGAAAAAATCACTGATTACTAAGAGGAACCTGCGGGAAGCTAGTGGTGTGGTCCAGGGTGGTTCGACACTAGTTTCTGGTACTATTTTTTCTGGCAAGAGGATGAAAAAGATGGACTTCTTTCCTGGTGGTAGTACCAGCCATAAGAATGCTTCAAGTGGCCCGATCATGTGCTACCAGTGTGGTAGAGAGGGGTACAAGAGACAGTAGTGTCCATGTGACCCAGTGGCGTGCCGAGCTTGTGGAAAGATGGGTCATCTCCAGTGTTATTGCAGGACGTTTCCACCTATGGAAACTGAGAGGGGTTCTGTGTAGACTTCATGTGCGGGTGCAGGACAAGCACCTTCATGCCAGTCGGGAAACTAGAATACATCAGGGCGTGCATGCTGAGATGATGGTCGTGGCCATGGTAGCCAAACTCCCGGATCATAGAGGCAGTTGGGTGGGACAACTCAGGGTAGCTAGGCTGTGTTGCAGGGCCGCGACACTAGGCAGGCATATGCAGTGCAACATACCCATATGGAGTATGATCCTCGACCTTCTACTATCAGAGGTACTATTATAGTAGATTTTGTTTTATCTTCATTACTTTTTGATATGGGTGCTACTGATATCTTTATATCTGAGCCTGTTGGGGAGACCCTTGGGCTCTGTGTTTCGTTTTCTTCTAATGTTATGACGCTAGACAATCTGTTGTGGACTAGAACAGCTTGTGTGTGTTAGTGTGAGGAGTTCACCCATGAGGTTGGTGGGGGTCACTTTCCTTGAAGCCTCTATGTCTTGTGGATGACGAGCTATGATGTCATTCTTGGGATGAACTGGTTGGTACCCTTTCGAGCCTTTTTAGACTGCTATCATCACAGGATGCATTTCACATCAGCAGAGGGCGGAGACTTTCTATACAAGGGAGAGTGGGATGCTTAGGCGAGTGGAGCTAGACTAGAGCATCGTGGGAAATGTGGAGTCATAGCCCAGATTTCGAGTTTATATCTAGATGTCCAGGGATCATGCCAGAAAGATTTCCCTCCTGTAGTTTATCATTTCAAGGATGAATTCCTGGATGAATTTTCAAGTCTACCTCCGGAGCGTTAGGTGGATTTTTCTATTGGTCTTATTCTAGGAGAGACACCGGTATCCATTCCTCCTTATAGGATGGCTACACCTGAGTTGTAGGAGCTCAAGAGGTAGTTGGAGGAATTACAGGAAAAAGGATTCATCCGACCCAGTACTTCTCCTTGGGGTTCTCCGGTCCTTTTGCGAAGAAGGCAGATGGTGCCCTCAGACTCTGTGTGGATTATCAGAAGCTGAACCAGTTGACGGCTAAGAAACGATATCCCTTGCCAAGGATTGATGATATTTTTTATCAACTTAAAGGTGCATGAGTGTTATCTAATATTGACTTGAGATCAGGATATCATCAGTTGCACGTTAGACCATCTGATATACCTCTCATAGCCTTCAGGATTAGGTATGCTCTATATGAGTACTTGATTATTCCATTCAGACTCAATAACATGCCAACATTTTTCAGGGATCTGATGAATTGTGTGTTCCATCCTTATTTGGATTCTTTTGTGGTGGTCTACGTGGAAGATATCATGGTGTACCCTCACACTCGACACAACCATGCCACCCATCTTGAGATCGTATTAAGTACACTGAGAGAGCATAAGCTATATGCTATGTTCTCAAAGTGAAACTTTTGGATGGACCAAATACACTTCCTCGGACATATTATCATAAAGGCTGGAGTGGCAGTAGACATAGAGAAGGTGAGAGCAGTATTTTCCTGGGATTAGCCTAAGAATGTGTTTGAGATACAGAGTCTCTTAGGGATACCTGGTTACAACATGCATATCATCCACGACTTCTCCCTCTTAGCAGCACCATTGAAAGGATTGACTAAGAAGGGTGTGAAGTTTGTTTGGACCAAAGTTTGCGAGATAGCCTTTCAGGAGTTGAATGGAAGGTTGACATCAGCACCAATCCTGATACTCCCAGAGTAAGGGAAGAGCTATACAGTTTACTGTGATGCATCAGGTATTTGGATGGGAGCTATGTTGATGCAGGGTGATTGAGTTGTTGCGTACAGGTCTTGGCAGTTGAGACCACATGAGAGGAATTACCCGATGCATGACCTCGAGTTGGCTGCAGTTGTGCATGAGTTGCACTGTTGGATACATTATCTCTTGGAAGAGCATTTTGTGGGTATCACTGACCAAAAAAGTCTCAAATATATCTTTACTCAGCGTGACTTGAATCTAAGGCAGCATAGGTGGGTTTAGTTCTTACAGTCCTTCAATTTTTAACTTGCCAATGCACTTGGTAAGGGTAAGACCATTACTAATGCACTGAGCAGGAAGACTTAGATACCGATAGTTCATGAGGCCAATGGTGAGTGGCAGCTAATGGATTTGTTCTCTGAGATGCATTTGGAGGTGCACGACAGTCAGGGTTAAACCTATATTTCATCTTTAGCAATGAATTCTACCCGCCTGGATAGACTACAGATGAGACAACTATCTAATTCATAAGGCATGGTTCTCCATGAGTCAGTGGAAAGTGAGGACCCTCCTCAAGGGTGGACGATAGGCAATGATGAGGTACTTAATTTCCATGGACGAGTGTGGGTTCCAGGGGGAGTACGTGAGGAGCTGATGCGCAAGTTCCATGCTTCATCTTGGGTAGTTCATCCAGGAGTGACCAAGATGTACCGTGACTTGAGAGATCAGTATTGGTGTCCTGGTATGAAGAGTAAAGTAGCTAGTTTTTTTACGAGATGTTCCACCTGTCTGTGGGTGAAGGAAGAGTATCAGAGGCTAGCCGGACTTTTACAGTAGTTACCCATTCCAGAGTGGAAATGGGTTGAAGTCGTGATGGACTTCATGACTGGGATTCAAGGTCATTTCGAGGAAATGATGTCGTGTGGGTTGTTGTGAATAGACTCACGAAGGTGGATCTCTTTTTGATGATCAAGGAGACCATCAGTTTTGACGAGCTCAGAAAGCTGTATATCCAAGAGGTTTCACATCTTCATGGGGTTCCTCGTTCTATCGTTTCAGATAGAGACGCTCGTTTCACATCTCGTTTCTAGAAAGGTATTCAGAGGGCACTGGGTACACAAGTGCTTCTCAGCACAACTTACCACCCTCAGACCGATGGCCAGTCTGAGCGTACGATACAGGTGCTAGAAGACATGGTGCATGCATACTTCCTAGACTGTGAGGGTTCTTGGGAGAAGCATATACTCATAGTCGAGTTTTCCTACAAAAATAGTTTTCAGGTGACTATTGAGGGGCACATTATGAGCCTTTATATGGTAGGCCAGGCCGATAACCTTTATGCTGGATGGAGGCAGGTGAGGAAGCTTTACAGGGACCACGCCTCATGCAGGAGACTTCTAAGCATGTCCAGTTAATTTAGATGTGGATGGCTACCACATAGTCTTGTAAAAAATCTTATGCTGATCCCTGTAGAGAAGCCTTGGAGTTTGTGGTTCGGGATCAGGTGTTGTTGTGTGTTTCACCAAGGTTGGGACACATATGGATCAGGAGACAGGGTAAACATTCACCGAGGTATGTGGGGTCCTTCGAGATTCATGAGAGAGTTGGGCCGGTTAACTATCAGTTGCAGTTGCCACAGAGGTACCGGGTCATGCACGACATCTTCCATGTATCTTAGTTGTTCCATTATCATTCAAACCCATTCCATGTCTTTCAGCATGAGGAGGTTGAGCTTCATATCGATGAATCATTTGAGGATCATCCGATTTGTATCTTTGATAGGAGCATGTAGGTTCTCTGAGGTCTGTCTGTTCCTCTCGTACGGGTGCTATTGTAGCATGGCCGATTGTAGTAAGAAACCTAGGGGCGGGAGACCAACATACGAGCTCAGGGGCTAGAGTTGTTTTGCGCTTTATCTTTACAACCCTTGTAAGGGAAATTCGGGGATGAATTGATTTAAGGGGGGAGTTTGTAAGAACCCAATTCTTATTCATGAGGTATGAGTTTCTTCTTTTCCTTTTCCTTAATAATTTTTGACAAAATAAGGAAAACGGAGAAAATATAAAACTATGTGGGTACACGCTGTGTACTTTTCCACACGCCGTGTACTTTGGCTGTGTGGGATGAGTACACATGGTGTGTAGCCATGCTGGCGATGATAGTTGTAAAAACAGACTACACGTAGTGTAGTGGGTATTTACATGCTGTGTAGTCAATCGGCAAGGAAATATTAAGGCGGTGGCCAGTTGAGCAACAGTACACGCCATGTACCTTGGTATTACATGCCATATACTCATGTAGATAGATGAACCGCGCTGGTGAGAAGCCGCTAGTGGAACAGTTAAAAAATGAAAAGTACACATCATATACCCAATAGTACACATCGTGTAGTCTGTTTTTTTTTCACTTAAAATAGGATGTAGCCTCCTCTGTTCACAGAGGAAGCTTGGAACCAGATGCGAGCTTGGGAGAGACATCTGGAGCATGGAAGACCTCCCAACCGCACACCGGGACCCCGTTTGCTGCACCGTCGATCTCCTTGGAACAACACGGGCGAGTTCTTCCTTCTCCTTAGGTAACTCTTGCTAATTATTCCTCTAAAAGAAGTTATTTGCATTTGAAAGAGGTTATGTTCACCTTAGATCTACATCATTATTGAGATTTTCAAGGAGCATCATTCATGTATATCGATCAGGGGCGATCGAGGTAGGTGGTATGGTGTTTAAATTCCAAATGTGGGGTGTTAATGTTTACCATTGTGCTACAAACCCATGTTGGGGTGTAGTATGGATGAGGACTTGGCTGTTTAAATACATATAATTGCATAGGTAATTTAATTTAAGTGTAAAACAGCTGTTTGGGATCACTCCTTGGATCTAGGACCACCCAGGGGTGCGTTCCTCTATTTAGCTGTTTGGCCCGGGTACCCGATGGTATGAAATGTTTATGTTGAGAATTAATTTTTCCTCGACAGTAATTGTATATAATATTTTTTGTTATGTTTTGGGCTTGGCCCACTTACATGTGCCTGAGGGCAGTGTTTTACTCTAGCCTGAGGGTGTTTTTTTCTTAGCACGAGGGAAACAGTTGTTTAGACTGAGGGAAACACATCTTATGCCTGAGGGTACTAGTTTCCGTGCCTGAGGGCGAGATTCGATACGCATGAGGGCACCATTCGTTATGCCAGAGGGTAAGCCAGAGGGTGTGGTTATATTGGATTGAGGGAAAAGTTCTAATTAACCTGAGGGATTAGTTATTAGGAACATTGAATGTTATTAAATTGAACTTCTAAATGAATATTTAAATGGAAATGAAACTGGTAATGATAGGTACTTTTGAGTTCTTACTAGTTTACTACATTTATTGCACACTTTTGTTGCACATTTTTCACTAATAGTTGGGCACATGCCTTTGGTGGGTACCTACAGGGATTTATTTCTCACACCCGATTTGGGTCATGTCTTTCACCCAAAAAGGCAATATTTCTGTAGGTGTGGATAAGGGTAAGGGTCCCTATATAGGTACATGAGTGTTTCTGAGGTGTAGGGGAGCATGGGACCAAGCTCAGGCTCGTGATGCTGTCGACTGTTCTGTTTTGTTATGTTGTACCTATAATTTCCATTGTATCATATTGTACTACTGTGTAACATGTTCTGGCTATTTTCTTAGTACTAGAGGCATGTTTCATCATTATCTATATAGCAGTTTGTTATATTTTACTACAGTTGTTCATATCAGTTGTGTATTATTTATTGCTTCCGCTGTTGTTGTATGTTATTTATCTTCTCCATCGTTCTACACTTTTAAAAATGAGGGCATAGTTTCCCCACTATCGGACCTAGGCCCTTGCTACTTGTCGGTAGCCTCTAGCATTTGGGGAAATGCACTTGAGGTCATGTGACAAACCGGGTTTGAGGCACCCGTTGAGTGGCACCCGAATCTGGGACGTTACAATCGAAGTCCGATTGGTTCAACTTCAACCATGAAGAAAATTAAGGGTTAATTTAGCCTATTTTTTTATATGCATAACCTTTATATATTATTATATGTATAAAAAATTTTATACAATGTAAAATCCTAATCTATTTTGGGATTCTGAAGTGATTATTCTTAGTATATTGTCATATTTTTGTTATGCATATGTTTATTGTAACAGTTTACTACAATTGTTTTGGATTTTTCTCAACTCATACTTATATTTATATATATATGGTATGTAATATTATGAAACCTATTCCAATTAAATTTCTTTTCATCTTATGTTAAGCAATTATTTTTAAAATTGTATCCCTATCTGTATAATTATAGTTTTAATTCAGGATGCAAATCCTTAATCTATATATAAGTAGAAAAATTAATATATACACGTATTGTTTCATTTTAAGAATTCATTATGGTATTATCCTTGTTATGATTTTGTGTTTTGAAAGTTATATTTTTATATGTACTCAATAAATATGAAAACAAGTATATTAACCTTATTAAGAATTTATTTTTTAAAAGTTATATTATGAGTTGTTCAAAATTTATTATACAATACAAATGTGATAATATATGTTGTTAACCATTTAAAAAAAAAGTAATGGATGATAACACATTTTTACTACATTTATTTTCAAATTCATCATTGATCCAGAGATTAATTAATCAAGGTAAGCTATGTTGAATTGAAATGAAAGTGCTTATATTTCTACATGATTTAAAAATATAATCAACCCTTGAATAAAATGTTTCCAAAAAATTAATTAATTTATTATATGATCATAAATAAAATTTTATATAAAAAAACAATAACAAAATGACATTTCTTATTGTGTTCCATGAAAATTTAATAAAGGTTATCACCTTATTATTACAATTAACATTACACGCATACAACCGAATTTATAATTTTAGAATAAAAGGTTGAAATTATCATTATTTAACAAATATACATATACATGAAAATAGTGAAGTGTGATTAAATATTTATGAATTAACATATCACATGAAATGAATTTTTTACATTTATAAATATTATATTTCAATTCATGATGAATCTTCAACAATGAATACTATTAATTATTATAGTTTATGATTTAGTTTGATTGTCACTACCATTTATTTGTGTATGGTTTAAACATGAATGATAATTATAATAAACTAAAAAAACATATAGTTTTGTATTTAAAATGTTTAATTTCATGAGATAAGATTTTAGAAATTGAAGAGTTATTATTTTATGTGACAAACAAAAACAATCAATTATTTTATGTGCACCACTTATCATCATATGTTTTAAGCTTGTTTGTTTGTTCAATCATGTCATTGCTAATTTTGATATATTTGTATTCAAAAGTATAACTGTCAAACCAGGCAATTTTCAGATTAAGGATTACGTTTATTTCTTGATTCACTTTATTTATGAATATAGAATTTTATTACACGATTGAGATTTATCTCTTAAGAAAACATATGGAATAAGATTTTAATTATTCACTGTGGTATGAGACTCTTTGAATAAAATTCATAATTTAATTTTTCAATGTGTTATGAGACACTTTGAATAAAAAATATAATTTATTTTTTCAAAGTGGTATTTGAAACTATGAAAAAATGCATATTTAAATTATTAAAAGGGGTATGGGACACTTTGAATAAACTTCGTAATTTAATTACTCAATGTTGTATGGAAAACATTGAATACAAGACATAATTTAATTATTCAAAAAAATTTGGGACACATTGAATAAAATACATAATTTAATTATTCAAAGTGTTATTTTACACATTGAATAAAAGAAGTTATTTAATTATTCAAAGTGGTATGAGACCCTTTTAATAACAGAAAAATTTTATTATTCAATGTGGTATGAGCCACATTGAATTAAATACTTATTAGACATATAAGAAATGTAAATTAATGATTAAGCTACAGGTGAGGCCCACTATAGCCTCTTGATGAATGGGTAGGTATAATGAGGAAAACTTGGTCTTGGGATGAGGCCTTGATAGAATGATTATGTATAGTCTTATCGAGAGGCCTTGATAAAATGTTTAGGATTTTCCTCCATTATACATTCCTTCAATATTTGATTAGTATCTGACCAACCATGTGATTATTCCAATAGTATAATATCCTTCGTTATTAGTCATGTATGTATGATTATGGTAATAAATGCACATGTCATAATGATGTAAGTATATATCTAGTCAGTTATAAAGAATGTTTAGCAAATATTTTCAGAACATTATTAAAAATGTTAAAAATTCATCTGTCATTTCATGAATTGAATTTTATATGTTTTGTGATTTATGATATTGTTTCTTGTCAAATTCTAAGCAAGTATTATTTCATGTTCTACTTTTTACGTGCACCATTTAATGTCACCCTTAATTTAGTTTTATCAATTCCTGACTTATATGAAAAATTCAATGAATTTGTTTTACAATTATTCATACTCTGACATGTGTTTTATATGTATCGTTTAAATAAATATATAAATTCTTGTCTATGTGTTTTCCCTAAAAATTATATGTATTAACAATTGAAAAATGATGATGATGTTCTATTAGAAATGTTTTTTTATTTTTAGAAAATGTTTTATATGTGTATAATTATTTTAAAGGGATGTTTTTGAAAAGGATTTTGTCAATTATTTTTTTAAAAATCTTTATTGAGAAATTAAAGTGATCACCACATGTTTTTTAATTATTTTTATAGGATTAGTAAATTTTTCAACTTTGAGTTATTCTATGTTCTGTTCAGACTATGGATTTTGGCTCATTTTTTTAAGATATATATCAGTTTTATATAGTATTAAATAACCTAGAATGAGAATATCATATGTGATGATATGTAATGTGAAATTTTACCAGTTCCTTTTTATAAAAAAAATTATACAAAAGTTTTATGCATCAGCTATAAGCTCATGGGGTTGAATCGTTAAGTTGGTGTCAATGGAATGGTGTAAAAAAATCTAGAGAAATAGAAAATAAATAAAAATTTATATATTCTTTGTTGATTATAACTTTTCATAAAATATTTAGATGGAATATGAGAGAATACCAATAAAACTTTTGTTGCTTCATACTAAGGACCTAGAAACCATAATGGTCAAATCATGTTTAGATGTCTTTGAGACATTTATAAACATTCATTTGACCTGTAAATATATTTACCACATATCTAACACACCTAGTATACTTCACCTCTATCTAGGATCATACATTGTTTATTTCCACATGGTGCATGTTCGACTCCCATTCTACGCACTTAGGGTAAAGTATGTTGAGGTAATATTTAAATTCTTCAGCCTAGACAATAGTTTTCTATACCTATGGGATTTACAAGAAGATTCAATTGAGGGTGACCTTTGAGCCACATATCTGGGTCAAATATTCCTCTATGATCTATATGGTCGACTTAAGGATTTTGAAATTCTAGAGGTCAAGAAATTTTGTTTTTTTATAGACATCAAGTCCATACCAATGTCTCCCAACTCTAAACCCCTCATGCCACTATCTAAAGATACTATAGTTATTTATATGAGTTCGAACCAAATTTCTCATGCTACAACTAGACCATAGAAATAGTGTAATTTGAAACTGTACTAGAAATTTGTTTATCCGGAAGGAACTGGGAAAATCGTCGACACGTGGTAACTATTGAAGGTATAAATTATTATTTTCCTCTATTTTTTTCAATTAATAATACTTATAATGGTTATGTAGGGACATCATGGTAGATGTCAGAAGATCAATGCTCATAATACTACTGGTTTATGATCAATTTCCATGAACACAATTCTTTTGGGGGAGATTAATATGATATAAAGACATAAATATAAATGTAATAATAATATTTGGATAATAATTATGATTATTAATATTTTTTATTTGTTTAATATTAGTTCCATCCAAAGAAAATTCTTATATAATTAAATAAACCACATTTTATTCAATAGAAACATTGAAACATTATGTTGAAATATGGATGAAGGACTCTAGCTATCCTGGAATACCTACTGCAAGGCCTATGAAGATCACCAGATTACCACCAAACACAAAAAACTAGACCAAGTAAGTAGTGAACATCCCATAGTATTTCATAATGAAAAAAATGATGGCAAATACTATGTGGAATGTAATAAGAATCAGGGGAATATAGAGCACCATTTTTATAAGACGAAGTGGGTATTGAAGTTTGGAACATCATAAACAAGTATTTATAATTCCTTTTTATCCGTTGAAGATAAATATGACAGTTCCCTCCCTTTATAGCCAATGAGTTTGAATGTTAAGTAACCATTGGTATTTTTATAAAACCATTATAATGTAATAAATAATATCAAATGTTTTAAATTTTTTAAATATTTTAAATGTTAAGTGATGACATGGTTTTAATTGAAGATGTATTGTTTATTTGGATTTTGAAATTGCAATGTTTTAAAATGAAAAATGAATACAAACATATGAAAATAATAATATTTATATTTTTGATTAATTATGATAAAGATTTTTTATATATAATGAAATTAGTATATATGTTCTGTTTTCGTAAGTATTTTCATTTAGTAAATGATTGATAAAAATTTGGGGTAATGTTTGATAAAAAATTGGGGAGTAACCCATATGACCGAGGACAGCCTTGTAGGATAATCATTCATGGTCAGTGGTCATCTCATAAGGGAAATCATTATGCATGCTGGGTCACACAGGAAATATGTATGATGAGGGATAAGCACTTGCAAGATCCGTGTATAGGTCCTGGTATGGCATAATTTGGGGTGATCCAGGTCATACACCGCCACAGGTGAGGGTGGGCCAAAGAATTGCGGTTGGGGGTCCCATTTTTAAGGACCCCAATATGTTTATTTTTGATATCAAGTGATTTCTAGCCATAACAACCCTTATATGGTAGTACTGAAACCCACCCTGTTTCGATGTGGGACATAGATTTTTCCACAGAACATGTTCTATACCGTCCAATATCGTCACGCGTGATCTCAGCCATATGAACTAGTGAAACCATCAAACCCAAATTTTCGTAGTCCCACTGCCACAATTTTTTGAGCCGTTAGATCCAGATGCTCATGATCCTGACCACTCAACCCATTTAAAACTTGTGGATACTATGTGGTTGTCCTATCAAAGATGAAAAATAATCTCACTTATTCATATTTTTTTCAAACAAGTGTTGAAAATGTAGCCGTTTGATCGGGATAAGATGATCATTGTACCCCATTTCTTTTCCATTATTCACTTCTTTTTCATATTCCTTGCACCACACCAGTCAACATCGCACCCCTCCTCCTCCATTAGTTTTTCCTCATCACATGATTCCTCATATCACTCTCCATAGACAAGTCATCTAGATTTTTTCACAAGTCTATGTAGGTGTATTGAATTAATTCAAACCCAAATCACATCCCATGTAAGTTTTACATTATATATATATATAATAACAAATAACTAAGTCATTTAATATTTTTCATTGATTATGGTTTATGCAGTTTTTTGTAATAGTTATATTCAAGTTAATTTGAATTTATTAGTTTATATTTTATGTTTCAACATTATTATATAAATAAATATATAAATAGTATATATATACCCATCTTGCACACATAACCCTAAGAGTATTTATCCTCCCAACCTTCCATAAACCTTAACTCAATTGAATGTCACCCTTGAAAATAAGTAAGGGTTAATTTAAACTCACTTGAGATATAAAAACCCCTTATATATAATTATGTGTATATACTCTTTTATACAACTTCAAATCAATTTTTTTTGGGGTTTTCAACTGCTTATTATCATTATTTTACTGATCTTTTTGTTATTCTGAACATATAGTAATATTTATGTATACGTGGTATATATAATTAACAAACATAATATGACTAATTTTACTTTTTTCTTCAGTTAAGAAATTTTTTTAAAGGGGATACATATCCTTATGATTATTATTTTAACACTTGATGAAAAACCTACAAGTATATATATGTACCACAAATAAATATATACATTCCTCGTTTCATTTTAATTTGTTTTGATAGTATTAACCATTTAATGATTTTATGTTATGAATGTTATATTTTTTTCTTCAAAATATATTTGTAAATAAGAATATTAACATTGTAATGATTTTATGTTTTGAACATTATATATTTATTTGTTCAAAATGTTATATACAATAAACATGTGATCATATTTTTAGTAAACCATTTTAAAAAAATAAATAAATTAAATATAAAGGATTTATATTATAATTATTTTCTATGTCCTCATTGTTCTAGGGATTAATTAACAAATCTAAGATACTTTGAAAATAAATAAAAGTGTTTATATTTCTATATGCTTTAAAGATGTAATCAACCCTTGAATTAGATGTTTCCAATAAATGTATTAATTAATTATATGATAACAAATACAATTTTATAGTTGGAAAAAATAATAAAATTGTTCTTTGTTATTGTGTGCCTAAAAATTATAAAAGAGGTAATCTCGTTGTAATTACAAATAACATTACATTTATACATCCCAATTGATAATTTTAGTATAAAAGGTTGGAAATATATTTTTTTAATACATATACATATCCATTCATATATTGATGTCTGATTAATTATTTATGTATAAATATCTCAAATTAAATTAATGTCTTACATTTATAAATATTATATTTCTATTCATGATGTATCTGACAGAATGAAAACTATTAATTATTAATGTTTATAATTTAATTTTATTAACATAACCATTTATCAGTTTATGGTTTGAACATTAATGATAACTATCTTATATTAAAAAACATATACTTTTTTACATAAAATGCTTACTCCCATGAAACAAGGGTTTCAAATTTTAAGAGTCATTATTTTATGTGACAAACATAAACAATCGATTATTTTATGTGCACTAGTTTTCAACACATGAGAAAAGGTGTGTTTGTTTTCTCATGTGTGTCATTGGAAAATTTGATATAGCTGTAGACTAAAGTATAACTTTCAAACCATGAAATTTTCAAATTAAACAATACATTTACTTCATGATTAACCTTATTTATGAATATAGACTTTTATTGCAAGAATAAAATTTATCACTTATGAAAACATATGGATTAAGAATTTAATTATTCAAAGTGTAATGGGACACTTTCAATAAACGAAAAATTAAATTTTCAAAGTTGTATGAGACAACTTGAATAAAAGACATAATTTAATTACTCAACGTGGTATGGGACACATTGAATAAAATAAATAATTTATTTTCTAAAAGTGGTATGTGAAAATTTGAATTATAGAAATAATATAGTTATTCAAAGTGGAATAGAAAAATTTTAAAAAAATAAATATTTTAATTATTCAATATGGTATGGGAAACATTGAATAAAATAAATAATATAATTATTCAATGTGGTATGGGACACTTCAAATAAAATAAAATATTTAATTTTTCAATGTTGTAGGGGAAACATTGAATAAAATACATAATTTAATTATTCAAAGTGGTATGGGAAACATTAAATAATAGAAAAAATTTAATTATTCAAAGTGGTATGGGACACATTGAATAAAATACACAATTTAATTATTTAATGTGGTATGAGACACTTTGAATAAAATACTTCTTAGAAAAAGGATGATTGAATTGAAATTTTTATGTGATACGTAGGCCCACTATAATCTCTCGTTGCATTAGTAGGTCTCATGAGACAAACTAGGTCATGGAACAATGCCTTGAAAGAATGATTATGTTTGTTCTTGGAATGAGGCCTTGAAATAATGTTTCTGATTGTCCTATAATATGCATTTCCTCAATATGTGATTTGTATTAAAAAACCATGTGATTGTTTAACTAGTAGAATATCTTTGGTTAATAATCTTGTAAGTATGATTATGGTAATAAATTCCCCTGACATAATGATGAATTTAATTAAAAAGTCAATTATAATTAAATTTTAGCATCTATTTATAGAACTTTAATACAAAAGATAGATATTCATCTATCATTTCATGAATTTCATTTTATGTGTTATGTTTTTTATTATATAGTTTTTTGTGAAATTATATGCAAGTATTATTTCATATTCTAATTTTGTACCTTCACCCTTGCATGTACCCCATAATTTAGTTTGATCAACTCCTAACATATCTGTTGAATTCCATGAATTTTTCGTACAAGTATTGGTATTCTGAAATGTGGATTATCTGTACCCTTAAAAATATATATAAATTCTTCAATATGATTTATCCATAAAAATGATTTCTAGTAATGTTTGAAAAATTCTGAGGATGTGATATAATAAATTTAGTTTTATATTCAGAAAATATGTATAATTTCTTCAATGTGATATTTTTAAAATGATTTTATTAATTATTTTTTAAAACCCATTACTAACAAATTTAAGTGCTCAACCTACGTTTTTAATTTATTTATACCAGATTAGTAGAATTTTCAGCTTTGAGTTATTGTATGAGGTGGAAGCAATATGAAATTTTTCTAGTTCAATTTTGAAGAAATGTATCGGTTGTTTTCCATAACCAAGACCGGGACGATCCTATATGATGAGACATGATGTGTACTTTTATCATAATCTTTTTATAAAAAAATTTGCTCCATGATTTAAGAACCGGATACAGAATTCTGGGGTCTTGGCATTACACTTATTTTATCCAGGAAATGATATATTTTATTGATAAAATACTTCTTCAATAATTACCCAAATTTCAAGGTGTTTTCATATTCTTATAATTATCCCTTTGAATTTCATTGTAGTTTTTTAAATCTTAATCCCAAAAATAAATAAACATTCTTTTAATACCAACTACAAAAACCCTTCTATTTGATACACATTAATTAATGATTTTTTTCATAAAAGTTCATATAACATGACCAAGAAGATTGATATGTCTAGTATATTTTGGAATTAGTTACATTAAATAAAAAATAAAATAGGAAATTAATCATCTTTATAGAAAATGTACTTATCAAGATCATACCTAATATTATATTCTATAACCTGGGGATATGCATATGGATGGGGTGATCTATAAAGTTTAGTGAGGTAATAAATGTGGTATTGCATGAATAAAGTAATATGTGTTTAAAAAAATGCATATAATTGGGGAATAAAATATGATACAGTTATAAAAAGGAATAATGAGTTGTGATATAACATGATAACCATAAATGATACATGGGAAATGTGAAAACAACTTAAAATATGGAATTATAACCAAAGGATGATGATAAATTCTTATAAATCATGATAAAAATGTTACATCATAGATTATGATCACTCCCTAATACCTTCAATGAAATTTTATGAGATTTAAAAATTTCAAAATGCATTGGAGCACTATATAATTCCAGCCACACCTGTCACTTTCATTTCATACATATGCTTATGTGTGCCACATAAATCAAAAAAACTGAAATCATTTATTATAATATTTTATTATATGATCAAGGATTTTGGATAAATACATATAGTTACCTGATCAATTATGTATATGATAATAAAGGGGGAACACATTTGAATGAAATTTGGTATGGTTATTTTCTATAATTGTTTTTGGCAAGGAAATTTGTGGTGAAATTTATACAGTATTACAACACATCATTAAGATTAATAAAAATAGTTGATGACAGTGAAAAGATCTCTAATAATTTGGAAATAAAATTTAATGTAATGAGGCTTTCTAATAACATAATCCAACATAATTAAATGAGGATGAAATAAATAAGATAAAATCTATACACGACTAAAGTGGAGAAGGAAAAGAACCCTTGCCTTGAGAGTGTGACACCAAATGCTTGGAGGATGATTCAAGAGAGATTGGGGTCACCATTAGTGTATATAGAGTGAGGAAAAAATAATATGACATTTTAATTTATTTTTGGAGATGTTAAATGGGATCTTAGGTAGGTTTGTTAGGAAAATAGGGGGAATTATTTATCATTTACCAAATAAGGGATTTGGACTCTCTATGATAAAATAACAAAAATGATAAAACTTCCCATGGTTTATACACATGGATTATATCAAATTGGATTTTTTTCATTATTTTAAAAGGAACGGGTCTAAAAAAATAATATCATTTCTGACATGTAAGAGAGTCATACTCTTAATGAAAAGAGTTTAAAACCATAAAATATATTAATGGGTTTCGAGGATTCATACAGGATTCATAAAATGAGTAAAACAAGAATTAAATCACATTATTTCAATGGAATATAATATTTATATATTAACTTTATATAATTTATTATATCACTTTAGGTCCATTATTATCTCACAATATACATCGTATATTTATACCATATGTAATTTTCACCAAAAAATTCGACTGTCTAATAAAATTATGAAAAATTCACCATTGGATAACTTTGACAGTATGATTCTAAATAAAAAATAATTTTTTCAAAATAAAATCCTAAAATTTTTTTTTTCTTAAAATAAAAAATCGCAATTTATTCAGATATAATAGGTTTTTTTGATAATAATAGTTTTTGAACCCTTATAAATATTACATTTGAATTCATAAAAATTATAATTATATTTATACATATTAAATATTTATTTCATAATTATGTTAAATTAAAATATATATTATTTTAAAATTCCATTAATACATCAAAATAATATTTTTAATTAATATTAAATAGTAATTAAAAATTCAATTTTTGTTTTATTGTATAAAAATAAAAATAATTTATAAAGTAATGACAAGAATAAAATATGAAAATTAATATATGGAAAAAGAATATTAATATTAATATTAATTTTGTATTGAAACATATCAATTTAATAAAGTAGAAAAAACCATAATGGTAAGGTGTATGACAGTGAGACCTTCTGGGTGTGGTTTGATGTACGTGGTTTGGGCCATGATCTCGAACATCTTGAACTTCTTTTATAAACAGTTTCACTAATTATTAAGTTGATAGATATGAATGTGGGATTGGTCAAGGGAAAATTCCAGTGATGTTATCTCCCTTAAAAGTTTTGATAAATGGTCTTTATAGGGTACCATCTAACTAGTTTAGTTCATCAAATCAGATGTCTTTGTCAATTATATTTGTTGAAACCTTATATTTATACAAATAATGTGATCAATTTTCAATGAATATATTATCAATGATAATTATGATCACTGGCCATTTAAATCCGATATGTTATAATAAATAAAAAGAAGTGAACGTGGCTTATATAACTATAATTAAAAATAATAAATTGTATTTAAATCATAAGGGGGATTTTACATCAATATAGACCTATATATACAAATCTGCTGAGTTCTGATATCTCACTATCACGTACACATTCAATCACCACAACATACATGCCATGAATAAGGTTTAGACAAGAACTAATGTTCTCAAGTATGGTGTGAGAATAAAAATTTGTAGGCCACCGATAATGGTGTACCAAATAAAATAAATAATATATTTCAAGGAATGAACTATGAAAATTATGTCATTACACTGCAGTTATAAACCTATATAACCATCTATTACTAATAGAGTGACCTTATTTCATTACTCATTCATTTTTGACCTAGTGTTGTTAGATGATATATATTTGGTACTAATTCCATTAAAGATAGTTCCTATATTAGTGAATCATCTCAACAATATTAGTTGTAGTAAATCCTTCTTAGAAGACATATCTACATATATGGGAAATATGTTGAAGATAACATTCTCAATCAAATCAAAATTAATTGGTATAAACCAAAAAACAGTATTTTCGGAGGAATCAGTTTTAGTCCATATAATAACTAAATGGGGAGGAATCATGCCCAATATTTATCATAACCATATAATAATTTATCACATTAAACCAGAATTTCATGACCAATCATATTTCACAAAATATAAAACTACATAACCTATCAATATATTCATTATTCAAATGCGATAATTTTTTCCAACTATGTTCCAATCATAAACAATTTTGGAATTACTCATAAGCAAATATTGAATAATATTAAATAATGGACAACATTTGAATAACACACAACCAAATGTCAAATACTCCCATATGTTTTCATATCACCAAACCACATGATAAAAATTATCTAAGGTTCAAATTACTACACCATCATATCAATGATACCCAATGTTGGAATTACATTGAATTATATATTAAAAAACTCATTAATGGATAATTTATTCATTAATCACTTGTTATAATTACTCCTAAACACATAAAATTCAATCCCCATGTTTGGTATTATGCCTAATCTGATGTTAAACAAAGAATCATGTTGGAATTAAACCCAACAATATGATAAAAACCAATAGGGTTGAATTACTACTAGCCGCATGAGAGACAAACCAAAATGATGGAATCACACCCAACCCAGATGAACCCATGATATCACATATTGTCAAAACAAAGATTTTATATCATATAAAATAGTTTTTAAAATGTATCAACCTGATGAATAGTTATATAACTTTCACACATTTCCATTGATATGTTTGTAATTCCTTTTGACTCCACTATATAATTACAAAAGGCCAGTTATCCAAACATCCATCCCATAACATCGCCACACATAACCATTACTATTGTAAAAGGATAATCTCCAAAGTTATTGAATCATCTAAACCATTTAATTGACAAAACTATTGACTGTCAAAGATTTATGAATCTATAAGGCACATGTTATGTGATATATATTGATTTCTATATATGTTTACCACATGATTTTTATGATATTATAATTATTTTATTTGACTAAATGATTTTATTATGGCAAATTTCTATTCTTATGAGAAAATTACAATTCCTATGGTATTTTAATGAAATTAAATATTTATGGAAGTCAATTCATACAATGATCCTCTGTATTAATTTAGTAAATTTTAAGATAAAATATTTCTTGTTTATGAGCATTGAATAAATGTTATTTTTTATAAACACTTGATCATACATGAATTGATATTTTGTTCATTGTGATGATTTTTATTGAAATTTTAAAAATATGCATGTTAATGGATTCTTTGTACATAAAATTACATTTTATTTTTTAATAAATTATTTGTGGAATTATTTTTATCTTTTAATAATGTTTTTAATATGGAAATTATGAAATCAATTATCGTGGATTCTTGATTTCATATAATTTATATTTTGTAATATTATTATTATTTTTATGTAGAATTATATATATTGATTAAAAGTAATATTTTAATGTTTTTTAATGATTATTACTAATTTTATAAATTTATTGAGATAAATAATATTTTTTTTCTAATAAATTGTAAGTGAACTGTCATGTTGTCACAACATAAGTTAATTTTCACATAAAAGGATTTGAAGAAGATCCTATAATTATAAAATTGTCTACATGAATTAGATAAATATTATCTATATTTAAGAAAATTTTAAAATCCAATATCAAAATATAATTTAAAGGTTATTTTGTTTAGTATAATCTCATATAAAATAATTTTTACTATGCAGTTTATAATGGTAGTTTTCAATGAAAGGTTAGGAATCCGTTTTTTGAAGACCTATGGTTGATACAAGGATTTGAAAGCGAAGTGGAGGATCTTATATACACAAATAATGATATCTTATAGAGATTTAGGTGTGGAAGGTAAACCATATTTTCACTAAGGATTAGTTGACCTAAGCTGAATCATTCCAAACCAAAGTGTATGGGGAAGATGAGTGAATCCCAGGTTGGATTGTTTCAGAAGACAAATCTCATTTTGAGAGTTAAGACCTAATGATATTGTATGAATAAAATGTTTTATTTTTTAGGACACATTTATATTGTATAAAATTATAATGACTCAGATGAACATGTATATAAATTATAATAGAAACACAAAATATTGTTTTTTACTTAAACAAAGAATGACTTGAAGATGATTTAGGCTTGAAGGTTATAGCTGTTTCCCACTAATGAACTCAATTCCCTCCCCAAAACTATTGAAATTGAATGAACCCATGATCCACCATGAAGAAATACTTGGAATGATAACTTCAAGAATATTTCCAAATAATATAATGTCTCAATATCTACATAACTGAAACCCAAATATTGATTTATCTCCTATGATGAAACCAGACGTAATTAAAGAGGCTATGTATTTTTAGGGATATAAGATTATTTTGGTTGAAGAACAATTTATCAAGGGAGATATAAGGTTTATTTTATTACATTTTTGTAGGGTTAAGGATTATGGGAAACTCTATACTCCCAATCATGTTTTCTATAGATTTATGAATGGATACAAATTGGGTTGTTGATCAAATTTCTATGAGGATCTATGACTGTGTTGTACATGGTTGAACAACATTTGAGAAAATTGTGTAATTGTGGTCCATCATTGAATAGACTTGAGAGGATTCCTTAACCAGGTAAAGTCAGGATGTTCTAGGATCCAAAACCATTGATCAGTGTTGAAAAAAGTAATTATTTTCTAAAATTTGGGGTAATATTGGGGAGTTGTAATTTTGAATTATTATTTTGACATATGTTAATACAAAGTAATAATGAATGAGACTAAAAAAGGGCTAGTGTGATTCTCAGCTTCATGTTTATTTGGATTCATGTGGTTTATAATGTGAGACAGTTCGACTTTGGTTTTGATGAATGGAAACAAGGATGAAACTGGTCAGAGAGAATGATGTGATATTGAACTTGGATATTATCGGTGTTTATTTTAATTAATTATAAATGATTATTGAGTTATAGATAAATTATCATAGATGAAAAAATGAGGTTCATCATGAATAGTGTATTGGTATTGACATTCAAACAAAAATTTGGAAGGTTTTGACTGGTTGAGAAATATGGTTAGATGATAGATAATGAACAATATTTAAAATGGATACCTGTTTTTAAAAAAATTATATGTTGATGTATCATCATGTTTTAAGAAGGAATAAAATGTATATTTCTTAAATGTTTATTTTAATTATTAAATTTATATGAATAAAATGGATTTGTAGGAAAAAATATATATAGTGAAAAAACATATTAACATTGTAATGTTATGAATTTTGATTCATAGGAAATTGAAAATATATTTTCTATTTAAAAGGATATTTCATGACCTAATTTTTTTCTGCAGGCTTTCTTGAGTAATGATGTGCTGGATATATGAAATGAGTAACTATCTATGAAAGAGTTTTTTCTACAAGATATGTATAATGGAATCCGGCTCACTATCTTCTTCCTCACATTCCATTTTAATGTGTTTCATTCTATAATTTTTTTATTCTAAGTCACAAAATAATTTTTATCCAATCATTGTGTGGGGAAATTTTATTATTTTAGATAAGAATAATTAAAATATTTTAGATCTTAACAATTTTAAATCAACTAATATATTTTTTAATATAATGAGTTTTATATCTAATTAATAAAAAAAATTATTTAATTACTATTCAATAAACTAGAAAATGATTTTTAATACATGTTCTTGAGAATTTGTTTTATTATAACTCTAAAAATGAGGAGAAAAATTAACTGGATAATGAAAATTTTTCTCATGTTCCATCCATCCAATTTTTCTTAATAATTATTACCATTCATTTATTAATACATATATACCATTTAAATAATTAAATTACACCCATTGTTTGTTATTTTATTAATATTTATCATTACGTGTGGTTTGTGTTTCTCTATGTTGCTTGCGTTGTTTTATTTTTTTTCATTTAGAACATAAGTCATATTGTCATTCCTTGAGGCATAACACCATATCCACTACTAGATATGTATTTTTTAAGTTTAAAATTTTATAAATTGTATAAAATACAAATAAATGTTTTGGGAATCATTTTCTGGGATGACTTCAAGCATCTAGAAGAAAAAAAACCTAAAAAAATACAAAAAATCAATTCCAGCAAAAAAATTAATTTTTTTTAAAATAATTATAATATGTTGTGTGACAATCAAAATTTATAACGATTAAGAAAACTAGATATACTTAACAAAACATTGTGCCGATATAGGTGGAATTTGGAAACTATTTAAGAGATATGAGATGAGAAAAAAATTGAAATGAAAAATTTTAGATATAGAGTTGATGAAGATAATGAAATATTCAACCTAAAATCATTCATAAGGACAAAAAATGTCCTATAATGAGTGAGTATCATCTCCCTCAAGTGTTAACCAATCCTTTCTCAATGATATTTACAACAATTTATTAAAACTATGATTTGAAAAAACATAAAATTCATTACATAGTACATTAAATTGAATGCTCCAAAAATCACACATTATTTCTAAGAGTCACCTATACTATATTGCATCTATTTACACATAATGGTATCCATGATGATTATTAGAGTATGATAGTGTTTCCATTATATCTTAATGGAAATGGTAAAAACTAGTTTTTGGTTTTGAGGTAAACATTTGTGAGAATTGGGAACGTGATTAAAAGTCATTATTTTTTGTTAAATTTTACACAGGTATATTAAAATAATATGATAAGAAATAGATCATATGTTTTATCAAGATAATGGAGTGAGACCCATTGGGTTTAAAGTATGCCTTATTTTGAGATTAGTTTATACTTTGGGTCATTCTCAATGATTCTAGGAGTTAGGGGTTAGAAACATGATTTTTTTTGGAGGGAACAAAAAACATTAATGGTTTAGCTACATGGGTAGTACTAACTATGAGATAACCTTGCATTATGGTAAAAAGGGGCTCTATTGGAGTTTTTAACAGTTTCAGAATGGTTAGTGGAACCAAGCAGCTTACTAGGTAGATAATGAAGCTGTATTGGTTTTTGTCTATTAGTGTCACATTCCATGAGAAAAATTGTTCCAAACCATGTACCTCATCCTAGGTGATATTATAACTTTTTTTAAAAGATAAATATTTTATGCATTGTAGGACCATGGTTAGAGTAACTCTACTTCATAATCATGTTCCCCAATTTTAACCCTTTAAATGTTGTAATTTACCACTTTTAATTTAATATTTTTTTATTCTTAATCACCTCATAATATCTATTATACTTGAACTAACCTTTCTCCAATTATATAGAGGATTAAATTAATTTATAATTAGTGGTGTCTGTTTAATTTTGATGGATATATTCATGGTATGTTCCATTTTGGATCTATTTTTCTCTCATATCCATTTATTTTTGCTAGTCCCTTTCTATAATTATCCCATTGAATCCCTTTTGGGATTTTATTTATATATCGTAGGGTTTTTATGAAATATTGATGTTTTTAATCTATATTAAGTCTTGTGAGGTCCCGATATACTCATTTTCAATCCTCGTTCATGAAGGTTACTAGTTTTCCTCTGTTCCTGAGATGAGATTCTCTATAAAATGGTTCTAACAAAAGATGTACTTGATTTTCATGTTTATTAATCATGGGATTTTTCTGATATTTATGTATTTAATATTAAAATGTGATTATTTCAATTTATGCATGTTATTAAATGGGGTTTGATTGAAAATAGATCTATTCACACTATGTGTTTGGTGAAATGTTGAAATGAAAGATTTTATTTTAAAACAGGAGTATTAAATATGGAATTGGTGATGGTTGCCTATTAAAATAATGTATAAAATGTGAACATAGTTTTATTTTTTATGGAAAACATATCATATTTTGATTTTTTTTGGAATAGGAAATAGATACATGTAACCATAATTTGAGTAATACCACTACAGGTTGTTTTATTTTTGTCGAAAAACTATGGTAGGACATGATATATATATGGGTTCTCAAGATACATGTCCAAGTGGTTATTTACATGTCCAAGTATTAATTAAAATATACTAGATCCAATCTTATCCTTGGAATTATACATGATGGATGATTTCATGTATGGAGGATCACATGGTTATTATATAGGCTAAAATTGGAATATTTGGATTATAATTTGGATAAATATTATTCTATCATGATATCTTATACTTCCTAATAATAATATATGTTATTCAAATATGAAATTTTTTCATGGGAACCAAAGTATTTTTTTCAAATTATTATCTTTTGAAACTAATTTATAAACTGGTTTTTTAATTCTACGTCTAATGTTTTTATGCTAGTAGATATTGTTTATATTTATTTGCAAAAACCTACTAGAATTGTTTTTCACTATATATTATATGTTGACTATTTTTAGATGAGTTTTTAAGATTCTTGTAAAGGAAAAAGATTATTTTAGTACAATGAACTTTCTTGGTTTTCCTCACCTTCATAGTGGGATGAATCGGTAGTGATAGATGGTCACAAGGAGACACTTTTTAGTATTTTCTCATTTTGATTTCATGTATATCCATGTTGTTTAATTTTTTTTCATTTAATTTTTATTTTCATCCATAATATACTCTTATGGATACCAATTTATGGTTACTCATGGTATTTTTTCTTTGTTTATTTCATGAATATACTGTTTTAGGGAATCTTGGTGGTAGATTATGTTGATCCATCATAGTTTTTTAGAAAATGGTATCATAAAAATTACCCAGCTTGAAGTGTTATGAAAATACCTGGGTTTGGTTTAGGTTCATTGGTAGAAAATATTTAGGACCATACTAATTTGGATATTAAGTTCAAAAGGGTGTATAAAAAGATCACTTTTGTGTCTAAACATGAGTCACCATTGGCAGTTAAGGATTTTTTACAAGATTGAGACATATTGGTTGAGGTATTTTGAATGAACTAGTGTCATGGTCTATTTAAATGAACCAAGTCCTATTTTTATTTTCTGTCTTATATTCAAAGAATATAGAACTGATTTAAAAAAATTTCATTTCTATGCATGGATATAGATTCATCATGTTGGACTTTGATTTTGGAATTAATCAAAATCCAATTTGTTAATTTCATGTTTTTATTAGATATTTACCTCAATAAGTGATATTTAGAATACAATAGAGAAACCTATGAGATAGGTTCCCAAGAAAAATCCTCGGGTGGACCCTTCAATGATGAAAGCTATCATCTAAACTATTCATGATTTGAGAAAGGAATGTGTTGGGATCCCTAAACTTGTTAGATATCATAGATCATAATTTAATAAGAAGAATCAACCCATATTCCATTTATTTAAAGGAACTCAAAAATATAATATTGGATGGAGTTTATTGAATGTATATTCATATTTTATAAAACCCTAGTGGACCCTAATGTTGGGGTTTTCTACCTAAATTTACAATGTACTAGGAAAAAGATAATGGGATTCCATTGTGAGAACCACATAAAATTAGGATCATTCTCGAACCCCCTACCAAAAGGTTTTTATCTAGAGCTTTTATCCAGAAAATATTTATGAAAAAACATGTAATTTCTTACAATTGATTAGGTGGATGGTTTAATTTTGGAGTGTTCCACCTATTTCACTGAGTTGGTTCACCTAGAATCTTAGTTGGTTAGTAATTTTAACCTAATGTCTTGTTGTTTTGAGAGGGATATAAGGGCCGTTATTTGGACAATTTTGATTATTTTAATCCTTATAATTTTTTGTATGTAGTTTATAAATAATTTTTGATAGAGGCATATATAGTAGGGAGAATTAAAATAGGTTGATATATAATTGATGTATGATTTAGTCAGGGTGTGTCTTCAAGGTAGAAAAAAATATATGGGTTTATAATTTACCAAAGTTCTAGTTTGAAGGGATTTTAGGGTAGTATTATTAGTATGGTTTCTATTAGTTTGAAAGTATTCTTCATTTGAATCCTTACCACAGATTTTTTTCATTGATGTTTCACCATTGTAAAATCATGGTCACTAATATTGTTTTTGAGGAAGGATGTTCGAAGTAAGTAAGAATGGATCCACCCTCACTAGATCCTCTTCGGTTTTTCTTGATGCATTGAAGGGAGGTGGATTTCATTCTCATGAAATAGGGGATATCCTAAAATTTTAAAAAAATATAAGTGATGGTGTATGCCTAGACATTTTTATGCATAAATGTATGTTCTAGAAGAACAAAAATCATGACCAAATATTTTTAGAGTCATAATTTTTATTTCATAATTTATGGAATATGTTTTCTATACATGATTATAAAAATATTTTATATTTTCAATATGGATTTATGTGATGGGATTATTCTTGGAGATTATTTAGTTCATGTTGGATTTTTCCACACTGTTTAGAAAGAGGTCAGAAAAATGGAATATTTTTCATTTGTGTTAGGTGAGGATAACCAACTTCGAGGTGGTTTTGAACTTCTTATTTATTATTCTTTATTTATTTGACCATATTATAATCATGGAATAGATGAAAAACATTATGTCCAAAATCTACTATTATCATTATTTATTTCTGATTCTATCCCTCAATGGAGGCTCTCAACCCTTCTAGGGTGGGTGGGATTTTAGATATTGATGGTGGAGCCTTTTTTACCTTATATTATAATGATCTCATGTCTAATGTCAATGATTTCCATGAATTTTGTTTTTTCTCAATTTAGTGTCTTACTTCCAATAGTGGAGAGATTGTTCTATGAGGCCTTTCTAGATGATTATGTGGATGGCTGTTATTGAGAGAGGTAGAGTTAACTATTTTCCTACACGTTAGAATGATTTCCTTTTAAATATCATATTTTATAATGACACCTACATAGTTAAATGATCTTATGGATTAGCTCCTGGACCCTATGAATAATGTACATATTTATGATTTTTTATCACATTGGCCTTCCACTATTTTCATTTCAATGAATATAAATATAAACCTCAAAACTTGTATCAATTATTGAAATATTAATTAGGTGACTATTAAAAATAGTTATCCATAGCCTCAGACTGATTGTATTATTGATCAACTTAGAGTGGATCGATGGACTTTTAAGATAAAATTGCAATTTGTGTACCATCATTTCAAATCTCTGGAAGAATAAGTACCAAATACAACATTTAAGTGGTTGTATGGGTATATCATTTTTTAGTTTATTATATTTGGTCTTAGTAATAGACATAAAATATTTATCGCATTGATGAACTAAATATTCCAAAAAAAAATTGGAAACATTCATTGTGGTGTTTATTATGAAATTATTTTTTCAAATACATATCAATGGAGGATAACTTGGATCGATTGGATATCATCCTTATATCATTAAAAGAAAATAATATGTATGTTATTCTTTCAAAATTCAAGTTTATGAGCCAGAAAGTGAAATTTTTGGGCTATGTTATATTAGAGATGGGTATCATGGTTTATCCTAAAAATACTGATGTTACGATGTATTGGCAGAAGAAAACCAAAGTATTTTATATTTAAAGATTATTTGGGTTATCTTGTTATTATATTATGTTTCTTTATAAATTCTCCATGGTTGAATGTCTGATGAGAGCTTTGAAAAATACGGGTGGTGTGTTTCAATGGAAAAGGAAATATCAGATAACATTTGAGGAACTAAACTATAGGTTGAATTAAGCTCTAGTTTTGATTCATATGGTACTAAATTTGGGTTATGTGGCTTATTGGGGGTCTTTAAGTATGGGATTTGGGTGTGTCTTGATGCAGGGAAAAAATGTACTAGTATATGGATCTCACCAATTACACCATTATTATAAAAACAACCCTATCTGTACACTTGATTTTTCATCCATTATGCACACTCTCAAATCATTACACCACTACCTATTTATGGAATAATTTATAGTGGATTCTGATTATAATATCCTGAAATTTATTTTTACTTGGAGTGATATAAACATGTAACATAGATGTTGGGTTGGGTATCATTGGACACTATTATTTTATTTTTTCATACCCTTATAATTGGGAATGTGGTCATTGATGTATTTAGAGGGAATGTATTGACTCATGTCTTGACAAAATAATTGGTGGAGTGGCATTTGATGATTATTTTTGAAGATATTATCTTGGGATTTGATGAGACTACTTGGTATGTGTTCATGGACCCGGTGAAGGTTGAATTGTTATTCTATGAGTTGGTTTGGATAAAAAAGGGTTCAAATAATGATTAGAAGCACTCTAGTAAAGTCCTAAATTATGGTTATGAATAATATATTATTCTAGGTATCCTTTTGGAGCTATGTGTTTTTGAGGTAGGTAGGTTGTCTCAATATCTATGAAGAAAAATCTCATGGTTAGTGGAAACTAGTGTTGTTGGTCCGCACACCGAAGGACTATAAGGATGTATCATGAGATGAGATGCCAATATTTTTTCATGGGGATGAGGCTGTTGACTACATACATCATACCAAATTTTATTACTTTTCATAGGATTAATGTAGAATTATAGAGACTTATAGGTATATTACATCCTTTAACCAATCCTGCAGGGGAGTGGTATCCAATTATTATGGAATTTTTCATTAGTAAATGAAGGAATCTGGGTGGGAAGGACCCCATTTATGTGATCATTGATCATCTCATGAAATTTGATCATTTCATTCTTATCATGTGGTTGGTGAAAGTGGAGGATATCCTGAATGTTTATATACAAGAGTTTGTGAAATTACATGGGGTTACCTCTATAGTTATTTCTAAAAGGGACCCTCAGTTTACATCTGAGTTTGGGAAAGGGTTATAGGAGTTTTTTGGTTTCCATTTGAAAATGAGAATAACATATCATACACAGTTGGATAAGAATATTTAATGAGATATTTAGATCATTGAGGATATTATTATGGAATGGGTAATTGATCTATGAGGTTTATAGTAAAAAAATACACATCAAGTCCAATTTTCCTAAAACAATATTTATTAGGGATCGATTAAAAAGATTCAATTAAATGTGTTTTTCAGCCATCCATATAGATCACACTTTTGAGGGGTAGAGTTGAGATACTGGTCCTTACTTGGGATAAGTCTAGTTCGAGAGATGATAGAGATGATCTATGTAACATTTAAGAAAGTATTGAATATTTATAATAATTATAAACACTAAAATGACTTTCTTCATCACCCCATGGAGTTTGAGTTTGGTGATCAGATATTTTTCAAGTTTTCACCTCACACGGGACATCATAATATGGGTATATAGTGTATGTTTGAACAATGTTATATTGGCCCTGCTATGAACCTTTAATGACTTGGAAATGTGGTATATCTTTTTATATGTTGTGTCTTTATAGTTGTTGAATCACAATGTGTTTCATGTATCCCATCTGATGAGGTATCAACAAAACACTTACAATGTGATTGGAAGAGAGGATATTAATCTTGAGTCTGATACGTATACGGTTGAGAAGCTGGTTTATATTATGGACCACTAATATAATCTACATAATTGTAAAAAAATTCATTTAGGTTGTATTCTGGGATAATGAGGACGTGATATCCATGAGATATTTGAGTGGGAATTAATTATGAGGTAGAAGGGGACCTCTCTCTTTTTAGATTAAATTACTAATCACTTAATTTAGAGAAAATATTTTATAGTGGGGAGAATTATGACGCTCTCTATGTCATAGTAATTTTTTAGTTTGACCATGGTTTATCCATTGGGTAATTAAATTGGTTTTTGGGTATTTGGAGTTGAAAATTTTGGTTTTTTGGAAGAAATTGGAATGGAGATTTATTTAGGTGCATAGTTTGTAATAATTGCCAGGAATAAAACAATGAGGATTCAGTAGTTTTTTTTTCATGATTTGTAAAACTATACGGCTCCTTGAGGATATCATTTGGGTGTTTGGGTTTTTTCCAAAGGTGTCACATGGCTTGAGAATGGATTTCCCAAACTACACAGCTCATCCAAGGAAACTGTGAACAAATTTTTACAATGTTATAAAGGCCACACACAGTTAGATCTCAATTAGAAAAACATTGTATCCATACCATTTTCCCTAATATAAACCCTTAAAATTTATGAATTTTAAAAATTTTCATTTGTATCATCCCCAAACTAATTAACCACTTGAATAGTGCTATCAAGCCTAGTACCAATGACCATAGAAATTCCTTACAAAATGCTAGAGGCTTCCGACTAGTAGCATGGGTGTAAAAGTTTAATAGTGGTGAGATTATATCCTTTGATACGATGTAATATTGGTTTGAGTATATATATATATAATTGGAAGATAGAATCAAAAGACTCAAACTAGACCCACCAATGGTATAAAAAAATAAACAATATATAATAATAGAATCATAACTAAACAAAAATAGTAGAAATAAATAAACTCTCCAATATAAAATTTGTATAACTAAAACTAAGAATGATCACAATACATTTAAAACATATAATATCCATAAGGGGTCTCCAATTTCTTACCATAGTAGCTACACACATATAGAAATAATGATAAAAATAAAGAAAAACATAACAGAAACTCCAAATAAAGAAATACCTCAAGGTCCTATGACAATATCAATTCCCAATAGATACTATGATCTATCTCTTGAGCACAACTATTTAACTGAATGCATCAACATAATTTCTACACACGTCTCAAAGATCCATGTAGGGTGTGAGAATGACTCAAAGTAGGATACCACTGAAGTGTAGATCCCCAACATATGTTTTTAGAAAGGTTTGAACTATGCTAAATAAATTATCACATGAATAGTGTAAACACATACATAGTTGTTGCTAAAAAACCATCAAGAATCCATAACCAGACACATTAAATGTTGGAATCACAAGATTTGAGAGGATCCTTGGCCCACAACTCATGGAATCATCAGATGTAGAGAAGCCTAGGAGAACCATTAGGTTCCACCTCCAATAAGTATCCCAGAACCCGATGCCTCCTCACACAACATATGTCAACAGTGAAATGATGTCCTGAATTCACAACCAAATGAAATAATATATCCCCTTGAAACACATTTTCAAATGCACAATTTGGCCCAAATCCTGATATATAAAGGAAAAACGATATCTATCCTCAATTAGTCATCACTGTCATCTCATAGTATGACATCCCAAGGAACATAGATATCTATCATTCAAAAATAGTCTAGAAAAAATGACCTCAATATGTTGAGCCACAACCCGCAACCAATAGCCTCATCATAATCAACTGAAGCCTTCTGACCTTCCCTATGTATTTCTACCTAAAGAACCCCAACACATTTACTATGATGCACTAATGGGGGCATATACCCTCATCAGTGGTAAAAACCGCCTCACCACTGAGTCCTCATGTGTGCACATGACTCCAATATGAACATTGTTCATCATGGTTGAGCAACAATAACTATGTACTACCAAAACCACATTCAATTGCAAACTACTTCCCCTATGACCTTGTCACTCAAGTCGGATGGTCATTCCATCCAATATCACATGACCATCTTGCATAACATAATGGACATGTCACCTCATTAAAATATGCACAAAAATCATTATATGATTCGATATCACTCAATAAATCAAGACCAAGACAAACCAGATGACCATGTCACCCAATATTAAAATAAAATCCACCTCAATCCCTTAGGCTAATATCTTCTTGTACCATGGGTCCAAAAATTATATCTCAAGCATTATATATATATATATATATATTTCAAATCAAAATACACAAAAAATTAAATGTTATATAATTGTAAAACTCAAATTAAATAAATTTTTTTTCAGCAACACACATGACCTAGCTACTCAATGTGGTCAACGACCTCAAATCTAGCCTTGCATGAGTGAATATAGCTTGGTTATAGCAAAAAAATACACATAATGTCATAAAATTAATTAAATAACATACAAAATGGTCTCAATCAAATAGCCAACATCACATAAAAATACATGATCCTAAAATGATAATTAAAACAAGAATAAATTTATGAATGACCAAACTTGTACTCATAGATGTAGGCCCATATGGTATTAGATTTTAACCCAAAGTTATTTGGATGAATTCAGTGATTCTGTTTAAAACCATATAAATATGGTAAATGGATCAAACAGATTTAGTGCTCTATGAGGTGAGATAAAAGAAGAGAAGAGTCATGGGATAGGGATGACTCAACGATGTAGTTTCAATGATCTTGATTACTTGAGTAATGTTTCACTGATAGAGGATGGAGTTAAATCTTGGTGGAGTAGGGAAAATGGGGGGATTTCTCCAACAACGTGTGACCCAAAAGAGAATAAGGAAAAGAAGAAAAAACATGTAAAATGAGGGAGGTGTAGAAATATAATATCACAACATACTGACTTTTCAGGGTTATCTCACTCAGTTTTTCAAACCATGTGCAAACCATACATTCTACAATGATGTGCCACTACCTAAATCACACTACGAGTGTGAAGTTTTACTCATTTTTCTATATCAATGTGAAAACCATGCTTGAGGATCTCCAAAAACTATAGATATGGCCACATGGACATGAACCCCAAAATAATGGTTTCCCCTAATGTATTATCCATAGACTTTTTGGCCTCATAGTTAGCTAGAAGTGGCTATGAATTTTTCCGCAAACTGTGCCCCTTGTTCAGCAACTTCCAAGAAAATAATTTTGGGCCTCCAACACACCCCAAAAAATTTCCAAACATCCAATCATTTCGATGAACCTACAAAACAATCCAAAATAAGGATATTGGATTAATAGAACTCTTTGAATTTATTTTCAATTCCATTAAAAGAATTTGGGATACCCACGAATTAAAAAATGCAAAATTGGAGTGGTTTTAAACTCAATTAATAATCCAGGGATGTTATAATCTCCCCACATTAACATAGTTCAAAAAATGAACTATAAAAAAATCCCCACTATGTTACCAAGAATACCAATCATGGGGAAAACAAAGAAATCCACCCCAATATCAAGGGTTCAAGTCAAATATCTTAAGGGTTCTCCACACATTAGGAGTGTCCTACCCTGGTCACATCTCAACAAAAATTAAAAGAAGAAAACTAGTCCATCATCCATATGATGGACTCAAGGTCCTCCTGTGATGTATGGTCACTCCTACACATCATCATGTGATCCATTTCCATTCTATACAGCTCTCAACACCCTTCACACATCAGTTACTACATATTTCACACATGGGATTGTAGAGGTCCTTCATCTCTAAAAATTCTCAAATCAGTATTGGTGCCTCACACCATAATAAATTACTACTAGAAAATATTTCACAAATGCCTACACACCTCAAGTAATAACACAAAAAATGGTTTTCACAAACAATAATTGGTTCCAAACACCTCTCTATCTCTATCACACACATTTCATGACATAATAGAGTAGGTTCCAACCTACTAACAGGCATCTAGTTTGTCCTCACACATATAACATGTGAACCTCGTGAACTCAAAAACATACATGACTCAACATGAAATTCTAAATAATGAAGAAAGGAATGTTCACACACACAAGATAACTCTAACAATCATCAGCTCACTCATCTTCTGAAAAGCGTTAAAATCCATGTAATACACCCATACTGTTGCTAAACTACCTGAATCCTAACCTGCCTTTGGTGCTGCACCAATAGCTATCCACTAACCCAACTACTGAGTCCCATTATCTCTACCACAACCACCTCATGCAGATGTAACATGAAAACCATCACCTGGTACCACACTTAGTCTGATTTTAGAGCCTTTAGTTATCCCATATCATATAATAACTGATGTCCGAGAAGAATTCCTACAAAACATATCAAGATCTCCAACCCGATCACATGCACATCATTCTTTTAGAGGCTTCTAACATTGATTCTAGATTTTTTCTAGCTAGCTACTTAGAAATAAAACTGTCGATGACCCACTATGAGGTGGTCTACTTGATTCCATGTCCTAACTAACCCATTTGAACTATTCTTGACTCTCATCTTAACATCTGATGTATCACCATTGAAATCACCATAATCTATTTACATTCTTAGTATGACATATCCCTTAAGTATATCTCATATATAATATATGTTTCACTACCTATAATAATGAGGCCAACCAAAATATGTTTACATGTACCCGAATGGCGAGCCATAAACCATCCTCGAAGCATGTCACCCTTGAGGTTTGATCACTCACCATGTCAGGTGCAACAAGGAACAATTTAGTGGACATCGCTACATATTTCATGGTAGACATTTCACCATACTCAAGGCCCAAGAACTCTTAATCTCTCTTCTCCCCCAACGTCTCATGGAATAAATGCTCAATGTCCTTGGAGTGAAATTCTTTCCAAGCCAGTCCCTCATGTATGCCTATATAAACATGTACATCGCAGCATCACTTAGACCACCCTATCAACATGTAGGTTTCCAATGCCACCCTCCAAATTAGAGGTATATTTAACTATTTAAAGATCATATACATCAATTCAATATAGCTATCAACTGCCTGTGGGAAACCCTTAACCTAGAAATGTGGATGGTGATGTGACTAGAACTCCGGAGTAAGATATTAAATTGAAGGCTATAATTAAAGGGACCCCATATCATTCCCATAAACCACACACACTAGGATAACTTGTAGCTAATCATCTAGCCATGTCCCAAACCCTGTATGATCTTGCAGGTGACCCGATTTCACTAGAACATGTCCTTAATCCTAACCATGATCACTTGCCTTCTCCACCTAACCTCAGGGGTCAATACCTACTAATTCTCTTAGAGAAACATGCCATAACCATATCGATGCTCTATATGAGACGTGTAAGTAGAACCCACTAAATAAAACTGACATGGTCAGAAATCCCAATAACATGCATTGTATAATACAAATAGGGATAATAGTAACTGGTAACATCAACATTCTATACTTTCTATCCACCATTGTAAGAATTCCTCATCATATCATAGCCCCATGGACTCCGTACCCACCCTTAATAGAGCCAATTATCAAATATAACTTATGACACACCCATCCGGAAAAATTGTGTTTCTTTAATACGACAGCCATGTCACCCAACCTGGTGATCAACATCACCCCACACAATAGTACCTTTATTATCATATATGATCCATTCCCATTTCATATGGCACATAACATGAAATATATATATATATATATATATATATATATTAGAATATCACATTGAAAAATAATTTCACATTTCAAAATATATTTTAATACATAATTCTATATTTATAATTAAAAAACCATAATATGCAGCTAATAAAGAGAATAAACATTCATAACAAGAAAATAATTCCCTACTCAGCCAAGGATTGAAATATTATTCCATTCCATACCAGAACAAGATTCTAAATTTATAACATATATCAATTAAAATTCCAAAAATTCCACTCTTGGTGGAAATCATATAAATAATAAATTTTGGAAAACAGAACAGGAATTACAACCAATGGTAACTTGGTCCATACCTAGTACATGGGGCTACAGGTACCCAAAAATGAGCTTGGAATCTAGTTCTGAATCCCATCTAATCTCTAGTGTACCATAACAATAATTTTAAGACCATGTAAAATGAAAAAATATAATCAATATCAAAATCATTTGTAGCCAACCTTCCACTGCTACTAAATCCTACTCAAGAAATTATATGATACCACTTATAGTTTCCCCAACCATATTATCACCTAGAACAATGATATCAGACTAGGATTCACGGGCATTAATTGAGCCTCCCCGTGTAGAAAATTTTGTAGAATAAGAATGAGGGTTTAAAAGCGTAATAGTGGAGATACTATACCCTTGATGATGATGTAATAATGGTTAGAGTAAATATATGTATATATCTATATATAACTATTTATATAAATATATATTTATACTTAATTGAATGAAGGACTCCTGCAGAATCAAACGAGACCCACTAATAACGGAAATAATAATGAACAATATACATTTGTGGAAGAATAAATGAATGAAAAAAGTGAAAATAAATAAACATGCCCCACACACCACTTATAGAACTTAAACTAACAATTCATACAATAGAGGTTATACATATCATATCTAGAAAGGTTTATCCTATGGATAACCACAATAACTATATACATATAAGAATTATGATAAAAATAAATAAAACCATAAAAGAAACTCTAATTAATGCAAGACCTGATGGTACTATGAAAACATCCATGCCAAAAAACATCAATGATCCAGATCATGAGCCTGGTCCTTTACATGAACTCAACAACATAAAGGCTACAGATTCCCTGAATGGGCCTTATAGGGTGTGAAAATGAGTCTCATTAGGATACAACCCATTTGTGCATACCCAATTTAAGTGTTTTTGTAGGAATGAAAAATAGTAAATATAATTGTAGGCATGTAATGTAAACAAGAATTTCCCTAGTTCTTAAGAGAAACCAGGAATCCATCAACTTCAATAGAAAAAAAATCATTGAATAAGAGAGGATCCTTAGCCCATGGAAAAACACATTACTTGAAGTAGAATAGGCCAGGTGAACCCTCAGATTCCACCTTAAATAAGTAACATGACACACCATTATTATCGAAGCCTTGTATCTCAAAGGAAAAACCTTCCTTAAGGCATGAATAATCGAATCAATCTAGTCCTTTAGACCATTGCTGAAAAGCAATCATCTATTTGAATATTGGCATGTGGAGACACATCAAAATCTTTCCTCATATAAACATCACAATAGTCTCATAGAATGACATCCTAAATAATGACAAAATACATCCTAGAAAACTATTTTAGGCCCAATGAACTTAATATGGTGATCCTCATCCCTCAATATATATCCCTATCGCTATCAATCATCATCTAGTCACCTTCGCTGTAGATTATTCTGAATGAAACCACAAAAAATTTTCCTATGAATCACTACTAGGGGCCTCTACTGAGAGGTGTGGTCAAAATAACCTCATCAATGAGTCTTATTGTGTGCATGTGACTCAAATTGGCGCTTTGGCCATTATTGCTAAGAAAAAATCTAAATTTTAGTACTTAATACACATCCAATCGGCTCTACATGAACAATCAATCATGTTTCTAAACTCATATGGCCAAGAAATCCAACAGTACATGAGCCTCACTCATAACCTATCGTCTAAGATACCTCATACTGACATCCACAATTCCCCATCCTTTGATTCATGATAACTCCATAATTCTGGGCCAAGAAAATATAAATGACAACATTTCCACAATCTTTATGGGAAATCCACCTCTGTCCCATAAGAAAATCACATCCCAATACCATGGTTCACAATAGAATATCACAAGAATTTTATATATAATTTAAATCAAATTCATTTGCACAAATAAATTCAATTGAATTGTAAAAACCCAGTTAAATAAAAAAAATTAAAAGAAATACTCCTAGGATAGCTACCGATGGGAGATTATGACCTCCAAACCGGCCTCACATGATATAATATGGCTTGGGAATTCCTCACACCATCTCATAAAGTCATAAAATTAATTCAATATCAAACAAAATGGTCTCGCTCAAAAACCCAAGGGTGAGATAAATTTTGTTCCCCTAAAAAATATATTGAAACATGATGAAATGTTTGAACCACCTACCTTACAGTCATATATGTTGGATCATCTGGTAGTGATCTATAACTTGAAGTGGTTTTGAAGAAATCGTTGATTCCATCCAACGCCCTGAAAATATGGTAAAATGGATAAAACAGATTTTCACTCTATGAAGAAATAGAAAATAATAGAAGAGGAATGGGGGAGGGGAGACACATCGATGTAGATCCATCGCAACCAAAAACATGAAGAATGGAGCACTAATAGAGGAGGGAGAGAAATCCAAGATGAGAAGAAAAAATGGAGGGTTTCCTCCTATTGTGCGTGACCCATGGGGGATGGAGGAAAAATATAGAGAAAAAAGGAAAATAAGGTGGGGTAGGAATTTATTTTTCAACCCTTAATGAGGCTATACAATTATCTCCCATGGTTTTCCAAATAATGAGATAATAGTTCATGATACAATGAAAAGGTGCCACCTAAATGGAACAACCTATGTGGCTTGCTACACGGTTTCCATGAACTATATGAAAAATATGAGGAAGACTATAGAAAATGATGTACATAGACACATGGTCATACATCATACATGCATGGTTTCCCCAAAACCATTCTCAGTAAACATATGGTCCACATGATAAGCATGAATCAGCATCATGATTTTTCCCAAACCATGTACATAGACTAGAAACTTCCAAAATTGACCTTCGGTCAAACAACACACCTAAAAACCATTACAACAACCCTAGGATTTAAATAATCCTCTAAATCATCCAAATAATGTTATTGGATTGAAAAAACAATAGTAAAAGAGTTCTGATGCAAAAGAAAAAAGAATTTGGCATTCCTAATAATTAAAAATTTCAAAATGAGATTGGTTTTCAGCCCAATTCAATAACCTGTGATGTCATATGATTGATTGGTTTTAGTTATAATCACCCCTAACATATATTATTCTAGATCTAAAACATACCGAATGCACTTGATTCTTCTCCCCAATGGATTTATGGAGGTTTTTCCTAATTATTGATATATCTCATTATGGTATATTCGAATTATTATATGGGTTTGTATCGTCTCCTATTATCCTCATTAAATAATCTCTCCCCATGTCCCAATGGAAACTGTCTAGGTGGTGATTTCTGAATATAAGGTGTGAGATGGAGAATTTAGGTGTCTTCTTCCAAATCTTGGCTTTTGAGGACATGATCTGTTTGTCATTTATATCTCTTCATGAAGACGACTATATTTTATATTTTCTTGAGGTATGTGTCACTATGAAAATGTTCAAACTCATTAAGTAAAAAATATTAATGTGTATAAATTTTGGTTGTTTTTATTAAATGGATTTATTTAATATCAAAATGTAAATTTTTCAAGATATTTATTTTTTGAGTGTGATTTTTTTTAAAATGGTTTTTCATTCCCAATGTGTTTTGTGAAAATCCTCAATTGAAAATTTTAGTTTAAAATGGAATTTTTATATATTGATGTCTTGATGTATCACTATAAAAATGTTTTATATAATATGACTATGATTTTAAAATGGTTATTTGAAAATATTGCACATTATGAACCTTGGGTTCATTAGAATGTGGATACATTCAACCTTAGTATGTTCAATTCAACTGGGGGTACTTTTTTTTACATCATCAATCTATAGAGGGACTCTATATTAGTGTGTTCACATGATACCTGGTTTGGTGTTTTGATATGTTTTTGAGTACATATTCCCATATGATAGATCCCAACCTATGTTTTGTATTATAGATGATGGATTATATCTTATTTGGTTTGACACATGATTATCTTATGGACTAACAATGAATTATTTTTCTTATGATTTTGGTTATACATATTTTCATAGTTTCATACATGCTCTTATCATATTCGTTATTAAGTGAATATTAATGTTTTCATAAAAACGAATGGATGTTTTAAAAATAATTCTATTTTGTATGTGATTTATAATGTGGGTTTGTTTTAAATACATGAATAATCTTTTCATTCTATTGGTCAATTATAAATTCTTTGGGTAAACCTTACTATGATTTTTTCTCAAGCCCTAATTTTTTAGGTACTTGTAGATGTGATTTTGTAGGACTTAGGTAAAGGGAGAACAACATGTAGTTCTTTGATATATTTTGGTTGTCTACACATTTATTGGGAGATGGATTTATAGTGGAAGATGGTCACATGGGGACTATGGTTAGTCATTGAACATTTTAATTTCTTGTTTATCCTTTTCTTTTAGTTTTGTTTGTCTTACAGACATGTAATTTTCCTCTACACATTATACCTTTGGTTAAGTATTTATAGTTACTCATGGGACTTGTTCATAATTGTGTGTTTCTATATATTGAGGATTACTAAAGTGGGTGAAGAATTGGAGTGAAACAAAATGATTTATTATAGATTTTGAATCCTTTAATGAGGCTTTATACTAGTTTATTGATTTTCTTAGGCAGTTCCCCTATCCCAACTTCACTTCCATTGTACTCATTGATACCTTCAATGAATGTTCGTCCTATTATAGATAAAACATAGTATCTCAATTAGATTTTGTAAATTACCATTAAAAAATAGATGGGTACTTGAGATATATTTTTAATAAACCTTCCATGAAATCACAACTTATAAATTCAATAAAAAAAGAAGAATAAATTAAGGAGGAAACAATTCTGGTTCACTTATAGATGTGAATTATGAACTGTATAAAATAAATGATAAAATACTATCTATAAAAATTTAAAATTAAAAAATAGTATGAATTAAGGGGTATTTAAAAATCTTAACAAAATCGTGTTGAAGCATTCTGTCAATTTGGTATTTATGGGGACACTGAATGATTTTAAAAAAATGGATATACCATCCTAAGAAAATGAAAATTTTAAATTTTGAAGATATAGGCCAAGGATTAAAAATAGGGAAGATATATAATCAATTTATTAAAATTCTTTCTATGTGAAACCTCTCAATATATCCAATAAATACCAAAAAAATATTAAAAAAATAGCCACCCCTAGTTTTTAAAATCATTGTATGATAATATTTCAAAACCAATAATGAGAAAACACATTAAATTACAATGAGTGTTTTTGGGGAATAATTCTAACATAGATATACCATATGTTGAGAATATTTTTTTTTACAATAGACTATTATTGAATCATAAAAGATACAACATGCTCAAGATAAGGATAAAATTAATGCTAAATACACAACCTTGAGTTGCAAATTGGATAATTAGAAGGAAATCTAACTTCAAGGGATAAAGGGAAAAATCCCCGAACAACAAAAAATACCCATAGGGACAGTTCCCTAATATTAGTAACTAGTAGTGGTTAAATAATTATATATGTGGTTATAGACGACCCTATGAATTTCCATACTAAAAATCATAAAGAATATAATCTCTGAGATATGGGAAACATTTATGTAGGACATACAAAAAACACTAATGAAATCAAATATTATTGTCCCATATAATAAGTAAGAAGAAAATAAATCAAAAAATAAAATTATTAAAGGGATAAAAAAGTCTGTAGACAAAATTGGGGACGTTCTTTATTATGTTTAGAATTTTTCCCTATACATACCACTTCCTCAATGGTTGAAATCCGAAAAAATTAAAAAAGATCCAATTCCATGAGATTCTAAAAACGATCAAATTAAACATTTTTATTATCTGTGAATTAATTCTTATTCCTTTATATATAAAATTAATATGAAAATTATTGTAGATACGAATGATGTGGAAAAAATTAAAACTTACTGTCTCACTAAAGGGTGGATAATTATTCTTAAAAAATACCACTAAATTATAAATATATATAAGGTCTTATCATTCCATGAAACTTAGAAGAATAATGTTTAGTTGAACAATCATTTTGTTCTTGGTTATAGGAAACATTAATTCCTCCGTTACAGTTTCAATAGTTTAGATTATGATAATTGAAACCCACCACTATGGTCTTACAATTGGCTAGACAATCTTTTAAAAATCCCAAAGGAAGAGTAAATAACGTATTAGTTGGAGTTGGTTTAGTGTTTTTCCTACATATAATCTTTTTTATTATAATGTGTGATAATGAATAACCTGTTATTCTTGGTAGATCCTTCTTAACCACTAGAGTTTTTGGTTATAAATATTTGAAAGGGTGGTTTAATTTATATGATTGGTAAAAAATAAGTGTTTTATAAGTTTAAAAATATGAAATGTAGTACATCTTATAAGAAATAATCAATAAATGAAGTTATTTATGTAAATAACTCATTAAATAATCATTAATAATTTGATAAATAATTATTAAATGATGATACTCATCTGGATGATATGAATATTGTTTACTAAAATCATGAAAATTATAAAAATAATTATTTGGATGTTTTTATAGAGATGTAAAAAAGAACTATTCCAAATTTGTAGAGTTGTTAATAATATAAATTTTTAACTATACAGCTTATAAAAATTCATAGAGATATTGGTGATGAGTTTCCTATTTAAAAAACTTTTTGAGGAAAAAGTTGATACAAATCAATTAGAGATATTTTTTTAAAAAAATGATAAATTTATTATCGAATTTAATTAAAATAATATCAAGATGATAATTGTAGTAAGATGTCCACATTAAGAAACATTGAGGAAAAATATAATTCTAATCATGAAAATTAGAACCTATCAAATTTTTATACCCATATTTAAAAAAATGTTAATGACCATTAAACTTCTAGTTCTATGATTATACCCATAATTATTGAGGAACCACAACTTGAGAATTAACATTTTCCATCACACATGAGATAAACATGTTAGGATGATAAATTATCCCATTTATTCATCATATATTCTAAAAATAAATAAAATTATGATGAAAATAAATTCAATAAATGTTGAGAGAGTACAAAAAATATATAGTGTAGACAATATTTTTTAAATTTAATGTATTATTACTTAATTATTTAAACATATTATCCTTATGAATCATGACCGTAAATTGATATTTTAGTGCCAATTAGGGATAAATAAAAATAGGAAATAAATGGTAAATGAGGAATTAAACAATATTATTGATTCTGGTTCCATTTATCAAATATTAGATAATAATTATGTTATATTGGCATAGGTAGTTTTAATAAAATGATGCTTCAATCATGTGACAAAAAATAATTGAAAAATTTTATGTTAGGAAATATATTAAGTGGAGAGTCGGTATAGAGTATTAAAATATGAATAATTTTATTACAAATTTCCATTATCTAATTATAATTTTAAAAACAATCCTTTAGAGGATAAGAAGATATTTTTGGTGTTTTGGGTGGATATTCTAGGTACAAAATGAATTCTTTTAACCTAAAAGATTTAACGAAAACCACTTTGATGTGCCACATTGGGACATTACCTTACCAAGGAATTATATTTTTTTTGTTTGGTGAAATGACTAATTATCAATGGTATATGATGTAATGTATTTCAAGCATATTAGGAAGGTTAACTGATTTTTTTATTTGTGGGTTTTCCACTTTTTTATGTAAAATTTAGATATTTTTAAAAAATAATAAACTTTTTCAGATATATTTTTAGTAAAAAATATTTTTTAATTTGGATAAATGATAATTAATTGAAAGAGTAATTTTTCATGATTACAAGATGAATTTTACGAGATTAAAGATTGGTAATTATAATATTGTGGTAACTAAAAGATTACCCTCCCATTAATTTCAATTATGTTAGAATATTTATTATTAATTATATTTTTACTATATAATCATATTTTTTTTCAACAATCCTTAGGCACCATTGATCGATTCTTGAGAAATAAACTCAATCTATATTTGATTATTTTTTTAGAATATTTCAATATTCATAAAGAGAAAATAATTTCCTTACCTGTCACCACCACACTTAATTATAATCATATATTTGAATTTATTTTTAATTCTAGTGATGTGGGTTTTTAGTGGTTTTAGGATTGTGTAATGATAATTAGTTTCTTGTGGTGTAATATGGTTACAGTTTTTAGATTGTTCTTAATGAAAATACCCCAATACTGAGAATGAGTTATTTCTTAACATTTTCCTTATAAAACTGTAATATGTACATGAAATGTTTCAATTTCATAGTATATATTAACCATTATCCTTGAAAAAATTGTATCCCAAAAAAGCTTCAAAATCGACGATAATTAGATGGATTATTTTTAAAGAGGATTTTGATATTGATATTAAAGACACGAATGATGAAAATGTTTTAGTATATCATTAATCTATCTTTTCAAATATATAAATTGATAATACTATTGAAATAATTTATGCCTTTTGTAGTGAAATAATTTTATATGTTTCTATCAAAATAATCATCATAGAATTCATGTTTTGTATATTTGTTGGATGTATGAGTCATTCCTACATAATTCACACGTAAAAAATGAATATATTCATTTTTAATGAAAATTATATTTTTTGGATGATATTTTCCAATTTAGGAGGTGTGTTATAGTTTTATATAGAGGTATGTTTCTACGGAATATATGTTATCCATTATTGACCGTTGTTATTCAAAACCATGGGTTGGTCTCCATAGAGGAGAAAAGAATACAAAAAAGGTTTTTAAATATGGTTTTAACTTCCCTATACTCTAAATAATTCATGGAGTTTGGTATATAGTTGTGATAGTGTCAATGGATATGAAATGTCAGTCTAAATCAATATCTACATAAATATTGAATTTCCTAGGTAGAAACATTCAATTTTTAGGGATTTGAATTTATAAGAGAATTTATATATTCGTATGGTAATGTGAAAGTATTTTAGGTAATCAATTGTTTTTCCAAGGAGGATGATGTAGTGAATAATACAAATAATGAAGATAATAGTGTGTTAAAATTTATTAAGAGGAACATGTTTTCCTAATTCAGGGTGTAAAAATATTTTATTACTGAAAATGGAACATACTTCCACAATTATAATTTCAAAAATTTAATAAAAATGTGTTTTTCATATAACATAAACTATTTACTATAATAAACTATGTAAAGGATAGATTTTAGAATATAATGATTAATAAAATCTTAGATAAATTGGTCTCCAATTAGAAGATGGTTTCAACTTTGAAAATAAATTATGCATTATGAGATTAATAAACCACAATCAAAACCCCAAGATGTACATGGATTGGTATTTTAGGGATAATTATGTGATTATTATAGATTATTATGAAAATTGTAAGACATATAAGTAGATTAATAAGGATTTACATGACTTTATAATTAGAAATAAAGGTTTTAAGGCTAGATAAAAGGTTCATATGTTTCATTAAAGACTATGAATTTTTTCAAAGGAAGCATAAATCCATATGTTCTGTAATATTCTCCATCCTTTGAGTGATAGTCAATGGAGGTGTTGAGTTGGTATGATAATTTAAATTCTATTTCATAGTGAATGGAAAAATAACTAAGCATTAAATTTAAGGGAATACAATATTTTTTACTTCCATATATTTCCATTAATATTATGAAATCGTGAAATTTGGTTGAAGATTATAAATTTATTTCTTTATGATAGGAAACCTATTATTCCTAAATTATTTTAATAATAGTAAATTAGATTTCGTATCTTCTTTAGTTGAAATTATTTCTCTATGGATTTAGATAATGCTCGCAATGTTTTTCATGTACTACATGGTTTAACATTAAAACTATTCATGAATGCTTATAATAATTCACATTAAAAAAAGGAACTTAAAGTTAGATATTTAATGATTAAAATTATATAAAATATTTCTATGTTTATTTTCATTATTAAATACTAAATTATATAATATTTTGTTATATTATCATTTTATAGTATAAAAATATTGTGGAGAATAAAGCAATACTAATGAATTAGGGGGAGTTTTTTAATGAACACATATGAAAAAATATTTAGCACGAGGGAAGTTTTAATTTTAATTCTCAATTAAAGTAATTTTTTCTCTTAATAATCATGTATACATCCTTGAATGTATTATTTTGTTTCAATATGATCAATTTTGGATCTTATGTTTTATGGAATTTATCTTACTTTTTAAATTTGATACGTGGGTAAATTTTGAAAACGTCTAGGTTGATAGTTCTATATAAATTATTTATCATATAATTTTTTATTAAAATCCTATAAAATATTGTTTTAAGACCATTAAATTATTGAAAATTTTAAAGGTAGTTTGATTGTATATTCCCAATGATTTTTCTGGAGTCAACGATTAGCATTATGTATATTGATCTAAATTCAAAATCACTATATCATTTCAAAAGGGAAAAAATATATGTATAATTTAAATTATTTTTGGGATTGTCGAATTATTTTTTAGATTGAATTGTACATACTAAACACTATTTAGAACCACAGAATTTATTAAATATGGTCAAGATAAATTCTATTTAAACTAATTTTTATTTTTCAAATTAATCATTGGGTAAAATATTTGTATGCATATGTATAGTACGGAGTATTTACTCTAAAAGTATTTACTCACTTTAATACATAATAAAACCCTCTAATTTTTTTTCAATATTGATTTTTACAATATTTTATATTTATTTTAAGTGATTCAATCTATTTTCATTTTTAATGGTTGTGATGAAACATAGTATAGGGAAAGATTTATGAAACCATGGATTAAAATTGATCACAACAATTTCACTTCATTCTAGGAATAAATTATTTTTGGATTTTGTTTGGGATTTTATGATTTTATAATTGTATTTGAACTTTTTTCAAAAATTGAAATTAAAATATATGGAACCGAATGGGATATTAAATCAAAATCCTAATCCTTTATGAGCCTCTATTTTTCCATTTTTATTTTTTATAAAAAGTTTAATGATTTATTTATACTACCTTATAATTAATATGTTTTCTCATCTAAAAATATTCTATAAATTTTTATTCATTATAATTATCTGATTCTGTTCAATTGTAAGAAATGAAAAGTTTGAATGTTCTAGTTAATCTAAAATTGATGTATTCTTAATACAAAAAAAAAATTATTCTAAACCATTTTTGTATAAAATGAAGATATATTTTTACTAAAACCATTTTACATTAGTAGGGAGATATCATTTTAAACATTAGAGAGTCCATGAGAGAAATTATTTTAATTATTATTTATTGAATTTATGTTTTTCACTCTTTATATTTATTATTTTATCATGAAATTGGATATGTATTTTAATGAAGTGATGAAATGACCAAGTGTAGGAAACATTGATATGTATATATAAATAAATATTCTGAAAGAATAATTTCTGTGATATTGTAATGATTTTGTAGGACTAAATGTTTTAATTATTTTAAATTAATGATTTTGTTCTAAAATTATATTTCGTTATATCTGTTTTCGAAATTTAATGTTTTTGGTTTTAAACCATTACAATGATGCTTAATTTTATTTTTTCATATTATATTTTAATTTTTTTTCAAATTTACAAAATTTAATAGAGATTATAATTTTTAAAAATCACATTATGGTGTTTGAATCAATTTTTTAGTTAACTATGAGGAATTTTATTTGAGAGTTTATTTTAAATGTTTTAACAGATAATATGTACTTACAATTTCAATTTAGAATATATAATATTTTTTTATAATTATTTTGATCTTTTTTATTGAGTATTTAATCTAGATATTATGAAATCAATTACTACAGAGTATTTTTAATTTTTATTTTGGATATTTTTAACAAATTTTTTTTATGTGTAGAATATTTTTTGTTGTTAAATTTTAAGTTCAAAAGGATACTTGTAATTTTTATTTACAAAAACATAAATTTATTATGAATATCTAATATAATTTTATATACATCCTTGTAAGTGAAATTTCAAGCAGATTCCTCATAAGTAAATACTCTCATAAGAGAATATGATGTTGCACCCATAACAGAAAAAATAACCTATGTTTAAGATAAATAATCGTTCATAATAATTAAATTTTTACTGAAAAATATTATAAGTTAATTTGAGTTGTTGATTCATATAAGAAAATTTATAATAGAATAATTTATCATTTTTGATTTTATAGGTTGGTTTACTAAGGATGATTGGGAATTAATTTTACAAAAATCATAGTCTAATTCCAAGATCTAAAACTGAAGAGGGGGGTTTCACTCGGATTAGAAAATATGATCCTCCATATATATAAGAATGGATGATAAACCAAATTTAGTACCAATATCCCTCAACCAGTGCTGAATCAATCTTAATTTAAAATTATTTGGATTAGAAGTGCAAGATGAGTCCGATTGATAATGACGACTAAGATCAGTTATAATTTTTTTTAAATGAGTTTATCTGACATTAATGATTGATTTTATAGATATTTATACCATTATGAGAATGATGATGATTCATATGAACATATCCATATAAAAATAATGAAACACTATGTTCGATTGTTTTTTATATAAACTAAGAGAGGATTGAAGTCAAGCTACTCTTAAAGGTCTTATTCAACTCCTTCATATGAATCAAAGTACAACCACATTATTGGTGAATATGATTGAAGCAGATATCATCTATCAAGAATAACTATGAATATGATATTAAATAAAAATATACCAAAATTAAAATTTTTGGAATATACACGACCCAAGCATGAATCTATAACAATTTTAACCGACTAAGATGAATGATATTGATGAATTTGTGTGTTTTTGGGGGGGAAGTATAAGATCTTGTATCATGTAAAGGAATATTCTAATTTATGTTTGGGATTAAATACATGGTTTTGCGTATTTAAGTTCTTACCCAAGTCTTTAAAGAGGCTTGGGGATGTTCTTAGGCTTCAGGACACGAAAAATGGAGAAAAAGGGGTTCTCTTGGAAGTTCACATGGTCTGCACACATTTAGTGTTAACTATGAAAATAGACTAGGAAACTGTACAAGAGGTGGGTTTTTGGATAGCGGCCTCCACAGGGTTTGCGCACAGTTTGGAAAACAATGCCGGAAACTGTGTGACCAATAATCTTTTTTAAAAAATTTAATTTTTCCACTATGGGAGTTTTATCTGCAGCATGTGATTCCCTCCCCATTCACCCATCTTCACCCTAGGAATGAACCAAATCTCCCATGGTCTCTAAGATATAAATCTTCCTCATTTAATAGGATTTTTTAGTGCCATTGGTGGTGGATCGAAGCTATGGTAAGGCTAATCCCATCCATGATTCTATTTTGCGTATAGGGTTTGTATCTTATTCTCCTTTCCTTCTAGAACTCTGAAACCCTACTTTTGGGTTAGATCTAGGTTAATGATTCAAGGGTTGGTTGAAGAGGAATTTGACTGTTTGATTAAGTGTGGTTTCACCCATGGAATCAAGGTCGGTGGTCTACAAGTTATATCCCATGGTTTATTTTTGGATTTATTTCTTCTGTGGTTTTGTTCTTGGGTGTATCTTGATATGTTTTGACCACCCTTGGTATATTTAGGTAAAATTATAATTAAAAAACTAAATGGAAACCCTCGAAGTCCCCATGGGATTCATCGAGGATGATGAGACTAATCTAGGGACACCCATGGGGAGTGCCGACGTTCCCAGACCTAGGGTTTTTGTGAAGAATAAGTGATATTATTGTGTATTTATTTATATTCCATCATAAAATTGATGTTGTGTTTGCTTATACTGATGTAGAATCTAGGTGATTCACCTTGGTCTAGTAATAACCTAAGGGATATTGGGTTAACATGGAAATTATTAAAGACCATAATTAAATGGATTATAAGCCTAGTAATGAAGCATAGTGAGGTAGGCATAAAGAACGAAGACTAGTGAGACATGCGAAATTATTGAATTATTAGTTAGATAAGTATAATAAAAGGGGAATCATTCTAAGTGGATAAATGATGTGAAATGTGTTAAATGTTTTAATGGGTTAAGGCATGGTATTAACTCTTATGTTATTATTATGATTTATGTTTTCATTTGGAAATGGTTGTGATGTTGTGTGAATGATTAATGGATAGATATATGTTTATCATGTTCACATAGCTTGGTATAGTGGGGTATTTACTTTAGTTTCCACGCCCATGGTTCATGTTGGACTAAGGCTCTAAACTCCACACTTAATGCATAGGTTAGTGAATAGGACTGAGACTCTATTCCCCTAATGGTTGCATCCACCTAGAATAGGGCTTCGAGGTGAGGATATGGTTTAAATGAGGAGGTTAGTCTTAGTGATATAGGATAACAATGGGTTTTTCCTTATGCATGTGATTGTGTACTTTGAGCCTGTGTAACTTCTTGTGCTTGATGAACCCATGTTAAATGTGTAGGAAATGGTATGTATTGGAAAATGTGATGAAATGTAAAGATATGGAAATAGTAATAAATGATGGTAATGAACCTAAACTAGATAAGAGAACATAATCTTTTCTCTATCATGTATTATTCATTTCCCTCTTTCATGCACAATTATTTATACCAGATATTTTGTAGACACCATTAGTGGTGGCCTACGGAGTTGTACACACAACCTACTCAGGCCGCCTTTGTGTACATGAGAAGACTCCATGTTTGTAGGTCAAGAGAAGGGAAAATTCCCTTTCTAGGTATTTGGTTTGGCACAGGTGTGCGTGGAGGAGGACCAAGACATTGCTTCATGACCATTTGAGGGTATTTGTAGTTGTTCTTCATTTTGGGTTTTCTTCACTTTTTCACTTGTATCATGGAAATCCTTAATTACTATTGATCATGCTTTTACCCCATTTAGTGTAATGGTTATGTATGCATGCTATGGTATTATTGATTATTATTCTTCTATTTTGCTTATTTTTGTTATAGATTAATCTGATAAAAGGGGGCGTATAGTCTCCCCAATTGGCTATTCAGGCCCCCATTACTAGTTGACATCCTTTTGCGTACGGGGAGGCCCACATAAGGTTTTGTAACTACCAGGATCGAAGCACTAGTTTTGTGTCTTCCATGTCATGGATGTTACAATGTTGTATTAGAGGAGGTATTTCTTCTCCTTCTCTGGAATACTATTATTTGGGATTGTATACAGGAGTTACGATGTTTCAGGACGTGTTAATGAGCTCATTCATGGGAGTATCTAACCCATTATGAGGGAAAACCCAATTCATCAAAGGAAGGAATTTTTGTTCATGATTATTCAATGTTACAGCTGATAAAATATCCCAATTGGATGATGCACATGTTTTGTGATGTGATGGTCTTATGATATTTGGCTCGTGGACTCAATGTCATGAGGTTGTTCATTCATGCATCATTGTAGTCACCTATAGAGATAAGTGGAATGCATCATGATAGGCACACACGAGTTGGGTGTGTGAGGAAAAGAAGATAGAATGCACCATTCATTTTGAAAATTGAAAATAGAAACTGAAGAAAACAACACAATGCAAGTGGGTGATGCTAAAGGAATCCAAAGTGATAATTAATAAAATATATGTACTTAAATACTTGTAATTAATTGAAAATTTTGTTTGTAACATTTTTTTTGATCGTTGTGGTGGTGTTTGGTTGTTTACCCCAAGTGGACCATTTCCCGCGATAGGGATGGTTGTGGTGGTGTTTTCAGAATATTAAGGTTTTTTGGGATGGTGCATGTATGGAGGGTTGTTGTGACTGGTGAAGATCATTCTTGTTATGATGTTGCCAATTTTTATGGAATTTGTTCTAAACCTTGTGTTTGGAAATGTAGAGAAATGCCAACACGACGTCGAGCAATGGTTGGTTAACATGAGGATGTTGTTGGGAACACTCCTCCAGTAGAGGGGAAAGAGAACATGGTGATAAAGGAATGTGTGGAGGAGCAGTTCTGAGGGAACATTGATCATTTTATATAGATGATAGATCATGACCCAGGGCATGTTACACCGAGTATGTTTGAGCTAACCATTGAGTTTAAACTTTAGAATCCTCTAAGAATTACCAGAGAGGGTGGGACTGAGGTAGCAGAGTTCTGGATAGATTCAGTGAAGATGATACCTGATTATCTGGAGACTCCTGATGGAAAGTGAGCCATGTTGGCTGCTTTTATGTTGTGGGTCCAGGAAAAGCATTGGTGGGACATCCTGGCTCAGATTGAGTAGGCTGAGGGGAAGTTGTAGAAAGATTTCCAGGAAATTTTTTGGGATCATTTTCACCCATAGACATTGAGGTAAGAGCGGGGTGTAGAGTTCATGATCTTGACATAGGGATCGATGTCGATGATGGAGTATGATGGTCCCTTCCCTGACATGACGCATTGTAGAAGCATTGGAAGGGGTTGAGGTAGGACATATGAGGTGTTTCCAGGATGGGGTGAGTCATGAGATCAGGTCTTAGGTTAATATCTTTCTCTTGAATATTTTTACTGAGGTAATGGATCAAGTGTTGATATCAAAAGGGAACCTATAGGGAACATCAGGTTGTGGTCCTATCGTGCCAATAGGGCTGAGAAGAGGTGTTTCTTATGAGGTCCTAAACCATCTTTTTATAAGCTTTTAGTAGGGATGAAGTGTGAAATGGAGTCAAAAGAGAGGGTAAGCCTCTTAGGGTGGTTATCATGTGTTCTTATATAAGTGTGGAAGGCCCGAGCACATGTGTGGTCAGTCTCATTGACCTCAAGTTGAGTGTCAGTCATGCGATGGATTTGGACACCTGTATATGTTCTAAAGGAACCCCTTGTAGGTGAGTCTATGTGTTGGTGTCATAATGATGACAAGAAGAGGAAAGACATCATTTTCTCCATATTAGTCCAGTATTTGGTGCTCCACATGTTGTACTAGTAGGGGTAGTGGACGTGGAACTCCGGTGTTGGATCACCCACATTAGCGGGGTAGTTCAGTGTAGGGTACACAGTTTGGAGAACATGATAGAAGAATAGGTTACCATCAGGCAGTTCAGTTTGCACCAGGTAATGGTGAGGCTGGGCCATTAGATGTTCGAGGAATGATCCTTGTAGATTCTACACATTCTACTACGTTGTCTCACACTGGTGTCACACACTCTTTTATATCCACTTTGCTTATGGTATTGTTGGTTTTTCTTATGGAGTGTGTGTGGGGGGTTATATCAATTGAAACTCCATTGGGAGTGAGAAATGATGATATTAGTTAGTGTAAAGAATGTGCTCTGGATGTTGGTTGGTATCGTTTCCTGTAGGGCTTGTTTGTTCTCAAGATGTCCGTATTTGAACTGATCTTGGGTATGGACTGGTCAGAGTTATGTAAAGCTCACATACTCTGTTACCATCATTGGGTGTCATTTAGGTCCCTTAAGTGTCATGATTATGTCCATCGTGGATAGTGGGATGTTCGAGCATGTCATGAAGGACCATTTTGTCAGCTGTTGGGTAGGCTCATGGCTGAAGTAGCTTGTTTGGTGCCTGATGATGAAATAGTGGAACAGTTTGTCTTCTCTCTGGTAGTGGATCAGTTTCATGATGTGTTTCATAAGGATTTAATGGGGTTTCACCCCAGTGGGACGCTGTTTTCAAGATTGAGTTACTGTAGGGAGATGATCCAGTTTCAATTCTGCCTTACCAAATGTCACTGACAGAACTCCAGGAGTTAAAAGATCAACTTGAGCTGTTGGAGCATAAGAGGTTAATAAATCCTTGGACTTCTCCTTGGGGATCTCTTGTAATTTTTGTAAATAAGGATGATGGTTCTTTGAGGATGTGTTTTGATTATCGAAAGTTAAATTAAGTGATTGTGAAAAATAGGTACCCTATTACTAGAATTTATGACATGTTTTTATCAGTTGATGGGTGAATTGGGGTTTTATAAGATTGATCTAAGATCAGGTTATCACCAGTTGAGTGTGAGACCTTCTGACGTACTGCTGCTAGCTTTCAAGTGTCGGTATGGGTTGATTGATTTTGTGGTGATGGTTTTTGGATGGATTAATGCTCTAGTAGTATTCATGGATTTGACAAACTGAATCGTTCCTCATTATCCAGATCAGTTTGTGGTTGTCTTTGTTGACGACATATTGGTATACTCGAAAACTCATGATGATCATGCCCAACATCTTGACATCATTTTGAGTACCCTAAGAGAGTATCAGATATACACCAATATATCAATGTGTAAGTTCTAGATTGGAGAAGTTCATTTTAAAGGACGCATCATCTAGGATTTAGTATTGTCTATAGATCTAGTGAAATTGTAGTCTGTTGTGTCTTGGGATCATCTGAAGAGTGTTGCAGATGTTTATAGGTTTCTGGGTTTGGGCGTGTATTACCAGTGGTTCATTGAGGATTTCTATCACGTGAAAGAACCACTATGGGGCATGAAAAAGAAGGGAATCAGGATTCAGTGGTTTGAGGCTTGTGATAATTCCTTTCAAGAGTTGAAAATTTGATTTACAACCACATCTATTCTAATCTTACCTATGCCAGGTAGTAAGTATTTCCAATTTTGTGATGCGTCCGGTATCAGGAATGGGGATATGTTGATGCAATATGATCGGTTTGTTTCCAATGGTTCGAGGTTATTAATACCTCATGAGAGTAACTACCCCACTCATGATCTTGAGTTAGATGCAGTAGTGTTTTACTTATAACACTGGAGGCACTACTTGTTGAGGGAACAATTCACGGTGTATATCGATCACAAGTGTCTAACATATATCTTTTCATAGTGGGTTTTGAATATTTGGTAGTGAAGGTGGGTCGAGTATATCCAATATTTTGATTTTGATATGGTATATACATTAGGGAAAGGGAACAGTGATGTTGATGCTTCGAGTAGGAAGGCTCAGAAATAGGTGGTTCAGGAATCCAGCACCGAGTGAATTGTGATGTTCATGTTCGCGGAGATGCACCAGAAGGTGTGAGATCAAAATTTTCAGGATACTCTTGCTTTTGTGGATATTGAGTCTATTATTTTTTAGTTATGTTAGCCAAAGTAAGCTCAATAATCCTGAATGTTTGTCCATGAAGGAAATACTTAAAGGATGGGAGCTACCTTCTAGTTGGGCTGTCAGAGTGGACGAGGTTTTTTTTCTTCATGGTCATGTAGTTGTGATGTTATGCAAGAAGGAAGATTTGATACATGAGTTCCCTGAATCAAAATGGGTAGTGCATCCTAGTTTGACCAAGACGTATCGTGATCTCCACATGCAGTTTTGGTTGTTGGGAATGAAATAGAAAGTTAGAGACTTTGTGGGATATTACCTTACCTGTCAGCAGGTGAAGGTCTAGCATCAAAACCTATGTGGTTTGATACATCCATTTACCATTCCTAAGTGGAAGTGGTATGATGTGAAAATGGATATTATGGTGGGACTTTTTAGGATTCCTCAGAAGAATGATGCAATCTAGGTGGTTGGCGATTGGCTAACGAAAGTTGTTCATTTCATTCTGATTCAAAAGACTTACACAATGGACCTTTTGGGTGAGTTTTATGTTTGGGAAATAGTATGCTTACATGATGTACCGCAGACTATAGTATCATATTGTGAACATAATTTCTCATTGTGCTTTTAGAAAGGGTTTTAGAGGAAGCTTGGTACTCAGGTGATTTTGAGTACGGCTCTCCACATGCAGATAGGTGGGTAGCCTAAGAGTACAATCCAAGTGTTGGAATACATGTTGAGGGCTTGTGTGTTGGATTTTTGTGGTTCCTTGGAGACGCATATGTCACTTTTTTAATTTTCCTAAGACAATGGTTTTCAGGCTACCATTCCAATGGAACCGTTTGAGGATCTCTATGGGAAGTCATGTAGATCTCCACTGTGTTGGTTGGATACCGATGAATCCAAGATATTGGGACCGCATCATGTGCTTGAGACTTCAAAGAAAGTTCAGTGGATTCAATCATAGATAGAAATAGATCAGAGTAGACCGAATTCGTATATGGATCGATGGTGTAGACCTCTTGATTTTGAGTAGGGTGATACTGTGTTATTTCGGGCGTTCCCAAGGTTGGGTCACTAAATGATTCAAAAGAAGGGAAAGTTTGGTCCCAGGTATGGGGGGTCGTTTGAGATTGTAGAGAGGATCAGGTCAGGGGAATACAGATTGGCTCTTGCAAAGTAGTATAGTGGGATTGAAGATGTTTTTCTTATGTCACAACTTCAGCGGTATCACAATTAGAAAACACATAGGGTAGATGTAGAGGATGTTGAGCATGAGGCTGATGCATCCTTTGAGTAGCATTTGGTTTGTGTCGTGGATCTTGGAGAGAATGTTTTGCTGGGGAAGGGTCTTCCATTATTACAAGAACAATTGTAGCATGGGAATGTTTTGGAATAAACATGGGAGTGTGAATTAGATATAGGGGCATAGTGGCCTGATCTCTTTTCCTTGGAAGTGGAATGAAGCTTGGAATCTCATCTCGAGGATGAGCTGTTATAAGGTAGGGGAATTTTTAAGATCCCAGATCATGGAAAAGTTTTTTATAATTAAATTTATGGTCTTAATCACTTGTTTTGGTTAATTAATTGCTCTCTGAAGTCCTAATGGATGCTCGAGGGTGTTCCGAGGGTTCGACACATGAAAAATGAATAAAAAGGGGTTTTCTGGGTAGCCGGCATAGTCAGCACACAATTACTATTATCCATGCATACATCCTAGTAAACTGTGTTGGAGGTACATTTTCTAGATAGTTTACTCCACTGGATTTGTGCACGGTTTGGAAAACCATGTGGGTAAACCGTGTGGTCAAGAATCATTTAAAATATTATAATTTTTCCACTCTAGGATTTTTAACCCCAACTTGGGTTTTCATCACCATTTACCCCTCTTCTCCCTAGGAACAATCCAAATATCCCAAGGGATCCAAGAGATCAATCTCCCTTATTTCTAATGAGTTTTTGGGGCCATTGGTTTTGAATCAAAGATCCGATTAAGGATAATCCCGTCATTGCTTCTCTATTGAGTTTAGGGTTTGTATCTTCTTCTCCTCTATTTATGGAACTCTAAAACCATACTCATTGGGTGAGATAAATGTTGTATCATTAAGGATTGGTTGAAGAGTAATCTATGGGCTCAATTAAAAGCGAGTTCACCTAATGAATTGAGGTATGTGGTCTACAAGTGATACGGCATGATTTATTTGGGAATTCGTGCATGTGTGGTTTTGTTCTTGGGTGTCTATTGATATGTTTTGATTACCCTTGGAATGTTTAGGTAAATTTTTTATTAATAAGGTAAATGGAAACCCTCACAATCCCCATAAAATTCATCTAGGTTGATGATACTAATCTAGAGCCACCCATGGGGTTTACCAAGATTCCCAGACCTAGTGTATTTGTAAAGAACCATTGATATTGTTATTTATTTATACAGAGTCCTTGATAAATTTGTTGATGTGTTTGATTATATTGAAGTATAAGTTATGTGATGCACCAACACATAATAATAACATATGTGATATTGGGTTAACATGGAAATTATTGAATACCATAATGAAAAGGATTACGAGACCTCTAATAAAGCCTAGTGAGTTTGGAACAACGAACGAAGTCTAGTGAGATACACCTAATGAATGAATGATTAGTGAGATAAGAAAACCAAAAGGGGAATCATGATAAGTGGATAAATGATATGAAATGTGTTAAATGTGTTAATGGTTTAAGGAATTTTATTAAATCCTATGTTATTATTATGATTTATGTTTTCCTTGGGCAATGGATGTGATGTTCTGTGAATGGTAAATGGATACATATAGGTATAGCATGTTCACATGGGTTGGCAGAGTATGGTATTGACATTAGGTTATATGGCCAGATGTTGAGTTTGACTCAGGCTCTGAACTCCACCATTAATGCATTTTTTATAGAAGTAGATTGAGTCTCTATTCCCCTAATGATTGTATCCAACTAGAAAAAGGCTTCAAGGTAAAGATATGGTAGACATGAGGAAGTTAGTCCTAGTGAGATAGGACAACAATGTGTTTTTCCTCGTGCTTGTGACTGTATAATTTGAAACAGTGTAACTTTTGCGCTTAATGAACCCATGTAAAATGTGTTAGAAATGGTATGTGATGTAAAACGGGATGGAATTGTATGATATGGGAATGGTAATAAATGTTGGTAATGATCCTAAACATTCTAGGAGAAATTAATCTTTTCTTTGTCATTTATTATTCATTTCCCTCTTTCATGTACAATTATTGATACTAGATATTTTGTAGACATTGTTGTTAGTGGTTTAATGAGTTTTCCATACATCCATCTCGGGCCACCATTGGCTACACGAGCATACATCATGATTGCTGGTCAAGAGAAGGGAAAATCTCTTTTCTTGGCAGTTGGGTAGGCATGATTGTGCGTGGAGGAGGACCCAAACATAGTGTCAGTACCATTTTATGGATTTTTTAGTTTGTCTTTATTTTGGGGTTTGTTAAAGTTTTCACTTGTTTTGTGGCATGGATTACTTACTATTGGACATGGTTATACCCCATTTTTTAGAATTGTTCCTTATGCATTCTCTGGTATTATTGATTATTATTCTGCTATTTTTTATCTTCTGTTGTGGCTTACTCAGATAAAAATGGGTTTAGTCTCCCTAATTGACTATTCAGACCCCCACTACTAGTCGGAAACCTTTGGTGTATGGGGTGGCATTCTTAAGTTGGTATAACTACCTAGATGAAATCACTAGTTTACTAGATTCTTAGTCGGGGACAATACAATGAAGATCACATTTGAGTTCAAGACCAAGTCGACGAGTGAGATATTTCTTTAATCCTATTTTCATGTTTTCATAGTTAATGTATATGGAATCCATTTGAAACCTACATTGCTTTTGCTACAGATTCATGAAGAGGATCACACCAGGTTCTCGATATTATATCCATGAGGATCTATTAGTGTGTTGTGAATTCCTAAATATAAATTGATCAGAATGTGGGAATGATGTTCATTATTATGAAAGATTGAGATGAGACATTTGATAAGTGATGTCAGGTTGTTCTTGGATCCATGGTCACTAAGCTCTGTTGAAAGAAGGCACAGGTTTTGTAGATTTGGGTCATTCTTGACGAGTTTAACCTGAAAATTATTTTTGATAATTTATTACTACTGGAAGACAATTAATGATGAAATAATATAACTAGAGGGATATCAATGTTCAATCATTATTTAATTAATTGTGTTTCCAATAGGATATTTGAAGGTTGTGGGTTCAATGAATGTATACAAGTATGATCATATTCAATAAAAAATATATGATACTAAATATGAATTATATTTTGGTTTAGTTCAATTTACCATGAAGGAGTATTTAGGTTTAAATCAAGCTACATAGATAAAACTATAATGATACTCATGAATATAGTCTGCGAAGTTAAAGGTGACAAAAAATGGTGGTGATTTTGACTGGTTAGGAAAGGCTATTACAGGCTAAATAGGGTGTATTTTTTAAAATGGAATATTTTTTTAAATACAGTAAATGTATATATATCACAGGGTTTTAAACATGGTTTTAATTCAAATTTATAAATTTTTAGAGTGAATTACTAAATTAATGGGGTAGCTTCAGAGGTCCAAGAGGAAAAAGTTACATACATTGATGACTAACATGTCAACCTATAAAAGATAATTTTTAAATTACCTTGTAAAACTAATATATTATATATATATATATTCATATTTACCCTTTTTAAAGAGACATTAAGAAGTGTAAATTTATGGTATCTAGATTATAATAATATGATTGTAAAAGAGGCTATTTTATAGTGGATGATCAAGGGAAGATTCCATGTCATTTTTTATCATTTTTTTATGTTTTTCTTACTGTTTAATTATTTTCTATAAAAATAAATTATTTTGGAAAATATTTAAGTTGTTATATTATATTTTTTTGGTTCATATTTTGAATAATTATTTGTGAGATTATTCTAAATTGAAATCAAATTCTGGATTTTTAATAATGAATCATTTTTGTATATGAAGAACTACAAAATTTTCTAATTTCCTAACAACATAATAGATAGTGATTTTTATTTTTCTTCCAAAAGTTATTTTTATTAAAATTCACAAATTAGGATATATTGTAATTTTATAACCAAAATTTCCCTCGCATTTCATAATTTTTTAGTTTCTACTGAGATATAATCATTCATTTTGTAGAATATTTACCTCATCCAAATCATTTACTTTTTATCATTATTTATTTATTTGAAAATCCAGTCACTATAGGATTCATGTTTTATAATTGTTGTTTTTATTATAAGATTTTAGTTTTATTCTATTATTTCACTCATAATTATCTCCTCTGGGGTTTGATAACCTATTCACATCTTGATATGTTGTTTTTATGATAAAAATATGAGATAATAAATGAAATATCCATTATTAAGATCAAACACCATTGAAATTTCTTAGGATCTGAAACTGTATACATCACTTGAGGTTTGAGCCATTATTATAGTCACAATGTCAATTCTCGACACAAAGGATTGATCATACAACACAGATAATAAAACAAGACATACGATTATCATAGAATAATAAATAACATCATAAAAATCTCCCTATTAAGGTTAGTGATGTTGACACCCCTCATAGTTCCAATCCCAAGGAATCTCTCCATAATAAAAAGGAAACATGGCCCTCAGTGGTCAATAATTTAACTCATAATGTTAAATTTACATACTCATATTTATATGGAATATAGATATTATTAAAAAAATTAAATCATGTTTCAATTTATATCAGTTCACCCTCACATACCCTCCTAAAATGTCATACTATGAAGCTTTTCCCATAAAAAATACATACCCTGATCAATCACCTATGGTGAGAATCGCCTACTCAGAATGATACCTACTACTATTAGCCACATCCCAATTATGGCCACCCAATTAGGTTAAAATTTTACATTTATCAAAACAATCTCAAAATAAACATTTCTATTGATGACTAGTTAATCAATACACAGTTTATAAGGAACTAACTAAGAGTATCAAGAAGTCATTAAACCTGCCTCAAGTGTTTTACTCAACTAACATTACACAACTAATCAATCACACCTACAAAACAACACATATAATTTCTAAAATATATATAGGACCATATAAGGTAGTAATAGTTGGCCCCACATAATTAATCACTGATTTATCCCCCAAATTGACAGAGAAACAATCTTGACTGAGCATGCAAAAACCCAATCTGACAACAAGCCTCATCAATGAGTCCATATCCCAATAAGATAAACCAATCAATTAATAATAAAATAATTATAATTAATCATTAAAAACACTTCATATTAGTTTTATTATGAATAAAAAATTAATAACCCAATGGAAATGTATCCTCTCTAAATCATAGAGAAATGAGGGGTATATCACTCCCACCACCCCTTGGTCCCACTTAAAACTAAATCACCAATATTTAATTGATTCAAAAAAATTATATATCTAAATTAGAAAAAAATAATCTACAATTTTTTTTTGAAACAACTTACCTCTAGGGAAATGATACAATACCATGCTAATTCATCCTCATAGAGACACCTATAATATCCACCTAATGAGTCCCCTTCCAATTAATGTGATTCCATAATGATCACATTGAATAACAACTTACTACCTTATTAAAACCACACTATATTTAAGGGATATAGGGATGGTGAATAAAAAATATAGACTGTGGGAGGAACACACATTAATTTATGTATAAAAAAATCTCTAACTCTATAGATAAAGGTAGATCATGGGGAGAAGTAGAAGGGGATAGGGTATTGGGATCTCATATATTAAAAATATAATAAATGAGAATGACTGAGAGAATTAATCATTTTATATGTAAAATGTCCATTTTTCTCATCATTATAAATTGTTCATGGATGGTACTGGTTACTCAATATACCAATAATAACATCTTAATCCCTGAGTATTTACTCAGCATAAGACATTAGCAACTTAGTGACCCTAACTGGGTACTAGATGGGCCACTGCAGCCACTGACCGAAAATTTTAATACTTTTAAAACCCTAATACTAATGATCTTATTTCTACACGTGTCATAAAAACTCATTGACATCCTTTAAAAAAGTTCAAAAATGTTTTCAAATTAAAATTCCAAATATAAGAATATAATTTATAATCGGTCCTGGTTTCACTCTCAATGGAACCCAGTTTTCCATTGAATCCACTTAGGTTTAATGGGGTGGGTTGTTTCAATATACACACTATTACATTTACCATCCTCCTGAAGTCGCAATGTGTTTAAACTATAGAGAAAACTATTCACCGATATTGGATGGATGATATAATTCATATCCAATATTGTTTATTTTGATACTATTATTGTGCCTAGATGATATAAATCATCCAACACACTGAACATCCCTCATTGCATCACATCATCTAGATAACTCAATGACCAGCAAACCATGAAAACAACCAATTTAAGAAACTCTACAGTGCTTACCAACTAATTATAGTATTTTTTAATATAAAACTTATCAATTTCATACACCAATTGTGTACCACCCATATATTTCATATTCACTCCCTAAAAATAGATTTGATGTATTTGATAGATTTCATTATGTGAATGGTCGAGTATAAATGAACAATTTTATATTATGGACTTTATTATCTAGAAATTTGATTGGTGGGTATTAATAATCTTAACCAGATTATGATATATATAAATATATAAATTTAAATGGTTTAAATAATTCAAATTTGATTATTAATTAATAAAAAATAATAATTAAAATTTAATAAATTCATTTCATGATTTGAAGACTTATTTTTCGAAAGGAATATGTTTTTTCTAGGTGATATTAATTTTTAATTTAAATAATATATTTTTTACTATTTAAAATTTATTTTGATGAATTTTTTTCTGATATATTAATAATATTTCATAAAATTTTTTTTCAATGGTTATGAATAAAGATAAAATCATTTGAGGGTGAAAAGAGAAATTTTTAAGAAAATAGATTTTATGTTTTTAATTTGTTTTATATCAAAAAAATAAAGAAATCACTATTTCTTTATTATTTTAATTAAATATATAGATTATATATATTAGATAACATATTTTAATTTTAATGTCATATTTTTTACTCGGAAAAGAAAGATAATAAATATAATTTTATGTAATAAAAATTAATGTTTCAGAAAACGGGTCTTCATTTCATTTTTTGTTATTATTTTGTAATAAATTTCTAATAATTATAATAGAAAATTAATATAGTAAAATATATTACACATTTATAATAATAATTTCAAAAAAAATTATTATGCCAATATAATTTATGGTCTTAATGAATAGTAAAAATAGAAAAAAAAATTGGACCCCATGGTTTGGGTTAAAACCGGGTTTCAAAGTGGTTAATCTAAAATACAAGGGTCGTAATACAAATTAATCATGAATAGATGTTTTTGGTTTAATTTATTTATACAATATATTACCTTAAAATATTTTTATTTTTCATTTTATTAAACTTTCAATTGAATGTAACTTTAGATCCTTTTATATTTTATGTATCTCTATGTGTGTCACTCCAATTACTTAAAAAATAAAACCACTTATGATACCTTATTTGAAATTTTTTTCACTATAACTATTTTAAAACATTTCAAAAAAACATCAAATGTTCTCAAAAATAATTATTGATCACTTTTTATTACACTAAGACCAACCTAAGAAGGCCTAAGATATATTCAAAATGAGGTATCTCAATAAAAATGTAGTTATCACCCCCAAATCATTCGAAGATTATTTCTTCCTCTACATCAAATTAATAGTATTCATCTATAATAAAATAATTAATCAAATATTATAAATATACTGATATGTTTTTCTGATTTTTTACTCCCTTTTTACATATACTTTCCATCAAATGAGAAATGGTAATATCATTTGTGCGTTCTTGTGGACTTTGACCTCTACATAATGATATAATTCATTATTCTATCACCACATTTCATGGATTGTTATTATAATTGTTTTAATTTGTTCATTTTACATCTTTCACATTTTTATTATTTTATTATTATATTATATTACCTTCTTTCATACTATCCAATCCATTGGAAAATTATAAAGTCGGTCATGTGGACATATAGACTACCACCTCCACAAAGTGATGCGATTCATTTTTGATTTCACCAATAAATGGATAGAAATAAGGAGAAATTTAATGGATATATATTATATTTATTAAATAATAATTATTCTATAATGGTGAAATGTTTTTAAATTTATTTCATTCCATCCATTTAAAAATGGAAACATAAATTTTCTATACATATAAATTGTTGTCTCCAATAATTTAGGTAATTAATTTTTCAAAACATTTTTTTAAAAAATAGTTATAAAAATATATATAATTATTAAATAATTTAATTAAAACATGTTTAATATTCTTTATATTATGGTACCATGATTAAATTTTTAAGACCATAGCTATCGAACCGAAACATACATGAAAAGAGATGTTAGTAACACCTAAAATTATGATTATTAAAAAATTTGGTTAATTAATAGGTGATACATTTTAATAAGTAAAAACTATATGGTAATAAATGTATGAATATGTATCGATTATATAATTATAAAATATATAAATTTATTATATAGGAGTTTAGAAATATTATAAATCTTGTTAGACTAGATATAAGGGTTTACCATCTCACTTTATTTCCCATAATGTTGAGCAATTGTCTCTTTCGGGTTATATATATAATTCCTCTATGTTGCATTATATCAATAATATATTTATATTCATTTTATTCGATGTTTTTAAATGTTATTTCTTTCAGGGGGATATGATTGAAAATTTACCAAAGCAGTAAGGTTTTTATGTTACAATCTCACATTTTACCGATATTGTTTGTGGTTAAAATTTTTATGATGAAATTATGTGACCTATATCTCAAAAAAATATATTCTTTTATACTGGTAGCATTTATGGAATTAAAATGTCATAAATTATTTTTTTAATTTCTAATTACTCAAAATCCTGAAAAAATTATTATGGAAAAAGACGTTGTATTTTAATTTGATGTGGAATATTTTCTTTCATGTACATATTTTCAATAAAAATAATTCTTGAATTTTATTATTATTTTCTAATGATATATTTGAGACATTTTATCTATTATTTAATTTATATAGAATATAATAAATGGTATCCTATTATCTTTTTTGTAATTCGGTAATTTTTACTAAAGGTGTTATTAGAATCATTATTTTAATATACACCACATGAATTAATTTTACCACCATCATTAATATTTTTTGACTTAAAGATTCTATTACATTTTTTTAATTAATTAAATATAAAATTACTTTCCTAATATTTTAAAAAAAATTATATTTTACATACATTTTTCCAAAATGAAAGGGAATTTCCTTCAATAAGTCTTCAAGTGGTATATTAAATGTATTTTAATAAACAATTATATCAATAATTGTCAATTATTATTCACATGGTACATGATCCAATGAATCCTTATTTATTCATTTCTGAATTTTTATTGATTATAATGATAAAATTATGATGAAACAAATTTTCATTTCCATTGGATAAGCTATATAGAAATGATAATGTTTTCATGATCATGTGGAATACATATGAACTGATTATGATTATTTGATTGGTCGGTCTTTTATATTAATCCAATAGATTGGGTAATGTTTAATGTTTATGAGATAAAAGATTTAAAAAGTGTTTATCCTAGCCCCAAAAGATGGTTTATAATATTTTATTCCATTCCTATAGAGGATACATTGGTGGTTTGGACATGAATATCATGTGGTTAATGTATTGGTACATATCATTGAAATAGTATTTCTATGAGTATTATTTTTACACTATTGACAAATATGAATTCATACAAAGAACTTTTTTGTGTAGGGTGTTGTGAAGTGCGAAACACATGTAAAAATTAATGGTATTTTTTTCAAAGGGACATGGAAGTGGAATTATTTAGAATAATGGGTTTTGATTCATTTTTGAAGGGAAAATGTTAAATTATTTTATGATATATTTTTTATGTATTTTTTATAACACTAATTTTATTTCTATCCATAGATATCTGGCTAGGACAGAAAAACCATGGAATATGTTTGTGTTTCTTCAAACATTCTAGGATCAAGAAAATTTTTCTATCATGGGTTAAAAGGAGGGGGAACATAACTCCCAATGGTGCACACATGGCACATGCTGGGGTTTCCTACATCGACTATACAGGTGTGTAGTGTAGCTAGTTAAAGGGATTTTGTAAAGTGTTTGCAGGTATCAAACCCCACTGTACATATAAGGGGATAATATAGAAGGAACTGTTATAATGAAGATATCATGTTAGAAGAATATTGTTGTGGGACCCAATCATATTATTTAACAAACCATGTTTTTATGAATTATTATTTTTTGAATAAATTAAATGTCTTTGATGGATTGCATTGCATGATTATTCAATTGAAGCATTCTTTATATGAAACAATATTAACATTTAACAACATGAAACACATATTTTAGTTTTTGGTAGCCAAAATAATTATTTTTTCTTGAGTTACACACAATATTTTATTCCCTTCACAACATGCATTACATACACGAACAAGTTTTACCAAACTGTAATATAAAAAAAATATTATTATTTAATATAATAGTTATTATATTGATATTGGAATGTAGGGAATGAATAATATTGACTAAATTATGAAAATCTATATATTTCACATATTTATTAGTTATATATTGATTAGAAATAAAATAAGAATCAGTTGAAATAAAAATGAATTTATACAGAAAAAATATCTTCTCTTAATGAAAGGTCAATCGTTCCGGGTGCACATAATTTAAAATTAAATTTTATCAATTTTTGAAAATTTATTTGAAAAAATGAACTAATTTTTTTAACTTTTAGTAAAAAAATTATCTTGGGTTTATTTTTTCAGATGTTTTAACTTTTTTATAAATATTAAAAAAATTCTAAACTTTAATTAAAAACAACCTCTTTGTTTGATTAATTTATAATGGAAAAGTATATTTTAAATTATTTTTATAGTCATAATAGATATATTATACATATATTAATCTTATTTTTTTCATTTCATATATTTTTATGTTTAATTTTGAGGTAAAAACATTATAATCATTTGAGCATTTGACATTCAATAAACTGTTATCACGTCACAACTGGGGAATTAATATTAAATAAAATTTTTCCACCTCTAAGATAAGAATTTGAGAAAATGGATTCAATAATTTTAATTATAATAATTTATATTTTATAAAAATTTAAAATTATTTTTTTACCAAAATGAATAGTTGATACATTTAAAATTAATTATAGCAATTTAGGAAAAAAACAATCTTACTTAGTTGATAATCATAGATTATAATGTGTAAGAATGACCAAAAACCAATCCAAACCCCATTGTCTAGACATATTACGACCCTTTATGCATTGGTACCAAATGTTTTGAGTTATTGGGACACTCTTTCATGAATTTGACCCAGAAAATCTATGTAAAGAGAATGATAAAAAATGTAGTTTTATTCCCTTTTAATTTCTAGAATGCATTGGAATAGAGAAGAAAACTAAATATGTTTGGTTATAGATATTTTTTGAATAATGGTTTTTAAATTTTAATTTAATTTAAATTTTTAGAGAGGATATAATTACATTAAATTCTTATTAAAATCTAACACATGAATTATTTAATTAATGATTGGGGAAATCAAATGATACTAAAAACATTAAAAGTGAAATAAATTGAATAAATTATTGTTTTTCATTATTTTTTTTATTAATATATAATTTAACATAGGTATTAAAATTTTTTGTTGGATTTTATTTATATTATTGATATGTTTTTGTTTTAAAATAAATAAATATTTTCAATATTGGTGGTAATTCCATTTTATAAGAAATTCAATTTTGTTAGTTGATTTAATAATACTAAAAAAAATCTTCAGGAAATCGATTTTAAAATATTATTATAATTAAACTTGGGTCCATTAAATTTACTATTTTTATACTATAATGACTATATTGACCCTTGAATATTAAAAAAATTATTAGCACAGTTACCATTTAATTAGTGTTTTCTATGTAACATGCGCTTGTGTTAAAGTTAATTTCAAAAACATAAAGGATTTATAAATAATAAATTATATATGAAATATATAATTCATTAGTATATTTTATCTAACAAGTACCACTCTATCCTATTCTTATACAATACATTAATTTTGATATAAAACTTTTCAGTATAATGAAAAACCAAAATGGTAAAATTAGGAAAAATAATAGTTGTGGAACCAAATGTTTAAATCATAAATATAAATGACTTATAGAGGTCTGTATTACCGATATAATCCCAAAAAAATTATAATTTTTCTGAAAAAATAGTTAATCTTGACATCCCAATAGTTAATACTTTTGAGTGTATAGAAGAATGTCAATCCTCCTATAATATAAAAGAGATCTCAACCTCTTCCATTATTCAAAAATCTTGTGAAATTTGGATAATCCGTGTCCTACCCATATCCCATATAATATCTCCCTAATATCATCCTAAAATCTTATATTTGAGAATAAATTCAACCGTTTAAGTCCATTGGTGAAATGAAAAAAATAGATAACCATTGAAGAGGTAATGTTCATCAACGAATGTTTTATTTATTTATTACTAAAAACCCATCAATTTGTTTATGTAATGATTATATAATAAACTCATTATATCCCATTTTATTATTTTTTTATGTTAGTTTAACAAACTAAAATATCACATACTGTCAAAACATGCGTTACAAAATCAATGTTCTTATGCACGGTGGAATTCTACTTCGCGAACTGATGCCATTTGTTTTTTTCCATTACCTCCATTAATGGTTGGGAATATTAATGTAAATATTTTATATATTTTATATATATGAAATTTTTTATTTCTATATTATTATTTATATATTATATAACACATAACATCAATTATTTACTTTTTTTAGGAATACGATAACATAGTTCGTGTGTACGGTGAACTACCACCTTACGAAGGGATGTGATTCGTTCAGGCTTTACATGGAATGTATTAAGGATGGGTTTTGTAAATAGATGTGATATATATGATATAAAAATTATAAATTAATGAATATATATATATATATATTACATACCTTTCTTTCATTTAATATGAAATGAAAATGGAAACAACATTCATGTGTATGTACGTCCCATCATCTCAATGAATGGCGTATTTCATTTCCTATCCCTAAACATTATGGATTATTATACATATATATATAATTAATATATATGATCTTTAAAATATGGTTAAACTTATGGATATTATTAAATGATTATCTCTGTAAGAGGACCAAAAATAACATGTCAAATCTTGTATGAAAGACAATGTGGTTATAACCCGAAACATAACATTAACACGAAATTACTAATAAAAAGTGTAATATAATGTCATAAGTGAATAATATAAGGAATTATGTATATTAATAATGCTAGTTTATAGATTTATTATGAATATATATTTATTATAAATGATTTTTTAAGGAGTATGGTGACTGTCTAGACATAAGTTTAGGTATTTACAACTCACTTTTTTCTTTTGTGAGACACATCCTATATTGACAACATAATTATTCTATGAGATTCATATTACTCCCATAAATGTAAATTATTATTGTTCAAAAATAAAATAAATTTAAAAATCCATTTCAAGATATCTCATCCATGCATATACTGTTTCAAATTTACCAGTGGTAAGAGAGTTTTGTCTCAATTTTTCTTCTTTGAGACAGATGTTAGGTTATGCACCTATATTCTTTTGTGAGATTTATATACCACCAATTTTAATGTTATATAATTAATATATATATTTTTAGGAGATTTTATTTCTAATGGAATGGTATTATTTCATATGGATTTTAATTCAAAGATACAAACGTGGTAAGAGATTATGGCCACAATCTCATCATTTATCGATATCATTTATGATTATGATTTCCATGATGAAATATTATGATACAACTCTGAAGAATTATTATATTCTTTATTCTCTTATGTTTATTCAGGTTATATTAATTTAATGGTAATATTTTTCCACTAATCAGTACTAAATATAATTAAGAATATATTTTTAGTAAAATCTGCCATTATTTTTCACTTCTGTCAAAAATCTGTATTATTTAAAAAAAATGTTTCCTAAGAAGGTTTTAAAAATAATTTAAATCATATTTCATACTCAATTTAATGTAAAATTATTTTTAATTTTTTATACATTTTAGAACATGTTATTTCATTTAAAGGATTCCTTTATATGTTTTCAATGTTATATTTAAGGGAAATGGTTTTCAAAAATAAATTATGTTTGAAATGTTTTTTCAAATTAGAAATGAATTTTTATTCAAGAATGTTTATAAAATATTTATATATATTACATTAGAAGTTTCCAAATAAGATTTCAATAAAAATGATGTTGAATTTCGTTTTTATGTTTTAAAATTTTATGTTAAATGAAAGGTTGTTTTATTAAAAAAATAATCAATGTGGCCTATAAAATTACTTTTACATCTATGAGGGAATAATTTGATATAGTTAATGATTTACAAGGTATATGACCTAAGGACAACATTCATATTATTTATTCAAATGATTTATGTTTATGATGAACTATTGTTTTTCTGAGATCCATTTCTATTCCACATGTTATATCAAAATAAAACACTTTTTAACCCACTTATTTGCATGGGTTATGCTATGATGAAATTATTATGAGACCTATATATTTTTTATAGGTTATGATATGATGAAATGTTTATGATACCAATTTCATTTCATGGGTTATGATATGATGAATGTTTGGGATCTTGTGGAAAATAGAAATATGATTTTTATTATTTTACTTGTGGGACCTATGTCTCCATAAAATTCTTTGGGTAATGATTTATATGTATCATAATATAGAAATGAATATAAATGGGAGTGTACTGGGTTCAATAAGACATGGAAGGAACATAGAGTTAACTCGGCTCAATGAAGGGCTTTTTCTATTATTATGGTTAGGGAAGTGAAACAATTCCACTATGGGGAATGGTCTTATACTAGGAATGGTGGTGTGTCCCACCTAAAAAGTTAGCTGCCTAAAATAATGGTACACAGGTGGTAAACCTAAGCCTAAAAGATAGTACACTAGAGGTCATCCTAATCCCAAAGTGGGTAAATTCATGATTATCCAAATCCTAACATGGAATTAATTTATTTTTTTCATAAGCATTGACATAATATTTTCTATAATGAAGTCTATTCTTACAGTCTATGTCTTATTCCAAGGTTATTCCTTCATGGATCTTGTTATGTTATTTCATTATGATTCATGTCTTATAAGATTCCAATATTTATGCCATGATTAATTTTTATGATCTTTATTATGAATAGTATGGTATTACAATGTTATTTTATTATCATCAAACACTTATGCTTATTTCATATGTATGTATCTTCCTAGATTACTATTACTAATCATTTGCGATCACCCTTTCCTATTTTTCCTTCCATTGGTTATAATGAAAACGTTTAAGTAATTTATTCTTGTGAGGAGTAGTAAAGTGTAAGATATTGATGGGAAATATTGATGATCTTTCACTATGTTAGAACATTATGTTTCCATTTTTTCCAATTTACAAATTATTATAGTCATTTGGTGTGTTTTTTAAAAAGGTAATGATTACTCATCTAAAAGGATGTAATATCGATAAATGATAATCCACGGTGTCTATAGTTATTATCAATATAAAGGTTTAGTTATCCTTTAGAAAATAGGATGAGAAAACTTTAGTTTGATCCCAAAGGTTATTTCAATGGACATGACTATAGATTTCACTAAGGATATTTCTAAGGATGATTTAATATAGAGGAAAATGTATTTGAATTTTTTTAAATAATAGAGAACATGGTTTCCAAGAAATACATAACTATCTATATATTGAAAGTGGACGTGGCACTGGCACAAATTTACTTAGTGGTAATAACCCTTAATACTACATAACAATATAGATTCAATCATGAATTGATTCATCATAATGGACCATATTGAAAACATAGTTTGATACTCATAGGGGAATTTCTTTGGAAATTAGAAAAATTTTATAAACCATCATGAAGGATTTAAATAGAAGATGACTATGAACGTTCTAGGATGAACATAAGGTGTCATAGATTAAATAAAGAGTCTTAATAAATACATTATATATGTTATTTTCATGATTATTTGGTTTCTAACTAGGAATGGTGTTTTTCATAATATTTTTTTGTTTTGGTCAATAGAGGCAACCAAAAAAACTACGTAAACATTGAAGGTGTCATACGATTTATTAATGAGAATATACATGGGATGATGACTAGAGTAAATGATGTTTTGTCTAAATATCTTTCACTAAACATGAATAACAAGGTGTTCCTTAACTGTAACATCCCGGTTCTGGAAGCCACCCAGAGGTGCATCATACCCAGTTGGTCAGATGGCCTCAAGCGCATCTCCCCAAATGCCAGAGGCTACTGACTACCAGTGAGGGCCTTGGGTGTGATAGTGGGGAAACTATGCCATCATTGGAAGAGTACACAATGAAAGTAAACAACACACATTAACGGAAGAATTTGATATCCAATAACAATAAAGAGCGGAAGACTGGAATAACAAACAACTAGAGCACATATATATATAAAATGATGCATGATAATTATGTATAGGAAAGCAGCTAAATAGGTCACAATGTTGAATATAAACAGTACTAAACCAGAGTACAAATGAAATAGAAAAAAGAACTCCTTAGTATCGCAAGCCCAATCTTGGTCCCATTCTCTCTAGCTCCACAACATGTCATGGTCCTGAAGTATAAGGGTGCTTTCCCGTATCTATAACTACAATAATGTAATCTGTTTGGGCCCAAAAGCATGACCCAAACAGTGTGTGAGAATAAATCCGAATAGGAATCCACCTGAAGATCTGTTCCTAACAGTCAGTGAATATATGGTAGGTAAATGTACAGATAGTAGTAAACAGGAAAGTACTAAGGAGTAAAAAATCCATATTTTCAGATCAATCAATTGTGAAACAAACAGCTAAACCTTAAACTGGTAACCCTCTAGGAAGTACTCACGACCATCCCCTATAGTTCTACAAAAATGTACAAGCAACCCTTTAGGAAGTACACTCGGTCTAACTCCTCTAGTTCTGTATTTTAATATAATAAGACTCTATGAGGAAGCGCTAACAGTAAATCTCATTATAGTCTATGGAATAGTAAGTCTCTCTGAGGAAGCTCACACATTCCATTCCCTGTATAGTCTAGGGTAGTCGACGACTCTATGAGGATGATCACCCGGTCAATTCACCTTATAGACCTAAGGTCTAGGACTCTCTGAGGAAGCTCACTCGGTCAATTGCCCCTATAGACCAAAGGTCTAGGACTCTTTGAAGAATCTCACTCAGTCAATTCCCCTTATAGCCTAGTTCATACAATTCAGAAAAAGACCTTCTGAATAAGTAGACAAGGTCAATCCCCTTATAGTCTAAAGCAATAAAGGACTCTCTGAGGAAGCTCACTCTGTCAATTCCCCTTATAGTCTACTACAACAGGTTCTCATGGCCCTGTGTAAGTCAACGATCATAGTAGTGTAATATGTCCAAAGTAAACCTATATAACTACTTGTATTACAATCTAAAACATATCAATCATGTTAGAAAACAACTCTCCACCCTATAGCAATAGGCATGGAAATCATGCAAGGCATCCAAACTGGTTAAATAGGACCAAATGGTCGTAAACAGAACATGCATGGGAAATACCTCCAAAGCATAGTAATCAACAAAATTCATTTCCAAATTACCCTTATATAGGCATAAAAGAATTGGAGGAAAACAACAGGGGTTAAATGGTAAACACGCAATACCCCGTTCAAGTGTATTAGTAGAATATGAACATAATACTCAGAGTCATTCAACACGATGGCCCAAACCACCTACATCGGGGTTAGTAGATCACTATATGTGAACCTTGAAGCTTGAATCTCTATATAACGCCATAGATCTAAGAATAATTCTAAAACATTCAACCCACGATAACATAAAAAAGAAGAGAAATCAGAAGATGATTCTCAAGGAGAATATAGAACTCACCGATGCAATTCCAATGCAATCAACAATGTTTGAATTGGAGGAAGGACAGAGGCGCGTGGGCTTGTCAAGGATCCGCAGCCGTACGAACTCTCTCGGATGAACGAGATCTATGAGATGTGTGTTATGTCCGTCAGACGCGACCCCGATGCGTTTAATGAAAAAAAATACATAGCATGTAATTTTGGAGTACATAGTGTGTACATGCTATTTAAATTCACCACATTAGGCATCCTCCATGTCACTCCCACACAACCGTGTGTGTGTCTACGACATGAGTAGCACACAACCTACTGTGGAAAGAAAGTACCTGATGTGTACTCATAATGTACATGCTGTGAACATAGAAAATTTCCAGAATTTTCTTTTTTTATCATAAACAACATGAAAAGGAATAACATACCTGAAAAGAAGGTATGAGTTCTTACAAACATTCCCCCTTAAAGAAATTCATTCCCAAATTTCCCTAGCACGACATAGAAGAAGATACGCCGAATAGTTCCGGCCACTGTGCTCAAACAACGGCCTCCCTCTCCCAAGTCTCATCTTGTACTCTCCCATGCTTCCATAGCACTCGTACCAGAGGAACAGAATGTCCATGGAGAACCGTTTTACACAGATCCATAATCTGGATAGGATGCTCTTCAAACAGAGCATCCACTTCGAGCTCAACCTCCTCAGGTTGGAAGACATGATATGGGTCTGAAAAGTAACGTCAGAGGTGAGAAACGTGAAAAACATTGTGCATAGCCCGGTAACTCGGAGGTAACTGCAACCGATAGGTAACCAGCCCAACTATCTCTAACAAATCAAATGGTCCGATGTAACTCGGTGAAATATTACCCTATCTCTTAATCCTCTTGGGTCCCAACCTCGGTGTGACATGCATGAAAACCGGATCCCCGAGCACGAACTCCATAGGTCATCTCCTCTGAGCAGCATAAGACTTATGTCGAGACTGCACAATAGCCATCCTCTTCTGAATCAAATCTATCTAATATGTAGTCTCCTAAACAAGATGTGGTCCCAAAAAAGATACCTCTCCAGTCTCCAACCAATATATGGGTGATCGTCATGGCCTACCATACAAAGCCTTATAAGGTTCCATTTCAATTGTTTCTTGAAAACTATTTTTGTAGGCAAACTCCACAAGGGGTATATGCTTCTCCCAAGAAATTCCAAAATCCAGAATGCATGCTTGTATGATTTCCTCAAGCTCCTGAATCATACAATCAGATTGGCCATCGGTCTGGGGGTGGTAAGTTGTACTCAAAAGTAACTATGTACCCAAAGCTTCTTAAATCCCTTTCCAGTCCCGAGAATTAAAATGTCGATCCTTGTCTGAAACAATGGAGTGTGGAACTCCATGAAGTCATACAATCTCAAGAATGCAAAATTGTTTCAGATATTCAACACTGATGGTATCCTTGATCGTCAAGAAATTAGAAACCTTCATGAGTCTGTCAATTACAACCCAAACAACATCATTCCATCGAGGAGACCTCAGAAAACTGGTCACAAAGTCCATCATGACGTCATTCCACTTCCACTCGGGAATGGGTAACTATTGTAAAAGACCTGCTAGTCATTGGTACTTTTCCTTCACCTACTGACAGGTGGAACACCTCATGAAGAAACAAATAACATCTCTCTTCATGTCTGGCCACCAATACTGATGGTGTAGATCAGGATACATTTTGGTGAAGCCACGAAGAACTGCCCAAACTAATGAATGAATGTCCCACAGCAGCTCCTCACGTATGTCTTCTGGCACCCATACGTGGCCCTGGAAATGAAAGATCTCATCCTTTCCTATGGTCTATATATGAATAGTGTCCTCTCCTGATACATTCTCCCTTAATACAAGGCCTTCTAAGTCAGATAGTATCCTCATTTGTACTCGATCAACAAGAGTAGATGTAATAGATATAGAAGAAAGAAAATTCTACCCCTATCTAATGTGCACCTCCAAATTCATCTCAGAGAACAGATCCATAATCTTCAAAACACTGCTAGCCTCCTGAAATACCCACATCTATGTCTGATTGCTCAGCGCCTCAGCTATAACGTTTCCTTTCCTAGGAGTAAAGGCAAGATCAAAGTCAAAGGACTCTAGGTACTAAACCCACCTCTACCGTCTAAAATTCAGATCACCCTGATTGAAGATGTACTTGAGACTTTTCTGTTTAGTGAAAACCAAAAAAGTCTCTCCCAGAATATAATGTCTCCAATAGCATAGGGAATGAACAACAACTGACAACTCCAGATCATGCGTCAGGTAATTCCTGTCATGTGACCTCAACTTCTGAGACCCGTACACAATGAATCTATCACCCTGCATAAGCACAGCTCCTAACCCGATACCTAACACATCAAAGTAAATATTATATCTCTTCCCTGGTTCTAGGAGGACCGATATCGGTGCTGAATTCAACTTCCCTTTCATCTCATGAAAGGCTGAATCACAAGAATCTGACCGCAAACTTCTCCCCCATCTTAGTCAGACCTTTCAGTGCTACTAATAATCATGAAAAGTCATGTATGAAACATCTGTAGTATACAACTATCCATAGAGAACTCCAACCTCCAAGACATTCTTTGGTTACTCCCAGGAAACTATAGCTCTCACTTTATCTGGGTCTACAAATACTCCTATCTACGAGATAAAATGACTCAAGATGTGAATTTGATCCATCCAAAAGTGGAATTTTGAGACCATAGAATATAACTGATGCTCTCTTAGTGTACTCATAATGATTTTAAGTTTGTAAGTGTGACCATGTTGAGTGTGAGGGTACACCATGATATCATCTACAAAAACCAGCATGAAGGAATCCAAGTATGGATGGAATAGTCGATTTATTAGTGCCCTGAAAACTACAGGCGCGTTCGTGAGACCGAACAATGTAACCATATATTCATATAGACCATACCTGATCCAGAAGGCTGTAAGAGGTATATCAGATGGTCTAACGCACAACTGATGATAACCGGACCTCAAGTCAATCTTTGAGAACACATGGGCTCCTCAAAGATTATCAAATAGACCATCAATCTAGGGCATGGGATATCAGTTCTTGACCGTCAACTGGTTCAAATTCCGATAGACCACACAAAGCCTAAGGGTACCGTCTACCTTCTTTGTAAATAAGATAGGTGAACCCCAAGGAGATGTACTGGGTTAGATGAAACCCTTTTCCTTAAACTCCTCCTACTGCTTCTTGAGCTCCTATAACTCTGATGTAGCCTCCCCATAAGGAGGAATGGACACTGGTGCCACTTATGGCACGAGCTCAATCGAAAAGTCTACCTCATTCTATGGAGTAAAACCTAAAAATCCTATGGAAAGACATCTATGAAATGATCCACCACTAGAAGAAGGTCTAACTATAAGGTCTCCTAGTCCTCCAAATATAGCCTAGAAATTTGGGCTACAAATCCTTCTATCCCATGATGCTCTGGGCCCGCTCTTCTTGCCTGGATATTCCAATCTACCTTATGAAGAAACGATCCACCCTTTGGTGATATGAAACACACCCTACGGTGATAACAGATGATGAATGCCTGGATGGGAACAAACCAGTCCATTCTGATAATGAAATTATATCCCATCATCTCTAGGATATAGAGGTCCCATAAGAAGTGACCCCCACCATCCTCTAGAGGGTACTCTCTACACTGACTTGAAATAGTCATTCTAATCCCAGACGGAGTTTATAGCATCATGATATTGGAATAAGAAAAGATACAGATACCAAGGCTCTCCACAACCGCAATTGATATAATGCTATGGGAAGCCCCTATATCTAAAAAAGCAGAAGCTAAAACTCAGGCCAATAAAATCATACATTGAATGGTAGATGTTTTGTGATACTACTCCTACTAGGTCTGTTCAACTGCAAATGTCTAGCCTATACCGCCACCCTGGGACCCTACCTGACAACTTTATGTTGATCCACCCAAATATCACTGAAAACTGGTCGACTGGTTACAACGACCACGACCTCCACCTCGGCCCGAATAACCGCAGGAACTCTAGTTCCCTGATTGATGAGGAACTGGTGGTGATGCTCCTAAATGAGGAGTCATAGAAGAACCCCTGTCACCACCTTCTGGTGAGAATATCTGACAAAAATGTTTAAGATGACCCATCTTTTCGCAAGATCGGCACTACACTGGGCCTCTCGGGAAACGTGGCCTCGTATTCGATCTTCTACCTAACTAGTATCACAACACTTGGATACCGGAAGATGCATCCTTCCTGTTTTGATCTTCTTGTGTAGCCTCTCTATGGTGCTTCCTTCTATCAGCTAGCAGAGCACTAACTCTGGATGCCGAACTGCCCTGTCTCACTGCTCTAGAATCCCTCAGATTTCACTCTGAGACCAGCACCTGGTTGACGATATAAGATATCGAATTCAACCTGAAAATTTTCACCTAATATCGGATGTTGTGCCTCATACCATACTCAAACATCTGTGCAAGGAACAACTCATCACCTCGTGTAATAGGCATGAAACACTGCAGCTCTGTGAAGCGAAAGGAATACTCCATAACTGAAAGATTACCATGCTCTAGATTCATAAACACCCAGGCTCGATCGGCCCTCAACGTCTCCGGATAGATGTAATCATAGAAGATGCGCTAAAACTCATCCCAAGCCCATATTCTACTAGTGTCTGGAATGTGAGATGACATCACACCACCTCTTGGTGGAGTCTCGAAGCATGTAGGTAGTGAGAATTCCCCTATCCTCTTGGGGTATCGTCATATGCTCAAAGATCGTATGTGTGGATTATAGCCATGACTCTACAACTTGGGGTCCTCCATCCCCTGAGAAAGTGAGAGGATGTTGCTGCTAAAATACCCGCATCAAATCTTCTATTGACGGGGTAGGATGCAAAAATCCTTGAAAGATCTGCATCATTCTCAGAAATCCCTCCTTAAATTGTGCACCAACACCTATGTCAGGTAAAATGGATAGTTCCAAAGCTGGCACTACTGTAGGATCCGCAGGGAGTCCTTGATCAACCATGTATGGTGTCTGATCACCACCTTGCAACTGTAATACAACTTGAGGAAGTCTCAGTGAAATGAATCTGGAAGGTCAAGCACACACCTTAGATCAAGATTATCAATGATAGAAAACTATATGAGTATGAAGGGAACATGAAAAATTGATCATTAATGTTTTATAAAACATGACTAAACAGCATGTACAATTCCTACATGGTGTGTTCCCTTAAGTCATTTACATGGGCGGGTACTCCTACATAAACTGGTCATGTAACACCCCAAACACACGGTGAGTTGTCTTAACACACGACATGTTCTTGAATCTTCTTTCCATGTCTGAGTCCTTCTACGCGGTTAAGACACATTTCTCTCCTAAGGAAAGACTACATGGCCTGTATACTTCCTACACGACGTGTACTAGAATGCTTCACCTAGCCCGTGTTGTTAGTGACACGACCTGACACATGGCTCACACTACATGGCATGTTCCAGATGAGCATGACATGTATGAGATGGGATAACACTGACCCATGTTGTTCGTGACATGGGTAGGTACCTAGGTCAGACTACACGGCGTGTTCGATCATGACATGGTGTGTATTGATTATGGTTTATCCGTCTATTTTGTTAGTTACATGGGCAGAAACAAGGTCATCACTACATGGCATGATCAACCGGTACACGATGTGTTCCCACTAGACCTTCCCCGTCCTGTGTCTCTGCCCACATGACCTAAGAAACTGTTAGGGATTACATAGCATGTACATAAATTACATGGTGTGTACATAAGAAAAACTGTTTCTTCCTGAACAGAAGAACACATGGTGTGTATTCAAAACTACACATCATGTATTCCGGGTTTTTCCAAATAGTAAGCCTCATAAACTACTCCGGAGCCCAGAAAACCCTGAAACAAGAATTAAAGGTACCAAATTCTGATCTGTGAGGGTCCATACTCCCCGCGAATTAATGTTTGGAATATTTTACACATTATAACATTGTAAAAAAGGTAATGATCCAACAAATTCTGGTCCATGAGGGCCCATAACACCTCAGGAACCAAAGTTTTGTGTTCATTCAAGAAAAACCCTATGAAAACATTTCCATATCAAAAATAAGGTATTTCTATCATGGAAACTATGACAACGTCATGCATATTTTACATATCATCTATCCCAACAACATGAAATCCCTAATGCATCCTAGATAGAATTTAAAAAATGCATGACATGTGATTTTAGCAAGTGCATATATGATGCATGAGATGGCATAACCTCATCTCATTGGGTTGAAACAGAAATAGAACCTCAATCATATCAACAACAACAACACAAACCTTGTTAATTACACAAATTGAAATCTACTCAACTGAAATAATTTCTACACTAGAAAAATAACAATCAAATGAGGTAGATTGTATTTTCTCTATACAGGGGTTTTCTACTCCCGAGAACATCTTATTAGCAAGTACCTATTACATATTATACCTAGATAAGGCTCCAAAAAGTATGTCAAGAGAAAAGAAATCCTTTGATACCACTTTGTAACATCCAAGTTTGAGATACCACCCAGAGGTTCCCCATACCCAGTTGGTCACCTGGCCCCAAGCACATCTACCTAAATGCTAGAGGCTGCCGACTAGAAGCAAGGGCCTTGAATGTTATAGTGGGGAAACTATGCCCTCATTGTTAGAGTACACAATAGAGGTAAACAACCCATATTAGCGGAAGTAGTAGATATCCCACAAAAAAAAATAGTGGAAGAGTAAAATAATTAACCGGAGCAGACAAATATATAAAATAATACATGATACATAACTCTAGGAAATCAACCAAACAATTCACAATGCTGAATACAAATAGTACTAAACCAAAGTACAAAAGAAACAGAAATAACAACTCTTCAGCATCACAAGCCTAAGCTTGGTCCCATGCTCTCTAGCACCACATCATGTCAAGATCCTGAAGTAGAAGGGCGCTTACCATTATCTATACCTGCAACAATATAATCTGTTTAGGCCAAAAATCATCACCCAAACAAGGTGTGAGACTAAATCCCAGTAGGCAACTTCCCAAATATTTGTGCCTAACAGTAAGTGAATATATTGTAGGTAAAAGTACATATAGTAGTAAACAATAATTTACTATGCAGTAAAAAATCCATAGTTTCAGATCAAGCATCTGTGAAACTAATAGCTACACTTTAAATAGTTAACCCTCTAAGAAGTACTCATGGCCATCCCCTCTGGTCATACTTAAAAGTACGAGCAACCATCTGGGAAACACACTCAGTCTAACCTCTCTTGTTTTGTATATGAATATAATAAGACTCTCTCAGGAAGCGATCATATTCAGTACCCTTGTAGTCAAAGGTAAAGCAAGACTCTTTGAGGAAGATCACAGAATCCATTCCCCGTATAGTCTAGGGTTGTCAAGGAATCTTTGAGGAAGCTCACCCCTTCAATTCCTTTTATATCCCCAAGGTCTAGGACTCTCTTAGGAAGCTCACTTGATCAATTATCGTTATATCCCAGGTTGTATAGTTCAAACAAAGACTCTCTAAGGAAGCTCACGCAATCAATCCCCTTATAGTCTAAAGAAATCAGGTACTCTTTGAAGAAGATTACTCAGTCAATTCCCCTTATAGTCTACTACACCAGGTTCTCACGACCCCGTATATGTCAACAACCATAGTAGTGTACTATGGAAATAGTAAACCTATATAACTACTGGGATAAAAGTATACAACATATCCATCATATCAGAAAACAATTATCCACCCTACAACAATAGGAATGAAAATCAGTAAGGAAGCCAACTGGCTAAACAGGAACAAACAGTCGAAAATAGAACATGCACGGGAAAAAACATCCAAAGCATATCAATAAACCCAATTCATATCCAAATTACCTCTACACATGTGTACAAGCATGGATGGTAAACAATAGGGGTAAAATGATAAACACGCAATACACCATTCAAAGGTATTGGTGTAATTTTCAAATAATACTCAAATAATTTTAACAGAAAGGAACAAACAACCTAACATGGGGTTAAGATATCGCTATATGTGAACCTGAATCTTGAATCTCTTTATAACGCTATAGATCTACGAAAAATTCTAAAAAATTTAATCCAAAATAACATGAAAATGATGAGAAATCAGAAGATGATTCTTTTGGATAAGACAGACCCCACCGATGCGATTCCAACGCAATCAACAGTGTTTGAATCAGAGGACGGATGGAGGCTCGGGGGATCGTTTAATATTCATGGCCATACAGACTCTCTCGGACGAACGAGACCAAGAAGATGAGTGTTCTGTCTGTCAGACGTGACCCAGGTGTGTTTAATAAAAAAAACAAAATATACAGAATGTACTTTTGGAGTACACAACATGTACTTTATTTTTCCATACTCCGCATTAGGCGGCCTCCAAGTCACTCCCACACGGCCGTGTGTGTGGCTACTACACAACCATCACATGGCCTGTTGCGGCAAGAAAGTACATGGATTGTACTCATATAGTACACGGCGTGTACTTAGAAAATTTCCAGAATTTCCTCTTTTTCTGAAAAATAACCAAAAAAGGAAAAACATACCTGAGAAAAAGGTCCAAGTTCTTACATTAAACAACAATAAAACTCACAAAAAATGATAAAGAAAAATTTCTTTAATACTTCAGGTAAAAGAGACCATGCATGAAAGAAGATTTAGCTTCCTATGTGTCAATAATGTTTAACGAGACACTCATGTGGATGTCTTAGTGGAACAATAATATTTTTTGAATATGGAAAAGAATAAAGCGATGATGTTACTACAAAGAGAAAATGAAAATTTAAGTTAACTCAATGGATCATAATAATTACCTCCTTAATATATCATCGACTATTGAATTCATTAAATATGGAAAGTATAGGAATAATGAAAATCAATGTCTTAAAGGGAGAGCTTGTCAATAGAACTAGTAAGGTGGTATGAGGAATTGTTATGTGGAAAATAATGAACAGAATATAGATACAATGTGATGAAAAAAATTGGTAAATAAAAATGATGAAAATTTGAGTTAATAGTTTACGAATTACATGGGATGAATGAAATTTTTATATATTGAAATTCAGAGACTGTATTATCTGATGTATAAAATATATAACGATTTCTCAGTAAAATTGATTTAATTGAAAGGCTATAATTTTAGGAAAATAGATGATTACGGGAAGGTAACCCTTGATATGATCTCGATTTTTTGATAATGTTGTTTAGATTGGATAAAGACCTAACTGACATGGATAATGTTAATTAGGTAGTACTGATGACCTTAGAAATGATAAAATATTTTTTTGAAAAATTTATTTATAGTACCATGGATAAAGTTAAAAATATTTTTGGAATTAAGGAATATATCAAATAATAAGTATAAATAAAGAAGAATCATACATGATTTCTATAAAAATTCAGGGGAATTCAGATTATTACCATTATTCGAGAGAATAATTTTTTAATGTATTAAGATATTTGGTAAGTAATTATCAAGAGGTACATTATGACACATGGGGATCAATGTTTAGGTGACTTAGTGACCTTCTTGCTAATGTTTTGATTTTCATCTTTTATTTGGGTCAAAAGGTTAATCATTTAAGAAATGGTTTATGTTTAAATTTTAATTTTTTAGAGATTAATGTGTTCTTTTTCCATATGAGTCTTTATGAATATTTCATAACCTGTGATAACCATTTTTTGTTGATGGAAATAAAATATTTATGTAATGACATATAATTATTTTTATTGACATTTTGATGCATTTGTGCTTTAGGAATATAAAATTAACCATTTTTTGGATTATGTAATGAAGTGAAAATTTATTAGTCAACAACAATACTGTGAGATTGTGATTATGAAATGGAATGAAATCATGTAAGTATATCATATTTTGGAAATTCATCATCATTAAAAAAATGGTCTTGAAATAATATTTTTTTCATATATTTTCATCATTTTTTAATATTAATGGATTTTTAAGACCACTTTGGTTTATAGATTTGTGATCATTATCTTTCCTTAGACCATGTCCCTTATCACTCTCTATCTATAGTAGGTTGTTATTTATCTCTTCTATTTCAATGTTTTCATTTCCATCATATGTTCTCCAATGTGGAATCCTAGTTATGAGTTATATTAGGTAACCTTTATGTTTTCAACATTCCCTATTCGAGGGATGTCTTAGTATTAATTTTTGTGATGTGGGATTAAATGAACTAAATTTTAAGGTAATAAATTCTTGATGACCCAAATAAATTTTAAGAGAGAAATTATTTTTTAGGGGATAGAATGTGGCACCCATATATTTTATAAATTATTTTTTTAGATGAAATTAAAATTCTTTGATGGCTTTAATTACCTAATAAACTATGTTTCAATATCTATATATGAAACAAAAAAGTTAATTTTTTCCAATATGATAAATTGGGTTCATATAGAGAACATTTAAAAATAATTGTTTATTTTTGTAACACATAATACTGACTCCCTCGATAGATTTTGTTATATGCAAGGTTGAGTTTTACGAAACTATAATATACTATTAATATTATTAATTAACATAATAGATTTTTCCTAGAAGTTATAATTAATGGAATTAATAGTTATAACTATGTCTTGAAAATATACAGTTTTTACAAGTTTATTTGTTACCTATGGATTAAAAATAAAATAATAATGATTTAAATAAAAAATAAATTTATTTTCGAATAAATATCGTTTCGAGAATAAATAATAATTTTTTTAGTGAAAATAATTCAAAATTAATTTTTAGAATTTTTAGAATATTTTTAACAAAATAAAAATAAAATTTGAAATAAGAATATCAAAATTATCGTAGTGTGATTTTTTTGAGATGATTAATTTTTTTGATTAATAATGAAAACTATTGAATTTTAATTGAAAAATTATTTATTATTTAAGTAATTTTATAATGTTAAACTATATTTTGAATTTTTTTTAATGTAAAAATAGTTAAATTATACATATATTAATCCTATTTTGGTCATTGGATACATTTTTTATATTTAATTCTGATATAAAAACATTATAATCATTTTAGCAATTTCACATTAAATAACTTTAATTTTCATTACATCTGATGGGAAAAATTTCAATAAATTTTTATAATATATATGATAGGAATTTATATAAATAAATTACATACATAGAATAAGAATAATTTATAATTTATAAAATTGATAACTTAATTTTTTAAAAAATTGATTAGTTAAAAATTTTAAAATTAAGTACAACGATTATGGGAAAAAGTGTTTATTTTGTGGTTGAACATACTATAAAATATTTACAAATAACCCAAAACATTTCGAAAACCCATTTTCTAGACATATTTCATCATTTTTGACAATAGTGTATGATTTTATGAGTTATTGGGACACATACCCATCAATGTGACTCATATAATACATTTAGTAATGAATAACACAAAAATTTACATTTCTACCTTTTAGTTTCTATACGGCATTAGAATAGGGAAAAATGAAATAAGATCCATTATAAATATGACTTTGGTATATAAATGTGTTTTTCATGACAATAAATTATTTGAAACTGTTATATATGATATATTTTCATGATATTCATAAGAAACACCAACATAAGAATTATTTATTTAATGATTTAATAAATCAATTGTTACAAAAAACATTAAAAGTGATATCAATTGAATGAATTATTGTGTTACATTATTTTAATAGGTAATACTCCATGTTACAAAGGTGAGGAAAAAATTGAAATTATTTCCATTATTTTCTTCATATATGTTTAATTTAAATATTACGAATAATGTTGAAATTGCCATTAATGTCATTTGAAAAAATTATTTAATTAATTGATTAGAAATTAAAAAGAATAATATCATATATTTTTCTTAGTATTAATAAATATCATCTATGGTCCATTCATGGAAAATTTGTTCTATTACAATTAACATATTAACCGTTAAATAGAAAAAACTCGATTAACATAGTTACTAATAAAGGAGTTTTTTTCACATTACATATGGTTGTGTTAAAGTAAATTCCCAACAAACAAAGGGATTATAAATTAAAAATTAGGTATAATATTAATTATCAGTTCTCCGAAGTTATCAAAAAAATAATCACTCTAACTTAGTTTTAATGAATAAATTACATCGGTTAAAAACTAGTCAAAGTAATTAATACATAAATGGTAAAAAAGAAAAATTTATATTTAAGGAACAAAATGTTTTAAAAATGTGTACAAACATGTGGTGGAGACATGTATACACCATATAATACTTAAGAAACATTAACTATCATATTTTTAGAAACATGAGGTATGATTTACCTCGTAATAGTTAATACTATTGTGATTTTATAATAATGTCCATCCTCCTCAACTATAAAAGGAAACTCACTCTAACCTACTCGTCACACCTATCAAGCCATTTGGATATGAAAATACCTACCAAAATGACTTATAATTTTCCTTCATCTCATCTAATAGGCTTCAATTTTTACTGAAATCCAACCAAGTATGTCCTTTTGTGTAAACCAAAAGGGGAAACCAAAAGAAGATGAAATGATCATCAACAAATGATTATATTTATTTCTAACACAAATCCATTGAAATAATTTTATATAATTTTTAGATAACAACGTTATTATATTATATATAATATTTTTATTATAATTTAAAAACCAGAAAATCCACATACTTCTATCAGATGGGTTACAAAATCATTATTAGTGTGTATGGTAGACTACCGCCTCATGAACCGATGTCATTCGTTTTTCCCTTACAAACATTCAATGTTTAAATTATTATGAAAATGAAATTTATATGTGGAATATATTACATTTTTGATTAATATATTAATATATTATTATTATATAAATAATACATTAATTCATTTCATTTTGTGGGAATAAAATAACGCCGTTTGTGTGCACAGAGGATTACTACCTAGCTAAGCGATGAGATTCATTCACTTTTTACAAAGAGTGTATTAAGAAAATTTTAAGTATAAATATGTTACATTTAAAAAATTAAAATTCTAAAGTAATTAAACTATATATACATACATAATTTTTTTGTCTATTTTAATACAATAAGAAAATTAAAATATTGTTCCTGCGTACGTATAACCTACCGTTTCCATGGTTGGTGTATTTCATTTACTATCACTAAATTTTATAGATTATTATAAATACATATATAATTAATATATATGATATATTAATGATTTTTATCATTATATAGAATATGAAATCATTATCTATGTATGAGTACCCATAATAACAAGTGAAAAAAAGTAAGGAAAACTAAGAGGTTATTACCCGAAACATAACATTAACATCGAATGGTTAATAAATGTGTAATATAATGTCATAAAAAATTGATATATGGTATTATATATATAAATATGTTCCATTTATATATTTATAATAAACTTTTATTAATTATACAGGGGGTTTTAATGATTATGAAAGGAGTTAGAAATTAAGGTAATGGATTTACGTCTAACTTTTTTTCTTTTGTGAGACACATGTTATATTCACCCCCTTTTTATTCAATGTGGTTTATATACTAACCACAAGTTTAATTTATAAATTTTTAAAGTAAAATTTTTGGTATTTACAGATCTATTTGATGGTCACTCTTTTATGGGTTTGTAGTTTCAATGTTACCAAAGCAGAAAGGCTATTCTATCTCCATTTTACTTTCATTGAGACAAATGTTTTGTTTTGAATGTGTATTCTTTTACAAGGTGTATATATTGAAGCATTTACATGTTACATTATGGTTATATTTATTTTCATGATACTTTTAGATTCATGTTTTAATATTATTTCATGTAGATTTAAATTCAATGTTAATAAATTATTTTGTGTTTATTACCCCAATCCCATCATTTTTCAATATTTTTATGATTATTAATCCATTGATGAAATATTATTTTCATAATTTTATTATGCAATTTTAAATAATGAAATATTTATGTAATGTTACAATTCATACACTTATTAATACATAATATAATAAATATTATGTTTTTAAGAAAATACAACTTTATTGTTCTCAATGGTCGAATATCTGTGTTCTTTGAAATTAATTTTTTAAAAAAATGCTTTAAATGATATTTTATGATTTTTTTAAGAAAAATTATATTGAAATTTTTTTATGTTTTAAATTTATATTAAATTTGTTTAAAAATATTAATATATAAATTTTCATGTTTATTATAAATTAAATTTGTTTTCAATTTTTTTTATATTTTAAATGTTTTCTTTCAAAGACGAAACAATATTTTTCCAAGAAATTTTTTTTATTAGTTTTTAAGACATAAATTATATATTTTCATAGGGGGTTTTAATTAAAATTATTCTCAAAATTTTTTATGTTCTAAAAATTGATTTTTAAAGGAATGATATTTTTTTTAATGAAATGCTCCAGGTGATTTTCAAAATCCTTCTCCATATATGAGTAAATAAAATGATATAGTTTGTTCTTAACAAAGGATATGATCCAATTATACCATTATTATTATTTCTTTTAATGTTTTATATTTAATATGATGAGTTATATATGAAAATTGTTTCTATTACATGGGTTATATCATGAAAAAACTATTATAAAACTGGTTTCTTTTCATGAGTAATGCTATAATGAAATTATTATGAAACCTATATCTTATATAAAGGTGATTAGATGATGAAATGATAATAATACCCACTTAATTTTAGGGATATTTATAAGATTAATGTTTATGATCATTTAGAACAAATAAATATGGTTTTCATTATGTGATTGGTAGAACCTATTTCTTCCAATAATGTATTCGATAAAAATTTGAATAACTCTTGAGATAGAAAAGGGTGAAATTGGTAGTGAAACTTGCTTATAATGGACAGGAAAAAATTAGGACTGAACACAATTCAAAAAATGAATTTGTCCACTATGATGGTTTGGGGAGGGAACCCATTCCAATATGAGGAAAATCCTTCCATTGGAGATTGTGGTGTGCCCTACCCAATAGGTTAGGCATCTAAAAGAAGGGAAATTGGTTGTTCATACGATGTCTTAAAGTGGGTACAAAGGGGTTCATCCCAAACCCAAAGAAATACATGGGTGATTTTCCCAAGCCTAACATGTTATGAATATCTTTTTGGGTATCCTTGATAAAAAAAAATTTAGGCTTATGTTTAGTCCATCGATCGATGTATTATGAAAATTTCATTCTTTCATGGATCATGTTCTTTTATTTACATATTATTCAGAAATTCTGAGATACCAATCATTATTCCTTGATTTAGGTTTATGCACTATTTTTTTCCAGGTATGGTTTTCCAAAGATTTTATTAGGTTTTCTTTTCTTTTATTCTTTTTTAATGACAATATATCTTCCTTATTTACCCTTACTAAGCATTTGAGGTCACCCTTTATTATGTTTCCATTCCTGAGGTTATGAAGAATGGTTCTATGTTGGGTATTCATGTTAAGAGTAATGAAAGGGAAGATCTTTATGGTAGATACTGAAGATCATTCACCAAGTTAGAATATTATCTATCCAAGATAGAAAATTCACTAAAATATTATAGTCTTCAGACACATGATTTTATGATGTAATGAATATTCATTTAATAATGAGTAATATACTTGAATGAGATTCTTGGATTTCTGTATACAATTTTACTATATATTTAGAAAATATACAAATATATAAATATATATATAGGTGGTCATCTGATCTTGTGATTCCATGTTGTCTGATATCATATGCCACATGATTTTAATTTAGCCCATCATCTTTAACCTCTTCTTTATCACCACACCTATTGAGGCCATTTGTTCTAGGCATTGATCCACAACTGATGTCTAGTCAACTAAAAAATCCTTTCAAACCATTGAAAATGTCTTCATCCTCCCATACTTCTATGATGTCTGCATGTGCTTAAGAAAACTGATTCTCATATACATATGTTTCATTTGAATCATTATATCCATCTGTCATGATGAAAATGATAGAAATGATACATGATATACATCCTAAATATATGAATTAAACATCTTATTTCATGCATTACATTACTTTACAGCTGATCATTCTCATGAAGATAATAAATGTAATCATGTTAAGACATCACATAAAAAAGACTCATTTGCATGAATTTATTTTTTTCATGGGATCTTGGGGAATTTCATGATCACTTACACATGAAAATAAATACATGTAGATAACAATAGGGAATAAGAACCAGCAGTCCAGTTTGAATCCCACAACACTTTCCATGAATTTTTCCAATGAGGTATCACCTGGTTAAGAGAAGATGATCACAAAAATTTTGTATCCTCTTCACATTTATAACAATATAACTCTCCATCATGAGAATGTATTTTCATTTATAGCATCCCAAAAAAAGTATATCATGTTAAATTGATTATGTGGTGTCATCAGGGAAAACAATAATTTAATAAAGAACTCACACTTTCTCTAGTGGCTGTTTGGTAGGGTATCATGTGATGAAGCAAAGAAGGGTTATGTGATGCATTATCACATGATGCTATCCATGTTTTCTGATCATTTGGATCCAAAAAATATACATTTTAAAGTGATAAAACTATCACATACACACCTTTACATAAACTGGGAATGATGAATGATGGGGGTTTTTGAGCCATGTAGATTCACCACCCACTTCCTCAAGCAAGTTCACCAAACAACTTCACCATGAAGAGTAATGGAATATTAGGATATAATTAACAATATATTACAAATTTATCCCCATTAATCAGGTTATATACAAGACAAAATATTTAAGTATAGGTGATGATGTTGATGGAGAATAACATAAAAGGGGAAAATTTTAAAGACGTCATTCAGGGGAATTATCCATGTAATTGCCAGACCCTATCATGAGATCCAATCATGAGACCCCATTATGAGATCCCATCACGTGACTCACCCATATGCGATCCCATCATGGATAGAAAATAAAATAATTCTCTCATGAGAATATTTATTTCTAATACTACATCAAATGAACCCCCTCTGGTTTGTCTGGACCACACATGAAATCAGTTTTCTTATAGAAACATGTGCAATGATATAAAATAACTCAGACATGTGGAACATGTTCATTATACCCCATAGCATGTCCTTATCACATGTCTCCATCTCATAACTCATATAATATTGTGTGGTCACATGAAGATATGAATATCATGAAATATCTCTATTTTTAAATAAAGGCATGAGACTTACACATGTATCCCAAACATGAAACTTGAAACCCTTATCTCATGAAGAAATTTCATGAGGGAACATTTTGAGACATCATCCAATTAATGTGTTAATGAAAAATGGTCTTGAGAATAATTCATGAGGTGATATTAGGTAGTTCTTTAATGCATCCTTGAACATATCAATATTTTATGTAATCATACACAGACATTCATCTTAGACATGTGAACTGTTGACATGTTAACCCTTTTTAAAGTTGAATTTATATGACGCCTTGTCATTCAAACCCTTAGTCATATCATCTTGATCATGTGAAATGCCTTTTCCATGTTGGCTTTGATCACATGAAATCCATTGGATATGTGAGATTTATCTTGTCAATTACCATGGAAATGTCATCTTGATTATGTTAAAGACCATTTATATATAGTCTTGATCACATGAAATCCCATAGACATATGAGTTTCATCAAATGAGGGCCATATGACCTATCATCATTGTCATGAAGAAAAACATGGAAATATCATCCATTTTAGGTAATTACACTTTGAAATGTCATCCTTGAGAGGATGAAAAACTTGGACATGTATCGTTGTACCATGTGAACCCCATCCACAAACCATTAGACATGACCCCGCTATACACATCTGATCTGCACAATTAGTTTTATAAACATGGAATATGAAGTCACATAACCCTATTCATTTTTCCCCTAAATGGGACTATATACCATCCAAAAATATTCAATAGGCTCTTCATGGTCATCTAACTTTTTTGTCAGATGATGAACAAGAATATATGGAATTTGATTTAGAACTGGTGTATGTACCTTTTTATTAAAACTATTTTATCTCATAGGGACCGATTAATTCATCGAGTCTATCATCACTCATTTTTTTCAAATAGATGAGAAATGGGTTCATACATGGTAATCCACCATGATTTATGTTCCTCAATATCCTAATTATCCTTGATCATGGGACTAAATTACTTTATGATTATACCATCCATCCTCATTTAACAGAAGATGAGATGTGGATTCATACATGGGAATACCATTTGGCTTTAGACATGACTATTCCCTCAAGAACCTAAACAATCAATTTCTCTTTTATTATTTATCACAGATCTTGACTCTAAATTTAGAGTCTATATCAAGGTTAATCCTATATGGGACTCCACCTTGATGAAAGTACATATAATATTATAGTACTTATAAAATACTAAGAAATAATCCTCATGGTTTTGTATAAATATTAAATACCCATTAGCATGTAAAGAGCATGAAAAATAATAAATTTTATTCTTATTATGAGAATAATATGTAGGATTCCTTTATAACCTGAGATCCCTATAGTATTCTCTTAGGTACTTTTAATAGAATATCATGGTGACCTCAATTAGTAACCCCCATTCATGTATCACAAAAAAATCAACATGTACGATCTATTTAAAACATCATGGATACATCAATGTGAATTCCCCATAAAATTTCAATCATAAAACCTATGAACATTCTCTAGTCTTCTACTTATTCAAGATTTTCAAATGATCATTACTCCTGTTAGCTCAGAGACCATAAAATATTATGCCATCATAATGAAGAATATATCATAATATGGACCTTTTTTCATATGTATGACGGATTACACATTAACCTTATTTAGAGGTCTGTATTCCTAGTTAAATATATCATGGGATCCTTATATGTATAATCCATACTCTTAACCAATGAGTTCACATCATTTATGATATAGAAGCATGATTAGAACTACATAGACTATGATTCCTATCTTAATAGGATACATATAGAACCTATTCAATCCTTGGGAACTACATACAAGAATAAAATTCCATCATGAATGTCCTTTCCACATGACATTAAACAACATGGTGTAGTCCTATCATACTAATTAATATTGTTTCATACAAACTTAATGGGTTTTGAAGCATGTTCTCATAGGATACATGGGAAACCATTCCAAGGTAAAATGAAAATTACAAAATACCAACTTCCAGTATAGAAAAATATAAAATATAGAGATTAGATGTATGGATTTAAAGAAAAGGATCATAAATTAATTAGTGAATAATGGATAACTCATGATACATGTAGATCTTCTCATAAACACATGGTTTTTATCAAGTCATTTACATTAGGGTAACAGGTCTTGTATTAGGGATTGTTAATGATTCATGAACGTATCATAAGTCTATAAGATATTCCCATAATAATAAATAATTTCCTCTAATAAGATGTGATGTGATAATCCACTCATACTATCAACCAATTTCATTTTTGAAGCAATGTTGTTTAGAAATGCTAATGACTATCTTCTTCTGGAAAGTAAGATCATAAAGAATTACAAATGTGGGAGATTTTGTGTGTTTCCATTGATAAACCTTCTCGACATGAATTATTTTGAAGATATATCAGTCCCATTATAGTAAATTTTTTTCTATAATAATCTAGTCAAAAAAATATATGGTGAAATTCAGAAGAATCCATTAATGGTGTCAAAATTCCCACATAAAAGGGCCATTTTATTCCCTTTAAATGTGAAGGAAATTTTTCCACTATGCACTCATATACCAGATACTGCCAAAAAATGGGTCTTGTGGCCCATCTAAAACTTTGATATTCCCTAAAATCCAAATAGAAGTTAAAAATTCACCAATGAATTCGATGATCATTTGAAATGTTGGTAATACCCGCAAAAAATGACATGTTAGTGTGAAAACCCCATCTAATACACTGACCATACATGTCATCCTCTATAGAATCCATTTCCCAATGGCCTCAACTTGTGTAGTATCCAAACCAACACCTCTAGCTATTCTTGGTGAACATCCTAGGTTGGTATTACTGTCACATTTTCTCCTGATATTAGTGGAATGACATGAAATACTCTAATGGATGAATAATCACATGTATTCATTCACATGATAGGTCATAGTGAATTAGGTGGCTGATTTTACTACCTTAAAACACTTTCGGATATTATACCTTGAGCATAGAAGTTCAAACCATCCAAACATCAGGTAAGAGGATGAGGAAAATCACCATGCCATATCAAACACCCAAGAGAATCATATGATGGATCGTATCCATTATTTTCATCATTATTAACTTGTAAAACCGTTTGTATAGTGATATGTAATGAAATTTATGTTTACCCCAATCATTAATTACCGTGAATCTAGGAGGAGATCCAACCTATGGTGTCCAATATGTGAATATCTAGATAAGGTCCATATCACTATTATTAAAAATGTATTTCCGGATCATAAACATATCCATGTAGAATCAAATCACTAATCCTAGATCATCACTAGCCATAAGCTTTGGACTACATCACATCATGTCTTGGTGATTGTGGAATACATGAGAGAAACCCATCTCATAGGGTTGTGAATATTTTTATCATTTTAATCTTGAGAACATCTTCAATGTGGGACCATACAAAAAATGGCACAATGGGAATGGTCTCACAAAACTATACATCCAGCATGGACACATCAAATGGGATACTTTATTTAAAATGAGATCCATCCCAACATTGTATCTATCATGATGATATTGACATGATCTGAGGACATTCTAATATTTTCAGAAGAGCAAAAACTTAATTGTGTTGATATTTTTTCTTCTATTATCAACTGATCCCCAAGAGAATTAAACATACCTGACACATATAAATGTTAATTAATTGATCAATTATAACATGTGTAAATCTACCGAAGTCACTATTAACCTTGTAAAAGATTCTAATGGAAATATTAGAGGAGAATATTCCAAATATGATTAATGGATTTGATCAAAGGGGTTGAAATTGAGATTCCCATCATCTTTCCCCCACCCTTATTAACAAGTGAATGCTTTTCATCAAGAATTTTTTTAGTTAACCCCTTAAAGATATCATGGAAAATATTGTAGCAGAATAAATCACTCAGAACTAAGAAAAGGTTGATGGTGTCTGAGAAATAATTTAGGGAATGATACTTGGATATATTTTCTTATATTAAGCATCATAACTCCCCTATATGGTCCTCATTACAATGATGTTCCCTAGTGCCACCCAACTTTACCCAAGTTCTACGGTTAAAGTGGTCGCTTGTAGTGCATCTTGGGTTTTTAAATCCTCAGTGACCTAAGAAGAACCATTAGACACTCAATGAAAAGAGAGGTATATTTGGTTACGAAGTGGCCAACTAGGATTGATTTTAGATGGTATTAAAATATCAATAAATGATCTATGTGAAGTCAGATTATGATAAAATTAGTTGATCCTAGGTTACTGCTTGAGGTGGATTGGATGAATAATTGTTTTCTTTTACAATTTCAATTTCATTAACTTGAGAAGATTTCATGAAATGAATTCAGACTAACCTCATAACTTACTGCCTAAACACCACCAAAACCACATACTAATCACTTATACACTTGTAGGATCATTTTCATGTTCACTCTAAGTTAAAGAATCTAATTAGCACATAAAAGTGGAGCAAATAAATTCAATAAGGAAGTGGAAGAGAGAAAATCATTTAATGAAATAAAATCAAACAAGAGAAATTAATAACATTTAGAGAGTGATAAATAACATCCAATCAATCCCCTTGATACCCCCTTGGATCAACCCATAAACTATCTAGCCATCCATTGATTACATGTTCTCAACGGAAGCGGGATGTAGACTTACGTGGGTGGAATTGATGAAGTAAAAACTCCAAAATAAAGATCACTCCACCGTTGTGTGAACAAAATCACAATGTTTTGTGTGAAAAGTTCACACCATAAGGCAAAGTTATAAAGGTGATATGAATAATAATAGAACAATATAAGAATAATATATTTTATAGAAACTAATTTGATTCAAACAACTTATATGAGAAGGAAAAATGCTACAAAGGCAATTTGGCATAATAACATTACAATCAAAACAAAGATCCAAGATCCTTCAAATCCTCCACCAATACTACCCTAAATAGGAATCATAGAAGTATTTGGATGATCCACCATCATCCCATGTTCCTTTAATTAATTGTGTTGGGGAAATGTTGGTGGATAATTAATGGAGATGCGACTTTTCCACCCTTCCCCCGAAATGGAATCCAGCTTGCATCCATAGAACAGAAGCACCGAATTCACCTTCTAGAAGGATGAATTGGAGTGAGCCATAGAAGATGTGAATAATGAATCGGATTTAACCTAACATCCTATAAACTTTGAGCCCATAATAATATGTAGTTAGGGAGAATTGATATATATGGTGTGTTGTTTTTCTAGGCCGCAGAATCTGGCCTAGAATCACATCTTCAACATGGGCCACCTGGAACTCCATTAAAACATTAGAGTTAGCTCGGGACACTGTTTAATGAAATGTTACCCATGATGTATTATATCTCCATATTAATTTAGAGACTCTTTGGTCTTGAATCATGACCTCTACAGTTAATTTAATGGGATATTGTCTAAATCACTTCGTCCAGGATGTGGTTAGTGCAAAGCCCACTTTGGTGGCCTTCCAAATTGAATCTCCAAGTTCTCCAAATGAATTAATTTTTCATTATATCATGGGAGATATGAAATTATAATATTAAAATAAAATCAAGACCATTTGGTGTTTTATGATATGTTTAAGAATGTACCATGTAATAGAACATTATAGGAAAGAATTGCATTCATGATGTGAAATGATGTTCAAAGTGTAAAATGCACTAAAATGGTACTTATGAATAAAAATTCACATGAAAACTATATAAATTAACAATTAATATTATCCTCTTCCAGTGGAGAGTCATTCTCTATACCACAAGGATGAGGAATTTTTATACTCTTTACCACTTTATCTAGTGAAATTTGAACATTGTTTCACTTCACTCCAACCCATATGGTTGTGGACATCTTCATATTTTAAATCCCCATAATTAATAAGATTGGGGTGTTTTCCATATTTTACAGACCCACATAGGGTGTGATTTTGACACCAAATGACCTCAATATATTCTGACATGTTTCCAAGAGAGTATAATTTCTCAAATATATGTGAATCATATTCATCATCTAGAGACCGTAATGCACTGGGAAATTCCATGAATTGAAAAATATAATGGAACCACATCCAAGGAATAAGATAACACACTTTTCCCCTAATAATAGATCCATACGATAAAAGATATGGAAATAGTGTGGTTATCTTATACTTTATGATAGATAGATAAAATAAATATTCCTTGTAAATGAATCTTTTATCTTGGAATTTTTTTAATTCCATGGACAATTATTTCATAGAAATCACAATAATGAGGAAACAATAATATTTGAGGTAGGAAATCAAAATGAATTACTTCTCCATACATAAAATTCTCAAAAAATAATATAGGGATACTTTAACATTAATGGATCAACCCCAATATAGGAGATTACAGGATATTAGAGACACTAAGATATAGTTGTCCATTACATCTATGTGAGAATTAAGAATTGAAAAAACATGGTTTTCTTTATAATAAGGTATAATTATCTCCTAATGATAGATTAACATCTCTTAATAATAGATAAAATCAAGAATTCTTTATAAAGTCTATGAATATATTGGAATACTTCACATGATCAGAAGAACATGAAATTTTATAGCTCACATATAATAGAAGAATAATATTAAAATCCATGAATGAAAAACTAACATATTGTACCTAACATCAGTTAATTGGGAATAAAATTGACATATTTATTATCATTAAAAATTGAAACCAAAATCACATAGATGAAGTATTAATAAAAGTAGACAATCATATGATGGATGAAACATGCATATGAATCATCATAGTTAAAAGTAAAAAATGCCACCCACCTAAATTTTTTTTACATTGCTTCATTAACACATTACATTAAACTACATATGTAATGCACTTACAGTATTATATTAAACTACACTAGTGACTACCTTAACACATGAAATTAAACTGCACATGGGACGTCCTTATCGCATAATGTTAAAATGAACATGGGATGTCCATACCATATTACGCTAAACTGCATTGTCGATGTCCTTAGAAGATTTTGTAAAACTACATGGGGGAAGTCCTTATAACATGAAGTTAAACTTCATAGTTAATTTCCTCACTGTATTATGAAAAACTATATGGGTTGAGTCCAAGCCGTAATATATTATTATTAACATTAGTCCTTATCCTTAACGCAATACATTCATATGAACAACAACTCAAGTATTTATCACATGAACATAAACATCAAGAAACCTACATTCATACCACGTGACGTTAAACTGTAAATAACATGTCTTCATAATAGGATATTAGTCATTCAGAAATCATAACTTCTAGGGGAAACTATTATGATCGTGTGGAATGAATTATACTTATAGAATACCACAGAAACAATAAACTATGAATCCCTTAGTGATACATGTTTTAATATTCATGTATGAAATCATATCATCCCAACTCATTCGTGGAAGCCCAAGATGAATCTAGTGATGATTTCCACAATAGCCAACTACTTTGGGACATTATCATTATGGAATGAATATCAACACCTTCCTTACCTTGGAAAGGTTGATCAAAGAGAAGACTATGATTCTGTCCCAGTTTAAGTGCTTTTGAGGAGGGTTCATATCAACCACATTCACAATCTATAACCTTAAAATTCACTTACTCCCCTTATGTGGGTTTTACAAGTATGTATTAAACTCTAAAAACCAATATGTAATAACTAAGGAGATATATCCATCCAAAAAACTATAGAAAAAAGGGCGTGGGCACATATCCTTGACTCCACTAAGAAATCCCCCAAACATTCTGTAGATAAAACAAATTTGAATGACCATATACCTTCTAAACTAGACAATGTATACCCACATATACTAATTTAAAGCATTGGATAGGCACATATACCTACCTCCACACATGAAGACTATCAGGATATATTTATATCAAAATGTGGATAATATTTTGAATATATCCCCAATTCAATCAACGAAATCTTCCCGAACATCCTGGAAATGAAGAACATATAGTCCATGGATAATTTACATACCTTAAAAATGTGACAATGTATTTTGGTAGTGATGGAGGTGCTTCAGTAGAATATTTGGGAAATTATACTAGGAAAGACATATATTCCTATCCCATCGACTAAAGAATCATATCGACTTATCCAACATGTTTATATGACTACTCTAGACCATGAAGACATTATTTCATCCATCCAAAAATATTATTAATATATTCTTATAAAGGAATAATCACATGACTAGGATCACATTATCCATCTAACTACGGTTCATCGACAAAATTTTTATATCACACCAGGATAAGTGTATATTCCTCTCAATGAAAAATATTGGTTTATTCAAAAATAATAGGACTGGTGTTGTACTTCGATTTTGACTGCGGTTCATTAGCCAAATTTTGAAATCACCTCATTCTAGATGCATATCCATACCCATAAATCTATATGTTATATTCTTGAAACATGTAAGATCCTGGAAGATATTTCTACTCCTACTGAATAATGACTTCACAAACATCATTTAAAGGATATAATAGAGGAGTCCCATATTCCTTCTCCCATTCTACAAGTTTTTCTTATTATCTAGTAGGGAATTCATATTTGAACTGGGAATATACCCCCACATCCACTAAAGTAGACTAGAATATTGTGGAAACTAGCCAAAGGGAATATCTTATTACCTCAAAAGATATATAATATCTCTAGCATACTCATGAATCATCTTTATTACGAGATAATATCTCATAGATCATACATTCGTTGACACACTCTGGATAATTCCACACAACAAGACTATACTCTTACTCAACCAAAAAAGGAATGTCATAATATACCATTTTTGACATGGTATGAGGTTCATATTTCTACTATTCTCAATTTCAGTCTCCTTGAGGTAATAAAATGAAAATCTAAGGACAATAAATATTACACTAAAACATTAACTAATGCATATGATTATAAATACAAATATATTCTTCATCGTGGTTTTATTGTGACGGATAACAAGGATTCTAGTCCTAATAAGCATCATGGATAACCTCCTCATAGTGATATGTTACCATGATAAGGAAGTAATACCATTATCGAGAGACCTCTGTATAGAGTGGTTCTCAAAAAACATGGGTGACATGTAGAAAACAATCCATTTAAAGATGGAAGCACTACACAATGGTTAGCTGGAAATACAAAGAAGAAACGTTTGTGGTATGACAAGATGAAGGAGTACACTAAACCCATCATAGTCATATGAAGATTATATTCATAATAAAACCTGAGATATATGATGATATGTCGCATGAAAATGTCTTATGTAGAGAACCTAAGCTTTATGTACATTTAAATTGCATTACTTTTGCGGAATACTTAGTACATAACAAAAACACACGCTCAAGGACCGTAATAGTTTAGTGTCTTTGGAAACTCAGAATAAAATCTTCTAATCGTGGTGATATATCTTTAACATCTCCCATAAATATCTTCCCCTTTTTTTTCGTACCTAAAACCTTTATTTATATCCTGGGGAAAAGAAAACATAAAAGGGTGGGCTCAAATGCTCAGTAAGGGTAAACAAAAGAAATATCAATCACATCATATACATAAGAACATAAATTTTGGAAATCTTAACCTGCAAAAGAAATCATAATTTCATAACATGGGATAAATCATATTAGTGAAATGTAATCCCAATAATCAAAACATAAAACGTGAAACTTTATGGCATACACACATAATCATAGAGAATCATTTCTTATTAGTCAAGACTCATTTCCAAGACTATTTTAGTGGACAAAGTCCATTTCTGAACCGAGTTCACTCCTCGTTTCAGTCCTGCTTCACTGAACCGGTTTATCCTGCCGTTCCATCCATGTCTATCTCATGAGATATAAAATCCATACCCAATGTATTGGAGGGAGATATAGGTCCCATACATCTCATAATGATACCATTCTTATGTGTGCCACAAAATCATAAACCATACATCATAGCATAACCCTTGTAATGAAAATGGGAATCTTAAACATCGTGACATCATAAAACAATTCATATAAGATAAAGGAATTCATAAATATATTTCCATCACAACATAATCAAATCAATATAATAATAGGGATAGAAACAGAACATTATATTATCTTAGATGGAAAATAATTTTGATAAAACACTTGAACTCCATTCTTGGGGAAAATATCCTTTCTACTTAAATTTTATTTTCCTTTCTAAACATGTCATATGATTTTAAACTAAAAGAATTTGATTAAAAATAAAACTGAAAACTTGTAAAGGAATATTCTTGGAAATAATGTTTTAAAAATCCATTCATTCCGTATAAGTTAAAAAACATTCTTCTCGTACTTTTTCCGGAAAAGTCAAAAAGTACATCGTCCGAAAAACGACAAAAGATTCCTTTCATATCTTTTACTGAAAACTCACCAAAGGGTGAAATTGGATTTAAACAATTGTAGGTGGATGGAAATAATATTACATATTGTGGAAACATATATTTGGATGATAAAATACACCCCAGTAAATTCCAAAGTATAAATAATCTCGGATAAAAATGAGATTGTGATATTTCCCTTACCATCGGACTGATTTGCTTCGTAAGTGTCCGAACCTCCAGTATAATGATTTAAATAATGTCATTGACTTATTCCAGAATCATAATCATTGTAACGATATCATATATGGTTCACTTATGACTTTATTTCACCCATTCTTTTCTAAATTCCATGTTAAAGAGCGTTTTGGGTAAAATCGTTTTATTTGTCGTCCGTGTTTTGACTTGTGATTATTCCTATGGTTACTTAGATCATGATTACTTAAATCCAGAATTTAAAACATTATTTATATATAATATATATTCCGAATATACATATATATAATGGATTGATAAATGGAAAGAAATACACCGTTCATGGAGACGGTAGGCCGTACGTACGTAGGAACGCTGTTTTTATTTCCTTATTGAGTTGAATGGAATTAAGTAGATGAAATACATATATATACACATAAATCCAGTATCATTATTATTTCATATATTTCATGATTACTTATTATATATACTTTATAATCATTCATGAATGGTTAATGTGGAGAATGAATCTCATCGCGTCGTGGAGACGGTAGTCCGTACGTACGCACAAGCGATGATATCGTTCTCATGATCGTTGAATAGTATTGGAGTGTATGTATACTATTTAAGAATAAATATAACTTTACAATAGTCATATATAGTAATTATTTACACCATTATACAAATCCAAGTAAGGTGGTGGTGAAAAATAGATTGCACCACAGCGTGGAGACGGTATTCTGTACGTACGGACACGCGGTGATTTCGTTTTCCATAGGATGGATAGATAGTGAAATAGGGTAGTTTCATACTTATAATAACATATCCGTATATGAGTGATACTGATGTTATTACATCAATAATGAAACAACCTACGAAGAAGAAGTGGAAGAAGAAATAAAGTTGAAAGAATCTGTAATGGACATTTACCTCTTCTTTGAAGCGCCTCTTTGAGATATCCTTTTAGAGCACTAAAATTGGTCTTTGAGGAAGAACAGAACCTCTATAATGTTTCTAGGGATGTGGATAAAAGAATTTTGAAGGGGTTGGCCGAGTTTGAAGGCTCAATGTAGTGTGAGGAAGAGAGGGAGGAGGTGCCCTTTTATAAGGGAGGAGAGGGGCACCTTTGGAATAACTAAAAATATTATTTTTATTATAAAGAGAAATTCGGTTTTAAATAGCTCCAAATTGATTTATTTAGAAGCTAAGGTGGGGATGGGTCGAAATCCTCTCATCAACTAGAATTTATAAATGTTTAGGTTCCTATTTTAACCTTATCATTTAGATTTAACATTATGTTAAATAATTTTACTTTTACTGTGTCTTCTTGTGTTCTTATACTATATGGTTAATAAACTTACTATAATCAGCCAAACGAAACCCAAGTTGTTTATTATTAAAATATATGACCTTATCTATGTCATTTTTCTTAACCTTAGATTTTTAAGAATAAAATAACAATTAATAATATAATATTTGTTTTAAAAACTATTTTATGTCAATTTTGACACTATTTAGTAATTGATTTTTTTGAAAACCATAACAGAATGCTTAGTTCGAAAAAAGTTAATTAAATCAATACTAACATGTCACATTAATCTATAAAATTATTTTAATTCATAAAAAGTCTCAAATTACATTTATTTTGGTATTTGTAACATCTATTATGTCAATATTTCATTAATAAGATAATTACTGCATCATAATTTTGTCATAAATAAATTAAATTATTTAATGTATAAAAATTACAAATAAAATACCCTTATGTATGAAATCTTTTTATCTTTCTAATGAATATTTATAGTCCAATTTATCTTATGTATAACCCTATATTAAAAATGATATACTTATTAAACTTCGATTTTAACTATTTTAACCCTTCTTTAAATAAATTAATAATAAATGTCATAATCTAATCCAAGTGGGCCTAAATGGTCATATTTTATTCCTAAGGTTGTTTTTGGTCGGATTAAACTTATCCAATAGAATTAGGACATGTGTTAGGGTAATAATAATATCATTTTTACCCTTAATTACCCTATTTACTTTTAACTATGGTAAAAAAGTAAAAAGTTACTATTCAACAAAAATTATTTTCATCTCATTGAACCACATTTTACTTACTAACATCAACCGTGTCTCTCGGATTTTTGAAATTGCACTCACAGAATCAGTAAAATTATGTTCTCTGAAAAAATCATTTTTTTTAACTACCACTTAGTGGTTTCACTATTCATCAAAAAAATGAAAGTTTCCAGAAAAATACCAAAAATTAGGCCTAAGCTATATTTGATATTATGAACTCAAAAATTATGTCTATTTTACCAAATTAAAAACATATCAGTTGTATTAATTAATTTAAAAATTAATTCCCATCATCAAAAGAAATAGCGTGTTCTTAACAGATTATAACTACCAAAAGATTGACACTTGTTTATGTCTGGTTTAAATGTCATATTACATCTAATGTCCAACATTGTATTAAATTGTAAAAATATATTATAAATATACTTCAAAACCACTCAAATTAATAATTTATCACTATTAATTATTTCGATTAAAAAGGTTGTTTTCAATTAAAATTTAGTAATGTTCACTATTCATCAGAAAATGAAAGATATCCGAAAAGTACCAAAATTTCACCCTAAGCTAATTTCGATATTCTGAATGCAAAAATGATGTCCATTTTGGAAAAGAAAATTTACAAAACTTTAAAAAGTGATTATTACTATTCATAATGGCTATTTTTAATAATATTTTAATATCATATTGTTGTTTAGTGAAACTCGTTATTGCATACTACACACACTATCGAGGAAGGTTGCGATTGTATGTAATGAAATGCAAGTCAATGATGTGTGTTGTGAAAGCTCATTTTGGTGTAGCGTACAAAACAAGATATTAATGAAATTAAAAAGAATATTTTTCATAAAATATCGGGGTGTTACATTCTACCCCCCTTAAAATGAATTTCGCCCTTGAAATTTGTCGGGGTTATAAATGGTTTACTACTCGAACGTTTCTTTAATAGAAACCCACGTCGTAAAATGGAATACCAAAACCAATCTTTAAAAACAAAAGTATGAAACGTAACGGTTAACCAAATAAACTAATCAATGGGTTTCCACATAGGTGAAAATATGGATATGGAAGAAAAATCTAACAATTATGTTCTGATGGAGAGTGGTAGAGAACATGGCTATGAAATAACAAACAATCACAAAGCCATAGATTTGTGAGGATATAAGGTACCATATGATTCATCAGACATAAGGGCACTAGGACAAAATTTTTGGTTTTCAAGATCATTTCCCTAAAGTTGGTGAAATAAAAGAAATACTTACATGATTTTGTTACAATTTCACTGTTGTTCGTGCTTTGAAAAATTTCCACTTAATCTCTTAAAGAAATGAATTTGAATGATGGACCATTCCATCTGTTTCAAAAGGTTAGCAAAAGTTATCAAATATACATAAGTCCATCTATGGTGAGGTTAATCCTATACGATTCCAAAAATGAACTTATACTTCATATATCATAGCGTGTAGTAAAATAAAACTAGTTTCTAGTAACTAGGGACTTCTTCTAGGCCAGTGGTAGGTGATAAAGGACAGTCGCACTTCGGTTGTGGGTCTGATTCCCACAGCCTTGTCCGACGCGATGAGCTGTCACCCGTCCTGCAAGTTTTTCTTTTTCTAAAGCTATATTACTATAACATCCCATCAATAATATCGAAAAAATTTCTATCCTAACATATGTTCAACATAATCAATTCCAATCTTTTGGCTTATCTAAAATACTTCAGTCCAAGCTCATAGTATAAAGAAAATGAATACTTGAAATGTCACATAACAATCACATGAATTCCATCATTTATCCCCCATATAACATAAGATATATCTTGTTGGTCAAATTTCAAACATGTGAATACCTTAATCATGTATTCTCTTGAAGAATGAATACCCATTAATTGAACCATAGTGAAAACATGAATGCAGTCAAAAGTTAACTCCTTCCACATACCAAAATCCAAAAATTATATATACTCAAACCATGATATAACATTCTCCTTATATCAGTCATGAACTCATGAATATGGTCAAACATTTCATTTTCTCATTTTCCTTTCATTATGCGCATATCATCTTTTTTTCCAAAAATAACTCAATCTCATTCTATGGTTACTAGTACCATTGAAAACCACAATTGACCAATACGTAAATATTACAATATTCCACGATACTATATACAACATTATTTTGGAATCCCATTACATAAACACTTAATCATTCCACCACATCATTGTCATATTCAACATCGCCAATAGTGATCTCATGTGACTTCCCTTTGTCCATTTCCTTAAGTGGTTGCTCATGTCGATCATCACTAACCCTTGGATTAGGGCATTTATTACCAAAATGCCCCATTTCCTTGAACTTGAAGCATTGAAGTGTTGGTGGTGCGTTCTCTGCAGTCTTTTCTTTATTCACATCATTAGAAACCCTTTTTCCATTACTTCGACACTCAACTACTCGATGACCTTTTTTTCCACACTTAAAAGATTTTCTAGTCCATTTAAGACAATCTCCACCATGCTTCTTTACACACATTGAGCATAAGGAAACATTCATCTTCTTTTCACCATTATTCTGAGATTTATCCTTGAACTCCATCTTTCGTTTTTTGTCAAAACTATGAGATGGATAAGTAACACCAACTTCCATTTCTACCGTGATAGCACAACGCACAATTTCTTCATATCTACTGAAGTCTCTTATAGATAATGCCCTTCAAATATTTGGTTTTAATCCACTGAAGAATTGGTCAACTTTACTTTCAGGTTGGATGATAAATCCAGATGTATACCTTGCAAGCCTTGGAAAATTCGCTTCGTATATACCAACAGATTTATCATCCTTTTGCTTTAGTTCATGAAACTGCTTCTCCATCTTTGTTCGAGGAATATGAGGGAAGTACTTATTGAAAAATAAGTTCTTGAACTTGTCCCATTCCATGGACTCAATTTAATCTCTTGGCCTCATATTCTTGATAAGATTCCACCATTGATCGGCATCACCTTACAAACGATACACTACTATGACTTTATCATGTTTAGAACATTGAAGAACTGAAAATATCTTTTCAGTAGTACTGATCCATTGTTCAGCAACAAGTGGATCAGAAGACCCACTGATAGAAGGTGGACGTTGCCTCATGAAGGAATCAATAGAATATTGTTCCCTTCTATGCTCATTTGGATGTCCAGAATGATTCATAGCTTGTGTAAGTATAGCAATAAGATTTTTCACTCCTTCTCCCATAACATTTGTTTGTTCAGGAGGAAAATCATTGAATTTTCCATTACATTGATCAACACGGTTCCTTTGGGTTCCAGCCATCGTCTAAAACCCAAAAAGAATAGTGTGAGAGGTAAAAATCATAATAAAGGGGGAGTAACTTCAATATCTAACATCTTTGGTTTAATCTAATATATTTACCATAGTTCTAGGACTATATCCTATACGTATACTTATCCTTAGGGACATCCCTATAAATACCTTAGAAATATCTCTAGGGATCTCACTAACGTTCCCGCATCCTAGTTTCCAAAGGTTGACTAAACCTTTCCTCTGATACCAACTGTAGAGACCCTAAGCTTGACGTACATTGACATTACATTACTTTTGCGGAATACTTAGTACATAACAAAAACACACACACAAGGACCGTAATAGTTTAGTGTCTTTGGAAACTCGGAATAAAATCTTCTAATCGTGGTGAATGATCTTCAACATCTCCCATAAAGATCTTCCCCTTTTTTTCTTACCTAAAACCTTTCTTTATATCATGGGGAAGAGATAACATAAAAAGGTGAGATCAAATGCTCAGTAAGGGTAATCAAAAGAAATATTAATCACATCATATACATAAGAACATAACTTTTGGAAATCTTAACCTGCAAAAGAAATCATAATTTCATAACATGGGATAAATCATAGCAGTGAAATGTAATCCCAATAGTCATAAATTAAAACATGAAACTTTGTGGCATACACACATAATCACAGAGAATCATTTCTTATTAGTCAAGACTCATTTCCAAGACTATCTTAGTAGACAAAGTCCATTTATGAACCGAGTTCACTCCTCGTTTCAGTCCTACTTCACTGAACCGGTTTAACCTGCTGTTCCAGCCATGTATATCTCATGAGATATAAAATATTTACCCAATTCATTGGAAAGAGATATAGGTCCCACCCATCTCATAATGATACCATTCTTATGTGTGCCACAAAATCATAAACCATACATCATAGCATAACCCATGTAATAAAAATGGGAATCTTAAACATCATGACATCATAAAACAATTCATATAAGATAAAGGAATTAAAAAATATACTTCCATCACAACATAATCAAATAAATATGATAATAGGGATATAAACAGAACTTTATATTAACTTATATGGAAAATAATTTTGATAAAACACTTGAACTCCATTCTTGAGGAAAATATCCTTTCTACTTCAAATTTTTTTTTCTTTTCTTAACATGTCATATGATTATAAACTAAAAGAATTTGATTAAAAATAAACTTGAAAACTTGTAATTGAATATTCTTGTAAATAATGTTTTAAAAATCCATTCATTCCGTATAAGTTAAAAAAACATTCTTCTCGTACTTTTGTCGGAAAAGTCAAAAAGTACCTCGTAAGAAAAACGACAAATGATTCCTTTCATATATTTTACTAAAAACTCACCGAAGGGTGAAATTGGATTTAAACAATTTTAGGTGGATGTAAATATTATTACATATTGAGGAAACATGGATTTGGATGATAAAATACACCCCTGTAAATTCCAAAGTATAAACAATCTCGGATAAAAATGAGATTGTGATATTTCCCTTACCATAGGTCTGATTTGCTTCGTAATTGTCTGAACCTCCTATATAATGATTTAAATAATGTCATTGACTTATTCCAGAATCATACTCATTGTTATGATATCATATATGGTTCACTTATGACATTATTTCACCCGTACTTTTGTAAATTCCATGTTAAAGAGCGTTTTGGGTAAAATCATTTTATTTGTCGTTCGTGTTTTGACTTGTAATTATTCATATGGTTACATAGATCATGTTTAATTATATCCACAATGTAAAACATTATTTATATATAATATATATTCCTAATATACATATATATAATGGATCGATAAATGGAAAGAAATACACCGTTCATGGAGACGGTAGGCCGTACGTACGCATGAACGCTGTTTTCGTTTCCTTATAGAGTTGAATGGAATTAAGTAGATGAAATAAATATATATACAAATAAATCCAGTATCATTATTATGTCATATATTTCATGATTACTGATTATATATACATTATAATCATTCATGAATGGTTAACGTGGAGAATGAATCTCATCGCGTCGTGGAGACGGTAGTCCGTACGTATGCACGAGCGATGATATCGTTCTCATGATCGTTGAATTGTATTAGAGTGTATGTATACTATTTCAGAATCAATATCACTTTACAATAGTCATATATACTAATTATTTACACCAATATACCCATCCAAGTAAGGTGGTGGTGGAAAATAGATTACAACATGGCGTGGAGATGATATTCCGTACGTACGCACGCGCGGTGATTTCGTTTTCTGTAGGATGGATAGATGGTGAAATAGGGTTGTTTCATACTTATAATAACATATCAGTATATGATTGATACTGATGTTATTACTTCATAATGAAACAACCTAATAAGAAGAAGTGGAAGAAGAAATAAAGTTGAAAGAATCGGTAACGGACATTTACCTCTTCTTTGAAGCGCCTCTTTGAGATCTCCTTTTAGGGCACTAAAATTTGTCTTTGAGGAACACCAAAACCTCTAGGATGTTTCTATGTAAGTGGATAAAAGAATTGGGCAGGGGTTGGCAGAGCTTGAAGGCTCAATGTGGTGTGAGTAAGAGATGGAGGAGGTGCCCTTTTATAAGGGAGGAGAGGGGCACCTTTGGAATAACTAAAAATATTATTTTATTATAAAGCCAAATTCGGTTGTAAATAGCTCTAAATTGATTTATTTCGAAGATAAGGTGGGGATGGGTCTAAATACTCTCATCCAATAGAATTTAGACAAGTTTAGTTTCCTATTTTAACCTTATCATTTAGATTTAACATTAAGTTAAATAATTTTACTTTTACCGTGTCTTCTTGTGTTCTTATACTATATGGTTAATAAACTTACTATAATCATCCAAAAAAACCCCAAGTTGTTTATTAATAATATATATAACCTAATATAAGTCATTTTTCCGAACCTTATATTTTTAGGAATAAAATATCAATTAATAATACAATATTAGTTTTAAAAACTATTTTATGTCATTTTTGACACTGTTTAGTAATTGATTTTTTTGAAAATCATAACAGAATGATTAGTTCTAAAGAAGATACTTAAATCAATACTAACATGTCATATTAACCTATAAAATTATTGGAATTCATAAAAAGTTTCAAATTACATTTATTTTGGTATTTATAACATCAATTATGTCAATATTTCATTAATAAGATAATTACTACATCATATTTATGTCATGAATAAATTAAATTATTTAATGTCTAAAAATTACAAATAAAATACCATTATGTAGGAAATCTATTTATCTTTCTAATGAATATTTATAGTCGAATTTATATTATGTAAAACCTTATATTAAAAATGATATGCTTATTAAACTTTGATTTTAACTATTTTAACCCTTCTTTAAATAAATTAATAATAAATGTCCTAATCTAATCCAAGTGGGCCTAAATGGTCATATTTTATTCCTAAGGTTGTTTTTGGTCGAATTAAACATATCCAATAGAATTAGGACATGTGTTAGGGTAATAATAATATCATTTTTACCCTTAATTACCCTATCTAATTTTCACCATGGTAAAAAAAATAAAAAAGTTACTATTCATCAAAAAATATTTTCATCTCATTGAACCACATTTTGCTTACTAACATCAACCGTGTCTCTCGGATTTTTGAAATTCCACTCACAGAAGCGGTAAAATTAATTTTTATGAAAAATTCATTTTTTTAACTACCACTTAGTGGTTTCACTATTCATCAAAAAATGAAAGTTTCCAGAAAAATACCAAAAATTAGGCCTAATCTATATTTGATATTATGAACTCAAAAATTATGTCTATTTTACCAAATTAAAAACATATCAGTTGTATTAATTAATTTAAAAATTAATTCCCGTTGTCAAAACAAATAACCTGTTCTTAAGAGATAATAACTACCAAAAGATTGACACTTGTTTATGTCTGGTTTAAATGTGAAATTACATCCAATGACCAACAATTTATTAAATTGTAAAAATATATTCTAAATATACTTCAAAACCAAAAAAATTAATAATCTATCACAATTAATGATTTCGATTAAAAAGGTTGTTTTTAATTAAAATTTAGTAATTTTCACTATTCATCTGAAAATTAAAGTTATCCGAAAAGTACCAAAATTTCACCCTATGCTAGTTTCGATATTCCGAATCCAAAAATGAAGTCCATTTTGAAAAATAAAATTTAAACAATTTCAAAAATTGGTTATTACTATTCATAACGACTAGTTTTAATAATACTTTAATAGCATATTGTTGTTTAGTGAAACTCGTTATTGCATACTACACACGCTATCGAGGAAGGTCACGATTGCGTGTAATGAAAGGCAAGTCAAGGATGCGTGTTGTGAATTCTCCTTTTGGTGTAGCGTACAATATAAGACATTAATGAAATTAAAAAGAATATTTTTCATAAAATCTCAGGGTGTTACATCTTATTAGCATGATTATAGAAAAATAAAAATGTATAATTTGTTTGATATTAAAATACCCAAAAAATTTCTATTCACAAGATGTTAAAAAATATGAGAATTAGTAACACCAATAGATTTTTTTTAATTTTTTTTTAAAATTAATTTAACATTGTTGATATTTTTCATTTCACACAACACTGAATATAGATTTAATTATTCAAAAAAACTATGTTTGGATTTTGTTATATTCCACACAATGTTAATATTGAACTATATGAAATACTTATATTAGCTTGTGATACATGGATAACTATGTTTTTCTTATGTTACAAACAATAACGAGCCACTTTAATATCCCGTATTACAAGTACGGATGAGTTTTTTCGAACTATAATATACTATTAATATTGTTTTCAAAATACTATTATTGTTAATACTAAGCCATTAAAATGGATGTTTTTAATAATATTAAATAAATTTACAATATATTATTTAAACATGTATATCAACTAAATTCATTGGATATTAATTATCTAGAATGAAATGGAAGAAATATTTTATAATAAAGGAATTACTATTCGAAGAATACTAGTTTTTATTTACAGACACAGTTTTATCTGAATTAATAAAAAAATATTTTGAGGAATGTTTCCATGAAACATTATAATTTATATATTCAATATATATTTTTAATACACATTTAATAGATTATATATATATATATAATATATGAATAAATCCAATTTTATGAATAAAAAGATTTATTTTTTGAACAGGTAATTTTCCTACCTTTCAACGGTGATCAATTTTAAAAATAAATTCTGAAAAATTTATAATTTTCATTTAAAAAAATAAAATTATTATTTAAATAGAAATATCAAAATTTTCATTGGGATAATTCATCAGAATTATATATGAAGTTTCATTATTTGATGAATAGTGAAAATTATTAAATATTAATTCAAAAATTATAATTCTTCTAATTTATTTATATCATTAAATTATAAATAAATTTGGAATAAAAGAATAATTAGAATAATTATAAATCAAGTTATAAAATTGATTTCATTATAACAAATTTCACATTGAAATTTTATGTAAGAACATATCAATATTTTAAAATTATTTTCTTTAAAACCCCGCTTTTGCGACACATTTGTGGGATTAATTTTAAATTAATTTTACCATTTATGTGTTTCAATTTTTAAAAATAGATTAAATATTTGGAATCAAAATAATATATAATATAAATTATGTATAAAATAGTTTTTTAAGAAATCTTTAATGAAATTAATTAAAATTAATTATAGTGATTAATGTAAAAACAAGTTTACATAGTGGATAAACATTTACTTAAGAAGATAATACCATATAAAAATTTCTGAAATCCATTTTATGTCCACATTAATACTATAGAATCAATTTTCTAGAAAATAGGAAATTATGGAAATAAAATTTTGTATGAGAGACCTCCCAATATTGTTCAGCTACATTTATAAGTTTGTCACTCCTCCCCCACAATAAAAGGTCCCTAACCTCCTCACTTCCTCACACCTCTCACAGAACATTGAATCATACCATCCCTACCTAATTATGCTACAAAATTACCTCTCAACCTATAATCCAGAAGTTGTGAATAATGATAGGACTGCTATATCTTTGGTGAAAATAAAAAGGAATTACCCATAGAAGATGAAACATCCTTCCATAAGATCTTTTGTTTTATATTCACTATAGACACAATAAATTCTAATGATTACATGAATATATAATAAAAAACATAAACAAAAAATACAGAGTTGTTTTTATTATAAGGGTTATACCTACAACTATACGCACTTCCATCAAAATTGTAACAAACATACTATTCCTCTGTACAACAGACTACTATCTTACGAAACGATGTCATTCATTTTTACTTTACCAACTCCCATAAATGGTAGTTACGATGTGAATAATGTTTTTTATGAAATATAAGATATATATGATTTATTTATTCTTCTATAATTAGAACATAAAATACACCTTCACACTTTCTATTTTGGGAAAGTACGATAACTTCGTTTGGGGATGTTTTGACTACCACGCCCTCAAAGCAATGTTATTCATTCAAATTTTAAATGGAATATATTTAGGATGGGTTTAGTATGAATATATTAAATATATGAAATAATAATACAACTTCAATTATAATATATATATATATATACTCATATATGTAATTTACATACTTTTTCAATATGATAATAAAATTGAAATAGTGTTAATGCGTACATACGACTTATCATCTCCATGAATGATGTAATACAATCCGTATTTGTATATTTTACATATAATTATATATATTTATATGTGGAGTATATATGATATTTGAATACTTTTTTACATACTTTATATAATTAAATAATGATCAAAGTAATCAAACCAAGAATTGGAAATCCAAACATATATAAAAAACAAAGATGATATTATTGAAATTTTTAAGAAAAGGGTAACATAAAGTCATACAAAAATCATATAAGTTTTGATATATGATAATATTATTCTGTGATATATTTATAATTTTTTTACTTATTGTACATTATGTTTGACTATGTACTATGAATTTCAATACTTAAAGTAATATTTTTTATAATCTCACTTTTATTTCATTGAATCTTATGCCCTATTCAACAATCATTTATTTTGGGTGGTGTAAATAACAAAAATGAATTTACTATTTGATTCTTATATTTATATTTATTTTTTCTTTTAATATTCTTCAACTTATATTTGTTTTATGGTGTTTATTATTGAAATGTTACCAAACCAGTAAATTAATTTTGTCTCAATTTTACTTATTTGTGTCACATTTCATGCAATGAACCTGTATCATATTCCCACTTTATCCTAATGTGCATGACAGAGAGTGTTTTCTCCAATACATTTACATTAGTTTAAAGTATTCCCACTTAATCCTATCATTGAATCCTCTTTTTTATTTGGTTTCATTATTTCTCAATCTAGGATTCCTCTTCATCGTCAATTAAATATCCATGCACTGGATCTATGAAGAAAATCTGAAATGAAAACCCCCAATGTTCATGTTAATATAAATATAGGGGGCCATATATAAGAAATAATTTTTTAGTGATTCAAACCATTATGAGATCCATAGTAATGTGTTGATCTTCTATTTTTGGACCAACTGCATATTCTCATCACTCACTGCCATATTCCTCCATAAGAGTCAAATACAAGTAGAGATTCCAATCCACATAAAAATTATGAACATCCCCACATATTTCATAACATTCACTATCATGTAGTTTAATCATCATTATAATAACCTATTGTTTTAAAAAATGATAAATTCTAATTTTAGTTTACAAAAACTAGTATGCTTCTCTAAATATAATGATAAAGATTCATACCGTTGAACGGAAAGGAAAAAATCATTATCATATGATGTTAATTGGAAATACATGTGGTATTAATGATTTTTAGATCATCCCCCATAATTATTATATACCCATAATATTTTTTTATCCATTTCCCCTAAAACTATGGTTAGTACATATTGGAATAGAATTTAGGGTGATCAAAAGATTCCTAAATATGCATGCATCAATATTAAACCCTCTATAAATGATTTAATAAAAACAAATTCCTTGAGTTGATAAAGTAATCTTTGAATACCATGGAAATAAAGCCCATATACGGTTGGTTATCCAATAAAAAATATTAGTAATAGGGACTGACTGATCAAAAGGGACCCCATAAGAATTTTCTAGTGAATGACACAATTCCAAAGATATTATTCCTAGGGGATATTCTGGTTCTAGAAGAGATACCCTACTTAAATACAAGAGCTATTTTACTATCTATATGTGATAAGGGATTCTTCTATTATTAATGGATGTCCAGTACCCAGTTGTATCCAACCCACATTGAAATGGATATTCTTGGTTTATTTCATAATCTTCATATAACCCAACTATTGAAGAATATTCATATAGTCTTGATGTTACTCATTTGGGAATTATATTTATTATTAAAGAAGGATTTTAGCATCACATTAATATAAAATTTTATTTTACGATGTGTATCTTATATATAGACCAAATTTATTTTCATTAGTAATCTCTCATGGTAATCTTAATTTTTCAATGTTTTGGATCAAAACTATAGTGAGAATTTGGTCAATGTCAAATGTCAGTAAAACATGAAGGCATAGAAAAGAACTATTGTAAGTCATTTTGAGAAATAATGTTTTTCCACCAATCAAAAATTACGACCCTATTTTCATATATAAATTTCTTGATTCCCCAAGTATATATTATCTTTGAATATTGTGGACCTTGAACCCACACACTCTTGGTTATCCCCTATTGTAAACTAGTTTCATGGACTGGCTAATATAATGGGACCCTTATATTATTTTTTTAATAAAAACCCAATTCCTAATAGATTGTGATTTGAGGATGTTTTAGTCCATAATGTGACACATATAACATTCACTGGTGTAAAAGAACATTCATAGATTGTTCTTAGGGGATGTTTTGGTCCCAAAAGAATGGTCCCCCTAAAATCAATGATCTATTACTTTAATTGTGTTACATTGATACCGGTTGTCATCAAAAAGTGATCCTTGATATATGTATTTTATGAGATAATTTTTTTCATTGATTTTCAGACTTCCAAGAGGGATTAAGAATGAATTCGTTTTTTATTTTTTTCATATCTAATTTTTGGATACCATTTTTTATATTGAATATCATCCTAGGACCTCATCACATTAACATTAACAATGATACACCTAAATACTATTCACATGATGTTAAACTATACAAAAAACATACTTAAAACCTGAAATTAGACTAAATTGTACGTGTCCTTGTAACAAGATATTGAATTTAATGGAATTTTCTTATGTTGTCAGACCTTCTCCATTTTATGTATGATCTATACATATGTCAAAGGTTCTAGATATAGGGGTTCATCAGCACATGCTATGTTGTCTCAAATATACAAACATGACAATAAAGTAGTTCCACCCTCATCCTAGCACTGAAACCACATCCACAAATGTATTTCTTATTTCACATCCCAAGACATATCTTCAATGAAAATTCACTGTACATGATTCAAATCAATATAGAAAATAAAATTCCATATCCCTCTATGAGTGTCAAATATTCATATGGAATATATATACAGGAACTACATGTAAAATGATTCCAAACTTCATTGGAGGTGAGTGATGTATAGATCATATATTTTATTTCTAACCAATGATTTTTATTTTATTCAAATATTTTACTCAATGAGATTTAAATCGGTGAGGGGATTCCTTACCACATAAAAATATTTAATCCACAAAATACTCCCTATCTAGAGCTCCCTTATAGTTTAATCGAATTATATGTCATCCATTATTCCCCACATTGATTATGACTCTTGTGATCATAGTGAACCTACAATGTAACTTTAAATGCAGTGGTGGAAATATATTTTAAATTAAAATTGGTAAAAATTTATTTACCATGTGACAATAAACTATATGGATTGAGAAAATAATCCCCTTGATGATTGTGTTCTTATGAATTGCATGTTTTACCCCCTCACCTAAAAAATGTTTTCATCACATGATAATGTTTACTATAGGGTTCATGAACCCTTTTTATTATTAATTTATCACTAAACCACATTCATACCATCCAAATTAGTGTTAATAAAAACTAATTACTTCAATTTATATATGTATTTTAGAATCCCAAGGACCTCAAGACCATGTATTCTTAAACACCCATATAGAATATGGAAAAAATGGATTTGTTGATTTAAAGGGAACCCATATGGATTTATTGGTGAATGAAACAATGGATAATAGATTGTTCCTAGGAAATGTTTATGTCTCATTGGAGAGATCCCCCTAAAACCTAAGAGCTATTTTTCAAACTACCTGGGATACAATATTTTACCATTTTTATTGGTTGACAGGTACCCATTAGGATCCACCTCCGATTGAATAAGATATTATTGGGTTATGATTTACACTTCTTATAACAAAAATATCTAATTAGGTTTATAAACCCTCTTTGTAATCATGTGTGAATCATACTCATTATAAAATAATGATGATAACATCGTATTCTGGTACCCTTTCATTTTGGGGAATGCATCTCCATTGAAGACCCAAATTCTATTACTTAGTCATTCGTAAAAAAAAATACCATTAGGTAAATACCGTAACATATAAAATGAATTAGAGCAGTAAATCCCTTATGACCCACTTTCTATTTGTGACCTTGGTGCATGTAAGGATATATGGTCCATATACAAAAGTCTATGATGGTAATGCATGTTTTATCCCATACCGTAGAATAATTTAGAAATTCCCTTTATCTATGTATGAGATTGATATATATATGGAATATATTATATGAAAATTATTTCAAGGCACAGTCAGGTTGATTATATAAAAAAGACCCCTCTCTACAAATGAGTTAGATCTATAATTTTTTATCTAGATCTATATATGTTTTGATTCTTATCACGATAGGATAAATAGTACCACTAGAATTCCCACATCCAAGTCCTATAAATAAATAAAATAAATGAATTTTCCTCTTCTTAGAACTATATATATCTATGTATCCTAATTTCTTTTTAAAATAACAATACATTGTTTGATTACAGACCATTTATGATACATGGATTTTCCTAAAATCCATAATAATGGGTCCAATAACAATATTCAAAATAATCATACCCATATTCCTTATACATGGGTCAGATCTCTTTAGATGAAATACCCATTTTATGAACTATGTACATGATTGATTCCAATCCATTTGGGATACATAGTGACCTCTAGGTACTCTACCATTGGCCCATCCACCACTCTAAGAATCAAAATTGGATACATAAATCATACATAATATTCATAATATATGTTCAAGATATTTATGCATGGGTTACCTTTCTTTGGAACATCTTTTAGATATAAAACGTTCATTCCCCGGTATACGATCTAGATTCTGTTATGATACCATTAAATTTTCTAGAACTTCAAGTGTCATGATTCTTAGCCCTAAATGATACATAGTTTTGCTTAGATCACCCATCATCAGAACTATCTATAGATTTAAAAATGCCTCGCCTACATTAGTATTTTATCATGTAGAATGATACATTACCTCACTAATGGTAGTGGACTAAGGTATTGGTTATTTTTCCCATGTACATTAGACCCACAAATTGGGGGGAATAAAATATTATCTAGGACATGATTCAAATTACCTTCTCTAAACGCATGATCATGATATACACAATTACCCACAAAAATATGTATGTGTGGATTGATTATTATCCTTTTAGGATACATAGTTACGCCAGAACTCCCTAATGTTTGGCCCAAATAAAATATTCAAAATAATAATACCCTTTTCCCTTTGAACAAGCCTGATCCTTGAAGGGAAAAAATTCTTTTAATAACTTCATATTTCTTCACTCCTAATCTTTCAAGAAACATTTTGATGCTTTTTTATATTACCATATTCCCAACCATAGTATTCACTCTATCATGATCTACACTAGTACATATTCTACATTGAAATATTGAAACCTTGTTTGGATGAAAGATGGTAATGATCCCCCTATTTGTGAAAGCCTCTCCCAATTTGAATATAGTTTTCCTTTATAGTAGCACTAAAAGTTTGTTATAATTCCCATTGATGATATTATGTGAATTCTCATTCATGTTAGAAAATTTGATCCATCCCATATTTGAGTCAGATGTGTGCAGCATATTTGGTCTAGTGTAATCTCATCTAATAGCCCATTCTCAACGTAACATTTACCTATTGTCTAAATATGTTTCAGGAACATGTAGGTGACCATTAATAGTATAAAAACATATTGTGTCTTGATTAATGTTGTCCAATGATACATATTGAATCCTAGACCCCTTTAATCCTTGATCCTACTATAAAATTTCAAGAAATTTATTCTCATGTTTTATATAGTAGATATATCTAAGTAGAGGGATATATATAAAAAACATATATGTGGTATGAATCCCACCCACACAAGATTCATCCCAAAACCTAGTGTATACCCACACCAAGAGCCTTTATATGACCCTTTCTATTTTCTTCCTTTATTTAACATGTAATACTTAAAAATTTATAATTAATACAAACTCATTTTTCCTACTTACGGGTTTGATATACATTGGGATTACTTGGGTGTGAGTGAGATATATAAAAAAGGGGGACAAAAATATTTTTATCATAATATATACATATAAAATTAAAAAATTTAATCCAAAATTAAAATTCCCAAGACTAATGAATGGTTTCTACAGGGATAGATTGAATAATTTCACATTATATCATAGAGTATTGGTTCCATGATGTTAAAATCCATAAAAATTATGTTTTCATTACATGGCATTAATCTAAATTGTATGTTCCATGATCACTTGGTGTTAAAATTCATGATTTGTATATCCACGTTGTAAATACCGACACGGAATTGTTCTGAGCCATTGGTTATTTTATTATATTATCATAATATATAAGTAATCCCATCTCAAAGGATCAAATAGTTTATTAGTATTGGTACAATAGATTCATACTTAATGATCACAATACATTTAAAAAATAAAAAAAGGATTTACTTTTAGAAAACATATATTATACATATCACATCCCTACAAATATTGAAAAAATATGCAATACTAATGGTTAAAACCCATCGATTTAAACCCCAAAATTTTCGGTATATGTTATACCCATGGTTTTGGGAACCATGGGAAGTCGAGCTGTCAGTATAGCTCCCCGACATTTACCTATGATTTTTCAAAATGTAAGTATATCTTTCTTTCCACTATTTAATATCCAATTTCCAACTCCTAGCCATATTCCCATGGTTTTAAAACTGTGGTTATGAATAATAGAAAAATGAGAAGTGGGAGATTCCATCCCGTGACCTTCTCAACTAAAATGCTGTAACACCCCGAGATTTTATGAGAAGTATTCTTCTTAATTTTTTTGATGTATTGTGTTGTATGATTTCCCAAGATTATCTTGTTTTATACGCAACACTGTATTAACTTGTAGTATATGCATCACTAATCTTGGATCGTGTTACACGCAATTTTAAGTTTGTTTGATAGTAGTTATTCTACGCAACATTGAGTATATATATATATATTCAATGTATTAATGAAATATGGTGAGATTTTGTTATATGCAACAAAAAAGGAGTCATGTACTACACGCAACCCTGACTTGGCTTTCATTACACGCAATCACGACCTTCCTCGATAGCGTGTGTTGTATGCAATACTAAGTTTTATTAAACCACAATAAATTATTATAATATTCTTATGAACTAGCCGTTATAAAAAGTATTATCTAAATTTTTAATTTTATAACATTATTATTCATCTTACACATTTTCTAGAACATGGTATAAGAATAAAATAATTTTTTCGGGTAGAATTAGTATTTTTTAAAAAATGCAGTTTTTCCGCCTTTTGATGGCGCACCCACATTAAATCTAGTTTTTGAAATTTTAATAAGTTCAATTTGACTAAATAAAATTCTTCTTTGGAATCAGGATATAAAAGTTTTCTTTGGATACAATTTTCATATTATTTTGATAACGTTTATATTTTAATAAATAGTAAAAACATGCTATATTTAAATTAAAACATCTTTTTTCATCATAATAATTCATGTGGTTAAATTATAATATTCAATGGTTTTAAAGTATAAATATAATATATTTTTACCATTTAATATAATTTATGTTATTATCATAGATTTTACATTGAATTTGTTGGTTAAATCAAATCAAGCTTTTACAATGTTTTAAACAAAAACCCATTTTCTTTCAACAACGGGATTAATTTTAATTTAATTTCTGCTACTTATGTGTATTGAATTTGGAAAAATGGATTCCATATTTGAAATCAGTGGGTCCAAATTATATTAATAGACTACTTTCGATTTTTGGGGATTATGAATAGTAACTACGGTAAATTTTATTTACCATAGTAAAAGGTAAATCAGGTAATTAAGGGTAAATATAATATTACAGAATTACCCTAACACATATATTAATAAAATTGGATGATTTTATTTCATCCTATGTCTTATTTGGGTCGAAATAGAATCCATTATAACCCACTTGGAGGTTATTAAGACCATTAGTTTATTTTATTTAAAGGAAAGTGAAATACGTATCACTCAAACTTTAATCATTAAAGTATTTCTAATATAAGGTTATATAGAATATAAATTCAGTTATAAATACTCATTTGAAAGATAAAATTTTTTTCTTTATCATGGTAATTTATTTGTAAATTTTTAATAGTTATTTAATTAACTTATTAGCTTATACATTAATGATGCAGAAATTATTTATATAGTAAAAAAATCAATAATATTGTTTTTATTGAAATAGTAATACATATTAAAAGGCTCAAAAACCTGACCAAAACATATTTGTAGTGTATATATACACCATAAGAATCCAATTACCTAATATATTCCCATTTGGAGTCTTATAAAAGTGCTTATGACACTTATATTATTTTATTTTATATGATGTCAATGTTGTCACCTTCATAATTTAATAAATATAACATTTTAAAATTTGGGTATTTTAGAAGATAAATCCGACTAAATGTATTATTATGAAATATATAAGATTTATATTAATCCTAGTATTTTATTTTAAATTTTTATACAACAAATAAGTATATTTAATAATTAGACAAAAATGTCGTAGTAATTATTTTATTAAGAGAAATATCAAATAAATGGTTTTACAAATAGTAAAATAAATATTATATGAACTATTTAATTTTATCCACTAATTTTATAGATTACTATGACATTTTAAGAACCTAGTAAATATTTTAGTTAGAATATATCATCTGTGTGGATTTTATTTAAATTCAAATAAATGAATAGTGTCAAAATTGACATTATTGTTATTTTATAAAAATAACATATTATTAAATTGTTTAAAAATACCAAAAATATTTTGAAATTATAAATTTAAATTTATATAGTCTAAAAATTCATAAATTATCTAATTATGGATAATTCATAGCACATAAGTAATTATTTATAACAATTTAAAATTTATAATCTTATTACCACAAATAAAATTTAACATATTAAATAAGAATAAATCAAGTTGATAATGTTTAAAATAAATTCCCTACATGTCTAAATTTTATTGGATGATGAGATTACAACCCTATATCATCTAAAATTTTAATAGGAGTCATTTTATGTGGTTTTTAAGTGGGTTTAGATTTATTATAAATTAATATTTATAAGATTTCCAAAGCTTCCCCTCTCCTCCCTTATAAAAAGGGCACCCCTTCCCTCTTTTCTTCACACCCTTTTGAGCCTTGAAGCTCGGCCAAACCCGGACCATTTATCTTATGCACTTCCTTAGAAACATTCTGGCGGTTCTGGTCTTCTCATAAGACCAACTCTACTTCCTTAAGAGAAGGCTTAAATGATGTGCATCGAAGAAGATGTAATCTCTTCTTCCAATTCTCTCAAGTTTCTTCCTTCTTCTACTTCTTCTTCTTTAGTTTTATCAAAATAAATTAATAACATCAGTATTACATATATACTGATATGTTATTATAAATATGAAACAACCTTATTTCACCTTCTATCCATGGTACGGAAAACGAAATCACCGAGAGTGTGTTCGTACGGAATACCATCTCCACGCCGTGGTGTAATCTGTTTTCGACCACCACCTTACTTGGATGCGTATAAGGGTGAAAATAAATAACTAGATATGATTATTGTAAAGTAATACTGCTTCTGAAATATTATACATACGCTTCAATACTATTCCATGATCATGGGAATGATATCATCACTCGTGCGTACCTACGGACTACCGTCTCCACGACGCGATGAGATTCATTATCCATGTTAACCATTGATGAATGATTATAAAGTCTATATAATGAATAATAATGAAATATATGGCATAATAATGATACTGGATTTATTTATATATATATTTATGTCATTAACTTAATTCCATTCAATTCAATAAGGAAACACAAACAACGTTCATGAGTACGTACGACCTACCGTCTCTATGAACGGTGTATTCCATTCCATTTATCAATCTATCATATATATATATATATATATGTATATTCTGAATATATATTATATCTAAATAATGTTTTACATTTTGGAATTATGTAAATCCGTATATAAGTAATAATATCAAGAATAAATAAGTCAAAACACGTATGATAAATGTAACGATTTTACCCAAAATGCGGCTTTAACATGGAATTTACAAAAGAACAGGTAATATAAATTCATAAGTGAACCATATATGATATCATAACAATGAATATGATTCTGTAATAAGTCAATGACATTATTTAAAACATTATACAAGAGATTTGAATACGTACGAAGCATATCGGACCGAAGGTAAGGGATAACTATTCCAATCTCGCTCTTATCTGATATTGTTTATTCGTAAGTATTTACTGGTGTTTTTGTTATCATCCATGTCCCTATTTTCTAAAAATGTTTTCATGTATTTTTAATGGCCTTTTTACCCATTTTTTCATTTTACCACATGTTATGAAAGGAATATTACTTTTGTTTACCATACGAGGTACTTTTTGACATTTCCGGCAAAAGTACGAGAAGAATGTTTTTTAACTTATACGGCACGAATGAATTTTTACGTTTTTATAAGGCCTTATTTTCATGAATCTTACTCCAAAATATTTCATGACTATTTTCTACAAAATCCTTTTCTTTTAAAATTGTATGACATTTTGTGAAAAGATAATGATTTTAAAGAAGAAAGGATATTTTCCTCAAGAATTCATTTCAAGTGTTTTATCAAAACCATTTTTCATCTAAGATGACATTATTTCATGTGTGTATGTCTCAAGTATCATGTTTCTATGATTTACATGGTTTCACTTTTCTTATTATGAAATGATATCCATTTCTTTTATATGGATTGAAGATGATGGGATGATGTTTATGAAACATATTTTATTTATTGGGTTATTATGAATGATGTATACTTATTTTGTGGCACAAGTAAGAATGATTTCATTATGAGATGGGTGGGACCTATATCTTCCTCAAATGCATTGGGTAATGATTTATATATCATTCCATAGACATGGATGGAACTTTAAGTTAATATGGTTCAGTGTTACAGGACTGAAACGAGGAGTGAACTCGATTCAGAATGGGACTTTGTCCACTAAGATGGTCTTGGAAGCAATGCCATGGCTACTATGGAAATCATTACTAGTGCTGAATGGTTACCACAATTACATTATTTATTTCCATTCTATTTTATCATGATTAATGTTTCTTTATGATCTATGCCTTACGTACTGCCAAGATTTATGTCATTGCTCAAGATTTTTATGTTTAAATATTATGTTCATGTTTTGAAGTTCAAATGTATATGGTTTGTTTTATTTTAACCATGCTTACCCTTATTTATCATTGGAGATCACCATTTATATGTTTTCTTTTCCCCAGTATTTAAAGAATGGTTTTAGGTAAGAAAACAAAAAGGGGAAGATCTTTATGGGAGATATTGAAGATCTTTCACCATGATTAGGAGATTATGTTCTATGTTTCCAAAGGCAGCAAACTATTACGGTACTTGAGTGTTGGTTCTTATTATGTATTATGTATTCCACAAAAGTAATGTAATGTTCATATACGTCAAGATTCGGGCCTCTACAGTTGGTATCATAGGAAAGGTTTAGTTACCCTTTGGAAACTATAATGTGAAAACATTAGTGAGATACCTAGAGATATTTATAATGTATGTCTAGGGATGTCTCTAAGGTTAAGTATAAGTATAGTTTATAGTCCTAGGATTACGGTAACGGTCATAGAATTAAACCTAAGATGTTATATATTGAAGGTACTCACCGTTTATTATGTATTCTTCCCTAGCATGTTTTTTTCCTCTCACACTATTTTTTTTGGGTTTTAGACGATGGATGGAACTCGAAGGAACTGTGTTGATCAATGTAATGGACGATGCAATTTTTTTCCTCCTGAACAAACTAACGTTATGGGACAAGGAGTGAAAAATCTTATTGTTATTCATACACAAGCTATGAATCATTCTGGACATCCATATGAGCAGAGGAGGGAACAATATTCTATTGAGTCTTTCATGAGGCAACGTCCAACTTCATTCACTAGGTCCTCTGATCCACTTGTTGCTGAACAATGGATCAGTTCCATTGAAAAGATATTTTCCATGCTTAACTGTTCGGAACATGATAAAGTCCATCTAGTTGTTTACCATTTAGAAGGTGAAGAAGACTAGTGGTGGACTCAAATTAAGAATACAAGGCCCCAAGATGAAATTGAATCCATGGAATGGGACGAGTCCAAGAACTTTTTTTCAGTAAGTACTTCCCTCGTATTTTTCGAACAAATATGGAAAAATGAGTTCCCTGAGCTTAAGAAAAAATATAATGAATCTGTAGTTATATACGAAGCGAATTTTCAAGGCTTGCAAGGTATGCATCTGGCATTATCATCAAATCTTAAAGTAAAGTTGATCGATTCTTCAGTGGCTTAAAACCAAGTCTTTGAATGGAATTAGCTATAAGAGACTTCAGTAGCAATGAAGAAATTTTGTGTTGTGCTATCAAGGTAGAAATAGACATTTGTGTTACATATCCATCTCCTGGTTTTCAAAAGAAACTAAATATAGAGTTCAAGAAGAAATCTCAGAACAATGTTGAAATGAATATGAATGTTTCTTTATGCTCAAAGTTTGGAAATAAGCATGGTGGAGATTGTCTAAAAGGTACTAGAAAATGTTTTAATTGTGGAAAAGATGGTCATCGAGCAGTTGATTTTCGAAGTATTGGGAAAAAGGTCTCTAATTATGTGAATAGAGAAAAGACTACAGAGAACTCTCCCCCAACACTTCAATGCTTCAAGTGCATGGAAATGGGGCATTATGCTAATAAATGCCCTAATCCACGGGTTAATGATGATCAATTTGAGAAACCTCTTAAGGAAAAGGATAAAGGGACGTCTCATGCGATCACTATTTATGATGTTGTGTATGACAATGATGTTGTGTAATGATTAAGTGTTTATGTAATGGGATTTCAAAATAGTATCATGGAATCTCATTTATGGTATTGTGGAATTTTGGAATATCTATGTATTGGTTTTCAATAATTATATGGTACTGGTTACCACGAAAAAGTGATTGAAATATTTTTGGAAAGCAGATGAAATTCACATAATGAAGGGATAAGGATAAAATAATATGTATGATAGTAATCCTAAGCTCATGACTAATATGAGGACAAAGTGATATCATGGTTTGAGTATATAGAAATTTTGGGATTTTGTTATGTGGAAAGAGTTAACTTTTGACAGCATTCATGTTTTCACTAAGGTTCAATGGGTATTCATTTTTCAAGTGAATACAGGATTAAGGTATTTACATAATTGGAATGTGATCAACAAGATATATCGGGGTTAAATTATGGTATTCAAATACTCGGTAGATGACATTTCTAGTAATTATTTCCTTTATAATATAAACATGGACATAAGTATTTTGGATGAGCCTAAATATTTGAAATGGATTATGTTGGACATAAGTTACTATTGTTTAAGGTTAGAACTATTTTTGTTATTATTGATGGAATGTCATAATGATGTAATTTTAGAAAAAGGACAACCTGCCGGACGGGCGATAACCCGTCGCGTTGGACATGGCTTTGGGAATCGAACCCACAACTGATGTGCGGCAGGCCTTTATCACCTACCACTAGCCTACAAAAGTCCATGGTTTGTAGAAACTAGTTTTGTTTTATTAAGCGCTGTGATAGATGAAGTATAAGTCCAATTTAAGAACCATATACGATTAATCGAATTATTTATATTTAATAACTTTTGCTAACCTTTTGTTTGAGACAGATGGAATGACCCGTCATTCTATCACATGATCTGCTAACACTTCACGAATAACAAATTCAACTTCATTTCTTTAAGAGATAAAGTGGAAATTGTTCAAGGAACGATCAACAGTGAGATTGAACCAAAATCATGTAAGTATTTCTTTTAATACATCAGCTTTAGGGAAATGATCTTCAAAACCAAAAATGTTATCCTAGTGCCCTCATATCCAATGAATCTGGTGGTACCTTAGATCATCACAAATTTATGGATTTGTGATTGTTGGCATTTTCATAGCCATGTTCTCAACCACTCTCCATCAGTACTTGATGTTTAGATTTCTCTTCCATATCCATATTTTCACCTATGTTCTCCTACGAGGAAACCCAATGATGTGTTAATTTGTGTAATCGTTATGTTTCATACATCACTTTTTAACATTAAGTTTTAGTATTCCTTTTTACGATGTGGGTTTCTATTAAAGAAACTTTCTAGTAGTCAACCATTTATAACCCCGACGAATTTCGAGGGTGAAGTTCATTTTAAGGGGGGTAGAATGTAACACCCCGAGATTTTATGAGATGTATTCTTTTTAATTTTATTGATGTATTGTGTTGTATGATATCCCAAGATTATCTCGCGTTATACGCAACATCGTATTATCTTGTAGTATATGCAATACTAATCTTGGATCATGTTACACACAATTTCATGTTTTTTTGATAGTAGTTATTCTACGAAACATTGAGTATATATATATATTCAATTTATTAATGAAATATGGTTTGATTTTTTTATATGAAACAACAAAAGAGTCATGCACTACACACCACCCTGACTTGGTTTGCATTACACGCAATCACGACCTTACTCGATAGCGTGTGTTGTACGCAATACCGGGTTTTACTAAACAACGATATATTATAATAATATTATTATGAACTAGACGTTATGAATATTATTTACTAAAATTTGAATTTTATAACATTATTATTCATCTTACACATTTTCTAGAACATGGTATAAGAACAAAATAAATTTTTCAGGTAAAATAAGTATTTTTTAAAAAATGAAGTTTTGCCGCCTTATGATTGCGCACCCACTATAAATATAGTTTTTGAAATCTTAATAAGTTGAATTTGAAAAAATAAAATTGTTCTTTGGAATCAGGATATAAAAATTTACTTTGGATTAAATTTTAATATTATTCTGATAACTTTCATATTTTAATGAATAGTAAAAACAAGCTATATTTTACTTAAAAACAACTTTTTTCATCCTAATAATATATGTGGTTAAATTATAATATTGAACAGTTTTAATATATAAATAGAATATATTTTTACCATTTAATATAATGTATGTCATTAGCATAGATTTTACAATGAATTCATATGTTAAATCAATTCAATCTTTTACAATGTCTTAAACAAAAACCCATTTTCTTTCGACAACGGGATTAATTTTAATTTAATTTCTGTAACTTATGTGTATTGAATTATGAAAAATGGATTCCATATGTTGAATCAGTGGGTCTAAATTATATCAATATACTACTTTTTATTTTTGGGCATTATAAATAGTAACTACGGTAAATTTTATTTACAATAGTAAAAGGTAAATTAGGTAATTAAGGGTAAATATAATATTATAAAATTACCCTAACACTTGTCTTAATACAATTGTATGATTATATTTCGTCATAAGTCATATTTGGGTCAAAATGGAATCCATTAGAATCCACTTGGAGGTGATTAAGACCTTTAGTTTATTTTATTTAAAGGAAAGTGAAATATGTCTCACTCAAACTTTAATAATAAAAGTATTATTAATATAAAGTTATATAGAATAAAAATTCAGATATAAATACTCATTTGAAATAAAAAATGTTTTTCTTTATCATGGTTATTTATTTGTAATTTTTAAGAGTTATTTAATTACCTTATTATATTATACATTAATGATGCAGAAATTATTTATTTTGTAAAAAAATCAAAAATATTGTTCTTATTGAAATAGTAATACATATTAAAAGGCTCACAAACCTGAAAAAAACTTATTTTTAGTGTATATATACACCATAATAATCCAATTACCGAATATATTCCCGTTTGGAGTCTTATAATAGTGATTATGACACTTATATTATTTTATTTTATATGATGTCAAAGTTGTCAACTTCATAATTTAATAAATACAACATTTTAAAATTTGGGACTTTTAGAAGATAAATCTGAATAAATGTATTATTATACAATATGTAAGATTTATCTTCATGCTAGTATTTTATTTTTAATTTTTATACAACAAATAAGTATATTTAATAATTATACAAAAATGTTGTAGTAATTATTTTATTAAGAGAAATATCAAATAAATGGTTTTAAAAATAGTAAAATAAATATTATATGAACTATTTAATGTGTTAGACTAATTTTATAGACTACTATGACATTTTAGGAACCTATTAAATATTTTATTTAGAATATATCCTTTGTGTGGATTTTATTTAAATTCAAATAATTGAATAGTGTCAAAATTGACACTATTGTTATATTATAAAAATAACATATTATTAAATTGTTTGAAAATCACAAAAATATTTAAAAATTATAAATTGAAATTTATATACTCTAAAATTTCTTAAATTATCTAATTAAGGATAATTCACAGCACATAAGTAATTATTTATAACAATTTAAAATTTAGAATCTTATTACCACAAATAAAATCTAATAGATTAAATAAGAATAAATCAAGTTAATAATGATTAAAATAAATTCCATACATGTATAAAATATATTTTTTGATGATATTACAACCATAACTCATCTAATTTTTTAATACGAGTCATTTTTTTTGGTTTTTAAGTGGGGTTATATTTATTATAAATTAATATTTTTAAGGTTTCCAAAGCTGCCCTCTCCTCCCTTATAAAAAGGGCACCCCTTCCCTCTTCTCTTCAAACACTTTTGAGCTTTGAATCTCGGCCATCCCCTATCCATTTATCTTATCCACTTTACTAGAAATATTCCGGAGGTTCTTATCTTCTCAAAATACCAACTATACTTCCTTAAGAGTAGGCTTAAATGAGGTGCGTCAAAGAAGAGGTAATCTCTTCTTCTGATTCTCTCAAGTATCTTCCTTCTTCTACTAATTATTATTTAATTGTCTCATTATAAAGTAATAAAATCAGTATTAATTATATATGGATATGTTATTATAAATATGAAACAACCTTATTTCACATTCTATCCATCCTACAGAAAACGAAATCACCGAGCGTGCGTTCGTACGGAATACCGTCTCCACGTCGTGGTGTAATCTGTTTTTGACCACCACCTTACATGGATGGTTATAAGAGTGAAAATAAATAACAAGGTTTGATTAATTTAATGTGATATTTATTCTGAAATATTATACATACGCTTCAATACAATTCCATGATCATGGGAATGATATCATCGCTCGTGCTTACGTATAGACTGTCGTCTCCACAACGCGATGAGATTCATTCTCCATGTTAACAATTCATGAATGATTATAAATATATATAATGAATAAAAATGAAATATATGACATAATAATTATACTAGATTTATGTATATATATATATTTATGTCATTAACTTAATTCCATTCAATTCAATAAGGAAAAAAAAACTGCGTTCATGTGTACGTACGGCCTACTGTCTCCAGGAACGGTGTATTCCATTCAATTTATCGATCTATCATATATATATATATGTATATGCTGAATATATATTATATATAATTCATGATTTACATTTTGGAATTATTTAAATCAGTATATAAGTAATAATATCAAGAACAATAAGTCAAAACACGTATGATAAATGTAACGATTTTACCCAAAATGATGCTTTAACATGGAATTTACAAAATAACGGGTAATATAAAGTCATAAGTGAATCATATATGATATCATAAGAATGATTATGATTCTGTAATAAGTCAATGACATTATTTAAATCATTATACAGGTGTTTCAAATAAATATGAAGCATATCAGATCTAAGGTAAGGGATAACTATTCCAATCTCGCTCTTATCCGAGATTGTTTATTCGTAAGTATTTATTGGTGTTTTTGTTATCATCCATGTCCCTCTTTTCTAAAAATATTTTAATGCATATTTAATGGCCTTCTTACCCAATTTTTTCATTTTACCACATGTTATGAAAGGAATATTACTTTTGTTTACCATACGAGGTATATTTTTACTTTTCTGGAAAAAGTACGAGAAGAATGGTTTTTTAACATATAGAGCACGAACAGATTTTTACATTTTTATGAAGACTTATTTTCATGAAGCTTCCCCCAAAATATTTCATGACTACTTTCAACAAAATCCTTTTTTTAAAATTTCATGACATTTTGTGAAAAGAGAATTATTTTAAAGAAGAAAGGATATTTTCCTCAAGAATTCATTTCAAGTGTTTTATCAAAACGATTTTTCATCTAAGATGACATTATTTCATGTGTGTATGTATCAAGTATCATGTCTCTATGATTTACATAGATTCACTTTTCTTATTATGAAATGATATACATTTATTTTATATATATTATGTGATGACGAGATGATGTTTATGAAACCCATTTTATTTATTGGGTTATTATGAATGATATATGTTTATTTTGTGGCACAAGTAAGAATGATTTCATTATGATATGGGTGGGACCTATATCACCCTCCAATTAATTGGGTAAATATTTATATCTCATGAGATAGAAATGGCTGGAACGTTAAGTTAATCCGATTCAGTGTTACAGGACTGAAACGAGGAGTGAACTCGATTCAGATAGGGACCTTATCCAATATGATGGTCTTGGTAGTAATGCCTCGGCTACTATGGAAATCATAACAAGTGATGAATGGTTTCCACAATTACATGTTTTATTCTCATTCTATTTTATCATTATTAATGTTTCTATATGATCTATGCCTTACGTACTTCCATGATTTATGTCGTTGCTCAAGATTTTGAAGTTTAAATATTATGTTCATGTTTTGAAGATCAAATGTAAATGATTTGTTTTATGTTATCCATACTTACCCTTAATGAGAATTTGAGCTCACCTTTTATATGTTTTCTTTCCCCCAGTATTTAAAGAAAGGTTTTATGTAAGAAAATAAAAAGGGGAAGGTCTTTATGGGAGATATTGAAGATCTTTCACCACGATTAGAAGATTATGTTCCGAGTTTCCAAAGGCACTAAACTATTACGGTCCTTGAGTGTTGGTTCTTATTATTTATTAAGTATTCCTCAAAAGTAATGTAATGTTCATGTACGTCAAGTTTCGGGCCTCTACAAATGCAGTTTCTCACCAACCAAGCTACTCAAATTATGTGCATATATATATATATTCCAAACTATACTAATTTGAAGTAGATATATTGAAAACAACCCATAAGAGAGTTTCACACACATGACGATCACTTCAAACACACATCGCCTCACCACTCCATCTTCCTAACCAACATTAATATATATCTCAATTTATGTAAGCATATTAATATAAAATATCTGTAAAAAATTATCTCCTACGAGTTTTGAACACTCAAAGTCTACTATGTCTCTGAACTCCCCTACCACAAAACCAAATGCACTTGTGGCTATATATATATAATGTGGGTGTAAATAAAATGTTCTATGCGAGTTTCAAACCCACATCATTGCACTTCATCTAAACTCTATTAACACTACAAAAAATTCCCATATATAAATATATATTATCTTATATATCTATTCAGAAAATGTGGGTATAAATAAAAAGTAGTGGGGTAGTTTCAAACTCATGCTGCTTCTACGATGCTGAACTCCCTTACCACTATACAAACTACAATTATGTTTAAATATTCAAATATATTCTTATATATAATTTTTCACATGTCAATCATAAGGGAACCTATAACAACGGTTCAGTAAAACTGTGGGTATAGGTGACTTCTATACACACAGTTTTCATGAACCTTGGGTATAGGCTTATATACCAAATTCTATACCCACAGTTCATGAAAACCAATGGTATTGATTTCCCCTATACCCACGGTTTTGTGTGCACCATGGGTATAGGTTTTCATGTGGAATGTGTGCATAATTTTTTTGGCTTCCCCCTCTTACACATGCACACTATACCCATAATTTAGCAATAACCATGGTAATAGGTTGGAAAATGTCACCTAAAACCATGGTTTTTGGTAAAACCATCGGTATAGACCCATTTTCCAGTATTGTGCATATCAATTAGAAAAAACTACAAGTTATCATAGATAATATTAAAACATAATAAATGGTTGATCGAAAATTCTTTGTAAGTGTTACACACAACGGAATCTATCAAAAATAAATAGGATTAATCAACATGAAATGGTAAATAACTAAACATAGAATTTATTTAATTAGAAACTATTCTATCATGAGATAATAAGGAATAATCATTATGGATGTGTAAATGATTGTAATCAGATTCTATTTAAACAATAACATGATCACAATCTAAATAAGAAGTTCATATCATAGTGAAAATATCATGGATAATAATAACTAAAATCTTAATAAATGAAATGATTAATTATTGGATGTCATGTTTCATAGGAACATGATACCTTTACCATCATGAACATTCACAAGACTATTTAATATTTATGGTAAACATCCCATTTAACTTGGAAAACTAATTCACCATAATAGAATACCAGTATATTGAGTGTATTTTCTACATGTGGTCTCCACCCATTCTTTCATGTCTAAAACAGTCATAATATATCAAATAACTAAATAAATTTATTATTAAATATGCCTTGTCAACAAATATCTATGATCAGTAAACTATATATAATTAAAATTATTTCCCTGACTAATCAAGTAATTTTCAAAGTATACACGATATATATAAATAGAATTTGGATTAGGAAGTAATCATATTAATGATACAATAAATATGATAATTTTAAAAGAAATAAAATTTCCATTAATGATGATCATAAATAACTAAAAGGGGTAGTATATATATAATAGAAATGAAATTTGGTGCATGATATTTAAATATTCCACAATAAATTGATATTTAGATGAAGCCCCTTACAATGATTGTATCATTGAAGTGAAAATTAAACAAATAAATTTATTATGTATATCCACTATAAATACGCATTAAACAAGTTTAAATGAAACATAATTTAATGAAATTTCTTTTCACCAATAATATTATCATTTCAAAATCAATGAAGTTGATGTGAAACCAAATGAATGAAAATTAAGATATAAAATAACTTACCTTAGTCATTTCATTAATTAAAAAATATTTAAACTCTTATATAATAGATTAAATAATTTTATAAATATATAAAATCTCCATATTGATATTTATGATATCGTATATGAACTTCTATGATAATCTTATCACCCATTTTCTAATAATACTTCATAGTTACCTGTAATTTAGATGTAATGTGCTTCAATTTACTATGCTTGTTTTGACGTGTATATCCATGTTCTTATAAATATAACATAGTTTCATAATTTCTAAAAATATATTAATTTCATATATATAATATTTTTTCCTTATATATATTTATAGAATCGGTCTTTAATTTTTGACATAGAAAATTAATCTCATAGCATCGTGGTGAAGGTAAGCTATACCTATAGAAGAATAATGAAATCATTTCAAAATGTTTGAAAGGGTAAAGAGGTGACTGATATATATTAATTTTTTTCAAAATCTATATAATGTCATAATTATCATATATATATATATATACTATTTCCACCATTATAACCATCCTTGTAAAGTGGTGATGAAAATAAATTACACTGCTTTGAAGAGATTGTAGCCATACATACGCCCATGTGGTGAATTCATTTTTTATTAGATGTATAAAAGGATGATTTTTGAATTTCATAACCAAAATAACATACCAGAATATATATGATACTAGATTAATTATTTTAAGATTGAAACAACACATTGTGAGAAAGTATAAGGGGATATAAACTTAGAAGAGTCTGTAAAGATGATTACCTCATCTTCTGTGGAATTATATTACATCTATACATAAATGAATTTTAAAGACATTACATAGATGTGAATGTTTATAAAATCAATGGGAATGAATTAGATTAGTTATATGGATCAAATTTCTATAAAGAAGTGAATGATTGGGTGACCTTTTATAATTTAAGTGAGGGGATCTTTAAGAATTTCATAAAATCATAAATTAGTATAAATTAATTCTAAATTATAAATGAATAAGAAATATTTTGCATATAATATGATTATAGGTTGAAATAACTTCAAAAAATTAATTTTATAAATGTTTTGGGTATATACATACCCTTATATTTTTGTTTTATCCCTTCCTTAAACTCTTTAACTCTTACGGTTACAATGTAGATTTATACCCATTAAGGGTTAATATAATTTTTTTTAATTAATATTGACCCATAAAATGGATCATAAAATATATTTTAAATTATAGAGATATATGTTTTCTGAATTTAAATTTTTTAGGAATTTTATATCATTTAATAAAACATTTTTTATAAAAATTTTAAAATTTCAATTTTAAGAACTATTAAATAAATTGACATTAATATTATCAATATAAACATTACAATTAGATAAAAATACATTATTAAATATGTAATAATTCAATTAAATCTATAAAATTCACTAATAAAATCAAGTATCTAAAATAATTTTTTTATTTTTTTTTCAATTATTTGGGTTTCACTTTAATTATTTAATTTCTGCATTGGTGTTTTTCAAGAATATAATGAAATTATTTCTTCACTAAAAATTAAAAATAAATTTCAATGATAATTATAATTCCATAATATTTAAAAAAAATATTTATAGGTGAAGATATCATTTGGATAACACTATATTAAAAATGTTATAATTATTAAAAACCATAAATGTGACATATTTACATTTTTAATAAATAAAATATAACAGGGTTCATAATCAGGTAGTAATGGAAATTAATGGTCATATATATGAACCTGTAATTATTATGAACGAAATTTACTAACAAAATAATAATTTTTCATCTATTAGGTTCATTTTATAGTCTGTATCATTTTATTTTTAACAATAATTTCCCAATTTACCCTTTACTATGTAAACATAAACTACTAAGATTACTATTTATATTGGAAAAAATATATGTGAACTATTTAATGTACTTGAAAAATATGAATCAAAATATGGAATCCATATTTTCAAATTAAAAATAAATTTTTTTAAATATAAAATTATAATTAAAGTTTCAAAATGCAATGAGATACAGTTTTCTTGAAAAGATCATTTTTACACCCTACATATACTTGTACCAAAATAAGATTTAAGGATGACAAAAAATAAAATTAATTCGATTATGTATAACTAAGTAGCACTTAATTTACATTTATTTAAAATTAAAATCATAATGGTTCTTTTTAATTTAAATAATATAACAGTTTTATAAAAAATGATATTTCATCATTATTAACTAGAAATTCAACATTTTTTGAAACTTCCAAAAATATCTCCATAAAAAAATTTTAATTGTTTTTAAATCATAAATTATTTTAAAATTAACAAATATTTATTTGTAATTTTAAAAAATTAATTTTATTTATTTGTTCATTGAATGAATTAAAAATAAATTTTGAAGAGAACATATATTTGACAAGTTAAATAAATTTACAGACTATTTTTTGTTATTTTACTAATAATATATAGATAATTTTTTATTTAATATGACTTTCATAAATATTTTATAATATAGTTATTCTTTTTCACACCCACTAATTTAGGGGCTAGTTTATAATGGTTGTGTTATAATAATAATAAATATTTTATATCATTGGTTTTTAAGGTCGTTGTTGTTCACAACTCATGAGATTAAAATAATGTAAAAAATCATAACTTAACATATTGTGGTGTTACACAAGCCACATTAAAATATACTACATGATTATTTTAGAAGACTTCTAAATAGTCAATTGGATCTCTCCCATAAACGACATGATGGTAATAAGGATTGTAAATCCCTTGCTGCTCAGACCTCTCCAGATAACTGTTTCATTCATTTTTTCAAAACAGGATCCCTTCCCACTGAGTATGTTAGTTTATATAGGGAAATTTCTTTGGTCTTCAATATTTTCTACCACTTCAACTTTGTTAGCCTTTTCCCTTTTATTAAATAATAGATATATCAACATTGGATAGAAGGGGAACACACTATAATACATTAAACTACATAGTCCATTATCAATCATCACTCCTTATTAAAGGAAAACAAGAACATGACCCTTATAAATCGTGGTTTTGGGTTCTTCTATCAAATTTTTTCACATATAAAAACATAAATCCCACTTTGTGTATTGAGCATATTAGATTACCACAAATCATCCATGGCCCTTATCAAGGAGGGACGATACAGATCTTTATGACCATGTAAGAGTTGTATCTTACAAATTGTAATAAAAACCATCAACCATAGGAATAATTTAATTTTAATAGGGTCCTTACGATCCTTTTGGTCCTTAAAAACATTTTAATGGAACTAAAAACATTAAGCTGATTTTTGATCATCCTCAACATGAATTCCTCATAGCATCACTCATGATCCAAGAACATTGTTCCATGATTTACATTATCTTCATCCATTATACAAATGTGTGTTGGATTACACTTTTCATTTAATGTCTGCATTAAGTTATTGGGTAACTTATTCATGATACCTACCTCTAAATAACGACCTTAAAATACTTCCACCTTGGTAAATTCCATATGACATTAAAAACTAGACTTGGATTGTCAAAATTAGAAGTCCTAAAAATTATATTGAAGGACACATAAAACATCTCAGAAAGAAATCCTACAAATGGATGATTACATTGTATTAAATTATATTTTATTTAATATATTTATCACCATATTTTAATAAAAATTTATAGCATAATTTGAAATCATCGTTTCTCATATGGCACTTCTTACGACACAAAAAAATTAGATCTATTCTTGATGGGCCCCTTGTTCCTAGAAAATGTTATAGTGATGATTTATTAAATTTCTTCAGTACAATAACATGTTCATTTTGAAAGGAAAAAACCCATATGATTCAAAAACACTTTTATAATGTTTTTTTTCCACAATGTAATGTAAAATAATTGATTATTGAGTTGATACCCTCCAATTTATTTGTGTTTTTATTTTTATCCTAGAACCCCCTAGACTAGTAATTTTTATTAGTTGTTCCCTACAGTGTGTTAGTAATAGGGACTTGCAAACAAGAATGGACCAAAATATGATTCTAAACTAGATAAAAAAAATTCCAAAGTGCTTATGCCTATGGGATATTCTTGTCTCTGTAGAGAGAATACCCTTAAATTGATTTACAATTTTACTACCTATGTCTGACATTGGTTTCATCCCATACGACTGAGTATACTTTCATAATTTCCTCATATATTCAAAGATCATGATTTATCTATCCAATTATAAAACTATTTAAGTGTATTTGAAATAATTGATGTTGAGTTAACATGTATTATACTGATTCCCAATGTAGGAATGTGGTACATCATTCTTGAACCATTTAGTGGTACTTATAAAATGATCTTAAACAACATCATATAGGTCCCATGATCCATTACCATAAAATGAAAAGAATCCCTTATTAAGATATTCTATGTATTAATCTAATTAAACTAAAGCCTTATTAGATGGTTTTCAATACATAACACACTTTACTATTTGGGTTTTTTAATAATTTAAAAATTTATATGGAACCAAGAATGGAGTAGGGACCCCTTTGATGAACCAAGAATATAAGCCCTTATAAACTCTTCATAAGGACCCTTAACCCATTAATTAAAGAAATTTCTTCCTTACAAGAATGTACCATTGATCTCTTTGAGCCTTAGAATCATAGAAACAAAACTCTACACATCATAGTGTTTTGAGATAATATCTATAATTTTATATACATACTATCACTTTTAGTTCAAAAACTTTGGGACATGATTTATAAAACAAATATATCAACTATACATGTGTATTTAACATAGAAAAATTACATCACTATATACAAATTCCATTAAAAAATGATTCAGGATTTCAATAACCATCTTTAATATCATTCCTTTATAATCTTATTAAGGAAGTAGGGTGTTAGATCCCTTCATGAATATTCATTGTTTGCAACCCCAATTAGAATATTTGCTTCCCAACCTGTTATAAAATATTCATTATATATATCTCAAGAATCTAAATTTTATATAACAGACTGAGCTATATAACCCTAATCTACAACAAGATAAAGGTACAAGCTATATGAACATAAACTTCAACAAATAATCCCAAAGACATAATGATGAAATATTGTTGTAAAAAAGGTTCGAGCTATAAAAACCTAGAATCAAAAAAAGAAGTCATGAGATATGTGAACCGAAACTAAAAAATAATAAGGTTCGAGCTACATGACCCTAATCTAAAAAAATTTGAAAGATACATAATCATAAACTACAAAAAAATAAGGTCAAATATATATAACAATAAACTAAAAAATATAAATTCTGATATATTCAATCGAAGACAGTAAAACCTCACTAATACATTATAAAATACCTAAAATTGTTATTTAAAAGTGACCCAATGCCTGCTATGATTAAAACCAACATAGAGTGGTATGTGGAAAAGTAAAAAAACAAAATTTCTATGAACTAGTAAACACTAAGAATTCATAAATTGAAAATATTCAATACCAGTTAAGATTAAATCCAGTTAAATATATCCATAGAAAAATACAAACCCATAATTGCTACGCCTCTCTATAAAAAGGATTAGGAAACATTACTAGATTAATGTAAGAGATATATTTTTTGTAAGGACCTAAATAACAACAAAAAATGATATTGTATCTATGTCCACTGATGTTAGGAAAGGTATGACCGTATCTCATTTCTTTGGGGTCCATCTAAGAGTACCTAGTCTTATAAAATATTTAATCTTCAAGAGATAAAATATATCATATAAAACATTAAAAAACATTAGGTGGATTATTTCATGTGGACTCAAATATTTCATGAGAAAATGAACCATGAAACATACCTTCTACAACATTGGCCACAATCCATTGTTCTGTCATAATTTGAATACCACCCCTTTGTTGGAAAATAGAATGATTTATGTAGATGATTCCATAATATAATTTTTATCCATGAAAATAGTTTCCATATGCATGATATTTATTTCATAGGGGTCCTTACATAGTAATATTTAAGGAGAGATTACCCTTACATTGGTTTACATTGAAATGTCTGATACCATTAACCAAATTCTACCAGGAAAGATATTTCTATCCTAGAATTTATACTTATTTTAAATATAGGAATTATGTAAAAAACTAGTATTATTCACATTGTAATGAAAATTCCTTGAGATGATTTCGCCTCTTAGAATTCATGAGGTTATCCATTTTTGGATTAAAAGTTGTCATGTTCATGACTCTCCTCTTAACAACACTATAAAAACATCCAAGAAAAACAACTACCCAAATTGAATCCTAACATTGGGTTCATTATGAAATAAAATTAGTTTTCTATGAACATGGGAAATTTATCCATGTTTACCTTAGAATTTAACACATTTTGTTTCTAGTGACTCCTTTTATAGGTGGAGGGGTTATTTGTTGGCCCCCATAAAAGTGTAATATGAATATTACTAATGTGGGTTTTAAAAAATGTACGTCCCATACAAACAATAATGATATATTTTTTATAAAGGACTTGAAAGTGGAATTATTCAGTGTAATGGATTGAGATTCATTTTATACCTGCATATACTATTTTGTTTTACATATATTTTTATTAAAACTATTATTGTAATCCATTCAAAATATTTGGTCATCCATAGCTAGCTAGCCATGCTAGCTCAACCAAGGATCATATGGGATTCACCTAAAGCATGTGTGGGAGATAACATAGCTACCTTTGATGGATGTAGAGGAGGTGGTGTGTTGTGACTTCTAGGTAAGCATATATAATGCACAATAGGTGCTCAGGTAGGCCATGTAAGGGTGTGGTGTAACCCATGCAATGGAATTTGGGTAGTTTTTCTCTAACTAAACCCCACTTCTAGCTCAAGAAACTAATGGAATATGTAATGATATTAGGAACATGTTGACATATTATAAGATCAATATAGAAGTCACTCATATTCTTGTAATATAGAACTAGATTAAATGTAACATAAATAATGGTGGCCATATGATCATGTGATTTATAGATATATGATATCCTGAACCACATATGTTTAAGATAGTTTACTATATTCAACCTCCACCCATGTACCACAGCCCTCAACTCCACTAGATCAAGGCCATGAGGAACACCATACATCTGATCAACTCCCTTGTCTGATCTATATAGTGAAATTATATTCAACCTCCTATTATTTGATGATGTCTGTGTGACCACGATCCAACCAGTATTGATATTAGATTATTCAATGTGCATCAATATATCCATAGACACCGATCATAATAGAATAAATAAGACACCATCACCATAAAAAGTCAATTCCAGAAACATTATCTTGTATCCAAGCCATTATTTTAAGAACTGAACAATCACATGAAGCCAATAATGTGAATAATGTATGTTCGTCACAAGCAAAAAACTTAATCACATGATGTTATTCAACTTATGTGATCATGTTTCATCACATGATAAATTCCATATAAAAATCAATCTTTGTGGACAACCACATAAAATAAGAACTACCAACACTAAACAAATCCCGTGACACTGGCCATAATAAAATCTATGGGGTATTAAAAGAAAAAGAGAATTTGATCATATATATCACATATCACATTCATGTTTAAAATTTTGTGACCACCTATAATTTTAAGATACCATAATTTTCATCCTCACATTTCTTGTATGTCATGTGACATTGATCAGGTGATGGAAACCTGGACAATAAACACCATTTGAAGCATTCATCCTTTGTCTAACGTCTTTCCATGGGGGTATCATGTTATCAAGAAGAAAATGATCATGTAAATCATTATATAGGAGGCTAATCATGCCTAATTATCCCGTGAATTTGGTTTTGATTCACTATAACATTGTAATTTGATAATGTACCCACCATAGCATCTCTAGAGCATGAAGAATGTTGTGGGTTTCAGAACCTTGATGATATGAAACTAGAAAAGCCTATGATTTTGTAAAATATAATTTTCAAATAAATATATCCTTTTATTATTTTTTTTAATTACATGTAATATCATCTGTATTTTTCAATATAGATGATATCGATTTTTAATGAACCTAAAAAAGAATTAGTATTATTATTTTCAAATGGGATATTATTACATAGACATTAAATTAGTGTCATAAATAAAATTTACTACATTTTAAATATTTTTGAATAATTTTGTTATATAATGAAAATATTTTGATAAAAAAGTACTTAATTTTATAATAAAGGCTTTTTAAGTTTTAAAAAAAATTTATTGAAAGAAATTTATTTATATTTTTTTGAAAAATAATGAAATAATTTTTTTGAAAAGTTGTGAAAATTAATTTGAAAAAAACATAATTTTATAAATATTAATATTAAAAATATCAATGGTTAATTTTTTTTGAATTTTTGAAAATAATTATTTTTTAATGAATAGTGGAAAAAACTAAATTATAATTGAATACTCCCATTTCATTTGAAATAATTATTATGTAAAATTATATTTTCAAATGGGTTTAATATTAAATTAGTTAAATTATATATCTGTTAATCCAAATATGGTCATTTTAATAATTTTAATCTCAAATTTGGATATTAAATATTTATATACAGTGGACCATTTTCTCTTTGGAAACACTCTTTCTCATCATGTCTTCTCGATTAATATTAAATTAAATGTAAAAACTTATATGAATGTAATTTTTAAAAATAGATTCCATATTTCTAATAATAATAATTTATATTATTTAGAATGATCAAATTCAATTTTAAATATAATGAATAGTAAAAAAATAAAAAATAAATTTCTGAGATTACATTCAAAATAGTGTTTTCTGCGTTACATGCACTTATGTTAAAATTAATATCCCCAAAACAGAAGATTTTTATTGAATGATTTGGATATAATATTTTTAATAAAGAAGTATGAAATTTCTAATAATTATTATTATATTTTTTGTTTAAAGGGTTCATTACATTGGTCGTTAAAAACTTGTTAACATGTTGAAAATAAAAATCCTAAAGGTGAGTAAAACATAAGGGATAAGAAATTAAATGATTAAAATATGTTTTTGTTTATTAGTTTAAGTATGGATCGATCATATAATATCTAGCCTCTATTATATATAATCTTGTGAGCCACATTATGTGAGGGTGACTGTAATACCCCAATATTTTTTGAATTATAATTATTTCGAATTAATTAGTTTTTTTGATATTTTGTCTTCAACGTGAGACTGGAAATATTATATATATATATATATATATAATAAAACAGAAATTCAAACATCACATTCACACAATAGTAACTCATCTTTTTCTATACACAATACTGACTTGGCTTGTGTAACCCATAACACCAACTTAGCATACAATACACGCAACCAAGAAGCTTCTACAAAAAATAATTTTATTATTTTAATTATTTAAATGAGATAATTATAAACTACACTATAAAATTATTAATATAAATAGTAATAAATAAAATAGAAATATTATTTATAATTACATTATAAAAATAAAATTTATTGATAATAAAATATATGATTTTTGGTAATGTTTTTTTATGATTAAAAATGTCATTTTCTCAAATGTACAACTTTTAATAATAAAAGTAATATTAAATAAATTTAGAGATTTATTTTTTTTAAATATAGATTAATTTTTAATTTTATAATTTTGAAATTATATTATGGTCCATATTTTATATTTTTTTGACAAGCATCAGTTTTTTATTAATAGTTAAAAATAATAATTTTAAGTTAAAAATAAGTTTTTATTTAAATAATTATTTATTTTTATATTATATTTTATATTTGTTTTATGGAGAAACGAGATAAATTATATGTCTATTAATATTATTTTATGATGATAATCAATTTATCTTTTAAATTGAATAGAAAATGTAATAATCTTTTTAACTTCTTTCAACTTTAAAGACACATAATTTCATCTTGTCTGTGGGATTAGAATTAATCTAAATATTTAGGATTATATGAATTGAATTTGAAAAAAACAACATATATAATTTTATTTAGTATAATATTTATATTTTAATTAAATCATGTCTATTTTTGTCCAAAATAATAATTACAAGTGATTAAAATTAATGACATCAATTAAGGTCAAATTAAGCATAATTAGGGAAAAAACCATAATCTTAGGGGCCCAAATGAACTATCCACTTGTACGAAATAACATTTTATGGAAATATTTAGACCCCATAATACATTTTATTTACTTTTGATCAATATTGGGTCTACTTTCAACTTGAAAAACGTGGGTGTAATTATCTCTTCAAATATTTACAAGAGGGCCACTCATCCTTCCTTATAAAAGGCCACCACTAATCCATATTATTGACACATCTAAAACCTATTAAGATTGTACATTATCATCCCAATAAACTTTCTAAAATCCATCCATTCATCTCTGAATACTACCTTTGGGAAAAAAGTCTTCCAAGGAAGCCTTTTGGCACAAAACAAGTCATTACCAGATTAAGATCCAACATCTTCTCTCTAGATCATTTATTTTATTTTACTTATCCACCCACTCCACTCTTTTTAATATATTATTGTATAAAACCAGTATTCCAAATATAATAGTTTATTTATTATAGGTTTTAATCCTACACTTTCACACACTTCCTTGTAATGGATAACGAACATACCATTCATGTGTACGACAAACTACCACCTCGCTAAATGATGATTGATCAATTTTTCTTACCAACTCTCATGGTGAAAATTATGAGGAAAAATATATTTATATATTTTATATATATAATATATTTATTATTTAATTTATTTATTTTTTTATTTTTCAACACATATATTTTTTAATTTCTATTCTCTGTTAATTCGATAATTTTTTTGAGGAAGTGTGGACTACATCCCCCTCAAAGCAACATGATTCATTCATACACTACATAAACTGTACTAATAATGATTTTAGTGAATATATAAGACATATATGATAACAAAAAACAATTAAAATAAGGATATATATACATATATATATTTTACATTCTTTCTTCCCATATGACAATAAAAAAACAATCAACATTCATCTATACGTACAGCTTACCGCCGGCGTGAATGGTGTATTAACATTTTAAATATATATTAAATATATTATTATAATAAAAATATAATATTTATAAATGATATTTATATCATGGTTATCATTATAGAATCAAGATATAAGGATAAGGACAGAAAATATAACAAATTAAGACACATGCGAAAAATAAATCGAATATTACCCTATGTGAAATCTTAACCTAGGATTGTTAACAAGTGGGTAATATAAAAGCATAATAAAACCATATATTTTATTAGATATAATAATATATTTATGTAAAATATTTATAATAAATAATAATTTATTTTACAGTTGGATGGAATTAGTAATATGGGAGTTAAGACACAGGGTAAGGGGATTTCATCTCAATTTTTATTTCTTTGGGATACATGATATTTTAGACACTATTTCCCCTTTTGTGGTGTATATAATTCACGTCATTCTATTATGTTTACCTTATTAATAAATTTATGGGCATTCAAAAAACCTATTTATTATCTTTATTTCATGGGGTTTATCGTTCAATGGTTACCAAAACGGTAATGTAATTTTGTCTCAATTTTCCTTCATTGAAACTTCTATTTTATTATCAACCTAAATACTTTTTTTGAGGTTCATATAATTAAATTTTACATTTTATATCCAGAAAATTATTATTTTAATTATATTTTATTCAACAACGAATTTCCTTCTCTTACATGGACAATATGATACCATGTTTTGATGTTATAAGAGTGTATTGAGACAATGTTATCACTTTTTGAGATTGTTTGTTTTTATGATTCATTTTATGAAATATTATGATCCATATCTCAAGAAGAATCATTAAATTTAGTATCCTATGGTTATTCATAATATAATTATATATTATTCCAATATTTATAATCTTTTTAAAATAATATAGTTAAGAAATTAATTTTCAGATAGCTCAACTTTATCATGTATTTTCAGAAATCTATGATTTTTAAAAAGGGTTATATGAATATTCAGAAATTATCTTAAAACATTTTATAGAAAAATATAAAAATATATTTAATATACCAATTTTTTCAATGGAATAATGTTTTCTATTTCAAAATAACTAAATTTTCTAAAATTTTTACCATGGAAAAGAAATGATCTTTTTTAGCTTGTATGATATTTACGTATTTACCCACCATCATTTCATTAAAGATTTCATTTCATGTTAAGAAGGATATTTTTTATAAATATGTTTTTAAAAGATATTTTCAATGATGTGGTTCTAAAAAGGTATTCAAGATTATTTTATATGTTTATAATGAAAATGGGTTTCAAAGGGTTTATGTTTTAAAGAGCCTTTTTCCAATAAGGAATGATATTGACATCAAGAAAGTTTTTCAAAATATACTTCCAAATTATTTTAATTATATGATAAAAACTTTTCATGTTACTCATTTCCATGTTGTAAATGATCCAAAGGTTCTATTAATATTTTTTCTTGAATTTATTATTTTTATATGGAATGATGCGTGAGAAACCCATTTCACTTCTATGGGTTTTAATATTTTGAATGCAGCTTCTTTTCATAGGTTTTGATTCCATGAATTGATTATAAAACATATATCTGTTCATAAGTTATGATGTGATGAAATCATAATGGTACCCATTTCATTTGATGTTATATGATTTTATTTTTATAAAACTTATCTATTTTTATGGGTCACTATATGATGAGTATTTTATTATTTTGTGGAACATGTATGAATGATATTATTATGATATGGGTGGGACCTATATATTTCTCCAATGAATTGGGTATTGATAATCTATATATATTATCAAAGGGAAAATAAGTTATATAACATGTCCCAAAACAATAAGGTATATGGGTTGTAACCCAATCTTCAAATAATGAGGGTACACATGTTGTGGCCTAAGACAAAAAACTAGAAGGAACATTTGTTGTAGCCCAAGCCTAAAATAAGGAGGGTACATAAATTGTGGTGATAGTGTGAAAATAAGAACGTATTTTGGTAATATCCCAATCCTAAAAGAATTAGTGTAAAAGGTTTGTGTATGAAGCCCTAAAATAAGAAGTTTAATGGGTTGTAAACCAAGACTAAAATAATGTGGGCACATGGTTTATGGGCCAAGACTGAAAATGAAAAGGTACATGGGTAGTAGCCCAAGACATAAATAAATAGGGTACATTGGTTGCTAGAAAAAGCTTGATGTAGGTACATGGTTCCTTACCCAAGCCTATCATGTTATAAATATCTTAATAGGTATCCTTAACACAAAATATTTTATTCTTATATGTATGAAACAAATATTTTGTCTTATTCATCCATTACAATTTCATGGCTAATATTGTTTATTTTTTTCGGATTTGTGTCTTAGGAACTGCCATGATTTTTAAAATATATAATGTTTATGATCATTGAAATTTTTGGAATTATTTTATAATGTTACAATCACATTATATTACCACTTTTTTCTAGTTTTTTTCCTATGTCAATACCTTCTTTTCCCTAAATGAGCTTCTGAGCTGACCCCGTTTTTTGTATCATTTCGCATGATACGAGGAAAATTTTTAGGTAGCAGTAAAAAAGGAGGATACCATTATAGGATATTCTTAAGATCATTCACAAGGTTAATAGATTTTTTTCCATGTTTCAATTGACAATAAACTAATACTGTCATCGGGCATGTATTTTTGTGCTATACTGAATAATAATAATAAATGATGCATTATCTATTTATTCTTAGCCTCACTTTCAATAGTTATTATAAAAGTAAACATTCAGTCATCTTTTGGAAAGTAGGATTATAAAACCATACTGATATTTCATGGGGTATTTGTAAGTTTACATATAGGGATGTATCTAAGGATAAGTATAAGGATGAGTTATCATTTATGAATATTTCTTTAAATTCTAGTAAATGATAGAGTGAGTTATATCTAATAAATAAATCCTTGCACAAAAACTAAAACTGGATTATGATTTGGAATAGATGTACCATTTGGTAATAACTCTGACATGATTTTATAGTCGTGGTGTGGGGTAATCTGGTATTAGACAATGGGCCTTGCAGCACACCTAGATTAACACTCCTAGGAGATATACTTTAGGAATTAAAAAAATTCATCACGAACCATCATGAAGGACATAAATATATGTTGTCTAAGAATAATCTAGGATGGATCTAGGATATAATAGTTTAAGGATTGTTTCTTGTGTTAGAAATCAAATATGCATTTTTTTACCATGATTATGAGTTTTTCTTGTATGATTAGTCATTCTCAAACTATGCTTCTGGTTTTGGTCAAGGGTAGGAACTAGAAGGAACTAGATTAACATTTATTGTGACAAATTATTTTCTAATGAGAAAAAAGGTGTATTATCACTAAATGTATTTTTTTATCATTCCTAATCAGTTTTCATGGAACTTGATTAACAATGTGTAACATAACCTATTGTTATACCCACTAAGGAATAGAAAGGTGTTTTCTGATAATTCGAGTAATGGAGACCATAGAGGAAAGAATATTTGGGTTCCCTTATGTCAAAAAATTGGAATGAATAACCTAATTGAATGTCTTTGAGGAATAAGAACATTATTTGAATGTGAAAAAGAAGGACACCAAGCAAGTAACTCCAATAGAAAATGAATATTTCAGTTAATGGAATGGATGAAAACCTTGGCCTCCCTACAGTATTATAAATTAGAAACAACTTTAAAATTATAAATTATGAAAATTATGAAAATATATTTCCTAGGTGGAAGGATCGTGAAGAGAATCATCAAGGTGGTAAAATTATTGGTTTTTCTGCTGAAGATAATGTGACCACACATGAAATGTGAATTATATGTGATACCGTTCTTGTATTTTTTAAATTAAATAAATGAATAATGATTATATTGTGGTTTCAGAACCTTATTAAATAATTCATATTTTATATTATATGCTATATTTATTAAGTAATATATTGATAAATCATATGAAATGGTTTAATAATAATGTTAGTTGAATGGTGTAATTATGTTTTGGAATTCAAATATTATTTAATATGAAAAAATAAATATATAAGTATTTTTAAGTGTAGGTTTTCATTATTGATTTCAAAGGACATGTTGAATTGTGGTGAATTCAAAAAAATGTGATTTCATACAATAATGATATTTTGAATAAGGAAATGTAACCCTTAATTAATTCCAAATGTTTTGATATTTTTTCGTGGATAAATATATGTGGGATATAAATAATTAAACTAGAAGTTACTAATTACCATGGAAGTAATGATGGACTTGTTGAAAATTAGTTTATAATATCATGAATGGAGATTACAACTTCTTGGATTTACAGAATATATATAGTAATATATGGGATAAAGGAGACATGCATGTTTTCTATAATTATTTATGGTAATTCAGGTTGTTACTATGATCCAAGAGAATATACCTCAAGGGTGTTCACATGTTTTGAATGTGGCAACCTAGAGATACATTATGGAATAAGGGGTTAAATGTTAATCTGATTTTTTAATATCATACTAATGTTTTGGATTGTCATTGTTTAGAAGGGTTATAATGTTAAACATTCGTGAAATTTTTACGTTAAGTAATGGAGGAAGAATATATACAAAGATTCTATATTGAAAACCTTTGTTGAAAGGATATTTTGTGATTAATCTTTTTTCAAGGATTCCTATCTTATTTTGTAGATTATATTATCATGGTTTTAGAATGAAACATCATGTATGTAAGGTGATAGAAAATCATGTATGTCATGGTCATGGGGATTCCACATAAGACTGAATGACGATAAGGGTTTCACACATACAACTTGTCTATATGATATCATGGTTAATGTATTGTAAATATTGCTAAATAGATTTTTATGTTGAAACAGTAGAGTTAATTTTTATTTTTAAATATTAATGTCTTAACCATATTTACTTTTAACAATAGTTATAGTTATATAGTTATAAATTTAATTTTTTATGATCCTTAAGATCTGCTAAAAGTGTTTTTTAGTACTTTAGTAATTATTATCAATTTCAAAAAATCCATTACATGTAGTAATGAGTGAATTATAAATTGATAAAATAGAAACTAATGATTGATAATTTTTTACAGAAATATATCAAGTATTTATATTTCCTTATATTCTCCGACTACAAATGAATTAATCAATGTTATAATATTGATCAATATAAAATGTGTTTTCCTAATAAGTTAATTTTATTGATTTTATGACATTTTAAATGGTAAAATATTTTTAACATTGTGGAAGAAAAATTTTATTTGATAGTTCACTTGTTTGTGAATTATGACCTCAACCACTCTATATAAATATTTACACATTTCCTCCATGTATAGTCTTCACTGCCAACCTATGTTCTCCTATGTGGGAATAGAGTTGTATGTTACGTTGGGTAACTATTATGGTTCCATCTATCCCTTTTTAAGGGATGTTTTTGTATTTATCTTTTTGATGTGGGTTTCTTTGAACAAAACCTTAATTTATAAAACCATTGATAACCCAGATGAATTTTCAGGGAAAATTTCATTTTTAGGGGTATAGAATGTCACAGAAATAATTTTTTGGAATTATGTTTTCTTAAATTAATTTATATTTTTTATATTTTTCATTTCACATGACATTTGAAATGGTTATTTATATAATCATATATATTAAAAGACTATTTACATCATTCATTTCACTTAACACTGACTTTTCTTGTGCTACATGCAATACTGACTTGGCTTGCGCTACCCGCAACTCTAACTTGTCCTACATTACAAGAAACACTGATGTTTCTAGAAATTATATTTTTTTTGTTATAAATATTTAAATGAGATAATAAAAATATATCCTTTTAACATAGTTATTATAATTCTAATAAAAAAATTAATATATTATATATAATTTTTTTATATAAATATATCATATTGATAATGAAATTTATTATTTTATGAAAAGAACTATTATGTTTAAAAATACCATTTTATCAAATGAACCTATTTTATAAAAAAAATAATTTTAGACACATTTATGTATATAATTTTCTAATATAAACTTCATTTTAAAATTAAGAAATTTTCAAATTTTCATAGTGTTATTTTTTGATATTTTTCTGAGAAAACTCATTTTCTTATGAATATTACAAAAATAATGCTTTTAGTTTTAAAAAAACCTTTTTTTAACAAATATTTATTAATGTTAAATTATATTTAAAATTGTTTTATAGTAAAATTAGATAAATTGTACATCAATTAATTCAATTTAGGTCATTAGAGTCAATTTTACTTTGAAATTTAATTCATAAACATAAAAATATTTGAACCTCTTTCTACTTTAAAGACCCTTAATTTCATCCCATCTGCAGGATTAGAATTAATCAAAAAAATTCACTTATATGAATTGAATTTATAAAAATGAATATAAATCATAAAAATAGTTATTGTAGCACCCCAAACACTTCATGGTTTGTTTCTCTTAAATACATACTAGTTATAACATATATTTCAAGAATTATAATTCCATTATAGAAAAAAACATGGTTAATTATAAGATATATCCATAACCTAGCCATGTAAACCTAATTTTTTCACTTCTATGATGTGAATTTAAAAATTCTGACATACATGGTTGAAGTTAGTATGTTATTTGGGGTCTGATAAGGAAAAATCAATTTTCAGAGAATAGTAACTTACACTAATGAATAGTGACCTACCATTATGAATAGTAAAATACCATTATGAATAGTAATATGACTCTTATAAATGGTATCCATACCATTGAGTGTATAAATTAATTTATGCACCTTAAAAATGAAGATGCAAATTTTAAAAGTTTATATTTTTCAATTAAATAATGATTTTAATTAAATATTTAATTGATCAGAATTATAAAATTAGTTTTGAAAAATGGACTTTTGTTTTGGATTCTACACGTTGAAAAATGGTAAAGATGAATTTTTAGGATTTTTCGAGAATACATGAATTTTTGATGAATAATAAAATCTGATAATTCACAATAAATGTTAAATAATGGATTAATTGAGTCACTGATGATGATCTGCAGATGAATGGACAATTGATTCGAAGTCACATGCATATATTACTATTATTGGTCATGGAATACTAACTATTGGTAATCTTTATAGGAAATAATCAATTTATGAGATTCATATTAAGAAAACTCCTCTCCCCTCCACTATATAAACCACCCCTCAACCCCCTCTTCCTCCCACAAAACTCAAGCTTCAATCCTTGCCTAAATTATTCAAAATAATTTTCTCAAGACCTCTCCCCACATTCATGACCTGTTGGTCCAACCAAATGTCCGAAAACAAATGTCTTAAGGATATTCTCAAGGAGATGTACTCAAGAGGTGAACCTTCCCTCACTTTTTTTTCAATTTCTTTTACAAAGTTGCATTATTTTGTTATCCCATATCACCTCCCATCATCCAATTTCCATGATAATTATAGTACCTTACATTTACTATATTTTCATTGTGCTAATGCAATAATTCATCATAATCTCTCTTTTTCCCCTCCTTTTATAAAATAAATGCAAACACCGTCCGAGATGTGTACATTTATCACACTCAAGGAAGACGAGTTTTTATTATGCATTAATAATCTTAATAATGGTCATGAATCCTTTTAAATGGTTGAATCAGGTCATTATATATGTATTTTATTTTGATTAATGTTCTATAATATTTACACATTCAAAATATGCAATAATAATACAAAACAATTTTGTTGTGAACAAATCTGCCAAGCCAAATCCAAGCGTTTATTTTAACTCATTGAATGAGTCATCCTCATGGTATATAACTATAAGCATTATTTCACGACCCGACCCATACTGGGGATCGAGCTGCAAATAATCCAAGCCTACCTCCATAGGACATGGGCTAGTGATTAGCGACGAAGGCACAACAATCTAGGGGCGGATTTTTCCTAAGAAACTGTATACACACACGTAGCGAACTCAATGAAAAAGTGCAGAGAAGGGAAAGCAAGATACAACACTGATACCAAAAGAGAAACCAAAATTCATGCATCGACCTCTAACTAGTAAAAGTAATGTGCTGAATAGAAGACTGACAAGTAAATTGAACAGTAAAAGGGGAAAACACATACCCAGCTAGAAAGGTGCCACAACCTGACAATAGGTAAACGAAAGTAAACAGCCAGTGAGTCTCTCACCCAGAAAGTCCTGCTACAACCACTGAACGTATCCCAAATTCATGTGTCCTCTACGCTCCTCCGTATTCATGACCGACCTATCCTTCATCTATAAGGGCACACCAAGTGCGGAGAAATCCCAAACAGGGGTGAGTATAAAGTTACTTAGTAGGACGCCCCGAAATCTCAATGAAGAAACAAAATAGGTACTAAAATGGTGAGCAGTAGAAAGATCAAGACTAGTGAAAGATTACAATAGAAAGAGTGCAAATCATCCAGAGAAGAGAAAGGAAGTATGCTCATCCAAACAAGAGGATCTAGACATGAAAAGCTCGTGGCATACCCTGCGCGTCTTCATCCCTCCTAGAATGAGAGTTACTGAACCCAAGGAGTGGGAACAAAAGTAGGGTGTATATATATATTCATAAAGAAAATAAAACGAGTGTGTAAGGGGATCTCTATCTCTATGATCAGTCATGGAAATATTGCCAAGAGTTATAAGGATATCCATCACTAATGCTGAATAGTCCAACACGCCAAAGCTGCCTCATCGCTGAACCGTACAACCAAGGGTGACACTCCGAAAACCACGAAGAAAAGTCACAAACTAGCCTCATGGAAAGGGATGTGTCAGAAAGAAGACATCTGATAACCACTTTCCATCTTCACTAGAGGGTGAAATCTAAGGTTTATGGGTAACCCACTAACCAGCCCTGCTGGAGGGTAAACCACAAGAGGTCTTCAGAAAACCCACTGCCCAGCCCCGCTAGAGGGTAAACCATAAGAGGTCATTAGGTAACCCACTGGACAGCCTCGTTGGAGGGTAAACCACAAGAGGTTGTTGGGTTACCCACATTCCATCCCCACTTGATGTTAAAACATAAATTCAACAGGTAACCCAGAGCCCAACCCCGCTGGAGGGTAAACCCTAAGAGAAACAGTTAACCCACTACCCAGTCCCGCTAGTGGGAAAACCCGGAACTGGTCCGATAACTCTGCACTGCCCATCCCATCACAGGGTATCAATAGCACTGCTACCGTGCATCGGTTCATAGTGAATCAAAGGAATCTATGACCAACAAACTTTCATGTTTCCACATTTAATGAGATCCCAAAAGAGGAATCACTCTCCCAAACGAATTACACCATTGTAATCCTCATAAAAAACACGTGAGTTATACTACTAACTCGCTGGAAACGGGCTACTGATGGAAAATTTATTCAACACCGCTTTATTCACATACGACGTCTCATGGGGCTGACACCTCAAACCCAAAAGAGGTTGTATGAACTTTTCCATCACAGTGCTCTTAGAAAAACAGGTCGAAATTGACTATTCATACCCCCCAAATGGACGCTTAATGAAAAGGTTGCAGTACGCTACACAAATCTTAAAAGATGGCATGTGGGGGACAACACCACAAGGCCGGTTTCAACCCTTGAAACCACCCTGGTCAACATCGTCTCGATGCTAGGGTCACAATGCTACTGGCGGCACCTAAAATAGACTCTGGAAGCAGAAGATGCAATTCCCCGCGTTATATGCAAACAGGGCCCTATGGTACCCACACCTTGACCTCGAAACATGTCCCATAGATCATACCATTGCGTTCCTTGAAGATAACCATGTGGCGTGGGCTATTAATTTTACCTGAACGGACTTATGAAGCATAAGTCGTAAAAACACATCATACATCCGAAATCCGCCTCATAGGGCCCATGTCTCAGGATCGAATTTAGGCGGGCAGATTGCGCCGTTGCAATACCCTCGAAAAAAAACACATAAACGAGTTCTCAAACACCCTAAATGGATGTCGGGTGAAAAAGTGGAATTTCATCGAAAATGTACGATCTAAGATCTTTGGGCCCCACACCTTGTCTCTAGCAATAATGCTTCTAAAAGCATCTCAAAAAGTCTTCATGAGGCCTGGGGTCACGCTGCCGCTGACGGCATGTCAATCGGACATCCCAGGCAGGATTTAGGTCTGACACAAGTATACTTAATTAATTAATTAATTAATTAATTAATAAATTGAATTATAGGTTTTGTGCCTTCGAGAAATGAAACCAATCCTAAGGATTACAATCCATCTTTGGAAGGATCGTCTCAACTCTAGGGCCACAACACCTCTGACGGCGCGTCAAATGGACGTCCGGTGCGTGAGTACGTCAGTTGTAAACTTTTATAATAATTTAATATTATTAAGTAAAATCATTTAAGGACAGCCGTCTTCCGATGGAGAACACAAAAACCCCAAAACATACATTAAAAAGACTGTCTCACTGACACGGACCTGCATCCGTAGACGGTATGTCAAACAGACGCGCCGTTTAAGAATTACGGCCCTCTGAACATAAGTGGGCCCAACCGGGCCGGCCCAATCCGATCATCCGGCCCGCAACATAGCTGTGGGTCCGGCCCAACTCTCCACAACCCACTAGATGCACCTCTCTTTATCCACACCGGACACCTCATGTCCGGTGCTACCTAGAAGACCGGAAAATTGCCAGTCTTCGCGTCGCGCTGACACAAATCGCCGAACGCAGGTCCTGGTCTCCTCCGCACCACTGAGGTCGCCTCCTCGGGAGCCCCCTCCGACCGCGACAGCCTAAAGGCTTCTACAACGCCATGATTTTTTGCTGTATTCTCCTTCGACCATGACGGACCCACGGCCGATGCCTTCGGCAGTGCATCATCGTGTCTCACCACCACCCACACCGCTCGACACCGCCCTTCTGCTACCTCGCTCCACCTCTCATCGCCTGCTCCACCGTCTGCACTAGCGACACCCGACGCCGACACCTCTGAAGCCCCTGAAACTGCACACATCAGCTCCTCCTAGAGCTACCCTGTCCATACCCCATACGCGTCGCTGCTCCGACCGCACGTGCTACCTGATGCCGAAACCCCACTGCACCACCCCAACCTCCGACCATCGCACTTGCCGGAGTCAGGGCTTCCGACGGCCACTGCCACCACTCTGATGGCCCGAATTCAAAATTGAATTTGGGTCCGGGATCCTCGAGACGATTCCTTCGTAGTGCTTGCCCCCGAACGTCGATCAGACAAGACATGGTGCGTCCAAAAATAAGGAAAAAGAACACCCAAGAACGATAATTGAAACGGGGCTTGGGCGTTGGCCATGTTCATTCTGCTAATGCCCCAAATTATAAAACAATAGAATTCAAAGATGAAATTTGATGAATTTTTTTTATGAAATCAACGAAGGTGCGAAATTTAACCAGAATCCTACCTAAAATTGCTCGTTTGTCGTCGGAGATGGTTCGCTGTGATCCCACTCGATCCGCCAAGGTTCCGGTGGATGTTCCTCCTTGATTAGGCGAAGAAGGGAGAAGAACGCTAAATAATAGGATAGAGAGAGATATATAATAGTTAAAACATTACCCTAATTCCTCATTTTTCTATTTATAGAAAAAACTACTTAGCGTGGAAACTGAAACAATCATGCCCTCTCACATTATACTGCGCCAAGGAAAAATGACCCATTTTAAACTCATTAGAAGTCTTAGATTTTCATTCTAAGACTTTCTTCTTAAGTTATTCGAAAATAAATCCATTAATAAAAAATCACTTTTTCATTAATTTAAAATGAATATTTTCCCCTGGGTGACATCTCTGTTAGTAGGCCCACACCCACAACTTTTACACCATCCCTAGAGTAAACAGCACACTCTGAATGCAATCGTGCCCTCAGATTTCTGATACGAGCTACTTTTTAGGAGAAAACACTACCCCATCACGTGAATAGTATAAACACACTTAATATTTTTATAAAATTTATTCCAGTTACACCGGGCCTCGGAATCGCATGCCGTCTTCATGCCTATCTCTAGAAATATATGTAGAAAAATTCCAAAGCCATAAAGGGAAAAAACCGAATATCTACAGTATTCCATCCTTCAATCTTTTAACCTCTAAAAAGAAAAACTAGGAAAAAAAACTCGGGATACAGAGCCCACACCTAGCTCTCCCACTCCCAAGAAAACATTTACAACACCATGTTGATGCAACACACGAACCAAGGAGATGGTTCGTTCTCATAATATCTGCTACTCTTGAGGACATGTCTAGGAATATACACACACCTCATCAGCTATGACATGTTGAAGACATCGTGCACCCACTGATACTATTGGGAGGGTGGGGAAAGATGGTAAGTAACCTCTGAATCCCTTGAATGATTCCTGAATAGACCAAAAAAAACTCAGGGTACTTCCCTGGTTGAACCTCTACATTCCACATCATGACCGAAATCACGGTTTGCTCCTAGAACATGGTCTTGTGATTCCCTCCTACTGAATTTCCATCTGGTGAAACACCCAAGGATATCTGGTCACACATTATTTCACAGCCAGTCCCTCACAACCAAGGCTCTATACTAAGGGAACCTGCTACAACACTACTATCTCCCAGAACATAGACTACCTCGAAGTCATAGTCCTAATGAAATGTCAACAAGCACTGTCACGTCAGGTTCAAGTCTCTCTGGGTGAGGGCACACCGGAGAAACCGGTGGTCCAAGCAACCAACAAAGCGCTCTCCCAAAGATAGCGTCTCCACACTCTCAAGGCAAGGACGACCACCAGCAGCACCATATAGTGAAACACTTAGTTCTATTTTTGGGGTGTCCATCACCTCGACCTATACTTGATAACAGTATCAAGATTAACATTGAGAATGCAAGGTACCAATGAAAGGGTAGGTGAGAAAACTCATACAACCGCCAGTGGATAGACATGAAAATCACGTGGCATACCCCATGTGTCTTTTCCCCTCTTAGAAGGAGAGTAATCCCCAAAACAGGCACTCTACCAAAACCACTATTGGCACCTTAAGAAAAGGGATCTCAAGAAGAAAATCCCCCTAGAAAATCCAGAACCTGCTCTCACACTCCACCATACAACCCTACCATGAATCCACATGTTATAGGGAATCGTCCAATGCACCTCGATACTATCTGATTTGGGTGGTACTGACTCTCACTCACAGTTTTCAACTCATCACAAACACACGTCTCAGTGGGGGAAGAACCCCTCTTTCATATGCATTCAATGCTACGTCAGACAACACCAACACATGGTTACACCGACACCCTGCGTCACACTCAGTAACCCCTCGAACAAGAATTTAGACAAAAAGAGTACCTCATGTAGTATATAACAAGTTCTATTGAGAAAAGTTGAAAAAGACACAGAGTGTACCTCTTATCATCTCATGCATTGTAGGATTGCAGACGTCCATAGCACACATACACACGCAACCCCATCCTTCAGCTCCTTGATCCAAACATGGGCTTCCTAGTGGTGGTGGAAGGACCTCAAAACATCATCCTCCAACCACAGTTCTTCCTGCCAACACCGCCTCCCTGGGGACAACCCTATCCTCACCTAGGAGTTCTCTGATCAAGACACTGCCTCCGTTGTGGTGGTGCATCTACCAACTGTCTAGAAATCTCAGCACATTTGGTCGAGTAGTCTCAAGCCATGTGACCTCGAACATCACAAACATAGCACTAGTCCTCCCTGGGATATCGTGGTGCTCTTCTCTGTCGCTGACCATGTGCCTGAGTCGCGTCAAAGGGAGATCTCTGGCGTCGAGGCCCTGCCAATTGTCGTCCCACTGACAAAAATTTCTCTGTCACCAGTGCCTACTCCAGCACTCCGAGATGGGTGAGGATGCACAAGGGCACTACGCTGGCACATGTATCCTCTACAAAGACCTCACTCAAACATATGTGCTCAAATGTTGTCATTATGGAACATGTCCAAAGAGTACTGAGTAAGGTCTGTGAACCCAGTCGCATACTCAGCCAATACCATCACTCCCCGTTGATGCTCCAACAGCTCCCGAAATAGTAAAAAGTGTATGTTGGGGAGGTATTAATCCTCATGAAATAGCTTCTAGAAGTCATCCCATGAGAGTACCAACTCATCGTGTATCTGAGTAACCCTGGATATACTAACGCCAAACTACTTGGATGAAATAATTTCTGTCAAAGCCACCATCCACCTATCAGTGTCTAAACAAGACTAATGAGGTGTACCCTAAACTCTAGAAAACCCTTCACTATCTGAGGGTATGACTCATTGTTGGACCTCAGCAGTCTCTGACGCTGGAACTCACGTAGCATGCCCAGCCCGTGGTGATCATCGAACCTCGCTGCTGGTATTATCTGCTACTCCAAAGGAAGAAGTGCTACTGCCTGTCCTCCTGGAGAAAGGGTAGTCGTATAATGGATTTTTAACTGAGGCCTCTTTGCTCACAGATTCATCATCATGAACCGGAGCTCGTATTTTGGATGGCTATCATCGCAGGGACATCTTGAATCTAATCAATGTGTACCAAAATTAAATGAGAATATATATATATCAACAACGATGGAGATCTGACTAAAGAAGGACAATCAAAGACTAAATCCTATATGATGGATGAACCAAATTCTCTACAACAAGTGTCTCTGTGTGCTGAGTCAACAAGTTAGTTATCAGGGTCCTGGTGAATTGATACGTTGGCCGCTGCACCATCATTGGACTCCCTGGCCTGAGGGCCGATCTCTAGACATGTTGACACTATTTCCCCAAAACTCAACAAATTTATTTTTAGGGATGTTCTAATGATTCCCAAGGAACAAACCACCACTGATACCACTTATTCACGACCCGACCCATACCAGGTCTCAAGATGCAACTACCCCAAGCCTGCCTCCATAGGCTAGGGGCTGGCGACTTGTGCTGAGGGCACAACAAACTAGGGGAGGCCTTTGGCTAAGAAACTATACACACACACATAGCTAACTCAATGTAAAAGTGCAGATAATGGAAAGGAAGATAAAACACTACTTCGAAAACAGAAAGCAACATACATGCATCGACCTCTAACTAGTACATGTAAAATGATGAAAATTAGACAGACAGGTAAACTGAACAGTTAAAGGGGAAAACATGTGCCCATCTAGAAAATCTCCACAAATTGCAAATAGGTAAACGAAAGTAAATTTCCAGCGAGTCTCTCACCTGAGATGTCCGGCTCTGGTGACTGAATACAACCCAAGCTTTCTTGTCCTCTATGCTCCTTCGTAGTATCGACTGACTTGTCTGTCATCTGTAAGGGCACACCATGTGCGGGCAAAGCCCAAGAAGGGGTGAGTATAAATATACTCATTAGGATCCCCAGAAATCTCGAGGGAGAAACAATGGAGGTACTAAAATGGTGAGTAGTAGACAGATCAAGAACAGTGCAAGAGTACAATTGAGTGAGTGCAGATCAAACAGACAAGTGAAAGGAAGTAGGATCGTCCAACCAAGAGGAGGTAGACATAGAAAGATTGTGGCATACCTCATGCGACTTCTCACCTCCTAGAAGGAGAGTAACTAAACCCATGGAGTGGGAACAAAAGTAGGGTGTATATACATGATCAACAAGAATCTTGAACGAGTGTGTAAGGGGATATCTATCTCCAAGGTCATCCTGGGAAAAGTCACCAACAGTTCTAAGAATATCCATCACTAATTCTCAATAGTTCCACATGCCAAAGCATCCTCGTCGCTGAACCATACAACCATGGGTCCCACTCTGGTAACCATAGTGAAAAGTCACTGACTAGCCTCATCGAAAGGGCTCAGTCTGAATGAAGAGAATAGGTACCCACTACCCAGCCTCGCAAGAGGGAAAACTCTATGGTTTATGGGTAACCCACTGCCCAGACCTGCTGGAAAGAAAACCACAAGATGTTGTTAGGTAACCCACCACCCAGCCCCACAGGAGGGTAAACCATAATATGTCTTCAGGCAACCCATTTCCCAGCCCTACTGGAGGGTAAACCACAAGAGGTCGTCCGGTAACCCACTGCCATGCCCCGCTGAAGGGTAAACCACAAGATGTCATCAGGTAGCCCACTACCCAGCCCCACTGGAGGGTAAACAGTAAAGTTAATGGGTAACCCACTTCCCCGCACTGTTGGAGGGTAAACCCTAAGGGAAATGAGTAACCCACTACCCAGCCCCGCTAGAGGGTAAACCCGGATCTGGTCCGATAACTCCGCACTACCCATGCCATCACTGGATATCACTAACACTACTACCGTGCGTAGGTTTGGAGTGCGTAAAAGGAACCTCGGACCAATGACCTCTCATGTTTCTATATTTAATGAGATCTTGAAAGAGGTTTCGATCTCCCAAATAGATTACATCGATGGAATCCTCATGGAAAAAACACACGGGTTAGACTTCTTACTCACTAGAAACGGTCTCCCGATGGAAAGGTTATTCAACACTACTTTATTCCCATACGACGTCTCGTGGGGCCTTCACCTCAGACCCGAAAGAGGTCAAGTGAACATCACCATCATGATTCTCTCGGAAAAACATGCCGAAATCGACTATTCATATGCCCCAAATGGACGCCTGATGAAAAAGTCCCAGTACGCTGCACATAGCTTAATAGACGGACCATGGGGCCCACACTGCAAGTCCGGCTTCAATGCCTGAAACCACCCTGGTAAACTTTTTCTTGATGCCAGGGTCACAACACCACTGACGGCACCTAAAATAGACTCCAGATGCAGATGCTGCAACTCCCCGCGTTATATGAAAACGGGGCCCTATGGGGCCCACATCTCGACCCCAAAACACGTCACGCAGGTCATACCATTACGTTCTTTGCATATAACCACACAATTTAGGCTATTCATTTTCCCTAGATGGACTTATGAAGCATAAGTCGTAAAAATACAACATATGTCTGAAAGCCATCTCGGGACCGATTTTAGGTGGCCGAAATACGCCATTGCAATCCCCTCGAAAAAACACTCAGAAACGAGTGATCAAACAAACTAAACTGATGTCCGGTGAAAAAGTGGTGTTTCACCGTAAAACGTGTGAGCAAGGCCCTGTGGGGCCCAGACCTTGTCTCAAACCCGAATGTTTCAGAAAGCATCTCAAAAAGTCTACACGAGGACCTAGGTCATGCTGCCACTGACAGCACGTCAATCGGACATCCCAACCAAGAATTAGGTCTGATGCAAGATAAATTAATTAATTAATTAATTAATTAATTATTCGCATTATGCGTTTAGTGCCTCCAAGCAATGAAACCAAACAGCAAGGGTTCCAAACCAAATTTTGAATGACCATCTCAACTCCAGGGCCACAGCGCCTTTGACTAGGCGTCAAACAGACATCTGTCTCGTGAGTACGTTCGATGTAAAATTTAATAATAATTTAACAATATTAAATTAAAGCGTTCTGAGTCACCCTTCTTCAGGTGAAGAACCCAAAAACCCCAAATCACACTTTAAAAAGTCCTTTTCATGGACACAGACATGAATCCTTAGATGGTGTGTCAAACGGACGCACCATTTAGGAATTATGGCCCTCTGAATGCATGGGGGCCCATCCCGGCCGGTTCACCCTGGCCGGCTCGGTCCGAACAGCCAGCCCGCGGCCCAGCCATTGGTCTGGACCAACTCGTTGTGGCCCGCTACATCCACACCTGACTCCCCGGGCCTGGTTCTCCCTAGCATACCAGCCAAAGGATAGTCTCTGCGTCGCGCCAGCAGGACCCGCCGAACGCAGGTCCCGGTCTCTCCCGCACCCCTAAGGACACCGCATCGGGTTCCCCCTCCGACCACAACAGCCCGAAGGCATCTCCCATGTCGTACTCCTCTACCGGATTCCCCTTATACTGTGACGGACTAGGGGACGATTCCTCTTACCACGTACCGCCGTGCTTTGCCGCGGCCCGCACCGCCCGACGTCGCCCTTCCACTACCCCGAGCGCCTCTCGCTGCCTACTCTTCCGTCCACACTGGTGACACCCGATGCCGGCACCTCCAAATCCCCAGCCAGCGCACACTTCGGCTCCTCCCGAAGCTACCCTAGCCACACCCCATCTGCTCCATTGCTCCAGCTGCACCAGTTGCCTGACACCAGAATCCCGGTATGCCACCCTGACCTCCATCCACCGCCCTTCCCGTAGCCAGGGCTTCTGACGACCTCTACCGCTGCTCTAATGGCCCGAATTCAAAATAGAACGTAGGTTTGGGATCCTCAGGATGAGGCCTTCTAAATTTCTGCCCTCGATTTTCGATCCTACAAGATTTGGCGCATCCAAAAACATGGATGAAGAACGCCCAAGAACGATAATTGAAACGGGGCTCAGGCATTGGCCGTGTTCATTCGGTCAACGCCCCAAATTCTAAAAAGTATAGAATAAAAAGATGAAATTTGATGATTATTTTATGAAATCAATGAAGGTAAAAATTTTAACCATAATCCTACCTCGAATCGCTCATTCAGCATTGGAGACACGTTTGTTGTGATCCCACTTTGATCCGCCAAGGTTCTGGCAGAGGTTTCTCCTTGATTCGGCGAAGAACGGTGAAGAACGACAAAGAACTGGAGATAGAGAGAGAGAGAGAGAAGAGTATAAACCTAACCCCAACTCCTCATTTTTATATTTATAGAAAAAATCACATAACCTAGAAATCGAAACTGTCGTGCCCTCTCACTTTATATTGCACCAAGGAAAAATTCCCCATTTTGAAATCATCGGAAGCCTAGGATTTACATTCCGAGACTTTGTTCGAAAGTCATTCAAAAAAAAATACCAGTGATAAAAACATCACTAAGTCAATAATATAAAATGATGATTTTTCCCTTGGGTGACATCTCTCACAGCAGTCCTGCGCCTGCAACTTTTACACCCTGCCTAGGGTAAAAGGCACACTCCAAACACAACCGGGCCATCGGATTTCTGATCCGAGCTACCTTTTAAGATGAAACACAACCCCATCACATGGATAGTATAAAAACACTTAATATTTCTATAAAATTTATTCTGGTCACACCAGGCCTCAGAATCGGACACCATATTTGCGCCAATCTCTGGAAATATATGTAAAAATATTCCAAAGTCCAATGGGAAACAAATTGGGTCTCTACACATTATAATATCATTAATATCTCTTTAATTTCACTAATAATGTTTATTAATAATTCTGGATATTTAACCACATTTCAAATGAACTTCAATTCAAGAATACAAGTATACAAATCATGAAACCAAGTAAGAAAATGCTTCAAAAATAATAAAATTTAATCTCTTAAAACCATCAAAAAGGCCATTAATGAACTTAATAAGGTTATACCATATCAATTACATGTTCATTAGGTTATGGAATTATTAATTAATGAAGCTAAATTTTATTATTCAGCTCACAATGAACAACAAGAACACCTTCGAGCATAAGGTAAGGGATCCTCTATCTCACACTTGTTAAAGAATCTCCCCTATGTTGTGATAATTTTTATTCCTAATGATGGGGTATTTTTTATCACCCCCCATACTACCCTTATTAAACTTAAATAATGGAATACCCCTTTACCTTTCATTAATACCCTGCAATAACACTCATTACCATGCAGAAATCCTTGTAAGGGGTTTCTCATCTCACTTTCATTTTGTGAGATTTTCATTGTCCACAAATTATTTATTATATGTGTTATATGTGTACTTTAATTTGATATATAATAACATGATTATATTTATATTCATGTTATTCAATTATTCGTTTGAGAGTTATAATGTTCTGGTCATATGATTCGTCAAATTACAATGCGGTAAGATACTTTGTCTCAACTACTATTTTGTTGTGACTAACTTTGGATTTTTCACCTAATAATTCTTATGTGGTGTACCTAATAACAATTTGAGAAAACTTTTCATTTTTAATTATATTAAATATTCATAATCTCATATCATAGATATGTTTTCTTATAAACCGTGTACCATTTTACATATGGTGTTTTTGGGGAAGTTATTTTAATTATAGAAATATTGATGAATCCTTATACTCTACTCTATACAGATATTGAAAAGTAATATTGATATTGTATTGAAACAATGTATAAAAAATTATTTGGACATGCAGTGGTGGGTGGGGATGGATATAGTTCCTCGATGCGTCGGTAGGTCTCAGGAGACAATTCAGTTGGCAACAAACCCTTCGAGTTTTTTTCCCAAAAATAAGATGGGTTTCTACCTATAGAACAAAACCATTTTTACAGTATTATGTTTTCATGTGCCAGATACATGACATCCAATTACTAAGATTTTTTTATTCATTATTAGTTATTATTGTTATCCATGGGGTTTTCACAATGAAAAAAATCTATGGATGCAATTTCTTTATAAGTGTATTATTGGAATTAGTTTCTCATTTATTCACCATGTCATATTGATTATTTTAGATTGATTATGATTCAATTAATATTTTAATCATTCTTTCTCTATTTTTAACCCTTACTGAGTGTCTAAGCTCACCCTTTCATTGTTTACCCTCAACAGGTGATGAATAGAAGGTCATTTATTGAGTTCATGTGGTTGGAGTTTTTAGTTTTGTTATATATTTTATCTTGTAACTTTTTTCAATGTAATTTGTGTCACATATATGTATATAGTTTCTTCAATAATAATAAACTGATCATTCCATCACTATTTTTCATTCCTTCTAACCATGGAAATATCACAAGTAACGCACCTGCTCTAGCCAAGAGGGGTCGGGGTATTACAGTCTATATCAGAGGAAGTTTAGTAGGAAACATGGAAGATAGAGTAGGAAATGTATAGTAGGGAACAAATCAATAAGGTAATATTTGAAGATAAACTATCAATAACGTCCCAATATTTTGGTAAGGAATAGATTATTTGAATTGTTTAAGCAATACGTCCTTGTCTAGATACAAGCTGGAAGAGGTGGATATGGAATAGTTTTATCTATGGTTGAAACCCGAAAACACCACTTTGAGCTAGACTCTAATGGGAACTGGTGCACGACAACGGGCATTGCTGCACTCTTGGTTACAACACTACCAGGAGATATGATTTGGATAATTCACATTTTATTTTCAATCCATTACGAAGGAGTTTAATGTAAATTTTTCTTTATAGAAACCATGTTTATAAGATTACCGATGCCTAGAATTTCAATCAATGTTGAGTGATTTATTATTGGAGATTAATAAAATAATCTATTGTATCCCATTATTTAGAAATGGTGTCTAACAGATGTAGGGGAATAAATAATCTTGGGAAAGGTAGGGATCTCCCTACTGATCATGTAAACACATTCAATGTTGGATAAGATCAAATCATGACCATATTGGGAGAACATACTCAGGTTGTAATGAATAACCATTCCACATCTATGATGGATTGTTTCATGTGGTAGTAGCCCCCATCTTATAGTGGGACTACTAAACTAGTGGTTTCTGAGCAATGGATCAAATCCCTTAAAAATATATTCATTGCATTAAGATGCAATTAAAATGAAAAGGTAGTATTGGAAATATATTGTCTCAAGGGTGACTCTAATCAATGGTGGTCCTTGATTCAGAATACCATGGAGGAAGAAGAAATATGAGATATGGGATAGAGGAATTTTAAGGAAATAATATTCGAAAAATATTTCCCTCGCGAGTAATGAACTGAAATGAAGGGGGAATTCCTTAGCTAAAAATAAAGGGAAGAAGACTATGTTGTAGAGTATGAGGATAATTTCACAATACTGGCAAGGTATACCATATATTACATACATGACTCAGCAGAAAGGATTGATCATTTATTTTAAGGTCTTAAGCCAAGTCTTCGAAGGGTAGTGGCTTCTAAATCATTTTCATCATATGAAGATATTGTATCATGTGCCATCAAAATAGAGAGGGAATTTGATAGATCAAATATTTTCAAAGGAAACCAAGAAAGGAAGCAGTACTCTTATAACTAAGGAAATGGTGAAGCACCAAAGAAGATAAAGGCAACAAAGCTATAACCATTATGTGAGAACTGTGGAAAGAATCATCTTAAGAAATTCACGAAAGGCATGAGAGTCTGCTATAACTACGGAGAAAAGGTTCATCGATCTGATTAATGAAAGGGGAAGAAATGATTCAATGATATTCAATGCTAAAATTTCATTGATTTGGGACACCATGAAAATGAGTTTCCTAAGCACTAAGGAAACATGTTTTAGTAAATACTAGATAATAAGGGAGAGCCTCTGCGATTGCGACCGCGGAAGTTGAAATTCCTATTGACATGGTGGCAGGTAATTTAATTGGTTCCTCAAACATAGCGAACAATTTATTTGATTTTATATCATCACATTAATTTATATCTTCATAGTTTTCCATGAAAATTATATATGTACAATTTGATTTAATAAAGGGGTTGTCAGTAAAAACTCTCATGTGATGTATCATTGCAATAAAGGCATGTTGAATAGTCCTCGTCCAGACACCAAAATGCGCTTTAGTTCCTAACCTTATCATAATAACAATGAATAAATTCGATATAATTATTTTTATGGATTGGATGTAAAATTATAAGGTTAATAATTATTGTAAGATGAAAGGAGATACAATTTTTGAAAATGGTGTAGAATCCCTTGTATTTATGGTAGAAACGTTGCCACCTGGTTCTTATCTAGAACCACCACCACTAGCTCTACTGAATGAAATAATTGGAGAGGAAGGTAAAACAATATTTATGGGCGAGGAAAGAAATTTTCAAATTGAATGTGTGCCCATAATGAAAGAGTACATTGATGTATTTCTAGAGGACTTACCTGGACATCCTCCAGAGTGGGAAGTTGAGTTCTCTATTGATTAAATTCTTGATGGAAGACCTATATCAAAGACTCCCTATAGAATAGCCATAGTGGAATTAGTATAGATAAAGAAAAAACTAGAGTATTGAGTGAAAAAATGATTTATTCGAACTAATGTTTCTCCATGGGGAGCCCCTTCCCTCTTTGTCACGAAGAAAGTTAGATCCATGAGGTTTTGCATTGATTACAGGGAAATCAACGCTATTACAATAAAGAATAAGTATCATATGCCCCAGATTGATGATTTTTTTGAACAACATCATAAAGATCAATAATTATAGAATATTTAACTTCGATCCAGACATCATCAGTTTCGTGTGAGGAAGGAAGATATTCATAAGACAACATTTCTGTATATGTATGGGCATTACGAGTTTACAGTGATGCCTTTTGGACTGACAAATGCATCCTCTATTTTCATTGATTTAATGAAAAGATTTTTTCAAAAAATATCATGATAAATTTGTTGTCGTATTCATCGATGATATCCTTGTATGTTCATAAAGATATGAATACCATGTGAATCACTTGCTGGTTATTCTGACAACTCTTAAAAGAAATAAATTAAATCAGATGTTTAGCGAGTTTGTATTCTGTCTTCTATTAGTTTCTATTCTAGGCCATATTTTCTCTATGTATGGAATCATATTTGATCTTGTGAAGAGAAATTAAATCCATTATTGGCCCACGACAACAATCATAACTGAGGTACTCAGTTTTATTGGCACAGTAGCTTACTATCGGCATTTTGTTCAGAATTTTGCCAACTGGCTATCCCGCTAACCAAGCTCACACATAAAAGAGTTATGATTGGGTGGACAAAATAATGTACAGAATGTTTCGATGAATTGAAATGATGATTGGTCAATACTATAATTTTTACTCTTCTATTAGGAAGTGATGGATTTGTAATATATAGAGATACATCAAAGAATGGACCGGATTGCATCCTTATGAAAAATGATAAGGTTATTGGTCATGAATCATGAAAGTTAAAGACACATGAGAAAAATCATCCAACTCATGATCTTGAGTAAATATCCATAATCTTTTCTCTAAAAATATGGAGGCATTGTCTCTATAGAGAGAGATGTGAGATTTATACGAACCACAAGAGTTTAAAATACATTTTCACACAAAAAACTCAACATGAGGCAAAGAAGATAGATCATGTTACTCAAAGATTCCAATTGTTCAATAAAGTACCACCCAGGAATGACGAATAAGGTGGAAGATGGATTATGCATGAAAGATCATGGTCTTCTGACTCAAATGAGGATTGAAAGAGATTCTATATTCTTAGATATACTGAAGATGGATATGTGAATTTTTAAGGATGGTGAAACATAACTACTCTTTCATATGATTTTTAAATCTTCTTTACTAGAGAAGATAAAAAGTGTTCAATCTGATGATGAGAATCTGTACAAGAAAATTAGTGCAGTTAAATATGGGACACTAGGAGACTTCATGTATGAAGGAGTTTTGAAATTTGGGAATAGGTTATGCGTTCCATCCGTACCTGAGAAAAAAAGAGAACTATTAGACAATGCACATAGCTCAAATTTCTCTGTACACCCGGGTAGCATCAAGATGTATAGAGATTTGAATGAAATTTTTTGTGGGATAATATGAAGCGGGAAATTTGTAACTATGTGTCAAGTTGTCTAGTTTGTTAAAAAGTGAAGGTAGAGAGATAATATCCCCAAATAGTGAGGCAACCTCTACCTATTCCTATGTAGAAGTGGGATACCATTAAGCTGGATTTTGTCACTAGACTACCAAGGACACATATAAGGAACAATGAAATATGGGTAATTGTTAATCAGCTCACCTAATCAGCACATTTCCTTCCTATAAGAGAGGATTTTCCACTTGAGCGCTTAGAAAGGCTTTATATTAATGATGTTGTAAGACTTCATGGCCCACCTCTATCGATTGTGTTCGATCTAGATCCCCAGTTTACATCTAAATTATGGAAAATCTCCATAAATATTTGAATAATGAGCTTCATATGATAACTTATTATCATACCCAAACTAATGGACAATCTGAGAGAACTATTAAAACTTTAGAAGACATGTTGGGTTCATGATCTCTTGACATCAAAGTTATGTGGGATCAATACTTGCCTTTAGTGGAATTTTCCTACTACAATAGTTTCCATTATAGTATTAAAATGGCTCCCTATGAAGCATTATATGGAAGGAGATTTCAAACTCCAACTTCTTGGCTCAAAGTTGGTGATAGGAAATTTATAGCCCTGAAACTTATTGGAGAGACCACAGAAAAGGTGAAGACAATATAAGCCCATATTAAAGTAGCCCAAAGTAGGCATAGGATTTATTTTGACAACCAGAGAATGTATTTGGAATTCCATGTTGGAAATCATGTATTTCTGAATGTATCTCCATGGAAGGGAGTTTTATGGTTAGGTAATAAAGGGAAATGGAGCTCCATGTACATCGGGACATTTATATTCTAAACTGAATCAGAGCTGTATCGTAGCATTTAACGATGCTGCCAAATATCTCCAGAGTTCATGATGTGTTCCATGTGTCATTGTTAAATAATTACAAGCCAGACCCAACACATTTACTCACATGTGAAGAAATTGAACTGGAACCTGATTTTTCATACTGTGAAAAGCCTATCGGGATTATTCACACAAGGGAAGAAGTATTGAGAAATCGAACAACTCTTCTAGTAAAGGTTTATTGGAAAAACAAGAATATAGAGGAAGTGACATGGGAACCTGAGGATGTTATGAAAAAGAATCACTCATATATTTTTGGTGAGCTTCATACATAAAATTTTGAGGACTAAATTTCTAAAGGTGGGAATAATGTAGCACCAAATACACTTCATGGTATATTTCTATTAAATACATTATATTTATGGACTATATTTCTTGAATCAATGAGCCTATATAGAAAAAAACATGATTACTTATAAGATATATCCATAACCTAGCCATGTAAACCTAATTAAGTCACTTTTATGATGTGAATTTAAAAAATCTGACATCCATGGTTGCGATCAGTAAGTTACTTGGAGTCTGATAAGGAAAAATCAATTTTCTTGTGAATATTAACCCACCCTTATGAATAGTAACCTACCCTTATGAATATTAACTTACCCTTATGAATATTAATATAACTATTATAAATTATATCCATACCATTGAGTGTATAAATGAATTTAGGCACCTAAAAAATGAAGATGAAAATTTTAGGTGTTTATATTTTTCAATTAAATAACGAATTTAATTTAATATTTAATTAATAATATTTTTAAAATTATTTTTAAAAAATGGACTTCATTTTTGGACTCTTCACATTGAAAAAAGGTTAGGAATAATTTTTGGGATTTTTCTGAAATACTTGAATTTTTATGAATAGTAAAATCTGATAATTCACAAGAAATGATAAATGATGGCTTAAGAGAGTAATTGATGATGATATGCTGATGTAAGCCCAATTGGTTTGAATTATCATGTATATATTACTGTTCATTGTCATGGAAACTCACTATTGGTTTTCTTGAGAGGATATAACAAATTAATGAATATAATATTAAGAATACTCATCTCCCCTCCACTATATAAACCACCCCTCACCCCCTCTTCCTCCTACACCATTAGAGATTTAATCCTTGCCTATATTCTGCCAAATACGTCTCCCAAGACCTCTTCCCACTTCCATGACCGTTTGGTATCATTAATAGGTAAAAATGCCTTAAAGAGATTCTCAAGGAGGAGTACCCAAGAGCTGAACCTTCCTTCTCTTTTCATTCAATTTCATTTACAAATTTCAATTGTATTATTCCCCCATATCACCTCAATTATTCTAAATTCCATGATAATTATATTAACATACATGTACTGTATTTTAATTTTAATAATAGAATATTTCATCATAATATCTCTTTTCCACTACTTTTATACAATAAATGCAAACACCGTCCGAGATGTGTAAATTAATCACACTCAAGGAAGGCGAGTTTTCAATTTGCATTTCTATCTTATATAAAGGTCCTAAAACCTTTTAAATGGTTGAAACAGGTCATAATATATGTATTTTATCTTTAATAATGTTCTAGAATCTTTACTCATTCATAATATGGAATAATAATACAAAACAATTTTATTGTGCACAAAACCGCCAAGCCAAATCCAAGGGATTATTTTAACTCATCGAATGAGGAATCCTCATGGTATATATCTAGAATCCTTATAAGATGATTTCTATATCTTTAATTTCACAAATAATTTATATTAACAATTATTAATGTTTAACCACATTTAAAATGAACTTCCATTCAAGAATACAAGTAAAAAAATCCTGCAACCAAGTAAGAAAATGCTTCCAAAACTATAAAATTGAATCTCATAACCCATGAAATGTCCATTAATTAACATAATAAGGTTTTAGAATATCTATAACATGTTTATGATCATCTGGAATTATTAATTAATGAATCTAAATTTTATTAATCAGGTCATTATGAACAAACAAGAACACCTTCGAGCGTAAGGTAAGGGATCCTCTCTCTCAATTTTGTTCAGGAATCTCCCATTTGTTGTGATATTTTTAATTCGTAATGATGGGGTATATATTCTCAAAACCCCCATACATACTTTGTGACATATAAATAATTGAATAACCCTTTACCTTTCATTAATACCTCTCAATGACACTCATTACCATGCCGAAATGTATGTAATGGGTTTCTGATATCACTTTCATTTCTGTGAGATTTTCATTGTCCGCCACTTCTTTCTTGAATATGGTATATGTTTACTGACATTTGATATATAATAACATTATTCTCGTTATTTTCATGTTATTAGAAGATTTATTTTAGGTTTATTAGGTTTTGGTCATATGATTTGACAAATTATAATGTGGTAAGAGACTTTGTCTCAACGACTATTTTGTTGTGACTAACATTGTATTGTGCACCTAATAATACTAATGTGGTGTACCTACTACCCATTTGATATAAATTTTCATTTTAAATTATATTAAATATACATAATCTCATATCATGTATAATTTTATTGTCTAAAATGTATACCATTTTACATATGATGTTTATTTGGAATGTTATATTAATTATGGAAATATTGATGAATCTGTATAATCCACTCTATACAGATATTGAAAAGGAAGATTGATCTTGTATTGAATAAATGTATAAATAATTATTCAGACATGAAGTTGTGGGTGGGTTCCTCTATATACCCTAGATGAATCTATAGGTCTCACGAGACAAATCATTTGGCGACAAATACTTTGAGTTTGTTTCTAAAAATCAGACGGGTTTCTAACCATAGAACTAAACCATTTTTTATTGTATTATGGTATCATGTTCCAGATACATGACATCCAATTAATAATAATTTACTTTATTCATTATTATTATTTATTATTATTATCCATTAGTTATTAACTGTGAAAAAATCTATGGATGATTTTTTTTCTCAGTTAATTAATGGAATTTATTTTTCATTTATTCAGCACGCCATATTTATTTTTTCCAATTGATTAAGATTCAATTTTTATTGTACTCATGATTCTGCTATTTGTAACCCTTACTGTGTGTTTGATCTCTCCCCTTTCATTTTTTTCCTTCAAAAGGTGATGAAGAGAAGGTTATTTATTGAGTTCATGTGGTTGTAATTTTTAGTATTGTTATGTATTATATCTTGTAACCTTTTTCAATGAAATTTGTGTTAAATCTATGTATATAGTTTCATAAAGACTACTAAACTGATCGTTCCTTCATTATTTTTCTTTACTTATAACCATGCCAATATCAGGAGAAACACACTAGCTCTAGACTATAGGGGTTGGGGTGTTACAGTTATAATATTTATATTTTAATTATATCATGATTATTTATGACCTAAATGATTAGAAAAAGTAGTAAACGTAATAAAAATGACTATGGTAAAATTATATTTAATTAATGTCTAAACATTAATCATAGAAAAATGTCCAAAATCAATTTTTTAGAAATATTTCAACCCTATACACCCTTTTACAGAATTGTTATCATTATTGGATCCACTTTCCATAGGAGAAACGTTGGTGGAATTCAGTCTTCAAATATTTACAAGAGTCTCACTCCTCCTTCCATAAACAATAATCCACATATCCCTATTTATCAAACCAATATAACCTCTTATGTTTGAGAAATATCTTACCAATAATGTTCCATACAACCCTTCCTTAATATATTAATACTACCTTTGCAAATAATGTATTCCATGGAATCTTGTTGGAAAAAATTAAAAAGAGTTACCTGATAAAGATGCAACACCTTCTCTCAAGATCCTTTATTTTTTTTCTTCTCAACCCCTCCACTATATTATTTCCCTTATTGTATAAAAAATTTATAATAAATATTATATGATGTTATTATGATATGTTTTAAACCTACAATTAAAAACACCTCCACTTTAATGGATAAAGAACAAAATGTTTATGTGTACGATGAACTACCACCTCTCTAGGTGGAAATTATGATGTATAATCTATTAATATATATTTTTTATTATATAATATAATATATTTATTTAATATTATTAAATAATATTATATAATAAATCATTTTACTTTTCATTTAGTGATAATATGAGAATTTTGTTTGAGGAAGTCTGGACCACCACCCCTGCAAAGCGATATGATTCATTCATACACTACATGGATTTTATTCAGGATGGTTTTAGTGAATATATAAGATATATATAATATTATAAATCTAAATTAATTAGGATATATATATATATGTCTTTTACTTTTTTTCTTACAATATGACAATAAAAATGGGAAAACGTTCCTACATACCTACAGCTTACCGTCTCCACAAACAGTGTATTATATTTTTTATTTATACATTATATATATTATTATAATTCAAATATACTAGATATTAATGATATTTAAATAATGGTTTAAATTCTTGAATCATGATATATGTATACAGACCATTGATATAAAAAATTAGGCACCTGTGAAGAATAAAGTGAATATTACCTGAAGTGAAACATTAAAATAGAATTGTTAGAAAGTCGGTAATAAGAGGTCTTAATCAAGAAATATGTGGAATTAAATTAAATAATATTTTTTTTAATATGTATAATATTTTTTTTATTTATGTGTTTTAAGTGAGTAAAAAAAGAGTCAAGACATTAGGTAAGGGTTTTTAATTTTACTTTTTATTTCATTGAGATACATGTTATCTTCACTACTCATTCCTTTTTTTATAGTACAATGTAATTATAATGATTTTATTCAATATATCTTATAACTAAATTTATGTGTATTCAAAAATTCAATTTATGATATTTATTTTACAAGGATTATGTTTCAATGGTTTCCAAATCAGTAAAATTGTTGTTTCTCAATTTTCATTATCAAAGACTCGTGTTTTGTTATCAAACTATATTATTTTTAAAGGTGTATATACATATATTTTACATATTATATCATGAAAATTATTATATATATATATATATATGATATTTTAATCATTCTTTAATTTTATTTTCTTATATGGAGAGTATGATCTCAAGTTACCATGTTATAAGTGTTTATGGAGACAATATCATCTATTTTGAAGATTAATAATTTTTATGTTTTATTTAATTAAATATTATGATTCATATCTCAAGAAAATTCATGAAATTTATTATTCTATGGTTATTCATTATTTAATAATGTATTGGTACCATTCTTACACTCTTTAATGCATAATATAGTTGATAAAGTATTTTTAAGAAAGCCTTACATTACCCTCCCTTTGTTTAGAAATCTATGTTTTATAAAAAGGGTTCAATGAAAATTACACTATCCTCATATAATAATTAAAATAATTTTGAATCAATTTTTACCAATTTTTTTAAAGGAATCGTATTTTTTATAAATTAAGGAGGAATTTTTATAATGTTTTTACCATGAAATTGAATGTTCTTTTTACCTCATACGATATGTATGAATTTACCCATTAATAATTATATAAATATTTAATTTCATGTTTAAATGTTTAATATTTATTAATTTTTTAAAGAGATTTTAAAAGAAATGGTTTCCCAACATTCATCAGGGTTCTATATATTTTATTATAGAAAATGGTTTTCAAATGGTTTTCTCTTGAAATATCCTTTTTCAATTAATAATGGATATTTTCCTCAATAAATGTTTTCAAAATATCCTCCAGGTTATTTTATATTTATGATAACATCCTTTGATGTTACCTTATTAATTTCTTGGAAATGATCTAATGGATCCATTAATATTAGTTATTCATTGGTTTATGTTTTGATCGAATGACGCTTAAGACAACAATTTCACTTCTATGAGTATTATTCTTTTGAAACCAACTTCTATTCATGGGTTATGATTTCATGTAGTGATTATGAAAACTATCTCTTTTCATTTGTAATGATGTGATGGAATGTTAAAGATACCCATTTCATTTCAGGGGATATGAATTGATGTTTATAAAACCCATCCATTATTATATGTCATGATATGATAAAGGTTTTATAATCTTCTGAAATAGGTATAAATGATTTTATTATGAGATTTGTGGGACATATATATCCCTCCAATGAATTGGGTAATGATAATGTGTACATGATCTCAAAGGGAACATGGGTTGTAGCCCATTCTAGGAAAATAGAAGGTAAAAGGGTTGTAACTGAAGACTAAAAGAAATGGGGTACATGGTTTATTTCCCAAGCCAAAAACTAAGAATGTTTATGGGTTGTATCCAAAGAGATAAAGAAAGTGGGTAAATGGGTTGGTGTTGAACCCTGGAAACAAGAAGTTTCATGGGTAATGACACAAGCCTATTAGAAAGAGCTTACACTGGTTATGGCCCAAGCCTGAAAATAAGAAGGTACAAGGATTATAGCCCCAGACTAAAAGAAAGTGGGTACACAGGTTGTGGCCCAAGCCTAAAAAAATAAGGTACATTGGTTGAATACCATAATTAAAAGATAGAGTGTACATGGGTTTCTATCCCATGCTCAATGATAGTACATGAGTTGTAGCCCAATAATAACATGATATAAATGTCTTAGTAGGTAGCCTTGACATAAATGTTTCTATTCTTATATGTATTCAACAAATATTATGTCCTATTACTACATAATTATTTTATTTTTATTGATGTTTATTTCATTAAGATTCATGTCATATGACCTGCCAATATTAATCCCATAACTAATGTTTATGATCTTTGATACTCAGGGAATGATCTCCGAATTTTACAATCATGTTCTCATACCACTATGTTCATGTTTATGCCTACGTGTCTCCATTTTTTACCCTAAATGAGCATATGAGATCACCAATTTTTATATTTATATTCCCCAGATTATGATGAATGGTTTTAGGGAGAAATACTAAAGGAAGAGATCTTTATTGGAGATGTAGAAGATCATTGACTGGGATAAATGATTTTGTTTTCCATGTTTGAAGAAAAACTATACTAATATTGTCTTTATGAATGTATTTTTATAATATATTGAATATTAATTTAAAATCATATAATATCCATGTATTCTATGCCTGGGTCACTATAGTGACCTCAAATTATTGAAAAATATAGGGTATTTACAAAAGTACCACTCCTCCTAAATAATAAAATTCCACACCATCTTTTATCATATTCAAGCCATAAAAAAATTCTATCATTACAAGGAAAATTAATTTCCATTTTTTCCTCCTATAATCTAATACTCCTTATCTTGATAGCAATTTAACATTTGAAGTCTTTTGGAAAAACCCTATGGAGGTTAACCAATGAATAAGTAACATTATCTAATGAGCACTGTTATATAATTTTTTTATCCAACCACATTAATTAATATTATAATATTATGATATAATAAATTCATTTTTTTACATATACTATTTTTTTATGTTACACTTCTGGCCTACACGTATATCAACTTCCTTGAAATGTGTTATGAAATCTTCATTCTTGTTTATAGTGGACTACCACCTTATGAACTGATGTTATTCATTTTTCTATTACAACGTCTCATGGTTTTTTATGATGAAGGATATAATGTATATTAATGATATATTTAACACAAATATACATCTAGAGTAATTATATCAAACATTCATTTTCCAAACTTCCATTTTATAGGGGATATGATCACATCGCTTCTCTATATGGTAGACTACCTGCTCCTCGAGTGATGTGATTCATTTTTTCACTAACACATTACATAAAAAATAATAAGAATAAATATATCTCGAATACAAGGAAAAATTATTATATTTAATAAAAATTAATCATTATTAAATTATAACACATCCAATTTTATGACATTTTCACTCACTGAAAGTAGATAACATTGTTCTAGTATGTGTGGACTACAACCTTCACAAAGTGATACGACTCTTTATTTTCATCACCACACCACAATGATGATATTTATAATTATATATGAATAAATAATATATTATTTATGATATTATTATCTTTATATAACGATAATATATTACTTACCTATATTCTATTATGATCATCGAAAAATGGAAATTCCACTCATGTGTATGGATGACCAAACTTCTCCAGGATCATAACAAACATTATATCTAAAAAACATATTTCATGATTAGTATTAAGAGTATAATTGATGTATAAATAGAATATTTATTTCATTATTGTTATTATGGATATAATTTAATCACTATTAATATATAAATACTGAAATTAATAAATTGAAACATATATGAAATGCAAAGTGATTATCACCCAAAATATGATTGCAACATGGAATTGTCAATAAACCTGTAAAAAAGGACATAATAAAATAATATATTGTAATATATATATATGTATTATTTTTTAATAAATTTATAATAAATAAATTTTATTATGCATTAGCTGAAAATATGAGTGATGGAAGTCATGACTTTAGGTAAAGGACTTCTTTATCACTTTTTATTTTGGAGAGATATAATCCATATTCACCACGTGTTCCCTTTATGTAGTCTATATAATGACCATGAATTTAATTAGTGATTATTTTTATAAAAATTAATTGTATTTAAATGTCCATTTTACGATCAATCATTATTGGGTTTCATAGTTTCATTATAACCAATACGGTAATATATTTTTGCATCAATTTTATTTTTTCAGATATATGTTATGTTATGAACCTGTCTTAAATTATGAAGTGTATATACTAACCCATTGAGACTTATATTAAGAATATTATTATTTTAGTAATATTAAATGTTTAGTTAAATGTTATTATTCTATGGGAATAATGAATCAATGGTTCTAAAGTGGTAAATGTTTTATGTTACAATCTCATCATTTATCAGGATTGTTTAGTATTATACCTCCAATAATGGAATATTATGATATACATCAAATAATTACATTACTTTTATTCGAATATGGTTACTAATAAAATTAATAATTAGTATAACCATTTATCCTTCTTTTTTAATTAAAATATTTGGAAAAATTATATTTTTTTGAAAATATAACTTTATTTTTATTTTAGGTTTGAAAAATGTTTTATTCCAAAAACATGTTATCTAAATATGTTGTTAATATTTTTATTAACAAACTTTTATTTTTATAAATAGAAATTATAACCACATATAATATTTTACAATGTTTTTTGAAAAATAATCTTTATGTCACTTTCCAAATAATGTTTCCTTTCATTATACTAAAAATATAAAAAGAAAATTTGTTATGAAACATATTTGATGAAAAGAATTTACCACATTATTAACCATTACTTTCATTAAAGTTATTTTAGGATTTGGGGGTTATTTTTCAATGAAAAGGATTTTCAAAATTATTTAGGTTTAGAAATTATTTAAAATGAGAAAGCAATGTTTTTATCACCAATCATTTTAAATTATTTTTTAATTCATCTTGTATAACATTAAGAGGTTATTTTCAATGAAAATATTTTTTTAAATTATTTATGTTTTTAAATAGTTATTTTTAAGGTATAATTTATATTTTCTACAAAAAATATCCCATGTACTCATAAATAATTATTTTCTTTCTTGGATTAAATCATTTGATGTTAATTATGAACTACTGGGTATATGATATTAAAACACCACTATTATTTTTTCATTGAATGGTTTATGTTTATAATTAAAAATATTTTTAAGATACACATTTCTATTTATTAGGTTGTACAATGATAAATTGATTATTAACCCTACTACTTTTTCCATGGTTTTGATTATATGATATGATGAAATTATTATGAAATATATTTATATTAAAGATGTTATATTTTGATTAACTATTTATGAAACTCATTTCATTAAAAGGGTTTTGATATAATGAATTTTTTATGATCTTATAAAATGTGCATATATGATTTTAATTATGTTATGGTGGTTATGTTATAACCAATGATTGTTTTAAAGTTATAAACATGGATGATGGTTACATTTTAACCAAATAAGTGTGGCACATGTATCTCCCACTGATGAATTAGGTATGGATTTATTTCTCATGAGATAGACCGTACTAGAATGGGGAGTGAACCCGGTCTAGTAAATAATTATTTTGTTATTATGGTCTTGGAAGTGAACCTTGACTACCATGATGGTTTTGTGAGTGGACCCAATCCACTATGTGTACAAGGATGAAAATGGGGATGGTGGTGTATCACACCATATAGGTGTAGCCTTCCATGGTGTTCCTTAATCTGTTTTGGAAATAATCCTTTACTACTATGTAAATGATTTAAATTCTTATTTTTAAACTGAAATTCAATGTCTTATAACAATTTTATGCTCTCCTAGATCATGTTCATTGATTTACATATGATTAATTTCTTTTAAATTTCGAATCATTATGTCTGGACTGATGATTATGGCCATTAATATGCATGGTTAAATTTTTAAATGTTATAACCATTTAATAATTGCAACAAGTTCATGTTATTACAATGTACCTCCCCTGTACACCCTTACTCGTCATATGATATCACCCATTCAAATATTTCATTTTCTCATGTTATGATGAATGGTTTTATATAGGTTACAGTTTTTAATATTACTAAAGGTGATGATATTTATGAGTGATATTAAAGATATTTTCTTAATTAATAATATTTTAGAGATAGTTTCTAAAGGCACTCAACTATTATGGTCTGCATGTATGTGTTTGTGTAATGTAATGAAAATTCATCCAAAAAGATATAATATCCTTGTATGAAAATATTAAATCACTATATTTGGTTTCTGTTGAATGGTTCAGTTAATATTTGGAATCATGGATTATAATACATTAGTGAGATCAATAGGGATATTTCTAATAATATGTCTTGGGACATATATATGTTGAAGTTTAAGTATCAGTAATAGTATATGAAAATTTACTAAAATTTTGGTAAAGGATATAGACTATGGTTTCCAAGTAATTTCATCCTTGATTTGGATAATACAAGTTGATATATCTCAAACATAAAGGTATCGTGGGACAATAACTCTAAAAGGGTGCATTGATCTTGATAAAATGATCAAATACTATATAAAAAATGGACAGTCTTCCCACTTAGTTTGAAAAGTCCAAGGGGTATGCTTGGGAAATACACGAACTATTTATGAACCATCATGAAGTATTAAAATAGATAAATACCCTTAATTTACTTGGTTAAGACTATACGTCCATCGTTTGGAAATATGTTTATTTAATTTAGTTGTCAGAAATGTAATTATTCACGATTATGTTGTCTTCTTAAATTATTATTACTACTCACACAACGATTTTTGGTATTAGTTAATAGAGTAAAAAACTAACATGGTTAAAATTGAATGTGACTAAAAATTTACCGATGAGTAACCAAAAGGGAAGATTAATCAAGTAAAGGATATATTGATTATTCCTAATTAGTTATCAAAATACAAGATTAAAAATGTGCACCTTAATAAACACTCTGAATCACCATAGGAGAGTTTTATAAAGTTCTCTTAGTGTTCCAACAGTGGAGACCATGATAGAAATAATATTTATTTTATTATATGTCGTGAATGGGGGAAGAAGAAATGAAGATAATGTATTAGTGTGATAAGAATATATTTTAGGTGTCGAAATGATAGACACAAAAAATTAATTTAAAATGAAATAAATGAAAAGGGTAGTTAATGAACTAGATGAGAATAAAGGTCACCCTAAGGAGTTATAAATGGGTGAATGTTTAAATGGTAGAAGATATTGGAATTATTAAGGTTGATGACATAATATAAATATCACAAAAAGATTAAAATGGTTTTATGAGTAATGGTTACAGAGCTGATGATGAAGAGACCACCACTTTCATCTGAATAGTATTGGTTTTCATAATAGTGTTTTTATGGTAACCATAACAATAATGATTAAATAGTCATTAAGGAATCTGACTACATGATAAATGTATCATATTATTGGAAAGATGTATTAAGGACTGAAAATATGAATAATAGTTAGTGGTTTATAAATTAAGTGGAATTATTGAAGTTTCCGTGTATTATAAATTTTGAATTATGTTTTTTGAATCATGAAATACATATGGATTGTCATGTAGAATATTTTAATAAAATAACTTCAAGAATATGATGAATGGAATTGATGAATGAAGAAATGAATTTATCAAAATGTGGAATTTTATAGGAAAACACATAATTAATGAAATACATCCCTTAATATATTCAAAATGATCGGTCAATGAAATTGTGATAAAGTTATGAAATATATGAATAAGTAAATTGGATAATATTAATTACCATGTAACTAATTAGGAATTTATTAAAAAAGTAGTTTACATGATCATTGATGGAGTTTAATGAATTTTTTATTTATTGAATATATCCAATAATATGTTTTCAATGCAATAAATGAATAATTATATATGTTTTCAATAATGTTTTTTGGTAATTTAGTTTATTACAATGTTTTATTGGAAAACATGATGAATGTATTAACATGTTTCATACCTGAAAATGAATAGTTACTTTATGATACATGGGATATTAATGTAAAGCTCAAATTGAGAAATTTAGTTACCTTTTTTTAAAACATTTCAATTTTTAATGGGTTAGATATTTATTATATATGTTTTCAATTTTTTTAGTTACCTTTCTTTTTTGATTAAAGATATTTTTTGGATGAGGTTTTAGATATTAATGTATTACGTCACCATATAATGATTTATCCATTTTGGAAAACCAGTTAGAAACATTATTTTTTATACAGATAGAAAGATTAACTTATAATTATTTTATGGATCTTGTGAACCATTAGTACTTCAAGAATAAAAAAAATTCATTTTCATTCAAAGTTTTAATGGATGACGTGTAAATTTATTGAATCATAACAAAAGTATGATCATGGGCATAATATACAAGAGAAAATATAATCACTAGGTGTATAGGTGTCTTTGAAATTTTTGATCATATTGGGATGGTATCATATCAATTATCTCCTCCATCGAACTTCTTTTGAGTTCAACATGTGTTCCATGCTTCTATCCTAAGGAAGTACATACATGTTCAATCACGTGCACTAAATACAGAATTCGTACCTATTGGGAATGATATTTCATAAGAGGGAAAAATTATTATGATTATTGAAGAAATAAATAAATTTATATGAAACAATACCACTAACATGGGCAATGTTTTTTTTGGTGAAACCACTAACATGAGGAAGATATATAAGAAATTTAATAAAAATGGGGAATAAGTACTTCATTTTTTGGAACATGTGTGATGAATTTTGGCAGAAAATTCAGATTAATTGGGGAAGATTGTGACAACCTGAGATTTTATTAAAAAATATTTTCCAGCAAATTTATTATTTTATATATTTCAAATTTCACTGAATATATATTTAACCTTGTGTTATATGCAATATCGTTTTTTAACAAACCATTAAAATAGTTAATATTATTGTTTAAATAATACCATTATTACAATGAAATTAAATCTATAGAAGATATATTAAACTATAAATAGTAGTTAATAATATAATATGTTTATTTAATCCAGATTTTTTTATTTTTAGGAAATAGATACTTACCTTTATAGATTACACAATAATGATTAAATAATTTTTCAATTAATGGAAATGTTGAATTAATGATGTTATAATACTAAAATAAAAATAATATTAAATAATTAATTTTATTAATGATTTTTATAAATTAATTTACATAATTTTTTTTAATATTTGGTTTCAATTTATCTTATTCTTATGATATTTTAAAAAAGTCATGTAATGAATAGAGTCAGAATTGAATTAAATGATATTTTAAAATAAATAATATTTTACAAAATAATATAAAATTATTAAAAATATGTACATTATCCATTTTTATAAGGATAAAAATTTCCTCAAGGATCCATTTTATGGTTCGTTCGAAATTTTTTGGTTACAATATTAATACTTAATGAGAAAAAATACATGTTATAACAATAAGAGATAAATAGGTAAAATAAGGGTTAAGTTAAAAATATATAGATTAAAAAATAGCCAAATTTTATATAATTTACAATGGATTAATTAATTTATATGGATAATAATCTTATATTTTAAATAAATTAGTTTTGAATGATTTTTTATATAGAATTAATTTATATTAATTTAATATATTGATAAATTCTTATAGTTTCCTTCCCGTCTCTAATAAAAAGGAATCACTTTTTATCATTTATTCACACTTCAAAACCTATATGTTTCTAAAAATATATAATGAAATTTATTCATATAATCCTTCCCAACATTTCAGATATCTTATTTTAGGAATATAACTATCCTTATTGGTCTTAAGATGTTTATTAAATGAGATAGTCTGGGGAAGTGGTATCATTCTTAGTCAAGTGTTTCTATTTTATTTCATCTCCCAGATCCTTAAAGTCTTATTCAAACCTATGTAAATAGAAATTAAAATATCACATATATGTTTGTATTTTACTATGTTAATAACATCAAATAAATATATCCCCACTTCCATAAAATGAGATAATAATTAATTGTTCATGTGTACGACATGCAACCACATTGAAAACCAATATAATTCATTATCCATCACTGTCTCTCAAAAATGGTTATGAAAACTAAAGTAATATTTATATATGACAATAATGAAATATTTATATTTTTAAATTATAATAAATCAAATATTTTCATATGTTTCCGTGCATAGAAAAATGAGAACATCGTTCGTGTGTACGTGTGAACAATCACCCCCCAGAAGCGATATGATCCGTTTTTCAACACCACATCACATGGATGATATATATAAGTATATTTAAATAATTAATAAAATATTAATAATTTTATTATCATTATGTAAATATAAAATGTTTCTTACCTTATTTCCATAATGATCATTGAAATATTAAAATGTTACTCATGCGTACGTATGACAAACCATCTCTATGATTGCAACATAATTCATTATTCATATCCACATTTAATGGATGGATTTAATAATATATTTTGTTTTTAAAATATATTTTTATTTCATGAATATTATTATAGTGATGATGCACTAATGAACACTCTTTAACAATAGACATCATTAAAAAATCATTTTGGAATCATATACTTAATATCATCAAAACATTCTAAGTGATCATAAATAATTGAGTAATTGTTATAACATGTTTACAAGTGATATAAAAAGAACAATAATATAGAGAATGGTTCTCATGAAAGTAAATAATTACCCTACATATATTATTTAGGAATATAATGATTGTACGTTATGATTTAGACTCTAGGTAAGGGAATTCATCTCATTATCCTTTTATTGAGAACTATCTTGATTTTATGCACCTTTACCCATTTATAAGGTGTATATACAACCCCATTGACATGTTATATCATTAATTTCCACTATTATCTTGATATTTGATTTTAATGTTACAATATTGTGGGTAATATTGTATAAATGAAAAGTAATACAAATAAATTTAATGAAATGAATGAAACACTGAGTCTCTTCATAATGAAACATTGTTTTAATGAGAGTGTTATAATATAGCCATTAAACATAATTTTTATGCTTTTTTTATATGAATTTCAAAAAATGGACATCTGTAGTTGTGATTAGTAATTTTTTCGGTGTCTGATATAAATAACTTGTTTTTTTGTTTATAGTAACATACCATTATGAATAGTTATATGAATAGTAATATGACCATAATAAATAGTAATTTATATTATTTTTTTTATTTTCTTATAGTTATAAGATAATAATATCTTGAATAATTTTTCAAGGTGATATAAAATGTTATATATTTTTGAAGATGTTATTTTTTTAATAAATTTATATTTTATTTTAAAAATAAGTTAATCATATTTAGAAATTTATTCTAAAAAATGGTGTTATTTTATTGAATCATACAAATTTAAAAATGGTTAGGGTGAATTTTTGTGATTTTTCAGAAATACATGTTTTTTTAATGAATAGTGAAATATGGAAATATAACATATATATATATATATATATAAATTATATGTTAAATACATTATTCCTAGAATCATGGATGATGTAAGAACACTTGCTTCATACTCACATACTTTATTTACTATTTTTGGTCACATTAATCAGCACTATTCATAGTATTGAAAATAATAAACTAATGATTAAAAAAATGTAAAATCCTTCTCTCGTGCACTATAAATAACACTCTCACTTCCTTATCCTATCACATGTCTAAAGATTTAAAAATGAAAAAAATTACACCTAATCACTTTAAAAAGGATCTTCCCAACATTGAAGACCTTTTGGTCTCAGCAAAAGGGATAACTAGAGGCCTTAAAAGGATCTCAATGAGAAGAGATCAAGAGGTAAAAATCATCTTTCATTTTCTTTTGTTTTCTTTCCCATTCATTTTTATTTCTTATAATATATTCCCCCACTATTATCCAAGAGGAATAAAATAACCATAATCTTATACTTCTTATAGGTTATCATTTTTATGAAAAAGTTCTTCAACTTACTTAATCTCATCCCCCTCTTATGAAAACATCGTTCAAGATGTGTTGTTTTTACCCAAATCATAGACGATGTGTCTACAATTTCCTTTACATAATTAAAAAATATTTGTAAATCCATTTACTGGTTGAAATATATATTAAAGTGTATGATATAACCTCTTTTATTTTATATAATGAACTTATATTCATGATATTAAATTATATAATGAAACAAGTTTGTGATTATTGAAGAACCGCGAAAAGGATCTAAATAGGTATAACTAAAGAATTATCTAGTGATTCATACTCATTAAATATAACCAAAATGATATATAAAATCATTTAATATTATGGAAATATATGTATAATATTTAACTCCACTTCTATATATTCATTTCCATATGACAATAAAATTAAATAAGATCCAACCATGAAAACTATGTATAGTACTCATCTGAAACAATAGAAATAACAAAATATTATTAATAAATAAGTGGAATGATGTTATAAAATGATAATATTATGTATTATAATCATTAATATGTTTCTTTTAGATATTAATGATAGTATTTGAAGCACTATACAGAAGGTTTAAATGTGTTTTATGTAAGTTGAACATGAGGTATGGGTATTCTTAACCCAATATCCGTTCTTTGGGTTATCCATCCACTTCATTGATTATTGAATACTATGAGTATTTATGTAAAGATTTTTTATATATTATGTTTTATTATGTGGACTTACAGTGTATACACATAATCCTTTCATTCCATTAAATCTCACTTCAATTATATGATATTTTTAAGGGACTTTCTTTTAAAATTCATCCTTTATCATTTTTTTACAAACATAAAAAGAAATGTTTTTATGAAATTATTCGTGTATATTGGTTATGTTCTATATCATGGGAATTTATTATGATTAAGCGTGGTACCTATATATCCCTCAAATTCATTGGATTTTTGTAAGTTGTATTTCGGTCGTATGGTTACTCCTAGTGCAACTGTGTTGGTTACACAATAAGGTAGTCATGAGGGTTACATTGGAAGGTTGTTGTGAGTGTTACAAATCATAATATAGCTGAGAAGGTAACATGATTAGTTAATAATTCCCAACAATATGTCTATTGTTCAATTTATGTTATATTTTGTGTGTGTAAATCTCATGAAAATATCAGGTTCCACAAAGTAAGTATATATGGGTGAGGAGTATGTATTTATGAAAATGATTTTATACATTTACAAGTACTCATGAACTATGTTTTTGATTCCTTCTTTTATTTATATCCCTTAATGAGATTTTTGTTTTCATCCCATGTTTGTAAATTATTTTCTTAGGTTATAGGGATGTGTAAGACAAATAATGAATAAAAAATAAATGTTAAGAAGATTTGTCAAATAAATATAGTTTTATTTTAAAAGTTTTATATTTTTTAAAAAATGGATACTGTATTTGTGCTATAAAAAATTTATAAATGTCGAATTTTACATATTTATTATTCCCTAATTATTTAAAACTTTAATTGTGAAAAGATATTCAATTTGAAATGAAGTGAGTTCTTGAGTAAAATTCATGATTATGTAATGATATAAGGCCGAGTCCTTATAGTTGGTATTAGGGGATGGATTTGATAACATTTGTTGTTAGGATGATGTTAAAAGAATAACATAAATGGTTGTTATTCTATATTTATTTTGATATGATATACAATTTAAATACTACCATGTTTCTTAAAATAATATATGTTTGTTCAGAATTGTTTTCTATAGAAGAAAAATTGAAGATAACGTGAAAATGCATTGACAAAACAATATCCTTCTGAATCTGAAGCCTAGAATAGTATAGATTGGAACCAAGCAGTCTGTGATAGTAATGGATCAACTAATATAGTAAATAAATGGAGGTAGATTTCATGTAATTGAACAAAGAGATCTTCTGAAAAATGGAAATAAAAATAGATGAACATTTTATAATGCAACACACTACATCGTTCAATGGATCTTATGACCCAGTAGCATATGAAGGATGTATTAAAAGAATTGAAATGATCTTTGATTTTATGTGATTTTTGTTTATCAAAATTTAAGTCTTTTCATTTAACATTTTGATGTTGAAGCAGATTAGTTTCGGTCAATGTTCAAGAATGTCACAGATAGACAGGATATTGAAGCACTAGAGGGTAATGAATTTAAATGTCTTTTACTTGAAAAATATTTTCCTATGGAGGTTCAAAATAGGATAGAGAATTAATTCCGTAAATTGAATAAGAAAAAGGATGATCCTGGGGATAGTTATGAATAAAACTTCACCTAAATGGTGAGTTAATCCCTAAATCTTATTTTAGATCATGATAAAAAACAAATCATTTTTACATAGGATTGATGCCAAGATATCGAAGGGAATTTGGTCCCCATTAGTCAAAAAGTAATGAGAAACATGTTTTATGTGACAATAAGGTAGAAATGGAGTTTGTTGATGATCACGTGCACCTTTAATACAAGGAGTATAATAGGACTCGAAGGAAAGAAATGGGTGAGAATCAATCAATGAAATATGATGTAAAGAATGTCAATATTTCAGTGTGTGAAAAGTGTGGAAAAAATCACTCTGGGGAATTAAAAACTAAAACTGGGATGTTTTTTCAATATGGTATGTTTCGAAATATGGACCAATATTATAATGAAAATTATTCTATGAATAATCCTTCTAATCAAACTAATTGTCTTTTTTATGTGTTGAGATGGGTCATTATAAAAATTCATTCCCAAATAAAGATCCAAATGATGCAAAGAATCTATACTATAAGAATGAAGGGTGTAATTATATCCATTGAAACTAATTTAGTATATTTCATGACATCCAAAAATGTGTAAATAGGTAGTTTTATTGTTTACCCGTATTTCACTAATGTATTTTTTTGATACGAGGTCTATACATTTTTTTATTTATGAAGAATTTTTTTTTGTAAATTGAATATATCACCCCAAAAATTGAGATAAAAACTTATTGTTAAACACTAGGGGGAAATTTTACCACAAAATGGAATTTTAATAATCATCCTATTGTTATATATGGAAAGGAATAATAAGAAAACATTGTTATTTTTCTCTTAGTAGAGTTTGAGGTCATTCTAGGAATGGATTAGATTTCTGTTTATCATGCTATGATGGATTTTATAGATAAAGAAGATTCTTTTCAAAAAGGGATTCAGATTTTATAAAATAAAGAACCAATAAAATTTATTACATATCAATAAGGTGATAAACTATTAAATGATTGAAATGAAACTTATCTTGATCATATTATTTTAAAAAAGGGAACTATTCAGATTAATGATGTTCCAAATGGTAAAGGAATACCTCAATGTTTCTCCAGATGAGTGACCTAGTGTTATAAGTGACCAATAAGTTAAATTCACAATTGACATAGTTCCAAATGCTAAGAAAATTTTAAAACCCCTAATCAAATGGATCAAATAGAACTTATTAAATTAAAAAATCAGTTAGAGGAGTTACTTGATTAAGGCTTCATTAACCTAATCCCTTCACCATGAGGTACTATTAATTTTTTTTAAAAAAAGATTGTTCCATGAGGAGTTTCATTGATTATAAACCCATTACTAACAACATTATTAAAATCATGTATCCTTTGGATAATATCAATTACTTTTTTGATCAACTCTATAGAGAATAGTTTATTCAAAGCATGACCTGAGGTCAGGGCACCAATTGTTGAATGTAAAGGAAATAGACATTCTTAAGACTGTGTTCCATAATAGATATAGGAATTATGAGTTTTTTGTCATGATATTGTTGTTAACTAATGCACTTACTATATTCATTGATCTTTGGAATATAATATTTCATGAGATCTTGGATAAGTTTTTAGTTTTCTTTATTGAATACATTCTGTAATTTGATATAAGTAAAGAGGATCATGAAAAACATATAAGGATTGTTTTTAAAATATTAAATGATAAGAAATTGTATGGAAAATTCAGAATGTTGGATTTTTTGCTAAAAAATATCTTCTTTCTTGGGAACATTGTAAATAAGGATTGAATAATTGTTGTTCCTTCTGAATGGGAATAGGTTGATGAATGGGAAAGACCTAAAAATGATACCAAAATTCATAGCTTTCTAGGATTAATAGATCATTAACAATGGTTTTTTAATCATTTTCTTGTTATATATTCTTTAAACTAAGTAAACATGAAAAGGGTTTAAACTTATTTGGATAGAAGAATGTGATGTTTGTGTTTAGGAACCAAAGAAGGATTGGTATAAGACCTATTATTGGATCTGCCTTCCAAAAATGGTGATTTTTTCATCTAAAGTGATGATTCATTGAATGTACATGGTTCTATTGTGATAAAGAATGATTAGTAATTGATTATTCTTAAATTCAAATAAAACCTTATGATGTAAATTATCTCACACATGATTTCAAATCTGAATCTATGGTTTTTGACATGAAATTTTGGAGGAATCATTTATACATATCCAAATGACAAATATAAAATGACCATAAAAGTATAATGTATATATTCACTCTAAAAGAATTAATAATGGGGCATAGAAGATATCTTTAATATAAAAACAATTATAATTGAACAATCAATTACCATATTGGAAAAGAAAACAAATTGGGTGATTCCATGACTCAAAAAAATCCTGCATAATTGACCATGTTACAGTTGGAACTGGATCCCTAGATTATTGATTAGATGAATTTTGGCTTAGATGTTGTTGGTGAAGGAAATAAATCTATTTCCTTTCAGTTTTATGTGCAAACATCATTATCTGATAAAACTAAGAAATCACAAAAGGAAGACCGTGAGCTATATAAAAAGGTATAATTGGTTAAAAATGGTATGTTTCCCGAATATAATCGTGATAATGATTGTTTTTAAAAAAATTTAAACATATTGTGTGTTCCTAGTGATTCCTAGTTGATGAAAGAATTGTATTTTGACGCTCATATTTTTTCATTCTCAGATCATCTTCTAAGAACTGCGATGTACATTGAAAATCTGTAATATTACTAGTTGGACGGAATGAAGAGACATATTATAGATTCTTACCATTAAATCGTTAACATGTCAATAGGTTAAAGTAGATAGGTAGCTATAAAATGGGATAATTCATCTCTTTCTAGTGAAAGTGTTGAAATGGGATAATTTATCCCTGGACATCGCGGTGGTACACCAAAAGTCATCTAGAGGTAACAATGTGATGTGGGTGATTGTTGACTGATGGACTAAATCTGTACATTTACATCCCATTTGAGATACAATTCCTTTTGATCACCTTTATCGACTCTACCTCAACGATACATCCAGGTTACATGGATTTACTCTTTCAATTTTATCTGGACGAGACCCAGTTTCACTTCTATTTTTTTTGAAGGGACTTCAAATGTCGTTGGGAAAATAATTGAATTTCAGTAGAGGTTTCCATCATCAATCAGATTGGCAGTCCTAATAGACTATTTAGACATTGGAGGATATACTTAGAGATTTTTCAATAGACTAATGGGGAATTTAGGATCATAATCTTTCTTTATATGAGTTTTCATATAATAACATTTTCTATTCAAGTATTCAGAGTGAACCTTCTGTGGAATTCTATGGGAAGCAGTGTCGAACACTGTCTTTTTGGGTTGATGTCAGGGAAAGAATTTTAATATATCCAAAATTAGTAATGGAAGTGGATAAGAACGTGAATATAATATGTAAACACGTTAGTATAACTCAGTATAGGAAAAATGTTATGTAGACAATAAGAGTAAAAACTTTTCTTTTGAGGTATGTGCTTATATTTTTCATAGATTCTCACCATCAAAGAGTGTTATGAATTTTGGTAAGAAAATGAATCAATGTACATGGTTTATTGGATATTATAAAATCCTATATAAAGTGGGAACACTATATTATTGAGTATATTTTCTTATTAGTTTGTCTCAGTTACACTATGTTTTTCATGTTTCGATGTTGAGAAAGTATGTGCGGGATTCATCCCATGTTTTGAGCCCAGAATTAGTACAGCTTGAAGATGACCATTCTTATGATGGGAAACATGTTCAAATTCGTGATCGTAGAGAGAAGGTACTATAGAATTAGTAAATCCACTATTAAAAGGTTTTTTTGGAGATACTATATGGTTGAAGAAGAAACATGGCAATCAAAACATGATATGAGGTAAATGTACCCACACTTGTTTAATATGTAAATAAAAATAATAATAATGAGGATGAAATATCTAGAAGGTGGATAGAATGTAACATCCCAAGGTTTTACAAATAATCTTAATGAATTGAATGAAATAGTGAGTCTCTTACTAATGAAACTTTGCTTTAAATAGAGAGTTATAATCTAGATGTTAAATATAATTTTTCTACTTCTATGATTTTAATTTTAGAAAACGAACAACTATAGTTGTGATCAGTATGTTATTTGGAGTCTGATAGAACTAACTTGGTTTTTAGTGAATAGTAATATAGACTAATGAATAGTAATATGTGTAGTTAATATGAACCTTATGAATAGTAAATAATATTATTATTTTATTTATGTTATAAGATAATGAGATCTTTATTTTTCTCAAGGTGACATAAAATGAGTTATAATATTAAAGATATTATTTTTTGGAATAAAATATGATATTATTTAAAAATAAATAGAATCATATATAGAAAATTATTTTTAAGACATAGAGTTATATATTTAATTATATATTTCAATAAATGGTTATGGTTGATTTTTTGTGATTCTTAGGAAATACCAGAATTTTTTTATGATTAGTTAAATGCGATAAAATACTATATATATAAATTATATGCTAAATACATTATTCCTAAAAACAATAATGATGTAATAAAACATGGTAAAAACACAAGTTCTCTATTTACTATATCTATTCATATGAATCAATACTATTAATAGTATTGAGAAATAATATTAAACTAATAATTAAAATAATGTAGAACACCACCTCTCCTCCACTATAAATACCACCCTCACACCCTTTTCCTCCCACACCTCTAAAAGATTGAGAATTTTTAAAATTATTCCAAAAAACCATCCCAGGGATCTTTCACACATCCAAGACCTACTGTTTTCACCAAAAATACAAAATCAAAGTCCTTTAGAAGGATTTAATGATGAATAGATAAGGAGGTAAAATTCATTTTTCATTTTCCTGTATTTTCATTTCATTTCCTTTTAATTTATTATACTCTCTTACCCTCCCCTTATCCAAGAGGAATGAAAGATCTAAAATCATCTATATTTTATATTTTCAATGTTAATGGAAAAATTACTCAACATACTTCATCTCCTCACCTCTAATAAGAACACCGCTAATGATGTGTCGTTTTACCAAAATCGTGGATTATGTGTTCGAAACTTCCATTAATTCCTTCAGAACTATCTATAAAACCATTTCAATAGTTGAATAAAATCTTAAAGATTATTATATGACCTATTTTATGTTCTAGAATGAACTCATAATCATTAAATTAAATTATATAAGAAAACAATTTTGTGATTCTCAAAGAACATCCCGAATGATCTTAACAGATACCATGAAAGAATTATTAAATGATTAATCCTCACACCATATATCCCAAATGATATATGGAATCATTTAATATTATCAAAATATATTAATTCAATTTTATTATACTTAAGAAATTTAATTTCTATATGACAATAAAATCAAATATGAACCGACCATAGAAATCATATAATGTACACACCCGAAATTATGGAAATATCAAAATATTATTAATAAATAAGTGCAATGATGTTATAAAATAATCATTTATGGTTTTACAAACATCAATATGTTTCTATAAGATATTAATATCACTCTTTTAACCATTATAAACGAGGTTTAAACTTGTTTTATTTAATACCAACCTGAGGTAATGGAATTTCTAACCCAATTTACAATTTTACGGTTTTCCTTACACTTCATTGATTATATGGTATTAAGAATATTTGTGCAGTATATTTTTGTTTATATTTTGTAATATTACGTGGATTTAAAGTGTATAGAAATAATTTATTTATTCTATTAATTATCACTCCTATTATCTGATTTTTGTAAATGACATTTCTTTAAAAATTATCTTTTAAAATTATATTTTACAAAATTAAAAATCAATGTTTTATGCAATTATTCGTGTATTATGACAATGATTTATATCATAGACATGACTTTTAAATAAATTTGGTACCAATATATCCACTAATTAAGTGGTTATGTGTATGTTTGAGGTTGGATGTATGGTTACTCCAAGTGTAACTACGATGTTTGCACGATAAGGTATCCATGAGGGTTACACTGTGTGGTAGCCGTGAGTGTTACAAATCACATGGCTTCCAAGAGTGTTAAAGGATTATGTAATTAGATTACCAAGATAAATTTAGGGTTTTATATATGTTATATATGTTTTGTGTAAATTTTTTGGACATCTAAAATCTCTCAATGTATGCATATATGGGTGAGAAGTATATCATCGTGAAAATGATTTCATACAGTTACATGTACCCATGAAAGAATGTTTTCTTTCCTTCTATTTTTATATAACTTAGAGAGATTTGTTTCTCATAATATTTATTATATAATTTTCAGAGGTTATAAAGATTTGGCAAAAACATTAAGGAAACCATGTCTAATGTTAAGAATATTTTTTTCCAATAAATCTTGTTATATTTTAAAAGATTTATATTTTGGAAGAAATTGATACTATTTTTGTGTTATCCAATCAACCTAAATGTTGAATATTATGAATTTATTATGTAAAAAATATAAAAGAATATTAACAAAAAAATATCCTCAATATTAAATGAAGTGAGTTCTTCACTATTCATGATTTTTTTAATCATATATGGTAGGATCCTTATACTTATAATGTAAATGTTAAAAGTGTTACGGGACACATTGAATTTATAAAGATTTTATTTCAAGATTATTTTCACTATGTCAATAATCCCAATAGAAATTTGTATATTTTGTATATAAAAGGATGAGAAGGTAAATTTTTTGTTTATTTTGATTATCATTTAATGTTTCATGTTTTATCCTTAAATTTTTAACAAATGACAATGGGAATGTTTCATTCTTAACGTACACGGAGAAAATGAATTTTACATAATTTTGGTCATTATTTTATTTATTCATTATATTGAATGAATTAAATATTATGTAAATTAAAAAATATTCATCTGTTTTAGCATTATTTAATTTAAAATTATTTTTAAAATATAACAGTGTTTTTTTATTGAAAATCAATTATAAGGAAAACATAATTCTTATATGAATGTGTTTTCTTCATATGGGATTAAAAAGAGTATATCAAAGGTATTTATGATGATTGTGTTTTATTAATAATACCATAGTTAATACTTATTTAAAAATTGTTAGAATGACATAGATTATACATAATGTGGCTCATTTCATGATAGAAAATCCCAATACATCGTAAGATGTGGTATCCTAGAAACCTCTAGGAAAACTGTTACTACTTGACATGGGGTGGCCTATATAGCACCAAGAAAGCCTGTTATAGGTTACCAGAGGGTGGATCAGAAAAAAAATGAAAATACCTTCGAATATTAACATGGGTAGGCCAGGATAGCAATGGGTATGCCTGTAACAGCTTAATTAGGTAATAATAATATTGGAAATTGTTTATGTTGTTATTCTAATTGAAAGGGTTTTAAAAGGGTTTTGAAAGGTTTTTATGTATATGATTCTATAAGTCACATTATGTATTTTTAATTCCTTACTTTGAGTTATAATGATTTTATTTGAGAAAAATTTTTTTGTTTTCAGAGTGAAAAATATTTTATTTCATTTTCATAAAAAAATGATGATATTGTAAAATGAAAAATGAGTTTTCCTGTTTTTACTGAATAGAATGTATTCTTTAATTTTTTTATTACTTAATGATAATTTCCTCTCATAAAATCTTTTTAAAATTCCATTCATTGGGTTTAAGGGTTAATAAAGGCAAGGAGGATATCAAAGGGATAATTATGATGAATTTAATTAGGAGAAATTTGGTATTATTTTACAGAGTTTTATATTTTATAAAAATAGATTCTCAGTATAAGTTCTAACTTGTAATGTACAGGTTTAATTTTTATGGGTTTCTTATAATTTCCAAAATACCTAAAATTAAAATATCCAAAAATATGAAATATAGTATAGAAAAACTATGATTTGTGAAGATTATGGTTGGGTATATATAGTTGGATTCAAAGTATGATTTATAAAACATTGATTATTAGGATGTTTTCATAATAGTTATGTATAACATCATGGGTTTATAATTTTATGTTTGATCATAAGGTTAATATATTTTTAAAAACCATTTTAGGCATTAAGTTATAAATTCATTAAATGAATAAAATTATTTTTGGAGACATTTATTTTCGACATAATTATGGTTTATTGCATTTTGGGATGAAAATTAAAAGGTATGAGCTAAACGATGCTATTAAATCATAAAATTATTTTTTAGTGTTTTTTATCAAATTTCAATGAATGTTATATGAATTATATAGTGTTAGAAAAATTGAATCATACAAGATGGATGAAAATCCATCATATCCGAAAGTCCATGTGAATAGAAACAGAAACCAAAGGGAGACAACGGTTCGTCGCCTACCACTAACATTCGTGAAATACTAGTATTATGACTTTTTAGTTTAGTTATTAGAGAGAATAAGAATATTATTATTTTTTAAGATATTTTTTAATTAATATAAAACAATAGGATGGGAAAATAATTTAGTTATTAATTGGTCAATGTTAATTTTTAAGATGTCATCAATTTTGAGAGTCATGTATTTTCTAGGTTAATAATAAACTATGGGAAATTATTTGAGTAATAGAGGTTGAATTAAATTTTTGAAGAATCAATAATTTAGTTTTATACTAATTAGGATTCCGGTTATATATGAATATGGTTAGTATATCTTAAATATTACTTGAACAATTACATTTTTCATGAGACTTCATGAGTTATTGATGCAATTTCAAGATAAATGATAATATTTATCTTAGAGGACTATGTGGTAAAATTAGTATGAATTTTGGGTCTAAATAATATTGTAGACTATTTTCTCATAACTTAATGATATTTTTTTGGATATATTAAACTATGGGTGACACTGTTGAATTTCTAAAATTGAAATAGTTTTTCATCATATAATGCATTATTATTTTTAGAGATTTATATATTTTTATCCTAAACACTTTGGATTTTTCTAATGATTCATGATATAATAAATATATAGATAATCTTTTTTTGATTATTTTATTCTCACAATTTTATTTTAGTGATTAAATCATGAAAATATAATCTTGACAACTCATCATCTTGTGAGAAAGATTTTTTTGTGGAAATTTATTAGTGGATAAAACTATACTTTTCTTGCAATTATGTTTCCTTATATTTTTTGGTATAATATTAATTACTCACCTCTATGAAAAAGATATTAAAATAAAAAATTTATCTATTTGATTTTCTTACTGAGAAATAAATAAACTTTTTACCCATCACATATTTATGGTTTTTAATGCTTTACTTTCTAATGATCATGTTATATATTAAGAAATTTTAATCCATGATAGTTAGTTTTCTATTCCATGTTTGTGTTTTTCTATATAGAATCATAGTATGTGTTATTTTAGGTGATATTTATACATACCTTTATTTCATTTAAAGTGTATTTTTTATTAATCATTTTACAAATGCAGGATTTCAATAACGGTATTTTAAATGATCAATCCATGGTTTCCAAGATTGTCTTAAAAGTGTAAGGATAAAATTTATTAAAGGTGGCATAATGTAACATTTTATTTTTTTAAATGGAAACAATATGTTTTATTGAATACATGATACACCACATCGAGATTAAATGAAATGAAAAATATTATTATTTAATATATCTCTTACCACATAGCCATTAGACTGGAGGGTGTGAACATGATTAACATAATTATTAAAATATGTATTAAATTTTTGGATATAATTAATTATTTGGTGACCAATTAATTAAAAATTGAATTAAAACATTATTTAAAATGAAATAAAATGTTATTCTAAAAATTTATTTAAATATGAACATGTCTTATTTATACAAATAGATAAAAAAATAATGTTAAATGCATTATAAAAAGGGAATTTATAATATATAAAGTAAAATTTTAAATATTTATCCTATGTTTTTTCATTAAATGATAGAAGTATAAATCAAATTTTACTCATAAAAGATGTATTTATTTAAAAAGGCTGTTTCTCTGCCTTTAGATGTTAAAAATGTTTTAAATATAATTTTTGGAATTTTTTAAAAGTATATTTTAATAAATTAAATTCATTTATCAAATAGTAAAATTTAATTATTTTATTATTTTATTTTTATATTTATCTTATATGTTTTATTTTCTGATGTGTTGTGAAAAATAATTAATTTTAATCGAAAACATCATTTTTCATCTAAATAATCAAGAGTGTTAAATAATATATTTTCTTTGTTTCAATAGTATAATTAGATATATTATATATAATTTAATCCAATTTGGGTTATTGGAATTAATTTTACATAAAATTTAAATATAAAATAATTTTAATTTTATTGAACATTTTCAATTTAAAAAACCATTTTCTTATTCTTTATATGATATAACTTTAAAACTAATTTATAGAGCTTATTGAATTGAATTATGAAAAATTTATTCCATAATTTTAATGATAATGTCAAAATCCATCAAATATTTCCATTTTATTTTTTTAAAATATGAATAATAACTTTCATTTTTTATTACCACGGTTAAGGGTAAATTCTATAATTAAGGGTAATAATAATGTTATAAATATTAAAATATTAACCAAACACATTTCTTAGTTATAGTTAATGTGTTTTTATGACCAAGACCATACATGGGAAGATTTATGACCTTTGGGAGCCACTTGTATGACATTCAACCCTTTATAGTAAATTATTTAATAGAAATGTAAAAGATTCCATACTTGTGATTTAATAGATATTTATTTTTTTAATATAGGATTATTTAGAAGATATATTTTACTATAGATAGTATTTTGGAATATAAATCAATTATCTTCATCAAGTAATTTTTTTTTTGAAAAAATATTTATACCTTAATGTATTACATATTGATGATACATTAATTGTTTAATTAATCAAAATATCAAAAAAATGATATTAAAAATATTAAAATAAATATACTTTGAAATAATTAATGAAATAATTTAATATTATAAATGAATTAAACATTTTATTGATGTTTTTACATATTTTATCGAATATATATTGTAGTTTTGATATTATTAACATCACAAGTAATTAATAGTTTCCAAATTGAAATTAATGATATTCTAAAATAAATAACATTTAATTAAATGATATAAAACTCATAAAAATAGGTAAATTCGAAAAAATGTTATGATTAAATGATATATTTATTTCAAATATATATTGTTGTTATGATATTATTAATATGAAAAGTAATTAATAGTTTCATTATATTATGTTATTTTAACCCATAAATATCCTATATTATAATTAAATACTTCTTGAGTCATTTGGAAGATAACATTAGTTTATATTTATTTAATATTTTTATAAATTCATGTGTTCCCCTCCACTCTATTATAAATGGGAACCTCTTATTGTATATTATTATCTATTAATAAACATTTTGGGTCAACAATTATCTACCAAATTACATTTCTATAATCTCCACCCACATTCTAGAGCTCTTATTTTAGTCATAACACCATCCTTAGTGGTCAAATGTTATTAATTAAATGAGATTGTCTAAGGAAGTGGTATCATTTTTAGTCAAGTGTTTTTGATATATTTCTTATCCCACACCCATAAAATATTTTTAAACCTTTATAATATAATAAATAAAATAACCTAAATATAAATAGATTTTATCATGTTAATATCATCACCTAAATCCATTTCCAATTTCATCAAATGAGAAAAAAATTAAAGATTCATGTGAATAGAGGACTAGCACCTCACAATCCAATATAATTTATTTCCATCACCATTTCTTAGGACCGGTCATAATTATGTAATTAATCTATATATATGATATCAATGAAATATTTATTATTTTTTTACAATAATATTTTATTTTTTATTACCTTTCCATGCATACAAATATTATAACTTCGTTCATGCATGCATGTGAACTATCACCTCCATTAAACGATGTGATTCATTTTTCATAACCACATCACATTGAAGATATATATAATTATATTTTAATCAGTAATATTATAATAATGATATTATTATCATTATTTAAATATGAAATGATACTTACTTTCTTTATACAATGATCATTGAAAAATGAAAAGTTAGCCATGCGTACGTATAACTTACCATCTCCATGATTATAACGTAGTTCATTTTTCACATCTATATTTAATGAATGGATTTAAAAGAATTATTTTTTATAAAAGTGATTAATATTTCATGATTATTATTATTTATACTATTTACTAATGGAGACACATTAATATTTTTCTTCATACAAAATTCATTTTTGAATCATTTGTCGAATATCATCAAAATGTCCAACATGAACTTAAGTAATCATGTAATTGTTATAACATAAAAATAAATTATATAAAGGTAATAATAAATGTGGAAACGTTTCTAATTAATGTAAATAATCAAACAAGGGTTGTTATTCATGGATATAAATATTGCGTGTGATGAGTTAGCCTTAAGGTACATGACTTCATCTTGATCTTCTTATATTGATGTATATGTTGATGTTATGCACTATTATTATTTTATAATTTGAATATAAAACGTTTTTTAGATGTTATAACATGAATTTTTTCTATTACAACGATACATAATGTTTTGATATTTTATTATTTTATGGTTTTTATTATTTATATGTTCAAATTGTTATAGGTCACTTTTAATGTTTAAATATTTAATTTCAAAATCATTTCATACCTATAAATAACCTTTATATTATTTTATATCATTATTTATATAAAATTATTATAATGGAAATTTTATTTCTATTTAGAATTTCACTAAATGGTTATGAAAATGTAATATTTTAATATGATTTATATAGAACGTTTTTACAAGAAACAAAAGAAATGGTTTAATCTTATCATACACGATGACAATGTCTTTTCTACCACCATGGACATTATTTTATTTCTATGTTCTCTTACAATGTTTAGTGTTTAATTAAATGAGTAACCATATTTATATTTTTGGGAATTTTGGTAATGAAAATGGTCTTTTAAATAGAAAGGTTTTTTTTGTAATCAACATGGGTTTTAAAAATAAAATGTTTTTTTGTAATAGTCTTTTTTTCCATATTGGTTTAATAAACAAATTTCAAAGGGATTTATGGAGAATTTGTTTTATTAATGATATATTACATGATCATTATATGAAATGGGTGATCTCAGTATAACATAAACATGGGTTGACCCATATATCATGAGGAAATCCTATTATAGCTTAATATGGGGTGACCTTGATATCACCGAGAAAGCCTGTTATGACTTAACATAGGGTGGCCCAGAAAGAATCAAGAAATCCCTTTACAGCTTATCATGGCGGGTCTAAGATAGTGCTAAGAAATTATATTATATATTAACATGGGGTGGAAAAGATAGTACTAGGAAATCCCATAATATCTTAGGAAGGGGTGACCCAAATATTGGTGGGTAAGCCCATAATATCTTAATGGTGTAACAATAATATCAAAATCAATCCATATAGTTATTCTAACAGAACTAGTTTTGGAAGGGATTGACGTATACAATGCTATAAGTCAACAAAAAGAGTTTTAAAATTTTTACTATGATTTTTAATGATTTTCTTTGAGAAAAATTATTTTTCTTGTGATAAATTTTTCTTTCATACTTTCAAAAAACATTTAATATAAAGGTAAACATTATATGAGTTTTCATGTTTTTTGTGAACTATTTTTTTGATTTTTTCATATCCATTACTGTTCAATTGGGATCATACTACGTTTTAAATGTATTTCAAAGGATTTATATTGTAATGGAGACAAGTATGAGATTAAGGGTATAATTGTGAAAATATTTTGTAATCATAAATCATGTTTTATTTTAAAGAGTTTTATATTTTTGAAGAAATGGATACTAAGTTTTAGTTTTCAATTTTAATGTATAAGTTTTATTAGTAAATGTTTGTAAAAACTCTATAAATATCTAAAATAAAAATATCATTTTATTTGAATTTTGTTCTAAAAATAATATGATATGTAATGTTTAAGGTCCTACCATTATATATTAGGTGATAGTGAGATCTTATTGATGAATAAATTTTTGGTGTTTGAAAAAATTTCACTCCTCGCAATTATAAAATATCACATATCTCCTCTATTATTCAATCCAAAAAATCCTTCTGGTTCACCCAATACTTGACCAAATAATTTTCCAATATAACTACTCTAATCGTAGATTCATTTTCATGGTCAAGAATCCAACCTTGGAAGGATTTTGAGGCAGTCATAATGTTGGTACTCAAATAAGAGGTAACATTTTCCAATAAGGGATTTGATTTTATTTGATTCTCAACAACATTATATTAATATTAAACAAATATTATATAATAAAAAAATATCATCCATATAATTACATTTTTTAATTAATGTCCATGAACTATTACTATATCCTCTTCTAAATTTTGAGTTATGAAATCATTTTTCGTTTATACTGAAAATTACCATCTCATGAACCGATGTAATTTATTTTTCCATCACCACCTCTCACAGTTGGGTATGATGATCGATATAAAGTATATATATGATATTTATAACATAATTATTCCTATTTATTCATTATACCACATATAAATACTTTACATTACATTCCATATGGGTTGTGATAATATTGGTCATGTGTTCGGTGGATGATCTCCTCGGGAAGCATTGTGATTCGTTTTTTCTGTAACACATTACATGGAGGATAATAAGGATAAATTAATGGGATATTCATGACATTATTATGATATTAATGAAATTTTAATCATTTTTAAAATAAAATTCATAATTTATTTTATGACATTTTATCTCACTAAAAGATTATAACATCATTCAAGTACTTGTGGAATACATCCTTTATGAAGTGATGTTACTCTGCCCATTCATAACATGAACACATGGATGATATGAATAATTATATTTAAGAAAATATTGTATTTATGATAATAATAAATTTAAATAATGATAATATATAACTTACCTCCTTTAAATTATGATCGTTGGAAAATTGAAATGTTACTCATAAGTATGTTTGACATACCGTGTCTAGGACCGTAACATAATTTATTTATCAATACCATATATCATAATTGATATTAAGAGTATAATTGATGTATAAATATTATAATTATTTCATGATTATTATTCTGGATATAATGGGTACAATGATCCATGTAACAACATCGAAGATATCAAATCAAAACATATACAAAAAAGAATGTGGTTTTTACCTAAAACTAGACATTAACAAGGAATTGTAAATAAAAGTGTAAAAAAGACAAAATAAAATAATATATGGTATGTTATATATATATATCTATTTTATATATAATATTAATAATAATTTTAAATTTTTTGTACTGGTGGTTCTAACATGTACAATGGAAGTTGAGACATCTGATAATCGATTTCCTCCTCACTTATTATTTTTGTGAGAAAAAATCAATAATCCCCACATGTTTATTTATTGCAGTGAATATACTTCCCATAAATGTATTTTATGATTACTATCCTTATAATTATGGGTATTTATATATCTATTTGATCTTCCCTCTTTCATGAGGATTACTGTTTCAATGGTACAAATATGTCCGGGGTTTTTGTCTCATGTTTCCTTTCTTTGAGACATAAGATATTTTATGAACCAATATTCTTTTATGAGGTTAATATAATTCACATTGGACATGTTATATCATGAATATTGTTATTTTAATTATATGAACTGTTTCATTTAATGTTATTGTTTCATGGGAATAATGATTCAATGTTTCCATAGTGGTAAGTGTTTTATATTATAATCACATCCTTTATTGGGATTGTTTTTTATTATACTTACCATGATAAATTATTATGATAAAAAATCAAGAAAAAGATTAATTTTTTAGAAAATATTATTACAAATGATATATAAAATTAAGAATACCATTTTTCTAATATTATTTTACCTAAAATAATTGATAAAATATTCTTAATAAGATATTTATTTATTTCTCTCCTTAGTCAGAAATCATTTTTCTTTAACAATAATGTTTTAAAAAAATGTTTTTCAGGTTTTTATAACCTTTATATTACTTTTAATATATAAATTTTCACCATATAGAAAATTTTAAAAACTTTTTTTAAATTTATTCTTCAATTATCCTCCTAAAAAATTCCCTTATTCCTTTTATAGAAAACGTAAACATAATATTTTATTAATGTGTATGCCATGAAAACAAATTTCCTTTTTCATGACCATTATAGTTTGAATATTCATTTTTAATTTTTCATGTTTATTTTAAAAGAAAATTATTTTCAAAATATTTTCTGATATATTATTTTTTTAATACCCTAAAAGAAAATTTTAACCTTAAACTCCTTAAATGATTTCTACAGCATCTTGTATAAGTATAAATAGTTTTTTTAGTGAAAAGGTTTCTGAAAATTATTTCTATTTTAATGATGGTTTTAAAATTGGTTAGTCTATTTTAATCAATAAATTCCACAAGTAATATTTAAAAATTATTTCTCATTTATGGTGACATGCTTTGATGGTAACTTTTCTAAAATAGTGATATAATCCAAGGATCCCATTCATATTGTTTCTCTGAATGGTTTATGTTTTTAAAGAAAAGATATTTATGAAACTTGTTTCTCTTCCATGTGTTATACCCTAAAAATATTCTAATTAAACCAACATCATTTTACATGGGTTATTATTTAATGAAATTTGTATGAAACCTATTTTTATCCCACATGGTATGTTTTGATGAAATTTTAATGAAACCCATTTCACTTCATGTGATCTAATTTGATTTTTTTTAACGACCTTGTGGAACACATATGTTCAATTTTACTTATGTGAAGTTGGTTATTTTATAGTCAAGGAAGGTGGTCACATTAAAAATATTGATGGTGGATATGTTATAACCAAGAATGGGTTTTACTTTAATCTCCCGTCGATGAATTGAGTAATTATTTATATCTCATGAGATTGAAAAGGTTGTCATTATGAGTAATCTATTTTAGTAAGGGACATATTCCTCTATTATGGTCTTGGGACTGAACCTTGAAAATAATGACCATTTGAGAAGTGAACCCATTACATTATGAGAAAATGTTTTCCACTCATCATTGTGTTGTGTCCCGCCCATGAGGTGTATCCACACATGGAGTTCACTGATAGGTTTTCTCAATGAGTATTGATTATAAGCGAAATTATTTTCTATACTTAAGTGTATTCTAAAATTCCATATTATATGACATATTTATTCTTTACTGGTTCAAGTTATTTTATTTCATTCTGATTCATGTATTATGAATTATTAATATTTTTTACATTACTCAATATTTTGTTCATCTATATACATGGTGTTATATACAAATGTCGTGAAGATGTTAGAATCCCATCTTGTTTGTGTTATTATAACATATCTCCCTTATTTAACCTCATTGATAATCTATGTTCAGACAATCATTTGGTTCCTTTTAAAATGTTCTAAATAATGGTTTTTAGTAGGGTATATCTATGAGGTGTACCAAAGGGGATGATCTTTAGGGGCAAAATTGAATACATCTTCTGAATTAAGAATAATTCATTCCATGATTCCAAAGCCCCTAAACTATTACAGTTCTCTGGGATTCGTTTTTATAATGTACAGAATATTTATATAAAAAAATAAATATCAATGCATGAAAATCAATGGTCAGTATACCGCGCATTGCCTAAAGTCGGTCATGTGAAACCTTCACCATTAAAAGTTGTGAAATATTTGGATACATCTTAAAATTTATAACCCTTCATTCCTCATTGAAAATTGGATGAACATGATAATAATGTGATAGAGATGAGATGAAACACATGAAGAATAATAGATAAGGGGATAATCAGATAGACTATATTTGGATGAATTCTACAGGTAATTATGAGACCCTATCATAAGATCTGATTGTGGGACTTGATAATGAGATCCCATCACAACACCGCATTTTACGATTTCAAGTTGAATGGAACATCACACAAACCCCTCATGAAATCATATGGTCTTATTAATCCTTCATACGAGCCCTCCATCTTGACTTAACCTCCCATGATAACATTATTTTATAAGAAGGATAATAATTTTAATATATTCCCATGGATATTAGAGACATGGTCACAAGACCTCATTCCATGAATCCATCAAGTGAATCCCATATGATAAATTCATCACACAATTCTATGTAAATCATTTGATCTAACTATTATGTGAGGTATGAATATGTCTTCGATAGAAACCCCACAGGTGAAACTAGAAAACTAGTTTGTACGATGTCAAATCATACATGAAACTATTGAAATGTTTCCTATTATGTTTTTTTTTCATGTGAAGCAGTCATGTGAAGAATTTACATGATTACCGTACACAACATCTTCATGCAACCTTAGTCATTCCATCCTGTCAAGTAAATTTATTTAGACATGTGACATATATATGATAAACCTTAACAGATTAAAAAATAACATGACTCTTTGTCATGAGATCCCTTAGATATGTTGGCTGGATTACATGACATCCCCTGGACATGTTTCATTTGATCACGTAAAATCATTTATACATTTTAGCTTGATCAGAAAAAATTCCATGGAAATATCGATTTGAACAAGAGAAATACCTTGTGTAATACCCATATTTTTGGCACATATCACTTTCATTAATTATTTATGGATATAATGTATAATGAGGAAAGATAGGAGAGTTTGGTAATATTTAAATAAGTTTTTGGGGCTAAAGGGGAGGCACATGGGCTGCACATGGTTTATCCAAAATGTGGATAAATATTAGTAGAAACAATGTGAAAAATAATATTTGATGCAGATAGATTTGCCACGGTGTGTGCACGGTTAGTGAGAAATTGTTAGGGGACCATTTGAGGGTCTTCCTAGATAGTGGATAATTCATGGTTTGGGCATAGTTTATCTAACCATGTGAACTAATCATGTACATGGTTTAATTGATATCCTAAAAAAGTGGATCTAACATGTTTTTACGTCTATGTAGCTTGTTTTTTCTTTTAAGTGGCCCTAAATCAGTATATCCTTTTCTTAAAGGTAGAATAACCTCTACCGAGTGATTTTATGTTAACCAAAATCTCTCTCATGGTGTTTTCTACTATGATTCTTGAGGTATGTGAACCTTATTTATAATTATTGATCAGTTTCATAGATCTAATTTGATGTACTTATCCCATATTATTTCATTCATATATCTTATATTTTTATAGGAAGATCGATGAGAAATTATGCCAAATATGTTGAATTTTGGTCGCGATCATTCTAGGAGAAGATATCAAAGGTGGTTCAATGAAGAATCGATTGGTTTTATTACACATTTTTCATCCTTTGTCATTATTAATCGAAACCTTTGAGGTAAGTGGGTCCACTCTCATATCTGCATGTTATAATTGATTACATTAGTTTAAAATTGATTAAGTAGAATTAAATTTATTGTTAATTCATGGCTCAATGCATGGAATAAATATTCCTTTGTGATTATTTATCATTTTGGTGAAATTGTCTAATATCGGTGATTTATTTTGAAAAATGTTTTATATTTTTTGAATTTTTAATGATGATTTAAAATCATGGAGTTGATGGAAATGAAACATGGTTTTTTGAAAATTGGGGTTTTGATAAATTTTTTGTTTTATTGAAATGGTCGCATTAAAATGGTTTTAACGGATTTTGTAATCAATAAAAAGGTGTTTTTATTAAAAAAGTGTTTTTATTAAAAAGTAGTTTTTCTATGATATTGAGGAATATTTGTGGGTTTTATTTCATATTTCATTTCTAGGGCTTGGATGAAGTATGACCTTGTGCTCAGTAACAAAATTCATCTGACACATTATCATTTATCATTATTCTTGATTAGTTTCTAAGATCTAATTAATTATAATTCTTCTATCCTATTGATTTCTCATATCTACACCTATATATATGTTGATATGTTATGATATATTCCAAATACCTTTATTTTTTTCTCAATATTTATATGAGAATATATCTATGTGGTTCCGTGATGAATCGATTGGTTTTCTTAATCAATCTTCATTTATTGTGATGTTTCATCAAAACATTTTAGGTATGTGGATTCACTCTCATATACTCTTTCTATAATTGATTGGATTAGTTTCAAATTTATTAAACTGATTACAAAATATTGGTTCAATGCATTTAAAAAATATTCATTAGTTACAATTTAACATTTTTCAAAAATTATGTTATCTTGGTGATTTATTGTGAAAATTGTTTTAGTTTTTTTTTAATTTAAAATTATTGTTATAAATTATTGATTGGCTGGAATAGAATAATGGTTTGAAGAGAATGGATTTTAAATATAAAAAAAATTTATTGAAGGGGTGAATAGTAATGGTCTTGATGGAAATGGTTTTCAATAAAATGGTGTTTTTATTGAAATGTGTTTTTCGATGATCCTTGGGAAAATTGGTGAGTGTGAGTTCATAAGAAATTTCTTGGGCTTGGTTCATATAAGACCATTTGTTCAGTGCCAAAATTCAACTGGAACAAAGGATATAAATTTTGGTGTGTGTGTTTATATGCATTCTGGATGAATTAGGGCTTGGAGTCACCCCCATAATTCTGGGATGGATAAGGGTTAGGGATCTCACCCTTGAAATCTCATATGGTTTAGATTTTGCTAAAAAGTCTCCCCTGTCAATATAGGATGGGTAAGGGTTAGGGATTTCCCCCTATTCTAAGTAGAAAGAATGGCTGGATGTGTGTATAATTGGAATTTAATAATTATGCCAAATAGAATATTGTGAAATGGTTTTAAAGAGTTGTTTAGTTATTTTTATGAAAAAATAGATTTCTCAGAGTATTAGATTCAATTGAACTTGTATAATTTTAGATATAATTGGTTTTGTAAATTCGTTTATTTTTAGTTGCAAACTATTTTGAGAAATTTTTATATATATACAATTTTAAAGAAATATATTTAACTCTTCTATCCTAGTGGAATGGGTAGGGATGTCATGGGGAAAACATGCTGAGATTTATACTAACACATACTTTGGAGCTTTGGATATTTTGTAGATGCTATATTCTAAGACATGTACCAAGGTAACGTTGCACACATTTTTAGCAACAATTCATGATGCTCTAGCTCTCTGGTGATCTTGTAGAATAGGGAATGTGGATCTTGGAGTTAATAGTTAGTTTCTATTGTTTACCTTGATATTTGATGAGTCATCCATTGTTTCACACATTGATGTTTATTAAGATATATGAAGTTGTTGAGTTTCCTTTCATTTTTCATGAATCATATAGTGATGTTTTTGGTTAATTGTTTTATTATTAGAGGGAAAATTATGCCACAGATGTATTTTATACCCATCGACATTTATTTCTAGCCTTCAAGAATATTGGGGATATCTCTTTAGGCCATGTATTGACTTGTTTTACTCTCATGTGAATGAGAATTAGAGGGTCATTACACCTTTGACATGTTTTCTTGATCACATGAAATCCATTATATGTTAGATTGATCATGCGAGGTTACATGGACATGTTATCCTTGCCATTTATATATCCTTGTACATATCATCCTTATTAGATAGTCACTGTATGCCATGTTGGCCTCAAATGAAATCTATACATTAACATATACCCGTCAACCATGTGAACCACCAACCAAGAGACTTTAGAAAAAATTCCCTATATATACTAGCACTATTCACTCAAGCCTTCTTGGACTTGGGTCATGTAATAATGAAACCCAATTCATTCAATTCCTTATAAATTTATTTTATTCCACTCAAACATACCTGATAAAGATATCATAGTCATATATATATGTCCGTCAGAGGATAAAGATTGAATATATGACTTGGGAATCTACATTAGAATCCCTCTATATTACAAATTACATATATCATATGACCCAAAATCTTAAATTAGTATATCATCCCTCTTCATCTACCAGTATAATTGAAATGGGATCATACATGGGAATCCACTTTTTTATAATTCCCTTAATATCCAAATTATCCTAGATCGTTGGACCAAATTCGCCTATGATAAAATCATAATTCCATGTCTACTAGAGGATGAATAATTGGTTCATTAATGGGAATACCCTTGATTTTAAAAACTGATCATTCCCTTAATAACCATAAGTCGAGATGTAAACTTTATTATATATCCTTTAAACAAAGTCTGAACTCTGATTCTCTTTCTTGAATAACCCTATGTGTCTGTCCACCTCTGTGTGAGTCCATATAATATTCTAGTGCTTAGAAAATCTGAGAAAATAATACTCATATGTTTTAATCAATCCTTCCAACCCATCATTTTGTCAGGAATACAAAACATCAAGACTCTAATTCATGATATTAACATTAAATGTAGGACTCCTTCTAAAGGATCGATACCCATATAGTAATCTCTACGAGACCACTAATAAAATATTTGGGTGACATTAGTGTGTAATCAGCATTAAAATATAATGTTGAACTTACTATCTAATCACGAATTAAAAAATCTATTATACCTCAGTGCATAATTCACGTACATGTTAAAAAATATTTTTTCAAGCCAGGATTTCAATATTATGCTATCCCTTATTTCTCACACATTGTAGGACACACATAGTCTTAAATGCCAAGGAATAATTTTCTTTATAATGCCTTAGAATCGCCATTATTTAACATTTTTTATATGTAATTCTAATTAAATATTAGTCTCCTTCAGATGGATATATTATTGGGTAAATGTTTTATGTAATCTATATATGAAAAATCCCACTAAAAACCATTATCGTCACACCTTTTATAAAATAGTCTCATGATTGGAACTATGTTGACTCTAATTCATATCTTAATATGATTTATAGTAAACCAATATAAAGCCTGATCTGTAAACCTAATATTAAAATTACCTTATGAACATCCATTCTTCATGATTTTAAAATGTGTAGTGTATTCCTATCATATGACTTTAAATGGTGTCATATAAACTGTGTGGGATTTGATTATGTTGTTACAAGATATATTTGATGTGTCTCTATGGTTAAATCACAATTAAAAATCACCAACCAACTACATGGATTGTGGTAAACACTTGAGTTCCCAAGTATGCCTTTTAACAGGATCATCATTCATTACTTTGAGAAAAAATGAGATACTATGATACAAAAAACTATTCTCATGAACATATTATTTTGATGATGTCATTGAAACAAGGTTAACTAGTCCTATATCAAAAAAATTTATGGATTCAAAATCATATCTTATATATATAAGAGTGTATGATAATATTAAATAATACCCCCTAATAGTTTTCAATGGGACCAACTTCTTATCCTCTCGACCAATGTGTGTTCCTAACTGTCTTTTTATGAAATCAACACTACCAAATTACTTTGGAAGGAAAGTTAGAAATTTATTATGGTTGTTGGAGATATTATGTGTATCCATTAACAAACCATTCCTATCTAAATGATTATAAAACTATACATATCCCCAATTTTTCAATCACTAGGATATATAAATTTAGTAAAAGTTGATAAACATTTTCCTACTCTGTTATGAAATATTATAATCTCAATGTTATATTCCCATGACCCATGATATAATATTATTTTATTACTCCTGTATTATAAAATTAAAACTAATAATTCCATGATTCATTTATATAATCTTGGAATTTTTTGGAATTGTTATCTAATGTTATGATTATGATTCCATATCATTATTCTTGTCTTATATTCACTTATGATCATTGATTGATATCTCCAATGTTTACCCTTGCATAGTATATGTCCTAAGTAATTTCTATGGTTTATTTTTCACTTGGAATTAATAAAGGATTTAAAAATAATATGTTAATGATATTTATTATATTTGAAGAACATTTTGGGTGATATTGATGTTCTTTCATGAAATAATATGATAATGTGATGAGTCACAATATACACTAAACATTTATGCTCCCCATTAGTATATAGTTTTGATATGTAATAGATATTTGTATATAGATATGTAATTTTTTTCTGTAATGTTTAATATGCATGTAATTGTTGACTTTGTAATTAAAAAAATGATACTTCCCAATATACTCTACATTATTGTTATTACAAAACATTCAAACCTCAAACTATAGAAACACACTTAGTACTTTACACATTTCACAAAGATTCACTTCACTACACATTAAATAATACTATCTATGAGTATAATGTTTTCTTGAATCCATTGAGTTACTATTCTATTTATTAACACTCATACCTAGTTACCTGTCACACTATAACCTATAACCCAAACCCAACAATTACATAATATACAAACATTACCTGATTCTAATGAATTGACCCAAATATAATAATGTTTCCCATTCACATAACAAAAATGGGAAACATACATCAAATCAATGATGAAAATTCACAACCATGTTTTAATCTGTCATAACAACACATAAACTCATATTTTTCACAATATCCCATTTTAATGAAATAAATGAGATTCAACCATCAATGGTGTCATCTACAGTATAGGATTTCTCCTACCACTAAACTCTAAAAATAGACCTAACCCCATTCCATTATTAGTCAAATGATGATACTCACATGCCCTATTAATATTATCTATTATAATAATCCAATCTGCCCAGTCCTATGGTCTATGACAACCTAATTCATCATGAAATAGCAATAAAAATTCATTGATGATTAAAAATTGCAGCCCATACCTTGAAAAACTTAGTACCACATGAATATAATCTTCTATATCACTATAGACTACTCCTAATTATCAAACCCATCAAGAGTTGTTACTTCTCTATGGTAGAGACCAAATTATAAAATTATAATGATCCCGAATGAAACTAACTTCTATGAAGAAGAAATGTGGAAGTATATGGTCAATACCAAAATGAAAAGAGAATCACAATGAAAAATCCTAACTAATTTTGAGATATTTAATATCTTATCAAGATGAAAAATAATTTATAGGGAAAAAATAACTAAATAAAAGTATCGAATTTAAGTTAATTAAATTAAATAAATAGTTGGGTATTATGAGTCAATTTCTGGGAATGAGTTCATAGTATATCATTAATTAGATCATGGGTTACCCAATGGTGTTCTCCCCAATATTTTCCTAATTATAAGAATATCCAAAAAACAATTATATTTATTATACCAAAATCAACAACCTTTCCTTGGTCAAAAAATGGTCACTAATCATGTTCAATTATGTTTAACTCTTAATGTGAAAGATAGAGAAAAGATAATATTCAAAGATCTATCATCTAAACTAGGACTGTGTTTCTCATAATAATTTCCATTGATATAATTCTTATCAGTGGATGGGATTGAATTAATTTTCATTTGTAATTCTTAAATGAAAATGACCTACCATGTCAAAATGGATGATTCTTTTCTACTCTATACCACTACCCTCATCAGAAAACCCTTATGATAAATATCCATAAATGATAGGCTTACATTCCATCACACATGAATATGGAAGGAAAGAAGAATAATCAAATTAAACATAAACAATTCGGAATCTATAGTAAGCTATAATAGAAAATATAAAAAATATAAAAAATATTAAATGATGAATGATCTCTGGGATGGACCACAATTTTTATATCTCCAGTAATGGACACACCTTCATATGTCTATCTCCCTCTATAGTGTTGATTACTATATATAAGGACATATAATTCACAACAACAAATCTATAGTTAATTTAATAAAAAATGCATTGGAATTAGGGGAATACTATTATCTCCCAAGACATAATTAAAATAATTTTTTAAACTATTCATGATGTGAACATATCTTTAACGATTTTAATGAATATAGTTCCTTACTAAAGTAAATATATCATGATATTTCATTTCATGATGTATGTAGTCACACATTAACACTAAGTGAAAAATTTCACAAAGCACACATCTTCTTGCTTTCAATCATGTGGTCCTTTGTAGTTGACTGATTGAACTTTTACATGGATCATTAATGATGTTAATTGGTCTTCAATTCTTAAATTATCATACAAAAGAGGATAAATTCTTGAATGGTTTTTTGAAGCATCAATTGTCTGTGGTAGTGATTATGTAGATTAATCTTGTCTTCTGTAATAATATCTATTAAAAATCATTGTGTGGATGAATTATGGCCTAACTCATATACCTCCTCTCAACACAATTATTCTAGTTTCATTCTATTACTACAATGAATTAAGTTTTATTAATGTTATTTTTTGAATAAATTTGTGTTATATTTTATAATATTATAAAAATACAACACATTGAAAAAATAAATCAATAACAATTTATTTTACTAATCGAGATCACTACATTTTTAAACAACTAAACCATATATGATTCAAAATATTTCAAATTGAGATTTTTTAAAAAAATATCAAAGGTATAATGGAAAAATTTGGATCATCCCAATCATCTAGGGTCAAAAATAATATTAATAACACCATTTAAAAGAAAAAAAATTAGTAAACTAATCAAAATTTTTGAATTTAAAAATATAAAACATTGAATGAAACTTATTTGAATAAGGATTGAAGGAATAAAGTTGAATTTAAAAGATGTAATATTATTCATAGAGTAGTGAAATGATCATTGGAATGGTATCCTAACTATTATTTATAATATAATAACACATATAATAAAATACATGATGATTGGAAAAGATAATTGACAAAAAAAATAGAAAAATGTCATAGAAATAAATTTTTCTTTGCTGATTGAAGAAAATAATTCAATTTTATATCTATAAAATAAATATCATTAATAAAAAATAATATAAATTATAACCAATTTTTTTAATAAACATTATATTAATGTATTTCAAAAAAATGTAATTACTTAATATTACCTACAGTAGAATTTTTTTTTAATAGAAAGAATTTTATTTTTAGAATCAGTGTGTCAAAATTTAATAGGCGCATTTTTTTGAAACATTATAAAAAACCATTTATATATGACCAATACAATATAATTTTCATAACAAGTGTTTATTAAATAATTTCATCCATAAAGTACTAATGAACGAAATTAATTATTTATTTTGGATCACCAAAAACAATAAAAATTAGATAAATGTTTTTTTAAAATACAGATAAAAATTAGACCTAAAATGTAATTTACAATGTCTAAAGTCTAATGTATTCCATTATTTTAGTTCACTTTTTCACTTTTATTTTTAATAAAAAAATTATTCTATTATTGAAAGGCTTAAATGTTTGAATATATTTTATTTTATTAAAATATGACATAATATTTCATTAATATCACAATTATATGGTTTAACATAGAAATTATATTTAATTCCTTATTTTATCCTAAAAACACTCATATAATTAATGATTAAATACTATAACACACCAAGATTTTGTTAATATTTTTTCAAATTAGTTTAATCTTTTTGATATTTTTTATTTAATGGAACATTTAATATAGTTTTTTATTTCAAATAAATATTTTCTTATCTTTCATGAACTATATGTAACAAGTTTATTATCTTGATGTACATGTAACACTATGTTTATCTTCTATTATGTAGAACACTGAATCCCTTTGAGGTATTTCCTTACATGAAATGGTGAGTTCTTACTAAACTACAATGTACTATTAATCTGATTATTAAAATATTCTTGTATCTATAACCAAGATGTTGGAATTGATGTTATGAATATAATAAACTAAAATGTGAAAATAATATTTTCACATGTATAAAAAATCAATGATTTGGTTTTCAATTACTAAAAGTGAAGTTATGATGTATTTTAAAATAATGAAATAATTTTTCGAAGAAAAATATATTTTCTGTAAAAATAATGTTTTATCTCAATAATTAAAACATACAACTTTTTATTAATTTTATGAATAAAATATACATATAATATATTAAATAAATATTTTTGGTACATATCCAATATATTTAATATTTAGATGTGGAGAACAATTACAATTTTTTGAATGAAAAGTTGTATTCTTCTAAGAAATAATTTTTACCAAATTTTAATAGTGAACCAATTTTAATATGATTTTTAACACTTTCATAATTTTTAATTTGAAAAATAAACTTCATTTCTGAAATTTTATATAAAAATTTTATTAGAGTGATTTTTTGGTATTTTTCTATGAGGATTCATTTTTTAGATGAAAAATGAATAATATTTAATTTCAATTCGAAACTCTTTTTTCTTCTATATTATTTATAAGGGTAATTTTTTAATATTGTTTTTAAAGATAAAAAGGAAATAATAAATCAATTTATCAAATTTAGGTCATTATAATAAATTAAACATATAAATTTGACATAAAATATTAACCAACATTTGAACATATTTACATTTAAAAGTTGACGTGTTGTAATATCTGTAGGATTTAATTTAAATTATTTTCATCCACGTCTATGATTTTATTTTTAGGAAGGGATTGCATATATGGGATAATAATAATTTATAATTTATAATATGGTTGACATGGTTTTCTAAAATTAATATTAATTAAAGTGATTAAAATTAATTATGGTGATTAAGATAAAAATTAGCTCAAAAGAAACTAAACAATACACTAAATGAATAAAATGACATATAGAATTTCCATAGATACATTTTATGGAAATATTTTCATCATATACTACCTTTTACGTAAATGTTTTTATTATTGGACCCACCTATCATAGGAATAATGTAGGAGGAATTATTATTTTAAAAAGCACAATAATGCCACTCATCCTTCACTAAAAAAAGACACAATCACCCATAGAACTTATCCTCACATATGAAGCCATTTTTTTCAACAAAAATATGTTCAAATAATCTCAAGCAATCCCAAATCTCATCCTAGAAGCCACAAATTTTAAATAAATGGATCCCATGAATTACATTGGTGAAAACTAAATGGAGCTACCTAAAAAAGAGGCAACCTTCTTTAACGTTCACTTTAGTTTTATTTCCTACAAAAATTCTAAAATTATAATTATTAAATTATAAAATAATAATAAAAGTAACCTAAATATATTGGAATTTTTTTTATTCTATGGTTTATAATTTCACATACACACACCTCCTTAAAATGGGAAATGAATTTACCATTCTTTTTTACGATGAACTAATGCCTAAAGAAATGATGTGGTTCATTTTTCTTTTACCACCTATCATGGATGGGAATTATGATATTAATTAAGTGTTTATATGATATATTTTATATTTATAACGTATTTAGGTTTCTTTAATTATTATATAACACAATTCTTCATGCTTTCCATTTTGTGTAATTATAACAATTATATTTGGGGATGTATTGACTAACACCACCTCAAAGCAATGCGATTTATTCACACTGTACATGAAATGAATTAAAGATAAGTTTACTCAAATTATAGGATATATATGAACTAATAATGATATTTTAGTGATATTATATCCATATAAATATATTTCATTAAAATTCCTTCAATAAGACAATAAAACAGAAATAACATTCTAGGTACAAATAACCTACCATCTCCATGAAGTGTGTATATCATTTCTTATTTATAAATTTTATATATTATTGTATATAAATGTGTAATAAATATAAATTATATTTAAATAATGATTTAAATTCTCGAAATAAGTAAATTAATTTATAATTAATAGGTTCAGTAATAACAAGACAAAGCATACTCGAGAAACAAAGTATATATTACATGAAACATATTTTTAACATGGAGTCGTTAATAAACAGGTGTTGTAAAGGCATTAAAAAATTATATATCATATAAAATAAAATAATATGGTTAGTTGGTAGATTAAAGAAACATATATTAATAATAAGTGAGGTTTTAACACGTACAATAAATTTCAATAATCAAGGTAATATAATTTCATCTCATTTAATATTTCTGTGAGATAAATACCACAATTAGAACTCCATTATTTTTTTTGGTGTATATACATCATTAAGATATGTTCTATCATTAATTTTTTTATTTCAAGATATGAATATATTTAAATGATTTTATTCTTTCATGTAGGTCATGATTATATAGTCAATCAATTATTAATTGTTTTCTTGTCTCACATTTAATTTCAATGAGACACAATAAATGTTCATATCCATGTTATTATATAAAAAATTTATAATTCACATTGATATATTATATTATTATTATAAATATTTCTATTGTAATTAACACAGTTATTTGTTGAAATTTATTTTAGGGAGTTTATGTTATAAAAGTATCAAAACTGGTAAGGTAGTATTTTCAGAATGTTCATTCATTGAGACACATGTTTTGTTATAAAACAATATTCTTTTATTAGTTATATATAATACCATTTTACATGTTATGTCATGATCAATAGGATTTTGATGATATTTTATTCTTCATGTAATTTTGTTTTCTTACATGGATTGTATAATTCAATGTTATAGTGTTGAAAGATTCTATTGAAACAATCTCACCCCTATCAATATTCTTTAAGACTATGCCTTTATTGATGTAATTTTATGATAAATATATCAAGAACACTCTTGAGTTTAAATATCCAATGGTTATTAATGATATAATCATGTATTATTATCATCTTTCCAATATTTGAAAGATAAGATAATTAGGAATGTTTTTATGAAAATTTGACTTTATATATCTCTTCGATCAGAAATCCATGTTCCTAAAAAACCATGTTTTTGTAAAAAAATCCCATAAATATTATTCTATTAATATTTGATGTGAAAAATACATTTTAACCCCTGTTTTACATTTCAATGAAAGCATTTTAAAAAAGGAATGACCATTTATTTTTCTAGTTGAAGAACTTTTTTAATCCATTAGTAGCATAAAGGGAATGTTCAGAATGTATGGATTTATCTACGGCCCTGACCATCCATTCGTTGAATCATGTATACAAATTTTAAATGATTCATTTTTATGATTTTTTTCTAATATTTTGTACTTTCAATATTTTAATATTATTATAAATGATTTTTTTTAAAATAGACTTATTTTAAATAATAGTTTTATATGATGTTCAATGATCAATTTATATGCCTTCAAAATGTTTTTTTCAATGAAAAAGATTTTATTGATTTGAAATTTTATTTTATAAATTTTTATTGTTTTTCCAAAGAAAATGGTTTTAAATGTGTTTTCAATATTTCATTATAATTTTTTCAATATATTTTCAAGAAAAAAATATTTTATAATGATTTTTGTTTAAATAATCATTTTCAAAGAAGAAAAGTTATTTTCCCCATGAAATGGATTGAATTACATTATAATTCTTTCTTTATTAGAATATCATTTTCAAATGATTTATGAAATGGTCATTCAATGAAAGGATATTTTTTAAAAAAAAATGTTCCATGTGATCTTTGAAAATCCTTCACCATGTATGCTGAAATATATTTTGTTATAGTTTATGATTTATTAGAGATATTATCAAATAATATAGTTCATGTTCTATCATGAATGTTTTATGATTTTATGGAATGAAATTTATGAAACAAGTTTATATTTGTTGAATTTTAGGCTTTTGGAAATTTCTTCTTTCCTTAGGTCATGCCTGGATGAAATTATTATAAAATTTATCTCTTGTCCATAGGTAATTATAGGCAGAAAGGATTATGATACCCATGTCATTTCATGGTTTTTTATACAATTTTCATAAAATCCATCTATTTTTATGGTTCATGGTATGACTACAGATTTATTATATTATGAAACATGTATGAATGATTTTATTATGAGATGGGTGTGAACTATATCTACCTCGATTGAATTGGGTATTTATTTATAGCTCAGGTGATAATGATGAGATTCATGTCGATGGGATTAATTATTAAAATTACGGTGGATAAAACTGATCCACTATAGTAATATGGTAAAATCCAATCCATTATGAGAAGATGAGGAACCTCGATCCATTATTGGATGATGGGGGAAACACAATCCCTTAAAAAGAGAAGAATATGAATAGGGATGGTTGTGTGTCCCACTTAGTAGGTGTAGACCCAATGAAGTGCGCTGATATGTACTAGCAATTCACCTTGATTTACAGTGTAACACCCCGAGATTTTATGATAAGTATTATCTTTAATTTATTTGATGTCATTTGTTTTATGAAACACCAAGAATATCTTGTACTATACGCAACTCCGTATTAGCTTGCAGTATACACAACACTAATCTTTATCATGTTAAATACAATTTTAAGTTTGTTTGATAATAGTTATTCTACGCAACATTGAGTGTATATATATATATATATATATTAATTTTTTAAATTAAATATGGTTGTATTTGTTATACACCACAAAAAATGAGTCTTGCACTACAGGAAACCCTGACTTGGCTTGCATTACACGCAATCGTGACTTTCCTCGATAGCGTGTGTTGTACGCAATATCAGGTTTCACTAAACAATGATATATGGTTATAATATTATTATGAACTAGCTGTTATGAATAATATTAACTAAATTTTGAATTTTATTACATTGTTATTTCAGATTACACATTTTCTAGAACATGGTATGTGAACAAAATAAATTTTTCGGGTAAAATAATTATTTTTCAAAAAATGCAGTTTTGCTGCATTTTAATGGCGCATCCACATTTAATCTAGTTTTTGGAATGTTTATAAGTTCAATTTTTAAAAATAACTTTTTTCTTTTGAATCAGGATATAAAAATATACGTTGGATTAAGTTTTTATATTTTTCGGATAACTTTAATATTTTAATGAATAGTAAAAACACGCTATATTTTAATTAAAAACAACATTTTTCATCATAATAATTTATATGGTTAAATTATAATATTTAATGGTTTCAAAGTATAAATAGAATATATTTTTAACATTTAATATAATGTATGTCATTAGCATTGAATTTACCATGAATTAGTATGTTAAATCGATTCAATCTTTTGCAATGTTTTAAACAAAAAGTTGTTTTCATTCGACAAGGGGATTAATTTTAATTTAATTTCTACAACTTCTGTGTATTGAATTTGAAAAAAATTGATTCAATATTTGGATTCAGTGGGTCCAAATTATGTTAATAGGTAGGTTTTATTTTTTTGATTTTATGAATAATAACTACGATAATTTTTATTTACTACAGTTAAAGGTAAATCGGGTAATTAAGGGTCAAAATAAGATTATAAAATTACCCTAACACATGCCAATATCCTATTAGATGACTAAAGGTAGACCCATATCATCTATGGGTCGGATTAGATTCATTTAATGGACTTTTTTCCATGAAAATAATTTAATTATTATTAAAACCAAAGAAAGTGACAACATGTCACTCTCTTAAATCTTATAAGTATATTAATTTTAATTTAGTGATAAACATCATGAAACCTCAAACATGAATAGTATACAGAAATATAATAAAATTATCTAAATCATATGAATTTATTTATTATTTTTAGGGATTAAATAATTATCATTAAAGGTGACATAATAGTGATGTTGAAAGTAATTTTATTAAGAAATATATCAAATAAATGGATTTAAAAATATAAAAATAAATATTATATGAACTATTTAATATTCTCCACTAATTTTGTAGATATATATGACATGATATTAATATATTGAATATTTTATTTCGAACATATCTTCTTTATATATTTTATTTAAAATCAAATAAATAAATATTAAAAATTGACACTATTGTTATTTTATAAAAATTACATATTATAAAATTTTTTAAAAATCTAAAAAATATTTAAAAATTATAAATTTAAATTTATATGATCTAAAATTTCATAAATTTTCAAATTATGGAAAATTCACAACACATATGTAATTATTAATAATAATTTAATATTTTGAATATTTTTACCACAAATAAAATTAAATTGATAAATAAGTATAAATCAAGTTGATAATGTTTAAAATAAATTACTAACATGTCTAAATTTTATTGGTTGATGATATTACAACCCTATCTCATCTAATATTTGTATATGAGTCATTTTGTAAGTTTTTATGTGGGGTTGGGATTTAATATAAACTAATATTTCTTATATTTCCAAAGGTGCCCCTATCCTCCCTTATAAAAGGGTACCTCCTGCCTCTCTTCCTCACACCACTTTGAGACTTCATGCTCGGCCAACACCTGCCAAATTCACTTCTCCACTTCCCTATAAACAGCCTAGAGTTCCTGGTAATCTTCAAAGACCAATTTTAGTGCCATAAAAGGAGGTCTCAAAGAGGAGCTTCAAAGAAGAGGTAATGTCAGTTACCGATTCTTTCAACTTTATTTCTTCTTCCACTTATTATTATTTAGTTGTTTCATTATTAAGTAATAAAATAAGTATCACTCACATAATGATATGTTATTATAAGTATGAAACAACCCAATTTCACCATCTATCCATCCTATAAAAAACGAAATCATCGCGCGTGCGTACGTACGGAATACCGTCTCCACGCCGTGGTGTAATCTGTTTTTCCACCAACACCTTACATGGATGGGTATAATAGTGTAAAGAATAACTATATATAGTTTTTATAACATCATTCTTATTTTTATATATTATACCATCCACTCCAATTCTATTCAATAACAATGGGAACGATATCATCGCTCGTGCGTACGTACGGATTACCCTCTCCACAACGCGATGAGATTCATTCTCCATGATAACCAAACAGGAATGATTATAAAGTTTATATAATGAATAATAATGAAATATATGAAATAATAATGCTACTGTATTTATATATATATATATATATATATATATATATATATTTATTTCATCTATTTAGTTTCATTCAATTCAATAAGGAAACGAAAACAGCGTTCATGCGTACGTATGACCTACCGTCTCCATGAACGGTGTATTTCATTCCTTTTTTTGATCTATTATATATATTATATATAAATCATTTTTACACTCTAGAATTATGTAAATCAGAATATAAGTAATAATATCATGTACCACAAGTCGAAACACATAGGATAAATGAAATGATTTTACCTAAAACACTGCTTTAACATGGAATTTACAAAAGAACGGGTAATATAATGTCATAAGTGAAACATATATGATATTATAACAACGAATATTATTATGTAATAAGTCAATGACATTATATATATCATTATACAGGAGGTTCGGATCCATACGAAGCATATCGGACCTAAGGTAAGGGATAATTTTGCAAATCTCAATTTTATCCGATATTGCTTATTCATAAATATTTACTGGGGTTATTTCTATCATCTATGTCCATGTTTTATAAAAGTGTTTTAATTTATTTTTAAAGTCTTTTTTAACCATTTTGGACTTTTACTACATGGTATGTAAGGAATCTTTCTTTTGTTTACGTTACGAGGTACTTTGTTTGACTTTTCCGGCAAAAGTACGAGAAGAATGTTTTTTTACTTATACGGCATGATAGGATTTTTACGGTTTTATAAAGCCTTATTTTCATGAAGCTTCCTCCAAAAGATTTCATGAATATTTTCAACAAAACATCTTTCTTTTAAAAATGCAAGACATTTTGTGAAAAGAAAATGATTTTAAAGAAGAAATTATATTTTCCTCCAGAATTCATTTCATATTTTTTTATCAAAACCATTTTTCCATCTAAGATGACATAATTTCATATGTGTATGTTTCAAGTATAATGTCTCTATGATTTACATGGTTTCACTTTTATTATTATAAAATGATATCCATTTCTTTTATATGGATTATGTGCTGATGGTATGATGTTTATGAAACCCATTTTATTCGTTGGTTTATTATGAATGATTTATGTTTATTTTGTAGCACAAGTAAGAATGATTTAATTATGAGATGGGTGGGACCTATATATCCCTCCAATTGATTGGGTAATGATTTATATCTCATTTTATAGACATGGCTGGAATGGTATATTAATTAGGTTCAGTGTTACAGGACTGAAACGGGGAGTGAACTCGATTCAGAAAGGGACTTTTTCCACTAAGATGGACTTGGTAGCAATGCCTTGGCTACTATGGAAATAATAACAAGTGCTGAATGGTTTCCATAATTACCTGTTTTATTCACATTATTTTTTATCAAGATTGATGTTCCTTTATGATATATTCTTTATGTACTTCCATGATTTATGTCTTTGCTCAATATTTTGATGTTTAAATTTCATGTTCATGTTTTTGTTTTCAAATGTTTATAGATTGTTTTATGTTCACTATGTTTGCCCTTACTGAGTATTTTAGCTCACCATTTATATGTTTTATTTTCCCTAGGAAATAAAGAAAGGTTTTAAGTAAATAAACAAAAAGGGGAAGATCGTTATGGCAGTTGTTGAAGATCTTTCAACATGATTAGAAGATTATATTCCATGTTTCCAAAGACACTAAACTATTACGATCCTTGTGTGTCTATTTTTGTTATGTATTAAGTGTTCTCCAAAAGTAATGTAATGTCCATGTACGTCATGCTTCGGGTCTCTACAGTCGGTATCAGAGAAAAGGTTTAGTATCACGACCTGTCCTCAGGGCCGGTGCCTTGACTACCCCAAGCCTGCCTTCCATAGGCCAGGGGCTGGCAACTAGCACCAAAGGCATAAATCCCGATAAATGGGAAGGCATTGCCTTTATAAAAGAAAACAAGCACCATAGAGTAAGAAAGCAGAAAAAATTAAACACTAAGTACAAGAGAAGTGGTGAAAAGTAAATGGGCCAGAATACAAACCCAAAAGAAAGTACAACTACAACTGAACAAGTACAATAGAAAAGATAACAGCTGGAAGGACGGATGCGGCTCATGGGTCGTCCTCCACGAATCCAACCTGAAGGGTAGGTGCAGATGGTGCAGCTCCGGGTCGTCCACCATGGATCCTACCTGAAGGGTAGGTACAGATAGCCTCCTCCACGCTCTCGTCCGTCAACCTCCTCCGTGTGTCCTCTCGTCGTGTAGTCCACCTCCGGGTACTGACTCATCGTGTAGTCCACCTCTGGGTACTGAATCGTCGTGTAGTCCACCTCCAGGTACCGTCTAGACCTCGAACACTCGGCCTCCGTCAGCACAGCCTGTCATCTGCAACCAACAGAACAAGGTGCGGGCATAGCCCGTGCAAGGGTGAGTGTAACGATACTCAGTAGGGACCCCGAGACCCTCAAGGTATCACTAAACCAACAAGGATAATCAAAAATAAGATCTCAACAGATAAACTCTACTTCGGTATATGCCCATACATATGCCTAAGATATCAAGTAACCCATCTCAATCATGAGGAAACACAAGGATTGTGAAATCAACAGATAACCACTACCCAGGTATATGCCCATACATATCCCTAAGTTATATAGTGACCCATCTCAATCATGAGGTAAACACAAAGGTCAAAAGATTCACCTCAAACCAGGATTTTTATTATCGAAACTGTAACTGCTGAAGAGCTCCGTCTCTGGAGTGTACAGTGGACCTGTCATGACTCCGAGATACTACTCACTAACCTAAGACTGCTAAGGTACTCCTCCTGTCGAGTACAGTGGGCCTGCCGCTACAACCAAGTGCTTCCCACCATGGGTCTGCCGCTACAACCAAGAGCTCCCATGTGCCGCTACAACCAAGTGCACCCATGTGCCGCTACAACCAAGCGCACCTCTATCGTGGGACTGCCGCTACAACCAAGCGCTCCCCTGTGCCGCTACAACCAAGCGCACCTCTGTTGTGGGTCTCCCGCTACAACCAAGCACTCCCCTGTGCTGCTAGAACCAAGTGCACCTCTATCGTGGGTCTGCCGCTACAACCAAGCGCTCCCCACTGGGATATCCGTAACACACCGAGTCGATCGGTCAATCAGTCGTCAGGTCTCAGCCGGCTACACGGTCTCCGTACTCCGCACGCTCTTCTCTGGGAGGGTCCGCTCCACGAGCTACTAGTCGATACTCCATGTATCACAAAGTCCCACGAAGAAGTATCTCAAAGGACTGCCTCGTCATAGGGGTCTCAACGCAACAGTCAGCGCGTCAATCGGACGCCTGGTCTGTGAGTTATTAGCCTTTTCGTCCCCGGGGCCCGATTGGTTTCGTGTGCGAACCAATCCAGTTGTAACTCAACTATACCCCAAACACTCATAGGGTATACTCATAGGGTATACTCATAGGGACCGTTTCTCAACGTGATCACCAACGCCGCTGACGGTTCGTCAAACGGATGTCTGGTCTGGAAGATATCAGCTTTTCCGTTCCAGGGGCCTAGTTGGATTTCGGGTACAATCCAACCCGGACGTATCTCAACTGCATCCATAACTCGAGCAAAGTATGCCAAAAGTTCCGTCTCAACAAGAGGAAAACAACAAAACAGATGATGTGTCGATCGGACACCCGGTTTGTGAGTTATTGGCTTTCTCATTCTAGGGGCCCGGTTGGTTTCGTGAGCAAACCAACCCGACCGCACTCCGACGGCATACAAACCTCGAGCGGAGTAAGCCAAAAGATCTGTATCACGTAGAAGAATCTATCAAAGTCGACGACACGTCAATCAGACGTCTGGAGTTCATGATATAAGTGTTTCCGCTCCGAGGGCTCGGTTGGTTTCGTATCCGAACCAACCCGGACGAACCCAAAGTAATCCGAAACATTGAGTGTGATATACCGAAACGACCGTCTCGATCCAAGGATCGCGTTTCCGCTGACAGCGAGTCGTTTGGAGTCCTGTAGCTCAAGTTACGTGCATTTGACCAAAAGTGGTCCGAAAACGGGGGGTCTGGGCCCGGGCCGACCCGGCCCGACCCCCCTGGGTCGGCCCGTCCCGGGTCCGACCCAGCCGGGCATCACCCGACCCAGCACGGCCCGGCCGGCTCGGTCTGACCCGACCGGCTGAGAGGATACCGCGGGCGGGGTGCGTGGCTCCCCCACCCTTCGCCGCTGATTGAGGCCGGCGGCGAATCGCCGGTCGCCTCCCTTCCGGCGGCGCACTGCCGCCACCGGTCGCTAGTGCCGCCACGCCGCCGCCGCCTTCCACGGACCACCGGACGCGCTCCGGTGGTCCGTTTCTCATTCCGTCTTTGCCTATGGTCCTCCCTGGACCCGACCTTCACTGCGGAGGCCTCAAAATCACCTTGCGGCCTCGTTTGTCGTCGCCCGTCGATCCACACATCAATAAACAATCTGCGGAGGGTTGTCGGGCCGTGTTTGTTTGGCCCGAACCCTCCACGTTAGATAATAACAACGGGAGAATTATTCAACATGAATACATAACCAAAAACAATTCTAATGAATTAAAATTGTTCATATTATCCGGGTTCTTCACTTTGAACGGAAACATTCACGGAGTATAAAACATTCAAATAAGACTCATACCTCGTCAAGTGTCGCACGCGCGTTCTTCGCAGAATTGATCACCACGGAAGGAGGTGATCGTCGCGTCGCAGAAGGCGTCGCGTCGTCGCGGAAGGGTGTCGCGTCGACGAACTCCGATGTTCAAGAACAGAAGATTTAATTAATAATAATTAAATTCGTGCGTTGATAAAAACCGCAAGGGAGTTTTTAAAAGGAATCCGAAATCTCTTACCTCAAACAGATTATTGAAGATTTCGTTGTGGAGGAAGGAACGTCGCAGAAGGGGAAACGTCGGCGTCGCGGCACACAGTGTCGCGTCGTCGATTTCCGCGGTTTCGGCGTTCTTCATCGGAGGCCTACGTTCTTCGCGTTCTTCGCGTTCTTCGCGAAGAAGGGTGAAGGCACAAGAATTCTGTCAATGGCCTCCCAACATGTAATCCTCAAGATGTGGCGTTGGTCTTATTATATTACACGCCAACGGATTTCAAACCGGTTAAGAAACGAAAAACAGATAAGTAACGACCCATTAATTCGTAAAATTAATTCAACGAAATAAACTGCCCAATTAATTCAACAAAGAAAACCGCCCAATTAATTGGTTCATTATGAAAATAAGAAAACGCATCAGTTGACTTTCATAATGACGGGTTTTCGCGGGTGCGTTACTTAGCGGAAAAGAAACGGTAGGGCTCATGCGGGCCCCACCTCACAAATATCCTACCAAGAGGGTAGGATATTTCTTGATAGCATCCTATCCGCATCAACTAAGCTTAAGCTGCTTTAAGTGGCTTCAAGTGGCTTCCAAGCGGCTTAAGTGAAATAAAATAAAGATTGTCGTACTATTTATTTTATTTCCTAACTTTAAGCCCAAAAATTAAAAACCACACCCGGGAAAATGCAACTCCGAAAGAGTCGTTTCTAAGAAATTACTGGCGCTGCGATACCATCGGTGCCCTCAGAATTTGATTCCGAGCACCGGTTCAAAAGTTAGAAAAACCCGCTCGTCCGTTCACTGAACGTACCCGAGCCAAACTTCGTAAAATGATTCCAGGCACACCGGCCTCGGAATCAGGTGCCGTCAAAAACTGCGTTCTTGTAAAATTCCAAAAAAAATTAAGAAAAAAATTCCCTTGGAATTTACAGGTCTTTACATTACTCTCACCACAGGGCTTTACATCCCCGTAAAGCTTCACCACAAACTTAGGGATACAAAGGCAGTACTTAGCACGCATCTGAGCCTTCCACTCCCATGTGCTCACCAGGAGGTTCCCGTGCTGCCAAAGAAAGTGCACCAGAGGAATCAATCATCCTCGTAGGATCCGCTCCTATCGATCCTCGATCCCCACTGGAACCTCCGAAAAATAAACTCCATTGCCATCGTCCAGCTCCTCATGGTCGATGATATGCGAAGGGTCGAGCACGTATCTATTCAGTTGAGATATGTGGAAGTCGTCGTGCACCTAGTGCAACTGAGGTGGATGGGTCAAGCGGTAAACCACCTCGCCTACCCAGCTGAGGACCTAGAAAGGTCCGTTGAACCTCATAGATAACTTGCCGCCTTGGCCACATCTCCATAAACCTCATCGAGGTGAGACCCGTATAAGGACGTGATCGTCATCCTCGAACTCCAGAGGTCTCCATTTCCTGTTAGAACTGGAAGTCAAAACGACTGCTGCTACGAGGGTATGGTTGACCGACTCAAGATTGATCGGTCGCACCCTCCTGTGCAAGAGTTACCATGCGCTGCCTGGGGTTTCCTTTTTCACCGACCAAGGAAAACCCATCCCGACGTCGTAGTTAAACTACAACCTTTTTGCCTAATACCATCAATTTGTGTATGAACTGTGATTGCCCATTCCATACTCAAACCAACGTCATAAGGTCTCGACGCATCTACCAAGAGATCCAACTGTCACTCTCACCTCCTAGGGTCGAGTCACACTGTCAGCATCAATGTGATGTCACTGGGTCTCCTCCAGTAGAAATCTAGAAAGTGAGGGTCAAGTCAACAGTCTTAAGTAGGACCACTCAGTATCAACCAAACAAAAAGGACAGGAAAGAAAACATCACAAGATAAGTGTCTTTTCATTATTACAGCTCATGGTACAAAGACACGAATACAAAAGCAACATGGAACTAGAAGTACAAAGGACGTATCCACTAGTTCCTCTCCTGTCCACCTACTCTCGGAGCTCTACTGCCTTATCCACTGCTCGGCTGTTGCTCAAGCACTAGTCGATGCTTCTGTCTCGGTGGCTCCTCCAACACCCGCTGATCAACCGTACGAGGATTCGGACAGTCACGTTCCAGGTGACCCTTTCCGCCGCATGAGTAACACAACATGCTTCTGGAATGCCTTGTTCTGTTCCCACCCCGGGTGCCCCGCACCACCGGTCCTAAAACCCGAGATCGTCCAACTGCTGGTCTGGTCCTCCTGGACCTCTGCATCATCTGTCTACTGCCCACAGATGACTCGGAATCTGATCAAAAACCCTGCGGCAAAGGCAAGAGCTCCTGTACATGCTCGGGGTGTAGAGCTACTGGCACAAACTCCACCCTAAAGAAGGTCTAGAAGTCTTCCCATGTGAAGGCCATCCCGTCGCAAAACTGGAACAAGTGGCTCCACCACCTGCCTGCTGCTGCCTGAAGGAGGCTGGCAGCAAAGATCACCATGAAGTCGGTGGGCGTCCCCACTAGCCTGAAGACTCTCAGCACAGCCTCCAGCCAATCCCTAGCCGCCTGCGGGTCCGTCTCTCCCCAGAACCTGGGTGGAATCTGGCACAGGAACTCGTGCAGCACACTCCAGTAGCGTGAATCACCTACTGTTGGGGCTGGTGGCATCGGTGGCCCAACGTATGGTAGTACCGCTGGTGGCTCCGCTGGTGCCTCAACTGCAAGAGGGCCCTGTACCGAATCCTCGTCGCTCGACTGGCTGTCAGCACGCACATACCTCTGGGATCTAGCTGGTTGTCCGTGAAAAGACATCCTGAAAGAAACAATGTGACACGGTCAAAAGATTATCCCGGGTGAGCTGACCAGGTTTGAGCTGTCATTTAAATAAAACTTCTGGAAAACACACACGCAATCAGTGTTTTCATGCACAAAGTCGGAAATCAATTGGAAGGGTCCTGGTGTATGGATACGTCGGCCGCCCGCACCAACACTAGACTCCCTGAATTGAAAACCACACTCGGTACTCTAAACACTATTGCTTCATAGAAAGAAACATCCGAGTTATACATTCTGCGGTAGAACTGAACTCCTCTAATACCAATTTGTCACGACTGGTCCTCGAGGCCCGTGCCGTGACAACCCCAAGCCAGCCTTCCATAGGGCAGGGGCTGGCGACTAGAACCAAAGGCATCAATCCCAATAACTGGTAAGGAATTTCATTTATAAAAGAAAACAAGCACCACAGAGTAAGAAAGTAGAAAAAAGTAAACACTAAGTACAAGAGAAGTGCTGAAAAGTAAATGGGCCAGAATTCAACCCCAAAAGAATGTACAACTACAAATGAACAAGTACAACAGAAAATATTACAGCTAGAAGAACAGAAGCGGCTCCTGGGTCGTCCTCCTCGGATCCTACCTGAAGGGTAGGTGCAAATGGCGCAGCTCCTGGTCGTCCACCACGGATCCTACCTGAAGGGTAGGTACTGATAGCCTCCTCCACGCTCTCGTCCTTCATCCTCCTCCGTGTGTCTTCTCGCCGTGTAGTCCACCTCCGGGTACTGACTCGTCATGTAGTCCACCTCCGGGTACTGACTCGTCTTGTAGTCCACCTCCAGGTACCATCTAGACCTCGAACACTCGGCCTCCGTCAGCACTGCCTGTCGTCTGCAACCAACACAACGAGGTGCGGGAAAAGCCCGTGCAGGGGTGAGTATAACGATACTCAATAGGGACCCCGAGACCCTCAAGGTCTCACTAAACCAACAAGGATAACCATAAAAAAGATCTCAACAGATAACCTCTACTTAGGTATATGCCCATACATATGCCTATGTTATCAAGTAACCCATCTCAATCATGAGGAAACACAAGAATTGTGAAATCAACGGATAACCACTACCCAGGTATATGCCCATACATATGCCTAAGTTATCAAGTGACCCATCTCAATCGTGAGGTAAACAGAAAGGTCAAAAGATTCAGCTCAAACCAGGATTTTTATTATCGAAACCGTAACTGCTGAAGAGCTCCGTCTCTGGAGTGTACAGTGGACCTGTCATGACTCCGAGGTACTGCTCACTAACCTAAGACATCTGAGGTACTCCTCCTGTCGAGTACAGTGGGCCTACCGCTACAACCAAGCGCTTCGCACCATGGGTTTTCCGCTACAACCAAGCGCTCCCATGTGCCGCTACAATCAAGTGCACCCATGTGCCGCTACAACCAAGCGCACCTCTGTCGTGGGTCTGCCGCTACAACCAAGCGCTCCCCTGTGCTGCTACAACCAAGCGCACCTCTGTCGTGGGTCTGCCGCTACAACAAAGCGCTCCCCTGTTCTGCTACAACCAAGAGCACCTCTTTCGTGGTTCTGCCGCTACAACCAAGCACATCCCACTGGGCTATCCATAACACACCGAGTCGATCGGTCAAGCAGTCATCAGGTCTCAGTGGGCTACACGGTCTCCATACTCCGCACACTCGTCTCTGGGAGGGTCCGCTCCACGAGCTACTGGTCGATACTCCATGTATCAAAAAGTCCCACAGAGAAGTATCTCAAAGGACCGCCTCATCATAGGGGTCTCAACGCAACAGTCGGCGCGTCAATCAGACGCCCGGTCAGTGAGTTATTAGCCTTTTCGTCCCTAGGGCCCGGTTGGTTTCATGTGTGAACCAATCCGGCTGTAACTCAACTATACCCCGAACAATCATAGGTTATACTCATAGGGACCGTTTCACAATATGATCACCAACGCCGTTGACGGTTTGTCAAACGGACATCTGGTCTGGAAGATACCAGATGTTCCGTTCAAAGGGCCCGGTTGGATTTCGGGTACAATCCAACCCGGCCATATCTCAACTGCATCCAAAAATCGGGAAAAGTATGCCAAATGTTCTGTCTCAACAAGAGGAAAACAACGAGACAGACGGTGCATCGATCGGACGCCCGGTCTGTGAGTTATTGGCTTTCTCATTCCAGGGGCCTGGTTGGTTTCGTGAGCGAACCAACCCGACCGCACTCCGACGGAATCCAATCCTCGAGCGGATTAATCCAAAAGATCTGTCTCACTTAGAGGAATCCATCAAAGTCGACAGCACGTCAATCGGACTTCCGGAGCTCAAGATATAAGCGTTTCCGCTCCGAGGGCCCGGTTGGTTTCGTATCCGAACCAACCCGGCCGAACCCAAAGTAATCCAAAACCTTGAGTGTGATATACCGAAAGGACCGTCTCGATCCAAGGATCATATTTCCGCTGAAAGAGAGTCGTTTGGAGACCCGTAGCTTCAGTTACGGGCATTTGACCGAAAGTGGTCCGAAAACGGGGGGTCTGGGCCCGGGCCGACCCGGCCCGCCCCCCCCTGGGTCCGCCCGAACCGGGTCCGACCCGGCCATCTCGGTGCGGCCCGGCCGGCCGGCCGCGGCTTAGCCGGCGCGGTCGAGCGGAAACCACAGGCGGGGTGCGCGGCTCCCCCGCCCTGTGCCGCTGATTGAGGTCGGCGGCGAACCGCCGGCCGCCTCCCTTCCGGCAGCGCGCCGCCACCGCCGCCTTCCGCGGACCACCGGACGCGCTCCGGTGGTTCGTTTCTCCTTCCGTCTTCGCCTATGGTCCTCCCGGGACCCGACCTTCACTGTGGAGGCCTCAAAATCACCTTGCGGCCTCATTTGTCATTGCCCGTCGATCCACACATCAATAAACAATCTGCGGAGGGTTGTCAGGCTGTGTTCGTTTGGCCTGCACCCTCCGTGTTAGATAATAACAACAGGAGAATTAGTCAACATGAATACATAACCAAAAACTATTTTAATGAATTAAAATTGTTCATATTATCCAGGTTCTTCACTTTGAACGGAAACATTCATGGAGTATAAAACATTCAAATAAAACCCCTACCTCGTCAAGTGTCCCACGTGCGTTCTTCGCGGAATTGATCACCGCGGAAGGAAGTGATCATCGCGTCGTGGAAGGCGTCGCGTCGTCACGAAAGGGTGTCGCGTCGACGAACTCTGAGGTTCAAGAACAAAAGATTTAATTAATAATAATTAAATCTGTGCGTTGATAAAAACCACAAGGGAGTTTTTAAAAGGAACCCAAAATCTCTTACCTCAAACAGATGATTGAAGATTTCATTGCGGAGGAAGGAACGTCGCAGAAGAGGAAACGTCGGCGTCGCGGCACACGGCGTCGCATCGTCGATTTCCGTAGTTTCAGCGTTCTTCGTCAGAAGCCGGCATTCTTCGCGTTCTTCGCGTTCTTCGTGTTCTTCGCGAAGAAGGGTGAAGGCATAAGAATTCTGTCAAAGGCCTCCCAACGTGTAATCCTCAAGATGTGGCGTTGGTCTTATTTTATTACTACGCCTACGGATTTCAAACCGGTTAAGAAACGAAAAAGAGATAAGTAACGACCCATTAATTCGTAGAATTTAATCAACGAAATAAACCTCCCAATTAATTCACTGAAGAAAACTGCCCAATTAGTTGGTGCGTTATGAAATTAAGAAAACGCGTCAGTTTACTTTCATAATTACAGGTTTTCGTGGGTGCGTTACTTAGCGGAAAAGAAAAGGTGGGGCTCGTGCGGGCCCCACCTCACAAATATCATACCAAGAGGGTAGGATATTTCTTGATAGCATCCTTTCTGCATCGACTTAGCTTAAGATGGTTTATGTGGCTTCAAGTGGCTTCCAAGCGGCTTAAGTGAAATAAAATAATGTTGTCGTACAATTTATTTTATTTCCTAACTTTAAGCCCAAAAATTAAAAACCACCCCCGAGAAAACGCAACTCCGGAAGAGGCGTTTCTAAGCAATTATCGGCGCTTCGATTCTATTGGTGCCCTCAGAATTCGATTCCGAGCACAGGTTCAAAAGTTAGGAAAACCCGCTCGTCCGTTCACTGAATGTACCCGAGCCAAACTTCGGAAAATGAATCCGGGAACACCGGGCCTCGGAATCAGGTGCTGTCAGAAACTGCGTTCTTGTAAAATTTCAAAGAAAATTAAGAAAATAATTTCCTTGGAATTTACGGGTCATTACATTTAGTCAACCTTTGGAAACTAGGATGCAGAAACATTAGTGAGATCCCTATAGATATTTCTAAGGTATGTATAGGGATGTCCCTAAGGATAACTATACATGTAGGATATAGTCCTAGAACTACTATAATGATCATAGAATTAAACCAAAGATGTTAGATATTGAGTGTACTCCCCCTTAACTATGGTGTTTTTCGTAGCATGATTTTTTCCTCTCACGCTATTATTTTTGGGTTTTAAAAAATGTCTGGAAACAAAAAGATTCACGATAATGGAGGATATGGCAGACAATGGAATGATATTCTTCATGAGAAATCAAATGAAATGGGATTTGTAAGTCCAAACATCGTTATTATGCCTAACCAGCAATCTCATAATTTGATCAATAATCTTAACTTTGGTAAGTTTCCTGACTCAGATAATCAGAGAAAGATGGAGTTTCATGATGATCATAGTGGAATGATATTTCAATTTCCCTCATGTAAATCATGTGGGAAGAGGCATCAGAAAGAATGTTTCAAAGGAACTGGAAGATTCTTTGGGTGTGGAAAAGAAGGACACAAAGCCAGTAAGTGAAAAGAAAAAGGTGGAGTTAACAGCAAGGACAAGGATAATGGTATTGCTACGACACCAACAAAGATTAGATGTTTTAAATGTGGAATGTATGTGCATTATGCAAACCAATACCCTAAGGGAAAATCTCATGAAGGGAATCAGAATTGTCACATGGGTAGTATTTATGTGGATGATGATGAAGAGACTACAAAAGAAATATGAGATGAAAGAAATGATGAAGCTCACCTAGTGGTTTAAGAATTTAGTGGAATGATTGTTTGTTTATCAAGAATAATGTATGGTACTATGGAATAAACAATCATCTAAGGATTGTTACACTATTGTTTTTCCTAAAGTATTTGGAAGTATATGTTTAATGGTACCGGTAACCATGGAAGGTTATTCAAGTAATTTTGGAAAGTAGATGATATGCACATAATGAAGGGATAAGAGGATATTGAGATGTTTGACTGTATTCATGAGATCATGATTGATATAAGGACTAAGTGATATCACGGTTTGAGTATATATAATTTTTGAGATTTTGGTATGTGGAAAAAAGATAACTTTTGATAGCATTCATGTTTTCACTAAGATTAAATGGGTTTTTATTTTTTTCAAGAGAATACATGATTAATGTATTCACATGTTTGTAATTTTTCCAACAAGATATATCTTATGATATATGGGTGATAAATTATGGAATTCACGAGATTTTTATGTGACATATCAAGTAATCATTTTCTTTATACTATGAGCTTGGACATAAGTATTTTGGATAAGCCTAAATATTGGAATGGATCATGCTAGACATTAATTAGTATTGTTTAAAGATAGAATTTTTTTTGATATTATTAATGGGATGTTATATTAATGTAGTTTTAGAAAAAGGACAACCTGTAGGATGGGCAACAACCCATCCCGTCGGACAAGGCTGTGGGAATCGAACCCACAACCGATGTGCGATAGGCCTTTATCGCCTACCAATGGCCTATATGAAGTACCTGTTTAGTATAAACTAGTTTTATTATATTAAGAAGTATGACATATGAAGTATAAGTCCATTTTAGGAACCATATATGATTAATCTTACTATAGATGAACTAATGTATTTTTGATAACTTTTTCTAACCTTTTGTTTGAGATAGATGGAATAACCCATCATTCTATCACATGATATGCTAAAACTTCATGAATGACAAATTCAACATTATTTCATTAAGAGAAGAAGTGGAAATTGTCCAAGTAACGACCAATAGTGAGAGTATACCAAAATCAAGAAAGTATTTTGTCTAATTCCAAATTTCATAGACATTAGGGAAATCGTCTTTAAAACCAAAAATGTTGTCCTAGTTATCTTATATCCGGTGAATCAGATGGTACCTTATATCATCACAAATCTATGTCTTTGTGATTGATGGCTTTTTCATAGCCCTGTTCTCTACCACTCTCCATCGGAACATGATGGTTAGATTTCTTCTCCATATCCATATTTTCACCTATGATCTCATATGTGGAAAACTAGTGATGAGTTAATTTGGGTAACCGTTATGTTTCATACTTCACTTTTTAAAATTAAGTTTTAGCATTCCTTTTTACGATGTGGGTTCCTATGAATGAAATTCCAAGTAACAAACCATTTATAACCCCAACAAATTTTGAAGGAGAAATTCATTTTAAGGGGGGTAGAATGTAACACCCCGAGATTTTATGATAAGTATTCTTTTTAATTTATTTGATGTCATGTGTTTTATGATACACCAAGATTATTGTGTGTTATACGCAACACCGTATTAGCTTATAGTATACACAACACTAATCTTGGATCGTGTTAAACACAATTTTATGTTTGTTTGATAATAGTTATTCTACGCAACATTGTGTGTAAATATATATATATATATATTCAATGTTTAAATGAAATATGGTTGGATTCTGTTATACCCAACAATAGAGGAGTCTTCCACTACACGCAACCCTGACTTGGCTTGCATTACACACAATCCTGACTTTCCTGGATAGCGTGTGTTGTACGCAATATCAGGTTTCACTAAACAATGATATATGGTTATAATATTTTTACGAACTAGCCATTATGAATAGTATTAACTAAATTTTGAATTTTATAACATTATTATTTCACCTTACACTTTTTTTAGAACATGGTATGTGAACAAAATAAATGTTTCAGGTAAAATAAGTATTTTTCAAAAAATGACGTTTTGCCACCTTTTAATGGCGCACTAACATTAAATCTAGTTTTTGACATGTTTATAAGTTCAATTTTACAAAATAAACTTCTTCTTTTGAATCAGTATATAAGAATTTACGTTGGAATAAGTTTTTATATTTTTCTGATGACTTTAATATTTTAATGAATAGTAAAAACACGCTATATTTTAATTAAAAACAACTTTTTTCATCATAATAATTTATATGGTTAAATTATATTATTAAATGGTTTCAAGTTATAAATAGAATATATTTTTACCATTTAATTTAATGTATTCCATTATCATTGAATTTACCTTGAAGTCGTAGGTTAAATGAATTCAATCTTTTGCAATGTTTTAAACAAAAACCAGTTTTCATTCGACAACAGGATTAATTATAATTTAATTTATGCAACTTATGTGTATTGAATTTGATGAAAATGGATTCCATATTTGGATTCAGTGGTTCCAAATTATGTTAATAGGTTACTTTAATTTTTTTGATATTATGAATAGTAACTACAGTAATTTTTATTTACTACAGTTAAAGGTAAATCGGGTAATTAAGCGTAAAAATAAGATTTTAAAATTACACTAACACTTGAAAAAATCATATTGGATTACTAAAGGTAGACCCATATCACCTAAGGGTAATATTAGATTCCTTTAATGGACTTTTTTCGTTGAAAAGTATTTATTTATTATTAAAACCAATGAAAGTGACAACTTGTCACTCTCTTAAATCTTATAAGTATATTAATTTTAATTTAGTGATAAAAATTATGAAACTTAGAACATGAATAGTATCCAGAAAACTAATAAAATTATCTACATCATATGAATTTATTTATAATTTTTAGGGATTAAATAATTATCATTAAAGGTGACATAATAGTGATTTTGAAATTATTTTATTAAGAGAAATATCAAATAAATGGGATTAAAATATTTTAAAATAAATATTATATGAACTGTTTAATATGCTCCACTAATTTTCTAGATAAATATAAAATGTTACGAATCTATTAAATCTTTTATTTCGAACATATATTCTGTATATATATTATTTAAATTCATATAAATGAATAGTGTCAAAATTGACGCTATTGCTATTTTATAAAAATAACATATTATAAAATTGTTTAACAATCACAAATATATTTAAAAATTATAAATTTAAATTTATATGGTCTAAAATGTCATTATGTGTCAAATTATTTAAAATTCATAACACATATGTAACTATTTATAATAATTTAAAATTTAGAATTTTATTACCACAAATACAATTAAATTGATAAATAAGGACAAATCAAGTTGATAAAGTATAAAATAAATTTCTAACATTTCTAAATTTTATTGGTTGATGGTATTACAATCCTATCTCATCTAATCATCCGATATGAGTCATTTTGGAAGTTGTTATGTGGGGTTGGGATTTAATATAAACTAATATTTCTTATATTTCCAAAGGTGCCCCTCTCCTCCCTTATAAAAGAAAACCTCCTCCCTCTCTTCCTCACACCACTTTGAGCCTTAAAGATAGGAAAACCCCTGAAAAATTATCTTATCCAATTCCCTATAAACATCCTATAGGTCCTGGTCTTCTTCAAAGAACAATTTTAGTGCTCTAAGAGGAGGTCTCAAAGAGGCGCTTCAAAGAAGAGGTAATGTCCGTTACCGATTCTTTCAACTTTATTTCTTCTTCCACTTCGTCTTATTTAGTTGTGTCATTATGAATTAATAACATAAGTATCACTCGTATACTGATATGTTATTATAGGTAAGAAACAACCATATTTCACCATCTATCCATCCTATGAAAAACAAAATCACCGCGCGTGCGTACGTACGGAATACCGTCTCCACGTCATGGTGTAATATATTTTTCCACCAACACCTTACATGGATGGTTATAATGGTGTAGATAATGAATATATATGTTTATTATAACATCATACTGATTCTTATATATTATACCATCCAATCCAAGTCTATTCAATAATTATGGGACCGATATCATCGCTCGTGCGTACGTACGGATTACCGTCTCGACAATGCGATGAGATTCATTCTCCATGATAACTATACATGAATGATTATAAAGTTTATATAATGAATAATAATGAAATATATGAAATAAAAATGCTACAGGATTTATGTATATATATATGTATGTCATCTATTTAGTTTCCTTTAATTCAATAAGGAAACGAAAACATCGTTCATGCATACGTATGGCCTTCCGTCTCCAGGAACGGTGAATTTCATTCCTTTTATCGATCTATAATATATATTATATATAAATCATTTTTTACATTCTGGAATTATGTAAATCAGGATATTTGTTATAATATCAAGAACGAAAAGTCAAAACACATACGATAAATGAAATGATTTTACCCAAAACGCTGCTTTAACATGGAATTTACAAAGAACGGGTAATATAATGTCATAAGTGAAACATATATGATATCATAACAATGAATATGATTATGTAATAAGTAAATGACATTATTTAAATCATTATAAAGGAGGTTCTGATCCATATGAAGCATATTGGACCTATGGTAAGGGATAATTTTTCAAATCTCATTTTTATCCGAGATTGTTTATTCGTAAGTATTTACTGGGGTTATTTCTATCATCCATGTACATGTTTTATAAAAGTGTTTTCATGTATGTTTAATGTCCTTTCTACACATTTTTGAATTTTACTACATGGTATGTAAGGAATCTTTCTTTTGTTTACGTTATGAGGTACTTTTTTTGACTTTTCCATCAAAATTACGAGAAGAATGTTTTTTTTACTTAAACGGCATGAATTGATTTTTATGGTTTTGTAAAGCCTTATTTTCATGAAGCTTCCTACAAAAGATTTCATGACTATTTCCCACAAAATATATTTCTTTTAAAAATGCATGACATTTTTTGGAAAGATAATTATTTTAAAGAAGAAAGGATATTTTCCTCAAGAATTCATTTCAACTGTTTTATCAAAGCCATTTTTCCATCTAAGATGACATTATTTCATATGTGTATGTTTCAATTATAATGTATCTATTATTTACATGGTTTCACTTTTATTATTATGAAATTATATCCATTTCTTTTATATGGATTATGTGCTGATGGGATGATGTTTATGAAACCCATTTTATTCGTTGGGTTATTATGAATGATGTATGTTTATTTTGTGGTACAAGTAAGAATGATTTCATTATGATATGGGTGGGACCTATATCTCCCTCCTATTCATTTGGTAATGATTTATATCTCATGAGATTTAAATTTCTAGAATGGTAAGTTAATCTGGTTCAGTGTTATAGGATTGAAACGAGGAGTGATCTCGATTCAGAAAGGGACTTTGTCCAATAAGATGGACTTGGCAGCAATGCCTTGGCTACTATGGAAATAATAACAAGTGCTGAATGGTTTCCACAATTACATGTTTTATTCCCATTATATTTTATCAATATTGATGTTCCTTTATGATAAATTCATTACGTACTTCCATGATTTATGTCTTTTCTCAAGATTTTGATGTTTAAATTTCATGTTCATGTTTTTTTTTCAAATGTTTATGGATTGTTTTATGTTCTCTATGTTTTCCCTCAATGAGCATTTGAGCTCACCCTTTTTATGTTTTATTTTACCTAGGAAATAAATAAAGGTTTTAGGTAAGGAAACAAAAAGGGGAAGATTGTTATGGGAGTTGTTGAAGATCTTTCAACATGATTAGATGTTTATATTCCAGGTTTCCAAGGACACTAAACTATTACGATCCTTCTGTGTCTGTTTTTGTTATGTATTAAGTATTCTGAAAAAGTAATGTAATGTCCATGTACTTCATGCTTCGGGTCTCTACATACAGGGAGTTATGTGACATGTTTATGTTTATGAAACAATTACATATCTTAATCATATGTTAAGATTTCAATGATTATTCTCTTGATTCCCATATGAATCAGGCCATATTAACTATTTATATTTCTGCCATGATTCATGTTTATGTTCTTCAATATGTAGGGTTTGATTTTCTAATGTTTTGACCATGTTAATTTAGAATTATGGTAATTATTATGATTATATATATATATATATATATATCCATTTTTACCATAACTAAGAATCTGATCTCACCCCTTTTAATATTTCATTCCCCACGTTATGAAGATATAATTTAGGTATGATGTGTCAACGAGGTGTTCTATTATTGTAGTTTATATTGGGTGATAATGTATCTCATTCATGAACTAACATTTATATTTACATTATTCCAATGGTACTAAAAAAATATGGTCCCTAATAATATATTTGTGTAATGTATTAAGTATTCTAAAAATATTATGTCATTTATATCTAATTTAATCACTGGTCATTATATTTGATATCAATGAAAAGGTTTATTCAACCATTAGAAACTAGGATTTGAAATCATTAGTGATATCTCTAAAAATATTTCTAAGGATATGTCTAAGGATATCTCTAAGTATATGATTAAGAATAAGGAAAAGTATAGGAAAATTTCATTGAATTTTGGTAAATGGTAGATAAAGTGGTTTCCTAGAATTACATCCCTATTTAGATACTTCATGTGGATGTGGCTCTAGAACATATGTACACTCGGGTAAAAAATATGAAAATTTACATTAACCCTAACTCGAGCATAACCTCATACACAATAACGAGCCTTACAAATCACATGGTTTAAAACTCCTTGGGGATATTCTTTGGGAATTCATGTAGTCTTTATGAACCATCATGATATATTTAAATAGAGGATGACTATGAATATAATTGGATAATCTTTGGTTTTTATAGATTAAATAATTATGAATAATTATTTAGACATCCAATAAGTAATTTTTTTCATGATTATATGTTTTTACCCTAGGATAAGTGATTCTCAGACTATACATTTGGATGTTAGTCAATGAAAGAAACCAAAATTAATTGGATTAATATTGAATGTGATGTATAATTTTCTAATGATAATTCAAATTAGATAATAAATGGAGTGAAGGATGTCATGATGAAGCCTAATCATTTTCACAATTCTTGATTAACAACATGTAACATAACTAACTCTTGGACTCACCATGGAAGTGAATGATGGATTTAACTAATAGTACGGGTAATGGAGACCATGGAGGAATGAAGTTTCAGTTTCATGTGGGCCAAGAATGTGGTATTAATCATCTAATTGAATGTCTGATAAGAAAAATTAGATGTTTGTATTGTTGAAAAGTACTGAAATCAAGTAACTATAAAAGAAAAATGAAGGGTTCTGTGAACATAATCGATGGAAATATTAGCCTCTCGAAGGAATAATCAAAGTTTAAATGCTTTATATATTGAATTAATGGTCATTATGAAAATCAATGTCCTTTGAAGAGGTCTCATGAAGATAATAAAAAATTATGTGTGATTACTGGTTTTATTTCAATTGATGATGATCTTTCAGATGAAATGTGAAAGGAACGATGTATTAATTTATAAGATGACATATCCTAATAATGGATCGTGGATAAAGTGGAATAATCAATGTTTATATGTGTTTGGATTTATGAAATACTTAATATGAATGCTGCAATATAAAAAAATCATTCAGTTTATGTTTTTCACTATGTATTTATTGTAATATGTTTAATGACACCGATGTACATGAAATGTTATTGAGTGGAAAGAATATTTCAATGAAAAATACATTATTAATGGGAAGAAAAATATCATTATATATCTAATTTTATGATTATGGTTTTTCTATAAAGTACATGTTGGATATCAATAAGTGAACTAGACAATATTTATTACCTTCGAACTAATTAAGGACATGTGGTCAAGAGGTTTACACAATACCACCCATGATATTTCATTTTATTTTAAAGGAAAATGAGAATTATAGAGAGAAGAGTGACATAAACATGATATGGGGTCATTGGGGTCTAATATAATGATGTCCTAGAGAATCACCTAAAGACCTCTCAAAAGTAAGGGAACTACTATTGGAATAACATGTGATCTGATCCCTGGAGCCGGGCATGGATGCAAAAAAATTAGCAACTATATTTCCCTCCTACCATGTGTGAAGAATGTCTATCTCGGTGGTAATGAGACTATGGAACTTACAGATAGTATATGTATTTCACTAGGGTGTATTTCTATATTCTTGAAGATCGCATTGAATATATGAGTAATTAGTTTCAATGTACAAGAGGGAAATATTCTTATCAATGTAGATAGTAAGACTAGTGAGCATTGTTTTTGCCTCTTCCAGATGGGAGTTACTATTTCCAAAGATGGTCGAAAATTCCAAAAATGCAGAACTGGTATGGTACCTCACAATATTGCCACCTCATATGAACCACCTCCCACTTTCTCCCTCCTTGTTGTGTATAAACAATCATTGATTAAGTTTACAAATTTTTTGGATATATGAAATATATCCTATAAATATGTAATAAAGAAACACACATTTTTACAATAAGTATTTATGATAATTTTGATTATTTCCATGTTCTGAGAGAATACATGATGACAGTATTCACATGTTTGGTTTGGGATATCCATGAGCTAACTTATGATATTAGGGGGATAAATGTTATAGTGATTTCATAACCTTCTTTATAATGTTGTATATTTTCATACCTTATAGGGGTTATAAGTTTAAACATTTGATGATGGTTTATGTTAAGCAATATATTATGTTAGTGAGATTAAATTATTATCTCCCCACATAATTATTTACACAAATTAGATAACATGTTATAACCACATCGTGTTAATAATAACAAGTTACAAATGGGATGTATTATCCTGGATCTCATTATCTGTTAGTTCTTTAGGAATAAAAAATTTCACCTTTATTTATGGATAAACAGGTGATGTGGAAATCAATAATGAAACAAACAAAGAGTTAGATTATTCAAATGAATATTAATAAAATCATATAAGTATATATTCTTATAAAATATAATCATCTTTATAAAAAATAACCTTGAAAAAACTGTTATCGTAGTACCTTCTATATCGATTAATCAAATAAACCCTTAGACCACTATATATTTCTGTCATTGTGATTGTTAAATTTCTCGGAACTATGTTCTACACCACTCTCCATCATAACGAAAGATTTATATTTCTCTTCCATGTCTATATTTTAAATTCCCTCTATGTTTTATTCTCTTCAAAACATGTTATGAGTTACTTCGGGAGAACATTATTTTTCCAACATTCCCTTTTAAAAAAAGTTTTAGTATTCAATTTTATTATTTTGGATTATATGAAACTAACTTTAATGTATTAAAACATTAATAACCCAAAATTATTTCATTGGATAAAATCATTTTAAGGGGTGTAAAATGTAATACACAAAGATTTTATAAACTTTTTTCAAATTAATTTAATATTTTTGATATATTCAATTTCATGAAACACTGAATATAGTTTTGGATATTCTAATTCTTGGAGTTCTTCTTGCATTCACTGTAAAAAAATATTATCATTTGTTACACTAACAAATATTTTTTTCTTCTATTATACACAATGTTGAGTCCCTTCGATTGATTGAATAACAAGTAGTGCCATGTTTTCACCAATCTATAATATACTATTAATATGACTATTAATATACTATTATTACAACAACCTAGATATTGTAATGTAAGTTAAAAATAAGATTAATTAATTTGTGAAAATATAATTTATATAGGTATATTAAATCAGTCGTTTGGTTATCAATTACAAAAAAAATATATGAACTATTTGGAAATAAATAAATTAGTTTTCATAAGAAAACAATTATTTTTGTACAACTACAATATTATCTCAATTAATGTAAAAAACTGATTTGGAATAAAATTTTAATTAATGATTTTATATATAATATAATAAGTCAGTATTTTTTATGGTGAAAAAATGTATTTTATATTTATAAGATAAGAATAAATATAGTTTTATGAATAAAAATATGTACTATTCCCAAAGTATTTTTACCACATTTAAAGGGGGAAACCTTTTCAAAAATAATTTAGAATATTTATAATTAAAATTATAAAAATATAAATACTTTTTTAAATACTAACATTAAAATTATACTAGGTTTAGTTTTTTATATTTTTCTATGATGTATTATTTTTTTGATGAATTGTGAATAATACTCAATTTTAATTCAATACTGCTTTTTCATTTAATTTATTTGTAAGATAAAATTAGGTTTTAGATTGTTTTTAAACTCCAATTAGATAAATTATACATCAATAAACCCAATTTCGGTCATTTTAATCAATTTTACACTAAAATTGGGTATAAAAAATATCAATCATTTAAAAAAATGACTTTAAAATCACATTGGGTCATCCTGTATAGGGGATGGAATTTAAATTAGTATTTAAAACATTTATGATTTCAACTATAAAAATGGATCAAAAATTTGTGATCATAATAATTTATAATCTATAATTACTTACACTTAGTTTATGTAAATAAATATTAGTAAAAGTGAATAAAATTAATTATAACGATTAAGAGGAAAATATTATTAACAATGGACTAAACGTTACATTTAAGCACCAAAATGTCTTAGAAACGATTAAAAAACCATTTTAAAACAATATTTAGAAACTAATATCCATTTAATATATATTAATTCACAATTTGATCCAAGGGAAAAATGGGTAGAATTCCATTTTCATAAATTTACATGAATGTCCCTCCTCCAATATAAAATTATTTCACCCATACCACTTATTCAAACCCCTCACAAAATTTATATCACATAAAATATGATATTATAAGATCCAAAAATCCATCCCCTAATCTTATTAGACTCACTATTGGATTAAATAGATCCATGTAAGTCCCTTGGTGAAAACCAATAGGAGTTAACTGAAAATAAGGTAACATTGTTCAACGATCACATTAGTTTTATCTTATTATACACTCAATAAATTATACATATTATATGCTCATATAAAAAGAGAAGTTACATAAATATACTGAATTTTTTATCTTCTAATGATTCCACTCGCACATACATAAAATTCCATCTAATGGGCAACTAACCTACAAATTTATTGTATGGAGAAGTACCACCACATGAAATGATGTTGTTTGTTTTTCCTATACCAATATCATGGTTGATAATTATGATAAAAATTAAATTTAAATATGATATATAAGATATTTATGATGTATTTTTGGTTCTATTATTATTATATAACAAATATCATCATGATTTTCCTTTTTTTAATGCACTAATTTTGTTTGGGGAAGGATGGACTACCACCTCTTGAATGGAAGTAATTCATTCACACTCTACATGGATTGTATTAAAGATGAGTTTAGTGATATTATACGATAAATATTACAAGATAATGATAATTTAATTATATTATATATATATAAATATAGAATTTACCTTCTTTCATTCAATACGATAATAAAATGGAAATAATGTTCATGAGTATGTATGCTCTACCATCTCCATGAATGGTGCAATCCATTTCATATTTCAATATTTTATAGATTATTATAATTAAATATATATTGAATATGTATGATATTTATGTTATTATCTATATTATTTTAATAAATAATTCATGATATAATTAATATGATCCTGAATAAAAATCAAAAAATATATATGAGAAAAAATGTAAATATTACCTGAATCATAATATTGATAGTAAGTGGTTAATAAATGGGTAATATAAATTCATAAACAAATATTTTATTGTATGAGTTGTAATAATATGGATTTTTAGTAGATGTATAAAAATACATATTTATTATATAAGATCTATGAATGTGTAAAAAGAAACTCAACATGTAAGGTAACATAATTTCATCTCATTTTTATTTCCATGATATACAAGCCATAATCACCACTCCCTTGTTTTGTGTATTGTATATAATGCATAATGACATGTTATTTCATTAATTTAATTTATTTAATGAAATTAAGCACATTAAATAATGTTATTATTTCATAGGGATCATGATTCTAATGATACTCTAGTATTAATTTTTTTATAATCTATCTTTTAATTTCTATGAAACACTAGACATGTTCACCTCATGTTTCCTTTATGGGGTGTATATACTTACTATAAAGACACAACCCTAGTTTCTTGGAGTCAATGCCTTAATTAATTACATGGGAATTATTACAACAAATAGTTATACCAAATTAACTAATAGTTAAGTAGTTTTTGAAAACTAGATAAATACATAAGATCAATTTCACAACTTTAAACGAAAATATAATATAGAAATAACTTAGACAACATCCATAACTCCTAGGTTATCCATAAATGTCATTATTAATATACAACTTAATGTCCTAGGAAGAGGGAATATATGAAAGGGCTGAGCTCAAATTCTTAGTATTGGTAAACAATACAATGAAAAATATTATAAACAGACATATTAGGCATGGTTAATAACTAAAAATAAATTCCTTTAAAAATGAACTTGAATATATTATAGCGGGAAAAAGAGGAGAATAAATAATTCCCTAATTAAGCATAATCATGGGTATTCCACTTGTTGAATAACATCATGAATATTAAATTAAATGTTTCATAATGAGGTAATGAATAATTTTGGAAACCGTAACCATACCTTCAAGGCCTCTTGCTATGACCATAAATATCCATTTTGTTAAGGCCTTGTTCCAAGATTGTAGTTTGTCTTATGAGACCTTCCAATGCATCGAGAAGTTATTTTGGGCCTCACCCATCACTTAATAAGTCATATTTATTCCTTATATGAACATGGTTAAACATAAACTACATATATATTCATATTGAATCTAACATATGAAATGTAAATAACTTTTCCCGAATAGTGAGCATAAATACAAACCAATAAAAGTAAATTACTGAATGGTTTTAAGATAGAACATCCACAATGAAACTAATATTAAAGGATTCAATTAAATTTTTTAGATTATACAATAAGATATTACTCCCAATAATACACAATAATCAATAACACTGTTGAGATATATGAATATACTCTTATAAAATTATTGAGTAATTATTGAGGAAAAAAGACTTTTACTTTTAAAAGAAGGGATCATTTGGAAAAATCATTGAATAAAAGAATAATTTAAGTAAGTTATTATTTTCATAATAAAATGAGTTATTTTATAATGATAATGGTTTTGAAAATATTATAGTTGGACCATGAAAATAGGTAAAAATTTGAGAAACATCCTTGAATCAATACTCTATTTCAGGAAGAATTTTTTAAAGATCCTTGTAAAACTAATTACTAATAATTAATGAATGTAGGATTCTGGTTGGTACATATATAAAAACATTCAAACATAATATATGAGTATTTAATATGAATAAATAAGAATTTAATTGTTCTTAGTAGTGATTAATAGTAACCCGAATAAAAATCAAGTTTTGGGTAGAGAACACTTACCTTAAGTCCGATGGTGTTCATCACTTGATCTGGTGTCCTAGATAACGAAATAAAATTTATTAATTTATACTTATATAACCTATTAATTATTTAATTGATTTATTATAGACTAATTATGTTCAATCATGGCCTTATTCACGGGTTTAAGAGGTTCAATATTATTGTTTGGGAGTATTGTTTTCATTGGTATTCATAACCGGTTTACTTATATATCTGTAAGGATCAAAATATAATATGATAATGGTAGTATAAAATATAATTCTAATATTATTTTCTAACATCTAGAAGATTACCTAGTTATATAATTCATTTGGTTTTAGTAAGTGAAGATGAATCATTATATAAAACGTTAATGATAATTGATTGGGTTAATTGGTGTGTTTTGCTCACAATGAACTCATTTTGATTAATAAATTATTATTATATGTTAAAAAATATTACAGAACCTTAAATAATTTATAATAAATATAATATGGTCTAATTAAATGTTCAAAATGGGTTCATGTCCATAATTTAATATGGTAATAGAAATTAAAAACCTATCATCATTGAATGTGATAAATTTACACATATCAGATGGTGTTTTCATTTCTTGTATACAAGAAGGGGAAAGGTGATTTGGTGATGAATTAATACATTAACATAAATAAATTATAGTAAATTTATGAAATTGGATTTAACATTACATTTTCATGAAGTTAGTTGTGGAAATACAAATAAAATAAAATAACTCATAAAAAATAAATGAAAAGGGGAATTTACCACTTGAAGTTATCTTCTATGAGAGCCACTTTAGGGGAGTGGTTTGGGTCATTTTATGAGACCAAGGGCTATTGTACATAGGGAAGGATATTGGGAGGATATTAGGGTATAAATTATATAAGGTACAAGGATTGGGATTAGTGAATAAAATATGGAGTGATAGGGTTTATATAGTGGATGAGAGAGGTGATTTTTGAATATCTTTTTCATTATACTATTATTTCCCCCAGACAACCAATAGTGTTTATTCATCTCAACCTTAATAGTTATAAGTTCATGTGAGTTTAACCAAGTGTTCATATAACATTCATTTTGTATAGAATAAATAATTTAACTTATAATTTATATATAGGGTAAATTACAGTATTTTACTATTCATCAAAAATTCGAGTATTTTAGAAAAATCTCAAAAAAATCACCATAATATTTTTTATTTGTATTACTAAATAATGTAATCCATTTTTTTAATATAATTTTCTATATATTATTAATTTATAATGTAAATAAAATTATAATTTATTCAAAAAAATAAAAATTTTAAAACTATAATTCATTTTATATCACAATAAAAAATTAATCAAGATATCATTATCTTATATCCTTAAGACTATAAAATAATAATATTTTTATTATTCATAATGTTCATATTACTATTCATATTTTTATTCGTAAGGGTATGTTACTATTCACCAAAAAATTATGATTGTCCTATCAGACTCTAAATATCATATTGAATGCAACTGTGTAAGTCTGTTTTTCGAAATTGAAAATACAGAGGTGGATTTTTTTACTAGATATGTTACAACATGGTGGTGTTTCATAGTGACTCAGTGTTTAATGTATTAAATATTAAATTTATTTATAAATCCTTGGGGTGTTACATCCCCCCTTATAAAAATTTCTTCCTCAAAACTTCCAAAATGTTTCCTCACAAAAAATATTTGGGTAGATCTACATCGTAATGTCCTCAGGATTACATGGATCTTCTCAATTCTATTATTTTGAGAACGACCCTTTATCAGTTGTGTCATCTAATTCCGCAACACCTATTCTATAGTGTCTATAATCTTGATAGGCTTTTTATAGTAAGATATGTCAGGTTTGAATTTTATACCTACATATGTGATGAAATGCATCGGACCAGACATGTATATTCTCAACAATAAGACCTGGAACAGATTTTGTATTGTATATAGTCTAGGAATCATTCCAAAATGATAAGCCAAAGCTCCAACTCTTTGTAAAATTTGAAAAGTAAAAATGCTCATAGGGCTATGTTTCCATTTCATCCAAAATTTATAACACCCTATGACGAAGGTACATTTATGAAAACATGATATCCCCGTTGAAATACCAAATCCTTCGATTATCAACAAAACTCTATTATATTTTTTGAGATTCTTTGATATGTGTTTGAATAGTCTTCAACATCGATTTTGATTCATCCGAAAGCTCAAGGCCCACAACATTCCATTCACTGACTTCATCCAAACATGTTGGTGTTTGAAATATCTTTCTATATAATTCTTCATATGGTTCCATGTGAATGATTGAATGGAAACTATTACTCTAGGAAACTCCACAAAAATGTAAATACAGATCCCACATAACTTTAAAATCAAGTGAGCATGATCGGAACTTTTCTTCTAATGTATGGATTATCCATTATGATTTCACTACAATATGAGGGTGATAAATTATACCCCAATGAAGCTAGGTATACAATACTTTCTGAAGAAATCTCAATAATTTTGATGAAAATCAAGGATCTAGATCATACACTTTTTAATGTGGGTACTATGAAGTCTTAAAACATCAAGGATATAGAACTTGACATGGCCCGCTAGTGTAAAATCCTCACATATAAAGATGAAATGGGATAATTTTGTAAATCAATCCACAATTACCCATATTGCATCATTCCTTCATGGTGTTTTTGGAAATCCGATGACAAAATACACAGTAATTTAATCCCATTTTCATGTATGAATTTGTTTAGGTAGCATGACTTCTATATGATGTGGTCATTCAACCCTCACCTATTTACAGAAAAAACATCTTGATACATAATCAATAATTTCCCGCTTCAAGTTGTCCCACCAGAAATGCACCATATATTCAATATACAAGTTATTAAATACAGGGTGTATAAAGTTATTCGAGCTATGTTCTTCATCCAATAAGTCTCTTTTCATTTTATGTATAAAGGGAACACATAACCTCTTACAGAATTTCAGAAATCAATCTTCACACACAAAGTCAGCCAACTACCCATGTTTCACAGCAGCAGTTTTCTTTTCAAGGATCTCATCATTTGGATGAGTTCTTTTGATCCTTTTTAATAAAGATGTTTGCGAAACCAATAGAAAATATAATGATGTTCCATTTTCATTGATAAGTCCTATATCCATCATTATTAGGTCCATAAACCAAAGATCCCTTTCAATCCCCATTTTGATTAGGGATCCATGATCCTTCTTTCGTTATGTATATGACACCTTTTTTCCTTCCCCGGGTGGTAATTTATTGATCAAAAATAATCCAATAGTAGTTCAAGACATCTCATTATCCTCGTGTTGATTTTTTCTATAATATATATTTTATCCTCTTGTGATTGGTATATATCTCACAACATTCTTTATAGAGATAGTGTCTCCATATCATTAGAGAATGTATTACAGATACTAACATGAGATCATGAGTTGGATAGTAATGTTCTGGAATTTTTAATTTCCTTGATGCGTAGGCAATAACTCTATTATTCATCATATGGAGACAATTAATTCCATTATTTGATACATCTCTTTTGATATAAAATCCATTATCCCCCAATTGTAGATTCAGGATCAGATCATTCACTAATATCATCTTCAATTCTTCAAAACATTACTCACATTCTTTTTATCAATAAGAACTTAACCCCTTTTCATGTATGCTTGGTTAGTGGGTTATCTAAATAGGGGATGTTCTGAACGAAACAAATATAATAACTAGATAAACCAAGAAAACTACATAAAAATTTTATGTTAATTAGAGTAGGACATTCATGGATATCCTTTTTCTTTGAAATATCAACATATATTCCATCCTATGGAAAATATATCTACAAAAGGAATCTGATTGAAGCCAAAATTCACACATTCAAAACATCCCATATAATTCATTTCTTCTATGGGTCTTAAAAATAATGCTCTAGTGATTTTGATGAACTTCAGATATTTTGTATTATACCAATATATCATCAGTAAATATCACCACCATGTCATTAAGATATTCCTTGAAATCTCTTTTCATTAGATCCATCAAAACAGGGGGTGCATTAGTCAGTACAAATTGAATTACGGTATACATGTAATCGCCATAACTAGTTTGAAATGATTTCTTTGTAAAATATTAAATCATTACTCACAACTGATGATATCTATACAGAAGGTCATTGTTCAAAAAATATTCAACTCCATGATGTTGGTAAAAAAACATCAATGTAAGGTAGGTGAAAATTTATCCTTATTGTTATAACATTGATATCCATGTAGTCAATTCACAACCTCATAGATCTATCTTCCTTTTAAAAGAAAATTATAACGACTCCCTCGATAGAGACACTAGGTTGAATCAATACTTTATCACTCAATTTCTTTAGTTGTATTTTCAGTTCTACTAATTTTATAGTGGGGATTCTATAAGGATTTTTTGATGTACATCTTGAACTAAGAATTAAATCAATTGAGAAATAAACATCGCACTCTTGAGGATCTTTAGGTATATCCTCAGAAAAATATCTATATATTATGGAACAATATGTACATCCTTGATTGGATCACTTCTTTGCTCAATCATAGATACAAATTTTACTTCCTCCCAAAGAATTAAATTTGTTAGACCTAATGAGGTTGGATCAAGATGAGAATCTGATGCTGATGTTTCGGCCCTTAAAATAATGGATTCTACATCATCTTAAAAAATTGTAACATCCTTCTTGTTACAAATTATTTTCGCATCATAATCTGAAATCCAATCCACATACTATAATATATCAAATTCAATCATATATATGATAATAAAATCTAGAGATAAAAGACATTTATATTCTATAATGGGGACTTCCTAAAATATAATTGTTATAATGATACTTCCCTTAAGAGTTTTGACTTGATACCCCCATCTTATATAATAATAGAAATATCTATCTTTCATAGAAAACTATGAATATATAAAAAAATGTGATGATCTAGAATCAATCAAAGCATTAGCTATATTTATAGAAATAATTAAAGTACATCCTACCTCATCATTAGAGACTTCAATTCTATATGTTTTGATCACATAATATTTGCCTTTCCCCCTTGGTATTCGTTTCGGAAAATTTCCTTGATGCATAAGAAAATAAAATTCATAATGTACCCTCTCCTTGTATTTGTTTCATAGGACATTCGTAGCTACTTTCATCACCTTAAAAACTTTGGATTGATGGAATTTTTCTCCACACTTTTTTAAAACACCCTACCATTCATAGATTTACCAAGGGGCCTCTTCCCACAATTATGACAGTGTAAAAGTTAAAAAATTACCTTATTCACTATTTCTTTATTTTATTTTCTAGAGTTATCTACATTCCTCTTCTACTATTTCATTCCCTTATAATAAAAAGACTTAGATAACTTTTTTCTCTCTTGATAACACATGAGACTATATATTCATATGATGATAAACATTGGAAGACAATTAACCTTTAATATAATGGATTTAATCCCTCAAAGAGTCGATCATTATTACAACTCAGATTAAGTATGTAGTCTATGTAATGTCTAGATAACCATGTGATGTTAGCTTCATACACCACAACATTCTCATACTCTATTTCACTGATATTTAGAAAATTACTTTCCATATGTACTCTCTGTTCATGACGAAAGTATTTTTCTAAGAGGATTTCAATAAAATACCTCCATTCTATTTATTCTATTTCTTCTTCCTCTAATGTGTTTTTAAATAAATACCACCACTGATCCACATCTCCCAAAAAATGATAAACCACTATGAAAACCTTCTATCATTCATTACATCCCATGGTGAAAAATAAATTCTATAATAAACATATGCATAGTTCCTCTGCGAATGTGTTTTAGTCTCGTGGTATGATAGATGTTCTTGTTTCATAATGAAAGATAACATAACTACTCCATATTGTAGATCTGGATGCTTTATATGAGTAAGGATATTGTTCATTTCTTGAGTAATTTATTATAGTATAGTTATAAGTTTCTCAGAACCTATCACAGCACCAGAGCCAGCATTATCATCTTGCATTATATGGAAATCCATATATGGGACACACATACTCATGTGGTTTCCATTCCTTCTAATAGGTTCAATTTATAAATAATTGAATACACTATAATAGTTTATTAATCATAATCTATAATCTCAATGTAGAAAAATACATAAATTGAAATCTTATACATAGAAAATCTCATTATCATTAACATGGTCCCATTGAAGAAAAGTATAAATTTAAATCCTTCATAATTGACTATATAGAAAATTTTAATTATCATATGTGTATCCCTTTGGAAGTGTCAAACCAGGTACACAGTAAGGCCCATTGTAATCTACCAAGATACCCTAGGTCAAGCCCAAAACTCCCTACTGAAGTTATTATTCCTAGGTACACCTGTTCCAGAATCAATTCCACTTGTTGTATTCAGTCAGGGATATATTTCTAGAAAGATCCACATAATCTATTCCTTTCCAAAATTATAGGAAATTATTTTCTATTTATCCTCAATGCATATCATAGGGTTTTGTTTTGTCATCTACATTTTCTAAATCTATTTTCCAAATTTTCTACTAATTATCCTATAATACAAACTGTAAATACCCATCCCAATTTCTCAGTGCTGGAGCCTTAATTAATTACATTTGAATGATTACAAGAGAGTAATATACCAAAGGAATGAACAATTTAGTAGTTTTGGAAAACCATATACATACAAACGTTCAAAATTACAACTTTGAAGAAAAATACAATATATAAGTTCCTTTGACAAAATCCATAACACCTAGGTTGTCTCCTCATGTCATTCATAATATACATCTTCATGTACTGGGAAAAATAATCAAAAGAATGGGGTGTGAATAAATTATCAATAAGGGTTTGAAATATAGGGAATTATATCCTATACATAGACAATAACCATAGTGAATAACTGAAAACACATTCCTTAGAAATGAATTTGAAGATATTATGGAAGGAATAAGAGCTGAAAATATAAATCCATAGTAAAGAATAAACATGGGTAATCTACTATTAAAATATCCTCATGAATATTCAATTACAAGTATCATAATTATAGTATTAATAATTTTGATTATCAAAACCACATAGTGAAGGCCTCGTGCTAAGACCATAAATAACAATCATGTCACGACCTTGTGCCATGACCTTAGATTATATCATGAGACCTATCGATGCATCGATTAGATTTAGCAAACCCCCCCATTAGTTAATAAGTCCAATTAATTCGTATTTGAATGGGTATAATCATAACAAATATATACATTCATATTGAAAAAATATATGAAATATAGATATCTTTACAAGTATATTAAGCATAAACACAAACCATTCAGAGTAAATTGGTGAATGATTTTAAGATAGCACATTCAAACTCACACTAATGATAAACCATTCAATTAATTATGGTATATGATATCATAAGAGATTAATTCCAATAATAAATTGGATTCAATTATTTTTTAAATAAATTAATATGATCTTATAAAATCATCGAGTAATTCTTGAGAAAAATACTCTATTACTTTGAAAAGAAGAGTTCATTTGTAAAAATAACTATATAAAACCAGAATTTACATAAGGTAGTAATTTATAATAATATGTGTGACATTATAAAGGTAATGGTTTCTAAAAATATATTGTATAGTGTCCTTGAAAATAGGTATGAAATTGGTAAATTCCGACGAATCAGGCTTGTATTTTTGGAAGAATTTTTGAAATATTTTTAAAACATATAACTATTTCTAAATGAAAGTAAAATTCTAGTTGGTAAACATATATAGAAATTACACATAGAATTTATTAGGAGTATATATGAATAAATATAAATTTAATTGAACTCAATATATAATAAGAGTAACACAAATGAATATTGAGGTTTTTGTAGAAAACCCAACCCTTAAGTCTGATAGTGTTATTCATTTTATCTAGTGACCTAGTTAACTAATGTATATTTTTTAATTAATATGTAAACAACAACTTATCAAATTAATTTATTTATAAAATCATTATCATGTTCATTTATGGCTTTGATGATATGTTTAAGAGGTTCAATTTTACTATTTGTGAGCTTCTTGTTCCTTGATATTCATGATCAGTTTACTTATATCTATGTAAGAATAAGCATTAAAGATGAGAATGGGGGTCAATAATTGATGTTTTATTATAATTTTTTAACTTACGGATGATTACACCATTATTTAATTCATTTGGTTATTGGGAGTGAATATGGATCATTCTATAAAACTTTAATGATAATTGTTTGGGTTAATTGGCAGTTTATGATCACAATGAAATCATTTTGTTTAAAAAAATAATATAATTTGAAAAAAATATTACAGAACCATAAATTAGTTATAATAAATATATTATTGTTTTTTATTCACTCAAAGTGGTTTCATGACCGAAATTGAATATGATAATAGAAATTGAAAACCTTCTTTCCTTGAATGTGATAAATTAACATATCTCAGATGGTTTATTCATTTCTAGCATAAACGAAGTGAAAAGGGGATTTTATGTTGAATAATTAAAATATTAAAACAAAATCCTTATACATATAATGAACATGAGATATCATAACATTTGGATTAACGTATGTGAGGAATGAATAATAAAATAATGTAACTCGAATCAAAATAAATAAAAAAATGAATTTACCACTTGAAGTTATATTCCATGAGAGCCTTTTTAGTGGAGAGGTTTTAGCCTTTTAAGGATACCAAGGGCTGATGGGTGTGTGGAAGAAACCAGGGAGGAGATTTGAGAAGGATTTAGAGAAGTCACAAGGCATAAGAGGAGTAAATTGAGGAGGTATTGTGGGGGGGTTTTATAGTAGGGGGAAGGGTGATGTTTGAATATCTTATTATTTATTTTATTATTTCTCTCAAGAAAAAAAATTGTGTTGATTCATATGAACCATAATAGTAATAATAGCATGTGAGTTTGATCCATGTGTGATATCACCAGAAATTGTACAAGAAATAGTAAATTTAACTGATAATGTGTATATATATATACGGTAAATTACCATAGTTCACTATTGATCAAAAAATTTGAGTATTTGTTAAAAATCCAAAAATTTCACCTGAACTATTTTTCTAATGTGTATAATTAAAAAATTAAATCCAAATTTTAAATATAACATTCTAATTATGATTAATTAATTTTTAAATAAGGTTATAATTTAAACTAAAAATAAAAATTTAAAAACAATAATTTTTTTATATCACATTGAAAATTTAATCAATATCTTATTGTCTTATAACCTTATGAAAAAATATATGATTTTCAATTCATAAGTGTAATATTTTTATTTACATTAGAATTAAAAAGGGCATTTTACTATTCACAAAAAAATATGTTTGTCTTATTAGAATCAAAATATATTACTGAACATAACAATATATGTTAGTTTTGAGAAATTCAAATAACTGAGATGGAAAAATTATCTTTACTTCTAGGTTATAAAAAAGGATAGTTTTAGACACTCAGTATTTCATGCATTCCGTATTAAATTTCATTATAAATCATGGGGGTTTTACACTTACCATTGATGTATTATATGATTTTTACACTTAAATTTTTGGTTATTTCAATATCCTTTTTTAACTTTCTTTCATGGGTTTTAGGTTTTAAAAGTATCCTAATAGGTAAAATAGTTATTTCCCAGTTTTATTTCATTGAGAAACTTTTTTTATGTACCTATATTTTAATATGATGTGTATAAACTACCATTTGAAGTGTTATATCATAAATCTAATTATTTCAATGATTTTCTGTGCTTCATGTAATTTAACTTTCTTACAAGCTGAGTAGAGATTAAAGTTACCATGTGGCAATAGTCTATTGAAAGAATTACATTACCCATTGAGATTATTTTTTATTATTCGTCCATTATTGAAATATTATATTAATTTATCATGAAATTTTATTACTAATATTCTACTAAGTCTATTCATGATTTTTTTTATGTATTAGTACCATTTTCTCACTCTTTAAGAAAAAAAATAATTAAGAATGTTTTTATATTAAAGTATAATATTATCTCATGTTTCGGTCCAAAATATGTGTTCATTCAAATCTAGGGCTGATAATAAATTGTTTTAAATATATTATACCATTTTATATGATATTAAAAATATATTTTGTCCACTTTTTACCATTTAAAAAAGGGTTTTAAAAATGGAATCTTCTTTTCATTTTCTGATTGAGGCACTTTTCTAAACATTTTAAAGCGTAAAATTAATGTTGAGTTTGTATGCATATATTCCCTGTTTTGAAATTTATTTCATTGAATCTTGGATTTAAATTTTAAAAAATCCCTTTTAAATTCAAAATAGTATGGGAAATCATTATTTTAATGTAATTTTCATATAAAAAGTATTCAGTAAAATGTGTTATGTTTAAAAATTATTTTTAATTAATTTAAGGGCTCCAATTATATTTTTTCAAAATTTAATTTTAAAAGAAAATGATTTTAATGATTTACAATATTATTTTATAGGTTTTCAAAATATTCTCAATGGAAATTTTTTTTGAAAATATTTCTCAACATTTGTTATATGTTTTTCAAAAAAACATTCCAAGAAAACTTTTTAGAAATATATTTAAATTTAAAAATTATTTTACAGTGCAGAAAAATATATTTTCCTCAAGAAATAACATAAATGAAATTTAAAAACGTTTCTTTATAATAAATGGATTTTTGAAATTGTCTGCGAAAATGATTTTCAATAGATGGGTATATTCATAATGAAATGTACAATGTGGTCCATCAAAACACATCTCCATATAATATGAAATATTTTGTTATAGTTTATGATTTAGTAAGGATACTCTCAATGAAAACAGTTGACATTATTTAATCAATCTTTTTTGTTTTACAGGTATATTGTTTACGAGACTGTCACGACCCCCTCCCATCAAAGATGCCCCTCCTGAGCTGGCAATGGCGAAAGGGAGATAATGACCCCCGAGTCCCATCTCCAGTAGGCCCCGGGGTGGCGACTAACACCAAGGGTATGATTTTTTCACAAATATGGGAGGCATTACCCTTTTTATTTTTTAATGATCGGGAAATAGGACAAGTCAAACACCAAAATGGAAAAGTGAAAGTGTATATAAATAAACCCAAACCAATCCCACATGCATGTTTAAACAATTTTATTACAAGGTGTAAGTACAAGAAAGCTGAAAGTACAATTCCAAAAGAAAACAAGAGTATATCAACTGCAACAACTCCAACTGTCCGACTAGTAGGGTCCCACACGGCCCTAGTAGTCCTCCTGGAAAACAGAAAGTAAACGTAGGGTGAGAATACATGTATACTTAGTAGGGAAAGCTAACGATCTTGTGCACAAGTGGGGAGACATCCTAACATCCCGTGAGAACAACAGAAGAAACCTAGAAAGGAATTCTATCCACCCATCCTCACCAGCCACACTCACCAAAAACAAAATCACAACAAGTAGTAGTAGTACATAAGAACAAGAGTATTAGGTACCCCGCACCATTTCCTTTTAATTAGCTGCTCTTCCTAACGACGAACGTCCTGAAGCTGCCACACTCTCCCCGCCCGCACACACCTGGGCCTCACAAACACGTATCCGGGCCGCACACACCTGGGCCTTACAACCTCGTATCCCGCTAGCACACTCTTGGGCCTCATCCTGAAGATTCTTGGAAAAAATTAATAGTAACAAAACTCTTGCCCGAAGACACCTGGGCCTCATCCCGAAGATTCTTGGGAAAACAACCTGCCTGAAGAGTCTTGGGAAAATCCACCCCAATAGAAACCTACCCGAAGAGTATTAGGTGTAAGGACGCATCAAGCTATCACAGCCTAGGGGAGAAGGAGCATGGAAGAGCTAGTAACTAAGGGAAAACACCCTCTACCCTGAAATGGGATCGTTCAACACTAAGTTCTCAACATGGGTGGGGTGCGATAAATCACAAAGATATATATATATATATATATATATATATATATATATATATATACCAAACACTCAACCCAACCTATGGATTCTAAATACTGAAACTGAGCATGTGCCTCGGCACTACTATCATGAAGAATGCATACAAACAAACAATCCCAACCCCATTTAGGTTTTCACAATTCAGCAGAATTAGTTTATTTAGTTCCTTAACAACTGGACAACCATCCACAACCAACCAAATCAATCGTTCGAAACACATATCCCTGTCATCCACAAATCAAGTTAGGAAAAGCACAACAAAGTCCTTATTATCAACCAACCAACCCAATTGATTATTAATCATGTTCCATTACCATTACCCAACATTCATTAACTCTCCCACTTTTATTTATTATTCACAACCCATAGTCCGTTCACATCCAAACCCATCCCTGCAGCCCTGCTGCCAACCACCATAACCACAACCGCACCGTACAACATTATCCCTTTAATAACATTTATTGTGGCCCTGCTTCCCATCACCAACGTAGAATTTACACCAACCCACAACCAAGTCAACTGCAGCCCTGCTGCACACCTGATCCACAACAACCCACAAAACACACCCATCACATGTCACATAACCAAGCTAACACCCACATGTTCATTATTCCATTTTGATCAACCAGGGGGATCACACAAGGGTTCCGGATTTTAAAACTGCCAACATTACGTGATTAACCAAATTTCCACATACCACAACGTTTCCATCCATAAGAAAATTCAGATGGAGAGGGAAACATTAAATTGAGTAAGCAAATTCCCCCAACGACCATGATTTTCAGTTGGTATAAGTTCATTCAATTGACAACATAATAACAGAGGATATAAAGTAACATCAATCAAAACATCCCAAACCCATTATATAAGCTAGTTATTATCTTTATTAAACCGGTTCAAAAGTATTTCACATAAACAAGAGAACACCCACCCCGCGTGATGCACAAACTAGAGAGAAAAAGGTAAGATCCCAAACTCAACAGGTTCTGATCGCAACGCTCCCCCAGAACAACCTTAGAAGATGTCCATCGGCGTCCGTCACTTCCTTCAAGTCCTAGAAAAAATTCCTCGGGTGGATGTCGGAAAGGGAAGGCTGAAGGAAAGACAACAGATCTAAGCTTGTAAGTTCCGCCTCGTCGTTACGATCCCGTGGCCGCTGACGGATCGTAAATCGAAGCTCGGACGAAGAAGTTATGGAAGAAAGAGCCTTCGAGTCTCTTGGGTGAACTCTGCTTAGAGAAAATGGAAGGAGAGGGGTGAATTGAAAGGAGGAGGGGACCCCTCCTTTTATAGGTGAGAAAAGAAAAAGTACATTGCGTGTACTTAATTATACATGGCGTGTACTCGGTTATTTCACACAGTCTCCATGCGGCTTCCAACACGGCTCTACAGCCGTTGACTACTCAACACATGGTTTGAAAGTAACACATACGCGGGGAGGGACTATACGACATGTAGTTTGGACACACGGCGTGTACCCATTTATTTCACAAGATAGGGAAACAGCTACAACATGTCACATAGCCATTGATTGGAAACGCGTACGCGGGGAAGGACTACACGGCGTGTAGTATTGGACACACGACATGCACCCATTATTCCACACAGCAAGGAAACGACCTTCAACACGGGGTATACCCGGAAAGGGGGTACACGATGTGTACTCAAACTACACGGCGTGTAGTTTCAAAATTCTAGAAAGTGTGGGAAAAGTCCATTTTACCCTCTAGAACACTTCAAGACCAACTTTTTTGACAAAGGAATTGGCCGGAGAGGTCCGGGCCATTACATCAGATACCTCTTCAAACATTATCATCCCTTATAATTCAAAAAACAACATAGAGGAACCAATCAAGATAGCGCTTAGGGTTCTCGTTATAATAGGAACCCAACCAATAACCCTAATCATATGTGTTGTGAATTCCCTCTCCTATGTTGAAATATTATCTGCTTTAGGTGGCACTGACTCTCCTCCACAGGTTTAATCGCATCTACATTAATGCGTATCGAATAAGGATTGGACCTTCCCACTTCCATATATTATGATTTTCCAACTTATACTACCCCCAACACCACAAAACCAACACACTGCCCGAACAAGTTGTTTGGGGAAAAAATTCCTTTTCCTATGTCGAGATATTATCCACTTTAGGCGGCACTAACTCTCCTACACGGGTTTAATCGCATCCAAATTAATGCGTCTCGATTAAGGATCAGGTTTTTCCCTTCCCCACATGCCCGGACATGTTACACACTTCCAAAGACCAAGGAAACAAAAGGTCTCAAAACCGACAAGCCAAGCGATCCATATAGCAAAGGTATAGATTACAAAATCAACATAAAGCTCAGAAGAACAAGGGAAAAAGGTCAAAACAACTCTAGGTACTGAGTGTGCATCTCAATCTCCCACTACCAAGTGCTCTCCTCGAGGCCTCAATGCCTCCACAACACACGAACCAAAGGAATGGTTGGTCCACAGAGCACCTTCTATTTATGATCATCGATTTTGACTGGTCGTTCCTCGAAGGTCGCGTCATCTCCCATATCTCACTCTCCCCAGTCGATAACGTGAGAGTCATCATGTAAGTACCGACGAAGCTGCGAGACATGGAAGATTTCGTGAACTTTCGCCAACTGGGGTGGTAGGGCCAACTGATATGCCACCTCGCCAACTCGCCTCAGCACCTCAAAAGGTCCGATGAACCTAGGTGAGAGCTTTCTCCCTTTCCCAAACCTCCTCTGCCCCCGTTGAGGGGAAAAATTGAAGAACTCATGATCCCTCACCATGAACTCGAAGGGCCTCCTCCGAAAATCAGCATAAAACTTTTGTCGGTCCTGAGCTGATCTCATCCTCTCACGTACAAGCTGGACATTCTTTGTGGTGTACTGCACTACCTCTGTCCCAAGATCACATGTCTCACCAACCTCTGCCCAGCAAATTGGTGAATGACATAGTCGTCCATACAAAGCCTAATATGGTTCCATGCCAATAGTAGAGTGGAAGCTGTTGTTGTAGGCAAGTTTCGTACCCATGATCCTTCGAAATCCAGAATGCATGCTCGTAGCATGTCCTCCAACGTCTGGATAGTCCGCTCCGTCTGCCCATCAGTCTGGGGGTGGAAAGCAGTGCTATGGCATAGCTGGGTGCCAAAAGCATGCTGTAACCCCCTCCAGACTCGTGAGGTAAACCGAGTATCCAAATCTGAGACGAGAGTATTTGGGACTCCATGCAACCACACGACCTCATCTATGTACCTCTGTGCTAAGGTACTCACCGGGAATGACTCCTTAATTGCTATGAAGTGGGATGATTTCGTCAGATGATCCACCACCACCTAGATAACATCATAACCTCCCTGAGCTCTGGGTAGTCTTATGACGAATTCCATCGATATCCCATCTCACTTCCACTCGGGGACATCTAAAGGATTCAACAAACCACTAGGAACACGGTGTTCGGCCTTCACTTTCTGAGACACTAGGCACTTATCCACGAACTCAACCACTTCTCGTTTCACCCTAGGCCACCAAAATTGTTCCCTCTATCCTTGGTACATTTTTGAAACTCCTAGATGTACCGTCAAGGCTGAGATATGAAACTCACAGATAACTCCCTCACACATCACCTCCGGAACAAACATCCTTCCATGGAAAATCATCCGATATTGGGTGTCCTCTGACCATCCCTCTGGAGCGTTTCCATGATCGACACAATCCCGCATTACTTCCGCCTCAGAGTCCCCCCACTGAGACTCTTCAACCTGCTACAACAAGGAGGACTGCACCGTCATCTGGAACAAACAGCCTCTAATATCTTATTCCCTTGCATCCAAGTGCAAGGCAGCCAACTCTCCCATTGCTTTCCAAGTATCAGCAGATTCCCGAACCACTTCATGATGCAACTTCCTGCTCAGGGCATCAGCCACAAAATTGCCCTTACCTTCAGTGTAAGATATCTAAAAGTCATAGTCTTGGAGAAACTCAACCCATCTATGCTGCCACAGGTTCAGGTCACACTGAGAGAAGATATAATGTAAGCTCTTGTGATCTAAGAAGACCAAAAAGCGCTCCCCAAAGAGGTAATGTCACCACAACATCAATGCATACACTACTGTTGTATGCTCCAGGTCGTGGGTGACATAGTTACACTCGTGAGGGAGAAAATTCCTAGACACAAAACAGATCACTCCCTTCTTCTGCATCAGCACGCACCCCAGACAAATTCTAGAAGCATCAAAAAAATCCTCATACAACAACCCTTCCTCTGGAAACCTGAGTATGGGAGCACTGACCAACTTCTCCTTCAGGTAGTCAAAAGATTTCTAGCACTGCTCGCTCCATAGGAAGACCTCTTTCTTCCTCGTCAAAGCTGTCAATGGAGTAGCAACTTGAGAGAAGTCTGAAACGAACCTCTGATAGTAACCTACTAACCCCATGAAACTATAAACTTCTGCCATGCTCTTGGGTGCTGCCCAAGAAACAACTACCTCCACCTTCGACGGGTCCACTGACACTCCATGCTGAGACACCATGTGCCCAAGGAAGTGTACTTCTTTTGTCAAGAACATACACTACGACAATTTCCCATAAAGCTGGTGGTGTCGAAGGACCTCCAAGACTGCCCAGAGATGCTCAACGTGCTCCTCCTCCGATCTTGAGTAGATCAGGATGTCATTTATAAACACAACGACGAACCGGTCTAGAAACTCTCGGAAGACAAAGTTCCTAAGTCCCGTGAACACAGCCGGTGCATTCGTAACTCCAAACGACATCACTAAAAACTCGAAGTTTCCGTACCTGCACCTGAAAGCCGTCTTCGAGATGTCACTATCCTTCACCCTCAGCTGATGATATCCAGATCACAGATCAATCTTAGAGAACCAACCTACTCTCCTCAGCTGGTCGAAGAGATCAGCTATCCTTGGGAGGGGGTAACGGTTCTTGACTGTTACCTAGTTCAACCTTCGGTAGTATATGAATAGCATAAGTCCACAAACTCCCCTTTTCACGAACAAAACTAGAGCACCCCATGGTGACACGCTGGGTCGAACAAAACCCTTCCCCATCAGATCGTCAATCTGAATCCGTAACTCCCGCAACTCCGAAGGTGCCATCCGAAAATGGGTCATTGAAATTAGACGGGCACCAGGCTGTAAGTCTATCCCTAACTCGACGTCACATCAGGGGGGGGGGGGTAGATTCATAACCTCCTTGGGAAAAACATCAAGGAACTCCCCAAAAACCTATGGTACATCCATCATCTCCGTATCAGCTAGAACCACTAATAACCCACCTAACAAAGAAAGGATAGGCTCCACACGCCGGCTTCCTGCCTGATAGCTCCTCTCACCAACAAAAGCTACACACTGCCCGTCCACGTCGGACAATACGAATCTTCTTCAGAAGCAGTCAATAATTACACTAACAGAAAACAAATATTCGATGCCTATGATGACATCGTATGGCTGCATCTATAATATAAGAAGGTCCCCACTAGATCAATATGGTCCCAACGTCATCCCACATCCCCGACAGACACAAGATACACTGGTATGGCCCCCAACTGGCGTACTCAGTACCAGTGGTACAGAATTTCTTTCTACGTCTACTCCCAAAGCATGGGCTAGACCAGGTGCAACAAAGTAGTGTGAAGCTCCCGAATCAAACAAAGCAGAAACAAGAGTGCTGAACAAACAAATCGTACCTCTCACCACCTCTGGTCCTTCCAGAGCTATCAAATCTTCTACGTGCAACTGTCCACGCCCAGATCCTCTGCCTCTCTGATGTCGTCCACCTACCCGACCATGCCCTGGTCGAGGTCCATGAGGAGCACCCTAAGGAAGGCATCCACCTGCAAAATCTTCCCTCGGAGGAGCATGGTCCCGCTGCTGCTGGAAGGGCCTCGCCAGAAACTGGTGCTGCTGAGGTGGGTGCTGAACCGGCCCGCCTCCAACATACTGATCTCGGGTCGGGCACCGACTTTGAACGTGCCTGAAGCCTCTACAAGAAAGACACCTTGGTCCTGGGCTTGTGGAAAAGGGGAGAGGACCCAAAGATCTAAACTAGAACTACTCGGGCCTGCTCCCCACTGGCCTGAACCTGGAAGGTCCCGTCGTAGGAGACCTGCTGCTGATTGTCTTCCCTTCGACGAACCTAGCTAAAACCCCTCACGTGGTTCACCTCCTAGTGAGTTCATCCTCTCTACAACCTATGCATTCTTCTGTACTTCCAAGTACATAAGAAGGGTGAAGGGGGTGATAGTATACTGGAGTGAAGGACGAAGCAACTCCTCCAAACGTCTTGCCTGAGACTCCTCATCTGGAAAGAGATCCAGAGCAAAGCGCAGGAGATCCTTGACCTTGATCCCCAGCTCTCGTACTGACATACTCCGCTGCTAAAAGGAGAGTAACTCCTTCTGCTTCTCCGCCATGATCATGGAAGAAAGGAATTACTCTCGGAATTCCTTCTCCAAGTCATCCCATGGATCCTCTGCCTCTATCCTCTCTCCGCGGTAGAGCTTCCACCACTTTCGCGCCACACCTCTTAGCTGACTGACTACTAGGGGAACCCAGTACTCCCTCGGAGCACGGATCAAGGTAAAAGTGATCCCTATCTCTTCAATCCACCCATATGTCTCCGTATCCGAATTACTACCCTCGTACTTATTGAGGGTCTGCTGCTGGAAATAACGGAGAGTCTTCTTCCACTGGATATCTTCCTCCTCTTGGTCAATACTCAACTAATCGACCGCATGAATCTACTGGGCCACAGCCGTCTGAGCCACCCGGGGACGATGTCCAGGTGCCATAGTTGTATGGTAAACAAGGATCTCATTATCCCAAGTAGTAAGGAAGAACTCAAAGTTTTATTTTTATCAATTTATTTCAATTTCTTTCCCAGAACAACCAAATCAAGTAAAACACAATCATGATGATGCATGTACCTTCCCTAGGGTCTCTACCCTACAATCAATGTAGTCTCAATTGGTCGTTCGGTAGGCTCAGAGTCCTTGCATCGGATCATGGGGGGCCCAAAAATCATGTGTCCTAGCCGGTCCTCCCTGGCTTATGTCATGCACCAAGATTAACTAACATTGTCACCCAACTATCCCGTGAAATCCTCACTGTGCCTAACTCTAGACTCCATCCTATCTCTTAACCATCACCTCTGATACCATTCTGTTACAACCCCCTCCCACCAAAGATGCCCCTCCTGAGCTGGCAATGGCGAAAGGGAGATAATGACCCCCGAGTCCCGCCTCCAGTAGGCCCCGGGGTGGCGACTAGCACCAAGTCTATGAGTTTTTCACAAATATTGGAGGAATTACCTTTTTAATTTTTTTAAAGATCAGGAAATAGGACAAGTCAACCACAAAAAATAAATAGAGAAAGTCTATAGAAATAATACCAAACCAATCCCACATGCATGTTTAAACAATTTTATAATAAGGTGTAAGTATAAGAAATATCAAAGTACAATACCAAAAGAAAACAAGAGTACTAAAACTGCAACAACTCCAACTATCCGACTAGTAGGGTCCTGCACGGCCCTGGTAGTCCTCCTAGAAGCCTGAAAGTAAATGTTGGGTGAGCATACAATTATACTCTGTAGGGAAACCTAAAGCTCTTGTGCAGAAGTGGGGAGACATCCTAATGTCACGTGAGAACAACAGAAGAAACCTAGCAAGGAAATATATCCACCCATCCTCACCAGCCACACTCACCAAAAACAAAATCACAACATGTATTAGTAGTATATAAGAACATGAGTATTAGGTACCCCGCACCATTTCCCTTTAATTAGCTGCTCATCCTAACGACGAACGTCCTGACACTGCCACACTCTCCCCGACCGCACACACCTGGGCCTCACAACCACATATCCCGCCCGCACACACTTGGGCCTCACAACCTCGTATCCCTCCCACACACACCTGGGCCTCATCCAAAATATTCTTTGGAAAACAACCTTCCCTAAGAGTCTTGGGCCAATCGACCCCAATTGAAGCCTACCCAAAGTGTCTTAGGTGTATGTTCGCCTCAATCCATCACAGCCTAGGAGAGAAGGAGCAAGATGTATATAGTAACTAAGGGGAAAACACCCTCTCCCATGAAATGGGAGTGTTCGGCACTCTGTGCTCAACATGGGTGGGGTGTGATAAAACACAAAGATACATATATATATATATATATATATATATACCAAACACTCATCCCAACCTATGGCTTCTAAATATAGAAACTGAGCACGTGCCTCAGTACTGCGACCAAGAAGAATTCATACAAACAAACAACCCTAACCCCATTTAGGTTTTCATGTTTCAGCAGAATTAGTTTATTTAGTTCCTTAACTACTGGGAAACTATCCATAACCAACCATATCAATCATTCGTAAAACATATCCCTTCCATCCGCAAATCAAGTTAGGAAAAGCACAAAAGACCTTCTTATCAACCAACCAACCCCATTGATTTTTAATCCTATTCCATTACCATGACCCACCATTCATTAACTCTCCCACTTTTATTTATTATCCACAACCCATAGTCCGTTCACATCCAAACCCATCCCTGCAGCCCTACTGCCAACCACCATAACCACAACCGCACCATACATCACTATCCCTTTAATACCATTTATTACAGCCCCACTGCCCATCACCAACGTAGAATTTTCAACAACCCACAACGAAGTCAACCGCAGCCCCTCTGCTCACCAGATCAACAAAAACCCACAAAACTCCCCCATCACATGTCACGTAACCAAGCCAACACCCACATGTTCATTATTCCATTTTGTTCAACCGGGGTGATCACACAAGGGTTCCAGATTTGAAAACATCCAACCTTACGTGATTAACCAAATTTCAACATACCACAAAGTATCCATCCATAAGAAAATCCAGAAGGAGAGGGAAACATTTAATTGCGTAAGCAAAGGCCCCCAACGACCATGATTTTCAGTAGGCAGAAGCTCATTAAATTCACAACATAATAACACAGGATATAAAGTAACAGCAATCACAACTTCCCAACACCATTATATAAGCCTGTTATTATCTTTATTAAACCGGTTCAAATGTGTTTCACATAAACAAGAGAAATCCCACCCTGCATGATGCAAAAACTAGAGAGACGAATGTAAGATCCCTACCTCAACAGGTTTTGATTGCACCGATCCCCCAGATCAACCTTAGAAGACATCTGTCAGCATCCGTCACTTCCGTCAAGTCCCAGAAAAACCTCCTCGAGTGGAAGTCGGAAAGGGAAGGTCGAAGGAAAGACAAAGGATCCAAGCTCAGAAGTTCCACCTTGTCGTTACGATCCTGTGGCCGCTGACAGATCGTAAATCGGAGCTCGGATGAAGAAGTTATGGAAGAAAGGGCCTTTGATTCTCTTGGGAGAACTCTGCTCAGAGAAAAGGGAAGGGGAGGGGTGAGTTAAAAGGAAGAGGGGACCCCTCATTTTATAGGAAATAAAAGAAAAAGTACATGGCATGTACTTTATTGTACACGGCGTGTACTTGGTTATTTCACATGGTTTCCACGAGGCTTCCAACACGGCTCTACGGCCGTTGACTGGTCAACACACGGTTTGAGGGTAACACATACGTGGGAAGGGACTACATGGCGTGTAGATTGGACACACGGCGTGTACCCATTTATTGCAAATGGCAGGGACACGGCTTCAACCCGGCACATGGTCGTTGACTAGTAACACGTACATGGGGAAGGACTACACGGCATGTAGAATTGGACACACGGAGTGCACCCAATATTCCACACAGAAAGGACACGACCTTCAACACCGGGTATACTCGGAAAGGGGGTACATGACGTGTACTCAAACTACACGGCGTGTAGTTTCAAAATTCTGGAAAGTGTTGGAAAATTCCATTTTACCCTCTAGAACACTTAAAGACCCTCTTTTTTGACAAAGGAATGGGCCGGAGAGGTCCGGGCCATTACCGAGACTCATTTCTCTTCCATGGGTAATATGATTTTAAAACCTGATTCATTTGATGGGTAATTCCTTGATGAAATTATTATAAATTTTATATCTTATCCATAAGTAATAATATAATGAATGGTTTTTGATAAAAATTTCATTACATAGGACATTATATGATATTTATGAGACAGTTATCTTTTTTGAGGTTCACGATATGATGAATGTTTTATTATCTTGTGGAAAATGTATATATGATTACATTATGAGATGGGTGGGACCTAAATCTCCGTCAAATACACTATTTAATGATTTATATCTCTTGAGATAATGATATAATTCAATCCATCATGCCTAATCCACTATAAGATGATGGAGAAACCTGAACCACAATGGGAATATATAAAAACCTAGTCCACTATGGAAATATCGGAAAAACCTATCTACTATGGGAGGATGGGGAAACCAGACCCACTATGGGATGTTGGTAAAACATGATTCTCTAGGGAATGATGGGGAACCACCATCCCTAACAAGGGAAGGACTGTGACTGGGGATGGTGGTGTGTCCCACTCACCAGAATAAGTTCCAATGAAGTTCCATGATATGTTATATAAATGAATATTATAATTTAGGTAATGGTGTTACATGTTTATGTGTATAACAAAAATATTTTCCTTACTCATTTGTTATGATATTAGGGATTATTCTTTTGATTACCTTATGATTGATTACTTAATAATTATAAATCATTATTCCATGATTCATTTTTATGATCATCGATATGTACGATATGATCTTATAATGTTATGATCAAATTCTCATACCATGATGATCTTTTTTTTATAATTACATACCTCACATGATTACCCTTACTATGTATCTGTGATCACCTACATTTATGTTTCCTTCCCATAGTTATTAAAATATATATTATTTTTGATTTTTCTCAGTGGGGTGCTAGTGTTGTAGAGCCTTTATGAGATATAGTATAGCTAATTCAGATACCAGAGTTTCTGATTCCATCATTCCAATTGAACTAAAATAATACGGTCTTTGGGAATCTTTTTGTACAATGCATTAATTATTCCACCAAAATGATATAATTTCAATGTACTTTATGATAGGTTTGTTATAAATACCCCTCTTCCTCCCATTGGAAAACCAAGTCTTTCTCTTTTAACAAATTCAAATATCAACAACATTTTTTCTCAGGAGACCCATAGAATCCTCAGGGACAATATAGAGTCACTCAAATCAATGCATTCATGGATTTTACAGCCATAGAAAATAAGGGACACTTTGAAGAGGGTAATGTTTTATCTACATTCCTTCTCATTCTCCTATGTTATTCTTTGTTTTCTATGTTACCATTGAACCCAATCCGTATGGAATTAATTTTATTAATAACAATAATCATATTAACGGTTTTAATATATTTTAATGACTATATTTATGAAATATTTGTATTGTATGTTTCTATTTCATCTTCTTTTAGTAATTTATTTTCAATGGCATGTTCACTACTAATGAGGACATTTCCAAATCGACAAATTTAAAAAACATTATGTCTGACTGTAATAAGTTTACTATAATATTAAAATGAAAAAATAAATCTATTTATATGATTATTAGATTTATATTAGTAATATGTAAATATAAATATATAAAGATCATTTAATCGATTCTATATGTGATATTTTAAGAAAAAATGTCATTAAATGTATCACCTTTAAGAATGGGAATTATGAAATATATTCTAATTACTATAATTAATTAAGAGTGACATAAAAGAAAATAATTCACATTAAATTACATAATTTAATAAAACAATTATTATACAATTGATCGAAATGTGATGTAATAAATCCTTATTTATTTTAAGGGGATTCTCATACCTAAATATTTATTTTGGATTTATATTATATTTAAAGTTTTTTTCAAATATGGATATTAGTAAAATTTATTTAATATGTATTTTATCTAATATTCAATTTTACATATGGGGATATACATGATTCTACCTTATTTAAATTATTTCTCTGATAACTATAATTATTTTTAAATTTGATTAATGTTTTTGAAAACATATCTATAAATCATATATAGATGTTTATTCATTCTTAGAAAAATGATATTTTATTGAAAAATATGATCTCCCATAATATTATGGTAACCCTAAAGGTTACTATTGAAATAATTATTTATTAAATCATTATGAAATCCATTTATTTTATAGGTTTTTCTTGTTAAATTTTTTTATATGTTTTATTTCCAAGTGGCATGAATGAACATGAGGATTTTAGAATGTTATATGTGGTCCCATATTTTTATATCCCTACCAATATTTAGGATATGTGATATATTTTGTGATATTACAAATATTATGGAATAAATGATGCATTCTTTTTTCACAAAAATTATGTAAACCTTAATAAACATATGTTATTCATGAACATGATGACTACATTGTTCTAAAATATGTGTTGTATTTGAACACGATTTTATGATTTTTCATTGTTATGCATATTCCATATTCCATGATGTAATGAAAATTTTAAATTATGACAATGATAACTGTATTATACATATGATTTGGTGAATATGATAATGATCAACCATGTACTATTGATTCAGGTCCCTTATTCCTCCTATGTTATTCATCTTCTTATTGTGCTTTTATCTCACCCTTTTCATGAATGTATTTCAAAAAGATATATTACCGAAAATGGGGAAAATAAGAAATTTAGGGGGAATATAAAAGTGTAATTATATATTTCGTTATGGTTTTTTATTTACAAGTGATATGAACCAAATTTTCCCATGATACTAAACATTTTGATCCTAGAATGTTTTACTATTATGTTATCTTTAAAATAAATTATAAAATAGGAATATATGAATATGTCTGTTCTCTATATATCCACTTCATGATATGAAGAAAACTATTTATCACCACCTAATGTCCAAAAATTTCCTTTTTATTATCCAAAAATTCTCAGAATGCAATCACTTCCAGAAAAACATACAAAAAATTACAATTTAAAAAGAGTATAAAATTTTATTGTCAATACTAAATGAAATCATATAATAAACATCATAGAAATATATATAATAAATTAAGATATCAAGTTCCCCCACACTAATACAATTCATCTTCTTTGAGAAAACTATCAATATTAAATAAAAAAAGATTATGAAAATAAAAAAGGTAATTTTGGAATTATCGTGATAATAAAAAAATTATAAATGATGAATAAAAAAGAACATAAAATAATTAATAATTAGTACATGAATTCTAATTCATTTATAATTCACAATTTAATTCATTTCCCATTCTAACTTACATAGTTTTACCTTTTAGTAAGATACATTCCATTATGATTTACCTATCTAAAAGGGATAGTCACTAGTTACTCATGAATATGTAATATGGAGTTTTTCACAATATCTTGTATAATTATTATATCAATATGTTTTCAAATGATCACAATATCTATAATTTAATTATAAATTTCTCAAAAATCACTAGAGATTAACATTTTGGTTAAAATGACTCTTAGGTGGTGGTAAATACTTTTTTATGTTTAAAAACACAAGTGTGGAAGTGGAGACAAAAACTAAATTATAATTCAAGAAACTCAAATGGCAATCTCAATGAAATAAGGCTTTAAAAAATAGAATACCGTCTCCAAAACATTCAAAAAGATAACATAAAAGTTTACAATATGTGTAATGATATTTAATAATGAAGTTATCTTATAGTTATTTCTTTCTTTCTAATATTCTATTGAAAAATTCACTATGAATAAGTATCACATGCACCTATTAACCGTATTTTGTTTGAATACTAACTTTCTAGAAATGTCTATTTTTTACCAAATTATGAACATCGAAATTTTATTCATTTTTTATTTTTTCTTATGATTTTTATTAAAGAAAATGATAGATAAAAAATTATATACAATGAAGGATATCAATATCCTCAACCCCAAATAATATGAAAACAACTTGAATTTTCCAATCAAGATACTATATCCCAAACCAAAATAGAAAACTTACTAATTGCAATCATTAAATTGAATACAATGAAAACATAAACAAGGTAGGTATAAAATGATAAAATGGAATTATAATGTGTATCATTCCAATTGGGATCAACATGGATTCTATGAGATTTGCATCATCAATAGATATCTGGATCTCAATATAATATGTTTAACTAATAAAACCCCCCAATCATACTAAAAGTGGCACCGTTCAATCATTGATTTGAAATCAGATCAATAAAATTTCTTATTTACTTACATTATTTATGTACCTCTGAAGATACATGTTTATAAATAATTATAAATTTTCTGTATAAAAGTCCCTCTAAAATGGGAAATATTTAACTAAGTTGATAAGTATTGGAATGAACATTAATAATGAGTTTATTAGTTAAATATATTTAGAATAAACAAATTAAAGAAAATAATATTAGGAATTATTTTCATTAAATCGAATTATGAATAATAATATGTCATATAAATTTTTTCCAATATCTTCTATTATTTATAGTCATGATGAATAAAATTTTATATCAATGAAAAATATTTTTCCTTTGTGAAAATGTATCCAATACCAGTTAAAATGGGAAAAAATTTCAAAGTAATGAGAGAATCTAATATATTTCATCTCTAGAAATTATTTAGTTTTATTAATTTTTCAAAAGAAAAATTATAATAATGTGAATTTAATTATAAAATAAGTGAGTAAGAATATAAATCCTCTTCCCATTAAACATTAATCATTATTCCTCTTGTATCCCTATTTTGTTTTCATATTATATTATTCTTTTGTTAAATAAATGTTCTTTTAATTTTGAATATGAATTTTTTTTTGAATGTATAAGTTCCAGTGTAATTCTACAAAAAACTATATGGGATTCAACCATTATTAGATTTCATAAGCTAAACTTAATTAATAAAATCAATTTATATAAGGGAATGAAAATTAGGTTACCTCTGAGAAGAAATTTTATTATGGACATTATCCTAGGACTTTATAGAAGTTTCATGTTATTGGATAATAAAAAAATGTTACGATGTATGGTATAAAATATTATTTTAAATGATACCTGTATGTTGTATATGTTCTCTGTACCTTCTATTTTTTTATGTTGAGTAACACTGGTGGTGGAATTCAAATTCATGAAATATTTAATGAAACAATTAGGAAATTAAAATCTATCCAAAATTTGAAGGTATATTTATTAAATATTCTTACTTTTCATCCATATTATTATTTTATATGAGTAAATATTTAATTTTAGAATATATTTTCTCATATTTTTATGAAATTATAGGTTCTATATCTACCGTGTACTAATTTATATACTAGTGTTCATCCTCATCTTCTTATATAAGTATGATTGAAACATATTCTTCCCCTTTTTGTAAAATATTTTCCAGATCAAGGAATATTTACCCATTACACACATATATAACATTCTTTATATGTATTAATGTTTCCCTTTCATTGACATTTTTAACCATATCTAATAACCCATCCTTCAACATCCCTTATTTCTTAGCATTATTCTTAAATTATAAGATTGAAAATGGGATTTCATCTATTTTCTCCATAAATTTCATATCAATTATATAATATTCTCTCATACATTCAAGGGTTGTGAGGGATTATGTTATTTTAATAGTACTATTATTATAAATTTAAGAATATTAAGATCTTATATCTTCGAAAAATAGTTTTATGTTTCTGAAGTAAACATCATCCATTGCATCTACACAAGACACCTCCTATAACATTGTAATGCCAAAAACACTATAATTCTCATTTATTATAACTATTTTTCCATTGGTTATTTCAGTCATACTAAATTATTTCTCTTATTACAATAATTTAATAGTTTAATTTTTTTCTTTCTCCACATCTTGTAATAATCAAAGGGATTCAAGAGGTTTATCATCTATATTTTCTTGAGATGGAGGTCCACAAATTACTACCTACTCGAAATAACCTACCCTATTTTCGTATTTCAATTTTCTTTTATTAATATCTACAAAACAATACATTATTTGAACACACTACTTCTCATTCTTCCTCTTTCCCTACATTATAATATAAAAAGATGTTATTAAAAAGTGAATTTTAAATTTTGATTGTACTAGAAGTGAGATTTTTCATTTCTTCCTTTTCTCTATTATGGGTATAATGGTCATACATTGTCTTCTAAAAGACATTAATTTAATAAATGTGAAATATATATTTAATAGCCCTTTTAAATCCATCTATATTCTTACTTTGAAATGAGGTTCCTCATGATTTTTCCACTTAGGTCTTGATTATTCATTGTGATCTTGATAATCATGAGCCCTTCCTTAGGTATTGTAATAAGTGTTAATCTATTCCATTTATTTTGAACATCCTTTATTACCGAGTTACACAAATATATAATAATCTCCTTGAAAACCATGATATTCTTATGTTGGTGTGGTATTATACTAATCTATAGCATATTCTATCTTACACACCACCAATAATAATCAGGCATATCAAAATGAAAAAATTAAAAGAAGGAAAAAATAAACTTAAATTAGTAAATATAAATGAGATAAAAAAATATATTATTATTAATAATTAATTATATATGTATATATATTTTATCTATCAAATTCATCCATATCCATTAGATATATTATAATAATACCCAACAATAGTGTCAAATGTTTAAAGACCCATAGGGTGTTATTAAATCACAATGAGAGAAACAGAATTAGAAATTGATAATTTTGATGAACAAGAGATACTATTTTGGAGTAGAATAGTGGATTTATAGGGCTATGTCCATGACGAATATATAAGATCATTGACTACTCTGGACTAATTGTTAGATAATCATAGTCACATTGGAATTGAATCCCATAATTTACATTGATTGAAAAAACTAAACCAATGTTTATAATTAAATTATATTAGATTAATTACATATTATGGTTAGGGAATTTTTTCAGGGGAAGTATTTTTATGATATTGTTAATTTTTGCATGTGTTAATGTAACGGCCTAGTCTAACCAATGATCACGATATTGTCCACTTTAGGACTAGGCTGCACAATTTAGGTTTCCCTGGGCTCTACCCATCAGGAAACCCCAATGAAAAGGGATCATGATGGGGGAGGTATCCACATCACCATATAAAGGGGTGTTTCATGCTCCACCACATTCGATGTGGGATTGAAATAACCCACCCCCTAGAAGGGTCCAGCGTCCTCGCTGGCACATCAAATGGACACCAGCTCTAATACCATTTGTATCGGCCTAGTATATCCCATGATCATGATATTGTTTTCTTTGGGCCTATCCCATATAGTTTTGTAACATCCCAGTTTTGGAAGCCACCCAGAGGCGCCCTGTACCCAGTTGGTCACATTTCCTTAAGCGCATTTCCTCAAATTACAAAGGTTGCTGACTAGAAGCGAGGGCCTTGGGTGTGATAGTGGGGAAGCTATAATATCATTGGCAGAGTACATAGTGGAAGTATTCTAATACATATAAGAGTGGAAGCAGAAACAATATCATACAAAAATAAATAGCGAAAGACTAATTGAGAAAACCGGGTCACATATATAGAATGATTTATGATATATATGTTTAGAAAAGGAGTGAAACAAAGCACAATTCTGAAATATAGTATTAAAACCAATACAAAATAATAATAGTAATCAGATCCATAGCATCGCAAGCCTAAGATTGGTCCCGTGCTCTCAAGCTCCATAGCATGTAATGTACCTGAAGTTGAAGAGCGCTTGGTCTTGAATATACCTGCAATAATATAATCTGTTTGGGCCAAAAAGTATGGCCCAAACATGGTGTGAAAAAAATCTTAGAAGGAAACCACCACAAGATCCATGCCTAACAATCAATTAGTATATTGAAGGTAAAAGTATAGGAAATAGTAAAAAAGAGAATACTCAACAGTAAAAAATCCACAGTTTCAAGATCAAGTAAAATCTAATAAATCAGATAAACACAACAGGTAACCCTCTTGGAATCACACTCAATCTAACCCCTCTGGTCCTACCGAATGGGTACAAGAAACCCTTTGACTAGTAAACACAGTCTAACCCCTCTATTTCAACATAAGAATTGACTCTCTGAGGATGCACCTACCATCAATTCCCCCTATAGTCTCGTATTTTAACTAAATGCACTCTAGGGAAGAACTTACATCACATTCCCTCTATGACCTACATCGAGGAACTATAGACACTCTAAGAAAGCATTCAACGTTAATTACCACTATGGTCTCGCATCGTAAAAATTATAAAGACACTTTGGAGAAGCGCTCAACGTCCATTCTCTCTATGGTCTATACACAAGGTTCTCAAGGCCCTATAAAAGTCAATAAAGTGTTAGACCACGTATTGCCCAAGGTAAACCTCAGGAACTACTTGGATAGAATTATAAAACATATCAGCATAAAAGGTCAACAATCACACCATCCTATGATACAAGGCATAGGAAAGTAAATTTACACCTAGCAAGAAACTAGATCCAAAGGTCAAAACAGGAATAATATGCATGGGCCACACAACAAAAGCACAACAATTTGACATATTCACAATCAATTATCATCTATTCAAGAATTCTAGCACAGAAGAAAAATAATAGGGATAAAACGGTAAACGTGTAATACCCCATTAATGGGTATTTCTCAATGATTCACCTAAAACTCTATCACATCTAACAAAAAGGCACAAACCACCTACCTCGGCATTAAGATATCGATATAGGTGAACCTCAAATATTCAATCTCATTAGGACATTGAATACCTACAAAAACATCTAAAACATTTTACCCACGATATCTCAAGATAGAGGAGAAAAAATAAATATGGTGCTCTGGGAGAAGAGAGAACTCATAGATGCTATTCCAATATAGAAAATGGTGTTCGATTCGGAGAACAGATGCATGCTCGGGTGTTCGTCAAAGATCTGTGGCCGTACAGAGCTCTCGGTCGAATGAGACCTAAAATAAGAGTGTTCTGGAGAGTAGACATGACCCCGGTGCATTTAATGAAAAAAAAATCTACGACATGTAATTTTTATTTAAAAAGTGGGTAATCTATGTTTCCATACTCTGATTTAAGAGGCCTTCAAGTCACCCCCACATGGCTGTATGTGTGGCTACTACAAGGCCAACACACGACCTCCTGCGACAATGATGTACATGGTGTGTTCTCATAATTTACACAGTTTGTACATAGAAATTTTCCATAATTTATTATATTTCTCATAAATGACCAGAAAAGAGAAAACATACTTGAAAAAAAGATCAGGGTTCTTACAATCATCCCCCATTAAAGAAATTTGTCCATGAATTTCCCTAGTGTGGCACAGAAGAATAAACCCTGAATAGCTCTGGCCACTAGGCTTTTACATCGGCCTCCCTCTCCCAAGTCTCATCCTGTATTAGCATGTGCTACAATAACACTAGTACCAGAGGAACAGACTGGCCACGGAGAGCCATTGTACTGCGATCAACAATCCAGATATGATGTTGCTCGAACGATGAATTCACATCAAGCTCAACCTAATCAGGTTTAAAGATATGATACGGGTCTGAAAAGTGATGTCTGAGCTGAGAAACGTGAAAAACGTTGGGCATAGCCCAGTACCTCTAGGGAAACTAAAACCAATAGGCAACTGGTCCATCTCTCTCCAACACCTCAAATGACCCTACGTACCTTGGAAAAAGCTTACCATGTCTCTTAATCATCCTCTGTCTCAACCTCGGTGTGACACACATGAAAAAATGACCCCCCAACCTCGAATTCTAGAGGTCTTCTCCACTATTCCACATAAGACTTCTATTGAGATTGTATAGTATACAGCCTTTTTTGAATCATCTCTATCTACTTCGTGGTCTCATGGACAAGACGAGGACCCAACATAGATGCCTCTCATGCCTCCATCCATCATAAGTCTGATTGGCATGGCCTACTATACAAAGCCTCATAATGTGGCATCTGAATATTTTCTTGAAAACTATTGTTATAGGAAAACTACTCAAGAGGTATATGCTTCTCACAAGAACCTCTAAAATCCAGAATGCATGCCTTGAGAATTTCATCAAGCACCTGAATCGTACGCTCTAATTAGCCATATCTCGGGGGATGGTAGGCTGTACTAAAAAGTACATGTGTACCCAACACCTTCTGAAGCCAATGCCAGACCCATGAAGTAAAACGATCATCCCTGTATGAAATAATGTTGTGTAGAACACCACGCAGGCGTACAATCACTCATATGTAAAACCATCCCAACTCATCAAAACTAAAGGTCTCATTAATCGACAAGAAGTGAGAAACCTTCATGAGTATGTCAATGAAAACCCATACTGCCTTATTCCCTCGAGGTGACCTTAGAAAACCAGTCACAAAATCCTTCGTGACATTATTTCACTTCCACTCAATAATGGGTAACTAATATAAAATCCCTACTGGTTGTTGATGCTTTGCCTTCACCAGCTGACAAGTGGAACACCTCATGAAGAAACCAACAATGTAACTCTTCATACCTCGAAACCAATACTAACGGAGTAGATCACGATACATCTTGGTGACACCAGGTTGAACTACCCAAAATGAGAAATGAATATCCCACATCATCTTCTTGCGTATGTCTTCTGGAACCCGAACGTGCCCCTAGAAACGCATGATCTCATCCTTGCCTATGGGCCATCCAAGAATAGGTTCCTCTCCTGACACATTCTCCCGTAGGGCTAGGCTTTCAGAATATGATAGCTGCTTCATTCATACTCGATCAAGACGAGTAGAGTTAACATTTACAAAGGAAAGGAAATTTTTCCCCTGTCTATCATGCACCTCCAAATGCATATCAGAAAATAGATCCATAAGCTTCCATTCACTACTGTCCTCCTGAAATACATGTATCTAAGTACTCTTTCTCAACGCATCATCCACTGCATTGCCTTTCCCATGTGTATAGAAATGATCAAAGTCAAAAGACTGGCGGTACTCAGCCCAACTTCACAGTCTCAAATTCAGATCGCACTGAGTGAAGATGAACATGAGACTCTTGTGGTTGGTGGAAACCACAAAATGATCCCCTGGAAGAAACTTTCTTTAGCTGCGTAATGCATGAACAACCACAACCATCTCAATATCATGCATCAGGTAGTTCTTCTCATGTGGCCTCAACATTCGATACTCATATACATGAACTCCATCTCCCTGCATAAGCACAAATCCCATCCCGATACCTGAAGCATCATAATAAAAAGTATAGGTCTTTCCCGGCATTAGAAATACTAGTATCGGTGCTGAAGTAAACCGTCCCTTCAGCTCTTGAAAGGCTGACTCACAAGAATCTGACCACAAAAATGTCACACAATTCATAGTCAGAACTGTCAGTGGTGCGGGTAAGAGTGAAAAGTTCTATATGAAGCCTATTTAGTTTCCATCCAACCCTAGAAAACCCCACATCTCAATGAAATTCTTCAGCTACTCCCTGGAGACCACATCTCTCACTTCCTCTAGGTCTACTAACACTCCTGTCTCTGAAATGACATGACCCAAGAAGTGAATCAGATCTATCCAGATGCGGAATTTTGAGAGTATACCATATAACGGATGCCCTCTTAGTGTACTCAAAACAATCGCAAGATGGGATGCGTGGTCATGTCGAGTTTGAAAGTACACCAAGATATCATCCATGAAGAACACCACGAAGGAATCCAAGTATAAATTGAACACCCAGTTCATCAGTTCCATGAAAACTGTAGGTGTGTTTGTGAGACCGAACAAAATAACCATATACATTTGTAGACCATACATGCCCTGGAAGGATGTGAGAGGTACATCAGATGGTCTGACATGCAATTTGATATAACCAAACCTCAAGTCAATCTTCGAGAATATTCGGGCTCCTCAAAGATGATCAAAGAGATCCTCAATCCTTGGTAAAGTATATCAGTTATTAACCATCAACTGGTTCAACATGCAATAATCCACTCTAATATTGATGGTACTATCTTCCTTTTTTGGAAATAGGAGAGGTGAAATCCAAGGAGAAAAATAGGGTCGGATGAAATCCTTTTTTTAAAACTCCTCCAACTTTTTCTTGAGCTTATGCAACTCTGGTGTAGCCATCATATAAGGAGGAATGGAAACCGGTGCCACTCCGGGTACAAGATCAATAGAAAACTCTACCTCACACTCCGGAGGCAAACCAGAAAAGTATATGGAATGATATCCCTGAAATGATCCACCACTGGAGGAATGTATAACTGAGAAGTTCCCCGATCATCCAGATATAATCTCTTGATCTGGGATGTAACTCTTCTAAACCCTTGATGATATGGACCCACTATTCTTTCATAGACATTCCACTCTCCCTTATGAAGAAACGATACTTCTTCTGGTGATATGAAACTCACCATGCAGTGATAAAAGTTTACGGATGCATAGAAGAGAACTAGACAGTCCATTCCGAGATTGACATCTTAGCCTGTTATCTGTAGGACATAAAGGTCCCACAAATTATAAATCCCCCCCAAACTCTAGAGGGAACTCCATACAATGACGTACACTCACCGTTCTAGTCCCAAACATAGTTTCTAGTGTCATGATATCCACAGATGATAAGATGTAGATCCCATGGCTCTCCACAACCGCAACATATATAAAGATATGGGATGCCCAAGTATCAAAAAGGGCATAATCTAAAATTGAGGCAAATAAGATCATGCCTCAAACTGTAGAAGGTCTGGGATCCAGCTTCTGTTGGGTCTGTTCAACTGAAAAGGACTGGACCACTCCAAAGCCATGTGACCCTACCTGACTACTGTGAGATGATCCAATCTACTGTCGCTAAAGGAACGGCGACTCACCACCAAGGACCCAACATCCAACTCAGCGTGAATGGCCATAAGAACTCCAGATCCCTGACTAGTGAGAAACTGGTGGTGCTACTCTTGAATGTGGAATCTTAGAAGAGCCCATGTCACCATCTTCTACTGAGAAGATATGATAGAAGTGCTGAAGATGGCCCAACTTGCCGCATGACCGACACTCCACTAGGTCTCTGGGAAAGTGTGGAATCATATTCCCACCCTTCCCACACTAGAAGAACACCACTTGGCTACCAGATTATGTGTCTCACCTCCTTGGATCACCACACAAAGGATCCCTACAGCCCTTCCTACTATCTGTAAGAGGGATTATAACTCCAGATGCTGAGCCGCCCTGGCTGACAAATCCGGATTCACTCAGATTGTGCTCTGTGATCAGTGCCTGGTTGATGATAGAAGTGATAGAAATCTACCAGAAGATGTTCACCTACAATCCGATGTCATACGTCAGACCATCCTTAAAATTCCTTGCCATGAACAACTAATCACCTCCTAAAATAGGCGTGAATCACTGTTGCTCGGTAGAGTAGGAGGGATAATCCATAATAGAATGAGTACCCTTCTCCAGACTCATAAACTCTCGGGCTCAATCATCCCTAAAGGTATTTGGATAGAATTATTCATAGAAGACGTGCTGGAACTCATCCCATGACATAACCTGCTAGCGTCTCGCCAATGAGATCACATCCCACCACCTCTTGGTATATCCTCGAAGCATATAGGTAGTGAGCTTGACCCTCATCTCTGGAGGTTTCTTCAGATGCTCAATGATTATCAGCATGTATTCTATCCATGAATCTATAGCATGAGGTCCCCCATCGCCAGAGAAAGTGGGATGTTGTTGCTTCTGAAAAACCTGCGTCAAATCAGCCATCGATGGGGTAGGCGGTGATGTTCCCATAAAATCTGGATCATGCTCATTAATCCTTCTCTGAACTGTGCATCAACATTGGTATCAGGTATAACTGCTGGTGCCAAGATCGGAACAAAAGTAGGATCTGCGAGAAGTCCCTGATCAGTCATATCTGGCATCTGATCATTTCCCTATAACTGGCGGACAAACGGAGGATGTCTTGGTGGCATGACTCTGTAAGGTCAAAAACACAACTTATATCGGGATTAATATGTACTAAAACATAGAAGTGTAATAAGGGAACAAGATAAATAAAACATTCATGTTTTAAAAACATGACTACAAGGCGTGTATGTCCCGTACACGGCGTGTTCCCCTATGTCATTAAAATGGTTGTGTACTTATTCCAAAACTGGTCGTGTAACACACAAACCACACAACATGTTGTTCTAACACACGGTGTGTACTTGAATCCTATTTCTCTTCTCGAGTCCTTCTACATGGCTTAGACACACGGCTCTCTTAAGAAAAGACTACATGGCATGTTCATGGTAGACACGACGTGTACTAGAAAATCTTCACTTGGCACCTGTTGTTAGTGACCCAACCTAACACACGACTCACACAACACGACATGTTCTAGATAGACACGGTTTTACAAAAAGGGATAACTCTGACCCGTGTTATTAGTGACACAGCCAGGTACCAGGGTCAGACTACACAGCGTGCTCAAGGATGACACGATGTGTATAGCTTAAGGTTTATATGTCCATGTTGTTAGTCACACGGACATACATAGGGTCAACACTACACGGCATGCACAACCGGTACACGGTGTGTTACCACCATAATTTTCATATTCCGTGTCTCTGCTCACATGTCCTATGACATGGTTAGAGACATCCTGACATTTATATACGGTAAATAGCGTGTACTTAATTTAAATTATTTCTTCCTGAACAGAAGAACACATAGCATGTAGTCAAAACTACAGGGCATGTATTTTGGGTTTTTTTAGATATTAATCCATAGAAACTACTCCAGAACCCAGAAAAACACTAAAACAAACTTTGGAAGTGCCAAATTCTGAACTGTGAGGGCCCATATTCCCCGCTAATCAATGCTTGTCATCTTAAAAATGTTGTAACAAGGTAAAAAAGTCAATGATCCACCAAATTCCAATCCATGAGGGTCCATAACACCTCAAGAAACAATTTTTGGTGTTCATTCAGACAAACATTAAACAATAAATACCCAATCAAACAACTGGTATTTGTATCAAGGCATATATCACAACAACATGCATATTCTACACAACATCTATCACAACAACATTTAATCGCTAATACATACTAAATGACATGGCAAGAATGCATGACATGTGTTTTGTAAAGTGCCTATGTGATACATGAGATGGCATACCCTCATATCATCGGGTTGAAATAGAAATAGAACCTCAAAAACATCAACAATAATAACACAAAACATTTGAGTCACCCAATGGTGAAAATCAGATCAACCATAAACTTGAAAAACCAGAAGAAATTGCAATAAACAGGGTATATTGACTTTCCCCTATACAAGGGTTATCTCATCCCAGGAAGAGCTTATTATCAAGTACATTTTTAATCCTATCCCTGTCTAGAGGCTCCAAAAAGTAAATCAAGAGAATAGAATAATCAGATAACACTTTGTAATGTCCCGATTCTAGAAGCCAACCAGAGGTGCCCCATGCACAGTTGGTCAAATGGCCTAAAGCGCATTTCCCCAAACACTAGAGGCTACCAACTATCAGCGAGGGGCTTAGGTGTGATAGTGGGGAAACTATGCCTTAATTGGAAGAGTACACAATGGAAGTAAAAAAATTCATACAAGAGAAGAAGTAGTAATAATATCATACAAAAATAAATAGCGGATGACATAAAGAACAAACTAGAGCACATATATAGAATGATGCATGATACATATGTTTAGGAAAGAAGTGAAACAAATCACAATTCTGAAATATATTACTAAACCAAAAATAATATAAAAATAGTAACCAGCTCCACAATATCACAAGCCTATGCTTGGTTCAATTCTCTCTAGATCCACAACATGTCAAGTACCTGATGTAGAAGGGCGCTTGTACTTGTCTATACCCGCAACAATATAATCTGTTTGGGCCCAAAATCATGTCCCAAATATGGTGTGAGACAAATCCCAATAGTCAACCACCATGATATCTGTGCCTAACAGTAAATGAGTATATGGAAGGTAAAATTATAGGAAACCGTAATCAGGTGAGTACTCAAAAGTAAACAAACCACATTTTCAATATCAAGTAACAACTAAATAACCAGATAATCACAATAGGTAACCCTCTGGGAAGAACACTCAGTAAAACCCCTGTAGTCCTACCAAACAGGTACAAGAAACCCTCTAGGAAGAACACTCAGTCTAACACCTCTAGTTTAGCTTAAGCATAGACTCTCTAAGGAAGCACTCACCGTCAATTCCCCCTATAGACTCGTATCGTAATGAAAGGCACTCTAGAGAAGCACTTATGTCACATTCCCTATGTAGACCATGTTGAGGAACTAGAGAAACTCTGAGGAAGCACTCAACGTCAATTCCCCCTATGGTCTTTCATCGTAAAAATTATAAAGACACTCTGGATAAGCCCTCAACGTCCATTATCCCTATGGTCTATACAGTAGGATCTCATGGACCTATGTAAGTCATGAAAATGTAGCAGTGCGTATCGGCCAAGGTAAACCTCAAGAACTACTTGTATATAATTCTACAACAGATCGTCATAACAGAACAATAGTCACACCATCCTAAAATACTGGGCATGTGAATGTAAACATCCACCTAGCAGGAAACTAGACCCAAAGGTGAAAAGTAGAAAAACATGCATGGATAAAACATCCAAAGCACATAAATTGTCCCTATTCATTATCAATTATCATTTACTCAATCATACAAGAATAGTAGCCAAACAATCAGGCTATAATGGTAAACACGTAATACCCCATTCATGGTTATTGGGCAATTTTGCACATAAATCTCAAGGAATTTCAACTAAATGTCACAAGAATTCTACCTTGGCATTAGGAGACCGATATAGGTGAACCTAGAAGCTCTAATCTCTTTATAACGTCAATGATCTACAAAAATGTCTAAAAAATTCAACCCATAATATCTCACGAGAGAGGAGAAAATAGAAGATGGTGCTCTAGAAGAAGAGAGAACTCATTGATGGGATTCCAATGCAACAAACATTATTTGATTTGGAGAACATATGTACGATCAGGGGTTTGTCGATGATCTGCAGACATACGAAGCTCTTAGTCAAAAAAGACCTAAAATATGATCATTCAAGTGATTTGACGTGACCCCGATGCGTTTAATGAAAAAAAGTAAACGGTGTGTAATTTTTAAGTACACTGCGTGTACTCACTATTTCTGAACTCCGATTTTAGCAGCCTCCAAGTCACTCCCACACAACCATGTGTGTGGATACTACATGACCAACACATGTCCACCCGCAACAAATAAGTACATGGCATGTACTCATAATTCACCCAAAGTGTACTTAGAAAATTTCCAAAATTTCTACTTTTTCTCATAAACGAGCATTAAAGGAAAAACATACCTGAAATGAAGATCTAAGTTATTATAGTTAATCTAATGTATTTGGCAATAAATTTCTTCTACAGTCAGCACAATAATATTTTTAATTTGATTGATTCATCCCAAATCACAAACTATTCCTTGGTCCAATTATAGTATCTGATACATGGGAGTTATGTTTAACACATAATGTAATAGGTAGATAAATTTTATTTGTTCATTGATCCATTATCTCTACTATGTTAAGGTTCTACCCATGAAATTGATTTGGACTATTTAATTAAAAATGATATGAATTTATTACTTTTCCATCCAAATTTATAACTTAATGGACATATAATAATCAAATAGAATTTAAATTTTCACCCATTCTCCATAAACATGTCTTATACCTTATTATAGAATTAGCAATGTGTGAATGTTGTATATTCCATCACACATAAAGAATATTTTTTTTAATAAAAATTAAATTAAAATTTATATAATTCAAAAACAAGGACATGGTATATTAATATATATAAAAAAACCTTTTCTACAACGAATGATATACAGGTTAGAACCCTAGGAATAACTCCAAACTAGTTGTTGAACCCCTAGAAATCTCTACCCCAACTTTGGATCAAATCCACATTATAGGTACCACTATGAAACATATACTATACCATGGTCTAAGTGACATCTGATCCTTTGAAATTAGAATATATTTCACATCTACCAAAAATTATATATGAACATCCATCAATGGGTATCTGATGTGAATCTATCTATTAACACATAAATGAATATGGTTCCTTACTATTGGAGTTCATTCATGAAAATACACTTTAAGTTTTATATAGTCACACAGTGATGCTTGAATCCAACACAGTGGTGCTAGAATCCAAATATTACTATGCTTAGATCTATTTTATTTCAATTATAATGTATTTTGGAGTTTAACCATAAAACGTTTTCATAGAAACTTTACAACCTCAATTACTGTTCACATCATGGATCATCTCCCCAAAGTTTTTGAAATCATGAAAGTTACTTCATGGATTACATGGAGTGAATTTATGATTCCATGGATTCTTCTTTTCTTCCTTTATAGTGTGAATGGTGAATCATAATGTGAATGAATTCTAGAACAACCCATTTTACTATTATAAACATCACTCATCACGTGTCACAGAAGTGCACATCACACAGTGGTGTCAATAGGCTATAGCCTCTCAGAAGCCCATCACATTATTCTATATTTTCCCAAATTTGTATAGATGTTGAGATTAACATAAAAAATAATACAATTAGATTGGGTTATCCTATTTCAAACTCAAAATTAAATGAATTATATAATAAATATATCCAAATTATATATACAACATAGATATGTCACTCATCCCTACTAGAAATTCATGACATCATTTATTCCTAACTCACCGTTCATACCTTGATTCACTATTCATCACAGGAAAATCACACATGACTATATATTCAAAGAATATATTTTTTAAACTATCATACAACCAAGCATCAATAGTCTAAATTCTTTTTACATCCCTTATTAATGTGGTGGTGTTTGAAACCATTTCTAGGAGTCAACCTATAGTGGATCCCATACTAGGTGAGATGATTCTTTAAATCCATTAGTTTCCATTTTATATTATCTAAATAGTAAGTTAATTAAGGAGTCCTAAATAATATCAAAATTTTCATGATCTTCTATGTTTCTTATTTCATGTAGGGTATCAAGGGAATAAACATACCCATATAAGTTGACTAACCAATATAATAAAATGGAATCACACATAATGAAACTCCCTAAAAAATTTCATTAGAACGTATTAGTCATATTCATGTGATTACCATACAAAAATTTCACTTTCATTATGTTTCTTCAAACCCTAATAATCAGTATGTCCCATATTCTATCAACGGGTGATCATTCCTAAAAAACATCTAATGTGTGCACCTGAATTTTCATTAAGGTATAAAACCTTTTAAATTTTCTTATAATTATTTTTTATATTCTTATAAGAATTAAAAGTATGGTCATATATGTTTTGGGGGGGTCCTTGGATTGGAATAATATTAGATCCGCATTCTATTGTGGAAATAGATAAGTTGTATGATTATTAGAAACCCTGATTGACAATTCGCATGATAATAAAAATCTAATTTCGGAGATTCATTGAACAAGAGAGGGACACACAATTTTACCTAACCTTGTGAAATAGGGGGTATTCCTATGTATGTGTAATCCCACTTGTTTATTTCATAAACCGTTCATTACATTATACAAAATAGGAAAACATGTAATGTTCAAATTATTAGAAAAAGGGTAAAAAATACATGAAAAATTAAAATATTCATCTAGACCACATGAAATGTTTATTCATAGTTCATACTATGTACATTAAATACATCTAATAACCTGTGGACATACACAAATGGAAAGGGTGAGTATAAGGCTTAGCAAGGGAAAAAAAGAGAAAAATATTACATGTGATCTTGAGAAATGTTGATATGAACATGAGGGATATCATAAGGGAATGCCAAAAGTAAAAATAAGAATATAATATTAAAAATTCCTTTAATAAAAACTTATAAATGTGGATATACATTTTAAATTATGCATTTATAAATATATCACTATAACTATTACCGAGGTTTCATAAAAATTTCCATGGTTATTCACCCAGGTATCGTAAAACATGTCATATATAGATATTAAATTATTTAGCCAATCCATTTGAGTAATATAAAGGTTCAACTTTATATTTAATAGTTAATTTCAGCCACATATATCATAAAGTATTTTTATAAATAACCCATGATGAATAAAATAGATGGGTTTCATATCAAAATCAGGTCATTTAAAAAATTCTTAAAGACATGACATATGTCTCACTATTAACACATAAAAATGGAATGACGATTAATGTTTGTTAATAACATTTTAAAATATATCAATTTTACATTTAGGTTAATACCCCTAGAAAATAAATTGGTTTTGGTATTAAAAATAAGATTAGTGGATTTGTAGAGAAAAATATAGACATTTTGAGAAGAAAATTCGAAATCATAACATGTATGAAAAATGGTTTTAGAAAGCAATAAAATGTGAGGTTAAAAGGTTCTACTACTCATATAATAAAATAAAGATACTAAATGAAAATAATAAAATTGATAGAAGAATATAGTTTCTAAATTTGAATACATACCACATAGAGAATATAACTTGAAAGGATAGGAGTTGATATGTCCACTTCCTTGAAGGATTGACCCTAAAACATGAGGATCAAGACCTTGGGTGCGTGAGGAATCCGTTGGAGGACTCCTTGGGTGGTAAAAATGTTATAGCATCATGGATTAAGGAATGGAAAAAAAATTAAATGGTGAAATGGTGGTATTTATTCTGAAACAAGTTGATTTGTTTATTAATTTCCTTGGACACCTAGGTGGTGTTAAATGAAAAACCATGAACATACTAATGATATTTTTCCATCGTATTAGAAATTACAGACCACTATTATTTTACTTTAATCCATTAGAGTTGACCAAAATTTTATATTAATTGTTACATCATTAGGACATTATTACGAAGTCATTAATCTTACAAAAAAACCTAGACTGTATTTTTATTATTCATGAAAAACTAATGCATTTTAAAAAATTATCGTAAAGTCATCGTAACCTAAGATCAATGTTCAGATTTAAAAAATTAATTTTATATCATAATAATTATATAAATATGAGAACTTTATTATTTTAATGTAAAAATAATTATTTAGAAAAAATAATAGATGATAGATAATGTAATGTGAAATTTATAACATTTGAAAAACATTAATTTTTTTTACCATTTATATTTAAATTTTAGTGTTTTCATAATAAAATATCATCCAAAAATAATTATTAATAATAAAATATTTTATTATAAAAATTATTTCTTTTTTGAAAAGTAATAGTTTTTCATGAAAAATTAATTTATCAATTTATTCATATTTTTAAGAAAAAATTATTCTCAAAATGGAATTTATGGAATTACTATTTTAATTATACAAATGGATTAAACTTTATGTAACAAAGTTCTCAACACATAATTCCTTATTACACTTACATACTACTTAACTATAAAGTGTATAATGGTGTTATATTCATGGGGAGGCTATAATAAATCATTTAATTGGTAATTTCCACTATTTTGTACTTTTCTTGAAGGCGATTTCATTAAATCCTCACTTGTTGATGCTAACCTTTGGCATGGTCAAGAGTTAAGACAAGTGATGCCACCACCCTTCCATGCTCTTTCAAATGGGATTCATATGGAATGAATCCACTTTTTAAGGACATTATCCTCTTTTATTCATTAATTAATTCCTACTTATAAACACTAAATATAACATGAAAATTATTCTCAAGAGTATTATTTCCCAAAGTCATATTGACAAATGGTCCTAATTAACCATCTATCATAACAGTCAAAACCCAATGGTCACATTTAAAGTTATAGTCACATAATTTTTAATTATATATGGATTTTTATTTATTATATATCACACATTTTCAGGGAAAAAATATTATTTATAATTTTTGGGTCGTTAAATTATTCCCCACATAAGTAATTTCACCCTAGAAATTTCAACATGTTCTCATAGTTGAAAATTGATGGCGGTACTTCTACCTCATTGTGTCTTATGGTTCCTACATTGTTTCATCATATTTTTGGTTCCCCCATAATACTTTGATGAGGTGGGTATCTTGTTTCATAGAACCTTGTCTATACTATCCATAGTCTCCACCATATGTTCCTCATAAGAGTGGTCATGTTCCCATTATACCACCTCATGATTAAATACATGTGAGGGGTTAGGTTTGTACATCCACAAGATAGATAAAACTAATACATTGTGAAAATGATATTGAATTTTAGGAAGTGTAATCCTATAGGACACTGCTTTGATGTGATGAAGGATTTCATAACGGCCAATGAACCTGGGGTTGTGCTTCCCTTTCCTTCCAAACATCATGAGTGTCTCATAAGGTGATATTAGAGGGAACACATTGTCAAAAAAAGAAACACCATATCCCTTGGAAGGTTTTCAACATAAATCGTATACGTACTCTAAGTATCATTAATGTGTCATTGGTTGGTAAGAACCTTCCCTATCACATCTTGCACAAAATCTAGAATGAGTAGCTTTCTCTTGAAAACCTCATCCAAACAAGTAGAAGTTCTACATCAATTCAAATACATATCTTTATAGGGTTCCATTTGAATACTCAAATGAAAGCTTTTGTTGCATGGGAAATAAACTAATGGGACATAATGATACCATCCACCATTAATTTCCATTGTTCATGATCTTAGTCTTTCATAATGTGTCTGAATATTCCTTTTAGAATGGACATTAGTTTGGGGGTGACAGGCTAAACTGAATTTTAATTTTGAACATATAGAAGGCTGAATACTTCAACATAGTTTTGATGTGAACCATAGACCATGATGAAAAATATATAGAATTTGGCACTCGATACAACCTAAACACATACTTTATGTAAATAGGGGCATGTGGGTGAAGAGATAATTCCTCTCATATTGAGAAAAAAATGTTCAATCCTGGTGAGATGTTCCACTATAACCAATATCACATTGTTTACTTTGGATGTCCTCGGGATACTGGTGACAATGTTTAGAGTAATATTATCCCACATTCAAGATGGTCTGGGTAGTGTTTGTAATAACTCCTTAGTAAGGTGTCTCTCTATATTCAATTTTTGACACACCAAGCACATTTTTGTGCAGTCGTCAATATCCTTTCTCATGTTATCCCACCAATTATGGTCATGAAGGTCCCCATAAATTTTAGTGCATCCAAGATGTATAAGTAATTAAGATATATTATGATATTTCTTCAGCTTATTTATTTTTATAATTGGTGCAACACATAGCATTTTATAAAATTTCAGTACACTTGATCAATATTGAACTAAGGAAACATAACATTCATGACGTCCACATTCTTCTTTTGTAAAAAAGATATTATATTTTGGATGTATCGATCTTCTTTACTAATAATCGTTGAGAAATAATTTATAATGGAGTTGATGATGTCCCTTCCCTTATGATTACCATGTCTATATTAACTATCTAATTTATCAAAAGTTATACATGAATCCTCATTATTTCTAGGACAATGAGGTCTTTCTTACTTAATACATCCACAACATTGTTCTCTCTTTGAGGATAATAATCTATTTAATAGTCATAGTTTTTTGAAGTTACCACCATATAATTTGTCTCATATTAAATTCCTTTTTCATGAATGCATACTTCAAACATTGGTGGTGTGTGAATATATTGAATTTCTCTCCATAAGGATTGTTCCTCCATATCATGAGAGAAAAAGAAACCACACACTGATCCATCTCATATATAGGATAATTCTACTCATGAGGCTTAAATTGATGAGATATATATGCAATTACCTCATTATTTTTTCATGAGAACAGACCAAATACCTTTCAGAGATTCATCAAAAAAACTGATGAATCTTTCTATGCTAGACGGCATAGTTAACACCAGAGAATTAACAAATCTCTTCTTTAACTCTTAGAAACATTTTCATAATCATTATTCTAGATGAACATGGCCCCTTTTCAACATTACTTTGTTATTTTATTAGAATTTCTTGAAGATTTCATTAAAAACATACTATGACATCCTACAGAACAAAGGAAACTATGAATCATAGTTACTATTATCGGATGAGACCACTCCTCCACCACCATTTTATTGGCATGGTCAAATAAGATTCCTTCATTGGTTATAATTATCCCCACAAAATAATGTTTTTGTATTCAAAATTCACAGTTCATAAATATTTTATAGAGCCTCTCCTTTCTCAGAGTTTTCAAGGTAACCCTTTATGATCCCATTCTCTTCATGAATTTTAAAATATAACATATTATCATAAAAAATCACAATAATGTTATCATGGTAGCCCATAAAATATATATTCATCAAATTTAAAAATATAATAGGTTCATCAGTTAAGACAAAGGGAATATAAACTCATAACTCCTATATATTAATTAGAAGGATGTCTTTGGTATATAATCATTCTCTACCCTCAATTGAGGATAACCAGATTGAAGATAAATCATGGAGAAGATTTGAGCCACATGAATCTAGTCAAATAAACCCTAAATCCTTGGAAGAGGGTACTTTTTCCCCACCCTGATACCATTAAGTTATCTATAATCATTACATATGCTAATTGATGAATCCTTATTCCTCACAAAGAGAATAATTTTTCCTCATAGAGACACAATTGGTCCAATAAACCCATTATCCAAAAGATCCTGTACATGTATTTTAATTTCTCTAGTTCCACATTTTCCATTCTATAAGGTGTATTTGAAATAAGTTAAGGATCTATACATGAGATTAATATTGGATATAGTGTCTTTAAAATCAATATTATAATGTTGGATTCTCTTAAAATTATAGAAAACATGTTTCTAGACACTTTTTGGCACCAGTCCTAAGTAAAAATGATGCAAAAATAATTTATATTTATAATTTGGCATTAGTTTTTCACAGAACTGATGTAGAAAAGAACCATAGAATGAATTTATCGTGTCATATTTAAAAATAAATAGATGCCATAAGTTAAATTATATTTATTATTTTCATCCATTTTAGTAATATTGACGAAAATAATTAGTTTTAGAATCAGTTTATATTAAAAATATGGCGAAAACAAAATAAAAATACCAATATTCAAGAAACATTCATTTTTGGATATGCAGAATCCAATGACACTCGACTCGAAATGACTTGGAAGGCCATCCCCTGATCCTGAATGATCATATTTCATGAATTTCATCTATTTTTTCATCATTGAAAATCTATGGTATTGATTATTCATCCTTTATCTTTGTTTCATTATCAACTGAAGTATTTTCTATTTGAAAACCATTTTATTACTGACCATAAACCAAAGATTTTTTTTGTACCTTTTTTCATGTTTATTGTTTGTTTCTATAAACATATATGTTATATATTACATTCATTATTCATAAAATACATTTGGGGGAGAAATTCAAATTATGGATCAAATTTCCTCATTGAAATCGTTATTTTGAAATTTATTTACCATTTAGTTATACTTTTGAGTTATTGTTTCAGATATTTTTATGTTGTTATTTGTTTTTAAAAAATGATATTTTCAATGTTTGGTTATTATGATTTTTTTCAAAATTATCTAATACTTTGGAAGATATTAAGAAATAAAAAGTTATGTATAGTGTCATCGTTTGTTAATACAATGTCGACCAAATGTTTGAACCGGTGATCGCTACCTTCCATATCTATGTGTCCCTATAAAAAATGGAATTTGATAATAGTAGGGGTCTAAGAAGTTTCCTTGGGGAGACTGTACCACCAATATTATAATGCTAATTAGTAAAATACAAAACCATTTATCATAAAAAATCATAAACATTAGGGTATGAAATTCAATAAACATCCAAATATTATAATAAAAGATGTTGAAAACAAAAATATATTTAAAAATTATGATTTTATATCAGGAGTATCAGATATATATAAACAAAATAATCAAAATAAATTAAAACCAAACAACATATTATTATACAAAGTCATGATTTTCAAATAGGAATTTCTACTAGGGTCATTATAAGGTATTTACAATGGATTAACATTACACACATATTAAAAAATAAATAATTTTAGAATAATTTTCTTATTTGTTTTAATAAGAATCATTGATGTCTCCTATCAAATTACAATTCATTTTTATTAAAAAAAATTTAAAAAATTATCTTTATATATATATATGCATTTATATGTTTTAATAAATTCACTGATTATATTGTGATCTATATAATTGAATGGATTATAATTAAATAAATATACAATGAACCACTAGTTAATATGAAAATGGAGTTGATGATTTTTTGGAATTTTGAAAAGTAAATATGAAAAAAATAATTTTCATTCCATGTGTTAATTGTTTGAATATAAAAATGTTAAATTCAATAGAAATAAAGAATTATCTCATTTGATATGGATTTAGAAATAATTATATATATTGGAACTAGAATGGTGAAATAGGTGAAGATTGAACATATAATGTTGATGAAAATATTCATAATGATGAAAAGGTTCATATTGATTAATTAAGCAATTATTTATGTGATGAAACCATAAAAACCACAGTTGTTGAAAAACTGTATAGAGATTCTGAGGAACCATTATTCCTCGGTTGTGGTAAATATACATTGTTATTAGAAGTTTTGAAATTAGTGAACATGAAAGAATAAAATGGGTGGGGTGATAAAATTTTCTCAAACCAACTTTATCATTTAAAATACCTATTACCATAAACCAACGAGAATCTAGATTTTAATTATCCGGTGAGGAAAATATTACTCCTTTTGGGATTGGGGTATAAAAAGATAATCGTGTGCACCAATGATTGTATGTTGAATATGAAAGAAGATGAATATTTACCCAAATTTCTTACTAGTTGTACATCACTCTGTATGATTGATGAACAAGTCAACATTGACTCATTATCATGCATAATCATCTAACCTCATGATAATTAAATTTTTTACTTGATAATAATTCCACCAAATAATTACTTCATATAATTCTTACAATTCAACTAGGGTTCATTCTAAGGTACCAAAATTAATGATACTACTAAAATAATTGGCCACTTTCCAATAATTCCCCATTTAAATTATCTATTTACAAATTAAATTAATAAAAAAGGTTAAAAAACTCATATGAGATCAAATATAATGGTATAATACATCACCGTACCAATTCACCATAGTGGATGTGATTTGATATAATATAGCATGATTTTTGGAATTGAAGTTATAAATATCCGAATAGTATTTTGTAGTGATGGAATAAAACCATATAAGAACGTTTGTAGCCTATATAATTTATGGAATAATTTTTTTTGGTAGCTTAAAACTTTTCTGCACATATACATATGAAGAAAAAAATATTATGATGAGATTGACTATTTATAGGCCAAAACAGTAAGGAAATGATATTGAGGTGTATCTTTCACCATTTATTGGGGATTTAAAACTATTATTGGAGACATGTGTTAATGTTTTCAATTTACACATCAAAGAATAGTATTTATTCATGTTATGATAATGTTCACTGGGAATAAATTTCTTTCATATGAAAACATATATAGATGTAGTAATAAGGGACACAAATAATGCTTAATTTGTAAAGAAGAGACTTCATATTATCAATTATAGAATGAAAGACATACAATATACAAGAGATATAAATTTTTTTTACAAATTTATCATCCTTATTTTATATTTAAAAAATATTTTAATGGTTTATAGGAATAAAATATTCTCCCACAACCATTATCAATTGAATTATATCATGACAGGGTTAAAAAATTGATTTTACATTTGGAAAGAAAGAAAGACATTGTCTTAAAAAATATCTGGAATAAATAGTGTATCTTAATTGAACTACTATATTAGATGTTTTAGAGATAAATCACAACATTGGGTTATGAATATTGATAAAAAACATATGTTACATTTTTATTGGAACATTTGGAGAAATAAAAGTAAATAAAAAAGATGGTCAACAAGATATCTTTTACATGATATCTAGAAAAAAACATTTTGAGTTTGGTCCCACTATAAAAGTAAATAGAACATATTTACTTCAGTATTTTCACAATTTAATCATGATTAATAATTTTTTTCAGTTTATTCATGGTATTAATATACCCAGTGATTATTCTAAAAATGATAAGAATTTAGTGTCATTGTCGTATTTTAAATTAATTGGTATGAGATCTCATGATTGGCATGTATAGATGTAAAAACTTCAACCAGATGCATTATATTGTTTATTTCTAACATCAGTCATAAAGATTATCATCATGTTATGTAATTTTTTCAAAACAATTTGTAACAACTCTGCTCATCCAATTTGTAAGATGTGTTGGAGAATAAATTAAACTCTAATACATTCCCAACTAGAATTCTATTTCCTTCCTAAATTTTTTGATATTATTTTTCATCTAGGGATTCATTTTTTGAATGAGATAATAATATTTGGGAATATTTATTTATGAAGGATTTATCCTCTTGAAGGATATAGGAAATTTTTTAAAGGATATCTTAATAAACATTATTAACCAAAGGACTCTAATGTTATGAATTGTGTACCTAAATGGGTGATTGGGTTCTATAATTATTATTTGTTAGAAGTAGAGCATACTGGCCTTCTTATATCATGATATATGATAGTTGATAGTGAATATAGAGGGATTCAATGCTTAAATGTAATATTCATTCCATTTGATAATGTGTTGTGGGCACATTTATAATTTTTGAACAACACAGATGAGGTTAAATCATATATATTGTCACATATCACTGAATTATGTCTATGATATCCAAAATGAAATGAAATTTAGAATATAATTTAGCATAAAAAACATTAGATTCATGGTTTTATGTGAAATGAATCCAATATATATCTACATCAAAAACATTAAAATGGTTGGGTGGGTAACATCTCATAATGTGATTACATTGTATGGTTTTGAAATTAATGGGTACACATTTAACATAAAAAGTTGTATGATAATAATATCTTTCAGAATAGGGTTGTAATTCTTGTCATTGATGAACTACATTAATTTAGATCAAAAGATAATACCCAATATCAGCATAAAATCCATATTTTGGTGTTCATGAAGACATAATAAAAATTGATTATATTAACTTTTGAGTCACCATGTTTATGTGTAAATGGGTTGTATGTAATAATGGAATGAAACATGATGAATATGGTTTAAACTTGTTGATTTAAAAAGATTTCATTGAAATGAGGGACCATTTGAAATGGTGACAGATGAAAAAAAAATTTTGATTGTGATTGATCCATATAAATATTATGGTCTATCATTTTTCAATGGAAAATAATCCATTTAACTAATAAAGATGATAATGATGATATAGATTTATATGTGGATTCATTATCTACTATAGGATTTTTGAATAATGATGACTATAACCCTATTATATTTATTTTAGTAAGAAATTATCTTACTTATAAAATATGAAAAAATAGTAAATAACACCCATAATTAATCTAGTAATTTATTAAATTATATTTCTTTTTTGAAATTTAATTGTATATGGAATATTTTCTTTAATAACTATTGGATATTTATTTTTTTATATAATATTTTATGTAAAATTTTTATACTCTAGGATTATGGTTAAACATATTTTCATCCAATACCTAACAAATATTATCATATTTTGGATACAGTTATTCATATAGGAACAATTTTTTTGACAGTAATATTTAAATTTAAAAATGATTCTATCAATTTATATTTAATGATTATATATACAAGTTTACTATTAATATTTTTTTGGATAAGATTAATACAATCATTATTTTTAAAAAACCCCATTTTTCCCACATTTTTACTACATATTTCTTTTTTCCTATTTTCTAATTATTCACTAGTCCAATAATATAAATCTATGTTGGAATTTTATTACATTTTCACATTTTCATGACAAATAATGATATAAAGACAATGTAATATTTAATGTTATTTTTTCATATTATTAAATATCTTGTAATATAAATATTTAATGGGAATAATCTATTAATATAAAAAAATAATTATAAGACTAATGAAGAGGCTTCAACAGTGGGGTATTATAATTTTAGTGTAATGAAATCAAGTTCTCAAGTAGGTCAGTGTGGCATTAAACATTTTACAAAATGTCACTTGGTCATGGAGATTGGTGATTACATATTAATTTTGACGATATAAATATTGTAAGGGCCCCAAATGAAATATATTTTTTAGCTATATATAAGTGAAGATCCACTAAGGATATGTATTATATATCTAGATTTGATGTTAGTCAAAAATATGGAGATAGATCATCATTGAGAGGTTATAACAGTAGATCATTGATTTTATCTCATTTTTGAATATGATATATTTTAAATAACTAATAGATATTTAATTCCATTATAGTTAACATCCAATTATTAAGAAACAAAATAAATTAAGAATATATGTCTTTGCTTAGTGGAAATTTTATGGAGTGAATTTTATAAAATTTGAAAATAAATTATGTTATTGGAATGAGGAAAAATTAAAACCCATGCCTCAAATATGAGTTTTTAGATTCGAATACAAGGAAGAAATTTGTTTCCACCAGACACGATGAAGCATTTTTTGTATGATAATTATATTATATTGTAAAATTTCATATATAAGTACCTAATTACTTAATATTTAACTTTTTATATAACAAGCCTCTAGTAAATCCTATCATGAAACCCAATTTTATAGTGTATACCTTCATACATTATCCCCAAAGGGTATCCATTATTGAAAAAAGAATTATTGAGGAAAACATTTAAGCATTAATGGAAAAGTTCACAAGTGGTTCCGATGAGGTCTAATTTTCACCTCCATCTCCCCCCACCCAACACAAAAAATTGATGAGTGAGAGAGATTAAAAATAAATAAAAAGTACATTAAAAAGAATAATCGAGAAGTAGCTGATAGAATTTTATGTAAATATTTTTTCAATAATTTTCTAATTTATTAATTAGTAAATATAATATACTATTTCAATTTTTAATTTCTGGATGATGTTTAGGAGTAATCGACATAGTTAAATTTTATCTTTGAGGGTATGAAAAATATCATAACCATTTCATTATAAAATCTACAACACCCTGACCATTTATGAGGATATGAGGTGGGTGTCAGTATTCTTAATTTTTTTGGTTATCAAAATAGCAAATCCAGAGACCAAAAAATAAAATACTTAAAAGATGAGATTAATGAACTAAAACAGTAAATGGGAGATCGATTTTAATCTATTGTGGAAGTTATTTTAGAATAATTGATGAGATAATCACTGTCTATACATTCTTCCTAGTTCGTCCAACCTTTTTAGCCGGTTATAAAGCCTATATAGACCTACCTATGAGACTTTCTTTCCCATCCTACCTACTCAGATCATCTACCTCATCACTAAGACCCATCCTTATACTATGATGTGTATGATGGAGATACTCATATACATAATTTAGTGTTTAGAGAAAATCATTTTTTTGTTGATTCTTTACACCACCATCATATGTACATTGGTCAGGTTAGAGTGTCAATACATAATATTATTGATTCCATTGCTCTACTACCATTTGCTACTGTGGAGGTTACCAGAGTTGTGGATTTTATGGGTCATTTTTACAGTGTCCATCTAGCCTTCTTCATTTCCAATATTATAAGGTACATGTTTTCTATTTATTATTTCTTATTGACAATTACATATAATTTTTTATAACAGTTAACATATATATAATTGTACCTAAAATCAAAATAAATGACAGAAAGGAAACAACATGTTCAATAAAAAACAATTAGAGATCTTCTAATATATTTGATAGTATAGAATGATTATCTCATGATTATTTTTCATGGGGTAATATCTATGAATTTATGATGATGTTTCATATATGTGTAAGAGACTATCCATTGAGAATATTGAGAAAATATATCATATATCAAATTTATTTTGATGATCATGGCATGTCTGTGTTGTATTCTCTTTCAATGTAAATAAATTGGTGTTTTAGTTTTTATTTCATTAATTAGTGATTGTTTAAAATTATTATATATATTACCATGTTTTATTAGGTATCTATTCATTATTCATATTCATAAAGTCACCACATCTGATTATGGCTCTATAAGTCCAGAATTCATTTCCATGGATATGAAATATGGGATGACTGATAATAGAATTTCATATATATGTATGATAATTTTAAAGATGGAGGTTTGGTGTCAGGTTCTTCTATTTCATAATGTGTAATAACACAAACATAATTAATAATTAATTCTCATTATAATTTCATTAATTGATAACATTTTGAATTATAGGGGGAATTGGATGTTAGGAGTATTCTTCTCAAGTGAATGCAACATATATTTGTTTTAAACTATATTAGGTGATATTAGTTAAATAATTACCTCATTATTAAACATGTAAGTTTTATTATTTTTTATAAATTTATTATATTTAATTTTAATGGTATATACAATTAATATTAGTTTATATATATATAAAATTTAGGTTATGGATAAAAATTGACAAAGATCAGTAGTCAATAAAGAACCCAAATTCATCCCAATATCTAAAATTAATTGTAATTATTTTTCATATTAGATAATTCTATTACTTTTGAAATATATATATTGGATTTTATTAATGTTTTTTAATAATATTTTCATTTTCAACAAGGATATGTTGAATGTGGTAATTATATTCTATGATTCATGTATTGGATAATCACAAATGGGGAGACTACTAAATTTGATAAGGTTATATATATTAATTATTTTATATTTTCTATCATAGAATTATTAATTTTATCTAATATCATTCAGTGTTGTTTTTGTAGTTTAATGACGATATGTCTTATATGAAAGATGATCATACCCTTATTTGATATTGTTTGTGAAATGTCTGTTAAATATGATTATGTATTAAGGTATGTATATTATAATATTTATAATTAATATTACATTTTCATAATAAAATGTTTTCAAAAACTTTTTCTTTTGTTATAATATGTGTTTGAACATAATTATATCCAAAGAATTCTTCAAGAAAAATTTCCAATGATTATGCTATAAATTATTAGTTATCTATTTTGTAATAATACATTATAATAAAAATGTCTAGAAAATGGTTTTTTTATTATGTTGTTAAAACTATGACTATTTTGTTTTACATTTTTAATCTACGATACATGCAGTTTAATGGTTGTATTTTTTTCTATTAAACGGATTCTGAATTATTTGGGGTGTTATATTTATAATTATTTAAATTGTTTATTTATTTCAATATTGGTTTGGATTAAAACCAATATAGAAACATTAAAAAAATTATTCAAGGATTTTTGTATCAGTTTTTTCTAAATTGAAAATGAAAATAAATAATGAAAAAAAATTCAGCATGGGTTTTTTTGTAACAGATGACCATGAAAAATCAAAAATAGTGGAAATTATAAGTCTGTTAAAGCTATAAACTTATGCCAAAATAGACCTTTGGACATTGTTTCTTGTAAAACAAATAATTCTAAAAACAATGCGTAAATTTACAAAAACAATTTTCAACATCAGATTTTAGAAAACCAATGCTATGACCCTTATTTTTTACATCAATTATTTAAACATTGTTTAAAAACTGATTCAAAAATTAAATAAAAACCGATGTAAAAATTTTTTTTTTCAACCAGTGGATCATGGGATAACTAAACCTTTTATTCTGATGAAGGTCCAGGTAACTCCTTATGAAATATGTCAACGTAATCTGGAATGACGGGTACATTTTCTATTCATATAATTTCATTTCCATCTTCATATTCAATGAAAATTTCTATAAAGAAGGCTAGGGGAGATGTTTTCAGACAAACATTAGAATGGGATATGTCTCTATTCAAAACTATTGTAGGTTTTACATTCAAGACTAATTTTACTTCCTTACTTCGTCAATTGATCTTGGTATTATAATTTGAGAACCAATCCATCCATAGTATAATGTCAAATTATAGCATGTGAATGAATACTATATTTGTAATGAGATTATGATTGACCAAATAAAAAATATATTTTCTAAAAATGGTTGATTATCAAATAATCTCTCCATGAGTCATGAATTAGAGTTCCACTTCTATAATTTCTGGGATTTAATCCATATTCATTGAAAACATAGAGGAAATAAAGGAATGTGTCAAACTTGAATAAAAAAAATTCTTTCTAGTTTTCAGATAACGATAAGATTATCTTCCAATACATCATTTTTAAGTTCAACTTCAACTGTTGGGATATAAAATGAATGTCTTTTAAAACATGGAATAGGATAATGTTTATGGTGATTCCCATAAACTATCTATGGGTTTGGATAATGATTAGAAAAGTTACAAAGCTATCCGGACATTAAGAATTAGACATACGAATTGGAATCCACCATATTACCATTAATGTTAGTGTTTTTAAGTTGAGGCTTCACCTCACTTGGATAGTTTTTAGAAATATGGATATCTCTTCATCTAATGAAATAAATTCTACAGATGATAGAGATGTTCCTTGTGTTCTTATTCCAATTTTTTTGTGTGTGGGAAGTTAAAATTTCATTCCCCCTCATCCGTGGTCATTGATCCTTCCCAATTTAGGCTCTAATGATATTTTCTTTTCATATGACATGTGAGACAACACAATCTCACCGAACACTAGTTCAAACATTATAGTACATCACATTATCTTCTCATAGAATCCAAATACATTAATTTATAGATCATTCTGTAGATGTGGTCAAATCAACTAAAGATTCTATCAATAATTCCATTAGGGTTGATGAGAAATCTAGATGTGTAACAAGGAATCGTTGTAATGTTCATCTCATAGATTCCCATAGATTCATTATAAACCCTCTTAATCCCATGTAATTACTTCTCCATTTTAATTCCCATCTAACAATGGATTTTTTTTGAAAACATTTCCCATGAAATATTCCAATTTCTTAGAATTAATTTACCAAATTAGAATCATTTTTTAACTAGTGTCCACTACTAATCAATTTCTCTGTATATGTGGTAAACATAATGGGTTACATTCTCTTTTTCTAAAAAATGGAGTATGAAAAATATCATTTCTATGGATCTTATATATTTTCCAAGAATCAATGGGTCGATAAATCCACTAAAATAATATGGTTTTTGAAACATTAAGGACATAATAGAAAGGTGGTCCCTTTATAGTGAATATGGTTTCACATATTGATTCAAGTTATTTGTCATAAATCATGTTTCTTGATTTACCAATATTAGGATTCTTTCCATTTCTACTCCTATCTGAGGTTTTCCATTGCATGCTTTGTTGCAATCAATATTTACATGGTTCCTTGTGTTTTACAGAATTACCTAAAATAATAAATCCTTAGTGAGAAACATGTTTTTTATAAGAATCATATAACTCTAAAAAAACTATGGCTTAAAAAAACATAGTAAAATAGATTATCACTAACAAAAATTATATTTTATATAAATCCTTCATAATTTTTTATAAAAAGGTTTCTATTATCTAAACGTATCCCCTATGTTTTTCAAAATAGGTGAGTAGTAAGTCCCATTATCATATAATAAATTATATGGAGTCAAGCTAGATGCACCATTTCTAATTTTTTACCCCTAAGAACATCTGTTCTAGAACTCCATCCACTTATTTGTATCCAAACATGGATTTCTTTCCTCAGAAACAACTTAATTAATACATTACAAAAAAGTAGAGAATTTTCTTACATTTTAACTATTCAATAAGGTTCTTTCTAATGTTTTTTAATAATAATTTCCAAAAATTAGTATACCATGGTCTTGTACCAACTATTTTATCCCACATTTTTTATTTCATAAAAAATCAATTACATTGTACAAATAAAGGATCTTTTCGTGATTTGTTTCTTGGAAACCAGCTATATAATAGATGAAAAAAAACTATTATGAAAAGCATGAGAAGAATCTTCATGTTTTATCCTATGTACTTTTTCTACACATCATAACCTAGGTACATACATCAAATGAAAGGGTGTGAATAAGTCACAGTACGGGAAAACAAGAGAAATATTTTACATGTGATATTGAGAAATATTAAAATGAACATGAGGAATAATCTATGGGAATGAAAAAAATAAGAAAGGCATATCAAATAAAAAAGAAAAATAATTAAATCATTGAAATTTGGATATAATATTTAAATAAAAAATTTATAATAATTTCACCGAGGTTTGTCAATGAGGTTTCATAAAAATTGTCAATTTTATTCACCAGGTTATCATAAAACATGCCACCTCTAGAGATTAAATTCATTACCCAGTGAACTGAAGAGATATTAGGGACAATAATTAATATGTATTAATTAATTTGATTCATAGATATCATAATAAAATATTTCATAAATATTCATTGGAGAATAAAATAAATGGGATTAATATCAATATCACAGTGTTAAAAAATGATTAAATAAAAGATGATTGTGTCATTATTATTTCATGAAAAAAGAAAAAAGGATTTAATGTACATAAATCTAATAATATAAAAGAAAATTCTAAAATATAGGGGAATAATCATAGAAAATAAATAGGTATTGGTTTTCATAATTGAAAATAAGGGAATTTCATTAGAAAAAGGGAAATTTTGAAATGAAAATTCTCTAACATAATTGGATTGAAGTATATTTTTAAAAAATAGTAAAAAGATAGGGGTCAAGGGTCTACCACTCATAAAATACTATAAATATAGTAAAATTTTAGAATAAAATGAAAATAAAAATTATATTTCTTATAATTTTATAGACAAATCACATAATAAGGGAACATGAAAGGAAAAAATATGTTGAAATTTCTCTTACCTTGAAAAGTTGATGCTAAAACCTGAGGATTAGGACCTTGGAGACTTTAGAACACTATGTGAAGACTAATTGGGAGGTAAAAAAATCAGATCATTGTGGTGGAATAATTTACAGTGAATGGAAATGGAGAAATGAGTGGGTATTTATAGGAAATGTGAGGATTTATTTATTAATTTCCTTAGACACCTAAGAAGTGGTAAATTCAAAGCCAGGGGATTGACCATGCTATTTTTTCATTTTATTAGAAAATTTGAACACCTATTATGTTATTTTAATACACTATAGTTGTCCATAATTTTATATTACTTATAACATCATTATGAAAGAATTAAAAAATAATTTAACTTATCAAAAAACCCAAACTATATTTTTACTATTAATGATTAAATAAATTATTTCATAAAATTCTCAAAAATTTACCATAGCCTTATAAAGATGTGACAATTTACAATAATGATATTTATTTTATTAAAATAAACTAAAATTTATTATTTTATCTTTTAAATTTAATATTATAGATTTATTAGAAATTAATATTGGATAGAAAATGCATAGTGAAATTTCTGAAAATTGCAGAATATAAAATTATATTAACATTAAAATTTAAATAAGAGTGTTTTTAATAATACTATTTCATTAAATGATAAATTATTAATAAAAAATAAATTTATTATAATAATTATATCTTTTTTGAATTGTGCAATTTCTATTTGGAAAATCAATTAATCAAAATCATAATGTTATTATAAAATAACTATTCTCAAAATAGAATTGATTGAATATGAAATTAATTCGTAAAAACTTATTAAACCTAATGTAAATAAAGTCTCAACACATAACCCCATATAACAACCGCGTACTACCTAAGGGTAATGTGTGCGATGTTGATGGATTCATGGGGTGGGTCGACTAACATCGTCTGAGTGGTAATTTCTACTAACATAAAAATCTCCCATAGGTAGTTTCATTGAATCTTCATATGTTGAAGCTCCACATAGACTTGTTCAGGGGAGATGAACTATGTTTTTACCTTCCTCTTAATATCTAAAAAAGTGCTTTGGGTGACATGACTTTACTCATTGAGGCCATTCTTCATCATTTATTCATTAACTCATTTATTCTTATAAAAACTAATTATAACGTTAATATTATAATAATGTGTATAGTTTCAATGGAAATATTAACCAATAGTCATATAATGGTCGAAACCTAATGGTCACATTTCAATTTATACTAACATTTTTTTAAGGAGATACATTTTTTCTAGAATATAACATAATTTTCTAAGAAACAATTATGATTAAAAATGTTCAGGATGTTATAGTGGATGTTCTTCATAACTCTTAAATGTGGGGTTTTACACGGGTTGAAAAATGGTTAGTAAATAGTGTTAATAGACTGTTTGATGGGTCTCTTGAGGAAGTAAATGGTGCATAGTTAGCATATGGTTTGTTCAACCATATGACCAAATTGTCATCCATTTAAAATTTGGATAAATTACCATTTTACCCTTATATCTCAAAATGACCCCATATTTTTTTCTTTTCCATTATAGTGGACAACATCACCCGATCCCTCTTTTATTGGAATCTCCTCTCATAGAATCCACTATTATTATTTAATAACTTCTCAATATAATTTCTAAATCATGATGCGTTTATCTCTTTAGATTCCAACTCATAAACTCTCCAATCCTTAAATGACTTTCATCATTTATTTCCCTAGATGATGAAATTTCTATAAAAGATCATATTCACTATTTTTAGGGAAAATTTACATTAATTTATTTATTCTCATATAGTCCAAATAATGAGGAGATATTGTGAGAGGATTATAAAAAATGATTATGGGGGGTGGTTTATACTTTTTACCCCAAAGTAGAGTTATTTATATATTGTTTCGATTTTTTAATAGTGTAGAAAACATTTTTAATGTTGGTTTCTTAATTTTTTACATTGGTTTTTATCTAAATTTATTAAAGACAATTTTAAAAATATTTTTTATGTATGTTATAAAAGAAAAAAAAATTATATCTATAGTGGAACTAATTTTTTTACATTGGTTATTTAATAAATGATGTGTTGTATTGTTTATTACATCAGTTATTAAATAAATTACATTAAAAATGGTTCCAGATGTTACTTTTTTTATGTCAGTTATTAAATAACCGATGTAATAAATAATATACCATGTCAATTATTAAATAACTGATGTAAAAAAGCACAATTCTGAATCAATTTTTATGTAAGTTATTTAAGAAAAGATGTAAGAAATATTATACCTTGTCATTTTTTAGATAACTGATTTGGAAAACCAATATCCAAATCCTTTTTATGTTTGTTATAAAATAACAGAAATAAAATACCTTTATTTATTAACCGTTAATCCATTCCTCTTCACTACCAATGAAGACCTGAAATAAGTTGAACCAGATGAAAACCAAACCATAAAAACATGTTGAACTAGAACGAAATAACAAGATCGAACAACAAAATTAAACATTCAGATATATAACATTTAAAACATAAAATATCAAAAAAAACCAAAATCCAACTAAATAACAACCAAATAAACTTTTACAAATAGAACATTCAAAATTTTATTTTACTTTACAAACAAACTTAAATCCAATCAAACCTATAATAAAATTTTACCATTCCACTTGTATGGGTTTAAACTTCTGACAACTATAATGATTAGGGTCATAAAATAGCTACAAATTAAAAGGACCATAGTTAACATGAACAATGAATAAATTAAATGAGATAGTCTAGAATAGTTTATTTAGAAATAAAACCTTGTCAAACATCAAAATTGTTAAAGTTTTAGTTATTTAATACATAAATCTTAACATATAATATCTACATTCGATGATGCTTATTTGTTTTTGATTTTTTTAAATTAGTTTTTCAATAAAAAATTTCATTTTTAGCTAAGAAATCTAAAATGTAGAATTTATAAATGTATATTTACCTTTACTTTTACATATTTGATTTTAACACTCCTTTTATTTGTTTTTTTGAAATTAGGTATTTCTCTTGTAAGAAAATAATATGAATGATATAATAAATTTAAAATTCATTATAATATAAACAAATATTAAAAAAATGATACCCACTTTTCATCATTTTCATTATATTTTCTCAAACATTGACATGGAGAGAACATATCCAATAAAGTGTTTTATCCCTTGAAAAAAAACACCTAACATCCCATGGATTCTAATATAAAATAAAATTTAAGTTATTTTATTTTTATGTTAAATGATAATGAACTCTTTGTGAGATATAAGTTTCATTCCTCTCAGAAAAAGGAATCAACAAACACTGGATGATTATATTCTATTCCAATATTTTAGCAATATATTTTTTTTTCCTCAACCAATGCACACTCTTCAGGGGAAATGAAACTTGGGTCCATGAATCCATATACATATGCCTAATCATTCATCTCACAATTTTTAAAAATGTGACTAATAAAAATTAGATATATGTATAAATTTGTAATAAATTTAATATAGAGAATGAATTGGGTAAAGACTTATGTAGAAAAAAATTAGTACTTTGATGCCCAGAATATCCCTTGTAACAAGATCCATGATATCATTTTCATAATACCCACATATATTTCACATCCACAAACATGATATTATATTAGGGACGTATAATGATCATTCAAAAAATTTGAATATCTTGACAATCTGTCAAGACTGGTTGAATATGTATCTAATTTCATGAACATTTGTCTTTGGGGTTGCCTATATATTATTTTGTTACCCTAAAAGTATTAATTTAAATAAATAAATAAATATAGTAACCTTAAAATTTTAAATCAAATTTAATACAAAACAAATTGTAAAATAAACATACTTCTATGGTAATGGGTCACATAATTCTGGATGGACAAGTTGAAAAGTGGCCAATAATATTTCCAACTATCATCATCTCATCTATAGGTAACGATACTTGAGATCATATATCTATAATATCATGTATAATGTCCAATGTTTTTATACCTCTAACTATTGATGATGAAAAGAATTTCATATATAATACATCACCCCATATGATATTATATGATGGAGAGGTTCATCAACATACAACTCACTGTAACTAGGAATTTTTGGAGGAGGGGTGTAAGACTAATATAAATAATGGGGTCTACAGGCTAAGGTGGAGGATAAATATTGGGGTCTGGAGGTGGGGGAGTGGGAGCTACTGGTGGAGGTGGAGGATAGAAAATGTGGTCTACAGGCGGAGGTGTTGGAGTGAGAGCTACATTCTAAAATTGTGTTTGCATGTCTATAGACCTAGACTATACCAATTCTCTAGAATTTTCTTTAATAATCTCATTAATATTATGATCTTCAGCTTCTAGAGATTATTTTTCTTGATAAATACCCACATTTGTAGATGTTGGTGAATGTGGCAACACTTTTCCTATAGATACACCCATCGGGGTTCCTCATACAGGACCCAAGTGTTTAGTCTATTCCAATACTGCATATAAAATACCTTGACTCCATAAAGTTGTAAACAACCCATTTGTTATCTACTTCACAATTGAATCCTAAATGAATTAATTGAAAAATTGTGTAATGTTTCAATGTATATAAAAATAAGAATTAATATAAAAAAATAAAATACATATCTTACTATCTGCTCATCTACGAGCCTCGATTCTTCCATAAGATATTACCCATTTTATCCCATCCAAGCCCTCTTCCATTTTTCAAGTCTATATGAAAGAGATAGAGGGGTAACCTCTTCAGAGTTTGACGATTCATCTCTATGTTTTTGTAATTTTTTCTCCATCATTAATTCTATCAATAAATTATACCGTCTCTTATTGGATCGGGTCATACCAAATATAAACAAGAGGGGGGGGTGAATTGGGTCTTTTAAAATTTCTTTACATAATAGTGATCTTGTCCATTTATATTTATATCAGTTATTTAGCTGCAAAAAATAAATAACACTGGACGCATGATGTATAGTGGTTTGGGGAACAAAAGGACCCTAGTCCACTCCACCAACACTCTACTCCATCGGCTTGGTGATTTTCACAATCTAGTCCTATTATCAACAGATTATTCCCCAAATGAGTACAGGAATTTGACACCTTTACAATATAAGAAAAAAACAGCCTTCTGGTTCAAACATAGAACCTAGTACATATCTAAGTATGAGAATCTGATCACTCAAGATAAAAGAGTATTTGATCATTGAAAATACATTACCAGTTGTTATTCACAACTGCAGTGGAATGTAAATGAAAATAGATGGATCATTGTATTTAGAAATAATGATCTTTAAGTAAGAGTCATTTTTAGTTGATCTAGTTGCATTCGATATAGAAAAATAATTCGCAACTTTTGTGGTAGTATATTCACAATAGATCTTTGATGTCGAATTGGTGAATCTTCTGTCGTGTTTATTCTTCATCGATTAATAGAGCTTTGTCGCTCTTCGTAATCATAGGATCTTTAGATCATGATTTTTAACTCTTTATCTCTTTTGTATCAACATTGTCATGTAGCAGGTCTTTTATATCATAAATGTATATGCTCTCTTGTTCTTGTTTTAGATATTATACATTGTGTGTTATATTGAATTTCAAAAGAGCATAGATATATCAACTACTTTCTCTACAAAGTCAGATAAACAAATGTTGCCTTTTGACTCGTTATATTCAAAATTTTGAATTAACTGAGTAGTCGTAACACCCCTTGAAATTTTCCACTAAAAGATCCTTTAATTTCGTCCTTTGAATCATAAATAAGCGGTTTTGAACTCGTCAAAGATGCCCTTTAAAATAAGCTTTTAATCCAGTTTGAAATCAACATACTATTTTTCTTGTAGACTGTTTTTAATAATACCGTCTTTAATTTTTCGACCCCAAATGTTTGGTTGAACAGTATAACATGAATCTTATGAAGATAAGGTAGATCGCAAACATTTGTTTGATGTCGAATCCTTCAAACGTAAGGTTGAATACAAATGTAGGGATGATGACAAATCCTTCAAAACTAAGGTTGAATACAAATATGGGGTTGATGACGTATTCCTCAATCCTATGATAAATGATCCAAACGTTTATATGCTTCCAAATGTAAGGTACATTATCCATACTTTTATAAGAAATGTATGGTTGTTCGCAATAGTAATGTTGATGAACTGTACTTTTGAGAAACAAACATAACGTATAAAACTTATGTACGGTTCTTTTCCAATAACCCAAGTGTAGGGTTCCTTCCTAAAGTAGGGTTATTCTTCCATAATTTTCTGATAACACATTGTTATTTAACCATAATTTTTTAATAAATTTAAAATTAATGAGTGGGTTCCTTTCATTAAACTATACTCCCAAATGTAGGAAATGAACAGTGTTTCTAGATTACAAAGAATTGATTTCTGAACTCTTTAACACATGTTCCACGTTGTATAAATACATTAATAATCTTCCAAAAATATGAATATATAAAATATTTAATTCCTGAATTATACATAAAGTAAAATCATTAGAATAAATATAAGGGTATTTGTGAGCATCAAAATCATCACAGAGAGATAGAGTATTATTCTAAAAAATCTCCTCCATTTTAATAAAAATGGTATGTATTGTTGAGAACAACACTTTCTCAACAATCTCCATCTTCTTGATGATCACAAAACACATAAAATAATAAATGAAATCAATATCCATAATTAATTGAAGAAAATTTAGAATTTTTCATAGATAATACAATATTTAATTTTAACAAGATTGTTTAAAAAATTTTAATTATCCATAATCTTACAAATAAATTTCTCCCCCTTTTTCTAAAGTGAAAATCAAAATAATATCTCCCCTTAAAAAATAAAAATTTCTTTTCTTATTTTAGAGTAAAAAAATTTATAGGATAATAAATAAATTTTTTTTAAAAATAAAAATATATGTTTATCAAAATTTATCCCTGAATAAAAATGGTTTTTTAAATAATATTAAAGATCAAAAAAATTTTCCAATAAATTTAAAATAAATATTTAGAACATTTAAAGTACAATGTGACATAGTTAAAATAAAATGTTGTGTTTATCCAAAATTTTCCCCCATTTGTGATACCAAAAAGAATTATAGAATATGGAATAGAATATGTTTTAATGTAGCACTAAAATTAAGTAAATTCCATTATTAACTATTTTTCAATAAGCGAATCTGGATTACTGGAATATCTAAAAAAAGACATTAAAACTAATAGAAACTCACAAATATAGAATGAAACAAAATATCATTGAAAATAAGTAACAGTTACAATCATTATGAACACATGAATAAAGGTGTGGTAAAGGTATGAGATAGGGTATATCTCCTCTAAACAACTTCCTTGTTTTCTGTCAACTGCTCCCTCAACCTTCTCATCATGTCATCTCCTAGCATGATAATAAGATCATTCGTCTTCTGAGACATATGAATATATGCTATCAAATTTACTATGAAAACTCATGAAACCTTTCTTATATTTTCATAAACAAAGAGAACTTCTCTGTGAACTAATTCAGCATAGTTATAATACTTGTTTTACATGAGGTCAGCTTGTCAGCTAGAAACTTTTGATTATCTAACAACACTGACAAAGAGGCACTATTGCATTGTAAGGCATGCAGTCTGGCATTAAAATTCTCTATGTCCACTGTAATAGCCTGAAATATTTTGAGTAAATCATGGGATGTTCCTGAGGTATTGGCCTCACATGGTCTGACAGATGCAAATTGTTTCTCTATAAAAGATTTTAACTCCATAAAATCCGAAATTAGAATCATTTCTGATGCCAATATTGAAACTTCATTGAGAATCTCTTTCGTAAAATTTTCAACTTCCTGTTTTCAAACTGTTCTAGCTTTAAGCCTCTGCAATTTAAACTGTTCTTTCTACAAGGCTGTCCTCAGAGTAGAATTTTCAGATTCCAAACATGATAGCTTCATATAAAACTCTTATAATTCCTTATTTACTGAATCAGATGCACCATGTGCTAGATTCTCAACCTCGACTTGTACTTGATGCAGTAGCACTATAGGTAATGCCTCTGCATCATATTTTTCCTTATCTTCTTCTTGAGTATATTTTTCCAAAGACATTTATTCAGAGACTTTCATAGACTCTTCCATAGAAAAAACCTCACTCAGCACCTCTGTATGTACTTTATAAACATTTTCACCGTGCAGTTTGACATTTGATGAAGGTTTCTCCTCATGAGGATTCTCAATATCTATCTACTCCAATGGGTTTTCTAAAACAAATTTCTCTTGAAATATATGATGACTGGCCACTTATACTTCACTATGCATTACCTCTAATTATTTTTTGGCATTAGTTTCTACTCCAGCCTCTACAACAATTTCAATATCAGCTACAACTATTTCCTCATCCTGAGCCTCTCCTCCTGCTTCCACATGAGTCTCAACGTGTACTTGATGTGTCACATCAACTTGATCAACAACCACTAGTTGTGTTTTTTTAACAACATCATCCCTCACAAATTTGTAACTCAACAGGTCTCCAAATGTTATAGCATGTGAGGATGCAGGCACCTCAACAGGATTAGGATTACTGGTCCTTTTGAATTAATGTCCTTCCTGACTTCTTTCTTCAGATGCATCCATATCCTCAAACATGATTCTTCTTGATACAACACTGAATCTTGATTTAGCGTGTCTTTCCTTATATATAGCTAGCTGAGCCTGTGTACTTTCTTCTTCCTCTTCCTCAACTCCAGCTGGTTGCAATTTTCCTTTGACCATGCTCCTGAAATATCATATTATTCTCAGGGTACCAGCTCCGAATGTATTGTTGTGGTGAAATTTAACTCTAGAATCCACCAGTATCACCATATCCTTCTGTAACAATATATTAGAAATAAATCTTCCATAGGTATAAAAATTTATTCGGGCATCAGTTTGAGGACATTAATGCAGGAACCTTTCCATGTACCAAGGAAAATTTAACAGGATATCACCGATCAGAAAAAACATAACATTCATATCCAGATACAAAATCTTTTCCATTTCTGACATCCTTGGTGATATCCCAGTTCACACAAATTTTAGAAGAATCTTCTAATCAGGCTCCATGTCTTTCACTATCATTATTCAAGTATTTTTCGACCCAAACTAAAATGACATAATATCCTTAGGTGTATGTATAAAATCTCTAATATTTATTATGTAAAAATGGAATACTCCCTTATGAGGGCATTTTAGAATCTAAACTATCTCTATAGAAGAGATAAAAACATATCTATCTTCTATTTTCTCTATAATGTACTCTTTATCTTCCCCCAGATGAAACTGAATATATTTGAAGAATAACAAAGCTCCACCTTATATAAATACTCAATTTTCTCACCATTAAAAGTTTGTTCGAGGTTTTGAAATGCAAGATCTTTCTTCAACTTTTGGTTCATCTAATATAACCATTCCAGATATATGACCTTTCCTTGGAAATTTTTTCTTCCTACCAAACGCTGCCTCATGGTAGGGATAGTATCGGCCTCATCTATCCTCTTAGTTTTGTCAATTTCTATGAAGATATAAGTGGGTTCAATGATTAGGGTTCAAGAGGTTCATATTAGGATTGACAAAGAGCGGTAATTATTCACGGGTTCGAACGGGTTTATAATAGAAATAAAATGATTTGGAATTCAAAAGGGCTCTGATGGCCTTGATTCATGTGTTAACAATAATCAGTACATAAATTTTAAAAACAAATAAAATTGTAGGTGCACATATAAAAATAAATCTCATAAAAATAAATATTATTCTGTTTAAAAAAATAACTAAATTATTTTAATAAAAAATAGAACAATCAAATGAATAAAATAAATATTTATTTAAAATTAAATAATCCAAGATCACCCTTAATAAAATCAAACCTTGCAGTGGGAAGTGGTTTATTAAAAATATCAGCTAATTGATCTTTAATACTTACAAATTCTAGGAATATATCATTTTTTGAACATGGTCTCTTAGAAAATGATAACTGATATCAATATGCTTATTCCTAGAATAATTAATGGGATTTTTCAAATATTTATAGCACTTGAATTATCACATAAAATAAGTGTTTTATTAAAATTTACTCCAAATTTCCATAAGAGTGTTTTTCATCCACAACACATGTGCAAAACAACTTTTAGTAGATAAATATTCTTCCTTGGTTGTTGACAGGGAAACTTAATTTTGTTTCTTACATGACCATGACACTAAGGATTTTCCAAAAAAGAGACAAGTTCATGAGGTGATGTTTCTAAATAATATATGTAACCACCCAAGATTTTGTGAGAATTATTGTTTTTTATTTTATTGATGTATTGTGTTGTACGCTAAACCAAAATTAGCTTTCACTATATGCAACACCATATTAGCTTGCAGTATACGCAACACTATTTTTGGCTCTTGTTATACACAATTTCAAGTTCGTTTTGTGGAAATTATTTTACGCAACAATAAGTATAGATTTGGTTTAATGTATAAATGTAATATGTTTTTATTATGTTATACGCAACACCAAACATAGATTTCACTACATGCATCTCTAAATTGGATTGCATTACACGCAATCAAGACCTTCCTCGATAGTGTGTGTAGTACACAATATAGAGTTTCACTAAATGATATATTATTATGAACTAGAAGTTATGAATAGTAATACCCACTTTTTGAAATTTCTTTAATTTAATTATTCAAAATGTACTTCATTTTTGGTTTCATAATATCAAAATTACCCTAGGGAGAATTTTTGGTATTTTTCTGAAAAATTTCATTTTTTGATGAATAGTGAAAACACTAGGTTACTATTTAAAAACTGAATTTTTATTTAAATAATTATTTATTTTATTTAAGTTTTTTTAAGATAAAAATTGATACATATAATACCTATATAAGTTCAATGAAATTCATTTGAGCCATTTTATAATGATTTTAGATATATGAAAATTTTATTGAACTTTTCACCGTCTTTTACCCATCTCCTAGGAGAATTTGAAAATTTACATAAAACATAATTTTCTCGCTTCTATGAGTGGAGTTTTGAAATTACGAGAGACACGGTTAATATAAAGGAGTAAAAAGTTGTTCAATAAAATAAATATAATTTTTTATGAATAGTAACTTTTTAATTTTATTTACCACGGTTAAAAGTAAATAGAGTATTAAAGGGTAAAAATGATATTATTATTATCCTAAAACATGTCATAATTATATTTAATAAGTTTAATTATAACAAAAACAACATTACGAATGAAACATTACCCTTTATGTCCACTTGGATTAGATTAGGACAGTTATTATTATTTTATTTAAAGAAGAGTTAAAATATTTAAAATCAAAGTTTAATAACTAAAATTATTTTAATATAGGGTTATACATAAGATAAATTTGCCTATAAATATTAATTAGAAATATAAAACAATTTTCTACATCATTGTATTATATTTATAATTTTTAGACATTATATAATTTAATTTATTTATGACACAATGATGATGCAGTAATTACCTTATTAATGAAATATTAACATAATTGATGTTATAAATACCCAAATAAATGTAATTTTAGGCTTTCTATAAATAACACTAAATTTAAAGGTTAATATGACATGATAGTATAGATTTAATTAACGTTTTTAGAACTAATCATGCTTTTATTATTTTCAAAAAAATCAAGTACCAAATAGTGTCAAAATTGACATAAAATAGTTTTTAAAACAAATATTATATTATTAAATGTTATTTTATTCATAAAAATCTAAGGTTCATCAAAATGACTTAAATAAGGGTAAATATATTAATAAAGAACCACTTGGGGTTCGTTTGGCTTGTTATAGTAAGTTTATTAACCATATAGTGTAAGAAAACAAAAAGACACGGTAAAAGTTAAATTATTTAACATAGAGTTATATCTGAATGAGAAGGATAAAATAGTAACAAAAACTTGTCTAAAACCAATTAATTGAGAGGATTTCGACCCATACCCACCTTATCTTAGAAATAAATCAATTTTGAGCAATTTAAAACATAATATGACTTTATTATAAAATAATATTTTATGTTTCACTAACGTGCCCCTCTCCTCCCTTATAAAAAGGGAACCCCTTCCCTCTTCTCTTCACACCATTTTGAGTCTTGAAGCTTTGAAAACCCCTTACAATTAATCTTTTAATACTCACTAGTTATATCATAGAGGTTCTTTTATTCTCAAAATACCAACTCTAGTGCCCTAAGAAGAAGTTTAAAGGAGGTGTGTCGAAGAAGTGGTAATTTCTTCTAACGATTCTTTCAAGTTTATTTTTTCTTAAAATTCTTCTTATTAAGTTGTTTCACTATAAAGTAATAACATAATTATTAATTATATACTGATATGTTATTATAAATATTAAACAACCCAATTTCACCTTGTATTCATCCTATAGAAAACAAAATCACCGTGTGTGCGTACGTACGGAATACCGTCTCTACGTCATGGTGTAATCTGTTTTTCCACCATCACCTTACATGGATGGGTATAATGGTGTAAATAATCACTATATCTGATTATTATATTATTGTACTGATTCTATGATATTATTACATCCACTCTAATTCCATTCAATAAATATGGCAACGATATCATCGCTCGTGCGTACGTACGGATTACCGTCTCCACGACGTGATGAGATTCATTTTCAATGTTAACAATTCAAGAATGAGTATAAAGTATATATAATAAGTATACATGAAATATATGAAATAAAAAAGATACTATTTTTATGTATATATATATATATGTCATCTACATATATCCATTCAAGTCAATAAGGAAAGAAAACAGCGTTAATGCGTACGTACGGCCTACCATCTCCATGAATGGTGTACTTAATTTCATTAAATTGTCTATTAAATATATATATATATATTGAATATATATGATATATAAATCATTATTTAAATTCTTGAAGTAATTAAATCATTATATAAGTAATAATAATATCAGTAACAACAAATCAAATCAAGTGCGAGAAATGAAACGATTTTACCCAAAACTCTACTTTAACATGGAATTTATAAACGAATGTGTTTTATAAAGTCATAATTGAATCATATATTATATCATAACAATGAATATGATTATGTAATAAGTCATTATCATTATTTAAATCATTATACAATAGGTATGGATACATACGAATCATATCGTACATAAGGTAAGGGATAACTATTTCAATCACGTTTTTATCTGAGATTATTTATTCGTAAGTATTTACTTGGGTTATTATTATCATCCATGCCCATGTTTTCATAAAACAATTCATGTATGTTTAATTTCCTTTTTACCCTCTTTTTATACTTTACCACATGTTATGAAAAGAATCTTACTTTTTTTACCACACGGGGAAATTTTTTACTTTTCCAACAAAAGTAAGAGGAGAATGTTATTTTTCAACTCATACTATTTGAATGGATTTTTACGGTTTTATAACTCCTTATTTTAATAAAGCTTACTCTACAATATTTCATGACTATTTTCAATAAAATCCTTTTCCTTTAAAAATTCAAGGCATTTTGTGATAAGAAAATGATTTTGAATAAGAAAGGATATATTTCTCAAGAATTAATTTCAAGTGTTTTATCAAAACCATTTTCCATATAAGATGGTATTATTTCCTATGTATATGTTTCAAGTATTATTTCTCTATTATTTACATAGATTCAATTTTCTTATGATAAAAAGATATCTATTTTTTTGTATGGATTATGTTATGATGGGATGATGTTTATGAAACCCATTTTATTATTTGGGTAATAATGGCTGATTTATTTTCATGTTGTGGCAAAAGTAAAAATGATTTCATTATGAGATGGGTGGAACCTATATATCCCTCCAATTCATTGGGTAAAGATTTATATCTCATGAGATAGACATGGCTGAAATGGTAAGTTAATTCGGTTCAGTGTTATAGGACTTAAATGAGGAGTGAACTTGATTCAGAAAAGGACTTTTTCCACAAAGATGGTCTTGGCAACAATTCCTTGGCTACTATGGAAATCATATCACGTGGTTAATGTTTTGAAATAACTACAACATTTATATCCATGCTATTTTTTCATTAATGATTTTCCATTATGACTTATGCCTTATGTACTTCCATGTTTTATCTCATTTCTCAAGATTCTGATGTTTAAACAGTATGTTCATGTTTTTATGTTCAAATGTATATGGTTTGTTTTATTTTATCCATACTTACCCTTACTAAGAATTTGATCTCACCATTTATGTGTTTTATTTTCCCCACGATATAGAGAAAGGTTTTAGGTAAGAAAACAAAAGGGGAAGTTCTTTATTGGAGATGTTTATTATCTTTCACCATGATTAGAAGATTCTGTTCTGAGTTTCCAAAGACAATAAACTATTACGGTCCTTGTGTGTTTGTTTTTGTTATGTATTAAGTATTCTGCAAAAGTAATGTAATGTCTATGTATGTCAATCTTTGGGTCTCTACAATATCCAACTTACAATGTCTGCATCTGAATATAAAATTAAATTGAAATCAGACATTTTTGGATAGAGAAGAGATTGAAAACCAGTTCATTTTAAATATCTAAAAATTGTTTTAACTGTAGTTAAATGGGATTCATTAAGATTTGATTGAAATATTGCACACAGATATACTGAGTACATTATATCCGGCCTACTATTATTAAGATATTATAAACAACCAATCATACCTCTATATAACATTTTGTCAAAAAAAATTCCCAATTTCATCAAAATCATGTTTTAAATTAGTACACATAGGATTTGTATATGTCTTTCTGTTTTCAAGTCCAAATTTCTTTAGTAAATTAGTAATGTATTTTATTTAATTTAAAACATTTAAAAAATCATTTTGATAAATTTGATGTCCTAAAAAGAAATTTATTTCTCCCATCATACTCATTTAAAATTATTTTTGCATTAGATTTTAAAACTCATGACAAAGAGATTTATTAGTTGATCTAAAAATTACATCATCATCATACATTTGAATCAATAAAATATTAGAGTTTATAGTTTTCTTAAATAGTGTTGGATATACCATTACAATAGTAATATCATTTTTAAAATGAAAAGATCTTAATCTTTCATACCAATCTCTAGGTTCTTGTTTAAGGCCATATAGAGATTTAGTAAGTTTAAATACAAAATCTGGTTTTTGTGAATTTTCAAAACCATGAGGATGTTCAACATAAAATTATTCCACTAATTAACCATTTAAAAATGAAGACTTAACATCCATAAGAAATAATTTAAAAATCATATGATATGCATATGCTAAGAAGATTCTAATGGATTCTAATCTTGCTACAGGTACACAGGTCTCATCATAATCTATACCATCTTTCTGATTATAACCTTTAGCTACTAGTCTTGCTTTATTCCTAGTTATTATTCCTGGATCATTTTTTTATTTCTAAAGACCCATTACATTTCTATAACTGGATATTTCTGAAGTCTTTCAACTATGTACCAAACATCATCTATTTTGAACTGGTTTAGTTATTCATACATTGATGTCATCCAATATTCATCAACTAAGGCTTCTTCTATAGACTTGGGTTATAATTAGGATTGAAAGATAGAAAAATACACAAGATTTCTTATGTTCCTTCTAGTTTTTATTCCTATTTCGAAGTCTCCAATTTCATTTCTTAAAGGGTGGTTCTTTTTTGTCTATGTAGTACACTTATAGGTTCTTCAGTATCATGTTCTTCTGGACTAGACTGAATATCACTAATATCTTTTTTGAAATCATCTTGCAGGTTCTCAAGTCCCTTATTATCATTGGAATCAAGTTCATCTATTTGATCTATCCTTTTTCAAAGGGATCAGATTCATTAAATTTCAAATGATCTAATTCTTAAAAAATCCTTGACATTTTATTAAAAACTCTATAAGATTTGTATGTATCCGAATATCCTAAGAAAATGAATTCAACATATTTTTGATCAAAATTACCAAGAGTGTCCTTGGTGTTTATGTTTTAAACCTTGAATCCAAAAACATTAAAGTAATTTCCTTTAGGTTTTCGGTTATTCCATTGTTTATAGGGTGTATTTTTTAAAATAGGTCTAAAAAACTCTATTAATTATATAGCAGACAATACTTATAGCTTCTACCCAAAAATGTGTAGGACGACTGTATTCATTTCAGTATAGTCCTTGTCATTTCTTGAATAATCCTATTTCTTCTTTCAACAAGTCCATTTTGTTGAGGTTTTCTTGGTGCAAAGAATGTGTGTTTAATAACCATATTTGAGCAAAAGGAATTGAATTCTAGATTCTCAAATTCTCATCCATGATAACTTAATAAAAAAATTTCAAAACCTTTTCTTTTTGAATAGCTTTGCAAAAAATTCCAAATAATGGAAAAGCTTTATTTTTTAATTTTAAAAAGATTATCCATTTAAATCTAGAATTGTCATCAATTAAAACATATACATATATAATTTACCATCCAAGCTTGCAAACCGTGATGGTCCAAACAGATCCATATGGATATGATCTACCTATTTAGATGTAGCAATATTGTGCACTGATTTGAAGGAGAATTTGTGCTGCTTTCCAAGTTGACATTAATCAAAAAATCAATCACTTTCAAACACGAGACTAGGCAAAAAAACTTGTTATTTATTAGATAAATTATTTAAAACATATATATTACAATGTCCATGTATTCTATGTTAGATCAAGGATTCATTTATCTTAGAAGTTAGTCATCTTACTTGTTCTTTACATAAGGAATTCAAATATAGAGAATACAAATTATCAGTTTAAGGTGCTCTAAATTTAAGCAATTTATTTATGAAAAAGAACAACAATTTTTAGAAAAACCAACAACATTTCGATCATAACAGAGTTGATAGAAACTTATCAAGTTGTGTTTCAATCCCTATACATAGAGTAATTTCTTGATTGAGACAACTTCTGGATCTCTAACTATTCCAATTACAATTATATTGCATTTTACATTGTCATTAAATGTGACAAGACCACTATCCATTTGGGTTAGATTCCTAAAATTAGATGAGTTTCAACTCATATTCCTAGAGCAGCCAATGTCCATATACCATATGGTCTTTTTTCTTCAGTGACCTGGTTTAAACAAAGGATTTTAAATAGATTGTTTTGGTACCCATATTTTATTGGGTCCAGTTGTGTTAGCCAGCAAACATCTGGGAATCTAGACTAGGTTTTGTTTCTCTAAAATCAAAAAAATCATATAAATTGTATGAGAAAAAGGATTTATTTATTCCACTTATTTAGGATTTCCCTAAGTAATAATTCTTAGACATATGTTCTTTTCACCACAATAGATACAAATTACCTTTCTAGTACATGGAACAATGTAATTTTTCTATAGTTTAGGTTTTTCACCTTTACTACCTATTCTAAATCTTCCCTTTTTAATCCCATTATTTCCAAGAATTACATTTACTATATTTTCTCATTTTTAAAAATAATAGATGCCCTTTTATATGTTTATAAATTATTTGTAAGTGTTTTTATTTTAGCTTCATTATTTAAATTGTTTGTATTTATCAAATTATATTTTTCCAGAAATTCCTGATGTTATTATATCATTGATTCTCTTTCATTTACAACAGCATTGTGAATTGTTTTTATAGAATTTTATTTCTTAAATAACGAATCATATTTATTTTCAAGCATATTTAAGTATTCTGTAAGTTCATAATTTCAATATCTTGATTCAAAACTAGAGTCAGAAAAATAATAGGATTCTACCTCGTCAGCTTCTGCTATAAAGAACATATTTTATTATAAATTAGATTCCTCTTTTTTTGAATCCGACTTTGATGAGAATCTAGAGTCTTTAGATACACTCCATGTAGATTTCATTTTTTTCTTGTCCTTTTTCTCATAATTATTAATATTGAAGAAATTCTTATACTTGTCCTCCTTTAATTGAGGATAGTCAGGTCTGATATGACTCATCCTCTTGCACTCATATCATCTAACATCGTTTTCATACTTTTTAAAAGTTTTTCTGAAGACTTTCTTCTTTATGTAGAATATACTAAACATTCTGGCCAGCTAAGACAAACAACATCAGAATTTGATTAATCAATGAATTATGATTTCACCTTTACTTCCTTTTTCATTATCATTCTGCTTTTACTTTGTGATGAAACTTTTAAAAAAAATCATCTTTCTTTATAAAAACCTTATGCGCATTTTCTTCATCTTGCATCGAAACTTCATACATCATAAGTGTTCCAGTCAGTTCTCACATGGTTAAGTCTTTGACAAGTGTTGATTGAAAGATTGTAGCAGAGATTCCATTCCATTTAGTAGGCAGTAATCTCATTACTTTTAATGCTTGATCTGCTTGTTTCATTGGTTCTCCTCAAGCAGTTATATTGTTGATAATTTTTGTCAATCATAAATTAATTTGAGTAATTATTTAACCTTCAAACATTCTGAATATATAAAATTTAATCTTAGTAGTATCATATCTCATTTCAGGACATTTTCATTTCATTTATAAGAAACAACAATTGTTTTCTACATCTCATATACTCTTGGGAATTGAGATACTCTGTTGAATTCATCAGGTCCTATACCACATATAATTGCATTCATTGCCTTTGAATTCATGTCATACTAAGATTATGTAGTTGTAAAACATGTTTTAGGTTTCTTTAGGATTTCATATAGAGTTATAATCTTATAATATACCCTATATCCAAGGTTTTTCAGATAAATTATCCTTCTCGACTTACAACATCCATAATTTTCTCCATTGATGTTCGGTGCTCTGACCATAGAAATTCCCTATCTTGTATTTGTCATCTTTCTCTATCTATAATCCTTAATAACTTTCATCTTGTTCAGACTTTCTCAGAAATCTCTTCCTCAGACACAAATTGTTGGTTCAGGTCATATCAAATATACACAAGAGGGGGGGGGGTGAATTGTGTCTTTTACAATTTTTCGCACAATCATGATATTTTTATTCTATCTTTATATCAAATATTTAGTAGAGGAATATAAATAACACTGGACACAAGATGTATAGTGGTTCGAGGAATAGGAGGCCCCTGGTCAACTCCACCAACGCTCTACTCTATGAGCTTAGTGATTTTCACAATCAGGTCCTCTTATCAACCGACCGTTCCACAACTCAGTATAGGTAGTTAACACCTTTACAATATAAAGCAAAACAGAGCCATCTGGTTCAAATAGAAATCCTAATACACAGATTAGTATGAGAAGATGATTAGCCATGATAAAAGAGTATTTGATTGTTGAAAATACATTAGTAGTTGTTCATAACAATTACAATAGAATGAAACTATTAGTAGATGGATCATCATATTTAAAAATTATGATCCTCAAGTGAGAGTCATTATGAGTCGATCTAGTTAAAGTAGATAGAGAAATATAATTAGCAACTTCAACAGCAGTAGATTCAAAATATATCATTGATGTTAAATGGGTGAATCTTCTATCATGTTTCTTCTTCTTCAATAAACAAAGATTTGTCACTCTTCATAATTATTAGATCTATAGATCTTGATTTGTCCTTATTTATCACTTATGTATCCACATTGTCATGCAGCATATCTTATATATCGTAAGTGTATCTCATCTTTTATTCTGGTTTCATACCATGTATATTTTGTGTTATATTGAATTTCAAAATAGCACAAACACATTGAGCACTTTCATGGAAAATATAGTTGCACAAAATTCACCTTCAGACTCATGATATTAAAACATTTGAATTAACAGAGCAGTTATAACTACCCTTGAAATTCTCCATGAAAAGTTCCTTTAATTTTGATCCTTTTAATAATTAATAAGCGGATATGAACACGTCGAAATATGCTTTAAAATTAGCTTTTAATCCGGTTTGGAATCTGCCTAATTATTCTCCTGTAGACTATTACATAATAATATTGTCTTTAATTCTTCGATTTCAAATATAAGGTTGAACTATATAGAATGTATCTTCTAAATATAAGGTTGATAAAAAACATAAGGTTGATGTTGCATCCATCGAACATAAGGTTGAATAAAAACATATGGTTGATGATGTATCCTTCAAACATAAGGTTGAATACAAACATAGGGTTGATGACCTATCCTTAAAATGTATGATAAATTATCTATACTGTTATAATCTTCCAAATATAAGATAAATGATCCATAAATTTATATTAAATGTAAGGTTGTTAATAAATGTAAGGTTTATGAACCATACTTTTGAAAAAAATGTAACATTTAAAACATAAGTATGGTTCTTTTCCAATAAACCAATCATAGGGTTCATTCCTAACACAAGTTTCTTCTTCCATACTTTTTCGATAATGTATGGTTGTGTAATCATTCTTTAATAATAAGATATATTGTAAATAGTGGGTTCCTTTATTTACTCTACGCTCCCAAATGTATGATATAAACAGTGTTTCCAGAATAATTTGAATTGATTTCTGAACTTTGTAAAACTTGTTCCAGACTATATATAAAATATTTCTTTCCTGAAAAATACATAAATTAAAATCATTAGAAATCAATTAAGGGTATTTGTGAGCATCAAAATCATCATAAAGAGATAGATTATTATTCTCAACAATCTCCACCTTTTTAATAAAAATATTATGTATTGATGAAAATAAAACATTCTCAACATCACCAAGATAAATAATCAGGGTATAAGTTTTTATATTGAATCTCTTAATGATATATCCTTTTGGTTGTATATAAATAACACGAAATCATTAAAAAATCATTAGTAAGATCATTAATATAAGATTAATTATAAATGTTTATATTGAACATACCAATAATTATTTTCTTCTTCTACATTCCAAAATTATTTCCATGTGTCTTCATCTAAAAAAGGATATATTTGACATTAATTATCATGTTTCCTATAGGAAAAAAATGAAATCATTAGTGACGGTTGATTTAAAATCCCTCCATCTCATAACAGCCATCAATAAACAATTCTTCCTAACTCCTCCAGTGTCAGGAATATCAAATTTTATTTGATAAATAAGAATGATAACATATTATACTATAAACATTTAAATATTAGTCAAACAATTGTAAATAATCTTACCAAAATTATCTCCCACAAATGAGATAGTGTCTTTTTTCCACACTTTTCCAATCATTATACAAAATGATTAATTTTATTTTACCTTGAGTAGATACAAAGCACATAAAATATTTTTCATTTGGACCTATTGGAATATCATTCTCATCAAAATCTAAAAATATCCTCTAGCCTGGCTACGAGCAAGTTCTATTTTTGGTAAACGTGTGATACCACGTTTACCAACGCTTGAAGTCTTCTTTTCCATTTGTGTAAGCACATGAAGATGATTGGGGAACATTAATAAGAACATGTGAATGTTCCACTCTAGATGTATGAGCATGATGCTCATCTCTAGATTTATGTGGCTGTTCAACTGATTGATATGTCCTTGTCCTTAAAATCAAAAAAGAATACATTAGTTAAAAAATATACAATTTTAAATATTACAATACTAATGTAAAAAATGAAACACTGAACTATGTTATGTAATTCTAAACATGGTAAACATGGTAAGCATGGTAAATCATAGTAAATTGTAAAAATGGTAATGTAATTGTAATCCAACAAAATCAATAAATATATAAGATACATAATAGTGAACATGGTAAACTATAATAAACATGGTAAAAATGGTTAATATGTAAATGAAATTTTCATTTAATGAAATCAATAAATATATGTGTTAAATAATTTAAAACATGTTAAACTAAACAAAAAACTCTAAAATAAAAAAAATCATACTTATTAATTTCAATATGCATTTTAATAATGAAAAAATTGAAATATATAACATTCTATGAATATAATAAATATAAAATAGAAATATTAATATGTTACCTATAATACTAGGACTGTAAAAATGTATTTATTTTCCAAATTCCTTTATCATTATCATTCGTTATGGCTCAAACCATGACAACAACAAGTTCATGATTATTTTCTTCAAATCATTGCATGGAAGTATGGATCTCACATAAATCATCATCCTCTTAATGTTGATCCTCACCAACATATTTTTTTTTCATATAATAAAAGAGACCACTGCATATCTGATTACAACATATAAAATCTATTTTCATGTGTTTCAATTATAAATTAATCAGTTGTGTCTTCCAATTTATTCATATTAACTACTATCATTCCAAATTCCTCGTGTCTCACACTATTGCTACCAATAAAATATTTGAAGTTGAAAACTTTAGTATTAATATTAATGTAACCAACCTCCAATTTTCTTCAATGACTCCCTAATATGCACTTTTGTAGAATTTTTTATTTTTTTCTTTAGAACTCAAAAAATGCACTGCTTCTGCAAACACCAATACCCCACTATTCTGAACTGCACTTTTGTTCTCCTGAGTTTTCATAAGAAATGTATACCCCTTAATGTCATACTTATAACATGTTATCACATTTAAACTTGGACCACCCATTAACCATCTCAATCCCTCAGATGTATCTGTTATACCAAGTAGAGTCTTTTTAATCCATCGAATAAATGTCTTGTTATGAAAATTCAAAATCTACATTTCTTTTGTCTTTGGATTAAATTGTTTTAACTCATTAATATACAATATGATATATGGTTGAGCATTAATTATGTTATTAAATATGTATAATTGTCCCTTATTCATCTATTCATCTGACAATGATTTGACTTTCAAACCAAGAATCCCATTTCCCTCATTATAAACCCATTAATGGCGAGATGTAGGCAAACCAATGTGCCCCACCATAGATAATTAGCTGTTACAAAACTCCACATCCTCTTCAAAATTATACATTTCATAAATGGAGGCTTTAGGTCGATATGGAATCATCAAATACCCATTCAATATTTTTGTATAGATTTCAATAAGATATATCCAATGTTGATATTCAGGTCCAAAATGTTTTATTTATTGAACCAGATGAACCATTAATTGCACCATTATATTAAAAAATATGGAGGAAAATACATTTCTAATTGAAAAGGTATAGTAATTGCATCCTTTTCCAAAATTTTCAAAGTATCCACATTAATCACCTTTTTACAAATTTAATTGAAAAAATAACACACCTTCGTGATAGTATTTCTGACATGAATGGGAAATATTCAAATGTAATGAAACTAGTAGATGTTGTTGCATCATGACATGACAATCGTGATATTGGATACATTTCAACTTCAAATACTTTAATGAGAATTTTTTTTACATTTGAAGAATAACCATGCATCACTTTGATATCATGAATACATTGAAAAATAAAAATTTCCCCCTCTTAGAGAATGTATGAAAAGACAAGAGATGAAATGATCGCCTTCTATCTGTAGTGGGTGTTAAATCCAAAATTATTTCCATTGATAGTATGTCTAATCATGAATTCAACCCATATTTATTCTTTTATTTAATATCTATCAATGTTCCAATCAAATTATCATAAATATTTTTCTCCAGGATTATGACCTAAATATTATGTTTCACTTCATGATATCTCGAATATGGTATCCCAAAAAATATTGACATTTTCCTCTAAACATGTCTATTTTTACCATATTTATGTTTCTTTCCCATTTTCACATCAAGGTTTTATACCCTCTAAAAATATTCCTCTTTGGATAAAAGTTCTAGACTAATAAAAAATTCTTATGATCCATTGAATACATTTTTTAGTAGTATGTAAGAGTTATCCATAAACAAAATTTACATGACGCATGTATAATATATTCCACAAATGAGTAAATTAACAATATAAAGTTTGTTTTTTGAAAATTAGACACGCATTATCCCCCCTAACAGTGTATCGAGAAAAATTTCCATACACTAGGATCTCATTTATAGTGAACATAAGAATAGCATGCAGTTGAAAATATTCCATTTAATAAGAATCATACACCCTAATACACTCCCGCCATAAAATATTCAATTCATCAATCAATGTTGATATGAAACCATCAATATCATTTCCAGGTTTCTTTTGACCAATGATCGTTATACTCAACATGAAAAAAAATCACATCATACAAACATCATGATATATATTTTAAAACACCAATAAAACATTCCATGAACTATGTGTACTACTAAGGCTACGATATAGAATAATTCAATCTATGCACAACCAATGTATTAGATTTCTAATTTCATTTCTGAATATATGATACTTCTCATCAATCTTCTTCCATTATGAACAATCAATTGGATGACCTATTTTCCATCATATATCATATCATTTCATTCCATGTTAACTTATTTTCATCAAATGAATTCGCAAATAAACATTTCAAATAACGAATTATAGGAAGATACCAAAATACCTTGGAAGAGATCTCTATAATATCTAAATTAGAATGTGATTTTTCAGTCAACATATTCCATGATGTACCAAATTTAGGACACTCTAATAGAAATTCATATTCCTTCCTGTATATCATAAAGTAATTTGAATAACTATATATTTTCACGTATCCCAATTCCATTGTGCATAATATTTTCTTGGCATTATAATCTGAATTTTGAAGATCGATATCTTTTGGAAGAATATATTTAACCAATTGTAGAAGCTCTGTTAAAGTGTTGTCACTCCATCCAAGTATCAACATTAGGTTATTAAATCTTAACACCGCAGAAAAAACTCTAAAATCTATAAATCCATCATACAATGGTTTTTCAACATCAACATATAGGTGAACAATTGTCGGTTATATTATAATTTTTTTTGATGCAACATCACAAATCATTTCACAATTTCATCAGAGTTACCATTTTTCATTTTATTATCATCAGTATCTCTGACACACTTTTCTTATGTCAACATGCCAAATCCAGGCATTGTAACTTGGACTAAAACCATGACAAATTATATGATCATTGATCTCTTTAATTTTCAAATTCTTCATATTCAAACATTTCAGGCATGGACAAAAAAACATTGTCATTACTTGGAACATATTGTTTAGTAAAATCATAAAAGGCCTCAACAACATCCTCATATTCATTAGTCATTAATTGTTCTATAATCAAACATTGACTCATTATTACCTATAAAAAATATCAAAATTATATATATTGTTAAGATAAGCCAATTTAATATTTATATAAAATATATCATAATTTTAATGTTTTTTTTATATAAAACAATTATATGAATATCTGAAGAAGATATGCAAGGATATAATCTTAAAATAAAAATATTATTAGATATAATAGCTTCATATTAATATGAAATCTGACATAATTTGAATGTAACAAATTATGAAATATAATATAAAACAAATATATACGTATTTGAAATTTATAAAGATATTGTTTTTTAGAAATAAAATTTTTTCTTCATTTCATTTAACTTTTATGGTCACATATATTAATTCTATCATTCTTAATGAGTATTTTATAAAATTTTATTGTGTATGGTGAAAATTTAATTGAGTGGTAAGATGATATTGTTTGGTTCCGATCTACTTTTCGTAATGGATTTATATCAGACTCAATGTACATTCCTTGTGAAGAACCTATATTGCCTTGGGAAGGTGGTGAAAATATCCTATTCATGGTATGATGACTTGTTTTTTTGGGGGATACTTATCTAATAAAAAACAGTTAACAAATGCAGTGGTAAATAAATAAGCAACCATGCATCAACATACTATGTTATTAAATATACTAGTAGTCAGCAAAAAAATATTTACTACATACAACCTAACTATATAGGAATATAATTAAATATAAAAATAACCTAACTCTTATAGGATGAATTGGTACATATTTGTCACAAGACCCATTGGAAAATATAAATTCTTTTTTTATAAGAAGGAATAACCCAAAAAATTAATGTCTTAAATAAAAATGTCAATGGATATTTGGTATATAACCAATTTCACCCTAATATCTATATGGGGATTTCATAATTAAATAATGAAGAAGCTTAACAATGTAACATATAGCTCAATTCCCAATAATTTCAGATCAATTATAAGGAAAACCATTCCAAATGACAATAACATTAGGAAATAGTCCTTCTTATTGTGATATTTAAAAAAAGAAATATAAAAACCAAAATGTAGGTAATATATGATAAATAACGAACTAAATCGAGATGCATGAGGCTTACAACAATATTGTGAGTCGATCTGATAGATCCAGTGATAAAAATCATGATGGACGATTTTGAAAATATGAGGTTGGAGGGACCAAGTTTGAATAAACGTTTCTATGTATTCCTTAATAGATAGTGGAGTCTCAGGTTTCCCAATCAACAAATACTAAATGACGCAATAAAATGGTGGATAAATTTTTTAAATATTTTATCTCGTATTTTATTAAATAAACAACTTGATAAATTATTATTTTAATTATATTAATCACATTAGTGATATAATACCCGATATGATAAACATCTTTTTACATCGGTTATTTTATAACTGATATGATACAGATGATCTTCTATGTCGGCTATATAATAACTGTCATGATAAATTGTCATAGTTGATATTTCACATCAGTTTTAAAATAAAAGGAATGATAGATCATATATCTTCCTTTTTTATGTCGGTTATATTATAAGCGACATGATAAATCAACTTTTATAGCTTTACATTATTGTTATTTATAACTGATGCAAAAAATGCTGACGTGGTAAATATTTTCTGCACTACCAGTGTTTCATTCCAGACCATCCAGGTGTTTCTTCCTAAATTAGTATACCCCAAAATGAAATGTCAAATTCTATTTTGAGACATCCATGAAACACATATACTAGGTTGGAGGTTTTTTTAACCAAACCTATTCCACCAGTGGGTCAGGTTCTTATATTTTTCAATGGAAATTTCAACCTTGAGGTGAGTTGGTTTTCATATTCTTTATGGGTAATTTCATGTGTTCGTAATGTGGATTTTTAAAAGTTTTCACGACCTTAAAAAACCTTTTCAATTTTATATGAAACGTATAAAATGGATAGTCCCATGCGATGTATGTTTTTATAAAGAGATTAATGAAATTATTAATGAAATGGATTATGAAATAGTGAATGAATTTGTTATGATGATAATATAGGGATGGTGGTATGAAATTTATGACCTAATTAGATTCCATGGACATTTCTTCTCATTAGATCTATCTTAATTGGATGACTTAGACATTACTACTCCTAATTTACATCTTACTAGGATGCATTAGTTTTCATAACATGGATCCATATTTCATGGACTACCTTATACATACTCTATGGGCACACCAGAGTCAATAAATACTTTTTGATGGGTGTGATCCATAGACTCTGTGAGGATTCCCTTGTCATTGGCCTTGTATCATTGAACATGTAGGTTTAATAATTGATTACTCGATGTAGGTCCTGGTTTATTCATTACCTTACATTATATTTAGATATTATCATATGGTTTCTTGATCATAATGATCATTGGTAGACTTTATATTTTCACTTTTCTTTTATCACTTTTACTCCTATTATACATTCCCACCACTTCATTTTATAATAAGAAAATTGACTTGTTATAGAAACCATTGGTGGTGGACTACTGGGTTTTATCACACAACCTTTTGGGAAAACATTTGGTTCTTGAAAATAATACAAGGATGCGGTAGGTATTTGGGAAAGCATCTTTTTGGAGAGCCTTTATTGATTATTGAATAACAGAAGGGGAGAACAATACTGGGCTATTCCTCTTTATCCAATCTAGATATAGTTTCATTTTTTTATTCTTTTGATATCTGTATTGTAATGGATTATTATTTCCTTGTTTTAGATATCTTTTAAATAAATCAATGGTACAAAACTCATTTTGTATATGACGTTATGATTGGGTTTTATTATGATTATCTGTATCTAATTGATTAATCTTCTACTACTAGTAGATATTATTCTTCCAAATTTAATTCATTTATGACACCACTGTGTTACTATGACCGTGAGGGTATAATATTCGTACTGTAAAATCAAATACCATAACTATTAGTTGCATACTTTGGTTCTTGGGGTGGAATGATTGAGATGATTTCACCAACCATCTCGGACCACCATTTAGTGTCTTCCATCATAGGCTGTTACATGGGTTTTTCATTGGCATTTTTTTTATTTTTTATTAGTATTTGGGATATATAAACATGATACTATGTAAGAGCTGGGATTTGTAAATTATATTTACATAGGATTTGATACCCATATAAATGGAATAAACCAAAATTACCTAGGAATTGGATTTCATGTTCTTGTCTGTTCTAATTATGGTTGATCTAATTTCCCTATTGGGTGACACATATGATTTGGGGAGTTTATTGTGATTTATATTATTCTCTTAGACCTATTTGGATAGGAGATATCATAATCATACATCATCTTATGTATGTAATAAATTCACATTCCATTCATATTCCATTCCATATATGATAAATTTCATGAATACATGACATATAATATATGTGACTTGTGAGATATAACTATTTTTTAACTAAACATTATTGTAGGGGACTGAGAAGAATAATTGGTTACTCAATATTTCTATTTAAAACTAATATTTTTTTACTAAAAAATTAATGTAGGTACCTTAAGTAGTCAATTATAGAACATTGAGTCATGGGAAATTGGTTGCATGGGATGGAATGTGTTGCAAATATGAAAAAATGGATGTAATAGTTCGAATTAAAAAGTGTATTTTCCATTAAAATTTGAAAATTGTAATCTATATAATCGAAACTTTTAATAAGATTTTTTATATAAATACTTATTTATTTAAATGTCTTTAAATTCTTGAAACAAAAGGTCACCACAAAATGATGATACCAATATGAACATAAAGGTTGTTTTCATTAGAAATGAAAATTAATGTTTCATATACTGGGAACCTTGGATTATATATTAGTACTTGAACCAGACCTAAATATATTAGTGGGAATTAGGTAGTATCTATAGAATTGTTACAGTCCTTGAATCTCTTATAACGATATTTAGTAGTAGGAATAGCGAGTGAGACTCAAATATAGGAATTATTGTACCTATCCTAGTAATATTTAGTTGATCAAAGCATTATAAAATATTTTTTTAAGTTGTTTTTTATAATTATATAGACAAGACTCCAATACAACAACCAATTTTGCACCAGGAGGGTGGTGACAACCATAATCTAGAGGTGGTTTCCCATGGGCCGCTCATGGAACATCTAATAGTTAAACTTGTTTCATCGAAAGATATATTATATATTGGTTCTAATGATTAGTTTAGAGAGGGTTTCCTACAAATAATAATGAATATTTAGGGATATATATGGCCATACATGACTATGTACAAGTTTAGATGTGAGTATCAATAGTAGGATCCACCAACATTCATGGTTGATGTTAGCCTACACGCTACTGTTATTTTTCTTGATACTATCATGTCTATCTTTAAACACATAATGAAATCTCCAAATAGGAGTCTCAAGATCACAATGTATATGAGTCTAGGAACCACCATGTATTGGTGGTATTTCTCAAACCTCTTATATTGACATTGAATAAATGTTTGAGTGGATCTCCAATTTTTTTTTTGAGTACTTTTTCCCAAATACATTTAGTGATGAATATTACATTGAATTTATAAATTTAGGGAGGGTTGATATATCCATTTTGGATTATTCAAATTGAAATATAGAGGTGAAACTTGTTGAAAATATTTATCGTTCTAATGATCCATATAGCGTGAAATGATTTTGAGTAAAGTCTCAAGAATAACATTCAATCACATGTCATATTTTTTCAGTTGACAACTATATCTGATATATTTAATCGTGAAATTATTACTATGATTTAGATGAGAGAAGATAGATGGTGTAGTATTGTTTATTTTAGATTCATGTCCCAGTAATGTAGTGTTTGGTGGTAGGAAGTGGTACTTTGAAACCACTAATAAAAATAATAGCAACCGGATCACGGATACTGGTAGTTATGTTTTCATTCTCCAATATGGGTGGAATGTACACATGATGAGATAGTGCAATGGAATCCTAGTTTTGTATTTATATTACACCTGTATGTGTCATCATTAGTGGATTTTAGGGATAATAAATCATGTTCCAAATAAAATAGAGCCCACAATATCTCCACCTTCAGGGGTAGGATTTATGGATCCATGATAGGAAGGTTGCTGGAGGGCCACCAAACGAACATGCAGAGGAAGAGGTTATGGTTGAGGTAGCCTGAATTTTTATTTTTAGCACTGAAAGAGAAAAACTATTTATTGTTGTACAGCTGTAGCTTTGTTATGTGGATCAGAAGAGTTTTGTGTATTAAAACAGATGCCTAAGTAGTAGAGTGCATGATCGCCTACTATATGAGGTACTATTATAGTATCCTCCACTATCATATATTCATTATTCAATAATGGTGTGTATCACTACTTCATCTCTATATTGATCATGGAAATTATTATTCTTGAAGTTATATACCTTTGTGGTTGGATGGCCTTGGACACACCATTGGGTGTATAAACAGAGTGTATATAATAATGCAAGGTCTTTCATCTTTAGATTTGCAATTATCACTTGTGAAAAATATTCATCATTGAGATCAGAGTATTTTATGACATACATGGGATCGATGGGATAATTACATATCATTTAAATTTTATTGTTATCATTTAATATTTATTTTCATAAAACATTACAGTGGAATATATTTACATGAGGGTAAATTGGATTTCCAATCCAGTCGAGCCATAAAAGATCATTATTTACTGGAAGGAGTGACATCAAAGATTTCTATAATTTTATTGGATGACCAGAAAATGTAATTGAATGATATTCCTCTTGCAGTTGATCATTTTAGTGATATTTTCCTAATATTATTATATGTACTATCTTTTTAGAGATAGGTATAGTATAAAATTGTTCATGTTCCATGAAAAAAAAATTATATATCTTCTTCTATATAGGATAGAACTTAATGAGATCCAGTATCTGAAGAGAAAGTTTGAGGATTTAAAATATAAGGGTTTTCTTATGAAATAATTATTCTTGATGGGATTATCATATTATTTGATTGATGATGGATGTTGGAACAATATAAAATTTCATTGATTTTTGATGGTTGAACCAGCATACAATTGAGAACCAATGTCCTTCTCCCTGAATAGATGATCTCTTCAATTAGCTCCAAAGAGATAAAATGTCCTCCATGGTCAAATTGAGATCAGGCTATCATTAGGTGAAAGTTAAAGATTCATATATAGCAAATAAAATTTTCCAATGTTAGTATAGATTATATTATTACTTGATTATTTTTTTCATTCTTATGGACACACCCACACTCATCCTGACCTTGATGTATAGGGTTTTACAATCATATATTGATTCCATCGTTATGGTTTTATAGATGACATGTTTGTTTATTCTCATACATTTATAGACCATTACACTAACATCTATATCATGTTTTATACATTTATAGATAATCTGTAATATGATATGCTCACCGAGTGATACTTTTGGATTGGGAAGTTTCATAACTTGGTTCATATTATCTCATAATCAAGAGTATAAGTGTACCTAGAGAAGGCGAGTGCTATTTATTCCTAGGATAACCCCATGAATGTGATTTTTATAAAATTTCCCACGAGACTCAATATTTGTTACTGGTGTTTAATATAAGTCTTTTTTATGATTTACGACATCTCCTAGTAAATTGAAAAGGAGGGATGTTATGTTATTGTGCTATGAAGCATGTGAGAAGTCCTTTTAAAAGTAAATGGTAAGGATTACATTAGAATAAATCCTTATTACTCTAGATCCTCCAATAGGCTACACAATGCTCTAAGATTTATTAATAATCATTCTAGGTGTAACATTGATATTGGAGGATAAATTAGTGGTGTATGGGTCACACCAGTTGATACCTCACCAGCATAATTACCAAACACATGTCCTCATGCTTATTGTGATCGTTCATGCCATGCATATTTGGAGCATTATTTAATAGGTGAGCATGTTTTGGTAGTTTAAACCTAAAAAATCCTCAAACATATCATTAATAATAAAGAATTGATACTGATAAGTGAATACATGATGAATAAAAATAGACTTTTGATATTGATCTTGCCTATAAGCTGGAAAGGGAAATGCAATAGCTAATTGGTTGAGCCAAAAAACCCATGAAAAACCCATTTAGGTAGTCAGGGATGGATAAAAAATTTTGTCATTATTTTATGAGATTCATCTTGTGTTTCAATGATGTCATTATAATCCTTTTTCAGAAACCATAACAGGACCTATTCACTTAGGGATAGGTTTAAGATAATATAGTTTTCAGATCATGATGGTTTCCTCCAACAAAAAAATTATTTCTCTTCTGGAACATCCTCAGGATTGGCTTATTGATAGAGATGACATCCTTCCAATAAATTGGTATACATGGGTTTATACTAATTTGAGAGTGAATATAATTCTATAATAACATGATTCTTAATGGAAGGTAAAACAATGCATCTTCAATATGTATCATGATATGACATATAAATAATGGTGGCCCTTGATGAAGCATTTGATAGTAGGTTTTATAACTATTTTTTCCACTACACAGTAGCTAAAGAGAAAACACTAGAATAATTTTGGATTCTTACAGTCTTTATTCTTCCTATAATGGAAATTGGAAGACATCATGATAGTTTCTGTGACTTATATACCGAGTGAACCGTAAGGTACCATCACATTTTTGGTATTCATGGATAAAATGAGGAAGGTAGATCACATACATACTATACATAAGTATTTTTGGTTGATGATTTGGGATGACTAAATGTCTGTGAGATGAAATACGTACAAGGGGTATCTCATACTATCATTTCAGATAAGGATACATGTTCCACATTGTGTTTCATGACTGGTTTACATAATTTTTTCTGTAGACAAGTGATTTTGATCACATCTTTCCACCATCAGATAGATGGAGAGTTGGAATAGACTATATAGGTGTTGAAGGACATTGTACAAGCATGATTCCATGATTTTGAGGGGATTTTAGTGAAAAATATGACTATAATTGAGTTTTCCTATAATAATTACATTACGGAAAAAATTCAGATTGAACTGCATGGGGCCTTATGTTATGACCATTATGTTAACATTTGTGCTAGAAAATGGTATGGGATGCAACAAAACTAAAGGCCCACAACATTGATAATACATCAATATAAATGAATTTTAAAAAAAGTATATGGTTTCTACTAAATATATATATATATACACAAATATCATGTTGATCACCGTCGATGTCCAAATGTGTTTGATGATAGGTGTTGTGTTTTATTGCAAGTATCACCAAGTATTGCAAATAGATAGAGACATAGGCTTGGGAATATATAAATTTTTATTACCCTATAGGTACCATACCATTCATGATGTCTTCCAAACTTCACATCATTGGCATTTCAATACTAACCTATCTCATACTTCTGATGCTGAAGATGTGGAACTGTATATTGATGCTTCATTGGAGGAGTATCCCATTAATATTACTGATCAGAGCAAAAAGACTCTTATAGGTAGTTATTTAACACTTGTACAGGTGATATGGTTTAATGAACATGTATAGTACAAGACATGGGAAATATAGGATGTCATATTTGATTAGTGGCAATAGTTATTTTTGGACAATGTTTCACCACCCATGGAAGAGAATGTTATGGAATAGTTCTTTTATGGGAGGAATGCTATAAGAAAACTCCTATTAATTGAGGCACAATTTTTTTTAAATTTTTTCTAAATTCATTGTTTTATCCTTATGAGAATAAAATTTAAGGTTATAGAGGTTTTGAGGGTGCTTGGGGATAGTTCAGAGCCCATAGCCCCGAATTCTAAAGTAAACAGCTAGTCCACACGGTTAGTAGATATCATACCACCCAATCTTCATAATTAGAGAAAACCATGTGGGGAGTTACAGTAGACAATAGATGGATCTATAGTTTTCCCTTACCATGTGTGTAACACCCCGAGCTTCCACGATACGCTTCTCATTCAATAATACAATAGCTTGCATTGTACGCAACTTCGAGTTCTAAAACATCGCGACAAATCAAAGTAGCCGTTATGAATAGTAATAACCACTTTTTAAAATTATAGAAATTTTATATTTCAAAATGGACTTCATTTTTGTATTCCTAATATTGAAATTAGCCTATGTTGAATTTTTTGTAATTTTCTGAGAACTTCAAAATTTTTATGAATAGTGAAAAATACTTAAAACAACTTTTTTAATCAAAATAATTCATAGTGATAAATTATAATATTGAGTGGTTTTAGAGTATAATTAGAATATATTTTTACCATTTTATCCAATGGTGGTCATTAGAATTAATTTAACATTGAAATTGGACATAAACAATTGCCAATCTTTTGATATAAATTGTTTCTTAAAAACACGCTATTTGTTGTGACAGCGGGAATTAATTATAAAATTAATTAATGCAACTAATATGTTTGGAATTTTGTAAAATAGACATCATTTTTCAATTCGGAATATCAATTATAGCTTAGGGTGAAATTTTGGCCTTATTCTGAAAAACTTCAATTTTTGATGAATAGTGAAACCACTAAGTGGTTGTTAAATAACTGATTTTTCGTTTAAATGAAATATTACCACTTCTGTGATTTGATTTTCAAAAATCCGACATACATGGTTGTCATTAAGAAGTAAAATGTGGTTCAATGGGATAAAAATAATTTTTTTGGTGAATAGTAACTTATTAAGTTCTTAATCGCGATTAGTGGTAATTAGGGTAGTTTAAGGTATAAATAATACTTTAATAATATTAAATGACCTAGACACATGTCCCAACCTCATTGGTTGTGTCATGGCCGACCAAGACAAGCCATGGCCTAACTTGGGGACCCCATGGATCCACTTTTGTTGGGAAATAACATAAATTACTTTTTATTTAATGTTAAAGTGAAAATGACACTAACATAAAGTGTTTTACTAAAACAATTTTTAAGTAGGGTTACACAAGTCCAAATTTTGATTATAAATAGTCATTGGAAAGATAAAAAGATTTCCTATATCATAGTATTTTTTTATAATTTTTAGACATTAAATAAATTTAATTATTTATGACATAATAATGATGCAGCGATGACATCATTATTTGACGATTTAAATAAAATGGAAAGATAATATAAAATCTATGAACTACACATGGCCAAAACCAATTGGATGAGTGGATTTCGATGCCTTATCACCTTATCCACGAATTCTATCAATGTGGGACCTTTTAAAACCGAAACACATTTTCAAATAATGTAATGTTCCTTTACTTTCCAAAAGTGCCCCTCCTCTCCTCTTATAAAAGGCCCCCACCTCTACCTCATTTCACACACTCTTAAAGCCATTGGCTCGGCCAACCCCTGCCCATTTGCTCTCCCCACATCCCTCTCCTCATCCTAGAGGATTCCCTTTGGGCAGAATCCTTTCAAAGGAAGCCTTTAGGCTCAACTCAAAAGGAGTTACACTTTTTAAGGTAATTCATTCTCTCATGTTCTTTTGTTTTATTTTGCTTCTCCAACCCCCTAAACTCTTTTTATTTACTTCTTTTGTAACAACACCAGTATCTTAAATATACTAGGATGTTGTTATAAGATTTATTTGAGCTACACTTCCACACAACTACATCAAATGGTTAAAGAACATAAGGTTTCCGTGGATGGCGAAATTCTGCCTCCCGAAACGATGATTGTTCAACACTCATTTAACACCTTCAAAGGTGGCCATTATGATGTCACTATTTTTATATATGATATATAATATGTTTATGTTTTCCTTAAGCTTCTGTTTTTTTTCATTTTGGGCATACCTTTATGGTTTCCATTATGGGTAAAACACGATATCTTCATTTTAGGAAGCGCGGACTACCGCCCCCTGAAAGTGATTTGATTCGTTAATACCATATGTGGGATGTGTGAAGGATAAAGTTAATGATATTATATATGTTATTATACTGGAATTATAATATACTCTCATTATGATTCCATTCCAGAAAATATGAAATAGAAATGGAAGTAGCGTTCATGCGTACGTACGGCTTACCGTCTCCATGAACGGTGCATTTCATTTCTTACCTCTAAATGTGATGTAATATTATAAATGAATGTATGTACTGGATATATATGACATATATGATATCTACATCATGAATACCATTCTGGATATAATGAACCTTTGACCAAATTAACAAACATGTAAGTGTAAGAAGCCTATTTTTGACTTAAGAACCAAATACCGACAAAATGAACATTATTAACTTTAATAATTACATAATGTTCATATCATTGTAATAAGTGATATAATAAGGATAATGAAGTTGAAAATGGTTCTTAATAAGGTATATATTAACTCTAGTTTATTATTCAGGAGGTTAAAGAACGGTTGAGTCAAGTCAGACACGAGGTAAGGGAAATTCTTAACCCAATTTCTGTTCTTTGGGTTAATCTCCTACTTTCAAATTCTGTCATGATATTGTTATGTATTATCTTGTATTTGTACTTTCTTTATGTGTACTTATAGTTAATACACATAATAGATCTATTTTATTTATAAATGATCTTGTAAGGGATCTTCTTAACCCAACTTCCATTCTTTGGGTTAATCTCCTACTTTCAAATTATGTCATGATATTGTTATGTCATATCTTGTATTTGTACTTTCTTTATGTGTAATTATAGTGAATACACATAATAGATATATTTTATTTAAATGATATTTGTAAGGGAAATTCTTAACCCAATTTCTGTTCTTTGGGTTAATCTCCTACTTTCAAATTCTGTCATGATATTGTTATGTATTATCTTGTATTTGTACTTTCTTTATGTGTACTTATAGTTAATACACATAATAGATCTATTTTATTTATAAATGATCTTGTAAGGGAACTTCTTAACCCAACTTCCATTCTTTGGGTTAATCTCCTACTTTCAAATTATGTCATGATATTATTATGTCTTATTTTGTATTTTTACTTTCTTTATGTGTACCTATAGTGAATACACATAATATATCTATTTTATTTTAAAAATGATCTTTTTAAGGACTTCGTCTCAATCTCCTTTCATTGAGGCATATTTGGTTTTATACACAACTTTCTTTTATACAGTGTATAAACCCCTTTGACTTTTAAGTTTATTCAAAAGGAATCTTTTTATACGAAGCATTTTACTAAACGAAAAAAAGGGAATGTTTTTCATTCCGTACTTATGCGGCGACAACGACTTCTCCGCCGCCGTGAACATTATTTGAGTTTCGGCTTCCTTTACAAGCCATACCTTTTTTTAAAAAGAAAAATAAATACAATGTTTTAACATTCTTTTATTTTGGTATTGAAAATGGTTTTGAAAGCGTTTTTATTATATCAATGTTTTGTATTGATATCTTGTGATTGAAATGTGGAAATGTTATGTTTCCTTTATGCATGTTTTATGTGATACAATTATGTTATGGTTTATGATATGTTTAAACCTATTCATATGAGGAATGCATTGGACTTAATAAGTGACGGGTGGAGCCCGCTATAGCTCCTCGATGCATCGGCAGGTCTCATGAGACAAACTAGTGTCTTGGCACAAGGCCTTGACAAAATCTTATTTGTAGTCTTGGCACGAGGCCTTGGCTATGTGGTTATGATAGTCTGGCATTATGCATTCCATCATTATGAAAGTGGTTATTGATATTACATGTGATTATTCGACCAGTAGAATATCCATGTGAAGAAGTAAATGGCATTATCTCATTTTACTTTTGCCATATTATGTTGAAGTTCATGTTTAAAAGGCTTTTGTTTTAGTTATACATTGCCTTAAATGTTAATGTTTATTTATGAAAGCTTCCGCATTATTGTTATCCTTACTGAGCATTTGAGCTCACCCCTTTCAATGTTTTAATATTTTCCAGGATGTGAAGAAGTATTTTATGAATGACCTGCAGGGATAGTCAGAAGAGGATATGAGTGTGGACTATGGAGACTTTGTTATTGTAGTTTTTCACTTTTTGATGTAATGAAAGACTTATGAATGTATCTAGTGTTTCCAAGGCTACTAAACTAATCGGTCTTTCGAGACTTGATCCTTTGTGATCATGCCAATGTTACGAAGTAATGCACCGACTCTGGGTAGCTGGGGTTGGGGCGTTACAGTTGGTATCAGAGGCAGTTTAGTACTAACCTTGGAAGCTAGATTTAGATAAACTCTGATTAGAGCACATAGCCCGAAGATAGACTTTGAGGATTAGTATAAAAGAACATCTTAGAATATTGTTATTGTAGAGATTTTGTGAGTTTTCCAAGCAATACATTCCTGTCTGGATACGAGCAGGTAGAGGCGGCTCTGGCACAGATGTACCTAGGGGTAAAACCCGAAAACACCGCTTTGAGCTAGACTCGAACGGGAACTGGTGCACGACAACGGGCCTTGCTGCACTCTTGGTTACGACACTCCCGGGGGATATGCTTTGGATAATTCCCATTTTCTTTACAAACCACTATGAAGGGTTACGAGTATATACTTCCTCAAAGAATACATTTTTATAATTATGGATTATATCCATAATTAGTTCAATTTATGTTAAGTGTTTTACAAGTATGGAATTATGTATTTTGATTCATAAACTAATCTAGTTTATGCCATTGTTTAGAAATGGCGCCTAGTAGAAGGAATGGAAACTGTATCAATGCACGAACTCCGTGTAGGGATTGCCCTCCTGCTCAGGATAATTATGGTGGAGCTAGTGATACAACTGGTGCTGATCAGCTTCTCACCATACTGGGACAACTCACGCAGGTTATGAATAACAACCTTACTCGTATGGAGCACCCTGATCCGCAACGTGGAGGATCAATGCTAGACCGTTTCATGAGGCAACAACCGCCAACCTTCAATGGGAGTACAAATCCTACAGTAGCTGAGCAATGGATAAATTCCTTAGAGAAAATATTCCATGCCCTGGGGAGTAGTGAAAGGGAGAATGTTGTCATGGCAGTTTACCGCCTCACTGGAGATGCCGATCAATGGTGGTCACTAATTCAAAACACAAAGGAAGATGATGAATTAAAAAACATGGAATGGCAGGAGTTCAAAGAGCTGTTCTTAGAAAAATACTTTCCTCGAGACCATCGAGCGGATATGGAAAGGAAATTTTTGAGTCTGAGACAAAAGGAGGATGAGAATGTCGCAAAGTATGAGGCTAACTTTACAAGGTTAGCGAGGCATGCTGCAGATTATATACGTAACCCAAGAAGTAAGATTGATCGTTTCTTTGATGGGTTAAAACCATTTCTCCGTCGAGCTCTAGTGTCACAATCTTTCTCAACATACGAAGATATAGTCTCATGCGCTATCAAGACAGAAAAGGAATTCTCTAAGTCTTATGACAACAAAGTAAAGCAAGAGAAGAAGAGAACGGTGGAACAAGAGACAGATAAAGGGAAAAAGGGAAAGAAGGATTTTCCATTATGTGATAATTGTGGGAAGAATCACCCTGGTACTTGCCTAAAAGGAATGGGAGTCTGTTATAAATGTGGAGAAAAAGGTCACCAGGCACGTGATTGCAAGGGAAAGAAAGAGGCTGTCAAAGTTGAATGCTACAATTGTAGAGAAATGGGTCATTATGCAAATGAATGTCCTAAGCGTCAAGGAAACTTACCTCAGAAAAGGACAAGGGATCAAGGACAATCTTATGCTATTACTACAGTTGAAGCAGAATAACTAATGTATTGGTGCTTTTGGACTCAAGGATTATATTCTGGTTATAAGAATAATGTAATATATATATATGGATTGTACTGCATTACTTTTTGATTTCAGTAAGGTTTTAATATGATTAAGGTAATCATATTTTTGGTATGTGACAATAAGAGAAACATTTCTTTGTTTGGGGAATCTGATAAATTGATTTTGGAATTAAGAGACCTTTTAGAGAAAGTCTGGACAGAGGTATTTTGGATAACTATAAAGGTTGGAGTGGATTAAGTTGATTTTTGGATAGTATGGTTTAAGGTTAAAAAAATTTATGAAGATTATTTTTGGAGTATTATAATACTATAGTTTTAGGAAAAGGACAACCTGCAGGGTGGGGCATAAACCGTCGCGTCAGACAAAGCTGTAGGAATCGAACCCACAATCAAAGTGCGACAGGCCTTTATTTCCTACCACTAGCCTACAGGAAGTCCCTGGTTATTACCAAATAGTTTTACTAATCTAAATGGTATGTGTTAACCTTTGGTACCTTATACAATTAGGATAAATAGAATATTTTTGAGTTCTGTTACCATTTGGAGCAAAAGATGGGTTTGTGGTAAAAATTCATTAATGAATGAAAGTATACATAACAAGTATGTATATTCCCTTACGTTCTTAGTAAATCTCCTAAATAAAATCCTCAACATTATAAAAGGTAACTTAAAACAAAAATGTTGTCGGTTAACTTTTCCAACTAGGGATTCAATGACCGTTTAACCAATCACAAGTTTGTGATTTTCTTGTGGTTAAACTTTCTCCTAATCCTGTTTTCTATAACTCCCCATCAGACCTTGATGGTTTGTTTTTCTTCCATATCCATATTTTCATAGAATCCTAGAATGGGCTATATCGGGTGACCTTTGTACTTATCTTGCTTTCTTTTAATGTTATATATTTATTAACCTTATTTTCGATGTGAGTTATCCTCAAAGGTATTTTCTCTTTTCAACCTTTTATTTTCCAAGAAAAATTTCAAATTGCGAGGACGCAATTTATTGAAGGAGGGGAGAATGTAACACCCCGAGCTTCCACGATACGCTTCTCATTCAATAATACAATAGCTTGCATTGTACGCAACTTCGAGTTCTAAAACATCGCGACAAATCAAAGTAGCCGTTATGAATAGTAATAACCACTTTTTAAAATTATAGAAATTTTATATTTCAAAATGGACTTCATTTTTGTATTCCTAATATTGAAATTAGCCTATGTTGAATTTTTTGTAATTTTCTGAGAACTTCAAAATTTTTATGAATAGTGAAAAATACTTAAAACAACTTTTTTAATCAAAATAATTCATAGTGATAAATTATAATATTGAGTGGTTTTAGAGTATAATTAGAATATATTTTTACCATTTTATCCAATGGTGGTCATTAGAATTAATTTAACATTGAAATTGGACATAAACAATTGCCAATCTTTTGATATAAATTGTTTCTTAAAAACACGCTATTTGTTGTGACAGCGGGAATTAATTATAAAATTAATTAATGCAACTAATATGTTTGGAATTTTGTAAAATAGACATCATTTTTCAATTCGGAATATCAATTATAGCTTAGGGTGAAATTTTGGCCTTATTCTGAAAAACTTCAATTTTTGATGAATAGTGAAACCACTAAGTGGTTGTTAAATAACTGATTTTTCGTTTAAATGAAATATTACCACTTCTGTGATTTGATTTTCAAAAATCCGACATACATGGTTGTCATTAAGAAGTAAAATGTGGTTCAATGGGATAAAAATAATTTTTTTGGTGAATAGTAACTTATTAAGTTCTTAATCGCGATTAGTGGTAATTAGGGTAGTTTAAGGTATAAATAATACTTTAATAATATTAAATGACCTAGACACATGTCCCAACCTCATTGGTTGTGTCATGGCCGACCAAGACAAGCCATGGCCTAACTTGGGGACCCCATGGATCCACTTTTGTTGGGAAATAACATAAATTACTTTTTATTTAATGTTAAAGTGAAAATGACACTAACATAAAGTGTTTTACTAAAACAATTTTTAAGTAGGGTTACACAAGTCCAAATTTTGATTATAAATAGTCATTGGAAAGATAAAAAGATTTCCTATATCATAGTATTTTTTTATAATTTTTAGACATTAAATAAATTTAATTATTTATGACATAATAATGATGCAGCGATGACATCATTATTTGACGATTTAAATAAAATGGAAAGATAATATAAAATCTATGAACTACACATGGCCAAAACCAATTGGATGAGTGGATTTCGATGCCTTATCACCTTATCCACGAATTCTATCAATGTGGGACCTTTTAAAACCGAAACACATTTTCAAATAATGTAATGTTCCTTTACTTTCCAAAAGTGCCCCTCCTCTCCTCTTATAAAAGGCCCCCACCTCTACCTCATTTCACACACTCTTAAAGCCATTGGCTCGGCCAACCCCTGCCCATTTGCTCTCTCCACATCCCTCTCCTCATCCTAGAGGATTCCCTTTGGGCAGAATCCTTTCAAAGGAAGCCTTTAGGCTCAACTCAAAAGGAGTTACACTTTTTAAGGTAATTCATTCTCTCATGTTCTTTTGTTTTATTTTGCTTCTCCAACCCCCTAAACTCTTTTTATTTACTTCTTTTGTAACAACACCAGTATCTTAAATATACTAGGATGTTGTTATAAGATTTATTTGAGCTACACTTCCACACAACTACATCAAATGGTTAAAGAACATAAGGTTTCCGTGGATGGCGAAATTCTGCCTCCCGAAACGATGATTGTTCAACACTCATTTAACACCTTCAAAGGTGGCCATTATGATGTCACTATTTTTATATATGATATATAATATGTTTATGTTTTCCTTAAGCTTCTGTTTTTTTTCATTTTGGGCATACCTTTATGGTTTCCATTATGGGTAAAACACGATATCTTCATTTTAGGAAGCGCGGACTACCGCCCCCTGAAAGTGATTTGATTCGTTAATACCATATGTGGGATGTGTGAAGGATAAAGTTAATGATATTATATATGTTATTATACTGGAATTATAATATACTCTCATTATGATTCCATTCCAGAAAATATGAAATAGAAATGGAAGTAGCGTTCATGCGTACGTACGGCTTACCGTCTCCATGAACGGTGCATTTCATTTCTTACCTCTAAATGTGATGTAATATTATAAATGAATGTATGTACTGGATATATATGACATATATGATATCTACATCATGAATACCATTCTGGATATAATGAACCTTTGACCAAATTAACAAACATGTAAGTGTAAGAAGCCTATTTTTGACTTAAGAACCAAATACCGACAAAATGAACATTATTAACTTTAATAATTACATAATGTTCATATCATTGTAATAAGTGATATAATAAGGATAATGAAGTTGAAAATGGTTCTTAATAAGGTATATATTAACTCTAGTTTATTATTCAGGAGGTTAAAGAACGGTTGAGTCAAGTCAGACACGAGGTAAGGGAAATTCTTAACCCAATTTCTGTTCTTTGGGTTAATCTCCTACTTTCAAATTCTCTCATGATATTGTTATGTATTATCTTGTATTTGTACTTTCTTTATGTGTACTTATAGTTAATACACATAATAGATCTATTTTATTTATAAATGATCTTGTAAGGGATCTTCTTAACCCAACTTCCATTCTTTGGGTTAATCTCCTACTTTCAAATTATGTCATGATATTGTTATGTCATATCTTGTATTTGTACTTTCTTTATGTGTAATTATAGTGAATACACATAATAGATATATTTTATTTAAATGATATTTGTAAGGGAAATTCTTAACCCAATTTCTGTTCTTTGGGTTAATCTCCTACTTTCAAATTCTGTCATGATATTGTTATGTATTATCTTGTATTTGTACTTTCTTTATGTGTACTTATAGTTAATACACATAATAGATCTATTTTATTTATAAATGATCTTGTAAGGGAACTTCTTAACCCAACTTCCATTCTTTGGGTTAATCTCCTACTTTCAAATTATGTCATGATATTATTATGTCTTATTTTGTATTTTTACTTTCTTTATGTGTACCTATAGTGAATACACATAATATATCTATTTTATTTTAAAAATGATCTTTTTAAGGACTTCGTCTCAATCTCCTTTCATTGAGGCATATTTGGTTTTATACACAACTTTCTTTTATACGGTGTATAAACCCCTTTGACTTTTAAGTTTATTCAAAAGGAATCTTTTTATACGAAGCATTTTACTAAACGAAAAAAAGGGAATGTTTTTCATTCCGTACTTATGCGGCGACAACGACTTCTCCGCCGCCGTGAACATTATTTGAGTTTCGGCTTCCTTTACAAGCCATACCTTTTTTTTAAAAAGAAAAATAAATACAATGTTTTAACATTCTTTTATTTTGGTATTGAAAATGGTTTTGAAAGCGTTTTTATTATATCAATGTTTTGTATTGATATCTTGTGATTGAAATGTGGAAATGTTATGTTTCCTTTATGCATGTTTTATGTGATACAATTATGTTATGGTTTATGATATGTTTAAACCTATTCATATGAGGAATGCATTGGACTTAATAAGTGACGGGTGGAGCCCGCTATAGCTCCTCGATGCATCGGCAGGTCTCATGAGACAAACTAGTGTCTTGGCACAAGGCCTTGACAAAATCTTATTTGTAGTCTTGGCATGAGGCCTTGGCTATGTGGTTATGATAGTCTGGCATTATGCATTCCATCATTATGAAAGTGGTTATTGATATTACATGTGATTATTCGACCAGTAGAATATCCATGTGAAGAAGTAAATGGCATTATCTCATTTTACTTTTGCCATATTATGTTGAAGTTCATGTTTAAAAGGCTTTTGTTTTAGTTATACATTGCCTTAAATGTTAATGTTTATTTATGAAAGCTTCCGCATTATTGTTATCCTTACTGAGCATTTGAGCTCACCCCTTTCAATGTTTTAATATTTTCCAGGATGTGAAGAAGTATTTTATGAATGACCTGCAGGGATAGTCAGAAGAGGATATGAGTGTGGACTATGGAGACTTTGTTATTGTAGTTTTTCACTTTTTGATGTAATGAAAGACTTATGAATGTATCTAGTGTTTCCAAGGCTACTAAACTAATCGGTCTTTCGAGACTTGATCCTTTGTGATCATGCCAATGTTACGAAGTAATGCACCGACTCTGGGTAGCTGGGGTCGGGGCGTTACAATGTGACCTAGGTTGTATGCCTGTGTGTATTCTTCAGACATATTATAATAGGGGGTTCTCATGGGTGGTGAATGACTTGTCAAACTAGGTATCCAGCCCATGGGATGAGTCTATTGAAGAAGTTTATGGAATAAAATTGAAATATGGTTTGGGAAACCATGCATCCAAACCACGCAATATTTAAATTTTTTTTAAATTAATATATTCCCATAGAATCTTTAAATACATTCACCATATTTTCTTTTCTTCCCTATTGGAAAACAATCACCTACACCCACTCCCATTAGAAGCTACTCCCATTGAATCCATGTATGATCTCTGATAACTTCTCAATTTGACCTCATAATCAAGATCCATTTTTCACGTTGGATTACTAAAATTAATAAATACAATTTTTATATTAATTTAATTATTTTTATTTTTTCACTGATGTCTTTAGGTGAAAACGTGTATGCTCTATTTTCAGGGAATTTATTTCATTCTTATGTTTTCTTTCAATATTAAAAAAACTATGCATCAATATTCAAAAATAATGGATAAAGAATCTAAAATATGAATTTGATAGGAATTATATACCTTTTCAATCTACGTATGTTTACTTATACCCTTTTCCCATTGTGTTCCATGATGGACCTTCTAGGCATTGCTTTCTAAATTATTAAACCCCAAATTTGAATGTTATAGTTTTTAACTCATTCCATGAAAACCTTATACAAGGTTGGTTGTTTTTGAAATCAACCCAAACCCTCCATGTTGTTGTTTTGTACCTTTTTCAATTGAAATATTACACTTAGGTTTATTTGAATTCTCTGTTAATTATTTGTATTCAAATGTGGTTATAAATAGGATTATTAATGTTTATATGCACCTTAAAACAATGTTTCATTTTAATTAAAATAGTATGAAAGGGATAATACCTTGTTTTGTATATTTTTAGGAATGGATTAATGAAATGGTTATTGAAATGGTTTATCAAATGGTGAATAAAATAATTATTTTTATAATGCAGGGATCATGGATTGGAAATATTTACCAATTCAGATTCCGTAGGAAATTATACTCATTACATCTAGGAAAAATACATGTCTTGGACAATAATACTCCTTAGATCTGACTTAATTGGATTTTTTTTCAAACCATCAATTTGGATTACATGGACTTCCTTGGACATTCAATTTTGTCGCCACCCAATTCATTATATGGTATTCTATATATGAACTCCATGGAGTAGAAGAGGAAACCTTGATCATTAGCCTTGGATAATAGTTCATGTAGGTCTAATACTATACTACTCATCATAGTTCATTATTGATGATTTACCTCACTTTATAGTTATCCATTATAATATAGATTCTTGATGATAATGATATTTGGTAGAATATAGAACATCACTTTACTCTTATCACTTCTATTCCAGTATATATGTAATATACTATGCTTAAATTCATAGGTTGGAATTTTTATTGAAAACATTAGTGGTGGCATACTTGGTGTTATCTCACACCCCATTAGGGTCATTGTTTTGTTCTTAGACAAACATCATGTATTCAGAAAGGGACATGAAAAAGTGTCATCTTAGTGATGTCTGATTGATTATTATATAGAACCCTGGTATCATATTATTATGATATAAACCATAATATTATATGGTGATAATTTATTTTTGGTCTTTTTATAAATTTGATACATGTACTGTATAGGATTCTTATTTATTTGTGTTTCATATCTTTTAATATAGATATATGACATTCAAATTATTTTTTATGTGATACCTTTCTTGTCTTTGAATATTATTATTATTTTCTGGATGACTTAACTTCCCGTACTAGTTGATATTATGATTCCTCCTTTTATTAATTTATGATTCTACTCTATTAATCTAATCAGGAGGGTATAGTGTCCCCCCAAACTATTATAGAACCTTGCTACTAGATAGAATCCTTAGGTGTTTGTGAATGTGCACTTGAGGCCATGTGACCCACTGTATCGGATCACCATTTAGTGACTCTTGAATTGAGATGTTACAAATAAGATCACAATCCATGGTTGACCATAAATAATACTATCCCACAAATTATGTTGATTATTTAATTTTTCTTCTACATGAATCACCAATCATACACCCCATCCGATTCATAAATAAAGCATCCATCATTCATTAATCACCACAGAATCATACGTCACATGGGTTCTATTTATATAATATGAATCCCAAATATATTATGAATACCGATAAGTAATCCACATGCCTATTCTAACAACTCTATTCTAGGATTCCCATATATTTCGCAACATAATAGTTGGATAAGAATGAAAAATGATCTTTTACACAACTAATAATTGAACCATCACTCTATAGAGCTATATATAATCATTTCTATGATCCTTTCCTTGTATAACCACAATATCACATGAGGATCACATCCCCAAAAGTATATCCCATCATTCAGCATCAAATATAACAAATAATCACATAAACCTTATTTTCATAATAGAGATATCATTAATATTAGGTATCATTAAACATATACCAAACTTGACACTCTAGCTGTGATAATCCTCAATTGGATCCCGTATACAAGACTAACCCCCTAAGTATAAATGTCACATTCAGAATTATAATAATGATATCACTATATACTGATATATATCTACAAAATCATAAAAAACAAATCTTGTTTAATAGAATAAAAAAGTTATTATTGAAAAAACAAACATATCATATTTTTGTTTCTTTAAATTAGAAAAAAAATTCATAGAACCATTTTTTCATTCACTTACATTAATTAACTTTTTATGTAATCCAATTGACAATTTTTTTTCATAAATATGATCCTTCTTCAACATAAGGACCATTGAGAAACATAAATAAATAAACCCAATTTTTTTCCTTAAAAAAATGGAAAATCATCTAATATAATAGTGAATGTAGAGAATAACAACACTAACTACTAGAATAAATTTACATCAAGGTAGGTGGATGTAGTATAGGAACAGGAATAGATTCCATCATAAGTTTTTACTTATATTGGATACATCTGTCATATCCCATTTAGTTTGAAAAATAATTAAACATCTATAAAATTACATTTCAATATCCCTTACTAATAGCCAGATATAGGTATCCATGTGACCTTATGATGCATCTCCATATGAGATAGGCTACTAACTAGATGTGAGGGATATATATTGTAAAGACCCAGAATTTCTATGTAATGTTTTTTAATTATATGGGAATTTTATGAGTTAGTGAAAATTTACGGCGCATGATTCCAAGGACCATTGTGCCCAAAATGAAATTCTAAATATTTTTTGAACATTCAGTAAACATGCGAGTGGGTTCTTGTAACTTTTGAAACAGTGAAAATAATTGAAATTTGAGGGCACTATTGAACTCACAGAGTGGATATTCACTTAAGAAGACCATCACATTGACCACAATAGGTCAAGTGTGGAAGTTATTTTTTTCACTTTTTTTTGGAAGAAGAAAACAAATTATTTTAATATATATTTTTATTTTGAAATCCCTCATTTTGAGTTATAGGGGTGGGGGCACCCGAACTAGAAAACCACCCATTTTGAATTCTAGTGGTGGCGCCCACCCGAACCACTCTATGATGTGGGAAGTCTCTTGGAAACCTCCCATTTAATTGTGAAAACGTAATTCCTTTAATTTCTACAACATCATTATAATTAATGGCCAAAATTAATTTAATAAGTTGGCTATTATTTTCATTTGTGTTTGGGAAAGTCATTGGAAAAGGGTTGGAAAACGGGAGAACATGGAGAAATTATTTCTCTAATAAAGAACGTGCCATATCCATTGAAGAACGTGCTCTCTAATGAAGAACACGCTCTGCAATGAAGAATGCCCTCTCCACGAGGGGCGTCTTCAATGGAAACAAACTGATGCTCTTCTTTCCCTCCACATCGATGCCAAAAAACTTTCATGTAAGGGGTAAGATTTTGATTTATTTTAGTTAATTGTTTTTTACATAGAACCTCAAACATGAGCCGCTTTCTACCACTCTAACATGGAGGGTGTGGGCCAAACGAACATGACCAAAACTCTCACCAACCATTTTGGTTTTTTTGCGTTACCCGCGATGGAGGAGGATAGAAACTGCTGCCAGTGATAGACCCTGGTGGGACTCGAGTGTGGCGGCCGACACCATGGTTGGATGTGATGATGGTGGCGGAATGCCCGCACCACCAGAGAAAGGTCATGGCCCGTCGGCCTTGGCGAAGTAAGGATCGCGACCAGCACTCCGACAAGTCATGAAATGGGGAGGGCGGCATGTGTCCACACCCCCCAGAATACAGGAGGAATGAACATGTGCCAAGATATCGAAGGGAGGTCAAATGACTAAACCAGCCACCAGGGGTGGTGCAGAACATGACCACACTACGCGGATGAGAAGGTTTTCCATCAGGCCAGTCGGCCGACCCAGTAAGCCACCGCACTGTGGGCCACCCAATGGGCCACCGCACCATGGGCTGTGCTGGCCAGCCAGGCTGGACCCAGCAGGACGGGCCAGGCCTAGCTGGCCGGATCGACCCATAGCTGGACCCGGGTCGGGACGGGTCGGTCCGACCAGGTAGGACCAGACCCGAACCAACTTCAACCATATTCTCTCCATCGACCATATCTTGAGCTAGGTGCATCCGTTTGACGGGCCGTCTATGGCACCAGAAACCTTAGATCGAGGTGGTACTTTTGGATTACCCCATATGATTTTCGGATAATGTTTAGGGTACGACTAGGATAGATCGAACACGAATCTAACAGTGCCATCAGGACGAAAAGTCCAATAACTTACAGACAGGGCATCCAATTGACACACCGTATGTTCCCATGAGATGCCTTTAACATGGATTTACATTGGGATAATTTTTCATGGTACTTCTTTCCTATTTGAGTATCGACTTGCGGTTTGAAGATCAAACCCTCCTACAATCAAGCGATCTTATTACGGGAACCCTGTACATAGCTGTATCATGAGAAAGGGATCCTATGTGGGATTGTTATTTGGGATCTTATGTGGGTCTATGTTCGATAGTTCTACATTAATCCTATATAATAATCCATGTGGACTACTCAGGGATCCTATGTGGGTCTGCTATAATAAGATCATATGTGGGTATGCTGTACTACGATCCTACGTGGGTCTGATAATTCATTATCATACATGGGTCTGCCTCTTAAAGGAGTAAGATGATTCTATAGCTACATCTAATCATCATTAATATCACACCTTAGTTATACTGGGTGTAAACCGAGTCTTTAACATTGTGGTGATCTTCTATGTGGAATAACTTCGTGGTACTTACCTTCATGGTGAAACCTTTGTGGTATTATTCTGTGTGGCGTACCCTTATGGTACTTACCATCGTGGTGATATCTTTGTTGTATTCTTCTTTGTGGAGTACCTTTGTCGTACTTACCTTCATGGTTATACCTTTTTGGTATTATTTTGTGTGGATTTACCTTTCGTGGTACTTACCTTTGTGGTGTTACCTTCTTGGTGTTCTTTCCTTTATGGGATAGTTGAGCTTTGGGCTACTGAGTTTGGCCTTGTGATTCTTCATGATTTAGATGGGATTATTTGATCACTTAGGTATATGTATGGGAATATTCCTAAGTAGGTTTGATTTTTGATTCCATGCATTTTAGTTCATCATTTTTGGATTTTTTGAGAACTTAGAGGTTCTTGTTGTCCCTAATGAGTATCGTTATACTCACCCCTACATGGGCTATGCCCGTACCTTGATGTGTTTGTTGCAGACGATGGACAATGCTTACTGAGGATGAGGGTACTAAGACTGGATGTAGCTCGGAGGAGGACATTAGAAGAGGGATACCATAGAGATGACCATTCAAGAGTTGTACCTACCCTTCGGGTAGGGTTCATGGTGGGTGTTCATAGGAGCTATTTTAGTTTACTTGTAATTTTCAATTTTCTAGTACTTTCTAGACAGTCTTGTATTCTGGACCCTTTTTCTACTGTACACACACATTTACTATATAGTTTACTTTTGTTTTTATCTTTCTGTGTGCTCAGTCGTGTGTGTTTAGAGGTTATAAAGGAAATTCCTTCCTGGTTATAGGGAATATGTCTTTCGGTGCTAGTCGCCAGCCCTTGGTCTATGGAAGGGGGGCTTGGGGTAGTCACAACATGGGCCACGGGGGATGGGTCGTGACAAATTAGTATTAGAGGAGACGGTTCTACCATAGAACACTGTTCTCTGATCTTTTTAACGGAAATAGTGTTATGTTTAGTAAATGGGGTTATCAGTTTATAGAATCCAGTGTCTGTGTGATGTCTGACGTGTCCATACACCAAGACCCTGAATTACGATTTCTGACTCAGTCCATGAAAACACTGATTGAGTTTGTGTTTCAAAAAGGGTTCTTTGTGATATTTTTGATTCATCTCACTAGGTATAACTTATTTATTGTGACACACCTGTTTCTTTTCAGGATGCCTCCTCGTAGACATCCAGCTAGGGTTCCAGGTATAATACGCAATGATGGGCCCCTAAGTGATCAGGCCTTGGTGCAGGGCCCTCTTTTAGTAGAGGCACTAGCAATGGAACCAACATTACCATTAACCATTGGCCCACCAATGCCACTAGCCCTAGCAGCCGAGGGTGCATGCCTCATGAGTGCGTTGCACGAGTTCAAGCACCAGAGGCCTCCCAAGTTTAGGGGTGAGAAGGACCCATAGGCGGATAAGGATTGGTTGGAGGTCGTGGTGAGATTCTTCTGATTGGTAGACACATTAGCTGAACTCATGGTGTTCTTTGATGCCATCCTTCATCCAAAAGCACCAGGAATATGGTGGGGCTTGATGCTCTAGGTTCACGACGAGGTGGCACTTATTGGGGTAGACTTTGAGAGTCTGTTTCAGGATGATTGAATTCCAGCGACCATTCAGGCAGTGTGCATATAGGAGATCCTTCATTGGAAGAAGGGAAACATGATTGTGGCTTAGTACTCAGAGATGTTCACCAACCTCTCATGATACTCCACTGATATGGTGTGAGACCCATTCTTCAAGGCCCAGATCTTCAAGCTGGGACTCAGGCGGGAGATCAGGGCTTTAATGATTTCTCTCAGCATCACAATGCATGCGGGGGTGTTAATGTGAGCTCTCTTAGTGAAGAGTTTTCTTGATAAGTAGTCATTAGCAACGAGACCCACCACTGGGAATCAAGATGCATAGTATTATTCAGCTGCAAGCAGATAGATGTCAAAATGGTCCAAGAGAACCAAACCTACAGGAGGACAATCGCAGGATTTAGGGTCGATCATGTGGGCCACCAGAGACAGAGCCAGTCATGTGAGGAGCATTCAGTGTTACGCATGATGTGGGAAGGGTCACATGGCTCATGATTGACCAACCCTCTGTATGGATGATCAGCAAATGGTTGAAGGACCACCCAGGAAGAGATAGTGGTTCGACCTCGAAGGTTCACAGGGAGATGGAGGATGTGGAAGAGGAGCTAGTTGTGTAGTTGGCGGTGGACTACTATTATAGATGTTACCGCCACCACCATTAGGTGGTCCACCATGACAACCGAGAGCAGGAGGAAAGGGGTGAGCTCAGCTCTAGGGAGCTAAAGCCTACGACCATGGGGCTCCAGAGATTATATGAGCTATGATCTATGGCTACTCTACCTTAACATCAGTACATATAGACATAGGTTCCAGTCATTCTTTTATTTCCCCAACTCTTTTTCTGAGATCAGAGATTCTGACAGAGCCATTGGATCGATCCTTACATCTTGAGACTCCTATGAGAGCGGATTCAACGATTACGTCCATGTGCCGTTAGTTTGAGCTTACTATAGGATGTTGAGATTCGGCTAGGATCTCCTAGTAGTGGCGTCGAGGCCTTAGAACATTTTCTTGGTTATAGACTAGATATATATAGTCCATGCTCAGATTGATTGTATTAGGCGCAAAGTACGGTGTGCCCGCACGGATGGGACTAGTTATACATTCAGCGGTGAGAAGAGAGAATTTGTAGCACATGATGGACTTACTTGGAGGAGAGTAAATCTGATCACTCATCAGTTGGATATCCTTAACCTTATATTGGTATATGTGGAGAGTCTGAGCTATCTTATAGTGGTGGACCAAAAGTGGATATCTTCCATTACGATTTCAAGTCTACCTCCTCATAGAGAGGTGGAATTTTACACTAACTTGTACCACGTGACGACACTGATATCTACACCATCGTATCAGATGTCTCTCATAGAGCTTCGTGAGCTGCGGGTATAACTAGAGGACTTACATGGAAATGGGTACATCCTGCCCAGTGTTTCTCAATGCGCATCCCTGATTTTGTTCACCAAGTAGGAAGATGGGAGATTGATACTTTGTGTTGATTGTCGCTGCCTGAACTAGGTGACCGTGAAGAACAAGTACCCACTCCTGAAGATTTACTACCTCATTGATCAGCTGGTGGGAGTATGGTGGTTCTCAAAGATAGTCCTCGGATCAGGTTATCGCCAGACCAGAGTGTGAGATGAGGATGTGTGGAAGACTTCTTTCCTGTGTTATTATGGACACTACGAGTCCTTGGTTATGGCATTCAGCATGACCAATGCTCACCTAGTGTTAATGGGACTCATGAACATGGTCTTTCTGCCATGCCATGATTTCTTAGTAGCAGTCTTCATCGATGACATACTTATCTACACGACTACCGAGGAGGAGCATGCCGATCATCTGCAAATAGTTCTGGACACACTCCGAGAGCACCAGAATTATGGTACGCTCTTGAAGTGCCAATTCTGGATCTGAGTGGTTATCTTTCTAGGACATGTCATCTCGAAGGATGGAGTTGTGGTGGATCTAGCGAAGATTAAGGTGGTACTTTCTTGGGAGCCACCCAGGTGTGTGATGGTGGTATGGAGTTTACTAGGATATGTTTGATACTACTAGAGGTTTGTTCCAGATTTCTCCAGATTTGCAGCACTTTTATCAGCATTGATAAAGAAGGGGCAACCCTTCGTCTGGTTGGAGATAGTCCAGTGGAGTTTTCAAGAGATGAGGCAGAGGATGACTAGTGCCCCCATCTTGAGGATTTGGAAATAGGGCGTTGGGTACGTAGTCTACTACGATGCATCAGGGACTGGGCTTCGATGTGTCCTGATGCAGGATCGATGAGTTATCACATATGGTTCTATACAGCAGAGGCAGCATGAGAAAGACTATGCTTCCCATGACCTAGAGTTAGTAGTAGTGGTATTCACCTTTAAGAAGTGGCGACATTATTTGATGGGTGAATGTTTTATAGTCTACTATGATCAAAAGAGTCTCATGTATATATTCACTCAGAAGGACCTAAACCAGAGACAACTTCATTGGTTTGGGTTCCACTTGGACTATGACTTTGAGATAGTCTATACTCTTGGGAAGAAGAACATTGTAGCAAATGCACTCAACATGTGATCTGGTATAAAACTACTAGGTGAGGAGACAGAGCAGCTAGCTGCGTTGCAGATTTCTTTGGTGGATCGAGATGGTGCATCTTTCCTTTAGACTCTTTACGTCACTCCCCCGCTTCTTCAGTGAGTCATGGAGGCGCATCGTGGGGACACGGACTACGAGGTTCGAGGTGCTCAGATATCCATAGGACAAGAACCTGATGATTTTTTGATGGTGGGGAGCACGTCATCCTTTTTAGAGGATGTACCATGGTACCAGTGTCTCTTTGAGAGGAAGTGTAGTGGGAGTTCTACACATCCCCTATAGCAGTACATCCAAGAGTGTCGAAGATGTACCATGATTTCCAAAGACAACACTGGTGGTAGGGAATGAAGAAAGCAGTAGCAGAGTTTGTCTCTTGATGCCTCACTTGTCAGTAAGTGAAGGTAGAGCATCATGTACTAGCAGGCTTAGTTTAGCGTTTAGAGATTCTAGAGTGGATGTGTGGTGGAATATCCATACACTTCGTGACAAGACATCCACATACATCCAAGGGTCATTATTCTATATGGGTGATTGTCGGACGACTCACCATGTTGGCCCACCTCCTACCAATTAGAGAGTCGTGTTCAGTAGAAATCTTGTGATGCCTCTATGTGCATGATATTGTATGGCTACATGGATTAACCTTGACTATTATCTTCAATTGTGATGCACATTTCATTTCCCAGCAATGGTAGAGGTTGCAGGAGGCTTTCGGGACGCAGATTTGTTTGAGCACCACCTTCCATCATCAGACGAATAGCCAGACAGAGCAAGCCATTCAGAACCTCAGGGACATGCTGTGTGTCCTCAACATTAGTCACAGTTGGGAGGATCACTTTCTCTTGGTGGAGTGTACATACAACAACAGCTATCACTCCACCACTAGGATGTCACCTTTCGAGGATCTGTACGACCGACCCTGCAGATCGCGTTTGTGCTAGACTGACTAGGGGAGTCTACACTCAAGGCACCCGATATGGTAAGGGCTACCACATAGATGGTGTAGATCATACAGGAGTAGATGAAGACTGCACAGAGCAGACATAAGTCTTATGCCAAAATGAGATAGAGACCTCTAGTGTTCGAGGATGGCGACCACATCATTATATGGGTCTCACCCCGATGAGGTTTGTGAAGATTTGGAAGGGGCGACAAGTTATTTCTGAGGTTCATCGGACACTTTCAGTTCCTCAGTAGTGTTGGAGAGGTGGCTTAACACATATCTCTCTAACCTCAGTTGCACCGGGTGTATGATGTTTTCCACATATCATAGCTGAGTAGATACATGCACGACCCATCACATGTCATTGACCATGGTGACCTAGAAATTTACAATGTAGATATTTTTATAAAGGTTCTAGTGAAGATTGAGGATCAATAATAGCATGTCCTTCATGGTCGGTTGACACCTTTATTGCGTATACATTAATAGCACGAGAACCTCTAGAAGAGCACATGGGAGTGGGAGTCACTGATTAGTTCTCGGTACCCCCCTTGTTTCCCTAGTTTTTGTGATGTGGATTTCGGGGATTTAAAGCCCTGAGGTGGGGAGAATATAATGATCCAGAATTTACTAGTATTTTTTTAAATTATATGATAATTTTTCGAGTCCGTGAAAATTGACGGAGCGTGATTCTAAGGCATGGTGTGCTCAGAATGAAATTATGAACTTTTTTGGTACATTCAGTAAATGGGCCAGTGGGTTTTTGTAACTTTTGAGCCAGTTCTTGGAATTGAAATCTGAGGGCACCATTGAACTCAAAGTGCCGATATTCACTTACGTAGACCTTCACCTCGACCGCAGTAGGTCGAGAGTTGAAGTTAGTTTTTTACATTTTCATGGAAGAAGAAAAATAATATTATTTTAATATTTATTTTTCTTTTGAAACCCCTCCTTTTGAGTAATGGGGGTGGGATCCACGCGAATAAAAAAACCCCCATTTTTAATTCTAGTGGTGGTGGGAACCCAAAACCCTATTTCATGTGGGAAGACTCTTGAAAACCTTCCATTTAATTGTGCCAGCATAATGATTTTAACTATGCCAACCTCACCATAATTATTGGCCAACATTATTTTAATAAGTTTCTTATTATTATGATATTGGTTGGGGAAAATCATTGGAAAATGTTTGGAAAATGGGAGAACATGGAGAAACTCTCTCTTCAATGAAGAACGTGCCTTCTCCAATGATGAACGTGCTCTCCAAAGAAGAACACGCTCTCCAACGAAGAATGCCCCTCCATGAGGGTCATCTTCAAGGGAAAAGAACTGATGCCCTTCTTTCCCTTCTCAATGATGCCAACAAACCTTTGAGGTAAGGGTGTGATTTTGATTTATCTTCATTAACTGTTTTCTTTTACTTTGAACATCCCCAATGAGCCACTTGATACTACTCTAACTCAGAGGGTGTTGGATAAATGAACATGGCCCGACCTCTCTGAAACCTTTTTGCTTTTTTTCATTTACCTTGATGGAGGAGGATTGAAGCTGGTGATAGGGATTGGCCCCAGTGGGACTCAGGAGTGGAGGTTATTCCCATGGCTAGCCGCGATGACAGCGGCGGTACAACCATGCCACCAGAGAAGGGATGCAGCCCTTCTGTCAAAACGGAGCAAAGGCGATGGACAACAAATAGGAAGACCTCATGATGGGGATGGTGGCATGAATCCACACCGCCCGGTGTGCAGAAGCCGCGACCATATGCCGCAGCGTTGAAGGGAAGGAGCCCGACTGAACCGGTCGCTGGTGGTGGCACGGTGCGTGACCACACCACGTGGAGGAGGAGGCTGCTCATTCGGCCAGCCGAAGGAAACAGCCAGCCGATGTACCACCGGCCACCGAGATGGCCGGCCTGGATCTAGTAAGTCAGGCTAGACCCAATGGGCTGGGTCGACCCAGGGCCAGACCAGGGTCGGGCCTGGTCGGTTCAACCGGGTCGAACTAGACGGAGACGAACTTCGACCCTATTATCTCTTTCAACCATATCTTGAGCTATGAGTATCTGTTTGAAGGATCGTATATGGCACCAAAAACCATGTATCAGGAAGGTACCTTTAGTATACCACACTATAATTATGGGTAATGTTGGGATACGGTCGGGTTGGATTGAACACGAATCCAACCATGCCCAAGAGACTAAAAGGTCAATAACTGACAGACCAAAAGTTTGATTAACGCACCATATATTGCGTTGAGACCCATTTTATGTGGTGGTCCTTTGGAATAATTCTTTTTGGGACTACATTGTAGTAAGAGTATCGACCTTCGGCTTGAGGAGTGGACTCTCCTGGAATCAAACAAGCTTAGTGCGGGAACCCTGTAGCTGGATGTAACATGAGAATGGGATCCTATGTGGGTCTGTGCTTTGGGATCCTATTTGGGGCTGTGTTCGGGAGTTCCACTTGGATCTGATCTAGGAATCCAAGTGGACTATTCTAGGATCTGATGTGGGTCTTCTAAAATAGGATCCTACGTGGTTCTGTTGTACTAGGATCCTACGTGGGTCTAATGATTTAGGATCCTATATGGGTCTCCCTTTTAACAAAGTAAGATGATTCACTAGATACATCTAATAATCTTTACTACCATGCCTATGTTATACCAGGTGTGAGTTGAGTCTTTACCTCTGTGGTAATATTCTTGTGTGGAGTACCTTTGTGGTACTTACCTTCTTGGTGATACCTTTATGGTATTCTTCTTTTTGGCGTACCTTTGTGGTACTAACCTTCGTGGTGATACCTTTGTGATATTATTCTCTATGGAATACCTTTGTGGTACATACCTTCATGGTGATACCTTTGTGGTATTCTTCTATATGGCTTTACCTTTGTGTTACTTACCTTTGTGGTGTTACCTTCATAGTGTTATTTCCTTCGTGGGATAGTTGAGCTTTGGGATTCTGAGTTGGGCATTGTGTTTCCTCATGATTGATATGGGTTTATTTGAACACTTAGGTATATGTATGGGAATATACCTAAGTAGTTTTGGATGATTTTTCCATGTATTTTGGTTCATCCTTTGTGAATTTTTTGAGACCTTTTATGGTCTTGGGGTCCCTACTGAGTATCATTATACTCACTCCTACACGGGATACGCCTGTACCATGTTGTGTTTGGTGCAGAATACAGACATCATTGACTGAGGATGAGGTTACTAGGACTGGAGGTAGCTCAGAGGAGTACATTAGACAAGGCATACCACATAGACGGAAATTTAAGAGCTATACCAACCCGTCGGGTATGGTCCTTGGTGGGTGTTCAAAGAAGCTGTTTCAGTCTACTTGTACTTTTCAGTTTTCTTGTACTTTCCAAATAGGCTTGTATTCTGGCCCCTTTTTCTATTGTATACACTTTTTCAAAATAAAATTTACTTGTGTTCATATCTTGTAGTGTGCTTGGTTGTGTGTGTTTATAGGTTATAAAGGTAACGCCTTCCCGGTTTTAGGGAATACACCTTTCGGTGCTAGTCATCATCCCCTGTTCTATGGAAGGTGAGCTTTGGGTAGTCACGGTACGAGTCCCATGGGATGGGTCATGACAGATATTACCACATGGGGAGACTATTAATAGAGCATCACAATATTTAAAATAAAACTAATACTTGAACATTGAGAAAACTGATAAATATTATATAACTAAATAAAAATTTATTTTTTATATAAATCCATGAAAATAAAGAAGGTATGTTATACAAAAATATAAATACATGTCATTCATTAATCCATGTGAAAAGGATCCCTAAATGGGATAACAATTAATGGTACATAATAAAATTAAAATGAATGAAATTAATAAAAGAAAAATACCCTTTAAATCACCTCTTTCCTATTCACTAAACCTTACTAATCCATATCATTACATCAAAATATACTAAAAACATAAACCTAGTCTATTTATAAAACTGAATTTCTACACATGCACTGATAATCATCTGTAGGTTACGGGTAGAAAACACATTAGGAAACAAGTAATTAATTCCTAGAAAAAGTTTACATGTTCATGTTTGTATTGAGTGTTAGTAAATCCTAACATTGAATACGTAAACCCACCATAATTATGGGTAATCATGAAGTTACCCTAATTTAAAATTGACACATGGTTCAACTAGTGTGAGTTTGTGGTTTTCTAATGGCATTTCCTACATTGATGATGGTTCCCACTCTAAGTAACTCAAATCAACCACTACGAGGTAGTATAAACTATAGAGAACACATATATATACTCCAGTGGTTGTAAATCATTCCCTGTATAGTTAATCATATTGTTTGTAATCCTGTCTTACACATAAAACCATTATCGCAGGAGGAATCATCAACAACACAGATAATAACTATATTGGGTGTGGGGGGGGGGGGGTAATTCCAAACTCACCTCATAAAAATATAAGGTGTAATAATGTCTAAACTATGTGGTGTGATCAATCATGGTTGTAGATATAAGAAAAATCATTTCCCAATAACACTAGTATTGGCCATTGTTTGGTATTACACAAAATATATATATAAATAAAATGAAATATTTGAAGTTCACAAAATCACATAATAAACACCACTCAAGAATGGAAATGTGTTATATTACACCCATTGAAAGGAAAAAGAACCCCGAAGGTCGGTATTTCATAGAAACACATGATAAAAAACCAAAATGTTAGTATCAATGTAAATTTCTGGCCAATGATACCCAATGATTGATTTACATCCATCCAAATATTGAGTAATACTAATGAATATATATGTTTGGCATTACAACAAATGATTTTACAAAAAATTCCATAAGTTTTCATTAAATCTAACCACATGGTAATAATCAACCCAGATTTCATTACATGTAACAACATGATAAATAGAAACCTGGGATGGAATAACAACTAAATTATTGACAAACATTCCACAATGTTAGAATTATATAAAAAAATGACAATGAAACTCCCAAAATAAAATTATACACAACCCAAATTGACCCATGATATTACATAATCCTAATAATAATGATTAATACATTGTAAATTCCATCCAATATATCTAAATCACTACATGAAATAGAAATTCCACACAATGAGATGAAAATGGATAAAATTCCATTCAATTACATGATGTATTAACACTAGGTTGGTTAACATTTCACCTGAAACACAATATTGTGACACATAACCACATAAATAGAAAATGGATTATCAACCAAGGCATTAGTTCATCCAAACACTTTACACACACTAAACTAATAACACTAATTTTTTTTGTATATCTAGAATTAATATGTTCATTATTATCTCCCTTAATAAAACTTTAGTTCCCATACCAATTCAAATCATGTAATAGATGATTCATAGTAGAACTCTTCATGATGAGTCCCAAAAAAAAGGCTATATCATGCCTTATCCTTACCAATACCCAGATTACTACCATAGATTAATTCTCTAGATCATTAGAAAAAATTAAACACTAAATAAAAATATATGAACAACTATCATAGTTCCATACCCCTAATATCCCACAACATTTAAAGGAAACACAACCCGGGATTGTCATGTGTTCTAGACATAAGGTTCAAAAGGCCTATCTCAAATTAGATCATATATATATATATAAATTTATCAAAAATCATGGAACCAATAATTGTTCAATCTTGATTCATCCTCAAATATATGACCATGCCTATATAATATGTGATTAGTTATATAAGAAAAAAAATAATAACTTTGATCTATTATTCATATTTGGAATAACATACCCATAATGTAATGTCTAGGTTCCGGAAGCCACCTAGACCCACCCCATACCCGGTTGGTCACATTTCCTCAAGCGCATTTCCCCAAAATCTAGAGGATTCCGACTAGCAGTGAGGGCCTTGGGTGTGATAGTGGGGAAACTATGCCCTTATTGGCAGAGTACACATCAGAGGTAAACCAATACATACAAGAGTGGAAGAAATAATGATATCATACCAAAATAAACAGTATAAAACTGATAACATAAACTCGAGCAAATATATATATATATATAATTATGCATGATCCATATGTCTAAGAAAGCAGCGAAACAAAGAAAAATGCTTAAATATATTACTAAACCAAGTAAAAAAGGAAAATAGTAATATGCTCCACAGCATCGCAAGACTATGCTTGGTCTCGTTCTCTCCTGCTCCACAACATGTCATGTACCAGAAGTAGAAGGGCGCTTGAACTTGTCTATACCTGCAATAATATAATCTGTTTGGGCCCAAAAGAATGCCCCAAATAGTGTGCAGACTAATCCCAGTAGGCATCCACCATGAAATCGTGACTAACAGTCAAAGAGTATATGGAAAGTAAAAGTACATGAAGCAGTTAAAATGAAGGTACTCAACAGTTAACAATCTACAGTTTTATATCAAGAAACAACTAACAAGCAGATAAACACAATAGGTAACCCTCTGGGAAGCACTCTCAGTCTAACCCCTCTGGTCCAACCTAACAAGTACAAGCAACCCTCTAGGAAGTAAACTCAGTCTAACCCCTCTAGTTCTGCTTATGTTTATACTCTCTAAGGAAGCACTCACCGTCAATTCCCCCTATAGGATCATATCATAACTAATGGCTCTCAAGGGAAGCACTTATATCACATTCCCTCTATGGCCTGTATTGGGGAACTACAGACACTCTAGGAAAGCACTCAACGTCAATTCCCCCTTGTGGTCTCACCATGTAAAATATAAAGGCTCTCTAGAGAAGCCCTCAACGTCCATTCTCCCTATGGTCTATAAACTAGGTTTCCATGGCCCTGTGTATGTCAAGAAAGTGTAGTAGTGCATAAAGGCCATGGTAAACCTCAAGAACTACTTGGTTAGCATTCTAAAACACAAAAGCAAAATAGAACTGTAGTCACACCATAATACACTACTAGAAATGGGAAAGATTAACAGCAGCCTATCAGACAATAAAGACCCAAATGCCCAAACAGGAAAAACATGCTTGGGAAATACATCCATAGTACAAAAATTCACCCTATTAACAACAATTATCATCTACTCATGAAAACAAGCATAGTAGGGAAATAATAAGGCTAAAACGGTAAACGCACAATACCATGTTCATGGGTATTGGGAAATTTTGCACACAAAAATAAATGACTGTCTATGGAAGGCTCGAACCACCAACCTCGGGGTTAGGAGATCAGTATAATTGATTCATGAGGCTTGAATCACCTTAGAACACTGTATATCTATAAAACGTATAAAACGTTCAACCCATGATAACTCAAGAAAGAGGATAAATCATGGAAAGGTGTTTGAGGAGAATATATAACTCACTGATGCAATTCTAACAAAATCAACGGTGTTTGATTTGGAGGATGGATAGAGATGTGGGGGCTTGTTGAAGATTCACAGCTGCTCAGTGCTCTTGGACGAACTATGTTGAAAAAGAGATGGTTATGTCTGTCAGACGCGACCCCGATGCATTTAATGAAAAATAAAAGAAAGTACATGGCGTATAATTTTAAAGTACATGTCATGTACTCTCCTTTTCTGTACTCCCCTTTAAGCGGCCTCCAGGTCATCACACATGGCCATGTGTAAGGCCGCTATATAGCCAGCACATGGCTACCCATGGTAACTGAGTACACTATGTGTACTCATAAAGAACATGACATGTACTTAAAAAAATTCCATGAACTCATTTTTTCTAAAAATCTCCAGGAAAAAGGAAAACATACCTGAAAAGAAGATACGAGTTCCAACAAACTTCCCCCCTTAAATAAATTCATCCACAAATTTCCCCAGAAAGGTGGCGTAGAGGGAGAAACCCCAAGCAACTTTGGCCACTGTGATCGTACGTCTTCCTCCCTCTCCCAAGTCCCTTCATGTACTCACATGTGCTTCCATAACACTCGTATTAGAGAAATATAATGGCCACAGTGTACCCTTGTATTGTGATCAACAATCTGGATAGGATGCTCCTCAAACGATGAATCCACTTCGACCTCGTCCTCCTAAGGTTGAATGATAGGAGACGATTGTGAAAAGTAACATCGGATGTAACACCCTGAGCTTCCACGATACACTTCTCTTTCAATAATGTAATAGATTGCATTGTACGCATGTTCGAGATTCTAACACACCACGACTCATCAATATAGCCATTATGAATAGTAATACCAACTTTTTTGAATTTGTATATATTTTATATTTAAAAATGGACTTCATTTTTGGATTCAGAATATCTAAATTATCCTATGTTTAATTTGTGGTATTTTTCTGAGAATTTCAATTTTTTATGAATAGTGAAAAATACTTAAAAAACACTTTTTTAATCAAAATAATTTATAGTGATAAATTATAATATTGAGTGGTTTTAAAGTATAATTAGAATTTATTTTTACCATTTTATCCAATGGTGTTAATTAGAATTAATTTCACTTTGAAATTGGACATAAACAATTGTCAATCTTTTGATATATATTGTTTCATAAAAACACGCTATTTGTTGTGACATTGAGAATTAATTATAAATTAATTAATTCAACTTATATTTTATGAATTTTGTAAAATAGACATAATTTTTGAATTTGGAATATCAATTATAGCTTAGGGTGAAATTTTTTGCATTGTTATGAGAAACTTCAATTTTTGATGAATAGAGAAACCACTAAGTGGTAGTTAAAAAACTGATTTTTTCTTTACATGTAACATTACCACTTCTGTGATTTGATTTTCAAAAATACGACATACATGGTTGTCATTATGAAGTAAAATGTTGTTTAATGGGATTAAAATAATTTTTTGGTGATTAGTAACTTTTATGTTTAATTAATCGTGATTAAAGGTAATTAGTGAAATTTAAGGTAAAAATGATATTATAAAAATATGAAAATACCCTTACACTTGTCCTACCCATATTTTATGAGTCATGGAAGACCAAGACAATCCATGGGTCAACTTCGGGACCCCATGGAGCCACTTGGGTAAGAAAATGACATCAATAACTTTTTATTTAAAGTAAAAATAAAATTGTCATAAACATGTGTTGTTTTACTAATACAATTATTACATGGGGTTATATAAGTTACAATTTTTACTATAAATATTCATTGGAAAGATAAAAATATTTCCTACAGCATGGTAATTTTCATATAATTTTTAGACGTTAAATAAATTAAATTTTTTATGACACAATGATGATGCAGCGATTACCTCATTAATTAACGATTAAATAAAATGGAACGAAAATGTACAATCTAAGGATTAAACTTTTAAAAAACCTATTGGATGAGTATATTTAGAACCTTTATCACCTAATCCTAGAAATATATAAGTGTGGGGCCTTTAAAATCCGAAACTCATTATATAATAAAGTAACATTTCATGACTTTCCAAGAGTGCCCCTCCTCTCCTCTTATAAAATGCCCCCACCGCTACCACCTTACTCACACCATAGATGACTTTTTGATCGGCAAACCCCTGCCCAAATACTCTATAAACTTCCCTATCTTACTCCTAGAAGCCTCAATTTGGGCAGAATTCTTCCCAAGGAAGCCTTTGGCTCAAATCAAAAAAATGTATCCTGATTTTAAGGTAATGTCTTCTTTTATGTTATTTTGTTTTATTTTGCCTCTCCAACCCCTTAAACTTTTTTTATTCCTTTATTTTGTACAGAAACCAGTATCTTAAATATAATAGGATGTTTTTATAAGACGTATTCGAGCTACACTTACACACACCTACATCTAATGGTTAAAGAACATACTATTTCCGCGGATGAAGAATTTCTGCCTCACGAAACGATGATTGTTCAACACTCATATAAAACCTTCAAAGGTGGCCATTAAGATGTCACTATATTTATATATGATATATAATATGTTTATGTTTTCCTTAAGATTTTTTATTTTTCATTTATGGCATACCTTTATGGTTTCAATTATGGGTAAACACGATATTTTCATTTTAGGAAGTGCGGACTACCGCCCCCTCAATGTGATTTGAATTGTTAATGCCATATGTGGGATGTATAAAGGATGGAGTAAATGGTATTATACATTATATTATACTGGAATTATATTATACCATTATATAATTATAGATTCATTCCATTTAATACGAAATAGAAATGAAAGTAGTGTTCATGCGTACGTACGACTTACCGTCTCCATGAACGATGCATTTCATTTCTTACCTATAAATGTTATGTAATATTATAAGTCAATGTATATACTATATATATATGATTTATATGATATATAAATCATGAATATAATTATAGATATAATGGATATTTTACCACATGAACAAATTTTAATTTTAAGAAGTTTATTTTTGACTCAAGTACCAAAGATCGACAAAACCACCGTTATTAACATAAATAATTACATAATATTAATAACATGGTAATAAGTGATATAAAAGGAATAATAAACATGAAAAAGGTTATTAATAAATTATAAATTAACTCTAGTTTATTATTCAGGAGGTTAATGAACGGTCGAGTCAAGTCGGACAAGAGGTAAGGGAACTTCTTAACCCAATTTCCGTTCTTTGGGTTAATCTCCTACTTTCAAATTATTTCATGTTATTATTATGTCATATATTGTTTTTTTACTTTAATTATGTGTACTTATATTTAATACACATAATAGATCTATTTTATTTTAAAAAAATTATCATGGTAAGGACTTTGCCTCAATCTCTTTTCATTGAGGCATATTTTGTTTTATACACAACTTTATTTTATACGGTGTATAAACCCATTTCACTTTTATGTTTCATTCAAAAGGAATCATTTTATACGAAGCATTTTACTAAACGACAAAATGGAATGTTTTTTTCATACGTATGCAACGACAATGTCTTCTCCACCTTCGTGACCATTATTTGAGTTTCATCTTCCTCTATAAGGCATAACTTTTTTAAAATTAAAAATAAATACAATGTTTTAATTTTCCTTTATTTTTGTATTGAAAATGGTTTTGAAAGTGTTTTTATTATATCAATGTGCTGTATTGATATCTTGTGATTGAAATGTGGAAATTTTATGTTTCCTTTATGCATGTTTTATGTGAAACGATTATGTTATGCATTATGATATGTTTAAACATATTCATATGAGGAATGAATTGGACTTAATAAGTGACGGGTGGAGCCCGCTATATCTCCTTGATGCATAGGTAGGTCTCATGAGACAAACTAGTTTCTTGGCATGAGGCCTTGACAAAATCTTATTTGTGGTCTTGGAACGAGGCCTTGGCTACGTGGTTATGATAGTCTGGAATTATGCATTCCATCATTATGAAAGTGGTTATTGATATTGCATGTGATTATTCGACTAGTAGAATATCCATGTGAGTAAGTAAATGACATTATTTAATTTTATTTTTTCCATATTATACTAAAGTAAAAGTTTAAAAAGGATTTTTTTAGTTATACATTGCCTTAAATGTTAATGTTTATTTATGAAATATTTTGCAATATTGTTATCCTTACTGAGCATCTAGGCTCACCCCTTTCAATGTTTTAATATTTTCCAAGATGTGAAGAAGTATTTTATGAATGACCTACATGGATAGTCAGAAGAGGATATGAGTGTGGACTATGGAGACATTGTTATTGAAGTTTTCACTTTATGATGTAATGTAACATTTATGAATGTATCTAGTGTTTCCAAGGATACTAAACTAATCGGTCTTTCGAGATTTGATCTTTTGTGATCCTTCCAATGTTACGCAATAATGCACCGACTCTAGGTAACTCGGGTCGGGGCGTTAAAGTTGGTATCAGAGGTAGTTTAGTACTAACCTTGGAAGATATATTTAGATAAACTCTGATTAGAGCACGTAGCCCAAAGATAGACATTGAGGATTAGTATAGAAGAACTTCCTTGAAATTTGTTGTTGTAGAGATTTTGTGAGTTTTCTGAGGAATACATCCCTGTCTGGATACGAGCAGGAAGAGATAGCTCTGGCACAGATTTACCTAGGGGTAAAACCCGAAAACAACGCTTTGAGCTAGACTGGAATGGGAACTGGTGCACGACAACGGGCCTTGCTTCACTCTAGGTTAGGACACTCCCTGGGGATATGCTTATGATAATTCTAATTTTCCTTACAAACCATCATGAAGGGTTTATGAGTATATACATCCTCAAAGAAAACATTTCATTTTATGATTATGGATTATATCCATAAATCGTTCAACTTATGTTAAGTGTTTTACAAGTATGGAATTATGTATTATGATTCATAAACTAATCTAGTTTATGCCATTGTTTAGAAATGGCGCCTAGTGGGAGGAATGGAAACTGTATCAATGCATGCACTCCATGTAGGGATTGTCCTCATGCTCAAGATAATTATTATGGAGCTGGAGATTCAACTGGTGTTGATCAACTTATCACCATACTGGGACAACTCACTCAGGTTAGGAATAATAACCTTACTCGTATGGATCACCCTGATCCACAACGTGGAGGATCAATGTTAGACCACTTCATGAGGAAACAACCACCAACATTTAATGGGGGCACAAATAAATTAGTAGCTAAGAAATGGGTAAACTCCTTAGGGAAATTATTCCACGCCTTCGGGAGTAGGGAAAGGGAGAAGGCTGTCATGGCAGTTTACCGCCTCACTAGAGATGCCGATCAATGTTGGTCGCTGATTCAAAACACAAAGGAAGATGAACAAGTATCAAGTATGAAATGGAGGGAGTTCAAAGAGATTTTAGTAGAAAAATTCTTCCCTCATGACCATCAAGCAGATATGGAAAGGCAATTTCTGAGTCTGAGGCAGAAGGAAGATGAGAATGTCGCAAAGTATGAGGCCAACATTACAAGGTTAGCAAGACATGCTACATATTATACACGTAACCCAAGAAGTAATATTGATCGTTTCTTTGATGGGTTAAAACCAGTTCTCCATCTAGATTTAGTATCCCAATCCTTCTCATCATACGAATATATTGTCTCATGTGCTATCAAGACAGAAAAGTAATTCTATAAGTCTTATGAAAAGAAACTAAAGCAAGAGAAGAAGAGAGCGGTGGAACAAGAGACAGATAAAAGGAAAAAGGGAAAGAATGATTTTTCATTATGTGATAATTGTGGGAAGAATCACCCCGGTGCTTACCTAAAAGGAATGTGAGTTTGTTATAAATGTGGAGAAAAAGGTCACCAGGCTCATGATTGCAAGAGAAAGAAAGTGGCTATCAATGTTGAATGATACAATTGTAGGGAAATGGGGAATTATGAAAATGAATATCTCAGGGAAACGTACCTCAGAAATGTCCAAGGGATCAAGGACAATATTATGCTGTTACTACAGTTGAAGTGGAATAATTAATGTATTAGTGCTTTTGGACTCAATGATTATATTCTGGTTATATGGATAATGGGATTTATATATAAGGATTGTACTGTAGTACTTTTTGTTTTCATTAAGGTTTTAATATGATGAAGGTAATCATATTTTTAGTATGTGGAAATAAGAGAATATATACCTTGTTTGGGGAATATGATGTTAGAATTCATTTTGGAAATTGGACACCTTTTACTGAAAGTTTGGAAAGATGTATTTTGGATAACTATAATGGTTGGAATGGATTAAGTTGAACTTTGGATAGTATTGTTTATGGTTAAAACATTTCTGAAGATTATTTTTAGAATATTATAATACTATAGTTTTAGGAAAAGATCAACCTGCAGGTTGGGGGATAACCCGTCGCGTCGAACAAAGCTGCAGGAATCGAACCCACAACCATAGTGCAACAGGCCTTTATTACCTACCACTTGCCTACAGGAAGGCCCTGGTTATTACAAAATAGTTTTCTTAATCTAAATGGTATGTGTTAAAATTTGGAACCTTTTAAGATTAGGATAAATGTAATATTATTGAGTTCTATTATCTTTTTGAGTGAAAGATGAATGTGTGGTAGAAATTAGTTAAAGGTTGAAACTCTACTTGTCAAGCATAAATATATATACCTATCTCTTATTATATGAATAAATTAATTATTAAACTTTAGTAAAGGGATATTAAAACAATAAAATCTGTTATCTTAATACCTTATGTCTTGTTGAACTGATAATATTTTAAATCAACATAGATTTAAGGATTTGAGGCCCTCAATTTTACACTTGTTTATGATTGATGACCTCAATCACTCCCTACAAATATTTACATTTTTCTCCAATTATATGTCTCTAATTTCCACCGATGTTCTCCTTACCGAGATCATAATTTGGTGGTAACTTTTTCATTTCCCTTTCCCCTCTTATTAAGGCTAAATTTTATTAACCTTATTTCCAATGTGGGTTTTCCACAAAGGTATTTTCTATTTTCAACCTTTTATTTTCAAAGAAAAATTTCAAATTTCGAGGACGCAATTTATTGAAGGAGGGGAGAATGTAACACCCTGAGCATCCATGATACGCTTCTCTTTCAATAATGCAATAGCTGGCATTGTACGCAAGTTAGAGATTCTAACACACCGCGACTAATCAAAATAGCCATTATGAATAGTAATACCCACTTTTTGAAATTATATATATTTTATATTTCAAAATGGACTTCATTTTTGGATTCGGAATATCTAAATTATCCTAAGTTGAATTTTTTGTATTTTTCTGAGAACTTCAATTTTTATGTATAGTGAAAAATACTTAAAAACAACTTTTTTAATCAAAATAATTTATAGTGATAAATTATACTATTGAGTGGTTTATAGTATAATTAGAATAAATTTTCACCATTTTATCCAATGTTTTTCATTATAATTAATTTCACTTTGAAATTGGACATAAACAATTGTCCATCTTTTGATATATATTGTTTCGTAAAAACACGCTATTTGTTGTGACAGTGAGAATTAATTATAAAATTAATTAATGCAACTTATATGATTGGAATTTTGTAAAATAGTCATCATTTTTTAATTCGGAATATCAATTATAGCTTAGGGTGAAATTTCGACATTGTTCTGAAAAAATTCAATATTTGATGAATAGTGAAACCACTAAGTGGTAGTTAAAAAACTGATTTTTTCGTTTAAATGAAACATTACCACTTCTGTGATTTTATTTTCAAAAATCCAACATACATGTTTGTCATTAGGAAGTAAAATGTGGTTCAATGGGATTAAAATAATTTTTTGGTGAATAGTATCTTTTAAGTTTAATTAACCACGATTAAAGGTAATTAATGAAATTTAAGGTAAAAATGATATTATATAAATATGAAAATACCCTTACACTTGTCCTACACATATTTTATGAGTCATGGCCGACCGAGAAAATCCATGGGTCAACTTGGTGACCCCATGGAGCCACTTGGGTAAGAAAATGACATTAATAACTTTTTATTTAAAGTAAAAATAAAATTGTCACAAACCTGTGTTGTTTTACTATAACAATTATTACATAGGGTTATATAAGTTGAACGTTTTACTATAAATATTCATGGGAAAGATAAATATATTTCCTACATCATGGTAATTTACATATAATTTTTAGACATTAAATAAATTAAATTTTTTAATACACAATGATGATGCAGCGATTACCTCATTAATTAACGATTTAAATAAAATGGAAAGATAATGTAAAATCTAAGGCTTACACTTGTAAAAACCTATTGGATGAGTATATTTCGACCCTTTATCACCTTATCCTCAATATATATAAGTGTTGGGCCTTTAAAATCCGAAACTCATTATATAATAGAGTAATATTTCATGACCTTCCAAGAGTGCCTCTCCTCTCCTCTTATAAAAGGCCCCCACCACTACCACCTTAATCACACCTTCGAAGCCTTTTAGATCAGGAAACCCCTGCCCAAATACTCTCTCAACTTCCCTCTATTACTCGTAGAAGCCTCAATATGAGCAGAATTCTTCCCAAGGAAGCCATTAGCTCAAATCAAAAAAATAAGTTACCCGATTTTAAGGTAATGTCTTCTCTTATGTTATTTTTTTTTATTTTGCTTCTCCAACCCCTTAAACTTTTTTTATTCCATTATTTTGTAAGAAACCAAGAATCTTAAATATACTAGGATGTTTTTAAAAGAAGTATTCGAGCTACACTTACACACACCTACATCTAATGGTCAAAGAACATACTGTTTCTGTGGATGGCGAATTTCTACCTCACGAAACGATGATTGTTCAACACTCTTATAACACCTTAAAAGGTGGCCATTAAGATGTCAATATAATTATATATGATATATAATATGTTTATTTTTTCCTTAAACTTATGTATTTTTCATTTATGGCATACCTTTAAGGTTTCCATTATGGGTAAATTCGATATATTCATTTTTGGAAGTGCGGACTACCGCCCCCTCAATGAGATTTGAATCATTAATTCCACATGTGGGATGTATAAAGGATGGATTAAATGGTATTATAAATTATATTATACTGGAATTATATTATACCTTTATATAATTGTAACTTAATTCCATTTGATACGAAATAGAAATGTAAGTAGCGTTCATGCGTACGTACGGCTTACCATCTCCATGAACGGTGCATTTCATTTCTTACCTCTAAATGTTATGTAATATTATAAATGAATGTATATACTAGATATATATGATGTATATGATATATACATAATGAATATAATTATGGATATAATGGATATTTTACCACATGAACAACTTTTAATTTTAAGAAGTTTATTTTTGACTCAAGTACCAAAGATCGACAAAACGACCGTTATTAACATAAATAATTACATAATGTTCATAACAAGGTAATAAGTGATATAAAAGGAATAATAAACTTGAAAAAGGTTCTTAAGCAATTATAAATTAACTCTAGTTTATTATTTAGGAGGTTAAAGAACGGTCGAGTCAAGTCGGATGCGAGGTAAGGGAACTTCTTAACCCAATTTCTGTTCTTTGGGTTAATCTCCTACTTTCAAATTATGTCATGATATTATTATGTACTATCATGTATTTGTACTTTCTTTATGTGTACTTATATTTAATACACATAACAGGTCTATTTTATTTTAAAAAAAATGATCTTGGTAAGGACTTCACCTCAATCTCCATTCATTGAGGCATATTTTGTTTTATACACAACATTATTTTATACAGTGTATAAACCCCTTTGACTTTTATGTTTTTTTCAAAAGGAATATTTTTATACGAAATGTTTTACTAAATGAAAAAATGGAATGTTTTTTTTCATACGTATGTGGCGACAACGACTTCTCTACCGCCATGACCATTATTTGTGTTTCGGATTCCTCTACAAGCCATAACTTTTTTTAAATGAAAAATAAATACAAAGTTTAAATTTTCCTTTATTTTGGTATTGAAAATGGTTTTGAAAGTGTTTTTATTATATCAATGTGTTGTATTGATATCTTGTGATTGAAATGTGTAAAATTTATGTTTTCTTTATGCTTGTTTTATGTGATACGATTATGTTATGGTTTATGATATGTTGAAACCTATTCATATGTGGAATGCATTGGACATAATAAGTGATGGGTGGAGCCCACTATATCTCCTCGATGCATCAGAAGGTCTCATGAGACAAACTAGTGTCTTGGCACGAGGCCTTGAAAAAATCTTATTTGTGGTCTTGGAACGAGGCTTTGGCTACGTGGTTATGATAGTCTGGAATTATGCATTCCATCAGTATGAAAGTGGTTATTGATATTGCATGTGATTATTCGACTAGTAGAATATACATGTGAGTATGTAAATGACATTAGTTAATTTTATTTTTTCCATATTATGCTGAAGTTAAAGTTTAAAAAGGTTTTTGTATTAGTTATACATTGCCTTAAATGTTAATGTTTATTTATGAAAGCTTTCGAAATATTGTTATCCTTACTGAGCATCTGAGGTCACCCCATTTAATGTTTTAATATTTTCCAGGATGTGAATAAGTATTTTATGAATGACCTGCAGGTATAGTCCGAAGTGGATATGAGTGTGGACTATGGAGACTTTTTTATTGTAGTTTTTCACTTTATGATGTAATGTACCATTTATTAATGTATCTAGTGTTTCCAAGGCTACTAAACTAATCGGTCTTTCGAGACTTTGATCTTTTTTGATCTTGCCAATGTTACACAATAATGCACTGACTCTAGGTAACTGGGGTAGGGGTGTTACAGATGGTATCAGAGGCAGTTTAGTACAAACATTGGAAGCTAGATTTAGATAAACTCTGATTAGAGCACATAGCCCAAAGATAGACTTTGAGGATTAATATATAATAACTTCCTTGAATTTTGTTGTTGTAGAGATTTTCTGAGTTTTCTGAGAAATACATCCCTGTCTGGATACGAGTATTTAGTGGCAACTCTGGTACAGATGTACCTAGGGGTAAAACCCAAAAACACCGCTTTGAGCTAGACTCGAACGGGAACTGGTGCACGACAACGGGCCTTGCTGCACTCTTGGTTACTACACTCCCAGGGGATATGCTTAGGATAATTCTCATTTTATTTACAAACCATCATGAAGGGTTTATGAGTATATACATCCTCAAAGAAAAAATTTCTTTTTATGGTTATGGATTATATTCATAAATCGTTCAACTTATGTTAAGTGTTTTACAAATATGGAATTATGTATTATGATTCATAAACTAAAATAGTTTATGCCATTGTTTAGAAATGGCGCCTAGTGGGAGGAATGTAAACTGTATCAATGCATGCACTCCATGTGAGGATTTTCCTCCTGCTCATGATAATTATTGTGGAGCTGGAGATACAACTGGTGCTGATCAACTTATCACCATACTGGGACAACTCACTTAGGTTATGAATAATAACCTTACTCGTATGGATCACCCTGATCCGCAATGTGGAGGATCAATGATAGGCCGCTTCATGAGGCAACAACCACCAACATTTAATGTGGGTACAAATACATTAGTAACTGAGAAATGCATAAACTCCTTAGAGAAAATATTCCACGCCTTTGGGAGTAGCGAAAGGGAGAAGGTTGTCATGGAAGTTTACCGCCTCACTAGAGATGTCGATCAATGGTGGTCGCTGATTCAAAACACAAAGGAAGATGAAAAAGTATCAAGTATGGAATGGAGGGAGTTCAAAGAGATTTTCTTAGAAAAATACTTCCCACATGATCATCAAGCAGATATGGAAAGGCAATTTCTGAGTTTGAGGCAGAAGGAAGACGAGAATGTCGCAAAGTATGAGGCCAACTTTACAAGGTCATCAAGACATGCTGCAGATTATATACGTAACCCAATAAGTAAGATTGGTCGTTTCTTTGATGGGTTAAAACCATTTCTCCGTTGAGCATTAGTATCCCAATCCTTCTCATCATATGGAGATATTGTCTCGTGTGCTATCAAGACAGAAATGGAATTCTCTAAGTCTAATGACAACAAAGTAAACCAGAGAAGAAGAGAAGGGTGGAACAAGAGACATATAAAGGGAAAAAGGGAAAGAATTATTTTTTATTATGTGATAATTGTGGGAAGAATCACCCCGGTTCTTGTCTAAAAGGAATGTGAGTTTGTTATAAATGTGGAGAAAAAGTTCACCAGGCTCATGATTGCAAGGGAAAGAAAGAGTCTATCAATGTTGAATGCTACAATTCTTGGAAAATGGGGCATTATGGAAATGAATGTCCTAAGCGTCTGGGAAACGTACCTCAGAAATGTCCAAGGTATCAAGGACAATATTATGTTGTTACTACAGTTGAAGTGGAATAATTAATGTATTGGTGCTTTTGGACTCAATGATTATATTCTGGTTATAAGGATAATGGGATTTATATATAAGGATTGTACTGCAGTATTTGTTGTTTTCATTAAGGTTTTAATATGATGAAGGTAATCATATTTTTACTATGTGGAAATAAGAGAATCTAAACCTTGTTTGGGGAATCTGATGTTACAATGGATTTTGGAAATTGGAGACCTTTTACAGAAAGTCTGGAAAGATGTATTTTGGATAGCTATAAAGGTTAGATTGGATTAAGTTGAACTTTTGATAGTATTGTTTAAGGTTAAAACATTTCTGAAGGTTATTTTTGGAATATTATAATACTATAGTTTTAGGAAACGGACAACCTAAAGGTTGGGGGATAACCCGTCGCGTCGGACAAAGCTGCAAGAATCGAACCCACAACCATAGTGCGACATTCCTTTATTACCTACCACTTGCCTATAGGAAGTCCCTGGTTATTACAAAATAGTTTTCCTAATCTAAATGGTATGTGTTAATATTTGTAACCTTATAAGATTAGGATAAATGTAATATTTTTGAGTTCTATTATCTTTTTGAGTGAAATATGAGTATATGGTAGAAATTAGTTAAAGGTTGAAACTCTACTTGTCAAGCATAAATATATATACCTATCTCTTATTATATGAATAAATTAATTATTAAACTTTAGTAAAGGGATATTAAAACAAAAAAATGTGTTATATTAATACCTTATGTTTTTTTGAACTGATAATATTTTAAATCAGCTTAGATTGAAGGCTTTGAGGCCCTCAATTTTACACTTGTTTATGATTGATGACTTCAATCACTCCATAAAAATATTTACATTTTTCCTCCAATTAGATGTCTCTAATTTCCACCAATTTTCTCCTTATCGAGATCATAATTTGGTGGTGACTTTTTCATTTCCCTTTCCCCTCTTATTAAGGCTAAATTTTATTAACCTTATTTCCAATGTGGGTTTTCCATAAAGGTATTTTCTATTTTCAAACTTTTATTTTCAAAGAAAAATTTCAAATTTCGAGGACGCAATTTATTGAAGGAGGGGAGAATGTAACACCCCGAGCTTCCACGATACGCTTCTCTTTCAATAATGCAACAACTTTCATTGTATGCAAGTTCGAGATTCTAACACACCGCGGCTAATAAAAATAGCCATTATGAATAGTAATACCCACTTTTTTGAAATTATATATATTTTATATTTAAAAATGGACTTCATGTTTGGATTCGGAATATCAAAATTATCCTAAGTTGAATTTTTGGTATTTTTCTGAGAACATCAAATTTTTTGTGAATAGTGAAAAATAATTAAAAACAACTTTTTTATTCAAAATAATTTATAGTGATAAATTATAATATTGAGTGGTTTTAATGTATAATTAGAATATATTTTTACCATTTTATCCAATGGTTTTCATTATAATTAATTTCACTTTGAAATTGGACATAAACAATTGTCAATCATTTGATATATATTGTTTCTTAAAAACACGCTATTTGTTGTGACAGTGGTAATTAATTATAAAATTAATTAATGAAACTTATATGTTTGTAATTTTGTAAAATTGACATTATTTTTGAATTCGGAATATCAATTATAGCTTAGGGTGAAATTTCAGCATTTTTCTGAAAAACTTCAATTTTTGATGAATAGTGAAACCACTAAGTTGTAGTTAAAAAACTAATTTTTCCTTTAAATGAAACATTACCACTTCTGTGATTTTATTTTCAAAATTCCTACATACATGGTTGTCATTAGGAAGTAAAATGTGGTTCAATGGGTTAAAAATAATTTTTTGGTAAATAGTAAATTTTAAGTTTAATTAATCGTGAATAAGGGTTATTAGTTAAATTTAAGGTAAAAATGATATTATAAAAATATGGAAATAACCTTACTCATTTCTTACCCTTATTGGATGAGTAATAGACGACCAGGAATATCCATGGGTCAACTTGGGGACCCCATGGAGCCACTTGGGTAAAAAATTACATTAATAACTTTTTATTTAAAGTAAAAATAAAATTGTCACAAACATGTGTTGTTTTACTAAACCAATTACTAAATGGGGTTATATAAGCTAAAATTTTTTACTTTAATAATTCATTGGAAATATAAAAATATTTCCTACATCATGGTTATTATTTTATAATTTTTAGACATTAAATAAATTAAATTTTTTATGACACAATGATGATGCAGCGATTACCTCATTAATTAACGATTAAATAAAATGGAAAGAAAATGTACAATCTAAGGCTTACACTTGTAAAAAACCTATAGTATGAGTATATTTAGAACCCTTATCACCTTATCCGTGAAATATATAATTTTTGGACCTTTAAATTCCGAAACTCATTATATAATAAAGTAACATTTCATGACTTTCCAAGAGTGCCCCTCCTCTCCTCTTTTAAAAGGCCCACACCACTACGACCTTAATCACACCATAAAACCCTTTTGGCTCTGCAAAACTCTACCCAAATACTCTCTCAACTTTCCTCTCTTACTCCTAGAAGCCTCACTTTGGGCATAATTCTTCCCAAGGAAGCCTTTGGCTCAAATCAAAAAAAAAGTTACCCGATTTTAAGGTAATGTCTTCTCTTCTGTTATTTTGTTTTATTTTGCTTGTCCAACCCCTTAAATTTTTTTATTACATTCTTTTGTAAAAAAACAGTATCTTAAATATACTAGGATGTTTTTATAAGAATTATTTGAGTTACACTTACACACACCTTCATCTAATGGTTAAATAACATACTGTTTCTGTGGATGGTGAATTTCTGCCTCACGAAACGATGATTGTTCAACACTCATATAACACCTTAAAAGGTGGCCATTAAGATGTAACTATATTTATATATGATATATAATATGTTTATGTTTTCCTTAAGCATCTGTTTTTTCATTTATGGCATACCTTTATGGTTTCCATTATGGGTAAACGCGGTATTTTCATTTTAGGAAGTGCGGACTACCGCCCCATCAAAGTGATTTGAATCGTTAATGCCATATGTGGGATGTATAAAGGATGGTGTAAATGGTATTATAAATTATATTATACTGTAATTATATTATACCATTATATAAATATAACTTCATTCCATTAAATATGAAATAGAAATGAAAGTAGCGTTCATGCGTTCGTACGACTTACCGTCTCTATGAACGGTGCATTTCATTTCTTACCTCTAAATGTTATGTAATATTATAAATGAATGTTTATACTGGATATATATTATTTATATGATATCTACATCATGAATATAATTATGGATATAATGGATATTTTAAGACATGAACAACTTGTAATTTTAAGAAGTTTATTTTTGACTGAAGTACCAAAGATCTACAAAATGACCATTATTAACATAAAAAATTACATAATGTTCATAACATGGTAATAAGTGATATAAAAGGAATAGTAAACATGAAAAAGGTTATTAAGAAATTAAAAATTAACTCTAGTTTGTTATTCAGGAGGATAAAGAACGGTCGAGTCAAGTCGGACACGAGGTAAGGGAACTTCTTAACCCAATTTCCGTTCTTTGGGTTAATCTCCTACTTTCAAATTACGTAATGATATTATTATGCCCTATCTTGTATTTGTACATTATTTTTGTGTACTTAAATTGAATACACATAATACATATATTTTATTTTAAAAAAATGATTTTAGTAAGGACTTCGCCTCAATCTTTTTTCATAGAGGCATATTTTGTTTTATACACAACTTTATTTTATACGGTGTATAAACCCTTTTGAATTTTATGTTTTTCTTTCAAAAACTATCTTTTTATACGAAGCGTTTTACTAAACTAAAAAATGGAATGTTTTTTGTCGGACGTATGCAGCGACAACGACGTCTCTACAGCCATTACCATTATTTGAGTTTCTGCTTCCTCTACAAGCTATAACTTTTTTTAAATGAAAAATAAATACAAAGATTTAATTTTACTTTATTTTGGTATTGAAAATGGTTTTGAATGTGTCTTTATTATATCAATGTGTTGTATTGATATCTTGTGATTGAAATGTGGAAATGTTATGTTTCCTTTATGCATGTTTTATGTGATACGATTATGTTATGGTTTATGATATGTTTAAACCTATTCATATGAGGAAGGAATTGGACTGAATAAGTGACGGGTGGAGCCCGCTATAGATCCTTGATGCATCGGAAGGTCTCATGAGACAAACTAGTGTCTTGGCACGAGGCCTTGACAAAATCTTATTTGTGGTCTTGGCACGAGGCCTTGGCTACGTGGTTATGATAGTCTTGCATTATGGATTCCATCATTATGAAAGTGGTTATTGATATTGCATGTGATTATTCAACTAGTAGAATATCCATGTGAGTAATTAAATTGAATTATTTAATTTTATTTCTACCATATTATTCTAATGTTCAAGTTTAAAAAGGCTTTTTTTAGTTATACATTCACTTAAATGTTAATGTTTATTTATGAAAGCTTCGGCAATATTGTTATCCTTACTGAGCATCTGAGCTCACCCCTTTCAATGTTCTAATATTTTCTAGGATGTGAAGAAGTATTTTATGAATGACCTTTAGAGATAGTAAGAATAGGATATGAGTGTGGTCTATGGAGACTTTGTTATTGTATTTTTTCACTTTATGATGTAATTTAACATTTGTGAATGTATATAGTGTTTCTAAGGCTACTAAACTAATTGGTCTTTTGAGACTGGATCTTTTGTGATCATGCCAATGTTACACAATAATGCACTGACTCTTGGTAACTGGGGTGGGGGCGTTACATCGGAGCTGACAGATGTGAAAAAAATCATCCATAACTCGCTACCTCTGAGGTAACTACAACAGATTGGAAACCAACCCAACTCTCTCCAACACCTCAAATAGCCCAACGTACATCGTTGAAAGATGACCATGTCTACTAAACATATTGTGTCCCAACCTTAGTGTAACTACCATGAAAACCAAATCCCCATCCTCGAACTCTAGAGGTCATCTCCGCTGATCAGCATAAGACTTCTATCGAGACTGTATAGTAGCCATCCTCTTTCAAATAATCTCTATTTGCTCTGTGATCTCCATGAAAAGAAGATGTCCCAGCAAAGCTACCTCTCCTACCTCCATCCAGCATAGGGGTGATCAGTATGACCTACCATACAAAGCCTCATAAGGTTCCATCTGAATAGTTTCTTGAAAACCATTTTTGTAGGAAAACTCTACAAGAGGTATATGCTTATCCCAAGAATATTCCAAATCCAGAATGCATTCTTGGAGAATATCCTCATGCATCTGAATCGTACACTCAGGTTGGCCATCTGTCTGAGGGTGGAAGGATGTACTCAAATGTACCCATGTACCCAATGCATTCTGAATCCCCTACCAGACCCAATATGTAAAAAAAGTATTGCTGTCTGAAACAATGGAGGGTTGAACTCCTTGCAGACATACAATCTCTCAGTTGTACAGCTATCCCATCTCATCCACATAGAAGGTCTCCTTGATTAATATGAAGTGGGAAAACTTTGTGATTCTATCAATGACAACCCAAACTGTGTTATTTCATTGAGGCGACCTCAAGATACCAGTCACGAAGTCCATCGCGACGTCGTTCCACTTACACTTGGGAACAGTTAAATACTGTAAAATCCTGGCTGGTCGCTGATGCTCCTCCTTCACCATCAGACAAGTAGAAAACCTCATGATGAACCCTGCAACGTCCCTCTTCATACCAGGCCACCAAAACTGAAGGTGTAGATCACGATACATCTTGGTGACACCAGGGTAAAAAACCCAAACTTAAGAATGAATGTCCCGCATCATCCCCTCACATATTTCTGCTATCACCCATATGCACCCCTGTAAACACAAGATCTCATCATTTCCTATGATCTATCCAGTAATAGGGTCTTCTCCTATCACACTCTTCCTTATCACCAGGCATTAAGATGTGTACAACTTCCTTATTCGATCTCAATCATGAAGAGTAGAGGTAACATCTATAGAAGAAAATAAATTCTTCCCCTATCTGTCGTGCACCTCCAAATGAATCTTAAGGAATAGAGACATAAGCTGCTACTCAGTGTTGGCCTTCTGAACTGCCTGTATCTGTGTCATCCTGCTAAACAAATCATCTACTTCATTGCCTTTCCCAGGTGTATAGGAAAACTCAAAGACAAAGGAATATAGGTACTCAACCCACCTTCACTTTCTCAAATTCAGATCATGCTGAGTGAAGTTGTACTTGAGACTCTTGTGGTTGGTGAAAACCACAAAAATGCTCTACCAGAATATAACGTCTCCAACAACATAAGTCATGAACAATAGTTTCCAACTCCAGATCTTGCGTCGGGAAATTCAATTCATGTTTCCTCAACTACTGAGACCTGTATGCAATGACTCCATCCCCCTACATAAACACAAATCCTACCATGATACCTGAATAATCATAATAAACAATATTTCTCTTTCTTGGATTGGGAAATTCTAGAATCGGTGCAAAATTCATCCTCTCTTTCAACTCTTAAAAGGCTAAATCACAAGAATCTGACCAAATGAACTTAGAATCCTTTATGGTCATACCTTAAAGTGGTGTTTCTAAGCGTGAAAAGTCTTGTATAAAGCATCTGTAGTATCCAAACATCCTTAGAAAACTCCATAACTCAAAGACATTCTTCGGCTTCTACTAAGAAAATACTGCTCTCACATTCTTGGGGTCTACTGATATTCTTGTCAATGAGATAACATGACCTAGGAAGTGAATCTGATCCATCCGAAAATGGAATTTTCTCATCTTAGCATATAATTGATGCTCTCTCAGTGTACTCAAAACGATCTCAATATGAGTACCATTGTCGTGTTGAGTGTGAGAGTACACCAAGATATCATCAACGATGACCACGATGAAGGAATCCATGTATGGATGGAACATGTGGTTCATGAGTCCCATGAAAACTGCAGGCGCGTTCGTGAAGTCTAACTCACAACTGATGATAACATGACCTCAAGTGAATCTTTGAGAAAACTCAGGATCCTCGAAGATGATCAAAGAGATCATCAATCCTTGGTAAAGGATAGTGGCTCATGACCATCAGCTGGTTCAACTTCCAATAATCCACACAAATCCTAAGGGTGTCGTCTGCCATCTTTGAAAACAGGATAGAAGAACACCAAGGAGAAGTACAGGGTCAGATGAAACCCTTTACCTGCAACTCCTCCAACTGCTTCATGAGATCCTGCAACTCTGGTGTACCCATCCTATAAGGAGGAATGGACACTGGTGCCGCTCCTAGAACAATCTCAATCAAGAAGTATACCTAATGCTCTGGAGGCAAACCTGAAAAGCCCTCTGGAATGACATATCTAAAATGATCCACCACTGGAGGAATGTATAACTGTGAATTCCCCTGATCATTTAGATATATAATAGAAATCCCAGTTGTAACTCCTCCCAACCCATGATGCTCTAGACCCACTCTGATTGCCTAGACATCCCATTCACTCCTAGGAAGAAAGGATCCAACCTCGGGTGATATAAAACTCACCCAGCAGCAGTTCAGTCAATGAATTCTTAAAAAATGAACTAGCCAATCCATTCTGATAATGACATCATAGCCTGTTATCTATAAGAGATAGAGGTTCCATAAGAAGTGACATCCACCAACCTCTAGTGGGAACTCCTTGCACCTACATACACTATATGATCTAGTTCCCAACAACATGTGTAGCATCAAGATATCAATAGAGGAAAAGATAAAAATCCCAAATATATCCACGACAACAACAAATATAAAGCTATGGGAAGCCCATATATTGAAAAGAACGAATGATAATACTAAGGCAACTAAGATCGTACCTCAAACTGTAGAAGGTCTGAGATCTTGGTCTTGCTCGGTCTGCTCCACCACAAGAGTCCGGCATGCACGGCGACCCTATGACATGCCAGACCACTCTAAGCTATTCCACTCTGATATTGCTGAAAGACTGGTGACTGACCTCCACAGACACATCCTCCACCTCAGCCAAACTGGCCAGAAGAGCTCCAGTTCCCTGACTGGTGAGAAACTGGAGGTGCTTCTTCTGAACGTTGAGTCATAGAAGAACCATTGTCACCAGATACTAGTGAGAAGATCTCATATAAGTGATGAAGGTGACCCAACTTTCCACATGACTGGAACTCCACTGGGTCTCTCGGGTAGTGTGGCCTTGTATGCCCGCTCCTTCCGCACTTGTATCAGACCACCTAGATACCAGAAGAAACATCTCGCCTCCCCGGATCATTGTAAAAAGATTCTCTACAGCACATCCTGCTATTGGTATGAGGGATACTAACCCCAGATGTAGAGTTGACCTGGCTCACAACTCCAAAATCCAATAGATTGTGCTCTATGATCAGCGCCTAGTTGACGATTGAAGTGATAGATGTCAACCAAAAGTTGTTCACCTACAATTGGATGTCTGGCCTCAACCCATCCTCGAACATCCTTTCCATGCACTACAAATCAACTCCTAGAATAGGAATGAAGCACTGTATCTCGGTATAATGGTAGGAGTACTCCATAACAGAAAGAGTACCCTACTTCATACTCATAAACTCTAGGGCTCGATTGGACCTCAAGGTCTCTAGATATAATTAGTAATAGAAGATTCACTGAAACTCATCCCACGCCATAACCTGATGGTATCCCGCTTGTGAGATCACATCCCACTACCTCTTGGTGGATTCCCAAAGCATATAGGTAGTGAGCTTGACCCTCCTCTCTAGAGGCATCTCTAAATTCTCAATGATCATCAGTATGGATTTTATCCAAGACTCGAAAGCCAGTAGTCCTCCTTCCCCAATGAATGTGGGAGAATGTTGCTACTAGAAGACCCATTTCAAATCATCCATCGTCAGGACAGGAGGTGACGTTCCCTAAAAGTTCTGCATCATCCTCAAAAAAGTGTTCCTTGAACTTTTCATCTGCACCTATGTCGGGTACAATGACTGGTGCCGAAGCTGGCATGACTGGAGGATCTGCTGGTTTTCCCTGATCAACCATATCTAGTGATGGATTTCCATCTAGAAACTGGCACACAATTGGAGGAAGTCTCGGCAGGATGACTCTGCAAGGTCAAATGCGCACCTTAGATCATGATTATCAAGGACTGAAAACAACAAGTGTAATAAGTGAACATAAGAAGAAAGAATTCATGTTTTACTAAGCATGACTACATGGTGTGTACATTTCCTACATGGAGTGTTACCTTAATTAATTCACATGGGCGTGTACTCCTACCTAAGCTGGTCGTGTAACACCGAAAACACATGGTAGGTTGTCTTAACACTCGGCATGTATTTGAATCATCTTCCCCTACCCAAGTCCTTATAAATGGTTAAGAAACATGGCTCTTCTATGGAAAGGCTACATGGCATGTTCAAGATGGAAATGAAATATATTAGACAATCTTCACTTGGCCCATGTTGTTAGTGACATGGATAGAGACACACGGCTCAAACTACATGGCATGTTAATGATGGGAACCGCCTGCAAGTGAAAGGATACATTGAACCGTGTTTTTTTTTACATGGCTGGCTACACAGCTGACACCACAAGGCGTGTTCCAGGAGGATAGGACGTGTACGAAAAGGGATAACAACGACCAGTGTTGTTCATGATACGGTCGGGTACCTAGTTGAGTCTACACGACGTGTTCAACTCGGACATGGAATGTATATCTTACGGTCTTATCCATCGATGTTGTTGTTTACGTGGGTGGAAACATGGTTGACACGCCACAATGTCTTTGTCTGGAATACGACATGTTCCCACCAGACCTTCCCCATCCCGTGTCTCCACCCACCCAGCCTACGACATGGTGAGAGACTATGTGATGTGTCCATAAAGTACATGTTGTGTACTTAAGAAAAACAGTTTTTTCCATAATAAAAGAACACATGGAATGTACATAAAATTACACGGCGTGTATTCATGGTTTTTCCAGATAGTATTCCCCAAAAACTACTCTAGAACCTAGAAAACACAGAAATGAACACTAAAAGGGCCAAATTATGATATGTGATGGCCCATACTCTCCGTGAATCCAAGAATGGAATCTTAAAAATGTAATTACAATATAACAAGTAAACGATCCACCAAATTCTGCTCCATAAAGGCCCATAACACCTCAAGAACAAACGTTTGGCATCCATTTAAGAAAAAAATTACACAAAACAATACCATATCAAAAAACTTGTATTCTTATCAAGGTATATAACACAAAAACATGCATATTCTACACAACATCTATCCCGAAAACATGAAATTTCTAATTCACCCTAAATGGCATGGAAAGAATGCCTGACATGTGATTTTTAACAAGTGCCTATATGATGCATGAGATAGAATACCTTCATCTAATTGGGTTGCAACATAAATAGTACCTCAATAACATAAATAATAACTAGCACAAAACATGTGAGTCACTCAAGGTGAAATCAAATCAACTGTAATCTTGAAAAACCAAAAAATTGAAATAACCGAGGTAGGTTGGATTTTCCCTGTAAACATGTTAGGTACTCCTGAAATTAGCTTATTAACATGTAAATTATCCTCCCTATCCCTAGATAAAGGCTCCCAATATTAAATAAATTGAAAATAATTTCATTGATACCACTTTGTAACGTCCCGGTTCTAGAAGCCACCAAAAGGCGCCCCGTACCTGGTTGGTCACATGGCCTCAAGCGCATTTCCCCAAATGCTAGAGGCTGCCTACTAGTAGGGAGGGCCTAGGTTGTGATACTAGGGAAACTATTCCCTAATCAACAGAGTACACAATGGAAGTAAAAAATACATACAAGAGCAGAATCAATAATGATATCATACCAAAATAAACACCAAAAAATAGATAGCATAAACTGGAGCACATATATATAATGATGTATGATACATATGTCTAGAAAAGCTGAGAAAAAAATAACAATGCTGAAATACAATACGAACCATGTACAATAGAAAAACAATAATCAACTCCACAACATCACAAACCTATGCTTAGTCATGTGCTCTCCAGCTCCACAACATGTCACGTACCTGATGTAGAAGGGCGCTTGCCCTTGTCTAGACCTGCAACAATATAATCTGTTTGGGACCAAACTGTGTGTGAGACTAATCGCAGTAGTAAACCACCACGATATTTGTGCCTAAAACTCAAAGCATATATGGTAGGTAAAAGTACAAGAACCAGTATGAAGGAAGGCACTCAATAGAAAACAATCCACAGTTCTATATCAAGAAACAACTAACAAGAAGATAAACACAACAGGTAACCCTCTGGGAAGCACTTTCAGTCTAACCCCTATGGTCCTACCTAACAAGTACAAGCAACCCTCTAGGTAGTAGAATCACTCTATCCCCTCTAGTCCAGCATAAGCATAGACTCTTTGAGGAACCACTAACCATTAATTCCCCATATAGTCTAGTATCGTAACAAATGGCACTTTAAGGAAGCACTTACATCACATACCATATATGGTCCTTGTCGAGGAACTACAAACACTTTGGAGAAGCACTGAACGTTAATTCCGCCAATGGTCTCGCATCATAAAATATAAAGACACTCTGGAGAATACCTCAACATCCATTTTCTCTATAGTCTATACACCATGTTCCCACGGCTTTGTGTAATTCAAGCAAGTGTAATAGCGCATAAAATCTAAGTTAAACCTCTAGAACTGTGTGACTAGTATTCTACAGCACAACAGCAAAATAGAACAATAGACACACCATCCAATAATACATGGCATGGGAAAGATAAAATGCTGCCTAACCGGAAATCAAGACCCAAAGGCCCAAACATAAAAAAATTCATGGGAAATACATCCAAAGAAAAAAAATTCACCATATACAAAATTATTATCATCTACTCAAGAATATAACCAAATTAGAGAAATAATAAGGCTAAAACGGTAAACGCGCAATACCCTGTTCTGGGGTATTGGAAAATTTTGCACATAAAACTCAAGGACAATCTACAGAAAGGCACAAACCACCAACCTCTGGGTTAGGAGATCATGATACTGGATCCACTAGGATAGAATATATTTAGAACATTGTAGATCAATGAAAATGTATAAAACATTCCACCCACGATAACTAATGAAAGAAGGGAAATCAAGGATAGGTTCTCTAGAAGAAGAGAGAACTCACCGATGTGATTCCAATTCAATCAACAGTGTTCTATTCGAAGGACAGATAGAGGCTTGGGGGCTTGTCAAAGATACGCGGCTTCTCGGTGCTCTTGGATGAACTAGGATGAGAAGAATATGGTTCTTTCCATCAGACGTGACCCCGATGCGTTTAATGAAAAAAAGTACATGACATGTACTTTTTAAGTACATGTCATTTAATCACCATTTCTGTAGTTTTCTTTAAGCAGTCTCTAGCTCATCACACATGGAAATGTGAATGGGTGCCTAATGGATAGCACATGGCTACTCGTGGTAACCATGTACACAGAATGTACTCATAAATTACATGACATGTACTTCAAAAATTTCAATAAAATACTCTTTCCACAAAAACTCATGGAAAAATGAAAACATACCTGAAAAAAAGATCTGAGTTCTTACACATAATGAGTCCTTACTAGGATAATTTAGAAATTGTCCCATGATGGTCTCCCACATGGGTTTAAATTTCAATTAAATCATAAATAACCCATATTCAATTGAGCCACCATTTTCTATTTAATCAATACTCAATTACAATGGAATTATTTAGAGTCACACAATATATATATCTCTTCTTAATAAAGTGATACTAACCCAGAGCTTCATATTTGCCTAGTTTAAAAAGCCTAAAAATGATTATAATAAAAATATATATGAATGAAAAAATAATTTAATAATTTCAAATACTATAAACCTCAATATAATTTTATCCCCTCATGAGATATAATAACACATTTTATTAATCTTCCTTAAGAGAAATATAGCTAACAACTACATCTAAGAGACTGTATATACATCAAATAACCTATTAATTTAATTATAATATAGTTTTATGTTATAAATTTATTTAATTGGTATTAATTTGATTATGGGAAGGTGAATAATAAATCACTAGTGAAATTTTATTTCCAAAAATTTAGGTCATCATGGGTTATATTACTCCAAAACACCATTTTATTCCACAACCATCCATTGTTCTAACAAGAAATATCTATATTCAAATTCAATATTTACCGATTTTGGTAAAAATGGAATTTATTTTTGGGTACATATTTTGTTTTAGAGAAAAGTTGTGCAACCATATTAATTTATCTATCAACATACCCCATTAACATCATCCCAAAAATTCACCCTTCAAACAATTTTATTCCACTATGATTAGTTATAATCCATATCAAATAATTACTTCTAATCATACCAAATTACATGGATTTGGAGAGTAGTAATAAAGGATAGATAAATAGGCAAGAACACACATTAAATAATTAATAAGTAAAGCTCCAATCTTCCTAGATCAATAGAGAATAAGTTTAGAATAGAAATTTGATGTTGATTGACCTCCCCAATGTTTACATAAAAGCAAATGGTGTCCCAAAAAGGATTCCTCTTATTGAATTTGAAAACTATGATTTTACCCATAAGGTAAAATAATAAAATTGGGTGTACATGGCTTCCATTTCTTATAATAATTGCTACCTAGTGTCGACCAGTTTCCGGGTGAATAACATCAAGAATCTAGTGGCCCCAACATTGGGATACCTCCCATGTGACCTCCAATTCGTACATAATGGTGGAGAACTATAACCAATGACCAATATTATTAAATCTATTAAACCATAAAATCATATCTTTGTCCTCCACCACCATATATAGTATCTTGTGAATATCTGTTTAGTCATTAATAATGATTTTAAAAAAATATATTTTTAAATTTGAATAAAATAAAAAAATTGTCCAATTTTCTTGTTCATTGGAACCTATTTTTCCTCTAACTCCATTGATACAAATCATGTTGGATCTTTATACCTTTATATATATTTTATGATCTAATATTACCATATTTCTTATGAACTATATATAAAGACGTCCCCCATGTGATGGTTTGACTAAATTAGGTTGAGATACCATGTATGTTTCCATTTGAAATTGTTTATAAGAACCTTGGTGAACATTTGGTGATGAGATCAATATGACGAATTAATGATTATCCATATTATTTTTCCATTATCATGGAATACACACAAACATGAATTGGGGGATGAATAATTATATTAAAGTACAAACCTTGATTTTTATCTTATTTTATTAACTATATAATCTCCTTAAACTCTACCTTCATTTGAAATTATATAAAAAAAATTAATTATCACAGGTCATTTTACTTGGATCACGCTCACTAGTTCACATTAATATTATTACATGAAATAATACATTTTCACCAATAATAATAAAATCTCACCGCTTCAACATTTATAGGTTTGGGGATAAATTACTAACCCTTAAGTTTCACTATAATGATAAAAAGATCACTAATTTACTATACTAGTGAAATTAAAACACCATATAATGTTTTATTCTACATCAATTTAAAAAAATGGTGATGGAAATATACACCGCCTTTATTGTTTCTATTTATCACAATTGTGTCTAACATGTAGATAGAAATTGAATTCATGATATACATCTATATTTGACTTTGTATTTATAGAAGAGATCTGATATCCACCTAAATATTTTCATGAAATATAGAATTTTTTATTTTCATTATAATTTCATGGAACTATATTCCACTCATGGTTCTCTAAGATCGGTTTATCATAATACTGATGTCACATATCCCTAAATTACAGATGATTCCAACTAAAAGTAAGGGTGTAGGGTGTGTTTGTGGGGAGAATATGCCAACATCATTAGAGTGTAGAACAATAGATATAAAATAAAAAAATATGGAATAATTAAATCAATTAGAAAATATATGAATAATATGATAGATATAAATAAACAATTCTAGAATAGATTCATGTATAAAAAAGATGATAACACATGTCATGAGTCTAATCACATAGCCAAAGAGTTAAACATTTTAGGTGCACAATACATGTAAATATTTTATAAAATACCAATTACTATATATATATCATCAGAAGGCTCAGCTCGGTCATTTTCTCCCCTAATCATTAGCAGTTCTCAACAACCTATATCTAGGTGCTTACCCTTATTCATACATGAAATCATATATTGTATTTAGGTACCATCATTTTCCCAAACATGGTGTGAGATATAATCCCACTATGAAACCACAAAAATTTCATGGCACAACAAATTAGTGAATAAATAATAATAAAAGTGTGCATGAAGTAATAGTAGATGAAAGTAATTACTAAAATTAAACCACCAATAAATGTTTAGGTTCTCATGGACACCCATGCTCAGCTACCAACATTGGTGTAGCAGTTAATGTCTCTAAATAACTTACTATAGTATGTCACATGGAATTAACATTAATTTAACCATTCAATCCCCATTAACTAATAAGTCTCAAATCCTAGGTCAAGCCCTAGCATTCCCTATAGTAATATGTGATCAAGTGATGCCTACAGAAACTATCTATATGATGTAAGGCACTAACTGAATCCATGCGCGTTCTTTATCTTGGAAGACACATCATATAAATAATGTCATTTATCAATTATTAAATTAACTAATCCCATACGAAGTATTAAATATTTAGAATCTAGGAATTTCTCTAGGAATAACTAGAAAAACCTTCTAAGTCCGTCCTTGGAATATATCATAGGAATCAGGGTATCACTCTAGGTGTGGTATAACATCACTGCTCACTAATTATTTACTTAGTGGACCACTAAGGTATCTTAAGTGTCACCCATTATTTATATGATAAAATACCAATTGAGTCTAACCATGGAAGTCCATATGAATTCCATGTATCACCTGGAATTATAATAGTCACCTCCCATGAGTCTTTCCTTGGAAGTCTCTATAAGAAGTGCAAGTGTCACTTCGGAATAAGAAAGTAAATATCCAAATGATTATGTAAATGTAGTTAATATAAGAACCCATGTGTCACCAAATGAATTTATCAAAATAAAATCCATTATCAGTTACTATTATCAATGGTCGTCCCCATATTTAATTATATTTATACTCACCATATAAAGTGTCTCGAGGCATCAATAATCATAGAATTCCTATGTATAAATTACTCTTATTGAAATTTCATTATAAGGGGAATATCATTCTTAATCAAAAAATACATTGGAAGAGTATAAAGAAATTCCTTCCATTCCTTTTTCTTTATCTATTCAATTTAAAATTCATATTAAACAAAAATTTCAATTCAACAATTAACATACCTTGGATTGGGGTAATGACACACATAAAAGGTAATTCATATTCAAGCCACCCATGGTTTTCCAATTAACTAAAAACACACCCAAGGGGTCGTTCCCCATTAGGGTCCATTAACACTATGAAATCATAAATGGTCTCATTAATCACATTGGTTTCACCATATTCAATTTTAATCAATGAATAAATAAAACTCAATGGATTCTCTCCAATAATTGGGATTTCAACCAAAATTCATATATATAACCACATAGAAATTGAAGTAAAATGATGAGACAAACCAATCTATGTATGTAGTGGATAGTTCATCCAGTATCACCTCCTGATTCAACTCAGATTGGGAGAAAATTAAAGAAAAAAACATCAAATGAGGAAAATTATCTTTTTCAAAAATTGGGAATCCAATACCCAACCAAATGAGTAATGATGAAATTGAATTGAGATCATATCGTTGTTGAACAAATGATACATATGGTTCTTGATTCCAATCTCAGATGAATAATATCTCTGAACCCTTATTTTAGTAATAAAAAACATCTTCCTATTGATGGATTTTTTTATGTTAGAGGAGAAATAGAAAATAATTATTGATATAATAATTATTTGGGTTGAAATTGGTAATTTTAAAATAAATCATGGGTCCCATGATTTGGCCATAAATTTGGCCAAACTATGCATCAAATATGCACCATTTTCTATAAGAAAGTGGAATCTCACATGGTTTTTATGCACTATTTTCATAATCTTGTTCAAAATGTTTTTCAACCATTGTTCATAAACTACAAACATGACCACATGGCCATGTACAAAAAAATTTCAGTATTTTTATCCATGGTTACTTTTGGAATCCCCTATCCAAACACTGATTATTAGAAATATCAATGCGTCATACCCCAAAAAGTTTCTATTAATAGTGTGTCCTTCCTTCTTCAACCCAAAAAATAGGTTACATGCTCTAATTCATCCACATTCAGATTTCATACCTCAATAACCTCTTAGTGAATTATCATGAGGCCATATTTAGTTATTTAAACTAAAAAATGTTGGAAATTAAAATATGTGTACCTCAAAAAAAAGTATGTTCATCCAAACATTACCATTAATGAAAACCATACCCGAATTTCACATCCCATGGTGGTGAAACATAATAGTTGAACAACTCTATGAAATGTGATTATTAATCAGTCTCCCAGTCCTATTTATCCTATTTTACTCAGCCATGCTACCATTGAACCCATTCTAATGAAGCTAACCAACCATGGAGAACCTTTGTGATATGATTGAAAATACATATATGATTCTTCTCAATTGATTTATCTAACTATATATCATCCTCCATGGATTTAAAATCACAGGACATGTATTAATTATAGAGGCATAGCTAAATTACATTTAGATTACATGCATTTCCTAATACCTCTATGGTAACTACAATTGATAGTCTACTAGTTCATCTTTCTCCAATATCTCGAACAGCCTGACATATCTCAATCAATGTTAACCATGTCTCCTAGTTCTCATGTTTATTACTATATATAGACAGGTAACAACATACAATCCACAAACTCAAACTCTAGATGTTTTCTATGGCAATCAAAATATTATTTCTATTTCAACTATATAGTATCAATCCTTTTACAAATCATCTGAACAAGTATGGTGGTCTCCCTAATAATATGAGGTCCTATAATATCATTCCAACTATATCTGATGAAAACAATGGAATGGAATAACATATAAAGAGTCAAAAAGTAACATATGTTAGGAAGAAAGAAAGACAATTTTGTAGGATAATTCTACTAGGCATATACGCTTTTCCCAATGGCCCCCAAAATCAACGATGCGTTCCTTCAGCATGTCCTCAAGCACCAGTATTGTGCGCTCTAACTGGACATCAGTCTAAGGGTTGTACGTTGTTCTTGGAGGCACATGTGTTTACCGTGTTCCCTCTATAAACACTACTATAGTCTAAAATATAACCAATAATACATAGCTAAAATGATAATTTGCAGGACTCCATGAAGTCATACTATCTCATTAATATATTATAACACTACAATATTTTGAGAATTATTTTTTTCAAATTAATATATCATTTATTATATTTTACATTATATGCACCACAGAAAATATTTTATTTTACATTAAAAACTATGTTTATAATGAGATATATAAACCAAAATGTTAATCATGCACTAAACATAACATAAATTATATCTTTCTCTATATAGAACATCATGGTTAGCCTGCGTTACATAGAACAATGAGATTCCTTGATGGATTGTGTAATACGGAAGAAAAAAGGTTCCCAACAATACATTTTTAAAATATTATTATTTAAAATTATATTAGGTAACATATATGTTAAATTAGTTGTTATTAATAGTATTAAATACTTTATGAAAAATATTTCTTTTACACAATACGTTATGAAATAATACGTTACCAATTAATTATAAATGAATATCAATTACGCTTGAATAAAAATGTATTATTATTTTATGGTAAAAAATATATTTTACCATAATAAATTGAATTTTATAAAATTAGTGTGATATATTAATTTAATATATATTTTATATATTAAGTCATATCGTCTTGTTGTTCATTGAATAGATTTGATGGAAATAAGAAAAGAACATACCTATTTTTTTGAATAAAAAAATTTGGTGTACCAATTTTAAATCCAATGGATGGAAATGTTTTCAATTTAATATGTCAAAATAAACATTATCATTGGATTTGAAATATAAAAATTATGTTTGGATAAATTATTGATATTTTTCTATGAGGATTTATTATTAAAGGAATAGTTAATAAACTGGATTTCATGTCAAAAATACATTTTCATTTTATTTATCTATAAGGATAAATTATACTTAATATTTAGTTAAAATTTTTATTAGATAATAATTTAATAAATTAGTTAAATTTAGTTTGTTGGAACCAATTTAACATTTATATTGAATTAAAGAACATAAAAGAATATTACATATTTTTACTATAAAAACACCCATTATTGTCCAGTCAGCATGATTAATTTAAAATTAATTTCATCAACATCTAAGATTGGAATTTTTAAAAAAATTATACCATATATAGAGTAATATAATTTATAATTTCTAATAATTTAAAATTATTTTTTACCAAAATGATTATTAAAAGTGATTAAAATTAATTACATTGATTAAGGTTAAATTAAGCTTAATAAGGGAATAAACAATAATATTAACAACCAAAATATCCAATATAAGTGTCCAAAATATATTGGATGGACATATTTAGACTCTATATTTAAATTTATCTAATTTCTACCATAATTTTATCACCATTAATCTTGAAAAACATTGGTAGAACAATATATTCATTTATTTACAAAAGTTCCACTTCTCTATCCCTATAAAGGCAACCACCTCTCCCTCTTCTAAACATCTCTCAATCCACTTCGGTTCATCCAATATCTGCCCAATACATTTAAAAAATGTATCCCATACTCTTATAAAACTATATATAGAAAGACATCTATCCATGGAATCCTTTCGGTATAATCAAAATGGTGTTACTCGATTTAGAGGTAACGTCTTCTCTCTAGCTCCTTTCTATTTGTATATTTCTCCACCCACTCAACTATATTTTTCTATTGTTGTATAGAAACACATATATCATTAATATAGTAAGAATGTATTATGATATGTTTTAAACCTATAATTATACAGACCTCCATGTAAGAGGTAATTAACATAAGGTCTATGTGTACGATGAACTATCACCTAACTAAATGATGATTATTCAATTTTCCTTACATTCCCTCATAGTGGAAATTATGATAGACAATTTCTTATTATAATGTTTTTATTTTATATTAATTATTAATATATGTTTTTTATTTATTATATGACATGTATATGTTTACTTTATATTTGGTGTAAATATGATAATTTCATTTGTAGATGTGTGGACTATCGCCCCTTGAAGCTATGTGATTCATTCATACACTATTTGGAATGTATTAAAGATGAGTTTAGTGAACCTATATGATATATATTAAATTATAATTATAGTATAATTATGCTATACATATACATTTCTTTCTTTCATTCAATATTCTAATCAAAACCAAAATAGTGTTCATCTATATCTTTAACTTACAATCTCCATGAACAGTGTAATCCATTTCATACTTCTATATTATATAGAACATTTTAATAAAAAAATACATGTTATTTAGAATATTTACATAATGTTTTACATTATTAAATAATTATATATGTATAAGGACCAATGACAGAAAACATTAATACACATATAGAGAACCTAGAAAATATTATCTAAATTAAAACATTAATATAAGATGGTTTACATGAAAGTAATATATGGTTGTAATAAAAATATATATATTATTAGATATAATAATAATAATATTTAATATATTTATAACAAAACTATATTTACTATACAGTTGGTATGAATAAGTCGAGGAGAGTCTAGACACAATGTAAGGGGATTTTATCTCACTTTTTCTTTCTATGATATACACTCTCTGTTCTCCATTATTTTGTTTTGTGTGGTGTATGAAATGAAAATGATTTTAAAATATTTATCTTATAATAAAATTTATTTTTACTCACATTTCCTTTTGAAGATATTTAATTTATCTTTTATATGTTTAAAATGTTACCAAATCGGTGAAATAGTTTTGTCTCAACTTTCTTTCTTTGAGATTCTTGATTTTTTTGTGCACCTAAATTCTCTCTCGAGGTGTATATAATTAAATTTTACATGATAAATCAAGAATTTAAATATATTATTTATCATATAAGCGTCATATAATCTCATATTATTTCATGGATATTATGATAACACGTTACCATGTTATAAGAGCTTGTTGTGACAATATTTTCACTTTTGAAGATTTTTTATGTCAATGCTTCCATTGATAAAATATTCAAAACCGTATCTAAAAAATGATAAATTTTATTATCCGAGGGTTATTATTGATTTACTCATATAATATTTCCATTTAATACACAAATTTTTACATAATATAGTTCAGAATGTGTTTTTATGAAATTGAGACTTTACCCTCTCTTGGTCGGAAATATTTGTTCCATTAAATATATGTATTATAAAAGGGTTTCTGGGAATATTTTACTTATATTAAATGAAAATTAATGAAAATTTTTAATTTTTTTATTTTTCAAATTCTCAAAATGTCATATTATTTTCTCTTAGTAAATAATTCATTTTGTAACCTTTTTATTGTGGAAAAGGAATGATCATTTAAACTCATACTACATGTGCAGATTTATCTGCTGTCTATCTTTCGAATATTTCATTCTTTGTTTAAAGGAGAATTTTTCATAAAAAGATTTTAAATGATATTTTCTATGACATTTTCTTCAAAAGTATTTCAATATTATTTGATAATTTCTTAAAGAAAATGATTTTCAAGCATTGTTTATATGTTTTTATGTAAAATGTTATTTAAAAATTTTATTTTTTCTAAATATTTTTTCAATGAATAATGGATATTTACCACTTCAAGGTTTGTAAAAATTTCATTCCATGTTATTTTCCATATAATATATCTTTTGTAGATGTTGCACACTCCCTTTTAGGATATGATCCAAAGGTTCCATTCATATACTTTACAAAATGGTTTATTTTTATATGGAATGACTCTTAAGATAACCACATCACATGCACAAGTATTATTCTATCGAAAACCACTTCTTTTCATGGGTTACAATTTACTAATGTGATTATGAAAAATCTATTTTCATAGTTTATTATCTGATGTAATGTTAATTATTCCAATTTCATTTCATTGTATATTATATAATAGTTATAAATCTATTCCCTTTTAAGGGTCATGATATGATGAAAGTGTTATTATCTTATAATACATGTATGTATTATTTCATTATAAGATGGGTGGGACCAATACCTCCCTCTAATGCACTGGGTAATGATATGTTTTTTCTGATCTCAAAGGGTTGGTTTCTTGAATACTAAGATCTAAAACAAGAAGTTACATGGGTTATAGATTAATAAAAAATAAATTTTGGTAAATGGCCTATAGCCCCTGCCCAAAAATAATAAACTACATGGTTTATATCCCATGTTTAAAAGATACGGGGTATAAAATGTATAGCCCAATACCACAAAAAGATGTTACATCATTTTTAGCCCAATCCTAAAAGTAAGAGGCTACACAGTTAGTTAGCCAAAGCCCACAGTGGGTACAAAGGTTGTAGCCCAGGACTAACATGTTATAAAGGTATTATTAGGGAGCCTTGACTTAGAATTTTAGAGTTGTATGCGCATTCCCAAATTCCATGTATTATATCTATGTTATTAATTTATGAAATACGCTCCTAATTATCTTATGATATATGTATTATGAAATGGAAATCTTTATTATGATCAATAATAAATAACTTATGATCTGAAAATTTTATGGTCAAGTTCAATAACCATTTTTAGGTATTTATTAAACATTTCTATTATTTATATTATCTTATCATTTGATATAACACTATTCCACTATTTCCATTTCCTTGGTTATGAAGAAAGGTTTCTGTGAAATGTACTAAAGTTGTAGATCTGTATAGGATGTTTTAAATATCCTTCACCAGGATAGAATATTTTGCTTATATGTTTTCAAAAAACAATAAACTATTACTGTCCTCATGAATATTTTTTTGTACTGTAATGAATATTCATCTAAATAATGTTGTATCATAGTACCTTTAGTCTAGGTCTCTATAGTCTGTATAAATTTAATGGTTCAATAAAACATTTGACACTACGATGAGACAACTTTAGTGAGATCCCTAGATATATTTCTAAGGATATGCCTATGAATTTATCTATGAATAAGTAAAAAAGGATGTGTAAATGTTTATTAAAATATCATGGACTTTTGTAAAATGATAGGTTGTTCGGATTCCTAGAAAAAAAATCCACTGATAAATATTAATAGTTTATGTAGATCTAGAACATATTTACATAGGGGTAATAGATCTGACAAGATGTTCTAAGCCTGAATTGTTAGTGCTGAGAATGAGAAATTCACCATCCATTTTGGAGGCAGAGGTGATGTAGATCAAGATAAAAAGGTGAGGTAGTCTTGAATTAAGACATGTGTATGTATTCATGAAAATTCATAATATTTAGTAAAAATTAACTTAAAATAAAAAAATTATCCTAGTACCTCCATTTTTGAAGAATCAGATTGTCCCTTTAGTCATAAATTATTTATGGCCTTGTGATTATTAACTTTCTCTTGTCCTTGTTCTCTATCACTCTTTATTTGAGCTTGATAGTTATATTTTTATTCTATTTGTATGTTTTCACATCCCATCTATTTTTTCCTACATGGAAACTTAGTTATATGTTACATTGTGTAACCACTATATTTGAAAATTTCCCATTTTAATGGATGTTTTTGTATCCATTTTTATGATGTGGGGTTTTAGGAATGAAATTTTCAAGTATTAAACATTTGATAACCTCGATGAATTTTTAGGGAAAAAGTAATTTTAAGGTTGGTAGAATGTAACACCCTGAGATTTTGTGAATTAATTTTTTCGAAATAATTTATCCTTTTGGATATTTTACATTTCAAACAATACAGAAAATATTTTATTTTTTATTAGAACACAATTTTTGTCTTGCGATTTCTGAAAAACTAATATATTTATGAAATAAACCCAACATAATATTTATAATTCACTACATAATACATCGATGTGAGCTTATATTACACAAAAAAATAACAATCCTTGATGGATTGCGTAACACATAAGATCATAGTTTACTGAATAATAATATATTATCAAAATATGGTTATTTAGTATAATAAGATATAAACTAGATTTTATATTAGAGGATATTAATATTATAAACTAATTTAAGAATGTATACAGTTTACACAATATAATATAAATTCAAAGTCTACCAATTAATTATAAATGAATATGAAATATCATTGAATAAAAAGGAAATAATAATATTATTATGGCCAAAAAGGTGTTTTATTTTTATAAAATATAGTAAATACCAAAATTTAGATATATTAATGTAATATATATGTTATGTATTAAATAAAATAATTTTGATATATATTCAATAGGTTTGACATACAAAGGTTAAAAATAAACCTCATTTCAGGCACACAAACCAATATAGAAAACCCATATTACGTCAATTTTTTGGAACATTTATAGAATTTATATGTCAAAATAAACATTTTTTTGGATTCAAAACATAAATACCAGATTAGTATAATGTTTTTTCATATTTATTTTGTAAGGATTCAATTTGTAATGAATACTTAAAAACACAAGATTTTAAGTCAAAACTGTTTTTTCATTTAATATAATTATATGGTTAAATTATTTTACATTTTTTAAAATATTAATTACATTATAATTTTATCAATTTATCAAAGACAGGTCATTGTGAAATATTTAAAATTTAAATTAGATTTCAAAACATATCAATCTCTTGATCATTCTTACATTTAAAACTCATAGTGTCATCTCATTAGTGGGATTAAATTGAAATTACTTACATCCACGTATATGATTTTAATTTTAAAAAATGGGTTTAATAATTATAATAATAATAATTTAAATTTATTACGAATTTGAATTAGTTTTTTTAGAAAAATATTTGTGAATGTGATTGAAATTAATTACAATGATTTAGGTTAAATTGTGATTAATAAGAGACTAAACCAAAACCTTAAAACCAAAATGACCTATAGAATTTTAAAAATTAAATTTAATGTCCATATATATAAAATATCCTCCCTTTTTGAAAATTTTTATCATTATTATATCCAATATCAACTAGAAAATCATGGGTGGAATTATATCTTCACATATTTACAAGATTTCTACTCCCACTTCCCTATAAAAGGCCACTAACATTCCATCTTCTTTACACCTATCAGATGTCTTATGTTCAACCTATATCTTCCTAATATACTATTTAATATCCCTGCTCTTCCCATATAATACTTACATATTTCTTAGAGATATCCAATGAAGCCATTTAGCACAATCCAAAACGAGTTATCTGATTTATAGTTAACGTCTTATCTCATGGACCTTTCTTTTTTTTCCTTTCTTGAACCCTCCAATAATTTTACTAAATAATTTTATAACAACACCAGAATAATATGTATAAAATGTTTTTTTTCATGATAATTCTTCAACCTACCCTTATTCAAACCATACTCAAATGGGTAATAAACACACTGTTTATGTATACGTCAAACTATCGACTCACTAAACGATGACAGTTAAATTTTCCTTACGAACTATCATGGTATAAATTATGATAGAAAATATATTTATATATTTTATATATTAAATTTTTTATTTTTACGACATATATCTTTTTTACCTTACAGATGGTTTAAATACAATCATTTTTTATGAGAATGTGTGGACTATTGCCCCCTCAAAACGATATGATTCATTCATACACTACATTGAATGTATAATGGATTGATTTAGTTAAATAATATGTTATATATAAAATTATAATGACACCTTAAGGATATATATATATATATATATATATATCATTTTCATTATTTCTTTCGACATGACATTGAAAATGGAAACAACGTTCATGCGTATATATAGTTTACCACCTCCTTAAATGATATAATCCTTTTCATAATTAAACAATATATATATATTATTATAATTCAAATATAATGAATATAAATTATATTTATATAATGGTTTACATTATTTAATCAATATATAATTATAATGAATAATTATATTACAAACTAATAAACATATGAATAACAAAGAAAATATTATCCGAATTAAATCCTTAACATCAGATAGTTTATAAATGGGTAATATAATGTCTAAATTGAACAATATATGGTATTATATTTAAGAATATAGTTATTTAAAATATTAATAATAAAATTATATTTATTATACAGGTGGTATGAATGAGTACGACAAGATTATAGACAAAAGGTAAGGGAGTCTTGTGTCACTTTTTATTTTCGTGAGATACATGATATGTTCTACACTCTTTCCTTTTATGTGGTGTATTTACTACCCATTATTCTATTCTATGTATCATATAATTTAATTTATCAATATTCAAATTTCCCGTTTATGAACATTATATCATGGGGTATAGGTTTAAAATGTTACCAAATCGGTGAAATTATTTTTTTTTAATTTTAATTATTTGAGACTCATGATTTTATAAGCTTCTAAATTATCTTTGGAGGTGTATATACATACATTTTATATGTTATATAATGAATTTACTTCGTTTATTTATTTTTTATACTTCACGTAATTTCCTTTTCTTACATGGACAATATTATCAAATATTACCATGTGGTAATAGTTTATTGAGATAATAATATCACTTTTCAATATTGTTTATGTTTATCATTACTTTTATGAAATTTTATAATTATCCTCTAAATAACATTCATCAGATTTATTATCCCACGTATATTAATTTTTTCTTAAATTGGTACGATTTACTCCACTCGTTTGTATATTAGATAATTAAGAAAGTGTTTTCCAGAAAGCCCAACTTTACCCTATGTTAAGTCAGAAATATTTGTTCCTTTTAAAATATGTTCTCTAAAAAGGTTTTCCATGAATATTGTAATAATATTTTCTAATAATTAAAGGTAATATTTATCATTTTCGAAATTTTCAAAATTCATAAAAATATTATTCTTATCTCTTTCAGAACAAGTAATATTTCTAACCTTTTTACGAAGCAAAGGGAATGTTCTTTTTACCTTAATCGATATTTATGGATTTATCTACTGCCAAACTTTTGAAAATTTATTTCCATGTTTAATGTTAATTTTTTTTGATTTTTTTAAAAATATTTTTATAAATAAATTGTATTCAATTGTATTTCATGATTATTTTAAATGTTTTTATGGAAAATAGTTTTCAAATGGTTTTGAAGAATATTTTTAAAAAAAAATTGGTTTTCAAGAAGTTTCATCTTTTAAAAAGCATTTTTCAAAGAATATAAGATATTTAACACAATAAATGTTTTCAAAATATTATTCAATTTTATTTTTCATCTATGATATCATCATATGATATTACTCATTCCATTCTGGAAATGATCCAATGGTTCCATTCATATTATTTCTTGAATCGTTTATATTTTGATGGAATGATGCTTAAGACACCTTATTAATATCCACATGCTTTAAGCTTTCCAAACAAACATATTTTCATTTTTTTTATGATTTTATGAAATTATTTCAAAACCTATCCCTTTTCACAGGTTATGATGTGATGAAATTTTAATGATACCTATTTCATTTCATGGGTTATTATTTGATGTTTATAAAACATATCTATTTTATGGGTAATGATATGTTGAATGTTTTATTATCTTATGAAACATTTATAAAAGATTTAATTTGGAGATGGGTGGGACTTATATATTTATCCAATGAATTGGGTAATTATAAATTGTATATGACCTTTATGTGTACAAAGGCTATTTCCTAAGCCCAAAAAATATGTACGTTGGTTATAGCCCAAGCCTAAAATAAAGTGGGTACACTAGTTGTAGCCCAATCCTGAAAAAAGAAGGTACATGGGTTGTATCCCATGTCTAAATTATATAGTATGTATACTAATATCAAAAACAAGAATATATGTGGTTTGTAACTCAAGCAAAAAATGAAGAGGGTACACGAGTTGTTAGACCAAGCCCGCAGTAGGTATAATGTTTCTAGACCAATAATAACATGTTATAAAAGACTTATTATGTAGCCTTGGAAAAATATTTTATATTATTATGCGCATAGAATAAATTTCATATGTTATTCATATTTTATGTATTCATTACTTATTCTCTTATTACTGTTATTATCTATGTCTTAGGAAATGTTAATCTTAATAATGATCCATAATATGTTATGTATGATCTTTAAAAGTTATTCTCAATTACCTATATCTTATTTTTTGTTATGCATACACATTTCCTTTATATACACTCACTGAGTGTCTGAGCTCACCCATTTCTTATGTCTCGATTCCCTAGGTTATGAATAATTGTTTGTGGATGAAGAACTAAAGGTTGAGATCATTATGGGACATGTTGAAGATGTTTAGTTAGGATATACTATTTTGTTTCCATGTTTCCAATAACAATAAACCATTATAGTCATCAGACATGTGTTTTTTTAATGTAATGTATATTCATTTAAAATGATTTAATATCTATGCTCATTAAGACTGGGTAACTATATATACAAACTCCCAAGCTCATTTACACAGACGGTTTCCCTGATTGGTAATAAATTCAAAACATTCATGAGGAATTAAACAAAAAAATATATGAAATCATTATCTTTAGATTACATTGATAATCCAGTCATAAAATCAATTGCAACATCACTCCATTTCCACTTTGGAATGGGATGCTGCTATAAATCATCTACAAGCCACTAGTGTTCTACCTTCACCTTCTGATAAGTGGAACATATCAGGAAAAACTGATCTCTATCCCTTCTTATAGATTCCATAGTATTGTGAATGTATATTCTGATAAATTTTAGCGATTCTAGTGTCCACATCCCATGATAATGATTGAAATCCCACATCATCCCCTAGTTCATGTCCAATGATACCGATATGTGACCATTTACAAACAAAACATCATCCTCTCCTTTTGTATGACCATGAGGTGGGTCCTATCCTTCCACACTCTATTGTAGGAACATTTCCCCACAATCTGATAGATTCCTTAGACTCACTCTATGTATAGATGAATAGGTAAATGTTAAGGATCGTAGAAAAGTCTTCCTCAGACATTACTTAACATTAATGTGAATCTCAGAGAACAAATACATGAGATTCCACTCACTAATAGCCAGCTGAAATTCTTATATTTGACTACTCCTACTCACTAAATTTTCTAGTACATTTCCCCTAAAAATTTTAGGTGTTAAACCCACATTTTATACCATAGATTCATATCACATAGTGTAAATATGTACTTGAGGATTTTTTGTTTGTGTACACAAAAAATGCTATCCAAGAATGTAATTTCTCTAATATCACAAAGTGTAAAATAACTACAGCATACTCAAGATAAGACATTGGGTATTTTATCTCATGTGGCCAAAACTACTGAAACCTAGATTCTATAACTCTATCTCCCTTAATAATCACTACTCATAGACCGATGCCTGTTTCATCACAATAAATAGTGTAACTCCTTCCTAGCTATGAAATAATTTGAAACAGTGTTTAATTAAATTTCCCTTTCATCTCCATAATGGCCATCTCATAGTAATATAACCATACAAAATATACAAACATCTTATTCAATCCCATGATTGGGGATTCATTTCAAGAGTTTTCCTATATGAAATGACTTTAATAACCTCATATCCCCACGAAAATCCATACGATAAATAACTTCATTGGATAGACCCAAGAAACTACGACTCTCACCTTCTCTGGATCAACTGATTCTTAAATCTATGAGATAATGTGACCTAGGAAGTAAATCTGGTCTATCTAGAATTGTAACCTTGAAATATTAACATATAACTGATGCACTCTCTGTGTATCTAGTACAATTTTTTAATTTTTTTCATGGTCAGGTCGAGTGTGAGAATACAACCAGATATAATCCACGAACACCATGAAAAATGAATCTAAATATTGATGGAAAACTTGGTTCATCATTTCCATGAAGACTAATGGTGAATTCGTGAGACCTAAAGACATAAAAAACACTCATATAGACCATTACATCTATGAAAGTCTACATGAGGTATGTATGATGGCCATACACAAACCTAATGATAACAAATTAAAATATCTATATTGAGAATACCTTATATCATGGGATATGGTCAAAGAGATCATATATCCATGGTAAAGGATAATGATTATTAACTATTAGTTTGTTCAATTACAGATTATCCAACTATATAGTTAGTGTTTTATCCCCCTTTTCACAATATGGTTTTGTGAACCCCATAAAGATGTACCAGTTCAGATAAATCCATTTTCCTCAAAATACACTCGCAACCTCATGATCTCTTGCATCTCATTATTATTCACATTTTTATAAATAATGGATACTAGTAAAAATCCTCACACTATCTTGATAGTGAAATCTACCTCTCTCATTAATGAAAATCAAGAATATTAATCCAAAAAAGAATCACGTAAGAGATCAAACAAAGAGGGATATTTCGCTGATGTGTTCGCTGATCATCCACATATAACATCACAATATGAGCAACAATCTTCCCTAGCCCACGATGCTCATGTCAAACTTCACTCACATAGAAATATGATTCACCTTTGATAATAAACTCATCACCCTCTCATGATTTTAATGTATCCCTTTAGTGATATAAGTCAATGAAATCGTGAAATTAAAACAACTACTATATCCGCAGAATGATGTCAAAACCAATCATCTTGAAGGAAAAGTGGTCCTATATGATGTCACACATACAATTTTCAAGGGAGAACCCACTACAATTACATAATCCTCTATTCTAACCCACAAAAGTGTTTCTTGAATTATAACACCATCAGAACATTTAAATCTAACACCAATTATTTCCACAACTGGTATAGATATAAAGCACTGAGAATCCCCTACATTAAAAATTATAGAAGATAATGTATTGGATATTATAATAGTTATCCTCAAAGTAGAAGGAATGAGATTATATTCCTCCGGTGTAATTTTCACTACACATATCAATCCTAATAGATAAACCAATAATATAGTCTAGATTCCTAATGCATATCCACTATATTGTAAATGAAAATCTACTGTCTAACTACTAGTTCCACAACCACCAACATAGCCTAAGAGGACAACAATACTCTAACCCCAGCCTGAAGAGAAAATTATGACCCTTATCCTAAATGTGGAGTTAAGGGATACTCTCTTACTAGGTTATGGATAAATGTTTATACAAAATCGTTTTAGATGACCCATCTTTCCACATGATTGACACTCAATTATGTCTCTCATGAACTATAGTCTATTATTCCCCAATATACAGCACATATGGCACCTCACCAAGACCCCCCGAGTATGTGATATGGAAACTAATGTAAAAAAATGGAATCCTTATAATACCTTCCTACAAATAGTCAATGCAGTACCAGATCAAAGGTATTGAACTTCCATAGATCACACCCCCACCCCTCACAAATTACATTCAATTTTAAGAAACTCATTAACTATTCTAGAAATTGTAGTTAGGTTAAATAAATTTACCCATGATAAAATTTCATACTATATACCGTCTTCAAATTTCATGGATCTGGATAACTCATCACCCATAATAACAGGTGCAAACCATGGGAGATCAGTTAAATGTATCAAATAATACATAACTGATAACGCACCCTATTCTAAGTGCATGATCTCTCGTGGTTTACAAAACCTCAAAGTCACTAGGTATAATTTTTGAAATGTGGATATATGGAAAACCCTGAGGCCATCTCCCAATTAGAGTTTGTCTTAGTAATAATATCTCACCATCATATTGAAGAATCAGACAAGATATACATAGGAAGCATTAACCTCCACTCACAAGGCATCTCATGATGAATGAAGATAGATATAATGACCTCCAAAAATTAATCCACATATTTCAGTCCACTATCCCCCCAAAAATTGGAAGGATAATACTATAAAAAATCACACATCTACTATTCCATATTCAGATAGGTAACTGTTCTGCACAAGTAGTCTTCATTAATCACATGAACCCTTCACAGAAGAGTTACTCAACTCATTTGTCTAGCACTACCACTAGTGTTAGAACTGGTACTAAAGGTGGCCTCACTTGTATCCCATGGACAACATCTTCTAAAGTGTTGTCATATCCACCTTCATAGTTTACAATTAGAGGTCATCATGTTTTCTTGTCTATACAAATACATAACCCTGCCTTAGATAAGAACGTCATCAAGTTTCGCATCTAAAACAACAGATGCCAATATAGGATAGGTACAAAACTTCCTATATATTAAAACATAACTCTTTATTCACTTTGAGTCAGGCATGGGGGACATACTAATCATAAAAAAGAATGAGATACTTCCTACTACCAAAACTATGGTCTAGTTTTTGTTTTGTTTTATCTAATTAATAATTTCAAATTTAATTTTAATTATCATTTCATTTCAATTACATCACAATTAAATGAAAATATTTGAACGAAATGGTTCACTTAATTCAGATCCATAAATTCCCATAACTGTAGAGACTCGTACTTGACGTACATAGACATTACATCACCTTTTGTGGAATAATTAATACATAACAAAAATAGACACACAAGAACAACAAAAGTTTAGTGTCCTTGGATACTCGGAATATAATATTCTAATCGTTGTGAAAGATCTTCAACATCTCCCATAAGGATATTACCCTTTTGTTTTTTTACCTAAAACTATTTTTCATATCCTGGGTACAAGAATACATAAAAAGGGTGAGCTAAACTTCAAAGTAAGGGTAAACATAGAGAACATAAAACAATCCATAAACATTTGAATTCAAAAAACAAGAACATAAAATCTAAACTTCAAAATCTTGAGCAAAGACATAAATCTTGGAAGTACGTATGGAATATATCATAATGGAACATGAACAATGATAAAATAGCATGGTATTAAAACATGTAATTGTGAAAAACCATTAAGCACGGGATATTATTTCCATAGTAGCCAAGGCATTTCTTCCAAGATCATCTTAGTGGACAAAGTACCTTTCGGAATCGAGTTCACTCCTTGTTCCAGTCCTGTATCACTGAACTAGATTAACTTAACATTATAGCCATGTATATCTCATGAGATATAAATCATTACCCAATGTATTGGAGGGAGATATAAGTACCACCCATCTCATAATGAAATCATTCTTACGTTTGCCTCAATATTAACATAAATCATTCATCATAACACAAAGAATAAAATTTGTTTCATAAACATAATCCCATAATAACATAATCCATATAAAACAAATGGATATCATTTCATCATAAGAAAAGTGAAACCATGTAAATCGTAGATACATTATACATGGAACATATACATATGAAATAATGTCATCTTATATGGAAAATGGTTTTGATAAAATACTTGAAATGAATTCTTGAGGAAAATATCCTTTCTCCAAAAAAACATTTTCTTTTCTCAAAATGCAACATAATTTTAAATGAAAAATATTTTATTCAAAATAACCATGAAATATTGTAGAGTGTGCTTCATGAAAATAAGGCTTTATAAAACCGTAATAATCTATTGATGCCGTATAAGTTAAAAAACATTATCCTCATACTTTTAATGGAAAAGAAAAAAAGTACCACATACGGTAAACAAAAGAAATATTCCTTCCATAACACAAAGTAAAAGTCAAATAGGGTTAAACATGACTTCAATAATACATGGAATAATATTAAACACTTTATTAAAAACCTTTTTATGGAAATGGATGAAAAATATACCCCTGTAAATACTTACGTACAAGCAATCTCAGGAAAATTTAGATTTGCAAAATTATCCCTTACCTGATGTCTGATATGCTTCGTATATATCCAAACCTACAGTATAATGATTTATATAATTTCATTTAATTATTATATAATCATATTCATTATTCTGATATCATATATGGTTCACTTATGATTTTATATTAACCATTCTTTTGTAAATTCCATGATAAAGCAGCATTTTGGGTAAAATCGTTTCATTTATCCAACGTTTTTCGATTTGTTGTTATTGATATTGTTACTCATATCCTGATTTACATAATTTCAGAATGTAAAACATTATTTATACATAATATATATCCAGTATATAAATATATATGATAGATCGATAAATGGAAGGAAATACACTGTACATGGAGACGGTAGACCATACGTACGCATGAATGATGTTTTATTTTTCTTATTAAATCGAATGGAATTAATAAAATGAAACATATATGAAAATAAATTCATTATCATTATTATTTAATATCTTTCATGATTATTTATTATATATATACTTTATAATAATTCTTGAATGGTTAATAATGAAAATGAATCTCATCGCGTTCGTGGAGACGGTAGTCCGTACGTACGCACGACCGATGATATCGTTCCCATAATTATTGAATAGAATTGGAGTGAATGATATAATATATCATAATCATTATGATTTTATAATATCAATATATAGTTATTATTTACACTATTATACCAATACAATTATGGTGGTGGTGGAAAAACTAATTACACCACGGCGTGGAGACGGTATTCTGTATGTACGCAGGTGCGGTGATTTCATTTTTCGTAGGATGGATAGAAGGTGAGATGGGGTTGTTTTATATTTATAATAACATATCAGTATATTAGTAATACTTATGTTATTTCTTTATAATGAAAAAATTAAAGAATAATAAGTTAATGAAGAAAGAAACTTGAAAGAATCGATAGATGAGATTACCTCTTCTTCGACACACCTCTTTTAAACTTCCTCTTAAAAGACTAGAGATGGTCTTTTGAGAAGACCAAAATATCAGGAATGTTTATTTGTAAGTGGAGAAGAGAAATGGGAAGGGGACGGCTGATCATGAAGGCTCAAAGTGTTTTGAAGAGGAGAGGGAGGAGGTTCTCTTTTATAAGGGAGGATAGGGGCACCTTTGGAAATCTAAAATATATTAATTTTTAATAAATTAAAATCTTACATAAAAACTTCCAAAATTACCCAAATTCTAATATTAGATGAGATAGGGTTGTAATATGATCAACCAATAAAATTTAGACTTGTTGGGAATTTATTTTAAACATTATCAACTTAATTTATCCTTATTTAATGTATTTTATTTCATTTGTGGTAATAATATTCTAAATATTAAATTCAAATAAGTAATTACTTATGTTCTGTGAATTATCCATAATTAAATAAGTTATGGAATTTTAGACCATATAAATTTAAGTTAATAATTTTTTAATAATTTTGTGATTTTTATACAATTTTATAATATGTTATATTTATAGAATAACAATAGTGTCAATTTTGAAACAATTCATTTATTTGAATTTAAATAAAATATACATAGAGGATATATTCGAACTAAAAGATTTTATATATTCATAAAAAGTCATATTTATCTATAAATCTATTGTATCACATTAAATAGTTCATATAATATTTATTTTAATATTTTTAAAACCATTTGCTTGATATTTCAATCAATAAAATAATTTCAGCATCACTATTGTGTCACCTTTAATGAGAATTATTTAATCCTTAAATATTTTAAATAAATCCACATGATGTAGATAATTTTATCAAATTTTTGGAGACTATTCATGTATGATGTTTCCTGAATTTTATCATTAATTAAATTTATTATACTTATAATATTTAAGTGAGTGACATTTTGTCACTTTCATTAGTTTTAATAATAATTACATCATTTTCATGGTGAAAGGGCCATGAAATGAATTTATTCCGACCCTTAGGTGATAGGGGTAGACATATATTCATCAAATAGAAATTTTTTAAGTGTTAGGGTAATTTTACAATCTTATTTTTACCCTTAATTACCCGATTTACCTTTAACGGTAGTAAATAAAAATTACCGTAGTTACTATTCATGAAATAAAAAAAATAAAAGTAACCTATTAAAATAATTTGGACCCATTGAATCAAAATATGGAATCAATTTTTAAAAATTCAAAAAAAAAGTTGTATTAATTAATTTAAAATTAATCCTATTGTTAAGCAAACATGTTTTAAAAGTTAAAACATTGCCAAAGATTGAAATTTTTTTACCTATAAATTCAATATAAAATTAATGGTAATTAAATAAATTATATTAAATGGTAAAAATATATTATATTTATACTTTAAAACCATTCATTATTATAATACAACCATATAAATTATTTTGATGAAAAAAGTTTCTTTTAATTAAAATATAACGTGTTTTTACTATTCATTAAAATATGACAGTTATCAGAATAATATGAAAAATTTATCCAAAGTATGTTTGTGTATCCCGATTCAAAATAATAATTTTACTTTTTAAAATTTAACTTTTAAAGATTTCAAAAGAAGATTTAAAGTGGGTTCACCCTGAAAAGGCGGCAAAACTGCATTTTTTAAAAAATACTTATTATACACAAAAAATTTATTTTGTTCTCATACCATGTTCTAGAAAATGTGTAAGATGAATAATAATGTTATAAAATTCAAAATTTAGTTAATACTATTCATACCGGATAATCCATAATAATATTATAACAATATATCATCGATTAGTGAAACCTGGTATTGTATACAACACAGGCTATCGAGGAAGGTTGCGATTGCATGTAATGAAAGCCATGTTAGGGTTGCGTGTTGTGAAAGACTCCATTATTGATGCGTATAAAAAAATCCGACCATATTCTAGTTATAAATTGAATATATATATATATACTCAATGTTTCATTGAATAACTACTATCAAACACACTTGAAATTGTGTGTAAAACGATCCATGAATAGTGTTGTGTATACTACAAGTTAATACAGTATTGCGTATAGCGCGAGATAATCTTGGTATATCGTATAACAACAAACATCAAAGAAATTAAAAATAATAATTCTCATAAAATCTCAGGTTGTTACAATAACCCTCATGAACTAAATTGTGGTGTTAGTATAATTTATAACATAAAACCTTTTAGACCATGAGGCTCAAGGTCCATAGCTCAATGTTCCATAATTGGATACATAGGGCATCTCTTGCAGCCTATGTAGAAAAACATTTCTCAGCTACATAGAAAATATATGTACCAACATTATCTTCTCATTCCATATAAAAAATATTTACCACAAATCAAGTATATCTATCTCATAACCTATAAAAACAATATACAATCGAGCAATGAATCATATATGGAATTTCATTATGCATTTAATGTGAATTAAAATAGGTGACCATTATGATGCTTGAGATGACATACACTTATCTCATTAGTTTTACACAAATTAGACCCCATAATAATTTTAATATTAACATAAAAATTCACTTTCATCACTCAATGGTAGTGTCAAATCAACTATAAAATAAAAAATCTATGAATAATCAATTTCATTGAATGAAATTTAGAATTTTCATACGCACAGGTTGGATACTTCCTAGAATGGATCATTTCCAAATTCCAATTTCTTCCTATCACATTCAATTATCTAAAAATTTTCTAGAAATCCATAAAAGAATTTATCTGATTCCATTTTTTAATTTCTCTGACTCTTATGCCACTAACTATGCACATAGACAAGTGGGCCACATTGCCTCAAGAGAATCTCCCAAAATGCTAGAGGCTACAGACTAGTATTGAAGACCTATAGTGTGTCATTCTGGAGACTATTCCATAATCATCAGAGGGTATCATAATAGATATAAAATTATTGATATGTGGAATATGTAGTAAGTAATTAAGAAAATAAATGAAAAACAATACAGATATAAATAAATAATAATAAAAATAAGTCTCATATACAAAAAATGTTGATATATGTCATGATTATAAAAAATAATCCAAAAATATATACATGGATGGTGTAAAATACATGCAACGAAAGTACAAAAAGGTAAAAAAACTTTATAGCTAGTATCAAAATTCTTAACTCAATATTGTGCTCCATTAGGCCTAAGAAGTAGTAAATAACATAGATTAGGGAACATCCCTTATATATACCGGTAATGAACCAGTCTTTTTGGGTATCATTGATGTCCTGAACTGGGTGTGAGATATAATATCATTAAGAAACCACCCAAAGGTCATGTGCCATCCAGTCACTGAATATATATTATTAACAATGTGAATGTGGTAATAGTATTAGTATGGAAGTACTAAAATTAAACTTCCTATAATGGTCCATGTTACCTTGGATACCCATCCTCTACAACCTAAATCAGTATAGCTGGAAATTTCTCTGAATAATAGTAAGTCCTATCTCAAATTACATTCATTTTTATTTAACCCCTAAATATCATTCAATTAATATGTATTATTACATATATGAAGTCCCAATGTTACTTTTATGAATATATGATAAACAGATGAATAATGAGGAAATCTACAAGGTGTATGGAACTCATCAAAACCGATATTGTTCTTTTTATTTTCACACACATCATATAAATAATTTCATTCAATAATTATTAAATATCTTTATCCCATAAATATCATTCTCTATTTTGATTTCCATTATCGGTCTAGGAATAATTTAAACCAAACACCTTACAAGAACGACCTATGCATTCCTAATAGAAATATGTGTATCTCTCTGTGTGTGGAGTTACATCACCACTCACTGAGTCCATCAGGGGTCGTCCACAAATGGAGCCCATGTGTCCCCCATGGAGTATATAATCAAATTACCCTTCACACCATCATTTTCATTCATTTAGGAGTCTATTTATAACACTAGAGTATAATAGTCACCCCACAAGTGCTTCCTTAATAGTCTATATAAGGAGTACAAGTGTCACTCAAGGAAAACCAAAGAAAATACATATGATTTAATCCCTAAAATTCATATAAGAACCCAATTATCAGATAAAAAATTTATCAAATATATATCCAATATCATTTATTTATATCAAAACTCACCGCCATATTCATTTCAATTTATCTTCTCTTTAAAAGGTGGCTCATAGAATGACTAAGAATAAAAGTCATTCATCTTAATTAATAATGTAGTAAATCCATTATAAGTTTCATCTAATGATTAATCTACCAATATATGGAATGCGTACAGAGGCATGAATCCTATTCACTTTTTTCTATCAATTCACATTATAATTCTTATTATAATTCAAATAATAATTTAAATTCAGCAATTAAAATCACTTTACATGGGGTAACGCCACACCTCAAAGATAATTCAAGTTCATTCCATCCTTGGTGGTCCAATTAATTAATAACACACCCATAGGGTGGTTCCAATTCATGGTTCATTATGTTTAAAATATCATTAACAGCCTCATTAATTACATAGCTCTAACATATTCATTTTTAACCAATGTTTAAAATCCATTTCATGGATGTATCTCTAATAAATGTCTACGTGGTACAATTACAAACATATTAACACTTTGAAATTGGAGAAAAAGAGTGAGACAACTTATAATAGGTTGGTAGTGGATAACTCATCTAGTATTAGTTCCTGATTCCACATATTTAATGAGAAAATCAATGAATGGTTGTAGAACCTATAAATAAGAAAAATTACCTTGCACCTAAATAAAAAGTCAGACATCGAACAAAATAATGAATGAAAACAATGTAATTAAGATCTTATAAGTTCATTTAAAACTTAAGAAATGGTTCTTGATTCTATCATCAGAAGAATATTATATGTGAATTCTTTATCTAGTCATCAAAAGGGCTACTAAAAGGTGGATTTGTTGTATCTAATGAGAAATAAAAAAACATATGATATAAGAATTATATGTTGTAAAATTGGTAATTTCTCAATAAATACTTGGTCACATGATTTGGCCACAGGTTTATCTAAACGGTGTTCCCTTTTCTCGTGAAAGGGCCCCCCTGCATGGTTTCTTTGCATTGTTTGGGTAACCATGTGAAAACATTGCCTTAACCACTATATGAAAACTGCACAAATTCTCGCATGGTCGTGAACCCCAAATAAATGGGTTTTCTAACCATGTGTCCTATAGGAATCCAATTTTCATCATCGCAATGCTAAAATTAACTATGTGGTTTTCCCCATAGGGTATCCTCTAAATTGGTTCCAAATCTATTCCAACCAAAAAAGTTGGTTTCTAAGCTCCGAATTTTCCTCAGACACCCCTGATACCACCATGACCAGAAATTACATTCTCATTAGGACATATTTGGATATCTAAAATAAAAATTAATGGAATGTAAAATATTAGTAAATTAAGAATGAATAAGTTTCTTACACACTGTTACTGTATTTTCATTTTAACTTTTTCATCCAAAACAAGATCCTCATTTATAATATCTCTTTATATTAATTCAATCTATGACATTGAAATAAGATAATTTATGCCATTAAAATACAAAATAATATTTTATAAAAAATCTGGTTACAATTTCCTTCGATACCCCATAATCAACATAATGTATATCTTTTATTTCTTGTATTCATACTTTAACAATATTTGTTGTAAGATGAAATATATTTCACTATATAATTGTTTTATTCAAGGTTTTATTTACGGGATCATAAACATGAATTAAACCATGATCCGAGTGACCCCCCACATTTCATTGTTTTACATAAAGGATATATTACACAATGAAATGATGTGTTTCAAATAACATTTTTTGATGAATATAACTTTATTCATTCATGCTACACTAAAAGGAAAAAACATCCTCAATACTTTCACCAAGGCATAGGTAAAATTAATTACTTCTGTATTATTATGTTTTTCATAGTATCCTATATTCATGTATCAATATACCCAATATTTCATGTGAGAAATATTAGATCAAAAACAACAATGTTTTTTGTGTGATCCACAAATCTGTCCATAATCTTTTTTAAAAAGTTACGGATATGTTCACAACAACATGGTCTAATCCCTGGTGAATACCTGCATAAATTTTTTCTAAATAACATAAATTTTCATATGTTAAAGTGAATTTTTATTCCAATAAAACAGCCTCCATAATATTCTTCAACAAACGGAACCCAAAAATTTCCAAGAGAGAAAATTTTATTATATTCCCCCCTCTGAGATTGTTGTCAATTCCATAACAAAAATTATCTATTGTACACAAAAAACACATATTATTGAACTTTTAAATTTCGGAGTTATGGATCAGTGATTTAGTAATAACCAAATATATTCCCTTGTGATCCATTCTCAATATGGTAAAATTATTTAGATTAAAATATTTTCATTATCAAAATATGTGAAACTATGATCGTAAAAAATTATTCCAAATGACATCTCCCATTAATTAAACATGAAATAATATCTCCGTTAAAAAATTATTCCAAAAATTATTCTTGATCAAATAATGACACTCCCCTTTTATTAATGAACCAAACAGGATAATTTCTCAAACATGTTATATAACTGGGTTATAAATAAAAAAATTAAATATAAAATAGTTCCCCACATTACTCTTAATAAGAATTCCCTAAGAGGAGTTGAGGTGACTTATGATCTATCAAGGTTTATGAATTAAATTATACTCCATGTGGAAATCAATGCTTCTCAAATACCACATTGGGTAGTGCCTTTATTATATTATCCATCACCATCACTTTAGTTAACACATACTATAAATGTATAAAATTTTTCTTTAACCATTACCTTTATGAAGTGATACATAATCAAAATTTAATTTTTTATTGGATGACTTATATGATGTTTCGTAAGGTTTATAAAATATGAGTTTTCAAAAAATATTAGAATAGTATATTGAGCATCATTTCAATATCTACAAGTTGTTAATTTTTTATGAAAATTTTGTGTATTCATGAGTTGCCAAAATATAATAATCCTCCAAGGTGCCTAATGATATTATTCCATGTTTCTTATTATTTCATAGACTCTATAAAATACAAAGATAGAATAAACCATCATATGTTGATTCTCAGTCATCATTTGGACATTCCCAATCTACATTAACATATCCCATCAACCACTCATTTTAATCACCATATTAGAATAAACCATATTCTACTATGTGATAGATATAATTATATATCCTTCCAATAAATTTCATGTGACTATTTTTTGGGATAAATTTTATGTCATAGGTCTTGATAAGTGTAAAACACAATGTCATTAAAAGTGTCTATCTTGTAGTGTAAAATATAAATCTGTTTCCTTTAAAGTTTGACATCGACTAGTTTTCCAACATCATCTACCAATATGTTTTCCATAGTATCTTACAATGATTCCATCAATATCATATTAAATATATGATATTTGTTCAAACATCGTTGTAATATATCATTTGAGAGATTAAAATAAAATCATTTAGTTGAATCACTTATAACCCAATAAAAAATTAAAATATACTAATATGATACATCACAAACTCATACCTCATAAGATATAAACATTTCTTCAATTGTGTGTTAACCAAGCCTCCAATGATTATATATTCCAAATAAAAAAACACTATCATAGTATTATTCCATTCCTTTATGATATATAGGATGTGATCAACCCCTCCACTTTTAAATCATTAAATCATTATATATTTTTCGAGCCTAGAGAGCCGTGTGCTTGGTAGTTGATTTATCCTATATAATTCCTTCAGTAGACATAATTTATTTCCATTATCATCAGTTAAAAATACATTCCACTAATCGATATAGACATAAACATCAAATAACATTTTAATAATGGCTGATTTGATGTCTGTTTGATAAACCATGATTCCATTCTTCAATTCCATTACAATTAATAATCTTATTTTTTCCATTCATACCTTATGTGTGAATGTCGCATCCCAATAAAAGGACTAAACATGGGAATAAAAATTTCTTACAAGTGATAATTTTTTTCATGAAAACATTGAATCATCATTAAATATAATTTAGAAAAGATATTAACTATTGATTATATTTATGTAACATATCCTCAGAACAAATTACCATGTCTTTTTCATCTATATTTTTTCAAGAACTTTTAGTATAACATTGAACTGAATTTCATCCATTGTATCAACATCAATGGATTTTTGTTCCTAATGATATATGGGAGAAACATATTTATGGGACTTTATTATTCTCATTTAAAATAGGGATGATAGATCACATTCAATATCGGTTTCTATTATTTCATCCTAGTTCATGGATTTTTTTTAAAAATATCTCATTATATTTTATTCCTTATTAGAGATGTTAAAAGGGTAATCCAAGTCCATCATGAACTCCCCCAAGTTATAAACATTTTCATCACTATCAATTTTAAAAAATAGCTTATTTTTTGTTCAATTTTCTAACTATAATTTTAATTCTATTCCATTTTCATTTTCATTGAATTATTTTCAAAAGAATAACATCATAATTACATTCAATCATTTTTCCAATAATGTTATTATAATACATGTAGGATATACTCTACAATTAATACCTATGAAAATTTCATTTTCCATGATGAGATTAGATGATTAAATTACATTTTTTTTTATAATGAGCCACTTACATCCAAAAACCAAGAAGTATTTATATTGTGGACTCATTCCATATGAGATTTCATAGGATGTTTTGTATTTATTGAGACATAAAAAAGCCTTGTTTCATATTTATTCTTCTACATGACCTATGTATTTTCTATATTTATCTTGTGATCCTTTTATAAATAGAATAGTCAATGAAATGTATTTGGTGATGAAATATTCTAGGAACAACTTGGGATAAACTAAACACTAAGAGAGGAAGGTCATGATTCAATGTTTGGGCCTTTTTATCAAATTTATACCTTTTATCCATTTAACTCATAAACCACTTATGATATTGGTTATGTTATTCTATTTTCCCATTATCACACAAGTTTATTAAATCTTGTTAAGGATAAAACATAATTTTTTTAAATGGATCACTACTCATTGTGAGTAGATGGTTCTTACTATGCATAGTGATGAATAATACATATATTTTACCATATAATGTTATACCATTAAAAAAATTTTTCCAAGAAAAAATCACAAGATTAAGTGTGGTTCCATTCCCATTAAGTAGTGTATTAGAAGGATTACTAAATCCTATAGTAGGGATAACTTGTAAAAAATAAAAATCTTCTATGTTATTTATACTACTTGTGTAGAAAATAATAACCCTATTATGGTTTAATGAAATATTAGAATTTCCTCAACCAGATTTGATATTTTATTATTATTGTAGTGCTAATTTGTTCTTGTAATATATTTTGTTCTATTTTCTACTTTCTCTATTCCATTAATGAAACTTCTATTTTTCTTTAATTGTATGCGTATTTGGGACCAAAAAATTCTTCCCCTACTCAATAGCTAATTGAAATGATGCTTATATTTCAAAACTGCCAGAATTGAACTTATCCTATTATTCCTCTTTCTAAATATATAAAAAAATTCCAAAAATCCATGAAACCTGCAATGAAATAATATTTTTATAACAAACATGAAAAAATCATATAACTAATCTTCATCTTCATATGAAAATAAATAAGCAAAATACTACTTGAATTTTATTTTTCAAGTTCATAATACATGAATTTGTTCACATATTAACTAGTCCCAGAATATAGTTAAGTAAAATATTATTCATTGTGATATTATGATATTTTATTTGGAATAATATTTCCCATATACTCTTAGTTATTTATAAGTTTACATAATATATTATTGATAATAAGAATTTCTTTCTTAGTTTGTTATAATATTCCCATGTATTATTTATTTATATATTCACTATCCTAATGCGAAAAATTGATTTCAATTACCTTGATTTTCAGTAATTAAAAACTTTTACATCTCATTGTTCATTATCTTCCACTATATCTACACTCATGAGACAAATATTATATTTATTTAAACTTCTAATGAAATATAATTAACTCTCCCAATATATAAAGAATTATTTCACAACATATCCTATAATAACCTTTTATAATAAATCAATTTTAATATAAATCAACTGATGTAGATTTATTATTACTAAAAAATATATTTTAATCCACAATTTTTTTGTTAATTTAATGTAACATATGAATAAACATGAATAATTACTTCATTATCACGTCTCTTAGCTCACAGACATTCTTCAATATCTACGAATTATTAGTTATATCACTACTAAAAAATTCCCACATCTCCATTCATCAAAAAATGATTATTTTGACTAAAATAAATTAATTAAATATTTTCATTATTTCATCACATTATCTATAATATTCTAGGTGAAAAAAATCTCCAAGAACCTTAATTAATAATATCTTAAAATATGATAAAATATGGTATCATATTTATAATTTATGAAAAAAAACCTATAATACTCTTATGTAATAAGACTACTTCAATCCTGGAATTATTCCCAATTAATTATATCGAAAAGATAATTCATTCTTATTTTCTGTAGGAAAAAAATGAATGAATTTATTCACACTATAAAAACACAAACACATTTATGATAATGTTATGTGTGCATAACTTCCATTATCATGAAAAAAATATTGAGATACTTCTACTAAATCAATAATGAGAAAGATCTTATTCATTCCTTTAATGATTATATCTTATGAAATCACACTCTAAATGGAATCCTTATAACTAATTATTTCCTACTATCTATCTTCTATATTATCTGTATAGAAGATCAAGACATCATTGAATTACACCACAATTCCCCCATTTATATTTTTCAATCATCACAAAAATCCTCATCGTGATATATTGATAATTGAAGAACCCATCATATTGAATCATCAAGATACCTAATGTACTAACTATTGATGAATATATCGCATTCATCATGTATATTGTAGTTTTAAAACACTTGGGTTATGTCTTATATATGGTCATTCCATCTTCTCATACAAGGTCCCTGTATTCTTCAGATATAAGAATGACTAAATATTATACTCACTGTCGATCCTCCATATAAATAGAAAAAATATACCTTTTTATCACTTTTGGAGGGTCCATTCTTACACTCAAATAATATTTATGTTTCCCTTTGAAGATTCATTCTTATCATGTAGACGATGTATACAATTTCATTACAACAACAGAAAATATTTTTACAATGATACTCAAACCAAAAACAATTAAAACATAACTAAATATACAATGGAATCATACTCTATGGTATGTTATTCAACATACATAGAGTCAGTAGAAGCATAGCTCATAGAGTCGTCATTCCATAAAAACTCCATTCCAAATAAGCTCCTCTAGTATTCCACCATAACATATTCCTTATACAAATTTAACAACTCGTGTATTCTATAATTTAATATAAGACAAAGAAAAAAAACTAAACCAATATTCCAAAATATGTTACATGTATCCCCACATAAATACCAAGTTACAAAAACAAATAATATTAATTCAATCAAGGAATGTGAAACTCATATTCATAAAGCCTGTATTCATTAATTAATAATAGAAGATAATTATTTAATTCATTCTTATTAAAAATATTAATACCTCTTGAAATCCATTTGATTAAAATTAAATAGAATCAATGTTGGATAATTAAAATAAAATTTTGTATTATTTTTTAATACTCTCATTGATTTATATATAAATATGTGGTCTATAATTCATCTTCTCGACAATTCTCATCATTAATTAATTTATCTATCTCACTAAAATGTTGTAAAAAACAATAAATAACCCATTAAATGGTTAATAATTAATTTATAAGTAATTAATATCAGTCATATCAATCTAATTATACAAAATAATTGGTCAGTGTAGAAATAAAGAGGGGTTGATTTAGAAAAAATTCATTTAATTTTCAATTAAACGTGATAACAAATCAAATAAGAACATAGAAAAATATCATACAGGGTTGTCCAATTGTATTTCTAGATGAACATACCAATTGAGATACAATATTATAAAAAATATAAACCTTAATATCATTTACTAACATTTATAAATAGGGTAATATAATTCCCATACTAATAATAGGTTTAATAGAGTTGTAAATTAATTAAAATTCTACCCTAATTTCATTGAGTAATTATATTTTACAACCATAATATTATTATTTTATACTTATTACCATTTATTAGTGATTAAATAATAAATACCAATTTAATAACATGCTTCTTTAGAATAATATAAAATAATTACTCTTTTAGGAAAAAATATTTTTGTAAGTTTATTCAACAATGTTCACTTATATTTTTCTCGTGGACACAATAACAACAATCCTAAAAATGGTTGATCTATTCAAAAATAAAATCACATGATTGTTTAAAAAGATAATGGAAAAAATGTATTTACGTAATGTTACTGAAAATGTTTTTAAATTTCTATTAACATCATAATGTATGATATTATTAACTAATTATTATTTGGAATTCTAATGGTTTGAAAAAATAAGGATGGTTTCAACCTCATTTTTCATTATAAAAGAAAAAAATAAATTTCATCCCGAATGCAATTTTCTTTATATTTTTCATTATACTTATTTATGAATCATTCCATAATGTTATTTTCATTAAAGAATATTTTCCAATGATGAAATCCAATCCACATTATCAAGATCTACCCCCATCATGATGTTTCACCATCAAATCCTATATGTTAAAAGTACAAATAAAATATGAAAAGATCATGGTAATAAGGAAGATCATGTTTTTTTACTTAATGTGAATAATGAGGATAAATTTATCCTAAAAAATGTCGCTCAGTTTCCTATACTCTTCATAATGAAACATGTGAAGTTCAATTATAATTTAACATTAGGTAGCATCAATATCTTTACTTTTTTAAATCCTTTGATTATAGAAAATGTATTTTCATAAGCTATTATGTTTAGTGAATTTTAAATTAATTATAAGGCCCTTTAATGTATTGTATTAATTGTTAAACAACCATTTTTTATGTGCATATTTCTGGCATATTTCATAAAATTATTCATTAACACAAGTGTTTTCTTTTTTTGATATCCTCTCATAAAATTCATCATCCACTTCTTCTCTATTGGATTTGGTTTTTTATTTTTCCTCTTATTTATTATTTTATATTTCCAAATATAATAAATTTATAACTATAATATCATTTGATAGATAGGTTTAATTGTTTGGTTTTCCACATGGCATCTTACAGGATCCATTCATCTCCACTAACCATTAAGATGGTGCAATAATCCTGGACTACAAGATCATTTTTGGAACCTAATTATAATTTTTATTACTATAATATATCTCACAGTTTCCATTCATGATTTATACTTGGGATAGTTATTGGTTGAAACATTATTCTAAATTAATTTCATGGTTTCTTATTTTTTATTCACTAAATTTTTTTGTCATGCTTCTAATCTATGTATGATTTTTTTATATATTATAATTACCCCACTGCCATGAATACTGTTATTGATATTATAATTTATTTAATCATGTATATCATATATATTTTATATAGATAGTTTCTTGCTCATATTTTGAAAATGATTATTCTTTAACTGGATCCCTAAGTCATAGGTTTTATTTGATTCTTTAAGTATTAATTTATTGAACAATGAACCATATAAAAAATTCTAGAAAATATAAAATAAACAATATTTTCCCATAGAATTTATTAGAATTTCATCTACATCATGTTGTAAACAAATTCCTATAAAGTGTTCATACTGTTTTTAGGTCATCATCCCCACTTGTTGGTCTATTCTTAGTGAACAGACTTATATAAGCCTTATATCCACCATAGACATGGTGGTAGGATTATCTTAAATTTTATTCACCTATAATTATAATGATTTTTATTTTAATACAATGGTATAAAAAACATATATTTAGAAGTATTATTTATGATAGACATGGATTTTATATTTTCCACCAAAACTATTTGTTGAGATATTTAAAATATTTCAAAATAATTTTTTCTGAATATAGTGTTACTTTCAAATTATAATTATTTATTGAATATAAATGAATAAAAAAATTCTCCTTACATATATGATTTTCATAATATATACTTTTATTCAATATATTATTTAATTACATTTCAAATTTTTAAAATTTCATACTGATCATATTATTCTGATAAATAAGAAACTATAATTATCTCTTCACAATCAATAATTATAATTTCAATATATTATTAATGAACCCTGGTATTTTCCATAAAAATAATTCATGATCCATGATTTTATTGTAATTTATCTCCAACAAATCTTAATTGATAATAATTATATATTTTTGGGTTTTCATCAAGAGAATCAATCTAGCCATCTATATCTTGAGTCTTTGTATCCTTATCTCAAATAATATTGATACACTTTCATCAAACATGATGTTGTTTTCATATGTTTTAATTATATACATTAATTTTTTATAGTGATCTTTCAAATTTTCCCAAAGATGAGTGTTATCATATTGTAAACATTTCTATATCACAATGATAATAGATACAAGATCTTTGAAAAAACCATGCATAAAATAAGTTAAATCATTAAATAAATAATATACATAGATTTTAATATTTACACAAGTGGATTAATATTCCCAAAGAAATTTTTAATCAGAATTGACACAGAATTGTTGTTCACTTAAAAATGTTGACACAATAAAGGTGAAATTCCTTTCTATGTATATAGTGGTAGATCGAAGTTCTTATTATTATAATTCCAAGATAGATATTCCTTTGTATCATCTTGTCTTGGTAATATATTTTTTCTACCTCTTGGATGAATTGGTAAATCTTATTAAACTATCTATTTTACTTAATTTTTATGTTAATTGTTGTCTTGGTAGTAATATAATTACTCTCTAAAATAGATAAATAATCACCAAAACTACACTTTATTATGTATTCATGAATGAATCATAAAATCATCCAAAGGAGAAAATTTATAAAATTAGTGAATCTAAATGGTGTGCACCATACATTGATATCAATATCATGGGCCACAATGAGATATAGTCATCATTGAGTGGGGGATAATTAATGTACGGAAACAATTATCCAATTTATACTTCTTTCATATTACATATTTAAACATCTACGATCATTTTTCTATGATTCTCTATTCCCTTCGATAAACATAATAGTAAGTATATAATATAATATGATGTTTTATCATGGTTTACTACATAATATTAATATAATGTCCTAGATGAGTTTTCTAATTACCAAAACACAGATTCATTACTACAAAAGGTACCAATTATTCTTTTTTTGGTTGAGAAAAATCCTTAGATAAAGTGGGGTTCCCAATAATTTAACCGGGAGGATAGAAAAAAATCATTAATCCAAAGAATATTGATAACTTTATCAATATTTTTCCACTCATAGTGCATTATACATCCTATATAGTAATTATTTAACATATTTATGTTCTTGGTAATAATAATACTTCCTCCACCCTATACAAATTATGCTAATTGTTATAGTTATTCTCATCTGTTATCTTTTTTTTCAATTGTCACTTACACAACATCATTAATGAATCTTCTCTTATTCATCCCTTGTTTTCACACTAGTTAACACAACCATCTTCCTCATTATAAAAGTAGACAAGAATAATTATTTTTATTATACTAGTACATGGATTATTAATTTAATTTTTTTATTATGTTTCACCTGACACAATCCATATCTTCTATATAATCAACCTAAACATTATGAGACAATATTTATTGTAAAAAAATTAGTAATTTATTCTTCTTCATCCTATGAAAATAAATATTCACACCACTAATTTTATCTTTTAATTTTCATCATTTCAAACAACCTACACTAGCTCACATCATATATTTGAATAAAAAATGTATAATGAACACAATTGAGTCATATTTCCTTAATATTTACACTTTAATATTTCTGTTGAATAATTTTTTAAACCCCTAACAGTTATTTCTTCTTTAACATGAAAAATTATATATATAAATAAAGAATTTACGAGTTAGTTAATGCATTCCTCTCTATTAGTCATGTCTGTATTCACTATCCTTTGTGAATACATGATTTCAATTATGATGATTTTTGGTAATTCAAATCATTTCGACCTCAACCATTAATATATTTCTTTAGATTTTAAAATATTGACCACATTTAAATTTTTTGAATACTCAATGTTAAATTCTACCATAATAATAACAATTATCATGGAAATTATCCTATAACAACAACACAAAAAACTAAAAGTTAATATATATTAACTGACATAGGTTTAACTTTCATTAACATTTTTCATTCAATCCATAATAATTTATAAGTATTTAATATGTTATAAAAATATGAATTAATAATGGATTCATTATTATGTACCTCAAACCATGGTACTTCATCTTTCATTTTGTATGTGTTGTTATCAAAATTATAAAAAATTGAAACATATATATTCATAATTAAATGATTATTTTAATGTAATGAAATACAATCAAAATATTTATGTACCAATCATGGTATCTTTATATATTAATTGTGAAAAATTTATTTATGAACATTTTTTCATAATATCATTAAATATGATGAAACCAAGAATTATATTTCTCATTTAGAATAGAAAAAAATAGAATTAAATGATTTTGTTTCCCTACAATACTCATTATATAATTCCAATGTAATTAGATTGAAACTCCCCCTAATTCCTCATTTATCTATATTTAATATCCATGCATTTAATAAACCCATTAATACATCAATTCATGCATGATATAATGGAATTTCTATGGATTAAATCATAATGGATTAAATATCATGGAAAATATCCTTAATCAAACATTAGAAACTAATCATACATTCACATAGTCTGTATTTTAGCTTGGGTAATGACAAAAATAAATTATATGTGATTAAAATTATTATAATATGTAGCTCATATATTTATGGTGAATAGGGTTATGACAACCTCTAAGCCTACTATCATTCCATATTTTTTTTCAATCAAGAAAATAATAATTATATATAAATATTATATCATTGGGTAAAAACATAGTGCATCATTAAATTTTTTTACTACTCCTTATATCTCTATATCACTAATACATTAAGAATTATTAATTGAGGAAACTGATGTAGTAACTCACTTGCATGGTCACTCCTTCTACTCAATGATGTTTAGTGTGTTCTTTATATGGGAGAATGAATAATTATTATATTCTTGATAAATAATCCTTTCTAGTTTAACTCATGGTAGATCCTTGTTCTGTGTAGGTCACATCCACTACATCTTCACTCAAGGAAGTCCAATTCATACACTCATTATGAATTTTTGATTTCCATAAAATATTACTTCTCATATGGATGATACATAATTATCATATGAAAGGTTATCCTGAATTCATTGAATCTTATTTCATAGATGATCAATCTATTATTTCATGGACCTTATAATCATATCCCAAGGAAACATATTCTATGAAACCATATTCCATTGATTTATAGTACATATAGGAATTGTCCACAGAATGTCCAGTCTATATCGGCTCCATTCCATAGAAGCTCAACAAGTCCTCAAGAATAACTCTTAACACATGAAAATATCCCATAAAAATTATCTTCTATCATATAATATGTGTAAAGGACACTTAACCAATATTTCATGATTTATTAATAGATCGTAACATAATATAGAGTCACATAGATCATTAATATTGAACCATACGGAGAATGGAAAATTATTATTCATCAAACATTAATTCTTCAACGAAACATCCAAGATTATTATCCACTCCAATTATTATCATGAATATTGGAATATATATAAAACCATTAAAAAATATAAAATATACACAATATGGGACCAACATGATTATTTATTTTAATAACTCCATTGTTTTTAGAAGTTAAATGTTGTGAAAATTTATATCGAGTCTAATATATTTCATGATATAATTCCACAGGGATGTTTTTAAATTCTCTATCATTGATATGGTGAATCATTTGTATTATTAAACCATGCATATTTTCATCCAAACTGTGATATTGTGTGACTCACTTAACTAATTCATATTTAAGAGATAATACCATAATACATTCCAGTATATATAAATCATTGAAAATCATGATATAACAATTTTTTATTAATCAATTTTGGATTAATTTTACCATATACATCCATATAAACTAGTTAAAAAACTATTTATGAGAGTTTATTCATTATATTGTAATAATATTGAATAATAATTCCTTTATAAAAAGTATAACATGTTTGAGTGTGATCACTTCTATGATATTGGACTTCATGAGATCCATGTAACATCACTATCAATTATAAGGATTTATAAACTAAATTGAAATATCATTTATGGAATAGTTTTCCCAATATTTCGGAGATATTGTAAACCAATTATCTTCACCAAAAATGTATTGATTAAATTTTATTCATTTTACTTGAATAATAAATGAATATTCTATTTATCAAACTATATTTACCTTCTTGGTGAACTGGAAAATATACCTTGAGTTACATAATTTATTAAAGATAAGAAGAAAATAAAAAATTTGTTAAATTAATGACGCATCAATTTCATGATATATTTACAACCAACAATATATATTCAGAATATGATGAAACTGAGGTGCTAAAAGTTTCCAAAATGAACATGAAAATATTTATTATATATTATTCTGATGATGAGGTATAAAGTCCTAGAAATTTGAGATATAAATCTACTGTCTGATGTCAACATTTTTTGACAATGAAATCATGCCACATTGACCTTCTCAAAAATTCCTATCTTCAAATAATATTTATACTACATTTATTGTCATGATGTATGAAAATTAGTTTCTTCTACATATGTTGAATCTATATTATCTTACAATTATTACAATATTTTGATCTTTTAGATTGTTAAATAATTATTCCAAAGGGTTTTTCATGATTCTGTGATTTTATTGTCACAAATATAACTTGTTCTTATTGCGCAATAGATATTTTTGTTCCCTAAAATTTAAAAATAGAAACTATATCCATTAACATAATAGAAAATTGTTGTAAATATCGTCGACATTTTGGTAAATCAACTTCTTAGAGACATATCATATATATGGAACAGAAATATTGTGTAGTTACCATCATTCCAAAATAAAAAAAAATATTCTTTTTAGAATATTTATCTAAATATTTACAACTTTAAGTGAATGTTACATAGTGCTGTAATGATCCACATTTCTTTATGTAGTCAATTCCTTTTTTATCACCATGTAGAACTATATTGATCATCATTTCATGCTCCAAAAATGATTTCCCTTTGGTTTTGTAGAATTTTACTATTTTAATGAAGATAAATTACTTAGTTAAATACTTTTAAAAATTTCTACCCTATAATGGAGATATATTCTTTGATCTACTTGGAGCTCTATCAGGTATTTGAATCCTCTATTGATCCTCACCCTTATGTTTCCATGTTATGAATTCCTATTCCTTCTCATAGATTTTTCTTTCACTAATACCAAATAACAATAACTATTTTTATCTTACTCTTATTCTTTGAGTTTCAATTAAATTTAGTTCCTTGAAACTCATAAAATTAATGAATAACAATTTTTGATTTTTGATTTTATTTTGATATATATCGCACTTTTTTTCATATATTGATTTTTCTATCATGAAAAATTACACTATCATTTAATTGGCCCCAATAACATCAGTTTAATCTATCTACACTTCTAGTTAATCCATATGATTAAATATTACATCAATATTATCTTTAGAATAACTATTAGTGTATTCTTTAATAGATACTAGTGAATTTTATTTTAAATATTTAAAATCATGGACTTCCATGACTTCAAATTCAAAAAATTATGCATCTTCATATGAGAGAATTTTTTTTATTCAAAATAGATAATCACTTCCATTATATCTCCCACATGTTTATTTTTAATATTCAATTTATATTTATCCACAATACGTATCGATTTTATTGATTTTAATTTAGGAATGTGACAGGTTTCCATGAACATTAATGTTCAACTTTTATGGATATGTTAAATAAATAACATCATCTTATCAATTTATTCCTCTTATGTATCGTTCTTCAACAATTTTTATTCATTTCATCAAAATAAACTTCATAAAAATATTCATTCAAACAAGAATCATACCCTTCATTATTCATCTAATATACAATGTGGGGTTTTTGAAATATATAGAGAGAGATTTTATATAGATCATATACTTATAGAACTCAAAATTTTTAATTGAACTATAATAAATTATTCCCATTATAATCTTTCCAATCTTCTCATATTTTTTATCCTCACCAACAGTATTATTATCTTATTCAATATCATTTAGTCAATAAAAAAGGAATATATTATCTCATTTCAACTACTTATTAAACCCTCACATAATTTCTATATAATTTTTATCATAGAATCATGAATAATTGTATGTCCTTTATAGATATTATTATTTTTTACCACATAACAATAGGGTTTTAAAAATTATTTTCTTTTGTGTGAATAGGATTTACCAGTGCAGTTATTAAGGAATTAGTTTCCTTTTCATCAACATCCAATTATTTGTTATCATTAAATGATTAGTCTCTACTATATATTCTCATGAAAATATAAGGAATATGAACAACATAGAAATAAAATCCCAATTATCAGAAATAGTGTTTCATATGACTTTTACATAACATTTAATTATTACATAATATATAATAATTTGTTTTACAATTGAGAATCATTTACAAAATTATGAGAAAGAAATAACCCCCCAATAAAAACTATTTCTTTGATACTACTGGTTAGTCCCTTATCATGGAATATACAATAATATGATGGTGTGGGTTAATGAGGCTCTTTTAGTTTGATCCTTGATTTTTTATATTGTGATTTTAACTATAGGATCACATAAAAATATCCATTTCTTTCTATATAGATGGAATACAGAATTAAAAAACACATAATAATTTCATTTCTTCATTTTGATTGTGATTTCAAAGTTGAATTCACGAAAAAATTCTTACGAATAAAACACAATACGATATTACTAATTCAGAATTTTTATGTTTAGAGTTACATTAATTACCCTATTAGTCCACTATCATGAATATTTGGAAATATCACTTCTTTTCTACACCATGGAACTTAATATCCAGAGGGGAATGGAACGTATGGAACATCACTCTCATTAATTTTTTCCTTTTTATAATTGATCTATAATGACACTATATCTATTTAGTGAAATATAAAATTACCCCTTTTACATTCTATTTTCTCTATATCTAATATTCATATAGAAATCATATCCTCTTTTAAATACACCATTGATAGTTCATTAACTTAATTCCACTAAATGCACTTAATTTAGACTTCAATGCACACCATAATCAATAAAAAATCATAGTTAAAACTTATTTGGATACCACAAACAATATGTCTAGTAACATTATTACTTTTTAACATGAAACCTAATATATATTGGATCATATATAGTTATTTTAAAAATTAAGGAGTGGTGTTCAATATTTTATTCAATTCAAAACCACCATGATTTTTTCCACAGTTATAGAGACTCTCCAATAGTTTCACTGGTGGATTGACATGGCATCATACCTAATGAGATGATGATATTCATATCATGTTTATGTAATGTACTAACATCCATAATCCGTGTATAAACATAAGGAACAAAATAACCTCAACCATTTCATTTTGAAATAAATTATTTTTAGTGACTTATTCAATTACATTCACCAATGTCTCTTCCATGCCTATTGTGGGATATACTATTTTTCCCAGGTTACTTCACTTTTCAATAATATTACTTATGTGAGTGTTTTGACCAAATATAATAATAATTATAATGAATATGTTTTTTATGGTTTGACAATGGTTGGTTCTGAGACATGGTGAAAACAATCTTTGAAAATTTAAACAAAACACACAAATTATCCTTTCTTCAAAAAAATAATTTTGAAGGAATACACCCTCCATAATATTTTATAACATATACAAACAAAAAATTACTAATATGTGAATTTATTAATATTGGCTACATGGATTGATTAATTGGTTCTTGGGAGGAAATTAATTTTGAGTTTTCTATATTTTCTTATTGGGTGTTTTATGATGTTCATGATGAGTGATATTCCTCTGTTGTTCTTATATTGGATACAACTTATAGAATATTTTTGATTTTGTAAGGGATAATCTATTTAATATTTTTATTTATGTCTAGGAATGAATTTATAGTATATGGTCTCTATGTTTTAATGAAGGCCATTATTTCTCTATTGATGAGAGTAGAACAGACTTAGTTTCACACCATAGTGCTATCAATTTTAGGAGAGCGAGTTTTCCCTTTACAACAGTGTTCGATTAATCTATGTTTAGTTGAGATACTCAAAATAACTAATGATATATATGGATAATTTCATTATCAAACACTTGAATAAGATAATACCCAATAATATGTGTCATTTTTATTGACAATAGGCGCCATGAATTTTTGAGTGATGTGTGATAATTTTTTTAATGTTATCTATGATATTATAATTTCATATATGGGATTTAAAATTTCCTAGAAATTATTTTACCTTTGAAAATATAGAAACATTGTGAAGACTAATGAGCAAATTTAGGTGAGATAATATAAATCCCACATGATGATATTGTTGGAAACATAATATAAAGCATATCAATGTCCTTTTCAAGATGTACCAGAGATAAGACCGTGGATATGAAAATAATTAATTCAATTATGATAGTGGTATTTCATATGAGATAAAATAGTCCATTATAATCACTTATAATTATGAAATGGGATCTATCCATAGTGAAAATATATTTTATTTGGAAAAAATAATTATGTTCTCTACAAGTAGTCTAACACTTTTTATTCTTTGAAAGGACTAGTAATACTATATGGTGAACTGAAAAAAGGGTTGGTTTTCGTTTAAATAATATTTAGACCCAATCATTATTAATTATATATGTTTTTATCATAGAATAAGAGTTCATTTTTTTCTTATTTGGTTTTTTCTACCATCGTTGTTATATTTAGTGACATTTTTAAAATTTTGAGTAAATAAATAGACATATTTATTTATCAATTATTTATAATATTTATAATAATAGTATATCCAATGATTTTTTTTGGTTATTTTACCAACAAGTAGTGGGATTAATAATGATATCGTCTAATGATATGAGAGTGATTCTATTGTATGCCACCATTGATCATGTGGGTATGTGTGACCCTGATTATTAGTTATTGGGAAATATCTTTTGTTTTTTATATTATTTGAGGATTTGGAAGTTTGTATATATTATAACCATAATAGGATTCATTTATGAAATTTTATGAGCATGAATGAGTAATATTTACTTGGGTATTATATTTCACTAACATATACTAATTCACACCATATACGTTTATGTTATTCAACATGATCCTATATCATAGTTTAATAAGGTGAGTGGGGTATTCATATAGGTTCATTGGAGTCACCCCATTTCTGCATCCAAAATATTACTTTTGAAGAACATGGGTATAAATTCATGACTTATACCATGGAAAAGTGTTTGTTTAATATTGGATAAATGGTATAGGTTGAGCTTTCTATTAAAGCTTGATTATTTTGTAGGATATGTTTTTATGATTTAGTGTATAAGTAATTATACTTTTTTTAGTTAATAATCAATAAATTTATCGACTAGCATGCCTCATATTTTTTATTGAGTCCATTTATGCGTTTTTAAACAACTAATACAACCATTAGGTTTTGTATTAAGGACTCTCAGGTATATTGTTAATATTATATTCTAGGTCATGAGATTCCCTCTTGACTCCTTGTTTACGTCTATAGGTTTTAGGTATATTAAATATATGAATGAGTAGTTAAATATTTATTATAGATTCATGAATTTCGATTTATATTTAATTTATGATAGAATAGTTTACCCATAATGTTTTCTTGATCATCTCATTAGTTACCAACATCTGGAATATGTGGAGGCATCCCTATCATGTAGTGGTGATTCCAACATGATCTCTTTTGAGGTGGGTTATTACATGATGTTAGATAGTGGTGTAATATTGTGTCATTAGTTGGGATATTTTTTCTTATCTGTGTATATAGAGTTCCATAATATTGAAGTTAGACCATAAGTATTCCCATCTATATTATATGGAGAATGATGTAGATGGGATTCACATAATGGTTTGATTTTGGTTGGTTCAATTTCTTTATAGATCAATTTCATCAGGCCTAACAATTTCATAGTGTTACTTTGATACTCCCAAATTTTCCCTAATCCATAACTTGGTATAGACCTTCTTTCCAATGGTATGTGTTATGTTGTATTTTCAAACCCAATGATGCTTAGGGATCGCATTGTTCAAGATGATGGGATGTCGAGTTGATTACACCCGTTTTCAGGGAATTTGTGACTTATTTAGGACTCAATTATAGATTTATGATATTCAAATGTATACATCCCTAGTCTTTATAGATGATCAGTTACCCTAAAAATTATTATAGGATAATCCTATTTTAGTATGAATGAAGGGAGGATATTGTTAGTGAATAATTCTATATGTATCAAAGGATCTTCATACATTTCAGATAAATGAATAACTTCTTATATATTGAAGTAGTATAAATGTGAACATAAAATATTTCTACCATGCAAGAAGGTGGATTAATATTATCAGGAGTGTTCGAAGCTATCATGAAGCATCCTATATATCTTTTATAACCAAGGAATAAAAACCCACATAGTCTGTTAAAACCCTGCAATTCAATGTTGTTATTAAATAACACATGTGTTGTATCATAGGAACCAGGAATTCAAGATCGTGTACTGTGGAGACATCCTATGTTTCCTTGTTACTGTAGGAATATTAGTTATCAAAGTGTGATCACACCCTGGGTACTATCCCAATGATATATTGTCTTATATGTAAGAAAATATATTAGTGGACTCACAAGGTATGAAATACTATGTTTTATATGGTTGGGATAAATTCATGATGTCAATGATGTGTTCATTTTCAATCCATAATCTTATGTGAGCTATACACAGTGTGAGAAACAAGGGACAAAAACAAATGAACAATTATGTATAAGGATATGGTCACATGTATTAGGAATATCTATGGGATGTTTAATATAAAGATCAAGACATGGGAAGGAATCCTACATATCCTGGATGTGGTAGGAATTAGTGTCTTCATAGTTTAGTTCATCTATGATTACACACCAATGATTCCCATAGGATGTTTAATATGGAGCACATGTGTAACAACCCTAAAATCAATAGTATGTTTCCCATTGAATAATTAAATATCATGCATTGTACGCATCTTCGAGATTCAAACACACCACAACCAATCCAAATAAAAGTTATAAATAGTAATAACCACTTTTTAAAATTTTATAAATTTAAAATTTCATAATGAAATTATTTTTTGGATTCAGTATATCGAAATTATCTTAGGGTGAATTTTTGTTATTTTTCTAAAAACATTCAGTTTTTAATGAATAGTGAAAAACATTATGTTATTGGTCAAAATTGAATTTTTATTTAAATAATTTTTTATTTTATTTTATTTTTTTTGATCAAAATGTATACATATTACTTATATATGTTCAATGTAATTCATTAGATTCATTTTATAAGAAGTTTAGATATATAAAAATTTTATTGAACTTTTTTACTGTCTTTTAGCCACCTCCTAGGGCATTTGCAAATTTTGATAAAACAAAATATTTCTTCTTATGTGAGTTTAATTTAAAAAATATGAGATAGATGGTTGATATCAGTAAGTAAAATGTGGTTCAATAAGATGAAAATAATTTTTGGTGAATAGTAACTTTTAACTTTTATTTACCGCGGTTAAAAGTAAATAGGGTAATTAAAGGTAAAAATGATATTATAATTACCAAACACATGTCCTAATTCTTTTGGATACGTGTTATTCGACCAAAAACAACCATATAAATAACATATGATCCTTTTTGTCCACATGGATTAGATTAGGAAATTTAATATTATTTTATTTAAAGAACAGTTAAAAGAGTTACGTTCCATGTTTAAAAACTAAACCATTTTTATAGGGATACACTTGATATAAATATGACTATAAATCTTCATTAGAAAGCTAAAATGATATCCTACATAATAATATTTTATTTATAATTATTATATATTAAATATTTAAATTTATTTTTGACACAATGATGATGTAGTAATTACCTTATTAATGAAAATTTAAAATAATTGATATTATAAATATAAAAATAAATGTAATTTGAGACTTTTGAGGAATTACACTTATTTTCTCGGTTAATATTACATGTTAGGGTCGATTAATTAATATTTGTTTGAAGTAATCATGTTGTTATGACTTTAACAAAAACAAAATACCAATTACTGTCAAAATTGACATAAAAGAATTTTTAAAATAAATATTATATTATTAAATGATATAACAGTGCTAAAAATATAATTTTATTCCAACAGATGTATATAATGATATATATATAAATAATTAATTAACCACTTTGGGATCAATTGAATGTTTATAGTATGTTTATTAACAATATAATATAAAAATACAAAGAGTCATAGTAAATGGAAAACTATTTATCTAAGAATTAAATCTAAAAGATAAGATTAATATGGTGACTTATTCCTTTATAAAACCTATTGGATGAGATTTTTTAGACTTATACCCATCATATCCTCAAAAAAAAGTATTTTGGAGCCAATAGAAACCAAAAATTATTTTATTATAAAATAATATTTCAATCTTTTCCTAAAGTGACCCTCAACTCTCTTTTAAAAGGGAACATACCCTTATATTAAATTCACACCTCCATAGCCTTTATCATGACCAAAACTTTCCCAAATATCCTCCAAAAATTTGTCTCTTCAACATAGAATCCATCCTTTGGTCATAAATCCAACCTAAAGAGCCATTTTTATCAAATCGAAAGGAAGAACCCGAAGAATAGGTAAACATTTCATCACATCTTTCAAGTTATTTTCTTCTTCCACTTCCTAACTCTTTGTTGTTTCCATTCAAAAATAATAACACCAGTATCTTTTATATTCTGTGATTTTATTATAAAAATGTTACAACCATATTCATTATTCTTTCCATCATATGAATGACAAAGTCACGACAAGTGCATACGTACGGCTTACCGTCTCCACGTTGTTGTGTAGTTTCTTATTCAACCACTTCATTATTTGTATGGCTATAATAATTATGTATAATTGATGTAAATAATATATATAACATTTTAATTATTATTTATATATGATATAACATTCAATTATATACGATTTTACATTTAATTAAATTACATTTTTGTTCGTGCATACGTACAGATTACCGTCTTCACGAACACGATGAGATTCATTCCCCATCGAAATCATTCAAGAATAATTTTCATTTTACAATTAAGAATAATTTTTAAGAATATTATATAATTCTGGATATTAATAAAATACATCCTATCCATAACAATAATGGCTTACATAATGAAACATATAAAGGAAAACGAATCAGTTAACACCTAAAACGACGATAAAACTAAAATATTATTAACAAAGTAATATTATAAGATCATATATGATATCATATTTACTTATATGGTTCTTGTATAATTTAATAACAATGATTTAATTATTATATATTTGTTTAACATACCATCGACCAAGTAAAAGGACAAGTTAAGGGTTAATTTCACAATCTCTTTATTATCAGAGGTTGTTTTTAAGTAAGTATCTAATGGAATCTCTTTATCACCCACATTAGTGTTTTCTTAAATATTCATTTCAAAAAAAAATTATCTTTTACTGTAATATGGGTTAAATTAATTTATACCTTTATTTTACTGTATATGTTTTGAAAGGAATCTTTCAGTCATTTTACAAACAAGGTAGTTTATGACCTTTTCGACAAAATTAGGGTAAGAATGTTTTTTAAATTATATGGCCAGTTCTGCTATTATCCACCATTATAACATCGTCGATGCTTCCCTTACAATATTATAAGAATATTTATAAAATAAATGTTTTCTTTTATAATTACATGACTTCTAAATGATTTAATCATTGAATGATATATTTCTCACAAAAAGTTTTGATTTCATCTATGTCAACATCCATAGATGGATTTTAAGCTGGATTGAAGTTGATTTATTATTATACAAAAATTACGTAATGTATTGAAGGTTTTGTGATATTTTTTTTACTTTTTATGTGTTAATTTTACAACATTCATGGTTTATGGATAAATTATTGACATTTCATATTCTAGTTTTAATATGAATGTTTAAGTTATGTTTAATCCTTTTCATACGAGGAATGCATTAGACTTAGTAGGTGACGGGTGGAGCCACTTATAGCTCCTCGACTCATCTATAGGTTACATGAGACAAACTAGTGTCTTGCACAAGGCCTTGAAAAAATCTTATTTGTGGTCTATGCACAAGGCCTTGACTATGTGGTTATGAAGTCTGAAATTATGCATTCCATCATTATGAAAGTGGCTATTGATATTTCATGTGATTGTTAGACTAGTAGAATATCCATACGAATAAGTAAATGGAATAATTTGATTTTATCTTTTCCATATTAGTGTAATGTTTAAGTTTAAAAAACGTTTGTTTTAGTCTTATACATTTCCTTAAATGTTTATTCTTATTTATGATACTTTTCGCTATATTGTTATCCATACTGAGCATCTGAGCTCACCCCTTTCTATGTTTTATTTTTCCCAGGATGTGACAAAGTATTTTATGGTTTTCACACAGGGATAGGATAAGGATATAATTTTTTTTCAAAAGGGGAAAAAAATTTAAACATTTTTTTTCATGATGCAATGTAAAACTTATGAATGTATCTAGTAATTCCAATGATAATAAACTGATCAGTCTTCTGGGACATGATTCTTTGTTTCATGCTAAAGTTATATACTAATTCACTGACTCTTGGTAACTAGGGTGGGGGTGTTACAGTTAGTTTCAGAGGATGTTTCGTACAAATATGGAATCTAGATTTAGAAAAAAACTGATTAGAGAATATTATCCTTATATAGACATTGAGGATTAGTATAGAAGAACATCCTTAAATTATGGTATTGAATAGAGTTTGTGATTTTTTCAAACAATTCATCCCTGTTTGGATACGATCAGGAAGAGGTGGCTCTAGCACATATGTTCCAAGGGGTAAAACCTGAAAACACAACTTTGATCTATACTTGAATGGGAACTGGTGCACAACAACGGGCCTTGCTCCACTCTTGGTTACGACACTCCTGGGGGATATACATAGGATAATTCTCATTTTATTTAGAAACCATTAGGATGGGTTTATGAGTATATTCATCCTAAAATAAAACATTTTTATGATTATGGATTATATCCATAAACTATTCGATTTATGTCAAGTGTTTTACAAGTTTAGAATTATGTATTGCGATCCATAAACTAATTTATTGTATGTCATTGTTTAGAAATGGTTCCTAGTGGAAGAAATGGAAACCATATCAACGCACGTAATCCATGTAGGTATTTATCTCCTACTCAAGATACTTATTGTTGATCTAGTGAAGAAACTAGTGCTGATAAACTTATCCCCAAACTGTGAAAACTCACTCAGGTAATGAATAATAACCATACCTATATGGAGCACCTTGACACACAACGTGGAGAATCAATGTTAGACCTCTTAATGAGGAAACAACCTCCAAAATTAAATGGGAGTAAAATTCCATTAGTAGTTGAGCAATGGATAAATTTCTTAGAGAAAATATTTCATGATTTGGGGAGTAGCAAAAGGGAAAAAGTTATTATGGCAGTTTATGGCCTCACATGATATGCAAATCAACGGTGGTCATTGATTGAAACCCCAAAGGAAGATGAAGAATTATGAAACATAGAATGGAGGGAGATTAAGAACATTTTCATAGAAAAATACTTTCCTCATGACCATCGAGCAGATACAGAAAGATAATTTCTGAGTCTAAGGGAAAAGGAGGATGAGAATGTCTCAAAGTATGAGGCCAGCATAACAAGGTTAGAAAAGCATGCAACTGATTTTATAAATAACCCAAGGTTTAATATTTAGAGATTCTTTTAAGGGTTAAAACCATTTCTCTATTAATCAACAGTTTCAAAATCCTTCTTATCATATGAAGATATTGACTTATGTGATATCAAGATAGAAAAAATAATTCTCTAAGTCTTAAGACATTAATTTAAAGAAGGGGAAAAGTTGATCTAATGAACACTCTGGAAATGGATATAAAGGGAATAAGGGAAAAGTTGAATATCCATCATGCGGTAAATGTGGGAAGAAACACACCGGTACTATCTTGAAGGGAATGGGATTTTGTGACAAGTTTGGTGAAAAAATCCACCATGCTCATGATTGGAAGGGGAAGAAAAAGGCTGTTAGTGTTAAATGATACCATTGTACAGAAAAGGGGCATTATGCAAATGAATATTCTAAAAACCAAAGAAATATGACCTAAAAAATGGCCATGGTATAAATGCCAATATTATGTGATCACTACTACTGAGGTTGAATATCTTAAAGATATGGTGGCGGGTAATTTAATGGTTTACTCAAGTTTCTAAAATGCTTTATTTGATTATAAGAAATCACATTATTTCATATCTTCCTAGTTTTCTTAGAAAATTAGATATTTCCAATTTGATTTAATAAGGGAGTTGTCTGTCAAAATTCTTAAGGGAAGTATCATTGCAATAATTTTTTCTGAATTAGTTTACATTATGGAATATTAATGTTCTTTATCTGCTGATCTCATCATCATACCAATGATATAATTAGATATATTCATTGATATGAATTGGATTTCAAACCATGATGTGAAAATTTATTGTATAAAGAAGGAGGTTACAATTCTCGATGATGATAATTAGTAACTTATCTTTAGAGAATAAATGTCACAACCTAGTTCTTATCAAGATCTTCTCCAAGTATCTCTAATAAATTCAATTATTGGGGAGAAAGGGAATAAAATAAATTAGTGATAAGAAAAGAATGTTCGAGCAGAGGATGTACCTATTGTGCAAGAATATGTTGGTGTGTTTCTAGAGGATTTACCTAGACATCCTCCAGAATGAGAAATTGGTTTCTCCATTGATTTAATTTCTGTTTCAAGGCCCATATGAAATACCGCTTATAGAATGGCCACTGTGGAATTAGTGTAAATAATGAAGAAACTAGAGGAATTGAGTAACAAGGGATTTATTCACCCTAGTGTTTCTACATGGGGAGCCCATGTCCTTTTTATTAAGAAGAAATATGGATCTATGATTTTTTTCATTGACTACAAGTAGAAAAATACTATAATAATAAAGAACAAGTATCCCCTACCTCGCATTGATGATTTATTAGACCAACTTCATGGAGCTCAAAATTTTTCGAAGATTGACCATCAATATGGATATCATCAATTGTTTGTGAAGAAGGAAGACATTCTGAAAACAACATTTCGAACCAGGTATGGCCATTATGAGTTTACAGTAATGCCTCTTGGACTGACTAATGTGCCCTCTATCATCATGGATCTAATGAATAGAGTTTTCAAGGAATATCTTGATGACTTTGTAGTGTTATTTATTTATGATATTTTGGTATAATAAAAAAGATTCTAAGATCATGAAAAGTACCTACACATTATCTTAAGGACACTTAGAAGAAATGAATTATATGGAAAATTTAGGAAGTGTGAATTCTGGATTTAATAGATTTATTTTCTTGTCCATATTTTCCCTAATGATGAAATCTCTTTTGATCCTTAAATGAAAAAGGCAATCCAAGAATGGACAGAGCATACAAGTATAATCGAGGTACGTAATTCTATTGTTTTAGCAGGTTATTATCGATGTTTCGTATCGAATTTTTTTTGGCTGGATAACCCATTATCCAAGCTCACTCATAAAGGGGTTAAATGTTTTTGGAAAAATTTTCTGAAGAATGTATTGATGAACTAATGATACGATTTGTCAAATATTCTATCATGACTCTAACATCAGGGAATGATGGGTTTGTTATTTATAGTGATTTTTCAAAGAAAGGACTCGGTTGTGTCCTTATGTAGAATGAATGATTTATTTTCTATGCATCACAACAGCTAAAAATTCATGAAAAAAGCTATCCAACACATGATCTTGATTTATCAGCTGTAATATTTGTTCTAAAAATATAGAGACACTATATATTTGGTGAAAATTTGATATTTATGCTAATCACAAGTGTTTGAAGTATATTTTCTCACAAAAAGAACTCAACATGAGGAAAATGCGATGTATTGGACAACTAAAAGATTATGATTTAACTATACACTACCACTAGGTGAAGGAAAATAAGGTGGAAGATGCTTTGAGTAGAAAGGATCATGGAGTTTTGAACAAGATGATAATTTAAAGGGATTCTATTTTCATGGATTTATTAAATATGGATATGGGAATAACCATGGAAGGATAAATGTAAATTATTTTTCAAATAGTTTCCAAAACATATTTACTAGAAAGGATATCGAGTTCTTTGACCGATGATGTTGAGTTTTAAAAGAATAATAAAGTTTTGAGTGATGGGAGATTGAGTGACTTCATATATGAAAATGGGATTTTGAAACATAGGAATAGACTTTGTGTTCCCATTTTACCTTGCCTAAAAAGGGAATTGTTGGATGATTCTCATAGCTTCAATTTCTCTATACACCTTGGTATCACTCTAATGTATAGAGATTTGATGGAAAATTTTGGTGGGACAACATGAAGAGGGAGATTTCTAATTTTGTGTCAAGATGTATGGTTTGAAAACAAGTGAAATCTAAAAGGTAACGACCTGGAGGAGTCATGCAATCTCTTCCCATACCTGAGTGGAAATTTGATAATATTACAATGGAATTTTTAATGGGGCTACCAAAGAATACTAGAAGGAATGATGCAATATGGGTTATTATTGATAATCTTACAAAGTCAGCACATTCTCTTTCGATAAGAGAAGATTATCCACATTAATTCATGGGAACAAATTATATTAATGAAGTTGTAAAACTTCATGGAGTACACCTATTGATTGTTTCTGATAGTGATCCCAAATTTTCATCAAATTCTAGAAATGTCTTTAGAAGGAACTCTATACTGAACATCATTTGAGCACTGCCTACCTCCCTCAAACTGATGGGAAATCAGAATGGACTATTCAAACCATAGAAGACATGTTTAGATCTTGCTCACATGGCATTCAAGTTACATGGGATCAATATTTACCTCTTGTAAATTTTCCTATAATAATAGCTTCCATTCAAGTATTCAGATGGTAAATATTAAGTATTATATAGAATGAGAGGTCGCACACCAACTTTTTGGGATGATGTTTTTTAAAGAAAACTTGTAGGCCTAGAACATGTTGAGAAAGCAATAGAAAAAGTTATGGTTATCCAAAACAACATCAAAGAAAAACAATGTAGGAAAAAGCGCTATGTCGATAACAGAAAGAAGGATTTGAAATTACAAGTAAAAGACCATGTTTTTTTGAAGGTATCTCCATGGAAGGGTTTTGTAAGTTTCGGTAAGAATGTTTAATTGAGTCCAAGGTACATCAAACCATTTTTAAATTTAGAATGAATAGGAGTTTTAGTTTATCATTTGGTAATGCATCCAAGTCTCTCCAAAGTTCACGATGTATTCTAAATATCTATATTGAGAAAATACATGCCTGACCCAACACATGTACTCACTTATGAGGGAATTGAAATGGAACATGATATGTCTTCTTATGAAGAGCGTGTCAAAATTCTTGATTCCAGAGAACAAGTGTTGAGAAACCGGACAACTCATTTGTTGAAAGTTATATGGAGAAACTATTAGATGGAAGTGGTAACATGGGAACCCATGGAACTTGTGCTGATGAACCACCCACATCTTTTTATGTGGAAATATTTTAGAAATTTTAAGAATAAAATTATTTTAATGCAGGGAGAATTTAACACACCAATAATCCACGGTACGTTTCCCTTTGAATAATGCAATAGCCTGTATTGTATGCAACTTTTATATTCTAACACACCACAACCAATCAAACTAGCTATTATGAATTGTAATACCCACTTTTTGAAATTTTATAAATTTAATCTTTCAAAATGGACTTTGTTTTTTGGATTCATAATATTGAAATTAGCTTATTGTGAATTTTTTGTATTTTTTTGAAAACATTCAATTTTTTGATGAATAGTGAAAAACACTGTGTTATTGGTTAAAACTGTCTATTCATTTCAATAATTATTTATTTTAATTAAATTTATTTTAGGTCCAAATAGATACATAATACCTACATATGTTCAATGCAATTCATTGGATTCATTTTATAATAAGCATAGATATATAAAAAATTTATTGAAATTTTTACTGTCTTTTACCCACCTCGTAGGAGCATTTGAAAATTTACATAAAACATAATTTTACTGCTTCTGGGAGTTTAATTTCAAAATTCTGAGAGACACAGCTGATATTAGAAAGTAAAATGTGGATCAATATGATGAAAATAATATTTTGGGAATAGTAACTTTTAACTTATATTTACCACGGCTAAAAGTAAATTGGGTAATTAAAGGTAAAATTGAAATTATAATTACTATAAAAAATGTCCTAATTCTATTAGATACGTGTAATTCGACCAAAAAACCCTAGAAATAAAATATGATCCTTTTGGTCCACTTGGATTATATTAGGACATTTATTATTATTTTATTGAATAAAGAGTTAAAAGAGTGAAATTAATTGTTTAATAAATAAAAAAAATTTAATATAAGGCTACCCACAATATATATTCGACTATTAATATTTATTATAAAGTTAAAAATATTTCCTACATAATGTTATTTTATTTATCATTTTTATACACTAAATAATTAAATTTATTTTTGACACAATGATGATGCATTAATTACCTTATTAATAAAAATTTAAAATTTGATATTATAAATATCCAAATAAATTTAATTAGAGAAATTCGATGAATTAAAATAATTTTATAGGTTAATTTGTCATGTTTGGGTTGATTAATTGAATTTATATTGATGTAATGATGTTGTTATGACTTCAACAAAACAGAATACCAAAGAGTCAAAATTGAAAAAAAAGAAATTTTAAAACAAATATTTTATTATTAAATGATATAATAGCCCTATTAATATATGGCTCTTCCAAAGGACATACATAATGATATATATGTCATTAATGAACCACATGGGGTTCTATTTAAAGTTTATAGTATGTTTATTAAATATATAGTATAAAAATACAAAGAGACATGGTAAATGACAAACTATTTAACTAAGAGTTAAATCTAAAAGATAAGGTTAATATGGTGACCTAAACCTGTATAAAACCTATTGGTTGAAAGTTTTTCTACCTATCCCCACCTTATCCTCTAAATAAATAGTGTTGGAGCCATTATAAATAGAAAATTATTTCATAATAAAATAATATTTCAATATTTTCTTAAATTGACCCTCACCTCTCTTATAAAAGGGAACATTCCCTTCTATTAATTTCACACCTCTAAAGCCTTTTGGATCATCCAAAACCTGCCCAAATATCCTCCAATCATAACTCTATTCATCCTATAATCCATCCATTAGTCATAAATCCAACAAAAGGATCCCTTTTGGCCAAATCTAAAGGAAGAACCCGAAGAATAGGTAAATATTTAATCACATATTTCAAGTTCGTTTCTTATTCCACATACTATTTCATTGTTGTTTTCATTCTAAAATAATAACTCCAGTATCTTCTATATACATTTATGTTATTATAAAAATGTTACAACCATATTCATTATTCTATCCAACATTTCAATGACAAAGTCACCATACGTGCGTACGTACGACTTACCATCTCCACGTCGTGGTGTAGTTTGTTATTCAAACACTTCATGATTTCGATGGGTATAATAATGATGTATAATTTATTTAAATAATAAATATAAATGTTAATTATTTTTTATATATGATATAACATTCAATTATATACGATTTTACCTTCTATTAAATGATATTTTCTCTCGTGCATACGTACGAATTACCGTCTCCACAAATGTGATGAGATTCATTCCCCATCATAATCATTCAAAAATAATTTTCATTTGATGAATAAAAATAATTTTTTAGACTTATTATGATTCTGGATATGAATCAAATACATCTTATCCATAACAAAAATGGCTTATGTAATAAAACATTTAAAGAAAAATGAATCAGTTAATAAGTGAAATGACGATAATACTAAAATATTTTAAAAATAAAATATTAAAAGTTCCTATATGATGGTTGATGCTCCTTTTCATCACATTTTCTAATGGAATGGAAATGGAAATTACTTCACCCAATGTGATTCATCCTTTGAAGAAAACATGAAAAATCGACAAAGGAATGAAAAAGGAGTCAAAGGAATTATGGTCACGCAAGTTCCCTTACTGTCGCGCAAGTATAATTGTGCGCTGCCTAATTGTCACACAAGTGACTTGCATGCCCTATGTGATAACCACCCAGGGTCTTCAGAAGTCTATAAATAGACCCTGTGGGCCCCCCATTTCGGGAAGAAATTTTTCTAGAATTTAGATATAGAGCTCTGAACGCCCAAGTCTCTTCTCCAGGTCTTTCAACAGTTCTAAGGTAATTCGTTACATAGAATGGATGGTATAAACAAGAGTAGTAAGATCTAAGTGTTAGAATGAACTAGCACTTGCGTGCCTAAGTGTTTTACCCTTAAGGGAAATGGACACATTTGCGTGCCACCCTACTTCTTCACCATAACTTGTGCTTCATCTTCTAGAAAGCTTCTAGGGATAATTCTAAAGGCATTGATCAAGGATTGCCCAAATATTACTCTAAGGGCTAAAAAATCACGCAAGTACCCATGTGTCATGTAGGTATACCTGCGCGCCCAGGGCTTGTGCGCCCATGCAGTATCTATGCGCCTATAAGGACTTGCGCGCCTCTTTCTTTTTAGGTGCCTTTCCTGCCCATTTCATCCCTCTTATGCCATTCCACCTCTCCTATTCAAGATTGAGTCTTCAAGACACTCTTTAACGCCATTTATGGCATGATTTCTTGATTTGTCTTCTTTATCTGAAAGGATCTCCGTGGAACATCTCTCAAAAGAAAGTGATTTTCACATCTTTATGTCACTAATGATTGAGATTTCATTCATTAAACATCATCAATGAAGATGATAGAATACATAACATGGGCCTTCTTTTTAAGAGTAAGCCCCAGGCCATGTCCTCATTAATCTGGGCATCCTCCTTAAGAATAATCCCTAGCCTCAAAATTCCCAAATATGGGTATCTTCTTTAGTAGTAAGCCCCAACCATAATTCTCTTAACCTGGGATTCCTTTTCAGGTGTAATCCCCATTCTCAAATATGGGTCTCCTCCTTAGGAGTAAGCCCCAAGTCCCTTTAATTTTCAAATCCATTTAACCCGGGCCTCCTTTTCAAGAGTAAGACCTAGTCTTAATTTCCCTTTGATCTTGGATTCCTTATTAGGAGTAAAACCCAATCATAAGTCCCCTCCTAAATTGGAAATCTTCCTTATGAGTAAGCCACAAGATTAGAGTATCCAAATATCCATGAACCAAATATAACTTTATGGACCATGTTCCTGGATTTCTTTCCTGAAGTAAATCTTAATCCTTATCTAGTTGGGTAGTCATACAAACATAAGCCCCATATCATTACATCATTCGTGGAACAATTGTCTAGTTTCACCAATACCCCTTGTTTCTCACACCAAGAATTACTCACGTGAGCTTAGAGTGTAAAAGTAATCATGACATCTTTATTTTAGCCATCAATCATGCATAAAAATCATACTCCATTACTCGAACTATATGGGTTCTGATTCCTTTTCAAAAAGATAGTATTAAAGGTAGACCATTACCGGGTATGATCCAAACTCGGAAATAATTCATGTCCTCCTAAATGACAATAAAATTCAAGTGCCCCACTGAGTGGATTTAAAACCAGTATGGTAATCAAAAACGACTAAGAGACTTTTATGTATTTAAGGATACCATCAACTAAGAATCTCTAACAAATACAGATGATTCATCATCGATGAAGAACCTCAAATACATATTAAAGATTCTCTAAATTTCCTACATATCATTCATTGATTTTCAGACTAAAGGGAAGCTCATTTTATACATGGTAATGTAATAAGAATTCATGAACATAACTTAAATCTATAAAGATAGTCCCGGAGTAGACAATAATTCCCCTCAAAAAGGTGTGATGAGTCCGACCTCCCATCCTCCTGACCAATAAAAGTTCCTAAGCCTCATCAGTCCACAACTAATGGGTGCCTACCTTTGGAATGTAGGTCCAAATTGATATTGAATCATTGGATATTTCTAGTTCTATGAATGAACCCATCAGATACTGATTGGAATGTTTGAACCTTCAATCCACGAGGTCATCCCCAATTCCAGAGAATCAACAACGAAACACCAGCTCTTGTAAAATCAGGTAGAATAATCTACATTGAATGATAAAGAGGAAATTCTTAACATGAGAAAACAACTAGTGAAGGGTGAAGTGCCAGTTATGTTTTGACCTTTGGCTGACTCTTAGTATAACATTCCAGAGATGTTGACAGAAGATGGAATTCATGATATTTGTCTTAACATATTGAAAACACTTTTTCAGTTGAAAAAGAAAGTATTATATTATGATGAATATGAAAATTATCTTAAGTTAATAGAAGTGTTACAACATAAGATTTATTTGGTATCTCTATCAGTCTCTCGATATCCGAAGGCTGAAAAGAAGCAGAGTGACCTTCAACGTTCATGCCTTGGCGCACTAAGAAGATTGTGCCAGTTAATTTCCAATGCCCCATCTGGTATTCATGTTAGAGGATGGGGTGTTCATGGATCACTACATTTCACTCTACTCTCCGGTCATCAAACCCCGATGAAAATGGTCTTATGCAATGTTATTTCCCTTGGCCGGCCACATTCAATGGGTTTTGTTTCTAATCAAAATCTTGATCAAGAACATGCTTCAACTAGTTCCTCTCAAAATCAAGAATATAGGGAACAAGTTGTTGAATTACTCCAGCATCAACAAAACAAGAGTATGGAACATTCCTCTCATTAAGAGCAAGCACATCATCAAGTGACAGAAGTGTCAGAAATCATCCAACGGTCTTTTGAACTGGGTGATAAAGGAGGATATTGACTGATTCATCTAGATAATTTCCAGAATAAGGTCCGCAAGATCAGGAGACCTTTTAAGAAAATCTTAGAAATAGCATTTCAAGAGCTATCCCAGCTTTCCAGACTGGGGAAAATTTTAACCCAACCCTCGGAATCAACAAATAGGATTCTAGGAGTTGAGGAAAGGCAGGAAGAACAACCCCAGTCCACTGGAATCGGGACTTTTTCAAATCATCAATCCCCTCCTCAGTGAAAGTCGGACTTCTGTCGATTGGGGAAGAATCCACAAGAGGAACGAAGATCCAAATTATCAGGAGATTCACTCCAAATTACTATTTTCCCAGAACTTCCTAAGGGATCAAATCAACAAAAGGTAATGTCTCATCGGGGGCATGGTAGAAGACAATATCATAGAAATGCTGATAGGAGGGATGTGATGCATTTTGCATCAATTAATGTCATCAATGCCGTTGTTGCCGATACACCAGACGAGGCTCACTCAGGGGACTCAGATGAAGAGGTTCCTGCTCAAGAAGTTGTATGCACAGAGACAAATTGAGAAGGTGTGCTTACACAAAGTCAAAGGATTACTCAGAACCTAGGTAATCCTTTAGGTAATCCACTTCCCCCTCTTCGAAAGGGAGCCAACAAGGGGAAAGGAAAGAATTAGGTTACATACCCTTACTCTGGAGAAGGACAATCACTTTCACTAGAGAAAAGGTTTGGGCAAAAGGAGAAATAAATGAAGGAATTGTGAAGGATGAATTAAAAACTACTTCAGGGAAGTCTTCTTCCTAAGCATGCTGGAGTAAGTTAGACATGGGAATTTGTTGTAGATGATGAGATGGATCACGAATATCATCCTCTATCAGTAAACCCTAACAGGTCTAATCCTATGGGTCATGTGAAACAACAATTGACAGCACTACCATCAGTTGCAGTACCAGCTTCCATACATGTCCAAGCTCTAGTCATTGCACCAGCCCAAGTCCAAGTTCAACCAGATGTTTCTAAAATGTTAATAACTATCATTGAGTCATTAACAGCTCGGTTAGAGACTATGGAAGCGAAGCCTACTCAGGTTAAACCAGAAAAGAGAGCTTACCCTGAATGGGTAGATTCAATCTCGCCCCCATTAAGTATTGGAAACCCTGTATTCCATGTTTTCAATAGATTAGGCGATCCTGAACAGCATTTGATGCATTACGTGTCCTGTTGCGATCCAATGATGGGAAATACGGAACAACAAGAAGAAGTTAAACTTAGATGCTTCGTGCGATCCTTGCAAGGACCAGCTTTTGTTTGGTACACAAGATTGAAATCTCGATCAATTACCAGGTGGGAAGATCTTCCCCAAAAAAAATTTCTTCAGTTCAGCTCGACGTTTCCAAAGAAAATAGTTTTTTATATTACAAACTTAATGAAAAGGGAGAATGAAAGGGTCTCATATTTCATTTCTCGCTGGAAGAGATTAACGTATTCCCTAAGATTATCACTCCCTCCGGAAGAACTATTGCCAATCTGTGTGGAAAATCTGCGTGATGAATTACACACACCGTTGATCCTTGTGAAATATACAAGAGAATTTCGAGACCTTACTTAAATTGCTCAATAGATTGAAGATTCTCTTATAATAACTAAGGATAAGGCTTGTATAATTCCATCAGATCCAGGAAGGATAATGGGTAATGTATAGACTGCTATAGTTATGCCTAAACAAGAACCTGTACCTGCTTCTACTTCAAATCCTTCATCTATTTGAAGGGCACCACCTCTTGCGAGCCAACAACAAAGGCCATTTCTTCAAAAAGATCAAAGCGATCAAAGACAAAAACACTTTGAGGATCTTAAGAGAAAAACATACTCTTTCTGAAATGAACAAGTTCCTGGTTACTTCTTTTAGGCTCTAGAAAATTATTTAGTTTAGTTTCCAAGGCCCAAAAGGCCAAACAAAGAATGAGATGAAGACCATCCCAATTATTGACCCTTTCATAAAATGTTTGGGCATCCCATCCATGAGTGTTTTGTCTTCAAAGACCTCCTGAAAATGATGGTCGACTCGGGACAAGTCAAATTAAATGGTTCTTCACCTCAGGTAGCATGTGTTAATGGTATAGTTCCAGAGGGGGAAGGAAAGTTTCAAGAAGTTAAGAACAAAAATGCACAATAATATGATGATTGGATGGTCAGAAAAACGATCAACCAAACTCACGCTATTTAGAGAACGCAATTGTGGAAACCAATTGTGCCTTTTTCCATGAATGCCGCAGTAAAACCCTCTTCATCAGAGGGAAAATCCTCAGAGAAACGAAATGATCGAAAGAAAGAAAACAAATCAGAATAATATGATTGTGTGTCAATACCTAAGTTGTCTTTGACTCTGGAAGACATCATGCCATCTACTTCAAATTCACAGGCACCACCCAACCAAACGCAGCAGCGTAAACAGGCTAATCAGGCTGAGTCTTCATCGGATGAAGAGTTTATTTTCGGTTCTGTTAATATGATCCAATTAACAGATCCATATGCCAGTCACAGTTTTGATTTTGATGAGCCCGAATTCCTTATATCAAATAGAGGAACTAGAGGAAGTTCTAGAGGCTCAGGATTCAGGGGAAGACGTGAATCTTTCAAAGGCCACTATTCTAATTCTACCCCTATAAGAACTGTGTATGTGGTATAAAATCGTGGTAGAGCCCTTCAACGAGATCAACGTGAACAAGAAAGTTCTTCCACACAAGGTAGAATCAGCCCTATCACAAAAATTCTAGATGATCGGTTGAAAGTTTCATATTCATCCTCTCAGCAAGTAAATATACCTAATTGGTATAATCATCCAATGCCAGGAGTATTACCAACTCCTATCCTGGTATAAGATGCATCAAATTAAAAAGCATCAACTTCCAAGACACCTACTAAACCACATGTTCCTGTTGGGAAACACAGACCATTGGATCAAAATTATGATATATTGAAACATTTGTCCCAACTAACAGCCAAGTTATCAATTCTGGATACTTTGAATTTATCAAAGGATCTTCGAGAAGCACTCGTTGAGGCTTTGTAGAGTCCTTAGGAGTTTGGAACTGATATTATTGCAGCAGAAGTTTACCATGTAGAGAATAATCCTGCAGAATTCCATGCAGTAACATATTTTACTAATGAAGATGAAGATGATGTCATGCATGGACATATTAGACCTTTGTACTTATCTGGAAAGGTCCATGGAATAGAAATCTGAATATTTTTCATTGATAATGGTTCAGGATACAACCTCATGCTCATTCGTACACTTCGTCCATTGGGCCTCATAGAATCTGATTTATCTCCTTCTACCTTGATGGTACATGGATATGAAAAAAATGAACATGAACCACTGAGTGATTTTACACTCAGAACTCAGTTTGGAGATCTTTTGTCCAATTCAGATTTCATGGTCGTTGATCAGGACTCAGCCTTCAACATATTGCTTGGAAGACCCTAGCTACATCGACATACGACTATCCCTTCATCATACCATCAATTTCTCAAATATTGTTTTGATGGTCAAGTTGGGACATTGTATGGTGATAAGGCCCTGTTCAGGACATGTGAATCTCAATACGTTGAGGCGGAATTCTACCACATGAAGGGAAAGGAGGAATCCACAACAAAGGAGATTACCAAAGTTAATGCTCCATATGGTTTGGAGAAGATTCTAGTTAAACCAATTACACATGTGAGTACAGATTATGTGTTGCCTACCAGTCGAATTGAAAAGATAGACCCAAATCAAAAACCTATTATGGAAAGATCCATAATGTCAATTATGGAAATTGAGGCAGACAACATTGGGGAAATTGGTAACCCACCAAGCAGTGATGAAAGTACAAATAGTGACGTCTTCATTTCATCTGTTGAAATCCAACAAGCCAATACTTCGCCAATCAGGCCAAAAGATGTTATAGCAACATCAGACGTGAACAATGATGTCGATTATCAATCTATCATCTCCACTTCATTATCCAAAGAATACCCTTCATCATTAATCGACTTAGAAATGAAGCTTCTTATTCAAGATGTGAAAAATTTGAAATCTCTCTTGATCATGATAATTATGTTTCATAATCTAATATGAAAGTAGAAATGGAAGAAATAACACATGTTGAAGAAGAAGAGGAAGATCTCAGAGATGCTGCTCCAGCATTTGCAGAGGGTATCTCTACCACCATGGATAAACTCAAAGAAATAAATATGGGTACAAAAGAAGATCCACACCCCACTTTAATCAGTGTGGCCCTGAATCTTGAATAACAAGAGATGTATATTTACTTTATAAATCAAAATTGAGACATATTTTCTTGGAACTATACAGAGATTCCCAGGCTTGATCCTGATGTTGCTACTCATCATTTGGTTTTACCAGAAGAACATCGAGGATTTAAGCAAGCCATGAGAAGAACACACCCATCTTATGGTTACAAAATTGAAGCTGAAGTGGATAAGCTTATCAAAGATAACTTCTTCAGAGAAGTTCAGTATCTCAAGTGGTTGGCTAATATTGTCCCAGTAAAGAAGAATAATGGAAAAATTAGAGTTTTCATCGATTTTAGAGATCTTAATCGGCATTGTCCTAAGGATTATTTCCCAGTTCCGATTACAAAACTCTTGATTGATGCGATAGCTAGCTATGAAGTGATTTCCTTCATGGATATATATTCCAGATATAATAAAATCTGAATGGCCCCAGAAGACGAGGAACCCACATCCTTCCGAGCCCCTCAGGGTGTGTTTTTCTACCGGGTAATATCATATGGCTTAAAGAATGCTGGTGCAACATATCAGTGTTCCATGCATCGTATCTTCAAAACCATTTTAGGAAAGTTTGTTGAATGATATGTAAACGATTTGGTGGTAAAATCCATAAATCGTTCTAATCACTTGGCTGATTTGGAAGTCATATTCCGCAAGTTTCGACAACATTATTTGAATATGAAACCCTTAAATTGATCTTTTGGGCTAACCTCAGAAAAATTTCTTAGCTTTTTTGTACACCATCATGGTATTGATGTCGATCCTGAGAAGACAAAGTCAATCCTTGGTATGTCACCTCCTCAAAATTTGAAATAATTAAGAGGACTTCAAGGAAACGTAGCCTATGTTCGGCGTTTCATCACCAATTTGGCAGGCAAAAGTTTACCCTTCACCCAATTTATGAATAAGGGAGTCACTTACCAGTGGAATGAAGAATATCAAGAAGCATTTGATATTATCAAGAAATACCTCTTAAGTCCATCGGTACTCATGACACCTGTTTAAGGAAGACCACTTATCCTCTACGTGACAGCTCTAGAGTGATCATTGGGTGCCTTTCTTGCTCAGAAGAATGATGCTGGGAATGAAAACGAAATCTACTACATCAGTCGGACTATGCATGAAGCAGAAACCCGGTATTCAAGTATTGAGAAGTGTTGTCTGGAATTAATCATTGTAGTTCAAAAGTTGAGACACTACCTACAACATCATGAGGTCTAATTGGTATCTCTCAATAATCCGCTCAAATTCATCCATAGTCATCCAATTCTTAAAGGACGTCTAGCAAGGTGGGAAGTTATTTTGCAGCAATTCGACATTTAGTATGTGTCTCAAAAGGCAATAAAGGGCCACGCTCTAGCTGATTTTTTGGCTGAACACCCTTCTGTGGAAGACACATCATCAGATATTGAACTCCTTGATGAGGAAGTCTTCTCTATTCAAGAAATTCCTCAGGCATGGGAAATGTAATTTGATGGTGCTTCTAGAAGTCCAACAGGGTGGAAAATGGAAAATCTTAAATTCAAAAAAGTCGTTTTAGGAATTGTGCTCATTTCTCTAGAAAAGGCAGTGTTACCTTATTCCTTCTTATTGTGGGAAGGTGGAACAAATAATGACGCAGAATACCATACTCTTAATGCAGGATTGGAGTTGGTGCTTCAAGAACAAGTGAATAACTTAAAGGTGAAAGGTGATTCAAACATGGAAATCAAAGAAGTAAATGGGGATTATGACATCAGAAAAGAAGAACTAATCCATTTGTATGATTATGTCAGAGATTTAATGGCGGAATTCACTTAGGAACGGACAATTTCTTATGTCCCAAGATCACAAAATTCCCAAGTTGATGCACTGGATAATATAGCCACAGCTCTGGAAGATCCAAATCGGGACATGAAGACCATCAGTATTTCCCACCGTCGTACAATTTCACCTTATGTCCAAGCCAGAATAGAAGAAATTAATGAAATTAGTCCCATTCTTGAACCGTATGGTCATACTACAAGATGGATATGACCTATCAGGGAATACCATCAAAATGGAACACTTCCGCCTGATAGAGCCGGGAAAGAACAAATCCAGCGACGTGTGGTCAACATTACTCTTTATGATAGCCTAGATCACCTAGATGAAATTCTAAAAAACGTGGTTTTGATGGAGTTCTCTTCAGATGCATTGATGGCTATGAGACAATGGCTGTCATGAAAGAAGTGCATGCAGGAATCTGTGGTGCCCACTAGTCTAGACATAGACTATCTGATTAGATTCAAAGGCTTGGATACTTTTGGCCTTTAATGATACAAGATTGTGTGGATTTAACAAAGAAGTGTAACACCCCGACCCCAGATACCCAGAGTCGGTGCATTACTTCGTAACATTGGCATGATCACAAAAGATCAAGTCTCGAAAGACCGATTAGTTTAGTAGCCTTGGAAACACTAGATACATTCGTAAACGTTACATTACATCATAAAGTGAAAAACTACAATAAAAAAGTCTCCATAGTCCACACTCATATCCTCTCCTGATAATCCCTGCAGGTCATTCATAAAATAATTCTTCACATCCTGGAAAATATTAAAACATTGAAAGGGGTGAGCTCAGATGCTCAGTAAGGATAACAATATTGCGGAAGCTTTCATAAATAAACATTAACATTTAAGGAAATTTATAACTAAAAAAAGCCTTATTGAACTTGAACATCAACATAATATGGCAAAAGTAAAATGAGATAATGCCATTTACTTCTTCACATGTATATTCTACTGGTCTAATAATCACATGAAATATCAATAACCACTTTCATAATGAGGGAATGTATAATGCTGGACATTCTGAAACATTTTGTCAAGGCCTCGGCCAAGACGTCTAAAATGATTAAGGCCTCGGCCAAAACCATAAATCAAATTGGGAAAGGGCCTCGGCCAATTCCACGTCTAGTTGTCTCATGAGACCTACCGATGCATCGAGGAGCTATAGCGGGCTCCACCCGTCACTTTTTAAGTCCAATACATTCCTCATATAAACAGGTTTAAACATATCATAAACCATAACATAATCGTATCACATAAAACATGCATAAAGGAAACATGACATTTCGACATTTCAATCACAAGATATCAATACAACACATTTATATAATAAAAACACTTTCAAAACCATTTTCAATACCAAAATAAAAGAAAGTTAAAACTTTGTATTTATTTTTCATTAAAAAAATGATGGCTTGTAGAGGAAGCCGAAACTCAAATAACGGTCACGGCGGAAGAGAAGTCGTTGTCGCTGCATAAGTACGGAAAGAAAAACATTCCCTTTTGTCATTTAGCAAAACGCTTCGTATAAAAAATATTCCTTTTGAATAAACGTAAAAGTCAAAGTGGTTTATACACCGTATAAAAGAAAGTTGTGTATAAAACCAAATATGCCTCAATGAAAGGTGATTGAGAAGAAGACCCTTACAAAGATCATTTTTTTAAAATAAAGTAGATATATTATGTGTATTTACTATAAGTACACATAAATAAAGTACACATAAAAGATAGGACATAATAATATCATGACATAATTTGAAAGTAGGAGATTAACCCAAAGAATAGAAATTGGGTTAAGAAGTTCCCTTACCACGTGTCTGACTTGACTCAACTGTTCTTTAACCTCCTCAATAATAAACTAGAGTTAATATATACCTTATTAAGAACCATTTTAAATTTCATCATCTTTATTATATCACTTATTACAATGATATGAACATTATGTAATTATTTAAGTTAATAACGGTAGTTTTGTCGATCTTTGGTACTTGAGTCAACAATAAACTTCTTATAATTACAAGTTGTTTATGTGGTAGAATATCCATTATCTACAGAATTATATTCATTATTTAGATGTCATATATATCTTATATATCCAGTATATACATTCATTTATAATATTACGTAACATTTAGAGGTAAGAAATGAAATGCACCGTTCATGGAGACGGTAAGCCGTACGTACGCATGAACGCAACTTTCATTTCAATTTCATATTTAATGGAACGAAATCAAAATGATATAAATTTATAATATAATTCCAGTATAATATAGTGTATAATACCATTTACTCCATCCTTTATACATCTCACAGATGGCATTAACGATTCAAATCACGTTGAGGGGGCGGTAGTCCGCACTTCCTAAAATGAAATTATCACGTTTTACCCATAATGGAAATCATAAAGTATGCCATAAATGAGAAATACAGAAGCATAAGTAAAACATAAACATATTATATATCATATATAAAAATAGTGACATCTTAATGTCCACCTTTGAAGGTGTTATATGAGTGTTGAACAATCATTGTTTCGTGAGGCAGAAATTCGCCATCAACAGAAACTGTATGTTCTTTAACCATTAGATGTAGGTGTGTGTAAGTGTAGCTCGAATCCTTATTATAACAACATCCTAGTATATTTAGGATACTGGTGTTGTTACAAAAGAAATGAATAAAAAGAGTTTATGGGGTTGGAGAAGAAAAATAAAACAAAACAACATTAGAGAAGATATTACCTCGAAATCGGGTAACTCCTTTTGATTTGAGCCAAAGGCTTCCTTGGGAAGAGTTCTGCCCAAAGTGAGGCTTCTAGAAGTAATAGAGGGATGTTGGGAGAGTATTTGGGCAGATTTTGGCCGAGAAAAATGGCTTGAAGGTGTGAATAAGGTGGGAGAGGTGGGGGCCTTTTATAAGTGGAGAGGAGGGGCTCTTTTGGAAAGATTGAAATGTTACATTATTACACAATGCTTTTCGGATTCTAAAGGTCCCAAAATTATATAATTCGTGGATAAGGTGATAAGGGTTCGTAATATCTTCATCCAATAGGCTTTGGACAAGTGTAAGCCTTGGAGTTTGCATTATCTTCTCATTTTATTTAAATCATTAAATAATGAGGTCATCGCCGCATCATAATGATGTCATAAATAATTTAATTTATTTAATGTCTAAAAATTATAAAAAAATACTATGATGTAGGAAATATTTTTATCTTTTTAATGAATATTTATAATCAAAATTTGGACTTGTGTAACCCCACTTAAAAACTGTTTTAGTAAAACAACTCATGTTTGTGTCAATTTAATTTTAACATTAAATAAATATATATTAATGTCATTTTCCAACTAAAGTGGCTCCATGGGGTCCCCATGTTGACCCATGGGTTGTCTTGGTCGGCCATGACTCATCCAATAGGAGTATGACAAGTGTCATGCTCATCTCATATTATTAAAACATTATTTGTACCTTTAACTACACTAATTACCTCTAATCACGATTAAGAACTTAAAAGTTACTATTCACCAAAAAATTATTTTAATCTCATTCAACCACATTTTACTTCTTAATGACAACCATGTATGTCGGATTTTTTAAAATCAAATCACAGAAGTGGTAATATTTCATTTAAACGAAAAATCAGTTATTTAACTACCACTTAGTGGTTTCACTATTCATCAAAAATTGAAGTTTTTCAGAACAATGCCAAAATTTCACCCTAAGCTATAATTGATATTCCGAATTCAAAAATGATGTCTATTTTAAAAAATTCCAAACATATAATTTGCATTAATTAATTTTATAATTAATTCCCGCTGTCACAACAAATAGCGTGTTTTTAAGAAACAATTTATATCAAAAGATTGGTAATTGTTTATGTCCAATTTCAATGTTAAATTAATTCTAATTACCACCATTGGATAAAATGGTAAAAATATATTCTAATTATACTTTAAAACCACTAAATAGTATAATTTATCACTATAAATTATTTTTATTAAAAAATTTGTTTAAAGTATTTTTCACAATTCATAAAAAATTAGAAGTTCTCAGAAAAATACCAAAAATTCAACATAGGCTAATTTAGATATTACGAATACAAAAATGAAGTCCATTTTGAAATATAAAATTTATATAATTTTAAAAGGTGGTTATTACTATTCATAACGGCTACTTTGATTAGTCGCGGTGTTTTAGAACTCGAATTTGCGTACAATGCAAGCTATTGGATTATTGAATGAGAAGCGTATCTTGGAAGCTTGGGGTGTTACATTCTCCCCTCCTTCAATAAATTGCGTCCTCGCAATTTGAAATTTTTCTTTGAAAATAAAAGGTTGAAAAGAGAAAATACCTTTGAGGAAAACCCACATCGGAAATAAGGTTAATAAATATATAACATTAAAAGAAAGAATGATAAGTACAAAGGTCACTCGATATAGCCCATTCTAGGATTCTATGAAAATATAGATATGGAGGAGAAACAAACCATCAAGGTCTGATGGAGAGTTATAGAAAACAGGATTAGGAGAAAGTTTAACCACAAGAAAATCACAAACTTGTGATTGGTTAAACGGTCATTGAATCCCCAGTTGGAAAAGTTAACCGACAACATTTTTGTTTTAAGTTACCTTCTATAATGTTGAGGAATTTGTTTAGGAGATTTACTAAGAACGTAAGGGAATATACATACTTGTTATGTATACTTTCATTCGTTAATAAATTTTTACCACAAACCCAACTTTTACTCCAAATGGTAATGGAACTCAAAAATATTCTATTTATCCTAATTGTATAAGGTTCCAAATGTCAACACATACCATTTAGATTAGTAAAACTATTTTGTAATAACCAGGGACTTCCTGTAGGCTAGTGGTAGGAAATAAAGGCCAGTCGCACTATGGTTGTTGGTTCGATTCCTGCAGCTTTTTCCGATGCGATGGGTTATTCCCCACCATGCAGGTTGTCCTTTTCCTAAAACTATAGTACTATAATATTCCAAAAAATAATCTTCAGAAATGCTTTAACCTTAAACAATACTATCCATGGTTCAACTTAATCCATTCCAACCTTAATAGTTATCCAAAATACCTCCGTCCAGACTCTCTCAAAAAGGTCTCTAAATTCCAAAATCAATTTATCAGATTCCCCAAACAAAGTAAAGTTTCTATTATTGTCACATACTAAAAATATGATTACCTTAATCATATTAAAACCTTACTGAAATAAACAAGTACTGCAGTACAATCCTTATATATATATATATCACATTATTCTTATAACCAGAATATAATCTTTGAGTCCAAAAGCACCAATACATTAATTATTCCACTTCAACTGTAGTCACAGCATAAGATTGGCCTTGATCCCTTGGCCTTTTCTGAGGTAAGTTTCCTTGACGCTTAGGAAATTCATTTCCATAATGCCCCATTTCCCTACAATTTTAGCATTCAACTTTGACAGCCTCATTCTTTCCTTTGCAATCACGAGCCTGGTGACCCTTTTCTCCACATTTATAACAAACTCCCATTCCATTTAGGCACGTACCAGGGTGATTCTTCCCACAATTATCACATAATGAAAAATCCTTCTTTCCCTTTTTCCCTTTATCTGTCTCGTGTTCCCCCGTTCTCTTATTATCTTGCTTTACTTTGTTGTCATTCGACTTAGAGAATTACTTTTCCGTCTTGATAGCACATGAGACAATATCTTCGTATGATGAGAAGGATTGTGATACTAAAGCTCGACGGAGAAATGGTTTTAACCCATCAAAGGAACGATCAATCTTACTCCTTGGGTTACGTATATAATCGGCAGCATGCCTCGCTAACCTTGTAAGGTTGGCCTCATACATTGCGACATTCTCATCCTCCTTCTGCCTCAGACTCAGAAATTGCCTTTCCATATCTGCTCGATGGTCACGAGGAATGTATTTTTCTAAGAAAAGCTCTTTGAACTCCCTCCATTCCATATTTGATACGTCATCATCTTCCTTTGTGTTTTGAATTAGTGACCACCATTGATCAGCATCTCCAGTGAGGCGGTAAACTCCCATGACAACTTTCTCCCTTTCACTACTCCCCAAGGCATGGAATATTTTCTCTAAGGAATTTATCCATTGCTCAGATACTATAGGATTTGTACTCCCATTGAAGGTTGGTGGTTGTTGCCTCATGAAACGGTCTAGCATTGTTCCTCCACGTTGCGGATTAGGGTGCTCCATACGAGTAAGTTTATTATTCATAACCTGAGTGTGTTGTCCCAGTATGGTAATAAGTTGATCAGCACTAGTTGTATCTCTAGATCCACAATAATTATCTTGAGCAGGAGGGCAATCCCTACATGGAGTTCGTGCATTGATACGGTTTCCATTCCTTCCACTAGGCTCCATTTCTAAACAATGGCATAAACTAGGTTAGTTTATGAATTACAATGAATAATTTCAAACTTTTAAAATACTTAATGTAAATTGAACATTTTATAGATATAATCCATAATCATAAGAATGTTTTCTTTGAGGAAGTATATACTCATAAACCCTACATAATGGTTTGTAAAGAAAATGAGAATTATCCTAAGCAAATCCCACGGGAGTGTCGTAACCAAGAGTGCAGCAAGGCCCGTTGTCGTGCACCAGTTCCCGTTCGAGTCTAGCTCAAAGCGGTGTTTTTGGGTTTTACCCCTAGGTACATCTGTGCCAGAGCCGCCTCTACCTGTTCATATCCAGACAGGGATGTATTTCTCGGAAAAATCACAAAATCTCTACAATACCAAAATTTTTAGGAAGTTCTTCTATAATAATCCTCAAAGTTCATCTTAGGTCTACGTGCTCTAATCAGAGTTTATCTACATCTAGCTTCCAAGGTTAGTACTAAACTGCCTCTGATACCAACTGTAACACCCCAACCCCAGCTACCCAGAGTCAGTGCATTACTTCGTAACATTGGCATGATCACAAAAGATCAAGTCTCGAAAGACCGATTAGTTTAGTAGCCTTGGAAACACTAGATACATTCGTAAACGTTACATTACATCATAAAGTGAAAAACTACAATAAAAAAGTCTCCATAGTCCACACTCATATCCTCTTATGATAATCCCTGCAGGTCATTCATAAAATAATTATTCACATCTTGGAAAATATTAAAACATTGAAAGGGGTGAGCTCAGATGCTCAGTAAGGATAACAATATTTCGGACGCTTTCATAAATAAACATTAACATTTAAGGCAATGTATAACTAAAACAAAAGCCTTATTGAACTTGAACATCAACATAATATGGCAAAAGTAAAATGAGATAATGCCATTTACTTCTTCACATGGATATTCTACTGGTCTAATAATCACATGAAATATCAATAACCACTTTCATAATGAGGGAATGTATAATGCCGGACATTCTGAAACATTTTGTCAAGGCCTCAGCCAAGACGTCTAAAATGATTAAGGCCTCGTCCAAAACCATAAATCAAATTGGGAAAGGTCCCCGGCCAATTCCACGTCTAGTTGTCTCATGAGACCTACTGATGCATCGAGGATCTATAGCGGGCTCCACCCGTCACTTATTAAGTCCAATACATTCCTCATATGAACAGGTTTAAACATATCATAAACCATAACATAATCGTATCACATAAAACATGCATAAAGGAAACATGACATTTCCACATTTCAATCAAAAGATATCAATACAACACATTTATATAATAAAAACACTTTCAAAACCATTTTCAATACCAAAATAAAAGAAAGTTAAAACTTTGTTTTTATTTTTCATTAAAAAAAATGATGGCTTTTAGAGGAAGCCGAAACTCAAATAACGGTCACGGCGGCAGAGAAGTTGTTGTTGCCGCATAAGTACGGAAATAAAAACATTCCCTTTTGTAATTTAGCAAAACGCTTCGTATAAAAAAGATTCCTTTTGAATAAACGTAAAAGTCAAAGGGGTTTATACACCGTATAAAATAAAGTTGTGTATAAAACCAAATATGCCTCAATGAAAGGTGATTGAGAAGAAGACCCTTACAAAGATCATTTTTTTAAAATAAAGTAGATATATTATGTGTATTCAATATAAGTACACATAAATAAGGTACACATACAAGATAGGACATAATAATATCATGACATAATTTTAAAGTAGGATATTAACCCAAAGAATAGAAAATGGGTTAAGAAGTTCCCTTACCTCGTGTCTGACTTGACTCAACCGTTCTTTAACCTCCTGAATAATAAACTAGAGTTAATATATTCCTTATTAAGAACCATTTTCAATTTCATTATCTTTATTATATCACTTATTACAATGATATGAACATTATGTAATTATTTAAGTTAATAACGGTAGTTTTGTCGATCTTTGGTACTTGAGTCAACAATAAACTTCTTATAATTACAAGTTGTTTATGTGGTAGAATATCCATTATCTCCAGAATTATATTCACAATTTAGATTTCATATATATCTTATATATCCAGTATATATGTTCATTTATAATATTACGTAACATTTAAAGGTAATAAATGAAATGCACCGTTCATGGAGACGGTAAGCCGTACGTACGCATGAACGCTACTTTCATTTCAATTTCATATTTAATGGAATGAAATCATAATGATATAAATTTATAATATAATTCCAGTATAATATAGTGTATAATACCATTTACTCCATCCTTTATACATCCCACATATGGCATTAACGATTCAAATCACTTTGAGGGGGCGGTAGTCCGCACTTCCTAAAATGAAATTATCACGTTTTACCCATAATGGAAATCATAAAGTATGCCATAAATGAGAAATACAGTAGCATAAGTAAAACATAAACATATTATATATCATATATAAAAACAGTTACATCTTAATGGCCACCTTTGAAGGTGTTATATGAGTGTTGAACAATCATCGTTCCGTGAGGCAGAAATTCGCCATCCACAGAAACTGTATGTTCTTTAACCATTATATGTATGTGTGTGTAAGTGTGGCTCGAATACTTCTTATAACAACATCCTAGTATACTGAGGGTACTGGTTTTGTTACAAAAGAAATGAATAAAAAGAGTTTAGGGGGTTGGAGAAGAAAAATAAAACAAAACAACATTAGAGAAGACATTACCTCAAAATCGGGTAACTCTTTTTTATTTGAGCCAAAGGATTCCTTGGGAAGAGTTATGCCCAATGTGAGGCTTCTAGGATTAAGATAGGGATGTTGGGAGAGTATTTGGGAAGAGGTTCGCCGAGCCAAATTGCTTGAAGGTGTGAATAAGGTGGGAGAGGTGGGGGCCTTTTATAAGTGGAGAGGAGGGGCTCTTTTGGAAAGATTGAAATGTTACATTATTACACAATGATTTTCGGATTCTAAAGGTCCCACACTTATATAATTCGTGGATATGGTGATAAGGGTTCAAAATCTCTTCATCCAATAGGCTTTGGACAAGTGTATGCCTTGGATTTTGCATTATCTTCTCATTTTATTTAAATCGTTAAATAATGAGGTCATCGCCGCATCATAATGATGTCATAAATAATTTAATTTATATAATGTCTAAAAATTATAAAAAAAATACTACGATGTAGGAAATATTTTTAGATTTCTAATGAATATTTATAATCAAAATTTGGACTTTTGTAACCCCACTTAAAAACTGTTTTAGTAAAACAACTCATGTTTGTGTCAATTTAATTTTAACATTAAATAAATATATATTAATGTCATTTTCCAACTAAAGTGGCTCCATGGGGTCCCCAAGTTGACCCATGGGTTGTCTTGGTCGTCCATGACTCATCCAATAGGAGTAGGACAAGTGTCATGCTCATCTCATATTATTAAAACATTATTTGTACCTTAAACTACACTAATTACCTCTAATCGCGATTAAGAACTTAAAAGTTACTATTCACCAAAAAATTATTTTAATCTCATTAAACCAAATTTTACTTCTTAATGACAACCATGTATGTTGGATTTTTGAAAATAAAATCACAGAAGTGATAATATTTCATTTAAACGAAAAATCAGTTATTTAACTACCACTTAGTGGTTTCACTATTCATCAAAAATTGAAGTTTTTCAGAACAATGCCAAAATTTCACCCTAAGCTATAATTGATATTCTGAATTCAAAAAAGATGTCTATTTTACAAAATTCTAAACATATAATTTTCATTAATTAATTTTATAATTAATTCCCGCTGTCACAACAAATAGCGTGTTTTTAAGAAACAATTTATATCAAAAGATTGGCAATTGTTTATGTCCAATTTCAATGTTAAATTAATTCTAATTACCACCATTGGATAAAATGGTAAAAATATATGCTAATTATACTTTAAAACCACTAAATAGTATAATTTATCACTATAAATTATTTTGATTAAAAAAGTTGTTTTAAGTATTTTTCACAATTCATAAAAAATTAGAAGTTCTCAGAAAAATACCAAAAATTCAACATAGGCTAATTTCGATATTACGAATACAAAAACGAATTCCATTTTGAAATATAAATTTCTATAATTTTAAAAAGTGGTTATTACTATTCATAACGGCTGCTTTGATTAGTCGCGGTGTTTTAGAACTCGAAGTTGCGTACAATGCAAGCTATTGCATTATTGAATGAGAAGTGTATCGTGGAAGCTCGGGGTGTTACAGAAGTGTAACTCATACCATGTACATGTCTACTTCATTCATAAACATCCAGAGTTGCTTCATATAGCTAAATACTCATGGCCATTTTCCACATGGGGAATGGATGTGGTGGGACATTTCCCTTCAGCTACGGCTAAACAGTTTAAGTATATTCTTACTACTACTGATTTATTTTTCAAATTGGAAGAGGCAATACCTCTTTAGAAAGTCAGTTCTAAATGCATTTTTTGCTTCATCAAGTCTAACATCATTACCAGATTTGGTGTCCTTCATACCATATTGACAGACAATGGAACCAACTTCTTTTCATCCAAGGTGAAGAAGTTGTATCAATAATAGAACATCAAATCCAATCATTCATCTCGGTATCATGCAGTGTCCAATGGCCAAATAGAAGCTTTCAACAAGACTCTGTCAAATATACTGCAAAAGATGGTGGATAAAGATAAGAAATCATGTCCTGATAAACTCTTTCATGATTTATGGGATTATCGGACTACCACCCTCACTACAACTCGGTCAACTCCATATTCACTGGTATATGGAATGTAAGTCGTCTTTCCCATTGAAGTTCAATTTCCTTCTCTCAGAGTAGCCATTTGTGATCAGTCATCTATAGATGAACAATCTCAAAAGCGATTGAATGAATTGGAACAGTTAGATGAGAAAAGATTGTGTACTTTTCACCACTTGGATGTCTATCAGAATCGAATAGTATGAGCTTTCAACAAAAAAGATTGTCTTCGTTCATTCACTCAGGGAGAATTGGTATTAGTTCTTAGAAATCCAATGATATGAGGAAAGAAACCTCCTAAGCTTGAGCCAAAATGGGAAGGACCTTACTGAATACATAAGGTAAACTCCAATGGAGGTTATTCATTAATCTCAATGGATGGAGAACTCATCACTACTCCAACCAGTGCTAGATTTTTGAATAAATATTTTGTATGAACACAAAATACACCAATGGTCAATACATATGGACTTAAACTATTTGTACAATCATCCAACATGACGTTAAAATATGACATCCTAATTACATGACGCTAAACTATATAAAAGTCCTTTACATCCTGAAAGACGTTAAACTACATAACCAATGGCCCATTCATACGACCTTAAACTATTCACACTTTCGTCCCACACTTCGTTAAACTATGATAAAGTTACCTAATTCATCCAACATGATGTTAAAATGTGTCTCCTTCGTCATCCTTGCTATATGACATTAAACTATACAACAACAGTCCATGGCTATGACCCTAAAATATTTGGAAGTACCTTTCGTCCATCATGATGTTAAACTGCAAAACCAACGGTCCATGCATACGACCTTAAACTATCCGCACTTTCGTCCAACATGACGCTAAACTGTATCGTCCCTTTTTCGTCCAACATTACATTAACCTGTGTTGTCCCCATCGTCCTAACTACATGACACTAAACTACAGAGAAAGTCTTTTGATACGTCCTACATGACATTAAAATGTACTTTGTCCATACTACTTGACACTAAACTGTGCAGCACCAATAGTCCTAATTGCAAGACTTTAAACTACATAGTCCCTTTATATGTCTAAATGACATTAAAGTGTGCATCGTTAAGGTTGTTGTTAACTCTTTTTTCTCACACTGAGTATTACTCACACGATCTTAGAGAAAATTTCAACCATAACACCCTCTCTGGGCCACTAACCACGCATAAGTCCCAACATCATTTTTTAGGTCGTTGTCCCCCAGAACAACTTGATCATTAATTAATTCATTAATTGAACTACATGGATTTTGATCCTTTCCTTCCAGATTGGGTATGTAGGAAACCTCCTGAAGTTCAAACCCAAAACCAATCTCTTCACATCGGTTCACCTCCATCTCATACGATGTTGATTTTTGAAACCATCCCTAGAATCAATATCTTTAAATTGGTTCACATTAGTCCTTTCTATATGACGTTAAACTGTACAACATTTTTTGTCATGTACTAAAATAAACTACAATTTTCTTTGATACCATCACCTAAGAGGGAACCATTATTAACATTTATTTTTCAATCATGTTTCATTCCGAAGACTACGTGAATACATGGCAATTCTCGAACCTTTTATATTGTGTTAAACCATCATTGCACTAAATTCCCCTTTCACCCTTTACATGTACAAACCTAATTTGTATAGAGGGTATTTATAGAACTACATGGGCTTGATTCCTATCGTTATGGGATACGTAGGAACGTTCGAGTGTCCCTCGAATCCAGCCCCAATCCTTTTGGGCCTAACCCAAAATTTCACTTTCAGTCCCTTGGATAAAAATTCCCCATGAAAACACATAATTTGTATTTTTTATAATGGTCCAAGATCTATAACCCTAAACTAAGATCTCCATTCCTTTTGTCCTACATGACGTTAAACTGTAGTTCAAGAACTACGTCTGGCATGATTCCCATATTTATGGGATATGTAGTGAAGTCCAACATTTCCATTCTGGACCTAGCCACAACATGATTATGGTTATCATTGATCCATGTATCTCTACATACATTGGACAATACCCGTCTTTATGTGTCATAATCCTAATCATGAATACTTATAGATCTTCATAACCCATTTCTTGACTTCTAATCACAAAAGGCCTGAAATTCTGAGAGTTCTTTTTCCTGACCATGCAGCATGTGCCCTTAGGCGACCTTACATAAACAGTCTACATAACGGGCATCTCAGCCAAAAGATGCTATTATTTGACTATGCAGTCAATTCCCTTAAGTGGCCCAGAATATTTCAACCCCCTAACACTTTTTTAAATACTGGTAACTTCATTCGTGGAAATAAATCTTCTTTTGTCCTTATTTTTCTTAATACCCACATGTAGGGATCCGTAAAAATAGCTATCCATAACATACTTGTCCTATATACTTTCTCATGATATGAAATTATTCAAGTCTATTGTTTATATTCTCCTTCCTTCCATTTGTGTTAGACTTTCGTAGGAGTGATATTCATCCAGTTATTTAATAATCTTGTTTGAAAATATCTTATCCATATTCAAGTACCTCTTTCCATACATCAAACTCTATACTTTGGAATGCTTGAATATTCATAAACATTCACTGGATTTTTAGGTCTAGGAATGTAAATTTCTTAGTGTTATTTTGACTGACCATACAACATGTACCCTTAGGCGGCCTTGCATAAACAGTCTACATAACAGACTTGTTAGCCAAAAGATTCTATTTATTTCACTATGCAGCCAATTCCCTTAGGTGACCCTGCATAATTAAACCCCATAATGGGTTTTTTAAATAATGGTAACTTTATTCTTGAAAACTACTTCTTCTAATTCCTTTTAGCTCTTTTTCGTATCATTCATCAGATTCAAATATTCTTAAGTCATAGTTTACATAATTTCCTTCATAATTGAGTGTGGTAATGTGTTTTTAGATAAATTTTCAATGAATTGAGTCAATTCTAATCCATTTCGGTCAAAGATATTTTGACCATAAACATTAGCCTCTTTATGTCCGACGTGCATGACTTTAAACTGCCCACAAAATACAAAGGAACTTTGAATAAAAGTCAAGTTTCAGCTCACTAAACATACATTTTGTATGATTTAGGTAATATTGAGAAATTAAATGATTCAAAGTTTATAGGGTTATTTACATTAATCATAGTAAAAATAAAACTATGATTACTAGGCCCATTGGCTTAGGTAAAATTTAAAGTAGGTAGTAGGACTGGAGGGCCTCTTATCTTGGGATTTCTTTTTTTAGATCGTTTTTCCTTCGGCTCCTTCTCCTTTGGCTCATTCTCTTTCTTCTAAATAAGAAATATATTCATCCACTTCTCTGGATGAATATACTTTCTAGAATGAGTTAAAGAGGTCTCTAAACTCTTGAGCCCATGAAAGATTTTAAATAATTCCTGAGCCAAAGTAGGAGTTTTCCTTGAATCATTTCATATCACCTTGGGAGGAATGAATTCATCATACATATCGCTCAAAATTGGAGCCACTGAGATCCTGGGGACATCCCAAATAAGGATTCCTACTTCTCCATGAGTTAGATGGAAAGAATTGGTTTCTAGGCTCTAGTGGCTGAGTATCTCCGACATGAAGTTATCATGTCTGTAAACATATGTTTTCCCAACCTAAACAGCTTCGTATATCGCAACTCCTTTCAAATCATCTACAAACTCTGCACAGGTTTGTCGTATCCAGCATGACCACATCCAAGATGGCTTCACACCTCCCCCAGGAAGGAAGTCCCAACATTTTGTCCATCCTTTGGATTGATCCATCTGAGCATTTCAGAAGATTGAAGGATTACAATATGGTTGCAGCTCAGGATTATGAGGTTTCAGATATGAAATACAAGGGATATGATGCATCATGTTGGGATTCTACACTATTCCAGCATTTATAAATCCTCCTCCACATGATATATTTGCTGAAGAAAAGTTGGTGTAACTCTGAAACCATGAAAATATGAGATAGTTCTTTGCTTCTGGAATAGTGACTTCTCACAGATGACCATAACCGTACAAAGGCAGATAAGTGCTTTGTGGGAAATCAAAGTGATATTTCTTCAAATACTTTGCCAAATATGGGAGAGTGCTACCACATACGGTATAATAATCGTGGCCAAAGATATCCATCATTTCATCAATTCTTTTTCTTTCCAGTTCATTAGTCGTTCCAATTCTTCATGGAGCCACTGAATCTGCTCAAAAGTTGAATAAATTAACTCTTAAATGGGTTTTGTTTTTCATAAAATTTTTGGAAAATTCAGAAAAATGGAAAAGGTATTAAGGCGTGGAAGTCTAAACATGGCGCACAAGTATGGATGTGTCGCGCAAGTGTTAATGTGACGCACATGTTTTTGGCAAGGAAGTTTAACCGCACAAGGCCAAATACCATGACAACAGCGCGACAGTGAAGAAACAGCGGAAAATGAGAAACTTGCATGGTGAAGGTTACCTGCACAGTGAGATCTTGAAAATCCAGAAATCAGTGCTCTACGAAACAAATGATTGCATATTTATAGGCCATACTGCCCACCTACGTGCCTACAGCCAGCGCGCTCCAGCCCTACGCACCTCTCACCTGCGCGATGACAGTTGCATGGTGATCACATGCATGACCGTTTCCCTTTGGTTTTCATCTATTCCTCAGAGTCACATCCTTACTCTTTTGCATCCAACTCTGTGGGGGACTTTTGTTGGTGCTCCTTTCCATCACATTGTCAAAAGGAATGGAAACGGAAATGAATTCACCCAAAGTGATTCATCCTTTGAAGGAAACATAAAAAATAGACAAAGGAATAAAAAGGAGTCAAAGGAATTATGGTCACACAAGTTCCATTACTACCACACAAGTATACTTCTGTGATGCCTAATTGTTGTGCAAATCACTTGCACGCCCTATGTGATAACCGCCTAGGGTCTTCAAAAGCCTATAAATAGACCTTGTGGGCCCCCCATTTCTGGAGAAAATTTTTCCAGAATTCAAATATAGAGCTCTGGACGCCCAAGTCTCTTCTTCATGTCTTCCAATCACTTATAAGGTAATTATTTAACTATAATGGAAGGTCTAAACAAGAGGAGTAAGGTCTTAGTGTTACAATTCACCAGCACTTGCGCACATAAGTGTTTTACACTTAAGGGAAAGGAACACACTTGCGCACCGCCCTACTATTCACAATAACTTGAATGCCATCTTCTGGAAAGCCTATAGGGATAATTCTAAAGGCTTTTATCAAGGATCACCCAAATATTAATTTATGGGCTAAAAAATCACACAAGTATCCATGTGCCACGCATGTATACCTGCGTGCCCAGGACTTGCGCGCCCATGCAGTACATGTGTGCCTGCTAGGACTTGCGCGCCTCTATATTTTTGGTTCCCTTTCCTGCCCATTTCATCCCACTTATGACATTCCACCTCTCCTATTCAAGATTCAGTCTTCAAGACACTCTTCAAATCCATTTATATCATGATTTCTTGATTTGTCTTCCTTGTTTGAAAGGAACTCCATGGAACATCTCTAAAAACCTAGTGATTTACACATCTTTATGTCACTAATGATTGATATTTCATTCATTCAACATCATCCTTTAAGATGAGTGAATCCTTAACCGGGGCCTCCTTTTCAGGAGTCCGCCCCAAGCCATATCCTCATAAATCTGGGAATCCTCCTTAAGTGTAAGCCCCAGTTTCAAAAGTCCTATATATGGGCATCCTTTTTAGGAGTATGCCCCAACCATAATTCTCTTAACCTGGGCTTCATTTTCAGGAGTAACCCCCAGTCTCAAATATGGGCCTCCTTCTTAAGAGTAATCCCCAAGTCCCTTTAATTTTCAAATCCCTTTAACCTGAGCCTCCTTTTCAGGAGTAAGCCCCAGTCTTAATTTCCCTTTGATCTGGGCTTCCTTATCATGATTAAAACCCAATCATAAGTCCCCTCTTATCTTGGGAATATTCCTTAGGAGTAATCCCCAAGATTAGAGTATCCAAATATCCATGAAACACATATACCTTTATGGACTCTATTCCAGGATTTCTTCCCTGAAGTAAATATTAATCCTTATCTATTTGGGAAGTCATACACACATAAGCCCCATATCATTACATCTTTCGTGGCACAATTGTCATGTTTCACCAAAACCTCTTGTTTGTCACACTGATCATGAATCGTGTGTACTTAGAGTGTAAAATTAATCATGGAATCTTTTTTTGATCCATCAATCATGCATAAAAATCATACTCCATTACTCGAACTTTGTGGGTTTTTATTCCTTTTCCAAAACAATTGATATATAGGTAGCCCATCAGCGGGTACGATCCCAACTCGGAAATAATTCATGTCCTCTTGAATGAAAATAAACTTCAAGTTCCCCACTGAGTGGATTTAAAATTAGTATGATCATCATAAAGACTAAGAGACTTTTATGTATTTAGGGATACCATCAACTAATAATCTTTAACAAATACAGATGATTCTTCATCGATGAAGATCCTCGAATACATATTAAAGATTCTCTGAATTTCTTACATATCAATCATTGATTGTTAGACTAAAGGAAAGATCATTTTATACTTGGTAATGTAATAAGGATTCACGAACATAACTTAAATCTATAAAGAGAGTCCCGGAGTAGACAATAATTCCCCTCAAAAAGGCGTGATGAGTCTGACCTCCCATCCTCTCGACCAATGAAAATTACTAAGCCTCATCAGTCCACAACTAATGAGTTCCTAACTTTGGAAAGTATGTCCAAATGGATATGAAATCATTGGATGTTTCCAGTTCTACGAACAAACCCGTTAGAAACTGATTGGAATGTTTAAACCTTCAATTAACGAGGACATCCCCAATTCCAGAGGAAACAATGATTTCATATTTACTTATATGGTTCTTGTATAATTTAATATCAATGATTTTACTATTATAAATGAGGTTAAAAACATATACCAAGGAAATGTACAGTGTAAGTGTTAATTATAAAATCTCTTTATTATCCGAGGTTGTTTTAACGTAAGTATCTACTGGTACCTCTTTATCATCCACATCCGTGTTTTCTTAAAAATGTATTTCAAAACATTTTTATCATTTACTAGACAATGGGTTGACATCATTTATACCTTTATTTGACTATATATGTTTTTAATGGAATAATTACGTCAATTTCCAAACAAGGTACTTTATGTCCTTTTCAAAAACAATTAAGGTAAGAATATTTTTTTAACATATACGGCGGGTGTAGCTTTTTTCCTCTGTTATCACATTATCGAAGATTCACTTTAAATATTATAAGAATATTTTCAAAATAAATGTTATCTTTGATAATTACATGAATTAAAAATGATTTCAAAATAGAAAGAGATATTTCTCTCAAAATTTTTTGATTTCATCTATGTCATCATCCATAGATGGAGTTTAATCTAGATTGAAGTTGACTTATTACGATAAAAAACATCCATATTGTATTGAAGGGTTTTCTATATTTTTGACAGTGGATGTGTTATATTTACACCATTCATAGTTATGGATAATGTATTGGCATTTTTATGCTAGTTTTAATACGAATGAATATGTAATGTTGAATCCTTTTCATATGAGTAATGAAATGGACATAGTATGTGATGGGTGGAGACCGTTATAGGTCATCGATGCATCGGTAGGTCTCATGAGGATGACTAGTTTCATGGCACAAGGCCTTGAAAAAATCTTATTTTTAGTCTTAGCACAAGGCCTTGACTATGTGGTTATGAATTATGGCATTATGCATTCCATCATTATGAAAGCGACTATTGATATTGCATGTGATTGTTCGACTAGTAGAATATCCATGAGAAAAAGTAAATGAAATTATCTGATTTTATCTTTGCTATATTATGCTAATGTTTATGTTTAAAAGTATTTTGTTTTATTCTAATACATTTCCTTAAATGTTTATGCTTATTTATAAAATTTTCCACTATATTGTTATCCTTACTTAACATCTGATCTCACCCCTTTCTATGATTGTTTTTTCACAGAATGTGAAGAAGTATTTTACGGTTGACCTGCAGGGATAGGCTAAGGATATAAGTTTGTGGAAAAGGGGAAAAATGTTGTTGATGTTTTTATTTCATGATTTAATGTAGAACGTATGAATATATCCAGTACTTTCATGGCTACTAAACTATTCTATATTTCATGACATGATTCTTTGTATCATGCCAATGTTATGTAATAATGCACTGACTCTGGGTAACTGGGGTCAGGGCGTTACACCATTCCATAGGAAGGTGTCCTATATATCAAGTTCATTCGATTATTCTGAATAATTAATGTTTTGTTTGTCAGGGATTACAAACTAACATTTCCCTTATATGAATTACAAATCATATTATGTCACTGGTCAATGCTTACACCCATAGTTTTACCTTACCATAATGGGGACATTCCACATGAATGAAATGATCATCATCATATCCCAGGATCATATCAGATATGACCAGTTTGAGAAATAAGTGATGGGAAATAATCAGTGTCATTAAATATGGATGTGAGACTTATGTACAAGGATCTCCCTTTGGATGATTAATATAGTTCTTAGGTCCTTTCAAAGCATATTATGTATCCCGGTTAAAGTAAAAATAAGTGTATTATAGTTTATTAGGTTGGGGATTACAAAATGACATTTTCGTGATGTTATATACATATCAAAATATACCGATAACTCAGGATTACACACGACATTTCCCTTCAAGGTAGGACTGTCTTGCCTTCCAAATATGTGATGTTATTCAACTAATTATTCCATTACAGTCTTCTTGACATGTGAGTGGTTGGTTGGAAATATCTAGTAATATTGTGGATATTTTAATGTAATATAACATGATCTAGTTGAAATTTTTGAGGGACATCACATATCCGGGATGACACATTTGACCATCATTACCTGATCGGGGATTTATATTCTAGAGTACAACATAATACATGGATGAAAAATCCTAGAATCCATATAATGAACTTTGATGATATTCCATGAGTTTTTTTTCTTTGATCCTACTAACATTCCCTATATTCATGGTAAAATATCACTTAATTTCTTGAGGGGCGTCATGAGAGTTAATGTGATATGTCTCAAGGGAGGAACATGATATTTTCTTAAAAGGCTTAGAGGAAATAACGTGACATGGTTGACTGATCATAGAATTTATCACATGATCCAAGAAGACATTCCTAGAGGGAGTCTCATGATCTGAATGGCATGTTCTGGTGAAATTGTGAAATATGTATGAAATTTATAATGGACATCATAAGAGTCCATGTGACATTTCTAAAATGCGGCATGTGATCTTAGATAGATTTCATTGAGGCCATTCTTAGACATGGATGTCATGGCTAGTGGGTTTCATATGATCTAGTTGACATTCTTGGGTGCTATTGGGATACTCAATTGACATTTAAAGGTGCGAACATATGATTTTGGTGTCATATCTAAAGGACACCACATGGTTTGGAAGGAAACCTAGATTGTTTGGTGATACTAGGATGGAATGCCCCTAGGGTGCCATGAAACTTTATTTGACATTCTTAGATGAGTCCACATGATACAAATAATTTTTCAAGGAGCATCATGAGGTCAATATGATATGTCATGGTGTTATCCCAAGTACTAGGTGGTTTACATTTAGAGAATGAGGAACAATGGATATGTTCTTTTCATAAGTATACAATCTTTAGTCTTTTTTTATATCCCTTATTTTGAGAATCCCTTAGATTCATTTATTATTTTGGTGACTTAATTATTGCATGATATAGAAAATTTGTGTGATGTTCATGGTGTTTTATTACAGAAGTACTCTTTTTTATCTATGAATGATCATGTGATTTTTCATGCGTGATTCATGGTCACTCCAATTGTTCCTTTGATCATACACGATATAAATCTTCATCAATCACGAGATCTACCACTCTATAAATTCTTATATGGTTCTTGTATGTGCTTGTGAATTTAGATTCTAAAATTCCAACGAAGTCATTGAGGCTGGGGTGTGGGATTTAGTGGCCCCTCCACCATGGTTGATAGCTGCTTTGCGTAGTGCACATCACATGAATCCAGGATATAGTTGAAGGAAGGATTTAGTGACATGCAACATCATGAGGTCATAACACATGTTACTATTGGGGTTTCACCCAATTTCCAATGAACATGAGAAAATCCAATCCAAAAATACTTTACTAGATTACTTCTAGTTAATGCGGTCTTTTTGAATCTTTCAGACATATAGATGGTTTTTCAAATTTCCCGAACAACACATCCAAGTGCCTTTGTAAGATCATGGGGCCTATAGAATTTTTCGCATGATATCAATATACTTTATGGCGAATTTTTTAGAGATAATGATGAATTTTTAGGGGTCCTTCAAAAAATATAATTGGATTTTCAAATGTTCATGTGAGATTGTGCTATAAAAAACCTATGCATTTCAAATTACTTTTAAAAACATGACATGTAATCCCATCCTCCACATTTACTTCCATTATTGATTTTAGGATGGTTGTAAATGTCAGGATATTTCTTAATTTTTGTTAAAGACTCTCACCATACCACTGGGAGATGCTTTTCATGAAAAATAAAAGGTATTATAATCACTTCTTGGTAAATTCCATCCATTTGTGCATATGGATGCAAAGGGGGGAGAACTAGGTTTACTAGACATACCTTAGGCCCTTCAGATGATGAGAAAGACATGCCGATGGGTTTCTTTAGGTGATATGGGCATGTCACCAGTAGTCTTTTGGTGTTTTATAAATCCATTAGGGAATGTCCAATGATGTTTTATGACCATAATATCCTATCACATCCTCCACTTTTCAATTACATTATTTATTTTAAAAAAATTTGGGATCTCATAGGTTTTTATTAATGTTGTCAGGGAAAATAATTCCCCACATCGGTGATGTGTTGTGTTATATTTATTATTAGAAGTGGGTCCCTCATTTTTGTATATTTTCTCTATCTTTTCAAAAGGGTTTCTTGGAATCTACAAGAAAACGAGAATTGTGACCTATAGGAGTTTATCTATATATGGTTATGTGATATAAAATATTATGATGCACCTTCATGGTAGAACAAGGACCATTCAAAATGGGTTTTGATGGATAATCCCCTAGTCATGAATCTAGTTTAACCATCTTTATGACCTTCTAAGTATTATGTGATCTATCTGTCATGGGGGTGCATATAGCACCCCCTGTTTGAGGTTTATAGACTTTGTTTCTACTATTTTATTTGTTTAATGTTTTGGGGATGATTTGAGAAGGGGTTGGGAGAGTCATGAATGGTTTTGAATGTGTTTGGAGGATTTTCTTAAGAAGAATAGTTTCAGCATGGTTAAGGGAAACTGTGAAGGTTCTCTAAGAAACCATGCTGGGGGAGACAGTAGGCTTCGCCTAACCTACGCATGGTTTTTCAAACAGTGCGTGGAAGCTGTGTGAACAACTCATCTCGAGACAGTAGTGTGCACACGATTAGCACAATGTTTTCCAAAATGTGCGTGCTAACCTTGAGACCACATAAAACAGGGTTTCAAAACCAGAGTTCACTTGGGATTATCTTATTCCTCTCCAAATCCTCTCCCACTCGAGCCTCACTTGGGATTTTCTGTTCTCATGGGTTGGAGGGGCTCTCCCACTCGTTTTAGAAGCAATTCGAAGGGGGTTTCAAGGTGGGTTGAAGGTGGGTTCTCCATGGTAAGCCCATAATATTTGGTTCTTTGTGTTTTCCTCTAGATCTACATCACCATGTCTCTTGGTTTTCTATATATACACCAATTGTGTGTAGATAAAGGGTTTTGGATTCCTTGTATGTTAATATTAAGTCTTATAGATGTTAGAGAAGGGGATCTATATAAGTTTCGATGGTGCGTTTTCCAGTTTTGAAGAGTAACTACTTGTGGGTCGATTTTTCCAAAACCGTAAAGGTATGTGGATTCTCTCTCGACTCTACTTGGTTTGAACTAGTGGTTTTGGTTTCAATTAATTTCTGTTGCTTGAAATTAATTGTGTTGCTGATGTGAAAAATTGGGTGAAAATCTCTTTGGGGATGGTTTGGTGTTTTTTGGAAAAATGGTTTTGGAGAAACGATCTTGATGGGATTTTAAAATGAGTTTATTTGTTGGTTTGATTATGATGAATTGAGAAAATAGTTTCCAATTAAAAGGTTTGTTTTGTTGAAATGTGGTCTGGTATGGAAAATGATTGAAGGGTGTTTTCAATAAATGTTTGATTTATTGAAGTGGATTGACATGTAAAAGAAATGATAAATTGTGTATGGTTGTGGCCTTAGAGGGTTACATGCTTGGTTATAGATTGTGTTGGTTTTGTGGAAGTGGGAGGGAATTCTTACTATAAACGGTGAATGGGATGGGTGGGAACTCCCACCAGTTTTGGTTGTCAGGTAGTGGGTGAGAAGTCATGCTAGCTAAAGATGGGGTGAACGAGTTGGTTTGGAAGTCCCACTGTTATGGTTTTTTTGTTGTCTTTTGCTTTGCATAGATGGAATTTGTTTTGGAAATGTGAAATGGTTTAATTGGATTCCTTTCATGGCATGGTTGATTGGGATTCCATATGTGTCATGTTGGGCTCATGGTAGGATTGATTGGATTTCCCTAGGATTACTTGATTTGGGTGAAATTCCTTGGTAAGTGTATATATGGCTTGTGTTAAAGGATGCTCCTGTGATTATTTTACATAAAATATTTTATATAAATGATCTAAAGGTTTTAACCTAGTGGTGTGTATAGGGAAGTCATTTGGGGAAATCCTACTAAGTAGTTTTTCTCACCCCCTTCTTTGGAACTTTGGTGTCTTTGTAGATGTCGTTTACCGAGATAATGGTAAAGGTAATGCATCTCATCACTAGTGGTTCAGGGTGATGCTTGTGATGTGTGGTGGTTCTTGGAGTTGTGACTTTTTGTGGAGATGTGGTGGTGTCATGGATCGTGGTGTTTTTTGGGTCTTCCTCATAGTACATTAATTTTCTTTTTGGTTGTATGGGGTTTTGGGTTGTATTGATGGTCATTGTGGATTTCTTTTTGGTAATACATGGTTGATTTGTTTTATTGGAATGAATCATATAGTTCATGGGTTGTTGGTTGGTTAGTTTTTCTTTAATTGAAAACTTTTTCCCAATTATTCTCGAAGCCCTTGGAATTTACTCCTAGCCTTTGGCACCTTAGGAATGTAACATAAGGCCAAGTGACCCTCACTACCTACTCAAGCCAATGAGGTAGGAAAGCGGTGTTACAAATGTTATCAGCTTGTTCGATCCTTTGGAGTGGATTCTCGGATTTGGAGTTGACATTTGTTGTTGTATATTCATTGAGCCGGGATGGTTGCAAGGCGTCATACTGTTGGAACATGAAATTTATAACATAAAAGTATGTAGCTAAACCTTTTATGCATAACATCATGTTACCAGGGAGTAGGGTATATAAGTGTTTTGGAGACACTTATAGTCATTGTAAATCTCATGGTTGTAGTTGTAGCCAATGTGATGTTCATGGAATATATGGTAGAAATGACTTCCCTCTAGGATTCATATTTCATTGGGATAATGATTTATGGGATGAATTGAGAAATGGTTTTACAAAAGTGTGAAATTGTAAGGTGAAAAAATTTGGTATTTTGGAAAATGGATTGATTTTCAAAAATTGTGAAACATGGAAAATGTGAAAAGGTGGAAATCCTCATTGCGATAGTATTGTGTGATGTGATTTGAAATGGGAACTATTGATGTCTATAGAAGTTAGTCTCAGAGTTTTTTGTTTTCTATTTATAGAAATGTCACTGGGTAAGCCTTGTAGAGACCAACCAGATGTTGCATATGAGAACGTGGTTGCACCTAAGCCCCAGGTGAACCAGCATTTAGTCCAAAGCATAGTGCAAGCTTTCCAAGCTGTGGGAAGTGAGAATAGAGTGGAAGATACAAATAATGTTGATTATGTGGCTCAATTTCAATGAAAGGATCCACCCATCTTTAGGGGTGATTCGGAGCCAGAAAGGGTAGAGGTATGGCTGTCCAAAATGAACAAAATTTTCAAATTCTTCGGGATGCTTGTAGAGAAAAAAGAAAATCTATAAACCTATAAGATAGAAGATCTTGCTCTACAGTGGTGTGGATTGGTAGTCTAAGCGGGAATGGACCGGGGTATGATGTGGTAAGGCGTTGAGGAATTTCTTAATGAACAATTCTACCCACATACGCTCAGAATTCAGCACACAACTGATTTCTTCAGTCTGAAGCAAGAGCATATATTTGTCACAGAGTCTGCAACTAAGTTTATGAACTTAATGAGATTTTCACCTGAGGTGGTGGGTAATACATTGTTGAAAGATTATATCTTAGAAGCTGGTTTTATATAAGATATCCATTCAAAAATAGTAGTGCTGTGTATTGGTGATTACACAGAGATGGTGAATTGAACATCGAGGACTGAGAGGGATCTATTGGGAGCTCCTGGAAGAGGAAGCATGGCGGTACCCATGATGAATAGTGGGCACTCTAACACTGGGTTCAAGAGTTGGAGGGACACTTATTCATAGGGTGGGAGTATGGAACATAATCTGATGGCAGGATCAGTAAATCTTCCTCTAAAGCCCTAGAGCGAGCCAGCATGTTTTCAGTGTGGCTCTAAGGCACACATAAAGAGGGATTGTATGACACAACTTCGATCATGTCACAATTGTAAGAATATGGGGCATATTCAGTGTTATTGTCGGAATTCTACAAGGGTGGGTGTGAGTGAAACTCATTAGGGACCACAGACGTCGTATGCATCAAACGGATGGGGACAACATCACACCCCTTGTTAGTAGAGAAAAGTCAGTTATGGTGATTCTCGAAACACAACAACTCCTCAGCAGGGAAATAAAGGGCAGATTGTGGAAACTAAGGCACTGTTAAGAGCCGAGTAATTTTTGGTGGATGATCAGTCGGGACCTTCCACAATGCGAGGTACTATTATATTAAATTATACCTTGATGCATGTGCTGTTTGATACAGGTGATTCACACACTTTTACTGTTTCACATGAGGTTGAGTTGATGGGTATAAGGGTAGAAATGAAGCCTTAAGTTTTGAAACATCAAACTCTTATGGGTCAAAGAGAGTATCAAGCCTTCTTGTGTAGAGCGTGTTGTATCATTATGGGAGAGGTTGAGCTAATGAGGAATTTCTAATTTCTTGAGATGGATGGGTATGATGTAATCCTGGAAATGGATTGGCTGGTGGAGTTTAAGGCCTACATTGACTGTAATGCGCGGACAGTGTCTTTTACGACACATGATGTTGTTAGGAATCTCTTTAGAGGAGGGAGACATGAATGGCAGGGTGAAACGGGTTTTTTGGCACCAGTAGTGGGCCCGTTATCATATCAGTTGGTGGTGTTGTCGTAAGAATCGGTAAAGGGTGTTGAGAAGAATGTTTTTCCACCAGTAGTGGACCACTTCATGGATGTTTTTACCAAATAAGTATTTGGTTTTCCTCCCATATAAGAAGTGGAGTTTACGATTGATCTACTCTTGTGGACCAATCCTATCTCACTTACGTCTTACTAGATGGAACCTACTGAATTGCTGGAGTTGATAGTCTAGTTAGAAGAGTTCAAAAAAAAAGGTTTTATCAGGCCTAGAACGTCTTTAGGGGTAACACCAGTGTTGTTTGTGAAGAAGGCATATAGAGCGTTGAGGTTATGTGTTTATTATCATAGACTAAACCAAGATACGATGAAGAACAGATATCCACTTCAACTAATTGATTATTTGTTCGATCAGTTGATTAGTGCCCAGTGGTTCTCTAAAATCGACCTGAGGCCAGGATATCATTAATTGCGGGTGAGGAAAGAGGATATTATTAAAACATATTTTAGAAGTATATATGACCATTATGAGTATGTGGTTATTCCCTTTGGTCTAACGAATGTTCCAATAGTGTTCATGGAATTGATGAATAGAAGATTTCAGAGATATCTGGATTGAGTAGTGGGGGTGTTTATAGATGGTATTCTAGTGTATTCAATGACAAGGGTGGAGCATGAGCAGCACTTGGCGATAGTGATGGGGATCTTGAGGGATCATCAATTGTATGTAAAATTGTCAAAGTGTGAATTTTGGATACAGGAAGTCTGTTTTATTAGCCATGTGATTTCTAAAAGGGGTGTTTTAGTAGATCTGAAAAAGATAGAGGCTGTTATCTCATGGAAACTTCCAATGAATGTGTCTGAGGTATGGAGTTTCCTTTGTCTAGCTGTGTATTCTCATCATTTTTTTCGGATCCTTTCATGTTTGGCTTCACCGGTGACAACTTTGACAAGAAAGAATGGTCAATTCTAGTGGAATGAAAAGTGTTAACAGTGATTTGAAGAGCTAAAGGTCTCCTTAAATCAGCACCGACCATGGTTTTTACAAAACTAGGAAAAGGGTACGTGGTGTATTGAGATACATCAGGATCAGTGTTTGGGTTAATTCTAATGAAACAGAATCATGTTGTTGCATCTGTCTCATGACAGTTGAGGGTGCATGAGAAGAACTACCCAACTCATGATTTGGAATTAGCAGTAGTGGTCCATGCTATGAATGTGTGGCATCATTATCTCCTCATTGAGAAATTCGGGGTATATAAAGATCATAAGATCTTGAAGAACATTTTCTAACAAAGGGATTTGAACATGAGGAAAATGAGATGGATGGAATATCTCAAGATGTTAGATTTCTACTTGTAGTATACACCGTGTAAGGGAAATTCACTGGTGGGTGCATTAAGTAGAAAATAATATGCTCAGGTGGGAAAACATGCATCAAACTAGGGGATGTTGATGTTAGTTATAGATGAAATGCAGTTGGAATGTGAGGAACATGGCGATAGAGCAGTCTTCTTTCCGGTTTGGTTGATTCTTGACTTGGTTTCACTGGTTAAAGAGGAACATATATCTGATTCTGAGTGTGTGACCATGAGGTTGAAACTCAATGGTGGGGATAACATTGAGGGGTGGCAATAGAAAAGAGATTCAGCTTTCTGTTTTTAGGATTAGATGGTTGTACAAGTTACTTTTCAAGAGGATCTTTTCAGGGCGTATCATCATTCTAGGTGGGCTGTTCATCCTGGAATTTATAAAATGTATAAAGCATTGAAAGCACAGTTCTGGTGGGCTGGTATGAAAAGAAGAGTGGCTGAGTTTGTTTCGAGATGATTGACTTTCCATCAGATCAACACATATAATTAGAGGCCAACATGAATGTTGTAGTCTTTACTAATAACTGCTTGGAATTGGGAGAATATAATGATGGATTTGGTCACGTGCCTACAAAGAACAATCCAAAAGCACGATACAATTTGTGTGAAAGTGGATCGACTGTAACAACCCGAGATTTTATGGGAATTATTAATTTTAATTTCATTAATGTCCTTTGTTGTATGCTACACCAATATTATCTTGCGCTATACGTAACACCGTATTAGCTTTTAGTATATGAAACATTATTGTTGGAACATGTTACACATAATTTCAGGTTTGTTTCATAGTAGTTATTCTACGCAACATTGAGTGTCTGTATATATATATATATATTCAATGTAAAATTGGAATATGGTTGGATTTTGTTATACGCAACAACAACATAGTTTTTCACTACATGAAACCCTAACGTGGATTGCATTACACGCAATCGTGACCTTCCTTGATAACATGTGTTTTACGCAATATCAGGTTTCAATAAACAATAATATATTGTTATAATATTGTTATAGACTAGCCGTTATGAATAGTGTTATCTATATTTTGAATTTTATAACATTATTATTCATCTTACACATTTTCTAGAACATGGTATGAGAACAAAATTAATTTTTCGGATAAAATAAGTATTTTTCAGAAAAATGCAGTATTGCCGCCTTTTGATGGAACACCCACTTTAAATCTAGTTTTTGACATGTTTATAAGTTAAATTTGACAAAATAAAATTCTCCTTTGGAATCATGATATAAAAATTTAATTTGGATAAAATTTTCATATTATTATGATAACTTTAATATTTTAATGAATAGTAAAAACCCGTTATATTTTAAATAAAACCAACTTTTTTCATCTCAATAATTTATATTGTTAAATTATAATTATTAATTGTTTTAAAGTATAAATATAATATATTTTTACCATTTAATACAATTTATGTCATTACCATTAATTTTATATTGAATTTATAGGTAAAAACATTTCAATCTGTGGCAATGTTTTATCTTTTAAAACCTTTTCCCTTAACAACGGGATTAATTTTAATTAATTACTACAAATTTTTTGTTTTTAATTTTGAAAAATGGATTCCATATTTGGATTAAGTGGGTCCAAATTATGTTAATATGTTACTTTTATATTTTTTATATTATGAATAGTAACTACGGTAATTTTTATTTATTACAGTTAAAGGTAAATTAGGTAATTAAGGGTAAAAATAAGATTGTGAAATTACCATAACACTTTTCAAAACTCTATTGGATGAATAAAAGTTGACCCATATCACATAATGTTCGGAATAGATTCATTTCATGGTCCTTTTACCCTGAAAATGATGTAATTATTATTAATACTAAAAAAAGTGACAAAATGTCACTCTCTCAAATCTTAGAAGTATAATAATTTTAATCTAGTGATACACTTCATGGAACTTCGAACATTAATATTCTACTGAAATATAATTAAATTATCTAGATCATATGAATTTATTTATAATTTTTAGGGATTAAAAATTATCATTACAGGTGAGACAATAGTGATGTTGAAATTATTTTATTGATTGAAATATCAAATAAATGGTGTTAAATATATTAAAATAAATATTATATGAACTATTTAATGTTCTACACTACATTAATATATAAATATGACTTTTTATAAATCTACTAATGATTTTTTTAGAATATATCAACTATGTAGATTTTATTTAAATTCAAATAATTGAATAGTGTCAAAATTTACAATATTGTTATTTTATAAAAATAACTTATTGCAAAATTGTTTAAAAATCAAAAAAAATATATAAATTATAAATTTAAGTTTATATGGTCTAAAATATCATAAATGATCTAATTATGGATTATTCACCACACATATGTAATTAAATATATCACTTTAAAATATAGAATATTATTTCCACAAATAAAATTAAATAGATTAAATAAGGATAAATCACATTGATAATGTTAAAAATAAACTCCCAACATGTCTAAATTTTATTATTTGGTGTTATTACAACCCTATATCATCTAATATTTTAATTCGAGTAATTTTGGAAGTTTTTATGTGGTATTTGAATTTATTATAAATTAATATTGTTTTAGATTTCCAAAGGTGCCCCTCTCCTCCCTTATAAAAGGGAACCTTCCCCTCTCCCCTTATAAACATTTTGAGCCTTCAAGCTCGGAAACACCCTACACATTTATCGTCTCCACTTCCCTAGAAACATTCTTGAGGTTTTGGTCTTCTTAAAAGACCAAATCTAGTCTCTTAAGAGAAATATTAAAAGAGGTGCGTCGAAGAAGAGGTAATCTCTTCTACCGATTCATTCTAGTTTCTATCTTCTTAATCTTATTCTTATTTAGTTGTTTCATTATAAATTAATAAAATAAGTATCACTAATATACTGATATGTAATTATAAATATGAAACAACCCCATTTCAACTTCTATCCATCCTACATAAAACGAAATCATCGCGCGTGCGTACGTACGGAATACCGTCTCCACGCCGTGGGGTAATTAGTTTTTCCACCACCACCTTATTTGATGGGTATAATGGTGTAAAGAATATCTATATATGGGTATTATAACGACATAATGATTATTATTTATTATATCATGCACTCAAATTCTATTCAATAATTATGGGAATGATATCATCGCTCGTGCGTATGTACAGACTACCGTCTCCATGAACGGTGATGAGATTCATTTTCCATGATTAACCATTCAAGTATGATTATAAAGTAAATATATAATAAATAATCATGATATATATTACATAATAATGATACTAGATTTATTTACATATATGTTTCATTTACTTAATTCCATTCAATTCAATAAGTAAACGAAAATAGCGTTCATGCGTATGTACGACCTACCGTCTCCTTGAACGGTGTATTTAATTACATTTATCGATCTATAATATATATTTATATACTGAATATATATTATATATAAATCATGTTTTACATTCTTGAATTATGTAAATCAGGAAATTTGTACTAATATCAAGAACAACAAATCGAAACACATACGATAAATCAAATGATTTTACCCAAAATACTGCTTTAACATGAAATTTACAAAAGAATGGGTAATATAAATTCATAAGTGAACCATATATGATATCATTAAAATGATTATGATTCTTTAATAATTTAATGAAGTTATTTAAATCATTGTACAGGAGGTTCAGATATATACGAAGCATATCAGACACAAGGTAAGGGATAATTTGGAAAATCTCATATTTTATTTTAGATTGGTTATACGTAAGTATTTACTGGGGTATATTTATCATCGATGTACATAAAAATGTTTTTAATAAAGTGTTTAATATTCTTCCATGTATTATTAAAGTCATGTTTAACCTTCTTTTACTTTGACTCTTGTTATGGAAGGAATCTTTATTTTGTTTACCATACGTGGTACTTTTTGACTTTTCCCTTAAAAGTAAGAGTAGAATGTTATATTAAATTATACGAAAAGAACTGATTTTTATGGTTTTATAATGAATTATTTTTATGAATCTTACTCTACATGATTTCTTGGTTATTCTCAATAAAACTCTTTTATTTTAAAATTTTTGTGGAATTTTGTACAAAGAAATGATTTTTAAGGAGAAAGGACATTGTCCTCATGAATTTATTTCAAGTATTTTATCAAAAACATTTTCCATCTAAGATGACATTATTTCATATATGTATGTTTCAACTATAATTTCCCTATAATTTACATGGTTTCACTTTTCTTATGATGAAATGATATCCATTTCTTTTATAAGGAGTATGTTATGATGGGATGATGTTTATGAAACCCATTTTATTCATTTGGTTATGATGAATGATTTATGTTTATGTGGTGGCATACATATGAATGATTTCATTATGAGATTTATGGGACCTATATCTCCCAAAAATAAATTGTGTCAATATTTATATCTCATGAGATAGACATGGTTGGAATAGTTAGTTAATCCGGTTCAGTGATACAGGACTGGAACAAGGAGTGAACTCGATTCAGAAAGGGATTTTGTCCACTATGACGGTATTGGCAGAAATGCCTTGGATACTATGGAAATATTATCATGTTCTTTATGGTTTTCCACAATTACATGTTTTTTTCCCATTCTACTTTATCATGATTGATGTTCTATTATGATATATTCCTTACCTACTTCCATGATTTATGTCATTGCTCAAGATTTTGATGTTTAGATTGTATGTTCATGTTTTTGCATTCAAATGTTTATGGATTGTTTTATGCTCTCTATGTTTACCCTTAATGAGAATTTGATCTCACAATTTTTTTTTCTTTTCCCCAGGATATAATGAAAGATTTTAGGTAAAAACCAAAAGGGGAAGATCTTTATGGGAGATGTTGAAGATCTTTCACCACGATAAGAAGAATATATTCCGAGTTTCCAAAGACACTAAACTATTACGGTCCTTGTGTATCTGTTTTTGTTATGTATCAAGTATTCCGCAAAAAGTAATGTAATGTCCATGTACATCAAGTAATGGTCTCTACAGTTGGTATCAGAGGAAAGGTTTAGTCAACTTTTGGAAACTAGGATGCGAGAACATTAGTGAGATCTCTAGAGATATTTCTATGGTATGTCTAGGGATGTCCCTAAGGTTAAGCATATGTATAGGTTATAGTCGTAGAATTACGGTAACGATATTATAATTAAACCTATGAAGATTGATATTGAATGTACTTCCCCTTTATTATGTTGTTTTCCTAGCAAGATTTTTTCATCTAACACTGTTCTTTTTGGGGTTTAGACGATGGATGGAACCTGAAGGAACCGTGTTGATCAATGTAATCGGGAAATGAAATGATTGTTTTCCCGAGCAACCAAATTTGATGGGAGATGGAGTGAAAAATATTATTTCTATACTTACACAAGCTATGAATCATTCTGTATTTCCAAATGATCAGAGAAGGGAACAATATTATATTGAGTCCTTCATGAGGCAACATCAACCGTCTTTCAATGGGTCTTCCGATTCACTTGTTGCTGAACAATGGATCAGTACCATTGAAAAGATATTTTCCATACTTCACTGTTCAAAACATGAAAAAATCATTTTAGCTATTTACCGTTTCGAAGGTGAAGCAGGCCAGTGGTGGACTCTAATTTAGAATACAAGGCCCCTAGATGAAATTGAATCCATAGAATAGGGTGAGTTCAAGAATTTGGTTTCCAGTAAGTACCTACCTCGTATTCTTCGATCAATGATGGAAAAAGTGTTCATTGAGCTTAAGTAGAAGGATGATGAATCTACTGGTATATACGAAGCGAAATTTACAAGACATGAATGGTATGAATCTGGCTTTATCATCCACCCTAAAAGTAAAGTTGATCGATTCTTCAGTGGCTTAAAATCAAGTCTTCAAAGGGAATTTTCTAAAAGAAAATTCGGTAGCTATGAAGAAATTGTGTGGTGTGATATCAGGGTAGAACTGTATGTTGGTGTAACATATACATCTCATAGTTTTTACAAGAAATGAAAGATGGATTTTGAGGAAAAAACCTCAGAACAATGGTGAAAAGAAGGAGAATGTTTCCTTATGCTCAAATTGTGGACAGAAGCATGGTGGAGATTGTCTAAAAGGTACTAGAAAATGTTTCAAGTTTGGAAAAGAAGATCATCAAGATTTTGGGTTCCAAAGTAATTGAAAAATGGTTTGTAATGATGTGAAAAGAGAAAAGACTATTGAGAACGCTCCACCAACACTTCATTGCTTCATGAGCAAGGAATTGGGGCATTATTCTAATCAATTCCCCTATCCAAGGTTTAATGATGATCGAGTTGAGAATCCTCTTAAGTAAAAGGACATAGGGATGTCACATGCGATCACTTTTGGCAATGTGGAGTATGAAAACGATGTAGTGGAATGATTATGTGTTTATGTAACGAGATTCCAAAATAATTTTGTGGAATCTAATTTATAGTACTGTGGAATATTGGAATATCTATGTATTGGTTTATTATGGTTTTCAATAATTATATGGTACCGGTAACCATGAAAAGTAATTCAAATATTTTGGTAACCAGATATTATGTGCATAATCAAGGGGTAAGAAGAATATAATATTAATGAGCTCATGAATGATATAAGGAAAAAGTGATATCATGGGTTGAGTATATTTTAATTTTGGGATTTTGTTATTTGGAAAGAGTTACCTTTTGACAGAATTCATGTTTTCACTATGTTTCTATGGTAATTCATGTTGCAAGAGAATACAAGATTATGGTATTCACATATTTGGAATGTGATCAACATGATATATCTTATGATATATAGGGGATAAATGATTTTATTCACATACTTTGTTAAGGACATTTCTAGTAATTGTTTTCTTTATACTATGAGATTGGGAAGATGTATTTTGTATAATTCTAAAGACTGGAATGGATTATGTCAGACATTAGATAGCATTGTTTTAGGCTAGAACTTTTTTCAATATTATTTCTGTAATGTTATAATAGTGATGTTTTAGAAAAAAAAGACAACCAGAAGGACGGAGACAACCAATCACGTCGGACAAGGTTGCGGGAATTGAACCCACAACTGAAGTGCGACATGCCATTATTTCCAACCGCTAGCCTACATGACGTCCCTGGTTAGTAGAAACTAGTTTAATTTTATTATGCGGTACGATAGATGAATTATAAGTCCATTTTTGGAATCATATACGATTAAACTCACTATAGATGGACTTATGTATATTTGATACATTTTTATAACATTTTGTTTGAGACATTTGGAATGACCCATAATTCTATCACATGATCTGCTAACACTTCACGAATGACAAATTTAACTTCATTTCATTTAGAGATGAAGTGGAAATTGTTCATGGAATGAAAAATGGTGAGATTATACTGAAATAATGTAAGTATTTATTCTAATTAAAATTCTTCAACTTTAGGGAAATGATCTTGAAAAACAAAAATGTTGTCCTAGTACCCTTATATGCGATGAATCATATGGTACATTAGATCATCACAAATTTATGGCTTTGGGATTGTTGGCTTTTTCATAGCCATGTTCTCTACCACTCTTCATCATAACATGATGGTTAGGTTTCTCTTCCATATACATATTTTCACCTATGTTATCTTATGTATAAACCCAGTGATTAGTTAATTTGGTTAACTGTTATGTTTCATACTTTAGTTTTTAAAGTTAATTTTTGGTATTCCTTTTTACGATGTGGGTTTCTATTAAAGAATATTTCAAGTAGAAAACCATTTATAACCCCCAATGAATTTCAAGAGCGAAATTCATTTTAAGGGGGGTAGAATGTAACAACACGATATTTTATGAGAATTCTTATTTTTAATTTCATTGATTTATTTTGCTGTATGATACACCAATATTATCTTGCACTATACACAACACTATATTAGCTTGTTGTATACGCAAGACTATTCTTGGATCGTGTTACACACAATTTGAAGTTTGTTTGATAGTAGTTATTCTATGAATAGTTTAGTGTATATATATATATATTCATTTTATAACTAAAATATGGTTGGATTTTGTTATACACAACAGCAAAGGAGTTATGCACTACACGCAAACCTGACATGGCTTGCTTTACACGCAATCATGACCTCCCTCAAAAGCGTGTGTTGTATGTAATACCAGGTTTCACTAAACAATGATATATTGTTATAATGTTATTATGGACTAGCCGTTATGAATATTATTAACTAAATTTTTAGTTTTATAACATTATTAATCTTCTTACACTTTTTCTAGAACATGGTATGAGAACAAAATAAATTTTTCGGGTAAAATAAGTATAAAAAAAAAACAGTTTTGCCGCCTTTTGATGGTGCACCCACATTAAATATAGTTTTTGACATGTTTATAAGTTCAATTTTATAGAATAAAATTCTTCTTTGGAATAAGGAGATTAAAATCTACATTGGATAAAATTTTCATATTATTCTGATAAATCTCATATTTTAATGACTAGTAAAAACACGTTATATTTTAATTAAAAACAAATTTTTTCATCGCAATAATTTATATGGTTAAATTATAATATTTTATGGTTTTAAAGTATAAATAGAATATATTATTACCATTTAATATAATTTATGTCATTACCATTAATTTTACATTGAATTTATACGTAAAAACATTTCAATATTTGGCAATGTTTTAACTTTTAAAACCCATTTTCTAAACAACAGGATTAATTTTAATTTAATTACTGCAACTTTTGTGTTTTGAGTTTGGAAAAATGGATTCCATATTTGTATTTAGTGGGTCCAAATTATGTTAATAGGTTACATTTACTTATTTTATTTGAATAGTAACTACAGTAATGTTTATTTTCTACAGGTAAAGGTAAATCGGGTAATTAAGGGTAAAAATAAGATTGTAAAATTACCCTAACACTTTCCAAAATTCTTTTGGATGAATAAAATTCGAACCATATAACATAAGGGTCTGAATATATTCATTTCATGTACCTTGTACCATGACAACGATGTAATTATTATTAAAATTAAAGAAAGTGACAGCATGTCACTCTGTTAAATCTTATAAGTATAATAATTTTAATTTAATGGTAAACTTCATGAAACATAGAACCTGAATAGCCTCTATAAAGTAAATAAAATTTTCTACATTATGTGAATTTATTTATAATTTTTAAGGATTAAATAATTATCATTAAAGGTGACACAATAGTGATGTTGAAATTATTTTATTGATTGAAATATCAGATAAATGGTTTTAAAAATATTAAAATAAATAATATATGAACTATTTAATGTTCTAAACTACCTTTATAGATATATATGACTTGTTATGATTCTATTAAATCTTTTAGTGAGAATATATCTTCTATTAAATTTTATTTAAATTCAAATAAATGAATATTGTCAAAATTGACACTATTGTTATTTTATAAAAATAACATATAAACAAATTGTTTAAAAATCACAAAAATATTTAAAAATTATAAAATTAAATTTAAATGGTCTGAAATGTCATAAAATATATAATAATGGATAATTAACTGCACATATGTAATTATTTATATCAATATAAAACATTGAATATTATTACCACAAATAAAATTAAATTGATTAAATAAGGATAAATCATGTTGATAATGTTTAAAATAAATTCCCAACATGTCGAAATTTCTTGGTATTATGAGATTTAAACCCTATCTCATCTAATATTCTAATTTGAGTAATTTTGGATGTTGTTATGTGGGATTTGAATTTGTTATAAATTAATTGTTTTTAGATTTCCCAAGGTGCCCTTCTCCTCCCGTATAAAGGGGGACCTCCTCCCTCTCCTATTAATAACACATTGAGCCTTCATGTTCATCCAAAACTTGTCCATTTATATTCTACACTTCTCTTGCCACATTATTGAGCTTTTTTTCTTCTCAAAAGACCAACTCTAGTCACTTAAGAGGAATATTGATAGAGGTGTGTCGAAGAAGAGGTAATCTCTTCTACCAATTCTTTCAAGTTTCATTCTTCTTCTACTTATTCTTCTTTAGTCCATTAATTATAAAGTAATAACATCAGTATCAGTAATATACTGATATGTTATTATAAATATGAAACTACCCCATTTCACCTTCTATCCATCCTACGGAAAATGAAATCACCGCGCGTGCGTACGTACGAAATACCGTCTCCACGCCATGGTGTAATAATTTTTCCACCACCACATTACTTGATTGGTATGATGGTGTAAATAATAACTATATATGTGTATTATAACTTCATAATGATTATGATATATTATTTCATTCACTCCAATTCTATTAAAAATTATGGTAATGATATCATCGCTCGTGTGTACGTACGGACTACCGTCTTCACGAATGAGATGAGATTCATTTTCAATGATTAAACATTCAAGTTTGATTATAATGTATATAAATAATAAATAATGCAGAAATACATTTCATAATAATGATACTGGATTTATTTACATATATGTTGCATTTAATTAATTCCATTCAATTCAATAAGGAAATGAAAACAGCATTCATGCGTACGTACGACTTGTCGTATCCATGAACAGTGTATTTATTTCCATTTATCGATCTATCATATATATTTATATAATCAATATATATTACATGTAAATAATTTTTTACATTCTGGAATTAATTAAATCAGTATATGAGTAGTAATATCAAGAACAACAAATCGAAACACGTACGATAAATGAAAATTTTTTACCCAAGACGCTGATTTAACACTGAATTTATAAAAGAACAGGTAATATAAAGTCATAAGTGAACCATATATGATATCATAACAATGAATATGATTCTGTAATAATTCAATGAAATTATTTAAATCATTATATATGATTTTTGGATACATACGAAGCATATCGAACATAAGGTAAGGGATAAATTTCCAAATATCATTTTTATCAAATATTGCTTATATGTAAGTATTTACTGGGGTATATTTTACATCCATGTCAATAAAAATGTTTTTCATAAAGTGTTTAATATTCTTCCGTATATTATTAAAGTCATGTTTAACCTTATTTTACTTTTACTTTGTGTTATGGAAGGAATATTTTATTTTTTTACCATACGTGGTACTTTTTGACTTTTCCATTTAAAGTATGAGGAGAATTTTTTTTAACTTATACGAAATGAATGGATTTTTATGGTTTTATAACGCCTTATTTTCATGAATCTTACTCTATAATATTTCATGGTTATTTTCGATAAAATACATTTCTTTTAAAATTGTGTGGCATTTTGTGAAAAGAAAATGATTTTTAAGGAGAAAGGATATTTTCCTCTAGAATTCATTTCAAATATTTTATCAAAACCATTTTCATATAAGATGGAATTATTTCATATGTGTATGTTTCAAGTATAATGTCTCTATGATTTACATGGTTTCAATTTTCTTATGATGAAATTATATCCATTTGTTTTATATGGATTATGTTATGATGGGATGATGTTTATAGAACCCATTTTATTCTTTGTGTTATAATGAATGATTTAGGTTTATGTTGTGGCTCAAGTAATAATGATTTCCTTATGAGTTGGGTGGGACATATATCTTCCTCCAATGCATTGGGTAAAGATTTATATCTCATGAGATAGAAATGGCTGGAACGGTAATTTAATCCATTTCAGTGATACAGGACTGGAATGAGGAGTGAACTCGATTCAGAAAGGGACCTTGTCCACTAAGATGGTCTTGGTAGAAATTCTTTGACTACTATGTGAATAATATCATGTTCATAATGGGTTTCCATAATTTCATGTTTTCTTCCCATACTATTTTGTCACGATTGATGTTCCATTATGATATATGCCTTACGTACTTCCAATATTTATGTCTTTGCTCATGATTTTGATGTTTAGATTTTATGTTCAAGTTTTTCCATTCAAATGGTTATGAATTATTTTATGTTCTATATGTTTACCCTTACTGAGCATTTGAGGTAACCCTTGTTTTTTTTCTTTTCCCCAAGATATAAAGAAAGCTTTAGGTAAAGAAACAAAAGGGGAAGATCTTTATGGGAGATTTTGAAGATCATTCACCATGATTAGAAGATTATATTATGAGATTCCAAAGACTCTAAACTATTATAGTGCTTGTGTGTCTGTTTTGGTTTTTTATTATGTATTCGGAAACATGTAATGTAATTTCCATGTACGTCAAGTACGGGGCTATACATCGTCTAACAAAGTTGGCCCATTTCATCTTGATTCATGATTCTCATATGTTGGAGGATCTGTCCAAAATCTATATCTGGGAGGTTGTAAAGTTTCAGGGTGTTCCAGTTTCGATCATATCTGATAGAGATGTGAGGTTTACATCTCATTTCATGAAATCCTTACAATAATCCCATGGATCTAAGTTGACCATGAGTACGACATATCACCCTCAGATAGATGGTCAATCCGATAGGACGATACAAACATTGGAGGATATGTTGCAGGCTTGTGTCATGGATTTTGGTGGCTCGAAGGGGGAGAACTTGTCATTGGTATAGTTCTTGTATAAAAATAGTTATTAGGCATCCATACATATGGCTCCGTTTGAAGTGTGGTATGGGAGGTCGTGTCATTCTCCACTATACTGGGTCGAAACAAGTGAGTCCTCGATGGTTGGAACGAGCCTTGTCTGTGAGACTATGGAGAAGATCAGGTTAATCATGAAGATAATGGAGATAGATCATATTCATCAGAAATCATAAGTGAATCATCGTCAACAGTCATTTTAATTTGAGGTGAGTGATCATGTTTTCATGAGGATCTCTCCCAGGTTGGGACATTGTCGGTTTGGGAAGCGGGGAATCTTATCTTTGAGGAATATTGGACCTTTTGAGATTCTTGAGAAGGTTTGTGAGGTCGATTATCATTTTTATTTTACACCTAGGTTCACTGCGGTACACATTGTGTTTCATGTGTCGCAGTTGGAAAAGTATTAGCCTAATCTGGGCCTTGTTATTTGATGTGATCATGTTGAGCTCGAGCCAGATGCTTCATTGGTGCACGTGCCATTGCAGGTTGTGGATAAGAAAGAGAAATTATTGAGGGGTACCAACATCATACTGGTTCGAGTTTTGTGGAAGCATGGCCAGATCTAAGAAAAAACTTTGGAGTGGGAGAAAGAGATAATCTAGCAATGGCCCGATCCCTTTCAGCAAAGTATGGGTTCACTACTTTCCAAGGACGGAAGGTCAAATGATATGGAGAATGTATCACCCCCCCCCCCCGGTTCGAGGTTTTTAGCCTTTGTTTGTGTCTTTGTATGAGTTTATTGGGTTGGGGATGAGTTTAGAAGAGGTTGGGAGAGTTTGTAATTGTTTGGAATGAGTTTAGAGTATTTTCTTAAGGAGCATGGTTTGAGCACGGTTAAGGGAAACCGTGCGGGTTCTCCAAGAAACCGTTTAGGGGGAGATAGTAGGTTTCGCATGACCTGTGCAAGGTTTTCCAAACCATGTGAGGAAGCCATGCTAGGAAACTGTGCATACCCCTCCTCTTGAGATAGTAGTGTGCACATGGTTAGAGCATGGTTTTCCAAACTGCGCGGGTTAACCATGTGGCCAATTAAAATAGGTTTTTAAAACCTGAGTTCACTCGGGATTGCATCATTCCTCTCTGAATCCTCTCCCACTCGATCATCTCTTGGTATTTTTGGTTCTCAAGGGCTGGAGGGGCTCTCCCACTCGTTTTGTAAGTGAATCAAAGGGGTTTCAAGGTAGTTTTTATGTGGTTTCTCCTGGGTAAGCCTCTCCTCTTGAGTTATTTGTGTTTTCCTGTAGATCTACATCTCCCTCTCTCTCAGTTTTCTAGATCTAAACCTGTTTTGTGTAGGTATAGGGTTTTGGTTGCCTTGTATGATAATTTTAAGTCTTATGGATGTTAGGTAATGGTATCTAGAGAGGTTTCTGTGGTGCATTTGCAGGATTTGAAGAGTAATTGCTTGTGGGTCGATTTCGCCGGAACCATAAAGGTAGGTGGATTCTCTCTTGACTCCACATAGTTATAACTAGTGGTTTTGGTTTCAAATAATCTGCGTTGCTTAAAAGTAAATTGTGTTTTTTATGTGTGATATTGGGTTTAAATCCCTTTGTGGATGGTTTGGGGATTTTTGGGAAAAGGGGTTTGTGGAGAAATACTCTTGATGTGATTTTAAAATGGGATTCTAATATGAGTCGTTTTGTTGGTTTTTTTATGATGATTTGAGAAAGTGGTTTCCTGTAAAAAGGGTTGTTTTATTGAAATTTGGTTTGGTATGGAAAATAATTGAAGGGTGTTTTCAATAAATGTTTGATTTATTGAAGTTGATTGACATGTAATAGAAATGGTGAATTGCTTACGGTTGTGGCCTTGGAGAATTACATGCTTGGTTATGGATTGTGTTGGTTGTGTGGAAGTGGGCGAGAAGTCTCACTATAAAAGGTGAACAGGATGGGTGGAAAGTTCCATCGTTTTGGGTTGTCAAGTAGTTGGTGGGAAGTCCTTCTAGCTGAAGATGGGATGAATGAGTTGGGTGGGAAGTCCCACCGTTATGGCTGCTTTGTTGTGAGTTTCTTTGCATAGATGGATTTTTTTGGAATAATAAATGGCTGAATTGGCTTCCTTACGTGACATGGATGATTGGGCTTCCTTATGTGGAATGTTTGGCTCATGGCAGGATTGTTAGGATTTCCATTGGCTTACTTGGTATGGGTGAAATGGCTTGGTAAGGGTGTGTATGGATTATGTTAATGGATTCACTTGTGATTATTTTATATAAACAATTTTATATAAATGTGCTAACAGTTTTATAGTAGTGGCGTGTGTATGGAAGTCAATTGGAGAAATCCTACTGAGTAGTAGTACTCACCCCATGCTTTGGCACTTCAGTGTCTTTTCAAATGTTGTGTACCAGGATACTGGAATAAGTAAGACATCTCATTTCTAGTGGTTCGGGGTGATTCTTGGGATGTGTGGCGGATCTAGGAGAAGGAGCTTTGTGTAGAGATATGGTGGTCTCATGTCTCATGGTGTTTTGTGGTTGGATATTCTGCATAGTACTCTAATTTTTAGTTTGATTGTATAGGTTTTTGGGATTTATTGCTGATCAACATGGTCGTATTTTTGGTAACACATGGTTGATTTTTTTTTGTTTTCCTGCATCATAATGTTCATGGGTGGTAGTTTGGTTAGATTTTTTTAATGGAAAACCATTCCCCAATTAATCTTTAAGCCCTTGGAATATATTTCCAGCCTTTGGTGCCTTGAGAACATCGCTTAAGTCTATGTAACCCTCACCACCTCCTCAAGAAAATGATGTAGGAAAGGGGTGTTACAGTTCACCTTATCTATGTGATCATCAACACCTCAGTATAAATTTTCATTTCATGGTATCTAATAAATATATTCAATTATTTACCCCTTTTATAATTTCCCAACAATTTATTGTTTGAAATAAACCCCACCCCATTGGAGGGATTCTCATTGGGACAATGGCTCAGTTCTGAATAATGTTCTTGCCCTCCGTTGTTTTTATGGTTGTCTCCAACCCGTTTCTTGAGAGATACTTGGTCTTCTGGGTGATTCTTGTTGTACAATGTAATTCCTTATAAGTAGGTAAGTGGAGAGGGTTTCATTTACTAGGTACTTTATTTTCCATATCTCCATCACCATATTTCCATGGAGTGACCTTGTTGTATGGTTTTCATACAAGATCTGGTCGTGAGACCTTCCGCAAACCTATTTCACAAAAAATACTCTAAAAGTCTCATTTTTTCTAGCTTCTATCTTAAATCAACCATGAACTAATATTTTGTGATTATTTTAACATTGGTCATAGGGATGACTGATTATATCGATGATTCAGTTGGTTTTACTAGTTTGATCACATGATGCTTTGAATTCTTAATGGCTTATGTGAACATTTTAAGGTCACACAATCATGAGCCTTCTTAGGGGCCATGCAGTTACATGATTCTCTCTGTGTTTATGCGACCCAAGATATCTCTAGGGGTTATTTGATTAATAATCCCTTTAGGATATTCAAGAATGAATTTAACAATTCCTTCGATGCATATGATTATGCTAGAATTTTCCATTATTTTGAATAGATTTTATTTTATATATCTAGAGTGTTCCACTTAATTATTTTTTTATGGATTCAGGTTTTCATAAATATTAATGTACTACATCTAATAAAAAGACCATGATACCTAGTAATTATAATGACGATCCCTGAAACCATGTGGAGACTAACAATGAGATCCTAAAATGGATTATCATATTTGACCTTCAATATTTTCCTTTATCACACCATCTTCCATTATAGGGGTTCAACCTACTAGATTATGTTTTCATTCCTCCTTAGGACTTCTATTTTTTATTATACATGATTTCATCTTGTCTTAATAGTATTCAGATGAAAATTTTTCATGATGGTCAACAGGAATCATCTCGATCCCAGGGGTTGTCTTCTATGTTTTACAATTATACCTTGCATCCCGATGGATATGATTTTAATCATCATCATATTACACATAGAAAATCGATTATATTCATATCTAACCTTAACAAAACATTGTGGAAGATAGAGCTGAATGTGGAATATCCATCTTGGGGGTAATTTTATTTTGAATGGGAATCACCATTATGGGTTATAATAACTTCCTATCGATTACTGACTAGTTTTATATGGTTCATCTTTGTGAAGTACTGAATATTTCAATTTTTTCTATCTCCAACCCGATCTTCTTCAAGAACAGATCAACATTTGGTGTCCTAGATCCAACTAATTCCATTTATCCCTTTGTTAAGTGGACATCAGCCCATTGGATATCTACAACTAGGTGGGACCGAACCTCTCATATATATATATATATTGAATTAAATATCAACTCATATGTTTTGGATGACCCCTTTTAGACTCTAGTTTTTTCAATAGAACATGCCCACCATTGTGATGGAGAAGATGTGAAAGGATTTGAATATGAACTGAAATATACCTTATAAGGACTATATCCAAATTTTCGTATGTCAATGTACATCCCAGGTAAATGAAGAATAAGAGATTTTCATATTTATTAATATTTTTGAATTAAATATTAATTTTAGCTTAAAGGGGTTTCTATGTTCGATAGCGTCCCCGATACGCAACAACGGGTTTCATTGGAATCTTACGTTGAACAATAATAATATAATATTATTATTTTAAATGGTAGTTAACTCCTAGCCATTTTATTTGTGGTAGTGAACAAAACTAACTATAATATGATTATATAGTTATTTATAGTTATCTAATAAAAGTTAGAGGATTAAAATATGAATGAATCTAATTTTAAGCATAATTTACATTAAAAGGCAGATTTACCGCCATTTAATGGTAAACCCATTTTAAATCTAGTTTTGGTAACTTTTATACATTATATATGACCAAATAAAATCCTTATTTATAATTAGGACATCCTAATTTACTTTAGATAATTTTTTGGTATTTTTCTGATAAAGTTCATTTTTGTAAGGAATAGTGAAAATTTAGTATTTTAATTTAAAACTATGTTTTAATCTAATTTATTTATATAGATAGATTATCTTTTTAATTGGTTTTAAAGTGAAATCGAAACATATTTTTACCATTTAATCTAATGTTGGTCATTGGAATTAATTTCACTTTGAAATTGGACATAAATAATTATCAATCTTTTGATAGTTTTAAATTCTTAAAAACACACTCTTTGTTTCGACATTGGGAATTAATTTTAAATTAATATCTGTCGCTTTTGTGTATTGATTTTGGAAAAATGGATTCCATATTTGGAATAAGGAGGCCCAATTTTTTTAAATAGGTAAATTTTATTTTTAGACATTTTAAATATCTACTTCAGCAAATATTTTATTTACCGTGGTTAAAGGGTAAATCAGGTAAATAAGGGTAAAAAAATAATTTTATAATAATATAAAATTACCTTTAAACATGTCCTAATCCTATTTAATGATTCATTTCCGACCATGATCATATTTGGGTCGATTTTGGGATCCCATTGAGCCACATGGGAGTGATAATGACAATTTAGATTAATAAATTTAATGTGAAGACAAAAGTGACACTAACAAAAATAGTTTAGTAATTAGTTTATATATGGTGTTACATAAGTCATATTATTGACTATAAATATTCATTGGAAATATAATACTATTTACTACATCATGTAATTTTTATTATAATTTTTAGACATCATATAAATTAAATTATTTATTACACAATAATGACTCAGTTTTTACCTCATTAATAAATGATTTAAATAAATAAGATTATAATGATTAAAATATTATCCAAAACTTGTCCAATTCTTGTTGGATGATTTTTTTTTCGAATATGAGTCATCTTATATTATACCAAAATTATTTTTGGACCATTATAAAACTAATATAATTTTATAATAAAATAATATTTTGATACATTCCTAAAGAGCTCCTCCACTCCCTTATAAAAGGACACCACTTCTAACCAATTACCCACATCTCTGAAGACATTTGGCTAGTCCAAACTCTTCCCAATTAAGCTCCCTACATCCCTATCCTCATACTATAATCCTAACCATAGGCAGAAGGCACTTAAGAATTCCTTTGGTTCAAACAAAAGTGAGTTGCCCAAATTAAAGGTAACAGTTTCTCTTAAATTGTTTACTTTTACTTTGCTTCTCCAACCCCGAAAATATTTTTATTTCCTTTCTTTTGAAACAACAAAAGTATCCTCAATATACTAGGATGTTGTTATGATAAGGATTAGAACTAAACTTATACACACCTCCATCTAATGGATGAAAAACATAATGTTTCTGTTGATGGAAAACTAAGGCCTCACGAAACGATGATTGTTCAATTACATCTTACCGCCTCTCATGGTGTCCATTATGATGGAACTGTTTATATATATGATATATATTATTTTTATGATTTCATTATGCTTATGTACATCCAATTTATATCATGCATTTATGGTTTCCATAGTGGGTAAATTCGATAATCTCATTTGAGGAAGTGCGGACTACCGCCCCCTAAAAGTCATGTGACTCGTTAATGCCCTATGTGGGATGTATAAAGGATGGAGTTAATGATATTATATATGATATTATAAGGGAATTATAATATACCTATATATAATTATGTTTTAATTGTATTAAAATAAGAAATAGAAATTAAAGTAGTGTTCAAGCGTACGTACGGCTTACCATCTCCATGAATGGTGCATTTCATTTCGTACCTCCAAATGTTATGTACTATTATAAATACACATATATAATAGATATATATGATATATATGATATCCAAAATCATGAATACCATTCTGGATATAATGGACTATTGACCACATGGACAACCTGTAAATATATGGTGTTCATTTTTGACCAAAGTACCTAATATCGACAAAATGAACATTATTAACTAAAATGGTTACATAATGTTTATAACATGGTAATAAGTGATATTATAGGAATAATAAACTTGATAAAGGTTCTTAAGAAAGTAAAAATTATCTTTAATTTATTATTCATGAGATTAAAGAATGAACGGGTCAAGTCGGACATGAGGTAAGGGAATTCATCCCAATCTTCTTTCATTGAGGCATTTTTAGTTTTATACACGACATTATATTATATGTTGTATAAAACCCTTTTAATTTTAATGTTCTTCAAATGGAATCTTTTTATACGAATCGTTTTACTAAATGACAAGAAGGAATGTTTTTTTAACGTAAGTGGTGACAACGACCATTCTGCCGCTGCGAGTATTTTTTTATCTTTGGGTTCCTTAACAAGCCGGAATGTTTTTAAATGGAAAAATAAATACCATATACTCATTTATGTATTTTGGAATTGAAAATAATTTTCACAATGAATTTATTATTTTAATATCTTAAAATTTTATTTTATTATTTCAATGTGGGAATTTTACCTTTCCTTTATACTTATGTTATGTGTTATCACCATGTTATGGTTTTTGGGCATTATTTACATATACGGGTTGTTCTGTGATAAACATAGGGTGGGTGAGCCCGAGATAGCTCTCCAATGCCTTGGGTAATGTGACATAGGTAAATGTGAATGTTTCTCCAAATAGATTTAGGGAATACACTGTGATGTGTATTCCAATGTAACTCCCTATGTATCTGTGATAGGTACAATGTATGTATGATAAGGATGACACAAGTTACCTTTATGATATCTGATTTCTATGTTTCTTTAATAAATCTTATGATTTCATAAGGTATGTAAAAGAATTCATGTTTTGAATGAATTCATGAACAGATGTTTTCGTTCTTTGATTTATAACACTCACTGATCTTTTTATACTCATCCCAGATTTGAAATGTTTTCACAGGACTTAAAGATGAATAGGGTCAAGGATAAGATCAAGGAAAAGTCATGCTGTCTAGAACATGGATCTAGACATGACTCTTTTTTAAGAGTTCATGTTTTGTAAAAAAATTGAAACTGTGTAGAAAAGTATAATTGTAATTTTGGAGACGTAATGTAATTGTTATGCCTAATTATCTAAAACTCTAAATCAGAAAAGATCCTCAATGTGAATTATCCATTTAATTCAATATTATGTAATTTTTAAGGCCGAGTCTTTATAGTTGGTATCAGAGGTTGGTTTAGATAACTTTAGGAGTTATGGTATTGTTAAAGTAATATCCATAAAGTAATTTATCATAATATTGACATTATATAGCATTTATAGATTTCCATTTTTCTTCGCCTAAGATATTTTTGTGTTCAGAATGGTTTTCCACAGAGGAAAAAAAGTAGCTATGTTGGGATGACATCAAGAAGAAGACAACCTTCCAAATCATCAACCTAAGATGGTCGGAATCAGGACTAAACAGTTTGTTACAGTGATGACACAAATGACTCAGGATATAAATGGTGGAGGTATCCATGTACGAGATTAGCCAAATCAACCACAGAGAAACATGTCAGTAGTGGAGCATTTAATGAGGCAACATCCCCCATTATTCAGAGGATCATCTGATTTGGTGCTTGCTGAAGGGTGGACTAAAGCACTGGAAAAGATTTTCGATGTCATGGGTTATTCAGAACATCAAATGGTTAGTCTCTTTGTTTACCGTTTTTAAGGTGAAGCTGATCAGTGGTGGTTGATGGTGAAAAATATCAGGGATAGTAAGAATATTGATGCTCTTGATTGGGATGAATTTAATGGTATATTTTTGGAGAAACATTTTCCTAAGGTGTTTTGTCTTAGGATGCAAAAACAATTCCTGGAATTGAGCCAGGAGGATGACTCAGTGGCTGCTTATGAAGAAAAATTCACTCGACTGGAAAGGCATGCTCCGAATTTCATACGAGATCTTGATAGTAAAATCAACCATTTTTAATCCGGATTAAATCCAAATTATCGAAGGGATTTAGCTTCTCATGAGTTCAAAAGTTTTGAAATGCTTCTTCGTTGTGTGGAGAAGGTGGAAATGGAGTTTGCCGATGATCAAGTATTCTTTGAAAAACAACAAAATAAGAGCTCTAGGTGGCAGGAGAATGGAAAGAACTTATCAAAAAAATCTTATGGTAAGAAACATATGTTTACAGTTTGTGAAAATTGTGGTAAAAAGCATACTGGGGAATGTCTTTTGAATTCTGGTAAGTGCTACCGATGTGATAAAATGGAACATAAGGATCGTAATTGCACTAAAAAAGATCAGGGTAATGGTAAGACAAAATCTTATTTACAATCAGTAAAATGTTTTGAGTGCAATGAAATGGGTCATTATGGAAATGAGTGTCCGACAAAGATCTTGAGAGATGGGAAGCAGTCAGACTACAAGCAGAAAGGGTGGAGAAATATTTTTCAACTACTTCTGTAGATGTTGGGCCATCAAATTAAGTAGTATCATGTACATTGTTTATTTGTTAAGATTATTCCAATGTGTTGTTTGATTCAGGGTCTACACATTCATTCATTTCTGAAAATTTATCTTGTAAATTGGGAATTCCATCTCATGATATGAATACTGAAATTATGGAAAAAACACCTGGAGGAAATGCTGAGACAAAAATAAAACATAATAACATTCCTGTCCTTGTGTGCGGAAAGAATATACCTACAAACCTTATTGTTTTTCCTCTAGTTGAGTTTGTTGTTATATCGGGCATGGATTGGATTTCTATTTATCATGCTAAGATTGACTGCATAGCTAAAAAGGATTCTTTTCAAAATGATTTTCAGTTTGTTTACAATAATGAACCCTTGCTTTTAATAACATATCAGGTAGTTGAAAAACTAGTAAAAGATGGAAATGAATGTTACCTTGAACATATTGTTGAAAACAAAGGAACTCCTCAGATTAATGATGTGCCAGTGGTAAATGAGTAACTTGATGTTTTCCCTGATGAGTTTCCTAGTATTATACCTGATCAGGAAGTTGAATTTACTTTTGAATTAGTTCCTGATGCTAAGCCAATTTCAAAACCCCCTTATTGAATGGCTCAAATTGAAATTTTAGATTTAAAGAAGAAATTGCAGGAGTTATTAAATAAAGGTTTCATTTGACCTAGCATATCACCATAGGGTGATCCTGTCTTGTTTGTTAAAATGAAAGATGGTTCAATGCAACTTTCCATTGATTATAAAGCACTGAATAATATCACTATTATGAATAAGTATCCTTTGCCTAATATTGATGATTTGTTTGATCAGATCTAGGGAGCTCAGTATTTTTCGAAGATTGACATGAGGTCGGGGTACCATCAGTTGAATGTAAAGGAAGCACACATTCCAAAGACCGCATTTCATACTAGATATGTCCATTATGAATTTGTAGTTATTCCTTTTGGATTAACCAATGCACCCGCTGTATTCATGGATCTTATGAATAAAATTTTCTATGAGTTCTTGGATACTTTTGTGGTTGTGTTCATTGATGATATTTTGGTTTATTACAAAAGTAAATAGGAACATGAAATACATTTAAGGGTGGTCCTGCAAACCTTAAAAGAAATGAAACTATTTGGGAAATTCAGTAAATGTGAGTTTTGGTTACGACAAATTTCTTTCCTTGGTCACATTGTTTCAAAAAATGACATAACTGTTGATCATGCAAAAACAAAAGTTGTAGAAGAATGGCCAAGACCCACAAATATAACAAAGATCTATAGTTTTTTTGGTTTGGCAGGTTATTACTGGAGGTTTGTTGAAAATTTTGCACGGTTATCTAGTCCAATGACTAAGTTAACTCAAAAAGGTGTTATGTTCATCTGGACGAAAGAATGTGATGAGTGTTTTCAGGAATTGAAAAGAAGATTGGTGAATGCTCCAGTTTTCGCATTGCCTTCCAGAATTGGTGAGTTTGTTATCTATAGTGATGCTTCGTTGCAAGAACTAAGTTGCATCCTAATTAAAAATTATAAGGTAATTGCTTAAGCTTCATGTCAGTTGAATCTACATGAGTTAAATTACCTTACACATGATTTGGAATTAGCTGCTATTGTTTTTTGCTTTAAAATTTTGGAGGCATCATTTGTATGGAGTGAAGTGTGAAATATATACTGATCACAAAAGTTTAAAGTATATATTCACTCAGAAAGAATGGAAAATGAGACATAGTAGATGGCTAGAATTAATCAAGGATTATGATTTAACGATCCATTACCATCCGAGAAAAGAAAATAAAGTGGCTGATGCATTGATTCAGAGAAGTAATGTCTCATTAGACATGCTACGTATGGAACACGATCCTTTTGTTTTCGATTTGATGAAATTTGGCATAGAAGTTGTTGGTGTAGGAAACTCATCTATTTTCTTTCATGTGTCAGTGAGATCATCTCTATCAGACAGAATAAATAAAGCACAGAAGGTAGATAGTGAGTTGCAAAAAAAGGTAGAGTAGGTTCAGAAGGGTATGTTTCCGGAATTTAACATTGATAATGATTGTGTTTTGAGGTTTGTAAATAGATTACGTGTGCCTTGTGATTCACAGTTGAAGAATGAGTTGTTATGTGAAGCTCATAGTTCTCCATTTTTAGTTCATCCTGACAGTACTAAGATGTACATAGATCTTCAGGAGTATTACTGGTCGGATGGAATGAAAAGAGATATTGATAATTTTACTGTGAAGTGTTTGAATTTTCAGTAGGTTAAAGCAGAGCAACAGTTTCTAAAAGGAATGCTTCAGCCGCTTCTGGTGCCAGAGTGGAAGTGAGAAAATATATCCATGGAACTTGTTGTGGGATTACCAAAGACATCTCGAGGTAATAATACAATCAAGGTTATAGTTGAATGATTGACTAAATCTACTCATTTCCTTCATATTAGAGATACTTGGTCTCTAGATCAACTTGCTCAGTTGTATGTAAAACATATAGTCAGGTTGCATGGATATCCCTTCTCTGTTATATCTGATCGTGATCCCAGGTTCACTTATAACTTTTGGAAAGCTCTTCAGAAGTCATTGTGTACTGAATTAAATTTTACTACATATTTCCATCCTCAATCAGATGGGCAGTCATAACGAGCAATTCAGACCATGGAGGATATGTTAAATGCTTGATCGATTGACTACCAGGGAAGTTGGGACCACCATCCTTCATTGGATGAATTTTCTTATAAGAACAGTTTTCATTCCAGTATACATATGGCTCCATTTGAGGCATTGTATTGAAAGCGTTGTTGAACTCCAACTTTTTGGGATGAATTTGGTGAAAGAAAGCTGATGGGACCAAAATTGGTAGAAGAGATGGAATAGAAAGTTCATTTGATTCAGAAGCACATGAGAACAGCTCAGAGTAGATAGAAAAGTAATGCAGATAACCGGAGGAATGATCTTACTTTTTAGGTATGTGATCATGTCTTTCTCAAAGTTTCTCTGTGGAAAAGCGTGATGTGTTTTAGTAAGAAGGGAAAGTTATGTCCGAGGTTCATTAGAAATTATGAAATTCTAGAGAAGGTTGGATCAGTTGCGTATACAGTGGATTTACATCCATGTTTATCTCAGGTACACAATGTTTTTCATTTTTTGATATTGAGAATGTATATGCCAGATCCCTCTCATGTTTTGATCCCAGATGTAGTTCAGTTGGAAGAGAATCTCTCTTATGAAGAATAACCAGTCCAGATTTTTGACCATAGAGAGAAAGTGTGGCGTAATAAGGTAATTAACCATGTAATGGTTTTGTGGAAAACCATATGGTTGAAGAGGCAACATAGGAATTAGAAAATGCTATGAGGAATAAATAACCCCACTTATTTTGATAAGTGGATAAAAATTCTGATGACGTAATTTCCAAATGGGGGAAGGATGTAATATCCCAGGTAAATGAAGAATAATAGATTTTCATATTTATTAATATTTGGGAATTAAATTTAAATATTATCTTAAAGGGGTTTCTATGTTCGATAGCGTACCCGATATGCAACAACGGGTTTTTTTGGAATTTGATGTTGCACACTAATAATATAATATTATAATTTTAAATGGTATTTAACTCCTAGATGATGTATTGGTGGGAATGAACAAAACTAACTATAATTTTATTATACATGTATTAATATTTATCCAATAAAAGTTAGAGTTTTAAAATATGAATGATTCTAATTTTAAGCATAATTTACATTAAAAGTCTGATTTACAGCCTTTTAATGGAAAACCCTTTTTAAATAGAGTTTTGGTCACTTTAATACATTCTATATGACCAAATAAAATCATTCTTTAGAATGAGGACATTATAATTTACTTTAGGTAATTTTTTTGTATTTTTCTGATAATGTTCATTTTTTAAGGAATAGTGAAAATATTGTATATTAATTCAAAACTATGTTTTAATATAATTTATTTATATGGATAGATTATCTTTTTAAATGGTTTTAAAGTTAAATTGAAATATTTTTTATTCATTTAATCCAATGTTGGTCATTTGGATTAATTTCAATTTGAAATTGGACATAAAAAGTATCAATCTTTTGATAGTTTTTAATTCTTAAAAACACGCTCTTTGTTTTGACAGCGGGAATAAATTTTAAATTAATTTCTGCCACTTATGTGTTTTGATTTTGGGAAAATGGATTACATATTTTGAATCAGGAGGCCCAAATTGTGTAAATAGGTAACTTTTATTTTTAGATATTTTAAATATTTATTTCAGCAAATATTTTATTTACCTTTGTTAAAGGGTAAATCAGGTAAAGAAGGGTAAAAAAATAATATTATAGTAATATAAAATTACCCTCAAACGTGTCCTATTCTTATTTTATGAGTCATTTCCGACCAATGTCATCTTTTTGTCTATTTTGGGACCCCATTGATCCAAATGGGAGTGATAATGACAATTTTGATTAATTAATTTAATGTGATGACAAAAGTGACATTAACAAAATTTGTATAGTAATTAATTTTTATATGGTGTTATATAAGTCATGTTTTCGACTATAACTATTTATTGGAAATATAAATCTATTTCCAACATCATGGTATTTTTTTATAATTTTTAGAAATCAAATAAATTAAATTATTTATGACACAATAATGATGCAGTGTTTACCTCATTAATAAATGATTTAAATAAATAAGATTATAATGATTAAAATATTATATAAAACATGTCCAATTATGATTGTATGATTTTATTTCGAATATTATTCATCTTATATTCGACCTCATTGATTTTTGGACAATTATAAACCGAATATATGTTTATAATAAAATAATATTTTCAAACTTTCCTAAAGAGCCCCTCCACTCCATTACAAAAAAGACCACTTCTAACCAATTCCTCACACCTCTCAAGCCATTTGGCTAATCCAAAATCTGACCCATTAACCTCCCTATATCCCTATACTCCTCCTATAAGCCATACCTTAGGCATAAGGAACTTAATAAGTTCTTTGGTTCAAACCAAAGTGAGTTACCCAGATTAAAGGTAATTGTTTCTCTTGTATTGTTTTCTTTTATTTTGATTCTCTAACCCCAAAAATCTTTTTATTTTCTTTTATTTTGTAACAACATCAGTATCATAAATATACAAGGATGTTGTTATGATATGGATTCTAGATAAAATTACACACACATCCATCTAATGGATGAAGAACATAATGTTTCTCTAGATGGAAAACTAACGCCTCACAAAATGATGATTATTCAATTACATCTTACCGCCTATCATGGTGGCCCTCATAATGGAACTGTATTTATATATGATATCTATTATGTTTATTATTTCCTTATGGTTCTATACTTTCCATTTATATCAAGACTTTATGGTTTCCATAGTGGGTAAATTCGATAATCTCATTTGAGGAAGTGCGGACTACCGCCCCCTCAAAGTGATGTGTCTCGTTAATGACCTATGTGGGATGTATAAAGGATAGAGTTAATGATATTATAAATCATATAATACTGTAATTATAATATAACTATGTATCATTATGTTTTAATTCAATTAAAATAATAAATTTAAATGAAATTAGCGTTCATACGTACGTACGACTTACCGTCTCCATGAATGGTGCATTTCATTTTGTACCTCCAAATGTTATGTACTATTACAAATACATGTATATACTAGATATATATGATATATATGATATCAATAATCATTAATACCATTCTGGTTATAATGGACTATTGACCACATGGACAACTTGTAAATATAAGGTGTTAATTTTTGACCCAAGTACCAAATATCGACAAAATGAACATTGTTAACTAAAATGATTACATAATGTTTATAACATGGTAATAAGTGATATGAAAGGAATAATAAACATGAAAAATGTTCTTAAGAAAGTATAAATTAACTTTAATTTATTATTCAGGGGATTCAAGAATGAACGTGTCAAGTTAGACATGAGGTAAGAGACTTGGTCTCAATCTTCTTTCATTGAGGCATTTTTAGTTTTATACACTACTTTATTTTATACGGTGTATAAAACCTTTGGAATTTTCATTTTATTCAAATAGAATCTTTTTATACGAAGCGTTTTACTAAATGAAAAGAAGGAATTTTTTTTAACATAAGCGGTGACAACAACCTTTCTGCCGCCGTGAGTATTATTTGATCATTGGATTCCTTAAAAAGCCAGAATGTTTTTAAAAGGAAAAATAAATACCATATAATATTTTTAATGTATTTTGGTATTGAAAATGATTTTGACATTTGATTTATTATTTCAATATGTTGAAATGATATTTTATTTTTCCAATGTGGAAATTTTATCTTTCCATTATTCTTATGTTATGTTTTATGATCATGTTATGGTTTTTGGGCATTATTTTAGTATACGGGTGGTTACGTGATAAAACTAGGGTGTGTGAGCCTCATATATCTCTCCAATGCATTGGGTAACATGATGGAGGTAAACGTGAATGTTTCTCCTAAGAGATTTAGGGAATATACTGTGATGGGTATTCCAAAGTAACTCCCTATGTAGTTGTGATAGCTACAATGTAAGTATGACATGGATGCCACAAGTTACCTATATAATTTTTTATTTCTATATTTCATTCATAAATCTTATGATTTCACGAGGTAAGTAAAAGATTTCATGTTTTGAATGCATTCATGAACAATTGTTTTCATTCTTTGATTTATAACCCTTACTAATCTTTTTATGCTCATCCCATGTTTGAAATGTTTTCACAGGACTTAAAGATGATTAGGGTCATGGATGCGATCAATTAAAAGTCATGCTGTCTAGAACATGGATCTATAAATGATTCTTTTTTAAGAGTTCATGTTTTGTAAAAAAAAATGGAATCTATGTAGAAATGTCTACTTTGTAATTTTTGAGATGTAATGTAATTGTTATGCCTAATTCTCTAAAACTCTAAACCAAAAAAGATACTCAAAGTGAATTATCCATTTAATTGAATATTATGTAATGTTTGTGGCCGGGTCTTTATAGTCCCAACGTAGTTTTTCGAACTATTATATTCCCCCATTGGTTCTGTTCCCAAAACATTCAGGACAATATCATCTTGTATTAGGCCATTATCTATATTGGGGATCATATTATTGGAACCAAGTCTGTTCATTGATGGAAATTGTTTCTAGATTTTGTTTGTGTTCAATCAACTATATGTTGATCAGGGTGATCCAAGAAATTAACATTATAGTAAAAACTGACAATAGTGTTGATGTTGGCATCATTTCACAATGTTTGAAATTTTTTTGCGACCTCAATCAAGAAGAATATACTAACATTAAAAAGGTGGTTTTCTAGGATTGAAACTTCAAAAATAAATTAAAGGCATGAGATCCATGAATAATATATTTTTCAAAGGATGATATTCACAAATATGTGGAGCTTCACTATAAAGACCAAAGCCTGATGTACGTAAACATTACATTACTTTTTTGGAATACTTAATACATGACACAAACTAATGCCCAAAGGCTGTATTAGTTTAGTGTCTTTGGAATCATGGAACATAATATTCTATATTGGTGAAATATCTTCTGCATCACCCATAATTATCTTCCCCATTTCTTTTTCCTACCAAAAACCATTCTTTATATCTTAGGGAAAAGAATACAAAAAAGGGTGAGCTCGAATACTAAGTAAGGTTAAAAATTGTGAACATAAAAAAAATCTATATTCCTAATACTGTAAAAGCATGACCATAAATTTTAAATTTCAAAATTAAGAGTTAAGAAATAAATCTTTGTAGTACATATGATATAGATCATAATGGAATAATAAACATGATAAAATAGTTTTGGCATAAATCATGGAATTATGGCAATCAAATAAGATCATAATATGATTTCCGTTGCATCTAAGGAAATAAAGCCAAGACCATAATAGTTGAAAAAGTCTTTTATTGAATCGCATTTACATTCCATTCCAACCATGTATTACGGAACTGGATTTAGTTTCCTCTCTATACCTATATAACAAAATTGGATTTACTTGTTCCAACCCTATATTACTGAACCTGATTTACATGCCATTCTTGCCCTGTATTACTGAACCGGGTTTACTTATCATTCCATTCTTTTCTATATCCGAAGATATAAATCTTTACCTAACAAATTGGAGGTAGATATAGGTCCCACCAATCTCATTATTAAATAATTTTTACATGTACCCAAAAAACATAAATCATTCATCATTTCATAACCCAAGAGATAAAATGGGTATCTCAAACATCATTCCATCAAAAAATAATACATATATAAAACATGGATTTTACAAATATAATTCCATCATAAAAAAAATAAAATCAATCTAATAATATGGATAAAAATATAACCCTATGCCATCTTAGATGGAAAATAATTTTGATAAACCCTCGAGCTTAATTCAGGAGAAAAATGCCCTTTATTTTAAAAAATTGTATTTTCTCAAAATTTCATTTAATTTTAAAATAAAATAATTTAATTGAAACTAAAAATGAAATATTTTAGAGGAAGATTAATTAAAATTAGGCTTTATGATTATCTAAAATTTTTTCTATTCTATATAAAATAAAAATATAATTCTCATGTACATTTTTCAGAAAAGACATAAAGGAACTCAAATCAAATATCTAAAAAAAATCATTTTGTACCATTTAATTTAAATTAAAAAAGAGTAAAATTAATATTAATAAATTTTAAAATAGTATAAATAATATGAAATACATAGGATGGGTGGATTTTTATGATAATTATACCACATTAGATACATACGAATAAACAATCTTTGATAAAAATCAGAATTGCAATGTAATCCCTTAAAAATTTATAACAAGTCGAATCATATTCATCATAAAATAATGAGAATTATATGAATATGTAACTCTCATAACCTTCATAACATGAATAATAAAAACATTACTTGGTAACATAAACACTAGACAAAAAAATTAGATTGTTTATAAGGCATATGTCCCAAAGAATTAAAAGTGAGACAAAATAATCCCTTACCTTCAGTCTGATATGCATCATATGTGTATGAACCACCTATATGATGATTTATATAATGTTATTAAGTTATTCCAGAATCCAAATAATTTTTATGAAATCATATATGATAATATTATCATCTATTTTTAGTATAATTTCATTATCACTCGTTATTCAGATATTTAATGTTTTACGTTCTTATACAAGATTGTTATGATAAGTACATGTTCCAAATATTAAGTTATAGCTAAATAATTTAAATAATAATATTTTTATAATATATATCATTTTTATTATTTCAATTAATTAATATAATCATGGTTTAATGAATATCATGTAGAATGAATCGCATCACATCGGGGAGACGGTAGGCCGTACGAACGTTCGAGCAATGATATCATTCCCAAAATTATTGAATGGTATTGATGTGGGCGGTGTACGATATTTAAGAATTATTACCATGTTTTAATTATAGTATATAGTTATTTTTTCCATAATTATATCCACATATATAAAATATTGGTGAAAAACAGATTACAAACCTGCGTGAAGACATTAAGCTATACGTACGCATGCGTGGTGATTTCATTTATCGTAGGATGGATAGACGGTGAAATATGGTTGTTTCATATTTGTAATTACATATAAGTATATTAGTGATAATTATTTTATTACTTTATAATGAAACAATTAATGAAGATGACGTATATGAATAATGATGTTTGAATGAATAGGTAGAAGAGATTGTCTCTTCCTCGATCTTCTTCCTCTAAATCACTTCTTGGAGCACTAGAGATGGTCTTTGATGATGACCAAAACCACTACAATGAAAATAGGGTTGTTTATAAAGAAAAATGGGTTAGATATGGACTAGACTAAATTCTGAAAATTATGTGAATATCGGAGGTAGGAGGTGAAATTTTATAATTTAAGAGAGGGTCATTTCAGGAAACTCCATAAATAATAATTTATATAAAAATCAAACCCCACATTAAGTTATACAAAAGAATCCAAATTTAAATTTTATATTATACATGGTTGTAATATCATCGACCTATAAATTTTAAGTGATTTTTTTTTTCAATTTAATAATTATTATTTTAATTAAAATATAGTAATTCTATTTAATTTTTTACCATGGTAAAACAAATTTCAATATAAAAAGGGTGAAATATTTTTTTATTGGAAGAAAATTAGACCACAAATGAATAGTGTAGTAAATTTTAGACCATATAATAATTATTATATATTTTTAGAAATAATTCATGATTTTAAAATAATATAATAAATCATTATATTGAAAAATATCAATATGTGTCAATTTTTGCACTATTTATTTCATGGATTTTTAAAAACCACAAGATAAGATGTTATCCTTGAACAAAAAATTTTGTCATACTCTTAAAAGGTGAAGAGAGTTTTGAAAATATATTGGAAAAATTAATTATCCTAAATTATATTCTTTTTAATAATATTATAAAAATAGATTTGATATTTAACTTAATAAAGTAATTACTACATCAATATTGTGAATATATTTAATATAAATATATGATGAAGAAAAATTAAACAAATTAATAATGTAAATATAAATTTACTATTATTCATAATAATATATTTAGTGTAATTTATTTTATTGAAAGGAAATTATTAAAAAATTTATACTTATTAAAGTATGAACATGACAACATTAAAATTAAATTAAATAAAATATTAAAATTTTCATAATCTATTACGTACATATCAAAATGGTCCATAAATATACCGTTTATATATATAGTAGACATATAAACTACCAATAATATTTGGTAATGTTTTTTGGAACTTTAATAGATATTATCATTTTAATAAAAATTAGTTTATTGATTTTTCTTCAACTAAATAATTTATGCATCATCAATATACGAAACATTAAGGTAATTATTTATTTTCTAAAAATAACCAAAATAATTTCCATGATTAATATAGGCATTTTATCTATCAAATAAGTATTTATTTAAGAATTTATATTCTTCATAAGATTATTTTATATATGAAATATTATTTAAAAGATTAATGTGATGTATTTAAATTTTCATTAAAATAAATATTATATATACAATAATATCTCCCAAATGGCCACAAAACGTGAAAAATAAATTTTTATAAGTGAAAAATGTTTATTTAGTTTAAAATTTTAACTTATATTTGTGGATACAACCCTTTGTTCCATATTTGGATACATAATTGATATTAAAGATGAAGAAAATGACACTTTGTGTCTTTCATTGATTTAAATATTTATTAAGTAATTTTCATGAACAGGTGTCCATTAAATGAAAAAAAATTATTTTTTTAGTGATAAATGTCTAATTAAATTCATCAAATAATATAGTTTCATTTTTTTGTCGTTTTATCATAATTATAATTTTATTTTTAACATAAAATTCCAAATTTACCCATTACTGTGGTAATGAAATATTCCATGGTTACAATTCATATTTTTCAAAACAAAAATGAATATACATACCAAATTTGGACCTATTGAATCCAAATTTTAGATTAATTTTTCAATGTTCAATACAAATAAGTGGTTGAATTAAATATAAAATAAAACCATTAAGATGTTATGAAAAAAAATTCTGAAAAAATGCCCCTTTTGAAATGGAAAATATTTCTATAACAAATTCATGTATAAAATCATTTTACTAACTCGTAATTAGATAAAAATGAGCTAATTAAAATTTTAATCTAATATATGACATAATATTATTATTTAATTACTTTAAAATATAGAAATTAGTATTTTAACTATTTATAAAAAAAGAATCTTATCAGAAAAATACCAAAAAATGACCCAATGTATATTTTTATATTCCACACTAAAAAATAATTTTATTTGGTAAAATTTGAAATAAAATATTGTCCAAAGGAAGATTTATAATGGGTGTGAAATCAAAATGTGGGAAAACAACATTTTTTTAAAAGTACTTATTTTATTTGAAATATTGATTGTGTTCTTATATAATGTTCATGAAATTATATAATATGAATTTTCATTTTATATAATATTAAAAATTTAGATAATAATATTTTTTATGTCTAGTTTATATCCCCTTGAATAATAATATTTTAATAATATATTGTTTTTAATGAAACTCAGAATTCCGTACAATGCAAGATATTGAAGATGGTTTCCCTTGTGTGTAATACAATCCAAGTCAGTATTACGTTTAGTGAAATATTGTTTTGGTGTTTCATATAATGTAATCTAAACATAGTTCATTTTTATATCGATAAAATATATATACAAAGTGTTGCATGAAATAATTTCTATCAAAAGAACTTGAAATTGTGTGTTTCACAGGCAAAGAATACTGTTTCATATACTATAAGCTAATACGATGTTGCGTATATCACAAGATAAAACTAGAATAGAGTACAAAACATAACATCCTAGAAATTAAAAGGAATATATCTCCTAAAATCTCAGGTTGTTACATTATAAACTCCTTAAAATTTATTTCTTCTTCAATATTTTTCGAGGATATATTAGGTTGAGGAATTTAATTTTTCTATCATATAGACCAACATTGTAAAAATAAATATTGAAAACCCACATTAAAAATGAATGATAGAAAAATAACAGTTACCCAATGTAACTCATAATTGGGTTTCCATATAGGAGAACATGTGTGGGAAGTGAAAACATTGATATGGATGAAAAATATAACCATTATGTTCTGATGGATAATGTTAAATAATAAGGCTTTCATAAATTTAACAACCAGAAATATATATATCTACGATGATTTAAGAGACTACATGATTAATCTGATAAGAAGGTACTAGTAATACATTCTTGGTTTCAATATCATTTTTCTAGAGATGATTACATTTTCATGAGAATAAATGCATACATGATTTTAGTACAATCTCATAGTTTGTGCATTGAAAAATTTCCAAATTGTGTCTTATTTATGGATATAAAGGTGAATTTTTCGTTCTTGAAGTGTTAGAAGATCATCTGATAGAATGATATATCATTCCATCTGTCTGAAAAAAAGGATATCCTTGGTAATCAAATTTTCATCATTCCACCTAATGTGAGATAATACATTAATCTAACAAACTTCATCTTGAATATAACTTATAATATCCACAAATAGAGTACATTACAATAATTCCTGAAACAGAAAATATAAAACATTAGAAAGAGGTGAACTAAATGGACTTAACATTTTCCCCCAAATCTCATTTTGTCGTTCATGGTTGACACATTCCAAACATGTGAATACATTTATCTTGTATTCTCATGTAACATGATAATAACATGAATTGCTATAGAACTTAGTAAAAACGTGAATTATTTCAATGATAACTCATTACATAAACCAGAAATACAAAAAATTTACATAATCAGACCATGATATCGCTTTTTCCATATATCTGTCATGAGATCATTAATACAATTAAACATATAATTATCTATTTATCCCATTATTATGTTCATATCATGTTATTTATAAAAATATTTCAATATATTCACATGGTTACTGGTACCATATACATATGGAAACCAACAATAGACCAATACATAGATATTCTAATATTCCATAATACTATAAATGAGATTCCACAACACTATTTTGAAATCCCATTACATAAAAACATAATCATTCCACCACTTCATTGTCATACACATCATCTCCAATAGTAAACACATGATACATCCCATTTTTTTCTTAAGAGGTTACCGATATCGATCATCATTAACAATTGGATTCGGGAATTGGTTGGAATAATTCCCTATTTCCTTGCACTTGTAGCATATAAGTGTTGGTTGGTAATTATCTATAGTATTTTCTCTATTTACATCATTAGAAACCTTTCACCCATTACATCGGCACTCAAATAATCTATTTACTTCATTTCCACAATCGATGCATTTTCTAGTCCCTTTAATACAATCTCCACCATGCTTCTTTCCACAATTTTATAAAAAGGAAACATTCATCTTCTTTTCACAATTATTTTAAGATTGTTTCTTGAACTCAATCTTCTGTATCTTGTCAAAACCATGAGATTTATATGTAACACAAGATCCCATTTCTACCTTGATAGCACAATGAACAATATTCTAATATCTAATAATGTATCTTATAGCTAATTACCTTTGAAGAATGGGTTTTGTGCCATTAAATAATGGATCAAATTTTCTTTTCGGGATGGATGATAATGTTGGAAGGATAACATGAAAAGTCTTGTAAAATTCACCCTGTATATACAAACATATTCATCATCCTTTTTCATACTCTCAAGGAACTACTTTTCCATCGTTTTTCAAATAATATGAATTAAGTACTTATTGAAAAACATTTTCTTGAACTCCCCCAATTCCATCGATTCAATTTCATCTTTCTTCCTAGTATTTTTTATTTCAGTCCACCAGTGGTATGATTCACATTTTAAATGATAAACAACAAAAATGACTTTTTTCATGTTCCAAAAAGTGTATAATGAAAAATACATATTCAATGTTATTGATCACTAGTTTAGAAAAAAAATGATCAGTAGACCCACTAAAAGAATTTGTATGTTTCCTCATGAAGGACTCGGTAGAATGTTGTTCCATTATTTTCTGATTTGGAACTACATAATGATTCCTAGAATGTGTATGTATAGTAATAATATTTTTCATTACATGTCTCATAACATTTGTTGTTTAGGAGGATAATAATTGCATTCCATAGTGTATTGATCATTAACATGGTTCTTTTGGTTTCTAGCGGTCCTCTAAAACCCAAATAGAATAGTGTGAGAAGAAAAAATCATACAAGGAAAACAAAAAAATCTAGGGGGAGTACTTTCAATCTATAATATATTATGTTTCATACAAGGTTATTAATGAATGTTATTATAATTATTGGACTATAACCTATTGATATAATTTACCATAGTGACATACCTAGATGTACCTTAGAAATATCTCTAGTGATCTGACAAAAGTTTTCAAATCCTAGTTTCGAATAGTTAACTAAAACGTCGTGCTGATACCAGCTATAAATAACCAAACATAACATACATGGAAATTACATTACTTTGGAGGAATATATAGTACATGACACAAAAATATTCCCAAAGACTATATTATTTTATTTTCTTTGATAACATGGAACATAATATTCTAACATGGTGAATGATCATCAGCATCTACCAAAAATATCTTCCTATTTTTTACCTACTTAAAACCTTTCTTTATATCCATTGGAAAAGTAAACTTATAAAGGGTGAGATTAAATTCATATTTAGGGTAAACATTGAGAATAAAAAAAACCACAAACATAAGAATGTAAAAAAAGTGAACATAATGTTTAAATATCAAAATCACGAGTCATGAAATAAATCATGGTAGTACATAATACATTGATCATAATGGAATAGTACACATGATAAAATAGTATTGGTATAAATCATGGAATTGTGGAAAAATATAGGATCATAATATGTTTTTAATAGTTTTCAAGGAATTTCTTCTAAGACCATAGTTGTGGAAAAATCCATTTGCATAACCGAGATTACATGTCATTCTATCCATATATTACTTAACAAGATTTACATTCTGTTCCAGCCATGTAATATTAAACTGGATTACTTAATCTTCCAACCCTGTATTACTTAACTATATTTTCTTGCTATTCTAGACCTATATTACTGAACATGATATACATGTTTTTATATTCATTTCTATCTCATGAGATATAATACTTTACCAAATGCATTGGAGTGATATATATGTCCCACACATCTCATAATGTAATCATTTTTACATGTAGAAAAAAATCATAAATAATTCATCATAGCAAAACCTTAGTGATAAAATGGGTTTCCTAAACATCATTCCATCATAACATAAGCCATATAAAATAAATGTATTTCAAAAAAAAATTTCAATCATAAAAACAATCAAATAAATTTAATAATGGGTATATAAACATAACTCTTTGTCATATTATATGGAAAATAATTTTGATAAAACACTTTATTATAATTCCTAATGAAAATATCTTTTTTTCTTAAAAAACATTTTATATTCTCAAAATTTCACTCAATTATAAAATAAATTAATTTAAATGAAAATATACATGAAATATTATAGAAGAATCTTCCTGTAAATAATTCATTATGAAGATATAAGAATCTGTTCGTGCCACATAAGTTAAAAAAATATTCTCCTAATACATTTGTTGTAAAATTAAAAAAGAACTTGAAATCGAATTTCGAAAAAATATTCCATTCATAAAATAAAATAAAAACTCCTTAAAGGGTAAAATTAAATTTAAAAAATTAAATAATAATGTAAATAATATTAAATACATAGGAATCATGGATGTGGATAATAAATATACCCCAATATATACATGAAAATATACAATCTCGGATAAAAACAAGATTTACAAAGTTATCTCATGCCAATTTAAAATCATCCAAATTGTATGCCTCTTAAAATAATGAAAATAATATTCATATATAAATATCATAATCATTATAAAAAATTAAAAAAATCAGCGGTAACAAAAACACCACACGAAATAATTATATAGTGTATAAGGTATATGTCCCACAAAAATAAAAGTGAGACAAATTAATCCCATACCTTAGGTGCGATATACTTATTATTTTTTCAAATGTCTTGTATAATTATTTAAGCAATGATATTAAGTTATTAAAAAATGCTAACCATTTTTATCACATCATATATCATTATATAATCATTCATTTCTTAGTATCATTTCCTTGTCACTCGTTATTCAGATATTGACTGCTTTATGTTTTTATGCAAGATTTTTTCGGATGAGTTCATGTTCACCTTCATATTTTAGAGTGAAATCATTTAAAAAATTATATTAGTATAATATATATCATATTAATTCATTAAATTCATCTATATAATCATACTTTAATGATAATCATGTAGAATTAATCACATCGCATCCTGGAGATGGTAGACCCTACGTAGGCACAAGCGATGATCCCATTCCCAAAATTGTTAAATGGTATTGAAGTTGGTGGTGTATGATATTTCAGAAGTATTATCCTATAAAAATAATCATATAGTTTTTATATCCATCATTATAACAATCCATGTATGGTGGTGGGGACAAACATATTTCACCATGTCGTGGAGAAGGTATATCGTACGTACAAATTCAAGGTGATTTTGTTTTTTCATAGGATGGATAGAAGCTGAAATATGGTTGTTTTATGTCAATAATAAAATATAATTATATAATTAATAATTATTATGTTAATTTATAATGAAATTTTTAATTAAGATTTTGTAGAAGAAGAAAGAAGACTGAATGAATCAGTAGAAGAGATTACCTCTTCCTCAAAATGGTTCCTCTCCATCACATTTTAGAGCACTAGAGTAGGACTTTGAGGGAGAATAGAACCTATATGATTAAAATTTAAAATTTTAAAAAGAAAATTGATAGGGTATGAATGATATTAGAGTATCAAATTAGTGTTAAGAGGTGATGGAGGAGGTTCCCTTTTACAATTGAGGTGATGGTCACTTTTGGAAACTCCATAAATAACAATTTGTAATAAAATGAAACTATAGTTATAAATAACCAAAATTTCCCAGTTTATAATATGATATTATATATATTTTAAATATAATAAACCAATAAATTTTATACAATTGTATTTTTCAATTTTAGAAGAATCAGTTTAACTGACACTTATTTATTCTATTTAATTTTTACTTAGGGTAAGAAATATTTCAATATTTAATGGGTAAAATGTATATTTACTCGAAGTCAATTAGACCATAAATAAATAATTTAGGACATTTTTGACCATATCATTACTATTATATATTTTTTAAAATTGTTTTATTTTTTTGAAATAATTTATTAAATCATTATTTTCAAAAAAATAGAAATTGATTCAATTTTGACACTATTCATTTCATGGATTTTTATAAATATCAAAATAAATGTTTATCCATGAAAAAAATATATTTTATGATACACTTACAAGGTCAAGGGAATGTAGAAAATTCATTGGAAAAATTAATTATCCCAAATTATATATATTTTAATATTTTTAATAATCATTATTCGATATTTAACTTATTAAAATAATTACTACATTAATATTATGTAATTATTTTATATACATGTTTGATGATGAAAAATTAAAAATAAAATACTATTATGAAGAAAAATTTTCTCTCTTTCAGAATAATATATTTAGTAGAATTTATCTTTGTGAAAATCCAAAATTAAAAATTTTATACTTATTAAATTATGAATGTGAAAATTTTATCATTACATATATGGAGCCAAATGGTATATAAATCAAAAAAATGGATGCTATTGGTCGATATATACCCTAAAAGTAATATTTTAATTGGGCCTTTAATGGTTATTATGATTTTAATAAAAATATTCTATTCATATTTCATCAATTAAATAAATTATTCATCATCCTTGTATCGAACATTGAGGTTATTATTTCATTCCAAAAAATTACAAAAAAATTACCATGATAAATATAAATATATTAGATTTAAAATATTTATTTATAGTTTAATTTATCTTCTTTATAACCATAATTTTAAAATCATATATTATTTAAAACAGGAATTTGACATCTTTCAATTTTCATTAAATAATATATTCTAAATACCATAATATCTCCCAAATGATCCCATAATGTAGAAAATAAAGTTTTATCAGGGAAATTTGTTTATTAATTTAAAAATTATTATTTTTATTTATTGATACCACCCATTTTTTTCATATGTGAATACATAATAGTTTTTCAAAATAGATAAAATGAAGCATTGTGTCATTCTTTGATTTAAATATTATTTAAGTCATTTTTACGGAATTGTGTCCATTAAATGACATAATTTAGAAAATTATTTGTTAAGGTTAAAATTAAATTCATCCAATAAATTTTTTTCATTTGTTTTCCCATTTTATTGTTATTCTAATTTTCTTTTTAAGTTAAATTACCCATTTTACCCTTTACCATGGTAATAAAAATTACCATTGTTACTATTCATATTTTTTAAAACTAGAGCAATCTAATTACCAAATTTAGACCCCGGGATTCCAAATGTTACGTCCATTTTTAAATATTCCACACACTGATGTTTTAGAATTAAATTTTAAATGAAATCATTAAAATGTCATAAAAAACAGTTTTCGGGAAAATGACCCTTCTTTAACAAAAAATGATAATATAATAAATTAATGTATTAAATAATTTTTGAAATCCATAGTTATATAAAAATGAACTAATTAAAATCTAAATCTAGTCAATAACATAATTTTACTTTCAAAGGACTTTAAAAAATTCACTATTTTCACGATTTATAAAAAATATATCTTATCAAAAAAATAAAAAATATTATACCAATGTAAATTCTTATATTCCAAACAAAATAAAGAAGTTTATTCTACCAATTTAATAAAAAAAATTAAAAAACAATATTTAAAATGGGTCCATCATCGAAAGGTGGAAATATAACATATTTTTTAAAAATACTTCTTTTATCTGAAATATAGATTTTGTTCTTATATCACATTCTAGAAAATAAATAAGCTGAATTTTTATGTTATATAAAATTAAAAATTTTGTTCATACTATTCATAATTTCTAGTTTATATCCTATTAAATAAAAATATTTTAATAAAATATCATTGTTTAGTGAAACTCGGTATTGTATACAATGCAATCTATCGAGAAAAGTTCTCTTTCATGCAACGAAATCCAATTCGGTGTTATATTTAGTGAAAGCTTCATTAGGTGTTGTATAAAAAATAATCCAAACATATTTCATTTATTCATTGAAAAAAATCTATAATAAGAATTGTTTTAAATTAATTCTATCAAATGAACATTAAATTGTCTGTAACACAAGACAAGAGTAGTGTTGTGTATACTACAAGATAATACTACGTTGAGAATAGAGGAAGATAATATTGGTGAAGAATTCATCACAAGGCATCATAGAAATTAAAAATAATATATCTCAAAAAATCATGGGGTTGTACATTTGTAGACAAGAATTGTGAACATCACAATGGGTTGACGGTGATCTTAATGACTATGACAAATAGAGCATCATGGATTCTTTAATGGTATACGATAATCTCCATGAATAAAAGAATCTTTGTGAGTAGATTGAAATTCACTTGAACTTCATGGGTGAAGGAACTTCATAAATATGGCTGTAGAGGTTCAAAAAAAACTACTAGAGGCATGGGAGAAATATAAGATATTGAGCTAATAAATAATAGTGCACCCCAGCATTATTAGACATAAAAAAGAATTAGAGAAAATACTAAATCTCTATGAACTTGTGAAATCCAAGAGATTCATAAATCATGTATTCAATTTGATATTGACCATCATGAAAATACCACTATATTCTTGACCAATGTCTAGGTATATGGGATAATGGAGCTTTATGATGATGAGGTATTAAAAGATCACTTAGTGAGCCTTGTGAAGGATATTTGTTTAATGAAAGAATTTTCCTTTGAGAAGATATTGAGCATTGTGATGGATTTTTGAAAATGATAGTTTTGAACATCGGGTTTATGTAAACATTACATTCAATAGAATCAACTCATAACTTCAATGAATGCAGAGTCTCATGCAAGTCATGGTTAAAGATGTAAATTTTAATATATTGATGCAACCTTTGGATATTTAAAATGAGTGAGACTTTACCCAAATAAGTGTTCTTGGGAGAGTCGAAAAAAGTATTATAATGGAAGATGTTTTCTATAATTATAATATAATAATTTATGTGTTCATATAATAGAGTAAATGAATCCAAAATTTGGAATACATTAATTATTTATGATTACTATATTTAGGTACAACAAACACACTATCAGTATATGATTCTTGGAGTAGACGTTAGTGAAAAAAAAGTAAAGTAATTTTATTTTCCACCAACTTGTTAATGTTTAAATTAATCGACACTACCATTTAACTTGTTGAAAAAAGTCATAAAAAACATTGGAAAAATATTCTTGGCTATATAAGAAAATGTTTTCATGATGATTCACCCCTATTCCTAGTGTGTTCTGGGGTCATACAAGTGTTATCAGATCCTATCGGTTACTGGAGTTAAATCTATCATATATTTTGCTAATTTATAATTCAGTAAATTTTAATGGAGAACACATATTTATGAAATAAAATTTATTATTTGGTAGAACACGAATAGAACACACCTAATATCGATTAGAATTGATGTTTATTTTCCAACTACATAGGGTATTACGGTCACTAAGGCAATTGGATTGTCTCTGAATAAATTCGATAGGATAATTATTTATATTGTTTCAAAACCATATAATTCCCTTAATACCATTCTATTTGATCAAATGAATTTAATAGTAATGATTTTTAATTCATCCATGTCTATGTGGGAAATACTGGGAAATAAATACCAAGGCAATTACAATGTGAAAAATTCCAAACTGCATGTTTTTCAAAATAGGTCTGATGAATTGAATATGCATCATAATTAAAATGAAGATCATATATTAATTAAATTAGTAAATGTTTTATTGAAATTCAAGGAATTAGTTAATAAATTTTGGATAACAACATCCTTTTGAAAATATTTGGAAGCCTACCACCTCTCTAAAATCCTAATGATTAATCCCTTGAAGAGAAGGATCTATCTAAAATTTTACTTGATTATCTGCTAAGTTGTATAGTGGATTATGAAATGAGATTTATTCTAATAGATGGATCCACTTTATTAAGAACAAATTGGAATTAAAATACATAAAAACATGTGGTTTCTAGAGATAGTGTAGATGAACATATTAAGGAAGACAAACACCTTTTTATTTTTCCAATGATTTAATTATTGGATCACTGGCCTTTATATTTTTGAACATTGCCTGTTTTTTATCAAGATAGTATGATGATGAAGAAAGTGAATTTAGAAACATGAAGTAGCCTTAGAAAATATTTCCCCAAAATGGAGAAATAAAACAACAAATGGGATTATAGAGGATGGGGTTTTCCTATAAATATTAACAAGATGATAATGAAATATTCATGTTTAATGAACCAATGTTTAAATATATAACTGATGAATCCATAATAGATATAATGTAATACTCATATCCTTCAAAATTTAAAGATAAATAATAACATTTGATCGGTGTTGTTGTTACAAAAGAGGAACTTGAGGAATCTCCTGATAAGCTAGAATATAAAATGAAGAGAAAAAAAAATTAGTTTCATTCTGGAAGGGTCATCTGAGTATTTTTATTGGTTTGAAATATAAGTATCTCAACTGGAAGAAATAGAAAATTAATATCAAAAACCCCTTTAAATATTAGATGATATAATGGAATTTATGTTTAGGATTGAAATTGAAGAAAAATTAACCAAGGACCTTACATCTTTTTTGGAAGAGAATGATAAAATAGTTAGTGGAATGAAATATAAGATGTCACAATAAAGAATAAACTATAAATTGAAACCAATTAAAGGGAAAAAATAATATTTTAGGACCAAAAGGGGCCATGATACCCTAAGAGGGGGTGAGGGTGAATCCATGTTAGGATTTTATATTTCAAAATGATTCCTCCCCCACTGGATCTTGACTTCATTATTATAAAGGCCAATTTTTTTTCACTTATGTATTGATTTTTATAATATTATTCTGTTATTTATCTGATGATGATGACACATTCAGTGTAACAGGGGAAAGAAAACACACATGAACACAAATTTTTACTTGGTTCACCCTCATTGGGCTACGTTCAAACAGAATACAATGGTGAAGTGTTGTACCAAATCCACTAGTCGTCACTTCCAATAATGTTTAGGCTAGATAACTTATATGCCCAGGAATAGAACCATGAAAAATTTTAGGTTCAGCTTAATAAATTCATAAGGGGAACTCCTTATTTATTTCCCTATAGATCACTATTAGTAGAATGGATAACCTTCACCCTCTTCCTTCACTCACAACACAAGAAGTGATCCACTCACTGTTTATGGACTTGTAGGTCTTTTAATTATAACTAATGAATGCATCATCCACTGTATATATATAATCAATTTATTTCTATATATCAACAACTAATGAATAACCCATTTCTGCTGAACACTGCGTAATAACCTTACAAATTCCTTTTAAAAGCACACTACTTCTCAAAGCTCCCCATTTTTGAATTCCTAAACTAGCCTATATGAAACTCCATTGCAAAGCTCTATTGTGAAGCTCCATTGAAAAGATCCCTTACAAAGATCCCTCATAAAGCTTCCAATTTTTATGTTCACAAATATTCCACTACAAAGATCTTTCGTGAAGCTACATAGCGATGTTCATTCTCAAATGTCCTTATAAATTTAAAACACTCGTCTTTTCTCAAGGGGGTCAAGGAATATTTATTAAAGATTGCACCGACCATTGAACCTGCCATTTGAATTCAGCACCACATAAAACCATTTGGAAAATATGTGAATTTTCATCAAAAATTACCTCTACTTCTTGTAGCACCATGAAAAGTTTCGTATTGTGAAGCTCCACCATGAAGCTCCATCACGAAATTTGTCGTAATCACATAGCTCCCTATTAACATTCATTTTTTCTTTTATAACTTCCTCCAAATGTTCTATTAACTTTTCTTGGTTATTTTTCAACATCTAATTTTAAAAACATCTCTCAAACTCAATAATTCACCCTGAAAACCTCCTTTGTCAACGAACACAACCAACCCAAAAGTCATGCAATGATAACTTGATGGATTTTTTCCAAAATAAGAAAATACTATTTGGATGATTCTATGATATATAGCTATTAGATAGAGATAATCTTACTTGTGAAGTCAGGTAAGATGATTTTAATGATAAAATATACACATGTATTGGAAAAGTGTAATTTGTTATGATAGTAAAAAATCAAATTCAACAATTTTTTTTCTAAATTAAAGGGAATAAAAAAGTTGTACTTATCACAAAAGCACCATATGACGCATTAATTATTGAATCAAATAAAATAGAAGAGACATTTGAAAATAATCTTCAAGTATTTAGAAATTATTTATAGTATTAAATTTTCAAAAAAGGGCACATAATGAGGAATGGAATTGAGAAGAAATGTTCTCTTATGAAATATCAAATATGATGTTATTTAGGTCATACTGTGTCATAATGTGAAGATACAACAAGGTATTTTAATGGGGAAGTACTTGAATGCCATATAAAATGAATGAGATCATATTATTTATCATATAGAATTAACAGTTTCAATGGATATTTTTTTCAATTTTCAAACTATGGACCTAAAGCAATACATAATAGGCATAGAAAAGGTGGGAACAATACCTAAAAAACTCATAGAAAAGTCAATAACTACCAACCAAGTGGGGTTTATCTTGAATGTAAATATTCTATAGTATAATAAAAATATTCACATGATAAACCCATGAATATGGAAAATATACAAGGAAGCCTATCTTTACCCACCACTAAATCAAATATCTCATGAAAATAAAAGAGAAAAATGAAAAATCCAACCACGATGAAATATATATCAAATATACAACGAAAATAAGCACTTGGAGTCATGATACAAGATTCTCAACCCTAAAAATAAGAAATATAGATTTATTGTTGAAGGATAAGAAAGGGATTGGTGGAACACAGAGGTTCTGAAATGAAGGTTCATTGAATATCAAATCTAGTGGTAGTATTGAACGAGAAAATAGAGTTTAATAAAATTGTTGTTCTATCTATGGATAGTTTTCATCACAATATCTTATTGGAAAGTCGACTTTTTGACTCAGGATTTATAGTGATAAGTTATAAGAATGGGTAACACTATAAGAATAAATTCATAAAATTCCATCATGAAGGGATAAAAAATATATTACAATTTAAACAAGGTAAACAATATATAATCATTTGTAACATAATAGTTGTTGATGAAAATACATTTTGGAACTAAATTTTGGGTCACATTAATCAAAATAGGATGGAAAATATACCTAAACTAAAGATAATAATTGATATTCCAAATATATATAGTAAACAAAAAGAGACAAGGGATGATTTAATTTGAGGAATGATGGTCTGAGTTCAATTTTTCTATATAATAAAAGGGGATCTGATCTTCCTGATATTATATGGATAGATTTATGTTGTCTAATAACTATTCCTAGAATATATGGAGATAGATACTTCATTATTTAAAATTTTGATTATAGTAGAATGGATTTTGTAATGATTATATATAGGGAAAACCATGTGCTTTATTCAATGAAATTTTAATTTCGAATAGTTGAGAATGATAATATCCTCAAAATAATTGTTTTATGATAATAACATTTTGAGGATTGTAAATATATTTAGTTTTAAAAATAACTGGAAAGAAATGGAATAAATCCTGAGGTGATTTTCGTGGGAACCCTATAAAAATGGAGATTTTTTACACAGAAATTGATAGGTGAACAATATATCCATAACTCTTCCAACTAAATGTAGTATATCTCATAATTAATATAAATATATTGTTCTAGAAGTAATGTAAACTCAAAAAAGAATAGGTATTTATATCAGAGAATCCATGATACCATATAAATTCTAATATGGAAAGAATGAATCTCTAATGTGTTTTTTATGTAAATGTTTCATACAAAATAATGAAGGAGATCATGGAATGTATGTTGATACTATAGAAGAGGGAATATTCATTCGATAATCAATGTAGTGTTAATAATAAAAATGTTTCAATAATCCTATTGGATTAATTGTGGAAAGTAGTGATGTAAATATCATTGAAGATTAAACCACAAATATTTTAAATATCACAACTGTTGATACGATTGAAGGTGAAGAAAAAATTTGAAATGGAACATATTTAATGGAAGGAGTATAGGAAGTAATGAAAAACATTTAGGGGGTAAAAAATGGTGATTCATAAAAATAAAAAGATGATGAATAAATAAATGAATAAACTTCATCTTAAACTCATAAGAGAGAAATACAATTAGAAATTGTTCTATCCAACATCACTGGGGCTTGTAACACATCCATATAGACATATATAATGTGTAGTGAAGAACAATATTTCTTTTAATAAATTATGGAACTAACAACATTTGAAGAAGTAGTAATGAAATAATCATGGGTTAAATATAGGAATAAATAAATAAGTCATATTGATAAAAACAATACATGGGATCTTGTTATGAGACACAAAGATTGAAATGTTATTGGAATAATGTAGATCATAAAAATATTATATGAGCATCGAAATGTGATCAAAAACAAGGAATACTTCGTGTGTAAAGGCAATACCTATATTGAAGGAATTGATGTTGACGAGATGTTTTCTCTAGTAGTAAGACAAGAGTGAATTGAGATTTTCTATGCAATCTCACAACAACAGGGATAAATTTTTGTCTGATGAGTGAAAAATGGAATTATTAAATAGTTTTCTTGATGAATAAGTATACATTGAATAACAAGTTGTATTTTTAAATTGAAATGACAAGTAAACAGTTTCAGACTAATGAATTCTCTCTATAGTTTAATTCTTGATCCACTAATGTTGTATTATTTACTCGATGCTTACCAAAATAATATATAATTTATATGAGGTTATTTATACCAAAATCTCTATGTGAATAATTATCAAAAAGGGAAATTTATATTTTGGGTGTATGTGGATGATATTGTTTTTTATTATTGAATAAAGGGTGTAGTGGAAAAAATATTTCACCACATCAAATCTAAATTTTAAATGTACATGATCGGTGAACTCACATTATTCATGGGGATACATGTTGTTCAGAAAAAGTGTTACAATATAATTTATCATAAATAAATATTCATGAGAGATGATGAAGAAACACAAAATTCTTGACTCCAAACTGATGTGTTCACTGATATCAGTTGGGAAAAAATTCTAAATCCTCATGATGGGACATATGTGGATGCCACACTATTTAAGATAATGAATGGATTACTATTATACATGACTGAAATATATCAATATATCATATTGGAAACATTAATATAAACACACTATCAATGTAATATGAATGAAGATAAATTCAAATAAGTTAAAATAATCATGAGATACATTCATGTTACAATATATTTTGGCTAATACATTGTAGTATGAATACATATTGAACTATCATAATTTCATAATGCTTATTTGGATAGAGATTATATGGATAGAATGTTCAAAAGTGGTGGAACATTTTTCATTTGACATAAATGTGTGGGATGGTTGAGGAAGAAAAAAGAAATCACTTCTCTTAGTATAGATGAATCATATTATATCTCTATTAAAAAGGATTCCACTAAACTATTTTAGATGAAGAAAAAAATGACTTATATTTTTGATGAGGTGAAATAGATGATGGTGATTTACATAAAAAGTGAGATTGATCTTATAATGAATATAGTTCCACACTCTCATAAAAAATATATTGATATTAGATAAATCATCATTAATGAAAATGTTGAACAAGGTGTTATTATAATCATGCATGTTTGAACTGGTGACCATGTTGTTGAAATTTTGACAAATCCATTGAAAACACATGTTTTTTAGAAGCAATGATTGAACCTCGATGTTTAGCCACCTCCCAGTGCATGAGGAGGTTCCATTTATTCCCCTATCACCATCTATTTTGATCATTTTTTGAAATTTATACATTTTTATTGTAGATATATGATCCAATAATTTTTTTGTCCTCTACAATGAAAAATACAAGTTATTTTTATTTTTTCAAAGGGGTATAATATAGATATTCAATGTTTTATGTTTTCTTACTGGTGTGTTTTTCACAATACATGAAATTATTAGGAGAGATTGTGAAAATTAAGTGCGATGAAGAAACAATCCAAACATAACCTATAATCATTAATCATTCTTAATATAAGATCCCAATTCACGATTGCCTTATTTTTTTATACACTGAGATTTATTCCAGTTGACTTAGAGTGTTGGATGATTTTTTTCTCACATGTTAGGTTTTGATAGTGGAATTCTATTTCTTGAATTTTTCAATAGATTAATAATAAATCCATGTTTGTGTGTGTGGGGGGGGGGGGTATTTGAATAAATTATTATAATGGCTGGTAAATGAGATTTCATTGTTTTTTTCAATCACCTATTGGGTTATCATATAGTTTTCAAGGAATGTTCTCTTATAGAACAAAATGACTATAATGTAGAAGGTAGAATCATTTCCTAGTGTTTTATAAAATTTTGGAACTCAAAATCACATGGATGATTCTACCATAGTGAAAGGTGGTTTTTTTGTATTTTCCCTTCATAAATATGGTAACATAACAGTTTTCATTTTGAATTGGTTTTTAAATATATGATAATCTTGAATATGATGATCATCCTGAATAACCATTTAGAATGGAAAAATGAGTTGATGGTGATCACTATGACTATAAGAAGTGGAACATAGTGAATGCATGAAGGGTTTATGATAATTAGTGTTACTTTGAGAATCTTTTCAAGTAGTATGGATTTCACTATACTGTCACAGGCGAAGGAGCTTCACGAAAAGGGTTCTGGTGTTTCACAACAAATCCCTAGAGGAATAGTAATATCCTGAGTGGTTGAGACTATATATATTAGGAAACCCCCACTTCAATAGACACAAAAATACTTATAGAAAAGAATTAACTGATATTAATTTCCTATGTAAAAGGGCTTTTTGAACCATGTATCCAATGAGGTTTGGATCATCTTGAAAAAACCATATTATTTTTGACTAAGGCTTAGGTGTCCAGGAAATGGAGTTTCACGATGATAAGGTATTTCATGATCACTCAATGATCTTTATGATTGTAGTTTGTTCTATAAATCAGTTTGATTTTTGAAGGTAGTGAGTTTAATGAAGGAGCATCCTGAATGATAGTTTTGAAAGTAATGTTTATGTGAACAATGATTTCAAGAGAATCAAATTATGTATTCAATTAAGAAAACTATAATCATTTTCTATGAAAAATACATAAATTTCAATTTACTGATGAAACCATCACACTACTTAATTGAGGACGTCATCATAGAAAGAAGTGATCTAAGGGGATTCAATGAAGTGTTCTATGGAAGGATGTGTGGTATCATTAAAATCATATAAATCCATTGTTCCATGAATATAGTGACTATTTTTAAACTTCTGTATTCCATATCTAGTGATGATTAATGGTTTTAGGTGTAACCGACACACTTTGAGAGTATTCTCCTTTTTCTAGACCAAAGTGGTGAACCATGTAAAACTAACGTGTTATCTCTCTCCATGTGAATTTTTAAATTACTAAAAATTACCATCTTGTAGGTTTAATATGTTCCTAACAACTTGGAAAAAAAGCCATCACTTTAGAAGAAAATGATTTTTCCATGATTCATCCATCTCCTATAAAGGTATTATAAGGACCTACACATACTTCATGTGGATATCGAGTGGAGTTAAAGACCTCTCCAAGACATAGGATAGTGAGATTTATGTCATTGTTCATGAAAATATTTCTTTTCCGATCTAGGGATTCAAATCATGGAATCTAGGTTAGTATGCGAGTAATGGTAGCACCACTGGTGGGGGAAATCATCTTAATCATTCTGTGGTTATCCTGTCATGTCATTACTAACTCATAGTCCTTATTCATCATGAAAGAAAACCTATAGGATACATTTCCTTATCTATTTTTTATATTCATTGATATGGAACAATTTCTATTATGATGAATATTATAATTCTTCGATAATCCCTCATAATGAATTTAATCCCCTATTTTTGGAAATATTTAGGGTCAGGAATATGTAACTAAGAACTATGAGGTTACAGATGCATTTAGTTAATATGGTAGCTTTTATTTCACCAATATTCATGAAACAATTGGGACAATTATTGATAATAGAATTGGTAACCTCAACACGAGGTCATATATGATATCCCTTCCATATGGGGTTCTTGCAGCTTGGGTGGAATAGAAAATCATCTGTGAACCATATACATGATATCATTTTGCTCAGCTATTTAGCTAGACCCAAATATTTTTATAGATCCTTTAGTTGGAATATGATGAGAGGGACACCCTAGGAGCATATTATAGTTTTGGATGATTTTTTAATGGGAAAAAACTTATTTTTAGATCATTATTCTCCGCGTTGATGTTGCTACCATTACTTCCCAAAGTTATGACTACGGTTCAGAATAATCCTATCTGAGTGGTAATCTAAACCATCTAGATCACCATGAGGACAAGACAATTTCCTCAACAACTATTATTTTCATGTAACAAATGGATTTGATTAATGATTTTTGATAGGCCTTGAGGAAGAACCATCATTTTAATGATGACCATCCTGATAGTGGGACCGAACCGCTCAACAAAATCCATCCTCCACTATATGAAACTAGTGATTCTTCTATTGAGGTTGTGATATGTGGAGCCTCCACTCATGTTTCCTTGATGGATCCTCTGGAGTGACCATATTTTTAGTCACATAATCTCATTAAATAAATAGGATTATTCATTAGTATATTCACACGATAATTACTGAGACTACTTTGGAAGCAATTCATGTCCAGTGGGAGAGACATCATTAGGTGTATAATGACTTGTGGTTGTATGGTTCTAATCCCTATCCTCTATAATAAATCATGAAACAAATTTTCATCACTCTAAAAAATTGAGCTATCATTGAGAGGATTAGGCATGATTTTGATTATAAGGCTTCCCTTCCCTGGAATATAAAGGAGGCATCAATGGCAGAGAAGTAGAGTGGCCAGTTAATGTCTAACTTGAATGCCCATATGGATTTCTGGACCATAAAGATATGGAGGTATGTAGAAATCATATATTTATTGAGTATTGATCTCTAATTAGATTCTTCCTCATTGTAAACAAAACAATAGTGATTTATAGAGATAACTACATTGATTGAGATTCTTTACCCTGGGATTAAATTAGAAGAGGCAGGGAGAGAAGCACATTAGTATTCAATTGAAACTTATTTCAAGACTCTTTCCAATATGTGTTGCCTGATATATTGAATATTATAATTTTTTGGTGTAATTTTTTGTGTTATCATAGAGTCTCTAAAATGTGATGATTCCAAATATTTCCCACTATCAATGAATTTGTTTTCTGAATATACTATGATTTCATCCAGTTTTCATTCATTCATATTGTTAAAGTCATTTCACAGATCCTATATTTTTAAATCAACAATGATATCCATTAATTTTATATAATCATGTAAACCCAAATTCATAGATCTTAATAATTATATTCTAAAATATTCTTCTTGAGAATATTTCATCAATTCCCTCCATCATCTAATTCCTTACTTATGAATCTGTTTCATATCTCTTGAAATTACATGATTGAAAAAAGGGATATGGGTCAAATATATATCATCGAGGTAGAGTACTCTATTTTTATAATGTTAATAGGATTCATGAGTTTAACTATGTTTTATATTACATATGGTGGGAATTACAATCTCATGTATAAAAAATTTCTCTTCGGATGTAGTTTAGGGTCTTTTAGATTAGAGCCTCTATCTCTGTCGTATTGGGTATTTTTACTCAGACCATATATCAATGTAGTTTAGTGTATTTTAGCTTATATGGTATATATTTTTTAGTTTAGCGTCTTTAGCTAGGTCCTCCTATTGATGTACTTTAGTATAGTTTTGTATGGACTTGATTTACGGAAATGGAATACCGTGTAGACATGATGGGACTAAACCAAATCAAATTGGGGTGTTGAGTTATAACATTATAGTTTTGTGGAACATATGAATCAGAGATCCATTCCAACCTGGAAGAGAAACCTCTGGTTGCAAGGTCAACCAACATATGCATCAATAAAATTTCTAAAAATGGGAGTCTCTATTATTTTTCAAGGATCATGGAAGGATTAAAAGGGTAAAATATCTTGAGGGTGAATATATTTAGATTCTAGGTCAGCTAGGATAGTTAGAATAAGGGTGATATGTGTTATAACCCAAATTTTTAGTCTATGAAAATGTGAAAGGGAAGAAATCCAATAGATTAACCATTAAAACCTGAGGTTCCATGTTCCGCCGATAGTGTTTCTGGGGCTCACAAAGATTGATGTTAATTTATATCATGGTTAAGATTCATTATTTAGTTGGTGAAATCCATGATACATCAACACAAAAGGGATGAAAAGATGATCTACACTCCTTTTTTAGGACCATGCGAGAGTTGTGGACACTCAAACATCCATATGATTTGTTTGGGTATGGAATAAGACCATTCACAAATGATTATGACTCCCTTGGATAATTTAGATATTAATTACTAGGCTTGAGTCATAATATCTATGGTTTCAAATAAATAGATTTGGGCCATGAATGGTTTATGAATAGTGTGTCACATTTTTACCTTTAGAAAAGGTTAATGATGGGATGACATAACATATATGATTTTTAATATAGTTGGATAGTTTGGTTAATATAATGTAAATCATGTTTCAAAGTGATTGGGCAAGGAGGATGATATGGGAAAATCATAACGGGAATGAACCAAAACACACTGAGGTGATAAGTTCTGAAGCACTGACGCCAGGGTTCACATGTATCGAAAATCCATTTTTGTAGAGTTGCACATTTGGTTAACAACCTTCGGGGAATATGCAAGATCCATATGCATACATTCATATTTATGAAAAGGGTCCCTTTATTATGGGTCTTCTTTTCTAAGGTCCATGGATGATTTATTGTGATCCATGGTTCCCAAATCATAAAGTATGATTTTGGAGTGTAATATCCAAAATGTACTAGCACCGTAAAAGTTGTGTCACATACTATAGAATTTATTCACATGGATAAGATATTTTTAAAACAATTAGCCTAACATTTTCCTATACCATGGGTCCAACGAGTATAGATTTGATTCTACTAGGGCTAATTAATCATCCCTATGATATTTATGACTCATTCGTTTGTGCCATAGTTACACTTTAACAATTGAGGTGATGAGTTTAGATATATAAGAATTTAATTTTTCATAGTATTCTCTTTGAGGGTTTTCATCCTGAAAATCTTTGTGTGTCTTTCTATAATATTTAATAGTTTAGTGATTTGGAATATGATGGGCTAGATTTTAAGGTAACACATCTTTGACCAATGTGAATGTAGTTTAAGGTTATGATGCAAAAAATCCTAACATAAGGAATCATACACATGATCGTAATTAGGATACATAGGTTTAATATTACCTAGGTATCCTTATGAGTGGGGGATGAAAATTTTGTAAATCACCGGTCAATGTTCTCATAACATGATTAATGATAGAGGAAAATTATAGAAGGTATAGACCCAAACAAACTGAGGTGTCGAGATTCAATGCAGTGATATTAGTGATCACAAGGATAAGAATTCCATTTTCGAAGAGTTACATAATTGTTTAAAGTCCATATTCCATATGTAGGAGACAGAGGCAAACATGAATAGTCATGGTTAGGGTCCCGTGAAGTTGGGATTATTTTTAGAAGGGCCATGGAATAATTTTTTTATCCCAATGAACTCAAGAAATCTGTTATGATTTTTGGATTGAGGAACATAACACATCATGAAAGCACCCCAAAAATTGGTTGACCAGTGATAACACTGTTGTGGACCTTTGATAATTGAAGATAACAGGTGATGGTCTTCACAATTTAATGTCATGTAGTTGGGACATATTTTCCTCAATGTAGTTTAACGTCATGATGTTAGGAAATGAGATATAATGAAGATTAATGTTACTAGGTAAGTATGTATGCCTTGATGACTAATGTTATGCGGTATAGAGGTTATAACAGACATGAAAAATTGTACACTATTTCATATGAACATAAAGGCCACACATATATTTGACTCATATGTATGAAAATTTGTCTCCTATGGAACAATCCTTAACTAGTTGGGGTGAATTTTTTTTATACGTTGTTTTAGATAAACCCTTGATTGGTGAACATGGAATCACTACATATCCTCTAGTGACCAAAATCTTACCACATGTAGATATTGAATGTGAAACACTCTTAGGTGGTGTATCCCATACCTAGAAGTGGGAATTATTTTCATTTATTATTGTAGTTGGTCCCATTAATTGATATCTTAGGGCCACTATGTATCCATTCAGGATAGTAATAAAGACACACACAATTATAAAGTGGTTATGCAATTTATCATCAAGCCGTAATATCTTGGGTTCCTCAACATTTGAAGTGAATACTATTACTAGGCCCATTAATGGACTTATATGTATCACTACATATCCCATGGTAATAAGAATCAATCCAATCATAGATTTAAGAAATATAGTAGAAAGAAATGGGAATATTTTGGCTGGGCCCATGAATGGAATTATTGGTGTCCCTAAATATCCTAGGGTAATACGAATCGAGCCTCCCATAATTCATAAGAATGGTCAAACCTACATGAGAATTAAGTGACATTACAACCCTTACATCCCATGAAGTATCAAAATTGTGTCTGAAAATAAAACAATCATGTTGGGATAATAAATCTAATAATTACACATTCTTCCATATCTATGTTGTTAATGGAATATAAAACATCACCCATTACATGGAAAACAACTGATAATGGTATAATTGTAATCCAAAACTGAGAAAAATAATGATATATTAGAGTTATAACTTACAATTAAAAGGTACATGATGTTTAACATGGTGGAAATGAAGTCTACTCCCATGTTCATTCATAACTGTTCCAAAATTTTACACATGGTTCATTGAAGGGGAATGCACACAATGTGTTTTAAAGGACACACACTGTGTGGATCCTCAATGGGTATTGGTTGTCTACTTCTAGAATATTGCTCAGTTAGATGGGTAGCATAATATAGCCTATCCTCTAACATAATATAATATGTTTGACCACTCAGGGCTCTAGGAATTTAATCATTATATATGGCTCAACTAACAAGGAAGAATAACACGTACTATTGGATAGCCACACAACCATGTGATAATTAACTCATGTTGAATACCATAGATTCCACGAATAGTGGACTATAAATAAATTTTTAATAGATAACATGGTGTGTAGTCTAATTTTTTATATAATGTCATATCATCTTAAGAAATGATTCAATATATATTTATTCCACAAAAAATCTCATATGTATCATTTTCTATTTATCCAATTTTGTAGAAATAATTTGTGGTAATTTATTTATAAACTCTAATGACCATCAAAATTGATTAAAAATGATATATATTATTTTTTCAAGACATTCGTGCCTCCATCGCTTCCTTATGGTTTTCCTTCCACATTTTTTCTGAAATCCTCCTTGAATCATCATAGCTTCAACAGACCACTATTTGTTCCATAAATCACACAATACACCACTTGTTCATGGATGGATTTCTTTTTTAATAAGATTTAAAATTGATTAGATATCATTCAAAATGATAATGATGAAAACGTGAATAATGAGGTTATAAAAGAACAAAAATGTGGATTATTTGATAGGAATTATTTAACTATCAATCAGTTGGGTTTTTTGAAATCAATAAATAGAAGATAAATCCACAATGATGATTATTTTATGTACAATGGAGAATTAATCATTATGAAAATTAAAAAGGGGTTGAAATTATAAATTCAAATAAAAATTCATAAACAATGGTTTTAATTATAAAATAAATAGTAAATGGTACCAAAATAATTAGACTGACCTCATAGTTTAATTTATATTTGGAAAAGAATGATTATGTGGCAAGGAAATTATTGATCTCTATGAATTCCATTATTGTTGATGAGACCTACAGAATCCATTTTATTCTATTAAACTATCCAGTTTCATCATCACATATTCTCCAAATATGATAAATCCTTCTCTTATGAAAATATATCAGGGTTTTGTAGCTAACCGGGAAGAGTTTCTATAACAATGTTCAAAAATGGTCGTGAGTAGGTCTGAAAAATAATTTTAAAAGACATATTTATAATTTAATTCAATTTATTTATATTTTATAAAAATCACATATTATTGTGAATATACAATAGTACTGATACTAATTAACCTTATATAGTTTGAGGGTAAACTGTACATTCTAAATCCAATGTTAGTGAAATTTTACCCATATGAGATTCTATTCAATGTGGATCCATTAATTATTGATATATGAATGTTTGTGCTTAATAATATTTAGTACATTGATATATCAATGTTAGGTTCTTGTGACACCCATTTTATAATGATAACATTAATTAAAAATATCAGATATTTTTCTAAAATACTTAAACTTTCTGAAAATGATAATTGACGTTCTTATGTTCTCCGAACAATAAGGTGTTTTTAATATGAACTGGAACACCAAGTGAAATGGAGAGGGTACGAAGCTCACACCAGTGGAATGTAAAACAGGAAAAAATTATCTATTTTTTATATTTATATCCATATGGTACTCTGAAGAGGAGACTCTATCCTCAAAATATAGAATAAACCAATTCAAAATCTCTGATGTGTAATGCATATATCCCCCCATCTATAATTCATAGAAAAATTCATATAGTTAATCCAATATCGAGTTTAAATCCATGGGTTATGAATCCTTGACAACTCTACAAGAGATTTGAACTTCCCTAATGAACATCATGGATAAATATCAGACATTAAAAACATTTAAAACGCCATTATAGTGATAATTTCATCAATGAATGATCGTCATATTCAATATTCATTGGAATATGATATCAGAATGTCTTTTATTCTTATAGTATCGAAGTAATCATTATTTGGAAACAAATTATCTAAGCATTTTCTATCATCTTCTTTACCCTCTATAGTCTCATAAATGATAACTATAATATCTATATCTATCAATAGGGTAACCTATTATTCCTCCCATATAGATCATTTAATTGTTTCATTTTAATAGTGGAGTTCTAATTTTTATTATAAGATATCTCCACCACAGGAAGGTGATTATATCAACTCTAACCTAATCCCATAACAAATCAGTTACTATATTTTCCCCAAATAATATCATTCATTTAGTCATTTCATATTTTTGGGGTTGGGATTCCATGATCGTTTGTATATGTGTCCCAGATGCCTCTAATAAAACTCTTTTTAATCATGGTGAATACTAAGAATCATGATTAGAGGAAATAATGTAAGGTACAAAATGACATTAGATGATCATCTACATGTACAAGGACCCCAAAATATAAAATTAACTCTTCTACAAAATTATATGAATGTTATGTAATTTGGTATGTCATTCAACAATAAATCAGATATTTCCAGGGCCACTCACTATCCGTGGATTCTACAACACACATTCCAGTAACATTCCATCCTAATTCTACTTGGGGATCCCAAGAGGATTTTTTAAATATTCTAGAATTTTATTCACTACCTTTACCTATTTATAGGTTATACATTAATAAAAACCCCATAAACACTCTACATTGTATATTACACAATAACTATTGTCATTGGTCTATATACATATTTCTTTCATTAAGTTGTACCTCCAAGGGGGATTAATGAGACTCCCTAACTATATATAACTAATGAGGATATCTGGTCACAATGAACTTCTTGATCAATGTTCCCCCTAACCATGAATCTCTAATGTTTTGAGAAAATATGTTGACTCTCTACCATCAATAGTAGATAATTTGTTCATCTCACCAACCAGTTTTCTCAATAATGATAATAAATACTCTAATAGAACCTATATTATAAAGTAATACACTATATCCTAAAGAAAAATTTCAGCCATGTATCCTTTCACTAGTTTATAGGAAATTACAAAGTCATACACTAATAAAGATTATATAAAATCCCTTTTTATCTGGTTACAGTCTATCTTGGAAAAGATGTAGTTGATAAAGTTTTCATTTGATTAATCTAGAAATATCTTACACAAATCATATCTTCACTGCATCTTCATGGGGAAAATCAGTACTTCTATTACAAATTTCTTATGTTGTGTAGTTTTACACAAGGATTCACAACATCTTGGCCCAAAAGAAATTATTTACTACATCTGTATCATCACGAACCAAATCCCAATTCTTGAGATATCTCAAAACATCTTGTACTAAACTGGTCATAATAATATTTTAAAATTGGATCGCTGGTAAACCCTGAACACAAATCCTAAAAGGAATTCATACAATTATTTATCAATGTTAATAATGACTCATTAATTTCAAGGAAGTCAAAGGAGTTTAAGAACATGAAATAATTCCAATATCATCTAAAAGTAAACATGAAAACCAAAAAACAATTCACACCTCATACATTCCATTACTTTTCTCCAAATTTTGAACATCCCCTATCATTTTTTAGTACATGGATACAACATGTTCAAATATATCATTTCACATAAATTGAACCTTTCAAATATATAACTGACACATCGAGAGTTTACCGTAAAACTATTTCTCCCTATGTATACTGAGAGACATCCATTAGTGTTCTCAATTCAACTTCTTTATTGTGTAGTAAATAAGAATATCAATATTAATGAACCACATTAATTGGTTCAGAATGATTAAAACATTTGGTTCATTAATCCTATTTTTATAGATGGGGCCTTCTTCATAACAACAGGTTCCAGTTGGATTTCATAATTCCCACAAGGAAATTAAAATTCCATCTTTGATCCCTTTGAACCTAAAATTTTTGGTTCATGGACCTATGTTAATTCTTCATGAACCATCATGTTGTATCATTATATATATGTAAATTTGTATGGTATGTCATAATACAAGAAGAGAAAAGGTAAATTGTAGGTATAAAGTAATTTTATAAACTTTTATGAATGAAATTAGTTTACCAAGACTTAAAATAATATGATTAACAACAAATAAAAATGACCATACGGGTCCTGGATTTAATAGATATGATTTGATATGATATGATAGATTATTAAAACAATTGTATTTGAATTGATTACAATGATTAGAGAAAAAAATGTAAATTATTCTACCAAACATTGTATAGAATGTTTTAATAATATAGGTAATGAAAGTATCATATTCAAAAAAATTACAATAGAAATGAACATGAATAGAAAGTGGAAACAAAATTATTTGCTTTATACTAAAAAGATAGTTGAAAAAAATTATTACGATTATTGTACCCCAATGATTAGGGTATCCTTTTACAAATGATAAAAGGTCTATCTTACCACCCCATGGGTAAGCCCGTGATACGATTATTTTCACGTCCATCTTCCTATCCCTAGAATCCCTTGACAATGAAGGTAATCAACACTTATATCTTACATATACTTTAAATCCCCCGATATAACCATCGGTAGCACTGCCTTCATATCCTAGCAAGCTGTCAATTATGAATGTAATCGAATCATCTCTCTTTGAAATACTTGAAATCCGTCGATTCAATGATAGGATGCACCATCATCATATCATCATAAGACCTTAATCATTATCAAAATGAATAGTCACACAATGAAAAACAAAGTACTTATTGAAATAAAAAACTATGAGTGAGCCTTTCATGTTTTGTAATTTCATGGGTTTTACTTGAAATAAGAGAGGTGTCACACTATCTCTCTCTATAACTAGTAATATTCAAAATTTGATTTCATTACTTCAAATTACCCCCTATTTATATGTGTGAGGATCCACTGGTCACATTTCCTCCAATGGTCATATTTCTCAAGAAAATTTAGAGGAATATAGACACTAAGCATTATAACGATCGAAACAAAACGGATAAAAAACATTATTTTTAATGGGATATAACTAAAATTATTACATCCTTTCAGTTATAAGACAATATGTACAAAATAATGAAACAATGAGTATGAAGAACATGTTGACAGTATTGTAGTAAGACATTAGTAAAAGTCATTACATGAGTACATTACATAACATGGTTACATTGCTTAACATGGTTATGAAGCATACCATGGTTACGATTCTTATTGTGGTTACGCCACGTTACATATTTTTGATTATTAACATGAATAAATGTTTATCGTGTTTATGATACTTAACATGGTTATGATACATATCATGGTTATAATTTATATCATGGTTACGATTCATAAAATGATTATGATGCATGAAATGAATACAATACATAGTGTAATTATGATACACATGGTTATGAAATCATATTATGTCATTTCGATTGTAAAACAACATGTCTAGTTACGATGTAGAATAAAATTATATCACTATGATGTAAAACAACATACATGATTACGATGTATGTGATTACGACGAGAAAAAAAGAATGATTACAACATGATATTTGTGATTTCCCAAAAAAGGTATATGGAATAGTAAAAACACATTAGACTCAACAATGACCCCATTTTTGGAAAGAACAAAACAAAACAAACAATAAAAGCTTATCTCCCAAAAAGTTTAGTAACTCTTCTGAATTTAATAGTGAATACGACTAATTCCACCCTAGGATAAAAATATCAGTAAGGATCATATTCTATTTATTTTTACATGTCAGTTCACACTAACAATAAGTTATTAAGTTAGTTACCTTTTTATGAATGAAATTCATTATTTTCCAAAATATTCTACCCCTTTGAGATTTTAAAAAAAATAATGGAAAACATTTATTTCTTGTAACGAGTTAGTGAAAAATGTACGAAACAATATTCATTACATAGAATGAATGAAATTTTTATTTCAATAGGAGTTCAAAATATAATTCCTTCTCTTATAGTTTTTCCATGAGGTTGAACATCAAAATATTGATAATTTTGAATTATTTCTTTCCTCCATCAATTTTTTAAAGGATTCTTTCTATGACTTCAGATTTACATCACGTTATGCAATAACCCATTACTTATTTTAGAGCCTATCATCATGAATCCTATTGATTACTTTATATTCATGAATCCTAATATCGGGAGCACTGAAATCATCCACTATGAGTCTATATGACTTTTATATGATTAAAAATCTATATGATATTAAATAAACCACATTAAATTCATTCTCCTATTTTTCCTTTAAACAATATATCTCATCATATTCTATTCATTTTGAGTTACCTAGTCTTTTAAAGACTTCTTTTTTTTTGATATAAACCAGCAATGAACGTTTGGTAGAATTAATTGATATCATTTATATGCTTCACTAATACATCAATATTATCAAAATGATTCATGATATTTTCATCATTATTATTTGACCACATGAAAATCCTATTAAAATACTTGCACTGCTTATTAGAAGGTTCATTGAATATTTTGAAATCATCCTTATAAATAAAAAAGTTTTTCATTTTATTCTTTAGAAAATAAATTCATTCCTTATGAATTTTTGAAATCATATTAATCCAAACATTAATTTTTGGAAATAGTGGAGTAATATTTTCCAATCTATTAAAATCATGATCGATGGATTGAATTCCCTTCACTATGATTGTTCTTTCTGAATCTGGATCCTCATTGTATGCAAAATGATCTCCAAAATGAAACTCAGAGATGATAAATTGTGATCTATAATTACAACTCATATTATATTATTCTAATTTTTTATTATATATTTTAATTAATTTCTTGGATGAAATCCTTTTAGAAACTTCTTTGGATGGATAAAGATAAGGAGATGGGAAATTAAAAAGATAGAACTTCACACGAATGTACTGAATTATTTCTCTTGTTTTCATATTCATTCTCTTCCATTTTGTCTTCTTATTATCATTGTTCTTATTCCCCTTATTCTTCTTCTTCTTCTTAATATTTTTAATGAGACATTGTGTAGTATATTTTTTTGATTTTTTTATCTTTCCCTTTCTCTGTTTGATCCCATTGGGTTTGATTAGCTGGTTCCCTTTTCATGATTCTGGTTCTGGCTTCCATAGTAATTTCAGTAAGACTATCAATATCAATAGCTTGAGCGTCTAACTTCATCACTCTTTTATTATATTCTTCTTATTTTAATTTTCCATTGTTTATTATTTTCATTAAAAGAGCTTTAGTTTGATCCAATCCATATTAAGGATCCCTTTTATTTCATTCTTCCTTCTTCATCCAATCTACCACAACCTCATCCAATAATACTTTTTTATTTCTTTGATTTATAGGGAGTTTTTTATTAGAAACCTATATTTTTCTTGAAGATAAAATTGATTTCTAAGATAGTTTTTCACTCGCTCCAACTACTTTTTTTTCATTTTTCATCTTTTAGAACTTTCTCAAAATTTTTGGATTTAGGATTGAATTGTAACTTGAGTCTCTTTATTGTAACATGACTAATGAGAGGCTCCATGAAAGATGTTGTATCTAAATTAATTGAGACACTACAACTACTAAAACACTCATTAATAAACATTCATAGGAAGGTAGGGACTTTATCAGCTGATACTTTATGGCACCATATTTATGCTTCTTTATTTTCATGAAAATGAAACCCATAAGATTGAACATCCTCATATTCACTAATTTTTTTTAAGGGCCAAGACCCTTTTTATTAAAGACAAGGAAAAGTAAACAAAAAGAGTAAAGAAGTAAAGAACACCCAAATCATTGGCCCTCATTAGGAATGCCCAATTTTCTTCGTATCTTGTCTCCAATGTTTCGTTCCGCATCTCGTAAGGCACCCTGATCTAAAGCATGACCTCGCCCGCGTCTGTGACCCCTTGAGTGAAGCGCTTCAAGATTCCTTGCTTGTTGAAGAAGTCTTTCAATATCTTCATCTGAACTTGAGTCCATAGAGTGTTGCGTTGAACTCAAGTCTGCTCGACCTCGTCCTCGCCCACGATTGCTAGGGGGTAGTCCACGCTTAGCATATTGCCAAGATCCATCATCGTTCCTTGTAGTAGAATCCAAGTTTGTCATGTGGGGATCCTCTGTCATCTTCTAATTTTCTAGCAGCTTTGGTGGGTGAAAAGTCGTGGTTTCCACCTCTTTCCGAGGAGGGTCAACAACTACAGCCTCTAACTGACCTGCAACACTACATGGAACATTAGAATTGCTCACATGCTCATGAGAAGAGGTATGCCTATCATCCTTGCCAGGTGAGGGAAACGTGGGTGATGAAGCCCCAATACCCCCCTCAGAAAGTTGGAATTCTTTTGAGGGAAACATATCAACTCCAGGAGGAACAACCACAGTGGGATCAGAAGTTGGATACAAAGGCATTTTTCCAGCTTTTTTATCATCACAAGAATGTGTGTCAGAGGAGGAAGAAACTACTTTCACCAAAAAAGAATCATCTTGAACCTTGGGCAGGGGGGTCTGGGAAACAGTGAGCCCCACCTTTGCCGGATCCTGAGTGAGGTCCTTGGCAATATGAGTCTCACAATTCCCCCCGTGCTCAACAATATCAGCCCAAGACCGAGTTCCATGCTGGCCAGTGATCAACTGAGGTTGATCATGCACAAAAGGTGGATCCATAATATGATCTGCTCTGTTATCTGCCAGAGTATTATGCATAGAAATAGGCGGAGGTGAAACAACCTTCTTTTGATTATTGTCAAGATCACATTAGACATAAGGAACAGACATCGTCTGAGCAGTATTAACAGAAATCAAGACATCCCCATTAAAACCAGCAGTCTGTGTAGTTAAACCAGAGCTATCGGTCTTCTGGTGATGCGATTTTTTTAAGCAGGAATGCATATCATGCCCACGTTTAGCACAGGAAGCGCAAACAATTGATCTTCTACAATTTGAAGACTCATGACCTATAGTCTTACAGTCTGGGCAAAACTTGGGGAGGTTTTCATATTCAATTTTCAGTTCCAATTCATCAACATCAGTAGAGAGAAAGACCTTATCAATTAATGTATAACAAAGATCAATTTCAACTAAGAACCTGGCATATTGTCCATACCTGGCAGCTTCCGTTTCCTTGTCCAATTTGATTGGAACTCCCATTGCAAGAGCAATATCATATAGAATGCGAGGGTGCCAAAGGATCCAATTTAGACAAAATACCTTCACCCAAGTCTGAACTGTCGTATTTCCTATTTCTAGGGGGTTAAATCTTCTGTCCCATTCTCGGATATGCAATGATCCAGGCTTGATGGAGATAGAGCCATGACCCTAGGCATGCATCTTAAGGTCTTCGGATGGAAATAAGATGTGGTAAAACCCTTTCCCTAAGGAGATACATTTCCAGGAGTCGAAACCCCAGACTTCCGTCAAGCGTTGTATTAGAAGTTCAAGCTTCCATGGCGTAGAGCCTTTTGGCAAGATGAGTCTGGCAATGATAGAGTGCGCCCCCATCTCCAGTCTTTCCGATATAGCGTCCATATCAGCTTTGACGTGAGCTACTGTTCCTTTCCTACGAATACCAGCATTCGAAGCTTTGAAGTAAGTAAAGTTGCGGTTATGATAACTGACCTCATTTCTATTCGAATCCGAAGATTTTCGATTCACGAGCGCTGATGCTGCCTGGAGTTTATGAGAATCGAAATGCCCTTGTGTGAGAAATTCTGCCATTGATGTTGAAGACGGAGGATGCAAACCCTAATTGACATATCGATAAGCCAGGGAGCGTTCCACGCTGCTCGCCATCATGGATTCCACTGGTTCAAAAAAACTCATATTCACTAAATAATCATGCACATAACCATCAGATACTTTAATTGTTTCCTACTACCATTTCATGGAACTATAAAATCATTAATATAGAGGGAAATTAGACTATTGTTAATTGATATATTATTTACTTTCCTTTTATCCTCATGAATTTAGATAATTGAATCCTCTACTATCCTTTTATCAAAATTCTCATTATGTTTCAGTTGTTTGTGGGATATACCTAGGGAATCACCCTCAGATGGTACTCCTAATATTGTAGCTACTTGTTTTATAGAGGTTTTGTATTTCTTATCATATGTCAAAAAAGAAATATTGACCTAAATTATATATAACCATTTCTTGGTAGAAATGTAACACTTCCTCATGAAATGATAAATATTTATCTAAATTTGGTCATTTAACAAAAATGGATCCCCACTCATGGAAAATTATCAGCCTATTCAATGAGGAATAAAAAATCTCAAAAATGTATTTATTGCCTAACCATTCACATAAAAATAAATAGAAGAGAAATATTTTTGGAGACATTTTCGTTAAAGAAGTAGCAGTTGACTCAGACATGAAAGAATATCTCGAACCCTGAATATATTAAGGTAATGAAGGCTGGGAAGTTCATGGATTACTAAAACTGGGGTAAATTTTGAATTAAAACCATACTAGGTATTTATAGAGCATCAAAACATTAGAGTAATTTATAGATATTTTATGTGGAATGGGTATGGAGGGGTTCTTTTAAAATATAAATTAATAGTCAAGATTAGATATAAAAGATATAATGGTTGAAAATGACTTCAAACTCTTAAGGTTTTCGGTAAAATTAGATAATATTCAGAATGAATCTGAATAGGAGTTAAAAGACAGAATTTAAATACAAACACATTTAAATATAATGAACAAAATAAGGTTTTAGATGTTGTACTTTTCAGAGTATCAGGATAGATATATTGGTTTTAATATATTGGTCTTATAATAATAATAAAAATAACATTGAAATAATGAAAAACACATGAGAACGATAAGAGTTCTGAAACTGATGAAGTATTTTAATACTGATAAAATAATCCATCACTGACAACATGAAACTGATAAAAATGAAACACCTAAACATGAAACTGAAAAATATGAAACTAATAAACATGAAACTAATAATTATGAAACTAATAAACATGAAAATGGTAAAATGTAAAACTAATAAAAAGTGAAACAGATAAAAAGTAAAACTGATAAAATGTGAAAATGATAAAAAAGTAAAACCGTTAAAAAGTAAAATTGGCAAAAATATGAAAATGATAAAAATATGAATGTTATAAAAAATACTAAATTGAGAAAAATATGAAACTTATAAATATAAAAATGATAAAATGTAAAACTGATAAAAAGTGAAATGTGAAATCTAAAAAAATAAGAATACTCCCACTTTGAAATCGAGTAACATAATGTAAGGAGTTGTTTTAAACAAGAAGTATATGTGAATGACTAATTTACAGTGATCACTTCTAGATTTTGTTTAATGTATTCAAATTTATCAGAAGATAATTGTTTTATGAAATTATCAACTAGTTGGTCCTGTGTTCTAATGAATTTTAAAATAATATCTCTTTTTTTGGTGTGATCTCTATGAATGTGACGCCTAATATATATGGGTTTTTTACCTGAGTGATGTGTCAGGTATTTACTAAGGGAAATGACACTTGTATTATACCATAGTATTTGAGTTTTGGGAAAATTCATTCCATACTCTATAATTTTGTGTTTCATCCATAACACATGAGCACAACTACTTCAAGCTGCTACAAATTCAAATTCAGTAGAGGAATAAGCTACTTAATGTTAATTTTTCCTGGCTATGAAAATTGTGAATCTCTTAAGAATTGAAAATTTATAGACGTACTTTTTCTATTCATTATACAACCACCAATGTTAACATCTAAAAAACATTTTAAAACCAAATCATTTTCAGATGAATAAAATAGTCATAAATCCATGGTTCCCATTAAGTAGTGAAAAATTATTTTCACTTCCTTTAAATGAGATTTCATTGGATTAGATTTATATATTTCAAATAATAATACGAAAAATAGTAAGCTTGTATGAATAGATGTTAATTATTAAAAAGATCCTATCATACTTCAAAATGTGTTGGATCTACTGGTTTTAGGTTCATCATGATCAAGTGTATTTGAGGTACTAATTAGAGTATATATACTTTTAGTGTTGTCATATCCATACTTTTTATGTAATTATTTTATATAATTGTCAAGGGATAAATAGGTTCCATCTGGTGTTTTAGAGATGTTATAACCTAAAAAATATTGTTAACTCATCCATCATACTCATTTCATACTCATATTTCATGAGAATCCCAAACGAATCATTTAGGGATTGCTGATTTAATCTGAATATAATGTCATCAACATAGATTTGAACCTTCATTTTTTTCTTTTATTATAAAATGAGTTTGATCTATATTTCTTTTTCTATAAATTTTTTTTGAAAAATATTTCATGTAACTCTATCATACCAAGATTTAAGGGCTTTTCTAGGGCCATACAATGTATTGGTATTTTTAAAAACATGATAAGAATTTTTTATTCTACAAAACCTTGCGGTTGTTCCACAAAAACATATTCTTGTACAAAAACTTTTACAAAAGAAAATTTAATATCCATTTGAAAAAGTTTGAAATAAAAGAATTCTATAAAGGCTAATATAATTCAAATAGATTTAAGTTGAGCTAACATTCCATAGGTTTGTTCATAGTTTATTCCCTCTTGTTGATTATATCCTCTATCATTAAGTGTTTCTTTATTTTAAAAAATGACTCCATATTCACAATATTTGTTTCTAAAAACCCATTTTACTCTAATAAGTGTTTTTACTTTAGATATTTCATACAAGGCCCAAACTTTATTCCTTTCAAGTTACTTTATTTCATCTTTCATTTCATTAATCCAATTTTCACCTCCTAAGGCATCGTTAAAAGTTTTAGGTTCTAATTGAGATAGAAAATGAATTTGTTATATTTCATTTCTCAAGGAATTTCTAGTCCTTATGGGTTTCTTTACATCACCAATGATAATATCACTAGGATGATTCTTGTGAAATAATTGGCTTGGGTTTTTAAAATATGTTCATCAACATAAGATAGAAAGTCTAATGGGGTAAATATTTAAAAAATATTTTATTTGTTATTTCACTTTTCAGATGAGTTTTAAATCAAGGGTTTATAATATTTTTTTGGAACCGCATCTATTGATGTAGGATGGGTTTGATTAAAAAAAAGTTTTAGTTTCATCAATTATAACATGCACTATTTCCTCAATAGTACAAAAGTTTCCATAAAAAACTCTTTAATCATTTGAATTAGTGGAATGTCCTAGAAAGAATCCTTCATCATATTTTGGTGCGAATTTATGTAGATTATATTTATTATTCAATATGAATACTCTGAATCGAAATACTCTAATGTAAGAAACATTAAGATTTATTCTTGTCCACAATTCATAATGTTTTTTATTAATAAAACATGTAGTTAAAACCCAATTTTTTGTATAACATGTAGTACCTACAGATTCAACATAGAAATTCATAGCAATTAGGTATTCACTCAATATGGTCCTTGTGATTTCATAAATAAAATGATTTCTTATTTAAATAAAACCATATTTCTACAGAGTTATTGGTGATGAAAATTTGTGAGTAATATCGTTAGTACTACAAAAAAGTTTCAAAATATGAATTTTGAAATTATATACCATTATCAATATGAATACTTATCAGTGGTAGGTTTTTTATTATTTTTAACTTGAGATCTAAATGTTTTGAAATATAAAAGGCTTTATATTTCTATACTAGAAAATAGAGCAATATAATTAATGTGTTTACATTGACTAAAACAAATACATGATATTTTCCACCAATACTTTCAGTTTCTGATGGACTGAAAAGATCAATTTTCACTAACTGTAATGAATTAGATGTTGAAACATCATTAATTTATTTAAATATAGTTTGATGTTTCCTTCCATATTGTCTTGGGTTAAATATTTTTGAAGAATCAATTTTGAGAACAGGTAGATCCTTAACACGTATTTTCATTGCGAGTTTACAATGGGTTATATGGTTACAATGTCCTAACCATCTATTCCATTTCCATGATTTTTCATCCATTTCACAAAATCGAGTACTGTCTTGGCATCTATGGTCTTCTATGTTTAGTGTGTATAAATTCTCATGCCTATGAGAAGAGAAAATGAATTCATAATTAGAATTTTGAACTAAACATTTATCATTATTAAAATATAAACGGTTACCATCATCCAAAAGTTGACTTATTCTTATAAGGTTGTTCTTAAGACCTTTAACAAACAAGAAAAAAAAATAAAACATTTTCCTAGAAGAATAATATTACCTATACCAATGATCATCACTTGATAATTATCTCCAATGGTTACTTATAAACCTTGCATTTCAATGATATTTTAAATGAAATATTTATTTCTATTCATATGTCAAGAAAAACCACTATATATGTACGAGATATTTTATTTTTTGTACACATTTTTTCCTAGAAAAGATACTATTAGTTTCTCATAACCCAAACTTGTTTGGATCTATAAATTTTAGATAAAATATCTTTCGGATTCAACATTTATTTTTCAAACTGAGCTTTAAGAAATTATAAGGATTGTGGTTTATTAAGGGAATTATTTCTTCCCTAATTTCCACAACATTGATACTTGGTGTATAAAATATTATTTTGGAACAAAATAATTATGACTAAAAATAGGATTTGAATAAGTATAACCAATTCCATAATTATTCCTTCAAGGGAGAATTTATGAATTCATTTTATCATATTCTTTTCTCCCAAAAGATAAATTTGATAAAAAAAATTATTTAAGGATAAAATTTTATATTTTAGTCTTATGACTAAATTATCATTCTCATAAGAAATTGTTTTTGACTTAGTTTTGGTTTCAATTTTTTTAAAACAAGTTTTTCAATGTATTTATAAATTTTATGCTTCTCAAAATTTACTTCCATATTTTTTTCATTGAAATACATCATAAATCATGTGTTTTTTGACCAACATATTTTGAATGATTTGATTCTTATTTTGTAAGGATATATATTTTATAATTTTCCATATCATGTTATTTATTGATTTTTGAATTTTCATTCTCAAAATATTTGTTAAATCTGGATACCTTTTCAAAAGAATTTAAATTATCCTCTCCTAAGGATGATTCTTCATCTGATGAGTAATAATGTTTCTCAATTGGTTAATTGATTTGAAGGATTTATTTGTAAGAGATTATTCACTACGTACCCTAACAAAAAATTCATTTATTTTCAGTTGGTAGTCTGGATAAATTTCCAATATTCATCTTATTAGAACATTTATATTCATAATATTCTTCTGAAGAGTCACCACCATTTCCATTTTAAGTATCATTTTCTTTCAGAACATTATTAGTCTTTGAAATGTAATACCTTGTAACATTTCTTTCACAATGTTTATCATGTTGTCTTCTCATTTATGAAATGGAAAATCCGGTCTAATATGACTTGATATTTTTACAATCATAACAAGTTTCATCTGAGTCATTCTTATCTTTTCGATATTTTTTTGAATCTGTACGAAAAATCATTCATTATCACAATCTTCTTCATTCAACAATAATTATTGGGTAGTTCATTCTTTGAATGATCACTTTAACTAGATTCTCATAAAACAACAGTTTATAGTCTTTGGATCTTGTTACCCTTTTGGTGTCTTTGATTTAGATGTATTAGTAAATACTACACTTCCATTACCATTATTCTAATTATTAAAATCTATATCTATTTTCATTCCTATCTCATACTGTAAGAGGGTACCAAATAATTCATCATGTCTGATTTGGGTAACTTTACAGTTCTCATCAATAGTCTTCAATAGTCTTAAATATATGGGATAAAATGTTCTTATTGATTACCACTCATGGGGAATTATATATATTATCTTTTCCATAGGATCTTCATCATAAAGACCATTTTCTCCCATATATTGAAGATTATTTACAATTTTCATAATATCTTTTTGAATCTTCCATATCGGTTCTTCAAAGGTAAAATAAAACTATGATATTCATATTGCAGCATCTCTCTTCCTGCATCTTTAACATTATATGTTCCAAAATTTGTGACTTCCAATTTTTCCCTGATACAGTCAGCTGGTTCGCATTATGATTTATGACTATATATATCTCTGGTCATAGAACATAACAATGTATTGAATACCTTGTAATTTTGGTTATATTCTAGTTTCTCTTGGTTGGGGAAGGTCCTTAATTCCTTTTCTGTAAATTTGTAATATACATTTACAATTAAAAAATTATCTACTATAGTTTTAATAAATAAAGTTTTCATTCAATCTCTCCAAAACTCATAATAATTTATATTAAAAATAAGTGGTCTAGTTGTTCTTAGATTTTAAATTGATCTAATATTCATTCATGTAATCTTATAAAACAACAATTTTCCACCATCTAAATTATTATAGTAAGTAAATATGAAGAAAATTTTATAAGAAAAATATAACAGACTTTTAGAATGAAATAAAAAATGTAAAACAAATCAGTTGAAACCTATCTATGATACCAATTGATGGATCAAAATATAAGTGTCAATATATATAATATGACACAATACTTGAGGGGGGGGGGGGTGAATTATAGGTTTAAAAATATTGTATTTAGGCTCTTATGAATGAACATAGTTTAGTAGGTATTAGAATAATACAATTCAAAACCAATACAAATGACCATAGGGGTCATTGCTCCGATGTATTTGATATGATATGATATGATATATTATTAAAAGAATTGTATTTGAATTGATTAAATTGATCAGAGTTGAAAAATGTAAATGATTCTACCATATAACGTATATAATCATTTTATAAAATATGTAATGAAAGTATTGAAATCAATACAATTAGAATAGAAATGAATATGAATATAAATGGGAAACAAAATGATTTCCATTATATTACAAAGGCAGTGAAAAATAAAATGTATTACAATTATTTTATCCCAAAGAGTAGGGTATCCGTTCACCTAGGAGAAAATGTCTATCTTACCATCACATTAGTAATCCCTCGATATGATGATTGGCACTTCTATATTCTTATCCTTGGAATCCCACAGTTAATAATGTAATAAAAACCTATATATTTCAAATACTGGAATGATCTCAATACAACAATTGATACTTCTATCTTCCTATCCTTATAACCTATCGATTAACAAGTTAATCGACACATCTATCATTCAAATAAATGAAATCCGTCAATAAAATGATCGGTATCACCATCTTCCTTTGACTGGAAGACATTAATTGTTATCATAATGATCAGTCACACAATGAAAAAAATTCCCTTATTGAGATACAAAAAATAAGAACAATCCATTCATGTTTTGTAATTTAAAGGATTTCTAACGAAACAAGAGAGAAGACACATATACTCTTTCTAGACCATGGATGATTCAAAAGTTGTTTTCCCTGGTTCAAATGACCTATTATTTATTGGCCCCGGGTTCCAATGGTCACATTTTCTCCAATGGTCATATTTATCTAGAAACTTCAGAGAGACTTGGACACCTGACATTAATACCGCCAAAACAAACAAAAATACATGGCATATTTTTAATTGATATATAACAATCTTTACAACAATGTTTTTGTTAGACAATAGTAAGTTAAAAGGTAAGAAATAATGATTATGAAAAACATTTATATGATATTAGAGTATGACATCAGTACAATTCATTACTTGAGTATGATACATATCCTGGTTACATTTCTTAACATAGTTGCGATTTATATCATGGTTACAATTCATATTGTGGTTATGTTACTTAACATGGTTACGATGCTTAACATGAATAAGATGAATATTTTGGTTACGATTCATATCATTGTTATAATAATGGACATGGTTACAATCTATATCATTCTTATGATTTATATCTTGGTTACGATTCATAACGCAATTATGATGCATAAAATGAATACAATACGTAATGTAATTAGGATGCATACGTTTATGAAAACATCAAATGTGATTACGATTGTAAAAAAACATATCTGGTTATGATGTAGAAAAATAGTATATGATTATGATGTAAAACAACATATATGATTACTATGTATGTGATTACGATGAGAAAACAACATATATTATCACAACATTAAAATTATGACTTCCAAAATAGAATGATAAATGGTAAAGTCATAACACATTAAGACTCAACGCATCATACACTCTTAATCTAGTAAAAGAGGTCATTGATCCCTCCCAATGTTTACTTTTCATTCATATATTTGATGGGACAACAATCATTTCACATCATTTATAACCCATCAAACTTCTTTGTGAACTACCCCAGAGCCACATATGGGACACATTGGGTCTATTGAATCTCTTCACATGAAATTCCCATTTTACATCATTTAATATTAGATATCTATTCGAGTTTTATGATATAACTTATAAGATATTTGTTCAATAATTGTGTGGAAGATAATATTAATATCATGATTTTGACATAGAGGTAGTCCCAACACACCCTTATAGAAGATATACATGCATTCATCTGACACTGTTCAAGGATATAAGTCTAATGATACCATTATAGTAAAGAAAAAATATGAACTGATGGGTGCTTGGTTAAAGCTTCATGACCATGATAAAACTTCATTTCACTAGTAGGTCCTTGTTTCTACTAATGGAATGATTACCGAACCATCTAACAGAAAATGAACCCTACTGAGATGAAATTCTATCTAATCAGATATCATGGATATCCAATCCCATCCCAAAATGATGTCATGAGACTTTATCAAAATAACCATGAATAATTAGGAGAAAAAATTCCACTAATCTTAATATCACACTATCGAAAGATTTGAAAAATAGTGAAATGGATTAATATAGAAATCTCTATCCACTACGGATACAATAAAGGACTTACTAAAATTTTAAATTCACAAGAATATTTTATGTAAAATAAAGAATTTCTTTGTTCTAAGTGCACACATATTTATGTTAAAGAGGATAAGATACAATTCATACATCAAACCTTGATAAGTGATTATTTATCAAAAGAATAATAAAATTATCACCCCTAGAGGCATGATATCTTCAAAAGAATCATGAAATAATACCTCTATCATTACATGCATATGTTCATCCATTTGTATGGATTATGAGTCTTCTATGAGTCATTCATGGTATAATATTATATTTATTTCAATGAATGAGTATGATATTTTTGATGGTGGTTGGAACCCAATTCACACTAGTAGTAACTAAATTATTGGCACCATGATGTTAAAAACTAACTCATTCTACCCAAAACCCACTTCCCAGGAAGCTCTCTATCACCCATTCATGTCAAAGAATCCATTGTGCCTACACCACATTTTGAGTAGTGTGATTGAAATAGTTTTTAAGTAATATAGTAAAACCCACATAATAGATTCCAATATCATCTTACACCAAGGTGGAATAAAATAACCATCGTCTCAGAGAACTGTGTAAGACAGTAGCCACATGTGTGACCATCTAATTAGGTGGCCTGTTAATGAAAAAAATCACAATTCAAACTCTAATAAATGTTCCAATTATTGATGTGATAAATAACCAAATAATCCTTCAATTATATGATCCTATAACTCTAAATAAAATATCAATAACATTACTTAATCATAATGAATTTATCATAATAATGAATTTTTATCGTAGTGGGTAACATCCACCAGATTCCATGGTGGTGGGTCAGCTCATTTCGTCACACATTGAACTTCTTCTCAAAGTACAAATGATGAAAACACCTTATGTTAAGGCATATTAATGAGATCCACATTATTGACATAACCATTATCATGGACATAATATGAAATCAATGAAGGTTCTATATGTGGTGACCTCATATATGATAACAACATATACAATAGTTAGATGATAATATATGGGGAGATGAATCAAAGGTACATGGAAGTAAATTAACTACTCCCCTATGATGTATGTACCATTGGTTTCCATAAAATATGTATCTTCGTTTTTTATGAAATTATGTTATTCCTCATGGATGTGATAGTCTCATATTATTTTAATATAAAATAAATATTTAATTACTACAAATTCCAATAAAATTTTTTATTGAGTTTTTTAGAATCAAGAAAAAACATAACCCTAAAAACCACTATCTTTTTAACATCATTATATTTTTCAAACTATATCATACATATATTAATATATAACGAGTCTTAAAAATCTTCCATAAATTATTTAGAAAATATATTCTTCTAAATATATCTAATTTATTTATTTTTATTAAAATTTTGATAAATGAAATCACAAGAAATAGTTGATCTAGAACACTCAATAAAGATAAATATGAGTGATGATAGTGAAATGTCAAACGTGTGAATAATATGATCATATGATTATAATTTTGAAACACAAAGAAGATATTTAATAACTAATAATTGCCTATAAATCATGGAATCTGTCATGGAAATATTCAGCAAATGAATCAAAAGTTTATGAAAACATGAGTAAATAATCAAGATCCACGAGTTCATAACATAAAAATAAAAATAATCAAAAAATCATGGAACCAAAAAAATAAGAATTCATTTTGGAAAAATACAATTACGAATAACTTTATTTTTTTATAAATCCATGTTTTCCAACATTTTTGGTGTGAAAAAATCCATGTATGTTAATGAATCAATATCTAATAAGATAATTTTTTTTACAAATTTGTTAATTTGAGATGCAATAACCTCCCAATATATATCTACATAAAGATATCAAAATATAATCATATCACAAAACACCGTGGGATGAAAATAGGGTTCATATTATTTATAAATGGTGTCACATAATTGAATAATTTTTATTCAATAGATATCATAACATGAAAACCAATAAAAAATAAATTGGTTTCCAAATATATTTTTGAAACATTATTTCAAAATAACCTTCAAAAAATATATTAAAGAATATAGTATTTATAATATATATACTTAGGGTATTTGTTCAAGACAATAATTTCTCCAATCAATTAATATATACAATCATGGTCATAAACCTTCAAATATATTAAATAAAAACATAGGTTTTCAAAAATTAAATGAATTAAAATAAATGTAATTCCCATTGATATTTTATGGCTAAGAAAGAGATATATATTGAATGATCATATCATTGATAGAAAATGACATTTCATAATACAAATAGAGAAATAATGTTCATGGAATCCTTCGATTCATATCCATGATCAATAATATGTGATGTTTATGGATAATCACAATGATTGAAAGTACTTATTATGAGATTAGAAAAATATTATTTGGAAAAAATAAATATCAATGATATTTTAAAATATCACCAAAATAAATAATTTAAAAACATGGGGAGAAAATATTTTTTTATATAATTTATTCATATAGAGAAATTTATGTATAAAATATCAATGTTGGTGGAATTATATGTTAACATCGAAATTCTAAATGTTATTTTCTTTAAAATAACCAATCTAGAAAATATTAAAATATTAATTTTTTAAAGGAAAATAAATCTAAATTTGTTAAATATGTAGATTTAAAACATTCCAAGAAAACATAAAGATATAACCCAAATGTAGAGTTTATAAAAAACACTAGTGAAAAGGAATTTCCTTTTTATTACATTTTATATACAATGGTAGAAAAAATACTCTTTGAAATATTATATAACATATAATTATAAACAAATATTAAAAAGATAATGATTTGATATTTGATAAGAATAGGATAAGAAAATTATTGTGATTGTATAGAGAAATAGTCATCAATTTCCCTATATGGGTTATCAAATTCGAGATATCATGATTTTCAAATGAAGCTTGAAAAAGAAACCATATGGCTTGGGTTAAAATTTAAAAAATTTATTAGAGGGTAATTTTATTGAAATTGAACATCATGTGCAAGGAATAAAACATTATTCAAGATATTATATACAAAATTGGAAGAATATACACTAAAAATTTAAATTGGTGAATAACATCAATATTTTAAAAAAAACATTAATTTAGAACAAGAAATATTTTCTTGTAACATTATATTTGAGGTAACAATATATTGATAATGATGTTAAGAATAATAATTGTAAAACCACAAAAGATAAGGTGAAAAGAAAACATAATATATACATTAGGTTTATTAAATCAAACTTGTAACAATATAGTTCAATAAAAATTGATAAAAATCAACTTAATAAAAATGATTTAGAACAAAAACTTATAAATTTCATACCAATCGAATAAAAAACCATGAAATGTATAAAATGAAATGAATTTTTATATCCAAAAAATTAAATTTAAATTATGTAACAAATAAATCTATTTAAAAAATATACACTTGAAAAATAAATTATTTATGAATGTAAAAAACATCTAAATGATATATAATTGGGATCCAAAACCCTTACCATGGGTTTGATTCAATTTTATCATAAACATAACACTATGAATAGTAAAAATAATTTTTTTAGTTACATTATTTTCAAACATATATATCTACATTTAAATTTAATATGTATTATTTATAATAACATTTTTCTAATTTATTATAAATTGGTTTCTAATGTTTTATATTTATGGTAGTTTGATTAATTTTTAAGTTACTATTATTGTGTGCTGACATGTTTAAAAGGAATTATTGATGAAATAAATAATATATAAAATATTTGGAAATTATTTATTTTAATTGTATATATTCATAATTATTGTACAGTCATATTACATTTTTTGTAATGAATTTATTTTGGTAAAGGTACTACAAAAGGTTCATTTTACCAGGTTATGTTTTCTATGAATATTTAGTGTTAATATCACTGATAGAATATTGAAAATAAAACTCCTAAAAAATTTATAGTTTCATAAAAAACCTTCTTGTACCACTAAATAATCATTACAATTGTTAATGATTGGAGGTGATGTTAGAAAATCCTACAACATTGTATAGATATATTTCCTCATGTATGAATGATCAATGTTATTTTGTTAGTAAATGGGAAGGAATAAGTAAGGGTTGTTAAATAAATATAATTACAGTTAAGTATTTTAATGATAATAATTTCATTATATTACTATGTTTATGATAGGTTTGGAATGGAAATATTATGAATATAAATGATAATTATTAAGTAATAATCACTTTGGGACCCTGGAGTTTCTCTTTAAAGACTCCAGGGAAATGATGGGATTTGGAAAACTTATGTTGGAAAAGGAATTTATAATTTGAATGCTAATTAATGGTGATGAATTTTGATAAATTAATTTTATAAATTTATATAATAATGATTAATTTCAATATAGATAATGTGATCAATTATTATAAGTGAAAAAATAACATTTTTTAAATACAATGTATTTTCTCATAATATAATGAAACTATCCATGTGTTAATGGATAAGAAATTAAAAATTATTTAGTGTGGTAAGAGATATGATTGATAAATTAATTACCACTCATTTTTTTATTTTTTAAATATGTTTCATTTTATTTATAAATATGGGTTTTACATTTTTTCCATTTTCATTTTTAATAAGTAACCGATTTTTAATAAAGAAATATTTTTTAATATAAAATATAAAATAATAATAATTGTTCAATTTTTCACATATGAACCTATATTTATCCACATTTTAATCGAATTAAATTTTTATATTAAAAAAGTATTTTCCAATTAATACAAATAATATAGAGAAATAAAAATGATTTATAAAAATGTAACATTTTATCGATTTTGTGTTCATAATATTTTTACTTTTTGTATCCAATAAATAAGTGCTAATATACTAATATATAGCATAAAAATTTATATTAATGAAATTTTAGAATATTTTATTGCATGTCGTAAGATATAAATTACACAATGTTAATATAAAAATACCTTTAAAAGAAACCATTCACTATTATCATATATATTAATAGTAATAAAATTAGAAATTTTTTTATTTTAGAAAATAAATTTAATTTATTACATAATATGAATGATTTTATCAAAAATATTGAATACATTTTTTAAGATTTATTTTCCACAATTGACGAGAACTAGTTTTTAAAATAAGCGAATAAAAATAGTTTTTATTGTAATATAATATTTGTGTTTCTATAACATTCTATATCATGTTTTTAAATTCAAAAATTGTTTTAAAATGATTTATTTTATTTTCATATTTTTTATATAAATAAGGATTCAATTCATTTTATGTCAATATTGCATTACGATAACGTTATAAAATTGACGGTATCATAAAAATCATTATTTTTTTACTATTAACATAAAATAATTTATTTTAGAAAAATAAAAATAACTAACCATATGTTAATATTAACTTGATACATATATAAATTAGTATTATTTAAAATCATTTATATAATATGATTGCTTCGTTCTGGCTTTTCAGGCCTCAAAACATTCAACGGCTCCGTAGCTAATGATTGATGGACCTTCTTTCCAAAGGCAGGCGTTCGCCAGATGGTCTGACCAGCGACTCTTAAGAACTCACATTGGTTGAGAAGAAGGGAAGTCGGGATCATCACACCCTTTTGGTGAGGGGAATTATTTCTTGTTCTAGGACTCTCTTATAGATTTAAGATGTATTCATATGTTCGCGAATCTTTGGTTTATACCCATACATAGTATCCAATGATTTATCCTTGGTGGGAAATGGTCAACTAGACGCAGGGGTTTGGAATTATTTATGCCTGAGGTTTACCATCCCTCATTTGATTAATGTCCCTGAAGAGTCGAAACTCACTTGAGGTGGCACTAGGAGGGGCGTGGTGAACCGATGTGAGGACAGTCGGATCAACCAGTTGTCGGGCTTGAACCTCAGGGAGGCTTCCTACGTACCCTGCCTAGGGGGCATGGATCGAAGTCCACGTTGTTCAAATGGAGAGCGCCGGAGAACCGACGTGAAGGTGGACCCGAGGGTCCGTTAGTGTCTGGGTTTGAACCTCTGGGAGGCTTCCTACGTACCCTTCCTAGGAGGCATGGATCAAAGTCCACGTAGTTCACATTGGCTTTGGGCATACGCTCTGAGGAAACCCTAAATAATGGATTGGGGCTAACACTCTAGGGAGGCCCATAGTGTGGATTGGGTCATACACACTGAGGAGGCCCAATATGTTGGTAAACCAACATGAATGGGGGTCAGAATGACCCGTTTTTGGGCTTGAATCTCGGAGAGGCTTCATACGTACCGTGCCTAGGGGATAGGGATCAAATTCCACGTAGTTCGTATTGGTATGGGACATACACTCTGAGGCAACCCGGAATAATGGATTAGGGCTTACACTCTGAGGAGGCCCATAAGAGGACTTCACGGTCGATGCTTACTCTAATCCCACGCGAGTCTTTCTCAGTGCGAGAAACCAGAGGAAGTAGGTACCATAGGATCACATCCCAATAGGTGCGTCCATGAGAAGTGGAGTTGGGGTTACGATTGACGGCGGCCTAGGGCGATAGATTGGGGCTTACACTTTGATGAGGCCCATGGTGTATTCCTCATGTCTGGCCATGAGGGAATCCCAACCCATTGGTGGGTTGAGGAATATAATGGGGCCCAACGCCTATGTGTATGTGCACAAGAGGGATAACACCGAGGGTGTTGGAATCAGTCCAAAAAATGGGATATGCAAAGAGTTAATTTCATGCCCAACATTCAGAACACAATGATGATGGTATGGTGATGGAGGATAAATGTTGACCATGTTATAAACACAGTATTCACATCACGTTAGCCTGAAATGGGGATGAAGAAATGAGGGTCGATTGATGACCATATTCAAAACATAGGACAAATCTCAAAGTGTTGTCCAAAGTCTTCTGGGGCGTTGGCCTGGGACGGTAGGTGAGCCGATATGGCATGAGGCCAGGCCGTTAGGGGGTCCCTTCAGACAAGAAAGAGGATGAAGATCCGAATGAAGTTCATGAAAAGCGTTTCGTGGAGTGATGGAATTTTTGAATGGATTCCAGCGCTCATAAAATTACGCCACTGTGATCAAGGCATGAGGCATCTTATAAGGTTGGGGTTTACTCCGATAAGGATACCCATGTTCTACTAAAGAGAGACGTTGGTGAATGGGGCATATGCAAGGAAGCTGCCCAAGTGCCTTCCTCATGTCTGGACATGAGGGCATCCCAACCCATTAGTGGGTTGATGCATATAATTGAGGCATACACATATCCACAATTGCAAAAGCCGGATAACACCAAGGGCATTTGAATCTGTCCGAACAAATGCAGTTTAAAAGTGTGAATTGCATGCCCAGCATTCAGAACGCAATGAGGGTGGCATGATGATGGATGATAACTACTGACCATGTTCGATACACAGCATCCATATCACGTTATCCTGAAATGGGGGCAGATAGGTGGGGGTCAACTGTTGACCATGTTCGAAATAGAGGAACTGACTCGAAGTGTTTCCCAAAGTCTTTCGGGGGTGTTGGCCGAGGTCAGCAGGTGAGCCGAGGTGGCATGGGACCAGGCTATTAGGGGGTCCCGTCAGACATAGAAGAGTATGGGGATCTGAATGAAGGACACACAAAGCGTGAGGTGGAGTGATGGAATTTTTGAACAGATTCCAACACTCTTGATATTATGCCACTGTAAACATAGTGTAAGGCATCTCTTGCTCGGAGAAAGAGGTATCCATCTATTGAATGATAGGGAATGCTATAGTTTATAGTCATCTAGAGAGGACTATTTCCATATAGTTTAACGTCATATGGATAGGACGAGGGCCATATAGTTTAACGTCATGTGGTCAGGACAACTAGGTAGGAGATACCTAAAAATGATTGGTGTGGGACTTACTCAAGGGTGGCCCTTTCTGGTTCAACCTGGCATAGGAGCGAAGTGATTGGGTTTGGAGGAGTATCTCAAATCATGGTATTCCATAGGTGGATGGTTTGTGTGAATAAGGGTGCAATGGAAAATCTCAATATCCTGTCTGAAAAGTCTGCGGTGCGACTCTCCATTTTTCATGGGTGTCAGTGACAGTAGCGAAGGGACCGGCCCAGAGGGCGGGGAACGTAGCCCGGAAGTGACCCCGAGTGGGGGGACGCAGGCGCATCCCCCATGGTACGGACTAGCGAGTGCATGGAGTTTTCCGCATTGGGCAGGCTGCGAAGGAGCTGGCCGCGAGGTACCGGCCACGAGGGACTGGCTGCTGAGGAGATGTCTTTGAAGGATGTTGTCCATGAAGGATGGCCGCGAAGGAGGCTGTCCGCTAAGGGTCTGATTTCCGCAGAGGAGTCTGTCAGCGAAGGATGTTGTCCGCAGACGAGATGGTCGTCCGCGAAGGGTGTCTGCAAAGGGGTTGGTGCCCGTCCTACTTCGCGCCCGAGGAGGGGTTCCGCCTCCATTTCGCGAATAACACTTGTCCACGGAAGGGTTGGTCGTATGTGAAGGAGATGGTCTTCCGCGAAGGAGGGTCTATCCGTGAAGGAAATGGCCACTATGGGCTAGCCGTGGAGGAGATGGCCACACGTGGTTCACGAACTGGTTTCACCTCTCCGTGGAAGAGTTCATCCGAAGATGATATGGGGCCCGTTGATGGATGTAGAACACCACTGGGAGCGATTCCTCTGTCATCTCCCCATGGGTTTTCACCCGTCCTCCATCTCCCCTTTTTTTGTTCCCCTAACTGTCTATTTATAGAGTCACATGGGAGGCTGTATCAATGGGCCCATGGAACTTTATGCGGAAGCCCATGAATGAATCCCCACCTGTAGATGACTTGGTCAACTGGGAGCTTTGGATGTGAGATTCGCGGAACTGCTACACGGTTGTGCACCACTCTGCCTCTATTCTGCGAATGACAGTGGTTCGTGGCCGCATGGGCGCTCTGCCTCCATTTCACAAATGACGGCATGCACAACATTGGCCGGTTGGCGTGATTCATGACTTGGGTTGTTTGTGACGGAGGATCGGCCGACGCCCATCCTACTTTTCTCCCACGGAGGGTCCTCACCTTTGCTTCGCGGACGACACTGGTCTGCGGAATTGTGATTCGCCGAACCAGTCGCATACTGTTGCTGGGAGTCGTTATGAGGAGTGGTTCGGTCCATTCCCAAGTCTTAGGGTAATTGGATTTCCTCCTTGCTGAATTTTCATGACCCTACAACGATTAATAAATTTCTTTTACTAGAAAATAATTTTTATATAGATATATTATTATTTTTTTGGAAAAAAGGCATTTTAAACCATTATATTCATTCAAACATATTTCATATGAATTTATAATTATTTTGAATATTATTTTGGATATAATATTCATATATTTTCTTAATAATTTTCATCTAATATTTCATGTCTTGTTTTAGTTCAGTGTGGTTTGTAAAAAATTCAATTGATAAATTTTTTATTGAAAAGAAAATTATATCATAATATATCAAGACAGTACATGAAAACAAAGTTATTAGAGTCTTCATGTATGGATATGTCATCAATTACATTATTACAAGGTTCCATATCTAGATTTCCACACATGAAGAACATGAAAATCATTTCCCATGGTCCCAATAAAAATCCTCATTAAACAACTATCTCCAAAAATATTTCATAGGGTTGTCTCCCAATTTTACTATATCAAGACTGGATGCATGATAATAAGAGTTACAACCCAAGCCTACCAAAAAAATAACATGTTCCATTAACTAGTTTTATATAGGAAAATGAAAATTATCAGAGGATATATCCTAAAGTACAAGCACCATCTCTCTCTCTCTCACAACTAAGTACATCAGAACAGTTTAAGATAAATAAAATCTTATTAACCTATGTAAAAATAATTCTTGTAATGACCTATAAAAAAATTATTGCGAAGAAATATAAATATTACAATGGTATAAACATTAAAGAATTATATATTAAATAACCATAATTATATTCCCCATCTATAAGAAAATTTGTATATAAAACCATACTCAAGAACACTGATACAAACCAAGGTATGTAATAACCATCACCATGTACTACAAACCAATAAAAACCCCAGGCCTCAAGTTCATTGTTTAAAATTTTACATCTATATAAGTTATGGAATGTGTGGGAAACAACTATTAATGAGTGAGTATATACATAAACAAATAGGAAACCCCAAAAATAGACAAATAATGTATTATATATAAACTCATATGGTCGGGAGTGGAGAAGAAACCCAATAAACTAAATTGATCATAAAGGTAACCAATATATGAGAGAGAGGAAGTTATCCACCTTCACAACCATTTATAGACTATTATTCTTCTTGAATAATAAATAGTTAACGATAAAGTATTCTTATTTCCCAATGTAATCCTCGTGAGATCTATGGGGAATCATGCCTCACTAATAAAAAATCATGAATCGGGGGAGCTAACCTAATAAGGATGGTGGACCCATGTATCGTCTACACATGATGATGAATGTTCTTCACTCAAAAGATATAACCCTCATTCCATGGGGTGTGTGTGAGGGGTCGGGGTGTTAATCCTACTTGTATAAGAAATTTTGGGCTTATTCATTAAACTAAATGTTTATTAAGGGGGTTTCCAATCCCACCATAATTTAGATAACACCATCGAGTCTCAACATCAGTTAATCATTTTAGTAGTATGTGTCTGATCATTTTAGCACATTCCGAATATATTATGTTTAAAAGGGAAACATTTATCCCTATATAAAATAATATTCATAAAGTACTATAAGTGGCCCATAAAATGAGTCTCAAATAACGATATATAAGAGGTATAATTTCAAAAGAAAATATATAATGTGTTTTCCTTGATGTCTAAAGGGTGTACTCTAAGGACCCTTGTAGATTGTTCTCTACATCTAGATATTTTATTTGAATTTAAAATGAACATGTCATTTGTTCTCATACACATGGTATGTAAGGAATATTATGTTCAGGATCCTATAAATAATGAAACACTACTGATTGGATGGGAAACATAACATAACATGTCCATTTGAGGGACATGTTTTTTAGGAAAGCACGAGGTCCTAGGCACGTACATCATGTACTTCGCTCAACTAACTGAGAATATTCACATGGTGTGTGGGACTTCCTGAAAATCTTTTATTTTTTTAATGAAGTTGAAAATACTTTACACCATAAGTAGTAGACTACATGGTTTCTTTTAATCTAAAACACAATGAAAGTCTTTATAAAAATTCATGGAATGTTTTAATACAAACACATGGTCTGCCATATGGTTTTTCATAGAATGTGTCAAATTCTACCAAAATCTATTTCATTCCTTAGGTCCCATAAAAGATCTTATTTTTATCTTCAACCAAGTCCCAGTTCATGAATGGATAATCTACAGTCCTTGATTTATAACCATGATGGCTATAAAATGGTATTTTGGATGACCCAAGGGATTCACATCACTCATGTAAGAATAATTCCACCATCTAATGTTTTTTCCAACAATACTTCTTCAAAAATAAACAATGAATTTATGTCTGTTCAAAAAACCAATATCACTATCACCAATCAATGAAATAAATTTCAGTCTGAGGTTCAATCATCCTTAAAAATATACTTCTATTTGAATCTCTAGCCTGACACAAGCTAATGGAAAACACACAAAGAAGGTGTGGGATATACACACAATGACAAAATGAATCCATATAAGGTTATTCTAATACTGATAATTGATCTAGTTTTTAGAAAAAAATTAGCAGATACATATATGGTTTAATTATTATCAAATGAAAAAAATATAAATAATATTTGCGATTGTTCAGAATTTGATGAAATTAGGGATTCCAATAAAAATTCACATCCCACTCTCAAAACAAAAAATTACAGTGAAATAATATATAAATAAAAATACAAACCTCATCATTGGATCCATCCTTGTGATGAACTATTATGTGGTGATACCATTAGAGATATAAACTAATTCTATCATAATTTATGGGAACTAAATAATCCTCCCAATGATCATTGAATATTATTATTCATCAACTAAGATCTCCCAATGATAGGACCCCCTTTCATATATAAATCTATGAGGTTTATGTGGCTAACCCTATGGATTTTACATATTAGGGTTTTAAAAGGGAATTAATATATAGTAAAAATTAATTTAGATTAATTATGTAATAAATAATATTATATTATTCATTTCAATTATCACCTTCTTGGAATTGTGAATTAACTAGAGGTATGATGAAAACAAATACTATATTGAAAATAGGGTAAACCCTATATTCTAAATCCAACGATCGACCTGGTTTCCCCATATAGTAATTATCTCAATGAGATAAAAATTAATTTCTAATAAATTTATAATCATTTTAAAATATACTAAATATTTTAAATATTACTATTTTAGAGTCCTATTAATCCCATTATTCCGCCCCAAATATAATGAATAGATTATGATATTACATTATAATACTGAAAGTGTCTAAGAATAAAAATCAATGTTGTTACACCTATGTTAAACCATATAATTAATATATTTTTAATCCTTAACCATTCAATAATATCACTAATGGGTGACCCAAATTCATTACACATCACGTAACATCAAAGACCAACATTTTTCCTAGAGTAATGAGCTACACCATATCACTCCTGGTATTTTAGGAATATCCTATCCCAATAATGGAGAGACCAATTTTTTCATGTAACACCACATCACATATGGATGACATGGAATTCATGAGAAAAATGTCTTCATAACACTCATTGTGATCTCACCAATTCAATATCACTCATGGAATGGTCCATAATCACAACAAATCACCCCTCATGATGAATCTATTTCTTATCATAATCAAATAGAAAGGAACCCACATGTAACCAAAATTAATAAAACATATGTAATTAGTACATATCACTCCTCAAAACATATCATCTTATCCCTCAATAATTTCCCCAATTAAAAATACATATCCTCTAACTTTTTTAGTTTGTTAATTAGGGTACTCAAGTCCCAACAAAGTCTCTTATCATAAGTATGAACTCACATATATCACCACTTGGTGACACATCCACCCATAGGCTTATCCGAATAATGGAATCATTTATAGAGTTAAAATTACAAACAAAATACATCATCACTTATGATCCCAATATATATAGACATTCTATTCTATTTCACTCTAGGAACACATTTAAATTTGATATAATGTACCTAATAAATTCCCACGACCCTCACTCAGTATTACCTCAAATATCTGAATAGAGGACTCAAAACAGTCCACTAATAGAAAACCCATATTATCAAACCTCTTATACTCAAAAAAAAAATTCAAGTTATATTTATCCCAAAGAAATAGTGAATCTTCAAGAACGTATCACTCACTAGGTTTTATATTTATAACTATATAACCTATCATTAATAGGCCTATGTCTCTTTAAACATCTCAAATAGAATCATAAGAATCCACCTTTGACACCCACCGCACATATTGTACCTTGAGACCTACCAAATTCCCTAACATACGCATATAAAATTCCAACCTTTAGAAGTATTTAAACCTATTTATGATAGCATGAAATAATTCTAAAAAACATAGATCATAGTCATAAGAGGAATAAAATTAAACTATCTCAGTGTCTCAAAAAAATTTGGTCCCCAAACACAATACTCAAACCCATAAACATTAAATAGTCATAAAAATAATATAAAAATAATATATGATCCTATATTAAAGGTTCTACATACCACCAAAATAATGTTACCTCATATTCCATGCTTTCTCATGCCACGATTAAGTCCATCTAAGCATATATTAACTATCGAAATCATTATTCAAACTATAAATCATGAATAATTAATTATGATAAAATTTATTAATTTATTTATTTATACTATAGTGAAATAATCGATATAAAAATTATAAGGCCTCATGGTCACATAAAATCCCCTACCAACAACCTACAGAAGGAATGTGTCACATCTAGAACACTATATCAACTGAAAGTACTAAACATTGGAACTAGGTCAACTATTAATTTCATTAAAAATTTTCTAAAAATAGAAATAAATAAAAATTTTGAGGTAACTTCAATAGAAAAACATGAACTATAATATGATCATCCTCTTGGGTTGTCCTTTGTACACCGTAGAATAAATCCCCATTATACCTGGACAATTTCACAATTATTGAAGGAAATAACAACCTAATCATATCCAAAATTGAATTGGTATTGGGTATATAAATAGAAAAAAATATAAGACATCAAGTATAGATACACACATACATTTTTATAAAAACATTCACATATTAAGGGGATCAAATTGAGGGTAAAAGAGGTGATGGAAATGTTAAACAACCCTCACCGTGCACACTCGTAGACCAAGAATGAAGGGGGTATGACAACTTTTTTTAAAAAAAATAGCTACATGAACATAAATTATGTGATCCATGGATCATGTTTTGATATTAATTTAAATAGGGAAATCCTATTTACCAGGATGATTGATGGAATGGACCATTTTTTATGTCTTGAATAGATGAAGGATTTTGAATTTCCACATTACACCATGCTTGACCCTTCTCCAATTCCTTCCATAACAATCATATCCTAAAATAGGTCACAAACCATTCCCATGAGCATCATTTTGAGATATGGAAATTAATGGATTATCAACATGAGTCATGCTTCTAAAAAAAATCATAAAAAAACAAAAAAAGAATCATCATGTAGAACATAACATATAAAAAACAAAACGAGGCATCACAATCTTCTCACCATTACATTTATCATCTTAGAGAAGTCATTTTAGTACCATACCAATGTCTCACATCCTATAAAAGACATTAAATCACTAATAATTCAACTCATTATATCTTTGAATGAAAGATTGTATTCCACTATGAAACTCCCATGACCAAATGCTCTATTTACTATGGATTAATCCCCCCATTAGCCAAAAATTCCATTAATTATGTGATTGTCAATTCACCAATCTCTCCAAAAATAGCACAGTGGGATTATCTAGATCTAAAAAATTATATGGTTTTTAAAACCACAATATTCAATGGATAAAAGTAAATTTCACACTATATTGGTACTAACTATTATAACTTACTACATAAAATGCCCTCATAGTATTTAACTGAACCACAAACCATAGTATAACCAATGATACTGTGGTTGTTTTTAGATCAATGAATATTAACTAGTTTCTAAGAACTAGTTAATGTAAATATTCATGACATCTAAAAAAATTTAATGGTTTAAGATTTTAATATGTCACATCAGTTTCCAATCAGAATTATTTAGCACCCAGAGGCATCACGTAATTGTGATACTAAAACATCAGTGTTTGAACTATATAAAAAATTTAATTCCATGAATAACTCAACAAATGATATACATCCACTTTGATCATTAACACCTATTCGATCTATTTCACCTTCATACCAATCCAAAACTACTCATATCATGCCAGATAAACACCAAAAATCTACAATACCACATTAGTATCCCGAATATGGTATATACTAAGAAACACAATCCCATCAGATCTTTAATCAATCCAATATTATCGTGTCCACGTAACTATCTACCATAGAACCTTGATGCAAACATAACCCTTCTAACAAGATGATTATTCACCAATAAATAATAAATTGGTTCCCACTATAGGAGTAATATTATCATCACACAATGAACCCAAATTCAAATCTTTATATGTTGGGACTTGTAAATTAATTTTTGAAATCACCAAACATGGCCATCGCACCCATACACGACCATCAAAATAAATCGCATGTCGTGTCAAAGGGTTGGTTAAATAACGTTAATATGGGATAATCAGTGGTACATAGTTTAATTTTATTGATTCCTTACATGTGACTGATTAAATGTTCAATTGAATATATTTAATACTTAGCCTCACCCTACGAGCAATAATAATAAATAAATCAGAACACACTTGGATTTACATGGTTCTGTAAAAAGACGTCTTCCAAAAAAATGTTTGTTAGACCGCCCAAACATATTTTTATATATAAATGAAGGATATAAAAATAGTAAAATTATATACCCCATTTACATGTTAGTTATACCCCCAACTACAATCATACATAAAAAATTGGCTGTACCCCCTAAACTATCTTCAACATAATGATTGGATCAAACCCCCAATAAAATTCTTCTCAAAAAATTTTAGACCCATATTTAGAACCATATTCTTCTATTGAATCAATCCACTAGAGATTGATATATAAATTATTTTCCTCCATGACATTTCTGGACCATATTAGATCATGTAGAAATTGATGTACCATTGCACTGGTGATGGTGTTACACAAAAAATGTTTAATCACTATATTAAATCTGTTTCCTTAGTGCAATACTACATGGCCTATTATTCCTTATAATTTCAAGTCTCATCCTCACTAAATACTGAATTCTTGAATATTAATTCCTTATGAAATTTTAATTGAAATAATATCATGACTTTATCCTAAACACACAGTAGACTATACCTGTAATGTATATTGACCTGGATTTATCAAACCATCATGCATGACCACATTATTGTGACATATATTGATCATTAATGTTTAAGAATACTTTTATTTCATAAAAATATTTATAGTCATGGTATTTTTACACTATCTAATCACATTAACAGAAAATTCATGAATGTATGCAAATCAATAGTGTCTTACTCACCCTTTATTTAGGTATATCTGGAAAAAGGATGTTAATGTTTTATAACACAATATAAGAGGATAATTATTATTCACTAAATATAATTTTTGTATTAAATATAATACACATATTGAATCATATTTAATGTGACATTTAAACATTCCTCCCCAACATGAAACTATGAAATCTGGAAAATTCCACTTTAAAAAGTTTTGTACTTATACTACTTACACATATCCCCTTCTCATGAAATTTCCACACATTAATTGAACGCATGAACTGTAACGCATGTACTTCATTAAATATAATAAACACTTAGTATTCCATCTTTTTATAGGAGTATACATTTGTTCTATTATATTATCTCAATTCTATTCTTTAGATAGAATGTAGACACTGTTTTTTGATATAAAGACCCCATAATTTTATTTTGGAGGTGTTGAAAAATATTTCATGACATCATTGAACCTTCGTTTAAAATCATAGTGATTTCATGCCTTTTTTCACTCATATGTTCTCAAAATTTATGATAAGATATCGTAAAATGATAATCGCCTCATCATATTTATTGAGAAAACATCATTAACTTATCTCCCATGCACCGACTTACACCATACATGCACTACATCTGTTTGAGTTTCACACCTATGAGAATCACTATAAATTTGAATTTTGTTTCCATAAAACTGAATGTTATATGTTTGAACATTTATTAATTAGTAAAATAATATTTTATGTGGATTCAATCTTATTTGAATCCCTGTCATGATAAAATGATTAATCGATTCTTCCACTAAAAATTTGTTGGTTGTAGCATGCAGAATATGATGAACAGATGCTCCTATCAAGATGGTAGTGGGATATCTATTATGGTATATATTAAATGTTGGAAATTGATTGGATAATATGTCCCCTATTATTTATGTAATATAAATTATTTATAAACAGTAATCAGTATAGTTGAATCCCATATAATTTATTCCCTCATATGAACATTTCCTAAAAAATGAAGAAATTTGAAGTCCAATTGTGAGTACTGTCGTTTTCTTTTGATGTCTATTGGAAAAACCATGTGATATAACCTTCCAACAATATTCTAACCTTTATGATTTATCCACCTTATCTATTCTACCTATTTGTGAGCATGATTTTCACCCACTACTACTATGTCGGATACCCAGATATTGGATAAACCACCTTTGTAATGGTTGTGCATCCATCATAATAGCAAGTGTGGTCGACCATATTTTTTTATGTACAAAAAATAGAAATACATTGACATTTTTAAAATAGTAAAATCCTAAAATAGTATTTTGTTACAATAGTGAATCTCTACATCCTAAAATGTTCATCATGTCTTGATGAGAAAAATCAATCATTCTCAATCATAATCGACCCATGTGTTTTTATCTAAATACTTTATCTACAATCATCACAATTAAAAACTGAAACATTATTGATATATTACCATAAATTCATATCGAAAACAAAACCAATTCAATCAAAGGGATCATTAATATGCACCATTTTATTTTTTTGTCTATATTTATATGTTTATATGTTTGATTATATATCTATACCATAAATAAACGTAATATAAAGGTGTGATTAGGAGTTCATACTATAAGCAACATCCCCCTCACTTCAGTTTATTCCCATATAATTAAACCACATTCAAAAAAATATATGATCTTGTAGTTAATCAATTATATGTCTAAAAGGAAATGTATTGTATAGAAAACAAGAGGGAAATCACCTAGAATCATGGTTATTTAAATTCTATAATGTGATACCATTCTCAAACATATTTCTAAAAACATATGAATATGGGATATTTGAGAAATATTTTTATGTTAATTTATTCACAAAACACAACAAACATATCATAATCTTTGTGTGCATGAAACATATATCTCTTTTATAGAGTTAAATCTTCTATGATCCACCTAAATTAATTCATTCGTATCCTTAAATACCAATTTTATTGGTAAAAATTATATAATGGAATAAGGGGGACCAATTTACTCTAGAAAAAATAGTTCTCATTATTAGGGTTGCCTCTTATCGATGATTTTCCATTTATTATTTTAATATCCTATTTTTATTGGTTAACAATTATCATCTAGGAAATTATTATTTTTTATCATGTTTTCTTGCATTCCCATGTGATTCACACCTTTCAAACGTAAAATTTTTCAGTTTATCATTTTTATATGACTCCTCATAAACATAAAACCGTTCAAATAACACCTCTTGGATTTCTACTACTTTGATAAGAATAAAGAATCAAAGTTTTAAAAAAATATAAAAAATTAAATAGAAACTATATCTTTTTTCACCATCTAACTCACTTCTAATTTTCATTCCAATATGTAGAACGTGGTAATGAAAGTTAACTAGTTATAATCATTATGACCTTATTCACAAAATGAATGGAAACCTTTATTCAATAATATATAAAAGTTCTAAATTGTATATTTAGAAGATGACTTTGTCAGAGGATTCTCTTCAAAAAATATAATCTCATATACTTGGCCATGATCCCCATTGATTAATTCCCTTTTCCTGATTGAGAAATGATATACAAGCATGAATAATAATTATGGAAGAACACTACATAACATTAGTAGTATCCTCAAAACCATGATCTTGTAGAATAATATTAGTTCTGCATTGATGGATTTATTTTTTCCCTTTTCAAAGTGTATGGATGTATCATCTTGGGAGGATGCCTTATGAATGAATTATTACACTATTCCATTTTTAAAGCTATTTTTTCATTTATTATTTTGGTCAAGTCGGATGTATTAAGGTATTTCAGACCTTCAATGTCTTTAATAAAAATATTACAATGAGATTAATTAATCTAAAATCATCCTTTTTATATAGAACCTTCTTCTTAAGAGTATTAATAGATTTACACATAAAATTAATAACTTTGGGGAAGTCATATTTCATAATTTTCAATTCAATTTGAGCTATAATGAACAAAGATTGTGTCATAGATAATTCATCCAATTTCTCAACTTTTATTTCTTCATGATCATTCCCTACCTTCTCAAATTCAACTAATTTAATTTGGTTTTGTTTATTTTCTTCAAAAAGTAATGATTATTAATTTTCTAGTACTTAATTTCGAATATTTTCAAACTTTATTTCTATTTCAACTATCTTTATCTTATTTTTTTATTATTTAATTATGTTAATCTCTTCATTCATGAATCATTATTTATTATCAAATGATATCTTTTCATTTTATTTAATTATCATCCCTTTTATATCTTGATTTTCATATTTTCCACAAGAGTAGCTACCTTATTTTCTTATAACATCAATTCTATTTTAGTTATATAATCACATTCATTAAAATAAAATGAGGCTCTGGATGTGATATATTTTATAAAAAATCACATTTGAATTTTTGAATATCTTTTGTCTTTGGACTCACTACATGATAATGAAAATTCATAAATTTATATAATCAAAACATTTCACATCTTGTATGTGAACTTTTTCTATAAGGAACTCTCCCTTAAAACATTTCATAATATTGAATTAAATGAATAATACACATTGATGATCTTTTTAGGTTGAGAGTTTTAGAGAATAAATACATAACTATTACATCTCAATGATTACAATGTAAACACATCTTTTCATTTTCCATTTTTTCCCAATATAAATACTCTTGCACAAAAGATTCATGTCTAGTTCCATGTTTTAGACAGAATGACATTTTCTTGATCCCATCGATGACTCTATTCATCATTCATTCTTGTGCAAAATTATTCAAAAACATGGGATGAGCATAAAAGGTCTAGTAAAAGATACATAAAGAAGGAAAACAGTTAGTTTTTTTCAAAACAATAAGTAAATCATGAATACATTATCATAAGTAATACCTTTCACCTTTATGAAGTAGTAAATACTCTTCACTAAATAAAAGATCATTACTTACCCCTTTAGTAACCAAAAGGTTACCATAAAACCCATATAAAAAACAAATAACATATCAAGGTAAGTTAGGACATAAAAATAAATAAATTGAATTACCACACGGTTAACTTCCACACATATCACTAAATGGAATAGAAAAATGGCCAACTTACATACCCAATGTATTGGAGTATATAACCTAACCACCCGTCCTGGTATTCATGGAACCACCTGTCATTTGGTTTATCACATAACCACCCGTCAAATGTCCAATTACCATTATAAAATCACAAGATAGAAAACAAATATAAAGGAAAGAAAACATTTCCACATTTTAATCACAATATATCATTTAAATATATTGATATACAAAATCCATTATCAAAACCATTTTCAATACCAAAATACAAAATAGAGTATATGGTATTTATTTTCTTTTAAAAAAATTACGACTTGTTGAGGAGGCCAAAGATCAAATAATACTTGCGGCGATAGAAAGATCATTGTCACCACGTACGTTAAAAGAAACATTCCTTTTTTTCGTTTAGTAAAACGATTCGTAGAAAAAGATTCACTTTGAATGAAATGAAAAGTCAATGGTGTTTATACAGCATATAAAATAATGACTTGCATTAAAACAAAATATTCCTCAATGAAAGGAGATTGAGACGAATTCCCTTACAAAGACTGTATCCTTTGATTAAGGATAAATAAATTACATACATATGTGTGAAAAATATAAATACACCCAATATAAGAGGATATTAAGTTTAATATAATTAGAGGTAATCCACACATATTCACATTATGAAATAATCAAGAATTAAAGGATTAACTCAAAGATATAAAATTGGGTTAAGAAGTTCCCTTTCAGAAATTCGACAGCCTAACAAAGTCATTTTAAAATTCAGAAAATGAGACAATGAGAGATAAAAAAGGCATCTCATCACTTTGATATATCATTTAAAGAAATAAGTATTTAAAAGAACATATCCCAACATAATATGATTTAAATTAAAAGACCTAAAAAAGAAGTCTTTTAAAAAGAGGAGGGTGAAAGGTTACCTTACCGATTTGGGAAACATTCGAAACGTACTCCCTATGAAAGAAGGGTCATACAATGAAGATGTAAATACCCATAAACGATATTATATTATAGAAATAGTAGAATAATGGGTAGTAAATACACCACACAAAAATAAATAGTGGCTAATGTAGCATGAATCTCATGGGAATAAAAAGTGAGATAAAAACCCCTTACCTCGTTGTAATCAGTCAATTCGTATGACCAAAAAATAATAAGAACCAAATGAATCATTTAAGAACATGAATGTAAATAGAATCAGGAAAAATATATATCTAATTTCAGTACAAAATACACCACATGCAATAAATAAGTGGCGAACAATGCAAATCTCCCATAATTAAAAGTGAGATAATAAATCCCTTACGAAAATTCGGCAGCCTTATAACGCCACATAAAACATATAAAAATGGATTGATGAGATAAAATATGGTCTCTAATTATAATAACATAATAATTACAGTTAGAGGAATATAAAATGACATCCCCTAACATAATAAATAAGAGCTTAAAATAAATTACATAAAAGATAGTACTTAATAAGAAAGAGAGAGGTATGATCTCTTACATCAAGTCTGACTTGTCTTGCTCATTTAATTATATCCCTGAATAATAAACTTTGGTCAATTTATAATTGCCTTAGGAAATCCATTAAATTTTAGTTGTCAATTTATATAAGATATTATACTGTTATAAGAATTAGTTAATTAGTTGAGTTCGTATCAGACATTTTTTTCGATGTTCGATAAATGAGTCAAAAATGAACTTGTTTGAAAATAATTGGCCATGTAGTTATGTGTAAAACATCTCCATAATAGTATGAATGATTTAAATATCATATATATCCATTATATATTCATTTTATAATATTCCATAACATTTGGAGATTAAAATATAAAATTCACCGTTCATGGAGACAATAGGTCGTACGTACGCATGAACGCTACTTTCATTTCTTTTTCATATTAATGGATTTAAAACTAAATGAGTTATATATATATATTATAATTAAAGAATTATATTAATCATTTAGATGTAATATATATCATATATATCCATTATATATATGTATTTACAATAGTACATAAAATTTGGAGATAAGAAATGAAATGCACCGTTCATGGAGACGATAAGCCGTACGTACGCATAACGCTACTTTCATTTATATTTAATACATAAATGGAATTAAAACATAATTATACATAGGTATATTATAATTACATTATAATATCATATATAATATCATTAACTCCATCCTTTATACATTCCACATATGGCATTAACGATTCAAATCACTTTGAGGGGGCGGTAGTCGGCACTTCCTAAAATGATATTATCGCGTTTACACATTATGTAAACCCTAAAGGTATGGAGTAAATGAATGATACATAATCATAAGGAGAACAAGAAAATAATATATATCATATATAAATATAGTGACATCCTAATATCCACCATGATACGTGTTAAAAGAATATTGAACAATCATCGTTTCGTGAGGTAGTAATTCGCCGTCCAAAGAAACAATATGTTCTTCACCCATTAGATGGTGGTTTGTGTAAGTGTAGCTCGAATAATTCTTATAAAATCATCCTAGTATATTTTATATACTGGTTTGTTTACAAAACAAAATGAATAAAAAGAGTTTATGGGGTTGGAGAAGCAATGTAAACCAAAACCACATAAGAGAAGACATTACCTTTAAATCGGGTAACTCCCCTTGGTTTGAACCAAAAAGGTTTTTTTGAAAGGATTTATGCCTAAGGAAAGGATAATAGGATGAATAGAGGGATGTGGAGAGATAATAAGATCAGTGTTGTGATGTGAAAAGTGATTAAGAGGTGTGGGTAAGGGAGTAGAGGTGGGGGCCTTTTATAAGAAGGAGAATGGTCACTCTTGGAAGACCATGAAATGTACGTTTATTATTAAATGATTTAAGGATTTTAAAGGTCCCAAAATGATATATTTCTAGGATATAGTGATAATTTTTCTAAATCCACAAATAAAATTGGTTTTAGACATGTCTATATCTTATATTTTACCTTATCTTTTCATTTTATAAAAATAATTAATTAATGAGGTAATCGATGCATCATCATTGTGTCATAAATAATTTTATGTATTTGATATCTAAAAATTATAAAAAAAATTACCATGATGTAAGAAATCTTTTTAGAATTCTAATGAATATTTATAGTCAAAATTTTAATTCATATAAACCCATTTAAAAGTTGTTTTAGTAAAATAATACATATTTGTGACATTTTTATTTTGACTTTAAATATAAGGTATTAATATCATTATCTTTCACAACTGTCACCATGAGGTCCCAAAAATAGACACATGGATTGTTTTGGTCGGCCATGACTCGTCTAATAAGTGTAAAACAAGTTTAAATATAATATGATATTATTATATCAATATTTTTACCTTTAATTGCACTAATTAACCTTAATTGTGGTTAATAAAACTAAAAAGTTACTATTCACCAAATATTAATTTCATCCCATTGAACAAAAGTTTACTTACTAATTAAAACCATGTATGTCAGATTTTTGAAATTAAATTCACAGAAGAGGTAATGTTCCGTTTGAAGGAAAAATCAGTTTTTTAACTACCACATAGTGGTTTCACTATTCATAAAAAATTGATGTTTTACAGAAAAATACAAAAATTCACCCAAAGTTATTTTTGATATTCCGAATTCAAAATTGATTTATTTTTTACCAAATCCATAACATAGAATCTGTATTAACTAATTTTATAATTAATTCCTGCTGTCAAAACAAATATCGTGTTTTTAAGAAATAATATCTATCAAAATATTGACACTTGTTTACGTCAAATTTCAAAGTGGAATTAATTCCAATGACCACCATTGGATTAAATTGTAAAAATATATTTTTATTACACTTTAAACCCAATGAAAATGATAATATTACCATATAAATAAATTAGATTAAAAGGAGGTTTTGAATTAAAATACAATATCATTCACTATTCATTAAAAAATGAACTTTATTGGAAAAATACCAAAAACATACAGAAAGTAAATTTTTGTGTCCCGATTCTATAGAAGGATATTATTTTATCAAATATAACATATTAAATTGTCAAAAATTGTAATTTAAATTGTTTCCCCATCAAAAGGCGGTTAATCGACTTTTTAAAGAATGATAGAATATTTATGCTTAAAATTGGATTCATTTGCAATTTAATCCACTAACAATTTACTTGATAAAGGTAGAAATATTAAAAAAACATATATAATAATTTTTTAGTTAGTTCTGTTCATTCCCGCCAATACAACGGATAGGCATTAACTACCATATAATATAATGTTATTTTAATATTTTTTTGCAACGTAAGATTTCAAAGAAACTCGTTGTTGCATATTGGGTATGCCATCAAGCATAGAATTCCCTTTAAAATAATATTAACATATTATTCACAAATATTGATAAAATTTAAAATTTTCATATTCTTTATTTACCTGGGATGTTACATCCTTCCCCCTTTGGGAAATAGGGTCTTTTCAATTTTAAAATTGGGCTCTGAAACTTCATTGAAAGCCCCACATCAGAAAAGGAGTCAATTAAACTATCACTTTAAAAGAAATAAAGAGAAGTAAAAAGGTCACCTGAGACAAAAGATACTAGGATTACATGAAAACATGGATATGCAGGAGAAAAACAAACCATCAAGGTCTGATGGAGAGTAATTGAAAACATTATTAGGAGAAAGTTAACCACAAGAAAATCACAAACTTGTGATGAGTTAAACAGTCTTTGATTCCCCAGTAGGAAAAGATAACAGAAAACGTTTTTGTATTAAGTTACTTTTCACTGAGGAATTTATGTATGAGATTAACTAAAACATAAGGAAACATTCTTACTTTTCGGGTAGACTTTAATCTCTTACTAGATTTCAAACACAAACCCATATTTTCTCCAAAAGGTGAGTATTTAGAATGAAATGTTCACATTAAGAGTTCTATAATCAAACATTATAGAATCCCCTAATCCAAATAGGAGAACAATATATTTCCCATGTCTTTAGACCTTAACCAAAACCAAAATTGTTAGTATAATATCAGATAATCCCAAAAAAAAGTAATCTTTTACAAAAATAAAATCTACTCTTAATCTTTAAAATTTGTCAGACAAAACCCAAAGTTCATCAATGAACATTAAAAAATAGCTATCCATAAAATTATTCAAAGTAATAAAAACTAATATTGAATCCCAAATCTATGAAATATTTAATCACATAGTCCTTTGAGGTAAATTGTACCATTTATCTCGAAATAGCATCAATTACTCTTAAAGTCTCATATTGAAAATTAATTAACGTAATCACATATCCTCCATGATAGGTTAATAATTTCCATAGATAACCCAAAATAAACTTATTCGTGATTTGTAAGATTATCTATCTAAAAAAAAATAGACATACTAACCAGGGACTTCACGTAGCCCAGTGGTAGGTGATAAATCCCAGTCGCACTTTGGTTGTGGGTTTGATTCCCACAACTTCGTCTGACGCGACGGGTTTTCACATGGTCTGCATGTTGTCCTTTTTCCAAAACTATATATTTATTAAAACATTCACCAAAAAGAGATAAAATCTTCAAAAATACCCATAACATAATAAACCTCAAGTTTATCCCTTTCCTTTTATTTTACATCATAACATATAGTAACCCATAATTACCTCAAAACTAAATATTATATAAACCCTAATGGTTACCTTTATAATTATTACCTGAACATCCACATCGAGTTGGTTCCCTCGTACATGATGCATTTGAGAACTCACCAAGGTTCAAGTGGTTAATCATGAATTCTGATAGTTGGTTGAGAATAACCATAAGAGTTTTCATTGAAACTCCCAAATCATTAAATTGTTCTTTCAGAAAATCGTCACAGTTTTCCACACATCCACTATATCTTTGGTTCCTGCTAGATCCAACCATTTTCTAAAACCAAAAATATCAGTGTGATTATATCCATAGAATCATCATATAATATCTTATGATCAGGGTAAATACTAAGATATAATTATTCATTTTATCTTAAACTCATTCACTTTATCTAAAAATATGACTCTTTTTGTAATCCTAACCATTATTATAATGTAAATTGTGCTTAAATAATACCCTAACCTCTAATGTTATCTAAACCGACCTTTGATACCAACTATAAAGACCCCACCCGTAAAAAAATACATAATATTGAATTAAATGAATAATTCACATTTATGATCTTTTTAGGTTTAGTGTTTTAGAGAATTAGGACATAACTATTACATCTCAATGATTACATATTAGACACATCTACTCAGATTCCATTTTTTCACAAAATAAAAACCCTTTCACAAAAGTGTTCGGTCTAGTTCCATGTTTTATACAACATGACATTTCCCTGATCCCATACACCACCCTATTTGTCTTTTAGTCCTATGTAAAACATTTAAAAAACATGGGATGAGAATAAAAATACCAGTAAAGGATACACAATGAAGGAAAACTGTTAGTTTTTTTCAAAACAATACGTAAATCATGAATTCCTTATCATAAGTAATACCTTAAACCTTTATGAAGTAGTAAAAACTCTACACTGAATAAAAGATCATTTCTTACCCTTTTCGTAACCAAAATATTACAATAAAACCCATATATAGAACACATAACATATAAAGGTAACATGTAACATAAACATACTTTAAGGGAATAACCATGTGGTCAACTTCCACACATATCACTAAATGGAATAGCCATACGACCAACTTCCATACCCAATGTATTGGAGGTTATAACATAACCACCCGTCTTTGTATTCACGGAACCACCGGTAATTTGTCTTATCACATAACCCCCCGTCAAATGTCCAAGTACCATTATAAAATAATAAGACAAAAAAAATATAAAGGAATGAAAACATTTCTACATTTCAATAAAAATATATCACTTAAATATATTTCTATAAAAAATACATTATCAAAAACATTTTCAATACAAAAATATAAAATAGAGTATATGGTATTTATTTTCATTTAAAAACATTACGAATTATAGAAGAAGCCAATGATCAAATAATACTCGCGTTGGCAGAATTGTTAATGTCACCTCGTACTTTAAAAGAATCATTCCTTTTTTTCGTTTAGTAAAATGCTTCATAGAAAAAGATTCCCTTTGAATGAAATGAATAGTAAAATGTGTTTATACAGCGTATAAAAGAAATTCTTGTATTGAACCAAAATATTCCACAATAAAAGGAGATTGTGATGAAGTCCCTTACAAAGACGATATCCTTTGATTAAGGATAAATCAATTACATAGTTATTTGTGACAAATATAAATACACCGAATATAATATGATATTAAGTGTGAAACAGTTATATGAAATACACACATATTTATAGTAAAACATAATCAAGAAGTAGAAGTTTAACCCAAAGAATTGAAATTGGGTTAAGAAGTTCCCTTACATAAATTCGACAGCCTAATGACATCATTTTAAAATTCAGAAAATGAGATGATGAGAGAATAATATGTAATATCATCACTTGGACATATCATTTATAGATATAAGGATATATAAAAACATATCCCAACCTAAGAATATGTAAATTAAAAGACCTAACAAAAATAAGTCTTTTAAAAAGAGGAGGGTGAAATGTTCCCTTACTAATTTGGGTAACATTCCAAATGTACACCCCATGAAAGAAGGGTAATAAAATAAATATGTAAATACCCATAAATAAGAGTATATTACACAAATAGTAGAATAATGGGTAGTACATACAACACAAAAAAAAAAATAGTAGAAAATGTAGCATGAATCTCACGGGAATAAAAAGCGAGAAAAAACCCCTTACCTCGTTGTAATCAATCAAGTCGTATGACCAAAATATAATAAGAAACAAATGAATCATAGAATAAAATGAATATAAATATAATCATGATAATATATATCAAATGGATGTACACAATACACCACGTTCAATAAATAAGTGGTGAAGAATGGAAATCTCACGTAATTAAAATTGTGATAAGAAATCCCTTACGAAAATTCAGCAGCCACACAGTGCCACATAAAACATCCAAAAATGGATTGATGAGATCAAATAGGGTCTCTAATCATAATAAAATATGTTTTACAATAATAGTAATATAAAATAACATCCCTTAACATATGAAAAAATATCTTAAAAGAAATGACATAATAGAGAGTACATAAAAAGAAAAAGAGAGGTAGGATCCCTTACCTCAAGTCCGACTTGTCTTTCCCGTTTCTTTATATTCTTGAATAATAAAAATTGGAAAATTTATAATTTCTTAAGGAACTATTTTATAGTTTATTATTCAATTAATATCAAATATTATACTGTTATAATATTTTGATAATTATGTGAGTTCATATCAGCTGTTTTTTTCGATGTTCAATACATGAGTCAAGAATGAACTTGTTTGAAAAGAATTGTCCATGTAGTTATAAGTAAATCATATCAAGAATAGTAGTAATTATTTAAATATCATATATATCCATTATATATTTATTTTATAATATTCCATAACATTTGGAGATAAAAAAAATGAAATGCACTATTCATGGAGACGGTAGGTCGTACATACGCATGAACACTACTTTCATTTCATTGTCATATTAATGGAATTAAAACTAAATGAGAGAGATATATATTTTATAATTCCAGAATGATATTAATAATTTATATGTAATATATATAATATATATCCATTATATATATGTACTTATAATAGTACATAACATTCAGAGATAAGAAATGAAATGCACCGTTCATGGAGACGGTAAGTCGTACGTACACATGAATGCTACTCTAATTTATATTTAATACTTTAATGGAATTAAAACATAATGATACATAATTATATTATAATTACAGTATAATATCATATATAATATCATTAAATCCCTCCTTTATACATCCCACATATGGCATTAACGATTCAAATCACTTTGAGGGGGTGGTAGTCTGCACTTCCTAAAATGAAATTATCGCATTTACCCATTATGTAAACCATAAAGGTATGAAATAAATGAAATATACAGTAGAATAAGTAAACCATAAAAATAATAGATATCATATATAAGTACAGTTAAATCTTAATGGCCACCATGAGAGGTGTTTAAAGAATATTGAACAATCATCATTTTGTGAGGCAGTAATTCGCTGTCCACAGAAACAGTATGTTGTTCATCCATTAGATGGAAGTGTGTGTAAGTGTAGCTTGAATAATACTTATAAAATCATCATAGTATATTTAAAATACTGTTGTGGTTACAAAATAAATTAATAAAAAGATTTTAGGTGGTTGGAGAAGCAAAATAAAACAGAATAACATAAGAGAAGACATTACCTTTAAATCAGGTAACTCCCCTTGGTTTGAACCAAAAGGGTTTCTCGAAGAGCTTTCTACTTAAGGTTAGGATTATAGGATAAAAACAAAGATTTGGGGAGATAATAGGGGTAGGTAAAGGATGAGACAATGGATTGATATGTGTGGGTAAGGGAGTATAGGTGGTGTCCTTTTATAAGAGGGAGGAGGGGCACTCTTGGAAGGTCATGAAATGTTACATTATTATGAAATGATTTTCAGAATTTAAAGGTCCCAAAATGAAATATTTGTAAGATAAGGTGATAAGGGTTCTAAATAAAGCCATAAAATAGGTTTTATATAAGTGTAAGTCTTATATTTTACCTTATCTTTTCATTTTATTTAAGTCATTCATTAATGAGGTAATCGTTTCATCATCATTGTGTCTTAAATAATTTTATTTATATGATGTATAAAAATTATAAAAAAATTACCATGATGTAGGAAATATGTTTATATTTATAATTAATATGTATAGTCAAAAATATTATTTATATAACCCCATGTAAAAATTGTTTTAGTAAAACAATACATGTTTGGGACATTTTTATTTTAACTTTAAATAAAAGGTATTAATATCATTAACATACCCAAGTGGCTCTATAAGGTCCCAAAAATTGACACATGGATTGTTTTGGTCCGCCATGAGTCATCCAAAAAGGGTAGGACAAGTGTAACCGTAATTTTATATTATTATAACATTATTTTTACCATTAATTACACTAATTACCCTTAATCGTGGTTAATAAAACTGAAACGTTACTATTCACGAAAAATTATATTCATCCCGTCGAACCAAATTTTAATTAATAATGAAAACCATATATTTAGGATTTTTGAAATTAAATTCACAAATGCGGTAAAGTTCCATTTGATGAAAAATCAGTTTTTTAACTACCACTTAGTGGTTTAACTATTCTTCAAAAATCGATGTTTTTCATAAAAATACCAAAAATTCACCAAAAGTTATTTATGATATTACGAATTAAAAAATGATGTCCATTTTACCAAATATATAACATATAATTTTAATTAATTAATTTTATAATTAATTCACGCTGTCAAAACACAAAGCGTGTTTTTAAGAAATAATATCTATCAAAAGATTGACACTTGTTCATGTCAAATTTCAAAGTGAAATTAATACTAATGACCACCATTGGATTAAATGGTATAAATATATTTTAATTACACTTTAAACCCAATTAAAAATATATTATAACAATATAAATAAATTAGATTAAAATAAGGTTTTGAATTAAAATACAACATCATTCACTATAAATTAAAAAAATGAACATTATCGGAAAAATACCAAAAACATACAAAAAGTAAAATTTTATGTCCTCATTCTAAATAAAGATTTTATTTTGTCAAATAAAACATATTAAACTTTCATAAAGTGGCTTTAAAAAAGGGTTCACCATCCAAAGGTGGTTAATCAACCTTTTAATGAATATTTATATTTTTTACTCTTAAAATTGGATTCATTCGCATTTTAAGCCTCTATCATTTATTTGATAAAGGTAAAAATATTTAAAAAACATATATAATGATTTTGTAGTTAGTTATGTTCATTCTCACGAATACGAATACTAGGCATTTACTACCATTTAAAATAATATTATTTTATTATTAGTGTGCAACGTAAGATTTGAAAGAAACTCGTTGTTGCGTATTGGGTACGCTATCGAGCATAGAATTCCCTTTAAAGAAATATTAACATTTTATTCACAAATATTGATAAATATGAAAATTTCATATTCTTTATTTACCTGGGATGTTACATATTATTTACTTATTCCACTTATTTTTCTTTGGATTCTTATCCTCTTCAAATAAATATGTGTCCTGATTCTTCTTCTTTGGACAATTTACAATAAAAATTACCAATATTGTTTGAATTATTAAACATTGGTGGTTGTTTTACATTTACTTTTTATAACACCCTGAGATTTTAAGGACCTTTTTATGAAGAAATTTTCTTTACACTGTTATATTTCATTTAATTATGTATATACTTACTTTCACATAACACTGCCTTGGTGAACATTACATGAAACACTGACTCGCCGTTCGTTACACAAAAGAATGAGTTTATGTGAAATATATTTTTTATAAATATTTGAATAGTGAATCTAAATCCTATAAATTAAAGATATTAATATGAATATAAATAACTAATTTTAAAATATTTTATATAATTTTTGTATATTAATAAAAAAACTTGAAAACAAAAGATGTATTTTGTTGGTAAAGTCCTTATATAATTTAAAATATTATTTCCCAAATGAACTCATTTTCATGTCCTTATATAAAATATTATAAAATTTATTTTATAAACTTATATATATTCAATTTTTAAAAAAAAATTCAAATTTAGAATTTAGAATTTCAATATTATCAAAGGGGTTTTTTTGGATTTTTTCAAGAATCACCATTTTTTGAGGAATATTGAAATGTAAAAAAATTTAATTCAAAACATCATTTTCATATAATTTATTTTCAATTTAAATTATATTATAAAATAGTTTAATATTTTAATTAGATGATGTTAATACCTTTTAATTCAATTTAGGTAATTTTAATTAATTTGAATTTGAAATTGGGTGTAAAAACATAGCAAACTCTAGGATGTTTTTACATTAAAACCCAGTACATTCATCCCATTGGAGAGATTAAATTTAAATTAATTTCCACTATAATGTGATCTGAATATTGGAAAAAATATTCCATATTTATAATCAGAAATATTTTTATTTTATAATAATATCAACTTGTTTTATTACCAAAAATATTACTGAATGTGATTAAAATTAATTACAAAAAGTTAGAGAAAAATAATGTTGAAAAAGTACTAAACTATATATTTAAAACCAAATAAGTCCTATACACATGTACGATTTCCACTTTATAGAATTATTTATACCATATAATCCATTAAACTAATTTTTTCCATTAGTGGATACACTTAACATGTGAATAACATGGGTGTAATTTTCCCCCATCATTTACTAGAGTAAAACTCCACCTCCATAATAAATGTCATCCTATCCTCCCACTTTTTCACACCTATAAATCCACTCTTGATTGAACAATATATGAATAAAAAGATCCTAAAAATCACTAACTTAATGATATAATAAATCACATGGGATCATATAAATCCAAGGAATCCATTTGTTGTAAACCAAATGAAGATACCCAAATAAGATGTACCATTATTTCTCATGTTCTTTTATTTTATTTCAATTCTCCATCCTCAACTCTTCTTATTCAATTATTGAATAAAAACATTACCTAAAACATACTAGTATGTTTTTATTCTAAGTGTTAAACCTACAAATACACACACTTTTATCTAATGGGCAATGAACATACTGTTTTTGTGTACATGAAACTACCGCCTCATGAAACAATGAATGTTCATTTTTCTTATTACCACCTCTCATGGTAGAAATTATGATTGAAAAGATGTTTATATGTGTTATATATTATATTTACTATTTATTTTATCTTTTTTAATAATTTTGTATCACATATATTTCTACTTTACAATAAGAGTAAATACTATAATTTCAGTTCAGGGGGTGTGAAATACAGCCCCTCTCAAAGCGATGTGATTAATTCACACACTACATGGAATACATTAAGTACGGGTTTAGAAAAATTATATTATATTTATGATAAAATAATTATACTAAAATAGTGATATATAGTGATATATATATTTATATATTATTTAACCTCTTTAATCAAATACGTTAGTAAAATGGAAACAACATTCATACATACGTATGACCTACTGTCTCCCTAAACATTTTATTATTTTTAATAATTATAAATAGTGTATATTATTATAATTAAAATATAATTAATATTAATTAAATTTAAAAAAATTTATAAATTCATTAAATAATTATATAATTTTTATGTACATAAGATATAACAAATTATGATACATCCAAAAAATGAAGAAGGTATTACCTAAAGTGAAACCATAACATTGAATTGTTAACAAGAGGGTAATATAAGGTTATAATGAATCCATATATGGTATTATATTTATGTCTATTATTCTATAAAATATTTACCATAAAATTATATTTATTTTAAAGAAATATTTTATGAGTATGAAGAGATTCAAGGCATATGGTTAGAGACACCTGTTATGTTATACACCAACATAATTTTTTTGTATTATATTTCTGTCTATTCTTCTAATGAATTTAATATATGAATATTATTATTAAATTTATGTGTATTTAAATATCCCTTATGTTATCTTTAATTCATGGGGTTTATATTTTAATGTTACAATATCGGTAAGATATTATGGACCCATATTTCCTCTTTTGAGACACCTGTTGTGTTATACACCAACATAATTTTTGAGGTTTATATAATTATATTTTAAATTTTATATAAAAAATATCCATATTTTGATGATATTTTAATCTAGATATAAACTCATTTTATAACATGGAGAGAATTTTCCAACGATCCCATGTGATAAGAGTTAATTGAATCAATCTCATCATTTATCGAGATTATTAATTATCATGCTTCTTTTGAGGATATTTTATTATCTCTCTATCAAGAAAACTCATGTGTTTCCTTATACATTTCATATTATCAATATTACATTGTATTATTACCATTTTATAAATCTTTGGTACTTAAGATTATATATAAATTAATTTTAAGAGAAATCTGGCAAAATTTATCTCTTTGGTTTGATGTCTGTTTTATATAAAATACAATGTTTTAAAAAATGAATTAAAAATTGTCTTCAAATTATCCTTGAAAGTAATATTAAATGAAAATTTATTTTAAAATTTTTATGTTTTGAATGATTCTTTTATATGTTTTACAATATTTTTTCAATGAAATTGGTTTTCCAAAAAAATATGTTTTGAAATAATTTTGCAATGCAGAAAGGATATTTTGCTTAAAATTTTATTAGAAGATCATTAAAAATTATTTCTCATATTGTATGACATCTGTTTTCATTATTAATTTATTTATGGGTAAATTATTTATTTTTTCCATTCACATTATTTATCTAAATTGATTATTTATTGATGGAATGATGTCTATAAAAGTCATATCTTTTATATAGGTCATATAATTTTGAATCCATCTTATTATCACGAGTTATTATTTTGATAAAATACTTTTAAAACATCTTTATTTTTTATAGTTTATTATAATATTAAATATTTATTTTATGAATATCATTTCATGGGCTCTGATATTATTTTTATTAATTATGATGCTCAAGCATATATGATTTCAGTATGACATGGGTGTGACCTATATCTCCTACCAATGCATTGGGTAACGATTTATATCTCATGAGATTGAGAAAATGGTTTGGGAGTGAACTCTGACATCCTATACGACCATGGGTGTGAACCATGACTTCAATGATGGAATGAGGAGTGAACTCATGCTACTATTATAGACAGGGGAGTGAACTATGACTTCTGAGATGTTATGATGGGTGAACCCATAAAACCAATATAGACAATTAAGTGATCCCTTGAATAATATGGAAATCATATTATATGCATATGTGTTCACTAAAATCTAATGTTTTATTCATATGTTATGTTTTTTGGCAGGTGTTCTTAATTTAATTATGATTAATGTCTTCTAAAAATCGAATATGTATGACAAATTTTATGTATATGATCACTGATATGGATGTAATCATATTCTATTTAAATGATCATGTTCTCATACACTTATGCTCAGGATTATGCTTACATATTTTCCTTATTTACCCTTACTGAGCATATGATCCCTCTCATTTTTTATGTTTCCATCCCATTTTATAAAGAGATGTATTATGTATGTTTTTTTAAGAAGTGTTCTAGTCATGGAAACATGAATGGGAAAAAATTTCATCACTTATTTATCAATTATTATGTTTTCTAGTTTTCAAATCCACTATACTATTATTTTCATTGAGTGTCTTTTTGAATGTTTTTTCTAAGTATTCTGTAAAAGATATATGTTGTTTTTGTATAGAATATTAGGGTCACTATAGTTGTTGGAAGATCAATATTTTAGTGAAATTTGGAATATAAGACGAGAAAAACACGCCGATAACCCTAAACACATCTATAGGTAGATGTTTATGGATAATGAAAATTATAGGAAAATGTACATGAATTTTGGTAAAGGGTAGAGTGAGTACATTCATAGAAATACATACCATTCATGAAACTACATGTGAATTAATATTAAGAATAAATTTAATTAGGGGTAACTACATTGACAATATATTTGGATTACAACATGGGGTAATCTGGTACATGACAGTGAGCCTTGTTTCACACCTTGATTGGTACTCTAAAGGGACATGGTTTAGGAACTCACAAACTCTTCATGGAGAATCATAGAGGATTTTAATATAATATTTCTATTAATATCCTATAATAAATGTATGGTGTTAGGGATCATAGAAGGAGTCCAGATTTAGACACCATATAGCTAAATTTTCATGATTATGTGTTTCCTCAATATGATATCTATTTCTTACACTATTTTTTGGTTATATTCAATGACTCAAACTTGAATGAACAATGTTAATGGTGATTGAAATGGATAATAAATCAAAATTTACACCTTAACAAACAAATTATATGGGATATGGAATGGAAAAAATCATTGTCATTCTCAAACAACTTCCTCAATAAATAATTCATTGTTGACATCCAATTGAGAAATAAAAGGAACAACATTATATTGAGGCTTTCCTAAAGAAACACACTTTTTCTTTTATATGGTCTTTATTTATAATTTTAGATCGAAAATGGATTAGTATAACTAAAATTATATTATCCACTCTTCAGTGTTCAAAGCATGAGAATTTAATTCTGGATGATTATCATTATGAAGGACTATGAGACTAGTTGTGGACTCTAATCAGGAATACGAGGAAACATTAAGAGATTGATTCCATTGATTTGGATGAGTTCAATAACTCTTTTTCAATAGTTACATTCCATTGATTATTCATACAAATATAGAGAAAAAGTTACTTGATTTGATGAAAATATGTAATGAATTATTTGGTAACTATGAGGAAAATTTACTGAAACCAGTGATGTGTTCATTAGGAATTATGATCCATGTATAAAGTAATGTTGATAGGTTCTTTAGTGGATTAGTGAAAATTATTTTATGTTAATTTTTCATATGATACATTAGTATCTATGAAGAGATTATGCATTGTGAAATCCATGATAAAATGGGAGTTTGATTCATGTATCATTATAATGGTTTTGAAAGGAAAATGATGATGGATTTTAATGGAAATTATAAAAACCATGAAGAGAAGAATATGTGAATTAACTTATGTTTTATGTGTGGGAAGAATCATAGAGGAGATTGTGTTATATGTTGAAATATATTTTTTTAGTGTTGAAGGGAAGGCCATCATGAAATTTTATTGAAAATTTTATGGGAAGAAATTATATAACGTTTCAAAGGGGGGAAAAGGAACTAAATAAACCTTCAACGATTCAGTGATTCAAGTGTAAGGACATTAGGAATTATTATTATCATGACTAAAACCCAAATACTGGTGATGATGAATGATATTAGAAACCTATTATGTAGAGGACAAGGTAAAATCCCATGAAGTTACTATTTTAACTAGGGGTGCAATAACAACATGATAAAAGGTACACTGACAAACCAATCTAGAACCACTAATATTGTATTCGATTATCGGTCTACCAACTCATTCATATATAATGAATTTTATAAGGGTTTTACGATTCCAAAAAAACTACTAGATGTGTAATTTTCTATGAAAACCCCTAACAGTATGATAAATTCATCCCAATTCCATGATTCTTCTCTGGTTGATTTTTGTGGGAATGTTCTTCCTAAAAATATTGTTATTCTTCATTTGGTTGAATTTGATGCCATCCATTCCATGGATTAACTTTCTCTATTTATATTACACATCAATTTCTAAGGAATAGAATTTATGTTTGATACTTCAAACCCTACTATGTTCATACCACAATTTCATGATAAGTATAAACTTATTGTGAATATTTTATCTAGTTTATGGGTCTTCTTTCCCATTCATAAGAGATATTTTTCTAAAATGGTTGTGGAGAAAATCAACTTCCATGATATATATTTTTTTTCTAAATTTCTGGAAATATTACATAAGAGATTCATATACTTACACGAAAACATGATGGTGAGTTCTAAAAAGAACTTATATAGGGTTTCACACTAATTTACATAATTCCCTATAGAATATCACCAATTTATTTAATCAAAATGTAGAATTAATATTAAGAAAATCAGGATAAGTGATTCATTTATCCATGTGTGTCACCTTGGGGTGAACGTATTTTTTTAAAATCAATGATCAGTCATTTCAGCTCTCTATTGATTATCAAGAGTTGAACAAGATCAAAATCATGAATAAGTATCCTCAAATCTGTAATGATGAATTGATTCATCAACTTCATGGATCTCCATAAATTTCAAAAGGTTATGACTTCATTCTAGATACCACCAATTGATGTTTAACAATTAGGTTATATCCAAGATGAGAGTATAAACAAATTTTGGAATCTATGAACATATAGTGATTCCTTTTTGTCTTATTAATCCCCATACTACCTTCAATGATTTAATGTATAGATTCATTAGATAATACCACAATCAATTTTTGTTAGTCTTTAATTATTTTATTTTTATCTATTCTGAAATAAAGGAAGACCATTAATATCACTTGAAAATTGTGATAATGATCTTATGGAATGATAAGCTATATGAAAATTTTCTATAGAGGGAATTTTGGATGCACAATGTTTCATTGTTATGTCACATAATCTCATGAGATGGTATAATAATAAATACCTCAAAACAGAGACTATTGTATGATGTCCTAGACTAACCATGAGAACTAAGATCTAAATATTAATTAGTCTAGATTGATATTATATATTTATTGTGGATAATGATTTATGATTATAAAATCATCTGACCAAGTTACCTCATAATCATTTCAAGTTACTCTAGACATATGAATGTCTGGAAATGTTCAAGGAACTAAATAGAAGGTCAGTCATAGAACCCATGATAACATTACCCTATAGTAGATATGTGTTTGTAATCTATACTTACTCATCCATGGTGGTATTGTAATGTGTTCTTATTAAGAATAAAATGGTTATCAATTATATCTCATGGTAGTTGAATATTAATGATAAAAATACCCAACTTATGATTTGCTGTTAGTAGTGGTAATTTATTAATTAAAGAAAAGGATATTATATTTTTATAGAGAATGGTTGGATATATATACCAATCATAATATTATGAATTATATATTAACACACAATGAGTTGAACATGCACCATAGAAGATGTTTAGTGTTGATAAAGGATTTTGACTACTCAATACATTACCAACATGGGAAAGTGAACAAGGTGGCTAATTCATTGAGGTTAAAGCATCATGGTTTATTTTCTGTTATGAAGATCACAAAAGGCCTATTATTATGGATTTCAAAATGATGGATCTGGAAATATTAATAGAGGGGGATATTATCTTTTTAAAATAAATATTCAACCATTTGTCTAAGTGAAGATTATGGAGACATGTTAAGAATATGTAGATCAATAAAAAAGTTATAAATGTTCTAGAGTTTAACTGTGATCATGAAAGAATGATATCTTTCATGAACATTGTGTGTGTTCCTTCCAGGCCATAATTTAAGAAGGTTCTATTAGTAGAAACTCATAGTTAGTCATTTTCTATTCATCCTATATGTATTATGATTTATATAGACATGAAATAATACTTATGTTGGGATGTAACAAAGAGACATATCATAGAGTCTGTTTATCGGTTGTTTTTATTCAATCATGTTAAGGATAAAAGAAAAATTTGAAAGGGGATTTTGAATCCATTACCCATTCCAAAATGGAAATGGGAGAGAATCACAATTGATTTTGTCATTGGACTAAAAACAAAGTCTAATGGATTTAATTCTATATTGGTGGTCTTCAAACACCTTACTAACTCAACACAGTTCATATCTATCAGAGAAGACTTCTCTCCAAATCAGATTTATAGTATTTCATTAAGGAAGCGGTATGGTTTCACAGAGTAAAACATTACATTTCCTCAGATATTTATCATATGGTAACCTCAATGTTTTGGAAATGTATTTAGAAGGAACATGACACAAAATTGTGTTTCAGTACAATATATTATTCTCATACCAATGGTCTATTAGAAAGAAAAATTCAAACCCTATAGGATATGCTGAGATTTATTCTAGGAATATTAATTGATCTAGGGATCCACACATTCCCCTAGTTGAATTTTTTACAATAACATATTTCACTGAAACATTCAGATAAGACCATATTAATCCTTGTATGGGAATAAATATATAGCTCTTACATGATGAAATGTATTTAGGGAAAAGAATATATTATGACATGAGATCACTGAGGGCCATTTATAAAAATACCAAGGCATCTAAAATTCGAATTTAGATTATGCTGATAACTAATTACATGAATAATAGTTTGAAGCTGGTGAGGTGGTGTTTATATGAATTTCATCCTAAATGTATATTATGAGATTTGGGAAGAAAGGGAAATTAAAATCTATATATACCAATCCATTGGAGATTATTGATCATATTAGGATGGTATCCTATAACTTGTGACATCCTCCAAATACATATCATGTCCCTAATGTGTTCCATGTATCTCTCCTAGTAAAGTATATACCTAACCCTTCATATGTACTAAACCCAGAGTTCATACCACTAAAGAAGGATATTTCTTATCTGGAACAACCAGTTAAAATTCTTGATCATAGAGAAAATGTACTACAAAGAATGACAACTCAACCAGTTAATGTTTTATTTTAAAAATTCTACTGTTAAAAGAAGCTAAATAGAAAACATAATATATGATGACATATAAGTGTCTTCATTTTTTTACTTGAATGATGAATTTCGAGGAAGAAATTCATTTTGAGGGGGAATAATGTAACACACCAATTACCGATGTATGTTTATTTTGTAATAAATTTTTTATTTTTTGATATCTTACATTAAATTAATTCAAACATTCCTTTTACCTAGCACAGACTATTCCTTTGTTTCAAGAAACACCATCTTGGCGTACATTATAGACAACTCTGAGATTCAATGGAAAATTAATTTTTCTTATAATTATTTAAATGAAGAAATTATTAACTACAAATTAGTTTATTTAACAGAAATATTATTAAATAATTTTAAAATGTTTTTTAAAATGTTTTTAAATAATAAAAAATATTGAGAATAAAAAATATACATTTTTGAAAATTCTATATATAATTAAAAATACTATTTTCCTAAACTATATACTTTTTATATCATTTAATTAAAAGTAATAAAATTAAATTTATAATTTTTTTGAAATTGGACTTGATAAAATAGAATTAAATTTTGAATTTATAATTTCAAAATCATTTTAGGGTTATTTTCAGGATTTTTCTTGGAATCCTCATTTTTGGATGTGTAGTCAAAAATACAAAATTTTAATAAAAAATTTCAATATTTCCAATTTAATTATAATGTTAAATTATATTCTAAATTGTATTAAAAGTTTAATTATATAAATATTTTATAAATAAATCCAATTTAGTTCATTATAATTATCATCACTTTTATATTTTACATAAAAAATATACCAAACATTTGGATGTTTTAACATAAAAAACCCACACTGTCATCCCACCAATGGGATTAAATTTAAATTTATTTCTTACAATATATGATTAGAATTTATAGAAATGTATTGAATATATGGAATGATAATCATTTCTTGTTTCAAATAATGTTAAATTCGTTCTGAGTAAAATGATTAGTGAAACTGATTTAAATTATTTATAAGGATCAAGTAAACTATTTTGCTACCAAAGTGAAAAACCTTAAATTTAACACAAAAAATGACCTATATACATGTCTAATATACATTGGATGGATATATTTCTAACTTATACCCCATTTTATCTTTTTTTCATTATTTTATCGATATTACATTTGAATAAAGTGGGTCAAATTCCTTTTCAAAAAATTTACCAGAGTGCCACCACTCCTCCACTAAAAAAGTGTCCTCTCCTCAAAATTCCCCACACATCTCAAGCCATGATGGCTCAAGAAAGACTTGAAAAAATAGATCCTAAACATAACTCAACTAATACTATATTTATTCCATTATTAATAATTCAATTCACTAAATCCCTTTGCGGGAAAACAAATGGAGTTACCCAAATAAGAGGTAACATTCTTCCTAAAGTTCTTTTCTTTTAATACAATTAACCACTGCCTAAACATTTATTATTATATACATGTATAAAAAACCATTATAAAAAATATACTAGGATGTCATAATTATAATTTTTAGACATAAAATATAACACAATTTTATATAATGGCTAATGAAAAAACTTTTTACGTGTACGGTGAACTACCACCTCACGAAATAGAGACTGATGATTTTTTCTTTTACCACCTCTCATAGTAAAAGTTTTGTTGTAAATATTTTTATATATGATATATAATATATTTTTTATTTGTTTTATAATATTTAATACTTTTACAAATCACATCGTTACACATTAAATTTGGTGTGAATTTTATAAATTCATTTGTTTAAGTGTGGACTACCACCCCTCAAAGCGATGTGATTCATTCACACAATACATCGAATTTTTTATCGATTGGTTCAGTTAAAATTAAGATATTTATGATATAATAATTATATCTGAATAATTATTTATGTAAATATATATTATTATATTTAATTTTCATTTCTTTTTTGAATATAATAATAAAACTGAAACAACCTTCATGCTTACGTACAACCTACCATCTTGGTGAACGGTGTATTCCATTTAGTATATCTATATCCTATAGAATTTTATAATTCACATAAAAATAAATATACCTTATATTTATATCATGGTTGATATTATTTAAATGATTATTTAATTATAAAGACCAATGATGTAAAAAATAAATACTCATTCAATGAACAATGAAGACATTACCCGAAGTAAAGCCTCATCATTGAATTATTAAAAAAAGGGTAACAAACAGTCATATTAAAAACATATATGGTATTAGATAAAACAATAATATTCTATAATATGTCTATAATAAAATTAAAATTATTATACAAGAATATTTTATTAGTACAAAGAGATTCAACACATAAGTTGATGTAAATTTCACCTCACTTTTTTATTTCTTTGAGATATATTCCATAGACACCGATACATTATTTTGTGTGGTATATATACTACCAATAAATGTATTATATGATTATATTAATTAAATTTATTAGAATTTACATATCACTTCTATGATATTTCATTCATGTGGTTAATGTTTCAATAGTAACCAAAATGGAAAAATATTTTTTTTCTCAATTTTCCTTCTTTAAGACACATATTTTATTACAAAAATACATTATTTTTCATGGTGTATATACATACATTTGAAATGTTATATCTTGAATTTAATTATGGTCATGATATTTTTATACTTGAAAAAAATCCAGTTTTTTGATATGGAGAGTTTGATCCAAAGTTACCAGGTGGTAAGTGTTTATTGAAGCAATCTCATCATTTTTCAAGATTAATAATGATTATGCTTGTTTTGACGAAATATTATGATCTATCTCTCAAAAAAACTCATTAGATTAATTAAAATCGATTTATATATGATATATCCATGTATTATTACCATTATTCCACTATTGTATACTTTTTTTAATTTAAAAACTGATTTTAGGAAAAATATAGTTGTATTTCTCTCTTTGATCGGAAATAAGTTTTATTTGAAAAACCATATTATCAAAAAATATTCCAAAGGTTTTTTTTCAAATGACCCATTATGTTCAAATGTATGAAAATATTATTTTAATTTTTTTTTATTTTTTAATAATTTATTTATAATTTATCAAATCTATTTTTAATGATTTTTTTTTCAATTTGTTATGATTTAAAAAGAGTTTTTCTGTGAAGAAAGGATATTTCCCTTAGGAAAAGATTTGAAAATATATTTCAAAAAATTTCCATATCTAAGATTATATTAGTTGGCGTAACTCATCACATTATATGAAATTGTATTAATGTTTCCATTAATATTATTTTTTGGAATGGATTATGTTTTGATGACATTATCTATATAAAACATGTTTATCTTTCACGGATTATACTCTTTTGAAACATACTAATTTTTGTGGATTATTATTTTAATTAATTCATTATGAAAACCATTCGTTTTTACATAGGTTATAATATGATTACATGTAAATGTTACCCATTGCATTTTTTGGGATATGATATGATTTTTAACAATCTTGTGGTAGTTATTTGGTATATTTCTCTATGATATTTGTGTGACCTATATCTTCCTCCAATGTATTGGGTAAATATTTTTATCTGACTAGATATACTAAGACTTTCTTGAGAGTTAACCTTGACTACTAAGATATCCTTGTGATGACTACCATGATGATTTGGGGAGTGAATTCATGCTACTAATATATCCATGGAAGGGACAAATAGATTACTATGAAAATAATATTATATTATTATTCACTTATCACCATTCTAAATTATATTCCTATTATATGATTTCATGGACTACATTATTTATTTTCTTATAATTCATGTTTTATAAACTATGACACTTTATCACATGTTTAATTAATATGATCAATGATATACAGGGTATGATCTTGTATTTTCATGATCCTGTTATCATTCATATATTCTTATAATTATTCTTATATGTCTATCCTTTTTGACCTTACTAAGAATCTGACATCTGGCTATTTTATCTTTCCATCCCCAAGATGTGAATATATGTACTATTTTTTATGTGTCTATGGAGGGTTAAATTCAATAAGAAACTAGTGAAAGATATTGTATCTCCGTTATTGTTAAGCATTTATGATTCCATGTTTCCAAAGGCACTATAATAGTACTGTCTTTGGGTGTCTATTTTTATATTATTTTAATTATTCCTCAAAAGATATGTAATGTTTATTTATGAAAATAGTGGCCCAATATACAATCCGTCTTCTAATTTTTATAATTTCTATAAAATAGGACATCATTTAATTAGTTTCCTCTATATCTTCCTCATCCTCACAATAACCACATTATTGTTCTTCTTTGATTCATTTTTTTTCATTTTATAATTCATTCATAGGCCATATATTTTCATAAATTTTTATTGAATGTTGTCACATTTCTCATATCAATTGTTATTGGAATATTAGGAATTTCATAAAATGATTTATTTTATTACTATTCTAGTTTTTATACCACAGAGTCGAATCTGTCTGCAAAATTTCATATAAGACTCTTCACATTAGTATAATCATATTGATTCCCAAAAAAACCTCTAATATCACTTATAATATCATTTATAGATGATATTTATTCATTAATTGATTCATCATAAGAAATTTTAATGTCATCAATAAAATTTCCCATTATTTTGAATTTGGATTTTTTTATTTGATGATTTCTTTCATAAATGCTTCTTAGTTTTTCCCCAATCAACTTGGTAGTTTGGGGACCCATCACTTAGTGTTTACAATTTTGATAAATCCAAATAGAATAAAATATTATCCATTCCACTATCTTTCAAATTATTATTATCTACATAAATCATATAATAATAATTATCAACTAGTGGGAAACCCACTATTACTACATCTATCACTTCTAGAAAATGTAATAAAATATAGGGAAGAATCTTATTACTCCATTTATGGTTGTTCATTACATAAGAAGAAAAAATAAGTTGACTTTTAACAAAATTATAAATATTTTTTTCAAAAAATTTTTATTGGATCATTATATTGTACCTTCAAATGATACTAATTTTACTAAACAAGGGTGGGTTGTGTTCCACTAAGAGAGGTATGGGGAGAAACATTGATATAAAAAGTTTAAATAATTTTTTCTTCTGATTGAACATATTTTACTAATTAATTTCTAGATCCCTTACCTTTAATTATAATACTCACCCTTCATGTAAATATACCAATGAAATCATAAAAAACATGTATTTATAACTTTTATTCAATTACCCACTCCTTTCAATGTGGGATGGACCTCCAAACTAAATTCTCATCTATAACATATGATAATTATAAGAGTAACTAGTTAGACCCCTGAATTATAGGATCATTATTTGCCTAGTACAAATCATCATTCAATAGTTGGTCAGACCCCCAAACCACAACCTGTCCAAAATTATTTGTTACACCCCCCAATAACATGCTTCTAATAACTATTTTGACCCTGAAATTCATCATTTTTTATTAGATAACATGATCCATATGGATAGATATTTATATCGTGCTCCTACATGAGCCTATTGTATTGATCTAGATCATGCATTAATTAAAGTGCCTTTTCAATAATTATACTCTTTTTAAATCAATTTCAGATCACAATATGTAATCAGCTACATTAATGAATTATTTCGTGGTCTATGGTTCATTCTGATTATAAATCCATAGATTCAATGAATACTTAAAACATAGATATACATTCCTTCCGAATTACTAATTGTAATACTATATCATATTACGTCTCAACACACTTGACAATATATATATATATTGTATATTTCTTTTGGATTTATCTATCCTAAAAGAATTTATTGATCATAAAGGTTTTACAATGAATTTACCTTATACACTTTTTTACTATAACGAATTTTCATTTTGATGAATCAAAAAACCAATATAATTCCTTTGAAAAATTAATCAATCATGTGAAAATATCAATAGCCTTATATTGTCCCATATTGTATGTATATCTCAAAACAGTATCTCATAGTTTCATTGTGAAATAAAATATGATAGTTTTTTCACATAATTTCATTTATATAAGTGATGACATTCATGTATCACATAATAATATATGTGAAGATACAACCTTCCTCCTCATCCCATGAAAAATAAATCATATATCACAATGCACGATTAAAATTAAATGATGCTACATCATTTTTTATGAACATTATGTTTATTAAAAAAAGTACATTCATGCGGACCATAACAGTTTTGAATAGTATGAAACCTATACACCAAATATTCTTACTAGGTGAATGATCTTCAACATCTCTCTAAAATATATTCCCTTTTTGGTACTCGTAGTTAAATATTTTTTTCATAAACTGGGAAATGTAAAAATAAGAAATGGGTGTGCTAAATGCTAACTAATGGTAAAAAGGTAGATGTGTAAGAATAAAATAAGAATAAGTGTATAAAAACATGATAATAAATTTTGAAAATCATACGCAATAAATCAAAGTTCATAATAAAGATTCATTGAATAAATACGAAGAGTTTATAAGACCTGAACTAGTAGGTAATCATGATAATTATTAATTAGATCACAACAATGGAATAAGAAATGGAATAGTGGTGTACACATAAAAATATATAATCCTATGTCATGGAATCCAAAGAATTCCACCATAACATGTTAGGCCTTGAAGAAATAATGGTGTACCTTCTTCTAGCTTGTGATTCCCACCCATATACTCTCTCATTTCTGGCCTAAGCTGCCATCCCATTTACCCTATTGTTTTGGGTATAGGATTCCTATATTTTAGGGATTCAAATTCCCTCTTATATAGCCTATTGTTTTCATCTTCGGATTCCCTCAAGTGATCCATCTTGTTTTTTTTCTTTTGATTCCCTCTTGATTTGGGTTCAGCATTCCATCCCATGTTCCCCCTTGATTCGGTCTTCAGACTTTCTCCCTTGCACCCTCTTGATTTGGGATTAATATATGATATTATTATAGGATTTGTATTCCCACTTTTATAGCCTTTATGTTCAGAAAATTTTTATCATTTCCCAATGTATTAGAGGGAGGTATAGTTCACGCGGGCCACATAATGAAATCATTCCTTTGTGTTCCATAAGAAAATAAAATATTTATCATATCATGACCAATAAAATATAGAAATTGTTTTCTTAAACATAATATCATAACCAATTAAATGAAATGGGTATACAATACATTTCATAATTTCCTAACTTTATGAACATAGATCTATTTCAAAATAATATCATTATAGAATAACGTGAAAAATGAATAAGGTTTCATATGCATTTTACCATTCTATAAACCAAGGAAGAGATATATGTTTCATATGAAACCTGTTATTTTAATATAAACCATTAAAAAAATTAATATGAATGGTTTTCATGTATTATAATCATAGTAAATGAAAAAAATTATCAAACGAAATCATATAATATGGAAATGGATTTTGAAAGATCATTTGGAACATAAATTTTCATAAAACATTATCATTTAAAACACATAACATTTTCCAAATGCTTTTCTTTGAAACCTCTTTAAAATCGAATAAAGGATTCATGAAATATAATTAATGTTAATTTTTTGATTAATATACTATTTCCCCATTGAATTCTAGTTTTATATCATAAAAAATTTTGATAACATTTTCCTTTGAATATAACATAGAAAACATATAAATGAATATTTAAAACCCAATTTAAAAACTTATTAAAATATATATCATTTTGGATAATATTTTTTTGAATCCTACATTAAAAAATGAATTTATTATATATTAAAAGAATCCATTTTTGTATTAAAAATAACTATTTTAATGGTCATGTGTGAACCCTAAAAACATCATCCAAAAAACCATTAAAAGAAAAGCCTTCTGAAATAAATAGTACCTAAAACTCCCCGCCCAAAAAACTAAATAAATATTTCAAGCCTCCACCATCGCATGACGAATCATATTTTTTCCCATACAAGGTTGCATGGGCTTGATAACGATAGAAAAAATACATCCTCTATTGGACTTCCAAATACTAATGTCCAATTATTGGTGAATTCTTCTTTCACTGACACCTCATCTGAAAATGATCCTTTTATAATTTCAAGAATCATTCACATTCCGTAATCAAAAAAATAATCAATGACCTATTATGATGTCATCATCAATGAATATTTGTGTATGAGTAGGAATAAAAATTAAAATTCAAAATTAGAAGGATGAAAATAACACTAAGGGACAAAATTGGTAGAGCCATCACAAGACGCTGGCGGTCAATCGACCTCACATCCCAAATCACCATGAATACTACCAGTTAGATCCGCTCAAATAGAGTAGCAGAATTTTTGAGCAAGAGTGGATGACGTGTGGAAAAATATCTGGATGATTATTGTCTCCACAAACCACCAATGTTGACAACAATCATACCAGATTAGTATGAAACTTCATCGATCAGAAATAAAACAAAAAGCACCATACAAAACAAGTTCATCCAGAAAATTGGAAGAAAAAATGGAAATAGGGACCATCAGGGAATAACTTCTCCATAAAATCTTTGGCCAATCATAGTCACAATCCAAAATCCTCCATGGAGAGCATTACACCTCACCTTCTTGGAAGGGAGTGGTTAACCAAGACTTCATAGCTATCTTGAGCATTATAGTGCTTCATAATGGTTTGTGTCTTCTTTTACGAACCCAACAATAAACATGTGGACCAGAAATCAACTTTAAAAATTCATCAATTCCAATGAAAAAAATATGAAAAATTCTGATAGAAAGAAGAGTCAATCTTGACACACTTCATCATCGAAAATTCAATATGAAATGAAGCCTCACAGAATCTCTAGAGGTTGAGAAGAGAGATCCCGAATAGAATAAATTGATTAAGAACTAATATAAAAGATAGTCATATGGAACTGAAGATATAGCTGATGATGAAACCCTTACCGATGTGAATATTTATAATGAGTCTATGTCATAAATGCATGACATATAGCAACAAAAGAAGTCAGATAAAGATAAATGGAACTTGCCTCCATAATGAGAAAATGTCCAAGAAGAGTTTAGAGCATCCAACTACTATAATAATGAATCCCATGAATGGGATGTGATGCCACAATGAAAGGATAAATCCACAACTGAAGCCACAACCACATTTCATTAGTAAAATATTTGGGAAGGAAATTTCCTTTAAAATCACTATGTAAATATTGAAATGATGATTGAATGAATTTATAGTCTAGGCGTTTGGTAAATCTAAATATGTTGAACATTGAATTTTCACAGAAAGAAATTTAGAAAAAGCTTATTGATTAGAAAAGAATAGAGAGATTATATTTTAAAAACCATTTTAATGAAAAGGTAAATCACGGGAAAAATATACTTTTAAAAATAATAGTAAATCATGTCGGAAATTTTTTTAGAAATCATGGTTTCTTCAATAAAAAAAATTCCACAAAAATGAGAAATAACATCTATTTTTCATAAAAATACGTTCTTAAAGATCTTATCTACCAAAGAGTTGGAACATTTTAACAATACATGTATATTTCATGGATATACACATGATAAAAAAATTGATGATATTTTTTGGGATATTATACATAATATTTCATTAATGGAAGAATAATCATAAGTAATCTCTATACAAAATGAATTTGTAGATTTAAATCGTTACTGGTTTTGTGACACTAAATTATAATACCATGGAAAAAATAAAATTAAATGAAGCCTAACATATACTAAACGAATTTTATATACTATATAACATTTTAATGTGATTTATATAAACATAATATAAAAATATAGTTGAATAACCTGTACATTATCTCAAGAAAAAATGATTCAAATTTAAATTACTGTTTTGGTAACTATTGAACCATAAACCCCATGAAGAAAATATAATTAAAGGGATATGTAATTACCTAAAAATTAAGTATAATAAACATATAATACAGAAATATAGAGTATATAAATGAAAAAATTGAAATATGTAGTGTATATTGGATATGTCTAATAGAAATAATTGTGAGACGAGAGAACATTTACCCTAAGTCTTCAATTCATTCTTACATTTCCCGAATAAATTTGTAATAAATATATGTGTATTATAAATCTATAAAAGAAAAATATTCTTGTTTCAAATACCATATATTATTTTATTATGACTTTTTACGACCTACTTACCTATAATACACTTTTAATTTTACATTTTGGGTATGATCTATTTTGCCTTTTTTTGACTTTTTTGATCTATTATTCCTGATCCATTTAATTATATCAATATTTATATAAAAATTTAATACAATATGTAAATATCATATAAATTAAGTATATAAATATTTATAACAATCTATAAAATAAATAAATATGAAATAGAATACACTGTTTATGGATATGGTAGATTGTACCTATGCGTGAACGTTGTTTCTGTTTTATTTTCATATTTAACAAAATAAAATAAATGAAATATATGTATATTTATTTATTTATTTTCATAAAATTATGATTATTATTTCTTACATATCATATAAATTTACATAAACCATCTTTAATATATTTAATTAAAACTGTGAATGAATCACATTTCTTTGAGGTGATGATATTCCACACGTCTAAAATGATGGTATCATATTTAGATAAATAGAATTCATGATGCTATATTGTGTATAATATTACCAAGATCATAAATATATCATATATATCATATATATCATATAAAAATAGAAATATTATCATTATTTCTACCCTTTGGAGGTTTAAATTGATGAATGATTTAAATCAGTTTGTGATGTGAAAATTCACCCTACTCACAAACAATGAATGTATATCCAATTTTATGGAAGTGCGTGTGAGTGTAGGCATAGCGATAAAAACATGTATCATAAAATTGAGTTTAATGAGTTTTTATATAATAATGGTATGGGAAGAATTTATGGAGGTGATAATGAAAAAAACAATGCTCATTTTGAAGGATATTACCCCTCTTTGCATAACTCCTTTTGGTTTTCATAAATTGGATTAATTGATTGCATTTTTTACCAAATGAAGCCATATAGGATTATGTTTTGGAGTTTTTGAAATAATTTGGGCGTTTTTGAAAATCCATTGTGTCTTGAAAAGTTCTATGAAGTGAGAGGGGTGAGTTCCTATTTTATAGTGGAGGAGGAGTGGAATTCTTATAAATATAAAAAGGTAAACACTATTGAGAGGTTTCCCATACATCCTATTTCACAAATAATTGTCCATTTTTTATATAAAAGGTTGTGTATTATAGATATATCATAATAAAATTGTTTTTGGATATGTTTATAGGGTATTTATCTACATTAATTAATGTTTAACAACTACATAAACTCATTTGAACCTTAATCGCTATAATCAATTTTAATAACTTTATCTAATGTTTTTTCTAAAAAAGCATTCTTAACATATATTATGAATTTTTATGGTTATAAATATGGAATCAATTATTAAAAATTCTTACCATAGAAGTGATAGAAAATTAATTTAAATTTAATCCCATGGTAGTGTCATGAAAGGAGTGTTTTAAAGAGAAAAATTAAAAAATGTTGAAATGTTTTTTCATCCAAATTAATTTGAAATAGGTTATAATTTACTAAATTGTATTATTTTATTTATAATTTAGCTAATAATACATTTTTAAAAAATTATACATATTCTATCTATATAAATAAATTCTAGAAAAAAGGAATTTTTATATTAAAATTCATTTTTTTCAACTAGTCATTAAAACATAAAACTTCTCCAAAAAATATATCAAATTCCAAAAAATTAAATTTTGATATTCCGATTTCTAAAATGATATTTACATTTTTAAATAAAAAATATAAATTTGATACATTTAGATTCATTTTTGGTTTCCATTAATAAATGGGGAAATTACCGAATACTAATTTTTATTCATAAAATTCGATTTACTTATATATTATATGTATAAATTCTATTAGATGATAACAAAAAATATGAACTCAATATATAATCTATTAATTTAATTTAGAAAATTCCTCAAAAAAATTTTGATTAAATTATTTATATAATATTGAATCTATACATAGAAAAAAATTATAAAAAATTAATTTCATTATTTTCAAATAGGATTTATATTCATTTATAACTAATTTAATACCAAAATATTCATTTCAAATACATGTTTAAGTCAAATTTTATGAATTTATTTTTTATTATTAATAACATCTAACTAAATTACATGGTGATCACCATAAAAATATTTTAACATCAATATTAATTATATGTTATGGTTTAGTAAAACTCAGCCTTGCATATAACATTATATATCTACGGGTACAATATTTTGTGTAAAAAAAGAAAAACATATTACTTTTTGTACTACAACATAATATAAGATTTTATCTTCGTGTAATCTTAACATGGTGTTGCGTATAACACAAACCAAATAGAGTGATTTCATAAATAGAAATATATATTTAGTGTTGTGTGAAATAAAAAATATCAATAAAAATATATTATTTTGAAAAATAATACAGAATGTTTTGATACATTATATTCTAACCCCTATAAAATAAATTAAACCCTAAAAAGTTTTATCGGTTATCAATAGATTAAAACATAAATGTTAATTTCATATAAAAATGCAAGCTAAAAAATGAAGACCAAACATTTGTTTCCAAAGGAAATGTTAGAAATAGAATTGTTACACAATGCAAATAATAACTATACTTCTACATTGAAGAACATATGTGGAAAGTGTAAAAATAGAAATGTTATAAAAGTCTAAATAATTATAGATATTGATAAAGATTGCTGACAATGAAAAATAGGTTGATGCATAGAATATTAACTATCATATAATTTTAAACTAAAGAAGCATGAATGTGGTTATTGATGTAATCAAAAGTGATGATAAGAAAACACCATTTTATTAAATTCCCCTTTTTATCTATGGTTGATTAATTTTCATGAGAATATATAATTACATGATTTCAGTACAGGCTCACCCTCTGTTGTTCTTTGATAAATTTTCTCTTCAGCTAATATTTTATGAAATTAAGGTGAATTTTCCATTCCTAAAGAATTATCAGATCATGATATCCGTATATGAAATGGTAGGTCCTTCCATATGTATTTATTTATCATAAATAATGTTTATAACTTGTTATCCAATAACTATATATCCTTATATGGTGAGGTAAGCCATTAATCTTAAAAACCTCATCTGATGTTTAAATCACGTGTTTTCCTTGTTCATCTATTTCCCATGATCATCACCTTTCCATTAAATCAATTTCCTATGTTTGCAATGTTATTCTAAATATAATTTTCCGTCATTAATTTAAAACATATATTAAAAATAAAGATATATTTCATGGTTCTTATAAAATAATGATCAAATTTTAAAACAAATACACATCAATAATCTAATTTTATTCTTTACCCATTTTTAAGGTTGCATCGATCGTATTCATAAATAACCTTTCATATAATATGAAATATGAGTCATGAATTCTGGTTCCTCAACCCCAATAATGTCATTATTCCTACGTTTAATGTAATAAATGATATTATGACATACCACATAATTCACATGTCATTTTAGGTCCCTTTTTCTTCATTAGTAAAACCACTACACGTACCACCTTCCTGATTCTATTTTTTATACTTCCACTTAAGAAATGAATTTTTATAATTTACATACTTTCCTCATCTCAAATAATAAATGTTAAACATGTTCCTTATTGTTCCTGCAATCGACTAAAAAAATGTATACAGTGATACACACTTATTAAATAATAAAACAACATAATATTGAAAATATACATATTGGATGCCTAAATAATGTACCAACATTTAAATATAAGACAGATTAGTATTATCCTTAGTTGATCTAGAGATATATCATGAAAATTTCCCAAGGGATCTCACTAACCTTTCCCATTGTATTATAAAAATTTTGACTAGTCATTTTATTTTATATCAACTATAGTGTCCTAGACTTAATATACACGAACATTACCTCATTTTCGATATATATTCAACAAATTACAAAATTTTAGGCATGATAATTTTAATAGTCGACTGTATATGTACACATTGAAAATAATCATGTTACTTCATGAAAAATCTTCAACATATCCATTAATTAACATCCAATTTTATTATTCGTACAAATAAACATTTTTAATAACCTAGGAAAATTAAAGAAAATAAATGGGTGTGATGAGATGTCCAAAGGGTAAACATGAGAGATTTCTAAGTATAACATGATAATAAGGTAGTAAAACTTGATCATAAAATAATAATATCATACCATACATATAAAATATCATTATAGTGTTACGAAATAAGGATTTGTATTTTAGAAGACATGAATTATAAAAGAATCATGAGAATAATTAATGATATTATAATAGAGGGATAAGAAATGGAATTGTGGCATACAAATAGGCATAAAAATTCCAATTTCAAGGAATCCCACCAATAACTTCATAATTTTTTTTCTTTGGAAAATATCACATGTTCCTACTTCAAACATAGGATGAACTCCCACAAAAACTCTATTTTTGGGCTTGGGATTCCCTCTTATATACCCGTTTGTTCTAGGTAATGGATGCCCTCAATTTTTAGGATTGGGATTTTTTCTTGGGTACCCACTTTTTTAGGATTGGGATTCCCCAATTGTAACATATTGTTTTGGGATTAGGATTCCCTATTGTTTTAGGCTTCATATTCCCTCTCATGTTCCCTCTGGTTTCAGATAGGGGACTCCCTCTCGTGAAGCCACATTTTTTTGCATAAGATACCCTATTATTTCATCATCGGGATGCTCTAATGTGTACCTTTATACATGTAAAACAATTACCATTTCCCAATTAATTGGCTGGAGATAGTGGTCTTTCACATCACATAATGTAATCATATGTTTGTGTGTGATAGGTCGAGATGGTGTGGTTAAATCCCTATAATAGAATGATTTTTTTATAAAAAATGAAATTATGATACATAATTAGTTTAAATGTGTATTAATAGAGGTTGAGATTTATCCACAAGGATAGTGAAATTAGAATGATTAAAATTTAAAATTATTTAACTTTTTAAAATTTAATAACATGGTGAGAAATGATTGACTTCATTGGTTTTTAGAAAGTAAAAAAATTAATCATATTGATTGATAGATTTGTAAAAAACATTTATGCATGTGAGGGTTTTGTAATTTAATGGTTTATCTGTAATTATATTTAATGAATTAGTTTGATTATTTGTTGATTGGTTTTTGAGTTGATATGAGGTAGATACAATTTCTATGTAATATCCCCCTTAATGCGACAATACCCTGTTTTCCTTGGCCTAAAAATTAAAGTTGTTAACAATTAAAGTTTGTCTTGAAATAATTTTTAAACCCTATTTCCCCAAAATTTGACATTGGTAATTGATAATTTATGATTTTTAGTTTCACAATTTTTATGTTATATTTATATTAAAATGTCAATAGCCATGGTATGAGAAAATGTAATGGAATGAAAAAAGAATATAGAATGGAGACCAACCAAATACAATAATTAAAAATGAAAAAAATGAAATAAATCCAATAAAACCTTAACCCCTCTATTAAATCACCCAATTTATATAAGGGTCTACCCCATCATCATAGTTATGAGTGAATAATATGGAATGAAAAAAGGAAAATAAATCATAAATAAAACAAAGAAAGAACCCAAGAAGGTCGAATCATCATGCTGTGAGCTTTGGTCTCCAGCATATCTGGATCAAAATATCCACAACCGTAGTAGCACAGTACTCCTTTTATATGATTTATATATGCAATATAATTAATTATTTCAATAAATTAATTGTCCAACTGTGGTTCAGGGTGAGACCCATGTCAATGATTAGGTAAAAAATGAATATTTTGTGAATATGGGAGAAAGATTTCCATCTTAAGAATTTCACCCTGTGTGACTAGGTTAGAGCATGTGAAATTTTCTTGAATTCCCATCTAAGAAATTACACCATGTTTAATATTGTTACACCACATGTAATATATTTATACCACATTTAATTTTTGATGATGATTTTATTTTCATCATGACATGTCCATGTTTTCACCACATCAACCAGTACACATTTTGTAATGATTACATGACATGTAATTATATTTTCCTAGACATAAAGCCTAATTTTTCTTGGGATATTTAGTTTAATGCACTTAATGTGCTCAGTGATCATCCTTTGAAATATGGTGTCATTCCACTTTTCATCTCTTAGGGAGAAATGTATCTTTTAGCTCCAAAATTCCCCACATTTTAATCATTTACAATATATTCATCATTTTCTACAAAAAAAAAAGAAATCAATACATTCCAAAATTGGAAATACTCATCGTTTAATTACCTAAATCTTAATAATAAAACACTAAAAAATAGAGGCACGAAATACAGTTATCAAATACCTAGAAACATGAATTCTTACATTCCCTCAAGTATGGAATCTCAACATGTACTAAGGAAGTTCACCATACCTTGAATAAAATTTAATTTCAATAAAAGAAATTTGTCAAATAGATAATTAATCATTTTAGAATCACACATGGAAAATTTATCATCCTTTATTTTGTTAATAGAAATAAATTATCCATGAATTTTATATTCATTCTTTTGAAATAATCAAGCCTTTTCATTCATCCATTTTGATTGTTCAATTATTTTTTAATATGAATCTTATTTTTAATATACCTCTTATAAACTTTTCCGCTAATCATTATTATACTAATGACCAGATTAATGTTCATACATCAATAAAATGTCAAGTATCTTATTATTTCGTGATGTATACCATCTCTACCATGTAATGAAAAAATCAAAAGTAATCATGAGGGATTTACTATTTAGAATAAAATGACTCGGAGTCTTAGTGCAGGTCGGTAAATGATTTAAATCATGTACGGAAAAAAAAGAGGTTCAAATATAATATACATTATATGATAATAATAAATAGATCAATGAATGTATCCTTCCCCTGTATCATAGATCACAATCATAAATAGATTAAATGAAATAAATGAAACACCCACTTTTTATTATACGTTTTTCAATTATTATTCAAGGGAAAATTATCACATCCACCACCCAACCCAAAATTATTTCCTCATGAAAATATTCGTAATATTTATAACAATATCAATGGTTGCGAAAATAGTTATTTTTAAATTTTTCTAGAGAAAGCCCATTTTCCATTTTTTCCTATGGCTATGAAATAAAAATAATGAATGTGCCTTTCCCAAATATAATGGTGTTTCCACCAAACATATTCATCAAAAAATTCAACCCTTTCTTCCAGACATAATGTCCAATAATATTATCTTTCATAATTCTGAAAAATAGTTAGATGAATGTAGGAAAGGATAAGATAGTATTTTAAGATGGATTAATTACTCGTAAGGATGTTCATGTCTTATATGGTATTAAAAATTATTAATTTCAAGGGGGTATCAGGATAAGGTGTAATGAAATTCTTATTCTCATTGTCTTATGAATAGGATGAATCATTACCTGTCCATAAGAAGGATCACTCAGGAACTAGAGGCTTGAAATAATTGCCGATAGGTTTTAAAAGACGATGGGGGATGATTTACATTTAAATAACTAAAACCATTAATCTAACAGAAATAACCAAACAACATAGTATATGATTCACAAATAAATGAATGATGACTCAACCACTTAACTTATATAAGACCACACAAAAGTGTACAACAACGGAAGACCAGAAACTGATAAATTTTAAAATAGAATATAACTACAATAACCACTATGAATACCACAAGACTCCCTACCACAAAATCTCTATGATCCAACATCACCAAATATCCCACATATCACTATGTGGTGCAAAATACATTGATACTTTACATTTTCCAAATCCAAAAAGATAGAATCTTCAAAAGAACCTATGTGAAAAAGCATGGGCGATTATAAAATTCAGTAGGTATTCCCCAATGACTTCCCTACTCATTCCACTAAGATAAAAAATTAAGAAACATTTATATTAAACAAATTTACAACATAGGTTATAACTAAGTATAAATAAGTTCCAAAAAAGATTATAACCACGAGAAAAAACATGCTATTTTAAACCATTTTCTAGCATTCATAGTTCCAAAAAATAACCAAACAAGACTTTGAAACTTTTACTTAATATCATTATGGAATACCCATTCCATTTCACCTTTTCAAACACCAAACCATGAATGATTCATTTCGACAGTTACATATTCAATAACCACATCTATTCCAAATCACCAAGTTCCCCACTATCACACACCACATATCTAGGTAAACGCACCTTGTACCCTATTGGTACACATCGCATATTTAGGGTAATTTCAAACATGAACTCACACAACCCATATATTCCAAAACCATTCAAATAAAAAAATTTCTAACTATTATAATAAAACGATTGTTTTATTAGAAAACATGAAAAAAACCAATTTAGATCAACCATTTCATTTCAATAACACCATTAAATTTATTTAAAACACTATAATCAAATCAAATTACAATATTTCCCCAAAATCCCATTTTTTTTATTTTAAAATAATGAAAAAATTACATTATTGAAGGACACAAATTTTCTAGTTTCTTACAATTTACCAAACTATCACAATATATAGTTTCCAGAGATTTTTAAACATCTGATTCATAATAAATTCAACAAATGGTAATAAATTTTAAATTATACCAACAAATTCTAGTAATCATATTTGAGAGTGAAGCCACCTATGTTGACTGTTTTGGAAAAGACATAAAACAGATGAAGAATGCTAATGAAAATGGGTATGAATTCCATGAAAATGATTTAGATCTCTCATCTTATCAACAATGAAACCAAATATCAATATAATTCAAATTCAAAATATTATATACACATAATGTTCTTAGATATAAGAAACAAAGAGAACATGTTAAGTAGATCTTTGTAGATCTAATTAAATGTGACATGAACAAAGAAGAATGATGTCAGACCGCAAGAATATGGATTCTAAATTCAATATATAAGATCTAGATTGATTCCAATTTTTTTGGATAGGTTCCTGAACCTTAAATATAGTGTAATATCAAATTTGGTTTCATAAGAGTAAAAATTCAATGGGATAAACTTTTATAGGATATCATGTAAACCCTATACACTATTTATTAACACAGTTAGACTAACCATGCGCTCAGTGTGCATTAGATACTACCTAGAAAGATCCTTGCATGGACTTCTCATATAGACTCATCAAACATGCACCCACCGTTCCAAGGATACTATCCATCATCTAAAACTCAATAATGTTTATCCTAGTATTCAGCATGTTTTAAAGAAACTTCATGTGTATTGTGCACCATTACTTTATCCCAAAAACACTGTAAACATTCTAAAAAACATTGAAATCTTCATCGTTACACATTATATTCATGAAAATATCAAAGAAAGAGAAAAATAACAAAAATTTGGGGTACTAAATTATCCACACCATTCATCTTTCTATCCCTATAATGTATAAAACGATCATTGACCAGAATGTGTTCTAACAATTGCATTGTCATTTCCCCTTCTTGTTCACAAGTCAATTTCAAAATCTGACAATGATTCTCTAAAACCCATACTAGACTAATAAAATTTATTTTCAATACATTATCCAACCTGCCCGCAATCCACATTAGGATAAGAACTAATGAAGCATCAGGCTATATGTCAACGTAATCCCATCTGATCACATGGCCAGAATTAGGATGATACATTTTCAATTGAGATACATGGAACAACTTATGCACCGAATAGAAAGGTAGTTATAATGGAATTTGATATTCCACCTCCCTAAACCATTTTATTATCTCAAAAGGTCTAATGAATCAACTATATAACTTTCTCTATTTCCCAAAACTACGATGACTTTACCTGAGAGAAATTCTCAAGAATAGATGATCACTCAATGAAAATGATAATGATTTTCAAAAAAGATACATGTATGATTTTTGATGAATCTGAGCATTATCCATCATCTTTCTGATCAACTGAATCTTCTTCATTGTATCTTAGATGATGCTGATACCAAATAGTGATATTTCACATGTTTCCACCAAACAATGTATAGAACATTGAGTACTCACATACAATTCTTCAAAAGGAGCGATATGTATCCTTACATTATAATTGTTATTATATGAGAACCCCACTTTATGTATAAGCTCATATCATGGTCAATCAAAATTTATTTTAGAAGCCAACAGAATTTTTACAAATTTATGTATAATCCTTTCAGATTTTCCATCCATTTGAGTATGATACACCATAATCAGAGTCAACTATGTTCTAATTGATTTCTATATGTATTTCTAGAAAAGAGATGTGAACCTTGGATCCATATATCACCCATTCTAAATTGGTATTCTATGACTCTTCACCATCTCATGGATATCAATTTTCGATAGATCCTCTACCATAAGGGTTTCCAAAATAGGGATAAAATGTTCCCACTTTGTGAGACCATCAACTATCACCCATATGGAATCTTTTTTCCAAACTATTATGGGTATATCTATAAAAAAATCTATGACTATAAACTACAATTTATACACTAGGATACGTAATAACTAAAACATTCATGATGGTCCCCAGTTTTCTACCTTATCTTGATGTCATGTTAAGAAAGTTGAAATGAGTTTATCCACTTTTTGTTTCAAACTAATCCAACAATTCTAGGAATTTAATTCCATATACATATTTTTTATACCTAGATTTAAAACCCAAATGTAATGTTGGTAATCATGAAGATTTTGTTCCAACAATCTATAGTTACAAACATAAAATCATTGAACAAAAAAACTAGATCCCCACCATGTATGAACCCCTCATTGGTCTCCCAACCATTGAATTTTGATCTCATAACCAGACATACTTCATCAGATTCTTGTTCCACATTAAATATCATGACAAAATTAGAAACCATGAAAACTAAAAACAAAACTGAAATAACACTTCAGTCTTTGCATTTCTTATGCGTGTTGGCTAGGACTGACATAAAGAGACATTCATATGAGTCTTATTTTGCTATATGAGCATATGAATTTCAGTCTAATGTATCAGCCACAGAATTTAAATTTCATATTTTATACATAAATTCAATGTCAAACATCTATATATACTCCATCCATATGCATTACTTCATATTTATATTTCATTTTTATAAAATATGTTTCAAACTTTTATGATCTCGGAACATAGTAAATTTTTCGCCAAAGTGAGATTGATGTCAGGTCTTCAATGCAAGGATGTCCACAATAAACCACAAATAATATGTTGGGTAATTATTCCCCTAAATTTTCAACTACCTTGAACCATAACTAACCAAGTGGTCTCCTTACATGAGAACACATCCCAACACAGATCCAATATATATAGTAAGCAACGTACCCCTGTCCTGATTCATGAAGAATCAGGATAGGTGTTGATGAAAGACCAATTTTCATCTTATAGAAATAATTCTTCCATTCCTCAGTAAATTCAAATTGAGGATTATTCTTTTTCCATGCTATCATTGGAGAGGATAAAGATTAGAATTCACACACAATGTTTTTTAAATAACTCTCTTGACCAAGAAAAATACATTTCTCGTAGATTTTTATTAGAGGTTTCCAAGAGATAACTGATTCTATCTTTTATGATGCCAAAAAAACTTTTTTTCAAAAATTAAATGGAAGATAATTAATACCTATATTATCCAAAAAATAACACTTATAGATTTTGGAATACAATCAATTATCTCTCAATATTTCCAATACATTATCCATGTGTTTCTCATACTCATCCCTTCTCTATGAATACTAAAATATGTCACCAAAAAATACCACAACAAAAGAGTCAAGATATAATTGAAATATCTTATTCATAAATTAAATAATGACTATTGGTGAATTCATAAGACCAAAAGGCACGATTATATATACAAAATTTTCATATCTGCTTTTAATATTATCCTTCTTAATATCCTCTTTATGAACACACAATTTGTGTCATCCTAATAACAAGTAAATTTTAGAGAACCACATGGAACCCCTAAATTGTTTGATCATTTCATAAATATGTGGAAGTAGATATTTATATATTATCATAAAATGTTCAATACTAAGGCAATACACACATATTCTTTGAGTTACATCTACTTTATTCACAAAAAACATCTGATACCTACATAGACATGCTCGACCAAAGAAAACCTTTATTTTCTATCTTATCCTACTAAAAATTAAATTCCCAAAACTCTATTGGTTCTTACCTATATAATGGAAGGGAAATAGATCTAGTATTTAGGAGGATATCAATCAGAAATTATACTTCACTTATTAGAAGTGACCAATAAATTTTATTGGAATGATATCTGTAATATGATGCACGAATGGTGGAAAAGAGATATCTGTGATTTTTTCTATCGATACCCAGTTCTAGGCTGTAGATATTTAAGAGGTTTTTCCTACTACTAGTTACAACCATCCATTTATATCTATTATTATAACCCCTTTTTCTTTGAGGAGATGGTATATGACTTCATATATTGTAAAAGAAACTATTCTTTTCTAATAGTCGATGTGATCCTTGGGAATTTTCAACCAATACATATCAACTATTATATCAAATACATTCGTCTCTTATACTGAGAATCCCCACTTCATCTCATCTCCCTCAGCAGTCATAGAAAATTCTCTACATACTGAGAAAAAAAATTCGCTTTTATCGATATGAGTTTGATGATTTAATTTGTATGGAATCATCTCAAGTTTTCAACATAGAAATTCAATAGAACAAGAATCAATTAAGGAATATAAAGCACTATTATGCAAAAAAATATTCACAATGGTTGAATTAAGTAGAATCATATCTCTCACCATACATGGTCCAGCCTGCTGATCAAAAATAATCTGTGAATCTCCATACAATTTCTTTGTTGTTGGACATTTCCCTTTGTTTCCTCGCTGAGATAGAACTTATAGGGGAATCCCGGTGTTCCTAGAATCATCATGGATAGACATATTCTTTTTAAGAGACTAATTATATAACCCTCTTCCTATCAAAGCATATAATTCTTGTGACAAATAAGATGTGTATCTAGAACCATACTTTAGACCACTGTGACAATAACGCAGGAGATGCCCCAAATCCTTGTAGTTATGACATGATCTTGGTTATTTAGTACACTCTATCATTATGTGATCAATATAACCACATTGAAAACAACCTTCTTTTCTATTGGTAAATGGGAGAAGGTTCACTGATCCTGACATTTGACTCTGATTCCTGCCCCAACCATGAAAAGTGTCCCTCTTTCTCTTTCCCCCAGTATTCAAGTTCCCACTATTTCTTGTAGGTATCATCAAAGTCCCCCATCACATACAACTTGATATATTACATTCATTCACTTTCAATCTATTCACCATAATTGTATAATACACTATACACAACACCGCAATCATTGAGTGAATCTCCTATATTATCTCTAATTCGAACATGTGTTTCTTCCATGATGCACTCAACACAACATTGGGTGAAAAGCGCACTAAATTCATGAATTTATTTGAATATTCTATTATAGAGATATTTTCCTTACTTTGGATGAAGAATACTATCATTCTCTAGATACTGAATGAGTGAGGATTGAATTTTTTATCAAATAGTTCATGAAAATACTCCCATTCAATATCATGTTGTAGTTTATCCTGCACCGCTAGATCCCACCAGTGGCATGAAAGATACCAGAGCTATGTGTTTCTAGATTAACTTTCAACTACACTGTTGTGCTGATAAAATTGAATATATGATTCATCATGTTCATCTATTCCTCCCTCTATATTTCATAATCACCTAGGAAGATGGTTGGATTCGGCTTCATGAATAGCATGGAATCATCCACATGCCTTGGATCATCTATTGATTTATAATGTTCATAGCTTAGAAAACTCAAACAATACTCTGATCCAGATCTTGGTCCACCTATAATCTAGGTGCTACCATATTCTCCACATCTTATTTTGGTTGGTTTCAAGTATATCTACCATGTTTTATTTTCTAAGAAGACAACAAACTCTATAAAACTCAATTTTTAGAAACTAAATTCTTAGCATTTCAAATACTATCACCACAAATATCACACATTTTTTTCCAAAAACAATCTATTACATGCATAATCATTTTTGAGAAAACCATTCATTGTTTTGTAATTTAATAAATTTTTCAAATCCATCTAACAGGATATTTTCAAAATAATTCATTTGATAAAAATTGTATCATTTTTACAAAACATCCACCTTTTCATAGAATCATAAATCATTTCTTGATATGAAATATGCAACCCTAGTAGAAATTCATTACCCTACAATTCATGTCGTGCTCATATCAATGGATAAACCCATGAAAATGAAATTCAAATATCATACAGGTGTATCAAAAACACTTATGTAATCAACACCATGGAAACATGATCTTCAGCATAAAATGTTTATCTATGTCTTTTTATACTATATATTCTAAGTATCGAAAATCCTACTCCACTCAAATATCACAAACCGTAGAATATACAAGAATGAATTTCAACTCCATGTCCCAGAAAATCGATGAATACTTGTTCCAAAAGGAATAGAATTGGATGATAACACATAACATTGAATAGCTTGAATGCCTTATTTTTTATTTTATTATTGATAATACCCCTTTTAAGGGTTGAAGGGTAACTCGGACATAACACTTAGGCCCAAGTCACAAGGCCTGATATGACTTCCAAATACATGAACCGAAGGCCCAAAGGGCATACAATGCCTAATACAAGACCCGTAGGCCCAACCCACAAGAACGTCCACTCCTGAGCTTCTGCATCATTGATCACCTAACTTCCCACCTTGCATTGTTGATCGGATAGCATTTCCCCAAACAAAGCTGCACAGTGTCGGGTCCCGATGGCGGTTGTCATACCCTCTCATTATTCCAATCTAGTTAGCTCTGCATCTGGTTATTGCAATTCTTGTTTCTCTGATCATCTTATGGGCCATGCTCTATGTGAATTGGGCTACTTCATGGTCTCGATTCCCCTAAGTCCAGGTGGCACAGAGGACTTTGATGGCCCGAAGGCTATTTTTGAAGATTAGTCCCAAACCGGTGGCCCGAAGGTCTACAGAAGTTGAATAGTTTCGGCTACTACCGAACCAAATAGTAACTACTACAACAGCTGCTATAGTGCCTGTAAAGTACTGCTATAGTACTACTACAAATCCTCAAAAATTCACCTCCAACCGATTTTGAACTTTGGTTTCTTGGATTCCAAGAAGGAGCTCGTACCACTCGGGTAAATGCTCATTAGATGATACAACAGAACTCAACACATATTTTGGATTGAACAAACAAATACCATTTGAAATGACCCACTTATATTAATTGTCTAGAGAATATGATAAATCATTACATGGCATTATGTTGCATCTTGTGTTGCTAATGGCTGGAAAAATATTCAAAAGTGTTTCAAATGAATGATGGGGAATATTTACCCTTAAAAATCTAAAACCATTAACCCATCGACCATAATCATACAACTCACTATATGATGCATGAATAAAAGAAATAAAACTCAACCACATTATTTATATCATAACCACATAAAGGTGTACTAGAGTGGAAGAAAAGAATCAACTAAATTAAATAGTATAAGATAACTAAAATAATATCTAATACAACCACAAGACTCTACTATTCAAAATATATATCTCCAATATCACCAAAAATCCCATGTATCACAGATTGGTGTTAAATTTATGTGATACTTTACCTTTTCCAATGACCTAGAAGACATAATATTCCATGGAAACAATGTTCCAATAGATGTGTGAAAATAAAACTTAGTAGTCATTACCCATTGACATATCGAATCACACCATTATTATAGTAAAGTTAAAATTTTTTATAAAATCATTTATATACAACAATTTTTCAAAATAGTTTATAACTAAATATAAACCAGTTCTAAAAACCATTATATCAAAGAGTAAATATGTTATATTTTCAACTAAATTTCTAGGAGTTATATGTCCATAAAAAACTAGACAATTCTTTAAAACAAATTTTTAATATCAATTTTTTCATAATATTTCCATTTCACTTTTTTAACCACCCAACCATGCACGCATTGTTCCGATAGTATAGTACTCATGAGAGTTCTCTCTTCCAAATCACCATGTGTCCCACTAACACAGACCCCCGATCTAGGGTCACACGCCTTGAAACCCAATTCTACATATACATTATTAAAGGGAACATCTTACATGAACTCACATAGTCCATATATACCAACAACATTAAAATAATAAAATTCAATCTATTTGAATTTAATCGCTATTTTATTGAAAACAATTAAACAACAAAACTCCAATCACCCATTTCAATAAAATAAAACCATTAAATCTATTGAAAATACTTTAATTATTTTAAAATACAATAATTCTGGACAGTCCCCCCTTATATATCATTGTTTTAAAGTCATTAATCAAAGAACATTATTCAATAACACCAATTTTCAAGATATACACAATTTATCAAAACATAAATAAATAGGGATTCCTAAAATTTCTAAAAATATAATTAAAAATAAATTTAACCACGTATATTAGTTTAAAATTTATGGAAATTAGTTCTTATATGAGTTGTCAAGAGTGAATCCACCTATCTTCACCATTTTTGTTAAAATAAAAATCTAAAAATAATGCACAAGAAACCAGGTATGAATTCCATGAAACTGCATTAGATATATTCTCCTATAAATAAAGAGAACAAATATAAATATATTTTTCATGAACAATCATATAAATTCCCATAACTGGTGTAGATATGAGAAACTGATAGGAGAGGAGAATTATATGTAATTACCTCTAAGAAAACGTGACAAAAATGAAGAAGGATGATGACATACCATAACAATCATGCCTCTAATGCCATAGAAGTGAACCGTATTTATACCAATATACATAGGAGATATTCTCCAACCATAAATAGATTGTAATCTCAATTTTTGTGAAATGTATGAGGAAGAAAACCAAATGAGTAAAAAACATGTGAGATCTGCTTTTTTAGGATACCACCTAAACCATGCACATGGATTAGTTTTAGAGTTAGAAAAACCATACATTGACCATGTGTTAGATACCGATTGGGAAGAAACATTCGAGACCTCCTCACACAGCCTACTTCACAATGAAAAAGCTAGGCTAAAGCTACTTTCCAACATCTGTAACTCCTCGTGGTTTCTCCTAGCATTCCATACGGCTTAGAGAAATTGTGTTCATCCCGTGCACCGTCCATTTATCCCAAGAACGATTCAATAATTTTCCAAATATACCAACCATCACTCATAATCATTATATTCATGAAAAACATTAATAAATGGTTTTTTACAAGAAACATTTGGTACTACCAAAGGGATAAGAAAAAAAATCCTCAATCATTTTTAAAAATTTTCTAATCAGTCAATTCTTTGATAAGATTCAAAGAATAGTATTTATAAAAACATGCCCAGTATTCTCACAAAATATATTATAAAAATGAGGTAAAATAATATCTTTGTTTATGTCCTCATAAAGAGAAGAAGGTTTTTGGAAATTAATTATGGAAATTCATTCAAATAATTAAATCAATGAATGAAAATATAAATAATGCAATGCATGGCCAAAGTAAAATGTCATTTACAATGATCAACATGAATCACTAAAACATGATATTTCAAATACTATTTCACATGAATATCTATTCTAATAATATTCCCCATTTTCCACTTCTAAATTTTTTTACAATGAAATATAATATTCATGGAATGAAATATTTCATAAGTAGCTTCATGTATCACAGTTTGGTAGGTTAAATCATGAATCAAATGTGGGGCATGCAATTTGATGTTGAAAATTATAATTACATGAGGGGAATACATTTAAAAAAATATACAAAGTTGAAATTAGGACTACCCTTGTAATTCCTTCTTCAATCACGATCTATATTATATTTTCTAAAAAATTTAACGACATGTTAATTCACTTCATGAATTAAATATTTTTTATAGCCTCCCATTTTTATTGCTAATGCTTACTAATAGCATGTGTCCTTATGGTAATTCAATATTAAAAAAAGTTATAGGGGATACCAAATATGAATTTTTGAATTATTTGTATTAAGTGCATATGAACCACCAAAAATAGAAAATAATTAGAGAAAAACAAAAAACTGAGGTTACCTACTAGAAGCGCTATTGTTTACCATCATTGGAACAACCTTAAATACTTTCGCTTTATCTTATGTGATAGATTTTTTTAATATTTTGTACCTTTTTGGGTTCTATAAATGTTCTATGTTGTTTCTTATCCTCATAGGTCGACCCCTATCCTTCATATCTGAATACATTAATTCTTCCCGATGGTAGTACATTCTTGATATCCATTAGACTCACCCACTATTTTTATCCTCAATCATGATGAACTAAATAGAAATTTATCTACCATACATACCTGTCATCCTTTATCAAATGATGTGGAGTTTGTTTCTTCTTTGGTGTTAGCGGTCTTGGTCTCTATATTAACCATCTTCTTTAGATGAGAATCCAATTTCACAACAATATATAACTCAAGAACAAAATCAATCCAAGAAACATCCTCAATTTAAGGTGTATTTTCTTCTAAAAACACATTATATCATTTCACATAACCTTTCTTCAAAAACCAATTGATGTTGAATATTCCATGATCACTACCAACTCACAGACAAAGTTATCCACTTAGAAAATCAACCAATTCATGATCTATGGCTGAAAATGGCCTTCCCAAAATGAGTGTATTTCACTCTCCTTTTATTAGGAACTATAGAGTAGACAGAGAATATGAAATTTTCAACAATGATCAAGGTATCAATGATTACTCTTCTTGGGTATTTCATTATTGAGCATGCTAATGAAATAAGTAATCTTATAGGATAAATTCCCTCTAGTCGGAAAATATTGAATGTTTTGTACGACATGATATTGATAGTCACACCAAAGTGAAACAAATATTTTCCCAATTTTTTAGATCTAATAAATATAGGTATTGAAAAGCTACATGTATATATTTACATATTATACAAGTCATTTGATACCACTTCTAAACACTTAGTTGTGTGTGGAATGGAGCCAATATCTTACAACTTCTTTTTTGTGGTTACTATCTGTTTAATGAATATCACATAAAATGACAGGTTCAAAAGACACTCTACAAATGGTATATTAATATTAATATTTTTAAAATGAGTCAAAAATATACTTTTCTACACAGTATTCTTTAGATATTCCACTCATTCTAGGAATTGTATTCTTGGTTTGTTTTGAGGTGGTTCTTCTCCTTCTTCTCCTACATGTTCCATGCATTTTTTGGTTTCATCGTCTCTTTCTTCCACTAGTTATTTCATGAAAAAATATATAACACCACCTTTTATTTAATTCAAATTTCTGAGCTACATAACTATCATATATTCTCATTTGTGTAAAATGAGGTTGTCCGGAAAGCGTTATTCTAGTTATCACTCTAAGATGATTAGTAGGTTGGCCATCCTGACATTTGAGATTTATTAATGTGGCCTTCTCGTTCAATGATTATTATTTTATTTCTATTAATTAAGCCCTAGAAGTTGTCATGAATGATGCTAGTGTATTTTTAATGAATGGAATTGGCTTATAAATGTGGTCCATTGGGGTAAATAATTATGATACCCTTTTTTTCTTTGTTGATATGCTTTCATTTTTAGTTGTGTTTTCTAACCCTTAATTAAATTACCCTAACTGTAATAGGTATAATTTGTATCATGTATTGGTATACATTGCAGTTTTTGCTGATAAAACACCATTATGACCATATTTATGTTCAATGAATCTATATTTTCCTCTATTAAGTAATGATTGTTTACTATATAAAGAAATTTTCATTTTTTTTGCTCCATTCCATTGGAATCTATTTCTCTCCATCTCATACAGTAATTTGTAGATTACTTAAGGTGACTTATTCATTAATGACCCTCCACCTACAACCTATAGTATTGATATTTTTTCTATGAAAACCATACTCTATGGTGGGATTAGAATATATATCTCTATTCCATGATGTGGGAATATGAGAGTCATATCTTTATATATCTCTCATGTAGAATAGATAGATTCATCATAAATTTCCAAAAAAGATATGAATGTTTACCTGCATTTTCATCGATGTAGAAGTTGGAAATATGTTGTTAAGAAAGTTCAATGCCAAATATACCCATTTAGTGATGAAATTTGATGTAAATCATGGAATCCAATCTCAATATCACTCAATTAAAGAAAATCCGATGAGATGAAATCTTAACACATCGTGTGAAAGGTTCTTGAAATGAAATTTATCATAGATATTTTGAAAACATCCTAGATTTTTTTTTTGATCTTCATGTGGTGTTTGGTCAGTTGAACATTGTTTTGGATCAGTGAATTCATTTCATGTTTGATATCAAAATGGTCTGCAATAATGGGGGTGTTGGGATACTCGGTTTCCATCCAGTGTTTAATGGACACCCATAGTTTGCGAATATCTATAGTATTAAATAAATATAAAGAATTTGATTTTTTTTCTGCACCCACCTTGGAAGAATTTCTAGTATTTCTTAGAAATTTTTCTGGTTTAGAATCAAAATCAAATTCTTTTCAACCTTTATTATCTGTCTGCTATTTTTAATTAATAATTTAATAATTTAATAATATGAAACTCACAATATGAACACACCCAATATAAATAGATAAATTGAAATATGGATAAAAATAAAAAATAAAAAATAAATAAAAACAAACTATCTTATTAACATTCATGGAAGTGGTTCTAGTTTTAAAAGACCCGAGGGTGTTGTTAATTCCCATCAGTGATATGAAAAAACAAAATTTTTAAAAACTCAAAAATGCAAATTAATTAAAATGAGTATTAGTTTTAAGTAGTGATAGATACACAAGGATGCCAATGTTAGTAATATTTTAATTTAAAAATACACAATTTTATTATATTTTATAGAAAAGTGGGAATTGAATGATTTAATTGGTTTTGAGAAAGAGAAATAAAATGAAGAAGATTAATTGATTGGTTCGTAAACATATTTGGAAGAACACTAGGGTTTTATAATTTCAAGGTTCAGGTGCAATTGGATTTTATGAAATAGATTGAATAACTCATGATTAGTTTTGGAGTCAAGAAGACGTAGATCAAATGGCAATGGTATATCCTCCTCAATAAGAAAATACCATATTACCCTTGGTCATATTATTTAGGGTATTGAAAAATCAAGTTTTTACCGATGACATGTTTAATCTAGATTTCACCTAAATTTGATATTAGACATGCCTTATTTATGGTTGTCAGTGGCACAATTTTAATTATTGTTTATATTCAAATATAAATGGTAATGTTAGAAGAAAAATAAAAGGATTGGAATATGAATATAGAATTATTGAAAACAAAATACCTGAATGAATAAAATGATATAAATCCAACTACCGCTTCCCAATTCCATGAAATTACCCTAGAACATGGTTGGTTTACACCCTCATACTAGTGTTGAATGAATATGTGCGAAGTATAATAGATAAAAAATAAAATTAAAATAATGAAAGCACCTAGGGAGGGAGCACTGTCACACATTGCGCTTTGATCCCTGACAGATCTACAACATAATATACTCAACATTTGTAAGCTATCATTACTCTTATATGTTATATATGTGATCTATGATTAATTAATTCCATAATTTAATTGTATAATGGTGGTCTGGTGTGATTCCCACATCAATTTGATGAAAAAAAGAAACTTTGGTGAATTTGGTTGAAAACGTTCCATGTGAGAAAATACACCATTAGTAACTCGTATGCACCATGTAAAATTTTCTAGGATTACCATCTCGGTAATTACACCATGTGTAGTTGAGTTACACCATTTTTTGTTTTCTTGGATTATTTTATTTTCTTCAGGACATGATCTTTTTCACCAAATGCACCAGTATACATCGTGTTATGGTTACATTGGGTAAAAGTGATATTTCTAGCATTGAAACCTTTATTTTTGTTTAATTATTCAGATTTATTAAATGAATGTTCTCTATGATCATCCTTTAAAATTCCTTGTCGTGCCACTTCACATCAATCATGGGGAAACATGTATTTTTTCTCCAAAATTCACCACTATTTTTAATTTTCCATAAATTCATTATTTCATTCCAAAAATAAAAAATATTCATAATTTAATTACATAAATAAACACAATATAATTCCCTAAAATGAATACATTAAATACACTAACTATTGTTCCATAAGAAAACAAAAACATTCATCATATCATAACCCAAAAAAATAGTTTATTTTCATTAAAATCATATCTTAACCTTTCAAATAAAATTTGTGTTATAAAAATTTCATGATAATAAACCCTATGGAAAATAAAGAGGATACAAAATTGTATCATCATATAATAACCCATGAAACGAAGTAAATTTCATAAGAATTTTATCATGGTATAACTGAAAGAAGAGAAATATGTTTTTGTGAAAGAATATACATATTAATAATGAAACATTTGAAGAAATAATGATAATGGTTTCTATGGATCATAACCATGTAAAATTATAATCTATATCATTGGATATCATCATAAATGGAGAATTATTTTTAATGATCTCATAGAACGTAATTTTTCATTGATAATAACGTTTTAATACTTATAACATTTTCATAATCCTTTTCATTTGAATGAATTTAAAACATATAAAGGAATAATTTAAATAATTTATCTTTTTTTGAATAAAATATAATTTCTTCAAAAAAATAATAGTTTTTAAAAATCAAATAATTTTCGATACATTTTTTTGATGATAAGCTTGAATAAATTTAAAGGATGCGCTGAAAACAATTTTAATCACTTCTTAATAATAAAAAATATTTTTGGAAACATGTTTCCTTAAAAAAACATAAACAAATAATATTCATTGTAATAGAGAAAAAATAATTTAAAAATGAAATTGTAAACATTCATAGGATGTATCAAGGAAATAATGGTCATGACAGGGTGTAAATCCATATATACTAGACATTTTATTTCCACCATATTTTTTTGAATAGTAATGTGATTCAAAAATTATAAGGATATACCTTTTATAGAATTATTTTGTTTTAAATGTAAAATATGTGTAAAAATTTCTATTATACATTATAGTAAATCATTTTTCTAATTATTTCTAGAAAAAATCATATTTTTAATAAAATAAATTTTTGATTGTAAAGTAATATAATATCAGATTTTTATAAAAATATTTTCATAATTATCTTAAGTACTAAATAGTGGGAAAATGGTACCAATACATTTATATATAACATAAATAACAACATGAAAAGAAAATTCATGAGTTTTATTGAGATATGGATCAAAATATTTATTAATTAGAATAATAATCATAAATAATCTCGATAAATTATGACATTGTTTCAATAAACCATTACCACTTGGGTAACCTTAAATTACAATAAAATAGAAAGAATAACCATAAATGAATCATAAAAAATTATTATAAGAAATTTATTAATTATATAACTTTTCAATTTTATGTATATAATCCTTATATAAAAATATATGTGTACAACATTGCTTATGTCTCAAAGAAGTAAAATTGAGACAAAATTACTTTATAGATTTGCTAAACTCTTAACCATGAACCACATGAATGAAATATCATCAAAGGGATATTTAATTACCCATAAATTTATGTATATGAATAATATAATACATTAATTTTTAGTATATACACCACATACAAAAAAAATAGTTTCGAATAGGGTATAAGTCACACATATATAAAAGTGAGATTAGAAAAATTATTCCTTATGTCTTTACTTTATTCATACACATTGAATCCTAATTTATAGTAAATAAAAGTTTTTAAAAAATATATGTTCATTATAAATATAAAACAGAACCATATTCTTATATATAATACCATATATGGATTCATTATGACTTTATATTAATCATTTAATAATAATTCCTTGTTAATGTTAAATTTTGGGTAATATATTTTTTTTCATAAATGTGTTGACTTGTAATTATTGATCCTATTACTAACATAATTATTTTATTATTTCCAGAATGTATAATTATTTGATATCATTTATATATATTATATAAATAATTATAATAATGTTAAAATATAAAAATATGAAATGGAATGCAACATTAATGGACACTGTAGGTCATACGTACGAATGAACTTTGTTTCCATTTTATTGTCATATTCAAAAAACAATGTAAATGAATTATATGTATTTCATATATATATATTATAATGATAATATAATTATTATTTCATATATATCAGATATTTTTAAAAAACCCATCCTTTACACATTTTATATAATGTGTGAACGAATCACATCGCTTTAACGAGGCGATAGTCCTCATGTCCACAAACAATTTTATCATATTTTTTAAAAAAGAAAACCATGATTGTATTTATTATATAATAATTAAAGAATTATAAATAAATATAAAATATAAAATATATATTATAAAATTTTATTGTGCATCATTATTTCCAACAATGAATGGATGAAAATAATGAATGAGCGACATTAGTTCGCATGGTGGTAGTCTACTGTACACAAAAACGATGACTGAAAATCTCATATGATGAAAGAGTATATTAGTGTAGGTAAAATAATTAACATAGAAACATATCATTATATATATGATACTAGGGTTATTATATAGGAATGAAATTAGAATAATTTTTTTGGTGGAGAATGAAATAGAAACAATGTTCTTGTTGAAGGGTGTTACCTCTTCTTTGAGTAATTTGATTTTGTTCACACCATATGTAATCCTTGTCCAGATTTATTCCCTAAGTTAGTTTAATAGGGTTTTGTAAGATAATTTTGATGCTCATTTTAGTATTGGTTCATGAGAAATTTTTTTGAGATGTGTGAGTAAGTGAGGGTGGCTAGTTTTTTTTATAGTGGAGGAGGATTTCCATTCATGAAAATATAAAAAGGTAAACAAAACTAAGATGTCTACCTTATATCATAGACCATAAATAATTGTAAATTTTTACACCCCAGATTGTATATTATCTAAATATTTCCTTCCAATATATTTTAGACATGTTTTTACAGTAATTAGTCCCCTTAACATAATGTTTACCTGCTAAGTAAACTCGTTTTTCCTTGATCACAATAATTAAGTTTAACTGCTTTAACAAATATTTAGAGTAAATAACATTATTTATAAAACTAGATATTATTAATTATTCTGATTCAAAATATGGAATATAATTTTTATAATTCTATCCACATAAGGGAATGAAATTTATTTCATATTAATCCTATAGAAGTGTTGCGAAAGCGGTGTTATAAAAAAAATGAGTCCAAATGTTTAATGTTTGTATATCCAATTTCAATGTAAAATTGAAAAAAATGAACTAAATTAAATTAATTGATTTATTTTTTATCTAATTATAATATATAAATTTTAATATGTAATTTAACTATTTAAATTAATTAAACTAGAAATATGTTTTGAATTAATATTCTATGATTCTCACTATTTATCAAAAATGTGAAAGTTCTCAGAAAAATATAATAAAAAATACACAAAGATAATTTTTATATTAAACATTAAAAAATGATGTTTATTTTTTCAAAATTAAATTATAATTGTGTCAAAATGTATATTTACAACATGTTCTCTCTTAAAAAGTTGTATAATTACCTTTTAGAAAAAATACATATTTTTTATTTATAATTTTTTTTATTCTTGGATAATACTTAAGAAATATATTGGATGAGTGTCACAAATATTGATTGAATATATAAAATATAAATTTAATTGAAAAAATTCATCAAAATTAGTTTGTTTATTTTATTGAGTTAACGTTATTTATGTATATAAGAAAAAAGTATTAATAGAAAAGTAATATATTTATTTTCATATAGGTCTTACATACATTTCTTAATAACTGATAACCGAATTATTTATTTTATACACACGACTAAATAATATTTTCAAAATTTAGTTAATATTATTCATAACTAAAATTCAATATCTTGGTCCTAAAAGTAATAATGTTTTAATAACACTATTAATAGTATATCATAGTTTGATAACACTTGACCTTATTTGTAACACAATCTATTTATGGGACTCGGTATTTTGTATAATAGAAGACAAAAATATTTTTAAAGGTACTAAAAGCTAATATAACTGTTTCATGTTGTGAAATATTAACTTGGTATTTTATATAATGAAATATAAAATAGTTATTTTATATAACAACACTTATATTCAAAGATATATGAAATAAAATATATTAAAAAGAAATAAATTAATTTGACAAAATAAAAAAACATTTGAGGTGTTACATTATACACCCCATAAAATAGATTTCACCAACAAAATTCGTCTATGTTATCGATGGTTTAATACTAGAATGTTCGTTTCATAGAAACTGGAAATGTTATTGTGAAAAAAAATCATTATTTAAAAAGGTAATGTTTGAAACCAAACTATTACCCAAAGTAACACAAAACTAAATTTATATATATAAGAATGTAGGTGGAATTTAATAACACATACATTGAATAGATGTATAAGTAATTGTATATATTGATAAAGATCACTAATCAATGATAATTGGTGATCCAAATTATGTTATCAATAAAAATAACATTAATTTAAGATGCATGAAAGTGGTTATTGGTGTCATAAAATGATAGGATAATAGGGAAAAGTTTTATTTCAGGACACTTTTTCATATGTTTAAAAAAATTTAGAACATATACATTCATGATTTTATGACAGCCTCAGACTTTTTTTTAATTGATCAATTTCCACATCATTAAAAATATCAATAAACGAAGATGATTTTTTCATTCATAATGCATTAGTAGATCCTGAGATCTGTAAACTAAATGATTTGTGATACTATATGTATTTATTTATAAAAAATTCTATCAAATTTGATTTTATATGAATAAATACTCATATGGTGCGATAGTATTTTAATATATAAATCCTCATCTGATGTTTTTCAAAACCATTCCATAATTGGATAACCTTATAATCCATACAAAATATGGAAGTCCAAAACATTTTATGTCACATCAATAAATTTCATTGAAATATATTTTCATTGATCCCCCATATATCATAATTTATCTCATGTTTTTCATATATAGAACATTTTTATACCTTCAAAAAGTATTATATTGAAACATAGTAATAACCAAAATTACCATCCATCCTTATTAAAAACACGATTGTTTTCATTATTTCAAAGTTCATTGGATATATTCCTTAAATAAAAAAATTATTTAAACTTCATTAATGATATAATAAACCATTTTTCAATAAAAAATTAATTAATTCCAAAGAAATCACCACCATCCAATTTTCGTATTCATATCCAACATGTCATTATCTAAACATCATTACCTTAACATAAGGATCATATTATGAGCATTTTTTCCCTTAATCATGTGAATCCAATGAACATCACCTTTCCATTAAAGAACTTTTCAATGTATTCATCCCCATTTTACATTTCCTTTTAAATAATTAATTAAAATATTATGCTAAAAATACAAATATATTTCACAATTAATATAACACAATAAGTGTATCCAGTAACATATACAATTCAATACTCTAAATTTATTCATAAACAATTTCATAGGCTTCATCATCTCATTCATTAATACCCATTTCCCCTAATATAAAAATTGATTCATGTATTAAATTTCATGAACCACAATATAATCATGGTTATTATGGTTAATGTAAAAAACATTATAAAATCACATACATTTCAAATCTCATTTGGTGTCCCTTTATCATTAGCAGTTTAACAAAAACATTTCCCACAATCTGGATTCTCATTATGTGATCTCCACTTAAGAAAATTAATTACATAATTCCCATACTTTCCAAATATAAAATATTCAATGTTTACTATGTTTCACCATGTTCCAACTATTAACCAAAACCAAATATCATAGGGAGATAAACAGTTATCATAGCTAAAAACAATATATTTAAGAAAAAATATCTATAGGATTCCTTAATCATGAAAGATACAATTAAATATAAGAAACATTACTCTTATAATTAGATAAATAACTTGAAATATCCCTATAAATATCCTTGGTATCTCACTAATTATTTTCCATCATCGTTTCTTATTGTTATGTAAAGAATTTATTTTATATCAACAATATTTACTCAGGCATAACTATTAGGACCTGACCCATGTCGGGGTTGAGCCTCAACAACCCCAATCCTCCATCTGTAGTCTTTAGGTGGAGAAAAGTTTAAAATGCATAAATAACTTGGGGAGGCCTATTATCAAGTATTTTTACACACATATAACAATCTTAATAAAAATTTATAGAGGAAATGAATAAAATATCCATGCCTATTATTAAGAGAAGCAAACATGCATGAACCACTAGTCATTACAAAACTACGGTAGCATAAGTTGGAAAATAAGAGGGAAAAAATATTTCCAACCAAAAATATGTCCCAAACAGACATAAAATTGGAATTGAAAACATATAAAAGAGGCTTTCTCCAGAAGACAATGCTATAAGGACTATAAGCCGTCCAAGATCCCAGTATTACTAGGCTAATCTATTTTCATGGAAAACCTATATTTCACCCACATAAGACATGACACATGAAGGAAAATCCCATTTAGGGATGACTATATCTATACTAGTAGAATTTTATGAAATCTACGGGGGAGAAAAATGCGATACAAGAGGAAGAGAAAGGGAGAAAATTGCACAAGGTAAAGTGAAAGAGTACAACTATACCAAGTATCAGTGATAGAAATCTCATAATAGAATAATGGGCCAAATATACTAAGTAATTGAACTACAAATCCAATTTTCATCACCTATGGAAAGGAAGTAGACTCATCTAACAACAAAAAGCTAAAAATATAAATCACAGGGCATACCCCGTGCATCCTCATCTATCCCATATTGAGAGTAATAAAATCCAAGGAGTGGATACAAAATAATGATATATATATATATGTACTTAGTCAAAGAATAAAAAATTATATAGTAAGGGGATCTCCATCTCATACCTCATCCCAAGATGAAGAGTATCCAATAGTTCAAAAAATTCCATAAATAATTCTTATCATCCCATGAATATTCCCTAAAGACACTAGTCCAAGGAAATAATTAACAACAACTCGACACTATCTTCATTGGGTGAAACTGATTGGCCACTTGGTTTGGGTTGCATCCAAAAAACACATCCCAATGGGGAAATCATAAGTCTTTCTCTTGAGTCTAAATCTACGTAAAACCAATTCTCAAAACTATGCCACATAGTCGTGGGGACACAATTTCTTAGTATATGACCCATTACCTTGTACAATAGGAGGGTTCCACTCTGATTGGGGAAGAAGGACCCATGCCATGCCTGTAACACCTCGGGTTTTTATGTACTTTTCATTGAATATATTAAAATTCTCATTCATATATTTCAATTCAATAAGTTAAACATTTATTACCCACTAAGTTAATTTAACTTATGTTACACGCAACACTGAGTTGGAGTACGATACATGGAACACTAAGTATAGATGTTTTTCAATGTATAAAATAATTATGTTTGGAATATTTTATATGAAACACTAAACTAATCATACACTAAAGACAACATTGAAATTTGTTGCATTATAAGAAAAAGAGACTTTCTTTGATAACTTGTGTTGTATGAAATACTATGTTTTACTAAAAAATTATATATTATGAAAACATTATTATATAATTGGATATAACCTAGAAGGTAGAAAAACTAATAATCCCATTTTGAAATTTACATAACAATAAAATTTCTCATACGTATTTTCTATATATGATAAAAGAAAAAATTCAGTTCTTTTCTGATAAAACAAGTATTTTTTAAAAAAATGCAGTTTTTTATCCTTTTATGGGCACACTCATTTTAAATATAGATTTTAACCCTTTTATATATAATATTTTACAGAATAATATTTATATTTTTAAAAGGGACATCAAAATTTAAATAGTTATATTTTTTGGTCTGTTTTATGAAATTCATATTTTGATCAATAGTGAGAAGTACTGCATTTTTATTCAAAATAGACTTTACATCTAATTTATTTAAATAGTTAGACTATATTTTTAATTTTTATTTACATTTCATAGGGTTATTTTATTATAATTTAACCCAATTTTGATCATTGGAAGTAATTTTACATTTAAATTGGATATAAACAGTTGACAATATTTTAATATTATTTTACTTCTTAAAAACCAACGTTTTAGTTTCTACAATGGGAATTATTTTTAATTAATTTCAACCGATTATGGGTTTTTATTTATGAAAAAATTGTTTAAATAATTGAAATTATTGGTTTGAAATTATGCAAATAGGATAATTTTCGTTTTTAGATCTTATGAATAGTAACTATGGTAACTTTGATTTACCACAATTAAAGGTAAATCCGGTAAATTGTGTTATAAAAAATATTTAAAAGACAATAAAATTAACCTAAAATATTTTAAATTACTATTGGATGAATTAATGTCAATAAATTCAACCATGGGTTTTAATTGATTCCTTAATAAACATTTTTACATGAACGAGATGTTATTTTTATTAAAACTAAAGAAGGTCAAAACATGTCTCCCTCGTTTATCTTATAAGTATAATTATTTTAATATAGTTATAACCATGATAAAAGATTGGAAATAAATAGTCTCGAAAAATAAAATAAAATTACTTACATCATTGGAATTTATTTATAATTATTTTATATTAAACTATTACCATTAATTATGACACAATAGAGATATAGAAATTATTTTATTGATAAAAATATATAAAAAAAAGGTTTTAAAATTATTAAAATAAATACTATATGAACTAATTAATTTGATTACAAACTTTTATAGGAAAATATGACATGTTAAGTGTGTATTAAATATTTTGGTTAAAATTTATCTTCATTGTGGTTTTTATTTAAAGTCAAATAAGTGAATAGTGTCCAAATTGACACTAGTGGTATTTTATAAAAATAATATATTATTAAATTATTTAGAAATAAAAAACTCAAAATTAAAAAGAAAAAATTAGATGGTATAAAATTATAAAATTAACAAATTATGTAAAATTGTAAACAATAAGTATATATTTATAACCTTTTGATATTAATAATATTTATATAAAAATAGAAAATTGATTAAATAAGAATAAATAAGAAATATATATTTTAAAACAAAATTAAAATTAGAATTATTTTTTTTGTCAAAAGGATTTTGACACATAACCATATTATATTATAAAAAATTGAGTTTCTAAGAATTATTAAATGAAAATGAATTTATAATAAATTAATATGTCAAGACTTTCCAAAGGCACCCCTTCTCTCTCTTATAAAAGGGAACATCTTCTTCTCTTTTAATCACACCACCAATTCCCATTGGCTCTGAAAAATGCTCCCAAATATCTAAAAAAATCCCTCACATTATCCTAGAGGCCACCCTTTGGGTAGAAATATATCATAAGGATTCTTTTTGTGCACACAAAAATGAGATAGCTAAAAAATTGTTAATTGTTTTATAACCTATTTGAAAATTATTTTCTCTTCTACTTCCTCTTATTTTATTTTTTCGATAATAAAGTAATAACTAAATTATATTATACATTCTAAGATATTATTATAATTATGGGACAACCTTGTACATCCTTTTATCCATCCGACAAATGACATTATCACCAATGTGTGTACCTATGGCTTACCGTCTCCACATTGTGTAGTAATTTTTATTCCAAAATACATAATTCTGATGGTATAATGATGAGTATAATGTATGGAAATAGTCAATATAATATGATGAATACTCATTATAATTAATATACACACCAATTCTATACCATTTAACCCTTATGTTAATGATATCGTCGCTCGTGCGTACATACGACGTACCGTCACCACAACGGGATGAGATTCAATATCCATGTTAACCACTCAAGAATGAATATAAAGTATATATGATAAATAAGAATGATATTTATGACATAATAATGCTACTACATATATATATATCATTTACATTCGTCCATTAAATTCAATAAAGAAAACGGAAACATCGTTCAGGTGTACGTATGGCCCATAGTCTCTATTGACTGTGTATTGAAGTGCATTTATCGATCATATATATATATATTCCTATAATGAGTATATATTATATATAAATTAAATTTTACATTTTGGAAGTAACAATATCATGATATCACAAGTAAGAAAAATAATAAAAAGTAAATACATGTATGATAAATTAAACAATTATTAACCAGAGCATTTCTTTACCATGGAATTGACAAATAAATATTTAATATAAATTCATAAGTGAACCATATATGATATCATAAATATTATTATAGTACTCCTACAAGTAAATAGTAGGTTTAAATCCACTATACCAAAGTTTTAGACACATGTGGAAGAAATCATACCTATGGTAAGGGATAATTTTTTAATCCAATTATTATCTTAGATTTTTTATTCATAAGTAATTATTAGGGTCTAAATCTCATTCACATACATGTTTCATAAATAAATAATACTATTCAAATTACTTTAATTTTTTGAAGTAAATTTTACCCATTGGTGATTTTTTATTAAATAGAATGGAAGGAATATTTCTTTCATTTTCCATACGAGGTACTTTATGACTTTTCCAACAAGATGACAGGAGAAATGTTTTTATTTTAACATATAAGGCATGAATTTATAATTATTCATTAATAATTCCATATTTATACGATTATTTATCTACATGAATAGAATGGTATTTTAACATAATATGATTTCTTCTAAAATGTGTGGCATTTTGAGTAATGAAGCACCTTTTGAAGAACAAATGATATTTTACTAATGAATTAATTTCATGTGTTTTCTCAAAGTTAGTTTCAATATATGATGACACACTTTAAATAGAGTTATATTTATATTCCTATTATTACTATGATTTTATTGTGTCTGTGATGAAATTTTATTTTTGAAAACCATATGTTTGATGTCATTTATGATGGAATGATGTTTAAGATACCCATTTTATTTCATGGGTTATTCAATGGTGAATATTTTTATGTATTTATGGAACATGTAATAGGTATTTAATGTTGAGATTGGAGTAACCTATATATCCCACCAATTCATTGGGTAGAGATTCATGTCTCAGGAGATAGTCATAATTGGAAGAAAAATTAATTCTTGTTCAGTAATACATGGTCAGAATGGAATTTAAATCTGGTAAAGTAATACAGGTATGGAATGACAAGTAACATTGGATCAGTAATGTACTTTTCCCACTATAATGTTATTTGATTTAATTCCTTATAAAATATGTAAATCATATTATGTGCTTATTTGTTTTCCAAAATTCCATGTTTTATGCCAATGTAATTTTATCAGGGCTAATGTTCTTTTATGATTGATTCCTTACAAACTTCCATGATTAATTTCATGACTCGAGATTTTTATATTTAAACTTTATGTTCATGTTTTTACATTTTTATGTTTATGGTTTGCATTATGTTTTCCATTTTTAACCTTAATGGGCAGTTCAACTCATCCTTTTAATGTTTTCATTCTCCTAGGATAAAGAAGAAAGGATTTAGGTTGGAAAAAAAGAGGAAGATCATTATGAGATATGTTGATGATATTTCACCAAGTTATAAGATTTTGTCCATTTTTTCAATGACAATAATCTATTATATTATTTGGGTGTATATTCTTTTAATGTATAATGTATTTTTCAAAAATAAATTTAACCTCCATATAATTCATGACATTGTCTTTATATTCGATATCGAAGAAAATGTTTAGTCAACCTTTTGAAACTAGGATGAAAAAACATTAGTGAGATACCTAGTGTTATTTATATGTCATGGCATGGGTTTCCCCTAAGGTTAAGTCTAACTATAGGTTACAGTCATCGGATTTTGTTAATGATCACGAATAACCTTGGATTAAACCTATGATTTTGTAGATTTAATTTTATCCCACTTAATTATATAAATTTCATATTTTGGATTTCGCCTCTCACACTATTAATTTTAGGTTTTATAAAATGGAATTAAAGAGGAGGATTCATGTTAATGAAGAATATGATGGAAAATTGTAAATATACTCTTCATGAAAAAAGATATTATATGGGAGTTAAAAGGAGAAATATTATTATTATGTCCAATAATAAATATCATACTATCGTCAATAATATCAACATTGGTGTGTTTCCTGACCTATCTAATACGAGAAAGATGATGTTTCAGGGTGATCATAAATGAAATAAATATGAATTTTCCACATGTAAATTATGTGGTAAGAGTTATCAAGAAAAATGATTCAATTGAACTGAAAGATGCTTTAGGTTTGGAAAAGTAGGACACACAACTAGTAATTGAAAAGAAAGTGTTCAGTTAACACAATGGACAAGGATAATGGTATTACTGAGACATCAAAAATGGTTAAATGATTCAAATTTGGAATTTAAATTCATTATGAAAATGGATTCTATTTGGGAAAATATCATGAAGACAATCATAATGGATGCATGGGTAGGATTTATATTGATGATGATGATGAGACTACAAATGATATATGATATGAAAGTAGTTTTAAGGAATAAAACGATGAATATTAGTCAATGTTTTGAAGAAGATAGTGGAAGGATTAAATTATTATCATGAAAATTTTAGTATAGGAATTTTTATGGTATTATGGAATAAAAAAATAATTATTTTTATAGAATTTATTTTCCTTAAGTAATAGGAAGTGTACAGTGAATGGTACCGGTAAACATGAAAAGTGATTGAAATATTTTTAGAAAACACGTTATATGTGCATAATTAAGGGACAAATAGATAATGATATGTTTGATAGTATTAATGAATTCAATAATGATATAAGGAAAATGTGATATAATGGTTTGATTATATATAATTTTCGGTATTTTGGTTTGTGGAAAGTGATAATTTTTACAGAATGCATGTTTTCACAAAATTTATATGGTAATTCGTTGTATTATAATGTTTCAAGATAATAAATGATTAATATATTCACATGTTTGGAATGTGACAACCAATAACTACATTTTGGGAAATGGTAGATAAATGCTAATTAGGTTTAGTTTATCTTTTTAAAAAGAATTTGTTTTTTGAATGATTGTAACTTTATCCATTTATGGATAATATAAATTATATTCCTATTAAAGTTTATTAGATTAATGTATTATCTAACTATAGGTGGCATTATGAATATTTGATAACATCTGATTGCCTTTGTTTTGATAAAACTGGAATGACCCATCATTCTATCATATGATATGCTAAAACTTCTTGAATGAAAAATTGAACTTCATTTATTTAAATAAGAGATAATGTGGAAATTATTTGAGGCATGTGAAATGGTGAGATTGTACCAATATCAAGTAAGTATTTATTCCCATGAAAAATTATTTATCTTTCGGGAAAGGATCATAAAAATAGAAAATTATCTCTTACTAACATTTTATCCTTTGAATCATATTGTCCCATAAATTATCAGAAATTTATAGCTTTCTGGTTATTATCATTATCCATACAATGTTCTCTATCACTATCCACCGGATCCTTACTATTAGATATCTATTCCATATCTATGTTTTTAGTTCCCACCAATTCTCACCTTTGAGGAATCCCAGTGATGAGATTTTTTGGGTAATTTTTTTGCTTCTAATTTTCCTTTTTTAAAATAATGATTAGTATTAATTTTTATGATGTGTTTTTCCATGAAAGAAACATTCATGTAGTAATATTTTCATAACACCAAATAATTTTGAGGGTGATATTTATTTTATGTGGGGTATAATATAACACCTTAAGTTTTTATGTACTGTTTTTTGAATTAATTAAATTTTTCCTTCATATATTTCAATGCATTATGCTAAAAATTTCTTTAACAATAAAATGACTTGTTGTACGTCACACGCAACACTGAGTTGAAGTACGACACAAAAAAATGAGTATAAATTTAGTTTTATATATAAAAGAACAATGTTTGGATTATGTTATATAGATCATCAAAGGAATCATTCACTAAACAAAATATTCACATGGCTTTCATTACACGGAAGAGAGACCTTTTTCGATTTTTTTCATTGTACGCAATACCATGATTCACTAAACAATGATATATTATTTAAATATTATTACTTAATGGGATATAAAATTTCCATTATAAATATTAAAAAAAATTTGAATATTATATAACATTAACATTCATCTTATGTATTTTCAAGAAACGATATAAGAACAAATAAATTTTGTATTGGATAAAATAAATATTTTTTAAAAAATATAGTGTTTCCCCTTTTGTTGGTGCACCCATTATAAATATAGTTTTTAACACTATTATGTATTATATTTTAAAAAATAATCTTATTATATGGATGTGGGGAATCAAAATTTTACTTGGTTGAAAATATGGTATTTTTTTGATAAAATTTATATATTGATGAATAGTAAAAAATAATGCATTTTAATTCAAAACTGCATTTTCGTCTAATTTATTTATATATGTAGATTATATTTTTATTTATTTTTGATGTGTAATTGTATAATAAGTTTTTAATTTAATCCAATTTTTGTAATTGTAATTAAATTATCATTTTAATTTTATATAAACACATGATGACATATTGATAAGTTTTTACTTTTTAAAAGCCCACTTTTTTGATTTTGACAACGAGAATTATTTTTAAATTCATTTCTACCCATTATATTTTTTGAATTTTAAAAAATAGTTTACATATATGAAATATATGTTTCCAAATAATGTAAATATGATACTTTTATAAATGAGATATTATGAATAGTGATTACGGTATTTTTTTTACTATGATTAATGGTAAATCAAGTAAATTAGGGTAACAAACAATATGATAAAGATAAAAAACTATCCTTACATGTAAAATTTTTTCTATATGATAAATTATTGTCAACCAATATCACCATGGGGTAGTAATTAATTCATTTAATGAACTTTATTTTATTAATGTGATTTAATTATAATTAAAACAAAAGAAGGTGACAACATGTCACTCTCATATATCTTATAAGTATAATAATGTTATTATATTGATAAACATAATAAATCATCAAACCTAAATATGATTTCCAAATACAATGAAATTATCTACATTATGTAATTTTATTTATATTTTTTAGAGATTAAATAATTACCATTAAAGATGACACAATAGTGATATAGAAAGTATTTTATTGATAGAAATATCAAATAAAAGGTTTTAAAAATATTAAAATAAATATGATATTAACTAATTAATGTGGTCTATGATTTTTCTAGGTGCCTATTACATAATAAAGGTATATTATATATATTATTCGAATATATCAGCTCTGTGGATTTTATTTAAAGTCATATAAATGAATAGTATCACAATTAAAACTATTAGCATTTCATAAAAATAACTGATTATTAAATTATTTAAAAATCACAAAAATATTTAAAAATTAAAAATTTGATAATTATATGGTCTAAAACGTCCTAACGTATCCAATTATGGAAAAAAGAAAACACATAAGAAAATTTTTATTAGCATTTAATATAAACAATATTATTACCAAAAAAATATATATTAAATAAGGATAAATAAAAATGATAAGTTTTCAAATAAAATAATAACATGTCTAAATTTTATTTGTTAAAATTATTTAGACCCATTGCCATTAAGTATTTTAAATAAATTAGTTTGGGGAAATTATAAACGGAAAAGGAATCTATTATAAATAAACTATTCCAAGACATTTCAAGGGTTCCTCTCACCTCTCTTATAAAAGGGCACCTCTCCTTCTATTTTAATAACACCTAAAAACACTATGTCTTGGTGGAACCATGCCCAACTCTTCTCCCAACATTACTCACATCATCATAAAATCCACCAATTTGGATTAAACCAATATTAAAGAGATATTTTGTGCATACTAAAAGAAGATACCTAAAAAAGTGATAATTGTTTTATCACCTCATTCAATATTTTTTTTCTTCATATTACTCTTATTATGTTATTTCCATAAAAAATTTATAAATATAGCATCTCCTACATGATTAGATTTTATTATAACTGTGGAAAAACCTTATATCTCCTTTTATCAATCCTACAAATAACAACATCATCATGCATGCGTGCGTACAACATACCGTCTCCACGCTATGGTGTAATTGTTATTTAACAATACATAATTTGGATGGCTGTAATGATTAGTATAATTAATGAAAATAAAGAATATTACTTGATAATTACCCTTTATAATTCATATACCATACAATTACATACTATTTAATGATTAAGTGAATGATATCATCGCTCGTGTGTACATACAACCAACCATCTCCACAACAAAATGACATTCATTATACATGTTATCCATTCAATAATGATTATAAAGTATATATAATAAATAAGAATTAAATATATGAAATAATAATTATACTTAATTTATTTATATAAAAATATCATTTAATTTCTTCCATTAAATTCCATAAGGAAACAAAATCATCATACATGCTTACGTACGACCTACTATCTCCATGAACAATGTATTCTATTTCATGTATATATATATTATATATATTTCTATACTAAATATTGAGGATATATAAACCATATTTTACATTCTTTATGTCATAAAATCATGATTTATGTAATAATATGACAAATAATAAGTCAAAAGAAATACTATAAATAAAACGATTATCACCCAAAACGTTTTTTACTATGGAATTAATAAATAGACCGGTGATATAAAGTCATAAGTGAATCATATATGATATCATAAATATTAGCATGTTTCTGATAAACGTAGATAATATGCCAAGACCAATAATATAAGAGTTTCAGACACATATGGAATAAATCAGGCCTAAGGTAAGAGACAATTTTTCAATCTAATTATTTTCTGATATTTTTTATTCGTAAGTATTTATTGGGATATATTTATCATTCACATTAATGTTTTATAAATATATAATATAATTTATATTAATTTAATATTGTTTAAATTCCATTTTATCCATTTTTTTAATGATATGGAAGGAGTATTTCGTTCATTTTCCATAAGAGGTAATTTTTCACTATTTGAGGAAGATTATGGGAAGTTTTTTATTATTTTAACATATATATTATGAAAAAAAAAATTTATTTCATAATGATTTTTTCCTTTATTTTTCTCTAACATATTTAGATTTTCATTTTCCCAAATAAATTATTTCTTCAATTATTTTTGTGAATTTTGAGGAAGGAAAAACTTTTTTAAGAAAAAATGATAATTTTCTCAAGAATTAATTGCAATTGATTTCTCAATGTTATTTTCCATCTATGATAACACTATATAAATAGAGTTATTTTTCTATAACATTTATTAATATGATTTAATTGTGTTTATGATGGAATGATATTAAAGAAATCCATGTTTTGTATATCAATTATGATGGAATCATGTTTAAGAAACCCATTTAATATCATGTGTTATGCTACAATGAATGCTTTTATATTTTTGTGGAACATATAAGAGTGATTTCATTATTAGATGCGGGGACCTATACCCCCCTCCAATTAATTTTGAAAATATTTATATCTCATGAGATAGTCATGATTGGAATGACAAGTAAATCTTGTTCAATAATACATTCCTAGTACCACAAGTAAATCTAGTTCAATAAATAATGGTTGGAATGAGAAGTAAACCCAGTTCCGTAATGAACTTTTACCAATATGATAGCCTTGGATGAAATTCCTTAGCTATTATGGAAATCATATTTTGTGAAAAATATTTCTATAATTCAAATTTTTATTCTAATTCTATTTTATCATGGTTAATGTTCATTTATGATCTATGTATTACATAATTCCATGATTTGTTTCATGACTCCAGATTTTGATATTTAATCATCATGTACATCTTTTTTATTATTTAAGTTTATGGTTTATTTTATTTTATAAATGATTAAAATTATAAATAATTTGAGCAGACCATTTTTATGTTTTATTTTCCCTAGGATATAAATAATGTTTTTTGGTAGGAAAACAAAATGGGTTGATCTTTATGGGATATATTTTACATCTTTACCGATGTTAGAGGATTATGTTCCATGATTCCAAAGAAACTAAAGTAATATAGTCATTAGCCATATATTTCAATAAGGTATAAATTATTCCACAAAAATAATTGTAATGTCCATATACGTTATCAATGGTTATTAGACAACCCAGTAAGAGGGTTCAAATATATTCATCGAGGACTCATGCCCAACCCAATTGGATGGTTCCACTCTAAATGTATATATAGGACCCATGGCCTTTTTATAGAGAGGTTTACTCTCTAGTAGTCTATAAAGGACCCATTCCCATCCCAGTTTGAGTGTTCCACTCTTAATGTCATTGAGAAAAATGACCTACATAGCTAGAGGGTTCCACTCTAGTGTATGCCTCTTTTGATCCTTCCTGGCCACTACTATCATTAAGAAGTTTCCTCAAAATTTGTTTTGCACAGAACATTTGACATCGAATCTGAAAAGCTCTAACTGAAGGAATAACGAGGTTTTACACTGAAAACTGCCAGGATATGATTATTTTGGTCCAAAAAACGAGTTCAAATGATGTATATATTGTCAAATAATCAATTAAAAAAAGGAACCAAGGGATACATGAAGTGTTTGGGGGGCCACAAAATATATGGACTCACATTATTCCCTACCAATGTTCTTGGACAATAAAAAACTCCATGTCCTTGTAGAAATATATTCCCTATAGGTGGACTACTTGGTGTGTCCTATATAAACGGGACTTGTATCGTGTGATTCTTGACGTGTTTATATACAATAGTGCACAAGTGTGTACCTAATCTCGTGTAATTATACACAGGTTTGAATCTGTGTTACCTATCACATGGGTTACCCAATTGGGAAGGGCATACATGGTGTCTGAGGGAGGAAAACACGTTGTGTCATCCTTTATGTTTCCAAAACCAAGGCACCATCATAAGAAGGGATAAAACTATTTTTTCCTAATTTAAAATGGTGTGTAGTTAGGTTTTTTAAAGAAAACTCATATCATAACTTCATTACATGATTCGAAGCATGATTTTTATGATTCGACTATAATATCATCTGATTGTCATGGATGTAGAAGAAACAATGGATCATTTTCAACAATCCTTGAAAAAAATTATTTGGTCACTATAATGGGGTTTTCCACTCATTCCCCATGCATCCAAAACTTCTAGTTTTTATTACAAGATCATTAATAACCAAATATGTCATACTCACCTCACAACCATACAAGATTTGTGCCTTTCTAGATGATCAATTCCTATTTTTTTGATCATTCTACAATCTCGTGATACAATCAAGCTTAAGGTCTCTCAGAAAAGTAAAACCAAGACTATGGGGATACATCCAGAGAAGAATAAGAAGTATATTGGGAAGAAATTCACAAAAAAGGTTAAATTATTGAGGTCAATTGGTTTTGTACAATCGATGAAAAAAGAGGTTTCTAGGTTGAAATGTTATAAAAAAGAATTAAATTTTAAAACATTGTCACATATAGAGGATAGAATATAGAACATATGAAAGAACCAATTTTGATTTACTAAATGTTTTTTTTTCAGAGATGTAATTACACCAATTATCAAGTCCAGACATAACATTGGATCGATTGCGGATGATGAAATCATCTTCCATCAATCTAATAGGATCTACTGCATTGATTCAATCTTGATTTGATTTGATCTAGAGATTCATCATCTTTCTATTGACATCTTCTAATGAAAGGGGGAAGAGGGATGTCATCGATAATTTAAGAATTATGATCCAACCCTAGATATTTATTTATAATGATATTTTTACTAATAGATCATTATGTACAATTAATTAATTAATTAATCTACTTAAATGTACTACAAATTATTGTGGGGTCTAAAAATCCCATGTTCAATAATTTTATATAGGGCCTAGGAAAAAAACATTATAGACTCATCCATGGTATTATATTTCTAGTCTGATCATCCCTTTATGAATTATTACATTTTCTATTAGAAAATTTGGGTTGGAAATATTAAATAGATTTAATATTTTTGTAAAATTAATTCCACACACACCAACCCTAGAATTACAATCCATATTAGCATTTAGATATAAATATATATATATAAATACTTCAATTTCTTATATGGAAATAAATGGGTCTCTATATTAATATATAGGGATAATAGATTATTTTTGAATAATATTCAGAACATTAAAAACATAAATTACAAAAACATTAATAGTTTAGTGTATTAGTAAACATGGAAGTATAATCTTCTAAAATTGTGAATTCTATTCAAGACCCCCTTAAATGTTTTCCAATATTTTTTACACCAACATAAAACATTTAATTATAACATAATGAAAATAAAAATGAGAAACATGTGTGATCATATTCATAGAACATGTAAACAAGTATGATTTGTAAGTATTACATTCTGATAAGGGTTTGAGAACATGATCATAACATTATAAGATCATACCCTCCATATTAGTGATCATAATCATGTGTAATGGATTAAATATTAGCATGTCATAAGACATGAATCATAAGGGAGTCATGAGAATAATACATGAGAGAATAGAATAAGAATAAGACATGTAATTGTGGAATGCAAATAACTAAATAAAACTTTTTCATGTTAACCTACAAAGACCATAATACAATTCTAGGCTTGGGATAATAGCTATTGTACCTTATTTGTGATTGGGATTCCATCCCATGTACCATCTTGTTTCTGCCTTAGGATGCCCACCAGTTAATCCTCTTATTTCTAGCATATTATTCTCTTTTTTTCTGGAATGGTATTCCCTCCCTGGTAACCTATTGTTTCTCGCTTGAGATTCTTTCTTGTGTAACCTCTTATTTTGGAATTCAGATTTCCCATTGTTTTAGGCTTCATATTCCCTCCCATATACCCTACTATTTCAGGCATATTAATCCATCCAATGAACCATCTTGTTTCGGGATTAGGAAGCCTTTTTATTACGGGCCTGGGATTCCATCCAATGTACACTTCAAGATCAAAAAACATTTATCATTAACCAATGAATTTGAGGGATCTCTAGGCCCCACATGTGACATATAGAAATTATACGTAAAGGATCCACAAGATAATAAAACATTCATAATATCATCAACCATAAAAAAGAGATTTTTTTCAGAAATATCATATCATAACAAATGAAATTATTTGGGAATCATAAATTTTTTATCATATCAATACCTACTGAAAAGAGGTACATTTCATAATCATTTCATGATTGAATAATATGTTAATGAATGTTATTTTCATAAGAGTTTTATAGTGGTATAACGGATATAATGGAAACATGTATCACAAAAAAACAAGTCATATTAATAATAATCAATTCTATGAATAAATTAGAATTTTTCCCTTGTATAGTTGATGATTCCTAGTCAGGATCCATGCATCACATATAAGAGGAGGGGTGAATTTGTGATATAATTTTCATTTACGTTTTCTTATTTTTGAAACATCGATTGCCACCGTTTAAAGATATATTTCATTACTGAACAGAATCAAAGCACACAACCACATGAGCACCATAAATTACAAGGTTCATACTCATCAAAAGTAGTCACTTCCATGGTATGGTATTGAAACAATTAATTTAAACACAATCCACCAGAAAACAATAATTTTATGTGATATACAGTGAGTAGGATATACCATTACACTCTTGTAGAACATGGAAAACAATTTTCATGTGCATGTGAACCCTCTTAGTGAAAATAAGGAAAACAATACTTCAATGATTATTCATCTACTTTCATAATTTATTCTTTCAAAACAATTATTATTTTTCCTAACCCAAATCTATTATGAACTACCTTTCACACAACATACTTCTTGTAATGAACTAAAATATATCTCACACCCTTTTAGTTGTCTTGTATGAAAATTTAATTCCCTGTGCACAAGATTTACCTTTTTCAAGACACACCTCTTATATGCAACTTCAATCTTGGAAAAAACACTCCTATTGTGTGAAACTTCTCTTACTTACACGCATCCTTATTTCATTCACACAACTAGCTATATTTAAAATTATTCACCGATTTAGAGATCGGGATTTTTCTAAGTGTCATGATTTTTATATAGGTGTCGGGGGTCACAACTTATTTATAAGAACTTGTAACCCATGCACGCAAAAACATGACGCGTCACATAAAATAGTCATTGTGTATGCGGACCTCTGTTTGGAATTTCATTGGGTGCATAAGTCCATATCTTGCAACCACATATTTAACAAACATTATGGAATTGTTTCCACACTTCAGGACTTTAAAATTTTTCGATCTTTTGATATTGAATCATGACTTGCATAAAGCATTCCAAAACATCATTCTATACTTCATCCAGTAACCAATATTTCACGTGTCTTATTACTTTCATAAACATTAATGTTCTGATCTTGTAACTCCATAATATTACAACATAATTGGTGATATTAATTCCTTTTTGCAACATTAACTTCCAAAATCACATTTCCCCATCTATAGATTTTTATGCCAATTAATCTAGAAAACACTAGAAAGTCAAACCACCTTAAATACATTATTTTCTTCTTCCTCTATACCATCAATTAAAATTTTATGGTTCACTCCATTCTATTTTAAAAACTTTATTCCTATTTCCCCAAGAAATCCACCATCATGATATACAGTCTTTGAATGATCTGCATTGGCAGCATCTGATTTTCCACGGAATGTATTGTATCATCATTGTCTTCCAGCAACATCATTCTTTATTGTAAAAAAATTAATATGATTGGAATCGCCTTTTCTCTGTATTTTCTTCACACGGATTTCATTACATGTTCTCCAAACATATGATATTTCTCAAATAAGAATCCGCAACGTATGTCCTTGTTTTCCAAGGCTTTTACAAAGTGAATTGATTTATCCCCTTTCTGAAAAAAATGAAAAAAACAATTTAACCCTCATAATTTTTCCCAAGAATAATAAAACTAGTATATATGAAACTATATCAAATGATATTTTCATTGAAGAATAATTATTTTTTTAAGATCACAAAGAACATAATTTTTCTTAGAAAATAACATTATAAAACATATAGGATTTTTAATATCCTAATAATTGAAATGACTTAGAGAAAATATAAATGAATCATGAAAATTATTTAAAAAATTTATTGATGAATATTTCCATTCTATATTGGAAAATTATTTTTAAAACATGAGAATATTTTCCTTTCAAAATAACATTGAAAATATATAAAAAATATTTTAGAACCATATTTAACAATTTTTAAAATTTAAACTATTTTTGAAAACCTTTTTCATAGAATAAAACATTAAGATTATATATTTCTATAATATTTTGGAAAATTTTTATTTTAAAATAAACCTTGTAAATAGTAAAAGGTAGATTCAATAAGATTATGGTCATGAAGTTGGGTAAATCTGTACATGTCATCCTTTTCTTTTTCACAGTAAATATTTTTTAGAATCACCTTGATCATAGAAAGACAAAGTGATTTCTTGTAAAATACACTTTAATTTAAAAGATAAAACATGGGTAAATTTTCGTTTACACATCATAATAAAACCATTTTGAAAACAATTCAGCAAAAATGGGATTGTGAATAAAATAAATTTTAGAATGAAAAAGAAAATAATGTAATATTTTCATAAAATAATTAAAATGTTATATTAAGTAAAAAATATTAGGAAAATGATACAATTACTAGGATATATGATGCATAAATAGATTATAATAATTTTAATAAGTGTTTTTAAAATACTTATCATCATATTTCATCAATTGAAGAAAAATCATTAACAATGTTGATAAATGATGAGATTATAGAAATAAACTATTAACCTTATCGAAACACTGAATAATAATTGTCACGACCTGTCCCCAGGGCCCGTTTTGTGACTACCCCAAGTCCATCTTCCAAAGACCAGGGGCTGGAGACTAGCACCAAAGGCGTAAATCCCGATAAAAAGGGAAGGCATTGCCTTTATAAAGTAAACAAACACCACATAGTAAGCAAGCTGAAGTAAACACTAAGTAAACTGGGTACAACTGTAAGTGTGGAAAAGTAAATGGGTCAGAATACAAACCCAAACTGAAAGTAAAGTACAACTGGAAAGAAAGTACAACAACTGAAAAGTAAAGTAGCAACGTTGAGCTGTCCACTGGAAATCCTACTTGAAGGGTGGGTATAAATAGCCTCCTCAGCTCCTCAGGTCCAGCCGTCCACTCTGTGTATGTCTAGCCCAGTGGTCCACTTCCAAGTACCGACTTTCTCCACAAGCCTCAACCACGATCAGTGCTGTCCATCGTCTCCATCCAACACAACATAGTATGGGCATAACCCGTGCATGGGTGAGTATACGCTACTCAGTAGGGACCCTGTTACCCCCGAAGGTCTCCCAGAATCCACAAAGTATAATCCACAAGGAAAGATAAAATCACGAAGTAAAAAAACTGAATCTACATAGGTATATGCCCATACATATACCTAAGTCATAAATTTCCAGTTCGGATCCAACATCTGAGCCCAAGATCGATTACATCCACACTAGATAGTACAACCTAATCCACACAGGAAATCACATCCCAACCACATAGGAAAGCAGGTAAATCATATCGAAGTTATTGATTGAAAGTCATGACTCAGCTCACACAGGTATACTTCTTCGTAATGTGATAGAGATGATCAGATGTAGCCACTGATTCATCTAAGCTGGGACCCAAGTAGGATTCAAGACCATCTAAGCTGTCGGAACCACAAAGGATACAAGACGAGCCACTCTGTCGGACCCACGTAGGATACATGTACATAATGATATACTGTCAGACCCACGTAGGATACAAGAACAAAATTCATATATTGTTGGACCCACATAGGATACAAGAACATTAGTCCTATCCATCAAACCCATAGAGGAATTTAGTACAGTCGTCGTCGCAGCCGAACCCACAGAGGATCCCAGTACAGTCGTCATCGTCGTCGTAGTTGCAGCCAGCTCTGGGGTTCCCACACACAGCATGCTCAATTCCATGAGGGTCCGCTCCATGAACCAATTGGAGTCGATACATTAACTGACAAAAACTCCAGATTTTATGTATTCCAAAGTTCTGCCTCGTCAATTGGAACTCGACGTGACCGACGACGCGTCAATCGGACGCCCGGTCTGAGAGTTATTGACTTTTTCGTCCAACGGGCCTGGTTGGTTTTTTAAGTAAAATCCAACCTGACCGTACTCCAACTGTGTCCAAAGCTCGAGCAGAGTAAGCCAATTGGTCCGTCTCACTAAGAGGAAACCAAGAAAGTCAACGGCACGTCAATCGGATGTCTGGAGCTCATGTTATAAGTGTTTCCACTCTGATGGCCCGGTTGGTTTTGTGCTCGAACCAACCCAGTCGTACCCAATGTTCTCAGAAACCTTGAGTGCAATAAATTGAAACAACCGTCTTGATCCAATGATTGAATCACTACTGACGGTACGTCATTCGGAGGTCTGTAGCCCATGTTATTGGTAAATGAACGAACCTGTCGGATTTTAGGGGGGTTTGGGCCCAGACCGACCCAACCCAGAAGCCCCTGGGTCGGCCTGAATCGGGTCGACCCAACCCGGGTCCAGGTCTGGACCATTATGGTGCGGCCCGGCCCTGCCGACGCGGCCCGGCCCAGCCGGTGCGGCCCGTCCCCGCACGGGCGGCCTGGCCCGATGCGGCCGGTCCGGCCTGGGCGGCTTGGCGCTGGCCGAGCGGGGGCGGCTCGGCGCTGGTCGCATGGGGGCGGCTCAGCGCTGGCCGAGCTGACGCGCAACGGGTGGCGAGGCCCTGCCCCCCTTGATTGAAGAAACGGCCCCCCATGGGGGGGCCCACCTGTTTTCCAGCCAGGGGTTACGACCCCTGGATTTCCGAACGGTCGTCCATGTGGGCAAGATAGTGAGCTGTCGTGGTACCCCCGACGGGTCCCACCTTCCATGCACCGGTGGCCGGCGGTTCTGGTCGCTGCTCACGGCACCGTGGCGGCCTTGTCCAATCGGCGCGGCGCGACAACGCCTTGCCCCTCCACCGCGGCCCGTCTCCGGCCATGGCTACTTACAACCTCAACGGCGCCGCGCGATGGCGCCACACTCCTTCTTCGCGTTCCTCCTTGTTCTCGCATGGTGTCGTTGCACCGCTCCACCTTAGTTCAAACCGCAATGAATACAACAACGATTTGGGAGGAGGATCGGTCGTGTTCGGGTGGTCCGACCTCCACCCGTTAAATTGATAACTGGCGGCCCAAATATTTAACAAAAAATGAAAAGAATAAACACTTCATAAAATACCACCCCTTCCATGAAGAAGTCATCGAACGAGGATCGTCGTGGGAAAAAGACGTTGCGGAAGATGGTGTCGTGGAAGACGGCGTCGCGGAAAACGGCGTCGCGGAAGACGGCGTCATGGAAGACGGCGTCGTGGAAAACGGCATCATGGATCGAGGCTCCATAAGCGTCGTCGGTGTTTGCCAAATGAAGGATGTGGCATGTCATCGTTCTCCGAAAAAGGCGTCTCTCACCGGTTGCGGAGAGGATAGGAGAAGACACAACGATCTCCCATTGCAGTGACGAAGTTCTTCATCGTAGACACGGTGTTCTTCGCGATGAAGATAAAGTTCTTCAAGACCGCGAGAGTTCTATCGTCTATTCCATACAACGAATCAACCGACAATAAAATAAGACACTGTCATATTTTATTCACACACACATTCCAACATTAATTTGAAATTCAAAAGACCCCATTCCATTAATTAAATTAATTGAAGAGTCTTTAACAGTCCAATTAATTGCGAGAGTTGACATGTCAATAAAAGGGGGTGTGGGTGTGTTACACAATTAAATACACGAGGGAGGTTTTAAGGGATTTTAAGGTGTGGGAATTGTGTGGGCCCCCACATCACTATTATCCTACCAAGCATAGGTTATAAATGCTTAGAATAGAAATAAAAATTGTAGCATAAATTTTTATTTCACACTTCAGTTGACCCATTAATAAAACAACCTCACCCGAGAAAACGAAAGTCCAGAAAAGGACTTCCTACGAAATTAAATGCGCTGCGGTACCATCAGTGCCCTCAGATTTCGCTTCCAAGCACCGGTTCAAAATTTAGGAAAACCCACTCGTTCGTTCATTTAACGTACCTGAGCTAAACATTAGAAATTGATTCCGGGCACACCGGGACTCGGAATCAGGTGCCGTCAAAAACTGTGTACTCGTAAAATCCCAAAGAAAATTTAGAAAAAAAATTCCCTTGAAATTTACGGGTCTTTAAATTTCTCCCACCTCACGGCTTTACGTCCCCATAAAGATACCTCAAAAATTTGGGAATCAAATGAGGGTACTGAGCACACATCTGAGCCTCCCGCTCCCAAGTGCTCTCTTGGAGGTTCTCGTGCTGCCATCTGATGTGCACCAGAGGAATCGACCACCCATGTAGGACCTTCTCCTGTCGATCCTCGATCTCCACCAGGACCTCCGGAAGACTCTCCACATCGTTAATATCCAGCTCCCCATGGTCGATGATATGCATCGGGTCGTTTACGTACCTCCTCAGCTGAGATACATGGAAGATGTCATGCATCCAGTGCAACTGAGGTGGTAGAGCCAGGCGATAATCCACCTCGTCTATCCTGCTGAGAACCTAGAATGGTTCAATGAAGCACAGAGATAACTTTCCACCCCGACCAAATCTTCGTAATCCATGTCGAGGTGAGACCCGCAAGAAAACATGTTCGCCATCATCAAACTCTAGTGGTCTTCGCCTCCTATCAGCATAAGACTTCTGTTACCTCTGAGTTGTCCTCATCCTATCCAGGATGACCTGGACCATCTCTGTCGTGGCATGTACCATCTCCGGTCCCACAAATGCTGACTCACCAGGGTCATTCCAGCACAGCGGTGATCTGCATGTTCGGTCGTATAATGGGTCGTATGGTGCCATCCCGATGGTGGGGTGGTAGCTGTTGTTGTACGCAAACTCCACCATGGGTAGGTGTCCCTCCCGGCTACGACCAAAGTAGAGGACACATGCACGGAGCATGTCCTCGAGAGATTGAAAGTTCCTCTCCGTCGGACCATCCGTATGAGGGTGAAAGGCGGTTCTCAGACGTAGTTGCGTCCTGAATTCCTCCTGCAACCCCTTCTAAAGCTGGGAAGTGAAGCGATCATTTTGATCGGAGATGATTGATGATCGAACCCCATGAAGCCCTATAATATCTTGAACGTAGAGGAGTCCTATGATCTCCACTGATCACTACTCTCTGATGGGTAAAAAGTGGTTCGACTTATTGAGTCGGTCGACAATCACCCAAATGGAGTCGTGACCTATAGAAGTACGTGGAAGCTCAGTCATGAAATCCATAGATATCCCATCCCACATCAACTCCGGGACCTCCTAGGGATGTACCAAGCATGCTGGTACATGGTGCTTCGCCTTCACCTGCTAGCAGGTGAGGCATCCAGAAACAAACTCTGCTACATACTTCTTTATACCCGACCACCAGTTCTGTCGTCTACAATCTTGGTACATATTCGCCACTCCGGGATTTACCGCTAAAGGTGATGTGTGAAACTCCCTCGGAACCTCCTCTTGTAAAGTAGCTGGTACCATGGTACGTCCTCTAAAAAGGACGACGTTCTCTCCTCCCATATAGAATCTACCAGGTGACTATCCTAAGGATATATGTGAACACCGCGTGTCACAGTCAATGTCCCCACGTTGTGCCTCTCTGACTCACTGAAGAAAGGTTTCTCCATCCATATCCACGAAGGAGTTTCACACTTCACCTTTAGCGGTAAATGAGACTCTGCTGGTCAGAATAGACTGTAATGCGCTCTCCCATCAGATAGTTTCACCACATCTTCATAGCGAATATCACTATTGCTAACTCTAGGTCATGGATAGCGTAGTTCTGCTCGTGCTGCCTCAACTTTCGTGATCCATAGGAGATCATTTCGTGCTCTTACACCTGGAGACACCTGAGCCTGGTCCCTGATGCATCGCAGTAGACTACGTACCGTACCCCCTCCTCCAGTAGCCTCAAGATGGGTGCACTCTTCAATCTCTGTCTCAGCTCCTTGAATCTCTACTGAGATAAATCTAACCATACGGAGGGTTTTCCATACTTAGTCAAAGAAGAAAGTGGTGCCGAAACACTGAATATGTTTGGCACAAATCTCCTCTAGTACCCAGTTGGACCCGAGAAACTCCGCACCTCCGTCATGCTACTGGATGGATCCCAAGCTAACACTGCCTCGATCTTCGTATGATCCAACGCAACTCCCTCCTCAGAGATGATGTGTCCCATGAAGTGGACCTCACATATACAGAACTGAATCTTTGAGAGCTTACCATAAATATGGTGCTCTCAGAGTGTGTCCAGTACAACCCGCAAGTGGTAGGCGTGCTCCTCCTCAGAAGTCATGTATATTAATATGTTATCGATGAAGACCAAAACAAATCCATCAAGGTAAGGCTGAAATATAATGTTCATGAGGCTCATAAACACTGTTGACACATTGGTTATGTCGAAAGGCATAACCAAGAACTCATAGTGGCTATACCGACACCTGAAGGTCGTCTTCTACACATCCTCGTCCCAAACTCTGAGCTGATGATAGCCTAACCTTAGGTCTATCTTTGAGAACCACCATGCTCCCTTGAGATGATCGAAGAGGTCATAAATCCTCGGTAGAAGATACTTGTTCCTCACGATCACCTGGTTCAGGTGACAGTAATCGACAAACAGTTGCAAGCTCTCGTCTGCCTTCTTGGCGAACAAAATCGGGGAAGCCTATTGTGAATCACTGGGTCGGATACATTCCTTGCCCTACAAGTCCTCAAGCTGTACCCGTAGCTCTCGAAGCTTAGGAGGAGCCATCTGATATGCTAGAGTGGATATCAGGGTTGTCCCGGGGTACATGTCAATATAAAATTCTACCTCTCTGTGAGGAAGTAGTCCTAGAACGTCATCAGGAAAAACGTATGTATACTGATCCACCGCTACAGGAAAACTAGGACTCTGCACGTCAACTGCTCCTAGGATGAGGCTGGAAAACTGATGAGTGATCGGCTGTCCTCTCATCTACGTGAGTTTATCTTGCGCTGCTAAGGCTCCCTTCTTGCTAGTGAAGGTGAACCTGCTCCCATCGGTGTGGACACACCGCACCTTGCGCCTAATACAGTCGATCTGAGCATTGACTGTAGATAACCAATCCATGCCAAAGATGACGTCGTAAAGCCTTGACAACACTACAAGAAGATCCTAGTCTAAGATCTCACCTCCTTGAGTAAGCTCACACTGCCGGAACTAGTGCGTAATTGTCAAGTCTACTCCCGTAGGAGTCTCTAGCCATAATGATCGAGCCAACGTCTCCGTCGTAATCTCCGAGTTCCGAACAAGGGAATCAGAAATAAAAGAATGAATCTCTCATGTGTCTATAAGAATTGTAGAAAGGGTGGAGTAGACACAGATACTACTTCAAATAATCTCTGGTGTGCCATGGTCGTAGGCCTCCGCTCCCTAAAGCTGAGCTTGCCTCTGCCCGCCATCTCCCTGTGGTCAGGGTGGACCTCCTAGTGGTGGTGGTGGTAAAGCCTCAAAGCGTCGCCCACCACCTGCTGCTCGTCCAGCTCCTCTGCCTCATCCGCCTGCTCTCTGCGGATTGCCACGGTCGACCCTCTACCTCTGCCTGGGTGGCCCTTCAACCGTCTGCTGCTCCTCTGCACGACGGGTCGGGCAGTCACGAATCATGTGGCCCTACCTGCTGCATGCATAGAACTGTCTGCTCCTCGGAAGGCTGGCTCTATGTCGTGTGCCCCGCACCTCTGAGCCAGTGTCTCGAGGTTGCCTGCCTGCTGGTCTGGTCCACCTGGACCCCTCTGACATCCGTCAACTGCTAGCTGCAGAAGACTCCGCTACGTGTCGCCCTGTGGTAGGTCTCGCTGCTGGTGTAGGCTCAATAAGAATGCTCTCTATGAGAAGGGCTCGCTATAGTACTCCTGCCTGCGTCAGAATGCTAAGGGATATTATCGATGCCCTGATCTCATGCCTCAGACCCTTCTCAAAGGTTCGGGCCTGGAAGAATGGGTCTTGTACCAGGTCCGTCAAATAGCGTGAGAGATCAGTATATCTCACTGAGTACTGGGCTACCTTGATGCTGCCATGCCGCAGTTGTATTGGCTCCTGAATGTGCACCGCACGAAGGGTGGCTGGGAAGAACTCTGAGCAGAAGAGGCTCTCAAAGTTTTTACAGAGGATAGATGCCTCATCGTGCACCTGGAGCATCAGCCTCCACCATCTTCCTACTGCCGCATGCAGGAGGCTCGCTGCAAGGATCACCATGAGGTCAGATGGTGTCCCTATTAACCTGAAAACTCATAAAATATCCTCCACCCACTCCTCGGCTGCCTAAGGGTCCATCTCCCCGCGGAACCTGGGCGGTCTCTGATGCTGGAACTCATGTACTGCACTAAGGCATCGTGCACTCTTAGCAGCTGGGGCAGGTGGAATCGGTAGCTCAGCGGGTAGAGATACTGCCAGGGCCTCCGCTGAAAAGGGCCCTGCACCGAGGCCTCGTCACTCAGTGGGTTGTCGTCTCACACAAAGCTCTAAACCCTAGCTGGCTGCCGTCGTGGGGTCATCCTGAAAAAAAGGTGTGCAATGGTCAATACAGTATACCTGGTGAGCTAACACAATGTAATCACAAAGAAAACTTTTGAAAGACACATGTAATCATTGTTTTCGTGCACTGAGTCGGAAATCAGAAGTCAGGGTCCTGGTGTATGGATACGTCAGCCGCCACACCAACACTAGAATCCATGGACTGATAACCACGCTCAATACCCTCAACACTATTTCCTCACACATATGAAAGATCAGAGTCCTGAGTTCTGCAGTAGAACTGAACTACTCTGATACCAATTTTTCATGACCCGTCCTTGGGGCCCGTGCCGTGACTACCCCTTGCTCGCCTTCCATAAACCAGGGGCTGGAGACTAGATCCAAAGGCGTAAATCCCGATAAAAGGGAAATTAATTGCCTTTATAAAGAAAAAAACACCACAGAGTAAGCATTATGAAGTAAACACTAAGTAAACTGGGTACAGCTATAATTGAGGAAAAGTAAATGGGCCAGAATACTAACCTAAACTGAATGTAAAGTTCAAATTGAAAGAAAGTACAACAACTGAAATGTAAAGTAACAATGTCAAGACATCCAATGGAAATCCCACCTGAAGGGTGGGTACATATAGCCTCCTCAGCTCCTCGGGTCCAGCCGTCTGCTCTGTGTACGTCCCGCCCAGTGGTCCACTTCCAGGTACCGGCTTTCTCCACAAGCCTCTACTAGGATCAGTGTTGTCTGTCGTTTGCATCCAACACAACCTAGTGCGGGCATAGCCCGTGCAGGGGTGAGTATAAACTACATAATAGGGACCCCGAGACCCCCGAAGGTCTCCTAGAATCCACAAAGGATAATCCACAAGGAAAGATACAATCACGAATTAACAACCGACTCTACTTAGGTATATGCCCATACATATACCTATGTCATCAATTTCCAGTTCGGCTCCAACATCTGAGCACATGTTCGATCACATCCACACAGGATAGTACAAACCAATACACACAGGAAAGCACATCCCAATCCACATAGGAAAGGATGTCAATCATATCGAAGATACTGATTGAAAGTCAAGACTCAGCTCACACATGTATACTTTTTCGTAAGGTGATAGAGATGATCAGATGTAGACACTGATTAATCTAAGCTAGTACCACGTAGGATACAAGACCACCTAAGCTGTCAGACCCACAAAAGATACAAGACCATCCACTCTTCCGAACCCACGTAAAATACAAGTACAAAGTCAAATACTGCCGGACCCACGTAGGATACAAGAACAATAGTCATGTACTGCCGGGCCCACATAGGATAAAAGAACAGTATTCATCGTCGACAAACCCACGAAGGATTTCAGTATGGTCTATGTTGCTACCGAACCCACGGAGGATCCCAGTACAGTCGTCATCATCTTCGCAATCGCAGCCATCTCTAGGGTACCCGCACACAGCATGCACGATTCTGGGATGGTCCGGTCCACGAGCCAAGGGCAGTCGATATATCAAATGACACAATGTCTGGAGTTTATGTATACCAATGTTCTGTCTTGTCAATAGGATCTCGACGTGACTGATAGTGCGTCAATCGGATGCCCGATCTGAGAGTTATTGGCTTTTTTCGTCCTAGGGGCCCGATTGGGTTTTAAGTGAAAACTAACCCGACCATACTCCAACTGTGTCCAAACCTAGAGCATAGTAAGCCAAAAGGTCTGTATCACTATGAGGAAACCAACAAAGTCGACGGCACGTCAATCAGACGTCCAGAGCACAAGTTATAAGCGTTTCCTCTCCGAAGGCCTCGTTGGTTTCGTGTTCGAATCAACCCGATCATACCCAAAATTCTCTGAAACCTTGAGTTCAATATATCGAAATGACATTCTCAATCCAAGGATTGCATCACAACTGACGGTGTGTCTGTCAGATTTTTGTATCCCATGTTATGCGTAAATGAACGAACCTGTCCGATTTTAGGGGGGTTTGGGCCCGGACCGACCCAGGTCCGGCACATTTGGGCGTGGACTGGGCAAGCCGGCGTGGCCCGGCCCGGTGCGGACGGCTTGGTGCTGGCCGAGTGGGGGTGGCTCGGTGCTGGCCGAGCAGACGCGCAAGGGGGGGGGGGGGGGGGGGGCGCTGACCCCTTGATTGAAGAAACGACCCCCACAGGGGGCCCGCCTCTTTGCCAGCCGGGGTTTACGACCCCCAGATTTCCGAATGGCCGGTCGAGTCAGCCGGCTAGTGAGACGCCGCGGGACCCCCCCACGGGACCCCCTGTAGGTCCTGCCTTCCATGCCCCGGTGGCCGGTGGTTCTGTCGCCCCTCCCTGCACCTCCACGGCCTTGTCCGACTAGCACCGTGTGACTGCGCCGCACCCCTCTTCCACGGCCCCCTCCGGTCACGGCCGTTTCGTGGTTTTCCGGCGCGGCACGACGGCGCCGCGGCCCATCTCTGACTGTAGCTTCCTTTGGCCCCAACGGTGCTGCGTGACGGTGCCACGCTCCTTCGTCGCGTTTCTCCTTGTTCCCATGCAGTGTCGTTGCACCGCGCTGCCTTCGTTTGAAACGCAACGAATACAACAACAATGGGGGAGGAGGATCGTCTGTGTCCGGGCGGTCCGGCCTCCACCCATTAAATTGATAACATGTGGCCCAAATATTTAACGAAGAATGCAAAGAATAAACACTTCGTAAAAATACACCCCTATATCGAAGAAGTCATCGAACGAGGATCGTCACGGGAAAAAGACGTCAGGGAAGATGGCGTCGCGGAAAATGATGTCACGAATCGAGCCTCTGTAAGCATCATCGGTGTTCGCCCGATGAAGGATGTGGCGCGTCGTCATTCTCCAGAAAAGGAGTCTCTCACTGGCTATGAAGTGGAGAGGATACGACACGACAATCTCCCCTTGGGGTGACGGTGTTCTTCATCGTAGACACGGCGTTCTTCGCAAAGAATATGAAGTTCTTCAAGACCGCGAGAGTTCTCTCCTCTATTCCACACAACTAATCAACCAACAATAAAATAAGACATTGTATTATTTTATTCACACACACACATGACATCATTAATTTGAAATTCAAAAGATCCCATTTGATTAATTAAATTAATTGAATAGTCTTTAACAGTCCAATTTATTGTGAGAGTTGACATGTCAATAAAAGGGGGTGCGGTTGGGTTACACAATTAAATGCACGAGGGTGGTTTTAAGGGATTTGAAGGGGTGGGGATTGTGTGGGCCCCACCTCACTATTATCCTACCAAGAATAGGTTATAACTGCTTAGAATAGAAATAAAAATTGTAATACAAATTTTTATTTTACTCTCCAGTTAACCCATTTATATAACAACCTTACCCGAGGAAACGCAACTCCAGAAGAGGTCTTCCTAAGCAATTATCGGCCCTGTGGTTCCATCGGTGCCCTTAGATTTCGTTTCTGAGCACCGGTTGAAATGTTAGGAAAACCCGCTCCTTTGTTCACTGAACGTACCCGAGATAAAACTTAGAAATTTATTCCGGGCACACTGGTCCTCAGAATCAGGTTCCATTAGAAACTGCGTACTCTTAATATCCCAATGAAAATTTAAAAAAAGTTTCCCTTAAAATTTACGGGTCATTACAATAATATAGAGGAAATAATAACATTAAATGAAGGTTAAAATATCCTTAATAGATGTGGAATAATTATATAACCATTAAATGGGTATTATATTCACCTCATAAAAAATATAAGGGCATAACCTTGGATGTGTCTCAATAAAGGAAAATCGTGGTAAAATTATGTTTTTTATTTGGTAACATTTGAACAATAAACCCCCTAAAATATTGGTAATAAAAGGTATATGTAAATACCCATAAATTTAATTATAATAATAATATAATACATTCATTGATAGTATATTCACCACACAAAATGAATGAGGTGTGAATAAGGGATAAATCTCACATAAATAAGAGTGAGACAAGAAAACCATTAACTGAAGTCATTAATTTCATCATACACATAAAAAAAATGTTTACTTTATATAAGTTAATTATATATATACCAAATAAGAATATTATTATATCTAATACCATATAATAATTAATTATTAATCTATATTACCCAATTATTAATATTTTCATGTTACAATGATGTTTTGGGTATTATCTGGTTTGTTTCTCATATATGTTTTTACTATTTATTCTTGATCATATTACAAATATAATTGTTTAATTATATAATCAACATAAAAAAATTGGTAAATATCATACATATTATATATAAAAATATTTATGATAATCTATAATATACATAAATATTAAACTGAATACATTGTTCAGGAAGGTGGTAGGTCATAAGTATGCATGAACAATGTTTCTAGTTTATTATAGTATTGAAATAAAGTTTGTAATAATATATATATATGTTTATAAATATTAAAATTAAATTATAATTCTTATTTCAAATATATAATACACTTTTACTAAACCAGCACTTTATGAATTCCATGTAATGTGTGATCGAATCAAATCGCTTTTGGGAGGCGGTAGTCGATATGTCGACAAATGAAGTAATCATATTTAATGAAAATGGAAAGAATGTGGTATTTTATTCCCTGGACACATCCTAGAAGATATTTTATTCTCAGAGTACCATCCCTAGTGTCCCTAAGTGGGAATCCCAAGGAGGTTCTATAAATAAGTCTTGGTCATCTTTTCGGATTCAATCAAATGTATTTATTCTTTTACATGATCATATTTTTTGATACCATTATAGATTAAAAATCCTATTTAAACTATAATTGGATATTTTATTATCATTATTTAAAAAAATCGAAATTTTATCCAATAAATGGAAAACAGAATCACCATGCGTGCGAACGTATGACCTACCATCTCCACCATGTGGTGTAATTTTTTTTTCATTACTGAATTACTTATATGGGTATAATATTGGAAATAACTATAATATAAGCTGATTATGAAAATATATTGATTTTGGAATAGAATATATACAATCCAATTCCATATATTTTTACAATTAACAGAATGATATTGCTGCTCATGCGTATGTATGACCTATTATCTCCACAATGTGATGAAATTAATTTTACATGATCGCCATAAATGAATGATTATATATATGTATATAATTAATAAAGATGTTATATAAAAATATAATATCATTAATTACATGTAATTATTATATTCTATGCACAAGAACTGGGACTATTGTGACACAACATTCTTAGGAAAATTAAGTAGTGAAAACACATAAGATTAATAATGTAATGTTATTTTGAAACAAGTGATTAGAAAATAATTTATGATATCAAAACTATAAATATTATTTTGGAATATGTTAATAATTTTTTGAACAATTATAAATGTCATTCAAATACTTCTGAATAAAATCATTCATAAGATGAGGGGATTTATATTCTTACATTTATTTTTGGGAGACTTATGGCATATTCACCATTTATAACTTCTATGTGCTATACATACTACTCATTAATGTATTTTATGAGCACTATACCAAATATAATGATATAATATTCTCCTTATAATATTCATTATTTCCTGAGGCTTATGATTTTACTAGTTAAAATGTTATGCGTATTTATTTCAAAAACTCTTCAAACATCGGGATTGTTTAATTTTAACTATATATTTGGAGAATATTTATCATCGATGCCCATTTCATTTAATTTTTTTAAAAAAATATTTTTATATTCACGTTGTGATTTTAATGTCATTTTTACCCATTTTTGTGACTTTTTAATACATGTTTTGAAATTAATCTATTGTTATTCTCCGAATAAGGTACTTTGTGACTTTTTAAAAAAAATTAAAAGGGAATATTTTCTTTTAACTTATTTAGAATCAATATATTTTTTCACATTAATAATTCCTTAAATATGTAAATCTTCACGTAATATATTACAATTTTTTTTCAAAGATAATATTTTATTTTAACATTTTGTGTCATTTTACGAAAATATAATGTTTTCCTATAGAAAAAGATATTCTATTAAAGAAATTATTCTTCTGATCACTCAAAATTATATTCTATATATGATTATAAAATTTGATGTTATTTTGTTTAAATAGGTATATGATTCAATTATATAGTTCTTATTAATTCTATGAATGTATAATGTTTATGATGGAATTTTATTTGTGAAACCCATTAATTATCCATGGGTAATTGTACGATTTAATGATTATTTTGATCCCCATTTTACTCCATGGGACCTAATATGATGAATGATATACAATATCATGGGACACATATGTATGGATTTCATTATTTAATGGCTGGTACATACAAATTTCTCTAATATATTGGGTAATGATTTATATATCATGATATAGGCACAATTTTAATGGGGAGTGAACTCAGTTCTGTGAAGCACTTTGTATGCTAACATTGTATTAGGAAGTAACCCTTAACAATAATTTGGTCATGGGAGTTATCCATGGGTATTAGGATGGTATGGGGAGTATAACTGAACAAATAATATGGAATTAGGAGTGATTCTTTGAATAATATGTATGTTAATTCATATAATTATGTTTTTTCCATAACATTCATGTCTTCATTTTATGTAATGGTTTGATGGATTATGTTTTTTATTTAGATATGATTCATGTCTCATGAACTACTAGTATTTGTGCAATGATTCCAAAAATTCCATCAATCAAAATTCATGTCTCCTGAATTAGATAGAGAATGACCTATTATTTTTCTGATCATATTTTCATACACTAATGCCCAAGATCATGTTTACATGTCTCTATAATTATCCCTTAATGAGAATCTGATCTCATCCTTTTTTTTGTTTCCATTCCCCCGGTCTATGAATATATGTATTACGATTTATGTTCTTCTGAAGGTTTCTAGTCAAGAAGAACCTAGTTTGAGATAATTTAGATCACTTATGTATTGGGGTTTCTGTTTCCATGTTTACAAAGGCATTAGATTAGTGTGTTGCTTAGGCATTAGTTCATGTAAGATACTATGTATTCTGAAAAAGTTATATAATATTAATATATGAAAAAATTGTTAATTAATTTTTGTATCAATGATAAATTTTAAATAACCACTAAAAACAATGATGAGAAAAAATAATAGGTTACCCAATGTACTAGATTTTGGATAAGCCTTATGATAAAGAAAATGTCTTCAAATTTTGGTAAAGGATACAGTGACTTGTTTCATAGAAATAAATACCTATCTTGATAATACTAGTGTATTTTTATTCAAATAGATTTAAATAGGGGTAACAACCCCGAAATAGTCCACTAGGCCTAACAAGAGCATAAACAGATACACAATAATGGGCTTTGCAGCACTTCTGGTATGGAACTCCTTTGGGATATGATTTAATAATTTAGAAAATATTTATGAACCATGATGATGTATTTAAATAAATGTTGACTTTGAAAAACCAATGATGAACATAAGCTGTCGTATATAAAATACGATGAAAATATTAATAGACCCTTTATGTTTTTTTAAAAGATTATGCTTTTTTTAATATGATAAGTATTTATTACTCTATCATTTTAGTAGTAGTCAATGTCTAGAACCCGAAGGAATGAATTTAATGGTGAATCTGACAAAAAAATCAACAATTTTAATTCATAGAAAATGATTTTAATTTGATTTGGAATGAAAAATATCATTCCTATTCCCACCCATATTTCTCAACATGTCAATCATGCTGGACATCAAAATGAGAATCGTAGGTAACAACTTTCTATTGAGTCTTTCATGATGAAACAGCCAAATTTTTTCATCCGGTATTACGGTTCACTTGTTCTGGAACATTGGATCATTACAAAAAAATTCATTTTCTTTATTATCATATTTTTAAAATGTTAGAATTTCATTCTAGCTGTTTATCGGTTAGAAGAAAAAATAGTCCAGTGGTGGAATCTAATAGTTAATATCTGATAACAAGATGAAATTGAATCTATGGAATTATATGAGTTCAAGAACTTATTATCTAATAATTACATTCCATGTATTTTATTTGTGAAATTGAATAAATTGTTTCCAAATATATAGAAAATGGATAATGAATTAGTTGGCACCTATGAAGACAATTACACAAGACATATGAGGTATTATTATAGAATTAGTGTCCATATTTAATGTAATGTTGATAGGTTCTTTAGTGGCATAAATTCTTTTATCAGAAGGGAATTATCCAAAACAGACATTATTAGCTATAATGATATTTTGTGTTGTGCAATCAAGGTTGAAAATTTATTTGGATTTACATATTAATATCATGGTCTTGACAAGAAAAGGATGATTGAGATCCCTAGAAAATCTAAAACCTTGGAGAATAAAAGATGTAATTTCATTTTTTATCAATATGTTGAAAGAATACTAGAGGAAACTATTTTAAGGGTTGTAATAACTGTATTATGTTTAGAAATAAAGGACATCATTCATTTAATTTCTGATGTAACAGGATAAATCTACATAATAATGAAAATGGAGGGAAATATGAATAAAATGAACCTCCCCTATTCAATGCAACAAGTGTATGAAAAATGGTAATCATTCTATCCTATTCCCAAATCTATGTGTAGTCGATGAAGATCAACAACAAAAAACTCTTCTATCCAAATACAATGGAAAATAACATGTTATAACTGTTGTCAATGTGGAGTTTGAAAAAAAATTGCTAGATGATTGCGAAATTATTTAATTGAATTAAATAAAAAAATTTAATTTTTAATTTAATATTATTATGGAATAATGAATCACTAATGTATTTTTTCACTATATTTTTGCATAAAAATTTAAGATCACCTGCTTAATGTTATGGGTAACGATGAAAAGTGATTGAGGTAACAAGGATATATTTTTGGGGAGAACATGATTAAGTGAAGTATAACTGTTAATTTTTCCATGATTTTGATATGTTGATATTATGATAAATATATATTGGATATGAATAAGTAAATTGGATGGTACTGATTTTCTTTAAACAGTTTGGAATTTGTTGAAAAGTAGTTTATTTTATCATGGATGATGTTTATATATTTTCAAACTTATGGAATATATCCAATAAACAATATAATAAGAAAACATAAGGATGTATTGTAAAAATGTTATTAACATTTTTTAGGAGAATATATTATAGTGGTATTCACATGTTTTTTATATGAAAAATAATAGAAAATATCTATAAGAAATCAACGGTTAGATGTTTTTGAGAAATCTAGTGACCTTATTTTTAATGTTTTGGACTTTCATTTTTTAAAAGTGATATATGGTTAATCATTTAATGAATGTTTTTTATCAACTCTTCAATGAGGTGTTATAGATTAATGTACTAACTCAGAATATGAGGATTTATGAATATTACATAACCTCTATTAAACATTTTGGTGTGATTTTAAGGTAGATGAAATAACCTGTCAATAAATTTATGATTCGCATGGTCTGCTAATGCTTTAGGAGTGATGAATTCAACTTCACATTGTGAAATCATATATGAAGTGGAAATTCATCAGGTAACACCTAATGTTGGGATTGTCCTGTAAATAAATATGTATTTATTCTAATGAAAAATATTAAACATTATGAGAAAATTTATATTTTTTTTTTCATTTTATCATTTTTTATTACATCAATGACCTTATTCAATCCACTTTTTGTTATGGCTTTGTGAATGACAACATTATCCTAACTTTATTTTCTATCACCCTCTATTCAAACATGATATTTAGTTTTATCTTATATATATATGTTTTTTCTTTCCTGATATTTTATCCTCTTGGGAAACCAATTTATAAGATACATTAGGATAAAATTTTGTTTATATCTTTCCCTTTTAAATGGAACATTCAGTATTAATTTTTTATGATGTTGGTTTATATGAAATGAAGCGTTATGTTTCTCGCATTTGATAACCATAATGAATTCCGAGGGAGAAGTTAATTTTAATGGGTATAGAATGTAACACCTAGATATATATTTAAATTAATATATTTTTTTCAATTTAAATTAATCTATTCGATATTTTTTATTTTACAAAATACTGAATATAGATTTTGTTATATGTAAAATAACATTTCTGGATTCTGTTATATGAAAAAAAAATTGATATTTCACTGCATGAAACACTAATATAATCTTGTGAAATATGAAGTCGTATTATTGTACTATTTTAAAAAATGTAAAATTCTTTTGATACCTTTTATTAAACGAAATACTAATTGTTACATAATAATAGTATGTTATTAAAATGTTATTACATAACATAAAATGATATAACATTGCCATTTAATAAGATTTTATGAATAGAATTAGCAAAAATATTAAAATATAAGTTTTATAATATGAAATCAATGGTTATTATTAAATTATAAATGAAAATGTATACCCATTGATTATAAATACAATCGTTTAATATTTATTTTGCCTAAGTTGTTTTTTATATATAATTAAATTAATTATAATTCGTGAATTATATTATTGAAATATATACGTTAGATATTTAATCATATATTTTTTAAACTCATCCAATATATTTTATAGAAAAAATATAAGAAGAAAAAATCTTATATATAAAACATATATTTAATCAAATGTGTAATTTAATCTTATTTTGATAAGGAACCCATATTAAAAGCATTTTTTTAAATTTTAATATATTATATGTTAGAAAATAAATTTCTTCTTTTAAATGTAAATATAAAAAATTACATTAAATTATTTTTTTATAGTTTTCTAGTATGTTTCATATTTTGATGAATAGTAAAACAATTGTAAATTTTAATAAAAAACAAATTTTTTCATCAAAATTATTTATAGAGTTAAATTATAAATTTGAAATGATTAAATTTAAAATTAGATCAAATTATAAACATTTTATCTAATATAGGCCATTCTCATAAATTTTAAATTTATTTTAGATATAATATTGTTTCAATATTTTTAATGTTTTATCTTTAATAAATTGTTTTCTCTTCCAAAAAATTAGAATAAATTTAAATAAAATTTTGAAACATCTATGTTTTGAATTTTGAAAAATAAATTCAATATTATTAATCATAAGAACAATATTATATAAATACGATTTTTTATTTTTGTTAATTCTGAATATTAACATTAGTAATTTATTATTAACACAGTAAAATGTAGAATGAGTCATTAGTGGTGAAATATAATATCATAAAGAATTTAAAATTACAATAATAATTATCCTAATTTCGTTGGATAATTGGGCTTCACCCAAAATTATCTTTGGCCAAAATTGTATCCTTTTTATGGAACATTAATGATTCTAGGAAAATAATTAAATTTTATTTAATGAAATGTTAAATATGTCATACTCATATTATCAATGACTATATAATTTTTAATATAAGGTTATATAAAAGAAAAATTATAATATAAAAAGTCATTTTATTTATAATTTTATTTTCATTAACATATATATTTTTTTCAATTTTTTATTAAATAAATAAATACATTAAAATCTTTTAAAATGATTATACATCAATTGGGTAATTAATGGAAATATTAAATAAATTAAAAATAATATATTAAATTAAATATATTTTATTATAATATTTAATATATTAGGTAATTATAGAATAAGAGTTAATTATATCTAATAATATATACAAATTAGATATTAAATTTATTATAATGGGATGCTTTTTATAATATCTTACTCGACACACAATTTTGGAGTTCTCCAAAATTATACGTTGCACACAAGATTGAGATGTGCTAAAAACTAATATATCATTAATATTATTATTTAAAATTTTAGTTATCACATACCCATTTTATTGTAGGGAATAATTAAATAACTATTTTTTGTTTATACATGTTATTTACTTTCATCCAAAAAAATTTATGGGCATAAAATATGAATAAATCTAATTTTAAGCAAAAAATGTTCTAATATTTTTAAAAGGTAATTTACTATCTATTAATGGAGAACAATTTATAATTCTATATTTTGAAAGATATATATATATTATTTTAAAAAATATCTTTATTCTTTGGAATAATGATATCATAGTTTACTATTGCTGAATTGTAGTATTTTTCTGATAATATTCAATTTTTTAATGAATAGTTAAAAATACATCATTTTAGTTCAAAAATACTTTTTTATAAGATTTATTTATATAGGTAGCTTAACATTTTAATTTGTTTTAATGTATAATTAAATAATGGTTTTATCATTCAATATAATGTAGGTAATTGGAATCAATTTCAAATTGAAATGGGATATAAAAACATTGTGAACTTTTGAAAGTTTTTAAATTAAAAATTGATTTATCAATCTGCCTCTGAGGTAAATTTTAAATTATCTTCAGTAACTTCTGTGAATTGAATATTAAATAATATACATATATGTTTTTAATAAATATTAAAAAAAAGATCAAATTTGATCAAAGTAATTTTTTTTGTGAATATTAACTTCGTTATTTTATTTATTACAATTAAAGCTAAATCCAGACATTAAATGTAAAAAATAGCATTATATAAATATAAAACCACCCTAACACTTATAATAATATTATAATATGAGTTATTTTAATAATATAATATCCTTGGGCAAAAATATTGTCCTTCTAAAGAAACATGGGTGTGAAAATGATATTTATAACTTTTATTTAATATAAAGAGGGAGATTTTATAAATATGGCTCTTATTAATTTTTTTTAATGCAGTGTTATATATGTTATAACATAGTCTATAAATAGTAAATAAAAATATAAAACAACTAAATACATCATTATAATTTATGTATAATATTTTTAAATTAAATAATTTATTTTAATTATGAATCAATTATGATGGAGTATTAGATTTATTTATGAAAGAATCAAATAATGTATATTAAAAATATTAAGATAAACATGAATTGAAATTTTTTATTCCATATAAATTTTTTATATATTACCTTGACATATTATTTATTATTTAAACTATTTTTTTATGGAATCTACTTTTTATTTGTTTTATAAAATTCTTGTAATGAATAGTGTCAAAATTGAAATAATTCATATTTTAAAAAATAAAAAATTTAATTAAATGAATTAATATTTATAAATAACTAATATTCCGCCAAATTTTTGAGGTAAAAATAATAATGTCATTAATGACACATTAAATGGTACTTTTACTTATTATGGTAAATATTTTAACTATCAATGTGTAAATTATTTAATCAAATTGTTATAGTTGAAAGGATTAAAACATAAAAGATATAGATTAAAAGGATAAAAAACTTGTCTAAAATTTTTTGGATGAATTTTTTACCCATAATAATCTTATATTGAAAATAAATAAACATGGATAATTTTTTTTTATGGAAATTGAATTTATATTAATTTTATACTTTTAATAAATTTAAGAGTTCCTCTACCCACTATTATAAAAAGGACCTATTTTTCTTCTATTCCTTTCACTTCCAAAACTATTTCATAAATAAAATATCTTCCAAAAAATCTCCTTAGAGGACATACACAGACTCTTGATGATATAATTTAGGTATAAGACCATTTTTGGAGGTTTTATGGTGTTAAGAAAGGTGATCATCTGAAGGAAAGTCAAAGTTTTTTTACATGTTTCTATTTTATTTTTCTTACATTTACATTATGACTCCTTCATAAATTATAAACCAATAAATCATACAAGATAAATATTATTAGTTTTTGTTATGTTTATATTTTAACCTAAATCTATCTCCAATTTCATAAAATTAAAAAATAATATTTCATTGGTGTGTACAACAGACTTCCACATTGCGAACTAATATAGTTCTTTTTTAATTACAGTCATTCATGGTTGGTGATAAATATGGAATTAATGTTTTTATATGATTTTCATGATATAACTATCATTATAAATGGATAATATATAAATTATTTTCTTACATTTCATGCACATAGAAATAAAAATATATTTCATCCATTCATGTGAACTATTATATCCACGAAGCGATGTGAATTGTTTTTATTCAATACATCACTTGTATGATATATATAAATATATATAAATATAAGAATTATTTTTATAATATTATGATAATTTGGGAAATTTATAATATTATCCCTATGATTATAATGTTGTTCATTTTTCAGAACATAAAAGAATGGTTTGATTTAAAATTTTCATTGATGTATAAAATAAAAAATTATTTTATGAATTTTTTTCTAGAGATTATATAATTATGACCACATAATATATTATCACCATACAAAATTCATTTTCGACTTAAGTACCAAATATCGAAAAAAACATCTGATATGAACATAAATAATTAGGAAAATTTTAAAACATGTAAATTACTCATATAAGAGGAATAATAAACATGAAAAAGGATGTTAAAAAATATGAAAATAACATATGTTTATTATTTTCGGAATATAAATATTGTACATGATGAGTTGGACTCAGTGTAACAGACTTTATTTCAATCACATTTAATTAAGGCTTATTTTGATATTATACACCATATTCATTTATACGATGCATAATGAAAACCTTTTACATATAATTTAATTAAACTATTTTTAAATGGAATCAATTTTTATGAATCATATTACTATATTACAGAATAAATGTTTTTAAGGTTTACATTGATGACAACTATTCCTTCACTGTGACCATTATTTTGTATTAGGCTTCCTCAAGAAGTTGTAATGTTTTTTAAAACAAAAATAATTCCAATATTCAACTTAATTTTATTTTCTATTGAAAATGGTTTTGAAAATCTATTGATGACATCAATATACTGATATGATATCTCTATAATGAAATATTTATATGTTTTTCATGCATGGTTTATGAGTTGTGCTTATGTTTTTGGTTCAGGGGAATTTATTACATATACAGGTGGTTCTATGCTAAAATGATGAATGGTGAGCCTATTATATCACTCTAATAAATTGGGTAATGATACAGAGTTAAAAGAAAAGGTATCTCTTAGTATATTTAAAGAATATAATGTTATCGGTAATCCAAAAATAACCACAATGTTTACTCCAGATATAGATATGAAAGATACCATGTAATAATGATATGGTTTTCAAAATGACCTTTAGAATTTATTATTTCTATGAATTTATTCATGAAACTTAGGATTACATGAGGTATGTTACGATGTTATATTTTATGTGTGAAATTTAAGATGTGGTGAAAAAAATTTCATGAGATTAAAATATTTATAGACTAATAGTTTCGTCTAATGTTTTATATTCAATACTGATATTTTTGTCGCCATACCATGTTTTTTGAAATGAATTCTAGAGTGTATAATATTACGTAGGAGGACATAATATTTCAAGCTAATGTTATAAACATTTTTAGATGAAGAAGATATCATGTTTGTAAATAAACAGTTTCATTCTATGAAAAAATGAATAGTGAGTAGACGTGTTTACATTGAAATATTTTAGTTGTCGTGATTAAATAATGGCCTAATTTTATAAAATAATAAACCTTCAAATATCTTCAATGTGAATTCTTTATTTTACTCATGATTCTGTAACAATTAAAGTTGGGGATTTATATTTGTTATCATTGATAATATTAAATAACATTTGGGGTTAAGATATTGTTAATATAATATCCATAATTGATTTTTTTTGTTCAAATTGGAATGATATATATTTATAGGATTACAATGTTTCATCATCGATGATATGTTTTCCCAGATTGGTTTTACAGAGAGGAAACAAGGAAAATATGCTTGGATTTAATCCAGAGGTAAGAAACCATCCAAATCAGTAATATGGGATGGTCAGAATTCGAACTAAACTGTTTTTTATAGTGATGGAATAGATGAATCATGAAATAAATGGTGGTGGTTTTTGTAAAAAAGACCAACTATGTCATACACATAGGAACATTTTTATAGTGGTTCATTTCATGGGGAAACACACACCATCATTCAGAGGATCATCTGACCTCGTGCTAGCTCAATGGTGAGTTAAATCCCCAAAAAATATTTTCAATGTAAATGGGTGTTAAGTAAAAAAAATATTGGTCTTGTTATACACAATTTTGAAGGTGAATTAAATTAGTGATGGTCGATGTCTATGAATATTTTGGATATGGAGGTTATTGATTCTCTTGATTGGGATGAATTGAAGAGTATATTTCTGGAGAGAAATTTTCATAAGGTGGTCTAAATTAGGATGGAAAAATAATTCTTGGAATTGAAGAAATATGAGGACTTGGTGGAAGCATAATAAGAAAAATACTATTTACTGGAAAGGTAAACAAAAAATTTTATTTGTGATATTGATTGTAAAATCAATAATTTTTACTCCAGATTAAATCCAAAGTATCAAAGGGTGTTGGCTTCTCGGATGCTCAAATGTTATGAAAAACCAGTTCGGTGTGTAGTGAAGGTTTAAATGGATTATGATAATGATCATGTGTTCTTAAAAAATATAACAAGAGGTCAAGTGGGTATGACAAATAGAATAATTCATCAAAAATGCATGATGGTATGAAAATTATTTTTACAATTGTTGAGAATTGTGGTAAAAAACACACTATAGAATGCCTTATAAATTCTAATATATTCTTCTAATGTGGTAATTTAAAAAATATGGATCATAACATTACTGAAAAATATAATCTTAGTTGTACAAAAAAAGTAATATTTGTAGCCTTTGAAATTTTTTATGTGGAATTAGATCATTCATTATGAAAACGAGTGCCTAATGAAGAACATGAATGATAGGACGCATTATTACTATTAACATAAATGTGTGGTAAAAGAGTTTTCCACATCTTCCATTGATGTTGGTCAATCTAATGAAGTGGAATTAGGTATATTATTTTTTTATTCCGATTATGACAATGTGTTTTTTGATTTAGGGTCTACAGATTTATTCATTTTTGAGAAATTCTCGAGTAAATATGAAATTACATCTCTATAATTTAATCCAGATATTATGTTAAAAACAAAAGGAAAAAATGATAAACAAAAAAATAAATTATATGAATATGCATTTCTTTTCTTATTTAATGAATATACCTATAAATCATGTTGTATTAACTCAAATAGTGTTTGTGATATTTTAGGTCTGGATTCTGCTACTCTTTACCTTGCTAATATTCACAGTGGAGATAATGAAGATTCTTTTTAGAAATAGTTTAAATATTTTTAAAATAATAAACCATTACCATTGATAACATACAAGGTATCATAGAATATATTAATAAATGGAAATTAATGTTACATTGATCATATTTTTTTTAAAAAAGGAAATTTTATGAAAAATTATGTTTTAGTGGTAAATGAGTATATTGATGTTTTTCCTAAGGAGTTTTTTAGTATCGTACCTATTCAGAAATTTTAATTTACCATTAAATTAGTTTCTGATGTTAAGAAAATTTAGAAAACAAATATTGAATTCCTAAAATTGAATATTTAGAGTTTGATAATCGATTACATGTGTTATTAGATTATGGTTTTATTCAATCTAGCACATCACTATGGTGTGATCTTTTATTTTTTAAAATAATAATGGTTGAATGATATTTTTAATTGATTTTGAGCCTTTAATAACATTACAGTGAGGAATATGTATCCTTTACCTATTATTGGTGATTTGTTTGATCATATCCATATAGAATAGTATTTTTCGGCGGTTGACATAAGGTTAAGGTATCATCAGTTGAAAGTAAAGGAATAATGCATTTTGAAGACTTAGTTTCATATGTGATATAGACAATATGAATTTATATAGATTTCATTGGGGTTGACTAATGAACATTTTATTTTTATGGATCATATAAATATAATATTCCATGATATATTGGATAAGTTTTTGGTTGTTTTTATTGATGTTATATTGGTATATTCTAAAATTAAGTGGAGCATTATGGTCATAAAAGGGTTTTATTTGAAACCCTAACAGAAAAGTAATTAAATGGTAAATTTATCATGTTTGAGTTTTGGTCCCATAAAATTTCATTCCATGGTCACATTATTTTGAAAAATTTCATACAAGTTTATCCTTATAATTTCTGTAAATAATGGAACAGAACCATATATATAATGAAAATTCAAGGTTGTCTTCATTTAACAGGCTATTAACAGACATTTGATAGAAATTTAACATGGTTATCTGGACCACTAACTGAGTTAACTCAAAAGGTTTTATGTTCTTTTGGACGAAATAAAATGGTGATTTTTTCCTGGAATTAAAGTGAATATTAGAGAATGATCCAATTTTGGAACTTCATTCCAAAAATGGTGATTTTATTATCTATAATGACGATTCATAGAATATAAATTGTTGTGTTATAATGTACAATGATCATGTAATTTCTTATGCTATATATTATTTGAAAAATCATCAGTTAAATTACCCTACACATGAATTGGAATTAGCTGATATTGTTTTTTATTTAAAAATTTAGAGTCACCATATGTATAGTGTAAATTATGAAATATATACTAACCAGAAAATATTTAAATATATGTTCAATTACAATGAATTTAACAAGAGATAGGGAATATGGTTGGAACTTTTCAAGGATTATGATTACATGACTTGTTAACATCTAAAAAAAGATAACAAATTGGCCGATGATTTATGTCAGATTTGTAATGAAAGGATAACCATGTTACATTTAGAACATGACCCATTTGTTAATGATTGGATGAATTTTTTATAGGAAGTTATTTGTCTAGGGAATACCTATTTTTTTAGCATTGAGTAAATTTTTTTCAATCAGACAGAATCAAGAAAGCACAGAAGATAAAACATGAATTACAAAAAAATGGTAAATTTCTAGAATTTAATATTTATAAAGACCATGTCTTCTGATTTGGAATGATATTATGTATTTCTTTGGATTCAATTTTTTTGAAATGTTTTTTTCATGAAGCTCATTGTTCTCTATTTTCATTTTATTTTAGAAGCACTGTGATGTAAAATGATATTCATGAGTAATACTGGTTGGATGAAATTAACAAAGATATTGTTGACATTACTATGATGTGTTTGTATTATCAACAGGTTGAAGAATAATTAAATTTTAAAAATGTGATTGTTAATCCTTTTCTACTGATCGATTGGAAATTGGAAAATATATCCATGGATTTCATTATGGGATTACAAAATAATTCTTATAATAGAAATGTGATTTGGTTTATTGGTGAATGATTGAGTAAATATGTTCATTTTCATTTTATTTAATATAGAGTATCTCTATATCAACATTCTAAATTTTATCATAATAAGATTGTTAGGTTATATGGGGTTCATCTCTCAATTGTATCTTATTGAGATTCCAGGCCCACATTTTACTTTCACGGGGGCCATTTTATTTCATTAGGAACAAAATTAAATTTTGAATACAACTTTTATTCCTTAATTAAATGGGAAATCAGAATGAAAAATTTAGAACGTAGAGGATATGAAAAATTACTTTTCAGTGGATTACATGAGATGTTGGTCCCATCATCTTTCTATGGTTGAGATTTCTATAAAATTGTTTTCATTTTTGTATACATAGGGTACTATTTGAGACATTATATGGAAAGTAGTTCCAATCTATAGCTTTTGGGGGTGATTTTTGGGAAAGGAAGTTGATGGGACTACAATTAGTAGAAGATATGGCTGAAAAAATTTTGTTGATTCTATAACACATGACTATAAATTAGAGAAGTAAAAAAATCAATACAGATAACAAGAGGAAGGATAATTCTTTTGAGTAGGTGATCATTCCTTCCAAAAAGTTTCTCCACGGAAAAGTTTTATTTGTCTTAGTAAGAATGGGATTTTCAGTCCATGGTTTATTGGACAATGTTAAATCTAAGATAAATATGGATCAATTTCCTAAATTTTTTATTTAAATCTGACATTATCCAAGGTACATACCATTTTTCATGTTTTATGGTTATGAAAGGATATGCCGGAACCATCTCATGTTATCACTCGAGAAGTACTAGAGCTAGAAGAGAATATTTTTTTTAGGAACAACCAGTTCATCTTCTTGATCATACAGATAAAGTGTTCTGAAATAAATCGATTAATAATGTTATAGTTTTGTGAAAGAACATTATAATTAAAGAGGCATCACAGTAATCTGACAATGTTATTAAATAGAAAAACCCCCACTTATTTAATAAGTGAATAAAATATCGAGGACACAATTATTGAAAGGGGAGAAGGATATAACATCCCATGGAATTATAAAACAAATATTTTTCATATCTAATAATATATATTAATTAGATATTGTTTTTACTTTAAAAGTAACACATTTTCTGATATCATACCTGATACACAATACTGTGTTTCTCCAAAATCATACATTACACACAAGATTGATTTATACTGAAAAATATTACATTACTCATATTATTATTTTAAATGGTAGTTATCACCATGATATTTTACATGAGTGAATGAGTAGAAATAATAATAATAACTTCAAAAAAATGCTTTTACTTTTTCAAAAAAATGTTAACTTCTTAGAAAAACAATAAATAATATTTTCTTCATAAAATGATATAATATTTTAAAAACATATTTTTACAAACTATTTAGGATGAACCTTATTAAATTCTAAATTTTGATAGTTTTTATATTTTATTTGAAAAAATGACCTTCTTAATTTTTATAAGGAAATCAAAATTTACCTTGGTTGAATTTTTGTAATTTTTTTATAATATCCATTTTTAATGAATTGTGAAAATATTGTTTTTTAATTAAAAAATACATTATGAACTAGTTTATTTATATTTTTAGTTGGTTTTAAAGTATACATAAATAGTTTGTATCATTCAATCTAATATTGGCCATTGAAATCAATTTCAAATTGAAATTGGATATAAAAATATTGTCAACTTTTGGAAGTTTTTAATATAAAAACATATTTCCTAAATCAGTCAAGAATATTATTTTTTAAATTAATTTTAGTCACATAAGTGAATTTAATCTAAAATAATAATCAAAATGGTTGTAATAAATATGAATATTTTGAGATATTTGGATCAAAATAATTCTTTTGGAATAGTTACTTTTGTATTTTATTTACAATAGATAATAGTAATTCGGGTAATTAAATGTAAAAATAAAATTATAATAATATAAAACTACCCAAAAATTTGTACTAATATTATTGTATGTGTTATTATCAACCAATACTATTCATGGTCTTAAATTGTTTCCCTTTTATGATAGTTGGGTGTTAAAAATACATTTATATCATTTTATCTAAAGTAAAGAGAAAGATGTAATAAATGAGACCTTTATTTCTAAAATAATCTTAATGTGGGATTATATAAGTGATATCCTCGACTATTTGTATTTCATATAGATATAAAAGTATTACCTACATCAAGATAATTCATTTTTAATTTTTTGACATTAAATAATTATATTTAATTATGACACAATAATGATGTCGTAATTAATTTATTAAAAGAAGAATAAAATAAAAGATATTATAAATATTAATATAAATATAAATCAAAATATAATAGTCCATAGACATATTCTATGAATTATTATGACATGTTATTAATGAGTGATACTTTTATTTTTAAATGAATGAAATTTCGTATGTTATTAAAAGTAATGTGATAAATATTGTCAAAATTAGAGAAATTATTATTTTAAAATATAAAATATTTAATTAAATGAAATAAAATTTATAAAAATATAACCATTTGCCAAATAGTTTTGGTAATCATATAAATATCTTTAATTACTCGTTAGTTGTTCATTTTACAGGTTATGGTAATTATTTTAACACTCGAATTGTAAATTACTAAATTAAATGGTAAGAGTTAAAAGCGATAAAACATAAAAGTTAAGGACAAATAATATACAAAACATTTATAAATTATAATGGATGATTTTATTTCAATTAATCCTTATAATATATTTTAAATAAATCAACATGAGCTAATTTTTAATATAAAATCAATTTATATGAAGTTAATATTTTTAATAATTTCATGAGTTCCCCTCCCCTCCCATATTTAAAAGAAATACTTTTCTCTATTACAGACACTTGAAAACCATTTTGTTAAGCATATATCTACAAAAACGTTTCCTATAATCCCTCCCAATATTTTGGTGCTCTTTTTTAGGAATAACAACCTTCTTAGAGGTGTTAACATGTTGAGAATGGTGACATATAAAGGAAGGGAATGTTGGTATTTATATATTTCTATTTTTTTCCAAATTCCTTAAATATACTTCTTAGATGATGAACTAATATATAAAGTATCCTACATATATTGATATTTTAATATGTTAATATCATAACAGAAATCAATATCCAATTTTTTTGAATGAAAAATGATCATTTCGTTCATTTGTACTGTGGAGTACCGCCTCACAGACCGATATAGTTAGTTTTTTGTTATTGTCTCTAAAGACTAGTCATTATGTTGTAATTAATGTTTTCAAAATTATTTTCTTGGCATATTTATCATTATATGAAAATAATACATTAATTATCTTCTTTTTTTCCTTGTATATGAAAATGATAATGTCGTTCGTGCATATGCATGAACTATCACCTCCACAAAGTTATGTGATTCATGTTTATTCACCACATAACATTTATGCTATATATCAGTATATTAAAATTATTATTATTATGTAAATAATAATATTATTATTATTAATTTTTAAAATAATTATTGACATGTTTCCATAATGATCAATGAAAAAAGGAAATGATACTCATGCGTACAGAGGACCTACCATCTCCATGATTATAACATTGTTGTTTTTTCGTAACATAAATATATGGATTTATTTAAAAGTATAATTGGTCTATAAAAGTAGTTATTATGTCATGAATATTATTCTAGAGATGATGGAATTATTCCCACATGGACTATTGAAATCATACCGTGTTCATTCCAGACTCAAGTATCGAATATCGATAAAATGATTGTTATGGACTTAAATAATTATTATATTTTTATAACATGGTAATAAGTTATATAAAAGGAATAATAAATTTAAAAAGGATATCAGGTATGTATAAATAAACCTATGTTTATTATTAAGGAATATAAATGATGTACATGATGTGTCAGACTCACAGTAATGGACATCATCTCAATCTCCTATAATTATGTTATATTTTTTTGTTATACACCACCTTCATTGATACAGTATAAAATCAACCTATTTTACTTATAATTTCATTCAAATGTTTTCAAATGGAATATTTTAATATCAAGTGTTGTACTAAATTAAAAAAGGAATGTTTTTTATGTATAAGGTTTAAATGAGTATTCCACATCCATGACTATTATTTGGTATCTGGGTACCACTACATGCCATAAGTTTTTTAAAATGAAAAATTGATATCATATTACCTTTTCAGGTATTTTGGTATTGAAAAGTGTTTGTGAATGGATGGATTATATCAATATCTTAAGATTATATGTTCTGAACCAAATGTGTAAATTTATCTTTTCCATTATGCATTTTTTTACTTACAATTTTGATCATTGGAATTAATTATTTATATAGCTAATTCTGTGATAAACTAGGTGTGGGTGACCCATGATATCTCTCTATTGCATTGTTAATAAGAAATAGTTAAAAAAGGTTTCTTCTAATATATTCTGGGTATAATCTATGATGGGTATTGAAATTTTTTATATGATGTTTTCTAACTCTATAGGAGTTAATGCTACAATGTTAGTATAAAATGGATTGAAGAAGTTAAATTTATGATTAATTATAGGTAATAAGTTTTTTAGTAATCATATAATTTCATGAGTAATGATAAGTGATTATGTTTTATGGGTGAAAAATATTATTTTGTGGATGTTTTTCATGATATTATAATTTTCAGGGACTAACAATTTCATTCTTTATTTTAAATCCTTTATTGAGAATTTTATTCTGATCCAATGTTTTTTTGTAATGTTTTCCACAAGGTAGAAGTATGGGTACGGGGAAATAAAAAATCAAGATGATTGTTATGAAGATTTTCATAATGAAAAGTAACTCATTTTTTATTTTACATAGTTCCATTTTGTGGAAAAAATTAATTGCGAGTAGAAGTGTCTACATTGAAATATTTCTGTTGTTAAGAATGATTTATGGAGTAGTTATATCAAATTCTAATCCTGAAAATATTGTCAACGTGAATTGTTGATTTCACTCAAGATTATATAATGTTTAAAAATGTGGATTTACATATTAAAATTCATCCACAAATTTTATAGATTATTTTGAAATTTTTGTGATGAGTAAATATATTTTTTTCTATGATGTAAAGTTCATATGATATTTTAAAAATTTTGAAATAATTAATACTCTTAAATTGGACACTAATGATATATTTTAAAAGTTGTATTTTCTTAAATTAATTAAAAATCATAAAAAATTTAAATGAGGACAAGGGGATGATATATTGAAAAAAATATCATAAATTTGATAGTTTTTGTCCAATTGACACTTTATATGTAGAATGTTACATTATCTTATCATTAAAAACTTTGTTATCATTGTTAAAATTAGAATTGGTTAAATAAGTGTTAATAAAAAAGATATGGATTAAAATTTCATACAAAAATATATAAAATATATCATTTTATGGGATTGAAACTTATATAATTTTACCTTATAATAGTTTTACTTTAGGAGGTAATTAAATTGAGATTTAATATATAATTAATTAATAACAATAGAGTTTCCCAATGTGCCCCTATCCTCTCCTACAAATAGGAAACTTTGATTCTCTTTTATTCATACCTATAAAGCCCTTTGGCTGAGAAAAAGCTTGATATGAAACCTCAAATCATCCATAAATTCATCCTGGAACCCTTAATTTGGGTAGAAATCAAACAAGTTATGTAATTTTGTAAAAATTAAAATGGGATACCCAAAGAAGAGGCAATGTTCATCAATGAGTATTTTTATTTTCTTTATTCATTGATCCTAATCAATTATATTCATTACATTTTTATCTAATCATATCATATTTCTAAATATACTTATATTTTGTTATATTATGGGTTCTACATGCATTTTCACAGAATTATTTCTAATGGGTAATGAACTTACTTTTCATTTGTACGATAGATTACTGCCTCATGAAATGATGTGTGTTCATTATTATTTTACAAACTATCAAGATTAGAATTATGATGGGAACAATATTTTCATGATATATAGGATATTTTGGAAACATTTATACTAAAATGAGGGAGATATCCTATATACCCTTTAACCATCTAAAATTTTGATAAATGATAACGTCACTCATTCGTATGTATGACATAACATCTCCACAATGGGATGTGATTAGTTATTCTTCTATATTTCACATGGATGGTAATAATGAAGTATTTTATTAATATATGTGATATATATGGAATGAAATGATTATATAATGGTAATATAACATATATGTTTATTCAATTATACCTAATAAGAAAATTAAAACCTCATTGATTTGTATGTATGGCCTACCATCTCCATGAATGGTGTATTTTATTTTCTATCACGAAATATTTTATATATCCATGAACAAATATATTACATATATATAATATATATATATATATATAATTATTATCATTCTAGGAATTATTAAATCAGGATATGTGGTTGAGTACTATGGATAATAAGTAAAATTATAAACGAAAAACAAAGTGGTTATTACCTGAGACCTAACATTAAAATGAAATTATTAATTAGTGAGTAATATAAAGTCTCAAATAGATCATATATGGTAATAAATATTTGAATATGGTTCTTGGAATTTATAATTATCTTATATTTATTATATAAGACGGTTTAACATGTGGGGGGATTTCATGACTTAAGGTATGATATTTAAATCTCACTTTTATTTTAAATAATATATATGCCATGTCCATCATATATTTCTTTTGTGCAGTGGATATACATCCCATGAATTTATTTTATAACCCAAACCAATAAATTTAGGTTTATTAAAATATCCATTTTATGATTTTTAAAGACCCGGAATTTCCATGTTTTTTTAAATAGATAGGAATATTACGAGTCCGCGAAAATTGACGGCGTGTGATGACGAGGACCATAGTTACTTGAATGAATTTCTAAACTTTTTTCAGGTTCATTCAGTATATGTGAGAGTGGGTTTTTTTTAACATTTGAACCGATTCACAGTATTGAAATCTGACGGCACTGTTGAACTCGCAATTCCGGTATTCAATTAATGATACTTTCACCTCGACGGCCGATGGTCATGGGTGAAAGTTAGTTTTATGGTTTTTTTGGAAATAATAAAATAAAAAAAACTTCATTTTATTTTTATTTAGATATTCCATGTGGATATTTCAGTTGGGGACCACATGAACTAAACCTCCCATGGGAGATTATGGTGGTGGGGACCAACTTAAATAACCTCCCATGAGAAGATGTGGTGGTGGGGACCACTAGAGGTTAAACCCACTTGAACTCTCTAATAAGAGGGTAGAAACCTCTTTTTCTCCCCACATAATGGTGCCACCACCCCCTTTAATTAATTTTGTGTCAACCCTCATGCTTTAATTATGCCACCCCGCATAATTAATTTATCTTTTTTAATTCATGACAACAAAATAATAGATGGATTAATCTATTATTTTGGTACCACATTACATTTGGGTGGAATTAGGAGAAAGATACTCCAACAAATAACACTTCCTCCATGAAAAATTCCGGTGAGGAATGTCTTCGTCTTCTTCATCGGAAGCACCATGTGGAGGAAACCTATGTGGGACGTCTTCAACGACTCACCTTCCCTCCTCATCATCGTCAATGAACAATACGATGTAGGGGGTTTATTTTCTTGACACTACTTTCATTGAATTCTTTTCAGTTTGGAAATGAATCGTTGTAAAGGTCATAAAGTTTGATGTTCATCGATCTTATTTCTTGTTGACCCAAATGATACCACCATAATATGGATGGTGCGGGCCAAAAAAACATTGCTCGGCCCCTCCGTCGTTCTTCTTTGTGGTGTTCATCGGAATGAAGGAATGTGACGAAGGCAGAGAAGGCAACGGTGTTACCGCCCACAAAAACCTCGACCCCCGCTGCCCCCGCAACACTTCGGCCTCCCGACCGAACTGGCCATGCACACTCACTGCGCCACGCCACCCTAGGCCGAACCGGCCCTGTGCCCCGGTTTGCGCCAACCCTAGGCCAACACACCCTGAAGGCACCGCCCATTGGTTGTTCCCCCACCGGCCGAGCCCCCCACCGGCCGCGCCACCCGACGACTTGCGCCAACCACAGGTTGAGCCACCCCGGCCTCGCCACCCACCGACCGCGCCTCCCGCAAGCCGAGCCACCCGCTGGCCACATCACCCGTAGGCTGAGCCACCTGCCGGCCACGCCGCCCGTGTCCCTCCATGCTGCCCCAACTCGTACCAACCACGACCCTCCTAGCCGCCTCAGCTCGTGCCACCCATGACCCTATGAGATTCCCTATGGCCCTGTGCCCTGATGGATCTCTGTGGAACCTCGCGGCATGTTAGGTCAGACTGGACCCAGGCCCACTACGACCCACTAGATTCTTTTGGTCATATCTATGGAACCAGACATCCATTTGACGAACCATCAGTGGAACTAGAAATATTAGAGTTAGATGGTCTCTTTGAGTATACTCCACAGGATTTTTAGTTTGAAATATGAAATAGTCAGGCCAGATCAAGAACGAATCCAACCGAAACCCCGAGACTAAAATTCTAATAACTCACAGACCGGAATTCCATTTTATAGGACATCAATTTCATTGAGACCCTTATGACATGGCAGACCATTGATATACATCTTCATGGGACTTCGTGATAGTTGGAGTATCGACCAGTAGATCATGGAGAGGATCCTTCCGGAGATGAGCGAGTTTAGTGGGAAGACCTAGTATCTGGTTGAGACATGATGAATGCTAACCGTTACGACTCAGGGAGACTCAAATAGTCTAGTGGGGAGCACCCCGGTGATGCGAAAGACCCACATTGGGGGCACCTTGGTGTCACGCCAGACCCACGGTACTCGATAAGAGATGTACCTCAGCAGGCTACGAGGGGGAGCGCTCTTGGTGACATGGCAGACCCACGGTGGGGATTGTGCTTGATGATGTGGCAGATCCAAGGTACGCGACACGAGGTGTACATTATCAGTCCATGGTTAGTGGGATGTTCACATGGTGTCGCAGCAGGCCCACTATATTCGATAGAGGAGGAGTTCTCCAGAAGCCGTGGTTTCAACAATTTGACTGGTGATGTTACTTGACACTACACCTAAAATAGAATCTTGGTTGAGCTGAGTCAGTTTTTCTGTCTTTTCTTCATGATTGAGGTTGATCAATTAATAACATAGGTATATGTATGGACATATACCTATTTCGGATTATCTGTTCATTTCATTCTTTGTGGTTTATCCATGGTGGATTTTGGGAGACCTTGAGGGTCTCAGGGTCCCTACTGAGTATCGTTATACTCACCCCTACATAGGCTATGCCTGCACCTTGTTGTGTTGGATGCAGACAATAGACAGTGCTGACTGAGGCTGAGAGTACTAGGACTGGACTGTACCCGGAGGTGGACCATACGACGAGTCGTTACATGAAGGAGATGGATGGATGAGGAGTGCTGAGAGGGTTATCTATACCTACCCATCAGGTAGGAACTTCGTAAGATGATCCAGTAGCTGTTTTTTCCATTTTTCCTCAGTTGTACTAGTACTTCCAGTTCCTTGTACCTTTACTGTTGGGCTTGTATTCTGGCCCCTTTTACTTTTCAGCAATCTTTTTGTTATATAGTTTACTTGTGTTGGTATCTTTCTGTGTACATGGTTGTGAGTGTTTACGTGTTATAAAGGAAATTCCTTCTCGTATAGGGAATTATGCCTTTGGTTCTAGTCTCCATCCCCTGGCCTATGGAAGGCGGGCTTCGGGTAGTCACGGTACGGGACTCGGGGGACGGGTCATGACAAATTGGTATTAGAGGAGTCGGTTCTACCTCAGAACTTAGGACTCTAATATTTTTTGTGATGCAACCGTGTTAAGTGTAGTGAGTGTGGTTTTCAGTTTAAGGAGTCCAATGTTGGTGCGACAGAAGACATATCCTTACACCAGGACCCTGACTTTTGATTTCCAAATTAGTGCACAAAAACACTGATTGCATGTGTGTTTTCAAAAGTTTTCTTTATGTCAGTTCACAAGGTCAGCTCAACAAGTATAAATTTTAAATGTAGCACACCTATTTCTTTTCATGATTCTCCCATGTAGAAATCCATCTTGTGTTCTGAGATTTTTACTCTTAGATATCCCACCGAGCGACAAGGCCTTGGTGCAGGGCTCTCTTCTAATAGAGGCATCAGTAGAGGCACCAAATGTACCTTTACCTGTTCGACCACTGATGCCACCAGCACCAGCTGTAGATAGTTCACACCTCATGGGAATTTTTTACGAGTTACAATGCCAAAGGACACCTAGGTTCAGGGGTGTGACGGACCTGTAGGTGGCAGAGGATTGGCTAGATCCTTTGGTGAGAGTTTTTCGACTAGTTGGGATACTAGCCGATCTCATGGTGATTCTTGCTGTTAGCCTTCTACATGCAGCAAATGGAAGATGGTGGAGCATGATGATCTAGGTTCACGATGACGTGACTCTTCTCTGGGAAGACTTCAGGAGCCTATTTTGAGTAGAGTTTTTCCCAAAAACTCTTCACGCAGTGCGCATATAGGAGCTACTTCATCTTCAGTAGGGAAACAAGATTGTAGATCCGTACTCAACATGGTTCACTGACCTCTCAAGCTACTCCACATATATGGTGCGGGTCTAATTCGTTTGGGCTTGCACCTTTGATTAGGGACTCAGGTGGGAGATCAGGGTTTTGGTGATCTCACATAGCATCCCGACGTAGGTGAGGGTATTAGAGAGAGCCCTCTTGGTAGAGATTTTCCTTACTGAACAGAGACCAGCAGCGAGACCCACTATCAGTCATTACGTAGTGAAGTCTTCTTCAGCTGGTAGCAGACCGACATCCCAGATGTCCAAGAGGACCAGGCCTGTAGGTGGACAATCGCACGAATTAGCATCAGTTGTGTAGGGCACCGGAAGTAGAGACAGACATGCCCGGAGCAGGCAATGTTTCACATGTGGCGGGTAGAGTCACATGGATTGTGACTCTCCAACCCACCATTTGGATGATCGGAATATAGTCAATGGACCGCCTAGGCAGAGATATATATTTTATTGAGGTGGTCCATAGGGAGAAGGAGGACGTGGCAAAGGATATGGTCGTACAGCTGGCGGTGGGCGATGATTCGAGATATTACCACCACCACCACTAGGAGGTCCACCCCGACTACAGGGAGCTGCTGGAAAGGAGAGATCTCAGCTCCAGGAAACTGAGTTTTTAAACCATGGCAGTCCAATGATTATACAAGGTACGATATGTGTCTAATACACCTTATCTATAGTACTTATAGACATAGGTGTCGGTCATTCTATTATTGCCACTACCATCGTTCGGAGCTCGGAGATTCTGACAGAGTCGTTGGCTCGATCCTTATGTCTAGAGTCTCTTACAAGAGAAGATTAAATTATTATGAACTGGTTCCCATAGTGTGATCATACTCTAGGAGTCGAGAGATTCGGTCGGGATCTCCTAGCAGCGGCGTCGAGGCGTTGCGAAGTCATCTTGGGTATGGACTAGTTATCTACAGTCCATACTCAGATTAACAATACTAGGTGCAATGTGAAGTGTGTCCACTTGGATGAGACCTGGTTTACATCCACTGGCAAGAAGGGAGCCATTTCATCACAGGATGGACATAACCAGAGGAGAGTGTATCCGGTCACTCATCTGTTAAATAGCCTTACCCTCATAGTTGTTGATGTGGAGAGTACGAGGTATTCTGTGTGGTGGACTAATATGTGGATGTCTTCCATGATGATGTTTTGTGTATACCTCATTGTATAAATATGGAATATTTCATTGAACACTACCCCAGGAGAGAACCGATATCTACACTAGCATATCGAATGGCTCACACGGAGCTTCGCGGGATGCGGGTACAACAAGATGACTTGTAAGGGAGGGATTTATCTGGCCCAGTGTTTCTCCTTTGGAAGCCTCGATTCTATTCACCAAAAAGGTGGATGGGAGGTTGAGGCATTGTTTCATCTACCAGTGCCTGAACCCGGTGAATATTAAGAACAAGTACCCACTCTTGAAGATTGATGATCACTTTGATCAGCTGATGGGAGCACGGAGGTTCTCGAAGATAGACATCGAATTAGCCAATCACCAGCTCAGTGTTCGAGATGAGGATGTGAAGAAGAAGACTTTCAGATGTTGGTACGACCACTGTGAGATCTTATTTATATCTTTCGGCATAACCAATACTCCATCAGTGTTCATGGGACACATTAACAGGGTCTTTCAGCCGTACCTTGATCTATTTTTAGTGGTCTTCATCTACGACATTCTAATCTACTTAGCTACTAAGGAGGAGCATGCCAATCATTTTCAGGTAGTACTGGACTCACTCAGAGAGTACCAAATTTATGGTAAGCTATAAAAGATCCAGTTCTTGATCCGAGAGGTTTACTTTCTAGGACATGTCATATCGGAGGCTAGAGTTGCAGTGGATCCAGCGATGATTGAGGCAATACATTCTTGGGAGCCACCCAAGAGTCTGACAGAGGTACGAAGTTTTTTGAGTTTGGCTAGATAATACTAGAGATTTTGCAGGACTTCTCCAGAGTTTCAGCACCACTATCAACCTTAACGAAGAAGGGGTAACCCATTGTGTTGCCAGAGAGATGCCAAAAATATTTCAGGAGGTGAGTCAGAGGCAGACTAGTGCCCCCATTTGGAGGATTCCATATGAAGGCGTAGTTTAATTTGTCTACTGTGATGCATCAGGGAATGGAATAACATGTGTACTAATACATAAGCAAGCAGTGATCACATATGGTTATCGAAAACTAAGACAAAACGAGAAGAACTATTCTACCATTTACCTAGAGTTATCAGAAGTGGTCTTCTCCTTGAGGATGTTGCAATGCTATCTGATGCGAGATCATTTTATTGTGTACTCTGATCACAAGAGTCTCATGTATATATTCTCTCAGAAGGACCTAAACATGAGACAACGACGTTGTCTTGAGTTCTTCTAAGACTATGACTTCGAGATAGTATATACTCTTATGAAGGAGAAAGTTGTTTCAGATGCACTTTTTAGGATATATAGAATACAACTTATAGGTGAGGTGATAAAAAGGTTGTCCACTTTGTAGATTTCCTTTGAGAATAGAGATGGGGAATATTTTATATAGTCTCTTACAGTCACTCCCCGACTTCTTTAGTGAGTTAGGGAGGTGAAACGTGGGGATCCTAACTGTAAGACATGACATGCTAAGATATCCATAGGACCGGCACCCGATGAATTTCGTGAAGGTGGGTAGAAAATCATACACTTCAGAGGATATATCATGGTACCAGTGTCACTTCAGGAGGATGTGTTGAGGGTGTTCCATGCATCCCCTCTAGAGGTATATTCAAAATTGGTGAAGTTATACCAGGATCTCCAATGACAGCACTGGTGGGTGGGAATGAAGAAAGTAATCGCAAAATTTATCTCTCGATGCCTCAATTGTCAGCAAGTGAAGGTGAATAATTAGGTACCAGCTGGCTTGGTTCAGCCATTAGAGGTACAAGAGTGGAATTGGGATGGGATATCCATGGACTTTGTGACTCGAATTATATGTACATCCATGGGACATGACTCGATTTGGGTGATCGTCGAAAGAATCACCCTGTCGGTCCACCTCTTACTGATTAGAGAGCAGGGTTCAGTAGAATTCTTGAGATGCCTCTATGTATAGGAGATTATATGGATACATGGAGTACCCACAATGATTATCTCTGATCGTGATACACGTTTTACTTCCTAGCTATGAAAGTGGTTACAGGAATCTTTTGAGACACATCTTCGTTTGAGCACCACCATCCATACTCAGACAGATGGTCAGACTGAGTGGACCATTCTGACCCTCGAGAACATGATGTGTTCATGTGTCCTCGACTTCAGTCGTAGCTAGAAGGATCACTTGCCTTTGGAGTATTTTACGTACAACAACATCTATCACTCCACCATTGGGATGGCACCATTTGAGGCGTTATACGGGAAACCTTGCATATCACCCTTGTGCTGGACTGACCCAGGGGAGTCACCACTAGTTAGACCAGAGATGATACAGGCTACCACAGTGAAGGTGAAGGTCATCTAGGAGCAGATGAAAAATGCTCAAATTAGGCATAAGTGGTATGCCGACAGGAGACGAAGACCTCTAGAGTTCGAAGATGGCAGCCGCATCTTTCTACGGGTCTCACCTCGATGAGGTTTGTAGAGATTTGACCGAGTATGCAAGTTATTTCAAAGGTTCATCGGACCTTTTCAGGTCCTTAGAAGAGTTAGGGAGGTGGAATATTTCTTAGCTCTTCCACCATAGTTGCTCCGAGTGCACGACGTATTCCACATATCCCAGTAGTGGAGATACGTACATGACCCATCTCACATCATCGACCATGGAGAGCTAGATGACAACGATTGGGCAACATTTATGTAGGGTCCAAAAGAGATTGTGTATCGACAAGAGCGGGTCCTTCGTGGATGTTTGATATCTTTAGTGCATGTTCACTGGCAGCATGAGAACCTCCAGGAGAGCACATGGTATAGGGAGGCTTATATGTGTGCCTAGTACCCCCACTTGTACCCTTAGTTTTAGTCATGGATTACAGGGATGTAAATCCTCAGGTGGGGGAATGTATAGTCCCAGAAATTCCATTTTTTTAATATATGGGAATTTTGTGAGTCTGTGAAAATTAACGGCGTGTGATTCTAAGGCCCAGAGTTCCCAAAATGAATTTCTGAACTTTTTTTCGGGTACGTTCAGTAAACGTGAGAGCGGGTTTTATAACCTTTTAACTGGTGATCATAATTGAAATCAGAGGGCACTGTTGTGCTTTTAGCGTTGGAATTCGCTTAAGGAGACTTTCACCTAGATAACAGATGGTAGAGGGTGAAAGTTAGTATTATTGGTTTTTTGTGGAAATAAAAAAATAAAATAAACTTCATTTTATTTTATTTAGAGATTTTATGTGGATATTTAATGGTGCGGCCACCCAAACTAAACCTCCCAGGGGAGGTTATTATGGTGGGGACCACCTGAACCAACTTCCCATGAGAGGATGTGGTGGTGGGGACCACCCGAGGTTAAAACCTGTGGAACTACCAATTAAGTGGGGAGAAGCCTCTTGAGCTCCCTAGTAAATGGTGCCACCACCTCATTTAATTAAAGTTGTGACAACCCTCATGCTTTAATTTTTCCACCCACCATCATTAATTTAGCTTTCGAATTCTAGCCAAAATAATAAAAATTCCTTAATCTATTATTTTGGAACCACTCTATATTTGGGTGGAATTGGGAAAAATCTTCTCCAATGAAGAAAACTTCCTCCGCAAATAACACCAGTGAGGAACGTCTTCAACTTCTTCCAGGGAAGCACCTTATGGAGGCAACTATGTGGGACATCATTGACGACATACCATCACTCAAAATCATTTTCAACAAACAATACTATGTAGGGGGTATATTAATGTGATAATACATTCCTTGAATTCTTTACAGTTTGGGAAAGAATCATTGTAGAGGTCGTAATGTTTAATGTTCGTTGATCTTCATTCTTGATGATTAGAATGCTACCACCCTTACGTGGAGGGTGAATGCCAATCCAACATGGACAGACGCCTCCACAGTTCTTATTTGTGGTGTTTTTCAGAATGAAAGAAGGCGTCGAAGGCAACGACACCACCACCTGTGGCCACCGCGACCCGCACCGCCCCCACAGTACTCTGTCCTACTGGCCGAATAGGAAACGGACCCTCACTGTGCCACGCGGCCCCAGGCCGTACCGGAACTGTGCCACGGCTCGCACAAACCGCTGACTGACCCACCCCACCCCCCCCTGGTCGAGCCACCGGACTGCTACGCCGCCTTTCGGCTCGCACCAACCACTAGTTTAGCTACCCCGACCACGCCGGCCACCAGCCGCACCCCCCACTGGACGCGCCGCCCTCGCCGGATGCGCCACTTGCAGGCTGAGCCACCCTATCCGTGCTCCCACTGGTCGGACCCCTGCCGTATGTGAAGCTCGCCGGCAGTGCCTTCTGGTTGAGCCGCCCTCCGGCCGCACCGCCCCGACCCGCACCCCCTGTGGCCCTCCGAGCCTCCGCATGGCCTCGTGACCTCACTGCTTTCCATGTCCCCTCGCGACCTACAAGTCCAAAACCAATGGCTCAATCCGGGTCAGTCCTTTGTAGCTGTACTGTTGCATGCACTATAACAATCATCTTTTGGTACTATCACAGTAAAAACTATTCATTTATCCATACCTTTGGGCCACCGGTTTGGTCCTCGGGTCCTGTAAGGCTTTTGGGCCACCAAAGGCCTTCGGGCCAGTTGTTTCTCAAGGCCACCAGGCTAGCTTATTGAGTTAGGGCCACCCTAAGGCCTTCAGGCCCCATGAATGAAGAGGTACCTGTCATACTACAAAGGACAAGGCTTCATGTGAGGATTTAGGTTAGCCGCATTCACTAGAGCAGATATAACATGAATTATAAGAACACGAGGGTATGGATTTTCCATCTGTACAGTGATTGAGCAGCTTTGCATAGGAAAGCTAGCTGACCAGCCCTATGAAGGCGGCGTGTTGATTTCATGACATATGTTGGGGAGGAGTAGTTCCAAGTTGTCTTGTCTATGTGATTCCCTATAAGACCTATGAGTCATATAATTTTATCTAACCCTTTAGGCCGTGTAATGGTTCCACCTATCCCCTTGAATGGTGTATTATCAAAATAAAAAAATGGCCTTTGGGACATTCCGACTGACTTAACCACCAAATCATTTTCTTATATTATGTTTATGCATTTGATAAAACATAAGTTTCAAAAATTTACTTTTTGATGATCCATCAAATCATTTAATAAAAATATTAAGTCATACTAACCTGGGACGTCGCGTCAGCCAGTTGTAGGAGATATACCCTTGTCACAATTTTGTTTTAGGTGTAATTCCCCTAGCCTTACCAAATACGATGGGTTGTCAGCAATATTATGGGTTGTCACTTTTATATAACTCAAAAATAACCCCAACATGTTTTAAACTCAATGGTTTTCTTATAACACCCATTTTTATCCCCACACATTAAGACCTCAACATCGTAATTCATGAAGCCTTATATATATTTTCCATTTTTATATTTCACCTCCATATGATAAAATTAAACTATTTCCAAAATAATGATCATCATACCGTAATCATAGTGTCCATATGGTTTCATCTTCAACTGGTTCATGTAGATTAATGGTCCATTCGCTGAAAAAATGATTTTTAGATCCTTCAAAATCATTTACTTCCATCATAAAAACTCACTTGTACAACTTGGGTAATATGGGTGTTCATAGAAAAATATTTTTAAAAAATATTAATGTATGACATATACTTAAAAAACATATGATAAATAATGTTTCTTATAAAACAATCTGACTGATTTTGATTTGAAAGTTTCAATGAATGGTCCTTTTAAAATACCATAATCATGTACTGAAGGACTATATTGTAAAATAAAATATAAATAGGTTGCTCATGGGTTTCATTCTTCAGCACATTTTTCAAAATCATAACATTCTATAAGATATTGTGATAATGTAAAATATTTTAAAATTCCTTGATAATATTTACCTTTATTGAATACATGAAAATATTGTTAAAATATTATTTGATTAAATACAACCCATTATCCACAACGATATCGAGGTATAGTGTAGGTTTTTGATATATAAAACAGCTACATGAAAATGAGTTGTATGCTAAAAAAAGTTTTCCAATCATTTGAACTTGAACATGGAATAATTATTTCAATCATGTCATCAGGATGAGATACGAATATCTTCTCAGATCCTCCTTTTACATTTTTATCTAAAATTCCTTAATCTGAAAATGTTATAAAACAAGGATTTAATAGAATAAATATACATAGGGACTAACCATTTGTCTAAATAAAACTCTTAATCCATAATGATGTCTAATCCGACCTCTGATACCAACTATATGGACGCGGCCTTAAAAATTACATAATCTTTAATTATGTCATGAATTCACATTGAGGATATTTTCAAGTTTATATTTTTAGAGAATTCGGCCATAAATATTAAGTAACATCTCCTATATTACGATTTAGACACTTCTACTCAGTGTCAATTTTTTTTCATAAAATAAAAACTCTAAATGAAACATGTTTAGATCAGTGATTAAAATAGAATGTCATTTCCATGATACCATCTATGACCCTATTCAACTTCATGTCATTTGGAAAACATTTAAATCATTTAGTAAAATTCTTCTTAGATATGAGATTACCTTTTAATGAAATTAAAGGTCAAAGGGTTTACACAATGCATAAAATAAATTTGTGTATAAAACAAAATATGCCTCAATGATAAGAGATTGAGATGAAGTCCATTATAAAGATATTTTTTACATAAAATAGATCGACTATGTTTATTCACCATAAGAACACATGAAGAAGTATAAATAAATTATAATATATTAAAATTAATTTCTCACAAAATCAATGAAATACATATACAAGAAATAGATGATCAAACCAAAAATGGTAATTGGGTTAAGAAGTTCCCTTACCTCAAGTCCAAATTGACCTGTTCGTTCATTGATATCCAGAATAAAAAACTAAATTAAATGTATAAATTATTTATAATATTTTTAAAGTTTATAATTTCCTTTATATCACATATTTCGATGTTATAAACATTACATAATCATTTATGTTAATTACGGTCATTTTGTCAATATTCAGTACATGAGTCAAAATTGAAAATCTTATAATTACAAGTAGTCCATGTGGTAAAAATTTCATTATCAATAGAATTATATTCATGATTTATATATCATATATTAAATATATATATTATATATATGTATATATAATAGTAAACAATATTTGTAGATAAGAAATGAAATGCACCGTTCATGGAGACAGTAAGTTGTAGGTACGCATGAACGATACTTTCATTTCTATTTTGTGTTTTAATGAAATGAAAACAAATTAATACATAGTTATATTTTAATTCCAATATAATATCATTTATAATTTCATTAAATACATCGTTTATATGTCCCACGTATGGAATGAACGAGTCATATCATTTTTAGGAGTGGTAGTCCGCACATCTTTAAATGAAATTATATCATTTAACTGTTATTGAATACATAAAGGTATGTAATGAAAGAAAAATACAGAAGTATAAGGAAAATATGAATATAATATATATCACATATAAATATAGTTCCATATTAATGGCCACCAAATGTTGTGGTAGGATAATATTGAAGAATCATCATTTTGTGAGGCAGCAATTCACCATCCACAGAAACAATATGTTCTTTACCAATTAGACGGTGGTTTGTGTATGTGTCATTCTAATACTTCTCATAAAAACAACCTAGTATATTTAGGATACTGGTGCTGTTATGTATAAAGGTAATAATAAGAGAATAGGGAGTGGATAAGTGAAATAAAATAAGAGAACTTGAGTGAAGATGTTATCTTTAAATAGGTTAACTATCTTTGTTTGAAGAAAAATGATTTCACGAAGAGTCTTCTGCCTATGTCACGGATTCTAGTAGGAATAGATGGATTTTGTGACCTTAATTGGGTATATTTTGGAAGAGCAAAGGGGCTTTAGAGGTGTGAGTAACGGGTTAGAGTTTTTGTCCTCTTATATGGTGGAGGAGGGGCTCTTTAAGAACGCTTTAAAATTTTATTTTATTATATAATGATTTTCAGTTTCGAGAGGTCCAAAACACATTAAAGTTAAAGATAAGATGACTCTTGTTCAAAATAAAAGCATAAAATAAGAATTTAGAATATTTTGGATATTTATTAAATTTTTATAATAATATTTATTTGAATAATTCATTAATGAGATATGCACTGCATCCTTATTTTGTCATAAATAATTCTTTAATTTGATTAATAAAAATTATAAAAAAATACCCTGATGTAGGAAATATTTTTAGATTTAAAATTAATATTTAAAGAAGAATATATAACTAATATAACTCAATGTAATATTTTATTTACTAAAATATATATGTTTATGTCATTTTTCTCATTACATTAAATCAGTTAATATAAGGTGTCATTATAACTCCCATGTGACTCTATGGGGTCTTAAAATCAACCCAAGGATTCCCATGTTTGGAAATATATCTACCAATATTATTAGGAAACATGTTTTGGTAATTTAATTCAAAAGGATTTAACTATTATGAAACATAATCATTTACCAGATCATTCTGCATAAGGATACAACCAAGTCCTTTCAACAAAGCATCACTGTAGATAACAAACTCACCATTTTTGGAAGGCACTTCCAAAACTAGAGAATCCAGCAATCTATTTTTTTAATTCCTGAAAAAAATCATCACATTATTTTATCTAGATAAACATAAATACTTTTCAAGTTAACTTAGTCAGTGGACTAGATAACTGTGAAAAATTATCAACAAACCTCAGGTAATATCCCAGTAATCCATGAAAAATATGAATCTCGATTATATTTTTCGGCCTTGGCCATTACGAATTTTTAGTTATGACTTTTGGGTTAACCAATGCACAAGTTGTATTCATTGATCTTATGAATATAATTTATTGTGAGTTCCTGGATATGTTAATGGATGTGTTTATGGATGATATTTTGGTTTATTATAAAAGTAAATAGGAAATGAATATCATTTAAGGGTTTTATTTCAAACATATGTTTTCCACCATACCATTACCTACTAAATTACCTTATTCTATAACCCTTGCTCTCTTTGGTCAAGAATCTGGATTGGTTGTTCATTATATGAAATATTCTCTTCCAACTAAACTACCACTAGACTCTAAACATGGGAAGGATCCGACATAAACTTTCTCATCATTAAAACTGGAAAAATATTATGCACCTGGGATAATAATGGAATTAAAGACACATTATAGAAAACTGATCCAAAAATATCTAGGATTTAATACGGTTTACTGAACCTCAGACTCAACATTAAAATGTTACAGAAACTTATCACACATTTCCATGGAGAAACTTTGAGAAAGACATGATCACCAACCATGAAAGTAAGATCATTCCATCAGTTATCTGCATAACTTTTCTGCATTCTCTTATCTGTTTTGATGTGTTTCAGAATCAATTGTTATTTTTCTACCACCTCGTCAACCAATTCTTGTACCATTAGTTTCCTTTCACATACATCATCCCAAAGAGCTGGAGTTCAATAGTTCATTCCATATAAAGCCTCAAATGGAGCCATCTGTATACTAGAAGGAAAAAGGTTATTATAACCAAATTAAACCAATGAATTATGTGTGTCCAAAATTCCCTAGATATCCATTGAGCAAGCATGTAGAATATCCTCCAATGTATAAATTTTTCATTCTAACTTCCCATCTAATTGAGGATGAAAATTTGTACTAAAATTTAATTCAGTACCCAACAACTTCTAAAAAAATCCAATAATTAGAATTAAACATCGAATCATGAAAAAATACAATGGAGAGGGGAACTCCATGAAACCTGACTATATATTAACATACATTTAAGAAAGTTGATATATAGAAAAAAGTATCATGAATAGGAATTAAATGAGAAGATTTAGTTAATCGATCAACAATAACCCAAATTGCATTGTTAACTTGAGATGTCTTCGGTAATCCCACAACAATGTCCATGAATACATTTTCCAATTTCCATTCTAGCACCAATAAGGGATGAAGCATCCCTTTCAGTAACAACCACTCTTTATTAACCTGTTGAAAAGTCATGCAATTCACAGTAATGTAAACAATATATATTTTCATTTTATCCCACCAGTAATACTTCGGATGATCTCTGTACATCTTAGTACATCTAGGATGAAACGAGAACAGAGAACTATGAGCTTCATATAAAAATACTTTCTTTAACTATGAATCACAAGGAACATATAATCTCTTCTCAAATCTCAAAATAATATCAACTTCAGTGTTAAAATCAGGAAACATACTCTTTTGAACCAACACATTCATTTTCTACAACTCACTATCTTTTTCTACACTTTCTTTATTCTGTTTGAGAGGGATGATTTCACTGACACTTGTGGCTTCCATATCATATTTAAATTTTAGCTATCACAATGACACCGAAAGTTGTGTTGTAATACCCATCACATTATATTCCCGAAATCTCTTAGGATAATCATTAATGTTTACCTCTGTCATTTACCCAATACATTTGAGATCTATCTCGGGCTCAACCGCTCTACTTTTATCACAGAACCACATGTATACGAAAAAAATTACCATGAACCATAACATATTCATAACACGTAAAATAAGAATAATTTATAGTTAAAATTCCAACATTTCAATCACAAGATATCATTTCATGATAATTACATAATTAGTATATTTAACACATTGAAAAATAAGACTTTTAAATAGAATTTTCTGTTACCAATTTGAAAATTTTGAAAAGATTATAGACTAAAAAACACTCATGTCCATATAAATATATCCTTAAAATCATTTAAAAATTGTTGAAATTTCTGATAATGTTTTAGAAGAATAATTGTATTCATGATACAATATGCCAAAGGATAGTATGTAAACCATAGAAAATTAAATTGGTTTATTACAACAATGATGTCTCAATGGAATGTAAATTAAGACAAACTCCCTTATAAAGATGGTAACTTTGGATTAAGGGTAAATCTATAACATAATTATGTGTGAAAAATATAAATACATTATATATTATTGGGTATTCAATGTAAGAAAATCATAGCCAATTCACACATATTCAATTCACGACATAATCAGAAGTATAAGTTTAACCCAATGAATTGAAACTAGGTTATGATGTTCGCATAGAAAAATTCAACATTCTAACGATGTCACATTAAAATTTAGAAAATGAATTGATGGGAGAGAAAATGGGTCCATCATTAATTGGACATAAAATTTAAAACAATAAGGATATATTAGAACATATCCCAACATTATAAAATCGAAATTAAAATACATGGAATAAAATAAGTCCATGACTAAAAGATTGTGACGAAAGGTGCCCTTACCGATACAAAACATACCCCAATAAATGAAGGATCCAAAAATAAATATTTAAATACACATAAATTATTTTATATTACAAAAATAATAAAATCATGTTAAATACATAAACCACAATAAAGGAAATAATGGTAAATATAGCACAGATCTCACAAGAATAAAAAGTGATATGAAAACCCCTCACCTCATGTCTGACATGTCTTATATGTTCTTTATTCATCATGAATAAAAAACATTAGATAATTTATAATTTATTGAGAATTTTTTTAATTATTAATATTCTTTTTATATAACTTATTACTTTTCTACAACAATTAGTTAATTACTAGAGTTCATGTCGGATATTTTATTGATGTTCAGAACTTGAGTCAAAATAGAACCTATTATAATTAAAAATAGTCTATCTGGTCAAATTAAATTATATAATGAATTATATTCATGATTTAGATATCATATATATCCTATATATATATTATTTATGTATTTTTAATATTAAATAACATTTATAAATAAGAAATTAAATGCACCCTTCATGGAGACGGTAATTCATACGTTCGCCCGAACGCTACTGTCATTTCTTTTTTTAAATGAATTAAAACTAAATGATAAAAATGAATATTATAATTCCATTATAATATATATCTTATATATGTTACATTTGTTAATAAATTATATCCTTTATACATTCCATTTATAGCTTGAACGGGTGATATCACATTGAGGGGGAGGTATTCTGCATTTCCTCAAATGTAATTATCATATTTACGCATTATGGAAAACATACTGTAATTTTTTAAATGATATATATATAAGCAAAGAGATAAAATATATATAATTTATATCTTATATAATTATAGTTCCATTATAATGGCCACCACGAGAGGCGGTTGGATATATCTGAACAATCATTGTTTCGTGAGGTAGTAGTTCGCCGCCCACAAAAACAATAGGTTATATACCCATAAGATGTAGGTCTATGTAAGAGGAGTCAGAATAATTCTCAAAAAAAGAACCTAATATATTGGGAATATGGGTGATTTTATAAAATAAATTAATAAAGATAGTTTAGAGGTTGGAGGAGTAAAATAAAATAAAAGGACTTCAGAATATACATTACCATTATATCAGGAATATTCCTTGGTTTGAACGAAAACGTTTACATGAATTGCCTTCTACCTAAGAGAAGTATTATACGAGGAACCGAGATATGTATGGTGCTTAATTGGGAAGAGGATGGTTGATAAAATTGTAGAGACCCAAAGCTTAACGTACATGGTCATTACATTACTTTTGCAGAATACTTAGTATATAACAAAAACACACACACAAGGACCGTAATAGTTTAGTGTCTTTGGAAACTCGGAATATAATCATCCTATCATGGTGAAAGATCTTCAACATCTCCCATAAAGATCTTCTTCTTTTTAACCTAAATCCTTTCTTTATGTCCTGGGTAAAAGAAAACATAAAAGGGTGAGCTCAAATTCTCAGTAAGGGTAAACAAAAGAAATATCAATCACGTCATATTCATAAGAACATATCTTTTGGAAATATTAACCTGTAAAAGAGATCATAATTTCATAACATGGGATAAATCATAGTAGTGAAATGTAATCCCAATAATCATAACATAAAACATGAAACTTTGTGGCAAACACACATAATCATAGAGAATCATTTCTTATTAGTCAAGACTCATTTCCAAGACTATCTTAGTGGACAAAGTCCCTTTCTGAGCCGAGTTCACTCCTCGTTTCAGTCCTGTTTCACTGAACCGGTATAACCTACCCTTCCAGCCTTGTCTATCTCATGAGATATAAAATCTTTACCCAATGAATTGGAGGGAGATATAGGTCCCACCCATCTCATAATGATACCATTCTTATGTGTTCCACAAAATCATAAATCATACATCATTGCATAACCCATTTAATAAAAATGGGAATCTTAAACATCATGACATCATAAAACAATTCATATAGGATAAAAGAATTCATAAAAATATTTCCATCACAACATTATCAAATCCATGTAATAATAGGGATAGAAACAGAACCCTTTATTATCTTAGATGGAAAATAATTTTGATAAAACACTTGAACTCCATTCTTGAGGAAAATATCATTTCTACTTCAAAAACACTTTTCCTTTCTTAACATGTCATACAATTCTAAACAAAAAGAATTTTATTAAAAATAAACTTGAAAACTTGTAAAGTAAGATTCTTGGAAATAATGTTTTTAAAATCTATTCATGTAGTATAAGTTAAAAAAAAATTCTCGTGCTTTTGTCGGAAAAGTCAAAAAGTACCTCGTACGAAAAATGACAAAAGATTCCTTTCATATATTTGCTAAAAACTCACCGAAGGGTAAAATTGGTTTTAAACAATTGTATGTGTTCGGAAATGAAATTACATATTGAGAAAACATGGATGTGGATGATAAAATACACCCCATTAAATACCAAAGTATAAACAATCTCGGATAAAAATGAGATCGTGATATTTTCCCTTACCTTAGGTCCGATATGATTTGTACATGTCCAAACCTCCTGTATAATTATTTAAATAATGTTATTTACTTATTACAGAATCATAGTTATTTTTATGATATCATATATCGTCATATTCTTAGCATCTTAGTAGTAATATTTCATTGCTACTTGTTATTCGGGTGTTTATAACTTTTTGTTCTTATGCGTGTTTTGTCGAATAAATTATTATTCTTCTCTTTAGGTTATAGATAAATCATTTAAAGAATGTTATTAATGTACTATATATCATATTTATTCATTCAATTCATTTATATAATCATTATTAAATGAAGATCATGTATAACGAGTCGCATCACATCGTGGAGACGGTATTCCGTACGTACGCACGAGTGATGATATCATTCCTATGATCGTGAAATTGTATTGGAGTGTATGTATACTATTTAAGAATCAATATCACTTTATAATAGTCATATATAGTCATTATTTACACCATTATACCCATCTAAGTAAGGTGGTGGTGTAAAATAGATTACACCACGGCGTGGAGACGGTATTCCGTACGTACGCACGCGCGGTGATTTCTTTTTCCGTAGGATGGATAGATGGTGAAATAGGGTTGTTTAATACATATAATAACATATCATTATGTGATTGATACTGATGTTATTACTTCATAATGAAACAACTAAAGAAGAAGAAGTGGAAGAAGAAATAAAGATGAAAGAATCGGTAACGGACATTACCTCTTCTTTGAAGTGCTTCTTTGAGACCTCCTTTTAGGGCACTAAAATAGGACTTTGAAGAAGACAAGAACCTATAGGATGTTTCTAGGGAAGTGGAGAGAAGAAATTGGCAGGGGTTTGCTGAGCATGAAGGCTCAATGTGGTGTGAGGAAGAGGGGGAGGAGGTGCCCTTTTATAGGGGAGGAGAGGGACTCCTTTGGAAAAACTAAAAAATATTATTTTATTATAAAGTGAAGTTCGGTTTTAAATAGCTCCAAATTAATTTATTTATAATCTAAGGTGGGGTTGGGTCGAAATCCTCTCATCCAATAGAATTTAGACAAGTTTAGGTTCCTATTTTAACCTTATCATTTAGATATAACATTAAGTTAAATAATTTTACTTTTACCGTGTCTTCTTGGTTTCTTATACTATATGACTAATAAACATACAATAAGCAGACAAACGAACCCCAATATGTTTATTATTAATATATATAACCTTATCTAAGTAATTTGGCAGACCCTTAGATTTTTAGGAATAAAATAACAATTACTAATTTAATATTTGTTTTAAAAACTATTTTATGTCAATTTTAGCAGTATTTAGTAATTAATTTTTATTGAAAATCATAAAAAAATTATTAGTTAGAAAAAAGTTATTTAAATCAATACTAACATGTCATATGAATTAATAAAATTAGTGTAATTCATAAAAAGTCTCAAATTTCATTTATTTTGGTGTGTAAAACATCAATTATGTCAATATTTCATTAATAAGATAATTACTGCATCATCTTTGTGTCATAAATAAATTACATTATTTAATGTCTAAAAATTACAAATAAAATACCATTATGTAGGAAATATATTTATGTTTCTAATTAATATTTATAGTTGAATTTATCTTATGTATAACCCCATATTAAAAATGATTTACTTATTAATCTTTGATTTTAACTATTTAACCCTTCTTGAAATAAATAAATAATAAATGTCCTAATCTAATCCAAGTGGGCCTAAATGGTCATATTTTATTCCTAAGGTTGTTTTTGGTCGAATTACACTTATCCAATATAATTAGTACATGTGTTAGGGTAATAATAATATCATTTTTACCCTTAATTACCCTATTTACTTTTAACCGTGGTAAAAAAAGTAAAAAGTTACTATTCACCAAAAATTATTTAATCTCATTGAACCACATTTTAGTCATTTACATTAACCATGTCTCTCGGATTTTCGAAATTCCACTCACAGAAGAGGGAAAATTAAGTTTTATGAAAAATTCAGTTTTTTAACTACCACTTAGTGGTTTCACTATTAATCAAAAAACGAATGTTTCCAGAAAAATACCAAAAATTAGGCCTAAGCTATATTTTATATTATGAATTCAAAAATGATGTCTATTTTATAAAATTTAAAACATATCAGTTACATTAACTAATTTAAAAATTAATTCCCGTCGTTAAAACAAATAGCGTGTTTTTAAGAGATAATAACTATCAAAAGATTGACACTTGTTTATATCTAGTTTAAATGTAAAATTACATCCAATGACCAAAATTGTATTAAATTGTAAAAATATATTCTAAATATACTTTAAAACCACTCAAATTAATAATTCATCACTATTAATTATTTCGATTAAAAAAGTTTTTTTTGTAATTAAAATTTAGTAATTTTCACTATTCCTCGTAAAATTAACGTTATCTGAAAAGTACCAAAATTTCATCTTAAGCTAATTTTGATATTCCTAATCCAGAAATGAAGTCCATTTTGAAAAATAAAAAATTCAAAATTTCAAAAAGTGTTTATTACTATTCATAACGGCTAGTTTTAAAAATATTTTAAAAGCATATCATTGTTTAGTGAAACTCGGTATTCCGTACTACACATGCTATCGAGGAAGGCCGCGATTGCATGTAATGCAAGGGAAGTAAAGGATGCGTGTTGTGCAAGCTCCTTTTGGTGTAGTGTACAACACAAGACATTATTTAAATTAAAAATAACATTTTTCATAAAATCTCAGGGTGTTACATTCAACCCCCCTTAAAATAAATTTCGCCCTCGAAATAAATCGGGGTTATAAATGGTTTACTATTCGAAAGTTTATTTAATAGAAACCCACATCATAAAAAGGAATACCAAAACTAATCTTTAAAAACAAAAGTATGAAACGTAACGGTTACCCAAATAAACTAATCACTGGGTTTCCCCATAGATGAAAATATGGATATGGAAGAGAAATCTAACCATCATGTTCTGATGGAGAGTGGTAGAGAACATGGCTATGGAAAAGCCAAAAATCACAAATCCATAGATTTGTGATGATCTAAGGTACCATTTGATTCATCGGATATAAGGGCACTAGGACAACATTTTTGGTTTTCAAGATCATTTCCCTAAAGATGATGAATTAAAAGAAATACTTACATGATTTTGGTACAATCTCACTATTGCTCGTTAATTGAACAATTTCCACTTCATCCCTTAATGAAATGAAGTTGAATTAGTTATTCGTGATGTGTTAGCAAATCATGTGATAGAATGATGGGTCATTCCATCTGTCTCAAACAAAAGGTTATAAAAGTTATCAAAAATACATAAGACAATCTATAGTGAGATTAATCATACATGGTTCCTAAAATGGACTTATACTTCATATATCATACTTCATAATATAATAAAAGAAGTTTCTACTAAACAGGGACTTCATGTAGGCCAGTGGTAGGTGATAAAGGCCGGTCGCACTTCGGTTGTGGGTTCGATTCCCACAGCCTTGTCCGACGTGATGGGTTGTCGCCCATCCTGCAGGTTGTCCTTTTTCTAAAACTGCATTACTATAACATCCCATAAATAATATCAAAAAAATTTCTATCCTTAAACAATATTAACTTATGGTTAACAAAATTCATTCCAATATTTAGGAATATCTAAAATACTTCGGTCCAAGCTCATAGTATAAAGAAAACGATTACTTGAAATGTCCTCAACCAAGCATGAGAATACCATCATTTATCCCCCTTATGTCTTGTTGGTCACATTCCAATCATGTGAATACCTTAATCATGTATTCCCTTAAAAAATGAATACCCATTAAACCTTAGTGAAAACATGAATGCTGTCAAAAGTTAACTCTTTCCACATCCCAAAATCCAAAAATTCTATAGACTCAAAGCATGATATAACCTTCTCCATATATTAGTCATGAGCTCATGAGTACTATCAAACATTTTACATTCTCTTTATCACTTCATTATGTGCATATCATCTGCTTTCCAAAAATATTTCAATCACTTTTCATGGTTACCGATGCCATAAAATTATTGAAAACCACAATAGGCCAAAACATAAATATTCCAATATTCCACGATACTACATACAACATTATTCTGGAATCCCATTACATAAACACTTAATCATTCCACCACATCGTTGTCTTATACAAAATCTCCAATGGTGATCGCATGTGACTTCCCTTTGTCCTTTGCCTTAAGTGGTTGCTCACGTCGATCATCACTAACCCATGGATTAGGGAATTTATTAGCATAATGCCCCATTTCCTTGCACTTGAAGCATTGAATTTTTGTTGGTGCGTTCTCGGCAGCCTTTTCTTTATTCACATCATTAGAAACCCTTGTTCCATTACATCGACACTCAGCTGCTTGATGACCTACTTTTCCACACTTAAAACATTTTCTAGTCCCTTTAAGACAATCTCCACCATGCTTCTTTCCACACATTGAGCATAAGGAAACATTCATATTCTTTTCACCATTATTCTGAGATTTCTCCTTAAACTCCATCATTCTTTTCATGTCAAAACTATGAGATGGATAAGTAACACCAACATCCATTTCTACCTTGATAGCACAATGCACAATTTCTTCATAGCTATTGAAGTCTTTTATAGCTAATGCCCTTCGAAGATTTGGTTTTAAGCCACTGAAGTATCGATCAACTTTACTTTCAGTTTGGATGATAAATCCAGATGCATACCTTGCAAGCCTTGTAAAATTCTCTTCGTATATACCAACATATTCATCATCGTTTTTCTTTAGTTCAAGAAACTCTATCTCCATCTTTTTTCGAAGAATACGAGGGAAGTACTTATTGAAAAATAAGTTCATTAATTCGCCCCATTCCATGGACTCAATTTCAACTCTTTGCCTCGTATTCTTGATAAGATTCCACCATTGATCAGCTTCGCCTTCCAAACGATATACTGCTAAGATGACTTTATCATGTTCAGAACTTTGAAGAACTGAAAATATCTTTTCATTAGTACTGATCCATTGTTCAGCAACAAGTGGATCAGAAGACCCACTGAAAGAAGGTGGACGTTGCCTCATGAAGGACTCAATAGAATATTATTCCCTTCTCTGCTCATTTGGGAGTCCAGAATGATTCATAGCTTGTGTAAGTATAGAAATAAGATTTTTCACTCCATCTCCCATAACATTTGTTTGTTCAGGAGGACAATCATTTCATTGTCCATTGCATTGATCAACATTGTTCCTTCGGGTTCCAGCCATCGTCTAAAATCCAAAAAGAATTGTGCGAGAGGAAAAAATAATGCTAGGGAAAAACATAATAAAGGGGGAGTATCCTCAATATCTAACATCTTAGGTTAAATTCTATGATCGTTACCGTAGTTCTAGGACTGTATCCTATACGTATAGTTATCCTTAGAGACATCCCTAGACATACCTTAGAAATATCTCTAGGGATCTCACTAACGTTTTTTCATCCTAGTTTCCAATGGTTGACTAAACCTTTCATATGATACCAACTATAGAGACCCAAATCTTAACGTACATGGTCATTACATTACTTTTGCGGAATACTTAGTACATAACAAAAACACACACACAAGGACAGTAATAATTTAGTGACTTTGGAAACTCGGAATATAATCTTCTAATCGTGGTGAAAGATCATCAAAATATCCCATAAAGATATTCTTTTTTTGGAACCTAAATCCTTTCTTTATGTCTTGGGGAAAAGAAAACATAAAAGGGTGAGCTCAAATTCTCAGTAAGGGTAAACAAAAGAAATATCAATCACGTCATATTCATAAGAACATATCTTTTGAAATCTTAACCTGCAAAAGAGATCATAATTTCATAACATGGGATAAATCATAGTAGATAAATGTAAACCCAATAATCATAACATAAAACATGAATCTTTTTGGCATACACACATAATCATAGAGAATCATTTCTTATTAGTCAAGACTCATTGCCAAGACTATCTTAGTGGACAAAGTCCCTTTCTGAGCCGAATTCACTCCTTGTTCCAGTCCTGTTTCACTGAACCGGTATAACCTACCATTCCAGCCATGTCTATCTCATGAGATATAAAATCATTACCCAATGCATTGGAGAGAGATATAGGTCCCACCCATCTCATAATGATACCATTCTTATGTGTGCCACAAAATCATAAATCATACATCATTGCATAACCCATGTATTAAAAATGGGAATCTTCAACATCATGGAATCATAAAACAATTCATATAGGATAATGGAATTCATAAAAATATTTCCACCACTTCATAATCAAATCCATGTAATAATAGGGATAGAAACAGAACCCTTTATTATCTTAGATGGAAAATAATTTTGATAAAACACTTGAACTCCATTCTTAAGGAAAATATCCTTTCTACTTCAAAAATATTTTTTCTTTCTTAACATGTAGTACAATTCTAAACAAAAAGAAGTTGATTAGAAATAAACATGAAAACTTGTAAAGGAACATTCTTGGAAAGAATGTCTTAAAAATCCATTCATGTCGTATAAGTAAAAAAACATTCTTCTCGTACTTTTGTCGGAAAAGTCAAAAAGTACCTCATACAAAAAAAAACAAAATATTCCTTTCATATATTTTACAATAAACTCAACGAAGGGTAAAATTGGATTTAAAAAATTGTAGGTGTATGGAAATAAATTTACATATTGAGCAAACATGGATGTGGATGATAAAATACACCCCAGTAAATACCAAAGTATAAACAATCTCGGATAAAAATGAGATTGTGATATTTTCCCTTACCTTAGGTCTGATATGCTTTTTACGTGTCCAAACCTCCTGTATAATGATTTAAATAATGTTATTGAATTATTACAGAATCATACATATTTTTATGATATCATATATGGTCATATTCTTAGCTTCAAAGTAGTAATATTTCTTTGCTACTTGTTATTCGGGTGTTTATAACTGTTTGTTCTTATGCGTGTTTTGTCGAATAAATTGTTATTCTTCTCTTTAGGATATAGATAAATCATTTCCAGAATGTTATTAATGTACTATATATTATATTTATTAATTCAATTCATTTATATAATCATTATTAAATGAAGATCATGTAAAACGAGTCACATCACATCGTGGAGACGGTATTCCATACGTACGCACGAGTGATGATATCGTTTCTATGATCGTGGAATTGTATTGGAGTGTATTTATACTATTTGAGAATCAATATCACTTTATAATCGTCATATATAGTCATTATTTACACCATTATACCCATCCAAGTATGGTGGTGGTGGAAAATAGATTACACCACGGCGTGGAGACGGTATTCCATACGTACGCACGCGCGGTGATTTCTTTTTCCATAGGATGGATAGATGGTGAAATAGTGTTGTTTCATACTTATAATAACATATCTGTATGTGAGTGATACTGATGTTATTACTTCATAATGAAACAACTAAATAAGAAGAACTGGAAGAAGAAATAAAGATGAAAGAATCAGTAACAGACATTACCTCTTCTTTGAAGTACTTCTTTGAGACCTCATTTTAGGGCACTAAAATAGGTCTTTGAAGAAGACAAGAACCTCTAGGATGTTTCTAGGGACGTGGAGAGAAAAAATTGGCAGGGTTTTTCTGAGCATGAAGGCTCAAAGTGGTGTGAGGAAGAGGGGGAGGAGGTGCCCTTTTATAGGGGAGGAGAGGGTGTCCTTTGGAAAAACTAAAACATATTATTTTATTATAAAGTAAATTTCGTTTTTAAATAGCTCCAAATTGATTTATTTCAAAGCAAAGATTGGGATGGGTCGAAATTCTCTCATCCAATATAATTTAGACAAGTTTAGGTTCCTATTTTAACCATATCATTTAGATTTAACATTAAGTTAAATAATTTTACTTTTACCGTGTCTTCTTGTGTTCTTATACTATAAGGTTAATAAACATTCTATAAGGAGCCAAACGAACACCAAGTTGTTTATTATTAATATATATAACCTTATCTTAGTCATTTGGCTGAACCTTATATTTTTAGGAATAAAATAACAATTAATAATATAATATTTGTTTTAAAAACTATTTTATGTAAATTTTAATACTATTTAGTAATTAATTTTTGTGAAAATCATAACAGAATTATTAGTTATAAAAAAGTTAATTAAATCAATACTAACATGTCATATTAATTTAGAAAATTAGTGGAATTCATAGAAAGTCTCAAATTTAATTTATTTTGGTTTTTATAACATCAATTATGTCAATATTTCATTAATAAGATAATTACTGCATCATCTTTGTGTCATAAATAAATTAAATTATGTAATGTCTAAAAATTACAAATAAAATACCATTATGTATGAAATATTTTTAGCTTTCTAATGAATATTTATAGTTGAATATATCTTATGTATAACCCCATATTAAAAATTATTTACTTATTAAACATTGATTTTAACTATTTAACCCTTCTTTAAATAAATTAATAATAATTGTCCTAATCTAATCCAAGTGGGCCTAAATGGTCATATTTTATTCCCAAGGTTGTTTTTGGTCGAATTAGACTTATACAATAGAATTAAGATATGTGTTAGGGAAATAATAATATCATTTTTACCCTTAATTACCATATTTACTTTTAACCGTGGTAAAAAAATAAAATGTTACTATTCACCAAAAATTATTTTCATCTCATTGAACCACATTTTAGTCCTTGACATTAACCGTGTCTCAAGGATTTTCGAAATTTCACTCACAGAAGTGGGAAAATTATGTTTTATGAAAAATTCAGTTTTTTTACTATCACTTAGTGGTTTCACTATTCATCAAAAAATGAAAGTTTCTAGAAAAATACCAAAAATTAGGCCTATGCTATATTTGATATTATGAATTCAAAAATGATGTCTATTTTATCAAATTGAAAACATATAAGTTACATTAACTAATTTAAAAATTAATTCTCGTCGTCAAAACAAATAGCGTGTTTTTAAGAGATAATAACTATCAAAAGATTGACACTTGTTTATATCTGGTTTAAATGTGAAATTATATCCAATGACAAACATTGTATTAAATTGTAAAAATATATTCTAAATATACTATAAAACCACTCAAATTAATAATTTATCACTATTAATTATTTGTATTAAAAAAGTTGTTTTTTTAATTAAAATTTAGTAATTTTCACTATTCATCAGAAAATGAACGTTATCCGAAATGTACCAAAATTTTATCCTAAGCTAATTTCGATATTCCGAATCCAGAAATGAAGTCCTTTTTGAAAAATAATAATTTCAAAATTTCAAAAAGTGGTTATTTGTATTCCTAATGGCTGGTTTTAATAATATTTTAATAGCATATCGTTGTTTAGTGAAACTCGGTATTGCGTACTACACATGCTATCGAGGAAGGTCGTGATTGCGTGTAATGCAAGTCAAGTCAAGGATGCGTGTTGTGCAAGATCCCTTTGGTGTAGCGTACAACACAAGACATTAATGAAATTTTAAAGAATATTTTTCATAAAATCTCAGGGTGTTACAACAATAGTCTTCGAAGGTGTGTGAAATTTGATAGAGGGGATGGCCTTTTATAATATAGAGGATGGGTTCTGTAGGAAAAAATATTTATATAATTATTTTATTATTAAATGATTTTCGGTTTCATAATTTCAAAACTCTTTAAATTTGATGACAAGATGTCTATTTTTAGATGTAAAGTCATCCAATAAAAATTTGGATGTTTTTTTATTGTTTTTTAAATTTTATAATCTCGTTTATTTAAATCATTCATTAATAAGGTATTCACTGCATCATCATTTTGTAATAAATAATTATATTTATTTGATGTCTAAAAATTATAAATAAAATATAATGATATAGGAAATCTTTTTATTTTAAAATTAATATTTATATTCAAAGAGATAACTTATATAACCCCTGTAATAATTATTTTACTTAAAGTACATGTTTATGTCATTTTTTGTCTTTACTTTTTTTAATTAATATAAAGTGTCATTATCACTCCCATGTGGCTCCATGGGGTCCCAAAATATACCCAAGGATGATATTGGTAAGAAATACCTCATACCATAGGTTTACGGCAACTGTAATTGTAATGTAATAGTATTATTATTTTTCACCATTATTTACTAGATTTACGTTTCAATCGTGGTAAATAATATATTTACAGAAGTAAATATTCATAATATATATAAATAACTTCTAAATATTTACCAAACATTGACCTATTTATTCCAAATATTGAATCAAGTTTTCCAAATACGAAACACATATGTGGCATTAATTAATTTAAAATTAATTCACGTTGTCAAAACATGAAGCATGTTTTTATAAAATACTAACTATATAAATATTGACACTTGTTTATGTAAAATTTCAAAGTGATATTAATTCAAATGACCAAAATTTCATAAAATGGTAAAAATATAATCAAATTAAACTTTAAAACCAATTAAAATAATTATCTATTAATATAATTAAATTAGATTATAAATAATTTTTGAATTAAAATGCTGTATTTTTAACTATTTAATAAAAAATGAACATTACAATAAAATTCCTAAATTAAGTCCAAATTAAATTTTTATGTACTGAATTTATATAAGAATATTATTTTCTCAAATAAAACATATAAAACTTAGAAAAATATATTTTAAAATTGTTTTCCATCAAAAGGGGGTAAATCAATCCTTTAAAAAATAGTAGAATATTTATGATTAAAATTGGTTTCACTCAAATTTTAAGCCTCTAACATTCACTAGAAAATGTATGAATATTTAAAAAAAATTAATAATCATATTATTGTTAGTTATATTCATTCCCGCCAATATAAAAATTATACTTTAACTACAATTTAAAATAACAATATTATATAAATATTTTACAGTGTAACTCAACATTGTGTTCAACGTTAAATTTCAAAGAAACCCATTGTGGGGTATCTGGTACACCATATAAAATATAATCCCCTTTAATGTAATATTACTATTTAATTCACAAATATTAGTAAATATAAAAAATTACATATTCATTATTTACCTGCGATGTTACACCCAAGATCTTGTATAATGCCATGAAAGATGAATTATTAATCATAAATTTTTTAATATTATTTTTAAAAACCTAGAAGCGTAATCAATATGAATATTAACATGCATCACGATTATGCCAAATTCATGAAAACTACCCCTTGATGGTCCACAACAACAACATCAGACCAAAATCCCAAATCAACAGCAACCGGTAAAATATTAATTTCATAAATATTTTTAAAAATGATATCTAAATTCCCTAGATGATGAATCTTAAATAAAAACCGAAATACTACAAGAAATCATCATCCTATATCCTCATATAGACATGACATATAAAGTCACAATCACACTCAAATGATTTCATCATTCTGCAGTGAAAAGGTATCCATACCTGATACAAAAAAATAGTGATATCATTTGGAGACAAATATATTTGAACATTGAGGGAGATACATGTTATAAATATTCAATGGAGGCATACTACATAAAATGTTAATTGTTTAATGAATTAATATGTGAGGAACCGGTCGAATGACCTTTCCCATGTGCACTACCCAAAAAAAATGCAGGGAACCCAGTCTATTTTTAAAAAGAACCAGCACACCATTCATGGTGTGAATCATATTTCATATCATGAAATCACATAAAATTGGTTGATACTACTTGAAACAAACCATTCATGTTTTAAACCATTTTTCATCAATGAATATATATATGTGTGGTATATTTGAACCCCCTTTTCCACAAAACCATTATATGTCACCATCCTAAACATGTATATACCGAACTGTGTCACAAATCATACCCAAAAACATCATTTAGAGACATTAAAATGTATTGATTCATGATCATAATCTTAGTCATCAAAAATAAACTTCAATAACCCAAAATATAAACTTGATTAAAAACATAATGACCCGAAAATACATGGGTACTTTTACATTATATCTCATAAAATTTTCTCTTTCCTTGTGACATTTTTTGAAAATACATGAATTTTAATTATTTTGAATATGTATATGCTATTTCCATGTGATTAAATAACACACAGATCAATGATGGAATTTTTATTCTGGTATATTTCATTTAATTTATGTTTGAATGTATATTATATTATGGTGAAATAAAATTAATTAATTTTTTAATGATATATGATAAAAATTCAATGATAGTTTGGATGAAGACAATTTATAAAGAATTTAATTGTTATTATGTTAATTATTTGGATTTATATGATTCATTTTATCTTAAATAAATTATAGATTAGGGTTATTTTTAGATATATATTAATTATATATTTGTTACATGTATTATTGAGGTCATTATCATATAGAATAGCTATTTATGTGATTATTTTATTTAATTTATTAATATGAAAATAAATTTAAGGATTGTGTGGCATTCCATTACATCATTATATTTGGGCATGTGTGACAACATTTGTTTTATAAAAACTCTACAAAGATCCTTCAGAGCCTCCACACGACTGTGATTAAGTATTATTTAATTTAAGGATCTCCTATATTATTGGAGGTGTTTAATGATAATATATTAGGTGAAACAAATTATTGAAATTCATAGGAGGATTGTTTTAATGCTTCATCATAAACCAAGTTATAGTTCATGGTGATTTTTCACTAGGGTCAAGTTATTATTTATTTTACATTATATAATCAAACCATTAAAGAATCTCATGATCATACCATATAATTATTTTAAATTTGGAAGGTTTCATAGTTAATTTATTATAGATTCCATATAAAAAACACATAAATAAATGATTTAATTTAGAGGCATGTGTGGAGAAAATATCAAAACATGATTCCAAATTCAAAAATTATTCTCAAATGATATAGGAACTATGAGTTAATGCAGTTTCAATGTTATAAAAACCTAATTATTTATATGATTCACATTAATCCCCGATTGTGGGTTCTGAGAAGGGGCATAAGGACCCATACTACTAGAATATACATTCCATGTGATATTCCATAATTAATAGTGTGGACTATTGAGTTTCTAGAAAACAATGGGTTATTAATATTGTTTGGATTCATTATATAATATTATACTCTAGATAATGTAAAAAAAAACTTCACTTATTTATTATAGAAATGGAAATAAAAACATTAAGATTATATCTTTAAAATTAACAGTATATAAGTATATCCAATTCAAAAATATAAATTTCTAGTAATTGTACAAGGGATTGTAGTTTATACAAAACTAAGAATGAAAATTATATGTGTTTTAAAACCATGTCTCCATGCTTCTTTCTAAAGAGGACAGTGATTAAGAAGTATATCACTAACAAAAACATGGGTATGATTTAATAGATTTTTAATGTTTGATTCAATCATTTATTTCAAGTGAAATGAGAATGCAACCTAAAGATGCAGAAGCATATTACATAATGACTCACATCAATGATATTTATTAAGGGTAGTTGTCACCTATGAGATTTTGGTTCTCTAGTAAATTACTTTAGTTAAATAACGTACATCTAAGGCCATTTGGGCCTCATGTAGTTAATATGGTTGGATACATAGATCACATAGTCATCATGGTCTTTTAGATACCTTAAGAGATATATAAATAACATTATATAATCACAAAAAAATAATGATTTTATTTAATTAGGAATTATAATATTATAATTAATGAGTAGAATATTTTAAAATATATTTCTTTTTTATTTATGAAATTTATAAAATACATATGGAGAAAAACACTATTTCTATTTTGGTGGATAAAAAGAAGAGTAATTGGTAAAATGGAAAAAATAATTATAAATTTTAATATCCTATTTACCATCCATTCATGATGAATAAAATTAATTATTATGAAAATACAAAAAACATAGTAGTTTTTCATGAATAATGATAGTCCAAAAAAAATAACTAAACACAATTTTTGAAGAATGGAAACAAAAAAATGTGATTTTTGTTATCGAGTCTTATGTTTCTATATCTATATATTATGTATTTATATAGCTTATGGTGATATCATCCATATCTAAATATAGTAACCAAGCTGAATCCATATGATTTTCAGAGGAGAGGTGGATATTTAATTATCCAATGGAGTGGGAATTTTTCCTTTGGATATCATAGATTATTAACATCCAATTCCAAAATTTATTATTATTTATTTTATATTTTTCATTATATACTAACTACTAATTTTTTTCCATGTTTTTCTTTCATAGATATAAATGGTTTTATTTTAATGTTTAGAAAAGAAACCATCTTTTTTTACAAAAAAATACATATTTTATAGTATGGATCAATTAAATAATGGTATTTATGTATTATTTTAGAAAAATAAAAAATGGAAAATAATAAAGAATAATATTTTTAATGACTATTTTACATGAAACTATAGAAGAACCATATTTGTCCCACAAATAAGTTTCATTATACAAAGCTCTACCAAAATATTAATTTCAAATAATTTGAGCTAATAATATATTATTTACAATGCAATTGATTTGAATGAATGCACATCAAGGCACCATTTTGTGGGTACAGTGAAAGAGTTACAAAGTTTCTAAAATTGGAAAACATTGATGTATTTTGATTCTTTCTAGTAGAGGATAGAGGTTGGTATTATTACTACATAACTTTTACTAACAGATTTTCTATTTATTTTTATTTATAAATAATGATATATATTTTTATGAACCCTTTAATAAATTATAATATTTCAATAAATAATAAGTGAGTCAAACTTTATGGATGATAAAAATGATTTTATCAGTTCAATGTGATGAATATCTTAATTATTTCATTATTGATATTTTAAGGTATTTTTTAGATTCTATCTAAAATCACTCTACATTATAAATGACAGTGTAATAGGGTTATTGAAAGGAATAACAATACCTTTTTTTACATATAATGTATAATTATGTTTCATTTATATCATCCATTATATTTTTTAGGATATTCATTATATGATGTATAATACACACTAAAAAAATGAAAACTAAAATTTCATGTAACTTGCATCGTGAATTAATTAATAGAAGGAAATATGTGTTTCCATCCATACATGTATGGTGTTGTGAGGTGTTTTTAAGGTAACCTTTAAAAATAAACTTGTACAAAAGGTTTAAATTGAACCTTTATAAGATCTTTTAAAGAAACAAATAGATTTTATATACTCAAACCCACATAAATTAAGGTATCAATGAAAATACAAACCATATTTCTCGAGAGGGAGAACATACAAAAAATGAAATATGGGAGAAATATTGGATTTAATGAAGTTGATTATAAATATAATTAGGTTTTCATACAAGAACATATTTTATAGGCTCAAGAATGATTCTCTTTTTGAAATGAATGATCAACATTAGTGAACCCGAGAGGATATAGAACTATGAAGATATAGTTATGTATTTATCAACGATATTGGATAATTATTGGATACAAATTATGATCCTATTTCGAATAAAGGCTCAATAGAGATATTAGAAGCTATATGAAGGAAATATTACATGAAAAATAAAAAATAATTTTGTCTATCAAATCATGTTTGGGTTCTATTCGATTCATCGATTGTGATAAATCCCATTCGGTGATAATAGGATTTCAATAGGAAACTTGACCTGGAAGGTAATGTGAATTTTAATAAATCAAAAATACTGTATAATGGGTTTAAACGAATCAATATTATATTTTAAAATAAATTATATACCCTATTAAATGAGGATAAATAAAATTTAATTATTCTTGCAATAAAATATTTCTATGACTATGATATTTGTTATATGGATGTGAAATTTTATTTACATAATAGGTATATTTATGAAGATATTTATATAACCCAACATGATGGGATTTTGTCTCTATATAATAAAAAATGGATCTAAGTTGTAGATATCCTTTCAAGGATTGATTTTTTCATATAGGTCATAGTGCAATGGGTTCTATTAAGCTATAGATAATTTTTTTAATTAACAGTGAATGTGATCCATGTGTTTATGTACAATTTTGTTAGTTTGAATTTTTTATACATGCAGTATATTTCAATGAAATATTACTTATTCAAAATTAATTATCTATCATACATTGATTAAAGGTGTGTATGAATTATTTCTTATCCTTGAAGGATTTAGGTAAAACCCCAACATAATTAGAATCAAGATCATTTAGGATTGATCCCCATTAATAATTTAGCTATGTTAATGTACATACATTGACCAATTACTAATTATATTATGAATGGAATAATTTAGCTGAGATTGGTTTTATTATAATTTTTATATATCGCTCAAACAAATGTGACCTAAATCCCAATAAGAAACATATATAATTGATATTATCCGACACAGTTCTATGATAAATTGAATAATGTATTCCATGTTTTATACTACACATTATTTTTTCAATTCAAAATGCATGGTGGTCGAGTATCCATATAATCTAAGTGACCATCATTTTATGTTGTAAAGGGTATATTTATATATTTAATGAAAACTATGGATATATTCATTCTATATAGAGAAAAATATTTTTTAGTCATTAATTTTTATACAGAAAAAATATTTTTTATAGATCATATTAATTTAATTCCATTGTCTTGGTATGATTTCAATCAAAATAGAGGAGTTTTTGGGTCTCACAGTTATAAGAATAATGTTTTTATGGATTAAATAATAAATTTAGATTATTTATATTCATTAAATATATATGATAATATATTTGTTAGATACTAATTTTATAATATATTTTTGTGGTTCCTTATAATAACAGAAATATTAAATTATACTATGATAATAATGCAGTTTTGGATCTCATAATGGAGACAATGTCACATTATTGGAAGAAGAACATACTCTATAATAATTATATATTGAATGATTTTTCTCATAGGGGTGGATTAAATTTGAGAATATATTACAAATAAAAAATTTTGGAACAAAAATTATATAATTTCTCATTTTATTAGAATAATTAATATCTCATGAGATCTTGAACACTAAATTTTTTAAACAGTAGGATCTAGTGAATGTTAGAGTTTTTTGGAGTTAGTTTTATAGAAATAACATATATGTACATTATGGTAATATCATTCATTTATTTTTATATTAATAATATTTTTATCACGTCATTATTGTTCTTCAATATGACATACAATATGATAAGGTCCAATGGTTAACTATCACATGAACAGTTTCTAGAAGATCCCCACTATAAACCAAAAATATATGTTTCATGATGTATTATTTTATATATGTTATATAGTTGGCGATATAAATATATATGAGTAAATTATGTGGGAAATGAGGGGCAGAGACACATTTAAATTTTAGACAGTATCTTATTGTATAAATGCTCGGATTTTTTAGTGTAGGGATTCATAAGAACATGTAACACTAATAGAAAATTTATATTTATAGGTGTCAATGGATGTTAATTTATGTAGAAATTTTTACTGGTACCAATATATTATGATAATTATTAATGAATATGTAGTGTGATTTAATTTCTTATACTTACCCATACTCTGACCTTATATATTCTTAGGATATAGGATACATTGGAAGAGTCATGGGGGGTATTTTTAGAGAACCATACTTGGCGTACATAGAAATTACATTACTTTTGTGGAATACTTAATACATAACAAAAACAGACACCAAATGACCCTAATAGTTTTGTGTCTCTGGAAACATGGAACATAATCTTCTAATCATGTTGAACAATCTTCAACATATCCCATAAAGATCTTTCCCTTTTTTTCTTACCTAATACCATTCGTTATATCCTGGGGAAAAGAAAACATAAAAAGGGTGAGCTCAAATTCTCAGTAAGGGTAAACATAGAGAACATAAAACAATCTATAAACATTTGAATGAAAAAACATGAACATAAAATCTAAACATCAGAATCTTGAGAAAAGGCTTAAATCTTGGAAGTACGTAAGGAATATATAATAATGAAACAACAATCATGATACAATAGCATGGGAAGAAAACATGTATTTTTGGAAACCATTAAGCACATGATATGATTTCCATAGTAGCCATGGCATTGGTGCCAAGACCATCTTAGTAGACAAATATCCTTTCGGAATCGATTTCACTCCTCGTTCCAGTCCTGTATCACTGAACCAGATTAACTTACCGTTCCAGCTATGTCTATATCATGAGATATAAATATTTACCCAAAGAATTGGAGGTAGATATAGGTCCCACCCATCTCATAATGAAATAATTCTTATGTGTTCCACAATATAAACATAATTCATTCATCCTAACCCAAATAATAAAATTGGTTTCATAAACATAATCACATCATAACATAATCCATATAAAACAAACAGATAACATTTCATCATAAGAAAAGTGAAACCATGCAAATAATAGAGAAATTATACTTGAAACATACACATATGAAATAATTTCATCTTAGATGGAAAATGGTTTTCATCAAATTGTTGACGAATATATCCTTTAACCTAAAAAATCATTTTCTTTTCACAAGATGCCACACAATTTTAAAAGAAAATGATTTTATTGAAAATAACCATGAAATATTGTAGAGTAGGATTCATGAAAATAAAGCATTATAAAATAGTAAAACTCTGTTCATGCCGTATAATTTAAAAAAACATTCTCCTCGTACTTTTAATGGAAAAGTCAAAAAGTACCATGTATGGTATACAAAAGAAATATTACTTACATAACACAAAGTAAAAGTCAAAGAGGGTTAAACATGACTTTAATAATACATGGAAGAATATTAAAAACTTTATGAAAAACATTTTTAGGGACATGGATGAAAAATATAACCTAGTAAATACATACGTATAAGCAATCTCAGATAAAAATGTGATTTGAAAAACTACCCATTACCTTATGTTCGATATGCTTCGTATGTATCTGAACCTCCTCTTCTTCGACGCACCTCATTTAATATTCCTCTTAAGGGACTAGAGTTGGTCTTTTGAGAAGAAAAAACCACAATAATTTTTCTAGGGAAGTGTAGAAGATAAATGGGCATGGGTTGGATGAGGTTGAAGGCTCAATGTGTTGTGAAGAGGAGAGGGAGGAGGTGTACTTTAATAAGGGAGGAGAGGGGCACATTTGGAAATCTAAAAAAATATTAATTTATAATAAATTAAAATCCCACTTAAAAACTTAAAAAATTACTCAAATTGGAATATTACATAATATAGGGATGTAATATCATCAACCAATAAAATTTAGACATGTTGTGAATTTATTTTAAACATTATCAACTTGATTTATCCTTATTTAATCTATTTAATTTTATTTGTGGTAATAATATTCTAGATTTTAAATTGATATAAATAATTACTTATGTGTAGTGAATTATCCATAATTAGCCACATTATGACATTTTAGACTATATAAATTTAATTTAATTATTTTTAAATATTTTTTTGATTTGTAAAAAAATTTATAATTTGTTATTTTTATAAAATAACAGTAGTGTCAATTTCCACACATTTCATTTATTTGAATTTAAATACAATCTAAATAGAGGATATATTCTAACTAAAAGCTTTAATAAATTCATAACAAGTAATATTTATCTAGAATGTAGTCGATCACATTATATATTTCATATAATATTTATTTTAATATTTTTAAAACCATTTATTTGATATTTTAATCAATAAAATAATTTCAACATCACTATTGTGTCACCAAAAAAAATTATTATTTAAACACTAAAAATTAAAAATAAATTCACATGATATAGATAATTTTATTATCTTTATGGATACTATTCATGTTTGATGTTTCATGAAGTTTGTCACTATATTAAAATTATTATACTTATATGATTTAAGAGTGTTACATGTTGTCACTTTGTTTAATTTTAATAATAATTACATCATTTTTAGGTTCAAGGGTCCATGAAATGAATCTATTCTGACCCATATGTGATATGGTTAGTCTTTTATTCATCCAATAAAATTTTTGCAAATGTTAGGGAAATTTTACAATATTATTTTTTCCCTTAATTACCAGATTTACCTTTAACTGTAGTAAATAAAAATTACTATAGTTACAATTCATAATATAAAAAAATAAAAGTAACCTAATAACATAATTTTACCCCAATGAATCCAAATATGGAATCCATTTTTCAAAATTCAAAACCCAGTAGTTGCAGTAATTAATTTAAAATCAATCCCGTTGTTAAGAAAACAGGTTTTAAAAGATAAATCATTGCCAAAGATTGAAATGTTTTTACCTATAAATTCAATGTAAAATTAATGTTAATGAAATAAATTATATTAAATGGTAAAAATATATTCTATTTATACTTTAAAAATATTCAATATTATAATTTAAACATATAAATTATTGTGATGAAAAAAGTTGTTTTTAATTAAAATATAACGCGTTTTTACTATTCATTAAAATATGAAAGTTATCAGAATAATATGAAAATTTTATCGAATGTAAATTTTTATATCCTGATTCCAAATAAGAAATTTATTTTTCCAAATTGAACTTATAAACATGTCAAAAACTATATTTAATGTGGGCGTGCCATCAAAATGGGCAAAATGGCATTTTATATAAAATACTTATTTTACCCAGAAAAATTATTTTGTTCTTATACCATGTTCTATAAAATCGGTAAGATGAATAATAATGCTATAAAATTCAAAATTTAGTTAATACTATTCATAATGTATAGTCCATAGAACTATGATAATAATATATCCTTGTTTAGTGAAACATGGTATTTCACACAACACACACTATCAAGGAAGGTCGCGATTGCGTGTAATGCAAGCCAACTTAGGGATACGTGTAGTGCAAGACTCCTTTTTTGTTGTGTATAACAAAATCCAACTATATTCCAGTTATACATTGAATATATATATATATATATATATATATACATATACACTCAATGTTGTGTTGAATAACTACTATCAAACAAACTTGAAATTGTGTGTAACAAGATCCAAGAATAGTGTTGTGTATACTACAACATAAAATGGTGTTGCGCATAGAGAAAGTAAATATTAGTGTAGAATACAACAAAATACATCAAAGAAATTAAAAAGAATAATTCTCATAAAATCTCGGGTTGTTACATTCTACCCCCCTTAAAATGAATTTCGCCCTCGAAATTCGTCGGGGTTATAAATGGTTTTCTACTTGATTGTTTCTTTAATAGAAACCCACATCGTAAAAAGGAATATCAAAACAAAACATTAAAAACTAATGTATGAAACGTAACAGTTTCCCAAAAATAACTAATCACTGGGTTTATACATAGGAGAACATAGGTGAAAATATTGATATGGAAGAGAAACATAACCATCAATTTCTAATGGAGAGTGTTAGAGAACATGGCTATGAAAGAGCCAACAATAAAAAACCCATAAATTTTTTATGATCTAAAGTACCATATGATTCAACAGATATAAGGGCACTAGAACAACATTTTTGGTTTTCAAAATCATTTCCCTAAAGTTTATGTATTTGAATTAGATGAAATACTTAATTTATTTCGGTATAATCTCACTGGTGTTCATGCCTTGAATAATATCCACTTTATCTCTTAATGAAATGAATTTGAATTTTTCATTTGTGAAGTGTTAGCAAATCATGTGATAGAAATATGGGTCATTCCATATATCTCAAAAAAAAGGTTAAAAAATTTATCAAATATAAATAAGTCCATCTATGGTGAGGTTAATCATATATGATTCCAAAAATGGACTTATACTTCATCTATTATACTACATAATAAAATAAAACTAGTTTTTACTAACCAGGGACTTCTTATAGGCTAGTGGTAGGAAATAATGGTCTGTCTCACTTCGGTTGTGGGTTCAATTCCCGAAACCATGTACGATGCGATGGATTATCTCCCATCCTACAGGTTGTCTTTTTTTTCTAAAACATCACTATTATAACATTACAAAAATAATATCAAATAAAATTCTATCATTAAACAACACTATCTAATATCCAACATAATCCATTCCAGTCTTTAGACATATCCAAAATACATCTGTCCAATCTCATAGTAAAAAGAAAACTATTACTAGAAATGTCCTTAACCAAGCATGTGAATACCATCATTAATCCCCCATATATCATAAGATATATCTAGTTGATCGCATTCCAAACATTTGAATACATTAATTGTAACGCCAGAGACTTTTATTAGAAATATTTTGTTTTTATAAATCATCAAAGGAATATTTTACTACACACAACACTAGCTTGGTTTTCTTTACACGCAACTGCGGCCTTCCTCTATAGCTTGTGTCGTACGCAATACCGAGTTTCAGTAAACAATGATATGCTATTAAAATATTAGTAAAACTAGCCGTTATGAATAGTAATAACCACTTTTTGAAATTTTATTTTTCAAAATGGACTTCATTTTTGCATTCGTAATATCAAAATTAGCCTAGGGTGAAATTTTTGTATTTTTCTGAAAACTTTCAATTTTTGATGAATAGTGAAACCACTATGTGGTAGTTAAAAAAACTGAACATTTTCATAAAACTTAATTTTACCGCTTCTGTTAGTGGAATTTCGAAAATACTAGAGACACGTTTAATATCAAGGACTAAAATTTGGTTCAATGAGATGAAAATAATTTTTGGTGAATATAAACTTTTTACTTTTTTTACCACGGTTAAAAGTAAATAGGGTAATTAAGGGTAAAAGTGTTATTATTATTACCCTAACACATGTCCTAATTCTATTGGATAAGTTTAATTCGACCAAAAAAAACTTTAGGAATAAAATATGACCATTTAGGCCCACTTGGATTAGATTAGGACATTTATTATTAATTTATTTAAAGAAGGGTTAAATAGTTAAAATCAACGTTTAATAAGTAAATCATTTTTAATATGGGGTTATACATAAGATAAATTAGACTATAAATATTAATTAGAAATATAAAAAGATTTATTACATAATGGTATTTTATTTGTAAATTTTAGACATTAAATAATTTAATTTATTTATGACACAACGATGATGCAGTAATTATCTTATTAATGAAATATTGACATAATTGATGTTATAAATACCCAAATAAATGTAATTACAGACTTTTTATGAATTAATCTAATTTTCTAGGTCAATATGACATGTTAGTATTGATTTAATTACCTTTTTTTGAACTAATCATTCTGTTATGATTTTCATAAAAATCATTTACTAAATAGTGTCAAAATTGATATAAAATAGTTTTTAATACAAATATTATATTACTAATTGTTAATTTATTACTAAAAATAAAAGGTTCGGCCAAATGATTAGATAAGGCTATATATATTAATAATAAACAACTTGGGGTTCGTTTGGTTTGATATTGTATGTTTATTAACCTTATAGTGTAAGAAAACAAGAAGACACGGTAAAAGTTAAATATCTAACTTAAAGTTAAATCTAAATGATAAGGTTAAAATTGATACCTAAACTTGTCTAAATTCTATTGGATGAGAGTATTTCGACCCATCCCCACCTTAGCTTCTAAATATATAAATTTGGAGCTATTTAAAACCGAAAATGACTTTATAATAAAATAATATTTTTAGTTTTCCCAAAGGAGCCCCTCTCCTCCCTTATAAAAGGGCACCTCCTCCCCCTCTTCCTCACACCAAATTGAGCCTTCAATCTCGGCCAACCCCTGACAATTCCCCATATCCACTTCCCTAGATACATCCTAGAGGTCCTGGTCTTCTTCAATGACAAACTTTAGTGCCCTAAAATAAGGTCTCAAAGAATCACTTCAAAGAAGAGGTAATGTCCTTTACCGATTCTTTCATCTTTATTTCTTCTTCCACTTCTTCTTCTTTAGTTGTTTCATTATGAAGTAATAACATCAGTATCACTCATATACTTATATGTTATTATTAGTATGAAAAAACTCTATTTCACCATCTATCCATCCTACGGAAAAAGAAATCACTGCGTGTGCGTACGTACGGAATACCGTCTCCATGCCGTGGTGTAATCAATTTTCCACCACCACCTTACTTGGATGGGTATAATGGTGTAAATAATGACTATATATGACTATTATAAAGTGATACTGATTAAGAAAAAGTATACATACACTCCAAAACTATTCCACGATCATAGGAATGATATCACCACTCGTGCGTACGTACGGAATACCATCTCCACGTTGTGATGCGACTCGTTCAACATGATCTTCATTTCATAATGATTATATAAATGAATTGAATGAATGAATATGATATATATTACACTAATACAATTCTAGAAATGAGTTATCTATAACATAAAGAGAATAATAAGAATTTATTCGACAAGACACGCATAAGAACAAAAAGTTATAAACACCCGAATAGCAAGTAGCAATGAAATATTACTACTAAGAAGCTAAGAATATGACCATATATGATATCATAAAAATAAGTATGATTCTGGAATAAGTGAATAACATTATTTAAATCATTATACAGGAGGTTCGGACACTTACGAACCAAAACAGACCTATGGTAAGGGAAATATCACAATCTCATTTTTATCCAAGATTGTTTATACTTTAGTATTTAATGGGGTGTATTTTATCATCCAAATCCATGTTTCCTCAATATGTAATATTATTTCCATCCACGTACAATTTTTTAAATCCAATTTTACCCTTCGGTGAGTTTTTAGTAAAGGATATGAAAGGAATATTTTTTCGTTTTTCGTACAATTTACTTTTTGACTTTTCCGAAAAAAGTACGAAGAATGTTTTTTTAACTTATATGGCATGAATGGATTTTTAAAACATTATTTCCAAGAATCTTCCTTTAAATGTTTTCAAGTTTATTTTTAATCGACTTCCTTTAGTTTCGAATTTTATGACATGTTAATAAAGGAAAAGTGTTTTTGATGTAGAAAGGATATTTTCCTCATGAATGGAGTTCAAGTGTTTTATCAAAATTATTTTCCATCTAAGATAATATAGGGTTATATTTCTATCCCTATTATTAAATTTATTTGATTATGTTGTGATGGAAATATTTTTATGAATTCCTTTATCTTATATGAAGTGTTTTATGATGTCATGATGTTTAAGAATCCCAATTTTTTATTACATGGGTTATGTAATGATGTATGATTTATGATTATGTGTGTATGACAAAAAGTTTCATGTTTTAAGTTATGATTATTGGGATTACATTTCACTAATATGATTTATCCCATGTTATGAAATTATGATCTCTTTGGCAGGTTAAGATTTCTAAAATATATGTTCTTATGAATATGATGTGATTGATTTTCCTTTTGTTTACCCTTACTGAGCATTTGAGCTCACCCTTTTATGTTTCCTTTTCCCCAGGATATAAAGAAAGGTTTTAGGTAAGAAAAAAAAGGGAAGATATTTATGGCAGATGTTGAAGATCTTTCACCATGATTACCAGTTTACGTTTCGAGTTTCCAAAGACACTAAACTATTACGGTCCTTGTGTGTGTGTTTTTGTTATGTACTAAGTATTCCGAAAAAGTAATTTAATGTCCATGTACGTCATGATTTGGGTCTCTAAAGTTGGTATTAGAGGAAAGGTATAGTCAACCTTTGGAAACTAGGATGTGAAAGCCTTAGGAAGAACCCTAAGGATAATTATAAACATAGAACACAATCTTAGTGTTTTAGAAATGGCGATGAATAACCTAGGATAAGACCTTAAGTGTGAAATTTTATTCTTGATTATGTGGTTTTCCTATTATAATTAGTGTTGCTCACACTATTCCTCTTGGTTTTAGTCAATGGCTGGAACCCGAAGATACCGTGTTAATGCGGAATGAGACGGGAAATGAAATGATTGTCCCCCTGAGCAACCAAACGTTATGGGAGCAGGAATGCAAAATCTTGTAGCCATGCTCTCACAACTTTCTCAAGCTATGAATCATGCAGGACTTCAAAACGAGAAAAGGAAGGAACCACATTCTATTGAATCCTAAATGAGACAACGCCCACCTTCTTTCAGTGGATCTACTGATCCGTTAGTTGTTGAACAATGGATTAGTACTACTGAAAAGATATTTTCAGTTCTTCAATGTTCGGAGCATGATAAATTCATCATAGCAGTGTAACATTTGGAAGGTGATGCGGATCAATGGTGGAATCTTATTAAGAATACGAAGAAAAGGGATGAAATTGAGTACATGGAATGGGACGAGTTCAAGAACTTATTTTTCAATAAGTACTTCCCTCGTATTCTCTGAACAAAGATGTAGAAAGAGTTTCTTGAACGGACAAAAAATGATGATGAATATGTTGGTACCTATGAAGCAAGTTTTACAAGACTTTCAAGGTACGCTTCTGGTATTATTATCCAACATGAGAGTAATATCGATCGATTCTTTAGTGGCTTAAAACCAAGTCCTCGAAGGGCCTTAGCCATAAGAGACTTCAATAGCTACGAGGAAATCGTTCGATGTGCTCTCAATGTTGAGATGGAGATTGGAGTAACCCATCAGCTATATGGGTTTGATAAGAAGAGGAAAATCGAATTCAATGGAAAATCTAAAGAGCACACTAAAAAGAAGATGAGCTTTCCCTTATGCTCAATGTGTGGAAAGAAACATGGAGGGATTTGTCTTAAAGGGACAAGTAAATGTTTCAAATGTGGAAAGGAAGGTCATCGGGCATTTGAATGTCGCGATGATGGGAAGAAGATTTCTAATGATGCAAACAAAGGAAGGGATACACAAATGAACCTAATACACTTCAATGTTTCAAGTGCAAGGAGATGGGGAATTATGCCAATAAATTCCCTAATCCAAGGGTTGATGATGATGGTCGACGTCAACAAACTCTTAAGGATAAAGACAATGGAAAGTCACAAGCAATTTTTATCAGCGATGTGGAGTACGATAACGATGTGGTGAAAGGTACACTTACCATCCACTCTAATGTAGAAAATGTTTTATTTGATTCTGGATCCACCAACTCTTTTATTTCTGAAGAATTTTCTAATGGTATCACCGTATTACCTCAACAATTTGATGTTGAGTTAGCTGTGACAACACCTAATGGCACAACAGTCGCATCAAAAGTTTATAATTCTTCTCTGATCGATGTTTGTGGGAAAGTGCTTCCTGCAAATCATGTGATCCTTCCTATAGTGGAATTTGATGTGATTCATGGAATGGATTGGCTTTCTTTATATGGAGCTCATATCAATTTCCAAAGAAGGGAAGTCACATTTAATATTCTAGATCAATCTATGATCGTCTATCGATGCATAGATGAACATAACCTTCCAGTGGAAATTTATTCCATTTTATGGGTACTTATTCCACTAAATGATGGTTATTTATCTCAAATGGTTGGTGAGAAACTCACGATTAAGAATATTCCCATTGTACGGGAGTTTGATGATGTCTTTCCAGAGGAATTACCGGGTCTTCCACCGAATCGTGAAGTTGAGTTTTCAATAGAACTCGTACCGGGTTTTTTGCCTATTTCAAAGAAACCTTATAGAATGGCCCCAATTGAGTTACAGGAATTGAAGAACAACTCCAAGAGAATCTTGAAAAGGGATTCATATGCCCTAGTGCGTCACCTTGGGGAGCACCTATTCTATTTGTTAAGAAGAAAGATGGATCAATGTGACTCTGCATTGATTATCGAGAACTTAGAAAGATCACTATCAAGAAAAAATATCCTCTCCCATGCATTGATGACTTATTTGACCAACTACACGGAGCTCAATACTTTTTCAAGATTGATCTTCATTCAGGGTATCATCAATTAAGGGTCAAAAGGGAGGATATACCAAAGACGACTTTCCGTACAAGGTATGGACACTATGAATTTATAGTGATTCCATTTGGTCTTACTAATTCCCCTTATATCTTCATGGATCTAATGAGTAGAGTCTTTAGTGACTATCTTGATCAGTTTGTGTAAGTCTTTATAGACGATATTCTTGTCTATTCAATGAGAAAGGAAGAACATGAAGATCACTTGAGAATTATATTGAAGACCCAGAGAAAGGAGAAGCTTTATGCCAAATTTACCAAGTGTGAATTTTGGATTCAAAAAGATTCATTTTTGGGTCACATAATCTCAAAAGAGGGGATATCTGTGGATCCAACAAAAACAGAGGTTATCGAAAGATGGTCGAGACCAACAACAGTAACTGAGATCCGAAGTTATCTTGGTTTTGCTAGATATTATCAACGTTTTGTGAATGTTTTTTCACGATTATCTAATCCACTCACCAAGTTGACTCGGAAAGGAGTTAAGTTTGTTTGGACGGAGGAATGTGAAGAGAATTTCAAGGAGTTTAGAAGAAGGTTATCTAGTTCACCTGTGCTCACACTGCCTTGTAGTGGAGAAAGGTTTGTGATCTATAGTGATGCATCCAAAAGGGATTGGGGTGTGTTCTTATGCAAAATGATATGGTGATAACTTATGCCTCACGATAGTTGAAAATCCATGAGAAAAATTACCCAACACATGATTTGGAGTTAGCTACTGTAATCTATACATTAAAGATTTGGAGGCATTATCTTTATGGAGAAAGGTGTGACATTTATACTGATAATAAAAGTTTAAAGTATATTTTCACACAAAAGGAGCTGAATATGCGTCAAAGAAGATGGTTGGAGCTGATTTAGGATTATGACTACTCAATCCATTACCTCCCTGGGAAAGCAAACAACGTGGCGGATGCATTAATTCGACAAGACCATGCCAGTTTATCCATGATGAGGATCAGAAAAGAACCAATATTTATGGATTTACAAAGGATGGATCATGGAATTATAATGGAAGGGGGAAAATCTTATCTTTCGCAAATGAATGTTCAACCATCTATACATGTGAAGATTAAAGAGGCACAGAATGAAGATGTCGAGTTACAAAAGAAGGTGAAAAATGTTCCTGAATTCAACCTTGATTGTGATGGGATAATAAAGTTCAGGAATCGGGTTTGTGTTCCTCCAATCTTGGAATTAAAGAAGGCGCTACTGGATGAGGTTCATAGTTCTTCATTCTCTATTCATCCTGGAATCACGAAGATGTGTAGGGACCTAAAAGAGTACTTCTGGTGGGATGGTATGAAATGAGATGTTGCTGAATATGTCTCTCGATGCTTGGTTTTTCAGAAAGTTAATGCTGAGAGACATAAGTCTAAGGGGATGCTACATCCATTACCCATACCCGAATGGAAATGGGAAAACATCACTATGGACTTTGTCACAGGACTTCCTAAAACATCCAAAGGCAATAATGCTATCTGGGTCATAGTTGATCATCTTTCCATGTCTGCACACTTCATTGCTATTAGAGAGGATTTCTCTCTAGATCATATTGCCAGGATATATGTAAAGGAAGTGGTAAGATTTCATGGAGTACCACTTTCTATTATATCTGATCGGGATCCGAGATTTACCTCGAAGTTCTGGAGAAGTCTTCAGCATACTCTGGATACAGAGTTTAGTTTCAGCACTACTTGTCATCCTCAGACAGACGGTCAGTTTGAGAGAACAATTCAAACAATAGAAGATATGTTGAGAGCTTTCTCTATGTATTAGAAAGGTGGTTGGGATCAACACCTACCTTTGGTGGAATTTTCTTATAATAATAGCTTTCACTACAGTATTCAGATGGCTCCTTATGAAGCTCTCTATGGAAAGAAATGCAGGACTCCAACTTGCTGGGATGAAGTTGGGGATAGAAAGCTATTAGGACCTGATCTCATTGATGAAATGGGAGAAAAGGTCAGATCTATTCAACAACACATAAGAGCAGCTTAGAGTTGACAGAACAGTTATGCCGACAACCGAAGAAAAGACCTAGAGTTTGAAGTGGGTGATAAAGTGTTCTTACAAATATCTCCCTGGAAGAGAGTCATGAGATTTGGGAAGAAGGGGAAGTTGAGCCCTAGATATATCGGTCCTTTCGAAATACTGGATCGTGTCGGGAAGGTAGCTTACCGATTGGCGCTTCCACCAAATCCCTCTCAAGTACACGATGTGTTCCATGTATCTCTCCTGAAAAAGTACATACCTGATCCTTCACATGTACTCAGCTCAAAATTAGTACCGCTGGAGCAAGATCATTCTTATGAAGAACAACCGATAGAGATTCTGGATCGTAGTGAAAAATTCCTACGAAACAAGACCACTCTCTTGGTGAATGTTTTATGGTGGAATCACCAATTAGAAGAAGCTACATAGGAGCTTGAGGATATGATGAGGGAGAGGTATCCTCATCTATTTGTGATAAAGTGACGAATTTCGACGACGAAATCCATTTTAAGGGGGGGTAGAATGTAACGCCCGAGACTTTTATGAGAAATATTTTTTTTATAAATCATCAAAGGAATATTTTACTACACACAACACTAGCTTGGCTTGCTTTACACGCAATCGCGGCCTTCCTCGATAGCTTGTGTCGTACGCAATACCGAGTTTCAGTAAACAATGATATGCTATTAAAATGTTATTAAAACTAGCCATTAGGAATAGTAATAACCACTTTTTGAAATTTTATTTTTCAAAATGGACTTCATTTTTGGATTCGTTATATCGAAATTAGCCTAGGGTGATATTTTGGTATTTTTCTGAAAACTTTCAAATTTTGATGAATAGTGAAACCACTAAGTGGTAGTTAAAAAACTGAATTTTTCATAAAACTGAATTTTACCGCTTCTGTGAGTGGAATTTCGAAAATACGAGAGACACGATTAATATCAAGGTCTAAAATTTTGTTCAATGAGATGAGAATAATTTTTTGTGAATAGTAACTTCTTACTTTTTTTACCACAGTTAAAAGTAAATAGGGTAATTAAGGGTAAAAGTGTTATTATTATTACCCTAACACATGTCCTAATTATATTGGATAAGTGTAATTCAACCAAAAAAACCTTAGGAATAAAATATGACCATTTAGGCCCACTTGAATTAGATTAGGACATTTATTATTAATTTATTTTAAAAAGGGTTAAATAGTTAAAATCAATGTTTAATAAGTAAAACATTTTTAATATGGGGTTATACATAAGATAAATTAGACTATAAATATTCATTAGAAAGCTAAAAAATTTTCCTACATAACGGTATTTTATTTGTAATTTTTAGATATTATATAATTTAATTTATTTACGACACAACAATGATGTAGTAATTATCTTATTAATGAAATATTGACATACTTGATGTTATAAATACCCAAATAAATTTAATTAGAGACTTTTTATGAATTGTACTAATTTTATAGGTTAATATGACATGTTAGTATTTATTTAATTAACTTGGTTAGAACTAATCATTCTGTTATGATTTTTACAAAAATAAATTACGAAATAGTGTCAAACTTGACATAAAATAGTTTTTAAAACAAATATTATATTACTAATTGTTATTTTATTCCTAAAAATCTATGGTTCGGAAAAATGACCTAGATAATTCTATATATATTAATAATAAACAACCTGTGGTTCGTTTGGCATGATATAGTAAGTTTATTAACTTTATAGTGTAAGAAAACAAGAAGAGACGGTAAAAGTTAAATTATCTAACGTAAAGATAAATCTAAATGATAAGGTTAAAATTGATACCTAAACTTGTCTAAATTCTATTGGATGAGAGGATTTAGACCCATCACCACCTTAGCTTCGAAATATATCAATTTGGAGCTATTTAAAACCGAACATGACTTTATAATAAAATAATATTTTTAGTTTTCCCAAAGGAGCCCCTCTCCTCTCTTATAAAAGGGCACCTCCTCCCCCTCTTCCTCTCACCACATTGAGCCTTCATGCTCGGCCAACCCCTGCCAATTCCTCCTCTCCACTTCCCTAGAGACATCCTAGAGGTCCTGGTATTCTTCAATGTCCAATTTTAGTGCCCTAAAAGAAGGTCTCAAAGAAGCACTTCAAAGAAGTGGTAATGTCCGTTACCAATTCTTTCATCTTTATTTATTCTTCCACTTATTCTTCTTTAGTTGTTTCATTATGAAGTAATAACATAAGTATATATCATATACTGATATTTTATTATAAGTATGAAACAACCCTATTTCGCCATCTATCCATCCTACGGAACAAGAAATCACCGTGCGTGCGTACATACGGAATACCGTCTCCACGCCATGGTGTAATCTATTTTCCACCACCACCTTACGTGGATGGGTATAATGGTGTAAATAATGATTATATATGACAATAATAAAGTGATACTGATTCTGAAATAGTATACATACACTCCAATACAATTCCACGATCATAAAAATGATATCATCACTCGTGCGTACGTACGGAATACCGTCTCCACGATGTGATGCGACTCGTTCTACATGATCTTCATTTCATAATGATTATATAAATGAATTGAATGAATGAATATGATATATATTACACTAATACCATTCTGGAAATGTGGTATCTATAACCTAAAGAGAAGAATAAGAATTTATTCGACAAGACACGCATAAGAACAAAAAGATATAAACACACGAATAACAAGTAGCAATGATATATTACTACTAAGAAGCTAAGAATATGACCATATATGATATCATAAAAATAATTATGATTCTAGAATAAGTCAATAACATTATTTAAATCATTATACAGGAGGTTCGGACACTTACAAAGCAAAACAGACCTAGGGTAATGGAAATATCACAATCTCATTTTTATCAGAATTGTTTATACTTTAGTATTTACTGGGGTGTATTTTATCATCCAAATCCATGTTTCCTCAATATATAATATTATTTTCATCCACATACAATTTTTTAAATCCAATTTTACCCTTTGGTGAGTTTTAATAAAGGATATGAAAGGAATATTTTGGCGTTTTTCGTACGAGGTACTTTTTGACTTTTCCGACAAAAGTACGAAGAATGTTTTTTTAATTTATACAGCATAAATGGATTTTTAAAAAATTATTTACAAGAAGCTTCCTTTAAATGTTTTCAAGTTTATTTTTAATCAACCTCTTTTAGATTAGAATTTTATGACATGTTAAGAAAGGAAAAGTGTTTTTGAAGTAGAAAGGATATTTTCCTCAAGAATGGAGTTCAAGTGTTTTATCAAAAAAAATTTCCATCTAAGGTAATATTGGGATCTATTTCTATCTCTATTATTACATTTATTTGATTATGTTGTGATGGAAATATTTTTATGAATTCCTTTATCTTATATGAATTGTTTTATGATGTCATGATGTTTAAGAATCCCATTTTTTTATTACATGGGTTATGCAATGATGTATGATTTATGATTATGTGTGTATGCCACAGAGTTTCATGTTTTATGTTTTGATTATTGGGATTACATTTCACTACTATGATTTATCCCATGTTATGAAATTATGATCGCTTTTGCATGTTATGATTTCCAAATGATATGTTCTTATGAATATGATGTGATTGATATTTTTTTTTGTTTACCCTTACTGAGCATTTGAGCTCAGCCTTTTATGTTTTCTTTTCCCCAGGATATAAAGAAAGGTTTTAGGTAAGAATAAAAAGGGAATATCTTTATGGGAGATGTTGAAGATCATTCACCATGATTAGAAGTTTACGTTCCGAGTTTCCAAAGACACTAAACTATTACGGTCCTTGTGTGTGTGTTTTTGTTATGTACTAATTATTCCACAAAAGTAATGTAATGTCCATGTACGTAAAGCTTCGGGTCTCTACATTAATCTTGTATCTTCTTGCAACATGAATTACCATAGAACCATAGTTAAAACATGAATGGTGTCAAAAGTTAACTCTTTCCACATACAACAATCCCAAAATTTCAATATACTCAAACCATGATATCACTTTGTCCTTATATCAGTCATGAGATCATTTATATTATTTTGACCTTATCCCTTCATTATTCACATATCATCTGCGTTCCAAAATATTTGAATTACTTTTCATGGTTACCGGTACAATATAATTATTGAAATCCGTAATAAACCAATACATAGATATTCCAATATTAAACAATACTATAAATTAGATTCCACAACATTATTTTGGAATCCCATTACATAAACACATAATCATTCCACTACATCGTTGTCACACTCATCATCACCAATAGTGGTCACATGTGATTTCTCTTTTTCCATTTCCTTAAATGGTTGCTCACATCAATCACTATTAACCCTTGGATTAGGGCATTTATTTGAATAATTCCCCATTTCCTTGCACTTGAAGTATTGAATTGTTGGTGGAGCGTTATATGTAGTCTTTTCTATATTCACATCATTTGGAAACTTTTTCCCATTACATTAGAAATCAGCTACCTGATGACCTTGTTTTCCACACTTGAATCATTTTCTAGTAACTTTTAGTCAATATCTACCATACTTCTTTCCAAAATTTGAGCAAAAAGAAACATTCATCTTATTTTCACCATTGTTCTGTGGTTTTTCATTGACCTCCATCTTTTGTTTCTTGTCAAACCCATGAGATGGATATGCTATACCAACTTCCAGTTCTACCTTGATAGCACAATGCACAATTTCCTCATATCTACTAAAGTCTCTTATTGCTAATTCCCTTTGAAGAATTGTTTTTAAGCCACAGAAGAATCGATCAACTTTACTCTTAGGTTGGATGATAATGCCAGATGCATACCTTGCAAGTCTTGTAAAATACGCTTCATATATACCAACAGATTCATTACCCTTTTTCTTAAGCTCAGGAACTCCTTTTCCATCTTTGTTTGAGGAATATGAGGTAATTACTTACAAAAAAACATGTTCCTGAACTCGTCCCATTCCATGGATTCAATTTCATCTTGGGGCCTTGTATTCATAATTAGAGTTCACCACTGGTCTGATTCACCTTATAAACGGTAAATAGCTAATATGAATTTTTCATGTTTTGAACAGTGAAGTATATAAAATATCTTTTCAACGGTACTAATCCATTGTTCAGAAACAAGTGGATCCGAAGACCCATTGAAAGATGGTGGACGTTGCCTCATGAGGGAATCAATAGAATATTGTTCCCTTATATGATCATTTGGAAATCCATAATGATTCATAGCTTGTGTAATTATAGAAGAAAGAATTTTCACTCCATCTCCCATCACATTTGATTGCACGGGAGGAGAATCATTTCATTTCCTATTACATTGATCAACACGGTTCCTTCAGGTTCTAGCCATCATCTAAAACCCAAAAAGAACAGTGTGAGAGGAAAAAATAAATCTTGGAAAACAACATAATAAATGGGAAGTACCTTCAATATCTAACATCTTAGGTTCATTCTAATACTGTTACCATAATTCTAGGAATATAACATAGACTTATACTTAACCTTAGATATATCCCTAGACATACCTTAGAAATATCTCTAGGGATCTCACTAAAGTTCTCGCATTCTAGTTTCTAAAGGTTACCTAAACATTTCATATGACACCAACTGTAGAGACATGTACTTGACGTATATAGACATTACATTACTTTTTCATAATATATAATATGTAACAAAAATAGACACCAAAGAACTGTAATAGTTTAGTGTCTTTGTAAATATGGAACATAATTTTCTATTCATGGCGAAAGATCTTCAACAGCTCCCATAATGATCTTCCTCTTTTTTTTCTTAACTAAAATATTTCATTATATACTGGGGAAAGAAAAACATCAAGAGGGTCAGCTCAAATTCTCAGTAAGGGTAAACATAGAGAACATAAAACAATCCATAAACATTTGAATGCAAAATCTTGAACATAAAATCTAAACATCAAAATCTTGAGCAAAGACATATATATTGGATGTATGTACGGCATATATGATAATGGAACATCAATCATGATAACAGAGCATGAGAATAAAACATGTAATTGTAGAAAACCATTAAGCACATGATATGATTTCCATAGTAGACAAGGCATTACTGCCAAGACCATCTTAGTGGACAATGTTCCTTTCTGAATCGAGATCACTCCTCATTCCAGTCATGTATCACTGAACCAGATTAACTTACCATTCTAGCCATGTCTATCTCATGAGATATAAATCGTTACACAATGCATTAGAGAGAGATATAGGTCCCACCCATCTCATAATGAAATCATTATTACGTGTCCCACAACAGAAACATAAATCATTTATCATAACCCAAAGAATAAAATGGGTTTCAGAAACATCATTCCATCGTAATATTATCCATATAAAATAAATGGATATCATTTCATCATAAGAAATGTGAAACCATGTAAATCATAGAGAAATTATACTTTAAACATACACATATTAAATAATGTCATCTTAGATGGAAAATGGTTTTGATAAAATTCTTGAGGAAAATATCCTTTTTCCTTAAAAATCATTTTCTTTTCACAAAATGCCACAAAATTTAAAAATAAAAGGATTTTATTGAAAATAACCTTGAAAACATGTAGAGTAGGCTTCATGAAAATTATGCATTATAAAACCGTAAAAATCAGTTCATACCATATAAGTTAAAAAAACATTATCCTTTACTTTTTATGGAAAAGTCAAAAAGTACCATGTATGGTAAATAAAAGAAATATTCCTTCCATAACACAAAGTAAAAGTCCAAGAGGGTTAAATATGTCTTTATTAATAAATGGAAGAATATTAAACACATTATGAGAAACATTTTTATGAACATGGATAAATAATATACTCCATTAAATAATTTCAAATAAGAAATCTTAGATAAAAATGATATTTTCAAAATTATCCCTTACCTTATATCTGATATGCTTCGTATGTATCCAAACCTCCTCTTCTTCGACGCACCTCTTTTAATCATCTTCTTAAGGGACAGGATTTGGTCTTTTGAGAATACCAAAACCTATAGAATGTTTCTAGAGAAGTGAAGAAGAGAAATTGGAAGGGGTTAGATGAGCTTGAAAGCTCGATGTGTTGTGAAGAGGAGAGGTAAGAGGTTCGCTTTTATAAGGGAGGAGAGGGGAACCTTTGGAAATTTAAAAAAATATTAATTTATAATAAATTCAAATCCCACATAATAACTTCCTAAATTACTCAAATTCAAAGAATAGATTATATTGGGTTGTAATCTCATCAACTAATAAAATTTAGACTTGTTGGGAATTTATTTTAAACATTATTAACAAGATTTATCCTTATTTAATCTATTTAATTTAATTTGTGGTAATAATATTCTAAATTTTAAACTGACATAAATAATTACTTATGTGCTGTGAATTATTCATAATTAGATAATTTATGAAATTATACACCATATATATTTAAATTTCTAATTTTTAAATATATTAATGATTTTTAAAAAATTTTATAATTTGTTATTTTTATAAAATAACAATAGTGTAAATTTTGACACTATTCATTTATTTGAATTTAAATAAAATCTACAAAGAGGATAAATTGGAACTAAAATAATTAATATATTGATAACATGTCATATTTATCTAGAAATATTGTGGATAACATTAAATAGTTCATATAATAATATTTAAATATTTTTAAAACCATTTATTTGATATTTCAACCAATAAAATAATTTCAACATCACTATTGTGTCACCTTTAATGATAATTATTTAATCCCTAAAAATTATAAATAAATTCACATGATGTAGATATATTTATTATATTTTTGGAGACTATTCATGTTCAATGTTTCATTATGTTTATCACTAAATTAAAATTATTATACTTATAATATTTAAGAGAGTGACATGTTGTTAATTTCTTTAGTTTTAATAATAATTACATCATTTTCATGGTCAAAGGTCCATGAAATTAATATATTCCGACCCTTAGGTGATATGGGTCGACTTTTATTCATCCAATAATTTTTTTAAAGTGTTAGGGTAATTTTAAAATTTTATTTTTACCCATAATTACCCAATTTACCTATAACTGTAGTAAATAAAAATTACCGTAGTTACTATTCATAATATAAAATAATAAAAGTTACATATTTACATAATTTGGACCCACTGAATCCAAATATGGAATCCGTTTTTCAAAATCCAAAACATCTATTATTCATTAATTAATTTAAAATTAATCTCGTTGTTAAGCAAACAGGTTTTAAAAGTTAAAACATTGCCAATGATTGAAATGTTTTTACCTATAAATTCAATGTAAAATTAATGGTAATGAAATAAATTTTATTAAATGGTAAAAATATATTCTATTTATAATTTAAAACCACTCAATATTATAATTTAACCATATATATTATTGCGATGAAAAATGTTTTTTTTAATTAAAATATAATGTGTTTTTACTATTCATTAAAATATGAAAGTTATCAGAATAATATGAGAAATTTATCCAAAGTAAAATTTTATATCTTGATTCCAAATAAAAATTTTATTTTGTCAAATTGAACTTATAAACATGTCAGAAACTAGATTTAATGTGGGTGTTCCATCAAAAAGCGGCAAAACTGCATGTTTTGAAAAATACTTATTTTACGTGAAAAAATTATTTTGTTCTCATACCATGTCGTAGAAAATGTGTAAGATGAATAATAATGTTATAAAATTAAATATTTAGTTAATAATATTCATAACGTCTAGTCCATAATAATATTATAACAATATATCACGGTTTAGTGAAACCTGGTATTGCGTACAACACACGCTATCAAGGAAGGCCGTGATTGCGTGTAATGCAAGACAAGTCAGGGTTGCGTGTAGTTCAAGACTCCTTTTTTGTTTCGTATAAAATAATCCAACCATATTCCATTTATACATTGAATATATATATATATACTAAATGTTTCATAGAATAACTACGATAAAAAACCTTGAAATTGTGTGTAACACGATCCAAAATAGTGTTGTGTATACTACAAGCTAATACAGTGTTGCATATAGTGCAAGATAATCTTGGTGTAGCATACTACAAAAGACATCAAAGAAATTAAAAAAAAAATTCTAATAAAATCTCGAGTTGATACAGTATTACATTAAATAATATTGAGAGAAAGTATTTTTCCATATGTTATATAATATAAGTGATATATATGGACCCTTGATGGAAAAATAACCACTCAATTTTAAAAAAAAACTGGTTGCTAACATGATTTTTGGAATATTAATGAATTAGACATAAAAACCCTAAGTTTACAACTCCATCATGAAATATGATTGACTATTTATATCACTATAAATGGATTATATTATATTGAGATCTTCCATATGAGGTTTCATATTCATTCAATACTATCATATTGTTATATGGCTTCCATGGATAAGTCAAAATGGTAACATAAAAAAGTTGTTGCTTCTACATAATTCCATTTAGAAATAGGTCTATTGAGTAACACACTAAGTGTATCAAATCCTCAGTTAAATATTATATTTAATAAAAATGTTTGATAAATACTAATCTGATTTATATTTTTATTATAATTCTTGTTTTTTTCATTCTATATATTCAATGATTTAAATTTGAGGGAATTTTTGTTAGTCGACTATTTAATAACAATTTATTCACTATTTTAGTGAATAGACTTTTAATTTATTTATTACCATGTAATGATGGGATATTTATTTATTTAATATTTAGTCATTTTTTAAGTCCTGATAAATCTTAATGAGGGTAGTTAAAGGTGTTTAAATGTTCTATGAAAAATATAATATTAAATATTATTTGAATTAACCAAAATATTTTTTAAATAAAATAATATTAAATTTATCTATGAGATATAACTTGTTTATTAAATAATAAAAATTCCATTATTATCTAGACATATGGTTTTCTGGGGATATAAAGTAATAACGATCACTGTGAAATTATTTTTTCAAACACAATGTCTATTTAAAACTGATTATGATATTTTTTGATGTCCTATGAATTCTATGATTTTTTCACATTGAGATAAAAAAAATCTTTCTCAATCCCTATATATTTCTTCTACTATAACACTCTAATGAAAAAAAAATATACTTCTCAGAAACCCAATAAATTATATATAAACATGGAGTGTCCTTCTACATTAAGCGATTCTCATGGTGGCCAATGATGAATGATGGAAGCATTAGTATCTCCAGTTCATGAACAATACAATTTATATGGTGATTCTTATATGTTCATTGAGCATTTATGGATCACCACCAAAGGGAATTTTTCATTGATTCTTGTATTTTAATGAGTATACAATATGAATAAATTATTATATTCGTCAATGAATATTTAAATTCAACATAAGGTTTTCTTTATGAAATAAATTAATTTTTAATTATATGTGATTATCCTTCATTATTATGTATGGAATGATATTTAATTATTCTTCAATATATTTCCCCGTTCATAAAATAAATAATCATTTATATCTAAAATTATTTTTCTGTTTAAAACAATATACAACTTCAATATGCTTTATAAGTGATTCCAATGTTCTTTAAACGTTCATTTTTCACTCAAATATGAGTGTATAGTCTCTTTATTGTATAACCCTAGTCAGTATCTACTATAAAAATAATTTCATATGGGGAGGTATTCTAGAGGTTGTATATATTACTTAGATGAGACCTCAATCCATGGTATCTAACCAGGGGATTATATAATGTGTAATAAAAACATATTTATATTTTCTTTAAAAATTTATTAATGGTAGGCATTCAATATTATATTGTAACAGATCTTGCGATAGTAATCTAGATTTTACATCCTGAAAATTATATATGAAATATATTTAATTTTACATGGTACATAGATTATTTCCATTCATTATTTATTTTACTATTATATGATTTCTTAATGTGTGACACAATTGGAATTTGGATTTATGATTTATTGGGTTTTATCGTGGATGAGGGAAAAAGACTAGTCTAAATTCATCACACTTGGCCCATAGGACTCATTGTATTTATAAATAATTATATTTGAATGATAAATTTGATAATGAGTGTCTAACTATCTAAATTGTAAAAATTTATTAAACTTTTTTTCATATAAATTCTCAATCGAATTCATCTTAATTTAACCAAAATGGATTTTCACTAAGAAAGGTCATCTATTTCTTATGTGAAGTTTCTCTTGATGATAGTTACATAGTGAAAATTATTATTTTATATTTAGTGACTCTTATATGGTTGGTATAGAATGTAGGTCCTTGGTGATAAACCATGTATGTGTTCTTTTTGTACTTTTCTATCTAAATAAATAGGGTTAGTTAGTAATATTTCAATAAATACCTATATGGAATATAACTGTATAGATTTTTAGTGTAATTATACTTTACAAAAACATTAATATATAGAATAATTAATTGAGATCATATTAGGGTGATTCTGTTATGTATATAGGGAAAATATTATGCTACATAATGTTGTAGTCTTGTATAATTATTCTTTGTGACGATTAGATCCCATGTGGATTAATGAAATGAAATGTAATACCTCATACACACGTATATTTTAGACCCATGATTGTGTGTGATTGAAAATGAGTTTCTATGTGAAATTGGAGATAGGTAAAAATAGGTGACACATAGTAGTGATGTTTTTCAAAACATTCTACAAGAGGTGATTTCGGTTATATAGAATAAGAAGGGGGATTTTTGGTATTTTTTAACTAAAAATAACAATATGTTCTTTAGTTTAAATATTTAATTCCAAAAGGTGAGATCGGTGGGATGCCTAAACCATCTAATTTCATGTGTGGCACCTAATGAGTTAGATTATTTTGATTCTATGATATTTATATTGTTATTTAGATAATGAGTATACAATTTAGATTTAGTGATGTTAATAGATTTTGTGAGTGATTGTTTGATTTTCCTTGGCACAAGTGTGATGTGAGAATTTAATGGTAAAAGAAACGATGTGATTATGGTTAGATGAGGCTGATTTGTTGTGAGTATGAGTAGTGATTTATGTTAGAGGATAATAGTTTTATTTATGCGAATCATGGGAATTTGAGTCATGTCTACAGATTGGGTGGTTATGGAATGTACACCAAATAATTTTCATTGAGAGTGAAGTGAAACTCACTTGTTAAATGTTATTCTATTCCATTTTGTGTCATTTATTATCCATGTATGATCCATGGAATAATTTAGTGAATGAAAAAAAATTAAATCAGGTTTTCCCATATGTTTCTTTTGAAATTGAATATGTCACTCTATGGTAATATGTGTCAAAAACATTGGATCAGGATGCTATTAAATGGTAAAAACTATTGTATTCCTTGATAATTAATCCCTATTTTGAGTGATTGAAGTTATTTTATAGTTGTTCTCATGTTGTTTTATAAATAAATAAACATATTGGGTATGACCCTATTATCCATGTGAATGATTGAAGAAAATTTCTTTTGGAATTAAACTTATCTCAAGGGTGATGATCCAGATTAAAATGGAATGGATAACAATTGATGACTTACATTGAACATGATGTGTGAGAAAAACATTCATGTCTAATCATTATGTTTCGGGTGCTGGGTGAACCTCAAGAGCCTTAGGTGGATGTTAGGAAAGTTATAATGGGTTTTTAAATTAGGATAGTTGTTACATAGTTTAGGGAAAAGATGTTGGACCAGTTTGTGGGATTGGCTGGACTTGGGGTTTGATGTACAACCCACACATAGTTGTAAGTAAATAGTGAAAGAACTAACATTCTTATTTGTATGGGTTTCATATAGTTGGGACATATTCTAGAAACCCGTACTACTAAATCGTATGATGTATTTCATGATAATATTCCAGCCACATATTTGGTATACATTTCTAAAAACCCTAAGATACAATGAAGACTATTTATTATCAGAAAATATTTTGAATTAACCATTTTTTATTAGTGATCATTTAACTCTATACCTCTAATCCTTATTATTACCTTTGTTCAAAGGTGAGGAGTTATAATCCCCATATATAATATTGAAAAACATTAGTTTAAGGGTTATTATATGGTGTTTCCTTAGTATTTTTACTTGATATATAACTCAAACATCATCCTTGTTTATTCTGTTGACCCCCATTTTTATTAGGGTAATTTGGAATAAGGCATGGTGGTGATATCAATAGAACGATAGATGAAATCATCTGATAGGTTTGGGATAATGGTCGACATGGCTAGATGAAATATTGTAGTTGTTTTCACACACTATTTCTTCCCATTTAGATTTTTATATGTCAAAAAATAGATTTTATTGGGTTTTTTCGATAATAAAAATTAATCATGAATTTAAATGGGGCTGATTAATAGATATATTCCCTAATAGGATATTAAGAGTACACAATAGACAATATATGATTAGTTTTTCGAAATTTCAATGCGAAGAGATGACATAAATATATTTTAGTATATATGTGTGTGTGTGTTTGTGATTCAGTTAAATTCAATAAATGATTATGAATTCCCATAGTTGATTTTAATTATTATCTATGACATTTTATAATTTATTTTTTGTTTGTATTATGGTCTGGTTATATAATAGGATGGAAATATCCATTTAGTCATGTATAGGCATAGGTGAAGATAAATGCGATGTTTTGAATTAGATTCCATGCATAAGGTATATATATACTATTCATTTCCCTATGTTTTTTGTATTTTATTTATGTATCATTTAATGATTGGACTCAAAAATATAGGACATAACCATCTTAAATAGTAAAAAAAAATATTTAGTTAAAAAATAATTTCCTCTAAATTAATGGATTAATCAGACATTAAATAAGTTAACCATGATTCCCATGATAGATCTATAAATTAAATAAAATATAGTAATTGAGATTCAATGGAAATTATTATAAGTTACATTGATGTCTCCTTTCATAGGTTAGAATTTAATTTTGAATTGATAGCCCGATTACTTCACGATATAACTCTGATATTATTTATATTCATTGGGATAGTGTTTATTATAATAAGGAAAGTATTCTTGCACTTGTACCTTGGGATAATGTGGGGTTTTACCTTGGGAGAGATGATATTTGGTTAGCTAATTTTAGTGACAAGCGATGACATAGGATTATAAATCATCCTTGTGCCATCTTTTTAGAGTTATATGGGCGTGGCTCATCCAATATGGGCAGTGAGGATGTAAGATAATTTAGGTGACACATAGGGATTCTATTTCCTTTGAGATTGAGGGATGACGACTTAATATATGTTATGGAACATGGGAAACCATATAGGGTTCAATGAATAAGATGTAACCAATGATACCCTAGTTGGTTCCCCAGTGAGACATTGACCATAATGATTGTCATTGTTGGACTTCTTATATGTGATTTTTGGTGTCGCAATTGATCTTGAATCGATTGTATGACCCTGATGTGGTTGTAGTTCGTATTATGTGACATTATATGGGAGGGGTTTACTACCCATAGTTCCAATATGTAAATTCTTATGATATCATCTTGGATTATACAATTACCTGATGACAAGTGGGACACCTTTAATACTTCCTAGGATCTGGTCCTTGAGCCAGAAATATATGATATTGGGATGCAATGAATGATATTGAGGACCCCCTCAATTGAGGAAATCCTAGTTTTATATCATGGATTCAGTTTCATTACTATTTTTTAATTCCCTAGATATTATTTGGGATTTGATGGTTTCTAATAATGTATGGAATGTATGTTACCTAGTACATGACCATAGGGAATGACGTTAAGATATTATTATGATAATCCCTATGATTTGGTGGACATAGATAATATACATTAGGGGATTACTTAGATATTACTTTAGATCCGGTGAATCCAACAATTGAAAATTGAATTCCAAATATATTACCCTGGACCTAGTGAGTAAGCCTTGCATATATAATATTCCAAGGACACCACCTAGGATTATACCACTAATCCTGATATGATTTGATTTACTTGAATTTCAATATTGGTATCACATGCCTTCTATATACTAATGAATTTCTAAAAAATATCATTAATTTTTTCTTCCACTCACTAATATATAGCAAGTTCGAATGACATAATTGGCATGAATATTTTTTTGGATCAGAGACACTTCAACACTATATGATGTAGGTATAGTCAATCCTGGGTGGCATGTTAGATCCCATGGACAGAGGATGGTTATATATTTATGTTTTTTCATTTATATTAATTATTTCACTTTAGTATATTCCATTTGAATATAGTACATTATTAGTTTGTTTTAGGACCCCGTTCGTGGTTACCAAACAATTTGTACTCACACATGTAACAGGAAGCCTCATAACAATCATATAAGAGTGGAAATTTATGATTTTAGGTTAATGTTGGGAGAATGATATGAGTTTCACGATGATGCTAAATTTATAAAATTAGAATAGTGAGTGAGAAGATATGATTCTATTGGATGGAAGTAGAGACACAATATTTCTTCATTCATTTATTAATAATTTATGTGGCATCATATCTACGAGATGAAATCTATTATATACAAGAATAATCTAGGTTTATTTGAATATATTATTCTTTACTCTAATTTTATATAGAATTCTTTGATTTATTACATTAGTTTAATCTAATTATGTGTGATGGATAAAATTTTGTAATTTTTCCATATTTTTTTCACTCTGATATGGTGATAGAGTATCCTGATGACAAAAAATTTGTGTATCACTGCTAATTAACAACCTTATAAATAGTGGAAGGTGATACAAAGGTCATGTGGAGACTCTTTCTTGAGCATTGATTAGTTTTCTCTAGATAGGTTTTATTATAAAAAATATATATTGGATATCCATTATGTGAGATAATTTTTTGTTTCAATCCATAAATCCCCATTTCCTACTATACTTATCTAGTGATGTTTGTAAAATAAAAAAATCCATCATTATGACTTTAAACTCCTAGGTCAACACTGATAAATGATAAAAAAACATGTATGACATTGATTCAGAAATATTGTATATTGAAAAGTAAAAAAGTGAGAAAAAAGTTGACAACTATCCTCTTTGAACCTATCCAATATAACATATATTTGATGTTTGGATACATCCTGTCTACTATAGAATGAATAAACCTACCAGGGTGATAGTATTAAAATATTTAATAATTTCATTGACTAAATGAAAATACCATTATACCACATAAATAAATCATCATGTTTTCACAAAGTGACATCCATTCCATGGCCTTCCCACTATATAAGCCATCACTTGTCTTCTTATATATTTAATCAAAATCATTATAATCTATCAATTTTTATTCTGGTATAAAAGTGTAATTTATATGATATAACATAATTCAACTTCGATATTAATCATGTAGTTTCAAAAATCACTGTTAACATTTTCTTCCTATGCTCTAGCAATTGTTTCACTACTTGAGCATTATGGCTCAAGGAATATACAACAAACATACCCAAACAATATTTATTGTATAACATAAATCAATTATCCTAAAGATACTCCACCCATATCAAATAAAAAATGTTAAAATACTTCCATGATAAGAAGTGGCTTAGAATGTTATAGTTTTAATTCTCTTGAATTTCACATCAAATTGTTAATTTCTCTTACTCTTTAGGTAATGGAAGTCTAATACCATAATCTAATTATACCTGGATATTTTATTTTCGTTTAACAAAAATTTCCATAAACCATTGATACAAATGTTATATTTATGAATAATCAAACACCCTAGTAAAACACCCGACACATTCGAATAGATGAAAGAATCATTATAAAACATAGAAAATGCCAAAATTGGTAAAAATTATAGCTTATTATTTAAAAATTTATTATATATTTAAAAATTTTAATAGAACATAAACAAAAAAAATTCCATGTAAATACATCAAAAAACATCTAACATTATAATTTCATAAATTAAGGATCATACGTATCCTTCCAACCCATAGAAATGTTATTTATCAAGGAAATTCATAAGCCAATACGATTACATCATCAGTTAAAAAGTCTAAAAATCTATAGGCCCACCATTATATAAAATTATGTTCCTTATAAATATTACTTTATGCTTTCAAGTTTTAGAAATGTATAGATTCATATATAATGGGTTCTATCATAACATATCGTATAAATTCCCCAAATGAATAACTTGAGTCACTTATGATATAGAATAAAACCAAATTTCATTCACAAACACAAATATGAATGTGTAAATTTATTTTTAGAGTACCGAATTAATTAATTACATAAAAACATAATATATTTTAGTAACCCCAAAAGTAATTACTAAGAACTCCAAAAATTAATTCATTCAACAATAATATATCTTTAGAATTTATACATCCATTCCCCATAGATTGTGATATCATTATCCCAAATCAATCATTAAAAACCAGTTAGCTGGTATTATGTGATCAAATTTGTAATTTATGAGAGGTAATGTGTATTAATTCAATCACTACTATCTAATTGAAATTTTAGTAATTAGATCAAAACAATAAGAAATCCATTTTAATCATAAATATTAGAATAGTTACCACCGACATTGAATTGATTGGCCATATAAATCCATCACCCTTAAAATACACTAACATAATTATTAAAGCTAATAGATTTGTAGGAACAATGTTATATGGAAGAAATGAGATGACAATCTCCATTAAAAAATTATCAATGGATATCTCTAGTTCCATGTTTGGTGTAAGTATAATGATTTCATTTGGAAACATTTCTATGTAATACTTCTCCACCATTAACAGCATAACTGAATGTATATATTCTAATTTTTAGAAAACAAACCTATATTTCGAACATGTAAAATCTAGAAGGTCATTAATAATCTATCCTTATGTAATAGCACAGATGTCTTACTCCCCTAATAATTGAGAACAATCCCATTAGGTGATTTATGGTAATTATTACACAAGTGTTAGTCATCATATGTCTTGAACATTTCCCTGTAATATATACAAATTTTAATTTAAATAATTTACATCAATAGAACTGATAATTATCTTAATATTTCATCATCATTGACCACAAATCACAATATAGATACCTAAAACAAAATTCATTCCTTTCCATTAGTATAATTCCAACATTCAAGGAACACATCATTAAATATACTAGAAAATTAAACTGGTATACTCCCCATATATATATATGAATTAATGATATACACTCATATTAATCATGGATGAGATCATATTAGAATAATTAAGTAGTGTAACACTTTCTCTCCATGAGTAACTTATGAATGACGTTGTTCTTTAAATTAGGTTGAACTCAATTCACTGTAAGGGGTGAGAGAATAACAATTAGTATAAGTGGATGTACCCTATATAAGAATGTTTCTAGAAGATTCTATATCACTATAATTTATAATGAAGGATGAATTCCTCACACTCACATTTACTAGTATAAGGGAATGTAAAGAAAATCTAGGAATCATATTATATATATAAACATGATGTTGTATAATCTTTTAGAATTTCCTTCAAGAAATGTCCCAAATCATAGATGGTTATCACAATAAACTGAATATAGAATTTATTATATTGGTAGTAATGAGAGAGGATCACTTCATCATATGACTATGACTTCCTTAATAGTATTTGATCTAAACCAAACAACTCATTTGGTTGTCGACAGGGTTTTTTAAGAAGGATGTGTCTAGTCTCTGCAACAACTTCAACATGGAGGTCAATATGTGATACCATCATGGAAGTATTTAAGTGAAAGTATATCTTTCTACCGTTTTCATGATACTTGTACTTTAGAGATTTCCAATCTACGATCACATTTTTATGTGACATCAGAAGAGATCTTGTTATTTGAAATTAAGACAAAAAAATCACAATATTTTACTCTAGACTATCATCATGAGAAACTATGCACTCCAATATATTAGTGAGACATTAAAAGACAAAAAATTGCATGGTCAGTGGTCTAAGACACATACCCATTCATGGATTCACCACCATGTATAAATTTTATAATTATATATTAAAAATAAAACTCATATTGAGGGGTTAATCATGATATATATTTCACCTACCCTATTATGAGTTCAAGAAATTAAATCCCATAAACAATGGAACAATATTATGTATAATTATATTAAGGAAATAATTGAAATCTTAATATTTTCAATTTTAGGTTGATTAAAATATGATTCTTAGACTCTCGGTTTTTTCCTATCACTATAGGAAAAGGCTCGACCCAATAATTAGAAATAACACATAATATCCAGTCCTGAAATGTATCATGTATCTTAGTAGAAACAAATATTGTCTAAATAATGTTTTCACTAATAAAAATAGGGATATTTCATTCCTAGTACTATATGGAAATTACACCACATAATTTGATTCTCAATATAACACCTCATCATTTGTTATCCAGGGGAATAATGTCATAAAGAAAGGCATCATATAATCATGAAACAACCTCTACAAATAAGATGACTATTAGTGGGGAGAACCCTTTACATGGTATCATGAACCAATAATGATTAGATTAAATCGAGATGAGATAATTTTGAGAAGGAATTCATGATCATAACTAAATTATATATGATGCATGTACAAACCATATCCATACAGCCACACTTATTCTTCCATGGTCTATATCTCTTATTGATTTATCAAATTTATAGTGAATGGATATGTTAGACATAAAAAATATACTAATAATTTTTTTTCAATAACAAAACTCATGAAACCATTTCAATTATTTCTCTATGTTCCCAATCTTGTATTATCATTCCCAAAAACTAAAAAATATATCCCTAATAGTGGATGAATTTGATCAAACCTTAATATGACCATAACCTTCATGTAATTACAGTATAATGAGAGTGTCACCCGATCCCACTACTAATAATCTTAGGTCTGGGGAATAACGCTGAGTAGGAAAATATAACAACCTGGGAGGAAATATCTATAAAAAATTGAAAAAATGTTTCTCTAATACATTATATATACAAAATACATAATTAAATACATAATTTAATAATATAATATAATTTATACATTATACAAAAAATGAAAATACATCGTATATTTTAATTATAATTAGAATAATTCATATGAAAGTTTTTTATTTTAAAATTTGTTGGAAAATTATTCAATTATGTATTTACTAAAAGATATTTATACATGTAAATCATTCACCAAATTCATCATGAAAATCCAATCATAGAAGTACATTTCAATATATTATCATGCATCTCTATAAATCATTTTTGAATAAGATATTCTATCATAACATCTACTAAGACTATCACTGAACATGTTCTTCCTATGAATATAAATAGAACTTTTGAAAAAAATACTATGTAAATGTGATCATAAAAAAACATATAATGACACATAAAAACCAAAAGGGCAAAAAATAAGTAAACTAAACACTTGGTATAAAATGTGTCAAGGAGGAAGAAAAATATGAATGACCAAAAACACCAATTTGGATGAAATGGAATATTGGTAAAGAGTATCAAAATGAATTACAATTTATAAAAATTTAATTATTCTCTACTATCAAACCCCATGGATTTGACTATCACATAATTAAATTGCATATAAAAAAAATTTCATTACACACATTAAAAAAATAGGTTTTCAGTTTTTAAGAGTTAGGAAATAAGAAAGACTAACAAAAAGAATGAATTTTCTACTAATATAATTTCTTTTAAATGTAAGAAATTTTATAATACATAACCTTTCATAAAAATCATCCACAAAATATTAACACATGATACTCATCTATATGTGTCTTATATAATACTTTTCTTCGTTACTTTTCATAGTATGTTATTTAATCTTGGGAGCTCTCCCTAGAACATTTAGACACCTTCGGTGGGATATATAGATGGAGAGGTAAGAGTAAATAAATATCAATGACATTAGGGTGGTGATGTATTTGATAATGGGTTAGATTCAACTCCTTTTATATGTGAAAATTTTGGGATTTTTCATTATATTAATGTTAATTAAGGGTTATGAATAGAATTAGATGGGTTTTATGTGAGTTTAAAGAGTTTGGTTAATTATATTGTTTATTTATGAAATTTTAACAGAATAATTATTAACCTTAAAATGAAATTATAGAAGTTATAGGTTTCAAATTTATTTAGAAAATGTTTTACAGACATTAGATAACCCATTTTTACACTATTAAATCCTCAATAATTATTAAGAGTGGTTATTATTTTATGACTAAAAATATAAGAAAATCGTTATATATAATTATTAACATGATTAATCGGTATTGAGGATCTATTTAACTAATTCAAATACTAAATAATAAAATAAATTTTTAAACTAAGACATACAATGTGTAAAAAACCATTTAATATAAAATGATAAAGATATAATTGATATGTGTTATTAATATTATTTAAATATAACAATGAATTATGTTTTGTTTAATTAATTTGAACACATTTATCAAAATTATATTAGATTTTTATTATTAAATATAATAAATGTAATTAAAAATGTACATTCGTTAGAAAAGTTTCATTCTTTTAAAAATAACTCATTTTTCATGAAAAATAATATTTAACATGGTAACATAATTTTATGCAAAAAAATGACTGTCACATTTTTTATATAATATGACTATGCTTATCTCAAATATGAGGTCAAATTTTTTAATTTAATTTAAACATCTGATTATATGAAATTTTATATAAAATTGGATAAAAAATTTAATATGAAATTATTAATCATGTTTACCAAAAATTAAACATTGATTTCATAAATTAAACAATCTGTTTTTAAATAATTAATATTATTTATTTTGTGTATATATTTTATATAAAAAATGATTCATAAATTATTAATTCATTTTAATCAAATGATAATGTTATCAAAGTGATTATTTCTAGTAAAATAGATACTCTCATTATTCACCCAAAAATCAATTATATTTAAAATAATATCAACAAGTCATCCTATGATAATTTTTTCATGATTAAATTTAAAATAATTGATATTTATTTAAAACAAAAATCTAATATTTAAAAATTTACTAGAGAATTTTTTTTACATATAAGTAAAAAATATTTTCTTTTAAATTTAAAAATTGAAATATATAAAAAAAAATTGATAAGAAACATGAAACATTAATAATTACTTAATTAGATGTTCCTAATATTATGTTAAAAATCTCCTTAAGTTCATGAATTGTTATCTATTAATCCATTAATATATATTGGAAGTTGAGGTTTGTGATTTCACTAGAATATAACTTAGTGAAATTTCTAAAATAATGAACTCCTTTCACGTCAGATTTATCTCCTAACATAATTTTTGGAGTTCAATATGGGTTTGTTGAAAATACAACCCCAGTGAAAGTATTTTATTTTAATTCTTGGTTTAATAAGATTCATAAGGGGGGAATTCTACTGGAAAATGAAAATACATTCCTTTTTATTGTAGTTTTCATAATATTGGTAAATCTTTCTATACAATAAAATTTAATTACTATATTATATTGAAAAAAAATTATTCTATCATAACATGTGTTCATTTTTGTTTGGGGTTGTGGGTGTAAAAATATATTTACCACATTATTTTTAATTGAAAAATATATATTCTAAAATCAGGGTGTGTTATATCTATACTTATAATTCTCATAGACATAAGGAAAGTTCAAATTATCTCAGATCCAATATTTTATATTTATACTACATGATAAAAAATTATCACCCCACTAAAGGGTTTTTCGATCCTATCGTTGATATCCATATACACATCACCTCTCAAGGATTCCCATGGGGTCCCAAGGAGTCACAGGTCATGAAATGTTTTAAATTAACCGAATTTCCCACTACAAAAATACCAACAAATACTATAGAGGGGACCCATTCATCACTAAATCACATTTACTAGTTCTAGGAATCTCAATTAAAAATGTATTACTATACTATAAAAATAGTTAATCATCCAAATGAAAAATGATAGGGAATATAAAATCCCATTACCCATACTCTATGATTCGATTCTAAAATGCTAATATATTGATATATATCTTTAATACAAATAAATGTCATCTAATTTTTTCCATAAAAAGAGAAAATAGTAAAATGAAATATTTGATCACATAAATATTCAATAAACATTTAGTATTAGAGTTGTATATAATAATAATTTAATATAATAATATATTACCCATGTATTTATGTGATCATTTTTTGCACTATACTAAATTGATCTTATACTAATTTACATATTCATCATATCCCACATGAAACCCATTAAGAATTTACATACCTAAAATCATCCTTAATAAAATTGATAAATGGTAACATAAGAAAAGGGTGAGTTAAAAGGCTCATTAAGGGTCAAAATAAGAATTTGCAATTGAATATAATTAGTTACCATTAAATAATCATCTGGGTAAGAAGATATTGAGAGTAAAATAAAATAATTCATACCATGAAATCATAGATCAAAAAACATATAACATGGTGAAATATAATTTTTATACATAGGTTTATTATATTTTTATATGGATATTAATTACATTACTCCAACTGAAACTTTTAGATAATTAAGGTATATTACCTTTGGTAACATGGATACATAAATAACTAGTTATTAATTGCTATTCATTATGTGGAACATATTTCATCATAAATATTACCATTATTATACATATCATACATAATTCTGATCAATATAACATGGAAAAAATAAAAATATGAATGATTTTTATCTTATGCTCAAAATGGGAGAACATGGGAAATACTAAAATATAACAGGATAGAAAGGGTATGAGAACATAAAAATAAAAATTGAAACCCAAACCCTACATATTAAAGATCATAATTGTGATAAATAAAATAAATATTTATAGTTTTTAAGACATACATCATATGGAAATCCACGAATAAGTGAAATAATAGTAGATAATTATATTAAGACATATAAAATTGGTACATATATAATCATATAAAATCATTTCCACTATAGTCATGGATCATTACCAATACTATCATATTTTAATGGGTTCCCTCTCCAAACCATCATAGTATTCACTTTTCACTCCCAAGGTTATCATACCATAAAAATTTACTTGCCAATCTGGGTTTAAAAACCATTCCAGTCTTGTTTATCTAATGATATTTCAATAATTAACCAATTCTTTAGAGGGATTTATAGGTCACACATATAAAATAACTAAAATCATACATAAATGTGTCATACAATCATAAATTATTCATCATATTACACAGCATTAAAATAAAATGGTTTCAATAAAATTTCAATATAACCTAACATGTGAAAAAGAAACGGGTTCCATAATCATTTCTCCATTCAATTATACATGAAAAAACAGGTACGTTCAATGATATAATATTAATGGAATCATTAGATAATTATCTAGCTAAAAAAAATTTATCATCTGTTGATTTTTTCGTAGGTTGAAAATTATTTAGAATGATCACTTGGAACATTTCATGAGTAAAATGGAGTTTACCACATTAAAAATAAATTTTGAAACTTAAAAAGTTTTCATAATACTTTTCATTCAATGTATCATTGGAATCTCTTAAAGTTATCTCAAGAAATAATTTCAAACATTTCATTGGAAAATATCCTCCCCGCATTGATTTTTTCCTAAAACAAAACATCTTCAAATTTTATATCATTGAAAACAACTTTTTAATAATTTTAAAATAGATATACAAACCATTTAAAAAAAATTCAAATAAAAATAAACATTCATTTAAAATCACATTTTAAAAATTCTAAATTCCTAAAATAATGAGTAAACCCATTTCGTTTGAATTAACCATGAATAATTTTAAATGAATCTTAAATGAGAAGAAATTTTATTTTTGTTGTAAATTCCATTCAAGTTGTACACATTAAGAAAATTCCATTAAAATTTCACGTAAAATATATAAGGACCATATTTAGGAATATATAAGAAGAATAATTTTAATAAAACATCAAAAAGTAAAGAAATGGTAAATTTTTTTTTAATAATTTTTTTTTGGTGATGTGAAATAATTTTTAAATCATTTTTAGAAAACATAGATATGGAAGAAAAAAATTTCTATAAAAGTAAAAAATAATGGTGATTTTTCTTAAAAAACTATTTTAATATCTTCAGTACATAAAGAGTGGGAAATTATAAGAAAAATTAATCTCATTAAAAAACTATAGGATAATAAAACCCATGAGTAACTTGAGATATGTATCATAATACATCTTTATTGGGAACATAAATGTAAAAAAACCTGATAAATTTTGAGGCATTATCGTAAAACCATTATCAAGTTGTCAAAATTGAATTACAAATAAATTAATAAATAAAATTAAATGAATCTTAAATTATCATCTAAAAAAATTAATTAATTACATTAACTGTCAAATGTGTTTTATATAAACTGTATAAAATAATATAGGTGTATAACAGAACATATGTCCCCATAAAAGTAAATTGACAAATAAATCCATTTCACCTTTTATAAATTTTGAATTGTAAATACCATGAAAAAGTGATAATAAATTATATATTAAAATACCAATAATTATATGGATAAGAATAATAAAATTATTTTTGGGGAAGTATAGACACCACTTATGTGAAACATGTTTTGAATATAGATTGTGTCTCAATGAAAATAAAAGTGATACATAAATCAAAAAACTCAAGTGTTAAATTACTTCATACATATTCAAAAATATTTTATATTTAATATATAGTTATAATAAATATATTAATGAACCGTAATTACATATATCTTGACCTATATTATTTACTAATGATTTTTTATTTCACATTTATTAATAACTAAATTTTAAAATTGTTACATTGATCATGGTTCTATAATATCCCGGGTGACATAAATGATGTGAAAATCATATATATTAATTGTATATCATTTTACAGTAATCCATAAATGTTTTAAATACAAAAATAAATACATTGTTTATGATTATGGTAGGTCGTACATACACATGGGGACCATGTGCACTTTTTAATGGATGGAAAAAAATTTAGGTAAATACTAATTACACATTAAAAACCCATTATGATTTAGTATATATATATATATATTATTTTTTAAAATTCTCCTTATTACCTTCTGTTAAATGAGTTTGTGAAAAATGAATCATATCAGTTCACGATGTAGTTGTCTACAATACAATCGATTGGCAATACCGCATCCCCCACAAAATAGAATTATTGAAGATAAATGTGATATTATAATATGAAAATTATATTTTCGTGATTAATATATTATATTTTACATTAAAATATCCCAGATTTTATCCATGTATAATATAACTGAAAAACATAACACATTGGTTCCTGAGGCGTTACTTATTTGTCCACATCAGCGAATTTATTATTGTCCTATGTGTTGGGAGGTAATAACATATTTATGGTATTATAATTCATGATATAAAATAAAATCAAAAACAAATTATATAAACAATAAATACACCATTATATCCTTCCATGAGAGGTGGTTATGGAAGGTAAATAACATTGGTTTGTGAGGTAGTAGTCCATCGTACAAACGATCGACAATTTAATTTCCTATTTGATGTAATACTTGAGTGATATAAGTTATTAAATTAACATAGTGAAATATAATTATATTGTATATACTATATATGTTATATAATAATATTTTAAAAAGTTTCTTATGATTTATTGAAAGAAATAAAATCAAAACTCATGTATAAGGACAATAAATATTCCTTAGATAATCACGTTAGGTTAACAACTACATCCTTAATAGGATGGATACTTAAAAAATGAGGAATCTATTTTGTCTATAGACTTTAGGTAACATATTTGTGTAGGTATTTCCATATAAATATTGTTTTGAAATAAATTAGTTCAGAAAAAATTGGGTGTCCTTATATAAGTGGGGAAGAAGACAATCATGTAATGTTTGAAAAGAATAAAGTGACAATAACATTTTTCAAATTACAATTTTTTTATAATGGGATCATAGAATTAATTAAAGGTGATATAGTCAAAATATTTTTATAAAATGGGTTTTGAATAGATTTCTATTTTAGTTTTTCATTTAACAATTTGTTCATCACTGTTAAAGATCATCGTATCATAAACCACAACAATTGTTTTCTATATTTTTTAATAATATTTATGGTAAAAAATATCAACAAATTGGATTAGAATAATTAATCTAATTTCAAATATGGAACTAATTTATAAAAATTACATTCATATAAATGTGGTGATTTATAAAAAATTTATCCCACAGTCATGTTGAAAAAGTATTTTTGTTCTTAAGATAACAATTTCAAATGCATATAATTTTTTTACATAAATATAAATATGAAATTTATTTTGACAAATTTATTTGTATTAATAAATATACAATTTGTATAATTTTACATAAAATCATAAAAAAATAAAATGTAGCTTGTAAATGTTTTAGATAAAAATGAATTATTAAATAAACTTTTTCACTATTCACTAAAACCTTATCTTTTGTGAAAATTATAAAATTGGGAATAAAACATAATTTTCACATTATGGTTTCAGAAATTATGTTTATTCATTAAAAAAGTTTTTATAATGGTTCAAAAATTAATTTTAAAATGAGTTCTCAAAATACACCAAAACTTATATTCAGAGAAATAATATTTTCATGCGTAGAGTTATATTTACTCTTATTTCATTAAAATATTTAAAAAAATTACTTTATATAATAAATTGTGAGGGCACTGATTTTCAATCATTATAAAAAATTTTCAGAACTTTTTTTCTTCTTATGGTTCCATTTATTAATTTTAAAAATAAATATATCAAAAAAATTAATTTTAAATAAATATTTAATAATTAAATTTACATAACACACATTATCCAATTCAGACCCTCCATTTTAATGGATAGTTTTTAACATTCATATAAAATAATAATTTATTAATAGTATGTAGTATTTTTATAAAGCATGGGGTTTCCTACAACAGAACTCATTAATGAAATTATATTTATTTCAATATTATATTTCATAAAATTATAAGTTGTTACATTCAAACCACCACAAAAATAATTTTATCATTGAAGTTGATCAATTTGATTAAAAAAATGAGGGCACTTATGTTTTATTAAATCATCAGGTTCCCATGTAGCTTCCTCAAATATGGTTTTTTATAAAAAACATTTAAAAGGATAGTGATATTCTTAGGAAATTATTTATATACGATCAAGAATATAAACTTGTAATTCTATATAAATGATTTTATGCTCCAATGGAACGACCTCTATGATTAGTATATTGGAGGGGTTATATATATACATATTTAAAAGAGATACATGAAACACTTCATGAATTTGAGATAGTTTCAATGGAAGATCCTATAAATATGCTACCATAAAAGTATGATAAATAATTTTAAAGGGATAGATATATATAGGGCGTAGATTTAAATTATAACGAATGAAAATTTTCTTCCATTGGTTATAGTTTCATAAATTTACACCTCATAAATTAATCTAACAAATGAAGAGGAATTCTTTATGCCTGAAATAGTATCAGATCATAAAATCCTTAATGTGATTATAATTCCTTCCTTTAATATCTATTTATCATTATAAAATAATAGTTAATAATGTTTATCCAACACGAAGAAATTTCCATTTAGTGATGTAATAAATTAATCTATAAAGCCACATAAAATGTCATACTAAATCCATTAAATAAATATTTTTTATGACCCTTTAAAAATTCATGATAACCCCTCAATTATAATTTTGTGGATTATAATGGTAAAATACAAAATATGTGACTATGTTGGTGAAATATTATCATAATGAAATGTAATAAATGTAACTACCATAAATCATAAATGAATATAATGTCCATGGAGGTGGGAAATTATATTCATGACATAAATATTAAAATAATGTCTCATTTCAAATTTTCAGTAAAATGTAATGGGTAATTTTTTGGAAAATTTAATTATGATTCATTTTCAAAAACACTAACACAAATATAAAATTACTAGATATATATTTAACAAATTATATAGAGATTGAGAAAACATTTTTAATTTTTTTAGAAAAAACAGATAAGTATAAAAATGATTTTTCGACCAAAGAGTGAAATATTGATGAGTTTTCCTAAATATTCATTTAAACTATTGGGTATATAAAGTGTTGAAAAATAAATGAAAACATGAATTCACATAACAAGACTATAGGTTATGAAAATTCATTACTCACTTGAGATATGGATCATAATATTTCATAATTATAATAATAAACATAATTAATCCTAATAAACAACGATATACGACTAATAATCATGAAATTATTCCAATAAAACACTCAGAGTACATTAAATGACCACTCAGGTAGGCATAAAATTGTGCAATTCAATGGAACCCCGCTTACAAATATTTCTCCCTCTATAGGTAAGGAGTTGAAAATTGAAAACAATATGATAGTAGGGTTGTGAGATTCCATGGAAGCCAAATAATCCGAAACGTTGTTCCCCTCAATACAGGTGTGAAGAACCTGCCTATTGAAACTTACATAACTTTACAACTACTAATGATAATGATGATATACAATGGAACCATACTAACACTAATCAAATATTCATAAAAATCCAAGAAACATGCGTCAATAATCATAGGAGGATCATACCTTTGGTGATAATGGAGAAGCCCCATAAATAGTGTCATCACATCATCTTAGAAATTATGTCCGTTATATAATAATGAATTGAACACAAAAATACAAGATCCAATAAAATCCTACAAAACCCTGCCACCACATAAGATACTAGATCTAAATTATTATTGAGGACGAACCCCGAAGGATGGGGGATCCAACAAACCCAATTCCCATGCTTGGCTCCAATAGTGGAGGAAGAGACACCCACTCAGATGTTCCTGAGAGTGGGAGAGTCTTCTCTATTCTTAGTAAAAATGATTAATAAAATTAACATGATTTTTTTTGAATAATAAATGAATCACATTGTGTGGACACCCCTTCTATGCATTAATAATTATAGTTCCTCCAAATACACCCCCATCCAGCTAACAAAACCATATATGTAACTTTTTTCTCTAGAACATTAAAACTTTTCCCATGAAACTAACTATCATGAATGTTTGAATAATTTCAATCATAAAATAAAACCCTATGAATTATTTTATAGAACTACATAATGAGAAACCCCAATTACTTTACAGGTCTTTAACTTTCACATTCTACAACATGAGCACTGAGAGGCCATGAAAATTCTCATATGTTTGATGTTATTATAAGTGGAAAACAAATAGTTCATAATTATCCATATATGGTAGTTGATCTAGGTTGTTATTTCCTTTCTCCACAATGTCTATCCCCAGATGTCCACCACCTCACCAGAGCAAATAACCATGTGATGGTGCTTTGAATAAGAAGAACCGGAAGTAGACTCAAAAAGACATATCTATATGGCTCCACACTGAGATCAGTGCTATTGATGATAACTCATTGATTATGATTCTGGATAACATCAATGAAACATATAAATTTACATTCATCAGTGAACATGAAATAAGGAATAAGACATCAATGAAGAAACCTATAGTAGTTCCCACCTAGTTATGGAATCAAAATTAGATATCTCTCTATCAAACTATCCAACCAGATTAATTTTGAAACATAAGAATGTAAGTTAAAAGAATAAGATATATGGGGGATTAACTCCCCAATACATTGGTCAATTCCATATATAATATTTTTCTCATGTTTCAACCCCAATGTGTACTATCCTCCAGACACTACCAGGTGACCCTTGCATGCATGAAATGTAATGTGATCGATAAATTCTTGATATTTGGGCCCCTGTATCTTTTCATCATGGCCATTTGTCCCCATGAAGTAAAATTTGGTTTCCTTTTATATGTGGGTCCTAAATAAAGGAATAAATGATTCCATCAATAGATTAAATCACCATATTAGGATCCCTAACGGGGGATAACACAAGGATCGTAATGGAGGGAATGCCACAATCCTCAAGCATGATTCTTCCCTTGAAAGAAGAAAATATTTTAAATGAAAACACTACCTCAAATAATCCCAATCAGTTGGTCAAAATGATTTATTTTCAAGAAGGACCCCATGTATTCCATGGGAATGGACTTTTGATGCATATTCAAACATCACACTATGGAGAAATCACATCAATCCTAACATCTATATGAGGTGTCTATAGTTCTCTTAAAAATGATAACCACATTCCAACTCCACTAACAATATCCCTCTAAGTATTTATTAATTTATTAGATATATCTATATCAATCCCTATGAAATATCACAATGTTACCAACAAACATAATATGAGACACCCTATTTTGATGAGTCCAACACCTATAAAAGAAATTGTTACCCCTAAATATTCTCCAATTAATGAGACAGATATGATCTTTTTGATATTGAATGAAGAGGGGTGGAGATAGCAGGTCTCACATTCCAAGACCACACACCGCTTTAAATAAACAATAGTATCTCCCCATTAATGATATATGCATCTAATTAGAATGAAAATATGTTAAGAAAATATTTGTTTCCCTATTTGAGAAACCCAGTCATTATAGACTTTCAGGATGAAAATTTAGTCAAATCGATTGTATGACTTTCCCAAATAGAGTTTGATCACTGTATTTGATCCACTAGACCTTATGATTTTATCACTAATTATATACTAAGCCATCTCTATCACCCCTTGAATAGATATCTGTATAACAAATCCAGGTTTCTAAGTTTAAATCTATCTAGTGATATGACATGAAAGGCCCAATAATGACACTAGAAAACACATTATACGAAATGTGAAAATGGTTGATTGTTATATAGGGATAGAGGGACAAGGGTTTTCTAATTTTTCGCATATGAAAATATAATTTAGTACTAGATACATTAGGATGGTTGGATCCATGGAAAAAATATTACACTACTATATTAATCTCTATCCCAAATAGAATCCGTGAACATCTATAAAGCACTCCGAGGAAACAATCTAGACCCAGATCCCTCTATAGGTTGAGAGATTTCATTACATCACACACCTCTTCCACATATATTTCTGCCTAAAAATTACATCGCCTTTATTTGAAACCTAACCCATAACAACATAAAAAAGCTTCTCAGAACCCCTGGAATAACCATCCATTATTATTGGGTTAGGCCCAACAATATGTTCACAAAATGGGAAATAGTCATAGCCCCATCCACATTTGTATCATCATTATATGGAAAATTATGAAAGACTATTTTTAGAACCTATGGATATCATTTTTTCTATTATACATGAATTTAAAAAATCAGTAATCTTGTCTCTTTTGTGAAGTCGTTTAATCCTCTCTTGTACGTGGGATATCCTCTCATGCTGAAGAATAATGTTATCCAGAACTACCTTCATTCCAAAAATCTCACCAATGAATTTCTTGTCCCAAATATCATCCAAAATAGACTTTATAAAATTAATCTCATTATCAATAAAATCTATATAAATAGAACATGGGAGCTGAAACATTATCCATTTTATAATATCAACCAACATCCTATGATGTTTGGTATAATGATTTTCCAAGATCTCCCTCAAACTATATTTCTCCAAGAACTTTCCACAACTATATTATATCCTGTTATGTCTAACCATACTGGGAGAAAGAGAATTGGTCCACTAAGTCTTTCCTTCATGAAATCTATACCAATAGAATAGAATGAGTTGATATACCTCAAACTAAATGTGTTACCATGATGTTTTTGAGGGTAGAGATCACATGGCCATTGTCAAGACATGGATCCAAGAGCCACTAGAAGTGAGATATCAATTTTATATTATTCTCCCATGTAAAGGGATCTATAGAGAACCTCATATACATAATCCCATTATCATCCATAAAGTGAAAAAAAATTCACTTTATATAACAGGTAAAGGACCTATCCATTTATTATCATGCATGTTCACAATATTTTTAAAATAATCTACCATGATAAAGGGGGGTCGATCCCCAGAGAAATATCACCCAAACCACTCAACATATCATCTCTTTTAGGAGTGTATTATTTTCCATAGAAGAACATATTTATAAAATGTATGGAGTTAATGAAAAATATTATAGTCATGTATTGATTTGATGAATTAATGGGATCCACTAAGATTCCATTTTACAAAAAAATTCATACGTTAGAGTTACATGGAATTTTATGTTGAACGTCATACATTTTAAACTGATGAGAAAACACTAGATGTGTGGAGATGTTTTGTTTGTGATGAAGATTAGCCAAGAGAGATACTTTGTTTTTGTAGATATCGGTGGAAATGAATTCTATCTTCCATATGTCCCCAAGGTCCCATGAATTCCAAGATAGAAAGCATAATAGTGAACCATGAAGTTTCTGGTTCATCCACCAGATAAAGGTGCTCATTTATGTCAAGAAGAATAAGTATAGTATTCATTAGTGTTCTTATTTTGAGCCCTCAGGCACAAACCTCAAGGAAAAGGCATTGAACCCACTGGAGAAATTGCTCAAATAGCCTAAAGGCATTAGAGGGAATTAAGAAAAATGGGGGAATAAATTAGTGGAGGATGGTCTTTTTTAGAAGATATCTGAGAAAGGAAAGGGGGATGCTTCTCTAAAAAGGCCACATGATCATCATTCCACAAGAAAGAGTAGTGTGGAGAGAAATCATGAAAGTAATTAGAAATCATTCTTCGGTAAATTGAAGAATAAGAAGCAGATATATAATCATGAAATGAAGCGCTATAGATAGTCAGAACATACACCACTATATAGAAAACATGATGATGGTAGAGAGAACTAAGCTTCCTAACTTCTAACCTCTCAACACGAACCAAAATACTGAAGGTGTCACGACCCCCTATTGATCCCCACATATAAAATAATGTATTGGGGGATAGTAAGGCACTAAATATTTAAAAGGTTCAAAATTTGATGTAGATAGGGAAGAGACCAGTTTCACTTGTGGATAATGAGGGACACAATCCATTTGTCATTTCCTATAAACAGAAGATGTCTCGTGCCTAGTAGGAACTGAAGGATCATCGAACAGAGAAACTGAACACATATTCTAAGAGGAAGATGTTCCTAGTGGCTTATAGAGGAACTTCCACCTATAAACTAGTATAGAACACCCCTAAATTTAACATGGTTCTATAAAAGTTATAAATATGAAACTAAATACGCCAATAATGGAAATGGAAGGTTGTACGTATGCAAGAACATTATTTCCATTCTTTCTAAGATGGAAAAAAAGAATGAAAAATAATAATTCACCATTCTAGAATAAATATGATTCAATATATTTTACATACCTTTTTATCATTCATTATTACCTAACGTGTAATAAGTAAGTGAAAAATAAATCATAATGCTTCATGAGGTGGTTGTTTACTGTAGAGATGAGTGATGTTTTCATATCTCACACAAATGGGATCGTATGAAGGTATATGTGATACAATAATTAAAAAAGAATATTTATATTAAAAATATAAATATGAATAATTTAATATAAATCATTCAAAATCAATGTAAAATAGGAATTAAAAACAAATCACATCTGTCCGTGTGGGGGTAGTTTTTCAAATTCAGAAGTGAAATTATTGTTTTCTAATGGGTAGGGTGGTAATATGGTAGAATTGGTATTATAATTCCATTTGAATAATAATATAAAAATATATTATATACACATTATATACATCCTTATATCCATCTATGATACGTCTTGATGTAAAATGAATAGTATTTTTTCTTTATGCAGTTTCCACTATATATATGATCAATTATTCTATTTCCTATTTGATATAAGAGTCGACAGACATTATTAATTAAATTAAATTAATATCATAGAAATATTTTATGTATTAGAGTTATTATATTATCATAGTTGATGAAAAAATTATGTAGTTATAGGATGAAATAAAATAAAAAAATGTGTTTAAAGACAATACCACATCTTTGGAGATCCCCTTTAAGATTATATGAAAATCCTTTCAAAGGGGTATTACTAATAAATATAAGGACATCAAAATATGGGCAGATAATTAAAGAAGATATATTAGATGGGATTTATTGAAAAAAATAATATTTTGGTAGTGTGAATAACGGAGGATATATGATTCCCTTTTATAAGAGGGAAAGAGGATAAACATGATATATTTTATCAAACAATTATGTCTACCAATGTTTCATAACTGGAAATGGCTCCAAAATGGGAAATTAAATATAATTTTATGTGATAAGGTAGAAATGTGGAATATAAATAGGCTATGGATGAGTTTCAAGGTCATTTTATCCCTTATATTTTTAGTCTAACCCCTGGTAAACTTTTTTAACTGTAACCGTTGTAATTAATTTTAGATGTTTTACATTTAATTGGGGTAAAAAATATGATTACATTATATTTTTGAAATTATTTATTCTATTTAAAAATATGGAATATATTTTTCCAATTTCCATTAATAGAAGTGGTACAACATAAGTTAAAAATGGCCTTATAATCATAAGGAAAAGGGTGATTTGTCTAAATAAAAATGTTTTTAATGATTTAATTGTTTTAATATCAAAATTTAGTGTGTAACTGATACCAAATACATTAATTGGGTTTATAAATATATAATTGAAATAATTTTTTCATTAAAAAAATATTTCACATGTAATTTCATTGAATGAAACGGTAGTTTGTAATAATGACCAATAATCATAACAATTCACTGAAAAATTTATATTTTTAGAAAAATCATAAAAATTGACACCAAATATTTATTATATTAGTATTTAAAAAACTAATTTTATTTTCTAAAATAATTTCTCTGGTTTTTCTAAAAAAAATAATTTTAAAATAACAATGTAAAATGTGAAAAAAAACTTTTTAGATAAATATTATTTTAATTGTAAAAGTGGATTTATTCCTATATAAATAATATAAAACAAATAAGATGAATTTTAAACATTTTTTATATACAATATATAAATTTCTTTTCAATATTTCTAAAAAAATTATCAATTTAAATTTTTTGTCCTAAAAAAAGTTTGTGTTCATAAAATAAGTTTTTTCCTAAAAATATTTCCTTTATCTTTATATGGTTTCATTTATATTAATTTGTAAATTGATGGGATAAAAATGAAATAATTTAATATAAATGATTGAATACTATATATTCATAAATTATTTAATTTATCTCATTCATGATATTCTGATGGCTATGTGATAACTATCATATTAAATTATAATATTTTAATAGAATGTCTTGTTTCATTATAACATGATGTTTCTTGTAATGCAAGGTATTATAGAAATTATATTTTCTAGGAAAATATATTTCATAAAATATATTTTTGTTAAATATGATATGTAATAAATCTTTATGAAATAAAATATTCATAAGAGACCTTATTCCTGATCTATGTGAAATGAATCTTGATCAGTAGAATAACTATTAACTTCATTATATAAGAAACTTGTTGGTATCTTGGATTGTTATCATTGTCACTTATATCTAATTATTCAATTAATGACTAGTGAAAATTTTAATCCATAGGATAATCCTTATTATTTAAATCCCTGCTTCGTTTCATTAACATCATGTAAGATTATCAAATGCATTGAAGATCTATATTGGGCCAACCGATCATATAATCTATATCTAGATAACCAATCATAATTTGTTATTTCATAAGAAATAATAATTATCAATACATTCCAAGTCCCATAAATTGTTATAAAAAATGAAATCCTATATTTCAATTATTACAATTTTTAAAAATACTTTAATTCCTTTATAACATGATTTACCAATGCAAAATGAATGGGTTTCATGTTAATTTATTTTAATGAATAAAAATAATCAATTCATACACAGATTAAGGTTTTTATTATAATAGAATATTACCAATATATAATACAATTAATTAATGCATATTTTTTTAGATGAAAATATCTTTAAAAGATAATTTAAAACACTTCATTTAAAACTATTGAAAATACCAATATATTAGTACGTTTAAAAAAAATAAAAAAATAAAAAAATAAAATTATTTTAAACAAAATAATAATTGAAATATGGAATATAATTTTGAAGTAATATAATAGTAATTTTGTTGATAGAATTCAATCATTCAGTGTATCTGAAAATGAATATTATATTATAACCACCACAAAAAGTACATTATTAGGAAAATGAAATTATTTTCAGAACATATTATATAAAGAAAAAAATGGAAAAATGGAATTTAATAAATCTTTGGTTAATGTAAAAACGTTACGTTACTTATGATATTTTAATGAAAATAAGGAATTTGAAGGAAAAGTTAATCAACCAATGAGGAAATAAGTTTAGTTCTTATTAAAATAATTTTTTAGATCATTTAATGTACCCAAGAGAAAAAATAAATTCTAATACTGAAAACCTAAAAAACAATATGAAAATACCAAGAGATAAGGGATATATGAACTTTATATCAATAAATTCACCTACACTAAACCATTAATATAATAAATTTTGTATTAAATGATACTGTAACATAAATTATTTACTAATTTGGTAACATTAGAATAAAAAATCATTAAAATAAAATATTTTATATGGCATAGAAAATCTTCTGTATTATGTGAATAAAAATATCAAATGTCATTCATGTATAAGTATGTACACTATAAAAATATATAATATTGTACAAAATTAATCAATTCTAAATAAAATAAAAAACATTAGAATAAACCTTATAGTGACTGTATCAAATGATTTTAAAATTAACAATGAAATGATTATTTCTAAAAACATCCAACAAATGAAATAATTTGAAAATAAAAAATAATAAAATAAAAGATTATTTAATACAAAATCATTTCATAAAATAGTTAATGAAGTAGAATTATAATTCAATTAATTTAAATTCTAATAAAAACATGTTACTTAGAGTCCTTGCTTTCAATGTTTTTCCATTAATTATTGAATAATAAACTAATAATAATTACATAAATAATTTATAAATTTTTTCATGTTTATCATCACATTTATTTTACATTATATAATGTAATATTCGATTATATAATAATGAAATATCATATTGTTCATTTGAATGTTATTTTTCTTGTTTGTCCAAAATGTCTTTTATATCATGAAAATTATCAAATGGATTTTGAATATTTCATTTATAGTACCTTAATAGTTTTAAAATTATTTTGTTTAAGAATTATTTATACTTTTATAACCATCCATGTAAGGGAGTTATGAAAATATACTTATTTAAAAATATATATATGGTAGTCCATACATACACATCAGTCACATTTCCATTTTTTAAATCACACATGGTAAATATGGTATAAATCTTTTTAAAATTCCACCATTATTATAATATAACAAAAAATTATTATCTACTAAGCTATATATATATATACAATACATTAAAATTTGTTATGAAAATTAATTTTGTTGGTCCATGAGCTCATTCCCCACACATAACTAGAAGCGATGTTTTTAATTTTCATTTAACCGTAAAGTAGAATTGGAAGATTTTTTTATCATTAATGAATTAAATTTATAAAATATATGAAAAAATAAATAATTTTAATCCATTAATTTTTCCTACTATTAAGGGATATAATGAGAAATCAAATATTCGATATTGGTTAGGAGGTAGTTTGTATGTACGTGGGAAAGGTGTTTTTATTTTCAATTAGAATAATAATTAAGTGAAATAGGATATAAAAATAAATATAACAACATTAACATTAAGTTTCATAGTGATTTTATTACATATAAATTGTTTGCAAAGGTATTATATTTGTAAAATAATAATTAAAAATAAAACACTAAATTACAATATATACCACTTATTTAGACAACATCCGTAGGTCTTGACAAAGTGGATTTATGAGATAGTGTTACGATAATATAAGGACCTCTCGAACATGTGGATGGATTTTATGAAGTAATTTGGGTTGTTATTTTCTAAAAAAATAGGTTCATGATTTGTGTTTTAGAGAGAATTAGGGGTGTCATTTTATTTTGGAGGGAGGGTATACACATGGAATTTTTCAAAAGATTAAAATGTATTAATATCTTAGTCATGAAATGTTTCTACAAATTTACACATTTTCAGTGAATAGATAAAATAATGTCTTAATATGACATTAAAATTGAATATATATATATATATATATTTGTAAGTCATTTTATCCCTTATCATTTATGATTTAGCCCTTTCCCACCATTTTTTTCTTATCATGGAAGGTGAATTTATTTAGAAAAGTAAATAATTAGAAAGAAAAAATGAAGGTATACCCATTAGAAAATTTGAACATGGTAATTTAAAATCATATCTAATTTTATCATACTCAATTTGTACAATTTTGTTATTTTTTTAAAATATACCTATAAAATGCGATGAAAACTTTTCTTCAATGAAAATACAATTTATGGTATAATTTTTATTTCCAAAATAAAAAATCAATTTAATAATCATTAAATAAATCAGATATTATAAAATTAAATTTAAACAATTAAATTTTAAAAAAAATTCAAAATAATGTGTTAAATTTAAAATTATCGTAGAGAAAATAATTTTTTTTATAAAATTATTGTTTTAACTATACTCTAAAAATTTAATTATATAAAAAAACCTAATATTTTCATTAATGTAATGTTTAAATGTTTTTTTAAAAAAAATTTATAAATGTTGTAAAATAATTTTTCAAAATTTAGAGAATTAAATTATAATAACTGTGAATGAAATGTAATAAACTACCTTTTTCAATGAAATATTTTTTTAAAAAATATGATGATATAATTCTTATCCAATTTCTAATAAACATAAATAAATGAATGTTAATTAATTAAATTGAACATATAAGTTATTTATTTAATAATACATTTTCTTCTATAGTACTGAATTTAATATATTATGATACAATACATCATAAATAATTTTTTTTTTTGATAATTTATCTTTTAGCTTCAAAAATCATTGACTTCATTTCGAAAAAATATATTGGAATATACATATTGAATATATATATAATAAATATATATATATATTTTAATTTAATGAAATTATATATAATTGTAAAATTTTATTCATATATATATCCATAAATGATTATTTTAAAATTTATTTATTTAATTATTTATATTTTTCACTATTTTATTCGTACTTAATTTCCTTTATTCCATATATTTAGTTGGGGTTACAATATTCTTGTATAACCTCATATAAAATGGTTTAATGATTGTTGTATTTTAATATATTTGTTTATTTAATTCACTTTTACTTTACTTCATGTGGTCACATATTAAATCATAATGTTAGTATTTAACATTATTTTCTATGTATTATTTCAATAAAACAATTACGGTCCATTTTATATTGATGTTCTATATATCATAAGATATAAAACAAAATATTAATTTAAATGAGATATATATATATATATATGAATATATAATTGTGTTACATTCTACAAATTTAAATTAAATTGTATCCTCATAATTTTACCTCATTCTTAATAAAAAGGGTTTAAGAGTTTTTTTAAAAAATGAAGCGAAGTGTAAGATAAAATTTATGATCATGAAAGGAAAATTTTTTAAATTTTTTTTAATAATAAAGTTTTTCAAAACCCACACCACTAAAAGGTATATTGAAACATCATTTTTTAAAATTAACAAAGTGAAATATGATGGTCACCTAGAAGAACAAAATATTGTTCTCTTATATTAAGATAAAAGTAATAAGAAGTTAATGTAGCGATATGGATAAAGAAAATAGAATCCAATTTATTATATAGAGTTATATAGAATATGGTAATTAGAATCCCAATGGACACAAGACCATAATAAATCTATAGTTTGTAAAGACATCCAATTTTTAGAAATTAATCGAATAGGATAATATATTTATTTTAAAAATAATTCACAATTGAGTTGAGATATTATTTTCCTATTAATATAGATAACTTGTCAAAATTTACATAGTTGATTTTATTTAAGTCCATAATCATAATTCCAAAATATGGTTACTATTTTTAAAAATGATTATATCTCTATCTCATCATATATTTCACATGATTGGTATATGTGATCACTATTTTCTATGCCTAAAAAAATCACCTTTTACTTTATCATATTATCTATATAATGATGAAAATATAATCTTTATTTATTTATTTAATAAAAAAAGTAAACAATGTTTTATAACACTTAAAATTAATAATATATCATATGAAATATAAATAAAATTAACTCAAAAATTTCTACAATAACATGTACAGTTAATCTAAGATTATTCCAATAATAATTAACCCATTATATCTACAAACCAAAATACATCAATTCTGATGAATATTTAAACCTAAAAAGTTGTTTAAAACCAATAGTCATACCTCCCCAATAATTTAATATCATTAAACCAAAATATTAACTAACATTAAAACAAAGTGTATGTTTTACCCAATACCAATAAAACATCACCCAAAATGTCCTTAATAACATAAAATTACTATCGCTGAAACCATAAAAAGGGGAATATGTGCCTTCAAAATATTCATTGAACACAAAATTCAAAACTGATGATTGTATCCAAAATTATTTTTTTAACCTCATATTAATGAAATAATAATATCAACTGTTATTTAATCATTCTCTAATAATAATAATAACTTCCTCACACCCACACTCCCAAATTTAGTCATAAATACCTAGTATATATATTTTTACTTTTGATACTAATAATGGTGGGACAATTTTTTTAGTCTAGAATATAAATCAACAAAAAATGATCACTTGTATACCCATGAAACTGTTAGGTTTAGAGTTTTAAACAATTATAATAATATATTATATAACATTAGACATTTATTTATGTGATCATTGTATCCATTAAACTCAAATTTTGTTTTCCCACATTAGGAATTCATGAAATTCTACATGAATCCCTTTTATATATATTATACATTAAATGCTTCATCAAAACATAGGGTAAATGAAACATAAGAAAGCAGTGATCTGAAATACTCATCATGGGTAAACATATGCATTAACAAATGAATATAATTAGTGGAAATGAGATGATCATATGGATATGATGTCTACGTTTATAACTTAAGATAATCCATACCAATAGAAATATAAATTCTAAAACTTATTAAATATAATAATTATTTATAATAGATAGTTGAAATAAAAGTCATCAATCATGAACCATCTGAAATCAATATTATTGAAATAAGAGATTATCAAATCATTCATAATGAAACTGGGATGGTATTGTGGAATATTGTCTTCATCAACTATGGAAAACAATGATAAAAATAACTAGTTCATAATAAATCTATAGGCAGAACTTTCCTAGTTGACTTAGTTATTCATTATTTTAACATTAATGAACATTACCCAATGCTTTATAAAGTTACAGAAGGACCACCCATTGTTAAATCTATATAATGATCATATTTCATCATATGCTATATAAAAATCACTCATAATTATTAATAATATACATGTATTATATATGAATATATCATTGTTTAAATTTTATTTTAATCCATAAAGTATAGAAAAAACATTTATATCTTTGTATCATGATTGACACAGTAAAAATGAATGATTTTCCTATAATCTCTTTTCAGAATTCATCATAATACATCAAGAGAAAAATATAGATGATATCATAGGATCATATACATATTAAACAAGTATATTCACTAAAGTATGTTTTCATAGGTAAATGTACCATTAAAATAATATTCAAAACATATAATTTAAAACATTGATAAAACCCATTTATTTTTGTACCATTAAGAAAAAAAATTTCTTCCAATATTAAGAACAAGAATTTCATTTAAAATAACCATGGATAAATATATCAGAATATTCAATGAAATGAATTGTTATGAAAATTGGAATACAGATTGCTACGATATATATTAAAATAATGACTTCACCCACACAATTGGTAAAAAATTACTTCATCCCAACTATATAAAAGAGATTCATTTTAAACCTTTTCATAAATAGTAAAAAATTGGTTCTCTGTGAAATTATTCATTCTTTTGAGAAAAGTAAAATAACTGAAATAATTTTAAATAAAATATTAATATGAAAAAAAATTATAAATGGGGAAATAAGGTTTGATTTAAATAAAAACAATTTCTCACCATTTTAAGTACTACAGAGTAGAAAATGAAATTAAATGTTATAAAAAGTATAAATAAATAAAGGATAATAAAGGATAACATATTTGTGAAATTAAAATCATAAAAATCCCCCAAATGATTTCTTAACATAAAATATCAAAAGAAAAAAATGATATTTTCACAAAATTTCATAACCCCTCCCCCTAGTCGTACAACCGTTAAGGGAAAGTCATAGTGAACCTTGATACATACCTACAGTAGGCCCCATATTGGGGACTAAAATCCGGGGTATAAAAATATTATAATGGGAGGCATTGACCTATATAAAAATAGGATCATGAGATATCATGAAACAACAACATAAAAATCAATAGAATATATTTTAAAGGAATCCAAAAAAAATCCCATAATGCCTGTATATATAAAATTGATACAAAAAATGTATCTTCAATTTAGTAACAAAAACAAAATATAATAAGTAACATAATATTTTTCAATAATTTTGAGCTATTAATGTCAAACTTGGCCTAAATTATCTGATTGAATAATCAAAAATATGTTTATATATATTTTGTAACAATACAATTATACTCAGTTGGATAACCAAATTCACACTAACATATGTGAATAATGCATAATAATGCACCTTGACACAATAGTAAAAGAAAATAGCACCAAAATAGGTCATCTAAGAAATCTATTTCCTCATCGTGTCATGCTCACCAAATAATTTAATCTATGTATACTATACTAATAAGAATCATATGGATGAATGGAACCCCATCCACATTACCAAAAACTATATACTATCACCACACAATATCGTACTTCTTGGAACATCCATCTCTTATGTATAACGTACATCACTTCCCTATATCATAGTCACATCCCATCTCAACCTAAGACACCTAGTCCACCGCCCAAAATCGTGTTCACATCACATATCAGATAATGACACGTGGGACATCACATCATAAATATTACTAGTGTAGTAAGGTATCATAAACATTAAATACATCAACCTAATTCCCTCCTCCTATCATAAATAACCCCCATGATAATCCATATCATGACCTCACTAAAAAAACATATTACCACACCATCCATTTCCCGAATATTGGATACCTCCCCATAGAATAGTCATGAAACATCTCCCCTAAAGACACTTTGTCCATCAACTAGTGCACTATTATTCCTTTCACTATCATATCATATTCATAACTACTCACCTATAAGATAGTGTGAGGATGTTAAGGTGGACATCCATCTATCTGTATCATTACAATGTTTTTGAAAAAACTTTTGTATAAGTCCACATGTGTTGGAGTATAGTGCTCGATGTAGGTGGGGTTCCTGTCCAAATTATAATGAATATAAAAGGTATATATATATTCACCCATAGATCACTAAATGTGTCCAAAAAAGCACTAACAAACTCACAACACTGCCCCTTCACTACCCTCACTAAATTTCCATCACAAATCAAGTCACACGTTGAATATTTATTACAATATAATCTTTGATAATTTCATTAAAACATTCAATTGGTATCATTATTTATCAAAAACAACATTATAAAACACTTTCCATTTAATGTATTTCATTATCTATTCCCAACCCTTAAATAGACCCTGCCATGTCATATCAATTTCATCATCAATAATTAATTCCAAATATACATGGGTAAATAGTGCATCACAAAATAGTAATCTCATACACCACAAAACAAAATCACACATATGTTACCCATAACAATTCCATATAAAACCCATATCATCAACCTCGTGACAATTTCACATCACCAAATCATCGCACACCCCTCACACTAACCAAGTATCCACCAATCAAAATTTCTTCAAAAACTCATCATATCCTCACCGTAGAAAATGACCTCACTGACCCATATACATTCCACCCCATGAAATGGACAAATATACCCTTCATCCCCACATTTTACAACCACACATATTCCTCTCATATAATGACTACACATTACATCACATCATTGATCATTTTTAATATTTAACAATGGGTGTTTTTATATCCTTCCCCTTATTTATTTTTGGGATTATCAAAACATACATAAATCCTAGGGAAACAATTTTTTTATCAAAATATAAGTGTTCTAAGAAGATAAATTTTAGGGTGATAATCTAACAACAACCCAATAAGGGTTTTAAAAAAAATATCCAACCAGTGTATATAAATCCCTCAAAGAACTCATTTTTTAACAGGACATCTAGCCCATGTAATCACAGTATTATGATAATATGAATGATTTAAAATAATATTAATCAAACCAATTTCCATTTAAATTTTAGTTACATTGTTAATTTTCCATTTTTAAGAAACTTCAAATTGTACCCATAGATAACCATGAATGATCCACTCCCTCATCAATACAAAAAAGCTAGAAATGAGTGATTTCTACATCAAATTACATTAGAAATATTATTGTACGTATTAATGAAAATAAGAAACACACTCAAAATACAATTACTCACATAAAAAATGCTGCTATCTATACAAATAACCCTATGACCATTAGGAAACAAACATACTCACACCCCAAAACAAATTGGAACACTATAATGGATTTCCTAATAATAATGGAAGTAATTCCAGGTGTGATAGAGGGTAACTCACCATGGATTGGAAACCGAAATACATTAGAATCAAAAGATCAATGAATTGGGAGGAGGGATAAAAGATACTCTAATTCCCATAGGTTTTTAATTTAAATTATAAATAGAGTATTATAAATGAATGAAGAGATATTGACTAGTCAACCCTTTTTATAATTTAGATTTCACAGTTTTCTATTCATGTATTACTTTCCTGACGTCTATTAGACGAGTTCTACATTTCATATATTTAATCCCAAAATTAAATCTCATTATATTATTTTTAATTTAAAATATTAGATTCATTTATCAATGTAAATTAATTTTCTGGACTCTCTCATTATGGTTTATACAAGCTAAAAACGACTAGAAACACATTCTATGAGACATCAAATCACAATAAGAAAATGATTCAATTTATCAAATGACTATTTGAATACTCATACAACCCCAAAAAGAAACCAAACCCTCCGAGACTTCCCCAATGCCACCCGAAACGCTATACAACCACCTTAACATGTAATGTTATGGGTTTAGAAGGCATAATACAATACATCAAATTCCAATAAATGATTCTCATCCTTGAAAATAAATAAAATCCTTGAAAAAATAACGTGGAACAAAAACCCACCCCACGCCTCTTTAGGATATCAAAATATCATAAATTCAACAAAATGGTAAATTCACATACCAAAACACCCAATAATAGACCAAAAAATACATCAATACTTATCCACATCACCAACTCCCATGAATAACTACATCATATAAAATGCTCCAGGCCATAAGAAACCACACAAAAGATATCCATATGAACTTCCATCCAAATGTTGAAACATCTTAACCAAAAAATTACTTAAGAACAATGTTCACTAACTAGAATATATGAATCATAGAATTCCATATTATATGTCATGATAACATCCACTCGAGGAGGAACTTGTTCGTCGGCATGGGATTAATCACATCAACGTATAATGAATATCGATTTGTAATGACCTCATCCCCTTTTAAAATTTAGGAAAATTATAACACATGAAGCATCATAATAACCCCACATAAATGGGAAAAAACCACTTAAAATCATTACTATCCAAACATCAAATCAGACATTAATAAAATAAAACTCAAAATAACACAATGTTCTAGGAATCCATCTTCTTCTCATGATCCCATGTAATCTCGACTAGACTATTATGCTTCTATTTTTCTTGAACTATGGAAATGGACCACCCAAACCTGAACTTCTTCTGATGATCATAGATATCCAAAGGCTGCTTCATAATTGTCACATCAACCATGATAGAAAACGTTTCAATGTAAAATATATGATAATTATAGTGAAGATACAGAAATAGCTATGAGTCAAGGAAGATGTTGTGGATCAAATCCTTACATTGTGTAAATTCAAACATGAATTCCACTTTTCAAACCCAACTGAATAACTCAAGAGTCCCAAAAAATCAAGGAGGTAACATAGTCTCCCTTAAAAACCCCTATGCTCCACATTGAGATACATCCCTACAATATCCTCTATCCGCTTCCATAAATCTACTGACCTGCAAACCACATAAATTCATTACATCATCGACCATCAATTATAAACTACATTCTAATTGCTTGTGTTGCATCAGATATCAAAATTATAATCGTGATGCTAGTCCATCCACCTCTATTTCTCTATATTTATATCACAATGATTAATTATTTACATAAATCTCTTATGATTACTCATAATAATTTATTCCACCATAAATTTTGTGTGAACTCATCTATCACTAACTATAGAACATGGGCAGAATAGATATACTCATGGAGATGGAACTACATGGACCTATAAGAGATCACTTCTATATAAAATATCAAAACCCAACCCATGACTAGATGTGAAGCGTATGGATACACCATAAACATTAAACACTCATTTAGAAACAAAATCTTTAGAGAACATCATACTGTTCAAGAACCAAAATGATGCCTAGAACTGACCAGACTATGAAATAGCATATTCCATTATATTTGATAATATTTTAGGGGATTAAAACTATGAGAAATTGTGTAGAAACATATAATAATATGTTATAAATGCATGGAAACTATAATCTTATTCCATGTTGTTTTGTGTTAACTAAGAAACAACTTCCTCTACTTAAGATGTGTCTAATACAACCAATTTCTGAGGAACCAAATAGCTAAGAAAATATTTCTATAATGTCATAATCTTACTCTTGCACACCTTCCCATGGTGCTTGTGTTGTCAATAAACCTACAAGATAGCCCTAAGATGGTCAGTATTCTCCTACTATGACATTTACAAGTTCAATATTTAATTGATGACCAAAACTATGAAATTGTCAAAGAGTTAATGAAACACATAGATCAATATAAACACATACATTTATACTATATTCAATAAACCAAACAAATTTTTTTATAATATTAATCTCCCATGCCAACATATGTAGAAACTCTTCAGGATTTCATCCACTTCTACAGCCAAATGGTGATACCCAAACCTAAAATTGATATTATATTACTAACTCCATCCTCTCAACTCATTGAATACATCATTTATCATTGGTATATTGTAATTATTGTTTACAATCAATATATTAATTATATATTATAATATACAAAACATTATACCCCCACTAACTTTTTAGAAGTAAAACTGGAAAACCCCATGATGACACACAAGTATAGATGAGACACTACTTCATTAGACCATCTATTTTAATTAGAAACTCTAATAAATCAGTTAGAGACATAGGATAGAAGAAATTGAAAATGAAGAAGAACCATGTTGTATGTCTATCCCCATATCAATAACATCTCAAGGAGCTAACATCAAAACATCCTTAAAAAACTATTAAAAAACTCTTGAAAGAGACAAGGGCCCTCTAACATCCTAGTATGCACTGATTCCTTGGACAACTAAACAATAAATGAAAAAAGAGTATCTACAATCCTAATACCCACCATATTTATCCACACATGAATTAACACAACACATTGTTGATCCATATATAATACTAGGATTATACCTATGATGGATTTTATAAAACAATGTATATAATAATACTACTTTATTTTTAGGATGACATCTTATGGCTACATATGAATCTAGAAATGATCCCCGTGGGACTATGCTGGATCCATCATTAGTCAACACCCACAAAACACATCAAAAAATATAGTACGTCATTTTACTAATGTTGTCAACAAAATGGAATTCAGAAGAATATATATAGAAAGTCCTATATAAAACATTACTAAGATCAACATAGTAGTGTGGAGCTCTCAAATGAAAGCACAATCAATGGTACACAAAAAATAAAACTTAACAAAAATGATTTATATCCCATATAGTACTAATACCTCTAATTCATGTAACTAAACACACCCATCACCACTAACTCACTACTATCTTCCACCTCTATGACTATTATCAGGTCTATGTCACAGAAAAAGGGAACATGAAAAGGTTGGACACTGCCTACACCATCTCCCCTATGTGGATCATAAAACTATATAGAATGCTACTAAAATTGATTCATTATAAAATGATATAAATATTGGAACTAAACATAATTAAATCCACCAAACTGACCTAAAATAATAAATAGTAGTTAGTTCTAATAATGGAAAAGGATCCCACAAACAATGTACAGTAGTCTATTGTCCCTAATAAAAGAACATAAACTATTATCTCTAGATGGACGGATGGGAATCTACCCGTAACGCCCCACCCTAATAGCATGGAAGAAGTTGTTATTTTATTATATATTTACAGATAAAATTTCCAAATAGCATATTACTAAATAGTTTATTATTATTGATGAACCATATATTACATTGTCAATTAAACATAGAACATTAAAAATGGAAGTAAATTACTTCCTTAAGAACACATTCAAATTTACCTTCCTCATAACCGAGTGAAAAGAAGAAGAAAAAGGTTGAGTTGAAGTTATAAATAAAGGATAAATATAGTAGATTTAATAATGAATCAGTGAACATAATAAAAACAATAATGTAAATAAATGAAAACTGAAATTTTATTGAATTATGTAAATCCCCAAAATCTAAATCAATGTATAATATCACATATAAAATATTTTTTATAAAAATAATGAAATTCCTAATGAAATTTTTAATTCATGAACGTCATATATCTATAACATGAATCACTACCACCAAGAACATTCAGAGGATGGTATAATCATTATAAGTAAAAACTATTTAATTTATCCACATTATTCATCTCTTGATACTATTATTTCATAGAGGGTAACTTCTACAAATGACCCCCACCAATTATTTCATGTAAAAATAATTTATTATATATCTTATAATTTATTTATTGAAAATTAATTATCAATAAATATTTCCATTGATTAAAAATATATATTTTTTACATTATTTCACTACATAATCAAATAAATTTCAATATAAACACTGTATATATAATAATTGTATAAGACATAGGAAATAATCATATCCATAGTACAAAAAACATTTATATTGAAGTGAAATTATACTTTAGATGAATTATTATGATAAAAAACAATGGGGAATTGTATACACCTATGAAAAAAATTAGGAGTATAATATTAAAATATGCATCACTGATGTAAATTGAGACAAAGTGTCTTATAATGATGATATTATTAATAAATATAATTTATTTTGTATATTACTCTGAATAAACATAGAAAAATTGTATAAAAAATAAGATAATGAAAATTAATTTCATAAATAAAAATCATATAAATTATTGAGATAAATATATGTTTAACCCAATGAATGAAAATTGACTTTGGAAATATATTAATACTTTCTAATCAATAAAATATTATGACCCATAAAATTAATAAGTATTAAATAAAAAATTAAATACTATTACTATAATGATATTCCTGATATAATATTTTAAATGATTGGATACACACCACACAAAAGAAATAAGTACTGATTAAGGCATATATCTCATAGAAGTAAAAGTGAGTTGAGGGAACACTTACCTCACTCTTTCAATTAGTTATGAATACATTAACCACTGGTATAATGTTGTAAATAATGTTATTAAATAAAAATAGAACTATATTTTTATTTTTATCAACTTATATTAACCTTTAGTATAATCTTATGACCCATTCATTATTAATATTTCATTATTTTCATGGTTTAACATGTGTTTGTATAATGGTTTTATTATAGGTTTTCATGTGTATAATTATGAATATTCATAAAAACTTTATTATAAAACCCAAATTAGAATTAAATATTTAAAATTCACTTATTGATGTTTAAATGGTCTATTATATCATTTTTCATTCTTGTATGGGGATGGTTAATTTGATAAAATGTTAAACTTTTTGTTTATTTTTGATGTTTTTTTGGAACACCATGAACTATTTTCATTTTATTTACTATTATGAGTATATATTATTTACAAAACATGAAATAGTTTTAAATATATCTATTAAAATCTTATTTATCGATTAAAATATTTATAGGACCATAAATGACGGTATTAATTAAAAATGGAAAAAATCATTATTCCTAGAGGTGGTTATTGGCATAATTTGGACAATAGTTTTGTTTCATTAAATTAAAGGAATTAATAAAATGTATGGATATATAATATATCATTATAAAAAAATTATGAATTTATATGATTATGTGATTATTATTCTTTAATGGTTAAATGATATGAGGTGAATATTAACAAAAAAAGAAGCTAAGATATGTTTTTTGAGAAAATTACCACTTGAGTATCACATCTTTGGAAGACCCCATGAGAACATTGGATTTGGTCTTGTGGTGAGAATAAAATAAAATGGATGTGAGGAGAGTGAGTAGGAGAGGGTTTGGCATATATTTTATGAAATATATTGATGGTGAGTCAAAATTGGATGTTGAGGGGTGGTATTTATAATGGAGGATAGGTGGTTTTATGTGATTAAATAATTAATATTTTTTGTTTAATGGAAACCAAATTGAAGTTAAATTAATTTCCATTAATTTGGATGAAAAATAATACTATAAATTTTGTTTATGTTTTTGAAATACCTCAAAAACCGATTTAATTTTTTATTTTTATGTTTTTTAAGACTTTACCCTTTAACTGTTACCCTTTTTATTATTTTACATATACTACTATAAACAAATGCACGATAATTATTTCATGTCTAATAAAATAAAATTACCACCTAAATTGGATATTTATAATCATAATGAGGAATCTATTTTTACATATTACTTCTACATAATTGGTGAATTATATTTAATATTAGTGCCTCTAAAGTAATGGTAAAACATATTTTTGAGGTGAGAATGTACAAAATTTTGAAATTTTTTTATATCCAATTTCTTTTTGAAAATAATTACAATGGACTAAATTGTATTTAATGATGTATAATTGTAAAAAATTATACATAATAAATTAGAATATAATTTTACTATATAATTAATTTTAAAAAAAACTGTTCAATTAAAATATAATATTTTTTACAATATTTAATTAATTCAAACATCACCAAAAAATGAAAAAAATATCACCCTAAGATAATTTTGATATTATAATTTCATAAATTTATTTAAAATTGTCAAATAATATTTTTAAACGTGTCAAAATGTAGTTTTAAAATAGGTATTCTATTAAAAGAATGAAAACTTACTATTTAGAAAAATATATTTTTTATGCTTAAAACTGGATTTGATTATTACCATAATTCTATCAAAAATTTCTGATTCATTTGAAAACAATTATTTTAATATAGATAATTTAAATTTTATTAATATATTTTAATAATAATTATTAATTAAATTTATTGAGATAAAAATTTATTGTGCGCATGAAAATTGGTTTTTAATGAAAACAAATCGGTTATATTCAATTGGTTATTATTTTCATTTCAAATTAATTGGTATCTAGTGAATTAATTTTAAAAACATGTGTGAAATATAATTTTCAATATTTAGGTCTTCATATTCATTTCCTCCATCCCAATGGCTACCTGATAAATATAATAAATAAATACATTTTTGTTTGTTTAATCTTATTGTTCTCTATATAGTTTTCTACCAAATATTTTGATTTTATTCAAGAAGAGAAAACATTTAAAATCATATATTGTAACATTAACCCATACTTCAATATATTTCATCAAAAAAATTGAAATTTTACATTGAAAATCATTATTTGATTGTTGAAAATGACTTGTGGTAAACCCACAATGTAAATAGGGTTAAAAACACCCCGTAATAAGGGGAAAGAGAAATTTTACGGTCGCCAACAAATTGGACATTATAATTGGATAATATAAGTGTAAATTGAAAATTGTGTGATATTAGTGACTCACATTATCATATTCTTAGAGATATTTATATAGAACATGGCCATCTGAATGTGTACCATATCAAAATTGAAAACCATTGATCTATTAAAGATCCCATTGATTTCATAATATGAAAACCAAATGAACAAATTTTCATTTCAAAAATAATTTTCTTAGAGTTGAGGAATCATTTTACATACTTAGTAAGAACATAATTGAATACAATAACTTCACAGGTAGAGAATCATCCAGTAAAAAACTCCAAAAATTCTAATCATTTTCTCCAAATGATTTTTAAACATTTGTTCCACAATTAAATTTTCAAAATTATATATCACATAATAATATAATTATCCTAAAATAAATTTTAAATGTTAATTTCTTACCAAATAAATATTAAAATATATATTTTACTAACAATGACATCTAATAGGATAATAGTTGGTGAATCACCATTATCTCCATTTGGTTATTGATTTTATTCTCACAACCATACTAGATGTGACATGTTTTCATCTAACCTATATGTTTTCCTTCTTATAGAACTACATTAATATAATAAATACAAAATTTAAAAAATAAAATTAATATTAATAGAATAAATAATGTGTTTTAACCATAATGGATGTCTCACATATCACATTTTTTGTCCCTATAATTCTTCATTCTTTTTTAGAGTCATTGATAAACAAATGAAAAATTCCATAGTAATGTTATACCTTACTCAAAAAGTTAATATAAAAAAACAATTTTTCCATCATGTAAAGAATGAATATTCACATTTAATAGATAATAAGATCCATAAAGAGAAAATATTTATTCCTTATACCTAAACATGTTTAAAAAACAAATACGGTTAGAAAAATTAATCCAATATGCATAAGTATAATAACTATTAATCCTCATTTAAAGATCAACTTAAACTAGTTCATAAATGGTTACTGTTTTGAACTTATAGATAAATCAAAATCTAAAACATTCGAAATTGGGTCCCTAAATTATCAAAACAAACTAATTAGTAATCACTTAAAAAATAAAAATTATCAATAAATAGTCACAAACCAGACACGTGAATACCTTTGTCATGTATTCACCAAAAACATGTTAACAACATGAATTACCATAAAAAATTATTAGGAAAATTAATTAGTCCTTATAACATGTATAAAAACATTATAGGATGTGTTACTTAAATACAAAAGAGTTTTTAACTCTATCAATGATAGAATTTACCCAAAAATATTAATTAGTTCCAAGGTATTTAGATTTATCCCATTACCCAAATCAATTTAAAATATATTTTTATACCAGAATCAATACGTAATATTCAACATCATATCTATTGTTATCCATACCTCAATCATGTGTATTCCAAGAAATTAACCCCACTAATAAATAGTTGATCATTTGTAAAATTAATCATACATTTTAATATACTTAATTTAAATGTAATATATACAGTTCTTTAACATTATTCAAGGATCCGATGAAAATAAAAATTCTGTCATTTAACATCAGCGTTATCGATAGAATAAACTTTACCTCTATCCCTTATCTTATTCTAAGGTATATTTCATTAAAACATAGAAATTTCATTTTTATAGTAAACAACCTCATTACCACCATTACAATAAATAAAATCTTTTTTATGATTACCTTGTCATTATTTTTCTATGTGACCCTTATCTTCAAACTTTGAACAAACTATCTATCCCTTCAGGAAAGCACTGTCGTATTTCTTTTCACATTTACCACATATAGAAATGTACTTCTTTACCTTATTCCCTTTATTCTTCTTTATACATGTTATTTTATTATTATCTTTCATCCCTTTTAATTCATAAGACAATGATAATTATTTATTTTTCTTGTTAGAACATGATATTATGTCCTAATATGATGAAAATGTTTGGGAGACTACATCCCATAGAAATTTTGTATTAATAGTATAAAATTATTTATCATTATTAATATACACATCACATGCATGGGTGAGGTTCACATTATTTATTATAATTTTCATTTCTAAATGAGTATATAAATAATTTTATATTATATCATTATGATACATAATGTAAAATCCCATAACTACTGAAATAATTAACAAAAATTGAAAATTTTATGTACAGATAATCTCATAATCCAAAACACGGTTTTCATTGGATGTTATTATATTATTATTAACAATTTGTTTTTAAGGGTTATTATACCTAATATATGGTTTTTAAATATAGTTCCAATGATTTTTGATATACTATATCTGATACCAATTGTAACAACCTTATCCCCAGTAGACCAGAGTCAGTGGTTTTTTGTTACATTGGAATAGATATAGTATTAAAATCCCAAAGGACAGAATGAATTAGTAGTCTTGGAGAACAAGATACATACATGGTTCCATTATTACATAGAAAAGTAATCATATTACAAAAAAAGGAATATTGATTTTATCCTTGAAAAAACATTAAATGGTTTATAATTCATATATAGGAGAATGAAAAAATAAGGGTGATCTCAAATTATTATTAAGGGTTACATATATCATAATAAATAATGAATCAATGAACATGTTAATTGTGGAAAGGTAAATAATAAGAAACACTCATTCTAAATAATTAATAACTTTTTCACAATTTCAATCTTGAGATAATATAATACTGACAATATCATTGATTAAAATAATAAAATATTCATTAAAAATATTAATTATTCAACATCATGTATCTAGAAAAAGAAAAATTACCATCATGACCATTTATATGAAAAATTATTTTTTACGGGTAAAAACTCATTTAATTTATCCATATTACTCGTCACATGAGACTACTGATTCGTCATGGTGATTTTCTATATACGGTCCCCAACCATTATTTATTATTGAAATAAATCATTTGATATCAAATTATCCAATTAATAAATATGAGTCACAAAATAATATTTATATTGAGAAGAAAATATGTATTTCAAATTATTTACCTAGTTTATCAGATCACATTCAACGTAAACACCATATATAATATTGGTATACGTATTTCGAAAAAAGAATCCATGATTTAGAAATTTTGGATACATAATAGAAATAAATTTTTTAATGAGTTAGGTTGTTAAATAAAATAGATGGCTAGTATATACAACACTAAAATAAATTAGGTGCATAATATTGAAATATGCCTCAATGAAGTGAAATTGAGACGATATCTATAATAAATATCATATCACTAATCAATTGAATTTATTTTGTGTATTTTCTATATATCTAAATAAAAAATTGAAAATAAAACATAATATATTGAAAATTATTTTCACACATTACCAGAGCATGACATAATTAATTAAACAGATATTTAACCCAATGAATGATGTTTGAGTTAGGAAATAGTTTACCAAAGTGTAATATTTTTTATCATTTTCCAAATAAAAATAATAAAAATTAAATGAAAAAATTGGTTCATGATATGATATATAAACGTGAAGGATGCACACCAAAAAATTTATTAATTGGTGATTTAGACATATATCACCCTTAATTAAAAGTGAGACAAAAAACCCCCAACTCACACTTTCCATCAGTGTCGCTTACATTAACTTCCTATATAATGGTTTAAAAAATTTATTAACTGTTTATATTGATATATTAATAATTATAATACCCTATATGATCCTTTTGAAACACTTTATTACAAACTAATTAATAATATTTCCTTATTTTCATGGCTTCGAGTTCCTTCGTTTTATAGTTTCATTATCGATTTCCATGAGTGTAAATATGAATATTATTGTGAAATGGTACTATAACACCAAAAGAGAAAATAATTATATCTAATTGGTAAGATAAGTTTAAAAATTCCCATAAATCATTATCCATTCTTATATGATTTTTATTGATTTGATAAAATTTTATTCGTTTAGTTTATTTTGGCACTATTTCTAAAATCCATGATCTAGTTTCGTATTATTTATTATTACAAGTATATATTTGTTCACGAACATTAATTTTGGTATTTGATAATAATTAAAATCCTATTTAACTATAACAAAAATTTTATAACAATCCATGAAGATGGTAAGGGAAAATTAGTGAAATAAGTATCCACAAAGACGATTAACAAGCATAATTTAGTTAGTGGATTTATTTCTTTGAATTAGGGTAGGAAATAAAAAGAGGAGATATAAGAAATTGAATTAGAATTATTATATTACATTTTTTACATTATTATATAATTATAATTCGTTTATGGATTAAATATATGGGGATAAACTATAATAAAATAAGGCATTAAGTGGGGAGTTTTGGTGAAAATTACCTCTTGAATAAACCCTCCGTGGAGGACCACTTGAAGACATTGGGATTGAAATTTTTGTGGGAATCTAATAACATATATAGGGATAGAGTTAAGAGGATAAAATTGAATGATATTTTAGGATATTCATGGAATTTCAATATAAATGGTGTGGTGATTGGTGGTATTTATACTTGGGGAGAGGTTGGTTTAAGTGATTAAATAATAAATATTGTATGTTTAGAGACAACAACATTTTGGTCCCTCTAATATCCTTTAATATGAATTATAAATAATGTTTTAAAAATATTACAAGGTAAATAAATACCACAATCCCTTTTAATGATGTATTTTTAGGTATTTTAAATCATTAAAGTTTAACATTATCCATTTTCATAATTTTACCAATTCAGGGGTAAATATGTTATTTTACCACTATATCATTTTTATTTCTAAAAATAAAAATGTCCTTAACATTAAAATTGTATATTATGATTAAAAATATGGATTTCATTTTTCCAAATTAAATTTACATATTTATAAAAGTATATTGAAAATTAATCCCAGGTAAGCAACAATAAAACATGTTTTTAAAGTGAAAACATTAAAGTGGTTGAAATTTATTTATATCCAATTTGAATGAAAAGTTATTTTCAATATACGAAATTTTATTTATTTATGTATATTGAAACTATTTAAACTTGAAAAAAATTTATTTATTAGAATAATGTATAATAAAAAGTTTTTTTAAAATTAAAATTAAATATTTATCACTATTTATAAAAAAAATAAAACTTCTAGAAAAACCAATATTTCACCCAAATATAATTTTTATATCACAAATTTAATATTGAAGGTCATATATTGAATTAAAATGTGAAATGTGTGAGAATTTATTTTTAATTTTGGTGCACCCCTAATAGGATATAAACATTCCTTTTAGAAAATAATGCTTTTTAAGATTAAAATTTGATATATATCTTATCAAAATAATGTTTAAAATATATAATAATTAAATAATTTATTAAATATAAAAAATAAAAATTTAATTAATATAATTGACTGAAAATTATTAATTAAATTTATAAAATTAATATTTCATTTTGGAGGTATAATAGTTTATTAATAAAAACACATCCTATGTAATTAATTGTTATTATTTTCATTTATAATTTATTTGAAACCAATGAATTAATTTTATAAAAAAATTAAAATTAAAATTCATAATTTAGTTACACTCATTAATTCAGGATATTCCAATTTCTATGTGATAACTATCATAATTAAAATGTTTAATCATATGTGTATTCTCAGTGTTTAGTGTAAAGTATGTTATTGAAGATATTGAATTTATTTAAAATGAAATATTACATAAAATCTAGAGGTGTTACCCAAATGAAGTCATCCCCCTATTTTTCCAAACCTGAAAGACAATGGTTCTTGAGACATACTCTAAACAATCCTACTTTTTTAGGAACACTTATAGAGCCCCTCTCACAGAAGACATCATCAAGAGTGAATTAGCCTTATCACCTTAAACTTATTCTCCGCATTCAAATAAATTAAAAAAAGAAAGGGAGTAACAAAAATAAATATTTAATGGAATCATATCACATTATATTATATCAAACAAGTTTCTTCATATGAACAAAAACATAGAAGAAAAATATATAAGGTTTCAGAATAAGATTTTTAACCCCTGAATTAACAAACATTCATGCCAAAGATGAAGTATCTATTTCATATTCACTAAATTCGTGGCCGATTAAATGAGCTTCACTTGAATCAATTTCTAAATTTCAAACCATGAAATTCTATCCTCCTTCTACATATATAGATATAATTTCCACTACTTACGCACTTCTTTCAATATTTGACAAAAAACAACCAAAGGGACCTAATACTAAACTATCACATGGATCAAAATAAATGTGACACAAAAATCCTCTACCCATATCTTCATATCTATATTTGAAACACAAACCTATTACATACCCAAATACTTCCCCAAAAAAAGTTAACAACACACATTGACTTACCTATTACTCATCTTCTGGTTCAATCCTCTGAAAAACAACCAGATTCTTCTTCTTAACAATAACAACCTAATCCACATGCAGATGATGACCATGATATATATATTAATAGAGGATAATAATTACCAAGACATATATTATGGATTTTTTATTAATATTTGTTTATTTTTTTTACATAATTCAAAATATCTAGAAACAAATTCCCCAATTAAAGAAATAACACAAGTCATCGTGATGCAAGAACCTCTCTTACATTTCTAACATATAAATAGGTCCACCTTAAATATTTTTTCAATAAACAAAGATTTATTTCAGTGGAACATTATTGAAAATTAAATCCCATGTTGTAGTTAGTATCCCTATCAAATATCATGTTTCAAGGTTGAATGAATCTATTTCCATGACATCCCATGCAATCCTCACAATTCCTAACTATAAATTACATCCCTTCCATTTACCATAAACACTGATAAAAATCATTCTTGACCCTTTTATAATATAGTCAAAAATGAAGGGATTAAGATAATGAAACATGATTCCCTCCTCTAGAAGGACCCATGTTATTCACTAGCACTAAGGGTACGACAATATCATAATAGATTCATTACCCATCAACAAAACAAGATTCGGTGATATTATGAATCGAACAAAAATATCTCCACAATATAATTTAACAATGAAACAAAAATATTCCCTCAATGAATATACATATAATATTGATATATATAAAATTACCAAAAATTAAATACCTAAAAATAATTATGTAAATCATTAACATAGTAAGAGTTTATATGTCCTTGATAAATATTTACCACATGGTCCATATAATCCTCTAGGGAACCTAAAAACCAGTTTATATATATATGGTGAGAATACATGTATACTCAATATGTTACCAAATTTCTCTCATGAAAATCTGATAGAATCATAATAAATGGCCTATGAGGAAATAAAAATAACAATAACAGTTAAATATATCAACTAAAAAATCCCCATCCTAAATAGGGAATGATTAATAAATAAGACATTCTTGTATAATAACTTGATATGAAAATAAACGTTGAAGGGTTCCTCATAAATCATTCCAAATAATATTTATCTATTATACCTAATGATCTTTTCCTTATAATATATATATATTCCATATAACATATATAACCTCCCACATCTCTGTCACATCGCATCTCTCTCGAAGACACATGGGCCACCAACCCATAACATTGTCACAAAACATCACTCTAATAGAAACTTGGTCCATCATATGAAAACCTTAATTATTATTGTATGGTTTCATGATCATAAAGGGAATTATCCTCTTATTTTCTTCTTACAATTAACAACACCCACTATTAGATATCTCATCATCTCAGCTGAAAACACCTAGGTCATTACATATTACATCACCCAATGACACTAGGGCCACCGCCGTAGGGCACATTCATATCACATATCTCCTAATAAAATATACACCATAATGTAGTGAACTATTATAACTTTTAACATAACTCATTATGTATAAATACTTTCTCAGATTATTGGAAATTAATTTTTTATTTCAAAATCACTTTTGAGAAAAACTAAAAAACTGAAAAAGTCCACAAAATCTAAAATAAAAAAGATAGAGAGTCCAAAAATATTTGTCAATATATGTTATATTAAAATAATCAAAATTAACCACACTTAAAATTATTGGAAGATTGAGTGGGAATGTGAAGTTAGCCATTCATCCATCCTTATCCACTGTTCATTAACAAAAAAACACCCCCCGAATATGTGTATGGGAGTTGGCATAAAATGCATTAACAGTTATGGGGTGAATATAAAAATAACAAGGAACATACACAGAATATATATATATATATATATATATCCAAAAACATGTCATACATATGAATTCACTATATAAAAAATAACCAAATCACTACACTGTCACTTTCGTTGCCAAAACATAATTCAATCCACCATAAGATGCATGATAATCTTTTAAATTTTCTGTACAATCTATCTTGATATCATTAAAAAACTTCCCTTTCATTATTTATCAACTACCATATTTTAAAACACTTCTCATGTTAATTCATCCATTATACATTTCTATCCCACTAACCAAAATGTCAAATTTCCATCCCACAGAACATCCACACATCACAACACATCACAAAACAATTTACAGTTTTATGAAGGGGTGATTATATTACCTTCCACTTCTTCATTTAGGGTATTCTAACACTACTAATAAATTTAGTGGAAATAATGATAATAAAAAAATAATTGCTTAACCAATTTCCATTTCTTGATGATTTCAAAACAACCACTGAATAATGCATAAACAAAATATATAAAAATACTTAAAATAAATACCACAATGAATATAATTTTCAACGAGATAGTAGTCCCATAATATCAAAACATTGGGACAATATACATTTATAAACACATATGAATAAAACTCATATACCCTTAAATTAAAATTATATCATTTATTTGACTTCATTAGATATAAGAAACCACCCCCATTGATAGAAAATGTATTCTATTCCCATAGGATACAAAAAAGTGAAAAAATGGTTGACCTACTGAAAATATGATATACCAACATGTTGTACACCTCATGGAGGGGAAGGAATGCCTAAGAACTACAACCACACATAGAATTCCATATATAATACATCACTAGACAATTTTATCATCTACAGGCATCCCTACTGACTTCTAAAACCATAACCACAACTATTGTGAATCTATAAAAAATCAATAGTAGGAAATTCACATGGAAGAGAAGAGAACATACCAAGGACCACTCGAGAGAATCCATTAGAACATAGGGATAGAAGTTGGAAATGAGGGATGGAAGATCCTATAAATTGGAATATGTTTAACTAAAAATGATAGGGACAAATGTTAACTACTAAGTACATAAATATTGGCCGATACACACTTTTTACATTTTAGATCCCACAAGATTCACATCAAGTATTCATTTCATGATTTAAATCCAAATAATTTTACCTATTTTTCACTTCTGCAACAAATATAGTCACATTTTACATAATTTTTTTACACATATTAAATTCATTTCATGATGTGAATTTCTTTCATAGACTCTGGTTATTTCTTGTATACCAGACTTGAAACCCCCAAACTATAAAAGTCATTAAACATAAGTTCACAGTGTGAAATCAGTTAACGTGTTGAAACACATACTTAAAACTCTTGTAGATATAGACTACATTGAACCCCAAGGGGATTACAAAAAATTTAACTCCCCATATTCTCAAAATGTAAAAACTTGCAATGAAATTGGATCAAATGGCACATAAAATGGGATTAAAAGGATCTACCACTTTGGTAAATTTGAAAAATTTTAATAGAATGAAAAATATGATATAAATTAGTAAGTCATGTGACATACCTGAATTAATAAATTAAAATTAGTTCATCGGGATATATGTACATGAAACAATAAAATAATGACTATGAAATTAATTATTTCTCACTAAAATTATATTTATATGAATAAAAATTACAATGATTTTTTCATATACGTTAGAATAAATTATTGAGTTTATTATTTTTAGTAATAGTAAAACAACAAAAAATATTGTCATGACCAATATTATGATGTCCAATTTCATTTTACTTATAATCATGGAATTAAATGATTAATAAAGAATATGTATAACCCAATGAGTTTTATAGATTTAAGAAACCACTTACAATAAATAAATAATGTCTATGTGTGTACTGTAACACTTATATAATAAATTTATATTAATTATTTAAACTAATAATAAACATTTAATATTAATTTAATTTAATTTATTGAAATATTATACCTAGGTTGTCCATAAATTAAATTCAATTCATTTGTTTTAATGTTATTTATTTCATATATAATAAATGAAATTTTTTGGATGACTCTGGTAAAATGAATCATGATTTTATCATTTAGATAAAATTATTTATGTAATAATTACAATCTTTATATATTATTTATAATCTTATTATTTATCTTTAGGTTATTTAAGGGAAATTAGTAACATTAAAACATAGAAACCATAGTTCGTATGTACACATAAATAATGTTGTTATATTTCAATGAATGTTATGGAAAGAAGGAATGTATTATTTAATATTTAAATAATTATTTTTTATATCAAAAATTCCATATTAATTATTTATATATTATTATATATTCCATCCATTTTTGGTGATGATGAAATATAATATATATATATATATATATATTCTTGCGGCGGTAGTCAGAATAAATATAAAGTTAGTGTCTTTATTTTTAGTTAAATTATAATAAATGATTTATAATATTTCATATTGATTAAATAAATAATTTTATATCATATATATCATGTAAAATCATTTTAATGTAATCATTATTTAAAAAATAAGAGGAGGTGATGAAAAATAGTATGCATCATCTTTATAATTTTGTAATGCTCACTTACTCAAGAAAGAGGTTTCAATATTTTATTAGTTGGATATGTGAATTAAAATAAATTATACCATAAAAACAAAAAAAATTATGTATATGGGATATAATGATTCTATTATTTCATAAGGGTTATGATATTTTTTAATGATGTTAAAAAATAAATAAAAATAAACTACTTGGGAAATAACTATACCTCTTCCAAAAAAATAACATTATGATTATATTTAAATCCTTCCATTGGTTGTATTATGATCCAAAAAAGAATTCTAGAAAATGGGAGGGAGTCTACAATTGTATTTAGGAATATATTTTATGATATTATAGGCTATTTAATTGAGGATATGAGAGGATATTATGTGTCCTTTTATAAGTGAGAGAAAGGGAATTCTTTCAATGTTTCAAAATATTACAACATATTAATATCTAAACAATTCAATGTTTATAAAAAATTAATCATATTAAATTATAAGATAATATATTATTTAATTATTACCATAAAATAGGATATATATATATATGTGTGTGTGTTTTTGAATCATTTATCATTAATTATATAAGAACACAGTTTTTTCTGCAAAATACTTTGGAATAATCATGATATTATTCCAGAGCAGCACCTTCAGACGGCGTGCGATTCTGAGCCCCTATGTGGCCGGAATTATTTTTTCAGTGCGTTCACACTAGACACGCCAAATAAATGGTATAACTCCTAAACGGTGCTTCGGATTCTAAATCTGAGTATATGGATGAGTCCGTAATGGGGTTTTTACCCTAGTGTTGATATAAAACATGTCGGCGCGGGACGTTTGGACCCCTTGCTCGCTTCCGGACTGTTAAACCGATACTTTAAATAAATAATTTATGCGTTTAATGGTTAAACTCATGTATCTATTAATCGGTGGCTCAGATGGGAAAACCGAAGGAACTGTTGAGTTCGGAATGTGTCGTTTACCCTATGAGGGGTAAAATTTTTACGGGTGTGGGCTGTTAGGGAAATATGGCCCCAGGGGTGTTTTCGTAATTTGGCGGCCTTGGGTGCTAAGTTTAATAACTTTTGAATGGCGTTTGAGATTAATATTTTGAGACCACCGTTGCACTCGAAGCGTCTTGTTTACCCCAGGGTAACCCTCCTTTTGTCTTCGTCGGGAGCGGAGTCGGGGGCGTGCCGGGCAGGGGGTTTAAGTGTTTCCTACTTAACCACCCACTCCCTCTTCTTCTTCTTCTTCTTCTTCGCCTAGATAGCAGCAGGTAGCATCCCCTCCCTCTCCTCCTCTGCTCCAGCGAGGCTGCTCCGATCAAGGTGGAATCAGCTACGGTGAAGGCGGTTCGACGGCGAAGCGTCGGGCTATACCCAAGCAGGTAGGATCGTTGCGGTTTAAATTTTTATTTCCGCATCTATATTGAGCTTGAATTTTTGTATCCAAACTCTGTCGAATTTTTGAAAAAATCCCATAAATGCGTAGAAGATTTTATTTGCATTCCAACGCATCTTTTGGTTTCAAATTTGGAGTCCCGAGGCCTCCGTAATCGCCCTCCGAAGTTTGTGGGTTTTCGGATTCCGGTGGGTTCGAGCGGCGGCGCGACATCGCTAGGAAGCGGTTGTGGGGATCTCGGACGGTGGCGCGGCTAAGGTACAGGGCGGCGGCCTTCAGCAGGGGAGGCGGCCAGAGGATTTGGCCGGGGGGGGGGGGTCGGTGTCAGCTGGGTCTCGCGGACGGCGAGCGGGTGCCGGGCAGAGGCGCTCCGCGGCGCGGAGCGGAGACCGGGGTTGCACTGTGGGACCCCGCAGCCAGACCAAGACCCGCCAAAGGCGGGTCTCCACGTGAGAAGCGACCGGCCTTCAGGCCGGGCGGACTGGCCGGTTTAGGCTGGTCCAGCCCAAGGGGCTTTTCCCCATCAGTTTTCGGACGCCCGTATTTTCCGCTAAGGGCTTCCGTTTTGCCTGTTGTCTGTAACTGTGGAGCCGTATCGTCTTGGCAGACTTTTTGAGATAGATTCGGGAATTTTTAATTCTTGGAACGAGGGGCCTCAGAGGCACGATGTGTCTTTAAGTGAATTGGCGTTGTCTTCGGGGGATCCTGTTTTGGACGGTGCGGACACGTCCGACATCCGTTATGAGCGCCGTCAGTGGCGTTGGGACCCTGACATCGGGACGGAGCATTCTACGGTGGTTTTGGGCATTGAAGTCGGAGTTGATGTATGGGACCCATGGCCCGTCTTTTGAGCTGCATGCAGCGATTCCTAACTCTTTCATCGAACGTCCGTTCGGGGCATGCAAGCAGTCATTTTTGGGTGTTTTTCAGTGGGAAGTGCATTGGCGCAGCCTGCCCACTTTAATTACGTACGCTGGTGCGGGCTCCGCAAGGGCCGTTTCGGGAGTTGATGGTGATTTCCAGCTTTATCACCGGGTGTCCGTTTTGGAAAAATTAATAGTCGAACACGTGTAATTTTTCGAGAGGATTTCAACGGCGTGATCCGTTCGTTGTGTTTAGGGATAGGGATGAAAGTCCCATGTAGCACCGCTCATGTGATGTACGGGGAAATGCATATTTATCTCCAGATATCCATTCCACGCATGTAAGCTGTCAATTTGATGTGTTTTTCTGAGAATATTGAGATGGCGTAGTTCGCCCAACCTTTTTTCGTGACGTGGTGTGGGTCCCATCCGACCTGGCTATGGTGATTAGTACCTTTTTCACCGGGTGTCCATTTTTTGGTGATTGAATAATCAATCACATGTGTATTTTCATTGGGATCGTAGTGGTGTGATCTGTTTGTTCAATTTCATGATCTTGGGGCGGGCCCCACCCGGGTTGGTTACAGTGAATAGTACCTTTTTTACCGGTTGACCATTTGGTGCGAGTAAGTAGTCGATCTCACATTTTTTCACGAGGATTACAACTATGTAATATGTTCACGCGATCAGAGCTTCTTACGCGATGTTATTAAATGTGTAAATATGAAAGATGCCCTGGCGGCGGTTCTTCTACCATGTTTGTAGCGGACCCCTGGCGTGTGATCACGTGCACTCCTGCGAGAGTGATGTTGGCGGTTAAGAGATGTGGTTGGCCGTGCCTGATCCGTTGAGGCGGAAAATTTGAGTTGTTACGTTTACGCCTTCGTGTTGACGATGGGTTTCGTGTGCACGTTAGCCTTTTTGGCTAGAGACGTGGCATACTCTGGGATTATGTGAGAAAACTGGGAGGTACATGTGGATGTTTGTATCAGAGAACGTTTATGTTCTTGGTAGGGGTTGACATAGTCCCACACGTCATGTGGGCCCCAAGTGCATGTCGTGTTTTTCTTTGCGTACTTTTGACCTCTCGTGATGTAGAGGGTCCCTCCGTTCTTGGTTGTTGACCAGCGGGGTTGAGTTTTTCCCTGGCTCTATGCTCGATGGTTTAGATCAGCAGGGTTGAGTGGTTTCCCCTAGTTTGTTCTGGAGTTGGGTGGTTTCACGATACCCATTCGGAGTTCTGTTGGCCAGTGTTGTACCATCCAGTAGGGTTGACCAGAGTAGTTCTAAGTTTACCCTCCAGTAGAGACTGGGCAGTGGGTTGATCATCGACTTCTTCAGGTTTACCCTCTAGTAGAGACTGGGTAGTGGGTTGCTCACTGACTTATATGGTTTACCGTCTAGCAAAGACTGGGCAGTGGGTCACCCGTTGACACTCTTAGAGTCTACCCTCTAGCAGAGACTGGGTAGTGGGTCACCTGACGACCTCTTAGGGACTACTCTTCAGCAGGGCTGGGCAGTGGGTCGCCCGTCGTCTAGTTCCAAGTCAACCGTCCAGCATGGCTGGGCAGTGGGTCGACTGTCGACTTATTCCAGGTCTACCCTCCAGTGGGGCTGGGAAGTGGGTCGCCTGATGATGTATTAGGGTTTACCCTCCCACAGGGCTGGGCAGTGGGTCACCCGATATCTGGTTAGGGTTTACCCTCCAGCAGGGTTGGGCAGTGGGTCACCCGTTGACATTTCAGACTCAGTCCTTTTTACTAAGCTAGTATGTGGAATTACTCCATTACTACTGGAGAGGGGCCCTCATTTGTACGGGTCAGTGATGTGACATCTTTGACTTTGAACAGACGTCTCGACTGTGGGGCATTGATGTGGTGTGGTTTGACACTCCACCAGAACATTCAAGTATGAGGGGAACTTTCCCCACCGAGACACGTCCTTGCGACGTAACCTAAAACTGTGCGGGCGAGTCAGTGCAACCCAATGGGGATAGTTTCTAGGTGTGGTGATTTGATCCATTGACTTGCAGTTCGGGGCAGACGTGCGGGACGCTGGGCATCGATGGTGTTTACTTCTAGGACTATTGGCTACTCACTTTCTTGGGATGAGCTATGGGATTGAGATCCCCTTACGATCATGTTCAGGATTCTTGTTGAGCATATGTATATGTATATAACTAGTTTTACTAACCACTTCTGGGGTCTAGTTACTCTCCTTCCAGGAGAGGCGAAGACGCGCGAGGTACACCGCGTGCTTTCCGTGTCTAGCTTCTCGTGGTTGGATGAGTCTACTCTCCTACTATAGGTAGCTAAGACTCGACGGGATGTTCATCTTCTAACTGTTTCCAGCTCCTTGTGTCTGGATGAGTCTACCTTCTATCCTCTTGTTAGGTTGAGCTGGACTCTCTACTATTACTCTACTACACTCTCGGTTGTACTCCTTACTTTTTCCTGTTCAATCTACTGTTCACCCTCAATTCTACCACAAAAAGTAGAAGCGCTATAGAGAGTACCTATTATCACCTCATTCAATGCAAGATTGTATACATCCAAAGCTAGTGGCTATCCGTGGTCCCAACTGTCATCTCCCGGAGACAGCCGTGTACCACCTAGTGGTGGTTGGAATACCTTGTAAGGTCTTCCTCCAATTCCATCTCCTCCCTCTCCTTGTATGAGCTGTTACCAGGGTGGAGCGGGGCGTCGGTGTAACCCTGTGTTGGTAAGGTAAAAAGGGTGTGAGACCTTTTTCTTTAGTCGATGGTGTTGACTCCTTCGCTTCCGAGTGTGTAAGAGAGTCTTGGTTGCGAGACATCGACTGTGAAAACTCGCGTGACCGGATATCCTTGGGTGTTCCACCATATAGATATTCTGAAGGAGGGAATCATCGGGCCTTGTTCCCGGTGTGGGTGGTGATTCCAGACACGGCGTATGACGTAAGGGTTCGGTTGGGGATGTGAGCTACCCCGGAGAGCCTTCGGGCCATTTGAGACCATGAAAAGGGATGGAGAGGTTCCCTACCACCTAGACCAAACCCCATGGTCTAGTGTGGGTGCACGACATATCCCGCATGGATACCTGAGGAGATGTGCACTTTCTACTATGCACGTCATCGGAAAGGGCTGACCTCACATGAACAGATCAAATCCTTGGGTCTGTGTGTGGTGACTCAGGCCTGTGCAAGAGTTCATCTGGGAACGGGAGAGCCAGATGTGGGCTTATTACCCTGATTCAGTCCCTGGTTTTGCTTCAGGGGGATGAAAATATTGAAAGAGGTAATGATGTAAGAACCCAGTTTTTACATCAAGAGACTTTGGAATAATTTTGATTTTATTCTAGAGCAGCGCCTTCAAACGGCGTGCGATTCGGTGCCCCAGTGTGGCGAGAATTAATTTTTCAGTGTGTTCACACTAGACATGCCAAATAAATGGGATAACTCTTGAACGGTTCTTCGGATCCTAAATCTGAGTGTATGGATGGGTTCAGAATGGGTTCTTTACCCTAAGAATGAAATAAAACATGTTGGCGTGGGAAGTTTGGACCCCTCGCTCGTTTCTGGAACGTTTAACGAATAAATTAAATAATTAATGTATGGGTTTAATGGTTAAACTCAAGTATCTATTAAACGGTCACTCGGATGGGAAAACCGAAGGCAATTTTGTGTTCGGAATGTGCCATTTACCCTAGGAGGGGTATATGTTTTGCAGGCGCGGGATGTCAGTGAAAACTGGCCCCATGGGTGTTTTCCTAATTTGGCAGCCTCAGGCCCTAAGTTTAATAACTATTTAACGGGGTATCAGATTAAAATTCTGAGACCACCATTGTGCTCGGAGTGTCGTGTTTAACCTAGGGGCACCAATTTTTTATCTGCGTCATGAGCGGGGTCGGGGGCGTGCCGGGCGGGGGGTTTATGTGTTTCCTACTTAAACACCACTCCCTCCTCTTATTCTTCTTCTATGCCTGGACAGAAGCAGGAGGAAGCCCCTCCCTCTCCTCCTCCGCTCTGGAGAGGCAGCTCTAATCAAGGAGGAAGTGGCTACGGCGAAGGCGGTTCAACGTTGAAGCGTCGGGCTACGCCCTCGCAGGTAGGATCATTGCGATTTCAATTTTTATTTCCACATCTACTTTGTGCTCTAATTTTTGTATCAAGCCTCTGTCGAATTTTCCAAAAAAATCCCATGAATGCGTATTGGATTTTATGAGCTTTCCAACACATCTTTCGGTTTCGAATTTGGAGTCCAGAGGCCTCCACAATCGCCTTCCAAAGTTTGTGGGTTTTCGGTTTCAGGCGGGTTCGAGTGGCGGCGCGGTGTCCCTGGGAGGTGGCGACGGGGATCTCGGACAGCGGCATGGCTAAGGCGCAGGGCGGCGGCCTTCAGCGGTGGAGGCGGCCATGGGCTTCGGCTAGGGGGGGTGCAGTATCGGTTGGGGCTCGTGGACGACGATAGGGAGCCAGGGGGAGGCGCGGAGCAGAGACCATGGTCGCACTATGCGGCCCCGCGGTGAGACCGAGACCCGCCAAAGGCGGGTCTCCACACGAGAAGCGACCGGCCTTCTGGCCGGTCGGTGGGTCAGTGGACCACATGTCCACGGCCGGCCCCCGCGGACGAACCGTGGGCAGGCCCGGGCCGGGCGGACCGGTCAGGTCCAGGCCGGTCCGGCCCAAGGTGCTTTGCCCCTTCATTTTTCAGACACCTGTATTTTCCGCTATGGGAATTTGTTTTTCATTCCATATGCGGCTGTGGAGTCGTATCGTCGAGGCGGATGTTTTGAGATCGCTTTGGTAATTTTTAATTCCTGAAACGAGGGGCCTCGGAGGCGCAACGCGTCTTTATGTGTATTAGCATTTTCATCGGGGGATCCTGTTTTGGACGGCGCGGACGCGTCCGACATTCGTTTTGAGCCCCGTCAGTGGTGTTGGGACCCTAGAACCAGGGAGAAGAATTCCAGGGTGGTTTCGGTCGTTGAAGTCAAAGTTTATGTGTGGGCCCCATGGCCCGTCTGTTGAGCTGCGGGCAGTGTTTCGTAACTTTTTCATCGGATGTCCGGTCAGGGCGTGCGAGCAGTCGTTTTTGGGTGTTTTTCGGAGGGCAGTGCATTGGCGGAGTCTGCCCGCTTTAATTTCACATGCTGGTGTGGGCCTTGCGAGGGTCATTTCAGGAGTTGACTGTGATTTCCATCTTTATCACCGGGTGTCAGTCTTGGACAAATGAATAGTCGAACTCGTGCACATTTCCGAGAGGATCGCAACGGCGCGATCCGTTCGTTGTGTTTCGGAAACGAGATGCGGGTCCCACATAGCACCGCTCATGTGTGGTACAAAAAAATGCATCTTTTTCTCCGGATATCTATTCCATGAAAGTAAACAGTCAATGTGAGGTGTTTTTCCGAGAGTATTGCAATGACACAGTTCGTCCGACCTTTTTCGGGGACGTGTTGTTTGTTGCACCCGACCTGATTACGGTGAATAATACCCTTCTCACCGGGTTTCCAATTTGGGAGATTGAATAGTCAATCCCTTGTGTTTTCTGATGGGATCATAGTGGTGTGATCCATTTGTTCAGTTTCAGGATCTTGGGGTGGGCCCCACACGGGTTGGTTACTGTGAATAGTACATTTTTCACCGGTTGACCGTTTTGATAGAGTAATTAGTTGAAATCACGTTTTTTTTTCATGAGGATTACAATAGTGTAATCTGTTCAGGCAATCATAGCCTCTTACATGATCTTATTAAATGTGAAAATACGAAAGGTACCCCGGCAGCGGTTCTTCTACCGTGTTTGTAGTGGACCCTTGGCGTGTGATCGTGTGCACTCCTGGGAGAGTTATGTTGGTGGTTAAAGAGATGTGTTTGGATGTGCCTCAGTCGTTGAGGTGGAAAATTGGAGTTTTTACATTTACGCCTTCACGTTGACGATGGGTGTCGTGTGCACGTTAGCCTTTTTGGCTGGAGACGTGGCATAATTTGGGATTATGTGAGATCATTGGGTGGTACATGTGGATGTTTGTACCTGAGAACATTTGTGCACTTGGTTGGGGTTGAATTGAGACCAAACGTCGTGTGGGCACTGGGTGCGTATTATGTTCTACTTTGCGTACTTTTGACCTATCGCGATGTAAAGGGTCCCTTTTTCCCGATTGTTGACCAGCGGGGTTGATTTTTTCCCTGGCTCTGTGCTCGATGGTTTAGATCAGCAGGGTTTAGTTGTTTCCCCTGGTTTTTTCTGGAGTTGGGTGGTTTCACGATACCCACTCAGAGTTCTGTTGGCTAGTGTTGTACCATCCAGTAGGGATGACCAGAGCAGTTCTGGGTTTACCCTCCAGTAGAGACTGGGCAGTGGGTTTCTCAACGACTTCTTTGGGTTTACCCTCCAGTAGAGACTGGGCAGTGGTTTGCTCACTGACTTCTAGGGTTTACCCACCAGTAGAGGCTGGGCAGTGGTTTGCTCATCGACTTCTTTGGTTTTACCCTCTAGTAAAGACTGGGCAGTGGGTTTCTCACTAACTTCTAGGGTTTACCCTCTAGTAGATACTGGGTAGTGGGTCACCCAATGACACTCTTAGGGTCTACCCTCCAGTAGATACTGGGCAGTGGGTCACCCAATGACCTCTTAGGTCTACCCTCCATCAAGGCTGGGCAGTGGGTCACCCGTCGTCTAGTTCCGGGTCTACCCTCCAGCAAAGCTGGGTAGTGGGTCACCTGTCGACTTATTCTAGGTCTACCCTCTAGCGGGGCTGGGAAGTGGGTCATCTGATGATGTATTAGGGTTTACCCTCCAGCAGGGCTAGGCAGTGGGTCACCTGATATCTGGTTAGGGTTTACCCTCCAGCAGGGCTGGGCAGTGGGTCACCCATTGACATTTCAGACTCAGTCCTTTCTACTAGGCTAGTCAGTGTCTTTACTTAGTGACTACCAGAGCAGTACCCTCGTTTGTATGGGTCAGTGATGTGAGAGCATGGAATTTGAATAGACATCTTGACTGTGGGGCAGTGACGTGATGTGGTTTGACGTTCCCCCAGAACTCTCAAGTAAGAGGGGAACTTTTCCAACTGAGACGCGTCCTTGCGACACGACGTAAAACCATGCAAGTGAGTCAGTGCCACAAAAGTGGATAGTTTCGAGGTGCGGTGATTTGAGACCTTGACTTGTAGTTCGGGGCAGACGTGCAGGATGTTGGGCATCGATGGTGTTTATTTCTAGGAATGTTGGCTACTCACTTTCTTGGGCTGAGCTACCGGATTGAGATCCCCTTACTAAATTGTTCGGGCTTTTGTGGAACATATGTATATATATACCTTATTCTACTACCCACTTCTTGGGTCAGGTTACTCTCCATCCAAGAGAGGCGAAGACGCGTGGGGTATGCCACGTGCTTTCCGTGTCTATCTTCTCATGGTTGGACGAGTATACTCTTCTGCTATAGGTAGTGAAGACTCGACGAGAAGTTCATCTTCTAACAGTTTCCAGCTCCTTGTGTCTGGATGAGTCTACCTTCATTCCTCTTGTTGGGTTTAACTGGAATCTCTGCTATTACTCTACTGCACTCTCGGTTGTACTCCTTGCTTTTTCTTGTTCGATCTACTGCTCACCCTTCGGTACCTCCTTTGTTTCTCCCTAGAGCCTTTCAGTTATCCTACTGAGTATGTTTATACTCACCCCTCATTGGTCTTTTCCCGCACATGGTGTGATCTTGAAGATGACGGACAGGTTGGTCGTGACATCAGTAGAGCTTAAGAGTTCCGGAGCATGGACAGCGTGTTGTGGCCGTAGATGGGTTCCAGGTGGGGGACCCTTCCAGCTGTCTTTCTTTTGTTTACTTGTTTCTAGGTTGGGGAAGTTTTCTAGTTGGGTGCGTTTTTTTCATTTTCTTTTCAGTTTAATTTCATCACTGGCTTTGTACTGTTTAGAGGTCGATGCACTTTTGTGGTTTATATATAGCAGTTTCCCTTTTTTACTTTACTTGTCTTTTCTTTTACTATGCACTTCTGCATTGAGTGTGCTGCATGTGTGTGTACAGGTACTCAGGGAAAGGCCTCCCTAAGTTGTTTAGCCTTCAGCACTTGTCGCCAACCTCTGGAATATGGAGGAGGTCTTGGGGTAGTGGCGGCTCGAGCCCAGGTAGGGTCGGGTCATGACATCTTATTTTAGTTTTAACACTTTTAGCTATTTTTAACACTTATCGTTGTAACATGGATTTTTTTACCTAAGTAACTATTAATAATTTCCAAAAATAAATGAGTCCCAATTTCCAAAATTATAAATATATATCATATATATGGAGGAAATTTCATGAAATTCAAATTCTATTAGCGGAAGAAATTTCTTTTCAAATAAGATTACACAACTTGAAAGAAAAATTTCTTTTTAGAAAAATGCATTTTTATGTAAAAAAATTAATTTTGATAAAAATTATGAATCAAGAGGATTAAAATGAATTAAATTATATTATATATATCAAAGAGGAACATATTTACTTTAAATAACATCTCAAATAGTGGGAAATTATAAATACATGAATATAAAAAATATTTTCTTGTAAAATCAGCATTTTAAACTATTCATAAAAAAAGTAATCTGTTAAAAATATACAAAAAATTATTGTTAAAATAACTCGTTTATTTTTTTCTAAAAAGTAATTATATTTCTATTAATTAAAATTTATAAAATACTCATAATTAATTTTAATAATCAAGCACCAGATTAAATAAAAATAGTTTTAAAGAAAATGTATTTCAAAGCATAACATGGTCTTATTCTCGTTGGGTTTGGATCACAGATGGGAAGGATTTTCTATAGATGTAGGGTGTGATATTTGAATCGTGGATTAATTACTGTGTTTCTTGCAGCCAAATTGGACATGTGGAAATGGTATGTTGCAGAAAAAGTCTTAGATGGATTTTCACAAGGGGTGATGAGGATGGGAAATGGCGACATCGGTGCACATGCATTGGTTTTCCATAGTTGATGGTTCCAAAGAGAACTATATCCTCAAGACATGAGCCTATGGAAGGATCTCACATACATGAAGTTTGAGTGGGTACGACATCCATTAGGTAGGCAGTAGATGAGGCACAGTCTTTAGTGAATAATGTTGGGGTAGTGGAATCCATCAATGGTTATGGTTAGAAAGAAGAGCATTGGATTCCACAATAATAGATATTTAGGCATGTATTCACTCACCTAAGATGTGATCTTCTTATTGAGAGGGCCTTTTCAGTTATAGAGGCTTCAACATTTTTGGCTTCTCATCTAGGACCTGTGAATGGGGTGAACTTGGACTCTGTTTCTTCTGAGGATGTTGTAGTAGTGGGATCTATAAATGCTGGTGCTGAAGATTTTCAAGGACATGAAAGTGGTGATGGAGGATTGATAATCAATGTTTGTTCTAGTAATAAATTCTATGAATAAAATAATGGGAATAAATCTCATGGTGAGCGATGTACTCCAAGTATTGAAGGTGGAATAAAAGATTCAGAAAACGATGAAGATGAAGTGAACAAGGGATTTGATGATGCTCATGAGTGTATGAAACAACCATTGTGTCTATCTTTGATTGATATGAATAGTCAACAATATATGGAAGTGAATGAGGGTTACAAAGAGGTTCACATTTTTGGAAAATGGGGTGACGTATCTGATAGTGGCAAGGAAATTAGCGATAGTATGGTCCGACCAACCTACAGTGTCATTGTTTAGTGTGGGAAGAAGAACGTCATTAGAAATGATTAAGCCTCGTATGCCCCATCACGATGAAGGTTGAGGAAATACTACTCATATATGCCAAAGTTGGTGTCAACCGTGTCTTTAAGGAAGGAATGTGGGGCGGCCTCTAGCATGTCAACGATTATGAAGTCTGCTAATGAGTTTATATATTTGGAGATGTTAAACCATAGATGTAATTATTCAAAGATTGGGATTCATTATGAATTATCATAGTGGGATTCAGCTACTGCTGAAGAAACAACTATCATGGATGTGGTGACTGGTACGATTTTTATGACTATAGCTGTTTTTTCTACTTTGTTGTGTTTTTTTGTGCAGTTTTACTTTTTTTTAAATGGTCATTGGATTTTCCTCTAACAGAGCTTTCATGGTATATTTTACATATTTAATTAGTAGAATTTATTAATAGCGATTGATTTAATCTATTATTATGAAAATTCATTTTATAAATAAATTTTTTTTACTAAAATTATATCTTTTTCTTTTAAAATATTATGAAATCATTTAAAGAGAAATTAATTTAAATATACATATAACATATTAATATATATAATGGATATAGAAAAAAATTATATGTTTGAAGTGTGAATATATATAATGTTCAAATTACATTCCATTAAATTCCCATACCTGCTTCACTAAAGTTGATTTTTTTTCTTCTCCATCATCACATCTATTTCATTCAAATTGTATTCCTTATTTTCGTAGTTATAGTTTTGGTCATAATCATCATAGAGAAATAATATTATAATTACATAATTTTGCAGTATATATATATATATATATATATATCAATTTATTCAATTTTTACTTTTATTCATGTTTTTGTATAGAAACCATAGAATGTATTAGAATTTATCATAACTTGTAATATTTTTTCAATTAAAACATCTTCTACTCATATCCTTTGGAGGATTATGAATAGATGGATTAATTATTTTCACTTTCTCTCATCTATTGACATTATTATTACTAATTTTTTTGGGAGGGTAATGCTCTGGATGATAGTGTGGCTAAAAAATAGTAGATATGGGGAAACATTCATTGTCTGATCAAATTAGAGAGGATATCATCCCTATTTTTCAAAAGGGGATGTGTAGTTTCCTTCTTTTAAACTAGTATGAATTATTTCCATATTTTATAATAATGATTTTCATATCACTTTCATGTTCCAGATGTTATTCTTCCTTTAATTAAAAGGAATTTAACATATCCCTTATTTTTAGTCTTGTGTATATTGTATTTTGTTTTTCAGTAAAGGATAATTTATTTTGGGAAAGGTATGGTTTTCCATTAAAAATGGTAGCTGATGTAATTGAGAGATGTTATCCTAGTTTTTCTCAACATTTAATGGTATTTTTTTTCTATTTTTATCTTAGTACTGGGGGTTGATTTTATGTGTTTTATTGATATTTTCACATGTTCATTTTTTTAATTCTTGTTTATCTCCATTTATTTTGTTTAATTTAGATTCTATTAATATTTTTCATTTTCATAATAGTTGATGTTTAGCTAGGGTTTTTTCATGGCTTTCCTCAAATAATTGGTTACAATCTTCTTGTTGACTCAACATTAGCATGGATGGGTTGTGGTGGCTAGGTTCATATAGAGATTCTATTTGTGTAACTAAGAGATGATTCATGGAGTCATGAATATGGCATGGTGGAATCAACATGTTTATCTCTTGTTGTTTTTGGTGGCCCTAAGGAATCTTTGAGCGGGTGCAAGGGTAATTATTGTGTGCTCCCTTAGGCCTCAGATCAACTATGCACTACTTCCCAGTGCGCCTGTCTACTTTTGATGGCTGCAGTGGTGTAGTTCTTTTCCTGGGAAATTTTTTTTATTTTTTTTTGTTCTCTAAAGTTTTGGGACTTTTATATAAAGGAATTTTTTCGATGGGTTTGTGTTTTTTACTATTTTCTCCCTTTACACTTTTCTTAAAAAAAGGTATTGTGTGTTTTTCTACTTAATAATAGGGTTTGCCCATCTTTTAAAAAAAAATTAATATGATGATGCATGTATGAAAATACATCAATCCTAATACACATTTAACAGGGGAATAAATTTCAAAATATCATTTTTTTATAAAAACCATTTTAGCTTTATAGCATTCAAAAAGATAAATCCACACCTAACTACAAGACCCCACAAATGAGGGAGTATGACCAGAAGATAGACGATCCCACACATTGATAAACAAAAGAGATACACGACACTATAATTTTAATTATATATAGGACATCAAACCATTGGAATAAAAATGGGATTCATAATAATACCTATAAGCTGACCCATAGATATCGAAACATAATCTTAAGGTACTTTGGGGATAGAAGACCCTAGCCAGGAGATACAATATAGGATACCACACCTATGTATATAGAGAGATACTGAAATATATCTGTATATTGAGAATTAAGAAAATTGAAATTTAGAATACATGGATTATAAATGTATAATTATATAAATTGACCTCCAGATTGAGGATCCTTCACCGTACGTATATGAGGTGTTAATGCAGAACATACCTTTAGGATAATAATATATGATTTACCGTCCCTATATAAACCAAGATATCTATAAATATGAGGTGAATAAACTATAAATAACATCCCAAGGATCAAACATACAATGAATATTATTCCACTATAAAATTTATTATGGATAAACACATAGAATGTATTATTCACATAAAAAACATGTGTGCTGATCATGGAAATTTGTAAAATAAAATCGATACAAAATACACAACATGTATTTTATTATACATGTAGTGTAATAATTATTATAATGTACTAAAATAATAATGAAATAAATAATATTATATGGGGTTCAAAAAAATTCCATATTTTAGAAGGTTTTGTACATATACATGAAACTAGGTGTGTAATCGAGTGCACAACATATCTAGTGGGAATCAACTACATGTTAAGTACTTATAGATCACAGAATTTATAGATTTCATATAATCATAAATTTTACATAATATATTTTAATTAATTTTATCATTCCATGTTATAACTATCTCTAATGGAAGTTTTAAGAACCAAACATGGAAAACAACACACCATGAATTCATGGACTACTCATCCCGTAGACTATAAAAATATGTAACATAACCTCTATCAAAAATATTATCACCGTCGATTTTTTTACCTCTCATGTGGATTGAATTTTAATGAATTTCTTATAAAATAATTTTGATTCTATAGTGGTTTATTTTCATCCATAGTTCACTAGAAAAAATATTCATAATCATCCCACATATAACTCGTCACTGAAATCTTCATGAAATTCGATGAATTTAGTACTCACACTCATTCAACTAGAACAAAATATGTCTTATGAAACCCATAATTTCATGATTAATATTTATTTCTACACTTCCTCAAATTTCCCATACTTCTATGTATTAACATTTAGTCAAGTTAAAAGTCCCATATATAATATGAATAAATATTCACATAGTATTTATTTTTCTGATAAAAATAGTTTCTTATGTTTTTTATCCTATTTCATTAATGAATCTTTTCATTCATTGAAGATGTATCAAAATTTACATTTTTAAAATTAATTCACATACATAGTCATATGAATATTTTTGAAAACATTGGTTAAGGGGAAAATCATTATAATAGATATAAGAAATATAGGATACCCATTAGTCATTTTGAAAAAACATAAAATCCAGGAAAAAAATTTCAATTTACAATATAAATATTTACCTCCAATAATAATTTACATATAAATTAAAAGAAGTTATTTCTCTTGTTTTATATAAAACATTTTCTAGTGCAATTAGTATAAATTTTCTAAAAAATCGAGTTTCATATAAAATTATAAGAACTCAAGAAATCCATTTCATTGAAAAATAATCCTTTCACCATCATATGATAAAAACCATTCATATATATAGTTAAATGCATGAGAATATAAAAATATAGAAATTACAAAACATATAATTTATTTGAAAATATTATGATAATATTTGGACATTATCCATATAATCACCCTTATAAATACCCTTATATGAACCCTTATATTGTAATAACCCTCACAACTAATTTCATTCTCTTCTCAAGTATATAACAATAAAAAATGCATCAGGGGATTATATTTGGCCCCACATCATCATATATAATATCGAAATAACATAAATAGAATTCATGACATAATACATTTCACTTCTACAACAAAAAATTTAATGCTTAGTATTATATCCCATAAGAATACTCATTTCATGTTATCTCATAAAATGAGTAGATAACTATTTTTTAATAAAACATTATTGAAAATAAAAGTTTAAAAATTGAAAAAAAAGTAATATTATTTTAAGAAACACATAAATATTTGAGGACTCATAATAATGAAAATGGATATATTATTTATAGATGGAATCCATGCTATAAATTATAAAGAAAATAACATTTTCATTTTTCATAAATAAAATCATTAATATCCTTTATCGTAAAATTTAACTAAATTCCATATTAAATTTTTTTAGAGATATCAATGATGTCTAAAATGATCTTAAAATATGTAAATACCCATAAATCTCGAAGAAATATTTATTCTTAATTTCATTGGAATTTTACGAGTCTGCGGTTTCTAACGACAACTGATTCCGGGGACTAGTGTGCCCAGAATCAATTTTTGAAGATTAGCGCGGGTACGTTCAGTAAAAGAACGAGCGGGTTTTTCTATATTTTGATCTGATGCTTGGAATTTGAAATCCAAAGGCACCGATATGCTCGTTGCGCCAGTAATTGCATAGGGGGGCCTTTTTTGTAGTTGTGTTTTGAGTGGGTTGAGGTTTAATATTGGGGATTTAGATTAAAATAAAAAAAAATTTGTGTACAAATTTTATCTAAGTAAAGTGGTTTTTATCCTTCAAAGGGGGGGTTATAAGTGGGGCCCAGACCCACCTAACCTCCCATGGGAGGGTTTAGTGTAGTGGGGACCACATGAACCCCCAACTCCTAACCTCTCCATAACTCCCCTTATCTTTTTTAATATTCCCTTGCAATTAACATTTTGACAACACCTCCCATTAATTATGTGGAGCCTCTCCACCTTCCTCTCTTTTGGAATGCCTACACAATTAATTTATTACTTCTTTAATTAATGTTTGGTGTCAGTAATTCGTTTGAATTGTTTTGATTTTATTGGAATGGTTAATATATGGGAGAGTTTTAATTTTATGTTGGGTGGATTGACTTTTACTTGGTGGTGGAACCTTTGGAGATTTTAGGAGGAGAGATTCATCCCTCACCAACGAAGAACAACTCCGACATTCTCTACACAAATAATAGTTCTTCCTCTACCGGATCTCCAACAAATGACACTCAAGTTAGGATAGAAGGCTTGCGGAAGCGACGAGCGCCAACGATCGTCGTCACCTTTATCTCCTCCCTTGAGACGACGTCAATGAGCTGATGTCCACCCTCTCGTGAAATCATCATCAAACGGTGAAACTTGATGTAGGGGTTATTTATATTGTTCAATACTTTATAACCGTTCTTCGTTGCTTAAGGAATTGGCCGCATGATATCATCATAACTAGAAGAGATCAGACCCCATGAACACGACCGATTATCCTCCCATCTTCTTTGTTGATCATCGTTGAAGTTGGAAGCAGAGGCGCATGGTGCCGTTGCACCGTACGGTGAACGTCAGGGAATCGTAGCCAGTCAAGGTCGTGGTGAAGGCGGCGCAGTGTCGTTGCACCGTGTGGTGACGAACAGGACCACGACCGGAGCGGGCCGCAGTGGTGGCACGCGTCGTCGTCGCGCCGCGACAGGGAGGCTGAAAAAGGTTGTGGCTAGGAGCGGGCTGTGGCGGAGGAGCGCGGCACTGTCGCGCCACGCCGGTGGGACGAGCTACGACCTAAGGCCGCAGCGCACCAGCATGGGCGGAAGGGCGAGCCGGCCGCCGACAACTCTAGGAGGCGGGACCCCCTCTGGGTCCCGTGGAACCTAACAAACCGGTCGGCCGTAATGGCCGGCCGTTACCCAGAAAACCTGGGTGTGTAACCCCCCCCCCGACCTGCTGCTAGGGCGGACCCCACTAGGTCCGCCATTTCCAGAAAAGGGGGTCGCGCCCCTTGTGTCCTGCTCGGCCAGCACCAAGCCGCGGTCGGCTTCTGAGCTGGGCCACTGTCTGCACGGGCTGGTCCAGCCACGCCCCGACGGGTCGGGTCACGCCCGGCCGGGCCGGACCCGGACTTGGTTCGGGCCGACCCAGGGCGTATTGGGCCGGGACAGACCAGGCCCAGACCCCCTATTTTCGGACCGTTTTCAGTTAAACAGTCATATCTTGAGCTACGGACCTCTGATCGACGCACCGTCAGGTGAATAGATATCATTGGGACTAGATGGTTGTTTTGGTATATTACACTCAATCTTTTGATGATGTTTTGGTATGGCCGAGTTGGTTCGAACTCAAAACTAACCAGGCCCTCAGAGTGGAAACGCTTATAACTTGAGCTCCGGACGTCTGATTGACATGTCGTCAACATTGTTGGATTCCTCTTATTGAGTTGGTTCTTTTGGCATACATAACCAGAGGTTTGGAAATATTTTATGTATGGTCGGGTTGGTTAGCTTAGAAACCAACCGGGACCCTAGAACGGAAAATCTGATAACATTCAGACCCAACGTCTATTTGATTAACATTCAGTAGCATCGGTAATCTCATTGAGAAACGGTCCCTTTGAGTATACTCTATGAGAGTTTGGGGTAATGTTGTGATACGGTCAGGTTGGTTCGTACATGAAACCAACCAGGCCCCCGGGACGAAAAATCTAGTAACTCACAGACCGTGTGTCTGATTGACGCGCCATCTGTTGCGTTGAGATCCCGTAGACGAGGTGGTACTTTCTGATTCTTCTTTGTAGGAATTTCGGATACTTGGAGTATCGACCAGTAGCTCATGGAGAGGATCCTCTCGGATACAAGCGTACATAGTGCAGATGCCTAGTAGCTTAGGACCTGATGACTGCTTGACTGATTTGACTTGGAGTGAGTCGACTAGCCCAGTGGAAGGAGTGCTCGGTATTTGGCAGCAGACCCATGGAGGAAGGATCTCCTGGTAGTTTGTAGCGGACTTGCGGTACTCGACAGGAGGAGTACCTCTGTAGGCTATTAGGGGAACCACTACTGTGTTTGGGCGGTAGACCCCTGGCGAGGATCACTGCTGTGTTTTGGTTCAGACTCGCAGAACTCGACAGGTGGAGTACCTCAGTAGTCTAAGGATAGAGAGTAGCAAAATAGATTCGTGATAGGACCACTGTACTTGACAGAGGAGGAGTTCTGCAACAGCAGTTGTTTCGACATCATGAATAAAATCTAGGTTTGAGCTGAGTCATTAACCTTTATGATTTCCTCATGATTGATATGGGTTACTTGATAACATAGGTATATGTATGGTCATATACCTAAGTTGTGGTTATCCGTTGATTTCATATCTTTGTGATACCTCATTATTGAGATGGGTTACTTGAGAACTCAGGTATATGTATGGGAATATACCTAAGTAGTGGTTATCTGTTGATTTCATATCTGTGTGATACCTCATGATTGACATGAGTTACTTGATAACATAGGTATAAGTATGGGATTATACCTATGTAAGGTTTATCTGTTGTGATCTTTCCTTGTGGTTATCCTTGTTGGATTTAGTGAGACCTTGAGGGTATCGGGGTCCCTACTGAGTATTTTCATACTCACCTCTGCATGGTCTATGCCCTCACACCGTTGTGTTGGTTGCAGAAGACAGACAGTGCGGACATAGTCCGAGTGAATGAGGACTCGACAGTACCTAGAGATGGACCTCACGACGAGTCGATACCCGGAGGGGGACCACACGACGTGTTGGTACCCAGAGGAGGTTGATGGACGAGGGTGCTAAAGAGGATATCTGTACCTACGAATCAGGTAGGATTCGAGTTGGACGATCTTGGAGCTGCAATATCTGTACCTACCCTTTAAGTAGGAACCAAGGTGGAAAACCCAAGAGCTGCATCCATCTTTCAGTTGTTTGCCTTATTCAGTAGTAATTTCATTCAGTTTTAGTTGTACTTTTCAGTTGGGTTTGTATTCTATCCGTTTTAGTTTTTAGAATTTTTTTTAATTAGTGCTTACTTCCGCTTGTACTATGTGGTGTTTGTTTACTTTTATAAAGGCAATGCATTCCCTTTTTATTGGGATTTATGTATTTGGTTGTAGTCCCAACCCCTGGCCTATGGAAGGCGGGATTGGGGTAGTCACAGCATGATCCCTGAGGATGGGTCGTGACAAATTGGTATTAGAGGACATCGGTTCTACCGCAGAACTTAGGACTCTGATATTTTTCATTCTGTGAAGCAATAGTGTTATGGGCACTAAGTGTTGTTTTTAGTTCATGGAGTCCATTGTTGGTGCAGGCGGCCGGCGTATCCATACACCAGGACCCTAACCTCAGATTTCTGACTCTATGCATGAAAACAATGATTGCATGTGTGTTTTCAAACATTTATTTTAAATCAACTCAAACTAGGTCAGCTCACCAAGTATAGTCTTTTGACCGCGTCACATCTGTTCTTTCAGGATGCCTCCCCGCAGATGATCAGCTAGAGCCCCAACAGTTGAACGTGAAGAAAAGTTGTTGAGTGATGAGGCCTCCTTACAGGCTCCTCTTCTAGATCAGACACCAGCAGAGAGTGCACACCGCTTGAACACGATGAATGAGTTCCAGCGTTAGAGGCCTCCGACGTTTCGAGGCTTGTTGGATTTTCAGATGGTTGGGCACTAGCTAGAGTTTGTAGCATGAGCTTTCCACGTAGCTGGGGCACCCACATACTTGATGGTGTACCTAGCTGTTACCCTCCTCGAGGGATCATATGGGAGGTGGTGGAGCTAAATGTTCCATTTTTGTGACAGGATGACCTTCAGCTGGGGAGACATCGAAACCTTCTTCATGGTAAAGTTTATACCAGTGACTCTACACTCTGAGCATGCTCAGGAATTGCCACCCTTGCTGTAGGGTTTTTCTTCAGTAGCCGAGTCATCTGTAGGTAGGAGATTGATGATGCAGAGGTCCAAGACGACCAGGCCAACAGGTGGGAAACCTCGGGTTTTAGGTTTGGTTGTGTGAGGAAAACGAAATAGAGCCATCCATATGAGGAGTAGGAAGTGCCATTCGTGTGGAAATCAGGGTCACATGGCACATGACTATCCGAATCCCCGCATAGTTGATCCAGAGGTGTTGGAGGAGCCACTGAGATAGAAGCAACGGCGAAAGCTTGAGCTGCAGCAGAGCTGTAGACAAGGAAGTGGAGCTCCAGAAGTAGTTGGACAGGAGCAGGACTAGTTCTAGGCATGGGGCCTTATTTATTGGTGCTTCTAACTTCCTTTTTGTTATTATTGTGGTTGTATCTGTCATAGTACTTTGAGATGAAGTAATAAAAGACACATTTCTTTGTGACGTTTACTATCCTGTTTTTTTATAGTTGATAATAAGAGGTTCTGGTTAAAGATGTTGAATTGAACCTCACTTATGAGATTCATACTAGAGGAGACCCAGAAATCACGCACTGATGCCAACAATGTGACTCAACCCTTGGAGGCGATAGTGACGGTTGGATATTTTAGTAGTAGCGTCGAGGCCTTACGACGTCATTCAAGACATGAATTGTATCATTCATGTCAGGATTGACTACATTAGGCAATGAATGTGGTTCATCTTGGGGATGAGACCATATTTCTCTTTTCGACAGAGGATAAATCTCAGTAGATATTTGGTAGAACGTAGACTAAGAATGGTGGAGATGAGTTCTAACAATTGGTTAGTCCCACCCATCGTTCTTTGACCGAACGGTTTATGGTTCTATCCAACTCAATAGTCTCAGGTGTATCTATTCGTAGGGGGACTTGATCTTGAGACAGCGGTGGAGACTTGAATTCTTCCAGGACTAAGACTTCGAAATTGCTTATACTTTTGGGGAGGGGAACGTTGTAGCAAATTCTCTTAGTAGGAGATCTAGCTTTCATCTTTTAGGAGTGGTGAGACAGTAGCTAGCCACATTACAGATATCCTTTGAGGATAGTGATGGAGTCAGCATGTTTATAACCATAGATGGTTCAAGCTATGATGGAGAAGGTGCAAACCATCCAGGAGTGGATGGAGACTGCATAGAGCGGACAGAAGTCCTATTCTGATAGAATACGATACCACTAGATTTCAAGGGTGACGACCATGTCTTTATATGGGTCTCACCTCAACGAAGTCTACGGAGATGTGGCGGAGGCAGCAAGTTATCTCCAAGGTTCATCTAGCCTTTCCACCTCAGATGCACCGGGTGCACGATGTTATCCACATATCTCAGCTAAGGAGATGTGTGCACGACCTATCCGTCATCATCGACCATGGAGAGCTGGACATCGATGATAGGTCAACTTTCATGGGGTTCTAGTAGAGGTTGGGGATCGACTGGAGCGGGTCCTATGGGGACAGTCGATTCCTCTTGTGCGCTTTCGCTGGCAGCACATGATCATCCAAAATAGCACATGGCAGTGGGAGGCTCAGATGCATGCTCGGTACCTCCTTTAGTTTCCTTAGTTTGTATTTTAAGCTTTATAGAGACATAAATCCATGAGGTGGGAGTAATGTAAAGAACTGAAAATTTCAAGGATATTTTTTTCTTAATTTCTTTGGAATTTTAGGATTTTACAGTTTCTGACGGCACTTGATTACGATGACAAGTGTGGCCAGAATAAATTTCGGAAGATTAGCTCGAGTATGTTCAGTAAACGAACGAGCGAGTTTTTCTATCTTTTGAACCAGTGCTCGGAATTGAAATCTGAGGGCATCGATGAACTCCCAGCTCCGGTAAATTCTTAGGGGGACCATTAACGTAGTTACGATTTGATGGGGTTGAGGATTAATATTGGAATATTAGATTAAAATAAATAAAATTTGTTGTGTACAAATTTTATCTAAGGAGGGTGGTATTTGTCGTACAAAGGGGGAGTTGTAAGTGGGGCATGCACCCACCTAACCTCCCATGGGAGGGTTTAGTGTGGTGGGGCCCACACGAACCCCTAACTCATAACCTCCCCCTAACTCCCCTTTTCTTCTTTAATCTTCCCTTGAATTTAATATTTTTACAACACATCCCATTAACTATGTGGAGCCTCTCCACCTCCCTCTCTTTAGGAATGCCAACACAATTAATTAATTACATCATTAATTAATGTGTGGTGTAAAAAATTCATTTAAATTGTTTTGATTTTCTTGGCAAGGATAATATACGGGAGAGTCTTAATTTTATATTGGGGGGATTGACTTTTACATGGTGGTGGAACCTTTGGAGATTTTGGGAGGAGATCATTATCCCTCACCAACGAAGAACATCTCCGACGTTCTCCTCACAAAGAATAGTTCTTCTTCTGCCAGATCTCAAAAAATGACACTCGATCCGGGATTGAAGGATTGCAGAAGCGATGAGCCCCAACGATTGTCGTCACCATTATCTCCTCCCATGCGACGACGTCAATGAGCTGACATCCACCCTGTCGTGATATCATCATCGAACGAAGAACCTTCAGGTAGGGGTAATTTTTCTTATTCAAGACTTTATCATTGTTCTTCGTTGCTTATGGAATTGGACCCATGATTTCATCGTAACGGGAGGAGATCGGACTGCACGAACATGGAGGATTCTCCTCCCCTCTTCTTTGTTGATCTTTATTGAAGTTGGAAGTGAAGGCGTACAGTGTCGTTGCACCGTACGGTGATCGGTATGGAACCGCGGAAATGCAAGGCCGCAGTGAAGGTGGCGCGGTGCCATTGCACCGCGCGGTGATGAAGAGGACCGCAGCTAGAGCGGGCTGTGGAGGAGGTGAGCGGCCCCATCAGGCCATGCCAGGGAGGCCAAAGAAGGCCGCGTCTAGGAGCGGGCTGCAGCGGAGGGGCGCGGCACTATCATGCCACACAGGGGATACGAGCCGTGCCTTAAGGCCGCGGCGGACCAGCAGGGGCAGCAGGCCAAGCCGTCCGAAAGCGACTCCAAGAGGTGGGACCCCCTCTGGGTCCTGTTGCGCCTCACAAACCGGCCGGCCATAATGGACCTCCATTACCTGGAAAACCGGGGGGTGTAACCCCCCCCCCCCCCCCTCCCCCGACCTGCTGCTTGGGTGGACGCCACTGGGTCCGCCGTTTCCAGAAAAGGGGGTCGTGCCCCATGAATCCCGCTCAGCCAGCACTGAGACACGGCCGGCTTTCGAGCCGGTCCGCAGCCCACACGATCTGGGCCGGCCATGCCCAGCCTGGATGGGCCTTTCCCAGTGTATGAACCCGGGTTTTCAGAATGGGCCAAAATATCGACCATGTTAGAATTTTTTTGACAGGTTTCAGAGGAAACTGGATTTAATGGGATGTTTCTGAAAATTTCCAGACTACACGCCTTGTACATTAAGTACACGCCGTGTATGTGTAGGGGAGTGACCGACCGTGTGCTCGCCGAGTACATGCCATGCAGTGACCATGTAGAATGTTCTTACTACACTCCGTGTAGTTTTGAACATGCTCTGTATACTCCCGACCGTGTGAGTCCATACCTGGTGTGTTGGCCATTGGCCCGGTAGAAACAAGAACACGTCGTGTCCTCATTGGACACGCCATGTAGTCTGGCTCTGTATCAGGGAAACACAGGGTGTGTGAGTATGTCGGTGAGGAAGGGAAGATGAACCAAGTTCACGCCATGTACCCCTAGGTACACGCCATGTACTCATATCGGCAGGCTCAGAAAGTAAGTAAGTGGAATCTTTCTATCTTATGAACAGTTAAATGAACCATACACTGTGTGTAGTCCCAAAGTACATGCTATGTACTTTCCAGTTTTTTGCTTAAAATAGGCAGTAACATCATCTTGAGGTAGAACCTCAATATTTTGGCCGAGTTTAGCGAACCAAGTCAGCCGAATCTTTATTTTCTTCTCGGCTCTTCGTCCGAACTCGGATCTGATCTCGGTTGGATGCGTTGGAACCCCCTTGGTAAGGCCTTGATTCCTCTTTGTCCATTTTGTCTGATTTTTTTTTCTAGAACGAGTTGTATCCCTTTGAGTAGTTTTGAATCTTTTATAGATTTACTGCGTTTTATACTGAATTGGCGGGTGTTACCGGAGGAGTAGCATCGTGCGTGTCTCAGGTAGGTGATTAATACATCATTTTGTGTTTTTGTGGTTGTTTGGGTAACGCGGCCTTCGGCACGTTTTCAGGTATTTTGAGTGGGACCCGTTTTATCTACTTTTTCCTACTGTATAGCTTATTGGACCACTAGGATGCTTTTGGGTATGCTCAGTTACCAGTTTGAGTGAGCAGGGCTGGGTGAGGGGTCGTTGCTCATTGGGGAATTTTGGTCGGGGAGCGCTAAAATGGTTTTAATTGTAATATTATTGTTATAAACTGTTTAGTTTAATATGTTAAAGACTGTTATAAATTATTAGAGGCATTTAAGACCTCAGTGCTGTTATGGGACAACACCTGGTAGAGTGCAATTCAACTATTTAGTTTGTTTTTCCGGTTTATGTTTTTTGTTTAAATATATATATATGCAGTTGATGGATTGCATCTGCTGGACCTTTTGGGTTGTGTTGGGCTTGACCTGGTTATCCTTGAGTGATGCTGATCACATGATGTGGCTCTTCCTGGGTTACTTTGGGTGGTTTTGACCACACGATTGGGCATCATGGACGTTGGATTGAGGCAGTGTGACTGTCAGGTTGGGCATGGCCCAGGTTACTTGGATGGTGAGGCCATCAGACTTGAGAGACATGGTCGCAGGGACACGAGGTGTCAGATGTTTTGGTGGCTTAAGACTATTTTGGGTGATTACCGCTCACCGGGACTTTGAGTAGTGTGCACACAGAGATACTCTGTGATGAGGTGGTTTTGACCACTCGTGTGGGTAGAGGCCCCCGTAGTAGCGGTTAGGTATTTTGGTTTGGGGTGATTGCCGTAGAAATCCACTGGGGAGGTGAGGGGCATTCAGGGAATGGGCGTTCCTTTGGGACGTTGGTACTTGAGACATGAGGTGTCAGGAGGCACATGGTGCTGGGTTACTATTTTTGGGTGTGCCATCGGGACGTCGGTACTTGAGACACGAGGTGTCAGGAGGCACCTGGTGCAGGGTTACTATTTTTGGGCGTGCCTTTGGGATGATTGTACTTGAGACACGAGGTGTCAAGAGGCACATGTTGTCGGGTTACTATTTTTGGGCGTTCCTTTGGGACGTCGGTACATGAGACATGAGGTGTCAGGTGGCACGTGGTGCCGGGTTATACGATAGAGATTCCAGCATTGGACGAAGCAGGTGACGCTCCATGGTGGCTGTTGAGCACCAGTGGAGTTTGTGTTTAATTGTGTGTTGTATTGTTTACTGTGTTCCTTGTAAATGCATGGTTGCTTAAACACATATATTTGGTACGCACCATTGGGTGGTATCCTACTGAGATTTTTCTCACACCCTACATGGGCCCATCGGGATGCATGTAGACTTTATGGATTTATGTGTAGGAAAGAGGCCATCTTCAGGAGTTGGGATGCATTAGTTGTTGCATGGAGATGGTATGGACCTTGAGGTCATGCCTAGTTGGGTTGCTTGTTTTGTTTACATTCTATTTTGGAATTCTTATTGTATCTACTGTAGGTTATACATTAGCGCCCTTTTTATATTCAGTTGTGTATGACCTACTCTGGATGCATGTTTTACTGTTTAGTTGTAGTTACATGTTCTTAGCATGCTGTTGTGTTTATTTCTGCTTTTGTTGTTTCATTTACTGCTTCCGCTGTTTATCTATATGGATTATGCTTCCACTCTGCAGGTCTAGTTCGAGTCTGCTGAGTCTTTATTTCCGCTGCATCTTTACTGTTATACTTGGACCAGTACCCTTACTATGATCCTACGAGAGTCTATAACCTCCCCACTATACCTATTCAAACCCTCGCTGCTAATCGGCAGCCTTTGGAGTTCATGGGAGGTGTGCCTAAGGTAGTAACACTCGACCCATTCGGTACTGTTAGGGTGGGTGGCTGGGTCCGAGACATTACACCCAGATTTGATGGACCCGGACCCGTGTCAGATCAACCCGTTTTGGGGCGACCCAGGTTGTATTGTGTCGGGTCGGACCGGCCCTAGACCACCTATTTTCGTACCATTTTCAGTTAAATGGTCATATCATGAGCTACAGACCTCCAATCGACGCACTGTCTATTTCGTAGATATCCTTACATCGAGACAACCGTTTCCGTACATAACACTCAAGCTTTTGGAAATGTTTTGGTATGGACGGGTTGGTTCAAACTCGAAACCAACCGAGCCCTCGGAGCGGAAAAACTTATAACTTGAGCTCCGGACATCCGATTGACATGTCGTCGACTTTGTTGGATTCTACTTGATGAGACTGTTCTTTTGGTATACTTCACCTGAGGTTTGGACATAGTTGGAGTACGGTTGGTTGGATAAATTAGAGACCAACAGGGCCCCTGGAACAGAAAAGTCGATAACTTTCAGACCAGATGTCTGTTTGAAGAACTATGAGCGGTGTTTGTAATCTCATTGAGAAACGGTCCCTTTGAGTATAACCTATACAAGTTTGGTGTATAGTTGTGATACAGTCGGGTTGGTTTGTACACGAAACTAACTAGGCCCCCTGGACAAAAAGTCTAATAACTCACAGACTGGACGTCCGATTGACGCGCCATCTGTTGTGTTGAGACCCTTGAGACGAGGAGGTCCTTTGTGATACTTCTTTGTGGGACTTTTTGATACATGGAGTATAGACCAGTATCATGTGGATCAAATCCTTTATAAGACGAGCATACGGAGTGCAGAGACCTAGTAGTGGTGGACTTGATGACTGTTTGACCGATTCAACTTGGAGTGAGTCGACTAGCCCAGTCGAAGAAGTGTCCAGTATTTGGCGGCAGACCCACGATGGACAGAACGCCATGTAGTTGGCAGCAGACCCGCGGTACTCGACAGGAGGAGTACCCCTATAGGCAATTAGGGGATCAACTACTGTGTTTGTGCAGTAGACCCCTAGTAGGGAGCACTACTATGTTTGTGTGTGGACCCGCGGTACACAAGAGGAGGAGTACCTCAGTAGTTTAAGGATAGGGAGTAGCACCTCGGAGTCATGATAGAACCACTGTACATGATAGAGGAGGAGTTCTCCAACAGTCGTGGTTTTGACATCATGAATAAAATCCTTATTTGAGCTGAGTCATTGACCTTTATAATTACTTCATGATTGAGATGGGTTACTTAATAACTTAGGTATATGTTTGGGCATATACCTAAGTAGTGGTTATCCGCTGATTTCATATCTGTGTGATACTTCATGATTTAGATGTGTTACATGATAAATTAGGTATATGTATGGGCATATACCTATGTAGTGGTTATCCATTGATTTTATATCTGTGTGATACCTCATGATTGAGATGGGTTACTTGATAAATTAGGTATAAGTATGGGCTTATACCTAAGAAAGGGTTATCTGTTGGGATCCTTCCTTGTGGTTATCTTTGTGGGATTTAGTGAGACCTTGAAGGTCTCGGGGTCCCTACTCAGTATTGTAATACTCACCTCTGCACGGTCTACGCCCGGACTCATTTGTGTTGGTTGCAGACGATATACAATGCTGACGGAGGCCAAGTGAATGAGAACCAGACAGTACTCGGAGATGGACCTCATGATGATTCGATACCTAGAGGTGGACCACATGAAGAGTAATTACCCAGGGGAGGTTGACAGATGAGTGCACTAAGGAGGCTATCTGTACCTACCCATCAGGTAAGATTCGAGGTAGACAATCCAGGAGCTGCACTATCTGTACCTACTCTTCAAGTAGGATCCGAGGTGGACGACCCAGGAGCTGCATCCATCTTCCAACTGTTTACCTTCTTTTGTATTACATTCATTCAGTTTTAGTTGTATTTTTCAGTTGGGTTTGTATATAGGTCCTTTTACTTTTCAGCACATTCTTTTGTACTTAGTGTTTACTTCCTCTTGTACTCTGTGGTGTTTGTTTACTTTTATAAAGGCAATGCCTTCCCTTTTCATCGGGTTTTAGGCCTTTGGTTCCAGTCGGCAGCCCCTGGCCTATGGAATGCGGGCTTGGGGTAGTCACGGCAAGGGCCTTAAGGACGGGTCGTGACAAAATATAATTAATTAATAAAATGGTAAATTTTAGAATTCTTATAAAAAACATTGATATGAAAGAGAATTATGTTAAAAGAAGAAATTGAAACAATGATGTAATTAAAATCCATAAAATCATCTTCTCATTCATCACATATTTCTTATTCACTCATTAATAATAAATTTATATTGATTAAATTCATTATTAAGAACCTTTTTCTTGTATATTATTTTAAAATCATTCCGTTTTGTTTTATTTATTGCATTAATATATGTTTTTACTATGTTGGATATGTTAATATTTGATGATTTTGTGATTATTCATTCCAAAAATCATATTTTCCATGTTAATCGTTGTAAATGGATAATTCTTATGTAATATCAAAACTCTTAAAAATATAATTATATTCATGTTTTAATAGTGAGTATTCTTTTATAACTTTTTATTTATTTAATTCCAGTAAAATGAAATGAATCATTTCTTACATGTGGTAGTCTGCCCAAACACATGATTTCTATCCCTATTTTTATAATATATTTTTAATAAATAAATTATATAAATTATTATCTTTAGAGAATTATATATATATATATATATATATATAATATTTAGTAATTAAATCCATCTTTATGACTATACATGTGATGAATAAATAAAAAATGAATAAGATAATCTCAGAGAGGTGATATTATCATATACGCATTTGTGATGCAACCAATTTCTAACGGATAGACGGGTAAGAAAGAATACACTAGATCATAATTGAAAAAAATAATTTGGTCATAAATATAATATAATTCTACTAAATAAATCTTTATTAGCAGACTCATGAGGTGGTGGTGAAAGATGAAACACATTTCTTCACAGAGGAAATGTTGTACAAGTATCCATGATAAAAGTTTTAATTTCACATAATATTTCTTAAAGGAATTTTTTTTCCAATATAATAATATTATTTAATTATATTTAATAAACTGATGTAGTTCTTTAGGATGTTTAGAATATATTTAGAGAATGTATATGATCAAGTTAAATTGAATGAATTCAATTAAGACATATACCAATCCTTTTTATATCTTCCTTTGGATTACACCTGAACCATAATATTATGGGTCATTATATTAGAATATGACCTCTAAAAATTATTATAAGTGATTTAATGGATTTAAATCGATATTGGTTGAATTATAATGCTACATTTTTTAAACATGTTTGTAGAGAATGTGCCCTTTTATAAGTTAGACGAGTAACAAAAAGGGATTTATTAATAAAATAAAAATAATATATATTTTTTATAGAAATTTGAAACAATTGAAACACATGATATAAATATAGATTGGTTGATGACAAAATTAGAATTTGAAAAAATTTTATATAAAATTGAATCTTTATCACATAGTTTAACACTATCGTTAACACTTTTAACCCTTACATTGGTAAAAATCTTTTATCATGGTATTACGATTAAAAAATTAAAATTATCCAAATTACCAATTACTAAAATCAATATTTCAAATGTAAAATACGTTTTTATGACTCAATTCACATTATTTGTAAGAATTTATTTGATAATAAGTTTGTAAAATGCAACAAAAAACAATTTTTATAAATATTATATATTAAAAAATATAATTGTTTTTTCACCATAATATAGTATAAGGTTTATTTACATGAAATTTATTGTATTAATTAAAATTACTATATCAAAATATAATTTCAAAAGAATATGAAATTAAAAGAATCTTTATTTATACATAATTAAATTATATGATTCAAAAATAGTTTTTATTTGAAAAACAAATATTTCATAAATTTATAAAATATCTAAAAAGATTTATATTTTCTAAAGTAAAATTTGAAAAGATTTCAAATAATTATTAAAAATATATTTGTAAATTAAATAAATATTTGTAAAAATTTATTTTGTTTATATATCTTTTTAATATCATAAATAAGATAATATATATAAAATATATATTTTTCCATGGTCACCTAAAAATAAACTATTTCTAGAATGATGTAAAAAACAAACAATAAGTGAATTTTAACAAGAATATATAAAATATTAATTCCATGTAATTAAATTATACATCTACAATTTATAGTTTATATTTTAAAAAAAATAATATATAAGAAAATTTTTGTTGAGGATATTATAATTTGTATTTCAATTGAAAATCAAGATGAAATTGTTGTTGTAAATATTAATACAAAATATATATTCATCAATATTAATAAGACCTGAAGATGATTTATAATTACATGATTTTCACATTCTTACCATCTAAAATAAATTACATCCTCTCTATTTTATTCAATTCTAAACAGGTTGAAATAGTTTTCTATTAAAACCTTTTCAAACCCCCCGTGTTTCTTATTAAATAATTTGATTGTAACATAAAACATTAAGAATATGAGTTAACTTATTCCAAAACTCCGGATCTCTATGATTTATAATGTGATATGGATTTTACAGCTAAGAATTATTCTTTTATAGTTGAAATAATTAAACAATAAAAATATTATTTGAATTATTTTCATACTTCCTTAACAAAAACATGAATTACAACATCTGTCAATGATAAAGTTAAAGTTAAATGTACATAGATGAAAACTGATAGTACCATATCTAAAATATAAACTATTTTAATAATCCATGGTTATATTATTCATTTTCATTTAATCCTTGTAACACCATTAAATGATGATATTTAAGAAAAAACATTGTCTTATACCTCAAATGGGAGTCCATTCATCTCGCTATCTATATAAACCTTATTTTATCTTTGAGTTACCCTTGAATAGTAATTATTCATCATGTCCTTCTTCAAAAAAAATAATCTTATCCTTTTTCCTAATAACACTATTTCTCTGACATGAACTAAATATTTTAGAGTGGGAAATCACATTCCAATTAATTTATAAAATGGTTCCAACTGAATAATCCAATCAAAATGTAATTTTATGAAAATTCCACTAATGAGAGATATTGATCCCAATATCCTTGAAAATATAATGAAAAATCTACTAGTATATCATCCTATCATTGAAACACATGCTCTACCTATCGATCTTAATTAGGATAAAAATATGTATTTTTATTAATTGGTTACCTCAGAACTTTTGAATTCGGTTGATAAAATTGATGTAAATATGTGATCACACTCAAATATAATATAAAGGGTAACACTATATAAAATGATAATATTTTTATAATAGATTCTATTGATTTTTTATTGATAAAATATATTTAATAGGGAGAAAATGTTTATATATAGTGAATCAATCAATAATAATATAAATAACATTGTGCACTAGATATATATTTTCTAATATAATAATGAATTACTGATATATATTCTCCAATTTATAATAAAAAATTATCATTGGATAATAATTCCATTAATTAATTATAATTTATCCATTTCCAATTGAAAATTATAACATTTAAAGTTAATATTGGAAATATTTCAATTCATTCCTTCATATCAATAGTATTATTAATGGTGTTTTAACATATTAGTACTACCATGATGAATAGAAAATGAATTTTTGTTAGCTTCACTCAATAATTTTTTCATTTACAAAAAATAAATAAAAACACAGAAAATATTACTATATCTAATAGCATCAGTAACTAGTTAATTTAATGGTGATCACATATTTACATCAATTTTATTAACCGACATTGAATAATGATGTTTTGAAATTGAAATAGCACCAGGAACTAATTAAAAATTAAATTCCAACTCATTATATAGAATAACATCAAGAACATAATCCAGAAAAATGTTTAAAAAAAATATTTTACAACTCACACATTATCAAACGGAATAACCCACTCATTTTAAATAAATAGTTCTAGAAAAATATCACATCCCTTAATAATAAATTTCTAATTGTATTGATTTTTTATAGAATTTATGATTTAATTCATATATATATTTTAATTATCACTCTATGAATTCCATATATCAGCAATTTTTCTTTATCATATAATAAAATTATAAATTGAAGACACATCCATACTAAGAAGATAATCAAAATCCAATAATAATAGGGGAATATTATTTTCTAGAAGAAACCCGTTTAAAAATTATTATAGGATAATCTCCAATGTTATTTATTTATTTAAAACCACAATATTGTGTTTTAAAAATGGGTATTTCATTATTTCATACTGTGATATTTGAATTTTACTAGAGAAAATTCTATAAATACAACAATGTGTAGTCTAAAATGAAATAGTAATCTATAATAATATGAATAAACATGTAATGTACCTATAACCACTTCATTTGATGGTATTTCATTCACTGAGATTGTCATTAATGAAAATAACATAACCCTATACCTATAGTCATAATGAAATTTATCAATCATACCATCATTAAAAAAATTATATTCATAATGACTCATCTCATTATTCTGAAAATGAGTCACAAACAACTTTTCATCACTAGTCTAACAATTTCAATTTGTCTTTTGTTATCAGTAATGAGAAATATTTCCCAAAAAACCACATTCATAAAAATTAAAATTCTATAAATAAATTAAAAGAATGATTTTATTATATATATCACAATAATTAACATTAATGTTCTTATAATCGTATTTTTTATATGTATTGTCAAAATTTTTATTCCAATAAGACTACATTTTATGTTAGATTGAATAAAAATTAAAAAACTATATGTTGACCTTATCATCACGTGAAAATACCTATTATAACTTCCAAAAATCATAATTATACAAATCCCAACATAATTTTCATCTCAAACCTATGTATAAATATTAAAATTTTAGTATTATCACCCTGAATAAAATTGGGTGTATATATTGACAATCAAGAAAATTTACTTTCAATGATGGATACTGTTTCCTCCTCCTTATCATTCAATTCCATGATTCTAGTTTGCAATATTTTTTTAAAAATGTAAAATATTTTAGAAATAAAATATTCCTTAACATTTTCCACGATATGAAATGTATTTCATTTCTTTGTGTGATATTATAAATTAGGGACCAATAGTAAAAGTATATACCTTCAAAATGATAAATGTAACAAGTTAACATTTAGTATTATGAATATCCAAAAAAACATTAATGTATTCTCCAAATCATTAATCTATCCTTCAACAAAAATTAATCTTATAGTTCCACCAAAAGCCGGAGTGTACAAATTAGTGAAGTGATTCACTGTACACATATTCCTTGCTGAAGAATTAATTATTCTTCTATCATGGTAAGAACCATTAATTTTTTTCTCAACATAGTTAACATAGCCCCAAAATACTCTACTCTAATTACAACCATTCCATGTTGATGAGTCATATGGTTATCATTAACTTATTACCTCCAATATTTATTCACCATGTTTCCTCTATGAAAAACATTTATGAATACACATGTATTAGATGAAGAATCATGGAATCCTAGAATTATTAATAATGATAATATAAACCAAAAATTGAGGGGTGTTAAAATATATCTTAACATCATGATAAAATTTAATGATATTTAATCCTTTGATATGCTACCAACTATAATGACCCATGTATTACTGAACATGTAATATCATGTATAATGATAGGGTTTTCACTTTTTAAAATTTCTAGTGTCTTTTTGGTTTATAGTTTCATATATTTTGGTAAAAAATTACCTCTAAAAGATAATATTTCCATGGTTTTTATATTTTTTCCACATAATAATGTTCATATATTAAAATTCCTATTTCATTTAGGAAATTTTTTATTCATCAAAGACATTTAACCAAGAACATTAATGGGATTAAAAAACATTCATAGTATATATAGAAAGACATAAAATTTTGGGATTATAAAGAAAGATATTGGGGGATAAAAAACCAATTAAACCGATTATTTCAATTGAAAAAACATGAAAAAATATAAAATGGTTTTCCTTTTTAAAAAATAATATTTAATATTATGTAATTATTTTCCTACTCATGAGAAAAAAATTATTGGAAATTAATATTATTTTAATTATATAATTAGAAAATGCCCAAAGTACAAGCCTCTTTTATTGTCAAAGAATAAAGGAAATCATATAGGAGTCTGAAGATGGGATGTTTACATTGATCCCTCTGAATAAAAGAGAGAAGGTCATCAAGGATCACATTACACCATAAGAAGTCAATTCCATTGATGACCATATTTACATGAACATATACTCTAGAATTCTCCTCCCTATGGACATGAGTGATGAAATAGTTCATGGAAAAAATATGATCCATGCATTTGGTCGATCAATTAGTAAGATTCCATGATAGATAAGAAGAACCGGTCCTAATGGAAAAGACTATAATGGTGGAATCACATTCAAGCTAGATATTGTTACAACTACATTGATTAGCTTACTCCACTTCAAACATAGTACCAATAATTATAGATTTGAGAGAGGAAACAATTCCACAAGAACCATATATAGAACCAAGGATATCCCCCTTGTGTTCTCTAAAAATGGTACCATAGCCAGGGGGAACGAGATTACCTGTCAAGGCTCCATCGGAATTGACATTAATCCAACCCACAATGGTATCATTAAAAAAACCTCAAACATACCATGGGGGGATGACATCTGCCACTAACACCAATACTATTGAATAAAGTAAAATCATGGTCCGAGTATGAGTAATTTTAATTAAATAGTGGGTTGGAGTCCCGAACAAAAACATGAATCACGGAGAAAACAGCCGAAATAGTGAAATGAAAACTGTCGCGAATCACCATGTTTCTAGAAAACCATAGGAAGTGAATTATTACTTCCTCAGAAAGCTAGAATATATCATTGAGAAGGGGTGAGAGATCATGTCCATGACAACTTAGTAGTAGCTCATGAATTGAAGATACCCAAGGGATACTCAGTTAGAAAATATCAGCATCTTCTTTCCACATTGAAGAAGTAGTGGTACATCTTAGGAAGATATGGTTAATATCATATATATGATGATGACAAAGGGAAGATTAGGAAACCAGTGAGATTTTACATAATTTAAGAAAATAGTCCATGGGAAACTTCCCAGGTGCCAGTCTCCAAATAAGAATGGAGTAAGATGTCCTGATAAAATTTATGTTCATATTTACAAGAAACTTCAAGATAAGAGAGTTACAATTAGAATTACAATAAAATATTTTATAAGTGAGGAAACCATTGAAAGAAGGTTATCAAGACCAAAAATCATCTATGGACGAGAAAACGCAATTCTTCACAATGAAAACAATGTGATATGGTATGTTCAACATACATCATAATTGATCCTATTTAGAAATGTCCAGATTCAGATTATTTTCATCAGCCACAAGAGATTTTATTAGGGGTTACCAGTCCAATTCCCTTTCTAAAACTAGAGAGAAGAGTCCATAGAAACAATCCATCTAGAGTGAGACTAAATAAATTCAATGAAAAACTTACAAGTATGCAACACCGAGGGGAAAAATTAGTTGTAGTTTCCTGTCTTGAGTTCATGTATAAATATATCCCAAATAAACCCAATAGATTAAATTTTACCATTCATGAGCTTCCAAAAAAAAGAGGTCAAAAAAGAGTCATTAATGTGCCCAAGATTCTTAATGCCTAAGGAACCATAGTCATAAGACTTGCAGAAAGAGTTCCAAGAAACAGTGGAAATAATTATTTCCATTATGATACCACTCAAGACAATGTACCTAATTGAGATATTTATTAATTTGATGATAGATCTAAGACATTTATAAACCATAAAAGAGTAAACCAACTTAAGTAATAATTCATTTTACCAAACAATCAAGACCAGACATGGATAAGGATTTTCCCTTCCAAGAAGATAGTTGCCTTCAGATATTGCTAATGATGTTAGGAAAATAACAGGCCTTCGGTCTTCCACAAAACAAAGGAAACCCAAGATATATTAAGGGAAGAAATCCCCCATTAATTCCCAAATCCCTGATAATGTCAAGCTTCCCATTGGCAGAGATATTTCTTCCAAAGTAGACAAAAGATTTTCCCCAACTGGTCTCTTGACCAGAGACCTTTTCATAATGAAATAATTCTTTCTTGATGTTTCTAATGTTACTTTTTTCCCTTTAGTGAAAAGAATAATTTCATCAGCATATATCAAATCATTTTGAGCCAGAAGATCCCTACCAGCTGAAATTGATTTCATTTTCCCATTGCCATCCATGATACAAAAGATCCTACTGAGACAGTCTTCAGTGATGGAAAAGATAATTGTAGATAAAGGGTCACCTTATCTAACCACTCTAGAACAATCAAATTATCCTCTAGGAGAACCATTAAGAAGAATATAAATGTGTGAAAAATGTAAAATTTCATTAACCCAAGTAATGAAAACACTATCAAATCCAAATAAGGAAAGAACATTACAGATTAAATTCCAACTCATCTTCTCAAAAGTATTCCTAACATAAAGTTTGAGCACAATATTTAATCCCCTAGTGGGTTTCATAAAAATCATGACACATTATGATTTCGTGATAATGTAATCCTAAATTGAGCATCATTTAATGAAACCAAAATTATTAGGAGACACAATTTTTCATGATATATGAGAGAGCCTGTTAGCAAGAATTTATCTAATGAACATGAAAATTGTGTTACCCATGAAAACTAGTCTAAAAAGAAGAATCTCATTAGCATTATCCACTTTGGGAATAAGGGACATAAATGGAGAACTCACACCATGAAGAGGAGAGCCACATTTTATGAAATGAATTATCAATCTGACAACATCAACTTGAATGATATCCAAATAAGCATGGGAAAAATAATTTTCTAAACTATCTGGTCTAGGAGAGATTTATGGTTTAAGGCTAAAAACAGCCTGCTTGATTTCAAAATCCAAGGGGATAAAGGTGAGATTGAAGTTTTTAACTTGATGAACAAGTCTTGGAATAATACTCTCCAATGGGGAAAAAGTTGAGGATAATACTTTAAAAAGTTTCTTAAAATAGGAAACAATGACTTCTTAGAGGTCCCTCATATTATCAAATAATTGATCACTATCTTTAATCAAGGATAGAGTCCTAGATACCTTCTTGGATTTTCAGAATTTTATTGATGTATTTTGAGTTTCTATCACCATCATTCAACCACTTAACCCTAAAAACACCCCTTTGTATAAAATCTTTGAGGCAGACAAGGTTATTATGCCTGGATGTCATCTCGACTTCACCCATGCGATTATTAGAGAAATTATTGTGACGGTTGGCCTCCTGAGCATGACGAAGAAAGGACTTATGGGAGGAAATGTTAGAGTCAATATAGCTGAAACTGATTTCACTCTATGTTTTCAAGTGCTTCTTGAGAATTTTGAGTTTGAGAACACAAGAATCGGCATCATCTGTATTGTTGACAGAATCCGAGACTCTTTGAACCATATATCTACAGCCACTGTGAGTCAACCATGAATTATTGAACCTGAAGGGAAGATGGGTCCTAGAATCTCTACCAACAAGATTAACCAAAATATAATGATGGTCTGAATTATGTCTTGGAAGAGTTGTATTGGAAATAGAGTCCCAGAAATCCAAAGAGGATTCATTAAAAATGGTCATGTCGATTTTGATAGTAATAAACCTATTTAAATATATCATGTACCAAGTATACATTGCTCCAAATAGTGTAACCTTAATCAGCTCATTGATTTCAAAAACATTTTTAAATTCCCTAGAGGAGATATAATTAGTCTATCTCCCATCTTCTCATCCACATGAAAAATAGAATTGAAATCTCCCAATATAATCAACAGGCCAAGTATAACAGAATTCATAGAACATATATCATCCCATAACCTTCAACATTACTAGTAAATATTAAACACATAAATATAGGATCAGGAGTGGTGAATACAAATAAATACAAATTCTTAAGTGACATGATGTTCAGTGGGGGAAACCAAATAAATACTGGAAAAAGAGGAGTGAGACAAGACTCAAAGACTTATAATTTTAGAAGACCATATTTCTGTGTAAAAGAGATGAAATCCTAGGAACTCCAGGCTGAAAATTCTGGAGGATATGATTCTTTTTTGTTCATATAATCTAATAAAAATAGGTCCATCTGTCTCAATATGGTGCAATGAGGTCTTAGTGGTGTCTCGGTGGGCCAAAACATGATAATTCCACAATAGAATCTTCATTTGAACTTGAATCCAGGTTTGGAAAACCAATTCTTATTTTCCATTTATTTCTTTTGGATGGATTTTGGAGGTCTCTACACTTTTATTTTAGGAATAGGGATACCTTTAATAAGATCTTTAATATCTGATTTCCCCCTTTCTAGATAAGCAGTATTGGTACTATTAGTGAGAGGTGGCACTGCACTATCATGACTGGATTGCAAGTCTTTTACAGCATAATCAGATTCAATATGTGATGCATTCACACTAATAGAGTGCATGAGTAAATTTCTACACTTGAAATCTAATCCGAAATACATGAAACCAATAATCCATAGAGAGAAGGTAAGATAGTTGAAGGGGACTTTGGAGTTGTGTCAAAATCCATGAGTTTAGTAACATGGATAAGGATCATTGTATTCACTGGAGAGACACACGGATCCTTTGGATTTTCTAAACCATTACCTGAGAAGAGATTTGTACCATCACCAGAAGTAAAACCACCTGAAATTTTCAGATTTGTCTTTGATTGGGGGGCATCAGCATTTGATTCCACAAATTCCAGGGACCAGAAACAACGCATTCAATTTTGGTCCCTATGGGATCCATGGAGTCGAGATTCTGAAAAAGATAGGTGGACTAACATTAGTGGTCAGAGAGACTACTAGAGTAGTGTATTAAAAAGCATTGCCTGTAGAGATGAGAACTACATATGGGGTCCTCATGGGATCAAATAAATTATCACCTCCTTGAAGTGAAAAAACAAAGTCGCTAATGTTTTGAGATAGCTCATGAGTCAAGTAAAGATAATCTATTTCCACATACAAACTATCAGCTAACTCAACGATTGCATTTGAAATGGAAAAATTCTTATCTTGATCTGCTGAGAGGGCTATCTCAATGGAGTTGAGATCCTTATCTCCAACTTCGTATGGTATGGTGGACAAGGCATGATTTTCTTGATCTTCTTCCTCAACAATACGAGCCCTGTATTTATTAGGAGGGATAGAATTGGAAAGACCAACATGGGTCAATTTCCCCTTACTAACAATAACAAATTTAGTCTTTCTGTTCTGATTGACTTCCTCCCACTCTGATGTCTTGGGTGCCTCATTAACCATTTTCTGAAACATTCTATAGTTGACTACCGAGTGACCAAAAATTGTACAAACATCACAAAAAGGAGGTACTCATTGATATTCGTCTTTGTCCTTAGTTCTGTTCCCATTACCAAGAAAGAAAATTCTACTAGGATGCTTGGATTCAAGATTGACTTCAATCAACATTCTAGAAAAAAAATACCCATAATGAGTCCATTGATCCAATCTGATAGGGATACCAATGGAAGAGGCAGGGTCATTATGAATCTTGGGATGCCATTTCATATAATTCAAACCGTGATGCCTGACCCACATCTGATAATTTTTTTTCTTGAAATTAAATAGATTGAAACTGATATACCAATCTGAAAGCCTTAAAATTCCCAGCTCGAGTTTATGATTGCTAGTACCCCAAGACCGGTTGAAATGTTCTCTAGATTATGGAATAATTTTGAAGAAACCTCTCTCTATGGGAATCATCCTCTAGTTTCTAAAACCCCAGTAATGAGAGACCCTACTCTTATGATCAGAATAAGACCAGGTCATATCCACCTTTAACTAAATAATGCGACCCAATATTTAATACTTGTAGAGAGTATCATGTTGTTGCAGTTCTTCTGGATCATCCACCACGGAAAATCCACTATTATCTAATCTGTGGATTTTACAGGGTCTATAATGACCCTCCTTTATTAAATATGAGGAACCAGATATAGCCTCTACGAAGGAGACACCATTCCTTCTCAAATTAGTTTTTTCATGATTTATCGAGATCTTGCCTTGAGCCTGTAAGGGATGATCATCATTAATAGAGAACTCCAAATCATGATTAAATGAATCCCTAAGAGCAATCAAATGCTAAATGATGATATAACAGAATTTACATCACCATGTTCAAATATAACTTTCATGGTTATTTTTACATGTCTTTTTCTGAAAATATATAATTACCCAATTAATTTTTTTAAAATGAATACATAATATCATCTCACCATAAGGCCTAACTCATATTCAAGACCACAATAAAATGGTTACATGAACTGTACTATGAAATGTTATGACTTCTCAATGATTTAATCCTTGTTTACACATGAATATAAATGGTTTCTAAATGGGGACCATACATGTGGTCTCCATGAATTTGGAAATCAATAGTAGTATTCCTATAGATACTAACAAATGAGAAAATATGTTTATGAAATTATAATAAAATGATATGGGAAATATTTTCTATGAAATTTCTATAACACATTGATATTATAAAAGAAGAAAATTATGTTAAATGGAAAAAGAAACATAGAAAAATTACTATAGTGGATAATGAAACTCCCCACTGAATTATGAAATATTTTTCTTAAAATTTAATCTCATTTATTTTTTATAGTATATACATCCCAAATAATTCTATATTTTATAGCATGTTTAGCATGCAACCTATAAATAAATAAACAATTTTATGTATAACCATTAAAGTATTTCCATTAAATTTGAATATAATAATAGTGTTATATAATTTATAATACATTTATAAATAGATAGAGAAATTTTTATACTAAATATATGTTTTTTATTTTATTGTAATTAATCAATCAAATTTTAGTATAGTAATCTCATTATTTAAAAAGTGTTTTCATCAAATATAATTTTTATAGGTTTTAATGAAATAAATATAAGAATTATTTTTTCAAAATTTATAAAATGTTTTTAATAAAATTTACTTCATATTTTAATTAGAGTATCAAATTTTATTTTCTGTTAAATTTTTAATTTTTTGGAATGTACTGTTTTTCAATATATAATGAAAGAATACTTTTTTTCATTAAAATGTCATTGCTAATAAAAAATGTAATTAATATAAAATAAACACTAAGTATTTATTATTATTTCATGTAGAATATTATTTTATTTTCAATACATTGAATTAATATTTATTAAAAATTAAATTGTATTATAGTGTATGTTTGATTTTTCATTTAAAAAGGGGATTTATTCTTCTAAAAATTGGTTTTCTATGTATAAGGGTTATTCATTTTAGTTTATCAAATTAACAAATTACGATGAATGTAATAAATGAAATTCATATAATATATGAAATTAAATCTTAATTTATATTCATATAATTGTTACCATTATACATATAGTTAATATAAAACCATCTTGTGTTTGAAAAATATATACAATTCTCAAAAAATCATTTTTCACTACATATGATAGTTTCCTTATTTCTATTTTAATTTTTTTCTAAAATGTACATGAAAAAATAAAATATTTATTTTAAATCATAATTTTAAAATAATGTTTGGCTGAATTTTTTTATAAATTTCTGGAAATAATACTTTTTGAAGAATAATGAAAACAAAAAATTTAATAAAAAAATTCATTTATATTATTTTAATAATATATTTTATTTAAAATATATTATAATGAAAAATTAGATGAATTATAAAATAATAGTTAAATTTATCTCACAATAAATAAATTGATATTGAAATTGGAAAAAAAAGCAGTAAAAATTAGAACCCTTTAAACATGGAAACAAGTTTTCTCATCACTTTTGTGGAATTTTATTTTATATTAATAATTTTTAATTTTTGAATTGAACTTGAAAAAAGATTACATTTTAATATATCTAATAATTTATAATATCTAGTATATTAATGTCATGATTGGGAAAAAATTAATAGTGAAATATAAAAAATTAATTACCGCGGTTAAGGTAAAAATCAGTTTACTCTGGATATTAATCTAAAAAAATATTTTTTTTGAAATTAATAAAATTTTATGAAATATATTTTAAAGATATAATTTTTTATTATACCACTAATAGTTTATAATTTATCATTATTGATGTCTTGAAACCTGAAATAACAAGGTTCAAAGTCATTAATTTCAAAAATTAAGAGTGTTCCACTTACCTCAATTAATAATGGACCCACTCTCTTCCCTCCAACTCACTCCATAATATACTTTTGGTTCATCAAATAACATCCCAAATCACATTAAAAATAAAATCATAAAATCATATAAGGATTAATATTTTCATAAATCTATCCCAGGAAGGATTTTGGTGAAACATAAAGAGGCAACCCAAAGAATAGGTAACGTTTCCTTAAAAAGATTTTTAAATTCGTTAGCGACATCAATATATTATTATGAATATATTATTATATAGTATCATAAATAAATTAAATATAATAATATGTTTTTATAATAAGGGAATGATACAGAAATATGTCTTCTTCCATCAAATTGGGTATGAAATCAAATTTCATATGTCCATTAGACTACCACCACACGAACCAATTTTGTTATTTTTTCTATTCACAACTATCAATTTTTGGGATGTTATTGGAGATAAAGTATATATATATAAAGATTATAACATAATAATATTTTTTTTTCAATATTTCATTTATACTATACTGAAATTACATTTTTTAGGGGATACAATAACATCATCCATATGTATGATAGAGTACAAACTCACCAAGCAAAATGACTCATTTTCACTATCTCTTTACTTGGAAAATAATAATGATAAGGGTAATAAATAATTATTATATACAATAAATATTATTAAATAAATTACATATATATATTTTCTAAAAATATAATATATCTTTTCCATTATTAACATTTTCTTCACTGTAAAATGATAAAGTTGTAGTGTACGTGTGGACTACCGCATTCAAACGTAATGCAACTCTATCATTTCATAATCTCTCCGCATGGATGATATATATAAGTATATTTAAATAAATAATATGTTTAAAATGATATAAATTTAATTATAGAAAGATAAAATAGAACTTAAATCATTTCCACAATGATCATTGAAAAGTGGAAATGTTATCTATTTGTACATATGTCCCACCGTATCCTTGATCGTAACATTATTCATTTTACAGAAAAACCATTTTATAATTGTTAATAAAAGTGTTATTAATTTATAAATATCATAATTATTTCATTATTATTATTATTAATAGGAATAAACTATATTATATTCAAAATTACCATAATATTCATAATAATTCACGAATGAAAAAACAAGTCAATTATCACTACGAACAATTAAAATAATGAAATATTATGAAAAAATAGGTGATCAGATGTAATAAAATGATCATATATGATATTATAAGTAATAATAGATTTCATTAATAAGTTAATAACATGTTTAAAACCACTATTTAGTAGTTTAAATAAAGTAAAACCAAAAGGAAGTGTGATGTAATGGATTTCTTAACTCAATTTCCACTCACAGGGTTAATAATATTCTTAATTGATTATGTTATTATATGATTATTTCTCTAATAATATTTTATTATTATAATTTTTTGTCTTAAAATTTTTATATGGATTTAAATTTGAGATACATAATCATTTTGTTGATTAATCCATACTTCATTGATATGATATTTTTAAGGGATACCATGTCTCACTTTATTTAATAGGACACATATGAAAATTCACCATAAGTTTTTAATGTGTGGTGTATATAATTACCCTTTTAAATTATATATCATCAATATCATTATTTTATATATATTTAATGTTTGATTTTATTTCATTCCTTATTGGGTATTACTATTCAAAATATTACTCAATCAATAAGAGGTTTTTCTCTCATTTAGCATTCTTTGAGACTTATATCATTTCAAAAACCTAAATTATTTGATAAGATGTACATATATACCTATTAACATGTTATAAAATTGATTTATTTATTCTTAGGATTTTTTTTTCATTTAATGTTACCTTTTATGATTCTTTTCATTAAAACCAACCAATGTGGTAAGAGTTTTGAGTGGAAGTCTCATCATTTATCGTGATTATTTATGATTAAGTACTCAATAACAAAATATTTTGGTCTCCAAAATATAAATTTCCATAATATATTTATAATATAGTTATAAACGATATTATCATTTAATATTACCATTTTAGACAGTTTTTACTTAATTAATCTGAGTTAACTTTTTAATAAAAATATTCTATATTTTTTCTCAGTCGAAAACACTTTTTCATATAGAACAATATTGTCTAGAAATGCTTTATTAAATGTTTTTATAATTATTGAAAATATTTAATAAATAAATTTTTAGAAAAGATAGAATATTATAAATATGATTTGAAATCATTCTTAATTACATTATCCAAAAATTCAGGTTTTACTTTTATCAAAACTGTGAATGAAATAATTCATTTAACTTGTTAAACATGAGAATAATTTCCCTACATCTTAAACATTACTTGATATTATGATTAAATTTCACTTTTTCATTATTATATATAAGTAAAAATATTTTAAGATTTTATTGTGTTTTATAATGATTGTCCAAAATGAAAAACATACTTCACTCAAGGAATTTGTTTAATGGTATTTATTTACCCTTTAATATGATACAAATGATTTTTTCAATGAAATATATTTTTAAAAGATATTTTTAATTATTAATTAATGAATATAGACTATAAAAATAATAATTCTATTTTCATTAGAATTTTTTTAATGATATATTAATTTTATTCTCATTTATCATTATGAGCAACCCTTTTTGTTACTTATTCCCAAATATGGATATTGGGGGTTGATTCCCTCTTCAATATTTCACATTATGGATAATTATTATTTCAAAGATATTTTTATGGAACTCATTTCTATTCAAAAGGTTTATAATGTTTCAAATAGATTGTTATGGGATCCATTAAATTTATAAGGTTTAATCATGGTCCAATGAGGTTTTTTGTGGAATCAATTTATTTTCTATATGATATACAAGACATGGAACCCATTTATATTACATTGATTAATCATGTTTTAGGGATATTTGCTTGGAGAATGTATTTTTCTAAATGTTAATTATGTTCTAAATAATTATTCTATTATATTTGTAATAAAATAAATGATCTATGAACCATATTAATGTGGTTGTTTTTATTGTACACCATTTCTGATGGGTCCACCCAAATAATTATAAGTGATCTTAATACATCATATATTATGGTTATTCCTCGATAGTTCTCTAATGCATTTTGTAATGATTAGGTTACCTGGATAATTATTTTAATATTACACGGTTTGATTATTCAATTTTTAATTGATTATTATAGGTTATATAAGTGTTCTGTGAAGATGAATCAACACGTTTTTAATATTCCTACCATGGTTTTATAATTCTTCATTTGATCATGAATTATATCGCATGGGTCATTCTAATGAATATTTTCTTTTTTGAACACAATTTTTAAAGTTTTATGATTGATTATTCGGGAATTAATGTGTATGAGTTCATTAAGATTCACTTCTTCAGTCTGATTATGTCATCATACCCTTATACTCTTCTTATAAACATTGATGACATTCAATTATGAATGATTATTTTTACCCTTAATTAGAATTATATATCACACGTCTTCTAAAAACATTTCCACAGGTAATCTAGATATTATTTTTAACGAATTATATCATGAATGGTTTCACAATGTTGTTGGTGATGATATAATGTATGATATAGGAAGCTGGGTTAAGTGTGATAAATTTGTATTTAAAGGCATAAATATTTTTATGTTAGTGTTTTTCCGATTTAAAAAAAACATAAACTTAAATGGTCCTTGTGAATGTATATGATACAGTTTTTGAATATGATATTTTATGTTTTAGTAGTTGAAAATTGAGTCACGTATATTTTTATCAAAGAAAAAATAGTATAGTAAATTATTTGAAAAGGAATGTGGGAGTAAGGGTTCTATGATATTATAGTTGGTCTTAAAGTAATGTTTTAGTTGATTTTTCATATTAGGATGTTATCATTTTACATAATTTTATATGTTATTGATACCATCTTAGATCTATAAGAATAAATATGATCAAATGATTGAATACATAGACAAAAAAATTTTATGTTTAAAGTGATGAGATCTTAATGTTATGAAAGACACATTAAGGAATGTTTTATTTTATTGACATATAAGGTAATATTTGGTTTAATGAGAAATAATAATTTACATTTTTTTGAAATAACATTAATAATATTGTTATCCTTTATCACATGTATGATTAAGAACATAAAATTTATTATGGGATTATATGTTTTATCATATAAATAACCACAAGATTGAACTATGATATGGTTAATAAGTTATAAATAATTCATAAAAATAGTTCACCATATTTTAGGTGTAAAATATAAAAGGTATGAGATAATAGTTTTTGTCAAAACGGTAATTTGTTTTTAGGTTTTTAGGAATTATTTACATGATAAGTCTCTATTACTATTGAATTTTGAATATTACTTTATTATTTTATTATATAATGGTTTAAATTTTTTAAAATTATTAACATTTCGTAACTTTTTTGTTTTGGTTAATGTCAAAAGACAGGTGTAGTAGATTATTATCCATTTTACGGTTATAAAATCTTCTATGTTTTTTATTTTAATGCTTAAAGATTGATAAATGCATCTAAAATACTGAAAATTTTGAGAAATAAATGTTATATAGGTAGAAATTGGATAAAAGAAGAAATTATAGTTTTCATGTTACTATATTACTCTATTTTTATACTATATATTTTTAAATAATTTTTCACCTTCAAGAAATATATCATGAAAAGAAATTTATTTATTACGTTCATATCTGATGATTTTGGTGGACTTTTAAATCATAAAAATTATTGTTTTGATCCGCTTAACATTCAAAAAAAATCTCTTTTTAGATAATTTACTCAATCCCTTTCTATAATTATTTATTATTTTCTTCCATGTCCAAATCATCACTTTCCACTAGTGTTTTACAACCTGTAAACTAATAATGTTTTATTTTAGATGACCCTCTTTAATTTAGTTAAAATTTATCCAAAATATGTTTTATTAATTTTTTTTATGTTGGTTTCAAATTTTTCTTTAAAATTACACATAATGTAAATATCGAGATAAAATTAAAATTATGAGGATTTAAATTTTTGTTTTTCAAGAAAATTTACAGATATAGATGTTAAATGAATAAAATTACGTCATTCATCTTAAATAATATGTGATGCTGATAATAGATGAGAATGTAATTCCATGGTACATGATGTGTAGTACCCCCAGTTTTGGGTACATAACCCCTTTCCTCCTGTTTTTTAAATAGGGTTTCTTTGATTGGGCATCGATAAAATAGAGTGTTTTCATAAAATATAATGAATCAATAAAATATGGAGTTTCCATAAAATAGTGCGTTACCATAACATAGTGTCTTTCAAAAATGTTGGGTGTTTCCATACTGTTGGTTGTTTCCATAAATTGGTTTTTCCATAAAGTGGGGTGTTTCTATAAAGTGGGATGTTTCTATAAAAAAAATTCTATAAAAATGTAAAAGGTGAAGGATGGGTGATTTTGTGGGAGTTATAATGTGTGTTGGGACCAAAAGGAAGGTCGTATGATCCATACATGATTGACCCAAACATTGTGGTCAATCCTTGGGCAGAGGTCAAATCTACATCTTATTTTTAAAGATCTTACTTGGTTGTGCTCTATATATTTCGTTTTGGCTTCAAAATGCCCCTTATTTTGAGATTAATCTCCATAGAAGGTTGGAGAACCCACCCCAAACGAGTTGGATCCAACCTATAGCCTTCCCTTGGTGATTTCCTATGATATTCTTGAAGTATGTCATAATTCTTTCCGGAGTTGTCACGTTTTCTTAGATCTTATTAGATCTGCTTCTCTGATCTCTATTCTTACTTAGATATGAACCAATAGTGGGTAGATCTATGTTTTTGGATGCAAAATAATTAAATTTTGAGTCGTTCTCTTGCATTTATTAGAGAACTAATGTCACGACCCATCCTTGGGGCCCGTGCCGTGACTACACCAAGCCTGCCTTCCATAGGCCAGGGGCCAGAGACTAGCACCAAAGGCATATCCCTGTTAAAAATGGAAGGCATTGATTTTAAACCTATAACACACAAAGTGTGAACACAAATAGTAGAAGCAAAAAGTACTAATATTGAAAATAAATGTTTTCTATAAGTAAGTGGGTTAGTATAAAAACCCAAATGAACAACAACTACACGTACAATTAAAAAGGAAAACAGCTCATGGATCGTCCACCATGGAATCCTACCTGAAGGGTAGGTACAGAACTCGGACAACTCATCCCTAAGGTAAATTCTGTCTAGTCCAGCTCTGAGCAGCCTCCCATATGTTACCCTCATCCTCGATCATTGCTGACTATCGTCTGCACAGAACACCACAATGTGCAGGCGAAGCCCGTGCAGGGGTGTGTATAATAATATTCAGTAGGGGAACCCGAGACCCCCAAGGGTCTCCGAGAATCCCCTAAGGATAAACCAAAGAAGAAATATTCAATAAATATATATCAACCAACCCAACTTAGGTATATGCTCATACATATACCTAAGTTACCAGTCAGAGTCTGGCTATAACTCTCGATCCCAAGAACAACCTAGTCCACAAAGGAAGTAAAATCATTCACATCGATGATAATGATTGAAAGACAAGACTCATCTCAAAATGGTATACAACAAATGAAGTGGGTTAGATATTATTAGATGTAGCCACTGAATCATCTCCTCTATCGAACCCACGTAGGATCCCGGAATAGTATTAGCACTATCGAACCCACGTAGGATTCAGGTACAGATGTTATCCCATTAAAAACCATGTAGGATCCTGGTAAAGAAGTCATTGCTGTCGAACCCATATAGGATCCTAGTACAAGAGTCATCATGGTCAAAAACATGGAGGATCTTGGTATAGTATCATCGTTGTCGAACCCACAGAGGATCTTGGTACAGTATCATCGCTGTGGAACTCACGGAGGATCCTGTCATCTCAGACATATCCATCCCTATGGTTTCTGCACACAACACGCTTGATTCCAGGAGGGTATGTTCCATGAGCCAAGATTCGATACATCAACTACCATGAAGTCTAGAGTTGATTTATCACGTAGTTCTGTCTCATCATATGAAACCCAACGTGATGGACGGTGTGTCAATCAGACGTCCGATCTGAGAGTTATTGGCTTTTATGTTCTAGGGGCCTGACTATTTTTTTCAATCAAACCAACCTGGCCATACCCCAACTATGTCCAAAAATCATGTGGAGTATGCCAAAAGAATCGTTTCACTCCAAGAATTCCATCACCACAGGCATTACGTCAATCAGACACTCGTAGCCCTAGATGCGGGCTAAATGGTCTAAACGGCCATAGCGGGTCGAGGTCCGGTCCGACCCAGTCAGACTGACCTCGCCCGAACCGGTCTAAACCGGGGTCTCACCCAGTCTGTGAGTCCGACCAGGTCTGAGGAAGCGACATGAGCCAAGGGGAAGGCCCGACCCGAAGAGACGGCCCGGCCCAAGGGCGGCCCAGCCGTGGGCAACCCGGATGTGGGCGACCTGGCTGCAGTGGCCTGGAAGAGGGGTGGGCTAGTTGTGGCGGCCCGGCCCGCGGTGGCCCATCCGTCCATGCGCTGGAGGGGAGCATCACGCCCCTCCCCAGTTTGTCAAACGAAACCGGCGCACTGCACCGTTTTAGGGGTCGCGGGACCCAGCTGGTCCTGCTCCTATGGCACCACAGCGGCCGACCCTTCTGGCCACCACCGGTCCTCCACCACGGTGCAACAGCTCCACAGGCCTCCTACTCTCCGCGCGGTGCAATGACACCATGCCTCCACTACCGCGACCCAACCTGGTCGTGACCTTCATCTCCACCGCGCGGTGCGATGGGACCGTTCCACCTCCGCCGCGTCCCGGTTTTGCTGCGGCCCACAGCTCCTCCGCGTGGCACGATGAGGCCACACCTTTTTCTGGCAGCCTTTCGATGCTGGTTTCCTTGTGGCCGGCCCCACACAGGCTTCTGATGATCCACCATGGTCTCTCTTTTGGTGGCGTCGTTGCGCTACTGCCATCGTCAACCAATCAAGAACCAACGGAGGGATGTCGGGCTGTGTTTGTTCATCCTTCTCCCTCCGCATTAGGTGATATGAATTGTCCAAAAAATACATATAGGTTTAATGAAAAATAAAAAAAATGAATTCAACTCAAACCCCTACCTCGTATTTGTCGTTCAACCTTGATGAGTGGTAGAAGAGGAAGCGTCAATTTGTTGACATCAGGGAGCGTCCGAGGAAGAAGCATCGTCAGTGTTCTTTGCTGCCTAGTCCTTCTCTTTTATCATGGTAGAAGATCAAGGATGGTGGTCATCGTTCTTTGGAGATGACGAGAGTTCTTCATTGGAGAGGATGTCGTTCTTCGTTGGAAGAAGTTGTTTCACCAAGAACTCCAAAGCTCGACCAAAGAGAATCACCAACCGAAAATAAAATAATACCTCCCAATTATTTTATCATTGCCAAGCATTAAAAAAGAATTCAAAAGTTTTTTAAAAGATAATTAAAATAATCTTTCTCGCTTCATTAATGGGTGAATTGGAAACATTATGGAGAAGGTGGAAGGTTTTAAAATAAATAAGGGAAATTTGGATTTAATAAACTCAATGGAAGTTTAAGAGACTTCCCCCAATTAAATGAGAGTTTCATGGGGGTTAAAGGCGGTTTATACTTATGTGGGTCCCACATAGTTGTATCCTCCAAATATAGGTTATGTGTGGGTGGGCCCCACATACAGCCTCCCATTGGAGGATTAAACTGCCACAAATAAAATAGAATTTTACATATTTTTATTTAATTTATATTGAAAACCCCCAAAAATTAACTTCAAACCTTGATAAAACAAAACTGTCATAAATTTCCCCTTATGCGAACATCGGTGATGCGAGTTCAGACATGTCCTCGAATTTCAATTCCGAGCACCGGTTCAAAATATATAACATCCCGCTCGTACGTTTTCTGAATGTACCCAAAAAAACATTATAAATTGATTCAGGGAACACCGGGTCTCAGAAACAAGCATCGTTAGAAACTGTAGACTCTTAAAATTACCATGAATTTTATTAAAAAAAATTCCATGGGAATTTAGGGTCTTCAAATTTTCCCCAACATAGGGCTTTACATCCCTGTAAGCTACAACTCACACTAAGGAAACAAATGGGGGTACTGAGAACACATATGAGCCTCCCGCTCCCATGTTCTCTCATGGAGGTTCCCATGCTACTAGCGAACACGCACCAGAGATATCAACCATCCACACAGGACTCGCTTCTATCAATCCTCAATCTCTACTAGAACCTCTGTGAATTTCTCCCCATCATCGATGTCATGATGTGGGATGAATTGTGAGTGTATCTTCTCAACTGGTATTCATGGAAGATGACGTGCACCAAGTGCAACTGCGGTGAAAGATCCAAGCGGTAAACCACCTTTCCAACTCTGATGAGAACCTAGAACGGTCTGATGAATCGAGGAGATAATTTTCTGCGTCAGCCAAATCTCCATAGACATCGTCGAGGTCAGACCCGTTGAAAGACGTGGTCACCATCCTCGAACTCTAGTAGTCTTCCGTATCCTATTAGCATGGGACCTTGCCGATTTCATGTCTGATTCTTCTGGTATGTCAACATTCATCCCCGATTTGTCATGTTTTCTTAGATCTTCTTAGATCTACTTCTCCGATCTCCATTATTTATCATATTTGAACCTATATTGTCTAGATATATGTTTTTGGATGCCAATTAATTCAATTTTCTATCTTTATCATGCTCGGATAAGATAACTAAGGATGAACATGTATAATCAACCTGCTTTCTTGTTCGTTCTTCGTCTGTTGTCATATTTTCTTCCAAACCATCGAAGTAGGGCCCCTCACTCTCCAGTCCTCTTGTGAAAATTTATTGGCTATGTTTTAAATTGTTTTATTTTAATTGGATTGATTGTGAAAATCAAGGAATAAATCTTATTCAGTGTTTATTTATGGTTTTAGTGAAATTGTGAAATCATGGTGAATTGTTGTGCAATGTGATTTAGCCTGTTGAATTTAAAATGATGATTTTTAATCATTGATTTCATTTAATTGTTAAATGGTTTGATGAAAATATTGTTTTTAATAAAACTGTTGTTTTATGGTAATGGTTTCGTATTGAAATTACTTTGATGGTATTTATTTTCAATAAAAAGGGAGTTTTTATTTAAAAGGTGTTTTGTCATGATCCTTAGGCATATTGGTGTCTGTGTTCTTATTGAATTTTTGTGTCATGGATAAATTATAACCCTTTTTTCATTGCTAAAGGTTAAATGACACAACAAATATAAATTTCATATTGCATATATGGGGCTTGGTTGAAATATGACTATTGGCTAAATACTAAAGGGTTAATGGAATAAGGGAAACAATTTCCTTGTGATAACAAGGGAGATCGATGAGAAACCAATCATTAGTATGGAACTGTCATAATGTCGCTTGTAAATTTGGTTAAATGAGTCTGCGAAATGGTTGGATGTGCCAAAAATGGATATTGTGAAATGGTTTTGAAGCATGTTTATTAATATTTCTGGAAAAATATCGTGCATGGAAAATTGGTTTCAATTGAAGTTGTATGATTTTAATTATGAATGGTTTAAGAAACTTGTATATTTATTGTCATAAACTATTTTTGAGATAAAAATTTATATAAAATATTTTATATAATTGTTTCTAACTCTTATATCCAAGTGGTGTGAGTAGGGGTGTCATTGGTAAAACCTAAATAGATTTATACTCGCACCTTTTTTGAAACATTGGTGCTTTTGTAGATGCTATCTTCTGTGACAAGGGAAAAGGTAATGTTTCACATGTTTTTAGAACTATCACTTGATTTTTGGGATATTCATAGATTTTAGAGCTTAGATCTTATCAAGTATGGAGACTTGAGATCATTGGAGAGTCTTGTGTAGTTTATCCATTGTGTACTATGTTATATGTTTATTATTCCGTTGTTGCTTAATTTGATGTTTTTTTGAGATACATGAAGATATTGAGTTGTTATTCATTCATTCATTCATCTTATAGTGAATGTTTGGTTATGGTTGGCATGTTTATTGGTTTATTTCATAAAGGGTAAATCGTCCACCACTTGTATTTGAAACCCTTCGGTATTTATTCCCAACCATTAGCGTCTTGGCGATGTTGCTTATGGCTTAGTAATGAATAGTTGTACTATCAAGACAATGGGAATTGGAAGTTCATTACATGATGAAAAATTTATTTTTAAATTTATCCTCTTTGATAGAATGAAGTACATAATATCCCCAATATTTTTTATGTTTGATAGTGTTCATAACACACAACAATAAGATTAAATGGATCATTACGTATATAAATATTATAGAATACCTTATAAATTGATGGGTTTGGTTAATATTAACTAATTTTTAATATATATGTACATATATATATATCATCAAATTTAATACTCAATATATATAATAAATTTTTTACTAAATTATCATTCAGTTATTGTATAGAAATTTTATTCATAAAAAATATGTTGTATCCAAATTTATTATTTTCAAGAAAAAATATTATAATTAATATTCAAACACATGGAAAAGTAATATGAAAATATTATATTATTTTTAAATTATAATAATAAAATTTATTTTGTATGAAGTTGTTGAATTTTTTTTAGAGAATACTGATTTGTAGTGAATTGTAAAAAAATATAGAGTTTTTTTTAAAATGACTTTTTTCAATAAATTAATGAATTTAAAAGTAACATAATATTATAATTATTATTTAATTAAAAATAATTATTATATAATTATATTTGACCCATATAATTACATTTTAATCAAAAATATATTTAATTTTTAACTATGTTTATTTTGTGTTGTAATAAATGACTTTTTTAAACTGCTTTGATGTGATCAATTATCCTCAATATTAGTTAATTAATATGTTACCTAATAGTGAGTGTTTAAAATTATATTTATAGATTATATTTCATTATTTTATAATTAATATTTATTCAATTGTTATTGTTAGATATAGAATAAAAATAAAATCATCATCTACTTAAATAATACAGTACTTGAATACGCTTTTTTATTATTTTTACATGTTTTTATTTAAATTTAATTTTTATTTAGTTTTAGATAATTATTTATAAAAAAAATAATTTTTTAAATTATAATTTAAATTTTATATAAGGGTGATTTTTTGAGAATATTTTTCAAAAGTTTAATTTTTTATGAATAGTGAAAAATTAAAAACATCAGTTGAAAAATATATTTTTCTAATTACATTATAATGTTAAATTAAATTTTAATATGTTTTTGAATTGATACTAGTTAGATAACATATCTATAAATCCAAATTTATATATTTTAATTTATTTTATACTCAATTTTGATATAAAAACACTGTAAACAATATAATATTTTTTATTTAAAAACATTATTTATCATCGCTTCCATGAGAATAATTTTAAATTAAATATTTCAACTCATGCTAATTTAATTTATAATATTGTTTACATATTCTTTGTGGGAATAATTTAAATTATCTAATATGGTTAAAATAATTTTTCCCATGAAAAATTACGATAAAATCTAATAATTAATTACTCTGTTGAAGGTAAAAATGGGGTTACTAAGGTGTTTAACTAAAAATATAGGTGTAAAATCACCTAAATAATAAAATAATGGTTATTTTATGGCCATAGATAGTCATTATAAACTCTGAAATAATGATTTTCCTTTTATTGGATAATTTTTACAATAATAGATTGTGGGTGATATTCATTGTTTTCAAAAATTACTTCTGTTCTACTAACCTCAATTATTAAAGGCTTTCCATATCGTCTCATATTAACACCATAAAAACATTTTTATGGATAATTCTCAACCTAATAACATATGAAGATCCCTTATCACATCTTATATGAATTTTTTTCAAAGAAATCATACCTATGAAAGCTATTTGTGTAAGACAATTGATGTTTCTTTAAAATGATGTAGCATTTTTTCAAAAAGCATTTTTTGTTTTGTTTCTTTATCCACTACATATATTTTTATTAAAAGAAAATTCTATAAAAAATATGGTTTAGAAATTTAATAATATTTATTATGTTTTCTTAATGAATAAGAACCATATATCGGTATAAGAAATTAGTTATGAAATGATCATTCATTTTCATGATGAACAACCTCCACGTGAACCGATGTCATTAATTTTTTCATTACAACATATCATGGTTCTATATGATGATGGATATAATTTATATATATTATATTTATGAAATAATAATACCTATTATGTAATGATATAATTGGATTATTTTTTCATTCCACTCTTTTGGCGATATCATAATGTCATTTGTGTGTATGAAAAACTATTGCATCACGAAGCTATGTGATCGTTTTCACAAACAAAATACAAGGAAAATAAGAAGGATAAAATTAATAAATATTTATGAAATATATAAAATAATTAATATACCCATAAAATAAAAATAATTATAAAGAAGATAATATTTCAACTTCTTTCAAAACATATAACTCACTTAAAGTTTATCACATCGTTCATATACATATGGACTACCACGCTCATGAAGTGACGTGATTCTCTATTTTCATAATAATAAAATATGAATTAAATATATAATATATTTAAATAAATATTATATTTTTATGATATTATGACCATTCTTGATTAATCAAATATTACCACAATCTTTTTCGTAATAATGGTTGAAAAAAAAAGGAATCGTTACTCCTGCATACGTACCACCTGATATCTTTATAATTGAAATCCAATTAAATATTCCAAAACATATTTCATAATTGGCATTAAGTGAAATATGATGTTTACATATGATAATTCTATCATGTATATTATTTTTGATGTGATTTAAATACATTTTAACCTCATGATTTAAAACATTCATAACAAAGCACAAAAGAGAAAATAGGAAACAAACACTCAAAAAATGAAGTTAATGATAGACTTTTAATGAATGTGGGTATGATGTTATAATATGATCATATATTATTGTAATGGCCTGGACCTCTCTGGCCCATTCCTTTGTCAAAAAGAGGGCCATGAAGTGTTCTGGAGGGTAAAATGGACATTTCCCACACTTTTCAGAATTTTGAAACTACACACCGTTTAGTGTGAGTTCACGCCATGTTCCCCCTTGCCGAGTATACCCTGTGTTGAAGGCAGTTTCCTTGCCATGTGAAATAAATGGGTGCAAGCTATTTACCCCATACTACATGTCATGTAGTCCCTCCCCGCGTACGCGTTACCCTCAAACCCTGTGTTGACCAGTCAACAGCTATGTGCTATGTTGGAGCCGTGTCCTTGCCATGTAAAATAAATGGGTACACGCCATGTACCCCATACTGCATGCTAGGTAGTCCCTCCCCACGTACGCGTTACACTCAAACTGTGTGTTTACCAGTCAACGGCCGAGTGCCGCGTTGAAGGCCGTGTTGGAAGCCGCGTGGTGACCGTGTGAAATGGCCCAGTACACGCTGTGTACTAGAAAGTACACCCCGTGTACTTTTGTCTTTCTCACCTATAAATGGAGGGGTCCTCTCCCCCTTTTCAACACACACCTCTCCTCCCAGTTCCCTCAAGTAGAGCTCTCCCAAGAGACTCAAAGGATCTTTTCCTTCCATAACTTCATCGTCTGAGCTTCGATTTACATTCTGTCAGCGGCCACGGGATCGTAATGACTAGGCCGAACTTTTGAGCTTGGATCTTTTGTCTTCCCTTTGGCCTTTCCTTCCCAGCTTCCACCCGAGGTGGTTTTTTTGGGGATTTTATAGAAGCGACGGACACCGACAAACGTCTTCTAAAGTTGAACCGGGGGAGCGTTGTGATCAGAACCTATGGAGGTAGGTATCTTACCTTCATCTCTCTAAATTGTGCATCATTCTGGGTGTGTTTCCTCTTGTTTCATGAAAAACAGTTGAACCGGTTTAATAAAGATAATAAATGTCTTATTTAACAGGGATGGGAAGTTTGTGAATGCAGTTATTCTATTTATATCATGTGATATAATGTTGTAAATTGAATAAGCTTATGCCTACTGAAAATCACGGTCGTTGGGGGCCTTTTCTTGCACAATTAAATGCTGCCCTATCTTTCTAGACTATTTATGGATGGAAACTTTATGGAATATGGAATTGGTTAATCACCTAATGTTGGCTTATTAAATTAATAACTGGAACCCTTGTGTGGTCACCCCGTTTGAACAAAACTAAAATAATAAACATGTGGGTAATCGTTTATGTGAAGGGGATGTTTTGTGGGTTGTCATGGATCTGGTGAGCAGTGGGGCTGTGGATGGCTTTGTTCTTGGTTGGTGTGAATGCTATTTTGGTGATGGGCTGTGGGGATGCGATAAATCGTATCAAGGGATGATGATGTATGGGATTCAGTGTGTTGTGGTTATGGTGGATAGCAGTGGGGATGCAGGGATTGGTTGGATGTGAATGAACCATGGGTTGTGAATAATAAATAAAAGTTGAAGAGTTAATGAATGGTGGGGAATGGTAATGGAATGGGAATAATAATCAATGGGGCTGGTTAGTTAATAAGAAGAGACTTGTTTGTGCTTCTTATGTTTTCCTAACTTGATTTGTGGATGGTAGGGATATATTTTACGAATGATTGATATGGTCGGTTGTGGATATTTTCCCAGTACTAAATGAACTAATAAACTGATTTTGTTGAAACATAAAAACATTAATGGGTTTGGTGTTGTTGTTGTATGCATGCTTCGATATAGCAGTGTCGAGGAACGTGCTCAGTTTCTCTGTTTAGAAGCCATAGGTTGGGCTGAGTGTTTGGTATGTATATATATATATATATATATCATTGTGTTTTCTCGCACCTCACCCATGTTGAGAACTTAGTGCTGAACACTCCCATTTCATGTGAGAGGGTGTTTTCCCCTTAGTTACTAGCTCTTTCCCTCTCCTTCTACCATAGGTTGTGATGGCTTGAGGTGACCTTAAACCTAAGACTATTCGGGTAGGTTTCGATTGGGGTGGGGTTAGCCCAAGACTCTTTTGAGAAGTTTTACAAATTCCCAAGAATCATCAAGATGAGGCCCAAGTGTGTGCGGGTGGGATGCGTGGTTGTGAGGCCCAGGTTTGTGGGCGGGATGCGTGGTTGTGAGGCCGAGGTGTGTGCGGGCGGGATGCGTGGTTGTGAGGCCCAGGTGTGTGCAGGCGGGAAGAGTGTGGTAGTGTCAGGACGTTCGCCATTAGAAAGAGCAGCTAGCTAGTGGGAAATGGTGTGGGGTACCCAAAACTCTTGTTCTTATATACTACAACCTGTGGATTTGTGTTTTGGTGAGCGTGGCTGGTGAGGTTGGGTGGTTATAATTCCTTGATATGTTTTGGTTTCTTCTATTGTTCTCACAGGACATTAGGATGTCTACCCACTTTTGCACAAGAGCTTTAGGTTTCCATACTATGTATACTTGTATACTCACCCTACGTTTACTTTCATGTTTCTTGGAGGACTACCAGGGCCATGCGGGACCCTTCTAGTCGGGGCAGTTGGAGTTGTTGTAGTTGCTATACTCTTGTTTCTTTTGGTATTGTACTTTTGAGATTTCATGTACTTGTACCTTGTTTCAGAACTATTTAAACATGCATGTGGGATTGATTTGGGTTTATTTAATTATCTTTCCATTCATTTCATTTTGGTTGTTGACTCATCCTATTTCCTGATATTAAATAAATAAAAAGGTTAATGCCTCCCATATTGTGAAAAACCCATACCCTTGGTGCTAGTCGCCACACCGGGGCCTACTAGAGGCAGGACTCGGGGGGTCATTATCTCCCATTCACCAATGCCAGCTCAGCATGGGCATCTTTGGTGGGAGTGGGTCATGACAGAATGGTATCAAAGCTAATGGTTGAGAGATAGGATGGAGTCTAGAGTTAGGTATAGTGAGGATTGCATGAGATGGTAGGGAAATAGTGTGTGTTGATCTTTTTTCGTGACATAGGCCAGGGAAGGCCAGCTAGGACATGGGATTTTAGGGTCCCCCGTGATCTGATGCAAGGATTCTTAGCCTACAGAACGATAAAGTGAGACTACATTGATTGCTGGGTTGAGACCCTAGGGAAGGTACATGAATCATCATGATTGTGTTTTACTTGATTTGGGTGTTCTTGGAAATAAATATAATAAAATGATAAGATAAAACCTCGAGAATTTCCTTACTACTTGGGTTAGGTGATCATTCTTTACCGTACATCTATGGAACCTAGACGTCGTCCCTGGGTGGCTCAGAAAGCGAGACCCAGCTTCTTCAGGCGGTCGATCAGTTGAGGATTTTCCAAGAGGAGGAAGATAGCCTGTTGTAGAAGAATCTATATTCCTTCCAGCAAAAAAACCTCAAGAAGTACTGGGGGTAGTACTTTAGATGTGGATATAGAGGGATGGCTTGAGGATCTAGGGATCACTTTTACTTTGATCCGTGCTTCAAGGGAGTACTGGGTTACCCTAGTAGTCAGTCAGCTGAGAGGTGCAGCGCGGCAGTGGTGGACGCTCTACCTCGGAGAGAGGACAGAGATAGAGGTTCCATCGGCTAACATTGAGAAGGACTTCCGAGAGGAATTCCTTTCTTCCATGATCAAGGCGAATAAATGGAAGGAGATACTCTCCCTTCAGCAGGGGAGTATGTCAGTATGAGAGTTGGGGATCAAGTTGAAGCTTCTCCTACACTTTTCTCTGGATCTCTTTCCGGATGAGGAGTATCAGGCGAGGTGATAGGAGGAGGCACTTTGTCCTTCGCTCTAGTATACTTTCACCCCCTTCACTCTTCTGATGTACATGGCAGTATAAAAGAAGGAAAAGGTTATAGAGAGGATGCACTCGCTGGGAGGTGCACCACGAGAATGGATTCCACCGGGTTCATCGAAGGGGAAGGCAGTTAGTAGCAGGTCTCCTGCGACAGGACCTTCCAAGTTCAGTCCAGTAGGGAGCAGGCCTCAGCAGTTCTAGTTCAGATCATTAGGTCCTCGTCTCTTTTTCATGATCCCATGACCAAAGTGTTTCACTTTTGGAGGTTTCGGGATCATTCAGAGTCTGTGCCTGACTCGAGCTCAGTACGATAGATGTGGGCGAGTTCATCTCCCGCCTCAACAACACCATTTGCCGGTGAGGCCCTTACAGCAGTAGAAGGACCCAGATCCTCCGAGGGTAGACTTTGTAGGAGGAGGCCAACCTCAGGGTTCTCCTCAGGGACCTCGACCAGGGCATGGTCAGGGAGGTGGTCGACATCAGAGAGGCAGAGGAGCTGGGCGTGGACAGTTGCATCCAGTAGAGCTGACAGCTCCGGAAAGACCGGAGGTGGTGCGGGGTACGATTTTTTTTCATCACTCTCGTTTCTTCTTTGCTCGATTCAAGATCTTCCAACTCCTTTGTTGCACCCGGTCTATCCCATGCTTTGGGTCTAGACGTAGAGAGGCTTTCCATACCAATGGTGTTGAGTACACCAGTTGGAGGCCAGACCAGCATATCTTGTGTCTGTCAGGGATGTGGGCTGACATTGGGACCACCTCGATCTAGTGGGGACCTTATTTTGCTTTAGATACAACCATATGATGTCATCCTAGGAATATACTGGTTGTTTTCTGATTGTGTCATTATCGACTGCTTCCGAAGAAGGTGCGTGTTCTCCGAAATGGATGGGCTGCATGTATCTATTGTGAGCGAGAGGAGCTATCAGATGGTAAGACAACATGTGAAGCATATCCTTTCTTCCTTAGGTGGGTTATCAGTAGTTTCTGCTGATATAGAGATAATGGATGTCCCAGAGGATGTTGGGGAGCTCCGCGGTGTTTTTACCGATAATTTTGTGACTCTACCCCCCTCCCCCCCCGACGTGACGTTGAATTCAGGATAGACATACAACATGGTGACTGTCCGATTTCAATGGCCCCTTATGGGTTGGAACCATCGGAGTTGCAAGAGTTTCGGATTCAGAATGATGATATGATGGAGAAGGGATTTATTCGACCCAGCGTGTCGCCATGGGGTGCTCCAGTTTTGATCGTGAAGAAGGCAGATGGTGGTCTCAGGTTATGCATAGAATACTGAAGGTTGAATCAGGTAATGGTCAAGAACCATTACCCCTTCCATGGATAGATGATATCTTTGAGCAGTTGAGGGGAGAATGTTGGTTTTCTATGATCGACCTATGATCTGGATATCATAAGCTGAGGGTAAAGTAAAGTGACATATCGAAGAAAACTTTCAGGTGCAGGTCTGGACACTTCGAGTTTGTAGTGATGCCGTTTGGAGTTACGAATGCACTAGTTGTGTTCATGGGACTTATGAACCTTGTCTTCTGAGAGTTTTTAGACCGGTTCGTCATTGCGCTTATCGACGACATCCTGATCTACTCAAGATCAGAGAAGGTGCACGTTGAGAATTTCAGGACTGTCTTGGAAGTCCTTCGAAACCACCATCTTTATGGTAAATTGTCAAAGTTTAAGTTCCTGACACAAGAACTACACTTCCTTGGGCACTTAGTGTTTCAGCATGGAGTTTAAGTGGACCCATCAAAGGTGGAGGTAGTTGTTTCTTGGGCAGCACCCAAGAGCGTGGACGATGTTTGAAGTTTCATGGGGTGGGAAGGTTACTATCGGAGGTTCGTTTCTGACTTCTCTCAAGTTGTTGCTCCATTGACGCCTTTGAATAGGAAGAACCGGGTCTTCCTATAAAGTTAGAAGTGCCAGAAAGATTTCAACTACCATAAGGATAAGTTGGCCAGTGGTCCCGTACTCAAGTTTCCAAAAGAATGGTTGATGTACGAGGTTTTTTGTGATGCTCTAGTATTGTCTTGGGGTGCATAATGATGTAGAAGAAGGGTTTGATCTGTTATGGGTCTAGGATGTTGCGCCCTCACGAGCGTAACTATGCCACCCATGACCTAGAGCATGAAGCAGTAGTGTTTGCACTAAAATGGTGTTGACATTACCTCTTTGAGAGAGCTTTGTGGTCTTCTCAGATCACAAGAGATTACGTTATATCTTCTCCAAGTGTGACCTGAACATACGACAGTGGAGATGGGTCGATTTTATCCAAGACTATGACATCGAGATCTCTTACACTGAAGGTAAGGGAAACGCTGTGGCTGATTCCGTGAGCAGGACATCACATAAGGAAGTGGTTTGGGAATCCATTTATTCTTGGAGGGAGATCGGAGAGTTGGCTACCTTGAACTTTGATGCAAGGGTAGAGGGTGTTAGAGGCTATTTGTTTCATATGACAGTGCAGTCCCCCTTGTTGCTGCAGGAGGAAGAGTCTCAGTGGAGAGACTCTGAGGTAGAATTATTGCGGGGTCATATCGATCCGGGAAATGCTCTAGAAGGATGGCCAGAGGACAACCGGCATTGGAGTTTTCTTTCATGGAAGGTTGTTTGTTCCAGAGGCGATGTGTGAGGGAGTTCTACATGAGTTCCATAGCTCAGCCTTGGCAATACATCCAGGAGTTTCAAAAATATACCGAGGCCTGAGGGAATAGTTTTGGTGGCCCGGGGTGAAACGGGCAGTGGCGGAGTTTGTGGCTATGTGCCTAGCGTGTCAGCAAGTGAAGGTTGAACACTGTGTTCCTAGTGGTTTGTTGCATACATTAGATTTCCCAGAGTGGAAATGGGATAACATCTCAATGGACTTTGTCACAAGACTACCCAGAGCTCAGGGTGGTTACGATGTTATCTGGGTAGTGGTGGATCAACTGATGAAATCAGCTCACTTCTTAGCAATTAAGGAGTCAGGCCCGGTGATTACCTTTTCACAGAGGTATGTAGACGAGGTGGTTCATTTGCATGGAGTTCTGAAATAAATAATCTCAGATCGGGATACTCGGTTTACCTCATGATTTTGGAGGGGGTTAAAACATGATTTTGGCACCCAACTACGCATTAGCACTGCTTTCCACCCCCAGACCAACGGGAAGACAGAGCAGACTATCCAAACGTTGGAGGAAATGCTGCGAGCATGCATTCTGGATTTCGGAGGATCATGGGTGCGACAATTGCCTTTAGTAGTGTTTTCCTACAATAGCAGCTTCCACTCTACTATTGGCATGGCACCGTTTGAGGCTTTGTATGGAAGGCCATCTAGTTCACCCATTTGTTGGGCAGAGGTTGGTGAGATAGATGCTCTTGGGCTAGAGTTAGTATAGAGCACTATAGATAATGTACAGCTTCTGTGTGAGAGGATGAAAGCAGCTCAGGACCGACAGAAGTCTTATGTTGATTGTCAGAGGAGGTCCTTGGTGTTTGAGGTGGGAGAACATGTGTTCTTGATGGTCTCCCCTCAACGGGGGCAACAGAGGTTTGGGAAAGGGAGTAAGCTCTCCCATAGGTTCATTGGACTTTTCGAGGTGTTGTGGCAAGTCGACAAGGTGGCATATCAGCTAGCCCTGCCACCTCAGTTATAGAAGGTTCATGACATCTTCCACGACACCCAGCTTCGTCGGTACATTCACAACGACTCTCACGCTATCGACTGGGGAGAGTTAGATATGGGAGACGACAGGACCTTCGAGGAACGACCAGTCAGATTTGTGGATCGTAAAGAGAAGGTGCTACGTGGATGAACCATTCCATTGGTTCATGTGTTGTGGAGGCATGGTGGCCTCAAGGAGAGAACTTGGGAGTGGAAGGCTCAGATGCATCCTCAGTACCCAAAGTTGTTTTGATTTGTGTTTTTCTTTGATCTTCTAAGCTTTGTATTAATGTCCTACTCTGTACCTTTGATATATGGAATGCTTGGTTTTTCAGTTGTGAGATATTTTGTTTCCTTGTTCTCTGGATGTGTGTAGCATGTTTGGATGTGTGGGGAAAGGGAAAAGCCTAATACTTAATTGAGACACATTAATGAGGATGTGATCGATCCCGTGCGGGTGAGTTAGTTCCACCTAAAGTGGATAATATCTCGACATAGGAAAAGGAATTTCCCCAAACCACGTGTTCGGGCAGTGTGTTGGTTATGTGGTGTTGGGGGTAGTGAAAGTTGAAAAATACTAATGTATGGAAGTGGGAATACCCAATTCTTAATCGAGACGCATTAATGAGGATGCGATTAAATTCGTGCAGGCGAGTCAGTGCCGCCTAAAGTGGATAATATTTCGACATAGGAGAAGAAATTCCTAACACATATGATTAGGGTTGTTAGAAGGGTCCTTGTTATAATGAGGGCCCTAAGAGGTATATTTTTGGGTTCAGATGGGTTGGATGTTGAATTATCGGGGACGATAATGTTTTAAGAGGTATCTGATGCAATAGCCCAGACCTCTACGGCCCATTACATTGCCAAAAAGAGGGTCATGAAGTGTTATAGAGGTTAAAATGGACTTTTCCCACACTTTTCAGAATTTTGAAACTACACGCCGTGTATTGTGAGTACACGCCATGTACCCCCTCGCCGGGTATACCCCGTGTTGAAGGCAATGTCCTTGCAATGTGAAATAAAAGGGTATACTCCGTGTACCCCATACTACACTCTGTGTAGTCCCTCTCCTCGTACGTGTTACCCTCAAACCTTGTTTTGACCAGCCAACGACCGTGTACCATGTTGGAGCTATGTCCTTACCGTGTGAAATAAATTGGTACACGCCATGTACTCCATACTACACGCCGTGTAGTCCCTCCCCACGTACGCATTACCCTCAATCCATGAGTTGACCAGTCAACAGCGGCGTGCTGCGTTGAAGGCCGTATTGGATTCCGCGTGGTGACCATGTGAAATGGCCGAGTAAACGCCATCTAATTGAATGTACACACCGTTTAATTTTGTTTTTCTCTCCTATAAAAGGAGGGGTCCTCTACTCCTTTTCAACACACACCTGTCCTCCCCATTCCCTTGAGAAGAGCTCTCCCAAGAGACTCGAAGTCTCTTTTCCTTCCATAACTTCTTCGTTCGAGCTCCGATTTACGATCTGTCAGCAGCCACGAGATCATAACGACGAGGAAGAACTTCTGAGCTTGGATCTGTTGTCTTCCCTTCGGCCTTTCCTTCCCATATTCCACCTGAGGATGTTTTTCTAGGATTTGAGAGAAGCTACAGATTCCAATTAACCACTTCTAATGTTGACTCGGGGGAGCATTGTGATCAGAACATGCGGAGGTAATGATATTACCTTCGTCTCTCTAAATTGTGCATCATGCATGGTGGGTTTCATCTTGTTTCATGAAACACTGTTGAACCGATTTAATAAAGATAATAACTGGCTTATATAATGGGGATGAGAAGTTTTTGAATGCAGTTATTCTATTTATATCCTGTGATATTATGTTGTGAATTGAATAGGATTATTCCTACTAAAAATCACGGTCGTTGGGGGCCTTTTATTGCGCAATTAAATTCCGCCCTATCTTTCTAGACCATTTATAGATGGAAACTTTTTTGAATATGAAATTGGTTAATCACATAATGTTTTCTTATTAAATGAATAGCTGGAACCCTTTTGTGATCAACCCAGTTTAACAAAACTGAAATAATAAACATGTGGGTGCCGGTTTATGTGAAGCGTATGTTTTGTGGGATGTCGTGGATTAGGTGAGCAGTGGGGCTGCGGTTGGCTTGGTTGTGGGTTGGTGTGAATTCTATGTTAGTGATGGGAAGTGGGGCTGGGATAAATGGTATCAAGGGATGATGATGTATGAGCTTCAGTGTGTTGTGGTTATGGTGGTTGGAAGCGGGGATTCATAGATGGGTTTGATGTGAACGAACTATGGGTTGTGAATAAGAAATAAAATTGGAAGAGTTAATGAATGGTGGGTCTTGGTAATGGAATGTGAATAATAATCAATGTGGTTAGTTGGTTAATAAGAAGGGACTTGTTTGTGCTGCTTGTGTTTTCCTAAAGTGATTTGTGGATGGCAGGGATATGTTTTATGAACGATTGATATGGTTGGTTGTGGATATTTTCCCAGTAGTTAAGGAACTAATAAACTAATTCTATTGAAGCATGAAAACCTAAATGGGGTTGGGATTATTGTTGTATGCATGATTTAATATAGCAGTGCCAAGGAACGTTCTTAGTTTCTCTTTTTAGAATCCATAGGTTGGGATGAGTGTTTGGTATATATATATATGTATGTATGTATGTATGTATCTTTGTGTTTTGTCTCACCTCACCCATGTTGAGCACTTAGTGCTGAACAATCCCATTTCATGAGAGAGGGTGTTTTTCCCTTAGTTTCTAGCTCCTTCATACTCTTTCTTCCATAGGATGTGATGGCATGAGGCAACCATACACCTAAGACTCTTCAGGTAGATTTCTATATGGGTGGTGTTAGCCCAAGACTCTTCGGGAAGGTTTATTATTTCCCAAGAATCTTCGGGATGAGGCCCAGGTTTGTGCGGGTGGGATGCATGGTTGTGAGGCCACGGTGTGTGCGGGCGGGATGCATGGTTGTGAAGCCAATGTGCGTGTGGGCGGGATGCATGGTTGTGAGGCCCAGGTGTGTACAAGCGAGATTTGTGGTTGTGTGGCCCAGGTGTGTGCGGGCGGGAAGAGTGTGGTAGCGTCAGGATGTTTGCTGTTAGGAAGAGTAGCTAGCTAGTTTAAAATGGTGTGGGGTACCCAATACTCTTGTAATTATATACTACTACATGTTGATTTTTGTTTTGGTGAGTGTGGCTAGTGAGGTTCAGTGGTTATAATTCCTTGATAGGTTTTGGTTTCTTCTATTGTTCTCACATTATATTAGGATGTCTACCCACTTGTGCACGAGATATTTAGGTTTCCCTACTATGTATACATGTATGCTTAGACTACATTTAATTTCATGTTTCAAGGAGGACTACCAAGACCATGCGGGACCCTACTAGTCAGGACAGTTGGAGTTGTTTCAGTTGTTATACTCTTGTTTCTTTTGGTATTGTACTTTTGAACTTTCTTGTACTTGTACCTTGTTTCATAACTATTTAACCATGCATGTGGGAATGGTTTGGCTTTATTTACATGTGTTTACTTTTTTTCTTTTGGTGGTTGACTCATCATATTTCCCGATCTTAAATAAATAAAAAGGGTAATGCCTCCCATATTGTGAAAAACTCATACCCTTGGTGCTAGTCTCCACCCCAGGGCCTATTGGAGGCGGGACTCGGGGGTCATTATCTCCCATTCACCAATGACAGCTCAAGAGGGGCATATTTGGCCAGAGGGGGTCATGAAAATGATATTATTAATATTAATATATTTATTTAATAACATAATAAAAATATTATATCTACTATATCGTATGATAAATAAATTTAAACTAAAATGATGAATGATTTAACATATTTCATGACTTAATTTTTATTCATTATGTTAAATATATACTTCATTGATTATGACATTATAATATTATGTATTAGTTAAACATTGATAATTTAATGTGTTATTTATTATTTTGTGGATTTTCAATTGACTCAAATTGATATTTCATTGATAAATGCACACTTCATTGATATGATCATTGTAAGGGTATACTAGTCTCCCTATTCTTTCTGGGAGAAATATGAAAATTCAACGCTCATTTATTTTTTGTTTCATATATACTGAAATTTTTTCATGTTATGTAATGAACAAAATTATTTTGATAATATTTAATGCTTCATTTGATGTTATTCATAACGTTTTATTACGATTCAAAAGAATACTAAAGGTATATAAGAATTTTTTGTATATAGTTCCCTTCTTTGAGAATTTTGTCATGTTATGCAAATATATTATATTATGATGTGTATATACAACCCATTTGGAATGTGATACACGGAATTTTTTTTCTCATCATATAATATGTTTCAGTTAATTTTATCATTTATTAAGGATTATTATTCACATTTAAAAATGTTTTTATAGTTTAATGATACATCTTCACCACTTATCTATATTATTTATGAATAAGTGTATAATATCTAAATATTATGATCTATCAATCATGAATAATATTTAATATTCATAAAATATGGTTATTATTAATTTTTTGTAGAAATATTACCATTTTTCCACTCATTGGTTGTTAAAATAATTGAGAAAACCCCAGGAGGAAACATGAAGAAGAAAAAATGTCTTATGAAAAGTGTTATTATTTTATAACTTTATCCACCTATTTTAATCAATTTTATATCATTAATATATAATAATATTATTATATTTAATATACTAAGATTTTATATGTTATTTTTATGGCTAATAACTTATCAAACATCCAATTAATGGGAAATTAAATCATCATTCGTCTCTATAGAAGACTACCACCTCATGAACTGATGTCATTCATTTTTATATTACCTTCTTTAATATATTGAATAATGATAGAAATTATAGTTATATATTAAATATATGATATTAATTATTTCTTTCTTCTTTATGAAATATTATATAATGTATCCCTTCATACATTCCATGTTATCATAATACTATAACATTGTTCATGTGTATGGTGGACTACCACCTCACAAAGACAGAAGATTCGTTGATAATTTATATGTAATGTATTATAGATTGGTTTAAAAAATATATTTTATATATATGAAATAATAATAATTCTATGATGATAAAATATATTATCTTATTTTATATTATTAAATAGTACATGGAAATGGAAATTGTTTTCAATGGTTCATATGACATACCCTCTCATTGAACAATAAATTTCACATTCTTTCATAGAAATTTATTGTTTAATATAAGTAAATATAAAATAAATATATGGTATTTAAGTCATCGTTTAAATTTTTAATAATATTAAATTATTTTGTGAAATATAAGTCAAGACACACTTGAAAAAAAGTTAATTAACACCAGGAAAAATGAAAATATAGAAGAAATATTAAGAAATGATTGGTAAGTTGTTATAAACGAATCATATGTGATTTTATTAATATTAAAAAAAATTATTTATAATTTAATAACATGATAAAAAAAATTATTGATCTTTTCAAATGGTTTTCATCCAAAAGGGAACATAAGGTAATGGATTTCATCTTAATTTACATTCTTTTGAGACTATATTATTTTTTGCACCAATTCTACTTTATTTGGTGTATATAGTGAAAATTTGACATGTAGGATCATGAATACTTTAGTATTAATGGTATTTCATATTTCATACAAAATCATTTCATCCAAAGAGATTTTATTTGAAAATTACCATGTTGTGAATGTTATTGTAAAAATCCCACATTATTTTGTGATTATTATCTTTCTATTTAAGCAATTAAATTATTGTAATAATTTTTTGTAGAAATTTTATTTCTATTAAATACACATATTCTTGGGTGATGGATATGATTATTTCCTAAACTACATACCAATTATACATATATATTTTAGTTTTAAATTTACTTAACTAACTGGGGATATATTGATAAATATGTATTTTTTACACAAAAATGATTTTTGATAAGGAATAATATTCATGAATTACATGAATTAATTGATATATGAGGCCTGACTTGAATATTTAATGTTTTATTGGGATAATAATTTATATATACCTGAAATGTATCATGATTTATCATGAGGCATGAGTTTTATTCAAAATAAAGTGGTTTCCACATATAGTTTTAATCCGTATTGTAAAAGGTATTGATTTTTTTGTTATTGATGTACCAAAAACATGGAATAAATTAATTATGAATTTCATTCATTGACAATTAATTTATTCTTATTCTTATTAATTATCATTGTGATTATAATTTGACATCATTTAACATCCTAACCCATGTCCCACAAGCTTCTACCGCAAGCTAATTAATTACATGAACTAATGAACACCTCCGTATGTCGTAGTTGATGTTGACTATTAGTGAGGGGAAAATATAAATTATAGGGAGATATAATCTATTTATAAAGTAATTAAAATTATAGAAATATATTTATTTTATCCATATAATATTAAATATTAAGAATAAATAACCTGATAACAAAAAAATTTCAACAACACATGATAATATCCAATGATGGCATAATGACCATAATCTAAAATAATAGATATGTCATGAGATATATGATTTATGTTTTAATTAAAACCAAAAATAAATAGACATTAGAAAATCCCCAAGTGGGTCTATACAACATGTATAGTTCGCTCATCAATGATTCATCCCACATATCAACCTATCCAACTATTATAGGGATCTATTTTTTTATCATATCCTTCAAACATGAGTCTATCCATGAACGTATTAGGAAACATGTGTAAGGTTTGTTAATTACCCAATAAGCCCCCACTAATAGTGTCTAAGGAATAAACAATCTATAGTAGTGTAAGCAGTTATATAATGAAAAATAAATATATGAATAAAATAATAATTGGAATTTAGAATATTAATTAATTAAGCACATAATCCTTGGGTTCATAGTGACACCCAAACCAACAATACATTCTTCGACCCTTATAGAATTATAAACCATCATAAAAATGATATTAGATTATATTCTATCATGTCTTTTTAATCATTTAATATCAAACTCACGTTCACTTAATTGGGTCCTAGAGCAGTAGTCTAGAACCCTAGGGGTATTTGGAGGATAATTTCATGTCTCAAAACTTGAGAATGAAATAAAATACACACACACATATATATTGGTGTCCTAGAATTTTAGTATAGAACCCAATAGAAATTTGGAGAAGTATTCGCTATATCAAAATTAATTCAAAAAAATCAAAACTCATGGTTCCACTTTAACAAAAAATTTATTAATCACATCATCATTTGTTATTTAATACAATATCATAAACTCATTTATGAACCATGCTTAATTTATAAATCAAATTTTCAATCATAATGAAACAACCTATAGGATTCCATCAATCTCATAATTCAAATATTCTATCAATTTCATAATCCCATTAATAAACACATTAATTAATTAAATTGAAATTAAAATACAAAAAAATGATAATTAATGTTTCATAATTACATAAACTGAAATTAATACAATAATATGGGAATTGGAAATTAGTGAACCTACAATGAGTTCATTAATATACTATTTCAAAATGGAAATATCAAATTTAATGTCATAATATTGAAATCAAAATATCATGGAAGATATATGACTTGCACATATTATAAATATTCAAAGAAAAAATATCCAACAGAAACTAGATCTAGACCATCACCAATAGAGGGAAAATAATCTATCTTCATCGGGAAAGTTAAATGGGAGAGAGAGAAACTCAAATAGAATATATTACATACTTCAGAGAGGCCAAATACTTCCATCAGTTCATAAATTCACATCAAAATTGGTTCAAAGGTCCTTGGATCATCCTAGGAGATTTATAAATCAAAGGATGTTTTTTTGGTCCATGTCGAGGTGAATTAGGGTGGAAACTGTTTGGGGTTTGGGACTTTAAATAAAAATTCATGTGTATTAATGAATTGTGCACATTGTTTCTTGGGCTTAGTCTCACAGTTCTCCCACCTTTAACCATAAGTATACAGATATACATATGCGGAGAATAATTAATACTCGGTGGTCCCATAGTTTGATAAACTGTACACAAACCATGAAAACTCTCCTCTATTTTAGGGTGAATGGTTTTTCGGTGGAGGAAATATGGTTTGGTTGAATTCTATAAAAATTATGCACCACCTCATGTGTATCAAAAATATGGAACATGGATTCCTTGGGGAATCTAAACATACTTCCATAACTATGCACCGACCTTGCATAGACCCATAAGATTCCAAATTTCTCTAATTTCACCTGAAACATCCTGAGATAAAAACCCATTCATTGTATTAAAAAAGGATTAAATACTACTTCAAAACATGCATAAGGGATATCTATAAAGGTCAATATCATACAACCTTCAATCATTATAACAACATATCCTCCACACATAGTCCTATTAAAATATATGATTCCAAGTTAAAAATATAATGCCATTGCACCCGTATATCTGATTCCCTCTCATATTTTTCCTAATAAAAACATCAATAATTCCACAACACATGGAATAAAAAATATTCCTTCTATACAACACTTTAACACTGTTATCTATAAAATGAATTTGATACTCTTCAATGAATACATCAACCTAAAACACAACTTTATAAACATCGATCACATGTGTATGTTTCAGGTGTTACATACAAAACTATGGCACATAAAAAAAATCAAATAATTATACCTTTGATTAAGATCCAATAAATACGCCATCAACCCAATTTGAAATAAAGTCTCAAATGTTAATAAATCTTGGTCACCAACAATCCATGCTTCAGAATCCTATGGTGACCCAACCATGGACATACCCGATGGACCATAAAATCACCAAATGTAAACTCATAAGGTCTTAATCACCAATAAATATAAAATGTCATCCTACTCAGATACATGACTATACATTTATGTGTCATCTTGTCTAACTTGTATGTCACATGTATGGTACTTTATCCCAAAATATTTAACTCAGCTGCCTCCAGCCAACATACTAGTAATCTGCATGGCCTACCATAAAGTGACTCATAGGGTTCCATCTGAATAATCTATTGATAACTATTATTATAGGTGTATTAAATGATCATAATGTACTTATCACAATTTCAACCAATTTCTACTATGTACACCTACTTCATACACTCTAGAACCTATATATTATGTACCAACTACTCGTCAGTCTTTTGATTGAAATCAATACACTAAAATACCTAGGTACCCAACATCTTCAGTAACACATTCTAGAATATTTAAGTAAGAAAATAAACATGATCTGAAACAGTAACATGTTGTTGCCCAAGTATTAGAATTATATCCCATGGGTATATGTCCCTAAACTGATATACTATGAACTTATCCCAGATAATAATGAAATGAGATATTTTTTCAATTAGTCAAAAATCACCAAAATAGAATCATTTTTAATGTATCCTCATAGGAACCACCATGATGTCCATGGTAATGCCATCGCAATTCCAATTCGAAATGTGATAAAAATATTAATAAAAAACAAGATTATTGATGGTTGATCTTCACTTACTAGAAAGTGTATCATAATGTTAGGAATCAGTAATTATCCCTTTTCACGCGTGACCACCAATACTATGAATATAGTTCACATTTGATTTTTTTGTCAAAATAGGATTCACCTCCCACGTTAATGCATGAAAATCATTCATTATATCTTCTAACATCCCCATTGGAATAACAACACGGATTGACACAAATATGATCAAATAATAATCTGTAGTCCAATCAGAAGGTGACTAATAAGAAGGCGACTCCCCACCTTCAAGGCTTTCCCTCAGGGTTATATACTCTAGATCCTCATATAGTCTCTCCTTGACCTGGCTCCAAATTTCATAATTATAATTTTATTATTAAAGGTTAATCTACTATTGTCCTTTTGGAAGCTCAATATGCATCTCATCCATCAAGATCATAATCTCCCATTAAATATATGGCTTCAAAACATCTTGATTATTTGATTTCTTAATCAATGAGCTAGAATCACCGTTTCCATTTATTTACATATATTATAGCTTGTTTTAAAAAATTAATGCACTCAACCCATATCATATTTCCAATAATATAATATCATTTTAAAAATATTTACAATAAAATTGTGTGATTTCTATCAACAGTAAACTTTTCTCAAAAAATATAATTTCCTAACACATCAAAAAATAAAACACAAATGCTAAATTGAGATCAAGCATACCCTAATTGAATTCATTTATCCTCTACTACCATGAATCATATTGAAATAATATATCTAAATTCCTCAGAAATGATCTATGTCTAAAATATTAGCTATCATAGATCATATTATAATACTCACTCATATAAATTAGAATCAAAATTTATGTGGTTGTAAAAAAACTACTTCAACTCTTGAAAATCCTCTTCAAATTCTCCAGACCATTCAATCGTCAAAATTATATTTGTTAGTACTAATAGTTGTACATCCTAGAGATACAAATCCTAGATAAACCACATTTAGTAACCTAAATACCCAATAAATAATCAAATATATAAAAATTATGGGGTTTTCCCAAGAAACCACAGCCAAAAGCATTTCATGGTCCACTAAAACAACTTTCTCAAAGATGATGTGACCAAAATAATGTACCCTATTGAGCAAGAATTGAATATTAGATAGATTCTTGCATAACTGGTTCTCTCTTAGTGTACTCCAGATTATTTCAATATGCTAGACATGATCATCACGATTCATGTATTTCACCCAAATATCATTAAAAACCAAAAAATTATTTAGTTATGGTTTTAGGATTTGGTTTATCTAGGACATAAACATTGTTGGAGGATTGTTCAACCAAATGACAACACAAATAACTCATTTAGTCCATACCATCATCTGAATGTAGGCTGTGATACATTAGAAGGTCTAACTACCAACTGATGATACCCTGACAGATGTCAATCTTAAAGGACACACAAGATCCTCTCAACAAGTAAAATATATCATTAAAACATTGAAGTCAATAAAAATTATTCACTTTAATCTAGTTCATCTTCATCTAATCCACACATAAATTCAATGTTCCATCAGCCTTCATAGAATACATGACTAGAGAAACCCAATGTGATGTACTCAGACAAATAAAACCATTATCCATTATCTCTTCTGACAATGTCTTATGTTCCTGTGGATCTTTGGTTCCATAATTTTTTGTGAAATATAAATTAGTATATCTCGAGAAATGAGATATAATATACACAAAAAATCACTCTTAAGTTGTATCCCAAAGAGGTTCTCTTGAAACACTTTGTGAAACTAGTCTACTATAAGAATAAAGGAATCATGGTTTACACCATTTCTTCATGAAAAAGTATTACGAACCAAGTGGTGAGCTCCCCATATTGTTAATGAACTCACCTTGCATGGCCAAGTTGGATATCTACTATACACAATGAAAATTATTGTTAACCTAAAGTGATGTAAAGGTCACTCAATGATGGAATCAATTGATATGAGTTTAGTTCAATACCTATCAGTCCTTACACAATATCTTGTTAATGCCTGGGAAATTATGTACATAAATATCACAATATAAATGATAATTTATAGCATTGTGATAACACCCCTTGAAAAAATAGATGTCTATCATCCACACTTCCAAAATTGTGTCAATATTTATATCCCCACTGAAAAAATCCACCACTGGACTCAAACTATTCATATGATGTATATATATAATATTAATAAACTCATGTATAAAACGATGAACTAGTAATAGTAGAAGATATGGGAATATTACCTCTGACTATCGATGTTCCTTCATTTCTACCATTAACTGAAAGGATGAACTGAACACAATTATCCTTCCCCTCATGCATGTTCTACAGGCTTATTCACATCATATTATACAACCATATAATTCGATTAACCTTTACCTAATATAGTACGTCCACTTATATAACAACTACTGCTAGAATAACCCTAACTACTTGACTAATAAGTGTTAGTGGATCCCCTATAGAACTCTGATTTGTTCTAGTACATTCTCCAAAACCAAATTTCTCAAGTGTTTCTTTAACACCTCAACAAGATACCCATCATGTAGAAATCTCTACCCATCACTATTGGTTATGAACGTTGACTATAAATGTTTCTCAACCAACCACACAGGTGGAAGTATGTTTAGTTTCTTCTTTTTGTAACTAATTCTCCCCTGGGTAATATTGTTTATATTTCCATTAATGATGTTTTGATAGCGGTTATTTCTTTTCTCGGTAGATGTACCTCATATTCATTCTTAAGAATCCACCTGTATTACACCAGAATCATCCTTCATGTTCCCCTAAAAAATGATATCCTTATTCTCCATAATATAAAATTTCTTCAGCCTTATGTTGTTATGTTAGTATATAATCTCACATATAATTCCAACTTGAATATGTTTCACAATAGTATCCCAATATTCTTCTAATGAAGGAAAAAGCTGCTAAAAAATATCATGTTTACAACATATTTTAAAATGGACATAATCTTCAGGTAATCTATGAGAACTATACTGCCATCTCCTTATGGAGTGTCTCGGGGTTAAAATGTTTGAGAAACATTACATTAAATTATTTCCATACAATATTCTCTAGTTGGTCATCCCAACTTCAAATGTCTAACTAACGTTTTTCTAGACCACATAAAATTTTATCAATCAAATTGACCCTCTACTCAGTAAGAGAGTCTAAATTGTCATGGATCTTTTAGATAGAGTCAATCGAGAACTTAGCTTACATAGGTCCACCCTTCCTAGTGAATATCATAGGGTGTTTCAGCTTGAACTATAATGTCAGTTCAATTATATTTCAAATAACATCCATTGGTCTGTATCGATAATATAAATAATGTAATCATTATTCTCGTAAAATTTCTCTCTCTATCCATCATATGGTACTATTTAAGACTAATGTTACAGTTATGGAGGATCATCTTCATACCTATCATATTTCCTTTCTTTTAAGAAGGGTTTTCAGGGAGGGATAAACATATAATTTCAAACACACATAACACATCATTTTCATATTTATGTAATAGGTATTCACAAAAATTCATAAAAAATTCCCGCCCATAGCCCACTTGATGGTCAAAACTGTGGATCTATCAGTTCCCTCAAACTTCTCCAATCTAGTTCGTGGTTATAATAGGGTAAAAAATTTCCATATTTCGTGATTTACAAATATACACCCAATTATCCATTTAAAATTTCCATAATTAAAATCATATACAATTAATTTATTTTTAATATAAATCAGTATATATTATGTGATTGGAAATAAGGAAATCATTTTTAACAACTCATCAAAAATGGTCTTTTCCATTAATTCCTAAAATGATGCATGTCACCTTAAATTACAAGTGACTATAATGATCCATGTATTCTCAAATAATATTCTATATAGGTCCACGATAAAAATATCATAAATCAAAAACCACCAATAAAATGATCATCACTCAATGATAAATAACATTTAATTGTACCACTAAACACTAAGAACATCAATCACATCATGGGTTCATGATTTTCTCCTCATACATGAGATTTTTAGTCCCATTCATGATCTCATGACTTAGGAAAAGATCATCAAAAGTATCCCATATACCATACCTAAGCATTAAAAAATTAAATATTAAAGAAAAATAATATGATATCACTTTTTAACATCCTGGACAGGTACCACATGCTGGTGCCTCATAGAAAAACTACCTTAATATTGTTTATTTAAATTCACCAAACTGAAATCCCCAATTTGATGAAGAAATATTTTAATCACAATGATGTGGAAGATCTATAACCAATAACTAATATCAATATCAAAAGGAACAATATTCATCAAAACTATGATTTATAATATTTCTAATCTAGTAATTTTCATCATTATTTTCAACAAATAGATAAGATAGAGATATAAAAAACCAAGAAAAAGATATTAAGTACTAGAATAGAGTTTAAATACATCCACTATATCTTTTATTCACATATAAATAAGTTCTATGATCCATTTAAAACTCTATAAATCGTCCCGAATCGAATGCAATTTCATAGGGACAAGACGATGTCCAATGTGGTAAAACATAGGGTGGGGCGGGGGTTCATGACTTTTAATTATAAATAATATGTATTAAAAACCTAGAAACATGGATTCTTGTGCTGAGGTGTATGGTTTTTCCATAGTGAACCTTAATGATGCAGTTATTAATAGGTGGTGGATGGTTACACCTAGGTGGACACATATTTTGAAAAACCATGAACAAACCCTGAAAGCCCCCTCTATCTAAGGGTGAATAGTTTTTGGAGGGAGGCATCATTTTTGATCAAAACCATTCAACTACCACACACCACCTCTTATGTCTCTAAAATAGATAACAAGGATTTATATGGAAAATAAAATATTTTTCCCCAAACATACACTTATTATGAAGGACCCCATGTGCTTAAAAATTTCACTAATTTAATAAGATACAACGCCAAATGAAAAACCAAAATATTTATAAATAAAATAATGGTCAACGAGTACTTCAAAAATGAGTATGAAGAATATCCAGAAATATTTGGAGCATACACATTATCTATGGATTAATTCCATTGTCAATTAATTGATTATACAAATTGTTTTACATTAATTTAACTTTCCATATTTATTATTACTTATCCATTTATTTATATAGAAGGTGTGCTCAGTTTTTAGCCTTCTAATATTCATTAAGATTATTAATTCATTATATATTTTTTTGTAAATAACCCCAATTTAGCGTTTCAGCTAACCTTTATTATTATTTTTAAAATGGTTATGACGAAGATATATTTGAATGTGTTTTAAAGGATTCATTTTATTTGGATTATTTAGGTATTATGGATTATTTTATATTCCGAATATAATATTGGAATCATGTATATATTCAGGTTTACTAAAAATACAAAACTTTTTGGACTTTTCAGATTTTAATCTCGTATCTATGAAAATGTAATAAATAAAGTAATAGACTCTAATCTACTGAGATAGGGGTAATTATAGTAGGTATAAAATTATATTTATTATAAAACATGGAAATATGATTATGGAAAACATAAATTAGGGAACATGAACCTAAGATATAAATTCATGATATGTATAGAAGAATAACCTAATCTTTTGAAAAGATATATATTATGTGGTTTTCCTAGAAATATATCCATATAAAGATACTATATGTGTATTTGGTTCTAGAATATATGTATATATTCATAATAACTCTGAAATGGGTGCATCACCATTGACTCAACCTTAACCGGGTAAATGAGAATCGGCCTTATTATATATCATTATTAAATATTCTAGGGGATATTCATTGGAAAACTCAAATTTTCATTAAAAAACATTACTAATTATTTTAATTGATAATGAAAATGAATAACCTAGGTTAATATATAATCCCCGGAAGGACCTATATTTAATTAAAATAGATGAAGTATTAATGTAATTGTGTTCATGAATTAAATTTTTGAATTATTTTACCATTGGTGTTTTTTGTTATAATAATCGTGAAACATGTAAGGATTCTGTTAAATATTATAAACATGTATGTAGTAATAAATATAATATTCGTGAATACCATCATGATATAATTATATTACGTTTGATCATATGTTCAAACTTCTAAACACCACATTTTTTGTTTTATATGATTGGTGTCAACTATGATTATACGTTTTTTAAAATATTTATGAGATGTTTATGTATTTGTGGAGAATTTGTTTGAGGAATATCTTTTTTACATTGTACATTTAGATGTTTATAGCTATTTATGACATTAAGGAATAATATGACCATTAATGATACTATAATAATACTTTAATAATATTGTAATCATTGTAAAAATGTAATAAATTGTATTGAAATAAATTAAAAAAAGGATATTTAGTGTTAAACACATTCTCAAGGATTTCCATCATATAATTGGGAACATTATAAGAATTATATTTATATAGTTTTAAGAAAATGAAAACCAACATGCCGAGTGATAACCATCATCTCTTAGAAGTTCGTTGGTGTTGAACCAATGACTTTTGTATGATAAATAATTCAGACCAACAACGGTCCTATTCAAAATTCTCGGTAATATATAATTTTTTATGTAGAAAATTTGAAAATTAAATTTTAAATATGAATAATTATTATTACTTTTCTTTTTTAGAATTTAATATATTAACTTAATTGGTTTTTGAAAAATAATTAGACACCGAAATAAATAATTTTCACTATTTTATGGACCTTATGATCTATTTAGGTGAATTTTAGGTCTATAGAAATTAAAAATTAATATTCGGGTTTTTATTTTATCAATTAATGGATTAAATAGAAATATTTATAATAAAAAACAATGAATGTATATTTCATTATAGAAATGTACAATGTAAATATTTTTCCTTATATTTTAAAAATATAAAATAATTACTAAACATTAAAAAAATGTTGTTGAAACAAAAATGTTTTCCTATTATATTCATATATAATAAATCAAATATTATTTTAAATAATCATTAATTTTTAACTTATGCCCTCTAGATTCCATTAATGACGTACTTTCTGTGTGCTCAATGACCTCACTCACTTTCTATAAATATTTACGATTATTATTCATGTCAATGTCATCACTTTCCAATGAGGTTATCCTACTCAAAATCTATTTTGTGTGTTATTTCATCTGATAATTCTACATTGTATTCACTCTTGTTATGATTATATTTTATCAACTCCTTTAAAATGTCGTGTTTTCAATAATGGTATTTTCCTATTTTAATCCATGGATTGCTGAGATCGAGTTAATATTGAGAGGGCATAGTTTGTTTAAGGTAGATCCAATGTTACTCAGAAAAATAATAAAATAATGAAATTTTATTAATCTTTTTATATGATACAAAAAATTGAGTTTATATTACAATTCATACAACTCTTATTTTATCTTTTATTACACACAACCACAAGTTTTTATTTGATAGCTTGTGTTATAAAGAGGATTGAGTTTCTTCGAAATATAATATTATTATAATTATAAATGTAATTAATATCATATCTATTATATTTTTAGTTATATATAGTAATAACTATATCATTAAAAAATTATTTTTTTATTCATTTATTACCAAATAATTATAAATGAGTATAAAAACTAATCGAAAATAGGGTAATTAATTTTATAAAAAGTAATTTTTTTCACCAAGGAAATGTTGTATTATGAAGATTACTTTGTTGTTATTAGTTTATAATATCAATTTTATATATATATATATATTATATTCAATATTTTACTAAAATTCAGAAATATAATTTATATACATAAGAATAGAAAAAAATCACCTTTTACACAAAAGGATGTAATTTTTTAAAAGTAATTTTATACCTTTTAATAGGTCATATTTTTTAAAACAAAATTAATAATGATTAATAAAACTTATTTGAAAAAAAAGGTTAATTTTGAAATTGGAAATTAAAAATTATTTTAGGGTGATTTTTTCAGAAATTTTATTTATTGATGAATAGTAAAAAATACTATATATTAACTGAAATATTCCATTTCATCTAAATATATTATAATGATAAATAATATTTTCTATTATTTTTCATATAAAAATACAATAATAATTTTATAAATGAAATTTATGTCAATTGTGTCTTTTTTTATGTTGAATATATTTATAAGAACATAGTAAAATTTTGAAAATTTTTATATTACAAATCCTCCTAATCCTGTCTACGAGATTAATTCTAAATTAATTTTTTCTAGTTATTTTTAATTCAATTTGAAAATATGATTCTATATGTTCAATACGATTAATTTATAAATTAAAATAATACTAACTTAATTTTTTACCAATGTGATTTGGAAACAATATATATATATATATATATATATATATATATATATATAAAACTAATTACAATGATTATGTGAAAAAGGAGTTTATGAGGGGACTAAACTTTTATGATAAGGGGAAAAATGACCTATAATCTTTTAAAAACCCTACTGTATTGAATAATGTTGAACATATCCCTAATTTAATATGGTTTATATATTTATTTTATCAACTTGATAAAGAAATAACGTGGTTTCAATTATATTGTTTTAAAATTTACAAGTTTATAGCTCACACAACAAATAAAGGCTTCTATATCCCCCCACCTCATTAACACATCTATAAAAAAATTTGATCAGAAATGAATAGACTAAATTAGTGTAAAATATACCTACAAAAATAATTTAATCATTTTCTTTTGATAAATCCATATTATACAAGAACTAGTGGAAACCTATGTAGGATACTTGAAGAAGAGGAAATGATTTTCTAAAGAAGTTTTTATTTAATTTCATTATTCACATACATAAATAATTTTCATATATTTATAATATATATATGTATATTTTATATACTGATATGTATTTAATTTAACATTATTAAATATGAATTAAAATTTTTCCACCAAATGAGTTTGGAAATCATTATTCGTTTGAACGATAAACTACACCCCGTGAACCGATGTTGATTATTTTTTTATTACATCTTTTTAATGTTATGAATAATGATAGAAATAATATTTATATATTTTTATATGATATAATATATATTTATATGATATTATTATAATTTTTATTTATTATATAACAAATACATTCATTCTATACTTTTTGTGGGAATATGATAACATTGTTCGTGTGTACAGTATACAACCGCCTCACGAAGCGGTATGATTCATTCATTCTTTACATGGAATCATATACGAATGGTTTATTGAATATAAATTATAAAAATCATATAATAATTATAATAGATAATATATATACATGCCATTTATTTTTCATTCTTTCAATATTACATGTAAATGGAAATAGCATTCATTCGTACATATGACTATCCATCTACATGAACAATGTATTTCATGTCCTATAATAATTTTATTTAGATTACTATAAATAGATATAGAATAAGTAAATATTATATTTGAATATATTTTTATACATTATGGATATAATTAAATCATGATCTATGTAAGGGGAATAGAAAATAAGAAGTCAATTAACAACCAAGACAATGAATATAATGAATGATTATTAACAAATGGGTGATACAATGATATAAAATGTTCAAATAAGATATTATAAATATTAATATAGTTCTATAAGAAGTTAATAACTTATATAGAACCATTTTAAATTATCATATTGGGAGTGGAACCAAAATGGAGCTAAACGTAATGGATTTCTTCTCAATTTATATTCCTTTGATATTTTTTTCATCATGATGTAATTCTATTTTATATGTTGTATATAATTATTCATTGATATGTAATGTCAGGAATAGATCATTCTTCTTAGTATTTTAATTTTCATTTAGAATAGTTTCTTCAAAGGTTATTTTATTTTAATATTTGTTTGTGATGAATGTTATTTTAAAATAAATCATTATTTTTTTATTGTTAATTTCATCTTGAAAAAGTAACTTTATTGTAATAAAATTTCATTAAAAAATCAAATCTATAAAATATAAATATTATTTGGCTTTTTTTAAAATTATTTCTAAAAGTATTTACAAAGTTTCAACTATTTTTATTTAAAAATTTATTTGATTAATAATGGAAATACTAATAAATCTATATCCATTAGACTATATTGATATTAGAAAATGTGTATTGTTCCTAAATTAAATATATTATTCAATATATGAGATATTATGTGGACTGATATTGATTGTTGGATACTGGACTTTTAGTACCACCTCTATGAATTTATTAGTCTCATGATACATATATGTTGGCACAATTAAACATGTTTTTACATGTATGTTTACACCTTCTTTTGGAAGCTCTTTGTGATATCGGTTTTCATATTTGATATATATGATTTCATATAATTATGTATTTCATTCAATGAGAATTTAGTTATTATTATTTTTTAGCAGTGATATTTTGTCAATAACATTATACAAGGATGTATTTTGTTCTAGTTTTATTGATTAAATAGATCGTGTTTCAGTTATTTACCATTCCATATTAATTATTCCTTATCCAATTATTAAAATGTAATATGAGTTCTCTTATTAACCATTTAATGTTTATTATTATTATTGATTCATGATAGATATATCTATAAAAACCCTTAGTAATAATTTGACATCAATCTTAATTTTTTTAAATTTTCACATGTTATGAAGAATAAATCACATAATGATTTTTCACAGATGTATTTTATTATTTTTCTATGTATTATTATTTATTTTATATTCCCAATGTATGATTTATAACATATACATAATCACCTTTTTCTAAACTAAAAAATAATTTTTCCCTTTGGAATTTTAATCATCTAACAATTCTAATTTAATGATGTAAGGTTCCAAAATTTTCTTACTAGGGCCTTGTTAATTACATTAATCATGTTTTGAAGAGATTTTTATGGAAATTATTTATTTTCCAAGGTAAAATAATGTTATGGAACCCATTTTACATTAATGAGTTAATCAATTCTGAAATGAATAAACATTTTCTAATGAATATTGTGATAAATTTAAAACACATTGTTTCTTATTCAAGATGTTTTTATAGGTCATTAAATATTATGTGTGTTCCCAAATAGCACGAGGTGAGACAAATATAACATATATCACGGATTCACCCAGTTTGCTCTCTATGAAAATGGTCACAATTATGTTCTCTAGAAAATAATTTTTTAAGTTAAACAAATTGATATCACATGGGTCATTATTATAAACCTTTCCACTGATAAATCATTTTTCATCTTCCATGATATATAATTTAGGTATTGATGTGTATATTATTTTTATTACTATATAATACACTATTATTATTTCATCATACCCATACGCATGTCTTGTGCTCATTGATGTCATTCAATTGTCAATTCTTAGGTTTAAATTTCCTTATAAGTTGATCTCAAAAATATTATGGTACATTTTAATGAATTTAATAATAAAATATGTTGATTTAATTATTTCTATATTGGTTTTATATGAATAATCATTCTAAAATAATATGAAAAATGGTAAGAGGGGTTAATTGGGATAATTTTTTTAAATACATTGATATTTATTACATTGTAGTTTTTCCTATATATGTATAAATATAAACATAAAAGGAAATTGACAGTGTTAGTGATGATATATTTCATTTAAGTGTTTTTTTGGTGAATAAAATTGGGTCACCTCCATTGGTATCAATTCCAAACGGTAATTTTTATGTTTCAATCACCAAATCTGGGTGTGCTGGTTATAGACTACTATTCTTTACAGATTAATAAAAGCAATTTTCAATAGTGTATTTTATAAAAAATAAGGAAAAATATTGATAAAATATTTAAGTGTCTACTAATCCACATGTCCCAAACCAGTTACACAAGGTAGGGAAAAACCAAATCATCGTCATGCGACTAAAAAGTTAGTATAATGGTCAAAACATCACATCAATCCAAAATGAGTGTAGAATGAAACCAACAAACAAGTCCTAACCCTATTGTCCTAAATAATTCATGATGACTACATACCTACCAATGTGAGTATATAGGATGCGATTCATTGCCTAGTTTGATAATACAAAAGAACTATTACATTAATTTAAAAAAATAAATCAACAAGTATCATTTGAAAATAAATAAGGAATGAATTTATTTAATTTATTTTAAATATTATTGAATAAAAAAAACACCATATTCCATTTTTGTATGATAAACCATTTATTAATCACACTTCAATGATATTTTCCAGTGAAATTTATTTTAAATAAAAAATTACTCTAAATTAAATAATATATTCTTTAAATAATTTATGTAAAACCATACACTCCCATTTACAACAAAAATTTTAAAATCAACCCCTGTCATAATTTGAGAATATGTCCATTTCATTTTAATAATGTCTTATGCATTGAAAATAATACAAAATTTTTCATTAAATTTTTCACTTGCTCATCAAACCTGAGTAAATATTAAAATAATACCATAATAGACCATCAAGAAATGGAAATTTCATAAAATAATAAAAATAATAAAAATAATTATAAAACTAATGAAGACCAATGTAATAAAATGAAGATAAAATATCCAAACGAAGATAAATTTATGAAATAAAAATATCATATTCTAATAAAAAAATAATGAGTCATAACATATAATACAAAACATGAGGATTCAACATTAGAAATAATTGAGTTACACTCAGTTTATACAGGTGTAACCATTTTTTGAAAATTAAATAATGTCACAAATCATCAACTTAATTGCTCATAACTATCCTAATAAGTGACACATCCCCTAAATTGGTCAAAAAATAAATATTGGGATATTTTCTAATGAATAACATTTAACTAGTAAGAGAAATATCCCTAGGTCACCCACTTATTAACCTAGTTTTCCTTATGAATATCTAACAAATGTGGCTACTATTAATCCAATAGGGATCACATTAAAATCACATATCCCAAATTTAATATAACAAAACAATCATATAATATCATCCAATATCACACAATATCAAATAAATAACCCTTACTAATCACATATCAAGAATCATAATTAATTAAAATGGTAATAAATGCGCAGAAGAGTAAAAAATGAGTAATAAAGGTTTTCTATAAGCATTTAACACTGGATTCATAAAATATCATTCTCATAATGTTTCAAATGCCCCTTCTCTATTAAACAAATAATCACACCATTGAAAATACCATTTTAAACCAACTTTTAATCAATGTATCATTCTATGTAAAATCACAAATATCATTATGGTATTGTCATTTGAAATAACAAAATCAGCTAAAGATGTATTCAAATTTAATAAACCCCTTTTCATAATAACAATACCCCTTTAAAAGAAATAAAGTCCAAAAAATTATAAATATATCCAAAACATAAAAAATAATATTTTTTGGATATATAATAAAATAATAATAATATTACCAAACACCTAGGATGCCTAGAAAACAATTTGAAAACAACGTTCAATTGAACCATGAAATTAACCTATTTTTTCACAGGGAAAAATAAAAAAATGGAAAACCATTGTCTAAATTTCTTGATATCATACACCACATTAAAGTAGTTAATAATCATAATAAAAAATAATGAATCTATAATATTCATAAATCAATGGAAATTGAATGGAATAACCTCAATCAATAGCCATAACCATGCCTTTTTTAGAAAACAGCAACAGATTTTATCCTAACAGATTAGATCTGATATGACCGAAAGCCAACAAATAATAGAAAACCTAGTCATACAAATAATCGAAAATGGTTCATTATAATAGATAATTACATATAAATATGTCCATGACTGGAGAAAAAATAAAGGGTGAAACTATTACACATTAATTGTTGTGAATAATACCCCAAAAAATCACTCGAAATCTAACAATGGGGTGTAGTGAATTTAGAGGAATGTATATGAGTGGAATCACATTTTAGTAGATTATATTGTGGAATCCAATAGATTATATCCCCATAATAATAAAAATTAATTAAAAAATACAAAAACCATAGAATTTCACATTGTTTAATAATATTATATACCAAAAATATTGATGAAAATGTGACCACCATTGTCCAAAACTACATTTGGGACTTAGTTTGAAGTACATGGGTTTCCAAAGTGTTCACATGAATGTGAGGCCCTATAAATGTACAAAAAATACCAAATATCAAATTTGATATATCACAATGAATATGGAGAAATTATCATTTTTAATTTTTAAAAGGAAATATTATTTCATTGCTTCTAAATTCTCATCACTATGCCATATTCTTCCCCAAAATGTCCATAAAAACAAAGAACTTAATGATTTACTCAGAAAACTACACCTTAAATATAGAAAAAATAAGAGACCCAGCATTCCAAACCAAATGAATAATTCCATGAACAAAAAATTCCCACTAATATAATTAATCATTCCAAAAATATTCAATAGTTACCAACCAAGGAATTACTATATATCTCAATGAATGTTCCTTATTTAAATAAAATTTTGGGTTCTCAAAAAAATGATGGGATGACCTATCCTCTTATTTTCATTCATTTTTCCAACTCCAAAATACACAAATATCACGAATCATATGTGATTCCCATGTTTCGATATAAATAATAGGAAAAAATAACCCCTACTAGTAGAATTGAGGTAAAATGAATAAGAATATAATGTTCATCCCAAAAAAATGTATCCATGATGATAACCACAATGATAATGGTAAAAACACCCATATATTGACTATAGGGATCGACCCATTTTTTAAATTTATATAAAATAATTGAATGAATGATAAGCACAAATGAATGATTAATCATCAATAAACCATAAGTAGCTAAAAGACAACCTGTATAAAATTTCAATGTAGTTGAATACTCCAAATCACCCAAAAGTAATGTATTCTTGATCACTAAAAATTGATTCCTAATCAAACATAATAGAAAATTATTAAAAATAAACATTTTTCAAAATTGGGTGGAATATTTCACCGCACATGTCACAAAACAACATGATGATATCTCATTCCAAACATGCATATCACCAATTCACAGGGACTCCAAAATAATAATTCCAACCAAGTATCTATAAATTTCTAATTGAAAAACATTAAATTATCACAAATATCATATTCTTTACCAAATTTATCCGCATTTAATCCTCAATGAAAACATAACCCTTAGTCCACACCATGTACAATTGATAAAAAGCATCAGAAATCAATAAAGAGTGAACATATCAAAATACCAAAAAAATGAAAATGTATCATTCATTAATTATAATAAATTAAAAATGGAAAAAAGATAATATTGAAGATTATATAATAAAATAATTATTTCTCATAAAATCACCCCCAAATATACAAAACATCATATATCCCTCTAGTGGGAGAAACACTGAAAAAAACTACTAAGATTACAACTATGTCTAAGGATTATTCTTCAGACTTATGTTTAGATATATATATATATATAGCTGATCAAGATAGTTACACACATAACATGTTTTTGGAGATTTAAAATAAGAGGGAAATGTTTTTGAATATCCCAAACTAGAAGAAATCTATTATATTTTACTTTATCATGCTAGAAATAATAAGCAGAGATGATGGATTACTATAATCATCACATTCTTACACAAGCGTCTCGCAAGCTATAAAACCCTTACTAAAATTATTTTGGGTCAATTCATCATAAAATATATTTTCCATAAAAAATAATCATATATTATTATGATATTATAAACCATCTCAACATAGGTTTTCAGGAAACACATAAACTCTATTTAATAAAGATCTTATTAATGACATCATATATCAATATAGGCACACATTGAGTAATAAGAAAATAACTATTGGTAGAAATCCAACCCCTAAAAAAATATTACTTCATCTATATAAAATATCTGGATAATGGTAACAATTAAATATCTTGTATTGAAAACCTGGAATAGTAGAGTGTGATAGCATTCATACAACAATACCAACCTTATTCATCAAACAACGGAGTGGTTCACCTCAGCTAAATTGTTTAAAAAGTCTATTAGGAATTGAATGCCTCATTGAATAATTTTATACATTTCAATTCATTGTGGGACCCTTGTTAACCACTAATCACTATTGGATTCCATTTTGAAAACTCATATTCATTATTCACAAGAAAAGAAGAGAATATCCATAGAACTTCTTGGATAATCTGATATGAGTCTATGAATGGATAGATGACACATAGATTCATTAAACGACTACCAAATACATTACATTTTTGAAAATTTTCATTATTTTCTTGGGGTTATATTATAGCATATCACCAATATAAAAATAAAATGAATCCATCCAAAAAACTAAATACAAGCCATTGAAAAGTAAAATGTAAAAAAATACAAGGCTAAAAACTGCTACAATATATGTAATTGAAAAACTATAGACAATTCCTTGAATCCAATTTTTTTTAAATAAGGGTTAGATAAAATTTCCTCTATAGTTTCATTCAATAATCAATAAATAATTTTATCACCATCAATATATGAAACCCACATCAACAAAAACATATCCATATTCTAATAACAAACACAAAATCCCTTTATATTACTCAAAATAATACATTACTTTGATATTAACACTTCCAAAAAGCATTCGCTCACACATTTGTTTTAAATAAGATTAAAAATGAACACAAAAATATATTCTACACAACAAGAAAATATTTTAAAAAAATACTTATATATACAAAATTTATATTATATTTGATCAATAGTGATTCAAAATTATTATTTTTTAAATCAACACTCTAAATCGATACTCATCAATAATTAGAGATGTTAAAACAACAAGAGGAGTGAAAATAATAAAAATATAATTCTTTTCTATGACACATGGTTTAGAAACATGTTATCTTATAATATGTTTCGTCTATGTGAGTTCCAATGGAATATGTAAATAATTATTTTTCACAGACCACTCATGTTCTAATTGTCTTAACACTAGTCTCCCATCAACTCCAAAGTATAATTATGTCTGTGATAAAATTTTGAAATGAACCATCTTGGGTATTACTAGACACATGGACAAAGGAGGATCCCCGATGACCAAAGGTAGGTGATAATCCCTATATCATTAAAGGTGACAACATTAGAACAATTTCCCACTCAAGAAAAAAAGATTAAAAACATGGTCCCATCATTCAAACAATATGACATCTCGATTCATTTTACAGCCATTAAACATATAAATGTATATACTAAAAATGAAAATATAAAAACAATACATTAAAATAGTAAATGATACATATGGATTTCTAAAAAATTCTGCCAAATTAATGAAATCATTTTTATATAATGCTTTTATATACCAAACCAATGAAAAACTAAATAAAAATAGGAAACCAATGTATATACTACTCCACCTAATCCAAAATGGTTCAAAAAACTCTAGAAGCATACTCCAAAATCACCATGTGGGTCTCATTTCACTAAAATAAACTTACCATCAACCACTTATTATAGGTTATTGGTGATGATCCAACCTACATTCCAAAGTAATCGAAAACCAATAATATAAATGATGACTACATACCCTCATATGTGATCATGTAGGATGTGAGGAAACATATAGTATGTTTTTACAAAGTTTTTATTACATTCTTATTATAAAATGAACAAAAAATATAATATTGAATCAAATATAAGAATATAGGTTTTTTAATTTAAAAATATAAGAATAAACAAAAAATAACTTATTCCATTACATGAAAACTCACAATTTAAAAATTAGGCATCAATTATTTTCTCCATTGGTATTTATATTTTAAAAAACAACCATTATCATTTAAAACTACTGTCCTATAAATAATCATAGTAAAACCATCCATTTCTATTTGAATGACAACTTTTGAAAACAAACCATCAAGTTTCATTAAAAAACATCAAAACCATTTTATGAGTATAAAACTCTTTGGAAGATAATTTTTTCTTTCATAAATTAAATAATTTAAAAATTATATATTAAAAAGAAAATGAAATATATTATAGAACATAAATCTATTGAAAGATCACAAAACAATTAAAAAATATGGGATTAAACTAGACTATTATAAGGCACCGAACTTAAACATTACTTTATATTGAATTAAATGAATAATTCCCATTGAGGATCTTTTCAGGTTTAGAGTTTTAGATAATTAGACCATTACTATTACATCTCAAAAGATTACACAGTAGACACTTCCACAAAGTTTCCTTTTTTCCAAAACATAAAATCTAAAAAAGTCATTTCTAGTTCCATGTTTAAGAAAGAATGAATTTTAATTCATCCCATCCTTGAACCTTTTCCACTTTATTTCCTGTGAAAAACATTTCAAAAAAACTTTGGGTGAACATAAAAAGCTCAGTAAGGGATACACAAAGAATGAAAACTATTAGTTTTTCAAAACAACAAGCAAACCATGTATAAATTATCAAAGTAATACCTTTCTCTTTTATGATGTAGTAAAAACTCATCACTGAATAAAAGATCATTACATACCCCTTTGTAACCAAAATATTACCATAAAACCCATATAAAGAACACATAACATATAAAGGTAACTTGTGACATAAACATACATAAATGGAATAACCATACGGTCGATTTCCACTCATATCACTTAATGTAATTTCCATACGGCTGACTTTCACACCCAATGCATTGGAGGTTCTAAAGTAAACACCCATCCTGGTATTCACGGCACCACCCATCATATGGTTTATCACGTAACCACCCTTCCAATGTCTAAGTACCATTATAAAATCATAAGACATAAAACAAAAATAATGGAAAGAAAACATTTCCACATTTCAAACACAATATATCACATAAATATATTAACATAATGAATAAATTATAAAAACCATTTTCAATACCAAAATACATAACAGATTATATGGTATTTATTTCATTTAAAAAAAACATTACAGCTTGTTGAGGAAGCCAAATACCAAATAATACTCACGGCGGCGGAAAAGGTCATTGTCACTGCGTACATTAAATGAAACATTCCTTTTTGTCGTTTTGTAAATTGCTTCATAGAAAAATATTCCTTTTTTATAAAATTAAAATTCAAAGGGGTTTATACATCGTGTAAAAAAGCCTGGTATTAGAACAAAATATGCCTCAATGAAAGGAGATTGAGATGAATTCCCTTACCTCGTGACCGACGTGACTCGATTGCTCTTTAATCTCCTGAATAATAAACTAAATCTAATTTATACTTTCTTAAGATACATTTCTCAAGATTATTATTCCTTTTATTTCACTTATTTTCATGTTATAAACATTATGTAATCATTTACGTTTAAAATGTTGGTTTTGTTGACATTTTGTTCTTAAGTCGAAAGTGGACTTCGTACAATTACATGTTGTCCATGTGGTCAAAGGTTAATTATATCCATAATGATATACATGATTTATATATCATATATATCATATATATCCAGCACATAATTTTATTTACAATAGTATATAACTGTTATTGGTAAGAAATGAAATGCACCGTTCATGGAGACAGTAAGCCGTACGTACGCATGAACGCTAATTTCATTTATATTTCATATTTAATGGACTGAAATCATAATTATATAAAGGTATATTATAATTCCATTTTAATATCATATCTAATATAATTACCTCTGTCCTTTACACGTCCCACATATGGCATTAACGAATCAAATCACTCTGAGGGGGCGGGAGTCTGCACTTTCCAAAAATGAAATTATTGCATTTACCCATAATGGAAACTATAAAGGTATGCCATAAATGAAAAATAAATAAGCATAAGGAAAACATAAACATAATATAAATCATATATAAATAGATTGACATCTTAATGGCCACCATGAAATGTGTTAAAAGAATATTGAACAATCATCGTTTCGTGAGGTAGAAAATCGCCAACCACAGGAACATTATGTTCTTTAACCATTAGACGATGGGGTGTGTAGGTGTAGCTCTAATACATCTCATAAAAACATCCTAGTATATTGAAGATACTGGTGTTGTTACAAAATAAAGGAATAAAAAGAGTTCAGTGGGTTGGAGAAGCAAAATAAAACAAAAGAACACAAGATAAGACACTACCTTTTAAACGGGTAACTCTTTTTGATTTGAACTCAAAGGATTCTTTGGGAAGAATTCTGCCCAAAGTGAGGGTTGTAAGAGTATTATAAGGATGTGGACATTCAAAATGGGAAGGGTTTGGCCGAGCCAATGGCTTGAGAGGTGTCGGTAAGGGGGTAGAGGTGGGGGCCTTTTATAAGAGGAGAGGATGGGGACTCTTGGTTAGTTATAAAAGGTTACTTTATTTTCAAATGAGTTTTGAATTTTAAAGGTCCCACATTGATTTATTTAGAGTATAAGGTGATAAGAGTTCTAAATCCACCCATCCAATAGGTTTTTGACAAATTTAGGTCTTATATGTTACATTATCTTTTCATTTTATTTAAATTGTTAAATAATGAGGTAATCGCTGCATCATCATGGTGTCATAAATAAATTAATTTATTTAATGTGTAAAATTTTCAATAAAGGTATCATGATGTAGGAAATCGTTTTATCTTTCTAATGAATATTTATAGTCAAAAATATGACTTGTATAACCCCATGTAAAAATTGTTTTAGTAAAATAACTCATGTTTGTGACATTTATATTTTAAATTAAAAAAAGTAATTAATGTCATTTTCCTACCAAAGTGGCTCCATGGGGTCCCCATGTTTTCCCATGGATTTCCATTGTCGGCCATGACACATCCAATAAGGGTAGAAAATGTTTCAAGGTCATTTCGTATTATTAAAACATTACTTTTACCTTAAACTACACTAATTACCTCTAACCGCGATTAAAAACTTAAAAGTTACTATTCACCAAAAAAATATTTTAATCCCATTGAACCACATTTTACTTTCTAATGAAAACCATGTATGTCGGATTTTTTTAATTCAAACCACAGAGGTGGTAAAATTTTATTTAAACGAAAAATCAGTTTTTTTAGTACCACTTAGTGGTTTCACTATTCATCAAAAATTGATGTTTTTCAGAAAAATAACAAAAATTACCCCTAAGCTATATTTGATATTCCGAATTCTAAAATGATTTCTATTTTAAAAAATTCTTAACATATAAGATTCATTAATTAATTAAATAATTAATTCCCGCTGTCAAAACAAATAGCGTGTTTTTATGAACCAAAATGTATCAAAAGATTGACACTAGTTTAAGTCCACTTTCAAAGTGAAATTAATTCCAATGACAACTATTGGATTAGATGGTAAAAATATATTCTAATTGAACATTAAAACCAATTTGAAATATTAACTAATAATATAAATAAATTATATTAAAAATAGGTTTTGAATTAAAATACAACATTTTTCACTATTCATTAAAAATTGAACTTTATCGGAAAAATACAAAAATTTACAGAATGTAAATTTTGATGTCCTGATTCTAAAGAAGGGTGTTATTTGGTCAAATAGAATGAATAAGAGTTACCAAAACTATTTTTAAAGAGGGTTCGCCATCAAAAGGCGATATTTCATCCTTTTAGTGAATATTAGAGTAACTATGCCTAAAAATGAATTATTTTTCATATTTTAAGCCTTTATCATTTATTGGATAAATGTAAAAACATTTAAAAACATATATAATCATATTTTATTTATTTCTATTCATTCCTGCCAATACAATGGCTACGTGTTAACTACCATTTAAAATAATATTATTATATTACTACTATGCAATGTAAGATTTCAAAGAAACTATTTGTTGCGTATCGGGTATGCTATCTAACATAGCAACCCCTTTAAAGAAAAATTAATATTTAATTCATAAATATTAATAAATAAGAAAATGTTTTATTCTTTATTTACCTGGGATGTTACATCATTCCCCCCCTTTTGGGAATTGCATCCTCGCAATTTTATTCACTTATCAAAATAAGTGGGGGTATTTATCCCTTATAGCATTTTCAGATTCCCATGTTGCCTCTTCAATCATATGGTTTTTCCAAAAAACCTTTATCTGGTGAATTACCTTATTTCGCAACACATGCTCTCTTCGGTCAAGAATCTGGACTGGTTGTTCATCATAAGAGAGATTCTCTTCCAACTAAACTACCTCTGGGCTCAAAACATGAGATGGATCTAGAATATACTTTATCAACATCGAAACATGAAAAACATAGTGTACCTGAGATAAACTCGGAGGTAAATCCACTTAGTACGCAACTGATCCATCTTTCTCTAGAATTTCATATGGTCCAATGAACCTTGGACTTAGCTTTCCTTTCTTTCCAAATCAGACCACTCTTTTCCATGCTGAAACTTTGACAAAAACATGATCACCTAACTCGAAAGATATATCCTTCCTCCAGTTATCTGCATAACTTTTTTGTTTGCACTGAGCAATTTTCATGTGTTTCTGAATGAACTGAACTTTTTCGGCAATATCTTCTACCAATTCTAGCCCCATCAGCTTCCTTTCACCCACTTCATCCCAAAAAGCTGGAGGTCGACACCGCTTCCCATTTAATGCCTCAAACGACGCCATATGTATACTGGAATGAAAACTGTTATTATAAGAAAATTTAACCAAAGAAAGATGTTGGTCCCAACATCCCTGATAATCCATCGAACAAGCATGTAGCATATCCTCCAAAGTCTTAATTGTTCATTCTGACTGCCCATCTGATTCAGGATGAAATGTTGTACTAAAATTTAATTCAGTACCCAATGACTTCTGAATGCCTTTTCAAAAGATAGAAGTAAACCTGGGATCACGATCAGATACAATGGAGAGGGGAAATCCATGTAACATGACGATCTCTTTAAGATACAAACGAGAAAGTTGATATAGATACAAAGTATCTCGAATTGGATAGAAATGAGCAGATTTAGTCAATCGATCAACAATAACCCAAATTGCATTATTACCTCGAGATGTCCTCAGTAATCCCACAACAAAGTCCGTAGATTCATTTTCCCATTTCCACTCTAGAACTGGTAAAGGCTGAAGCATCCCTTTTCGTAACTGCCACTCTGCTATAACCTACTGACAAGTCAAACACTTTACAGTAAAATCAGCACTGTCTCTTTTCACTCCATCCAACAAGTAATACTCCTGCAGATCTCTTTACATCTTAGTACTGCCAGGATGAACTGAAAACGGGGAACTATGATCCTCACATAACAACTCATTCTTCAACTAAAAATCACCAGGCACACATAATCTCTTCCCAAACATCAAAACACAATCATTATCAATGTTAAATTCAGACCACTTACCCTTCTGAACCAACTCTACCTTTTTTTGCAACCCACTATCTTTCTTCTGTGCTTGCTTAATTCTGTCTAATAGGGATGATCTCACTGATACCTGAAACAAAACAGAAGAACTTTCTTCCCCAACAACTTCTATTCCAAAGTTCATCAAATCAAAAACCAAGGGATCTCATTCTAAACATAGCATGTGTAATGCAACATTACTTTTTCGACTCAAAGCATGAGCCACTTTATTTGGATTTCCCGGATGGTAATGAATTGTACAATCATAATCCTTGATTAATTCTAGCCATCACCTATGTCTCATGTTCAATTCATTATGAGTGAATATATACATTAAACTTTTGTGATGAGTATATATTTCACATTTTACTCCATACAAATGATGTCTCAAAATTTTTAAAGCGAAAACAACAGTAGCTAATTCCAAATCATGTGTAGGGTAATTTATCTAATTAATTTTCAACTGACATGAATCATAAGCAATTACCTAATAATTCTACATTAGGATGCAACCAATTCATTTCAATGAAGCATCACTGTAGATAAAAAACTCACCATTCCTGGAAGGAAGTGCCAAAACTGGGGCATTCACCAATATTCTTTTCAACTCCTAAAAACAATCATCACATTGTTTTGTCCAGATAAACTTAACACCCTTCCGAGTTAGCTTATTCATTGGACTAGATAACCATGAAAAATTTTCAACAAACATTCGGTAGTAACCTGCCAAACCAAGAAAACTACGGATCTCACTTACATTTGTGGGTCTTGTCCATTCTTCAACAACTTTTGTTTTAACAGGATCAACAGTTATGCCATTTTTTGAAACAATTTGACCAATGAAAAAAAAATTTGCAACCAAAACTCACACATGCTGAATTTTCCATTCAGTATTTTTCTTTTATGGTTTGCAAGATAACCCTTAAATTACTTTCATGCTCATCTTTACTTTTAGAAAACCCCAAAATATCGTCAGTAAACACAACCACGATTTGTCACCTGAGTCAACTGAGCCATTGTAACACCCCGACCCTAGTTACCCAAAGTCAGTGCATTATTGTGTTACATTGGCATGATCACAAAAGATCAAGTCTCTAAAGACCGATTAGATTAGTAGCCTTGGAAACACTAGATACATTCACAAATGTTACATTACATCATAATGTGAAAAATCACAATAACATAGTCTCCATAGTCCACACTTCTATCCCCTTCAGACTATCCCTGTAGGTCAGTCATAAAATATTTCTTCACATCCTGGGAAAAATAAAACACTGAAAGGGGTGAGCTCAGATGCTCAGTAAGGATAACAATATAGCGGAAGCTTTCATAAATAAACATAAACATTTAAGGCAGTGTATAACTAAAAATGCCTTTTAAACTTTATCTTCAACATAATATGGAAAAATTAAAATGAGATAATCCCATTTAATTATTCACATGGATATTCTACTGGTCGAATAACCACATGCAATATCAATAAACACTTTCATATTGATGGAATGCATAATGTTAGACTATCATAACCACGTAGCCAAGGCCTCGTGCCAAGCCCACAAATAAGATTTTGTCAAAGCCTCATGCCAAGACACTAGTTTGTCTCATGAGACCTTCTGATGCATCGAGGAGCTATAGTGGGCTCCACTCGTCACTTATTAAGTCCAATGCATTTCTCATATAAATAGGTTTAAACATATCATAAACCATTACATAATCGTATCACATAAAACATGCATAAAGGAAAAATATCATTTCCACATTTCAATCACAATATATCAATACAACATATTGATATAGTAAAACATTATCAAAACCATTTTCAACACTGAAATAAATGAAAATTAAAACTTGGTATTTATTTTACATTTTAAAAAAGGATATGGCTTGAAGAGAAATCCGAAACTCAAATAATGTTCACGATGGCGGAGAAGTCGTTGTCACCGCATACGTACAACAAGAAAAACATTCCTTTTTGTCGTTTAGTAAAACTCATTGTATAAAAATATTCCTTTTGAATAAATGTAAAAGTCAAAGGGGTTTATACACCGTATAAAAGAAATATGTGTATAAAACAAAATATGCCTCAATGAATGGAAATTGAGATGAAGTCCCAAACAAAGATCATTAAATAAAATAGATCTATTATGTGTATTCAATATAAGTAAACATAAATAAAGTAAAAATAAAAGATAGAACATAATAATATCATGAGATAATTTTAATGTAGGAGATTAACCCAAATAATGGAAATTGGGTTAGGAAGTTCCCTTACCTCGTGTCCGACTTGACTCGATCGTTCTTTAATCTCATGAATAAAAAACTAGAGTTAATTTATATTTTCTGAAGAACCTTTTTCATGTTCATTATTCCTTTTATATCACTTATTACCATGTTATGAAAATTATATAATTATTTAAGTTAATAACGGCCATTTTGTCGATCTTTGGTACTTGAGTCAAAAAAACATCTTATAATTAAAAGTTGTTCATGTGGTGAAATATCCATTATATCCAGAATTTTATTCATGATGTAGATATCATACATATCATATATATCCATTATATACATGAATTTATAATATTACATAACATTTAGAGGTAAGAAATGAAATGCACCGTTCATGGAGACGGTAAGTCGTACGTACGCACGAACGCTACATTCATTTCTATTTCGTATTTAATGGAATTAAATTAAAATTATATAATGGTATACTATAATTCCAGTATAATATAATGTATAATACCATTTACTCCATCCTTTATACATCCCACATATGGCATTAACGATTCAAATCCCTTTGTGGGGGCGGTAGTCCGCACTTCCTAAAATGAAATTATCGCGTTTACCATTAATGGAAATCATAAAGGTATTCCATAAATGAAAAATAAAGAATCATAATGAAAATAGAAACATAATATATATCATATATAAAAATAGTGTCATCATAATAGCCACCATGGGAGGTGTCAAAATAAGATTGAACAATCATCTATTCGTGATGCAGTAATTCGCCACCCACAGAAACAATATGTTCTTTTACCATTAGACGAATGTGTGTGTAAGTGAAAATAAAATCCTTACCATAAAAATATCCAAGTATATTTAGAATACTGGTGTTGTTACAAAATAAAGTAACAAAAAGATTTTATGGGGTTGGATAAGCAAAATAAAACAAAAGAACACAAGAGAAAACATTGCATTAAAATCGGGTAACTCTTTTTGATTTGAGCCAAAGGCTTCCATGGGAAGACTTTTTCCCAATGTGAGGATTCTAGGAGTAATAGAGGGATGTTGAGAGAGTATTTGGGTAGAGTATGGCTGAGCCAAATTGCATGATGGTGTGAATAAGGTGGTAGAGGTGGGGGCCTTTTATAAGAGGAGAGGAGAGGCACTCTTGGAAAGTAATAAAATATTACATTATTATGAAATTATTTTCTATTTTTAATGGTCCCACAATGATATATTGCGAGGATAAGGTGATAAGGGTTCGAAATATGCCCATAAAAAAGGTTTTAGACATGTTTATGCCTTATATTTTTCATTATCTTTTCATTTTAATTAAATCGTTAATTAATGAGATAATCGCTGCATCATCATGGTGTCATTAATAATTTAATGTATTTAATGTCTAAGAATTATAAAAAAATATCATGATGTAGGAAATATTTTTAGATTTCCAATTAATATTTATAGTAAAAAATATAACTTATATTACCCCATGTAATAAATGTTCTAGTAAAACAACACATGTTTGTGACAATTTTATTTTTACCTTAAATAAAAAGTTATTATTGTCATTTTCTTACCCAAGTGGCTCAATGGGGTCCCCAAGTTGACCCATGGATTTTCTTGGTCGTCCATTACTCATCCAATAAGGGTATTACAAGTTTAAAGATATTTTCATATTTTAATAATATAATTTTTACCTTAAATCTAAATAATTAACTTTAATCGCGATTAATTAAACATATAAGTTACTATTCACTAAAAAATTATTTTAATCCCATTGAACCACATTTTACTTCCTAATGACAACCATGAATGTCAGATTTTTGAAAATAAAATCACAGAATTGTTAATGTTTCATTTAAACAAAAAATTGGTTTTTTAACTACCACTTAGTGGTTTCACTATTCATAAAAAAATGATGTTTTTCAGAACAATGCCAAATTTTTACCCTAAGCTATAATTGATATTACGAATTCAAAATGATGTCTATTTTACAAAATTACAAACATATAAGTTGCATTGATTAATTTTATAATTAATTCCCGCTTTCACAACAAATAGCGTGTTTTTAAGAAAGAATATATATAAAAATATTGACAATTGTTTATGTCCAATTTCAAAGTGAATTTAATTCTAATGAACACCATTGGATAAAATGGTAAAAATATATTCTAATCATACTATAAAACCACTCAATAGTATAAATTATCACTATAAATTATTTTGATTAAAAAAGTTTTTTTAAGTATTTTTAACAATTCATAAAAAATTGGATGTTCTCAGAAAAATACCAAAAATTCAACATATGCTAATTTCAATATTCCGAATCCACAAATGAAGTCCATTTTGAAATATAAAATATATATAATAAAAAAATTGGGTATTACTATTCATAATGGCTACATTGATTAGTCGTGGTGTGTTAGAACTCGAAGTTGCGTAGAATACAAGCTGTTGTATTATTGAAGGAGAAGCGTACCGTGGAAGCTTGGGGTGTTACATGCTCCCCTACTTAAATAAATTTTGTCCTCACAATTTGAAATTTTTCTTTGAATATAAAAGGCTGTAAATATAAAATACCTTTGTGGAAAACTTACATCGGAAATAAGGTTAATAAAATTTAGCCTTAATAAGAGGGAAAGGAAAATGAAAAAGTCACCACCAAATTATGATCTCGATAAGGAGAACATTGGTGGAAATTAGAGACATATAATTGGAGTAAAGGCTTAAATATTTGTAGGGATTGATTGCGGTCATCAATCAAAAATAAGTGTAAAATTGAGGGCCTCAAAACCTTCAATCTATGGTGATTTAAAATATCATCAGTTCAACAAAACATAAGGTATTAGGATAACACTTTTTTTAATATCCCTTTCCTAAAGTTTAATAATTAATTTATTCATATAGTAAGAGATAGGTATATATATATATATATATACTTGACAGGTAGAGTTTTAACCTTCAATGAATTTCTTCCACAAACTCATCTTTCACTCAAAAAGATAATAGAACTCAAAAATAATATATGTATCCTAATCATACAAGGTTCAAAATATTAACACATACCATTTAGATTAGGAAAAATATTTTGTAATAACCAGGGACTTCCTGTAGGCTAGTGGTAGGTAATAAAGGCATGTCACACTATGGTTGTTGGTTCGATTCCTGCTGCTTTTTCCGACGCGATAGGTTATCCCCCAACCTACATGTTGTGTTTTTCCTAAAAGTGTAGTATTATAATATTCCAAAAATAATATTCAAAAATGATTTAACCTTAAACAATAATATCCAAAGTTCAAATTAATTGATTCCAACCTTTATAGTTATCCAAAATACCTTTATCCAGACTTTCTCTAAAAGGACTCTAAATTCCAAAATCAATTGTAACATTTGATTTCCCAAACAAAGTAAAGTTTCTCTTATTTTCATATACTAAAAATATGATTACCTTAATCATATTAAATCCTTAATGAAAATAATAAGTACTGCAATACACTACTTATATATATATCACATTATCCTTATAACCATAATATAATCCTTGAGTCCAAAAGCACCAATACATTAATTATTCCACTACAACTGTAGTAACAACATAAGATTTTCCTTGATCCCTTGGCCTTTTCTGAGGTAAATTTCCCTGACGCTTAGGACATTCATCTACATAATGCCCCATTTCCCTACAATTGTAGCATTCAACATTGATAGCCTCTTTCTTTCCCTTGAATACACGAGCCTGGTGACCTTTTTCTCCACATTTATAACAAGATCGCATTCCTTTTAGGAAAGTACCGGGGTGATTATTCCCATAATTATCACATAAGGGAAAATCCGTCTTTCCTTTTTTCCCTTTATCTATCTCTTGTTCCACCGGTATCTTCTTATCTTTCATTACTTTATTGTCATAAGATTTATAGAATTCCTTTTTTGTCTTGATAGCACATGAGACAATATCTTCCTACGACGAGAAGGTTTGTGAGATTAATTCCTAACAGGGAAATGGTCTTAACCCATCAAAGAAATGATCAATCTTACTTCTTGGGTTACGTATATAATCTGGAGCATGCCTCACTAACCTTGTAAAGTTATCCTCATACATTACGACATTCTCATTCTCCTTCTGCCTCAGACTCAGAAATTGCCTTTCCATATTTGCTCTATGGTCACGAGGGAAGTATTTTTCTATGAAAATATCTTTGAACTCTCTCCATTCCATACTTGAAACTTCTTCATCTTCATTTGTGTTTTGAATTAGCGACCACCATTGATCGGCATCTCCAGTGAGGCGGTAAACTGCCCTGACAACCTTCTCCCTTTCGCTACTCCCTAAGTCATGGAATATTTTCTCTAAGTATTTTATCCATTGCTCAGCTAATAATGGATTTGTACCCCCATTAAATCTTGGCGGTTTTTGGCTCATGAAATGATCTTACATTGATCCTCCACGTTGCAGATCAGGGTGCTGCATACAAGTAATGTTATTATTAATAACCTGAGTGAGTTGTCCTAGTATGGTGATAAGATGATCAGCACCAGTTGTATCTCCAGCTCCACAATAATTATCTTGAGTAGGAGGGCAATCCCTACATGGAGTGCATGCATTTATACAGTTTCCATTCCTCCCACTAGTCACCATTTATATACAATGGAATAAACTAGATTAGTTTATGAATCAAAATACATAATTCCATACTTTTAATACACTTAACATAAAATGAACAATTTATGGATATAATTTATAATCATAAAAAAATTTCTTTGACGAAGTATATACTCATAAACCAGTCATAATGGTTTGTAAAGAAAATTGAAATTATCCTAATAATATCCCCCAGGAGTGTTGTGACCAAGAGTGTAGCAAGGCCTATTGTCGTGAACCAGTTGCCATTTGAGTCTAGCTCAAAGCTGTGTTTTTGGGTTTTACCCCTAGGAACATCTGTGCTAGAGTCGCCTCTACCTGATCATATCCAAACAGGGATGTATTGGTTAGAAAACTCATAAAATCTCTATAATACCAAAATTTTAGGAAGTTCTTCTATACTAATCCTCAAAGTATATCTTAGGGTTATGTGCTCTAATCAGAGTTTATCTAAATCTAGCTTCTAAGGTTAGTACTAAACTGACTATAATACCAACTATAACGCCCCGACCCTAGTTACCCAGAGTCGGTGCATTATTGCGTAACATTGGCATGATCACAAAAGATCAAGTCTCTAAAGACCGATTAGTTTAGTAGCCTTGCAAACACCAGATACATTCATAAATGTTATATTACATCATAAAGTGAAAAATCACAATAACATAGTCTCTATAGTCCACAATTCTATCCCCTTCAGACTATCCCTATAAGTCAGTCATAAAATATTTCTTCACATCCAGGGAAAAATAAAACACAGAAAGGGGTGAGCTCAGATGCTCAGTAAGGATAACAATATAGCAGAAGATTTCATAAATAAACATAAACATTTAAGGCAATGTATAACTAAAAAAAAGCCTTTTAAACTTGAACTTCAACATAATATGGAAAATGTAAAATGAGATAATTCCATTTACTTATTCACATGGATATTCTACTGGTCGAATAATCACATGCAATATCAATAACCACTTTCATATTGATGGAATGCATAATGTCAGACTATCATAACCACGTATCCAAGGACTCGTGCCAAAACAAAAAATAAGATTTTGTCAAGGCCTCGTGCCTAGACACTAGTTTGTCTCATGAGACCTGCTGATGCATCGAGGAGCTATATCGGGCTCCACCCATCACTTATTATGTCCAATGCATTCCTCATATGAATAGTTTTAAACATATCATAAACCATTACATAACCGTATCACATAAATCATACATAAAGGAAACATAACATTTCCAAATTTCAATCACAAGATATCAATACAACATATTGATATAATAAAACATTATCAAAACCATTTTCAATACCGAAATAAATGAAAATTAAAACTTGGTATTTATTTTTCATTTAAAAAATAGATATGGCTTGTAGAGAAATCCGAAACTCAAATAATGGTCACAGCGTTGGAGAAGTCCTTGTCGCCGCATACGAACAACAAGAAAAACATTCCTTTTTGTCGTTTAGTAAAACGATTCGTATAAAAATATTCCTTTTTAATAAATTTAAAATTCAAAGATGTTTATACATTGTATAAAAGAAATATGTGTATAAAACAAAATATGCCTCAATGAATGGAGATTGAGACGAAGTCCGTAACAAATATCATTAAATAAAATAGATCTAATATGTTTATTCACTATATGTACACATGAAGAAAGTAAAAATACAAGATATAACATAAAATCATGACATAATTTTAAAGTAGAAGATTAACCCAAAGAATGGAAATTAGGTTTGGAAGTTCCCTTACCTCATGTCCGACATGACTCGGTCATTCTTTAATCTCCTGAATAATAAACTAGAGTTAATTTTTATGTGCTTAATAACATTTTTCATTTATATTATTCCTTTTATATCTCTTATTACCATATTATGAACATTATGTAATTATTTAAGTTAATAACGGCCATTTTGTCGATCTTTGGTACTTGAGTCAAAAATAAAATTCTTATAATTACAAGTTCTTCATGTGGGGAAATATCCATTATATACAGAATTTTATTCATAATTTAGATATCATATATATCATATATATCCATTATATACATGCATTTATAATATTACATAACATTTAGAGGTAATAAATGAAATCCACCGTTCATGGAGACGGTAATTCGTACGTACGCATGAATGCTACATTCATTTCTATTTCGTATTTAATGGAATGAAATTATAATTATATAAAGTTATACTATAATTCCAGTATAATATAATGTATAATACCATTTACTCCATCCTTTATACATCCCACATATGGCATTAACGATTCAAATCACATTGAGGGGGCGGTAGTACGCACTTCCTAAAATGATATTATCGCGTTTACCCATAATGGAAATCATAAAGGTATGCCAAAAATGAAAAATAAAGAATTATAAGAAAAAAAACATAATATATATCATATATAAAAATAGTTTTAGCATAATGTCCACCATGAGAGGTGTTAAAAGAAGATTGAACAATCATCGTTTCGTGAGGCAGTAATTCGCCACCCACAGAAACAATATGTTCTTTTACTATTAGACGAATGTGTGTGTAACTGTGAATAAAATAATTTCCATAAAAACATCCAAGTATATTTATAATACTGGTTTTGTTACAAAATAAAGTAATAAAAAGATTTTATGGGGTTGGAGAAGAAAAATAAAACATAAGAACACAAGAGATGACATTGCCTTAAAATCCGGTAACTCTTTTTAATTTGAGCCAAATGCTTCCTTGGGAAGACTTCTGCCCAAAGTGAGGCTTCTAGGTGTAATACATGGATGTCAAGAGAGTATTTGGGAAGAGTTTGGCCGATCCAAATTTCTTTAAGGTGTGAATAAGTTGGTAGAGGTGGGGGCCTTTTATAAGAGGAGAGGATGGGCACTCTTGGAAAGTAATGAAATATTACATTACTATGAAATTCTTTTCAGATTATAAAGGTCCCACAATGATATATTTCGAGGACAAGGTGATAAGGGTTCGAAATATTCCCATCCAATAGGTTTTAGACAAGTGTATGCCTCATATTTTACATTATTGTTTCATTTAATTTAAATCGTTAATTAATGAGGTAATCACTACCTCATCATGGTGTCATAAATAATTTAATATATTTAATGTCTAAAAATTATAAAAGAAATTTCATGATGTAGGAAATAAATTTATATTTCTAATGAATATTTATATTCAAAAATTTAACTTATATAACCTAATTTAATAATTGTTTTAGTAAAATAACACATTTTTGTGACAATTTTAGTTTTACCTTAAATAAAAAGTTATTATTGTCAGTTTCTTACCCAAGTGGCTCCATAGGGTCCCCAAGTTGACCCATGGATTTTAGTGGTCGGCCATGACTCATCCAATAAGGGCAGGACATGTGTAAAGGTATTTTCGTATTTTTATATTATCATTTTTACCATAAATTTCACTAATTACCTTTCATCGCGATTAATTAAACTGAAAAGTTACTATTCACCAAAAAATTATTGCAATATCATTGAACCACATGTTACTTCCTAATGACAACCATGTATGTCAAATTTTTGAAAATCATATCACAGAAGTGGTAATGATTCATTTAATCAAAAATCGTTTTTTTAACTACCACTTAGTGGTTTCACTATTCATCAAAAATTGATGTTTTCCAGAACAATGCAGAAATTTCACACTAAGCTATAATTGATATTCCGATTTCAAAAATGATGTCCATTTTACAAAATTCCAAACATATAATTTTCATTAATTAATTTTATAATTAATTCCTGCTGTCACAACAAATAGCATGTTTTTAAGAAAGAATATATATCAAAAGATTGAAAATTGTTTATGTCCAATTTCAAAGTGAAATTAATTATAATTAACACCATTGGATAAAATGTTAAAAATATATTCTAATTATACTTAAAAACCACTGAATAGTAAAATTTATCACTATAAATTATTTTTATTAGAAAAGTTGTTTTTAAGTATTTTTAACTATTCATAAAAAATTGGAAGTTCTCAGAAAAATACCAAAAATTCAACATAGGCTAATTTCAATATTCTGAATCCAAAAATGAAGTCCATTTTGAAATATAAAAAATATATAATTTCAAAAAGTGGGTATTAATATTCATAATGGCTACTTTGATTAGTCGTGGTGTGTTAGAACTCGAAGTTGCGTACAATGCAAGCTATTGTATTATTGAAGGAGAAGCGTACCGTGGAAGCTTGGGGTGTTATAGCCATCACTGTAAAAAACTATTTAGTTCTGATTCTGACCATCTCAAGATACTATTTTGAAATGTCATTTCCCTCTGTATGCCTTCCCAGAAAATTTGTTCTGCTTCCTCTACAAAAAACCATTCTTAACACAAAAATATATTAGGAGAAGCGACATGCTAATCTTCAAATGCTATATCATTTCAATTTGACCACAAAAGAATATTTTTGGATAATAATTTAATAGAATTATAACTCCTAAAGTTGTCTATACTGACCTCTGATACCAAATATAAGGCCACGCCCTTAAAAATTACTTAATATTGAATTAAATGAATAATTCCCATTGAGGATATTTTCAGGTTTTTAGTTTTAGAGAATTAAACCATAACTATTACATCTCAGAAGATTACACAGTAGACACTTCCACAAAGTTTCCTTTTTTCCAAAACATGAAATAAAAAAAAGTAATTTCTAGTTCCTTGTTTAAGAAAGCATGAATTTTCCTTGATCCCATCCTTGACCATATTCCACATTATGTCCTGTGAAAAACATTTAAAAAAAACCTGGGGTGAGCATAAAATGCTCTGTATGGGATACACAAAGAATGAAAATTGTTAGTTTTTTAATAGAACAAGAAAACCATGTATACTTTATCAATGTAATACCTTTCACCTTTATGAAGTAGTAAAAACTCTTCACTGAATGAAAGATCATTAATTACCATTTTGTAACCAAAATATTACCATAAAACCCATATAAATAACACATAACATATAAAGGTAACTTGGGACATAAACATACTTAAATGGAATAACCATAATGTCGACATCCACAAATATCACGTAATGAAATAGACATACGGACAACTTCCACACCCAATGCATTGGTGGTTATAACGTAACCACCCTTCCTGGTATTCACGGCACCACCCATCATATGGTTTATCACGTAACCACACATCAAATGTCCAAGTACAATTATAAAATCATAAGACATAAAACAAAAAATAATGGAAAGAAAACATTTCCAAATTTCAAACACAATATATCACATAAAAATATTGTCATAACGAATCCATTATAAAAACAATTTTCAATTCCAAAATACATAAAAGAGTATATGGTATTTATTTCATTTAAAAAAATATCACGGCTTTTTGAGGAAGCCAAAGACCAAATAATAATCGTGGCGGTGGAAAAGGTCGTTGTCACATTATACGATAGAAGAAACATTCATTTTTTTTGTTTTGTAAAACGATTCATAGAAAAAGATTCCTTTTGTATAAAATTAAAAGTCAAAGGGGTTTATACACCGTATAAAAAAAATCATTGTATTAGAACAAAATATGCCTCAATGAAAGGAGATTGAGATGAAGTCCCTTACCTCATGTCCGACATGACTCGATTGCTCTTTAATCTCCTGAATAATCAACTAATGTTAATTTTTACTTGCCTAAGAACCCTTTTCAAGCTTATAATTCCTTTTATATCACTTATTTCCATGTTATAAACATTATGTAATCATTTAAGTTAAAAATGTTGGTTTTGTTGGTTTTTGGTTCTTAAGTCGAATATGGACTTCTTACAATTACATGTTGTTCATGTGGTCAAACGTTCATTATATAAATAATGATATTCAAGATTTGGATATCATATATATCATATATATCCAGAATATACATGTATTTATAATAGTATATAACATTTTGTTGTAAGAATTGAAATGCATCGTTCATGGAGACGGTAAACCGTACGTACGCATTAACGCTACTTTCATTTCTATTTAAAATTTTATGAAGTAAAATCATAATGATATAAAGGTATATTATAATTCCAGTATAATAACATATATAATATCATTATCTCTGTCCTTTACACGTCCCACAAATGGCATTAACGAACCAAATCACTTTGAGGGGGTGGTAGTCCGCACTTTCTAAAATGAAATTATTGCGTTTACCCATAATGGAAACCATAATGGTATGCCATAAATGAAAAATAAAGAAGCATAAGGAAAACATAAACATAATATAAATCATATATAAATATAGTAACATCTTAATGGCAACCATGAAAGGTGTTAAAATAAGATTGAACAATCATCGTTTCGTGAGGCAGAAAATTGCCAACCACAGAAACAGTATGTTCTTTAACCATTAGACGAAGGTGTGTGTAGGTGTATATCTAATCCTTCTCATAAAGACATTCTAGTATATTGAAAATATTGTTTTTGTTACAAAATAAATGAATAAAAAGTGTTTAGGGGGTTGGAGAAGAAAAATAAAACATAAGAACACAAGAGAAGACACTACCTTTAAAACAGGTAACTCTTTTTGATATGAGATAAAAGGCTTCCTTGGGAAGACTTATGCCCATATTTAGGATTATATGATTAAGAGAGGGATGTGGAGAGACAAAATGGGCAGGGGTTGGCTGAGCCAAAGGCTTGAGAGGTGTGGGTAATGTGGTATAGCTGGGGGCCTTTTATAAGTGGATAGGAGGGGCACTCTAGGAAAGTTATAAAAGGTTACATTATTTTCAAATGAGCTTCAGATTTTAAAGGTCCCACATTGATTTATTAAGAGTATAAGGTGATAATAGTTCGAAATCCACCCATCCAATTGGTTTTTGACAAGTGTAGGTATTATATTTGACATTATCTTTTCATTTTATTTAAATCGTTAAATAATGAGGTAATCGCTGCATAATCATAATGGCATAAATAATTTAATTTATTTATTGTATAAAAGTTATAAAAAAATATCATGATGTAGGAAAGATTTTTAGATTTCTAATGAATATTTATAGTAAACAATATGACTTTTATTACCCCATTTAAAAATTAATTTAGTAAAACAACTCATGTTTGTGACATTTTTATTGTAACTTTAAATAAAAAGTTATTAATGTCATTTTCCTACCAAAGTGGCTCCATGGGGTCCCAAAGTGGACCCAAGGACTTTCTTGGTCTGCCATGACACATCCAATAAGGGTAGGACATGTGTCAATGTCATTTCATATTATTAAAACATTATTTTTACCATAAACTACACTAATTACCTTTAATCGTGATTAAATACTTAAATGTTACTATTCACAAAAAAATTATTTTAATCCCATTGAACCACATTTTACTTCTTAATGACAACCATTTATGTCAGATTTTTTATATTCAAAAAAAAGATGTTGTAAATTTTCATTTAAATGAAAAATCAGTTTTTTTAAGTACCACTTTGTGGTTTCACTATTCATCAAAAATTGAAGTTTTTCAGAAAAATACCAAAAATTCACCCTAAGCTATATTTGATATTCTGAATTCAAAAATGATGACTATTTTAAAAAATTAAAAACATATAAGTTGAATTAATTAATTTAATAATTAATTTCCTCTGTCAAAACAAATAGCGTGTTTTTATGAACCAAAATGTATCAAAAGATTGACACTAGTTTAAGTCCAATTTCAAAGTGAAATTAATTCCAATGACCACAATTAGAATAAAAGGTAAAAATATATTCTAATTGAACATTAAAACCAATTCAAAATTCAAACTAATCATATTAATAAATTAGATTAAAAAGAGGGTTTGAATTAAAATACAACATTTTTCACTATTCATTAAAAAATGAACTTTATCGGAAAAATAAGAAAAATTTACACGATGTAAATTTTCATGTCCCAATTTTAATGAAGAGTTTTATTTGGTGTAATGGAATTCATAAGAGTGACCAAAAATATATTTAAAGAGGGTTCTCCATCAAAAGGCAATAGTTCGGCCTTTTAGTGAATATTAGAGTATCTATGCCTAAAATTGAATTCTTTTTCTTATTTTAAGCCTTTATCATTTATTGGATAAATATAAAGACATTTAAAAACATATTTAATCATATTTTAGTTATTTCTAAACATTCCGGCTAATACAACAGCTACGTGTTAACTACCATTTAAAATAATATTATTATACCACTATGCAACGTAAGATTTCAAAGAAACTCTTTGTTGCGTATCGGGTACGCTATCTAACATAGCAACCCCTTTAAAGTAAAATTAATATTTAATTCGTAAATATGAATAAATATGATAATGTTTTATCTTTATTTACCTGGGTTGTTACATCCTTCCCCCCTTTTGGGAATTGTGTACTCACAATTTTATTCACTTATCAAAATAAGTGGGGGTATTTATCCCTTATAGCTTTTTCAGATTCCCACGTTGCCTCTTCAACCATGTGGTTTTTCCACAAAACCTTTACCTGGTGAATTACCTTATTTCACAACACTTGCTCTCTTCGGTCAGGAATCTGGAATGGTTGTTCTTCATAAGAGAGATTGTCTTCCAACTAAAGTACCTATGGGCTCAAAACATGAGATGGATCTGGAATATACTTTCTCAACATCGAAACATGAAAAACATTGTGTACCTCAGAAAAACTCAGAGGTAAAGCCACATAGTAAGAAACTGATCCAACTTTCTCCAAAATATCATATGGTCCAATGAACCTTGGACTCATCTTTCCTTTCTTACCAAATCACATCACTCTTTTCCATACTAAAACTTTGAGAAAAACATGATCACCTACCTCAAATTATAGATCCTTCCTTTGGTTATCTACATAACTTTTCTGTCTGATCAGAGCTGTTTTCATGTGTTTCTGAGTGAACTAAACTTTTTCTGCCATCTCTTCTACCAATTTTGGTCCCATTAGCTTCCTTTCACCCACTTCATCCCAAAAAGCTGGTGTTCGACACCGCTTCCCATATAATGCCTCAAACGGAGCCATCTGTATTCTAGAATGAAAACTGTTATTATTAAAAAATTCAACCAAAGAATGTTGTTGGTCCCAACTTCCCTGATAATCCATCAAACAAGCATATAGAATATTCTCAAAAGTCTGAATTTTTCGTTCGGAGTTCCCATCGGATTGAGGATGAAAAGATTTACTAAAATTTAATTCAGTACCCAACGACTTGTGAAGGCCTTTACAAAAGTTAGAAGTAAACCTGGGATCACAATCAGATACAATGGAGATAGGAACTCCATTTAACCTGAATATCTATTTAAGATTCAAAGGAGAAAGTTTATCTAGAGACAAAGTATCTCGAATAGGAAGGAAATGAGCATATTAAGTCAATAGATCAACAATAACCCAGATTGCATTATTACCTTGAGATGTCCTCGGTAATCCCACAACAAATTTCATTGATACATTTTCCCACTTCCACTCAGGCACTGGTAAAGGCTGAAGCATCCCATTTGGTAACATCCACTCTTCTTTAACCTGCTGACAAGTCAAACACTTTATAGTAAAATCAACAATATCTCTTTTCATTCCATCCCACAAGTAATACTCCCGCAGATCTCTATACATATTAGTACTGCCAGGATGATCTAAAAATGGGGAACTATGAGCCTCACATAACAACTAATTCATCAACTGTGAATCACCTGGAAAACATAATCTCTTCCAAACCTCAAAACACAATCATTATCAATGTTAAATTCAGGCAACTTACCCTTCTAAACCATCTCTACCTCTTTCTATAACCCACTGTCTTTCTTCTATGCTTGTATAATTCTGTCCGATAGGGATGATATCACTGATACCTGAAGAAAAACAGAAGAACCTAATGCACCAACAACATCGATGCCAAATATCATCAAATCAAAAACCAAGGGATCTCGTTCCAAATGTATCATGGTTAATGAAGCATTACATTTTCAACTCAAGGCATCAGCCACTTTATTTTCTTTTCTCGGATGGTAATGAATTGTACAATCATAATCCTTGATTAATTCTAGACATCTCCTCTATCTCATGTTCAAATCTTTCTGATTGAATATATACTTTAAAAATTTGTGATCAGTATATATTTCAAACTTCCATCCATACAAATGATGCCTCCAAATTTTGAAAGCGAAAACAAGAGCAGGTCATTCCAAATCATGTGTAGGGTAATTTACCTCATGAATTTTCAACTGACGTGAAGCATAAGCAATTACCGGATCATTCTGCATTAGGACGCAACCAAGTCCTTTCAATGAAGAATCACTGTAGATAAAAACTCACCATTACTGGAAGAAAGTTCCAAAACTGGAGTATTCACCAATCTTCTTTTCAACTCCTGAAAACTATCATCACATTCTTTGTTCCAGATAAACTTAACACCCTTCCGAGTTAGCCTAGTCATTGGACTAGATAACCGTGAAAAACATTTCAACAAGCCTTCGGTAGTAACCTTCCAAAGCATGAAAACTATGTATCTCAGTTATATTTGTGGGTATTGGCCATTATTTAACAACTTTGGATTTACCAGGATCAACAATTATGCCATTTTTTTGAAACAATGTGACCAAGGAATGATATTTGTTGCAACTAAAACTCACACTTGGTGAATTTTCCATAAAGTTTCATTTCATTTAAGGTTTTCAAGATAAACCTTAAATGACTTTCATGCTCCTTTTTACTTTTATAAAACACCAAAATATCGTTATTAAACAAAACAACGATTAATCACCTGAGTCAACTGATCCATCACTGCAATAAACTATTTAGTTCTGATTCTGACCATCTCTAGATACTGTTTTGAATGGTTATTTCTCTATGTATGCCTTCCCAGAAAATCTGTTCTGTTTCATCTATGAAAAACCATTCTTAACACAGAAATATCTTAGGAGATTCAACATGATAATCTTCAAATGATATATCATTTCAATTTGACCAGGAAAGAATATTTTTGGATAATCATCTAATAGAATTCTAACTCCTAAAGTTTTCTAAACCGACCTCTGATACCAACTATAAGGCCCCAGCCTTAAACATTACTTAATATTGTATTAAATGAATAATTCCCATAGAGGATCTTTTCAGGTTTAGAGTTTTAGATAATTAGACCATAACTATTACATCTCAAAAGATTACATAGTAGAAACTTTCACAAAGTTTCCTTTTTTCCAAAACATGAACTAAAAAAAAGTCATTTCTAGTTCCATGTTTAAGAAAGCATGAATTTTCCTTGTTCCCATTCTTGACCCTATTCCACATTATGTCCTGTGAAAAACATTTCAAACAAACCTAGGGTGATCATAAAAGCTCAGTAAGGGATACACAATGAATGAAAACTGTTAGTTTTTCAAAACAACATGCAATCCATGTATACTTTATCAAAGTAATACCTTTCAACTTTATGAAGTAGTAAAAACACTTCACTGAATAAAAGATCATTACTTACCCTTTTGTAACCATAAGATTACCATAAAACCCATATAAAGAACGCAAAACATATAAAGGTAACTTGGGACATAAACATAATTAAATGAAATAACCATACGGTCGACTTCCACGCATAACACTTAATGGAATAGCCATACGACCGACTTCCACACCCAATGCATTGGAGGTAATAACATAACCACCCATCCTGGTATTCATTGCACCACCCATCATATGGTTTATCACGTAACCACTTGTCAAATGTCCAAGTACCATTATAAAATCATAAGACATAAAACAAAAATAATGGAAAGAAAACATTTCTACATTTCAAACAAAATATGTCACATAAATATATTGACATAAAGAATCCATTATAAAAATCTTTTTCAATACCAAAATACATAAAAGAGTATATGGTATTTATTTCATTTAAAAAAACATCACGACTTCTTGAATAAGCCAAATACCAAATAATACTCACGGTGGCGGAAAAGGCCATTTTCACCGCGTACGTTAAAAGAAACATTCCTTTTGGTCGTTTTGTAAAATGATTCATAGAAAAAATTCCTTTTGTATAAAATTAAAAGTCAAAGGGGTTTATACACCTTATAAAAAAAGCCTTATATTAGAACAAAATATTCCTCAATGAAAAGAGATTGATACGAAGTCCCTTACCTCATGTCCAACGTGACTCGATTGCTCATTAATCTCATGAATAATAAACTAAAGTTAATTTGTACTTTAATAAGAACATTTTTAAAGCTTATTATTCCTTTTATGTCACTTATTTCCATGTTATAATCATTTTGTAATCATTTAAGTTAAAAATTTTGGTTTTGTTGATATTTGGTTCTTAAGTCGAAAGTGGACTTCTTACAATTACATGTTGTTCATGTGGTCAAAGGTTCATTATATCCAGAATGATATTCATGATTTGGATATCATATATATCATATATATCCAGAATATACATGTATTTACAATAGTTTATAACATTTAGTGGTATGAAATGAAATGCACCGTTCATGGAGACGGTAAGCCGTACGTACGCATGAACACTACTTTCATTTCTATTTCAAATTTAATGGAGTGAAATCATAATGATATAAAGATATATTATAATTACATTGTAATATCATATATAATATCATTAACTCCATCCTTTACACATCCCACATATGGCATTAATGAATCAAATCATTTTGAGGGGGCGGTAGTCCACACACACTTCCTAAAATGAAATTATCGTGTTTACCCATAATGGAAACCATAAAGGTATGCCATAAATGAAAAATACATAAGAATAAGGAAGAAATTAAACATAATATAAATCATATATAAATATAGTGACATCTTAATGACCACCATGAAAGGTATTAAAAGAATATTGAGCAATCATCGTTTCGTGAGGCAGAAAATCGCCAACCACAGAAACAGTATGTTCCTTAACCATTAGAAGAAGGTATGAGTAGGTGTAGCTCTAATACTTCTCATAAAAACACCATATTATATTGAAGATACTGGTGTTGTTACAAAATAAAGTAATAAAAAGAGTTTAGGGTTTGGAGAATCAAAATAAAACATAAGAACATAAGAGAAGACACTACCTTTAAAACAGGAAACTCTGTTTGATTTGAGCTCAAAGGCTTCCATGGGAAGACTTCTGCTGAAAGTGAGGCTTATAGTAGTAAAAGAGGTATGTGGAGCGACAAAATGGGCAGGGTTTGGCCAAGGCAAAGGCTTGAGAGGTTTGGGTAAGGTGGTAGAGGTGGGGTCCTTTTATAAGAGGAGAGGAGGGGCACTCTTGGAATGTTATAAAAGGTTACTTTATTTTCAAAGGCGTTTCAGATTTTAAAGGTCCCACATTGATTTCATTAGAAGATAAGGTGATAAGAGTTTTTAATAGACCCATCCAATAGGTTTTTGACAAGTGTAAGTCTTATATATTACATTATCTTTTCATTTTATTTAAATAGTTAAATAATGAGGTAATCGCGTCATCATCATGGTGTCATAAATAATTTAATTTATTTAATGTCTAAAAATTATAAAAAAATATCATGATGTAGGAAATATTATTATATTTTTAATGAATATTTATAGTAAAAAATATGATTGGTATAACCCAATTTAAAAATTGTTTTAGTAAAACAAGTCATGTTTGTGACATTTTTATTTTAACTTTAAATAAAAAGTTTTTAATGTCATTTTCCTACCAAAGTGGCTCCATGGGGTCCCCAAGTTGACCCATGGATTGTATTGGTCGTCCATGACACATAAAATAAGGGTAGGACATGTGTCAAGGTCATTTAATATTATTATAACATTATTTTTACCTTAAACTACACTAATTACCTCTAATCGTGATTAAAAACTTAAAAGTTACTATTCACCAAAAAATTATTTTAATCCCATCGAACCACATTTTACTTCCTAATGAAAACCATGTATGTCTGATTTTTGAAATTCAAAACATAGAGGTGGTAAAATTTCATGTAAACGAAAAATCAGTTTTTTAAGTACCACTTAGTGGTATCACTATTCATCAAAAATTGATGTTTTTGAGAAAAATACCAATAATTCACCCTAAGCTATATTTGATATTCAGAAATCAAAAATAATATCTATTTTTAAAAATTCAAAACATATAAGTTTCATTAATTAATTTAATAATTAATTCCCGCTGTCAAAACAATTAGCGTGTTTTTATGAACCAAAATGTATCAAAAGAATGACAATATATTAAGTGCAATTTCAAAGTGAAATTAATTCCAATGACCACAATTGGATTAAATGGTAGAAATATATTATAATTTAACTTTAAAACCAATTCAAAATATAATCTAATAATATAAATAAATTAGATTAAAAAGAGGTTTTGAATTAAAATACAACATTTCTCACTATTCATTAAAAATTGATCTTTATCAGAAAAATACCAAAAATTTACACAATGTAAATTTTGATGTCCCGATTCTAAAGAAGAGATTTATTTGGACCAATATAATTCATAAGAGTGACCAAAACTATATTTATAGAGGGATCACCATCAAAAGGTGATAGTTCGACCTTTTAGTGAATATTAGAGTATCTTTCCCTAAAATTTAATTCTTTTTCTTATTTTAAGCCTTTATCTTTTATTGGATAAATGTAAAAACATTTAAAAACATATATAATTATATCTTAGTTATTTATATTCATTCCTGAAAATACAACGACTACAAGTTAACTACCATTTAAAATAATATTATTATATTACTACTATGCATTGTAATATTTCAAAAAACTCTTTGTTGCGTATCGGGTATGCTATCGAACATAGAAACCCCATTAAATAAAATTAATATTTAATTCATAAATATTAATAAATATGAAAATGTATTATTTTTTATTTACCTGAGATGTTACACCTATACAGAGGCTATACCACAAGGAAAACCAATGTTTCAAAGTTAAATCAATCCATGAAATTGAAACTCACTTTCCAATAGAAAATAAATATTCATATCAATAAATTCATATCATCAGGGAAAGCCATATTTAATAATGGAAAAATACTGTAAGTTAACATGTGTAAAGAATTTATAATAAGTTAATAATTACACAATATGTCAGCTGAATGACAATCAAATTTCCTCATCCCTGAAGAACTGACTAGATAGATTATAACATTCAATTTGAGGATACTAGCGGTTTTTGACTCTAAATTAGGGAGGTAAAATCCCATGATATCCCACTTAGTAACCTAGGTTTCATTAAGAAAATATTAATAATGGTGGGCCACTATTAAGATATTGGCAATCACATGAAAATCACCTAGCATATAGTAAAATAAAACCCAATAATCAGATACATCCCAACTCCAACACCGCTCAATAATCTCCTAATTCCCAGAGAAATATTACAAATTCTAATTATTTTAGAAATTTCCACATGTATAAAAAACATAAAAATTGAAAATCTGTCATATTAAGGGTATAAAAATTGATCAATAAAATATCATTTTTTCAAGGTGTCAAATAGACATTTTATTTTATATATAGAATCTCAACCTAATAAATTTTCTTTTAAAATATATTTTAAATGATTATCATTACTAGTAATATCATTACAAACATCAACTAAAAGTCATAAAGAATTAAAAAATCCAAAAAATAAGTCCATAAATCAAATGGACCAACATTTAGAAAAATATTTTCCTTTTAAATTAATTGAACATTTTTATTTTTAAAAATTAAATTTCCAAAATTATCATGAAAGTTTATTTATATTAGATAAAAATAAAATTTAAATATTATAAAAGGAATAATATTCCTATAAACCATTATAAAATAATGATCCATTGATCCATTAAAAACATAGAAATAAAAAATTGAGAATAATTAAAACCATTGACATAAATTATTTTGATATATTATACCACAGTATAAGATTTCATGATAATATATATAACATAAACCAACCATTGAAATATAAAATAAAATAAAATAGATGAAAAAAACCCAAACTATACAAGATATTTTTTATAAAACAAACACCAACTGATTAAGTTGCAATAGACATATCACTACCCTTAAAAACCCGAAAACCCAAAATTTTGACAGTATATTAATAATAGAACAATATTCATGGGCCCTAATTTTATGTATTATTCAATAAATAATGATAAAATTAATGTAATGATTAAGGGGAGTCCCTTAATTTTATATTTCCTAAGGAACTAAATAGACAAAACTACTATAATCCACTAAGGTGGGTGGAAAAAATAATAGGATAGGATGAGAGGGGAATATTGGTTGATATCTTTGAAGTAAATAATCCAAAAGAGGGGAGTCCAATTAAAAAGGTCCTGAAAATGAAAAATACCCAAAATATGGTAGGCCACATGGTTAAATTATAAAAGTTTACCAATATTATAGTGATTGTGACATAACAACAATCATAAAATATAACTAGTTCTTCTTTTATACTAAATGGTTTCTCAACGAATGTTTATAATCATGGGAACCTTTGGAAGTCCCAAAATCATAAATATCTACCCAGATACACCTTATAATAATGCTAAAAAAAGACCATATAATTATAGACAAGAAAATGTAATTTTTGGATGTCAAAATTAGTGGGCTATATCCATTCAACATGGTATCATTTAGAATTTACATACACCATAACATAAATGAAACGCATAAAATCTTTAATTTATATAATAAAACATATAAATTTTTTAAATATCTACAATAAGAAGAAACATATCTATATATATTATAAATTGGGATAAAAATTATTTATATTAAAAATATTTTGAAAGTAAAAAACCCTCGATCAATATCAAAATAATGATATTTTAAAAAATTAAGAAAATATAGACGAATAAAGATAATGAATAATGGTTCTAACATTAGTAATTTGTGTTAATAGAGTAAATATGATTAAAATTTTTCAATTTTAACATTTTAATGTAATTTAAAAATAACCTCTATAATATACTATTATTAGAATCTTAAAAAAATATCAAATGTTTTCAAAAATGTACTCTTGTAGTCATTAATGTATAAAAAATTATATTCTTAAAATATTTAATGCAACATGGGTTTGGATGAGAAATATTTTGAATGTATAAATTTATAACATTGTTTAATTGAAATTCCTTTACCACTTCTCCCAAAGCATCACATAAATCTGTTAATTTCTTTAATAATTAAAATATATTATTCAAAAAAAGTAATAAGAAATTTTTTTATGTTTTCATTTATAATTAATAATTATTAATTTCATTCTATAATTAGTCATATTTTTTTTGAAAGATGCTTTAGTTCAAATTTTATAGTATGGGGTAGTTTAGATAAAATTTCATTCTTGTGTTGATCATGGTCAATGATATATTGGATCTATCATATCCAGAATATTAAAAAATTTATAATTATTTGGTTTATATATTAAAAATAATTTTATAACCATCAATTTTAGGTGGTAAAGACAAATATAATTCATCGTTTCATGAATATAGTAGTCCACTTTTATATATGATGGATTTTTCCATTTTAGAAATTTAATGAAATGGAAAAAAATTATTCAAATTTTTTACTTTATAGAATCATAATAATATTTAAAATATCGTATTTATTCATTGAATTCATCCTTTTGACCAACCACATGAGTGTTAAATAAAAAAAGAATCACATATCTTCATGGATAAGGTAGTTTAGATGTGTGTGCGAGTGACATTTTAATTATCAAACTAATGAGTTGGTAAAATTAAATATAATATATTATCTTTATATAGTTAAAATTATCCAATAATTATCACATGTATTAATTAAATAAATATTTATAAAAATCCATTTGTGGGGGTGATGAAATAAACACATTTTATTGTGAAGGTGGTGTTCTTCAAGTATTCACAGGTAATGATTTCATATTCCATATGATGGAAATTAAGTAGAAAATAGTTTCTCCAAAATAGAGATAACATATAAATATTGGAAATTTATTTCATATATTTATTTTGTTGGTTTAATTGTTTTTAATAAGGTATAAGAATAAATACACTTGGAAAAAATTTGATAGGACTTATATCCCCCCTTCAATATAATTTTTTAGATTACTACTTAAGGATTCAAGTATTGGTGTTTTGGTAAATAAATGACCTATAATACATGAATAAATCATGTTGGGAGGTAATTGGTCATGTATGGGTTGGGTGAGAGATCTAAAAATATCTCGTGAAGTGTGGAGATGAGGCACCTTTTTATAAGTGAGAGAAGTTTCAGTGTTGAAAGTATTACGATCATTAAAATATAATTAATTTCTTTATAATGAAAATTGTATACATGGAGACACAATCATAACTATTTGTTATTTGATTGTCCAAATTCACAATTCAATAATATTTTTGAAGGTTTAAATGTTTTTCAATCCTTATTTGCTAGTTTAACCATTCCCATTAACATGTTTTATCATTACCATGTAAACAAACATTTACAATCATAGTTATTCATTAAAACTAAAAAAAAGATTGAAATTTTTACATATTTTTAAATTTTTTATTAATAATAATGAAAAAATATTTAAATAATAAATTTTTGAAAAATATCAACATTACTTATATGATATTATTGTAAAACAAAATAAAATGACTATTTTCAGAAAAATTACATTTTGAATAAAAAAATAATTATACACCCAAATCATGTATAATGTTTGATAAAATTGAATTAATTTTATTTGTATAAATAAGAAGATAATTATAATACATTAAATCCAAATATAAAATGAAATACACATTTTTAATTCTTGATTATAGCAGATGATCAGAAAATATTTTTTTATAATTAAAACATTATTTAGTTCTCCAAAAGATTTAAAATAGGTATTTATCTAACAAATTGTTAAATTAATGAAAAATATTTAATTATATATATATAAATATATATATATATATATTATAATTGGTTTTATAAATATTATATTACTTTTTTACAAGGAAATGTATTCTAAAGTACCAATATTTATAAATTTGGTGAATTTTTATTCACATAAAAATCTTGTATTTCTAAAAAATATCCACAAATCACCCTAAATATTTTTTAATATATTGATTTAAAAACATAATACCAAATAATGTAATTGTAAATAATAGTTTTTTTCATTTTGAAATTAAAACGAATCTATATAATATGATGAATACAATTTGGCTAGAATAAAACTTTTTTCTATATTGAAAATTTAGGCAATAGTTTTATTGTGAATATACTTTATAAAATATAATCATGAATTTTAGTAATACATTAAATAGACGTATTGTTTTTATAGAATGTATTTAACATTGAATTTTTTAGTCACCATAAGAACTATATATTTTCCATGATGTTCACCACAAAATTTAAAACAACAACCCATTGTCTAAGATTATGAATACAAACAGAATTGGGAAGATATTAGTTAAACCACAATGGAAAAGAATGTTTAATAATTAATTTTGAATAATATAGTCGAATAACCATGAATCCTGAATTTTAATGTTAGTGAGGGCTATTTTTAAGCCTAACCAAAAATTGTATTGTGAAAAAATCATTGAATAATAATGGAAAATGTAATATCCTAAAATTTGTGGTGAAAATAAGATAAAAGAGAATAGAAATGGAAAAATAATGATTATTAATATATGAATTAAATTATTAATAACTATAATATGGAATAACCAGTATATATAACAACATGTACCTCAAGGTGAAACATCCATTGCTTTAATACTGTTCTCATATCCACATGATCTGATCATCGCTGTTGTTGTGTATACAATACCATAATTCAATTTTTTTACGATCCAAAAATGATCCCCCATTTAATTATACATATTAATAGTTATTTTATAAAAATATAATTCATATAACACATAGGATTACATACAATATATCATATATAAATATGGATTATATGGTTTCTATAAAAACATTTAAATTTACTTAAATTAATTAATTCTTCCACCCCTGATAATGAACACTAGAGTGTCTTAGAATGAATAAAATAGACACCACTCCTAGGGTAAAACTATCATAACCCGACACTCCATGGGACATAAACCATGTCATGTAACCCCTCCAATATCCTATAATATGTTGGTTTCCTTCACATCACATAGCATGATATTACTCAATAATGTTTTTATCTTACTAATGACTATCCCCATATATAAACACAAGTTATTTTATTGTTTTCACTCACTCGCACATTCCCTATGAATCTTCCAAAAAGTTGTCCCTTCCCAAGAAATACTCTATTCTAATCACTAAAAAAATGTAGTTCAAATTAGGATGGGTTCTAAAAAATAAATTAAAAAACACAATGAAAGAACAGGTGTAGGCATGTAGGGGTAGTCATTTGTTGGATTAAAAACCACAATGATTAATAGCCTATGGAGTTCTTGGAAGAATTTTTTTTTATAAGACACCCATGAGGTAATATTACTCGGATTATGGCTCTGGGAAATCATATTTTTGAAAAACCCCACATATATTATTAAATAATGAAGTAAAATTTCTTATAGGATTCTCAATTCAAGATATATAAGAAATCCATAATAGATGTGAAGACTGGGAGTAAAATATAATATTTTTTTTATAATTTTGATATATATATATATATATCAATTATAATACCTCACCATAATATCATGCGGTATCATCCACAGAATAATCATCTGACCACAAATTTAATTATACTAGTAGAGAATTTTTAATGATGTTTTCTGCTATGGTGAAATAACATTTATCCCCTATGGAGGAAGAATAACTATGAAAACATAAATGTGAGAAATATTTTAATGGTGGAAAATCCAGGTCACTAAAATTATAAAATATATATAGTTAGACATAATTATTACGGAATGTTGGTTGAATTTGTTATGTTATATTATGAATGAAATTTTTAATTATGTAATTTAAATTCAAAATTTTATAGACCTCAGATTCATATACAAATAAATACCAACTTTCTGGGTGAATATTAAATTTAGTTCACTTATATAGGCTACATGACCATAATGGTTTTCTGTCTTTAGAGACTAAATATACATCATGTTATTTAATAAAATATATTCAATATATTTCACAATTTTTTATTATTTAAAACCCCTTATATACATACCCTACTTAAAATCATTCTCTATAACACATAAAAATAAAACAGAAGAATATTTGAGCATAGATGCCCAATAACAGTAAAGATGGTAGATATTGACCAGAGAATTCATGAAAGCATATGATAAACACATGTGTCTGATATCATGACCATAACTTGAAATGTTCATTCCAAGTCATTCAATGATCATAAACATGATTCATATTATAGTACATCGTCATTTTCAAATAAAATGAATCATAATAATGAAAACCATTTGCAAATGACTTCCCTAAACATGAAAAGGCACAAAATTACCAAAGAAGTTTGTGAGTACTAATACATAGTAGGATTCCCTCAAATGAATTCCCTACACTTGCAAATAAGATAAAACCATTTTCAAATTTATATAAAATATTTTATATAGAACATTAAATATTGAAACCATTACCATAATCCAAACATACCCTTTCCAAGAAACATTTACCCAAACCATGAAACCCAAAGAAAATCCAATAAATAATGACATAAGACATTTCACCGATTCACATTTGAAAAATAATTTTTATATTCCATTGAAACACACAATAAAGAAACAGACATAGTCGAACGTCCTGTACAAAACCCATTTACTACATTCCAAATAAAGTGGTACTTCCCACTAACCTATCCTTGATAGTGGCCCTTCCTTCCACTATCCAACTGCTTTTTATAGTTTTACTCCCCATGCACTTTTCATCATTCCAATAATAAAAATAACATGCCCAAGCCAATAACCAAGAAGATAACACACCAAGGCCACAAAAACATGACCATAATCAAGCATATAACACAACAGGGCCACTAAAACATGCCAATAACCATTACAGAATAAAAAAATTACCAGTAGAATCATACATGTCATATCAAATTTCAATAATGAGACCCATATTTATTGAAAATAAATTTCTCAATCCATATCCATAAAATAACCAAGTTGTAGATTTTAAATTCAACATTATAAAATCCAATAACAAGATCATTTCACAAAAAATCCCCTTTACCCCAAAAATCAACCATACATTGCAATATAACCCTAAAAATCACCAATTAATTCATGAAAACCAAATAAATTGGAAAAATCCTTTAGTTCAATCAATGTGGATTCGAGAGAGAATGCACCTTCCTTTCAGTTTCTGAATGAATCGACCTAGTAGAAAATCCACCACAAATCAGGTGAATGCACCACGGTAACCTCTTTAAATTTTTTTCTATTCATTAAGAAGACAAAAAATAAAAACGTTATTCTACAACTAACCTGAATCTACATGAAAATGATGTAGATCTTGAAAAATATGAAATGGGGATGAGTAGATCTTTTTGGAACAATGAAGAAGCCAAGAGGAGAGACTTACCCAAGAGGAACCACCTTAAACCCACCTTGAAACCCATTCAAATTGCTTCCAAAATTAGTTGGAGATCCCCTCAAATCATTGATAATCTAAAATACCGAGTGATGATCATTTTGGAGACTGTTTAGTGTGATTTAGGTCAATCCATAGGGTTCATGTTTTTTTATAAAATAAACAAAAATTAATTGGATAAATAGGTAGCTCGTACGGTTTAAAAATATGATGTGCTAAACCTGTTGATGTTTCTACCTCAAATGGAATATTACATAACCCCCCATGGTTTGAAAAACCATGTGAAAACCTTATGGGACCCCACTACATCGAGTTACATGTTTTTCCTGGGATTACCGCACAGTTTCCCTTAAACGTACTCAAACCGTGCTCCCCTAAAAAGGCATCCAGGAACATCCAAAACCTTTCCATACGCTCTCCAACTCATCCAATTCCATACCATGCACTATAAACACATTAGAAAATCATTAAAAGGGATACGTAGGTCAAACTTGAAGTGCTATATTGTCACGAATTCCTCCCCATAATGTGTACCCCCCTAGGCTGGCAATGTGAGAAGGGAGATAATGACCCCCGAGTCCCGCCTCCAGTAGGCCCCGGGTTGGTGACTAGCACCGAGGGTATAATAACCATACAAAATGGGAGGCATTACCCTATAAGAGAACATATGCAGAATAGAGAGATAGAATAGACTCCAACCAACTCCAACTCATAACTGAAATATAAAAGAAACCCAAGTACATATATGAAATGTCATGCAAAATTACTACAACTGAAAGGGAAAACTAAAAGTACCCAAAAGAAGGTAAAACGGCAGCGACCACAAGCCCGAAAAACTCCTCCTCCAACCGCAAGCTAGTAGTAACCAGCTTGATCTCCAACCTGCTCCAAGTGACCTGAAAAATAGTTTATATGTACATAGGGTGAGTATAACAGTATACTCAGTAGGATCCTCCCCAAGCCTCTCATGCAAAAGTAAAGAAAGCATGATAAATCCCAGTGAACAACAAGTGAAACTAACTCGTAACCTAAATAGGTATACTATGTTCCCAACCTCACCATGGCTACTCTCACCAAGTGAGACATACAAGAATATAGCATATAGTAAAGAATATCAAGGGTACCCCGCTACTACTTCCCCACTGGTTTGCCGCTTTGCCCCAACGACATACGTCATGTGCATCTCTCTCAAAAGGCATTCCCACAGACACCTGGGCTAAGCTCCACAATCTTCACCTCGTGCACCAGATAGGGTTTCCCGCAGACACCTGGGCGAAGCACCACACCGTCCTCACAACCAAAAGTAACCAGGTAGTTTCCAGGAGCCACCACAGCCCGCATAACGTGTATCATACATCGGGTATAATACATCAAGCCATTACAGCCCATACTCCGAGTAATGATCCTCAAGCCATCATAGCCTATACACATTACACCTATAGTAGTCCATAGGATACTATATCCGGAATATATGTGTGTGAATAACCACAAGCCATTACAGCCCTCTACACACATATATGGGGTAACTAACCGCTGTGCCTCATGGAACAAGTATCTACCAAGAGAAGAGAGCGGGGCCAAGGGGGGGTAGTCAGCTATTCATCCCCCCATCAGAATGTTGGGGAAAACACCCCCCCCAGGGCTAAGAATCCCTAGGGTGTCAGTTTCCCTTACCGACAGGGTGGAGTAGCGTATAGAAACACAAAAAGTACAGAATATATATGTAACTCACATCCACACTATGGGAATTACCTAGTCTTAGATACAACTGCAGCTAACGTCTCTCAGACTCCAGGCTGCTACTTCAAAGACTAGGTATCCTATAAGCACACAAACATTTGAAGAGATTTATTAGATTACTCCATTCTCATTTTACCAGTTCCACTGTACGTTAATTTAATTCTTTAAAAATTAATTAAGAATGAACAATTCCACATTAAACTGAATTGGCATCACATTCAAAATCAACTGCTCCTTGTTAGATTCACATCACCATTAAATTACAGCACCTCCATCCTCGTGGATTATCACCATTTAATCAAACATTCATTATAGAGTTACTTTCCCACAATCCCAGACATTCTAGAAAAGCATCCTATGATACTAAACACAAAGGAGGCTCAACACGGTGAGTAGATATACTACCCGTCGAGCCTTTTCCGCCTATAGAAAGAGCACAGACCCATTCTCCCTCGAGAGGCTAAACACGGAAAGCACGTGGCATACCCCGCACGTCTTTGCCTTCTTCAGAAGAAGGTCAAGCAAGACCAGCTGCCTTGATAAGTGGGAAAAAACAAAACAGATAAACATTCAAAGAACCCACAAGAATCCAATAACCACATCCATCCCATTCCATCACCCTCGGTGTCCTCCCCGACACCCACATGCATAAATTGATGCATATCACCACTCTAAGCGTCATCCGCTACCACAACCACAAGGCCTCCAGGCCTCCACATATCACCACACCCATCCAGGCTCACATCACAGTACGAGCAGTAGGAAAACAATAATCACAACCAAGACTCTTGACCCTTTAACAACAAGAGGGTAACTCAAAACCCTTCTAGAAATTCTCACACAATTTGTTCATTAATCCATATTGAACTAAAAGATTAGTTATTCGTAGGATCCAATTACGGGAGACCTAATCAGTAAGCTATCACAATTTAAATAACCATGCATACTTCCCTAATTTTATTATCCTCAAATTAGAACAACAACAACAACAACAATAACCAGATTAATTTACATGCCTCTTTATCTTTAGCCAATTAATTCCAGCTTTACGTTCATTTAAATTTCTATCATGAACGAACAACAAATCAAAGAAAACATAGATATCACTCTAACTAGAAAACATGAGGCAAACCGTTACCACGGTATAAAGTAACATTATACGATCAACCAATTATTTTAATCCGGTTCAAGTATTTAATTAGGTTAATTTCATTGTGATCCAAAGGACTAAATCATGTTAATTCTACGATTGCACATACACAATTAGAGAAGCCATGAATCCCCTACCTCGAAGAGTTATTGACATCCTTTATCCACACAACGGGCCACAATCCTTCTCTTGTGTCAACTTATATGGAAGAATGATCGACACATCTTGGTTGCATCAAACAGAGCGGAACTGATCCGAGTAACGTTTGATTGTGAAACTCCTACGGGAATGATTGCAAGGTTCTAACGTCTCGTAGATGAGGACCAGAAGGAAGAACAATGAAGAATGATATCTCGTTCCTTTTAAAAAAATTTAGAGAGGCATCGTGTTAAGATTTGATTTATTCTCCATTAAAAATGGATTGCATTAACCCATGCGGTTTGACCAAGTAATAACATCCCGGCCTTAGGAATAATTAATATAGGATTTATGGCCTTTGAATCAGCCTTAATGTCCTTAAAATAAGGTTTTAAAATGTATTTTACGTCAAAGAAAATGTCAAAGGGGCGAAACTGTTGGAAGCTGGAAACACTATTCACATACTCAAAATTTGGCAAAGGAATCGGTAGCTCTTAGGATTATGGAAACACTGTTCAATCGTGAAATTTGGCAAAGGAAGGAATCGGTAGCTCTTAGGATTTTGGAAACACTATTCAAACGTGAAATTTGGAGAAGGCAAGACTCGGTAGCTCTTAGGATTCTGGAAACACTGTTCAAACGTGAAATTTGGAAAAGGAATCGGTAGCACTTAGGATTCTGGAAACACTGTTCACAGAACTAGAAATTTGGCAATGTGTTATCCGAGCTACTGCTAGACTGCGACTACCGGTAGACCGAGCTACCGGTAGGCATCGACTAGGGGATAAGTCACCATGACCTCCCGGAACACCTCCAACACCACATTTTCACAATGTAGTGGACCGGAGAGGTCCGAGCCATTACATTAGATAACTCTCAAATCATTCTCGTCCTCGAGAATTAAAAACCAACTCAGAGGAAAAGAGGGGTCCGAACAACCACCCCATAAGATACCTCTAAGGGGAAAACCACCATGAGTTGTTCGGAAGCGGGAACAAAACTACGACATCCGAGAATATGGAAACAAACAATCCATATCCAAACAATTCAATCATAAAATCACACAAAAGGTACATAAATAAACCATGAAATGTCTAACCATCAAGGAAACATCATTACATGAAAAGAGTTAAACATTAAACAACTCTGGGTATTGAGCACGTATCTATGACTCACGTTCCTAGGTACTCTACTCCAATGCCACCGTGTCACCACAAGACACGAACTAAGGGGATAGAACGCCCATGAAACACCTTCTACTTGCGGTCTTGGATCTCCACAGGTCGCTCCTCGAAGTTTGCATCATCGTCGATATCGATCTCTCCCCAATCGATAACATGAGATTCATCATGAAGATAATGACGGAGCTGTGATACATTGAAAACATCATGTATCTAACTCATCTGAGGGGGAAGTGCTACTCGATATACCATAGCTCCAACACGAGCTAACACCTCGATAGGCCCAACAAACCGGGGAGAAAGCTTACTTCCACGACCAAACCTTCGCTGCCCACGACGGGGAGTCACCTTTAGAAACAGATGATCCCCAACATTAAACTCTAAGGGTCTCCTTCTTTGATCATCATACGATTTCTGATGATATTTTGTTGTCTTCATCCTCTCACGAATCACATGAACCATCTCTGTTGTATTCTGCACTAGTTCTGGTCCGAGAATTGCTGACTCTCCGACCCCAGTTCAGCAAAACGGAGAACGGCATGGCCGACCATACAAGGCATAAAACGGTGCCGTACCGATGGTAGAGTGAAAACTATTATTGTAAGCGAACTCTACCAATGGTAAGTTCTTTGTCCATGATCCTCCAAAATCAAGAACACAAGAGCGCAACATGTCTTCAAGAGTCTGGATGGTTCGCTCTGTCTGACCATCCGTTTGAGGATGAAAAGCAGTGCTAAGGCATAGTTGAGAGCCAAAAGCATGCTGGAGACCTCTCCACACCCTAGAGGTAAAATGAGGATCTCTATCAGAAATGATCGTCCCTGGTACTCCATGGAGTCTCACCACCTCCTCTAGATACTGCCTCGACAAAACCTCCACTGAGCTCGGCTCCTTGATCACTATGAAGTGGGCCGACTTTGTTAAACGATCCACTACCACCCATATAGCATCATGTCCTCCCGGAGCTCGAGGTAAACCTGTAAAAAAGTCCATCGAGATGTCCTACCAATTCCAATGAGGAATCTCTATGTGTTGGAGAAGACCACCAGGAACACGGTGTTCGGCCTTCACCTTCTGGCAGACTAAACATGAAGACACACACTCAGCAACCGTACGTTTCAGCCCAGGCCACCAACACTGACTCCTCATGGATCGGTACATCTTTGTCGCACCAGAATGTAATGCCAAGGTTGAACTATGGAACTCTTGGAGAACCGTCTCGCGCATCGCCAAGGGAACAAAAATCCTGCCATGATACAACACTCGGTGTTGTTCATCCTCCGACCAACCATCAGGGGCCTCACCAAAAACAACTCTGTCTCTCCATACTTCCACCTCTAGATCACTCAACTGAGACTCTTCCACCTTCTGCACCAGGGATGACTGCACCATCATCTGGAAAAGACAACCTCTACCCCCAACTTCTCCCATATCAAGATGCAAAGCTAATAGCTCTTCCATCACTCTCCAGGAATCACCAGATTCACGCACAACATCATTACGTGTCTTTCAGCTTAGTTCGTCTGCTACAACATTCCCTTTTCCAGGTGTATATGATATTTCAAAGTCGTATTCCGGCAAGAACTCCATCCTTCGACGCTGCCTCAAGTTCAAGTCACGTTGGGAGAAAACATACCTCAAACTCTTATGATCGGTGAAAACCACAATGTGCTCTCCAATGAGGTAATGTCTCCACAACTTAAGAGAAAACACCACGGCTTCCAACTCAAGATCATGGGTGGCATAGTTGCATTCATGGGGGTGAAACTGCCGAGACCCATAAGAAACAACTGACCTCTGCTGCATGAGAACACAACCTAGCCCCATATGTGAAGCATCACAGAAAACATCAAACTAGACTCCCTCTGCTGGAAGACAACGGACTGGAGCACTTACCAACTACTCCTTTAGATACTTGAAAGCTTCCTGACACTGATCAGTCCATATGAACACTTGATCCTTCCTGGTCAAAGCTGTCAGAGGATTCGCAACTCGGGATAAATTGGCTACAAACCTCCTATAATAGCCTGCGAGACCAAGGAAACTTCGCACATCTGACACGGTCTTGGGGGCTACCCAAGACACCACTACTTCTATCTTCGATGGATCCACAGCTACTCCTTGTTGGGACACAACATCCCCTAAGAAACGAACATCTCGAGCCCAGAACTCACACTTGGACAAATTCCCAAACAACTGATGTTGGCGATGAACTCCCAAAATGGATCGTAGATGCTCTGCATGCTCTTCTTCAGATGTGGAGTACATAAGGATGTCATCGATGAAAACCACAACAAACTTTTCCAGGAATTCATGGAACACAGCATTCATCAATCCCATGAAAACTGTTGGAGCATTCGTCACGCCGAATGGCATTACAACAAACTCATAATGCCCATGAAGACAACGCAAAGCAGTCTTTGGGATATCCTCATCCTTTACACGCATTTGGTGATATCCTGACCGCAAGTCGATCTTTGAGAACCAACTGGCACCCTTCAGTTGATCGAATAAGTCATCAATATGCGGGAGAGGATAGCGGTTCTTTATTGTCACTTTATTTAATCGACGATAATCGACGCACAACCGCAAACTACCATCAGCCTTTTTTACAAACAAAACTGGTGCACCCCAAGGTGACACACTTGGTTGATGAAAACCACACTACAACAGACCATCATGCTGAATACATATCTCTCGTAACTCAGAAGGGGCCATCCTATATGGAGACATAGAGATAGGGGATGCTCATGGCTGTAGCTCGATCCCAAACTCGATCTCTCGTCGAGGGGGTAAGGATACAACCTCTCCTGGAAAGAGGTCAGGGTACTCCTCTATGACCCTAAGAAATGCCAACTGTTGAACCTCTGAAGAACTCAGCATCATCCCATCCATCATGGATGATAAGGATGGAACTCGTCTATGACTCATTCGAGGATCTCTCTCACCAACAAACACCACTTCTGCTCCATCTTCATCAAAGAAAACAACCTTTTTCCTGTAGCAATCCACAATATCCTGCACCGAATACAACCAATCCATGTCGAGTATGAAATCATATGGCCGTATTCGTAAACATAGGAAATCTCCCCAAGAGCAGTGTTGCCCCAACACTAGGTCACAGTCTCTACATACTTCAAACAAGTCGGCTCGACCTCCAACTGGCATAGTCAACGCCAAGGGCACTGGAAGCCTCTCTACCTCAAGTCCCAAAGCATGGACAAGGGTAGGTGATATGAAGGTGTGTGTTGCTCCTGAATCAAACAAGGCATACACCAAGGTAGAAAACAAGCAAAGGGTACCTCGAACGACATCTGGCTAGCCTGGGGCTGGCAACGCTAGAGCATGAAGCTGACCACGACCTCCTCCATGGCCTCTCTGACCCTGATGATGACCACCACCACGGCCGCACTCTACTCTCTGAGGACGGGGAGCATCATGGGGTTGTCCCCTACCTGTTCTATCTACCCTCTAGTGATCTAAAGCTGGTGCAACCTGCTGCTGCTGCCTTGGCTGGAACTACCTCAACAGAGGAACCTGGAGCGGAGCGCCCGATGCACGATAACTGCTCCGAAAAGTCGGGCACTCCCGCTACTGATGACCACGACCACCACAAGAAAAACAAGCGCCTGATCCCTTGGCATAGGCCTGAGAGTAGCTGCCTCCAGAGAAATGACATGGGAAGTGATGGGACCTACCCCCAGGTGAACATAAACTCTTCTACCCTGAAAACCGGGAACCCCGGACCACAGCTCTTCTTCGTGAGGAATCATAAAGATTCCCCTCTCGTGACGATCCAGTCCAAGCCAAAGTCCTCTCAACAACCTCTGCCCTCGCCAGCACCTCAAGATATGTCTTTAGCATAAATGGGGTGACCTAGCGCTGGATCTCTGGATGCAAAGCCTCCTCGAAATGCCTCGCCCTGGCCTCCTCATCTGGTAACAGGTATGAAGCATATCGTAGAAGGTTCCTGAAACGGATTCCAAACTCCTGGACACTGGAGCTCCCATTCAAAGGGTAAGAAGCTCCTGGCGACTGGACGCCTTCGCAGTCGATGAATGAAACTCGACTCTAAACTTGTCTCAAAACTCCTCCCATGAGATCGCTGACTCTTCGCAATCTCCAAGGAACAAGAACCACCACTGCATCGCTGCTCTACGAAGCATCGTCACAACCAAGGACACCCAGTGTTCCATCCGAGCACGAATCGAATTGAAGCCTATCTCGACCTCCTCCAACCAGTCTTCTGTGACTGCATCTGAAACGGAGCCCTCGTACTTCTGTAGACTCTGGCACTAAAACTCTCGAAGTGTCTTCCTCCAAGTGTCATCTTCGTCAACCTCTAGTCGGCGGTGATCTGCTGGAATAGCCTGCTGGGCCTCTTCTGCGCAAACCTGACGAGGACGTCGACCTGGAGCCATACCTATAAAATAACAACTGTTAGAACTCCTAAGCTATGAATATGGAAGACTCAAAATGAATAAATTGTTTTGTTTTATTACGTTTAGGTTACCTATCCCAAGGTCTACCCATTCAAACACAGGCACAAAGAATAATGATGCACGATCCATTCATAGGTCTCTACCCTGCAACCGGTATCACTTTGTTTAGTAGACATACAAAACTTAAAGGTCTGTGAAACAGATCATAGGGGGCCCTAAACGCCTATGTCTCTGCCGGTATCCAGTGTTTATTCCACTTGATAAACATGAATGACACAGTTGCCCTACCATCCCATGCATCCTCACCTGTGCCTAACTCCAAACTCCATCCTATCCCTCAAACAGACCTCTGATACCACTCTGATCGACCCCCTCCCCACAATGTGAACCCCCCTTGGGCTGGCAATGTGGGAAAGGAGATAATGTCCCACGAGTCCCACCTCCAGTAGGCCCCGGGTTGGTGACTAGCACTGAGGGTATAATAACCATACAAAATGGGAGGCATTACCCTCTAAGAGAACACATGCAGAAGAGATAGATAGAATAGACTCCAACCAACTCCAACTTATAACTGAAATATAAAAGAAACAGAAGTACATATATGAAATGTCATGAAAAAGTACTACAACTGAAAGGGAAAACTAAATGTACCCAAAATAAAGTAAAACGGCAGCGACCACAAGCCCGAACTGCTCCTCCTCCAATAGCAAGCTAGTAGTAACCAGCTTGATCTCCAAACTGCTCCAAGTGACCTGAAAAACATTTTATATGTACATAGGGTGAGTATAACAGTATACTCAGTAGGATCCTCCCCAAACCTCTCGTGCAAAAGTAAAGAAAGCATGCTAAAGCCTAGTGAACAACAAGTGAAACTAACTCGTAACCTAAACAGTTATACTATGTTCCCAACCTCACCATGGCTACTCTCACCAAGTAACGCATAAAAGAATATAGCCTATAGTTAAGAATATCAAGGGTACCCCGCTACTACTTCCCCACTGGTTTGCCACTTTGCCCCCAACGACATACGTCCTGTGCATCTCTATCCAAAGGCTTGCTCGCAGACACTTGGGCTAAGCTCCACAATCTGCACCTCATGCACCACATAGGCTTCCCCACAGACACCTGGGCGAAGCACCACACCGTCCTCACAACCAAAAGTAACCAGGTAGTTTCCGGGAGCCACCACAGCCCGCATAACGTGTATTATACATTGGGTATAATACCTCAAGCCATTACAGTCCATAGTCCGAGTAAGGATCCTCAAGCCATCATAGCCTATACACATTACACCTATAGTAGTCCATAGGATACTATATCCAGAATATATGTCTATGAATAACCACAAGCCATTACAGCCCTCTACACACATATATGGGGTAACTAACCGCTATGTCTCATGGCACAAGTATCTGCCAAGAGAAGAGAGCGCGGCCAAAGGGGGGTAGTCATCCATTCAACCTCCCATCAGAATGTTGGGGAAACCACCCCCCCCCCCAAGGCTCAGAATCCCCGGGGTGTTAGTTGCCCTTACCGACAAGGTGGATTAGTGTATAGAAACACAAAAAGTACAGAATATATATGTAACTCACATCCACACTATGGGCATTACCTAGTCTTAGATACAACTGCAGCTAACGTCTCTCAGACTCTAGGCTGGTACTTCAAAGACTAGGTATCCTATCAGTACATAAACATTTGAAGAGATTTATTAGATTACTCCATTCTCATTTTACCAGTTCCACTGTACATTAATTTAATTCTTTAAACATTAATTATGAATGAACAATTCCACAATAAACTGAATTGGCATCACATTCAAAATCAACTGATCCTTTTTAGATTCACATCACCTTTAAATTCCAGCACCTCCATCCCCGTGGATTATCACCATTTAATCAAACATTCATTATAGAGTTGCTTTCCCACATTCCCAGGCATTCTAGAAAAGCATCCTATGCTACTAAACACAAAGGAGGATCAACACGGTGAGTATATATACTACCCGTCGAGTCTTTTCCGCCTATAGAAAGAGCACAGACCCATTCTCCCTCGAGAGGCGAAACACAGAAAGCACGTGGCATACCCCATGCGTCTTTGCCTCCTTCAGAAGAAGGGCAAGCAAGACCAGCTGCCTTGAGCAGTGGGGAAAAAACAGATAAACATTCAAAGAACCCACAAGAATCCAACAACCACATCCATCCCATTCCATCACCCTCGGTGTCCTCCCCGACACCCACATGCATAAAATGATGCATCTCGCCACTATAGGCGTCATCCTCTACCACAACCACAAGGCCTCCAGGCCTCCACATATCACCATACCCATCCAGGCTCACATCACAGTACAAGCAGTAGGAAAACAACAATCACAACCATGGCTCTTGACCCATTAACAACAAGAGGGTAACTCAAAACCCTTTTAGAAATTCTCACACAATCTGTTCATTAATCCATATTGAACTAGAAGATTCGTTATTCGTAGGATCCAATTATGGGAGACCTAATCAGTAAGCTATCACAATTTAAATAACCATGCTTACTTCTCTGATTTTATTATCCTCAAATTAGAACAACTACAACAACAGAAATAACAAGATTAATTTACATACCTCTTTATCTTTAGCTAATTAATTCCAGCTTTACGTTCATTATCAATTTCTATCATGAACGAACAAAAAATCAAAGAAAACATAGATATCACTCTAACTAGAAACATGAGGCCAACCGTTACCACGGTATAAAGCAACATTATACGATCAACCAATTCTTTTAATCCGGTTCAAGTATTTAATTAGGTCAATTTCATTGTGATCCAATGGACTAAATCATGTTAATTCTACAATTTCACATACACAATTAGAGGAGCCATGAATCCCCTACCTCAAAGAGTTCTTGACGTCCTTTATCCACACAACGGGCCACAATCCTTCTCTCGCGTCAACTTATATGGAAGAATGATCAACACATCTTGGTTGCATCAAACAGAGCAGAACTAATCTGAGTAACGTTTGATTGTGAAACTCATACGGGAATGATTGCAAGTTTCTAACGTCTCATAGATGAGAACCAGGAAGAAGAACAACGAAGAATGATATCTCGTTCCTTTTAAATAAATTTAGAGAGGAGACGGTTTAAGATCCGATTTATTCCCCATTAAAAACAGATCGCATTAACCCACACAGTTTGACCAAGTAAAAACATCCCGGCCTTAGGAATAATTAATATAGGATTTATGGCCTTTGAATCGGCCTCAATGTCCTTAAAATAAGGTTTTAAAATGTATTTTACATCCAAGAAAATGTCAAAGGGGCGAAACTGTTGGAAGCTGGAAACACTATTCACATACTCAAGATTTGACAAAGGAATCGGTTGCTCTTAGGATTCTGGAAACACTGTTCAAACATGAAATTTGGAAAAGGAAGGAATCAGTAACTCTTAGGATTCTGGAAACACTGTTCAAATGTGAAATTTTGCAAAGGAATTGGTAGCTCTTAGGATTCTAGAAACACTGTTGAAACGTGAAATTTGGCAATGGAAGGAATCGGTAGCTCTTAGGATTCTGGAAACACTGTTCAAACGTGAAATTTGGCAAAGGAATCGATAGCTCTTAGGATTATAAAAACACTGTTCACAGAACTAGAAATTTGGAAAAGTGTTAGCCGAGCTACTGCTAGACTACGGCTACCGGTAGACCGAGTTACCGGTAGGCAGCGGCTACCGGTAGACCTAGCTACCGGTAGGCAGCGGCTACCGGTAGACCGAGCTACCGGTAGGCAGCGGCTAGGAGATAAGTCACCTTGACCTCCCGGAACACCTCCAACACCACATTTTCACAAAGTAGTGGACCAGAGAGGTCCGGGCCATTACATATTTTCTCCCCACCATGGGACATTTCATCATCAAAAAGTATAGAACTATATCATTATAGAAAGAGAGCGGGCATTGCTCGACAAACTCTTTCTACCACTCTAATGTATCCCCCCAAATCTGACCATGTGGCCATAAACATTTAATAAACAAATAATGTTACCATGAATGAACTTCTCTTGAGTATCCATAATATGAACCGACACATGAACCAATGAAGCATATTATTCTAGCTCAAAATGATCCCAAAGAATCACATTGTCACAATCCGGGTGGTACCTTTTCAACTGTGACACATGAAACCCATTGTACACCACACTAAATCATGGTGGTAAAGGAAACCAGTAATCCACCTCTCCAATCTTCTCATGTTTCTTAAAAGGCATAACATACATTAGAGACAGTTTACCATGGTTTCCAAACCGACGATGTCTGAACCAAGAGAGATTCTAAAAAATGAATGATCGCCCACCTCGAATGATAACAGTCATAGACAAAGGCCTGCTTAAAATTTTTGACAAAATTGATACAACTCCATCATAAATATGATCCACTTGATCTTCTATATAGTCATTTGGAAAAGGTTTATTTCAATAATTGAAGTCTTACATGATTCCACCCAACATAGTGGAAAACGACAGAGACACCCATAAAATAACTCAAATAGTGCCATATGTATTAAATATTGAAAACTATTTTTATTGGAGATATCCACCAATGGTAAGTTATAATCCTGTGATTAGATGAAAATATATCACACTGGACCTTAGAATATACTTTAATTTTTCTATCTTCCTCTTGGATTGGACATCATTTTAGGACGATACGCCATGACCATCGTTAACTATTTCCCAAATGTTGGATTTAAATATTTCTATAAATGATATTTGGTCCCCAAATCCTTATCTAATACAACTTAAAATGGAACCCCATCCCTCATTACCATATCCCAAATATAGATTTTGGACAGAGCCTCTATTGTATGAGATTCATTAATAGGGATGAAATTGGCCTACTGTGTGAGCCGATCCATAATAACCCATATGGAACTATGTTTTCTAACCATTCTCGAACAACCTATAACAAAATCCATCATTATTTTTTCCCATTTTCTTAATATAATAGTCAAATATTGTGACATTCCTTCTATCCACTAACCATCTACCTTGACTTTCTGAAAAGTCAAGCATCTCGAAAAAAACATGGACACATCCCATTTCACACCATCCCAACAAAACATCACTTTTAATAACTTATACGTCTCTTTAATTAATGGATTGAAACCCCACCAAGATTTATTATATTCCTTGAGAAGTTACATGTGACAAGACATGGGTACCACCATCTGATTTAGAAAACTGAAAACTGAATACCCATTAAGTTCCTAGACTTCAATGGTCTCCTCACCATTGACTTTCAACCACATCGCCACACACATAGAATCAGATGCCTATTTATCTTAAAACAAAAAAACCAAACTTTAAATCAACATAACAAGAAGGAAGACTGCTCCTTATGCATGGTCCTCACATTCCAAACACATGTCAGTTATAACTAACATCAATTTCCACTAATTTGATGCATGTTTCACCACTTGAGTATGTTATTTCCCACTCAATTCATCCAACACCAAATTTATCTTACCATGTGTCTAAATTAAGTAAAAATAAAAAATATAGATTCATTCCATATATCCCTTTTTCCTCTTGTTTAAATCTCTATATGAGAATATTTTCCTTGAACTCTTATGGTTGGTAAACACCGCGAATTTCTAACCGAAGAGATCATGATGAAATATTTTTGAAGCATAAAACACCATCGTCAACTCCAACATCATGTGTTGGGTAGTTTTTCTCATGTGACCTCAACTATCATAAGACAAATGCAACCACAAGATCCCTATTCATGAGAACACACAACAAACATGATCTCGATGCGTCAGAATACACCACATACCCTTTCCTTGATTGAGCAAAAAAAAATATTTGTGCTAATGTAAGGTGACCCTTTCACTCTTAAAAATATTTCTAACACTTATCATATCATTGAAATGGGATATTATTTCTTATAAATGCTTTAATCAGGAAATACAATCCTGAGAAATCCGAAACAATGTGTCGATAATAGCTAGATATATCGAATAATATCAATATCTCAAAAATGTTTGTAAGCGGTTGCTAGGAGATAACCGTATCTATATTTTCTGGATCAACTAAAACACCTTTCTCAAGAATTAAATGGCCATGGAAACAATACTAATGTATCCAAAATTCACATTTTGAGAATTTTGAATTCAACCGATGATCCCTCAAGATCCCCAATACTATTTCCATGTGTTACTCATGCTCTACCCTTTTCCTCGAATACACTAGTTTATCATCAATAAATACCACCAGAACGAATCCAAATACCTCTAAAATATCTTATTCTTCAATTACATGAACATTATTGTTTCATTTGTTAGACCAAAGGGCATAAACACAAACTCTTAAAGACCAAATATACTCTGGAATACTGTTTTGGTGGAATCTACCATCCTTAATCGCAATTAATGATATACTAAACGCAATTCATTCATGGAGAACAACTAAAATCCCCTAAAAAGTATAAAAAATAATAAAATCATGGAAGTGGATATTTGTTCTTCATCGTATCCTGATTTCATCTATGATATTCCTCAAAGAGCCATAGTTTTCTATAATCCTTTTTGACAAACAACAATGGTGATTCCCTTGATGATGTGGGAGGCTGGATGAACCATTTTTTCTATAACACCTCCAACAACACCTTAAATTCACACAATTATTCTTGTTCCATATGGTAATATATAATTGAAATTTTAATGGTCCCCAGGTGGAGAAGAATCATAAAACCCACTTCTCTCATGGGTTGAAACCCTATGAATTTATCAAGAAAGACAACCATAAAATGATCTGTAACTAATAAAAGAAAACACTTCTCAGCAAATTCCACTAATGCCAATGAAAAAGCTTCTAAATGATAATATATTGTGCCAACAAATGGTGCCAAAAATTCTGTTTCACCCATCATTTCCTTTTTCTTCCCTCTAAAGAGATGTTCAATGCCATACTTCATTATCAAACTAACTATTTGGGAATCACAATCGACGAGGGCCTTAAACATCACAATACAATAAATTCATAGTATTATATCATATGAATTAATCTCAAGAACTTATAAATCCCATATTAAATAAATTCTATCATCTACTAAACAACACGCTCTACATAAGAAAGCTCGACACTCTATTTGACCAAGTGGAATTTTTAGTATCAAAATAGAAGGCTTAATTTCCACATGTAAACCCAACAAACTAATGAAACATGAATAAATAAAAGAATTTGATTCAACGAAGTCAATTTTTTTTATCAAAGTGAAATTTGGAATAATTGTACCTCACACCATGGATGGTCTCGACTGATCATTCACCACAAACTGCTCAGTTCCAAATAATTGCTTAGTTGCAAATCTCTTCACTTTAGTATTCTGAGGAGGCATTGTGGTATTCCAAGAATCAGATTGACCCACTTTTCTCTACTACTGATGGGTGTAATGCTTCTCCCATCCCATAGATTCATAAGAGGCCTATAACCCATGATGAGTGTCATGAACAGCCGACCATGAAGTATTATGTAAATACTGAGGAAAATGACCCATATTCTTTCGGTTATGACTTTCTTGTGGTGGTTCCATACAATCACGATTGATGTATCAAAAAGAGACACATTGAAAACATCCCAACTTATTTTGAGGCATCATAAGAAGATTCACGAGTTGAAGAATCAGATTCGGAGTCATACTAATTTCCTATAAATATGTGTCCGTCTATTTCTTATTTCATGAATTCTAGTCTCCACTATTTCTAATGGGTGAAAACATTCTTACCCCACCTTTATCCCCAAAAAAATCCCACCCAACCACTGTAGCTTTATACACCATTTCGGTGTACTCATTTATACACAACACCGATATCTTGGAACGAGTTTCCTACATTAACCCAGCTTGATAAATGTGTGCCTTAAATGATGTATTGTCTCCCATCTTGAGTGAAAACCACACTACGATTATAAATACAGCCACATATTCCATTACAAATAGTTTCTCCTACTTTAAATAGAAGAAATTTATTTTGCGTAGAATTCGGAATGTATGAGGGTAGAATTTTTTATTATAAAACTCCACAAAACCCTCCCATGCGATAAATTTGTCTTTCCTATCATGCACCAAAATCTCCCACCACTAAAGGGAAAGATCATCTAACATGTATGTGGCTTAATTTACATTTCCTCATTTTCAGGTTCCGAAGAATTCAAATATCCTATTCAATATTTTTATCCATGTTTCATCCCTTTCTGACATCGAATCTCCCCTAATCATGGATGGATTCGGTGTTTGAAACAAAATCACATGATTGGAATTCTTTTGTACATCCCTATTGTTCCATATTTTCCACAGCATGGAAATATTACACAACACTATGCACTTGCTATTGGTTCACCTGAGGCTTAGGTGAAACCACGTTTTTGCAACATAGTCTAGTTGGTCTCTACAATGCCTATCCAGTGTCATTTCTATCAATACAAAAGAACCATAACTCCCACTACCTTTTCATAAAAGTCTTATAATTCGAATTCAATTCCCTACAAACTATCTCAACCCGAAAATCTATAATTTCACATTTCCCTTATTTCACAATTCTGAAAAATCAACCATGTTTTGAAAATCAAACCATTTTTAAAATACCATAAGTTTACATGTTTTAAATCCTTCTGTCTGGAAACCTGTTTCATATTTTCAAAATACACACATTCATATCACACTATAAATCATTATACCCTAATGAAATATTCATCCTAAAGGGAAATAATTTCTACCATTCCTTCCATGATAATCTCATTTGCAACTTCCACAACAATGAGATTTCCAATGCCTATAAGTGTCTCTAAACACTTATGTACCCAGGTCCATGGTAACAATAAGTTCATAATGAAATGGATAGATAAATAATTTTATTCTACACATTCCATTCTCCGAAAATTCTAATTCATACTACCATCCTAACTCATGGAATACACAAAGAATAAATCTCAGCACCAAGACCAATAATCAATGTCAAAGGACCAAACAATAGACATCATTTGAAATCTATGGATCGAACAAATTGATACCACTTGTAACATCATGCCCGTTCTTCATTGGCTTCAGAAGGTGGTGACATGGTACTAGGGTATTAGTGACATTACCAAGGTGCCAAAGGTAAGAAATAAATAACTAGGTAGTCGATAATAAATAGGGTAACGATTTTGCCTTATGATAAACCATCCAAAAACACATGAAACCACTAAAAAAACTACATGATGCATTTCAACAAAGTAACCCAACCCATACAATACCAAAAGGCAATGAAAATATTCCATAAAAATTCCAAAATGTCAATACAATTAATCCAATTATCAGAGTAACATGTGGAAGACTACACAATAAGACCCCAATGAACTAGGACACTATCTATAACATCAAACCAAGCTCCATGATTCAAGAACCACATGATAACCCAAGAATCATGTCGAACTGTAGGAAAAATGCGTTGCTTTTCCCTTATATGTATCCCAGAATAGAACAACTTTCAAAATTACCAAAGTACAAAATTATGGGGTGAGTAATAATACTCTATTGGATATTCCAAAATGACAACCCTACATATGATTCTTTGATAAAACCATCAGCACATTTATAAAAAGTATTTGTTAAAATAAATTAAATAGTGAAACCATTACCACAATACAAACATACCCTTACCAATGCAACTTTACCCAAACCATCCAACCCAGAAGAAATCCCAATAATGTGCTCTAATCCATTTCACTCTTTCACATTAGCGTAAGAAATTTCATCTTTTATAACAACACAAAACAAAGAAGACAAAATGGTGGAACTTCTCATCCAAAACCATTAACAACATTCCAAATCAAGTGGTACTTCCTGCCCACTTACCCTTGATGGTGTCCTTTCTATCCACTATCCATCCAAATTTTATAGTGGTACTACCCACCAACTTCACATCATTCCAATCATGTACCAAACATGAAAAAACCAATAACCAAGTCTATAAAACACCAAGGAAACAAAAACATTCACATAACCAATCATCTGACACACCAAGGCCACAAAAATAATCCAATAACCATTTCTTAGTCAAGAAATCCCTTGGAGAATCATCCATGTCATATCAAATTTAATGAATGTTACTTCTATTTATTGAAAATAATTTTCTTAAACCATATCCATAAAACAACCCAAGTTACCGATTATAAAATCAACTTCTTAAGTTCCACAAACAATAACTTGTAACCACAAAACACATTTGTCACGAAAATTTCCAAATCATTACCAAAGGGATATCTAATAAATTTAAAAAATCAAAATCGACAATTAATTCCTGAAAAACATCTTAATTGGAACAATAATCCTACTTCTAACAAAGTGGATTCTAGAGAGAAGCCTCCTACCTTTGGGTTAATAGAAAAATCAACCCATAATCTACTGCACCACCAATCTAGAGAACACACCACTAAAACAGATCTAATACATATTACCTATCATCAATAAGGCCCAATGTCAATAATTTAGGCTACAACAACCCTAGATCTACATCAAATGGATGTAGATCTAGAAAACCTAGAGAGGGATAAGAGTAGATCTATAGGTAAAACAAGAAAAGCCAAGAGGAGAGACATACCCAGGAGGAACCACCTTGAAACCACCTTGAAAACCCTTTGAATAACATCCAAAATGAATGGGAGATCCCCTCAAACCCTTGACAATGAAAAATACCATTTAAGGATCTAGGGGAGAACATTTTGAGTTATTTAGTTCAATCCAATGTGTTCCCATTTGAAAACAAACCCAACATTAAACGGCCACACGGTTATCTCATATGGTTTGAAAAACCAGGAACTAACTATGCAGATGATTATACCTCAATGGGAATCTCTCAAGGACTCCCCACATAATTTGAAAAACCATTAGAAAACTATGAGGGACCTCACTGCCTCAATTTTCATGATTTTCTTGGGATTCTCGCATAGTTTCCCCTAAGCATGTTCAAACATAGTGTTGCTAAAAGTCCCTAGAACTCTTCAAAACCCATTTAAAACTCTCCCAAAATATTCCAAACACATAGAAAGAACATTAAACAAATAAAAAGGCTTACAAAATGGCTATATACCACAAACTGGGGGTGCTACATCTTATATCAATGTATTTTTGGCATTGAATATTTTAATTATGACGATGATTAATAATGGAATCATGTCACTTATAATGTTCCCTAATCCATCACTCTCATTCGTATCATGAACATTATGATATTTAATTTATCCCCATTGTGATACAAAAAAATATGTAATTTTTAAATAATATTTTTTTAAAATTTTAAAAATTATTCATGACATGACAGAGGTCTTAAAAAATATTTATAACATTGGTATCTTATTTGAACACTATCTTAGGTATGTCTAAATTGTAAATGAAAAACAGTATCCAATATATTTGGAAAATCACTTGAGGTCCGATCATTTTTCATATTTACAACATGTATCAATTCTATAATAATTATTATATATTTCATGTCCAATAATCAATTATGTAAGACTTATGTTAAATAAAAAATATTTTTAAGAAATCAATAATTGATCACTTTATATGAATACAAAATAGACACAGGAGTCTGTATAATAATTATAATATAAAAGAAAAAAAACAATATATGTAACAATATATATATATATATATATATTTAACCATGATATTAGATTCCATATTGTTTGTGAGTAAAAAGTATACGTTGTAATATAAAAACATTATTTTATAATTTCTATTTTTATTTTATCTCTCATTCTATTGACTTTTTACCTTATGTTATTATTATTATATAATATTGTGTGTAAATGATTTCAATATCATGATTACAATCTTCAAAATAACATATAAACTATGACGTTTTATTTGATAAATCCATAATAAGTGGTCACTCATATTTACTGATGTTAAAGTGAACCATTCATAATCTTGAGAAAATTTACTAAATATAATTATATATATATATATTAGTCATAATTATGCATCTAATTTCTATGATTAATTCACCATCAGTGGATGTTCTGTTATATAAATTATGGTATTTATGGAAGGAAAATTCAGATGCCTAAGACTATTTTTTTTATTTTCAATGGGGTGGTTGATGATGACTCTAAATGGGTAGATATGACATAGGGAATGTGTGGGTTATTGGTGTGGATTATGGAAAATTTCTCGAAATGTGGATATATATGCAGTAGATATTGAAAAGGGTGAGAGATCAGATTTTGATGATGACTAGTGGTGAGTTTTTGTTTATATGGTGATGACAAAAATGGAGATCAGGGTTAATAGTTTAATTGAGTGATCCTAGGTTCAATTTCATGTGAAACATATGACATATGAATAAATTATCTATCTAGTTACCTAATATTGTGAAATTATTGAATTTTGATGTTATATTGGTGGAAATGACACAAATTTAAATAGTTGATTCATAGGTAATTAGGATTGGGTATTATGGGAGTTTAAAAAAATAATTCTCAAAATGATATTTAAGATGAATTTGTATTTTCATGATTCTTATGTTGTGTTGTCAAATATTGAGAATAAATTTTTGGCACATGGACCAAGGTTGTTAATATTTATAACTACTTTAATAGATTTAATAATAATATTTTATGAGTTAGAAATTTTAGTGTGTTTATTTTTGCAATAAGTGATGGGTCATGTGTGATGAAAAAATAGATATGTGATATAATACTAATTTGTTATTGTTAGTAAAATAAGTTTTTTTAGTAGGAGTGACACATATATAATGATGAAACCATTTACATTTTAAATCATGTAGAATTATTAGAAGAACAATATTTTAGGGGGAAGAGAATTACATATTTGAGGGTGTAACCCTCACTATGAATTTGATTCTAGGAGTTTAAAAGTATTGTTATTATATGATTCAGATATGGGTAAATTATTGATGTGTTTAGATGAAACTCAATTATGAGATGAATGACCATGTTTACAATTTTAGGAGATTCATTTAACTAGTTTCCCAAATGATAGTTTTTATGGATATTATTTTCCGTACAATAATGATTGTATATAAATTCAGTGTTAGAAATTAAGGTGTCTATTGAGATGTCTTAGGATTCCTTCAAGTGTTATGGAATATTATTTGATTATTTTCATTTGAGATTGTGGAAAATAAATAATGTTTTGAATATGGTATGATAGATTAGTTTTAAATAGTTTTTGTTTAAATAATGGTATTTTGTAAACTGAAAATTACTATGGTAACATGGCATTGAATGTTAGATTTTTTTTAAATTATGTGATCTAGAATTTTGATGAATAGTTGGTGTGTGTCATATCAATTATTCAGTAGTGGGTAGTATTAAAATTTATTTATTAATTGATATGAGGTATAATGAAGTCTTTTGAACATTTTTATTTAATGGAGTTATATGTTGTCTGATGGAAACATTACTAAAAATATCATCGGATATTTTGAAATGAGATTCAATCTGGAATTCCATTGTAAATGAATGTTATATATATGAATTAGTTTACGTGCGAGGGTTTATATTATAGGGAGTTTCATGAGTTAGAGATATCATTGATATATTAAAGACACTATATTATAGTAATGTCATCTAATTTACATATCTCATTCACATTCCATGTATTGGGGATGTCTGGAGATGATATTTTCAATCAATCGCCTGTTAATTTATTGAAGATACATAAAGTGTTGGTTATTTTGTTTGTTTTAAATTAAATTGAATCAAATTGAATATTGGTTTTTTGTTGATTTATAGGGATATTTAATTGAATTGTTCAGAGGATATATTATTGACCAACTATAGGTGGTTAATCACAATTTGTTATAGTACGGTCACTCAGTGATTAAAAAAGTCTTTACGGAAATTTAATATATTTTTGTTAGATATTATAATTGTTAAAATTAGTTTATTTTAGTATTTTTCCTTTGATAGGGCCCCATTTATGTGGTAACTAACATTTACACATGTACATGCCTACAAAGTCATGACCAAGAAGGGAATAAGGATGTAATATCTTATATTATAAGATAATTAGTCCATTAAACATGCCCCATTTTTATTTTACATGTTTTTATGTATATTTTTATATTGGTGGTATCTCAACATTATGTAGATTGATATTTCTAATATTTTTGAAAAATAAATTTCATCTTAAAATAAATAGACTGAATCAAATAATGTTCCAAATATATGGATTGAACCGAGAACAAGATTGATTTAACATTAATTGTGAGTTGTGTCGTTAATGATGATAATGTATCTTATGAATTATAAATACCCAAGGGTGTTATTTTAATCAGTTGTAATTGTGTGAATATATTTATGAGGTATAAAAGATATTTAAAGAGGGGGATTAGTGACACACTCCTTCAAGATTATATAGAGATAGGCTAGAGATAATTAAAAATCCATTTTCAATGTGGGATAATTACATATAGAAACCCATATCATTTTGAGGGATGCTAGGTTTCATATATAAAACACACAATGATGTTAATTATATAGATATTCAAATTAGTAAATAAATATTCCAAATTGATTGAGATATGAAAATAATCCCATAAAAATAAAATTATTTAGATCAAATTAGACCGTGTTGAAAATAAATGATATAAAGAATAGTAAACCCAAAAAGTACCAAATTCTATATCAAAGTAAGTACAAAAAACAATTTCTCTAGCATCAAAAAGAAGAATTAAATATATAGAAGTAAATTAAATGAGGAAAAAAATAATCTACTGTTGTTCATTAGACATAATACCTAAATTAAATTGACGGTTCAGAGAATACATAAATGATTTAGATTTAACCAATTTAATATAGAAGAAAAATATAAGAAAAATATTAATAAATGAGTGTTCTCATATGTGGGTATGAAAATTGAATTCAAAATGTACTTATTGTATATTACAGTATATAATGATATTGCAGAAGGGGAGCCCATATGGATTGGGTATATATTATAAATCAATAGTTATAGTTATTAAAAAAACTGGCCTATTCTGGATATAAACTGCACATAACAATAGTTTGGATAAAACATTATGATAAGACCACCTAAAAATAATAAAAAAATCATTAAAATGAACTTATCATAAATATTTCTAGTCAATTGGTACTGGTGAACAATAAAAACATAAATATAATTGTATTTATACATAATTAAAAGAGTTATATTATGTAAATGATACAAAAAGGGATGTGTGGAATGTTTTTTTCTACAAGGAGACAATGTACATAATTTATATTTATAATATAGTTGATTTAATTTGTCATAGTAAACCCAAAAATAATAATACATTTATTTTTTTTTCAAAATCAATTTGAAAATGTTAATTTAATGAGGTTAATTGAAGATGAATAAGAAAAAAAATATCGATTGTTGATAATTATGTTTGATAACAATATGAATAAAAAAAGAAAATTATTATGAGATATATAAATAATTTTTTACCTATAATTTCTTAAATATAGACAAAATAATATATAACTGTAGAAATTATTATATTTAAATTATACATTTTTTTCATGGTGAATTTATTATAATAGTAAATATGAAGTAAATTGTTATGATAAATTAATTAATATACCCATTAAGAATTTTTTATTCAAATAAATTTTTAGTTGAATTTTTTTTCTTGATAATTTAATATGAATTTCAAGGCTGTTACTTTTCATATTTATAAGATTACCTGCTACAAAATATATATTTTTTAATACTAATATATAATGGACCCACAATATACATGTTAACAATTATATATATGTTATAAAAAATGCACTCTGATAGTTCCAGATAACCATTATATGCATATAACCTAGGGTACACTACCACATATACGGCCCTTCTGACGTAAATGTTAGTTTCACCAGAAAAATTTGAAATTATCACCCTCACAACTAGTATAGTGTATGTATGGAGTTGATCCACAAAGATATATGTTGTTTTTTATAAATTGGTGAATGTTTTATTAACAAAATTATTTATGAATTTATATTCAATATTTGTGGATTGTGAGAGTTTTTTAAATGGTTGAATGATTCAGTATCCATATTCTTTAATGGTTTACTTGAGGCAATTAAAAATTTGTTTTTTAACAAAAAATAAGGGAAGTGTGTTGGTAACGTGGATATTTATGATGTTCATCCAAAATCAAGTATCTTATTCTATTGTCTTTTTCAAAATAACTCTCGTATCTAGGATTGAAATGTGGTGGAAGTCCCTTGGTCCAGTGATTGTAGTATATATTAATTGAAATATATTGTTTTCAAACAATTGCATTAAAAAATTATTTTTGAAAAAACCCTCATTGAGAAAATGATTGCTCCTAATGGTCATTGGATTATTTCTCATAATACCAATATAAATCCCAGTAATCTCTTTACTTGATCTGATATAGAGTTTCCAGGAAGAGAATAAAATGAGACCCAAAAGAATTATTAAATATAAAAATATCTAACAAAAATATTATTTTTGGATTCAATTATACATGAAAATTCATTACCCACATCCTAACACATAAAATTAATTGTTTAATAATCGAATAAATGATTAAAAACATTATCTTGTTACCACTGGTGTTTAATACAGCTAGGAAAGGAATAACTAATTTCCATGAAACCATAAGTGTGTACTATCCAAAAATGCATAGAATGAGTATCACTATCCCTCCATTCATTGATGAATTCCACTACATGATCCTACCATTTGGAAAATTTCTACACCTATTTAATTTTATGACTCGTAGGGTCAAGGAGTTGACAAGGGTCATAATAATATATCAAATTATAGTTATGGAGGTAGATAGAAAGTAGCTGGATGCCTATTGATTATTTTGTGGTTTATGAACACAATTATATTATCTATGCACAAAAAGTGTTATGGGTTATATGAAGAGGATTTGAGGCACACAATTTTCTTGGTTGGTCAGAAGGGGTTTTTAAGTGTTTGGAGACTATGAAAATGGCCACTCCCTCCTTATATTGTCACCACACATAGTTTCCAAAGGATATGTATTGTTTTATTAACCAAGAAGAGTGTGTGAAATTTTTTTTCATGAAAGTTCTGGGTGCTCATGATATCTGGGACGAGGTTCATAGTATAGTTTATCATTCAATAATTGTGAACCCTAGAACAAGTATCCTAAATCCTCTGATTTTCTTTCAAATTGACTGATTCATTCCAATTCATCTTGGAAAGTCCTTTTATGAGAAAAATATCACCTATGAAAACATGTTTAGGTTATAAAACCATAAAAATTCAATAAAAATAATAATTTACAATGTTATTTATATAAAGAAAATTCCAAATGCACATATGTCTATGTTCACCTAAACTCATGAATAGTTTTTATACTATTTCAAAATCCCATCACAAATCATCTCAAATTGGTCACCAATGATATTGGTAGAAATTTCATAGGTTATATAAACAAAATCTATAATGATTTTGGATGACTGATTAATTAATTTCCTACAATAATTCTTTAGGACTCACGAATAATTTATGTTTTCCAGAAAAGTAAGCAAAATTCAAATCTTTGAGATATTAATTCCAAAATAAATGTTTTTAAACATGAAATTATACTTATCCATTCATGGAATGATCTATCCTCAAATTATATATTATCACATGCTTTGGTAGGTTATTAAAATATCTCATTAACACTAATTGGTGGTCTATCACTTTTATAGGCCAGAAAAACTCATTGACTTAATTCATTTAAGCATAAATAAAATTCATCTTCCTTTTGGGAATGATTTTTTATAACTCCAATTGTTATCACTAGGGTGAGATACTTGCATGGAAATTTGGGTTCCCAATTTATCCATGTATTACATTTATTAATTGAGAATAATTTCAGGACTTTATGATATTAAAACCACATAATAATTACTATTGTCACGTTAAAAATTAATATAACTGACTTCCCTTCATGGATAAATAAATTTCAATATTAATGAATCTATTAATTTAAACTAATTCATCACAAAGTTCATTTTTTACAAAATGTTTTATTAATGAATATAAAAACTTTTATCATTATGTGTTTCAATTATTAATCATATTATAAATAATCTTATAAATTTGAACATTTGTGGATTTTAATAAATTGTCTCGAATGTCAATTTTTATTTTGTCAATATAAATGACTGACAGCTATGATTTTATTTTAGAATTCCTTAAGGAAAATAATGTCACCATAGTTAAATTTAAGAAAATCAACAAATATGGGGCCCTAAGTAATCCCCCTACCATACGCATAAAGATGATCATGGTCCCCCATGAAGACGATATGGAGGAAAATGACGGGAATTAAAATTGCATGAATGGGAAGGGAGAAACATTGAATGTATATAAATGATGATCAAAATACAAAAACTCCTCTAGATAGAGGGACAATAATGGTAAATAGTTTTTTTGTGAGAGACCAACATGTGGAAGAGAGTCTTCATACAAAAAATAATTTTCCACATGTTATGAGGACAATAAAATGAAAAAGTGAAGAAATAATAGAAGTAATTTGAATGATAATGTTTCACACAATCACAAAACATATAAAAAATAAATAATAAATAAAAAAGTTAAAAAATTATAAAAATATAATCACATAGATGATCACATGGAAGAATCAGTGGAATTTCAATGAAAATCTGTGCCCTCCCCTAGAGGAATAAATGTCAAAGGTTTCCTGAAACTGAGATCTGGCATTCTTAGATAGTGGTAGATCTATAGTGGATAATAGTATTCCTTCCCTTCAGTAGGAGGTCCTTCTAGTGGGTTTTCTTGTGTATAGAATTCCCATGATGGATTCACATGGGATGATGAATTCTCATATATATAGAGGGAAGGGGTGGAATAGAAATAGATGGTACAGGTCAGGGGAAAGAAGATCAATCTTATCAATTCCCCATATCTATCACCAAGCAGAATAAGTATCCCACTAGAACATGTAATATTAATCATGGTACCACTTCTATTAGAGATCTGTGTCGGCATACAATATTTCCTTTTGTTTGTTGCATCTATAGTAAGCCAAAATGTGTGGGGGAATCATGAAGGTGGTCAGACTAGTGGATGCATACTCCTCAGCTTGTGGGGTGGAACGATGTGATGCACAATTTGGATTAGGTGCTATGAGGATCATCCTAGAATTACTCTTATTGTCCTCAAAACTTGTAGTGGTGTCCATTAAATTCCAACATCCTCACTTTTTGTGTAATTTATATATAAAAAGCGATTGTTAGTGGATGATCAATGAATGCTTCTTCATCAAATTGAATTCGACAATGCTCTATTAAGAGATTGATAAAATGGAAACTTGAAATCCATCCATTAGATATTTTTAACCTGTTTTGAAGGTACTAGGTGTAGATGAAGTTGGTGTTTATTGGAGTCCCGATAATCATTGAATAGATAATGATCAAATCTTTATGTATTAAATGTCTTATGATTTACGACCTAGCTATGAACATAGTGGTGATGATACAGTACCGAAGTTGATGGATTGGGTTTAAGAGATGAAAGACCATATTGGATTTCATGAAATACGTTGGTTTCAGAAGAGTAATAGTTATCTAAAATTCCATATAATTTCTTTGATACTAATATTTATATTCCCACAAATACTCCATGATCTAAGCAAAATCCTGATCATATAAGATGGTAATGGAGAAAAATTCTCCAAAATAAAAACTAATATGGTGTTTGAGAAGGAATATCATGATGTCACCGATATCATATTTTAATTCTCCCTTCTCATCAATGTTATATCATTCACAACCCCTAACGAGGGGAGAAAAATACAACACAAGTTACTTTTAGGTGATTTTTGGACAATGATTTCTTTGGGGAGATTCCCATGGTGAAATAGTTGATGTGCCAACTCTAAAATTCTAAAGGGATAAATATGTTGCAGAGAAAATAAGAATTGTTTTTCGACCACTATAGTATATATCACTAATTATCACTAAATCACATCATTAATTGTTAATTTGAGGTGTGGATTATAGATGTTATTGGAAGCAGAAGTGTGAGCACATTTTGAAGAGGCCGCATAGATTTGGATGGGTGTCAATTAGAGAGTGGAAGCCTAAAAATATAAATATCAAAACTGATAAAGTGATAATGATAAAAAAAATCTATGTGAAATGACTAAAAAACCCGTTTAAACATAAAAATATACAAAAAACCATGAGAAATGTTATTATTTGGGAAAACATTGTATATGAATGTTATTGGTTGGAGGTTTTACAAAAGAATTAGTATGAAAAAAAGAGATAAGTATTAAAGAATGATAAAAAAATGAAAATTGAAAATCTAAACAATAGAAAAAACATGTTTCTATCATAACTTAAGGTAGTAATAATAAGGGAATCTGAATGAAGGAGGGTGAGGGAGAAGAATAGGGAAGGGAGAGTGGAGTATACATTAGAGTAGGATCCAGTGGAAGAAAAATGATTAGATATTAGTATTAAAGGAGATGGAGGGTCCAAGGGGTTTTTATGGATCTGGGAGGTGGCAAGCACGATTTTTTGAAGAAAATTAGAGGTAGTAACATTTTTTTAGTATTTAAAAAACAAGGGCATTTTATGTTGTCTATAATTTCTTTTTAATAATTTTTTAACCTAATGGTAACAATGTAAAAAGTACTGGATTAAAGAGCCATCTAAATCAGTTTCATTATATGGGACGGTTAACCATGAAATTTGCATTGTACTACCTCTTTAATGAGGAAATAGTTGTAAATAGAGAATGTGAACAATTTATTTGACCATATAAAAACTATGAATATTCCACTATCATTGATTTTTTTTAGAATTTCTTGATTTGAGTGAAATATAAACCTTCGAAACTAAAAAAATTTGTTCCGAAATCTTTTAAATGATTATTAGTGATTTAAATTTGTTATCTATGTAAGTAATAATAAATATTCAATTACACATATATCAAAATAAATGAACACTATTACTAAAAAACATTAAAATGAAAATAAACAATCAAGTACCACTAAAAATTTCATAATCTAACAACTATGTTGACTATGATTTAAATTCCAAGGTAACTCCTAGTCATTGATGTGTTTAATATCTCAAGATTGAAATTACCTGGCCCCTCGTTTACCAAAATTTTATTTTGATGATCTTGTAGACACTATCGTCCGATTTAAAGTATTTTTTAATACATTGTTCAGTAACCTCGAGTGTTTGTCCATTTTATCTAGGAACCACCACCGTACCATGGTGGAAAACCATGAGCACATTGAATAGTTTCCACCATCAAGACTTCATCCAACCAAGAAACATTGTCAAAAGTGAGCTGAATTGTAAGTCATTCTCTCTAGGGTGGAATGATTTCTGAAAAATCATGTGGTTATAAACTAACTTCCTTTTCTATTTTTAGAGAAATTCGTTACCATTTTACACTTTTTTTATCTCATCAATTTCATACAATGTAATTTATTTTTATATTTTGTTTCTTAAAGATAATAATTATTTTATTTGATGGATAAATATGACTAATTTTTCTGTTCCATATGTAAAAATCATGGATTTATATAGACAAATCAGAATGGGGACATACAGAATTAGGCATTGAAAGTATTCAAGTAATCCCATAAGGCATCATTGATATTTTTAGAACAACACAACCATGTTTATACCACTATTTGTTCTTGGATTGTTTTGTCCTCATAGTTGGAAACTTCTTCTTTTCCCATAGATTGAGGATAGTATAGGTTCCTTGTATTTTACATTAGTCATCATTGATTGAGAACACTTCTCATCATTACGTTGTCAAAATTATATCCTGCATCACTAATGATGACATGAGGGAAAATGACCTACTGAATATATATTTTCTTTAGGTTGGTGAGGAAAACCATCAAAATATTCTTGTATATGAATGAATATTAATCCAAATTGTAGTAATAATCTACACAATGTAGAATTTATGTGTTATCATATAAATGTATAAATGGAAGCAATAGATAAATTTCCCACACAACAAAGATCTCAACAATAAGAATTTGGTGTTGTGGATTCTCATAGTTATGCATGTTATAACCCGTCAATTGGAACATGGGTAAATATTCTAGGAAATTTCGGTTCTCATTCTAATTTGTTGGACAGAGAAAGAAAAATTGTAATATTTTTGCAATTTTTTAGTCTGGACCATCACTATAATATAAGATGAGTGATTTTTTTTAATTTCATCATCTTCAACCTCAGTTATGTAGTAGTGAATTATTCAGTCTCTATATAACTAGATAGGAATAAGTTCTTACAAATAATAAATATTCAACTCTGATAGAAATAAAATCATATTTTGGTACAACTAAGTAGGGTGGAGAATTCCCTGGCCATATAATTTTCAATAGTAGAAAACCATGGGTGATGTTCAATTTTTAGTAAAAATATGTGATAATTTGAAATGCCTTTTTTATTTATATGTCTTATTCTCATTCCATGTGGGGAAACTATAGGAGAGTGAGAACATCATCAAACATGTTATAAATACACTTACTTACATAGATATCTCAATATGATTCTGGGAAAAGAACCACCCAATGAATCAACCATGTATATGAATCATTATAGTATAACAAATAATTGAGTTCTGAATGGTTGGTATAAACACTAACTTTTGACAACACTAAGTATTACCTATGTATCCAAAACAAAAAATCCTATACCAGTATTTTTATCTTCATGGTGTTATAATTTATTTTATCTTCATTTAAGGTAGAACTTGCATTGTAAATAAGCCATATGATTCGATAAAGATGCTACCAAATGATTTATCCCAATGAATAATCGTTAGCATTGCACATGCGATCACATTGATCATCCCAATTTGATGGAATAATGACTGGACCCTCAAAACACCACTTTTTAAAGAGGTTGAATGGACAAATGTTAGATTAATTGAATTCAAAAATGGTGTCCTTTAAGAGGAGATTAGTTTAAATTAGAGATATTTTGTAAAATTAACACAGAATCTATTCAGAAAATTTTCTTGTCCATAAAAACATTTTATTGAATTGAATAATGTGGGAATGGGCATGTTAGATATCACATAAATATTTTTTGGACAAACTTTAATCAAATTATTAGATATCTAGTGGAATAGGATGATTCCATTCATCACCATAATGTTTCATTTTTCTTAATTAAAATCCAAATATGTCTGCTCAAACCATTCCAATACCATTTCCATGTTTTATAATATTATATCAAATATCATCCCATATACTAGGAATTCATACATGAATTCCTCTTAAATATTCTCTATAATGTCATGGAAGATAGATAACCTAAATATAATGATTTTGGATGGAGTGTTAAACATACTAATTTAAATATGATAGTATGATAATATCATGTAAAATTATGTGAAAGGTGTATTATACTGATATTATATTGAAATAGATATTTTGTTACATCTATAATAACAATATGGGAAGTGGTATAATTCATTCCTCAAAAAACACTCCAAAATTTTATCCATAAATGGGAGTGGGAGGTGATCCTTCTAAATGGTGCCCTGTATCTTTTGATAATGGACACATACCATCCACCCTATAACCATTCATGTAAGGATAATATCATTCTTCTCTTTGGAAATCATATTAATACCTCTTTATCTGGGTACAACTATAAATGGGAGTACCCATGGACTATCTATAATTGGGTAAATGAATCTGGAATCAAATACCATGATTAATCTTCATTTACTACCATCCTTTTCATTGGAGGGTTTTCCGTCACTACAGTTTTCTAGATGGTTTGGTTCTATAAAAAAGTACCATACAGGTACCGATGGTTTGATTCAATATTTTATGATCTACCACTATCCAATGGATATAACGATTTATTTTTATGAGAACCAATTAAAGTAAATCTTCATTTTATTATTTGAGGGATGACTTTAGAATCATAGTCTGTTTGAATTTTATTTCAAATAATCGTATATTAAATATTATGGTATATGATTAATTTATTTTTTTGGGTCATTAATAAACAATGTTCGAATAGGTTAGTCCTGATACATTTCCAAACTATCGAAAACTACTGATCACTACCAACAATGAAATCCCTGAACTAAGATATATTGTATCTATTCTTATTCATATGTGGAATGTATTTCCCATGTCAATTTTGGTACTGCCAACATGGTCTATGACTATGTGTAATGTGTAGAATTTCTCAAATTATAAAAATTATTCTTTTTTCACATCATTTAGAACATTATAAGAATCTATTTAAAATACCACTAGAAATATCAATTGACATTTATGAACATCAATCAAAACATTAGCCGTATCCAAAAGTGGTATCCCAAAAATCAGTGCCACTTCTTCATCCACCTTTATGTCCTATATAATAAAACCCAAAAGAATAATTAATTTTGAAAACTTAACAAACTTATCATCATATAGTCCCATCAGATATTTTATTAAGAAATTGATGTATTGTATCAACACATGAGTAGGATTTACCTCATTGATTCCGAAGTTTTTTAAAACACTGAATGAAATCAAACATACAGTAGAACCACAAGTCACAAAGGGCCTCCCAAATTTTTACATGGATCAATAGAACACAAAATATAAAAAATTCTAGGATCATGAATCTCAAGGTGTGTTTAATGTTGAACCACAATGATGCACTCCTTAATTAGAGGGATGGAAAATAAATATCCCGTTATTCGTTTTGTTTGATAGAGTCACATTTATAAATGTTATTTATGTGGGATTTCGATTAACAACTTTGAAAAGGAATTTTAGAAGTTATCACTAATGTAAAATGGGCCTATACCCATCGTTTTGTTTTGAACCGTGGGTATATGGCACCCTTAAGCCAACAGTTTTGGAAAATTTTCATTGTTGGTATAGTATGTGACCCTATAACCACGGTTTCCCCTTAAATCATGGGGATAGAGTTTTTTTGAAGATGTATACCCATGGTATTGGAAAACTATGGGTATAGTTGTTTTTTTTCAAGGCTTATACCCATGGTTTGTCAAAAAACCATGGGTAAAGGGTTTTTTTTCAAAGACCTATACCCACGGTTTCCCCAAACTGTGGGTATAGCTTATAGTAGGAAAAAAATCCACAGGACAAAAAAATTATTTGGTGGGAAGATGGTCTAGATTAATATAATTAGGCAGATAGAAATATCTAGTAACAATAGCTTTGTAACTTAGTTGGTTTGGTCATCGTTAGTTATATGTAGTGGTCCTCTGATCAAGTATTTCTGTCGTTTTTATTTCTAATAAAAACTGAAAATAACATAATTAGAATAATATATATACATTTAACCAAATGTTCTGTAGCATGGTTGGTTCGGCGTGGGTTCTCCCTTTGACAGGTCACTGGTTCGAGACTCGGCATTTTTTAATTTTTTAATTGACTCGGAATTTTTTAGTTTTTGAATTCAGTCATGAAAATTAATATATTAATCAATATGAACATATACAAACCCATAAACGAATTATCAAGAGTGTTATGTAAGGGAAGATATATTGAAGAGGGTAGGTGATCGAAACCTGTATTTATTTTATTTTTTATTAAATACCAAAAGTTTGAAAACTGTGGGTGTAAGGCATTGACACAGTGGAAACTGACTTGTTACATCGTGTCAATATCTATACCCATGGTTCTCCAAAACCTTGGGTATAGGATGATTCCCATACTATGACGTCTTTCCATCCCATTGTTCCCAAAATCGTGGGTATAGGCTATACCCAGGTTTTTGAACTGTGGGTATAAGTCATTTTTCCAGTAGTGTGTGTTCTTATAAGACTCCAAAAAAATTTATGAACATTTTATCTAGTTTCATTTATTTCATAAGATTGGGATTGGGCATGGTGGGTTCATAAGGATCTACCACCATCTTATTTTATCATATGTGGTACCCTTCCTTTTGGGTAACTATTATGCTGAAGGAAGATAATATTCATCATCTTATTTTACAATGATTGAGAGGATCTATTTTTATTTTCCTCTTTATATCCCCCTTGATTTATAGTCAGTTTTTGAGGTATCTTATTCCCAATCCTCATGGTTAATGCATCGGCTTCCTCCCATGGTATTTAGACTCTGTTTTCCGTTGATGTTCTGGTATTCCGCATACAGAGTTAATTGGATAGATTTACAATCTTGTTTTAGTGGCTTCAAAATGAGGCTTCCTAATTCTAAAATCTAGTTTAAGTCATGGTTATGATTAGGGAAATCACCAACTCTAATTTTTAAAGGGATTCTAATATAGGTTGATACATAAAACGTGTTTCTATTGCAGTTATTGAGGGGGTTGTGTCAGAATAGTGTTTTAATAAACATTCAATTGATACAATCCAAGTTGGTATTGGTAAAATTGTTTGGGTCTCTAATATAGATGTTTGTTTATCTGTTGGCCATATCTAGGTGACCTCTGTGGTCATGGCTATGGATTTTCATATTTCTTCCCCAAATTTTATTTTCATAGTCATTCTATGAAGGGTTAGTATATAGATGGCACATATTTGGTAAAAATGTTTTTGAACAATAACTCACTTCAATTTTTGACAGGATATTACTTATCCCCGTAAATTTTAATATTATGTTGTTTTCACCAAATTTTCTACAAGAATCATGCTTTACTGATTGAAATTATGAATTTATTAACTTAAAGCATCAATATTCTTTGGAATAGTATTAATTTCAGCAACTAGAATCATAGTGGAATAAATGTTATGCATGCATATATTCTGAGTTCCATAATATGAATATCATTAGAATGTATTCACTGAAATATTATCCTAAATATCAAATAGTTCTTCATGATATTTCTTCATGTTGGTTACTCCAACAGCGACACCGACCACTGATTTAGGGCTTCATGTATAACCTGCATTAATGTTGTGAAATTTCATCAATAATGGTAGTATATTATGAGAAACTTTTCATCACATCTCTTTAAAATATGAACTAAATTCATACAAATGTTAGCATTCGTACTAGAGAATGATAAAAATTCTATTCTGTAATATTACTGTTTTAGAGAGGGGGTATTTGGATTAAAATGGATGAGCCAATACCACTCAAGTGATTATTTAACACTAGGTTAGACCTTTTATCCATTATTTTTCATTATCTGTTAATGAAAATGGTAATAAACAGATCCTAATAGCATCCTCCAAAACTCAGTGTAACAAAATGTGTCATATATCTCAATAAAAATAGAGAGGAGAGAAATTGTGTATTTTCGTTTAAAACCACCAAACTGAACCATATTCTAGTTGATCATTATGATGTATATAATATTTTTAAATTTCTTTTCTTGCACATGTGGATGAAAAATTCTCTTATCTTCTCTTGAAATTGATGGAAACCCATACTCCATATGAATATGACCAGAAGGAATCTATTCATGAGGAGGATGAGGCATATATTGTTGTTCATATCCAATATAATTCTATTTATGTAAAGGAACATATGGTAGACTATCTTATCAACTATACATTTACTATTGATGTTGTACATGAAAAAGAATAAATTAAGCTCGTGGTCTTTGATGGTTTTGTTAAATGTACTATGTGAATTTTTAGGTTGCTGCCTGTTTGGATTACCATCAATTCTATGATGCTGGTGTTGACTATCAAATAGTGAAAAATTATGTACAAATCCATGAATATAACTTAGTTATTCCACATACATATTATCCATGTTTTCATTATAAATGTGTTCTCCCAATGTTCTTGACCTCACATGGATATAATTCATTCCATTTCAAGGTCAAAGGAGTGTTTTTTATGATTCAACACTCTTAGAAAGAGTGATTCAGTGGCTCATGACACTATGGTCCTAAATATAATAATCAACACAGAATGTGTAAAATGGATGAAAATAGTGATAATATTAAACAGAAATGTTGTTAAGAGAATAATTATTTTAGAATTTATAGTTTTTTTCTTCCCTCATTTAATCCAAACTCAAGTTATCATAAAACCATTTAAAACCCCTTATAAATGGATTCATAATATGGTGAAAATCGAGTCAATGTATTTTTTGTGAAAAATTAAATTTACCACCCTCCCAACTATTGTTGTTATAAATATTGGGTTGATTCATAAGGTGATTTATAGTATTCTATACTTTGAGTTATGTTTAATTAAATGAATTCTATATGAATTTTGTGTGTATATTTGAGTATTGTGAAAATATTTTTGGATGATCCAATTATTCACATTTCAAATTTTTTATTGGTTTAAATGAAATAAGAAATCTAATAAATTGTATTTCATGGCCTATAAGGGAATATTTTTGGGGTTGTGGATGGTTTTGATGGACATAAAAAATCAATTAGCTTATTTTGTTTTGTTGTTCATAATAATAACATATTTGGGATTCAAATGTCATGGAACTCGTATGGTTTGTTGATTTATGATTATGTTAATAGAAATCAAATTATTAGTCAGATAATTTGTTTTTAAGAAAATTCCTAAAAGCAAAACCACCTCAGAGACAATGATACCACACATTTTCACTGTTTTTTTCATCCTAATTCCTCTAGATATACATAGAAGCTTTGTTCATGATTCGATATGTATTTTAAAATAAGAGAAATAATGGAGAAACTAAACTATTATGAGAGTCAAAAATACCTAACAAAAATATGATAAGTAGACATTGTTACCAAATAATAATCATTACCCATAACCCTAACACATAAAATAAATTAAATACTCCATGAATAAGTGAAGAGGAAAAGATATTTTCACATTCGGTTTTCATTAAATCCAAGAATGAAATCACAAATTTCAAATAAACTATAAGAGACTAATGTACAAAAATTCCTATAATATGTATCAAGCTCCATTATTTCAAATACTAATTGTCACTAAATGATCATCCCTTGAAAAATGGTCCACAATAATATAATTGGAGAACCCGTAGTGTATATGAGAGATTAGTGGTTATAATATTAGTTCCAATGGTAGGTATGGAGTTATTTAGAATGCGGTGGTCTTCTGATTAAATATTTCATGGTTTAGGAACATGGTTAGATTAACCATACATCAACCATTATGAAGGTTATTTCTTAAGTATTCAATAAAATGATTTTATGGGCCATTCGGCATGGTTTGTTTAACCATGTGGTGAGTATGATAAAATCCCAGACATTGCTACATGTTCAAGACAATATGATTCATGGAGGATCCACATGGTTTGTTTGACCATGTGGATATTGTGTAATCAGATCTATCTCTTGGTTTCCATGTTAACAAGGTTATATGGGGGTGGGTTCTATGGTTTTGATGACATAGGAGTATCCATTCACCCAGAATAAGGGTAAAAATTTCTCAAATTTATATAAGAATTACCCGGTTCATTTCATGTCCTCTTGGACCTTCCTTCAATGACTAAATCCCACATACTAATACATGTTTTGCTTTTGAATTCTTTAATGTTTATCGAAAATAAATTTCAAATTCCTTATATGAATATAAATTTTATACTCACAAAAGTGAATCATCATACCTTGATTATTTATCATGTCTATATTTCCAATTTTAATGTCATGCCTTAAACTACATGTATGACTTATATAGTGGATGAGAATTTGTATTAATGAAAAAATATCCACAATTATAGGGAATATATTGAAAATATATTTCCTTAATTATTATATATATTTTAAATACCTGAATATTTTTTATATAATAAAAATAACTTTTCATATAGTGGATAAGGATTAAAAATTCATGGTTTTTATTTTGGGTGTCAGAGAGGTCAAAGGTAATTTTTTAGAATGATGGAATCCAAAATATGTATTTTTTACCGTATCAAATGTGGACTTGAATCACTAATGATGGTTGTGATGTGATGAAAATGGACACACCTTATCCTTTTTACGTTATCGACATGTCATAATAGGATGTGTTGCACCATAATGTGGTTTGTGAGTAGGGGATTCACTATGGAATTAGTACCATACTAAAGTGAACATCTCGCATTAGCTATAGACACGTTCTTATATTAAATCCATGAAATGAATAAATTAGTTTTATTAGTAATTTATATGGAATTTCCATGTGGATATAACCAATAAAAGTAACCTATAACCACAACTATTCCTCTATAGAGTTCATAATCCATTGAAGGAAACCCCTTCTATCTATAAAGGAAAAGATAAACCCCCATCATATATGAAAACAATTACATGAAACAATATAATGAATTTTCCACATCCATTTTTGTTGTCCCTCGACTTTCACCATGGTGTACTATTCTTGTGCAACCTTTGACCATGGTGTCCAACCTCTGTGCCATGGATCATGATCCTACATACCCTCTATACTAAATTGACCCCCATGAACCTGTGAGAATACTAGATTTCCCAAGATGTTAAATCCTACATTCTTCATTAAGACTTCTAGATCTATTTTGTGATTATAAACACATGTTAATTTTATTTGACCCCATTTCAACATGATTCTTTTGTGCCTTACTCTATAAACCATTAAATTTTATATTAGACATGTTCAAGGAGATCTTGAAGAATGTTCATGTTCAGTTTGGTGTGAAAATGTGGTTTAGATATTGAAACATTTGACAGACATCAACATGTTATTTAATGAGTTATTGTATGAATATCCTTACATTCTTTTTGTCTGGAATACACTTGTTTCCATGTTTTTTTATCAATTTATTGAAATTATAACAACCTTTTTACCATAACGACATGTGGTTGTGGGTGTTGGCCATGATATATTTGTGATATGAAATTACCAGTTATGATATTATAGTTACCTATCTCCATGATGAATGTGCTCATATGATGTTTTATAATCCAAAATATAATTAGGATGATATTGTATGTATATATGGTTTCATGATATGTATATATGTTAACATATCCAAGGAGGTTGTGATTGTGACATTAGAGAGGAGGATAAACATGATATGTTTATCTTTTATAGGGGGAGTGTGCTAGTATAAAATGTTTTCAATGATGAACATAAACATATGGATCAGTTATATTATATCCATGATGTTAAATATAGGGGATAAAATTATTGGACTTGATTTTCCATGTTCCATTTTCCTATGGAAAGTACAGTTGAATTGATATACTCTCATCACAATAATACATTGTCACATAGTACTCTTTATGGATAGATAATTCTAAGTATCACATCTATGACGTTATGATGAAACTGTACATATGTTATTTTGGTTATTAACAACTTATTATATTATCTCTGTTCATTTATCCAATATAGGTATGTCATTTCGTTTGAGGTGACATGATTAGTGTACAACCACATGATATTTATAATGTTTTTATTACTATTACTCATTGATTTTTATTAAAATAAAATTTATAATTGGAAATATTAATTAAGGATTTATTAGTGTATTATTATTGAGTATTGAACTCAGTTCATACTTATGAATATTGATGCACTTGTATATGTTATGAGAGAAATATGGAAGGGGAATAGACATATGGTGGACCACTATGCATTTGAGACACAAAGTTACAATGGATAGTGATAGACTCTGAAGGACCCTATAGTTATTTTGGTTATCTAAATTTAATAATATAGAAAAATTTCAATATACAGAGATCTTATTTATATTCCATGTATACCAAAATTATTATTCGACATTATTACACTAGTGTTTTTGTTATTATAGTTTGATTTTATTTTAATATTTGGAAATGAAATTATATCGGATGTATAATCTCCCAACTATTTCAATTATATCATGAAAATTATTTCAGAATCCTCTTACATATAGGGAGAGAAGCATGAGGATGTTAAATAGATGGATTGGGTTTGGTGGTTCGAGTCATCTGAAAAATCATATTATAGGATCATGATTTTACTAACTTTTCATTTATTATGCCTTGATTTCATATAGGATAGACATGAGTAAGGATTTTTGGGATCTATGCATGCTATCTATGATAGTGTTTTCATGAATTGTATTCTAGATCTCTTATTTACCATTAATAATGGAATGATATATTGTTCCAACAATTGATTCAATTCACAATGAGTCATTAAATTGATATTCATATGTGATTTATGATATTTCTAGTATGATTGTGCATCATTTATAATCACATATGTTGAAATTTTATATATAAACATGTTATTGGGTGACATTTTAGTTCTTTAATTACATTTATTTTTTTACTATATTTTTTGTATAGTTTCATTGACTGTGTGATTTATCTATGTTTTTTAATTTTTCTTGATATACCATTAAAACAATATATTATTAGAACTAGACATGTTTTTTTCTATGTATATATAAATGATGAATGTGATATACATGATGGTTATTTGACATGGATTATTTATTAGAGGGTTAAACATCAGAAAGATGATAGACTTATAGGGGAACCTTTTTATGATCCCATTATTTTTATAAGACTGGCTATTTTCAAATATTAATTCTATTATTGAAGATATCATGTAATACATATTTGATAGTCCACTAATTGGGATGGATTACCCAGTTCCTATTCGAGCTCTCACCTTAGTGGTCCATGTTGTTTTTCTACAACATCCACCTATGAAATTAATGGTGGACTACACATAGGATTCCCAACTACATCATCCCCCATACCTTTATAGAATGAATTGAACTCATGATGATGGGGATTAGATATAATCCCTATAGATAATTTTTATCCTTTTCAAAACACAATGTAAAAGTTATGTTAAGATGGATGCTTTCATGTTTCAAACACTAGTTATACAATAACGGGGAGTTATAGGCCTGGGTGGATGGTATGAAAGTATCAAATGAGAGGGTTTTAAAGAACTATTATTTTGATAAATATATCGTACTACGATAAATATTTAATGATAATATGATTTCATTGAGCTATTTTAGGGTTCCATAATAGTATCATTATACTCAACTCACATTATTGAGTTTCTCAACTTCACACCGATATTGGCCAATGAGTCAAATGAATCAGTTGTTTTTTGTAAAACATTGACTCGGACCAGAGCATATGATCTTGTTTTTTGATATATATTGTTACCATGATATTATGAGTGAGGATTTTAATATATATAATATCACGTAGGTGGTGTATGCCATTGGTATTCAAGAACAATTTAGTACTAAACTATGTGGGCATCCCAATGATACTTGGATTAGCTCCTATGGCGACTAGTTATGGAGAAACATAGAATTATTGAAGGGTGGTAAAATTAAATTATAACATAGTCCTACAATTTATACTCTTATTAAATTAAATTTATAATTTTTTTTAAAAAATTGGATGTTTAGTCTCTATAATAGAGTATTCCCATCACGCCACATCCAACACCTATAGTGGGGTATGATAGGACTTATCAAGTATTTTTTATTTATTTTTGCTATTAGGGGTACATGGCATGACCATTGAATCATAGGTCAATATCTGTCTCTCAATAGAATACTAGAACAAGACATTCATCTAATAGACATGTTTATAAGACTGTTAGTGGTCACATTGATGTTGTCGATCAGACTCCAATATATGGTTGGGAGAGAACATTAATAGTTATAGGTACAATCATTATTGTATCCACTATACCTACTACACAATTCAATATTGATGTATCCTATTCTTTTATGGATAAAAAATTAGATGCGATAATTGACCAACCCATTTAGAGTTCATTGATGTTAGTATCAATATACATAACATTATGAATGATAGTGGACCATCTACAATGTTTTCAATAGTTTCCTCTAGAAATAATTTGTTATAGACATCATTGTTGTTTTATGATATTGAATATAAAGACCATAAATATGATCCTAAACAAGGATTGACTGACTAGATTCCAATATCACATAGATTTCATCTCAAGCATTGATTCCCTCACTTTTTCAAATGGGGAAATTTTATGATGATTAGAGAGTGGGATACAAGACTATGAAGAGTTATAATATTTTTTAGTTAGATCGTTAAGAATACAACATAGATGATTGAATTTTATCTTTCAATAGGAACTGTGGAAACACCATCATCTTATTCTGGATTCATTTTTGTCTAATATAATTTATTTCAAGTTTAATTATCAAAACACACCTATAATAGAGGAATTGACATGATTTATTGATCATACTGGTTGTTCAAACCCTTTTGATACCCTCATTTTGTATGGATCCAAATGGTATGAAGGAACAAAAGTTATAGTTAAATGACATGGAAATTATGGTCTTTAGTATTCCATGTAAATCACAATCAGTGTCACTAGTGTTATTAAACATGAATTAGGATGATATATTTTCTCAATGTTTATTAACCAAACAAGATCCTGGAAGATATAATGAACTAATATCCCTTCCCCAAGATTGATGATGTATTTGATCAGTTACAGGAATCCCAATTAATCTCTATGATAGAAATTATGTTTGTATATCGACATTTAATAATTAGATAGGAAGAGATATGGAGACAATTATTGAATTTGAAATGGGTTGTATGAGTACTTGGTGACACCTTTTGGGATATAGAAAACCCTGATATTTTAAAAGACCTCATGAGAAAAAAATTTCCACCCATACATAGACTCCTTCATCATAGTGATGATTATTGATATTTATGTATACTCACCAATGTCATAATACAATGATAAGAACCTATTGATATTCTTGAGTACGATTCAAGAACAATTGAATTGTATAGAGCTGTAAAATTATAATTTAAGATTATATAGTTGATGTTCCTATGAAATGTGTTCTCAAGGATGGTAATATCCATATACCCACAGAATGATTCGGCATGAATTTCATGGGCATGTCATTGGAATGAATTTGAGATCAAGATAATTCTAGCAATATAAGGAAATTATCAATTGGTTTACACAATACTTTATCAAATTATCCATATAGATGATTGAACCAAATAATAATAAATGACGATATAGTGGGAGTAATACTGTGAAGTGGCATTCTATGAGCTAAATAGATGTCTTAATATTTTTCATGTACTAATTATAACAAATATTTGGATTAGACATGAATTATATAGTGATTCATCAGGTTTTGGCATGTGATAAGTGCTGATGTGAAGGAAAACTATAATAAAATATGGAACTAGTTATCTACAGACCGATGAGGGGAACTAATGTTCCTATGATTACGAGATGATTTCCCTGACCCATGTTCTAAAATGATGGTTTCATTATATCATTAGTGAGAAATAATCTTTTATATATGAACAAAATTATATTTTACAATATATACATATAGAGATACTATAATCTGAGATAATGGTCAGGGGTTGAGAACCTATATATGATTAAAGATAAGATACAATATTCATTTGGTAAGGGTAACATCATTACATATTACCCTAGTTTTAAGATTCATACTATGAATGAGCTTGGTGAGAGGCCATATGAGGAAGAGTGGGGTTTAATGAACCTCTTGGTTGACTAGGGGATATATGATTAAGAAGATCATGGATCAATTATATTCTACATTTTGATGATCACATAATCAAATTATAATCAAGAAATGATTGATTATTAGTCCGACCATGATTGTGTTGTAATGAGGGAAATGTAATATAGTCATGACTTGATATTTTAAAATATTTACATATAGAGATACTATAATCTGAGATAAAGGTGAGGGGTTGAGTACCTATATATTATTAAAGATAAGATACAATATGCATTTTTCAAGGGTAAAATCATTGCATATTACATTAGTTTCAAGATTCATACTATGAATGAGCTTGGGGAGAGGCCATATGAGGAGGAGTGGGGTTTAATGAACCTCTTGGTTGACTATAGGATAACTGATTATAAAGATCATGGATCAATTATATTCAACCTTTTGATAATCACATAATCAAATTATAACATATAATGATTGGATATTAGTGCGACCCAGATTGTGTTGTGATGAGGGAAATCTAATATAGTCATTACTTGATAGACATATGGTCAGTAGATGATGATGATTTGATCAGGGAACCAAGGAGAGTAGTAGTCAAATCTTCCATTGAATAGAATATGAAAATGGATCTCTATTCATCAATATAGGTAATATATGTTAGAGAAAAAAAATTACCATGAATTTAGATAATAGTTTGGGTTTCCATGTATGAAGAAAGACATATTGGGCTTTGTCTCTTGATGAAATAACAAAAAAAATTTAAAGGATAAACACCATCATCATGGTGGATTAGTCAATACATATTAAATAACCTAGAGAAACATTGGAAATTTTTGTATTTACTTTTTAGGGGGTTCCCCATGACCTCAATAATTCATGAAATAGTTTCAGTGGGTTTTTATTATTCGATAAAATATTCCATATTCTTTACTAATTAGAGAAACACACACATTATAGTATATTTGAATGATCTATGTATGTGAGATAAAAAGTTTCATGGACGTACCTTCATAAATGAATTAGAATGAGATAAAAAAATTATGCCATGACTTTGAAGTTCATGCAGTACTCTAAAGTAATGTATTTTTATGATGAGAATGGCATACCATCCACACATATATGGACATTCAAAGTGGAGTATACTCATATTGGATGGTAAAAATGGAATTGTATATAGGTATTTATAAGAGTTTATGAAGACCACATAGCCTTGGTTTAGTTATTTTAAAATAATTTTTACTATAATTTGATACAGATGGTACCTTATGAGACTATTTAGATGATGCCATTTCATTCCACATTATATTCAAATGAGTGGTGACATGAACTACATGTTGGCCACATCATGGATTAAAGAAACATGTGAGAGAGTGTAGATGATAAAAACAAGATTTATTACCACTAATAATATATTGGGATTTAATACCAATGGGAGGAGGACACCCCTGTAGTTTTCGAATGGGGATTGAGTTTTCTAAAGAGTGACTCCTTGGTTAGAGAACAAATTTATAGAGAGTTTAGGAATGTTATGTCCTAATTTTTTAAACTATTTTAGATCACAAAATGGATAGATATTTATCATCAATAACATTCTTTTAGATATAATAGTACTCAAACCCGATTCCATGTGTAACAGCTTCATAGGTACACACCCTAGCATGAACACGTTATCGATTTTAAGGAAATTGTTCATGAGAGTGAAAAATTGTATGAGGAGTTTCTGGTGAAGACTATAAACTAGATATAGAAATTTCATTGAGTGAATATAGAACCTGTTATTCAGATTCAGTTGCATCATTGTATGATATTCTAAGGGATAAGAGCGTGAGAGGTTGACATTAAATCTAAGTGTATTGACATGTTTTAGCATGAAATATAGATATTTGTCTTAATTATGAGAAGTATTTAGAGGGATGAAATTGTGGTGAAAAAATATTTTATTCATTAATAATTGGATTTATTCTACAATTAGATAAATTTTTTACTTGAAATATTTTGACATGGGGGCTCCTGGAGGCTAAATAGACTGTTTTGGGATGTTTTTTTTCAGATTAATTATCACCGCACCATAACTCAAGTGACTACATAAAAATGAATATTGATATGTTGTGATGAAAATATATAAATTGTATCATTTTTCTATGATAAGACCATGCCAAATCAAGAAGTGTTTCACCGTACTATGACTGTTTTAGTAGAGGATGCACCATATAATTATAAGCCAAACCACAATCCTCCTCCTGCATCCATTATGAACAATTTTTTTGACTGTATATATTATAATTTACTAAATAAACTATATAATAAAAATATATTAAGGGGTTTATGGGATATTTATGGAGGATTTATACATGGTTGGAAACTCCCAAGTTTCCCTAAAAATACCATCCTTCAACATCAGTGTTCATAACACTTAGAGAGATGAGTTGATGTTTAAAAATGAGAATACAATACCCTCATGCACCATATAAACATTTTAAAAAAATAATATTGACTTGGACCATTCCTTCAATAGTCCATATTCTTTCAATTTGGTGTGATTTCATATTACAACCTCTCACTGCGGTGAATGACCCAAATGTTTTGGTTCATGATCCAACACACCTTCTCTATTTCAATATACACCTTTCTCTCTGGTGACCCCTTATATTCATTAGATATTTCTACCATCAATATTATTCTAGCCTTGTGAATATATTTTTAGGAAGATCATCCCATGGTTAATAGGTTTTATTACATTTTTTCGAGATTCCTCCATTCCTTACACTTGAACGCATGACATATTTGACTGGTTTGTTTTTTAGGAGAATTGATTGGTGGTTATGATGAAATTGGTGTGTGACCATGGTTTGTATATGAAACCATTTAAAGACATTAATGTGGATTTTAATGACTAGTAAAACAAATATCATTACCATATTAGGCTCTTGATTACACTTGTTTCTTTGATAATTATCTATGAAATTTTATGTTAGCATCACACATGAGTTTGATCGCATGTGGGTGTGTTTGTTTCGTATGAAATATGATTTATATGTGATTATCATGAGTGATATCATATTTACATGTTTCAATAAAGTTTTTTTCAAATGATTTTTTCATTGTTATTATATACACATGGTGTTATGTGATTATAACTTGGGTGGTTGCCCTCTATTTATGTTACCATTTCCAAGGTATTTGTAATTGGAAATTAAGACAAATGGACTGGATTGATATGTTTATCCCCTTGAGGGGTGTGTGTTTTTTTTTAATTTTGATGATAAGGGACTTCAACATAGGGTGAATGTATGAGTTGGACACAGTGTCATGTCAATGGTTTGACTGAGGATTCCAGATTTGACATGTTCTATTCATCTCTAGGAATCCAACATGATGTATGTTACAACTATAATGAGAATTTGAGGTTCCATGGTCTCATTAAGGGATAGATGATACCATTTATCATCTCCATGATATTATGAGGTGAACATATAGGGTCTAGTTGGGTTGTTATGAACTTATTCTATTATCTCTTAAACTGAAGCTAGAGAATTTAGAACCAAGGGTTTATGTTTAAATGAGTATAACATGACTGAATATCTTTGATTGTGTTTGTTTTTGTTATTCTTTTATTATTATCATAATAAATTTGTTATATTTTATTACATTAGGAACATAGGCACTGGTGAGGTAATAGAAAGTCTTATAATAATAAATTTCATGGGAATTTTAGTGCACATATAGATGTTATAAAATATATAGTGAAGGGTCATTGACCTATGTTGTATAGCTAAGTAGGTGGGACATGGAGCTCTAACAAATCAAAACAAACACAAGAGAACCACATAGTTATTTATGATTTCATTTCTCTATAAAACATTTCTCCATTGAGAGATCTGATTTATATTCGATATCTTCCATATTTATTATTACTTATGATTAGTTATATCATATGTGGTCATTCATTTATTATTTTTTATTACTGATGTGTGCTGACATGATAAAGAGGGTATACTCTAATCACTTTCTAACATAGAACCTTACTTCGAGTTGGAAGCCTCATGCATATAAGGGGAAATGCATGTCTTCAAATATCACTCACCATGGATCAGGTGGTTTTTGTTAGGGGTTATTACATATATCCTCTAATTTTATATTAATTTATCATTTTTAGAAATATAACACTCCCACAAAAATATATATCATAAAGAGATGTTGTTGAAAATACTTAGTGTAAACTATTTATTATCACCATGAACTAATATAAAAATAAGTGATAATAAATTTAATTATGATCTATATAGATAATTTATTAGGTAGATCTTACTAGGTATATATTTTTTTTACTTATGATACATACTTCTTTACTATTTAACAATTCTATTATTGTTTATTTAATTTCTTAATATTTTTTCAAAAAATACCAAAGTTTTTTTAATTTTTATATCATAAAATTTATAGAATAGATCATTTCTAACACAATTAATTGGTTTATTACAGTATTATATTCTGTTTTAATGTGATTTTATTAGGTGATTTCAATCAGGGCCAAAAGGATGGTTTTTTAATATGTATATTAAAATTGGTTTTAAAATTTTTTATTTCTTATATTAACCATATTTTTTTGTAACATCCCTAGAAAATAAAGAATAATACATTTTTTATATTAATTAATATTTTTGAACTAAATATTAATTTTAATTTAATGGGGATTTTGTGTTCAATGGCGTACCTGATACACAACAACATGTTTCTTGGAAATCTTATGTTGTACACTAATAAAATAATATTATTATTTTAAATAGTAGTTAACACATAGCCATTGTAATGGTAGGAATGAACAGAACTAACTGAAATTTTATTATACATGTTTTCTAAATGTTTTTACAAATATACAATAAATTTTAGAGTCTTAAAATAAGAATGAATCTGATTTTAAGCACAAATAGTCTAAAATTATTTAAAAGGATGTTTTACCACATTTTAATGGATAATCATTTATAAAAATAGTTTTTTCATGTTTATATGTTATATTTGAAAAAATTATTCTTCAGAACGGGGACCTAAAAATTTACTTTGGATGAAATTTTGTTATTTTTCGGATAATGTTCATTTTTTAATGATTAGTGAAAAAATCTACATTTTAATTCAAAACTGCCTTAAAAAAATTGATTTATGATGATAGACTATCATATTTATTGGTTTTATATTATAAATAGATTATATTTTTACAATTTAATCCAATTTATGTCATTGGAATTAATATCATTTTGAAATCTTACATAAAAAAGTGTCAGTATTTTGATAATTATTATTTCTTAAAAACATGCTTTTTGTTTTGACAATGGAAATTAATTTTAAATTAACTTCTTCCAATTATTTATTTTGAATATGGAAAAATGGATTCTAAATTTGGAATCAGGAGGTCCAAATTTTGTAAATTGTTAAATTTTATTTTTTGAAATTTTAAATATTTACTTCTGTAAATATTTAATTTACCATGGTTAAAGGGTATATTTGGTAAATAATGGTAAAATATAATATTATAATAACATTAAATTACCCTAACTTGTGCCCTAATACTATTGGTAGATAAATTTCAGACCATGGTCATCCTTTGGTTGATTTTGGGACCCCATGGATCCACATAAGAGTGACAATGACACTATTTTAGTTTAAGACAAAAATGACTTAAACATATATCATTTAGTAGATCAATTTTTTATATCGGGTGATATAAGTTATCACTTCGAATATAAATATTAATTATAAATATATAAATATTTCCAACATCTTGGTATTTTATTAATAATTTTTAGACTTCAAATAAATATAATTGTTTATTACATAATAATGATCTAGTGTCTAACTCATTAATGTATTATTTAAAAAATAAGATTATTACAATTAAAAAAATATCCAAAAGCTATCCAATTATTATTGGATAATTTTATATCGAATAAGATACATTGAAAATTCTACTTTAATAAAATAATAAATTCAATCTTTCATAAAGGGAACACCCTATAAAAAGCACTCACCTCTAACCCATTACTCACAACCTTCAAGCCCCTTGGCTCATCCAAACTCTACCCAATTATTCTCCCAACATCACTCTATTTCTTCTAGAAGAATTTATTTTGGTATAAGGCAATTCAAGTAAAAAAATTTGTTCAATCCAACGGGAGATACCCAATTTAATGGTAACGTCATATCTTAAGATATTTTCTTTTATTTTACTTCTCCAACCCCCTAAACTCTCTTTATTAATTTTAATTATCTAAAAACCAGTATCCTAAATATAATAGGTTCTTGTTATGATAATTATTCGATCTAAACTTTCACACACCTCCATCTAAAAGATACGAACTTACTGTTTCTATGGAGGATGAACTACTGCCTCATGAAACGATGAATGTTCCGATATCTCCAACCACCTCACATGGAGGCCATTATGATGGAACCATATTTATATATGATATATATTATGTTTATATTTTATATATTCTTCTATAAATTTTATATACAATCATAACTTTATGCTTTATAATGTGTGTAAACACAATAATTTCCTTTGAGGAAGTGAAGACTATCACCCATTCAAGGTGATGTGATTCATTCATAACATACATGAAACATAAAAAGGATGGAATTAATTAAATTATTTAACATATATATAATATTAAAATATACTAGAATTAAAATATACCTACATGACATTCATTTTTTATTCCTTTTAAAAATAGAATAAAATGAAAGTAGCGTTCATGCATACGTATGACTTACCGTCTCCATGAAAGATGCATTTCATTACTTATCTCAAAATGTTATGTACTATTATAAATAAAAATATATATACAATATATATATGATATATATGATATTTAAATAATGAATATGATTTTATAGTTAATAAAATTTTGAACACATGGGCAATTTGTTATTACAACAAGTTCGTTTTTGACACACGTTCCGAACATCGACAAACATGTCTGATATGAACTCAAATAATTAACTAATTGTTATAGCATTGTAATAGGATATATAAAATGGATAATAAAATATAAAAAGGTTCTACAAAAAGTATAAATTCACTTATGTTTATTATTAAGGAAGGACAAGGTACAAACAAGTCATGTCTGACACGATGTAAGGGGTTTCTTATCTCACTTTTAATTCCTTGAAATTTTCTTTATTCACCACTTATTTCATGATTGTGGTGTATTGTGTACTGAAATTTGATATATATTATCAATATTATATTTATATTATTGTTATTTTAATAATCAATTTTTTGGTATTATTTTTTCTTCATACCACTCGATTGATTTCTATGTGGTAAGGGGATTTCATATCACTTTTTATTCCCGAATGATTCATGCTACATTTGCTACTATTTCGTTTTTTTGGGGTTTTTAAAGCCCATGGTTGTATTATTTATACTATAAACATTAATTTAATGGTATTTACATATTAATTTTATGATATTTCTTTCACGGGGTGTTTGTTTCGTAAGTTACCAAATCGGTAAGGGAACCTTTCACCTTTCTATTTTAGTCATAGACTTCTTTTTGTTATGTCTTTTAGATTTAAATTTTCTTATTTTTGGATATGTTCTTCTACGTATTTATTATTTTACTTTTTATTTCCATGTTATAAGAGACCCTTTCCTATCTCATCAACTAATTTTCTGAATTTTAATCTGACGCTATTAGGCTTTCGAATTTTTGTAATGGAACTAATTAACCCAATTTCAATTCTTTGGGATAAACATCTACTTGTTGATTATGTCATGCTATGAATATGTATGAATGAACCATGATTTTTTTACATGGAAAATCAAATAATATTTATTGTATTTATAGTTTTCAAACATAATTATGAAATTTATTTATATTTAATCTAAATATACCTTCTTTATATGTGATTTAGATTCAATTTACATTCTATTGAGACTTCATTGTGGTTATACACCAATTATAATTAATATGATGTATATAATATCATTTGGAATGTTATATCACGAATACCAATATTCTCGGGATATTAAATTTTTTTGAATAAATGTTATTCCTGTATTATTTTTATTTCATTATCTCCCATTTTGTTAATAACTCCTTAAATAAATATTGTTTTAGATATTTTTTCTTATAAATACTTTCATTAATGTCCATGTTTTAAAAATAAGTTTTTGGATTTATTTATATTGATATTACTATTTTAAAATGATATTTTGATTAATATTTTGAAATTGGTATGAGATACTTTGATTAAAAAATATCTTTATTAAATGGATTGGAAAATGGTTTGATAATGAATTGATTATGTCAATATCATGAAATGATATATTATGATTTGAATGTGGAAATATTACATTTCTTATTTTCTTATCTTATGTGATATTATTAAGTTATGGTTCATGGTAATTGATTACATATATGGGTGGTGATGTGATAAACAAAGGGACGGTGAGCCTGTGATAGCTCTCCAAAGCACTGGCTAATGTGACGGGGGGAAACGTTAATTTTTCTCCGAAGAGATTTAGGGAATATACTGTGATGTGTATTCCAATGTAACTCCCTATGTAGTTTTTATAGCTACAATGTAAGTATTATATGGATTCCACAAGTTACCTTTATGACTTATGATTTTTATGTGTCATTTATAAATCTTATTATTTCATGAGGTATGTTAAAGAGCATATGTTTTGTATGTATTTATGGACTAATGTTTTCTTTCATTATTTCATTACACATAGTGAGATTTTTATGCTCATAAAATGTTCTGAAATGTTTTTCACAGGACTTAAATATGAATATTGTCAAGGATGGGATCATCTAAGAGTTATGTTATCTAAAACATGAAAATATACAAGACAATTTTTTTCAATAGTTTTTATTTTATGAAAAAATGTAAACTGAGTTGAAGTTTCTACATTGTAAATTTTAAGATGTAATGTTATAGTTATGGAACAATTCCTTAAAACATTAAACCATAAAAGATCCTCAATGTGAAATATTAACAGAATTCAATATTATGTATTTTTTAAGGTCGGGACCTTATAGTTGGTATTAATGGTCGGTTTGGAAAATTTTAGGGATTAATATTTTTTCTAAACACAAGGGTAGTCCCTATGTCTATTATTTCAATTAAATCTTCATTTTATAACTTTTTCATATCAAGGAAATTTGATTGAAAGTGGAAGTAGTAAGATATCAAATGAAATTCATATCTCTTCATGCTGACATATTTGAAATAATAATTGCAAAGTCATGTTCAGATGATAGTGAAAGTTTTTCTAGCGTACACTCAATTGTGTAACACCCCAAAATTTCATAGTACATTATTTCTTCAATGTAATTCAATAAAATGAACTACACGCAACACCGAGTTTTCACACACCATGTCATACCAAACTACTTGTTCAAAAGCGGTTATGAATAGTATTAACGGAATTTTGAACTATATATAATCCTCATAATTTTAGAATCCATATTATGAGTTTCTTAAAAATAATGTAAGAACAATTATATTTTTTCGGGTAAAAGAAATATTTTTAAAAAATTCCAATTTTACCACCTTTTAATGGAAAGGCCTTTTTAAATCCAATATTTGAAACTTATATATATTCAATTTGACAAAATAAACTTCTTATTTAAAATCGGGACATAATAATTTAGTTTCAATAATGTTTTGGTGTTTTTCTAATAACATTCATATTTAGGTGAATAGTGAAAATACTATATTTTAACTGAAAACAACTTTTTTATTGAAAATAATTTATAGTGTTAATTTATAAATTTTAATTATTTTGAAGTATAAATAGATTATATTTTTACCATTTAATCCAATGATGGTCATTTTAAGTTATTTCACTTTGAAATTGGACATAAAAAAGTGTCAAACTTTTGGTAGTTATTATTTCTAAAAAACATGTCGTTCAGTTTTTAACTCAGGAATCAATTTTAAATTAATAAATGATACTTATTTGTTTTAAATTTGGTAAAATAGTATTCATTATTGAATTCAGAATATCAAATTTATCTTCGGGTAAATTTTTGGTATTTTTCTGATAACTTTTAATTTTTGATGAATAGTGAAAAACGCTGAGTTATAGTTTATAAACGAATTTTTATTTAAATAATTATATATTTAATTTAAATTTATATTAGATCAAAATAAATAAATAATACCTATATAAGTTTAATTTAATTAATTAGAGTCAGTTTTTAATAATTTTAGATATATAAAACGTATATTGAAATTTTCACCGTCTTTGACCCACCTCCTAAGAGAATTTATAAATTCACATAAGACATTATTTTACTGCTTTTGTGAGTTGAATTTCTAAAATCTAATAGACACGGTTAATATCAATGAGTATTATGTGGTTCAATAAGATAAAAATAATTTTTTGTGAATAGTAACCTTTTACTTTTATTTACCACGGTTAAAAGTAAATATGGTAATTAAGGGTAAAAATGATATTATTATTTCTAAAACACATTTTATAATAATATTGGATGAATTTAATTCAACTAAAAATAACCTTAGGTATAAAATATGACCCTTTAGGAACACTTGGATTAGATTAAGAAATTTATTATTATATAATTTAAAGAAGAGTTAAAAGTGTTAAATTCAATATTATTTTGCTTAAATATTCCTATAAAAATAATTTTTACAATTTTATTGGTTAATTATTCCAATATCATTTTATATTAACACATGATATACCCATTTTACATTAATAATTGTAATTAATATTTACTGAATTCCCAATTCATTTTGTTCAAAAATTATGTTCTCTTTATTTGAAATTAGAAATTAGTATTATTCCAAATATCAAATTCATTTTTAAAAATTATAATCATATAATTGAAAAACTTATTTTAAAATTAATCTTGTAGACATGATGAGAAAGAAAGGTTTAAAAAAGGAAATAATCAAAAAATTACAAATTTTTTAATCAATTTCATTAGGAAATTGAGTCCCATAATGTAAATTGGAACAATAGATGTGTAAATAAACTAATTAAAAATTATTTAAAATAGAAAATAAAATTTATCATTATAAATAAATTAAATAGAAAAGTTGATTTCAATTAAAACACAATATTCTTCACTTTTCATTAAAATATGATGCTTCTCTAAAAAAACTATTAAATTTACCGTATGATAATTTTAAAGTTAGAAATTAAAAAATAATTTTTATTTCATCAAAATAAATTTATAGATGCCTTAATAATTAATTTTATTACTATTCATAAATGAAATAAAATAAATTTCTATGAGGAAATCATCTTACTTATCATATAAATAATTCAATGGAAATAATGCATTTTTATTAATATGATTACATTATGTAAAAAATATATATAATAATTAAAAATTAGTTATTTTTTCGTTTTTATATGTTTATGGAACATGTTATAATGTGTATGTCTGAATAAAATTAATAACATATCTTGGAATTGTTTAAACGCTCCATCGTGTCTCCGGAAAGTCAACTCAGTGTTGTAATTAGTTAAAGTTAAACAATGTAAAATGTAACCCAAGATGGAAATGGTGTTGTGTGTTAAAAAAAGATCAGTTAAATTTTATTTAAATTTAAAAAATAATTCAAAAAAATAAAATGTTTAAATTTGGATTCATTACACCTAAGGAAGACATTAATTGTATTTAAATCTTTTTCAATTGTACAATGGTGTCTCCCCTCACATATAAAATAGAACCTCCTTTCATCACTAATAAAAAAAATCTGATCCTTATATATTATAAAATACCTAACTAATATCAATATTAAATTACATAACTTAGTCCATCAGCCATTTTTCTTTTCATATGACCAATTATTCAAGGATTCTTCTGTAAGCCAAAAGAGTATTCTAAAAAAAATGTATAACTGTTAAATGATATTTTATAATTTAATTTCCAATTATAACATCACAAATAATGTTTTATCCAATATTAAATTATAAATATTTTATCATAATTATATTATAATTATATAATAATTATTTTATATCCATTTTACACCTCCTTTCCCTCAAATTGGGAAATAATCTGCCACTCATGCTGACTTATGGACTATTACCTCAATAAACTAATATTATTCATCTTCAATCACTATATTTTGTTATTGTTTATTATAATGTATTTAATAATTATTTATAATATTTATAACCCAATTGAACTTCTTTAATTATTATATACTATCTACCTTCATAACTTATCATACATTAAAAAATGATAACATTTTTCCAGCAGTCGTATTGACTACCACCTCCCTAATGTGATGTAAATAAATTTTGAATTTATTATGTATATGGTGTTTAATAAAGAAAAATATATTGAGTATAAATATTATTCATTAAATGATTAATAATTATGGAAATGTTAATTATTCTTTTCCTTCCTTCTCTTTTATCCACCCATAAGTGAAAAAATCACTCATGCATATATATAGACTATCATCGTATTAAAGAGAAATAATTAAATATTGAAAAATTATCTATATAAATAGTTTTAAAAGTGAATATATTTATTAAATATTATACACATTATAAATTTAGAACTCTAGTGTTTGTGGAACCATGATTAATGTTCATATACCAGAAATATCGAAACAATACATTCAAGAGAAATGCAACATTTAACACCTATAAACAACTATTTTGATTAATAAATCTAGAAAAATGGGATTTATTTTTGTTTTAATGTAATGAATTTTTTTAACATATATGTTTTTTGTACTAGGTTTTAATAAATGTACATAAATATTACTATATGATAGAACTCTTACATATAATTTAATACATGAGGTAATGGTTTAATATAATAATATTGTTTAATTGATATATATTTGATGATATGAAGCTATTTATGTTTATGATGTTTATATACTAACACTTTTTTATTTTTAATATATTTATAATTATATTTTCATGTTATTTATGGTTACAATTCCAATTATTTCATCAATGTGGTTCTGATTCTAATTTCAATAAAGTGGTAATGGATTATTACCTAGATTTTTTTTCCTCAGGGAATATATTATGATATACACCGATATTATATGATGTGGTTTATCTACCAAATCATTAATAATTTATATCATTAATTTAACTGTGTTCTTTTTATTTTATGTTTTTTATGCTATTTCATACATATGTCATACACCACAAATGTTACCAAAGTAGTAATGGTTTTATGTTACAAAATAATTATTAAAATAATATTGTGTGGTGAAATTTATAATATGACGTTATATGTTAAATAAAAAAACAATATTTATATATGTCCCAAAATTTTATTTCGATATATATATATTTTTTTATTTTCCTCTATTAATTTTTTCATATTCAAAAAATAATTTTGTTAATGAATACAATATTTTTTTTCTTTTTGGATGGGAATATTTTTTTCGATGAAAATATTTTCCTTAAAATGTTTTCAAGATTATTTTAACTATTCATTAGTTATTTATTAAATTCATATTATACTAATGTTTTTCACTATATAAATATTTTTAAAAAAATTTCTTATTTTTTTGATTGGGTCCTTTTTTTCAAATGTCTGAATTGAATCACTATTTTTACATACACAACATGAATAAATTTTATGACCCTTAAAAATAAATATATTTTTGAATATTACATTAAAATATTCTACATCAATTTTCATGTTAACTTATTTCATTATTATTTTATAAATTTTTAAATTTTGAATATCTGACCTCAAAAAGAAATGTGTATTTTATTAAAAAAGATATATTAGTGATCTATTAATGTAATTTTTTCATCCAAGCAAATATAAATTAATGTGACTAATGTTTCACATGGTATATGATACTATAATAACATAATTATTATTTCTATGTATGATCTATAATTATTTAGATAAATTATTTAATAAACGCATCTAGCATTCCATGGTTTAAGCGACGATGAAATATATAATATTTTATCAATATTCCAGAATACCTATAAATATATTATGGTTATTTGATGGGTGGTTACCCTATAACCCTTCGAATCATTTGTTAATATTAATGTTTTATGAGATCAAATGGTTAATTGGATGTTCAATGAAGTCCAAAAGAGGGTTCATATGTGGTTATTTTTTGTACACATATGGTACATATGTTTTTACCAAAATCACAACAACTGATGAATGTATTAGTGTATTAACTAATATAATATTTAAATCATTACAATTATTTCACATCTTACGACACACTTTTAGAAAATGGTATTATTCTTATGTTATAATCTCAAAGATCATGTTCTTTAAATCAATTATTACTCTTGTCTTATGAATTTACATGAATTATCACCTAAATCATGAATATGATCTAAGAATTGTTGGATATGATTTAAAGATTATAAGATAATGTCTTCATTGAATTGTACTATTTTCTCATGTTCTGAGATGACCCATTATAATGATTAATTTTTTATAGGATGGGATCATGGGTATTATTTATGATATCTATATGAAGGGCCATACATTTGATGAAAATGGGTTGAGATGATCAACATTGTTTATTTATGTATTTTTTATGGATCAATGTTTCTAAATACCCAAAATCATTATGGTTTAAGCATGTGTCATAATGATAGGTAATGAATATTCCCATCAAATGATGAAATTATTATTTAAGTTATTTTTTGGATACCTATGTTTGTTTTATATAATGGATTCGTTATTTTGAGAAATAACGAAGATAATACATTAATGATAACTAATAGGATAAGCCTGAGTATATGAGGACATATTATGTTCTTTTAATAATGGAGTGTCATTTTCATTGATAACATCATTTTAAGGGTACTTGGAAGTGGATTATTTTGTGTAATAGATTCAATGGATGGTAATAACTCTAAATACCATGGATTTGATAATAACTAAATAATCACATGTCATTGATATGTGGGCATAAAACTATACACCTAGATATACAATCCTAGATGATATGATTAGGTGATGGTCACATTTTAATTATGGGAAATTACGAAGGATTCAAAAATATGAGGACAATGGATGATGTAGTTATATTCTATGATCTCATATATTTAAAATAAATTGTTATGATTTAGATAATATTTGAAATATTTTTTTATGATTATATGATTACTCACTATCATTATTATTTTTCAAGATATGAATAATGGTTTTAGATAACAACTTAAATAGGGAGGAATAATGTTATTACAAAATAAAATGAATGAATTACTAATTATTACTATGAGAAACCAAATGATATAGGGGATAAAAATCGAAAACAAAAAATTATGTCGAAAATGCTATCTTGATATATGATTAATTAGTTAAAAATGTGTGTGTTTCAGAATAACCAAAAAAAAAGAAAATGGATTTTTATGTAGTTTATAGAGGAAATAAAATTTAAATCAAACATAATAAGAATGTGGGTAGATGAACTAATTAAAATGTTTCAAAAAAACAAAAGTACATTTTATTTGAGAGAAATAAGGGAACAATGGAACTAATATCTGAGGAAAAATTATTTCTTCAATGATGGTGAATTGTTTGTAATGTTGTTTATCCTTTTTAATAATGTGTCAATATGTGTTTTATTAGTTGAAAATGAAGTGGTGATTCTTGGATAATATTTATGGCTTCATATAATGGTGTTAGATTTCATGATTTATTATTCATTCTCATAATTATTATTATTGTGCAATTGATATTACTTTTAATGACTTGTTTTCAACAAATAAATATTGTTTACAATAATGAAGGTGATAAACGTGTCATAAATAATCTTTTCGAAAATTAATATAAGAGGATGAAATTTATTACATGAAAAAAACATTCCATTCATAATTATATTCATCTTTTATACAGGAGGAAATATTTTTGGATTGTTTTTTGGGATTCTATATTTAATGTAATAATTTTATTTGTAACATTGAGTAAATTTGGTCCAACCACATTATATAGAAAACTCTATGAACAATGTTTTTGTTAGAGGAAGACTCAACCAACCATGGGAGATATCTGAGCTAGCCTTCATAGTGATTGAGATTGGGTTAGTATATAATCCTAGAGGAGAGGTCTATGGGAGATCATATGGACTTTGTAATGCGTGACAATGAAATTTTTTCACAACCCTTGATGCCTAGTTATTTTAGGAATTTTGGGTAGTTAACCCCCTCTATGATCAAAGCACTAAACTAATAGATTAATTGATATATTTTCACCAAAATAAGATGAGGATAAATATGGGATATTTGAGAGTGTTGAAATTCACATTCATCATTACCTGATTCATCCCTTTCATAAACTAGAATTTATGTTTGATATTGTCCATTTGATAGATATTCATTCATCTTCATCTTCCTAACCCTCATTCTAGTTTTTAAATATGACCATGTTTATTCCAAAACACTAACTGATCAAATTGAGATAAAATTAATATGATATTTTGTGGGAATAATTTGTAAAATTTTATAAACAATTATGCATTTTATATCATTCCTACATGATAATAATTTTAATGTAAATCTTAAACAGATAAAAGCAATGTTTCATATGGCCATAAGTGATAATAGATCCTTTTTATCTTCTAATAAGTGATTATTAATATAATTTATATCAGACACACGTGAGAAGAAAATTTGAATTATAATGAATATATTTTCAATTATCCAGGAATTAGAATATCTAAGAGATGCCATATTTTTCAAATCATTGGTGTCCACCAAGACCTGGAACGAATATCAGATGTTAATGGGGTAATAGAAAATTCAATGATACCAATAAATATTAAGTCACCATTCCATGGATATGCTATAAATTTCTGTATTTTTCTGAGAAATATAGGACTACAAAGTACTGTTTGATGAAGATATACCATGAATATTAAATTTATTTGAAGAAGAGTAGAATTTATGAGAATTCAATTTGTGTTTAACCCACTCGAATTTCATCCCAATCAACTAGTTTCTCAAAGAAATTCAATATTCCATGATACACTTTGACATAATATTTTTATTTTTCATGTGATAAATAATTTAAAAAATATTATTCAAAACTTTCATTAAGGGGAAGTAATAGTAAAACACTCTTCCCTGACATTTAATGACATATCACACACTCCTTGTGTGATCAGAATGATGGAATATAGTCTGAAACAATTATAAAAGAGATCTTATGGTTTCTTGAATTTGTTCAGGAAAAACAGTTCAATTTCATGATATAAAATAATTTTATAATTCAATTGGAATATATTATACATGGATTTCACGTATTATCGCAAGAATACATTAAATAATATGAAATTGAGATAACTTATAAATAACAGTGAGAAAGAACATAAAATATTAATTAAAATAAATATATGTATTAGGGTGTCACATTTTGTGAACTATGGATTACATGTATCAAGTGTACATTGTATATTCATGTGGATACTTTTAGAAGAGAAAATTTTAGATTTTGAATGTAGTATTCATAAAAAAATAAATAAGGAAGAATTTATCTTCACAACATGAACACATCTAATTGATTTAGGGGATTTTTTTGAAGAAAGAAAAATTTTATAATATGAATTTATTAAGATGATGAAAAAATCATGTACACGTGATCTAAAATATTTAAGCTAGTATAGTAAGATAATAAAGTAATTTAAAAGGTAAAATATCATGTTTTCTTGAGAAATATCAATGATCAATATCAAAAGGTCATCTTAAAGTGGATCAACCACTGATGAAATCATGAAGTCTCTTAGTTGTTGTTGTGAGCAGATGATGTAGTGGCATAAAACCTGGTAGCGTAAAGTGGTGTCTATATTGATACATTGGAATATAATACATATAATCACAGAAAAAATTACTAAATAGTTTTTTAGTCTTATATAAATAGATATATAATTGAAATTAACAATAAAATTTAAATCATAAAATAAACAATGATATTTCTTTGAGAATGATATTATTCCCCATATAAATCCCAACATACTAATCAAAAAATACAACCAAGTATGATGGGTAATGTAAATCATAAAATAGGAGTGTGGTATAATTCTTATTAGGGGTAATAATATATTTGATTCTATGAATATCAATGTAATAATAATCATTTAAATTAAAATAAAAACAATACATTGTAATTTATAAATGACATGTACATGCCCTTGAAAGAATAAAATAGGATCAAATAATTCTGTATAAATAACCATGTGATGTTGAAACGTAACCATTTCAATTATCACTAAGAAAATTCATATGGAATACATATAATTGAATTCATAAATGTGTAAGTCCTCATGATAGATATCTAAATCAGACAATCAAGGCTTGTTCCATGAAATCTAGTACCATTGAGCCATGTTCAATGACATATAATACTACTAGGTATTTGTCCATGATATTTATATAAATTTGTATTTATTTCACCAAAACCATATGTATTGTCTCATGAAACCTACCAATGAATCAATGGGATATAGAGGGCCCCTATTATCTCATAAAAACCCAAATGAATTTTTTATATGAATGTGGAGAAACAAAATAAATATAACCATTCCAATTTGTACTTCAATATAAAATTTTAATACTACCCACATTTAATATACATAATTATAAACCATCCATTGTAAATTGAATAATAACATCATAGTATATCCCTATTCAAATTGTGTCATAAAGAATCTTGAGAAATAACAAGGAAGATATCATTTATGTATATATTTATTAATGAATATTTAACATTGAATAATTTATTAGTAAATGTAAAATCATTTTTAATGATCGTTTCTAACATTTCGTATGGAAAATAACTATTCATTAAAAATATCCATTTTAATATTAAAATAATAAAAATTTAAAATATTTTAAATTAATTTTTTGTGAGAATAACATTAAAAAAATAATTTATAGAATATTATTAAAATAATATACATTAAAAACATGTATACATGAAATTTAATATTCATGAAATTAATGGTTATGGAGGTGTGTAACAATTAATGTGTCGTTGAAGTTAAAAAGAACAATCAATTTTCACATTAAATGGGATAGAAATGTTTTAATTCAAAAAACTATAAGAATATTATTTTAAAAATTTCTATCAGAAGTCAAAAAGGGTAAATCATTAATTAATAAATATTTGCGTTAATTTTAAAAGATTTTTAAAAAACATATTCAGAAATAAATTATTTTGGAATTTTTTTTTATTTAGAGAGATATAATGTTGGATTCACCTAAAAAATTATCAATTTTTTCATATACACGTAGTTGAAAATATTACTATTATTTAAAAAATTTCATATATAACCTAATGATAAAAAATATATCAATTTTATAATGCAAATATCAAATAAATCTCCCAAGGTATACTTAAAAAAAGTCACAAAAAATAACGAGACTTTGAAATAAACTCTTACCACATTGGTAAATATTCTATCACTAGACACATGGAAGAAAAATAGTTAAATAAAAAAATTAAATATCGTAAATATCAATTCTGTCATGATATGGAATTCAAAAAGTCCAGTTTATACATTTTATAAAAAATATAAGTGTTGTATACGATATAGTTTCCCAAAATGTAAAAAATAGTTGAGAAACCCTAACCTCACAATACCATTTTTTTGACCTTCTATATAGTTTTTTTAAATTATATTAACTCAATTTTTATTAATATTAATTTATATTATATCATATGAAATCATTTTATAACATATTATCACCATATCATTAGCAAGCCGTCATTATTCTCGTTTTTGAGGTGTTAATTATCTTCTTTTTGCATGAATGTTTTGTAATAAAGGCTTATGTTATTATACATATTATATAGTTCTATGATATCGAAAATAATAATCACAAAATAATTATAATACTTTTACATATTGTATAAATTTAATAACAATCTTGAATGTTGGTTTTGATAATTGGAGTGTATTTTGGTAATTGAGATGATAAGTCGTATGTACGCGTGAATAAAGTTACAATTTTATGATGATAATTTTGTGAATAAGTTATGTAATACATTATATTTATTTTAAAATCATAATATCGTATATATTATACTAGTCCCTTAAATATTCTTATGCATATAATCATTGTGCTAAGGTGTTGAAAAGAGAGTGACATCGTTTCTCGAAGGCAGTTGTCCATATGACCAAGAATGATGTTATTATCATTCATCGAGTGAAATATAAGAATGAAAATTATATTTATATATATGCTATATTCGAATAGTGTTAAATATTTAATTAAATAAAAATAAATCAACTAATATGACATAGAAACATTTAATTTAATGTTTCCACATTCCTTGTAAAACAATAGGAGAAGATGAATCACATCACATTTCAAGTCTGTAATCTTCCATATACAAGAGCGACAATATCGTATCTCCAATGAAATTTACGAAAAAAAATTATTATAATATATATTTAATCTATAGGTATAATTATGTTATAAAAATCATTTATATTCTTTTTATCCATCACAATACCCAACTGGCAGAGGAGGAAATTGAAAAACCAATTACATCAGTTTGTGAGGTTGTAGTCTTTCGTATATACGAATTATGAATTCATATCCCATTGATGGATGTATTGGTTTTATAGTAAAATAACATAAAAAAAATTAAATTTAAATTTATGATACTTAATTTTTTATATAATCATTTTTACTAATATGATAATGGGTGGTGGAAAAAAGAAAAGAAAAATTATTGTGGAACACTGGTGCCACTTCTTTTGGTAGCCTCATTATGTTTTCACTAAATCCATCCTAGAAAGGATTTCGATAATAATTATTAAATATATGATGATTGGTATATTTTTGTGATGTTATTTTTTTTTTGTTTTTAGAATAGCCAAAATATTGTTAAGGACTTCATTATATAATAGTGGTCGTTTTTATTTATAAGTGAGTTGAGAGGCACACATGTGATTATTGGAATAAGAAATGTGTACAAACATTTTATAGATGACACATGGGTCCAAAATATATTATTAGAGACATATATACAAAATAAGCCCTAAATAATTTAGTTAAATATATTTTAGAAGTGTGTTTAGTTTATTTTAAACCTTCTCCTCTCTATTTTTGTCTAGGTAAATCAATTTTTTCCCTATCAATGTAAATTAATATTTTCTATTTAGACTATAATTTTTAGTAAAAAATTAAATTAAATTTAATAAAAAATATTAACGATGATGAATCAAAAAATATTATATATTTTTTTCAACTTCTATTTTTATTATATCTATATTTTAATCTAAAAAAAATTTATGACATGTAATGAGAAATCATGTTTTTAAAAATAAAAACTTCAAAATTATGCAAGATTTTTAAATCAAACTACAACATGAAAATAATTACAATGAAAAATTTTGAGTATTATAAGTATGTTTTAATTAATTTTATTTTGATAAGAATTCAAATTATAATTTAACATTATAATTATTTTAAATGAAATTGTAATTTTCAATTAAAATTCAGTATTCTTCAATATTCATCAAAAATTGGAAAAATTTCAAGAAATATTAAAATGAAAAATAAACCCAAATACAATATTTTTATTTTGATTAAAAAATTTATTTAATTTTTTTAAAAAAAATTTGAAGCTTTTTTAAATTTAATTTCAATTTATTTTTGATAAAAAATAATGACTTGTCTTTTAATTTAAAATATTATTTTTAAATATAATTTTTTTAAATAATTTGAATTTTTCATTACATAGATAACCATAATTTTTATAATTTATTTATTAAAATATTCATACTCACCCACATAACATCTACTTTATAATAATATACTATATTATGATTCATTTAGACCGAGGGTTGTGTGTTATGAAATCTATTGAATAGATTAAATTCATTTAAATAAATTTATTTCATAAAATATTTTGGGTTATATTTTCATCTAAAAATATTATTATTTATAAAAAATAAAAGAAAAAAATTCATTATTTTATAATCATAGGGTTTTATATTATTATGACTTTAAATAAATTTGTACCTTTAAATTTAAACAGTATTTCTATTATAAGGAGTGTGACTTATGAAAATACCATTGTTGAAAAACACAAATCATAAAAAGGATTATAAAAAATACAATTAATTAGTGAGAAAAAAATTATAATGTATATTTATAATAACACATAATTGAGTTTCCATGTGAGAGAACAGATCTAGTTAATTAAAACATAGACATGAAATAAAAAAGTTAAATATTATAAAGGATTATAAGAGAAATTTATATGAAGTAAACGTTTGATAAAAAGGTAGTTAAAAATTAGAAAAACACAAATCTATGATAATTAGAAAATAATATTAATTAATTATTTGTAACATTTCATAAGGAAAGTAAACATTTATATCAAATAACCATTTCTATTGAAAACAATAAAATCAATAAAATATTTTCAAATATATATTTTTTCCTAATAACTATTAAAACAAGGAATTTATAGTATATTATTAAAATAATTTTTATTAAAAAACATGCAAACATGAAATTTTACCTTCCTTTAAATTATGGTCTGTTGGGTTTGTAACAATATACAAGTCATTGATGTTAATAAGAACTTTTATTTTATACTTTCAAAGGGATAGTAATGCGGCTAATTAAGAAAATTATAAGAAGATTCCTATAAAAAATTTATTAGATGTCAAAATGGTTAAAAATAAATTAATAAATATTTTTGGGTAATGCTAAAATATTTTATTTAATTTTTTTTAGATAAAATGATTTTGAAAGAATAAATTTTTTTATAGAGGGGAAAAATGTCACATTAACATAAAATAATATTAATTGTTTCATATAAAAAATAGAGGATACTATAAATATTAGTTGAAATAATTTAGGTATAACCTAATGATAATAAAATATATTTATTAGAGGATATAAATATAAAATTATTCTCCCTATGTAGTATTAAGAAAAAATCCCAAATAATGATGGGACTATGAACAAAACCATTACCACTTTGTTAAAATTTATATCATAAGACTCTTGGAAGAAAAAACATAAAATGAAACTTTATATACCATGAAAATAAATTAATTCATGATATATAAAAAAAATTTAGTATATAAATTCCACAATAAAATGAATGTGGTGTCTATGACATATTTCTCAATGTTTTAAAAATGAGGTGAGAAACCCTTACCTTTTGGATGAACTTACAAAAACCTCCTAAAAAGTTGTTTTAAAAATGATATTAACTCATTATATATCAATATTAATCTATATGATATAATATAAAATTATTTCATAAAATATTATCACTACATCATTAATATGCTATAATTATTCTCAATTTTTGAGGAGTTGATTATCTTGTTTTCTCAAGCATGTTTTTCCATGAATGACTCAGTTATTATACATATTATATAATTCCTTGATATCTAAAATAATAATCATGATATAAATATAATATTTATTTTAAAATTTTAAATTTAATAATACTATTTATGGGTGGTTTTAATAAATGTAGTATGTTATGGTCATAGAGATGATATGTCGAATGTACATATGATTAATACTACAATTTTATGATAATCACTTTGGGAAGTAGGAAAGTAATACATTAATTTTGTAGTAAAATGAAAATATCATATATACCATATTTGTTCCATAAATATTCTTATTCAAATAATCATTGTGCGGTGGTGTTGAAAAAAGATCCACCTCATTTATTAAAGGAAATAGTTCATATCTATATGAATTATGTTATCATCCTTCATCGAGTAAAAATGTAAGAATAAAAATAATATATATATTTATATATATTATTTTCATAATGACAACTAAATCATAAATATCAAAATAATTCAATTTATATCACATATAAACATTTAATTTATCATTATCACATTCTTTATAAAACAATAGTGAAAGATATATGACATCACTTTGTGAGGTTGTAGTTTTTCCTACATACGAGTGACGTTATCGTATCTTCATTAAAATGGAATTGAAATAAATAATATAATATATATTTAATCTATATGTAAAATTATGTTATTAAAATGATTCACATACATTTTATCCAACATAATAACCAACCATGATAGGTGGTAATTGAAAAATGAATGACATCATTTGGTGAGGTGATAGTCATCTGTACATACGAATTATGATTTCAAACCACATTTGATGGATGTGGGGGTTTTATAGTAAAATAAATTAAAATAAAATATATTTATATTTATATTAACGATAATAAATTTTTAATTTATTATTTCTTTAATTATATGTTAATGGGGTGGTTGAAGATGCAAAATAAAAATACTTTATGAACAACATTACATCTTCTTCGGTTAGCCTCCATAGGATTGCACAAAATCCATCCTCGGATGGATTTATGTAAAAAATAATGCATATAGGATGAGTTGTGTGTTTTGGGAAGTCAATTTTTTTAGTTATTAAAACTACCAAAATTTATTTTGGTCATAATAATATAATTTTGCTGGTCTCCATTTATAATCATGAAGAGAGGTACACATGTAATTTCTAGAATATGAATGGTGTACCAATGTTTTATACATGACAGAAGGGTCCAAAATATCTTATTAGTGAGACATATAAATAATAGGGCATAAATATTCCTATAAAATACAAATTATATGATTGTTTTGGCCTTTTTAACCTTTCTCTACATTATTTAATCCCCGATAAATCCATTTTTACATTAATAACAGTAATTAATAATTTATATTTTTCCTATTAATTTTAGTAAAATAGTAAATTAAACATGTTATAAAATTTAAATTATGATGATTTAAAATATTTTTTCTTTATTTATTTCAAATTAAATTAATATAAGATCTAAATTTTAATATACAACTAATCCTGTATGTGTATTGAAAAAGCAGCTTCATAAAGAGGAAATGTAAAAATTTATACGACATTTTTTATTAAAAATGAAACACGAAAATAATTACAATGAAAAATAATTTAGTAATATATGTAAAAGTTAAATAATTTTATTTTAAAACAAATTATATTATAATATATCATTCTAAGTATATAAAATGAAATTGTAATTTCCAATTGAAACTTACAATTCTTCAATATTTAATGAAAATTGGGAAATTTCAGAAAAATAAAAAAAAACAACCCTAATATAATTCTGGTATTATGAATTCAAATAAACAGCATATTTTATAAAAATTTATATCAGATTTTTTTTTTAAAAATGAATTTCAATTTATGTTTGAAAAACGAGACTAACTCTTCTTTTAAAATAAAATAATATATTTATGAATTATTTTTTCTTATTTTATTTGATTTTAATTTTTTCATTGAATAAAAAACCATAATTTATATTATTTATTTAGTTACATAATCATACCCACCAACATAAAAAAAATTTATAACGGTCTACTATAGTATAATTATTCATTTCAACTCTAGGTGGTTGGTTCTGTAATCTATTCAAGGGATTAAATTTATTTATTAAATTTATTTCATAAAATAATTGCAGTCATATTTTAATATAAATTTTTTCTTTGATTAATAATTAAAATCAAAAATAATTTCATTCCTTTACAATCATAGGGTTTTACAGTCTTATAACCTTAAATAAATTTTGTTCTTTAAATTTAATGTTGGTATCGATTATCAAGGGTATGACATTAAAAAATATAATTTCTTAAAAAAAGAAAATCATAAGAAGGTTTATAGAAATCATTTTAGTAAAAGAGAGAAGAAGTACAAAGGTCATATATAATAACAAATAATCATGTATCTATGAAGATAACAATACTGGTAAATTAATTCAATGACATAAAAGATAAACAAAAATTATTATAATGGGTGATATAAGAAATTTATCGCAAGAATACATTTGATAAATTAAAGGTTATGAAACATAAAACCATAAATCATTGATAATTAAATATCCAATTTCATTCATTAGATATAATGGTAATAGGATTATATAATTTTATGATATTTTTTCAAAAGATGAGAAAATAATTTAATTTCTATTATTATATGTAAATATAATTACATAATATAATTCTTTTCTAGAAGTAAAATTTTATTTTTTAGTTGATCTTTGATAAATTATCAATTCATCAATTAATCCAATAAATTAATATCCAAAAATGAATTATTTATTCATGATTCAATACATTAACTTTTTATGGATAATAACATTTATAATATAATGATTACTCATTCCATTAATATCTAGATATTGTTATAAAAAATAGATACAATTGGTTATCCTCTATGGATAAATCTTGATAATGTGAGGAAAAATATTAATTTTTAATACCTCATCCAATGATCAAAATAAAACATCTCATAATTTTTTTGTATGGACCTTCCAAATAATTAAATTCTATATCGTTTTATATAAGTTTAATAATTCTCCCTAATGATCATAAAATTAATCATTTCAATTGTAGTTAATACTATCCAATTTATATTATCCACAATACTATTCCATTTATTACAACTTCATTATCTCAACATTAGAAACATATTCAGTGTTATCTTTCCCTCAATCATGTGGTTTCCATGAATTTAAAATTTCTATGAAATTATATTTCGTGGTAATTGACATCATTAAACAAACACATTAAAATACAAAATAGAAAAGTTATTATAGTAATGTTATTATATGTTTCTATAATATTAATAATAATATAATTTTATATAATATTTTTATAACTAAATACGCAAACAGATTAATAATTAACCTTTATCTATTGTAATTGAATTAGTTTGACTTTTACCCCTTTGTTGCTTTTGTATATTTACCATTTACGAATGGAGAATTCAATTTCATATTACCCCATATTTATATATTTTAATTATTTTTTATTATAACATTGTTTCTTTCCCATGTAGTCATGAGCATAGTTTCACGTTTCTAAATTTTTTAAGAAAACCCCCTTTCCTTTTAATCATGTAACAAGGTTATCCATTTAAATAGTGTAATATAATGGAAAATAATTCTTTCCCTTCATCCATTTGTCCATTTTTTATTAGCTTATCTCTTATTATCATACTTATTTTTTATTCCTTTAGACTTCATGGGTTCAATTTCTATTAATGGAATATGTAAGTTTGTATTTATTTGATGATAAAATTTAATAGACTAGTTCTCTTTGGAGGATAAGCTTAATCCCATGAATTAAATAATCAATATTTTATATAGAATTACATAAATAATATTTTTCATGATAATGAACGTTGGAACATTAGATTCATACATATAAACATGTACTTATTCATTCCTTCTTAGGGTTAGGAACTGTTTTTTACATAGACTCTCATTAGTAAAGAGGATGTTATTTTTCTAAGAATATTAAAAAAAATCATTTATTCCCATGTTTTCCATTTATTTTTCATGATATGTATTTTGAATCAATGACCACCATTATTCTCCACCTGTTGATTGCTGATAAAACACCCTGAAAAATTATTTAATTTTACATCATTGTTGAATTAGAAATATCATGTCTGAAGAACATAATCATTACACATAAATAATAGATTTTTATTATAGTTGAATTATTGAGATTTATAACACATGAAATGGTCTAACAATGTTACACCATGTGGTGTATTAGTAGGATACTCCATATAGTAATTTTTATTTCTCATAACATGAGTCTGCTACACCAATTTGGTTATAATTTAATTAGTTCTACTAGAACCACCAGCTTCATTTTGTATTCTAGAAGTGAAATTCATACATGGGGTATGTGAATTTATAAGGGTCACATTATATCAGTTAGGTTCCATTTCAGAAAAATGTCATACCTTATATTAAATAAAAACAACATGAAATATAATGTATAATTCCAAAAGTACTATAAAATATAACCTAAATTGAAAATTATATTCATATATAATCTCAAATAATATAAAATTTATTTGGCAGTATATTTATTTTAAATGACTTCATAATTTGATGTAATGAAATTGTAATTTATAATATTTATATTTCTACTGGTGTGTCAGAATAGCATCGAGGTAAGGGATGTTGTCATGCACTAGGTGAAAATCCTGTTAAACAAAATTCACTCTTTTAAGAGTAATTTCCCCAAGTAAAATATATCACCAAATAGAGTCCATTATAAGTGCCCCTAAAGAGATATATTTTCTAGAAAAAACCACGCAATCTATTTATTACCCAAACATTATGACGATCTTCTATAATTATCCTCAATGTCAATCATAGGGTTGTGATACCATGTATATTTCTTCCTAAATACTTTTCTAGGGGTTTCTACTAAACATCATATGATACCAACTCCAATGACCCCAAAAAAAGTACCTTGAAGACTTTTTCAAATTTATTAATATGGAATTATATTCATGGAATATCATCGTGAAACATTAAATATTATAGTAGTCATAGTGACCTCAAAATATAAATTAAATTCATTCTAAATTTTGACACATAAAATAAAATTAAAATTCACTATGAGAATTCCATTATTATAATTTTCAGATCCATCCATATCAATCAAAAATTATTCCATAGTGTCATATGAAAACAAAAAAAAATATGTAAGGCTTGAGTTTAGATTCTCAATATGGGTATGTGTATAATAGATTTTATGAATAAATATAGAGTAATCTAAATTGAAGGGTAAATATTGGAAACATATTCCATTTCATCAGGAACACCATCATAGAATGGAAGGACAAAATATGATCTAATAATTACATATATATGAGAAAATAATAATTATTCATGAACCTGTATATTTTATCAAAAATAATAATTACACAAACAATCAATAATAGAATTCATAATTTTGGAATGTATAATATTGGACAACTAAAGCATATAATCGAGTCTTGTTACAATACGTTTAATACAATATAATCATCTTCCAATACATATAATACCATTTATAATTATACCATTATATCAATGTGAATGAAAATGACCTTGGAGAAAACATTATATTTTTTGAATTATCAAACATACCGATTCATCGGGGCCTATAGTGGGCTTCACTTATAACATACAATGTTCTTTTCATTCCACATATGAAATGTGTGAAATAGAATCTACATAAACAATCTTAAATAAACTATATGATGTAATCTAAATAAATTACCCAATCAATAAACATAATAACAAACCACGTGGACTAATCTAAATGGTATCAATTTAGTACATCCCCAATCGAACTGAATCATAAAAATTCAATAGAAACAACATGGATGGTATCAATGGAGTATGCCCCCATTATAGAAGACGTAAAAAAAATAATTTCATTTCATATAGAGAGTTATTATGAAATATTTATTGGATCATTGGTTGAAGAAAATTATCATTCTTTTGAAATAATCCATTATATATTACAGCTAAATTTTTTATAAAATATTGTAAAAAGTATCTTTTTAAATAAAATTTTAAAATTTGGTTGTTTAGAATTTTTGGTAAACCATTTCCTTCATAAATAACCTCAAAATATTGAATGTTTTTTTTAAATAAATTATCTACATGATGGATGATAATTTCATACATACTATTTGAGATAAAAAGAACATTCCTTATTCACTGTAAAATGGGGAGAAAACTATATCATTCAAAATACGACAAGAAGACACATTTAAATAACTTTTTTAAGAAGAAAATAAGAGGAAAAAATTTCTTCTTTAATTTATTTGTAGAATATCATATCATTTTTTTAAAACGGTTCTATAAAACATTATTTTGGAAGAATATGGATTTTTGACCAAATCTAGAATGAATGTCAATATATCGTAATAACATTTTAATATTAATTTTTATCTAAATAGGGAGAAATAAAAATATTAATTTAAATAGTAAATGCATAACTAATGAATATTAAAATTTATTAATTTAATGATATGAATATAAATTATTTTTTCTAATCGAGACATAAATAAAAAAATCACAAATATAGATTAGATTTTTGATATAACCACATTCCACTTTGGTAATTTTTATGTCATAAGTAACATAGATGAAAAAAATTCAAATTAAACAATAAAAATATGAAAATAAGTGAATTAAAGATATAACATACCAAAATTATAGAATATAAACTATAGAAAATAAATTAGTTTTGAATATTTCATGTGTCTCTCTGATGTAAATGTGATATAAGAAACCCTTACTTCCCACATAATGTTGGTTTAATGTAGTTTAGCCTACGTTATGGTGGTTTTTAAAATTTTATTAACTTAATATATAATAATAATAATATTTATAATACCATATATGGTCATATTATATCATAATATCACATTTTAATTAATAATATTTCATTATAATCAATATATCTAGTGTTACATGTCTTGATTTCTCATGAATGTTTTTTCACACAGGATCAATTAATTGGAAGATTCTATTGTTCTATGGTCTACATAATACATATCAAGAAATATTTACAATATTTATAGGTAAATAATATTTTTATTAACAATCTTGAATGACTTTTTTGAGAAATGAAGTATGTTTTGATGATGGAGATGGCATATCATACGTATGTGTGAGTAACGTTTCAATTTTCTGATGATTATTATGGAATTAAGGTTGGTAATATATTTTAATTATAGAATACCAATATTATATATAACATATTAATTCATTATATATGTATCACACATGGGTTCATATGGTGAAATAAATGTTACATCATTTTTTGAAGGCTATATTCCACACATATATGAATAAAATTATCATACTTCATTGAGTGGAAATGTAAGAATAAAAATAAAATGTATATATTAAATTTTCATAATGATAAATAATTTATGAATATAGAAATAATTTTTTATTTATAATTTATAATTATAATATTTTTTTATTTGTCACATTCCATGTAAAGCGTTAGTAAATGATTATTGTCATCGCTTTGTGAAGTGATAGTCTACCGCACACATGAGTGATGATATCTTATCTCATATGAAATGATGATAAAATAGTTTTATATGATATAATGACTCAAAATTTATAATTATGTTTTATGTTATATATATATATATATTTCAAATTTATATACATTTTTGTTACCAATAGTGAGTGGCAGAAGTGGAAAGACGAATGGCGGTAGTCCTCCGTACACATGAATGTTTATTTCATAAAAAATTGATGTATGTGGTGGTGTATTATGGATATTTACTTATCCAAAAAACCCAATATTATATTTATGTTAATTTTGTTATTATATCCTCAGGTTGTGAAAATAATTTATGGTGTGTAAGAAAAAATAAATTAAAAAAAATCTTTGAAGAATGTAACCTCTTCATCGGGTATCATTATTAGTATTCATATAAATACATCATAATACTAATTTATGAAAAAATATGAATTATAAGATGATATTAAGGATCTTGGGATGTGATTTGGTTGATATTGGTAGAACCAAAAGGGTCAAAAGCTGTAAATAATAGAGGATAGGTTGTGGCCTTTTATAATTATGGTGAGGGGACACATGTATTTTTTTGGAAAGGAAAAGGTATAACCACATTTTTCATTGTCTATAAGGGAAAAAAATAAATAATTATTGAGATATCAAATTATATATTTGAAATGTTGTCATAAAATATATTTTACATATTTTTTTAGTTCATTTTAACTTTTATTCTTTTAGTATAACCCCTGCTAAATTCATTTGTTTCCATAACGACAATAATTAAAATTTTAATTTTTCAAGATACATTTTGGTTAAAAATTATGTTCAAAAAAATAGAAAATATAAATTATTTATATTAAAAATATGGAACTCATTATTCCAAATTACATACATTTAATTGAATGATTTAAATGTAAATTTAATCTCGTAGTTGTGGTATGAAAATTGTGTTTTTAGAGAGAAAATAATGACTTTTTTTGTAAAATTTGATATCAAAATATAATAATAATAATAATAATAAAATGGAAAAAATTTAATTAATTGATATATCATTTAACTAAATTGTTATTATATCCAAATAGAAATATATATTAACCATGTATATAAATAAATCAATAAGGTTATTTTTAAATTAAATTCAATATTTTTTCAAATATATTATAAAAAGATTAATTTCATAAAAATAAATGAAGGTAAAACTAAGATAATTTTAAAATTATTATTTGAAAATTATTTTAATATTTATAAATGTATTTTATAAATTATGTAAAAAATATTTTTATATTATGTGCAATGTGAATCTAAAACCACTTTTAGTAAAAATAATGTTTTTCCGAATAGTTTCTAAAGTCATGATTATTTTATTTCTAATCAATGGATAAACATAATTTTTATAATTTATTTATTAAAATTCATTTTATATAATGAAATGTATATGTTATAATGGTATACTTTATTGTTGTCCATGTCATCTTTGTGTAGCGTGTTCCATAATCTATAATAAAGGTAAAATAAATTTAAAATGAAAATTTTCATAATGTCATGATTTTAATATTGTACTCTAAGATTGATTATTTTTTTTAATAAGCACTATTGAGGATAATTTTCATGTTTTAAAATTTTAGTGTCTTATAGTGGAAGCTATTTAGTGGTTATTAGAAGAAGTATCAGTTAGAGTTGGGTGGAGGAGAAGATTATAGGGGGTATAACCAACTGGTGTAGAAGTATTGGATGTAACTGTGGTATGTCAAGAATAAAAAAGATGGTCAATTACTATGAATTATATGTGGTTATTTCCTAAAAAAATTAATTCGTAAAAATATTATAGTGGATAATCCATGATTATGGGCTATAATAAACATATCTAGGAGTATATATTTGTACAAATCCTTGAAAATAACTTGTGATTTTCTCAATATTAGTTTTAATGAACAAGATGTGAGATTAAGAGATATTATAGAGTATATTTATGAAATTAAAAATTTTTAGAGGATAAATTAAAATGTAAATGAATTCATAAAAATATTATATCATTTATTTAACCCCTGTCAATGATTTCTATAAGATTTATTATTGTATAAGTTCAGTCTAGTGATATATATGAGTTTATATAATGTGAATAATTATTAAAATTGGTGGACTATTGCTGATGGAGAAGATGAAATTCATTCTTGAGGATAAATGTGTAGATATTTCTAAAAATAATCACAAAATTAAAAAATATAGATAAATATGTTGAGTAATAATATTAAAAAAATAAATTGCATAAAATTCTAAAATTAATCAAAGTGGTATATGTAATAAAAAACATTATTACTATGATTATTAGGATGAAGCCGAATCAAGGTATGATAATGATAGATCACTGAGTTAGTTATTTTTTCTAATTATTGATCATCTAAATAATTCTCTCATAGTTGTCTTAAAAATTATTGTAAGAGGCTTGTTGGTGCTTAAATATGTTAAAGGATAGCTAGTAGAAGACATTTATGAAAAAGAGAATGTACTATGAAATATGATCAGAAATTGAATGACTCTCTAATACTTGATAAAATGTATGTATACATCTATCATATATACCAAAGAATAACTACTATGGTATTTCTTTGTGAATGTTTTTTATTATATAGTGTTTATTAAATCATTCCCTGATATTAATTTTTCATAATATTTCTAATGTTTTCAATGTTACTAATCTAAATGATAAATAAATAAAGGTAAAGTATATTGAATATTAAAAACCAAAATTCATGAAAATTCATGATTAATATTTGAATAATCATAAAGAAAAATGGCAATTTAATTCGAGAGTAGTTAATGATGAGAACAATTCACTCAACATGATGTGTTTAGAAATAGCAGTGAGACTAATAATTCAAAAATAAATACATGTTGATCCTTAACATATTGTAGAGAAAATTGATACTACCACATAATTTTTTATTTAGGATTATGCTTCATATAATATAATGATATCATCCTCTAATCAAATTAAAATATCCTTAAAATTGAGGTATCTCAATAAATATAAGTGATATTATTTAATAATTTTAATTTATTAATGTTACTAGTTTGAAACCAAACACTAGTAAATTATCGATGGTGAAAAATAATCATAAAAACACATAAACATTGAGTTAACAAATATTTTTGAATAATGTTTTCACATTAATATCCAATAATAGTGAGGGTTTCAACGATATATATATGTTCATTGTCTATGAATTTTGGGGAAACTGCATTGGATTGGATGATAATGTGATTAATATAATTTTTTTCATGATGTTTTCGATGAATTCATTAGAATGTTAGCACAACTAGAAAATAATCAAAGAGAAATCATATTCAAATTTATGTGAGATATTTTGAAGATTGTATAAAAGTTTCATGACTGAATAAAAATAAATTTTGAATGAATATGTCAATAAAGATATAATTTTTGTGCTTTAATGATTTTTGTTAGTACGAAAATAGAAATGTTTCCTGTCATGATGAGTGTTGGTATTCACCCATGAATTATAAATCATAAAATATTTTTAATATAATTCCACAATAATAGAGAATGTAGGTATGAAATTAATGTGACAACCCTATCTTGAAATATGAACAGAAGATGAATAATTTTATAAAAACTATCACTAAAAATATATTTATTGTGAAGAAATGTCCATCCAATATAACAATTTCTAATAAATATAAAATATTATAATTTTTTTGGATGATTTACATAAATGTGTTACACAACTATGATATTATGGATAAGAATTATAGGAGATTTTCTCTATGTTGTGAAAGGGAAGGGTATTCAATAGAAAAATAGAGTTCACTCTTTTGAATAATTTTAGAAGAAAAAGAATTTTATGAAAAAATTTGTATTTTCTTGAAACATAATTTAATTTAATAAAAAAATCTTTTAGAAGCTAAAAAATCTAAAATTAATAGAATGATTCTGAGTTTCTAAAATAAAGTAGACAATGACTTGTATAAAACATAAATTATTTTCGAACATACAACCCATATATTTTGGACATTTTTTCCAGAATATTTGGAGAGGTTTAAAAATAATATTAAAGAACTCTAGGATTCATGGGATCATATGAAAATAATTTCAAATGAAATTTAAAAAAAATTAAAAATTAAAAATGGTAGAAAATAAGGGCATAGGTTGAAAGGTAGTTCTTAGTATGAATGTTACTGAATAAGAAAAATAAGGCTTCTTCTTATTCACCATAATATATATTTATATTTTTGATTAAATGTTGTAATTTTAAAAATATTTTTTAATCCATTTATGTGTAGATTTTATGACTTAAATCTATAAAATAGTCACTATATAGTAAATGTTGTATTTCCAAATTTCATAAAAATAGAAAATGAGATATTCCATTCAATGATTCCTACCTTATTTGAAATTTCATTAATCATATCATATATTGAAGTGTAATTGGTCCATGATACAATTAGAAAATGGTGACATATATATTTTTAAAATAAAATTAATTATTTATTGGTTAAAATTTATTCACGATTTATAATTTCAATGTTAATTCTTATTATTTTTGACCCCTTATCAAAGAATTAAGAATTTCCCAGAATTATTTCACATTAATGGTAGTTTATGGACATTTTGGAAAACCATAGTTTTTTAGTCATATTTATTAAATGGTTTTATCCCATATAAACATAGATTCTCTACAATAAAGGATTTTTAAATATAAAATCGGGTGAGATCATACCTCTCCTATAATCATTTAATAAATAATAATATTACAGAGGAGGTTGTTTTTTTAAAAATTAATTGGATAATAATACCTCCACATTTAATTTTTATCTGATTTATAACAGGGGGAAAATTTTTTGATAACACATATTTAATTTTATTTATGTGAATATATATTTAACAAAAAAATAACGAATATTTTTTCCGGAAAATAATTCTTTTTCCGTCAATAATATTTAAATTTTTGTTTGTTGAATTGTAGGGAAAGTAGTGATTCCTATAGAGTTACTATGGATTTGTATAATGGAATTGGATTTCATGCCTCGTTAATCATTATTGTATTTATAATGGTTATGAAATTAATATTATGATCAAATAAATGATTCATTGATTTCACATAGTTTATATGAATGATTATTTTGATGAGATATATGGGATTTATATTTAATAATTATTAGAACATGAGGAACGTGGTGCCATGAAAAAATAATCATCCATGAAGAAATATATTTAAATATTATACATGATTAAATACATTTGGATACATTATTTTTCATATCATATTTTACTTATTAATACTTCTATATGTTTGATAAATAATACATGCCAACAACTTGAGAAAACAAGACAATTAAACCATTCTTTTTTGTGAGGATTCCTTAGAAAAGAAGTATCTAATTGGGCTAGCCCCCATAGATAATGTGAGTGGGTCGGTATATAGACTAATATGGGGGAGGCAGAAGAGAGTGAATGGGAATGGTTTGGTGGGCCAGTTTAGGTGAGGCATGTCCTCTGAGGCCTATGTCTGTGTATGTGTTATTGGTCTCAAAACATGAATCTGAAAAAATGTTTATATAGAATCAAATAATTTATATTGGAGCTCATAAATGATTCAAATATTTATGTGGCATAGAAGATTGTGTGACACTATTTATCTATCATTAGTTTTTATGGTCATATTTCTGGCATTTAGATGGTAATGATCTCAACCATTCGATTAATATGAGATCATCTTCTTCCTTATGGACCATAGTTGTGTGTTCTTATACATCGAGTTTTTTTCCAAAAATATGATGGATCAATCCGATTTACTACAATCAATCCAATTTCATTATAATGATTCATTATAGCATCCAAATCATTAATGGAATATATAACATCCATATATGTGAATACTTATAAGGATGATATTTAAAAAATGAAAATTATGTTATAAAAGGCTATATATTTCTATAAATATATTTTATCATTTAGTAAGTTATGATTCACATGATACCTATTTTATAAACCTGAGTAGAAAATATGAAATCATTTGATAAATGTAAGAAGAAATAAAGAATTAAAAAATTCATGATATGAAATACTTTGTGATTATTTTAGGATATCCTTAACACAATGTGAATATCATATGATAATGAAATGATATTTTGAAGCAATGTTCCTATAAATGTAAAACTACCTAGATGTGGAAAAGTTTCAACAATATTATATGGTCATCTTTTTCGGAAGGAAATAGAGAATCGTGATATAACTATTTCAGTATGAGTTACCATAATTCTTTTTCCTTCTTGATGTAGAAAAGAATCTATGAACATTCAACCTATGTTTATCCAACCTGAATAGAATATTATAAAACAAGTTTCATGAACTTATTTTGTAGAACATCATAACGTCACATGTAATATTTCTATTTACTGAAAATTAACTGATATACCAAGATACTTTTGAGGTGTTCTTAAAGAGAAGAGATAAGGTATCACCCATGTAGTAATATGTTGAGATATCTTAAACTCCATACATGAATAGGTAGAGGATATTGATTGACACTATAATATGATAAAGCTATAAATTTCATGAATGTGTTAAAAGGGTATAATAGATTATCTGATAGGAAATTTACCGACATCTACAAAGTAGTATAGTACATGAAAACTGTAATAATGCTTTCCAAAATATGTGAAAAAATAAGCAATTGAGATTCGTGAAACAATGTAGTTGTAATGACCCGAAGCTTGACGTACATGGACATTACATTACTTTTGCGGAATACTTAGTACATAACAAAAACACACACACAAGGATCGTAATAGTTTAGTGTCTTTGGAAACTCGGAACGTAATCTTCTAAGCATGGTGAAAGATCTTCAACATCTCCCATAAAGATCTTCCCTTTTTATCTTACCTAAAACCTTTATTTATATCTTGGGGAAAAGAAAACATAAAAGGGTGATCTCAAATGCTCAGTAAGGGTAAACAAAAGAAACATCAATCACATCATCTTCGTAAGAACATAACATTTTGGATATCTTAACCTGAAAAAGAGAGCATAATTTCATAACATGGGATAAATCATAGTAGTGAAATGAAATCCCAATAATCATAACATAAAACATGAAACTTTGTGGCATACACACATAATCATAGAGAATAATTTCTTGTTAGTCAAGACTAATTGCCAAGACTATCTTAGTGGACAAAGTCCATTTCTGAACCAAGTCACCCTCGTTTCAGTCCTATTTCACTGAACCGGTATAACATACCATTCCAGCCATGTCTATCTCATGAGATATAAAATCTTTACCCAATTCATTGGAGGAAGATATAGGTCCCACCCATCTCATAATGATACCATTCTTATGTGTGCCACAAAATCATAAACCATACATCATAGTATAACCCATATAATAAAAATGGGAATCTTAAACATCGTGACATCATAAAACAATTCATATAAGCTAAACGAATTCATAAAAATAAAATTTCATCACAACATAATCAAATCAAAGTAATAATAGGGATATAAACAGAACCCATTATTATCTTAGATGGAAAATTATTTTGATAAAACAATTGAACTCCATTTTTGAGGAAAATATCCTTTCTACTTCAAAAACACTTTTCCTTCCTTAACATGTCGTACAATTATAAACTAAAAGATGTTTATTAAAAATAAACTTGAAAACTTGTAATGTAAGATTCTTGGAAATAATGTTTTAAAAATACATTAATGCCGTATAAGTTGAATAAAACATTCTTCTCGTACTTTTGTCAGAAAAGTCAAAAAGTACCTCGTACGAAAAATGACAAAAGATTACTTTCATATCCTTTACTAAAAACTCCTCAAAGGGTAAAATTAGATTTAAAAAATTGTAGGTGGATGGAAATAATATTAAATATTGAGAAAACAAGGATGTGGATGATAAAATACACCCTAGTAAATACTAAAGTATAAACCATCTCGGATAAAAATGAGATTGTGATATTTTCCCTTACCTTAGGTCCGATATGCTTCGTAAGTGTCTGAACCTCCTGTATAATGATTTAAATATTGTTATTCACTTATTCCAAAATCATAAGCATTTTTATGATATCATATATGGTTCAATTATGACTTTATATTACCCGTTCTTTTGTAAATTCCATGTTAAAGAAGCGTTTTGGGTATAATTGTTTCTTTTATCGTAGGTGTTTGGACTTGTTGTTATTGACATTATTATTACTTATATCATGATTTAAATACTTCCATAATATAAAACATGATTAATATATCATATATATTCAGTATATATATATATATATATAATAGATAGATAACTGAAATGAAATACACCGTTCATGGAGACGGTAGTCCGTACGTACGCATGAACGCTGTTTTCCTTTCCTTATTGTCTTGAATGGAAGTAAGTAGATGACATACATATATATATATATATATACATAAATTCAGTAGATTTAACATGTCATATATTTCATTTTTATTCATTATACATACTTTATAATCATTCTGGAATGGTTAACATGGATAATGAATCTCATCGCGTCGTGGAGACGGTAGTCCGTACGTACGCATGAGCGATGATATCGTTACCATGGTCGTGGAATTGTGTTGAAGTGTATGTATACTATTTCAGTATTAATATCACTTTATAATAGTCATATATAGTTACTCATTACACCATTATACAAATCCAATTATGGTGGTGGCGGAAAATAGATTACACCACGGCGTGGAGACGGTATTCCGTACGTACGCACGCGCGGTGATTTCCTTTTTCTGTAGGATGGATAAAAGGTTAATTAGAGTTGTTTAATATTTATAATAACATATCAGTATATAATAAATACTTATGTTATTACTTTATCATTAAACAACTAAATAAGAAGAAGTTGAAGAAGAAAGAAATTGAAAAAGATCGGTAATGGATATTACCTCTTTTTGACGCGCCTTCACTTAACCTCCACTTAAAGAACTAAGGATGGTCTTTGAAGAAGACCAGGACCTCTAGGATGATACTAGGGAAGTGTAGAAGAGATTTGGTCAGGGTTTGGCCGAGTTTGAATGCTCAAATTGGTGTGAGGAGGAGAGGGAGGAGGTGCCCTTTTATAAGGGAGGAGAGGGGCACCTTAGGAAAATCTCAAAATATTATTTTATATTTAAGGTCAAATTCGGTTTATAATGGTTCCAAAGGGTATTATTTCGAATCTATAGTTGGTATGAGTCTAAATCCTCTCATACAATTGGATTGAGACATGTTTAGGTTATTATTTTAACCTTATCAATTAGATTTAACTCTAAGTTAAATAATTTATCTTTTACCGTGTCTTTTTGTTTTCTTACACTATATGGTTAATAAACATACTATATCAAGCCAAAAGAACCCCAAGTTGTTTATTATTAATATATATAATCTTATCTAAGTCATTATGCCGAGCCATAGATTTTTAGGAATAAAATAACAATTAATAATATAATATTTTTTAAAAACTAATTTATGTCAATTTTGACACTATTTGGTACATGATTTTTATGAAATTCATAACAGAATGATAAGTTCGAACCAAGTTACTTAAATCAACAATAACATGTCATATTAACCTATAAAATTACTGTAAGTCATAAAAAGTCTCAAATTACATTTATTTGGGCATTTATAACATCAATTATGTCAATATTTCATTAATAAGACAATTACTGAATCATCTTTGTGTCATAATAACTGATATTTATTTAATCCCTAAAAATTCTAAATAAATTCCTACGATGTAGATAATTGTATTAGATTTCCGGATACTATTCAGGTTCGATGTTTCATGAAGTTTATCACTAGATTAAAATTATTATACTTATAATATTTAAGAAAGTGACATGTTGTCACATTCATTGGTTTTAATAATAATTAAATTATCTTCATTGAAAAAATTTAATTAAATGAATCTAATCCGACCCTAAGGTGATATGGGTCGACTTTTAGACATCCATTAAGATTTTTACATTTGTTAGGGTAATTTTAAAATATTATATTTACCCTTAATTACCCAATTTACCTTTAACTATGGTAAATAAAATTTACCGTAGTTACTATTCATATTTCCCAAAACTATAAAGTAGCTTATTAACATAATTTGGATCCAATGATTAAAAATATGGAATAAATTTTTCCAAATTCAATACACAAATGTTTCAGAAATTAAATTAAAATTAATTCCGTTGTCAAATGAAAACGGGTTTTTCTTTAAAAAATTGCAAATGATTGAATTGATTTAACCTATGAATTCAAGGTAAAATCAATGCTAATGAAATACATTATATTAAATGGTAAAAATATATTCTATTTATAATTTAAAACCATTCAATATTATAATTTATCCACATAATATATTACAATGAAAAAAGTTGTTTTTAATTAAAATATAGCGTGTTTTTACTATTCATTAAAATATGAAAGTTATCGGAAAAATATCAAAACTTTATCTAATGTAAATTTTTATATCCTGATTCAAAAGAAGAATTTTATTTTGTCAAATTGAACTTATAAACATGTCAAAAATTATATTTAAGGTGGGTGCTCCATCAAAAGGCGGCAAAACTGCATTTTTTGAAACATACTTATTTTACCCGAAAAATTTATTTTGTTCTTATATCATGTTCTAGAAATGTGTAAGATGAATAATAATGTTATAAAATTAAAAATTTAGTTAACACTATTCATAATGGATAGTTCATAACAATATTATAATAATATATCGTTGTTTAGTAAAACCCAGTATTGCGTACAACACACACTATCGAGGAAGGTCGCGATTGCGTGTATTGCAAGCCAAGTCAGGGTTGTGTGTTGTGCAAGAATCCTTCGTTGTTTTGTATAATAGAATCCAACCATATTTCATTTATACATTGAATATATATATATATATATATACTCAATGTTGCATAGAATAACTATTATCAAAATTGTGTGTAACACGATCCAAGAATGGTGTTGCGTATACTGCAAGCTAATACGGTGTTGCGTATAGCGCAAGGTAATATTGGTGTAACACAAGACATTAATGAAATTAAAAGAATATTTTTCATAAAATCTCGGGTTGTTACATTCTACCCCCCTTAAAATGAATTTCTCCCTCGAAATTCGTCGGGGTTATAAATGGTTTACTACTCGAAAGTTTGTTTAATAAAAACCCACATCGTAAAAAGCAATACCAAAACATGGCTTTTAAAAACTAAAGTATGAAATGTAACGGTTACCCAAATTAACTCATCACAGGGTTTCCACGTAAGAGAACATAGGTGAAAATATGGATATGGAAGAAAAATCTAACCATCAAGTTCTAATAGATAGTGGTAGAGAACATGGCTATGGAAAAGCCAGCAATCACAAAGCCATAAATTTGTGATGATCTAGGGTACCATCTGATTTATCAGATATAAGATCACTAGGACAACATTTTTGGTTTTCAAGATCATTTCTCTAAAGTTGATGAAATTGGAATTAGAAGAAATAATTTCGTGATTTTGGTATAGTCTCACTGTTTGTCGTTCTTTAGACAATTTCCACTTCATCTCTTAATGAAATGAAGTTGAATTTGTCATTTCTGATGTGTTAGCAGATCATGTGATAGAATGATGGGTCATTCCATCTCTTTCAAACAAAAGGTTAGCAAAAGATATAAGTCCAGCTTATGGTTAATTGTATATGGTTCCAAAAATGAACTTATACTTCATATATCATACCTCTTAATAAAATAAAACTAGTTTCTACTAACCAGGGACTTCCTGTAGGCCAGTGGTAGGCGATAAAGGCCAGTCGCACTTCGGTTGTGGGTTCGATTCCCACAGCCTTGTCCGAAGCGATGGGCTGTCGCCTGTCCTACAGGTTGTCATTTTTCTAAAACTGTACTACTATAATATCCCATCAATAATATCGAAAAAAAATTCTATCCTTAAACAATACTAACTTATTTCAAACATAATCCATTCCAGTCTTTAGGCTTATCCATAATACTACATTCCACTCTCATAATATAGTGAAAATGATTACCAGAGATTTAATACCATCGTTGATCCCCATATATCATAAGATATGTCTTGTTGGTCACATTCCAAACATTCAAAGGCCTTAATCATGTATTCTCTTGAATACCCATTGAACCTTAGTGAAAACATGAATACAGTTAAATGTTAACACCTTCCACATACCAAAATCCTCAAAATTCTATATACTCAAACATGATATCCCTTAGTCCTTATATCAATCATGAGCTCATGAATACTGTCAAACATTTCATTTTCTCTTTATCCCTTCATTATGCGCATATCATCTTTTTTTTCCAAAAATATCTCAATCACATTCCATGGTTACCGGTACCATAAAATTATTGAAAACCACAATAGACCAATACATAAATATTCCAATATTCCACGATACTATATACAACATTATTTTGGAATCCCATTACATAAACACTTAATCATTCCACCACATCGTTGTCATATTCAACATCTCCAATGGTGATCACATGTGAATTCCCTTTCTCCTTTGCCTTAAGTGGTTTCTCATGTTGATCATCAATAACCCTTGGATTAGGGCATTTATTAGCATAATTCCCCATTTCCTTTCACTTGAAGCATTGAAGTGTTGGTGGTGCGTTCTCGACAGTCTTTTCTTTCTTCCCATCATTAGAAACCCTTTTTCCATTAATTCGACACTCAGCTGCTCGATGACCTTCTTTTCCACACATAAAACATTTTCTAGACCCTTTAAGACATTCGCCACCATGCTTCATTCCACACTTTGAGCATAAGGAAACATTAATCTTTATTTCCCCATTATTATGAGATTTCTCCTTGAACTCCATCTTTCATTTCTTGTCAAAACTTTGAGATGGATAAGTAACACCAACATCCATTTCTACCTTGATAGCACAAATCACAATTTCTTCATAGCTACTGAAGTCTCTTATATCTAATGCACTTCGAAGATTTGTTTTTAAGCCACTAAAGAATCGATCAACTTTACTTTCAGGTTGGATGATAAATCCAGATGCATACCTTGCAAGCCTTGTAAAAGTCGCTTCGTATATACCAAAGGATTCATCATCTTTTTGCTTTAGTTCGAGAAACTCCTTCTCCATATTTGTTCGAAGAATACGAGGGAAGTACTTATTGAAAAATAAGTTCTTGAACTCGTCCCATTCCATGGACTCAATTTCATCTCTTGGCCTCGTATTCTTATAAGATTCCCCCATTGATCAGCATCACCTTCCAAACGATATACCGCTAAGATGACTTTATCATGTTCATAACATTGAAGAACTGAAAATATCTTTTTAGTAGTACTGATCCATTGTTCAGCAACAAGTGTATCAGAAGACCCACTGAAAGAAGGTGGACGTTGCCTCATGAAGGACTCAATAGAATATTGTTCCCTTCTCTGCTCATTTGGAAGTCCAGAATGGTTCATAGCTTGTGTAAGTATAGAAATAAGATTTTTCACTCCATCTCCCATAACATTTGTTTGTTCAGGAGAACAATCATTTTATTTTCCATTGCATTGATCACCACGGTTCCTTCGGGTTCCAGCCATTGTCTAAAACCCAAAAAGAATAGTGTGAGAGGAAAAAATTATGCTATGGAAAACAACATAATAAAAGGGGGAGTACCCTTAATATCTAACATCTTAGGTTAAATTCTAAGATCGTTAGCGCAATTCTAGGACTATAACCTATACGTATACTTATCCTTAGAGAAATCCCTAGACATACCTTAGAAATATCTATTGGGATCTCACTAACGTTTTCGCATCCTAGTTTCCAAAAGATGACTAAACCATTCCTCTGATACCAAATTTAATGACCCGAATCTTGACGTACATGGAAATTACATTACTTTTGCGGAATACTTAGTACATAACAAAAACACACACACAAGGATCGTAATAGTTTAGTGTCTTTGGAAACTCGGAACGTAATCTTCTAATCATGGTGAAAGATCTTCAACATCTCCCATAAAGATATTCCCTTTTTTTCTTACCTAAAACCTTCCTTTATATCTTGGGGAAAAGAAAACATAAAAGGGTGAGCTCAAATGCTCAGTAAGGGTAAACAAAAGAAACATCAATCACATCATCTTCATAAGAACATAACATTTTGGAAATCTTAACCTGCAAAAGAGAGCATAATTTCATAACATGGGATAAATCATAGTAGTGAAATGAAATCCCAATAATCATAACATAAAACATGAATCTTTGTGTCATACACACATAATCATAGAGAATCATTTCTTATTAGTCAAGACTCATTTCCAAGACTATCTTAGTGGACAAAGTCAATTTCTGAACCGAGTCACCCTCGTTTCAGTCCAGTTTCACTGAACTGGTATAACCTACCGTTCCAGCAATGTCTATCTCATGAGATATAAAATCTTTACCCAATGCATTGGAGGGAGATATAGGTACCACCCATCTCATAATGATACCATTATTATGTGTGCCACAAAATCATAAACCATACATCATAGCATAACCCGTATAATAAAAATGGGAATCTTAAACATCGTGACATCATAAAAAAATTCATATAAGCTAAACGAATTCATAAAAATAAAATTTCATCACAAGATAATCAAATAAATGTAATAATAGGAATAGAAACATAACCCATTATTATCTTAGATGAAAAATAATTTTGATAAAACACTTGAACTCCATTCTTGAGGAAAATATCCTTTCTACTTCAAAAACACTTTTCCTTCCTTAACATGTCATACAATTCTAAACTAAAAGAAGTTGATTAAAAATAAACTTGAAAACTTGTAATGGAAGATTCTTGTAAATAAAGTTTTAAAAATACATTCATGCCGTATAAGTTGAATAAAACATTCTTCTCGTACTTTTGTCAGAAAAGTCAAAAAGTACCTCGTATGAAAAACGACAAAAGATTACTTTCATATCCTTTACTAAAAACTCCACGAAGGGTAAAATTGGATTTAAAAAATTTTATGTGGATGGAAATAATATTAAATATTGAGAAAACAAGGATGTGTATGATAAAATACACCCTAGTAAATACTAAAGTATAAACAATCTCGGATAAAAATGAGATTGTGATATTTTCCCTTACCTTAGGTTCGATATGCTTCGTAAGTGTCTGAACCTCTTGTATAATGATTTAAATATTGTTATTGACTTATTAAAAAATCATAATCCTTTTTATGATATCATATATGGTTCACTTATGACTTTATGTTACCCGTTCTTTTGTAAATTCCATGTTAAAGAAGCGTTTTGGGTATAATCGTTTCATTTATCGTAGGTGTTTGGACTTGTTGTTTAAGACATTATTATTAATTATATCATGATTTATTTACTTCCAGAATATAAAACATGATTTATATATCATATATATTCAGTATATTTATATATATATAATATATAGATAAATGAAATGAAACACACCGTTCATGGAGACGGTAGTCCGTACGTATGCATGAACACTATTTTCCATTCCTTATTGTCTTGAATGGAAGTAAGTAGATGACATAAATATATATATACATAAATTCAGTATATTTAACATGTCATAAATTTCATTATTATTCATTATATATACTTTATAATTATTCTGGAATGGTTAACATGGATAATGAATCTCATCGCATCGTAGAGACGGTAGTCCGTACGTACGCACGAGCGATGATATCATTCCCATGGTCATGGAATTGTGTTGAAGTGTATGTATACTATTTCAGTATTAATATAAATTTATAATAATCATACATAGTTACTCATTACACCATTATACCCATCCAATTAAGGTGGTGGAGGAAAATAGATTACACCACGACGTAGAGACGGTATTCCGTACGTACGCACGTGCGATGATTTCATTTTTCCATAGGATGGATAGAAGGTTAATTAGAGTTGTTTCATATTTATAATAACATATCAGTATATAAGAAATACTGATGTTATTACTTTATCATGAAACAACTAAATAAGAAGAAGTTTAAGAAGAATGAAATTGAAAAAGATCGGTAATGGATATTACCTCTTTTTGACGTGCCTTCACTTAACCTCCACTTAAATAACTAATGATGGTCTTTGAAGAAGACCAGGACCTCTAGGATGATACTAGGGAAGTGGAGAAGAGATTTGGTTAGGGGTTGGACGATCTTGAATTCTCAAATTGGTGTGAGGAGGAGAGGGAGGAGGTGCCCTTTTATAAGGGAGGAGAGGGGCACCTTAGGAAAATCTCAAAATATTATTTTATATTTAAAGTCAAATTCGGTTTATAATGGTTCCAAAGGGTCTTATTTCTAAGATTAAGTGGGGATGGGTCTAAATCCTCTCATACAATAGGATTTAGACAAGTTTAGGTTATTATTTTAACCTTATCAATTAGATTTAACTCTAAGTTAAATAATTTAACTTTTACTGTGTCTTTTTGTTTTCATACACTATATGGTTAATAAACATACTACATCCACCCACACGAACACCAAGTTGTATATTATTAATATATATAATCTTATCTAAGTAATTTGGCTGAACCATAGATTTTTAGGAATAAAATAACAATTCATAATATAATATTTTTATAAAAACTAATTTATGTCAATTTTGACACTATTTGGTAAATGATTTTTATGAAATTCATAACAGAATGATAAGTTCGAACCAAGTTACTTACATAAACAATTACATGTCATATTAACCTAGAAAATTAGTTTATATCATAAAAAGTCTCAAATTACATTTATTTGGGAATTTATAACATCAATTATGTAAATATTTCATTAATAAGACAATTACTGCATCATATTTGTGTCATAATAACTGATAATTATTTAATCTTTAAAAATTCTAAATAAATTACTCTGATGTCGATAATTGTATTACCTTTCGGGAGACTATTCATGTTCGAAGATTCAAGAAGTTTATCACTAGATTAAAATTATTATACTTATAAGATTTAAGAAAGTGACATGTTGTCACATTCTTTGGTTTTATTAATAATTAAATTATTTTCAATGAAATAATTTAATTAAATTAATCTAATCCGACCCTTAGGTGATATGGGTCGACTTTTAGTCATCCAATAGGATTTTGACATTTGTTAGGGTAATTTTAAAATATTATATTTACCCTTAATTACCCGATTTACCTTTAACTATGGTAAATAAAATTTACCGTAGTTACTATTCATAATTCCCAAAACTAAAAAGTAGCTTATTAACATAATTTGGATCCACTGATTCCAAATATGGAATCCATTTTTCGAAATTCAATACACAAAAGTTTCAGAAATTAAATTAAAATTAATCTCGTTGTCGAAAGAAAACGGGTTTTTCTTTAAAACATTGCAAAAGATTGAATTGATTTAACCTACGAATTCAAGGTAAAATCAATGCTAATGACATACATTCAATTAAATGGTAAAAATATATTCTATTTATACTTTAAAACCATTCAATATTATAATTTAACCACATAAGATATTACGATGAAAAAAGTTGTTTTTAATTAAAATATAGCGTGTTATTACTATTAATTAAAATATGAAAGTTATCGGAAAAATATCAAAAAAATTTCTAATGTAAATTTTTATATCCTGATTCAAAAGAAGAATTTTATTTTGTCAAATTGAACTTATAAACATGTCAAAAACAAGATTTAATGTGGGTGCGCCATCAAAAGGCGACAGAACTGCATTTTTTAAAAAATACATATTTTACCTGAAAATTTTATTTTGTTCTTATATCATGTTCTAGAAATCTGTAAGATGAATAATAAAGTTATAAAATTAAAAATTTAGTTAACACTATTCATAACAGCTAGTTCATAACAATATTATAATAATATATCTTTGTTTAGTAAAACCCAGTATTGCGTACAACACACACTATCGAGGAAGGCCGTGATTGCGTGTAATGCAAGCAAAGTCAGGGTTGCGTGTTGCGCAAGAATCCTTCATTGTTTCCTATAACAGAATACAACCATATTTCATTTATACATTGAATATATATATATATACTCAGTGTTGCGTAGAATAACTATTATCAAAATTGTTTGTAACACGATCCAAGAATGGTGTTGCGTATACTGCAAGCTAATACGGTGTTGCGTATAGCGCAAGGTAATCTTGGTGTAGCACACGACATTAATGAAATTAAAAGAATATTTTTCATAAAATCTGGGGGTGTTACAGTAGTGATAAAGGAAATATAATAATAAATAAAATAAATAAATCTTTAGGAATTCAAATTCCCCTCTCCAAGTGCTATATAGATGAAGTGAACAATATCTAATCGAGCTAAAATCCAAGATAAAAAATGTTTTAGCGTGTGAAATTATTACTATTGAATAAAATAATACTGACGAATTTGTTTACACAACTTAAAAACATCTAATTGAAGAAGAATCGTCACTGGAATATATAATAATTAAATACCATGTAAATTTATCACTAAGGGAAATTATCATGTTTAGGTGATGAGAAATATTGGAGCAACAAATGCATTCTACAAAAATAGTTGAGAATGTACGTAATACATTTTAATATCTCATGTTCATTGATGAATATCAAGAGGCTATAATATAATAGACCAATCCATTAATATTTTTTGAAGTCTTATTGTTGTATCCAGGAGGAAAAGATGTCATTCAATCAGTATTTGAATAATAATTCACTCAGTTATAGATTGTAGTAGGAAACAATTATTGGGGTTATAACTAATTGACGTAAAATAGTTGATTTGGGGGGATAACGAGAATCCGCATGAGGATTGATTATAGTGTGGAATAATTATATTCCTCAGAAACCATTTTAATTAATGACATTATTATAATGGATAATCCATTATGGGTGGTATAACCAATATGGAAAGCAGTGGATATTTATATCATACCTTGTAAATAATGTGTTTTTATTTATCTATTATAACTATTAACCATGAGTTGTTATTGAGATAAATAATAGTATTGATTAGGAAAAATTTCATATTCAAGAGGTGGAATTCAATATTATAAAAATTAATAAAATGCATGTATAACTAATTTTACACCACAACTTCAGGGGAGTGAATACATCTCAGGACTCTACAAGAATAAATTCCATTCAATGGTTACATTTATTTTTCAATTACTTATGTTTGAGGACCATGTTATATATCCAATCAAATTACTTAATCTAATTGAAAACTAAAAGGAAAAGTACGGGACTATGGTTTTCCAATCATTCAAGTGGAATGATTTATGTGTTGATGTACATTCATTCAAAAATTATATTGCAGAAGTCTCAATTAAATTATATTATTTCTATCAGAATAATTTTACCATTTATAGATTGTTATACATTAGTAATTATTCAAGGATATGAATGAATGTTTTCAATTGTATGAAAATATAGATAATTTAGTATATCTAAAGGTGATACGTTTAAAAAAATATTGGGATATATAACCCTAAATATATACATGATGCATATATACTAATGGTTGTCTGGGATAACGTATGCTTGAAATTGAAAAATAAAATTTGATTAAATTCGTGACCATGATAAATATTGCTCAATTGATGGAAAATTAATTTATTATATGTTTGATGATGTTTTTTTAATTTTTAGATCTGTAGAATATAATTTTTCGTTTTGATTATATTTGAGGAATAAGGGTAAATGAATTTATTTAAATCTAATATTTTTTTTCTTTTATGTTTTATTTTGATAAAATTATTACCATTTTTATTTAATATATGATCATCGTATTCACATGATTGGTATGTGAAGTTAGGAATTATTCTATATCCTTTGGTGACTAATTTAAAATTACTTTTAGAAACATTGAGCCATATTTTTTTATTTCTAGATTTTGAATAATAGATAGGAAATGTTATAAATGTTTTATAATTTTTTCATTCATGGAATTAAATATGTAGATCCATAGTTTTTTTTAAATTTTTTGAGGTTTTTCATTTTTTAAAGATTCACATGTAAATTGAATATTTTCCCCGGCAATTGAGTTATGACATAAGGAAATTTTTTTTTACCTTTTTTGGATTTAGTATCATAATAAATGTTTTTTGAGAACATGATTCTTTAAAATTTAATTATTATTAATAAAATAAAATGAAGTAGGGGTGGAAAACGGGGCAAAAACAAAGGAATAAAAAATGTTTATGAAAATTAAAAAATCAAGTAGGTATATCATCTCACTAACACTAAAATATTACAATGGAACTATTGGATAACAAACCTGAAAAAAAATTCTTCTTATAATCATTTCTGATATATTTATTGTATTTACAACCTTTACTAATATCTGGATTTGTTGTAATAGACCCAAATTTTATTATATAACTGTTCTTAAATTTCATTTCTTTGACATCATATGTTTCACACAACCCAAAATATAAATGGAAAATGATAAAAAAAATCATTATTTGAAAATAACCTATATAAGCTATAAATTAAATTGGAAATAATGAATAGTATTATAGAATTTATATATTATATCAATTTTTTTTACAAAAATGTATTCAGTTTTGTTAATTAAGAAGTCTATTTTTTAAAAGACGTTTTATCACAATATAAAATATTTGAAACTAATAATTATTCTTTTGTGAATTGAATTTAATAAAATGAACATAAACAATTGTGATCATTACGATATTTTTTGTCTTATATGATCAATATAATTTTTTTTGTGAATAGTAATTTTACCATTGGGAATAGTAATTTTACACTTACAAATAGTAATATGACACTTATGAATATTAAATCATCCAAATAAATATTATCCACACCCATGAATTTATAAATAAAATATAGTAATCTTAAATATAAAGGTATGATATAATTATAACATATTATAAGTCAATAAATATTTTAAAAATTGTTAAATTAATTATGGATATTTCTATAGCTCATAATTATATTATTATAATTTGATAATTAACATAATGATTTAAAATAATGATTATTCCTTTTAATAGAATTCATAAATTAAAATTTTGTAGTCATATGATTTTAGGATAATGTTTTGTGACCATAGATAATTTATAAAAGTGTTAGAAAACAAGTAATAGATTTAAATTCTGTCTTTTTCATGTAAATAATTGATTAAATTAAAAATTAAATTTATCATAAATATATTATTATTTTTCTAAAATGGAGTAAAAATTTTGATTCTAAATCTTGAAAAATGGTAAGGGTGATGTTTTAGGATTTTTCTAAAATAGATGAATTTTTCATGATAATTAAAATATTCTAATTTATGATAAATGATAAATACATGATTTATTGAGTAATAAGTGTTGATTGGTTGATTTAATAACCCAATTAATGAACTCATATGCACTTATTCCAGGATTCGGTCACATGAATCAGAACCATTTCCTATCTTAATAAAAACAACAAAATAATGAGAAAACACCCCTCTCATCCACTATAAATACGACCTCTTGTACTAACAAATTTAAATAATTGAGCCGCGTCAAATATCATTCAAATGCTCTTTTTTTGACTCTACCCAAAATCTAAGAGATCATGTTAATAAAAAAGATAAAAACTTTTCCCCTTAAAGAAGTTCTCAAGGAGAAGTATTCAAGACATAAAACATCTTCCTTTTCTATTTAGTTTCATTTCATGTTCTTCTCAATTATTACTATCTCATCACCTCATCTATTTAAAAGAGAAAGATAAATTCAGTATCATATATAAATTTTAATAATATCATGTTTATAGAATACCTTTACTTAAACACCTTTATCTCTCTCTTTTATTTTAGAAAATTATTTTTCTAGAGGTGCCGATTTATAATCTTTGTAAATGAAAAATTCATGTTCTTCATTTTCTTTCTCATGGATTGTATTGAAAAAATTTTTATTGTTGAAAAGGAATATACTATAATACTTAAACCATTAATATATTTTTTGGTAATATAATTACATAATACTAAATGATAAAACAAAATGAATCTGTTAGGACCAATAACAACCAAAATAATGAAAATGATTATTACCAATTTCCTTATCTAATTATTCATCCAAATATCATATAACCAAATGATATGTATTACCATTTACACTAACTTTTTTTTATTAATATCATATAAGTTATATTTCCGTCAATTATAACCATTCAACATGAACATCTATACACAAATAAAAGTATACTGAGAGTAAAAACAAATGAAACAAACGCTCCCAAGCAATAAAATTGTATCTTATAACTCATAAAAATGACATAAATGAACATAATAAAATAATAATAAATAAAATAAATTAATTTAATTTTATATTTAATTATTTAATATATTTAATTTTATTATCTATAAAATTAAGGTTAAGTGATGAACAAATTGGGACATACAATATGGTTTTTCATCCAGAACCTTCATTTCCATTCAGGTTCTACTCTATTTTTCTATAAACCATTGAAATTATTAATTATTTTTATAATATTCATCAAAATTAATTATATACAATTTAATTTCTTGTTTTAATATCATTCAATTTTTCATTTATAAGAAATTCATTATTTTCACAAGGTTCCCTTCTCAATTATTTCTAATATGCATGCCCAATTAATGGGAACATATTGATTCCTAAAACCATTTTTAAGTACCATACATAATATTATTTTAGACACCATTATTTTTTATAAAAGGACAATGTTTTTCAAAAAAAACTATATTTCTTCTATTAAGGTATTATAAAAAAATATTTCGTTTTCTATTATAAATAACCTTTAATATTTTCAAAAACCTCCTTAAAATGCACATCTAAAAAGTGTTAGAAAAACTATTTTTATTTGTTTTCTCTTAATTTAGATCTCATTTATTCCTCAATTATAATGTAATGGTAATGTAATTTTCATTCTTGAACTATTAATTTTTATATTCTGAATTTATGAAATACACAATTGATTTTCTAAATGAATACTTTATTCCGATGTAAAAATGTTTTTTTCTTGTCTCACCTTTACTTATATGAGATATATGCCTTATTCACCACCTACTAATCACATGTGGTGTATGTAGTTTCCTTTGATGTATCAAATATTGAGTATTTTTTCCTTATGATATTATATGTTACTCTTTAATATATATTATGATTAAAATGTTTGAAGGTGTTGTGGAACACTTTAGAATAATTATATATTATTTTCTTCAATAAATTTATCAATGATTTTGTTTGTTTATTTTAATCTATAACAATGATTTAAATATTTTAAACTAGTATGGTTTACTTTATTATAAATATATAATTTTATTATACATTTGAGGAATGGATTGGACTTAGAATGTGATGGATGGGGACCTCTATAGCCACTTGATGCATCGATAGGTGCAATGAGACAAAATGAAATTGGGTATCTTATAAGAACTTACCCTATTATTTTCAAAAGAATTAGAATATGCCTAAAAACAGCTTATGATCACTAGAATATGAATTCCCTCATTATAATATTTGTAATTAACAAATAATTTTATTATTCAACTAGTAGAATATCCATAGTGATGTTTCATCTGATTATTTATATGGTAGTATATATTTAACTTTTATTCCTTCCATATTAATCCCATTATTAGGAAGTATTAACATCACTTATTATTTACCCATTATTATTAATTAATCATGTAATAGATTACTATATATTTATCACCCTTACTGGGCATCTAAGCTCACTACTTTCAAAATTTTTGTTTTTTCCCCAAATTTCATTAGGTATTTTATAGTTGGGATAGAGGTATAATATAAGAGATATTTGGTTTTATCCATGGAGTTTCTATGTTTATTTTACTTTCAATTTTTTTAATGTAACATTCATGTACGTAATATTGTATCCAAAACAGCTAAACTTATTAGTCCTTAAAGAAGGGATTCGTTTAAATCATACCAATGTAATAAGGTAAGGCACTACATACGTGCCACTAGGGGTGTGGTCTTTATTGTTGGAATCCGAAGATGTTTAGTGATAATAGTGGAATCAAGATTTAGAAAAAAATACTATGTTAAAACCCTAAGGTAGTCTTTAAGAAAAAAGTACAAGAACATCGCCAAATTTTGGTAATTTAGTGATAATATATATATTATTAGAAACACATACCATTATAGATACAATAAGTAGACATTGTTCAAGAATAGTTGTTCTTGGATGTAACATATCTGACACGGTGTGTCGGCACAAACTCATGGTAACCTGGTACATGACATTGGGCCTTACTACCCACGTAGTTTTTCACTCATGGGGGATATTGTTAGGATAATTCAAATATTATTCACAACCCATTATAAATGATTTCAATGTAAATAAGTCCTCAATGGAACCATGTTTGTAATTTCAAGATTATCTAAACACAATTTTTCATATTATGTAATTCACTAGAATCGATATTATTCATTATGTATCAATTATTTTGTAATATATTTTATAAAATATTCAATAAATATAGTATACTTAAAAGAATGTGAGCCATATCAAATCACATCATCAAAAGATTAAAAATGATCATTTTATCGATGGGATAATGCTAGTCTTACGAAGGGAACTAGTCACTCTAAAATTCTCATTATATGTGTTGATAATATCATGTACTAAAAAGAAGGATAAATATTTATCTATGTATTATGGATTAAAAAGGACAAAAAATATGAATAGGACAATTCTGAAAAAATAGATAATGGGATGAAGAGAAATAATTATTTCTTCCCATGTGATAATTATGGAATGAAAAACATTTATATTTCCATAATAGGAAAATGAGTTCTCTAAAATTGTGGAAAAAAGGCCACAATCCTCATGATTTTATGGAAAAATTGACTTTTACAATGTTTAATGAATCAATTTCAAATATATGGGACATAAAATAAATAAATATCACATGAATCAAAGGAATATACAACAAAAAATGATAATGGATCGTGGTGAATATTTTGATACTACTTTTGACAGACAGTAATGATTAATGTTATTATTTTTGTATTCAATAATTATATAATTTAGAATTTTATCATTTATTTAATAGTTATAAGAATTATGTAATATATTATTATTTTAATGCAGTACAATTTCATTAATGACATTAGGTTTCATGATAAATGGTAGCAAGAAAAGTGAGTTGTTAATAAGTAAAACATTGGAAAACACAATCTTAAGGTAATTATAAACAATAAAATGATCATGTGATGAGATAATGATTTTTTATAGTAAGATTATTGATATGTAAAATGTAATTTGGATAGTACTAAGTACCATGGGAAGGATTTTAATGCGTTGGATCATGAACTTTTGGAATTATTGACCATTAATGAAATGGTTTATGTCGATCATTTCATTTGGTTTTAGAGTTTAATTTATTACATCATCACATTATGCAACATGTTCTAAGTGATGATGTATAGATTGTTCAAGGAGAACAAAGGATATGTTTTTCATTATAAAAAAGAAATATATATTTATATTCTTATAGAGTAATATAATTATCCAACTCTATGAAATTAATCTTAAAAAAATTCATATTATAAAAAAAATTATCATATCAATGATTCTTTTCATAAATGATGTTTATGGTTTGTGAATATAATCTTTTTAATGACTATGTACACTATAATTATCCATCGAAACATGATGGTTGTATTATTATTTTATTTACATTTTTTAGTTCCAACTAATATTGTCATACTCTAAAGAATAATTTTGTGGTGACCAACTCAGTTACTTTATCATATTTTAAGATAATTTTTTAAACCTATTTTCGATGTGTGTTTACCACAATAGAATTCACAAGTGTCAACATTTATCATTTTGAGGTAAAATTCATATTATGAGAACCAAATTTTATTAAGGATGGGAGAATGTAACATCCAAATTTTTTATTGTAAGACCCTTCTAAAATTAAATTTCTACGACAATATAGGTTATACCAATCATCAAAATTAAATGGAAAATAATAAAAAGTTAAATATAATTATTTTAAAATGGAATTAAATAAATAGAAATTAAATTGGTTGTAATTAATAGTATTATTAATCTTATGAATTATAAAAACGGGTTTTACAAAAATGATTTATCTTTTATATATTTAATGTAATTTTATTTGTAGAATCAGTTTCACAGTATTATAATAGATAATTCGTTTTGAACGTAGTTTTTCCACTTCTGTAAATTTAATTTAAAAAATGGACACACACAGCTATGATGAGTAAGATATCTATAGTAATATATGATCAACATAATTTTTATGTGAATATTATCTACATCTATGAGAATTATAATGCCACCCTGATGAATAGTAATATAAACATTATGAATAGTAAACATTCCAAAAAAATAGTATCCTCGCACGTGAATGTATAAAAAAAATTTAGTCCTCTTATAAATAAAGGAATTATAATATTATAGTATATTATGAGTAAATTAATATTATGAAAAATAATAAATTAAGTGATGTTATTTTTTCAGTCAAATATATTTAATTATAAATTTATATTTAAAAAAATAAAATAAAACAAATTTTTTATATAAAATTTATTTATAAATTAAAATTTTGTTTTCTTATAAATTTAGGATTAATTTATGATATCATATTAAATTTTTGCATGTATTTGAATTTTTTTTATAGATTTCAAATATGTATTTTTTGAGTGAATAATAGTTTTAATTAAAAATAAAATTTATCATATTTAGAAAATTAATTTTATAAAATAGATTTTATTTATCAAAATTACACATCAATAAATTGGTAGAGTAAAATTTTATCGATTTTTCTAAAATAAATGAATTTTTTGTGAATTATAGAATATGACAGTTTATTGTAAATAATAAATACATGAATTAGTCATACATGTCAGATGTTTTTTTGATGTAAGTACAATTTTTTCAAAATCCCATACAATTATTACTATATTTTTTCATAATAATTTTTATAATTTATTGTCTTGATAAGAATAATAAAATAATGAATAAAATAATCATAAATCACCCTATCCTCTATAATAAATACCACCCCCACAAACCTTCTTGAACTCTTTCACATCACAGATACATGTAAAATATCATAAAAATATACTTCTCAAGTGTATCCCCCATGACCAATAGATTATGGATTTAAAAAAATTCCAAAACCAATCCCATTATAGAGTATCTCAAGGAAGATTATTGAAGAGGTAATATCATATTTCTTTTCATATTAGTTTCTTTTCACCTTTTTTTTATTATTATCTCATGACATCTTATATCCAAATGATAACAATTTCCAAAGTATAATATATATATATATATATGAAATCATGATTATTGAATATCCATTTTCAAACTCTTTCCAATATCCCTCATTTATTTTTAAAACGAAATCATCTTCCGGAAGGTGCCGATAAATAAAAATCATGGACAACGGATTTGTATTCTTCAATTTATCCTTCAAGTCTGGTAATAAAACCATTTATATGGGTTACCCATACTATAATATATGTAATAAAACCTTTATTATGTTCTATTAGTACTAATGTTACATAATACTAAATGATAGAACAATATGACTCGTCATAATCAATAACTTCCATAATAATGCAATTGATTATCACTAAATCACTTATATAATTATTCATCCTCATAAAATATAAAAAACCGATATATGTTAACATTTATAGTTTATGATCTTCATTAACATCATATAAATTTAAATCATGACAATTATTCTCATTCCACATGACCATCTATAGTCAAATACATGAATATCGATCATACAAACCAAGGAAACGAATGTACTAGAGTAATAAAATTGTATGTTATATCTCATAAAAGAGTCCATAGATGAACATAATAGAATTATAAAAATTCAAATACAGATATAATTTTTTTAATTCATTAATTAATGGATTTATTTTGATTATCTATGAAATTTAGGTCAATTTTCGAACATATACGTACATAAGGTAAGAGTTTTCATCATAAACATCAATTTTCATTCGAGTTATGCTTCCTTCCAAAATAAACTAATGTAAGTATTAATTATATTTATATATTTATTCTAAATGTTATGTATACATTCCATAATTATCTTTCTAGATCATTTTTTCATTCATTTATATGAAATACATGTTTTTATAGATGGTTCCCTCCACAATTATTCCCTAAAGGAAAGACCAAATAAGGGGAACATCTCAATTTCTTAACATTTTTAAAATATCATCGATAAAATGATTTACAACAATTTATTGTTCTAAATTCACTAATTTTTTCAATCAAATATATATATTTTTTATTTTTGGTTTTATAAAAACAATTTTCTCTTTTTGTGTTTTAATTTTTTTTAATATTTTCATTAAGCCACATTAAAAAATGTCGTTTATAATGATTTTAGAAAAAACTTTTATCATGTTTTCACTTTATTTTGACATCATTTATTACTAAAATATCATTTCATTTTACATTAATTTTATTTTATGAAATAAACATGTTTAATATCTGATTTTACGAAATAAATACAAATGATTTTCCAATAGAACTAATATTTCTATGATAAAAGGGTTTTTTTCACCAAACTCATTTAAATCAATGAGTTATATGTGTTTTTTCACAACTTATTCCATGAATTTGGTGTATGTAATTCCATTATATATATATATATATAATATTGAGCCTATATATTCATGTAATATTATATTATATTACTTTATTGGTATTAATATTTAAATGATTCAATTTGGTATGGGACAATTTGGATTGTTTAATGATTATTTTCCTCAATGATTTTATCAATGATTTTATTAGAGTATTTTCATGTATTATTATGATTACCGCTGATCAATGTGATTAGGTAATAATTGATTTAATATATAATTTTATTATATTTTATTGGAATGAATTAGAAATATATTGTGATTTGTGGGGAATTATATTTCCCCTCGAATCAATGACAGGTCTCATAAGACAAAACAGAGTTGTGTATGTTCTGATTTCTTACACTACTATTTTCATAATTCATTGATGATGCCTCCTTGAATTTTTTTTATGTGTATCATATGAATTCACTCATTTTTGATATTATAATGTTATAAAAACTGTGTTTTTCTACAATTATATTATCAATCGTGTAGTTTTATTTTATTATTTATATAGAATTTTTAATTTAGCTTTTTTATTCCAAATTTCATTCATTATAACGTTTTAATGAAATGTGTTATTATTTATTCATCATTCCATATAGTTGATATTATATATTATACTATATTTATAACCCTTAATAATAATCTGACTCCACACCTTTCGTATTTTTCTTTTCCCCATGAATTTATAGAGGTATATAATGAATGACATGTAGGGTTAATATAAGATATATTAGGTGTTATTAGTGGATTTTATATGTTGTTTTAGTAAGAACCTAGTTTTCACACAATTATGAATCCTATAAATTATGGTATAATTATATATGTTGGGCAACACATGGTTGAATAGTAAGTTAGAGATGGTCCTAAGGGAGTATGAGGGTTTTTTGGTTACCTGAACCCGTATTTTTGGATAGAATGGACATGTCATGCGGTTAGAGTGAATTGTGCAAAAAGGGCGCACTATTAGATCTAATCATGCTAGTGGTTCACATTTTAGGCATATTCATCTCTCATGGTTGTATCATGAATTCCATAATCGTGTGGTATGACCATTTTCCCAGTTACCCATGCATGGTTTGCAAATTTATTGGACACCCATGCAAACAAACCATACACATATAAATTTTTTGGAAATTTTACCATTTACCCATAGTCATCTATTATACCACCACATCCATACCAAATCCAATTTCTAGCAAGATTGCTATTCATTTATCTCATTGTAGATCATTTTTATGGTCTAATCTAGGGATAAATTGATCTCATTTATATAGTAATTGTTCATGCTTCTTCTAATCAAGTTAGTTGCACATCGATATTTACTCAAGTCCAATTGAGTCGTTCTTCTTTTCATTTCCACTGTACCTACATATCGAGGTGTGATAATGTTTTCATTTTTCTAAGAATAATCTGATCCAATTTGAGTTAGGAGATAATATTGGTGGAGGATAGTCATAAAAGAATATGATGGGTGTTCTAAAACCCATACCCCAAGTTTGTTGATTTTTGAATTATAGTGTGGGACCCAAAAATTTCATCTTCTATCGTTTATTGATTTTATAATCCATTATCATAACCATTAAACCCATATTTTTATTATATTTCTAAATAAGTAATTACATTTTGGTTTTTACGCCCACAGTTCCAAACATAACATATATAAAGATATGTCAATGTTGTGTTTTTAGTTTTTTGACACTTTTAAGATGTCATTCAGATTATCTCGATCATAACCACTATAATGGTAGGAATCTGTATAATAAATTTTTTTTGTATCATGTAATGGTAAATAGAATGTACCATATCACTTCCACATGACCGCCTTAGGTAAGTGCTTAAAAATTGATAATTAAATGAGAATGTGAAGTTGGAATGTATACTAAATATATGCCATGACTGAATTAAATGTGTATCAATAATAGGTTTCATGTCTGTTGAACCCCATACCATGTTGATGGATGGTATCAATGTTATCATTAATTACTGAATATTCCATAAATGGATTTGATAATGGTTTCATGAAACATGGCCTTGTCACATTAATGAAATCCAAGGCATGACCCAGATGGACATGTTGATAAATTATTGACTGATTTCAGGCTTTAATGATACATGAAGTTACCACACTAATTAAAAGAAGATCATGTACCAAATAAGATATTATATGAATTAATTTTTAATTAGGAGTGTCATGACTGAAGCCTACCAATGATTCTTATTGGAGAATGCATTCAACCCATGGGAACACCATTCTGTTATAAGGATGTGACTTGAAAAGGATGAAAAACTCCTAGATATAGATACTTTCTTATTATTGGATGCTCAAAATGATAGTATAAAATCCCTCACACAGTTTTAAAGAATATACCGGATAGACACCTTGGATCTGATATTGACAAGTAGGTGATAGGGTAAAAGAAAATAAGGCCCAATCACTACTTATCATTGTTTACCATGAATGGTTTCCTTGTATTTGATTGGTATATTATTTTGGAATTACATTGAATATGATCCTTGAATTACACTCTTACCCTTAGTCGATTTATATTTATTACAGATTTGGTGACCCTTGAGATATATATTTCCTTCGATAAAACCATGGAAAATTATTACGAAATATCATTACATATTTCCTTTTTACATATTAAAACCTTCACTCTTATTAATTTGTGAATTATTTATAAAAGGGTAACAGTCAAATAATGAGCTGGTTACAAGTTTAGAAACCAGTCGAGGTCTGATATAGTTAGTTGGGTAATTGTTTACATTGCACTACTTTACATTATTTATGAAATCTTGCATACTGTTACATTTCAATTATATAATCTATATTTCATAGACACAATTTGTGGTGGCCATTGGTATTTTTCCCACACACTCTCTAGTCACCTTATAGTGTCCCTTATTTATTACGAGATTATGGGTTTGGATAAAGGTAATCATACTACTGATAACACTTGATTTCTTGTTGGTTATAATGAAATTTGATACTATATGATTGATTGGGAACTCTAGATTCATGGGATAGTCATTCGAATTCATTTATAATTTTTTGGAGTATCTTGTTTCATATTTCTTGTATCTATGGTTTCTCATTATCTAGATATATGACATATCATCATCAGTTGTTGTATGTTATTCCAGTTTTTTCAGTTATTGATACTCTTATTCCTATTTCCATTGTGCCTTCTATATACTTATATTTATACTTATATTTTCATATTTTTATATTGATATTCTATTCCACACTTGGGTAATGAGAGAATAGTATCCCCATAGTCACACCTAGACCCTCACTGTGAGTCCACATCGTTTACTGTTTTGGGAGATGCACTTGAGGACATGATTCCCATCGGGATCGTGGCATTCATTAAGTGTAATTTCAGCATGGGACATGAAAAAGTTATAGAAGAGAAGTTTCAATTCATGAATTAATATTTGGATATGATAGATTAGAGATTAAGAAAACTTTTGACATGATCATAAGATGTGTTTGTGAATGGATGTCCCATGTTCAGGGTAAAATATAAGTTTCATGAAATACAATTATTGTTCTGTTTTTCTGACTATAGTAGAAATTATTTCACTATTGGGTGACATACATTATATTTGATGTTTTTTATAATTTTTCTAACTAATATTTCATTTTATCTTTAGGCTGATGTTATTAGGGAATGGATAAGTGTTAAATATTTCATATTAGGCTCCTATAATTTGTATGACATTCACATTTGTCAGCCATATACGTGAATTTCTATTCTTTTCATTTCCTGAAATTCATGTGATTTTTTAGTGATGTTGTGATAGATAACAGATGAGAATGGTAATCATGGTTTTGATTGATTGATTACCTATCTAAATTCATGAGTTTTTCGGGCGATCATTGGATGGGCTGAATAATTTACCATGTTGAGCCACTATGCAATAAAAATATGGGCTTCATTTTCATTGATATGTTGTATGGGAACTGATTCAGTGGGAATGAGAATCCATTATATAGAATGATATTAAATCTAAAATAAAATGTGTTCAAATATTCAACCCATCATTTTAAGTCCATAAATTTTAAATAAGTGATCCATGTTACTAAATGTAAAATTTAATGATATAGTTTCCAATAAATACTGAGGCATAGTACTCCTGATCCTTCATCAATTAGATCCCATGAAACATATACATGGTAACATACCAATACATGGCCATAAAAGCATAAAGTTGGGATAGTGTTCCATTATTAGTGATCCCTTTCTCACATTTAGATTAATTTAGTGTTCTTATCTACCTACATAATGCTATTTATATGGTCTGATATTGGCCTCAATTATTTACAGCCTTCCCAATAATATTATTTTTCTCTTGTTTCTTATGAGACAAAACATTATATATATTTTACCTTGACTTATAAATGAAAATAATGTAGGGTTTCATTTTTTATGAACCCGTGTTGGTCTGACAGTACCCTCATAGGTCACCTTATCTATTACAAGGGATTTTTGTGGTAAATTAACATATTATGAAGGGATGTCAATAAATTCATCATTTTTCAAAGGATTTCTTTTATTACATTCTTTTTATGACTTGAGATTTAGTTAAATTAGGTACCAGGTGATTGTGTTTAAAATTTGTGCTTGATTTCAATTTGATTCTTTAAAATGAATAGATTTTGAATGTGAATTATTTTGATGACCTTAAAAATGAAACCTTTGTGGTTTCTGTGGTTAATATTACTTTTTGATATAACAAGGAAAGTAAATATGATGTTTTTATATAGGCCATATCCTTATATGTAATAACATAAATAATTGTCTTTTGAGACAGGTGACTTTTGTTTGGTGTGGAATATTGATAAGTTTGACACTTTTTCTTTATAAGGGGTTTTCTGTGATAGGTAGTAACCATGAAGCTAAAATGTCTAAATAAATGTTATCAATATATGGAGTTTGGTGTCTATTGGGTGTCATTTAATATAGTATGATTATTCCCTTATAAATGAAAAACTTGTTTAGATGGTTGGTCCTAGTATGTTTGACAATTGTTACATGTATGAGCATTAGAAAATGCTCACTTTCAATAGGTTTTATATACTGATGTCATGGTCAGGAATTTTTAATGTCTTATGACCATTTGTTCTTATTTATCATGGAAGAATTGGTATATCAAAATATAGGTTAATGATTGTATGGGAAATTACAACCCTTGGTAAAGTCCTTTTTGTGAACCACATGATAATAAAATACATTATATGGACAAGCTATTGAATGTATCGATGCAAAAATGTATTTATGGAATGTCAAGGTAGTATGAATTCAATTATATGGTAACCATTGAGTTGAAAAATGATTCAAAAAACTATTTGGGTTCGGAAAAATGGGAAAGCCTTGTGATGTTTGTTGTATTCTCGAGTCATCTTTATAGTAGAGTGACTTGGGTATTAATGGAAACAGTTACTTCCCAGTATTTTAGATTTCATTAAGTAGACTCAGTTGTTTTTACATGATTGTTGTTTTTTTTTGGATTTCATAATAAATTTACTACAAATGTTAGTGTGACACAAAGCAGCATCAAACATGTGGTGAATTTGAGTTTGACATAACATGTTTATGTGTGACTAGTATGTCTCTTCATTCAATGACTAGGACACTCATGAAGTTAGATAATCACCTCAGTTTTGGTAAATTAATTCCCTTCAAAGTAGAAGGAGAAAATCCTTAGCTGACCATGGGGAAATGAATGATTTTTCATGAAATACATTGAGGATTCCAAGTTATAATTATGTCAATTATTGATCGATATAACAACATTTAATTGGTTGGATGTTTATGAAACCTTTTATCAATATCTCTAGTCGTGGATTGACATCGACGGGATAGCCTGAAAAATCATGAAATCACTCGTGAAGTAAAGGATTGTGATTAGGTTTTAATAGTTCATCGATAGATGATGATGATATTCTTTTATGGGAAGTCTACTACTGGTTCTTCAATTGATCCACTTCATATCCTAGAAAGAAATCATTTTACTACAATCACCTTAAAGAAACAAGATTGTTCCCTATCTTGATGTCATCCTTGATTCACTAAGGGAGTGTCCTTCTTACAACACAGTAAATGATTATTTTTTTTGTGTTGGTTAGTGACCTCTAAACAGTTTTAGAATTAGATATGTGGTTTTATAGAGGCATGAGTGATATATGATCTCTTGAGTTTTAACACTGTGGATTAAATATTGGACAACAACTACTTTCCTCTAATGTGGCTGTCAGAAAAATTCTACACATGGCTCTGTCATTATTCTTATATGGAGGTTTTTGGTTGTAAAAATGTATCACTTATGAAATGGGGTATATACTATAGAGTAATAGTTCCTTAAATGAAGTTTTAATAATGTTGATGTTCCTGGTTCTTATTTTCCAGCTTGAAAGTGTTGTTAAAGAGGATCGATGATTCTAATTGGATGGATATGGTTTTCACCATTTTTTGTGCCAAAGCACAACAAATTAAACAATTATATGATGGTTGACCAAGGAACATTTCAAAAATTAGTTATGGGATTTAGTGGATGTGGTTGGAAAAAAAATATGATGGCTTGGAGGAAGGAATTACAGTTCAGTTTGTGAAATGTTTATGGTCTATATCGGGAATCTTCAAGGATAGTCATCCTATAGTGTTATCCCATTATACTTCTTGTTTAATGTATATAGTAGGTGATGGTCTCTGTTTGTGAACATCCTCTGGTATAGGGTGAGTGGGTTTTTTTAAAAAAGGTATTTTATATATTGCAAACTCTATTTGGCTAATGGTGTCAATGGGTAATTAATAGTTTAATTGTTATAAAAATCCTGTGATATATTTTTTCTGAACACTTAGAGGCATGTAATTATGAAAATTACAATTTTGGATATACCACAGTTCATAATTTTACATTTTAATTGGTAAAATCTTTGGTGGGGAGAACCATGACTAAATATTTATTGAGAAAATAACGTGATCCTGTCTATAGCTAATCAGGCTTGAGTACTCTCCATATTAGTGTTTCAAATTTAGGGAGAGAATGGGTATGAGTTTTAATGGATTAGTCATGGTATGATCATGGCCACTATGAGTTTGTGTTTAGAATTTGGAAACATAACATGACCAATCGAATGAGACTTCATGACTATTGGAGGTCAGGTGACATTTTCATTGTTTCCAAAGAATATCAGAGATGATAAGCATATGAAAAATGTTGAGTCTAGATAGAAATCTTTTGCTGATTATCATCTATGACACCAGAAGTTCAAGTTCATTGATCATGTTTTCATTTGGGTATCACCCAATTAATGGAATCAACAGTATTAGAAGTAAGGGATGTTGTCACCATGTTTTTTTGTGATGTTTATGATTCTAGATAGAGTTATTCTAGTATACTATCAGTGGCTACTACCTCGGATGTTCTATTCCACGCATGATGTCTTCCATGCTACACATCTTCACCAAAATTATATGGATACATATCATACCATTGACCCCAAGGATTTTGGGTCAGATGTCGATGCTACCATTGATGAGAATCCATTATACATCGTTGTCTAGGGAAAAAAGGATCTCTTAGCTATGTTTGTCTCTCTAGTACGGGTGCTATGGTTTCATGACCACAAGTAGGATGAGAATATGGGGATAGTGGTGAATATACATACCCAGTGTCCAATTTTTTTCATAGACAGCATTTCACCACCATTGTATGGGGAACTTAGGGATGCTTTATTTTAAGGGTGGAGGGCTGTAAGAACCATATTTTTCACTCCGGGGTGGATTCTTTAGATTTCATTCTAATTATTTGTTATGCACCTGATATGGATTCCTAGTGAGTTATAGAAGGTCAGAAGGGATTATGAGGCGTTTTGGAGACTGGAACCCATATTTTTGGGAAAAATATCCTTGTCTCACAATTATTGTAAACAATATAGAAATGGTGTAGGCTTATATATAACAGTGTGAATGGTATGCATTTCAGGCCAAGCCATCTCACATGGTTGATGCATAGTTTCCCTAACCATGTAGAATAATAGTGAGATATGCCATTTTTTCTAGGCTCACATGTATTTTTTGTGCACGTTTTGGATAAATGTACAGAAAAATTATGCACAGACAAAATTCTGCTTATTTTTACCATTATACCCAAAATGATCTAATTAACCCCCTCCTTTCTCCCTAATCTAATTTCAAGAAGAATTTTTTTTCTCTCATGTTTGATCATTTTGAAGTCCTAATATAGGAATCAAGATATATCCTTCATCTGAGAACCATTTTATCTTTTGTTCTATTTGTTGTATGCACAACAATATTTATTAGTCTCTTCGAGCATTTCTTCTTCTCTCTTTCTATAGAATTAGTTTTCAAGGTGTGTGTGTTTTTCTCTTATTAACATATATACTCTAATACATATTTATTTAAACGATAATAATTTATGAGGATATTCATTCAATCTTAATGTGGGTGGTCTATAATTATATTTACCAAGGTCTGACAGACATGTATGTTACGTCATTCTAGATGAATATTCCTTACACTACAAAAATACATGTGCGTGGACTGTAATAGTTTAGTGGATATGGAAACATGGAAACAGAGACATTGGTCCAGGTGAAATATCATCAAAATCTCCAATTAAAATTTCATACATTATTATTTATACCTGAAACCATTGCTCATAACCTAGGGAATGAAACATAAGGATGTGATGAGATCAAATAATCAAAATGGGTAATCAAGGGAGAACTGTAGGAATAATGCTGAGCATAAAGAGTGTGAGAACATAATCAAAAAATTATAATATCACACCCTAGATGTCATATATAATAAAGATGAACCAAGGGAAAAATATTTTTTGTTCATAAGATATTATTCGTAATGAAATAAAGTGGATAGGCCATAAAATCATAAAATAGGATAAATATCTAAAATTTTGAAAACACATAGGTATATAATATGATTTTCATAGTATATAAGGATTCACTACCATTACCATATTAGTTGAAAAATTCTGTAACTAAATTATGTGAGCCCTAGTTCATGCCCTATATCACTAAAATGTGTGAACCCTCATTCCAACCCGATATTACTAAAACGAGTCAACCCTCATTCTGTTCATTTATAACTAAAATGATTAAACACTTCTTCCATCCCTATATTATAGAACCATGTAAACCCTTATTCAAATCCTATAATATAGAACCCAGTAAACCATCCTTCCAACACTGTATTACAGAACTATGTAAACCCTCATTTCAGCCCAGTATTACTAAGTTGAGTAAACCCTTGTTCCGACCATGTATTACTGAACTTAGCAAACCGTTATTCTATTCTTGAATTACTGAACCAAGTAACCCCTTATTACTATAATTTAAATATTATAATATATAAATATGTACCAAATAATGTTTAGGGAGATATAGGTCACAACTGTCACATTATATAATTCTACCATCATGTGCAATAATATAATAAATTAAAATAGCATATCCAATGAAATTAAATGGCTATCATAAACAAGTAAACATATCGTAACATGTATAAATATATAGGTTTCATAATCATTTAATTATGAACATAACCTATTAAAATAAGTGGTATTAAATAGAATATATCCCATTAATGTGAACAGGTTTCATAAACATGTTACCCTTGAAGGAGAAATGAGTTTCAAAAAGACCGTGACATTAAGAATAACTTATTCATAGAATAGAAATGAATGGAACCATTAGAACATTTCCTATAAAGTAACAAGTAACATAAATATATTTCATCATAGATGAAACTATTTTTGGAATATAATCTAAAATCATTTCTTGAGGAAAATTGACATTCAATTTTGAAAAATCCTCTTTAAAACATAAAACCATTTCAAAATAATTTCTTTATAGAAAACATTAAATATTTATAAAGAAACCATGAAATAATTTTGAAAACATTTTTCCATGAATCGTTTTAAATTAATCATCATTATATTTTAACATAATCATTCACTAAAAATACATGATAACTTTTAAAGAATGATTAAAAATGTTTTTAAACCTCTTCTTTAAAAATAAATTGAAAACATGTAATGAAATCTTGAATGTGTTTTGAAAATAATTTTTCGTGAAATGTTAAAAAAAAGTTTGAAAAAGATTTCAATATCATTGTTTTTAAATACATTGAAATCTTGCAATGAGTTCTTTAAAATGTTTAAATATATTTCTTCCCTAAAAAATATAAAATAATCATGATAGCATGTTGAAAACAGTTTCATTGAAAATAAGTTTCTATATTATAAATAAATTTTGAAATTTTTTTGAAATTAATTTATCTTTAAATCATATAAAATAAGAATGAAATAGATTAAAAACCATTTGATTTAAAATACTTTGAGAAAATATAATGAATGATTGAAAACATATAAAATTCCATTTTTCTTAAGAACCTATAAAAGAATAATGAAAATGTTTTAAGAAACATTTCTTTAAACACCCTGTATTGAGTTGTAAATAATACTTGACAAAATTTTGAAAATAATTTCCCATGAAAACATATAAACAAATATCATATACCTTTTGAAAACCATATTCCTAGAAAATAAATTATAATTTTTTTATGGGATTATCCTTTTTAACTATGCAATAGGATATTCAAAGAAATGATTGTGTGTAAATCCATACATGTCATACGAGGTCAAAAAACATTACTTTTTCATGGTAAAAAGTATATAAAAGTTCACTATTCAGAAAATTATAAGAATATTCCATTGAATATAATGGTAAAAAAATTATACAAATTTAATTTACATATTATAGGGTAATGGTATATTTATCTTGGAAATTCATTATAGAATATGTATATTTCTGACCGAAGAGAGGGTAGAGTCATGATTTCATAAAAACGCATTCTTAACTATCTTTTGCACCAAAGGGTAGAAAATTTTATCAATACATGAGTATATCAAAATATTAAAGAGCTTAATGAATCTCATGAGAATTCATGAGGGATAGATCATAATATTTCATTAATGGATTCAAAAACATATACATTCTTGAAAAGAAATGATATTATCACGATGAACTCTTATTACATGGTATCTTCAAGTCATGCTCTCCATGTAAGGATGTATTATTAAATTTAGTGAATAATATCATGAAAATATTGGGACTCATTACATGGAATGTAAAATGGATTTATTTTCACCTAATAAAAAATTTTGGTTCATAACAAAACATAATTCTCAAAGAAGTAAAATTGAGACAATACATTTTTACCAATTTTTTATCATTTGAAACATAAACCAAATGAAAGAAGGATCATCAAATGGGATTGTGAATACCCATAAATTGAGGTACATGAAACATAGCATACAATCACTATTAGTATATACAATTAACAAATGAAAATAATGTTGAAAATATCTTGTATCTCAGATAAATAAAACTTGAGATGATATCACCATACATTGTATATTGAATCTATTTGTACTTATACATGATTCTATTATAATAAATGGATGTTTATTAGAAGTATTTCACAAAATAATATAATTATATCATTAACCATATATGATTTTATTTTGACCATATATTACACTCATGTTAAATATAATATGTTATGGTTTCAGTTTGGGTAAAAAAAATGTGTTCTTCACATGAACATTGTTTTTAGTATTTATTTATGTATTGATTGAAATTAGGTAAATGAAAAAAACAAATTTGTGTATATATAATATATTATTTTATTAGAATTAATATATTATATATATAATATGATTTCACTAAACCCATACTTAATACATTCCATGTGGTTTGTGAATGAATAATATCTCTTTGAGGGGCGGTAGTCCAAACATCCACAAATGAGATTATAATATTAAATCCGAATATAATGTAATGATAAGTGTGATTTAAAAGGAATAAATAAGGTTTAATATATTTTAAATATAATATCTCACATATATAATCATATTTCATATCATAATGGCCACAATCAATGGTTGTAACCATGAAATGATCAATCATTGTTTCGTGAGGATGTATTTCACCGTATAGAGAAATATTTTGTTCAAAATTCATTTCCTTGAGGTGTGTGTATGTTTTGGTCTGACACATTGTAAAAAAACCTCAAACTCTGTGGATTATACTATAGTTTTAGAAAAATAAGTGAATTAATAGTGTTGAAGGGGTGAGGAAGTGAAAAATGGAAATGAGATTGAGAGAAGCCGTTACCTCTAGACCAGGTAACTCTTTTTTGAGTGTCCCAAAATGCTTCATTGAGAATAATTCTTCCATAATAGAGGATTCAAGGATGAAATGAGGACTATTTTAAAGCTACGTGGGTAGATCATGGACCGATATAAAGGGTTTTAGAGGTGTGTGGAATGGGTAGATGTGTTTGCCTTTTATGGCGACGGAACTAGACTCACATGGGATTTTTAGAAACAAATTAGGTATCAAGATTTTCTTACCTAAAAATTTATTCCCAAACATACCAAACTCATGAATGGAAAATTTATTTATGAAATATAGAAATAAATTGGGTGTTGTAAATGTTTATAGGAATTTTGGGACCATAATTAAATGGTTTAGTCCCAAATTAAGCTTAATTTTTCCTTAATTGTTGTAATTAATTTTATTTACTTTTACTAATCATTTTGGTAAAAAAAAACTAACAAGGTATTATTGTAATATAAATATTAGAATAAATAAAATTGTGTATGTTAGATTTTTGAAATTCCCTTCATAGAAGGGGTCAAATTTTAATAAGTTGTAATCTCACGGACAAGACTAAATAATGTGGTTTTAAATTAGGGAATGTTTAAAGGATTAATAATATTTTATAATTTGTTTCTAAGTGAAATTGTTTCTAATGAATTAAATTAAATTAATAAATATAATAAATAATTAATATTACATTAAAATATATTTATTAAATAATTTATAATTACTAATTAATTAGACATAAAGACTTTTTTTAACTATAAATCACTATTGATCACTATTAATAAAAAAATTATATTTCTCTGAAAAATCTCAAAACAACAACCAACAATAATTTGTACATTATGAATAAAAAAATAAATTTATTTTTATCAAATTAGATTTATTAATTGGTCTATTTTTTTTCTTACTCGAAGTGGTTCATTGGAGAATACAATTTTTTTTAAACACAGAGGAACTTTACCAGAAATAATATCTGTAATTATCAGTAAGATTTATTTATATATATAAATTATAACTAAATTTTTTAAATTAGTTATTAATATTAATATAACTTTGTTTCATGGTAAGGTTATAATTATCTCCTTTAATTAATTATATATATATATATATGTGTGTGTGTGTGTGTCTATGTCTGTCTGTGTTTCTAGAAACTCAGTGTTGTGTGCATCGTATGCCAAGTTGATGATTCTTGAAGTGCATGTTAAGCTGGTATTATGTGTATCACAAGAAAAGATGTTATTTCAGGTTAATGTATTATTTTAATTATAGTATAAATATATATATAAAACCATTTCTAGTATCATTTGTAATTAACTAAATTTAAATGATAAATGATTTCGAAATCGACAATTTTCAAAATCTCAGGGTGTTACAATCTACCCCCTTTAAAATGAATTTCACCATTTAAATTCATATGGGTTACCAAATGTTTAATAATGAGAATTTATATTCATATGAACCCTCATCGTATAAATGGATACTAATACTTCCCTTAAAAAGGATAAATTTTGAACCATAACGTTTACCCAAAGTAACATATAACTAGGTTTCCAAAATATAGGAACATCGAATGGGTGGGATGATTGGACGTTTATGAAAAGAATAAATATTTATTTAGAGTTATTGAGATCATAAATAAAAAACATATTAATGATTAAAGGAATTCTAAGGACCTCAAATTCATAAATTTATGATTATTGTAGAAGCTACTTGTTCAATATAATTTAATGTATTATGATAACATTTTTTTGTATCACTTCCAGAATGTGGATTCATTCCTGATAAATTGTTATAAAACAATTTAATTATTTGGTTTTTATTTGATCAATTAATAATACATAGATTACCCAATGGAAGTAATGTCAAAAAATTAACTGTGTTGAATAAATCATAGGAATACACTTTTAACAGATTTGAAGGCTAAAAAAATAATAAAAATATTGAACAGCTATATCATAAAAAATCAACTTGTATTAAAAAGTAAACATAATATTTCATCATAAATATATATTCAAAAATAATAACTATACATTAACCATGAAATCATGTAGTCTATTGGTAGGAATGATAAACTAATCTTCCTTCAGTCATGGGTTTAGGACCAGCAGCCTTGCCAGACTTCATTTCTTGTCACCTAACATACATGGTGTCCTTTCCTAAAAAACATTAAAATAATATTTAATATGGAAATACTTGAAAAAATTTTAATCACTAATTATACATTAATCCTAGAATTCAACAAAAAAACCCAGTGATAAAATACATCATTGTGAGCCTAACATAATCATTTCATGAAAGGTTACCCTTTTAACCCTTCTCAAAGGTGAAAATCCAAAACATTACAAAAAGAGTAATGAGATCATATTAATATTGATTCACCTATATATAATAAAGTATATCTTGGTTGTAACAATAAAAACTTATTAATAACCTCATTATACATTCCCTTAAAGCATGGTAACAATCTAAATAAAATTAAATTATTTTGAAAAACATGCATTCATCCTCATTTCAAAGTATATTGGATTTACTACATAAAACCAAAAATGTTTTAAACTTCATTATTGGTATCATAAAACACCTATTAACACGTCCATACTAACTTTAAAAGAAAATTATTACTACCCTATTTACTTATTCATATCTCACATATCATTATCTATACAATATTATCTTAACATAATGAAAATGTTATAGGTTACCTTCCCTTGTTAACTATGTTAACATTCAAGGGATAAACATTCTAGTCCATCATGGGCATTTAAAATATTTTTATAAATCCTTCGAAAAAATATTAACTTCACAATCTGTACATAATAAACAATAATTAATTCTAGAATCTAAATATATAAATACTTTGATTACTTCATCCACAATCCACTAATAATTCTACCTCACATTATAACATTACACCTCTTTAATTTAATATTTCATCTATATTATTTTCATAATCAGGAACGTAACCATTTCATGACTGTCATGATATTTCCCTTAATCAAATTTCATCTTCAAATATTTAGTTGTATAATGACCATTTTTTTCACACTAAAAACACATATCTTTCATTAACGATATAGGGAGGAAAAAACTCCCATCCATTTTGTTAAGAGAAATCTTAATTTTTTCGATTGTAGAAACTTTCATTATATCCTTATTTCCCAAAGTCAAATAAAATTTCTGTTCCTCTAAGATATTCATGCAGTTGATTATTTCCCCTTTATTGACATAATGGAAAGCAAAAAATATTATCATAAAGGTCACAATTATCCAAACCCTTAGAAAAGTCTTTCATTATCATCCTTGGTTAAGTAAAACATTATTTATCATGTTCTATGAAAACTGATTAGGCATAATCATGACATATTTCACTCTAGTGATCATCCCACTTGATTGTTCAATAGAAAATCATCCATCACATTCATCATTAATAAATTTTTATCCAGTTACCACCATTGACTAAAACCATATTCATAGTTTGAGCTTTTATTGTCTTAAATAAAAACAAAAAATACATGAACATAATGACTTATATGATGTCTAATTCATGAATCCTTCTATAATATATGAGAAAATGGGTTATTCCTATGTTTTTCATAGTTATCGTGAATCTAAATCCTTCATGATGGTTCATGAAGGGTTGGTTAATTCCCAAAGCATATCCCCCAAAATTGTAAAACAAGGTATACAAAAATGCCCACTATCTTGTACCAGATTACCCTGAATCAAGACCATAATAACTTTTCAGAGTTTTTACCCCTAGGTACATCATTTCTAGAGCCACATTCACTAATAGTAACTAGACAATTATGTATTTATTGGAATCCACTCACACTATCCTTTACAAAAATTCTAGGACATTTTTTTAAACATTAACTCATCCTTATACATGTCCCTTAATTCATCACTATACATATAATTATAAATATACCTAGGGACCTAAAAATGGTTTTCTCATCCAAGTTTCAGAAGGGTGACTAAACCATTCCCTTGATAGAAACTATAGTGACAAAGGCATGATATACTAGGATATTACATTATTTTAGATGAATATTTACTACATTACCGAAATACATTCCAGTGAACCAAGACGGTTTAGTGTATTTCGAAACATGAGAACAATGTCTTCTATCATGGTGAATGATATTTGACATCCCCGATAAAAATTTCCACCATTAGTATTTCTACCTCGATCCATTATTCATGACTGGGGGATGGAAACATAAGAAAGATGTGAGATAATATACTTACCATGTGTAAACAGGGGATATTCCTATGAATAATCATGAGATAAAAGGGTATGAGAACATGATAAAAAATTATATGATCATACTATGAATGTACATGATAATAAAAATAAATCATAGAATAAATCGGCGTGGTTCATAAGGCATGAATCACAATGAAATAAATATAATCACCCATGAAATCATAACATAAGAATAAGACCTGGAATTGTGGATACACATTAGAAGATAATATGATTTCTATTATAGCCAAGAAATCACATCCATAACAATTAATGTAGATAATGGCCACGACTAATTCGGGTGAAACCCTATTCCATCCATGTATTACTGAACTGAGTGAACCCTTATTCTATCCCTTTATTAATAAACCTAGTAAACCCTCATTTCAACCCTATATAACTGAACCGAGTAGACACTCGTTCCAACCATGAATTACAGAACCAAGTAATCCCTCATTCCAGACTTTTATTAAGGAACCTAGTAAACCCCACTTCCACCTCTGTATAAATGATCTAAGTAAAACCTCATTCCATCCCTATATTACGGAACCGAGTAAACAATAATTCCTTAATTTTATTACTGAACCATGTAAACAATCATTACATTGATATATTACAAGAACTGTAATAAAACTATTTATATCCTTATCAATCTCATTATATATAAATTCATACCCAATTCAATGGAGGAAGATATAGGTCTCACACTTCAAATAATTAAATGATACATTCATGTGCCACAAGATTATAAATAAACATAGCATCACCCATGAACGAGATAGGTATCATAAACATGTAAACATATCATAATATGTGGAAAGAGACAATATTAATAATCACTTTATTATAAAAAAACCTATAAAAGGAAGTGGGTTTCAAAATCTCATAACTCATCAAAGAGAATGGGCATCATAAACATATTCCCATGAAGCAGAAATAGGTTTTATAATGACCATTACATTAAGCATAAATCATTCATAGAATGGATAGGAATGGAACCTCTATATCATATCCTATAATTTCATGTGTATCATAAATATATGACATACTATATGGCACTAATTTTGAAATATACTCTATACAAAATTTCTTAAAAAAAAATTATTTCTAGTTTTAAAAAGTATTTTTAATAGATAAAACCATTTGATAATCATTTTCATATAAAATATCTTAATGTATTATAAATATTACATGTAATAACATTGAAACCCTTTTTCATTGAAGACATTAAAACTAAGCTTCAAACCATTTTAAAATCGTCTTTCTTTAAAAAAAATTGAACACATTTAATGAAATCTTGAAAATGATGTAAAAACCATTTTTCAAAACGTATTCAAAATCATATAAAGAAAAGATGAATACATTTTTAAAATCCTTTTTCATTAATAATTATAATATAATATTGAAATTTTATTCAAAATTATTTCTTTTAAAATATTTTGATAAAATATAAAGAAATATTGAAATTGATTTGAACATTAATTTTCATGGAAACATATAAATGAATATTTAAATCAATTTGAAAACCATATATTTGAAAATACATTAAAATCCTATTAAGAATTTTTAAAATAGTTTTAAGTATTATTTTTATTGAAAACATATAAAAATATATTGAAATCTTATTGAAAACCGTATCATTGAAAATAATTTGATAACCGTAAAAGAAAGATTGAAAACGTTTTGAATATAATTTTTCATGAAATCATATCTAAAAAAATTAAAAATATGTTGAAAACCATTTCATTAAGCACATTTAAAATTTTTAATTAACACCTGATAGAATTATGAAAACAATTTTCCATGAAAACATTTAAAATATGTTTGAAAACATTTTAAAACAATTCCCTAAAAATATTTTTTAGAAACCTTTACTTAATGATTAGGATTTTTAAAAATGAAAATGGAGACATGAATAAATGTTAGTGGGTAAATCTGTACATGTTTTATGAGGTCAAAACCACATTCCTTCTCAATGGAAAAAAGGATAGAAAAGTTCCTTGTTCAAAAATTCAAAAGATGATTCAATTGAAGAGATTCATAAATTCAAAAAATGATAAAAATTTCTTTTAGATATTATAGGGGAGTGGTATATTATTCATGGAAACTATTTTTAGAAAACTTCGATCTTCAAATGAATATAGGGTAAAGATAGGATTCCAAAAAACACATTCATAAATATATTATGTAACAAAGAGTACGAAATGGTACCAATATAATAATATATCATGAAATAACAATGGTCATGTAAACACATCAATAATATTTAGGGATGGATTATCTGATTTCATCAATGGAGGCATAAACATAAAAAAATATCCAAATGCAATGAGATTGTCTCAATGAACTCTTATACCTTGGTATCTTGAGATCCTAATATATATTTAATGATAGGAAATTAAATGAACCATATAATACAATTAAAATATTGAGATTCTTGATATGGAATGTAAAAATGATGTATATGCACCTCAAAAAAGTTTTTTGGTGCATTAAAAAACATGAGTCTTAATTAATGAAAATTGAGAAAAAACATTTTTTCCAATTTGGTAACCTTTGAAACATAATCCACATGAAAGATGTATCATCAAATGGTATAGTGAATAACCATAAATTTTCGTAGAATATACAAATAATACAATAACAAGACATTTCAAATACTACCAATGTGGAATGTTTGGAAAACATAACATGAATGTCATAGAAATTAAACATTATATAAAATTCCCTTACATTGTGTCTTGACACTCTCCTTACTCGTACCATCTTCTAATGTAATAAATATAATTTTATAATAAATATATTATTGAATAATATTATTTTATCTATTATAATATATGATTTTTTATGACCTTATATTACCTACTTTCTATCGATCATTTGTTAATGTTTCACTTTGTGTAATATTCTCATTGTTGTTTGTATGGGTCTTAAATTATTATATCATTGACCATTATAATTATATCGTGATTCCATAATGCAGTACATGATATAAATATCCTTTATATATTTAATATTTATATTAAACTAATCTAATGAATAATTAAGTATTTAATGGAATACAATGTTCATGGAGATGGTAAGTCGTACGTATGCATGAACGATGTTTTCAATTTTTATTAACATATTGTAAGAATGTATGTAAATAGAATATATTCATATTTATATATATATATATTAATTTTCAAGAATCATGAATATATTATATATATATATATATATATAATATTATTTCACAAAACCCATCCTTAATACATTCCATGTTGTGTTTGAAAGGCTCACATCGCTTTGAGGGGGTTGTAGTCCACACTTCCTTACACAAGATTATCTTATTTATGAAAAATGTAAATTAAATAAATGAGTCTTTTAAAATAACTAAATAATATCAATTTCATATTTTATATAATATATTATACATATAATCAAATTTTTTATCATAATGGCCACCCCGATTGGTGGTAAAGGAGAATTGAACAATAATCATTTCGTCAGGCAGTAGTTTCTCATATACAGAAATAGTATGTTCAATATCTATTATATAGATATGTGTGTAAGTGTAAGTGATGAACTATTAATAAAAAACAATTTTTGTGAATGATATTGGTTTTGTCACACAATAATGTAATAATGTGAGATTTATGGGAGAAGGAAGGAAATAATGGAAATGATCTTGAGAAATGACATTACCACTAAATCAGGTAAATCTTTTTGTTTTTTGAAAAAATGATTCCAAGAAAAGCCTTAGTCCAAAATAGAATCTTAAAGGTAATACTTTAGATTTTTTAAGCTTAATTAAGAATATAATGGATATCGATAAATTGTTTTAGAGGTGTGAGGAATTGGTAGAGGTGGTTGCCTTTTATATGGAAAGAAAATGATTCATTGGGAATTTATATAATCAAATTAGGTGTGAAGGATTTATTAGCTAATATAAGTCTTAAAAAAATGTAAACAAATCAGTAATGTAAGTATTATGTCTAATATACGGACATCCAATGGATAATGAAAATGTATGTAGGTTTTATAGGCCCTTAATTTTAATATTTAGTCTATAATTAAGATTAATGTGTTATTAACTTCTGTGACTAATTTTAATTACTTTTAATAAGAATTTGTGTCAAAAATTATCATTTTATTATTAGAATATAAAAATTAAATAGAATAATATAGTTTATATTATATTTCACTAATGTTGATAAATTGATATTAGTTCTAATCCCTTAGACGAGATGATATAATATGGTTTTAAAGTATGAAAAGTTCAAATGTTTGTTAAGAATTTATATTTAGTTTCAAAGTTAAACTGATTAAGATGAATTATATTTTTTTAATAGTTGTAAAAAATATTTAATTTTACATTAAAACATATTTATAATATAATTTTAAATTATAAATTAATTAGAAAAAAATGCAGGTTTTACCTAAAAAGTACTATTTTTCACTATTAAACAAAAAACTATGTTTCTCTAAAAAATAACAAAAATTCACCTTACGATAATTTTGACCATATAAATTAAAAAATGATATTATTTTTATGAAATTAAATAAAAAAATTTGTCATAAATTACTTTCATTTTTAGAAGATGTTAATTTAAAAAATATTGTTTTTAAACAAAGAAATATTTGACCAAATATCGTATCTTTCATTTTCAATATGATTTATTTATATAAAAACATTATAAAAAATATTTCAAAAGTATTTATTACTATTACTATTAATATTTTTAACTGTTATGTTATAATTATTTCATTTAATTAATTATATATATAAATAAGTTTCATATAAACTCGGTGTTGCTGGAATTGTACCCCAAGTCGGTGTTTATTGTAGTGAAAACTACGTTTGTATTGCGTGTAGCATAATGCAAGTTGGTTTTCAATTGAAAGGAATGTTTGAAATAATTTTTCAATATATATATATATAACTATATCTGATGTCATGTGAAATGAAAAATATTGAGAAGATGAATTAATTCGAGAAATATATAATTTCTCAAATCTCATGATCTTAGAATAACTCATCCCACGAGTTCATTGATTTGAGAATTGTAATTTGAGCCCACCAATTTCATCGGCTTCCATGTATTTATTTTATATAAATTGAGATAAAAGTTTGATCCTTTTTGTTATTCTATTTCTAAATATGTTATTACTTGTTTGTGGTTACACCCAAAATTCCCATCATCCCATTTAGGATTCCATAACTGAGTTTTATATGTTTCGACACTTTTGAGCTATCATTTGGATTCGATTGATCTTTACCACACTAATGGCAGGTCTCCTTATAATAAATACTGGTTGTATCGTGTGATGTTGAATGGAAAGTAACATGTAACATCTACAGGACCCACCTCGGGTAAGTGCATCAAATTTGATAGTTAAATGAGAAAGGGAATTTGGAATGTATACAATGAATATGACATGGTTTAATTAAATGTGAATTACTAATAGGCTCATATCACCCATTAACATGTTGATGGAAGGTAGCAAAAAATTGCATAATTACTTAATATGACTTAAATAGATTTAATAAATGATTTATAATACATGGAATTTTCATAATAATGGAAGGAAAGGCTTGAGAAAATTAGACTTGTTGGTAAATTGTGAATTGATTAAAGGGTTACAAGCTATATGGATTTATAAGATTAATTAAAAGAAATAATTGAAAAATAAAAAAATATTATGTGGATTTATTATTAAATAGATGTGTCCTCACTTGAGGTTATTGTGGATTTTATTGGTTAATTCCTTGAGCACATGGGAACCCCATTCTGATTCAAGGATGAAGCTTTCATATGTTGAGACCCACCTAGATCTGTATCCTTAACTATTATTTGATTCCTGATATGACACCATAGGATCCCTCAAATGGTTTTAAATGAATTCCTTCTATAAATTCCTTGGATCCATCATTGAAATGTAGGTACCATGGTTAAATCCTATAGGGCCCAGTCAATACATAGCCTCATTCTACATTGGATGATCACCTTAGATTCAGTATTCATCTTATAATTTAATTCCATGGAATATGCTCTTTGTATTACACTATTAACCATATCTAGGATATAGTTATTAGAGATATGATGACCCTTGAGGTCAAAATTTCATTTCAAATTACATTGAAAAATCCTTAACAAATATCATTATAGGATTTATTGTTTTATCTTTAAACCATAACTATTGTCAACATTTTCCTTATTTATAAATAGGTATCAATCAAAAAATAATCTTTTTACAAGTATAGACACCAACTGAGGGCTGATGTAGGTACTTGGTTATTTAGTTACATTTTACCAATTCAATATATATATGCATGATTTTGAACTATTAAATTTCCATTACAAGTATTGGATGTTATAGAAAAAAGTGGTGGGTGGCCCAATTAGTTTTATCTCAAAGCCTCTTCGGGAGAAATTTGGTACAAGGGTTCAATTAAATGAAAGCAGGTGTAGATAAAGTGAATATTAAGACTTCTAAAACTTGATATCATGATATTTTGAATGGAGCATGACTGCAGTTGACGAAGACTGAGCTCAAGATTCTTGGGATAGTATTTTTATATCGTTTTATATTTTTGCATCATTTTATTCTTGTTGTCTTGTATCCATGTTTTCTTGTTTTTTATATATATCACATATTACAATTAGTTGATCTATGTTATTCTATATTTTTAAAATATTTTTATATTGTCCCTTTTTTTGATGTGCCTTCTGTTTACATATATATTCTTCAATATTTACCTTTTTTATATTTATCCACTACATTACAGCTTTTTAATGAGGTAATCGAATCCACGTGGACACACCGAAGGCTCTCACTGGTAGTCGGTAGTGTCTGGATTTTGGGGAGATGTGCTTGGGGCCATATGGCCCACTTTATCTGAGATGTGATAATTTTCCTCTTAATTATTAATATAATGTTCATTTATGTAATCTGGTTTCGAAAACTTCTAAAGTGATTGTTCTTTTGGATTATATTCTCTGTAATCTTACCAATTTAATAATGTAAGGCACCTACTGTGAGCTACTAGGGTCAGTGTCTTAACATTTTTTATCATTAAATTTATTATTAACTTGTTTTATATCACTCTAAATTATTCATAATGAATTATATTTCTCTTATAGGTCTATATGTTTCACATCCATGTATTGTACTCTTTATCTAAGAACATATTTATGTGTTATTTTAAGTATCCATTTTGTTTCTGATTTTCCTGTTTAGAGGATGTTTTATTATTCCATTGAATTATGTGGATACTCACCAATTATATTTTCTTATACTATATTCTATTTTCTATGATAAATATTTCAATGATGTAATTTATTTAAGAAATTATAATTTAAATCCATAAAATTTTAGTTAAAAGCAATACTATGGTTTATTGATTTACTAAAACACAACACCAAACATTATGTGAATAGGAATATATAGTAATAATATATTTTTATTAAAACCTTTATTACCTATAAATTTAAATGCCTATATGAGTAGGAATAAATAAATTATATAAAATATGTATAAAATTTTTATATAATAAAAATGTAATAATTAATCTCAATAATTATTTACTCAATTTTTAATAATGTAATTTATTCTATCAAAAATGTTTTTTCTTCAAAAATGATTTTTATGTGATAATAATAATTAAATAATATCATTTTAACATTTTATTTATATAAATTAAAAAATAAAATTTAAATATATATGATAATATTAGGATTGGTGAATTTTTTTAATATTATGAAAACATTTATTTACATTTTAATAGTAAAATAATACTATTTTTTTAATACAATAATTTATTTTAATAAATTAAATAATATTAATAGACTCATTAGTCATTGAATTTTATAGAAAAAAACATAATTTAGTTTTATTATAAAAAATATAATTAATGATTTAAGAATAAATATTTCACCTGAACTTGGTATTAGTTCATTTTTGAATTAGAAACACCTTTTTCTAAAATCTATTTTTATGCGTGCATGGTGATTTATCATAAATAATAGTATTTTTAGTTTTTTTTAATTTTTTTAATAAAATATAAAATTATATATTATAAAAATTATTTTTTCATTCATTTAATTTTAATTTCATGTAAATTAGCGAGAGTGAAATCTTTTTTCTACATAAAAAATGAAATTTTATAAAAAAAATTTATCATCCCATATTGTATCCATATATTAATTTTAATTCCAAAAAATATATGTATTTAACATGATATGATAGATTTTATATTCATAATCATCATTTCCATATTTTTTAATGAGATTCATTTATTCATGACAACATCAAATATTAAAAATAGTAAAAAATTGTTACTACGATAAAGGTTAAAACCGGTTTATCATGGGGTGAATTAAGAGATAAGGGTAAAAACACCAAATAAAAATGTATAATTATTATTTTTTTAACATATTTTTATTATATATAATTATAAATTTTAATAACATTATATTTTTAAACCATATAATATAGAAAAGTGTTTATTTATTAGAATATTTTATATAATTATGAATGTATTTGGTCCCGAACATACAAAAGGGAACCTCCTCTCTTCCATTATTGAATACATTTGATACAAATATATCAAAAAATCCATTACTCAAAACCTTATTTTTTTCAATTACATCATTTTATATACCCTCGTGGTATGGTATGGATGATATGTTAAGGAATATGGTGTAAGCCAAAGGTAGTCTCTCAAAGATGATGTTTAAATCTTAACCAATTACATTCATTTTTATTTCTTGTTCCACCATAAATAAATATATTTTTTTCATTAAAAAAATAATAACTTATTACAAAAATAGTTTTGATATTTTATAATTATTATTTGAAAACAATCCTCTCCCAATTTCCATAAAATGTGAAATCAACATTTTACTCATCTCTATGTGTATAGTGTCACCTCCACATAATGATACTATTAAATTTACATAAACATCATTAATGGTTTTTTTATTATTGATTCAATTATAATAAATGACATTTAAAAAATAATTAATCTTATAAAATAATATGATGTAATCTTCCATCTTACATTCCCCTATGCTGAAAAATAATTATGTCACTCATTAAAATGTGTGAACTACCACATACATGATATGACGTGATTAATTTTTCATTTACGATTTAAATTATTTTTAATAATGATAGATGGAATTAAAATTTATTATTTTTATTATTATATAATGATAGCATAAAGGTGAATTATTATTTATCAACATTTCACTCCATTTAATGAAAATTGAAAACATTCCTTCTACAAACGTACAAACTTCCATTTAGATAATGCGTTCTATTTCATTATTCATCACCAATTTATAATACTGGTAATAAATATTCATATATTGATTAAATATCATACCTATGAATTGGTTGGGAATATATGTAGTATGTAAGCTTTATCTATTTGAAATCACAAGAACTCCAGATGTGAAACTTTTATGAAAAGGAAATCTGTTATCACTAATAAATGATGTCATTAAAAAATTAATAAACAAGTGTTGATATGTTATAAATATATCATATATGATATTATAAGTATAATAATGATTTTGGTATAGAATTATAATAATGTTAAATTTATTATAATAGATCTAAGGTCTATTTTGAAACAAGTTACACTTGAGGTTAGGGTTCTTCATGTTAATATCATTTGATTGAAAAACATTTGAAATTATAAATTTATTTAATGATTTATTTTATTATATTAATTCGTTGAGAAATAGGAATGAAAATAGACCAAACCTATAAGTATTTTACATTATAATATCAATTTTACCATTATGAGTTATGGTTATATTTATGATAATGAAATTATATGGTCTATATTTAAAATAAATAAATTGATTTATTCTAATATTTTTATTTCTTTAAATTTAATTTTTCTATTATATATCCTCCATTATAATTATTAAAATTTCCAAAATATTTTTATAGGAAATTGATTTTTTTCATTTTGGAATTGAATATTATATACGGTATGTATATTTTAAAAAAACATTCAATTATGGTTTGAAAACTCAGAAAAATTTTAAAAAATAATTTAATTCATGTTTGAATATTAATAAATAAATTAATATTAATAATCTTTCCATTTTCAAAATTTGTTTTTTTAAATAGTGTGAATGTGATATTGGGTTTATTGTACACCACACAAACTAATGTTTCACCATTATGACTAGTCATTAGTTTGAACATTCCATTAAATGTTCCCACATATATTTTAAAAGATATTTTTTTCATTTACATTCTATAATTTTTTTTATATTTAATATCTTATTTCAAAATTATTAGAATTTTTACATCAATATATAATCCAATGACCTTTTAATGGAATGTTTTTATCATGGGTAACATTATTTGATGTTTCATATTATTAATTGATATATGATATTTTCATTATATTATAAATCCGTTTCTATATGTTTTTTATTTTGATTCAGGAATATTTTGGAAACATGATTTAATTTCGAGGGGTTAAGGCATGGTGAAATGATAAATAATTTCATGAACTTCTGAAATACATCTGATTATTTTAATATTGTTTGATCGGTAGATTCTTTATTAAAATCAGTTAAATATGGTATGGATTGTTGTTTTATGAGATCAAAGGGAAACCATGAAGATATCACGAGTCCAAAAGTCAGTGCATTAGGTGGTTTTTCCAAGAACAAAGTCAGTAAATTGGTGGCTAGACCATTAATAACATATAACTAATTTCTTTGTGTGTAAAACTGAAATAATATTTCTTTGATTATTATTATGTCAAAATTTATTCCACACTGTTATGAAATGTTATTATTAAAATATTTTCATCTCATGGGTCATGATCTTTGATTAATTTATTTATTTTTGTTGAAAATTTCTATGTTCTGTTGAATGAAAAATGAATCAGATTTATGAATTTATGGGTTTGATTTTAACATTTCATTTTCTCTTTTTCATACTCTTGTACTCATGTTATAATTAAATATTATCATTGATTTATATATCCTTTGTTTATCATTACTAAGAATATAAGGTAACCCATTATTATGATTTCTTCTCAATAAGATATAAATAATGTTTTTTTGCATTATTTGATTATGAAGTGAGCTAGTTGGGAGTACATTATGTGGTAGGATTTAAATATTTTATGTCACATTGTTTTAAGTATACTTTTTTCTAAATAAATTAATAAATTATGATATGTCATTGATTATATTTATATTTATTTAATTTTCAAATAAAATGATTAATTATTTATATATTTAATGTGAATTTAGAGTCTTGTATTTTGGATGATGATTTAATTTCAATGTTTAGAAGGTAAAAGTAAATGCTAAAATATAGTAATTATTTTGGATTTTGGAGATGGCCACTGTCATGAGTGGAAAAAAAGACTAATGGGGGATCCCTAATGGTAACATGAATGGGCTATGCTAGATTATCATAGAGAACAAAGTAATGTTTATTTACGGACCCTTTATTTTCATACATAAATAAAATTTTGCAAGATGAACATTTATTACATTTAAGAGATTCATACCTAAGGAATATAAAGGATTAGTGTCTTTTGAGACTAGTTACACAACAATTTAATTTCATGAATTTCCAACTAAATATACCAAAAAGATTATTTAATTTAGAAAAATTCATAGACATTCCCTTATTAATCAACTCATTAAAACATGGGGAATTAAAACATAAGAAAGGGTGAGAGAATATTCTCAGTAAGGGTAAACATAGAAGATATCAGTCACTGATCATATAAATTTATAAAATAAAAATAAGGGCATGGGATTAGGAATATTACATATGAAGTTCAGAAAATTATATCACATATTGTAAACATGATATAGGGAATAATAAATCATAATTTTAGAATACATAACCCATAATAGTGATAAATAAACATAAGTAAATCATAAACCATATGTTCATGTGGTAAAACTATGGGACCATCATAATTATAGAAACTACTTCACATTTAATTGTTAAAAATCGAGAACATCAAATAAAAATGTATTAATTATTATCACATATTTCCTATTTCATAAATGACCAGGCTTCTTCAGTTGTTTCCCATAATGGATTACATATATTGGATTATATCCTATAGTCATAGAAGCACATATTTTAATTTCCAATCATTATATCATCGAATATAAATCATTACCCAATGAACTAGATGGAGAAATAGGTCTCATCCATCTTATTTTATAACATAACCAAATTTCCTTCCTTAAAAAGTAACCATAATTCTTAGTTATAACATATTTTAAGATTCAATAATTTTTGGAGATGCATCATTATGATTAGTAGTTTCTATTTTACCCTTTCTTGGCCACACAATTATTGGAATTTTGGGGAGATGTTTTAGGATTTAATGGATAAAATTTCATGTCAATGTTGACTTTGATGGTTCAAAATATAGTTAGGGAAAACTCTACAGTTTCCCCCAAGTCACTGTGCATCCCTTTTTGAAGGCATAGGATGTGGCCCCACAATATTATTTATTCACTTCTCATTTTTTTATCTTCCCATATACCTTTTCCAATTAATAGGGGTAGTTTTCCCCCATTGGTGATTTTTGATCCTAGTTTAAATATATCTATTTTCCATTGGATCAAGGACATAGCTATTGGCCTTGATATTATACTTCATTATGATTTCAATCATCTCATACCATGTTAGGGATTTCATTTCGGAAAACGTTCATTAATGAAATTTTTGTGGGTGTTTTATCTTTGAATTACCTTATCCTGCTTTATAATATCATGTGTGTAATTGTGAAATTGAAATATACAGATTTGGAAATTTAATTCATATCTGAATTAATTAATTTACTCCCATGTGATTGTAAACCCCTTCACATAACCCTTTGAACCCATTAATGATTTGTGGTCATAAATGATTAAAACCCTAGTGGATTTAAAAATATAATTTAAAATATAATATATAAATTATAAATGGTTGAGAAATGTGATTTTAAATATTTTTTAAATTTATTTGTGAGATTTTTTGAATAATGAATTATAGAAATGATTTATAAAAGGGTTGTGAATATGAATCATTGAGATGTGATATTTTTGAAATAGTTATAGGATGTGGAATAATACTCTTAATACCCATGGGGTGATAAAATATCAATCTAGGACATCAAGATATTTTTTTATATTTCATTTGATCACTATGTTATGGGATAGGGACTGATGATCTAAAAATACATGAGGATATAGATTTCTATTATAGGTCATCATTATAAGAATGCGAAATTTTAAATTAAACGATTAATAGAATATCATGATAAATGAAAAGTGATTTCCCTTTGATGTATGGATCTGAATCAGTATCTTCAAAAGAATGTATTATTGTTATTTGTTTCATCATGAATACATGGATATATGTAGTTAAATTAATGAAAATATTTTATATGAAAACATATAAATATATTAATTTTATTATATTATGTATATAGTTTCATATCATATTATAGAAAATATATTCCTTTTAAATCCATTTCTCGTGGACCACTAAGTTATACTAATACCTTACTTGGGTTTCTATATTGGTACCCAAATATAATTTATGTTTAAAATGGAGGATAAAGGCAAGAGACCTATGTAAAATTGATGAGTTCAGATCTTGGATGGTGTGCGGATGAGTGAACAAAAAATGATTCTTGGATCCTCTGGGGTATTATTTAGTGTGTCTTTATTTTTTATTTAATTTAGATACATGACACTTATATGGAATGACATATCTATTACATTGGTTTATGGTCATTTAATCATGTATTTAGATTAACATGTTATATTGGTCATATTGATTATCTTATTATCAAAGTAATTTCTTATTATCAATTACATAATTTTTATTGATTTCCACAATCTTTCTACATTGATAAATAGTGTATAGTGTTTAAATTATATATATTAGACCTGTTATGCTAGTCTAGAGCCTTTTTAATATGGGGAACATCTCTTGATGTTACCGATCTAATAGGCTCAGGGTACAAGTATGTGAAACCCAATCAAGTATGTGACAAATTTGAATCAAATGATGTTTTCTATTCTGTTTTGTTTTCTTACTATTTTTGATATTTAGATTGGATACTAGAATTATTAAATCCTTATATATGAGCCCCTGTGTGGGAGATTCTAACCCATGTACTAGGAAAAATGTAATTTCCTATGGTGGGATTTTTGTTATTGATGTTTTTTGTAGTAGTTTGTTGTTATTTAACATGGGGTGATGCACTTATTTTGTGTTGTTATTATGTTCAGAGAATTTATTTGTGGCATAGTATAGAATATATTTTGAGTATACATGGATCATTATAGGAAATCATGATTTTTATATGACATGCATCATTTAAATAATTCCTGGAAAAAGGAATTTTGTATGTGTGTTAAGGAAAATACACTTCTTTATCTGTGTATTTAAAATGAAATGGTTTATAAAAGGTTATTTCTGAATTTAAATAACAATTATTGTAGTAATTTGAAAGTTATAAATGGGTTTTTAATGGGAAACTACGAAATTTTAATTATTTTTATAACATGTTAGCTATTTCTCAATTGAGGGATGATTGAGGGTAGTGATAATGCCCTTATTTTTACAATGTGTTTGGGTATGTGGGATTAAATTTTTTAGATTCAAATGAATCTATCTTATTAAAATGCGTTAATGAGAAGTTATTTATCGATTTACATGTTTTTTTAATTGTATAGATATTCCTCCTTGAATATTCCTCTTTATAGGATGATAGGAGGGAATGAATGTAAATTTTCTTCTAGCTATGGATCCAGAGCCTCCAATAGTTCGGAGTGAAGGATTTGGAGAGATGTGGATTGATTAAATTTTCATAATTAATCATTTTTTTGAAGGACATTTATCAGTGATCTACATGAAATATATCTAACCATACATGGGAGTTATAATTGTTACACCCTCCAATATTCCCCAAACATGGTAAACCTCAGGTAGCTCAGTTTTCAATTAATTCAATCCAAATTATCATAAAACATTAGGATTTCCTAGAAAGGATGAGAGATAAGTTGTATGATTACATGTTATGAGGATCAATAATATTCTGGTGGGATATTTAGACTTGATATTAGTTGTTATTGAATATGGAAATGAAATTATTTTATGACAGTTTCCTGGAAAAAAATTTCTGAGAGACTCAATAAAAAGAGAGAAGGTGGGATGAAGTTATTTTCCTTGGGGAGAATGTCCATGATGAAATATTTTTGACTCTGTAGTTAATTTTACTGATTTTTTCTAGCATTGGAATGAGTTGAGAAAATTGTGGTGAAATTTTTTTAGGATGGGATCAAATGTGAGATTTAGTCACTATTTGGTGATATATTAAATCAATTCTAAGGGTAACATGAAAGAGGCTTTGAGTGGAATATAGTTGGTTTCATTATGATGATCAGGTTTATATATTCTGAGAGTATTAAGAAATATTGTTAGAATTTAGACTTGGTAGATGAAAAACCAATTTCTTAGGTAGAAAGATCAGTTACTCAGAAGAAGTAATCAAATATACATCAAATAATGTAGTAGGATGAGTCACATTCGTAGCTAGTTTCCATGACCACATTTGAAGTGTTTAGATAATTTAAGGATGGGACACATACAATGGTACTGTAAGAAACCTAGACTGATGAGTGTTGATGGGAGAATGAGGCCAAATCAAATTTGTTGAAGCAAGTATTCTACCCCATATCAATAAAGTATTAAGAGTTATTTTGGTTGCGATATTCAAGGATGTTTATTTGGTATGTCAGAGATAGAGAACTCATTTCAACAGAGTGGTTCCACTATAGGAAAACAGATTATTGATTACAAATGTGGGATATAATAGTTGCATGCAGTTCATCGTACACAAGTGGAGAAAAACGATGGTACATCGATAGTCAGAGGTACTATTATTATAGATTTTATTCGTGATAGTTTTTTAGTTGATATGATATAATCTCATTATATTATATTAATAAAGCATTTGAATTTCTCTCAAGGGTAGGAAGTATCATTTCTATCAAAATGTTTTCATATATTAAATGTATCTCTTTGACATGATTTTTGGAATACAATGGCTAGTATCACAGTGTGGTCATATCAATTTCTTTCATAGTATAGTCTTTTTTGAATCTCCTAAGGGAAACAATTAAGATTATCGAAGACATTAGGATATAGTGGTTGGTCATGTATGTAATGTATGTAAATAATTGGTTTGATCTATCCTCCTAGGATAAATGTCACATATTAGATATTAGGGGTGTAAATTTTGATCTCTTTACACCCATAGTAAACTATTTATTGGATTTTTTCTCATGGAATTATCCGTGCTTCCGTATAATAGGGGTTGTAGAATTACAATTGATCTTATGATAGGAGATGAAGTAGTTTCTATTCCACCTAATAGAATGGAACCATTATTAAATCAAGAGATTATGATTCAACCTGAGGAATTTATGGATAATGATTTTTTTGTCAGAGTACATCTCGTTGGGGGTATATTTTTTTGTCTCTTTAGATATCTAACATGACGTTGAATTTGTGTGTGGATTATAAGCAGTTGAACTAGATAATTATAAAGATATGGAAATCTATTCTCTGAATCGACGATAACCTAGACTAGTTGAAAATAGATTTTATTTTATCCATTATCAACTCAAGAACATGGTATCATCTGTTGAGATTTAGGATTTCTGATATACAAAAAAACTAAATTCAGAATAATTAATGAATAATTTGAGGTCATTACGATGACATTTGTGATAAATATTGATCTAGATGTTTCTATAGAAATAATTTATTGAATCTTCTAACCATGCCTAGATCGTTTGTTTGTTTTTTTGGATGAGATCATGGTGTACTCCAGGACACTTGGTTATCATTAGTAACATGATGACATCATCCAAAGATAACTGAGAGAGAATCATCTATACACCAATCTATATATTTTTCAATTCATGATCAACATGGTACATTTCATGGGTAACGTTGTTTTTAATATGGTGTTTTAGTGGAAAAAATGTAACACCCCAAGATTTCATAGTGTGTTATTTCTTCAAAATAATTCAATAACTTGCACTACACGCAACACCGAGTTCAAGCGCACCATGACTTACCAAACAAGCCGTTCAAAAAAGGTTATGAATAGTATTAACTAAATTTTAAACTTTATATAATCCTTATAATTTTAGAATCCATATTATGAGTTTCTTAGACATAATGTAAGAACAAATTCATCTTCAGTATTGTAGTTTTACCAACTTTTAATAGTAAACCCTTTTTAAATAAAATATTTTAAACTTTTTGACTACATGGGGACATCAAAAAATTTAAAATAAAACATCCCAAGCTTCCACGGTACGCTTTCCTTTGAATAAAATAGTAGCGTGTGTTGTACGCAACTTCGAGTTTTAACACACACCACAACCGATCAAACTAGCCGTTATGAATAGTAATACTTAATTTTTTGAAATTATATATATTTTATATTTCAAAATGGACTTCATTTTTGGATTCGTAATATCAAATTTAGCCTAAGGTGAAATTTTGGTACTTTTCGGATAACTTTCATATTTTGATGAATAGTAAAAATTACTAAATTTTAATTAAAAACAACTTTTTTAATCAAAATACTTAATAGTGATAAATTATGAATTTGAGTGGTTTTAAAGTATATTTAGAATATATTTTTACCATTGAATATAATTTTGGTCATTGGACATAATTTTACAATTAAACCGAACATAAACAAGTGTCAATCTTTTGATAGTTATTATCTCTTAAAAACACGCTGTATGTTTTTACAGCGGGAATTAATTTTAAATTAATTTCTGCCACTTCTGTGTTTTGAATTTAGAAAAATGGAATCCATATTTGGAATCAGGATGTTCAAATTGTGTAAATAGGTAACTTTTATTTTTAGACATTTTGAATAATTACTGCGGTAAATATTTTATTTACCATGGTTAAGGGTAAATCCGGTAAATAAGGGTTAAAAAATAATATTATAATAATACTAAATTACCCTAAAACGTGTCTTAACCCTATTGGTTGATACATGGTCGACCATGGGCATCTTTGGGTCAATTTTGGGACCCCATTGATCCACTTGTAAGTGATAATGACACTTTATATTAATAAAGATAAAATAAAAATAAAAATGGCATAAGCTTACATCTTTTAGAAGAACAATTTTTACATAGGTTTATACATGTTGGATTTTCGATTATAAATATTCATTAGAAAGCTAAAAAGATTTCCTACATAATGATATTTTATTTATAATTTTTAGACATCAAATAATTTAAATTATTAATGACACAATAATGATGCCATGTTTACCTCATTAATAAATCATTTAAATAAATAAGATTATAATGATTAAAATATTATCTAAAACCTGTCCAATTCTTATTGGTTGATGTTATTTAGAATATGAGTCATCTTATCTTCGACCTCAATGATTTTTGGACCATTATAAACCGAATATAATTATATTATAAAGTAATACTTTCACTCTTTCCTAAAGAGCCCCTCCTCTCCCTTATAAAAGGAGACCACTTCTACTCATTCCTCACACCTCTCAAGCCACTTGGCTCGTCCAAACTCTGCCCAACTAAGCTCCCCACATCCCTCTCCTCCTCCTTGAAGCTTCCCCTTAGGCAGAAAGCATTTCAAGAAGTCATTTGGTTCCAACCAAAGTGAGTTACCTAAATTAAAGGTAACAATTTCTCTTAAAGTATTTTCATTTATTTTGCTTCTCTAACCCCCAAAATCTTTTTATTTCCCTTCTTTTGTAACAAAAACAGTATCCTCAATATACTAGGATGTTTTTATAAGAAGGATTCAAAATAAACATTCACACAACTCCATCTAATGGATGATGAACATAATGTTTCTGTGGATGGCAAACTAACGCCTCACGAAACGATGATTGTTCAAATACATCATACCACCTCTCATGGTGGCCATTAGGATGGCACTGTCATTAAATATGATATTAATGATATATATTTTATATATAAGCTTCTGTAATTACATTTTATTTCATACCATTATTCGTTTCATGTTGTATATACATACGATAATTTCATTTGAGGAAGTGCGGACTACCGCCCCCTTAAAATGATATGACTCGTTCATACCACACATGGAACGTATAAAGGATGGTGTAAATGAACTTAAGTAACATATATAAAATATTATATTATACTGGAATAGTAATATACCTATGTATAATTTGGATTCGATTCTTTTAAAATAAAAATTAAATGGAAGTAGCGTTCGTGCGTACGTACGGACTACCGTCTCCACGAACGCGATGAGATTCATTCTCCATCGTATCCATTCAAGTATAATTATCATTTGATGATTTAAAAATGATGTTTAAGAACTTGATACCATTCTGGATATGAATAATATACATCCCATTAATAACGAATATGTCTCACATAACAAAGAATATAAAGTAAAATGAACCCGTTAACACCCGAAATGACGATAATTCTAAAATATTATTAACAAATCATTGATAAAAGATCATATATGATATCATATTAAAGTAAATGATTCTTTTATTATTCAATAACAATTATTTCACCATTATACAGGAGGTAAACCTACCATCGACCAAGGAAAAAGTACAATGTAAGGGATTCTCTTATCTCACTTTCAATTCCGTGAGATTTCCATTATTCGCCACTAAATTATTGAAAGTGGTGTATTATGTATGGAAATTTGATATATATTATCATTATTCTCTTTATATTCATGTTATTCTGTAAATCATTTGGTGGTTATTAACTTTTGGCCATACGACTCAGTCGATTAACGTGGTAAGGGTTTTCTTATCTCACTTTTAATTCCGTGAGAATTCCATTGATCACCACTTAATTATTGCATGTGGTGTATGTGTACTGCCCATGATCGTATTCATTGTGTAATATACTTTAATTTATGGGTATTTACATCATCATGGTATGATAGTTCTTTCATGGGTGTATGTTTCGTAAGTTACCTAATCGATAAGGGAATTTGAGATTTCAATTTCCACTCATTTGGCTTTACACATATTTCATTGATTATATTACCCCAAGATTATGTGTGGAATCACTATTCATTTTATTATGTCATAATTTCCACTCCCCTTCCTGTGGATAGAAGTTTGGTACACATAATCACTTCATTGGTAATTCTCAAGTCATTGATATGAATTTGATAAGAGTAATTTTAACTCATTCTCCATTTGTTGAGTTAAACATCCAATTCGTTGGTATTGTTTTTACAAGAATATGTGTGAATGTCCTTTGATTGTTTTACACTGAATATACAATCATATTTAGTGTATTTATATTTGTCACACATAATTATGTCATTGATTTATCCTTAACCTAAGGATACAACCTTTTTGAGAAATTTCATCTCAATTTACATTCCATTGAGACTTCTTTGATGATATACACCAAATCACTTTTATGTGGTGTATATAATGTACTTTTACATAGTATATCATGAATTCCTTTATTCTCATGATATTACAGTGTTTTGATTACCTCAATTATTTGTATTCAAGTGTCTCTCTTTTGGTTAGAAACTCTAACCAAAATACCATTTTAAAATGTTTTAAAGAATTATTATTCTAAATCATGCTCATTAATGTCCATATTTTAAAAATGGTTTTAAGGATTTATTTATATGGACATTAAAGTTTTAAAATTAAAACTCCTTTTAAAAGTTTCAAAGTGGTATGGGACACTTTGATTCAAAAATATACTTTTAAACGGCTTCTTGAAAAATAGTGTGACTTTTAAATGTTTTCAAGAAAAGGGGGATATTTCTCTCAAATAGTTTTGATGATTATTTTCATCTATGTCAACAACCTTCATTATTATTGATTGAGGTTAATGTGATACAATACAATCTTCCATATTGTATCGAATGAATTATGTTTGACGGTGGATGTGCTATTTTTATACCATTCATGGTTTGTGGTGAATGTATTGACATTTCGTATGCTAGTTTAATACGAATGTTTACGTTATGTTTAAACCTTTTCATATGGGAATGCATTGGACTTAATAAGTGACGGGTGGAGCCCGCTATAGCTCCTCGATGCATCGGTAGGTCTCATGAGACAAACTACTGTCTTGGCACAAGGCCTTGGCAAAATATTATTTGTAGTCTTGGCACGAGGCCTTGGCTATGTGGTTATGATAGTCTGGCATTATGCATTCCATCATTATGAAAGTGGTTATTGATATTGCATGTGATCATTCGACTAGTAGAATATCTATGTGAGTAAGTAAATGGCATTATTTCATTTTACCTTTGCCATTTTATGCTGAAGTTCAAGTTTAAAAGGCTTTTGTTTTAGTTATAAATTGCCTTAAGTGTTTATGCTTATTTATGAAAGCTTCTGCTATAATGTTATCCTTACTGAGCATCCGAGCTCACCCCTTTCAATGTTTTATTTTTTTTCAGTATTATGAAGAAGTAATTTATGAATGACCTGCAGGGATAGTATGAGGGGATATGAAGACAAGATGTTTTTTTTTATAATGTAAAAATTTATGGATGTATCTAGTTATTCCAAGGATACTAAACTAATCGGTCCTTCGGTATTTGATCTTTCTTGTGATCATGCCAATGTTACGAAGTAATGCACCGACTCTGGGTAGCTGGGGTCAGGGCGTTACAGTTGGTATCAGAGGAAGTTTAGTACAAACCTTGGTAGCTAGATTTAGATAAACTCTGATTAGAGCACGTAGACCTAAGATGAACTTTGAGGATTAGTATAAAAGAACTTCCTAGAATTTTGGTATTGTAGAGATTTTGTGAGTTTTCCGAGCAATACATCCATGTCTGGATACGAGCAGGTAGAGGCGGCTCTGGCATAGATGTACCTAGGGGTAAAACCCGAAAACACCGCTTTGAGCTAGACTCGAACGGGAACTGGTGCACGACAACGGGCCTTGCTGCACTCTTGGTTACGACACTCCCGGGGGATATGCTTAGGATAATTTACATTTTCTTTACAAACCGATTTAAGTAATATATACATAAGATGAGAGTAAATGACCTTGGTTAATCCTAATATGTTTCAAATTGAGAATATGGTGACATTTTAATCTCTAAATGATTTTACGACTACTATTACTCACACAATGCTTTCTGGTTTTAGTCAATGGCTGGATTCCAAGGAAGTCATAGTGACTTTGAGAATGATGTACAAGTTGGGAACAGTGGTGGCAATGAGCAACAAAATGGAATGTTGATAGGCGTAAAAGATATCGTCTTTATGCCAAATCAGTTTTCCAAAAATATGATCAACAACATATATATTAACCAACTCCCAGACTCAACAAGGAAGAGAAAGGTGATAAATGATAAGATCTCCAGCAATGGAGACCATGGAGAAAAGAAACCTCAATTTTCATCATGCAGGAATTGTGGAAAGAGACACCCAGGAAAGTGTCTCAATGGGACAACGAAATGTTTTACGTGCGGGAAGGAAGGACATAAAGTGAAGAATTGCCGAAGAAAAATGAAGAGTACTATGGAAGAAGATAAAAATGGTCCCAAGAGTCCATTTACAGTCATTTGCCGTAAATGTAGGGGACCTGGCCATTACCCGAGTGAATGTCCTATTCTATAGGATATTTTCTTGGTCAAAGAAGAAGCTATGTGGAAATAAATGGTTGGAGAAAAATTATCACTACTTGTTGATGGGTTTACATTGGAATAATTTTCTCTTGTATTTGTAACCCCGCAGTTTGCCATGTGAGAATGATATTTGAGGAAGAATTGTCTCTTCTCTTGTGGATATAGGTATAAATAACCATTTGGTTTTATATGATCATTGGGGTTTGAGAAAATGATAAGTTATTATAATTTGGGATGAAAATGCAAAGTATGATATAACATTTGTGGTTAAATTATGTTATTTTTAGGAATTTATCTCATTTTGGTAATATTATAAAATATAGTTTTGAAAAAGGACAACACGTAGACCGTGTGACAACCCGTCGCGTCGGACAAAGCTGTGGGAATCGAACCCACAACCAAAGTGCGATTGGGATTTATCGCCTACCACTGGACTACGTGAAGTCCCTGGTTAGTAGGACTATTTTTTTGTTAAATGATTTTATTGATCAATAATAAGATGATTTGGGTTCTTATGTCTTATCAAATGAATACCCTTGGTATAGGAAAATGATTTGGTGATTAAGTGATAAATGTTATTTTGGAAGATGTTCATTTTGTTAGGAACACTATATGCCCAAGGAAAATAGAATACAATGATGTTTCATTTGTAGAGTAATGGTGGATTTTTATCTACATTTTTATTGTTGATTTATAGTGATTTGGGTTATTTATAGAAATGATTAACCTATAACAGAGAATATGTGATGATGTTGATTACATTTAAGTATGTGACTTTAAGAGTATTTGATGTAATTTGGAGATACAATGTAACATGGGAGACTACATAATCAAATTCTTCTATGTTTTGGGTTTCAGTATTAGTTTGGATTATATTAAAGGATTTTAAGGACAATTGGTTATTTAATGGTATCTATTTAACTTTGGGGTATTGTTGGTTTAATTTTAGAAATTAAGATTAGTGCATATTTATCTCAATGAATATCCTTTTGGGGGATCATTAGATCGTTCACTAACCATTTTGGTTTTGATTAATCTTCAAAGACAATGTAAATATATGGTTTATCCTGCATGGATCATGTGATTCTATAGAAGTTTATTCTAGCTCTCCCAGTGTGACCAAGTCTTCTTGAATACTCATCGTTTAAAAAAAAATTGAGTTAGTGGTGGAAATTTATTAAAGAATGAAAATCTACTTAAAATTTAAGTATATCTCATAATGTTCTTAGTCAATATCATAAATGAATTCCTCTTCCTTATGTAATGTAACTTTAAAAAAAATGTTGTCCTAGATGGTACCTTAAATCATCACTAATTTATGGCTTTGGGATTGTTGGCCTATTCATAGCCATGTTCTCTACCACTCTCCATCAGATAATTGATGGTTAGATTTCTCCTCCATATCCATATTTTCCTACATGGAACCCTAGTATGTGTTAATTTCGGTAATCTTCATACTTTCCACTCTTTATTTTAAATAGAGGCCTCATTAATTCATTTTTTGATGTGGGATTTCAACTAAGATATTTTGAAATGTCAAAAATGTGTGATCCCAATACCCTATATTTTGTTGAACCGATGGTACTTCAAATCATCATAGATTGATGAGTTTAAGGACCTCAATTTTATACTTGTTTGTGATTGATGACCTCAACCACTACCTATAAATATTTACGTTTTTCCTCCAATTATATGTCTCTAATTTCCACCAATGTTCTCCTAATCGAGATCATAATTTGGTGGTGACCCTTTCATTTCTCTTTTCCTCATATTAAGACTAAGTTTTAGTAAACCAATTTCCGATGTGGGTTTTCCCACAAATATATTTTCTATTTTCAACCTTTTATTTTCGAAGAACAATTTCAAATTGCGAGGACGCAATTTATTGAAGGAGGGGAGAATGTAACACCCCAAGATTTCATAGTGTGTTATTTCTTCAAAATAATTCAATAACTTGCACTACACGCAACACCGAGTTCAAGCGCACCATGACTTACCAAACAAGCCGTTCAAAAAAGGTTATGAATAGTATTAATTAAATTTTAAACTTTATATAATCCTTATAATTTTAGAATCCATATTATGAGTTTCTTAGACATAATGTAAGAACAAATTCATCTTCAGTATTGTAGTTTTACCAACTTTTAATAGTAAACCCTTTTTAAATAAAATATTTTAAACTTTTTGACTACATGGGGACATCAAAAAATTTAAAATAAAACATCCCAAGCTTCCACGGTACGCTTTCCTTTGAATAAAATAGTAGCGTGTGTTGTACGCAACTTCGAGTTTTAACACACACCACAACCGATCAAACTAGCCGTTATGAATAGTAATACTTAATTTTTTGAAATTATATATATTTTATATTTCAAAATGGACTTCATTTTTGGATTCGTAATATCAAATTTAGCCTAAGGTGAAATTTTGGTACTTTTCGGATAACTTTCATATTTTGATGAATAGTAAAAATTACTAAATTTTAATTAAAAACAACTTTTTTAATCAAAATAATTAATAGTGATAAATTATGAATTTGAGTGGTTTTAAAGTATATTTAGAATATATTTTTACCATTGAATATAATTTTGGTCATTTGACATAATTTTACAATTAAACCGAACATAAACAAGTGTCAATCTTTTGATAGTTATTTTCTCTTAAAAACACGCTGTATGTTTTGACAGCGGGAATTAATTTTAAATTAATTTCTGCCACTTCTGTGTTTTGAATTTAGAAAAATGGATTCCATATTTGGAATCAGGATGTTCAAATTGTGTAAATAGGTAACTTTTATTTTTAGACATTTTGAATAATTACTGCGGTAAATATTTTATTTACCATGGTTAAGGGTAAATCCGGTAAATAAGGGTTAAAAAATAATATTATAATAATACTAAATTACCCTAAAACGTGTCTTAACCCTATTGGTTGATACATGGTCGACCATGGGCATCTTTGGGTCAATTTTGGGACCCCATTGATCCACTTGTAAGTGATAATGACACTTTATATTAATAAAGATAAAATAAAAATAAAAATGGCATAAGCTTACATCTTTTAGAAGAACAATTTTTACATAGGGTTATACATGTTGGATTTTCGATTATAAATATTCATTAGAAAGCTAAAAAGATTTCCTACATAATTATATTTTATTTATAATTTTTAGACATCAAATAATTTAAATTATTAATGACACAATAATGATGCAATGTTTACCTCATTAATAAATCATTTAAATAAATAAGATTATAATGATTAAAATATTATCTAAAACCTGTCCAATTCTTATTGGTTGATGTTATTTAGAATATGAGTCATCTTATCTTCGACCTCAATGATTTTTGGACCATTATAAACCGAATATAATTATATTATAAAGTAATACTTTCACTCTTTCCTAAAGAGCCCCTCCTCTCCATTATAAAAAAAGACCACTTCTACTCATTCCTCACACCTCTCAAGCCACTTGGCTCGTCCAAACTCTGCCCAACTAAGCTCCCCACATACCTCTCCTCCTCCTTGAAGCTTCCCCTTAGGCAGAAAGCATTTCAAGAAGTCATTTGGTTCCAACCAAAGTGAGTTACCTAAATTAAAGGCAACAATTTCTCTTAAAGTATTTTCATTTATTTTGCTTCTCCAACCCCCAATATCTTTTTATTTCCCTTATTTTGTAACAAAAACAGTATCCTCAATATACTAGGATGTTGTTATAAGAAGGATTCAAAATAAACATTAACACAACTCCATCTAATGGATGATGAACATAATGTTTCTGTGGATGGCAAACTAACGCCTCACGAAACGATGATTGTTCAAATACATCTTACCACCTCTCATCGTGGCCATTAGGATGGCACTGTAATTAAATATGATATTAATGATATTTATTTTATATATAATCTTCTGTAATTAAATTTTATTTCATACCATTATTCGTTTCATGTTGTATATACATACGATAATTTCATTTGAGGAAGTGCGGACTACCGCCCCCTTAAAATGATATGACTCGTTCATACCACACATGGAACGTATAAAGGATGGTGTAAATGAACTTAAGTAACATATATAAAATATTATATTATACTGGAATAGTAATATACCTATGTATAATTTGGATTCGATTCTTTTAAAATAAAAATTAAATGGAAGTAGCGTTCGTGCGTACGTACAGACTACCGTCTCCACGAACGCGATGAGATTCATTCTCCATCGTATCCATTCAAGTATAATTATCATTTGATGATTTAAAAATGATGTTTAAGAACTTGATACCATTCTGGATATGAATAATATACATCCCATTAATAACGAATATGTCTCACATAACAAAGAATATAAAGTAAAATGAACCCGTTAACACCCGAAATGACGATAATTCTAAAATATTATTAACAAATCATTGATAAAAGATCATATATGATATCATATTAAAGTAAATGATTCTTTTATTATTCAATAACAATTATTTCACCATTATACAGGAGGTAATCCTACCATCGACCAAGGAAAAAGTACAATGTAAGGGATTCTCTTATCTCACTTTCAATTCCGTGAGATTTCCATTATTCGCCACTAAATTATTGAAAGTGGTGTATTATGTATGGACATTTGATATATATTATCATTATTCTCTTTATATTCATGTTATTATGTAAATCATTTGGTGGTTATTAACTTTTGGCCATACGACTCAGTCGATTAACGTGGTAAGGGTTTTCTTATCTCACTTTTAATTCCGTGAGAATTCCATTGATCACCACTTAATTATTGCATGTGGTGTATGTGTACTGCCCATGATCGTATTCATTGTGTAATATACTTTAATTTATGGGTATTTACATCATCATGGTATGATACTTCTTTCATGGGTGTATGTTTCGTAAGTTACCTAATCGATAAGGGAATTTGAGATTTCAATTTCCACTCATTTGGCTTTACACATATTTCATTGATTATATTACCCCAAGATTATGTGTGGAATAACTATTCATTTGATTATGTCATAATTTCCACTCCCCTTCCTGTGGATAGAAGTATGGTACACATAATCACTCCATTGGTAATTCTCAAGTCATTGATATGAATTTGATAAGAGTAATTTTAACTCATTCTCCATTTGTTGAGTTAAACATCCAATTCGTTGGTATTGTTTTTACAAGAATATGTGTGAATGTCCTTTGATTGTTTTACACTGAATATCCAATCATATTTAGTGTATTTATATTTGTCACACATAATTATGTCATTGATTTATCCTTAACCTAAGGATACAACCTTTTTGAGAAATTTCATCTCAATTTACATTCCATTGAGACTTCTTTGATGATATACACCAAATCACTTTTATGTGGTGTATATAATGTACTTTGACATAGTATATCATGAATTCCTTTATTCTCATGATATTACAATGTTTTGATTACCTCAATTATTTGTATTCAAGTGTCTCTCTTTTGGTTAGAAACTCTAACCAAAATACCATTTTAAAATGTTTTAAAGAATTATTCTTCTAAATCATGCTCATTAATGTCCATATTTTAAAAATGGTTTTAAGGATTTATTTATATGGACATTAAAGTTTTAAAATTAATTTTCCTTTTAAAAGTTTCAATGTGTTATGGGACACTTTGATTCAAAAATATACTTTTAAACGGCTTCTTGACAAATAGTGTGACTTTTAAATGTTTTCAAGAAAAGGGGGATATTTCTCTCAAATAGTTTTGATGATTATTTTCATCTATGTCAACATCCTTCATTATTATTGATTGAGGTTAATGTGATACAATACAATCTTCCATATTGTATCGAATGAATTATGTTTGACTGTGGATGTGTTATTTTTATACCATTCATGGTTTGTGGTGAAAGTATTGACATTTCGTATGCTAGTTTAATACGAATGTTTACGTTATGTTTAAACCTTTTCATATGGGAATGCATTGGACTTAATAAGTGACGGGTGGATCCCGCTATAGCTCCTCGATGCATCGGTAGGTCTCATGAGACAAACTAGTGTCTTGGCACAAGGTCTTGGAAAAATATTATTTGTAGTCTTGGCACGAGGCCTTGGCTATGTTGTTATGATAGTCTGGCATTATGCATTCCATCATTATGAAAGTGGTTATTGATATTGCATGTGATCATTTGACTAGTAGAATATCTATGTGAGTAAGTAAATGGCATTATTTCATTTTACCTTTGCCATTTTATGCTGAAGTTCAAGTTTAAAAGGCTTTTGTTTTAGTTATAAATTGCCTTAAGTGTTTATGCTTATTTATGAAAGCTTCTGCTATAATGTTATCCTTACTGAGCATCCGAGCTCACCCCTTTCAATGTTTTAATTTTTTTCAGTATTATGAAGAAGTAATTTATGAATGACCTGCAGGGATAGTATGAGGGGATATGATGACAAGATGTTTTTTTTTTATAATGTAAAAATTTATGGATGTATCTAGTTATTCCAAGGCTACTAAACTAATCGGTCCTTCGGGATTTGATCTTTCTTGTGATCATGCCAATGTTACGAAGTAATGCACCGACTCTGGGTAGCTGGGGTCGGGGCGTTACAAAAAATGAAGGTGTATAAAGATGTTTCAAGGTAGTAGTCTAACAATATTATTGATAACTAAATATTTCCAAGATTGGTGGGTTATTATCGAAGGTTTATCCAAAACTTTTCAACTTTAGAAGAATTTATTTTGGGCATGACCAAGAAGGGAATTAATTTAAATGGTATGGATAATGCGAGAATATTTTTTTACGATTAAGATGTATTTGACCAGCACACTAATTATAATCATACTAAATCTAGTGGAGTACTATATTGTGTTTTAGGATTCCTTCAGAATTGAAAACTTATTTGTGTTGATTTAAGGAGATCCAGTTGTGGTGTTTGGTTCATGGTTGTTTATGATAAATGAATAAAGTTACCATACAGATGATCTTAAGTAATCAGTGGTGTTTTGTGACTTGATATGTTGGAAACATTATCTATTGGGAGAAAAGTTTATAGTTTATACCAAACATACAATCATAATATATATATTTTGAAATAGGTATTTTATTCTTCTAAAAATTGAGAAAGGTTGAGTATATGTAGCCTTTTTTACATTTATAAAATATATAGAACAAAAAAATAAAAAAAATTACATGAAACATAGATTATGGAAACACACACACACAAGAAATTGATTATTCTAGTTCTAAGAAGAAGATAATGAATTTGATGGATATCAAAAAAATTGAGCTTCTAGAGGTCTAGTAGAATATAAAAATTGAATCATTACATTTTGTTTTAATACATTTATGATAGATCAGGGAGTGGAAATATGAGGATGATGACTGATTAGCATTAAGTGAACTACATGATCACGGGGACTCACCTTCTTATTGAATTATAAATGAGGATAAAATCATCAATTTATTAATTAGGTATTCACAACTACATGCATACAAATGGTTACGATGAAGCAGTTTCATAACTTTATATGGGAAGGGAATCATGGTTTAACCAAAATGTACCATGAACTATGTTGCTAGTATTTGTCGAAAGTCATGAAAAATTACATTGTATCTTTAATAACATGATGTTTCACCCTCTAGTTGGAATGGAATGAGAATTATTGATCTTGTGTTTTACTATATCAATTTCCCATTATAAAGTAAAAGTGGGATGATGTAACCTTAGAATTAATTGTTGTTTTTATGAGGATGCCTAAAAATGTGGTGAAATATTGGTGATTTTGGAATGATTGATTAATGTGTAAAATTTTAGTTTCATCTCATTTAATTTTACAATGGACCATTTTGGTGAGATGAATATTTGGGAGATAGTCTATTTGAATGTGGTACCTTAGAGTATTATTTCGGGTCATCAAATATTTGTTAGACAATGATTCTTAAAAGTGTTGTTGAAAGTGTTGGGTATCAAATAATTAATGAGTTAAAAATTCCACCAATAGAAACATGTTTAGTAGTAATTTATTATTCAGGTGTTGGAGGATATTCTATGGGCATGATTTCTATAGTTTTTTGGTTCTTAAGAGAAAAAAACTTCTTGTTGAGTTTTCCTATAACAATGATAATCATGTGAATTTTCAGATAACACTTTATGATGTACATTGTATTAGTCAAGGTAGAGAATCTCAATGTTGGATGGAGGTGGGTGAGTAAGCGTTTTTGGGACCAAGTCTCATGGAGTAGGCATCAGAGTTGGTTTAGATAATTTATAAATGTATCACTCGGAGTCATATTAGAAATAATTATTATGATTATCGGCAAAAAATTCCCATCGAGTCTATAATTTAGGATCATGTATTCTTTGGGGTATCACATAGATTGGGTCACTGTATGATATAGAGGTAGGGAAAGATGGTCCATATATATGTTAGACATTTAGGGATTATAGAGAGGATCATAATAGTGGCATATTGATTGGATCATACATATAAGTATAACTCTATGTGTTGTTTATTTCACATTTCAAAGATTCATAAGTATCATCCTAGAACATAAAATTTTGTCGATGTTTTTAATTTCATGATTGAGAATGATGTATCAGTTGATGGGAATATAATTCAATTAATAGATCATAGTGTGAATTTGTTTCTGTGAAAGACCACGTTGATTTTCTGACCATTGTTGAATCATGGACATATTCATGTAAAAAATTGGAATAGGTAATAATATATAAAATCATATTAGAATTATATTTTTTACATCATAATATAAGTGATTAATTGGGAGCCGAACTCAAGGGTGATATATTATTAGGGGGTTGTATAATCAAGTCATTTTGGAAGATGCCTGATTCTCATTTTTAGGATCAATTTTACAGTTTTTTATAAATATATTGAGATTTATTTTGGGGAAATATCAGGTTAGATAGGTGAATTTTTTAGGACCCTTTTTCTTTTCATGGTTGGAACAAGGTAAAAAAATGTGCATGATTTTCCCCAAGAAACTGTGAATATCTTTTGGAGGAATTGGAGGTTGTGCACGCTTGGAAGATGGTTTTTCAAAACTGTGCATCACCCTCCACAAACCGTGCACCCTAAAATAGAGGTAATTTTCATAGTTTGTGTAGGGTTTGTCTAAAAATGTCCTGCATAAGAGAAACAGTTTCCCTCATGAGTTGTGGTGTATGGTTAGGGTGCGAGGTTTATACAATCATGTGACTTCTACAACAAAACCATGTAGATGGTTTTAAACACTCTAATTTTTTAAAATTATCAAGCCCGCCATTTTCAACCACAAATAAACTCTTCTTAACATAATAACATCTCATTTATTATTGGAATTTCCTTGGATGATTCAAATGTTCCATGAACACCATTAGGTGAAAATAAAAGATGGAGTGTTATTATTTGACCACTCTTATAGTATCTAATTTCTTGTAGTTTTTTACCCCTCTCTCACTCTAACCAATCATTTCTAATGAAGATGCATGATGAATGCGCAATTTCATATTGTCTTCATCTCTATTTTAATGCATATCAATCCTTGGGATATGGGTCTTGGGTATTAGTCAAAGAACTACTATGTCGTTGTGATTAGTTTCATTCCATATCAAATTTGGTATTTACATTTAGATAATATTCATCAAAAACCTTCATGTCGGTAGTCTATTTTTCAATTGAAACAATCATTATTATAATTTCATGTGTTCAACTTCAAATTTTGAATTCCATGATGTGTAGTCACATTAAAAAAAGCAATTTTTTGAATACGTTGTGATTTTTAAACCCTTCCAATTCCTATTTAGACCTGTTGATTATTTGATATTAGACCATATATAACCTATGTGATCTACCAATATAATTGAAATGATGAGATATTATTTATTCAGGGTTAATAATTGGGATTTTGAAAATGGATTTAAAATTAATCTATGAATTTGGATGTATAATTAATTATTATTGGGGTTGATAAAAGGGTTTTTTATATTGAACCATGAGATGTGATAATTGTGAATGTGTTTTGGATATGGATGACTACTCCAAATAAACATTGTATTCCAAAGATCCACTATAAGACCCCATGACATATTTTTATTTTCATTTGATAAATGATTTTTTGGATAGGGAATACTTATACAAAAAACCATGAGGTTGGAGACTACTATTTTAGTCCCCCATTTGTATGATTTGTAAATTAGAAATTAAAATTCTAAAAATATATTATGAAAAATTTTATGTGATATAAATTTAGTGGTTAGTGATGACCTAACATGGAATGAAGATGGTATATTGGATCAAGTGTCACCGTGAACCAAGGGACCCATACAGCTAAATTAATGAATCACTATATCGTAATAATTATTCATATTATTATTTTTACATAATTAATTGAAAAAATAGTTCATTTATTATAGAGAAGATATGGATTTATATGTCATTGGTGGTAGCCAATAGAATATTAATAACACCATACATGGGCTACCAGATCAGTTCCCAAATAGGCCTCATGTATCCTAGAATGTACAAAGTGAATTTTGCAATGGTAGATAGGTGATCTATGATATAGGATAGATAATTGATAAAGGAACCAGTCATGATGCTTGGACTCTATAGAGTGTTATTAATGTTTATATCATATTTTGTTGAAATATTATACTTATATGGGATAACATATATACATAATTTTTTATGGTCATTTTTTCAGGTTTTTATATAATCATGTGAGGTTGGTATTATTGATTATAAAATATCCAAGTTATTTTCTGTTATAATTTGGATAATGAATATGGATTTTAGTTTTTGTACCATTTTGATAAGGTTGTTACAGTGTCCCCATGATATATATTTGACTACCACAACTAGTTGGAAGCCTCTGGTATATCGGGATGCGTACTTGAGGTTACATAAGTAACAGAATTAGGGAAATGATATAGATCACCCATTTCGGTATATTATACGTAATCACAATCCATGGTTATAACATTACCACATTGTTTTTTTAAATGGAAACACACATAATATATTTAAAATCATAGATATGATTAGGAAAAGATAATAAATTATTCATCATAACAAAACCATTTAAAATAAAAATACTTCATAAACACTTATTCACATTGTAACTCATTGAAATTATACGTGATTCACAATCATATAACAAATTCATCATATCATAAATACTGTTTAAGGAAGGCGATTCATAAAAATATCCTCTACATAATCATAAAAAATATATTTATAAGATATGTATTGTATAGTTTGATCAGATTTCGATTAATCCATAAAATATACTAATGGTTTTTATCATTAATGAGTAAAAACTCCAAATATGATCATTAATAAAACCTGGAAGAAAATAATTTTATAAATTAAATATTTAAATATTCTTAAATAAATGAACAAAAAATATTTTTAATGTAATTTTCATTGAATAAATCCATTTAGATACATAAATGAACAATTATAACATTTAGAGGTCATGAAGGTGGTAAATATTGTTCCCCTGTAAATTTAAACCACGATTCCTTTCACATGTCCTTAAAAACCAAAGGGACATCATCAATAAATTATGTGAAAATTAGTTTTTTAAAAATATTAAAAAATTAAACATATGTTAAAAATTATATAAAATATATTTTCAATATTAATAAGAAATTTCATTATAACATTTTTAGATAAAATGGAAATGGATGAAAATGATTTTTATCCAAAGAATAAATAATCTCGATTTATCATTATTATTTATTTGAAATAAGTATTGTATAAATAGATTAAAATGATAGGGGAAAATTTATTTTTAAGAAATAACAAGGGGAGAATAGAACTAATGATTTTCATGAAATTTAAATCAAAATATCTCATTTGCAAGAGTATATATTATGAATTACAGATATCCAATGAGATTGAATAATTTACCCTTTACAATATTGGTATATTTGGAATTATAATCTCCATGAAGATATACAAAATCATATAGAATCTTTTATATTAAAATTATCATGATAAGGGTAAAAAACGTCCATGATTAGTATATACATAACACCGAAGAATTGGGTGGTGAAAATGGCATATGTCACCTATAAATAAAAGAGAGCGTACAAATCCCTTAACATACGTATATACTTCTTTCATAAAAATTGATATATCATGTATAATAAATATTATATTATCATAAATTTATTATAATAAATTATTCATATTTATAATTAATTATATGAAGTACTTATGACCATTTATTACTTATATATTTACAATTCCTTATTAAAATCACATTTTGTGTAATAACTAATATGTTCTTCAAGTATGTTTTGGATTAATATTTTAATAAATTATAATTCATCAAGGTCAAATAATAAAAATAATGTAAAAAATTAAATAAATATAACATATATTCAATATATATATATTTATATTAATATATTAAATTTAAAGATTCAAAATGAATTATAATGACCCTAGATGTGGTAGGTTGATCATATGTATGAAAATTGTTTCCATAATCCCGATGGATGAAATAAAATAAATATAAATAATATATTACATTAACAGAATCATCATTATAGAAGATATGTCAATTATGTCCTCTAGAACTATTTGTGTTACATTATATGTAAATAATATGTGAATAATGAATCACAATTCTTCGTGAGGCACTACTATATCGTATGCATTAGCAACATTATCATATTCCAAAGTATTTGAATGTTATAATGTATACAAGATATTATAATTAAATAAATAATGTTATATCATAAATATTTTATAAATATGTTAAATCAAGCATTATATAAATGTGTGATCGGTGACGATGGAAATAAATTTTTATCAGTTTTTGAAGAGGTAGTCAACTGTCAACATGATATATTTTTTAATTTCCAGTTTTATAGAATATGAGGTTAATATAGTCTATAAATTTAACATAATAACATCTCATTATATAGTATATACTGGTGCTATTATTTAATCATAATGGAATAATTTATTATGGAGATAGATGATTAAATTAAATGGAAATACATGGTTGATTATTATACATCAACTTCAGAGATCACATTTGGGATTATAGAAGAATCCTTCATAAAAGGCTTTAATAATACTACTAAGGCCAACATTATGAGTGTAGGAATGTAGAGAGTGTGTTCTCAATGAACTTAGATGAATATATAATATTTTTATGTGTGAATAAGTGATGCGAGGCCATGAATGTTAATAAGTTGGTGAGAGGATGAACATGGAATTTTTGATAAGAATAATGTGTCCCCATATTTTTCACAAGTCCAAACTCTATAAAATTACTAATTAATGGATTTTATATAAAAAATGTTCAATATATGGTCATTATATGATATTTATAAAATTTGGTAAATCAATTTAATCCTACATATTTAGATTAACACTCACTAATCCTTTTTAAACCTCAACCACAATAATTAATTTATAGTGTTATAACTATTCATTTTGTAAGTAAATTATGTTGAAATTAGTTTAATTTTTTTATTATGTTAAAAAATATTTAATTTATATTGAAAAATTTCAATGTCTGATGATTTAACATATAACTTAAAATTAATCATGAAGATTTCAAAAAAAGGGATTTTTTTCAAAGAGAATATATTCATAAACATATAAGGTTTTCATATATATATTAAATATAAATTTGATTCCAATGAAATGATTTTTGAGAAATAAAATAATTATAATAAATTAAAATTTTAGAATTTTTAAAATAAGATAGAATTATAAATTCTATATTCAAAATGGATGTCTATAAAAGAAATTATTATTTTCCTCTATTCAAAAAAAATTTATATTTTCCAAAAGTTCAATAAAATATATTCTCTGATAGTTGGGAAATTTTCATTCCAAAAAAGAATTTAATTTTGTAAAATACATGTTTTTAATATATCTAATAATAAATATATTATTTTCACTGAAAAATAAATATAAATAATTTATTTGAAAAATGTTTCTTAAAGCATATAAATAGTCTATAAAATTATATATTTATTTATAAATATATATAACATAAGTAAAAATTTTATAATTAATTCTAAATTTTTTATTCACATTCATAGAATGAAATATTACATCTAGGTTATAATTTTCAATAATAATAAAAAATATTACATCATTGATTATTAAAACATGGTGTTGCGTGTGTCACATGTCATCCAAGAAATTAAATTTTTACATGAGAAATTTCCTAAAATTATAAGGTGTTGAATTTAACCCTAGAAAAAATACTGTCACCCATAAGATTTCTCACTGTAATGAAAAGAAATTAGAATAATATTTACTTATCATATAATAAGGATCCTATATAGCTTCACTCATTTGGAAATTGGATGAAAAATCATTGACATGGTGAGCGGTCTATTTTTGTAGAACTTACTCTATATGATCCAGAATGTCAACGGCATTTTCCTTTTAAAAATGGAAATTATCTAGTGGTATGAAGTATTAGTTCTATACCAATGAAAAATATAGTAAGAACATCTTCAAAAGATATACATGTATCACATCACAAAATTATGAGATGTATAGTGGAAGCACTAATCGATATGATAACATACAGATAAGATCAATAATTTCAATTGAAAATAAGATAAGGGATTATATTTCCCTTATTTACAAATGTCATTACATTATTTAGTTAAGATATTATTAGAAGTACCTTTCCACCAAATTCAAATTATATTTCAGGTCGTTGTTTGTCACCCTATCTTTTGTATCAGCTTTTTACTAAAAATATGCATTTCTAAATACATGTAACCTTCTTTGATATTTAATAATATTTCTTAAATCCCAATAGATTTATTTATTCAACTTAATCCCATCACCATGATGATTTACACTTCATTCTATAGGGATATCCAAAAATATCATTCATAATGCTTTAGTAAAATCTATTTAGGTATGAAAAATAATTTATTGGAAGGTACGTGTCCCAATGAAATTTCAAATACATTGAATAAAATATCAATATATCCTCTAAGGTTTGATTTTTTCTCTCCTAATTTACATCTCTATAAAGATGATGCATAGTGATAAAGTGTATCTTCATATCCAATTATCTCTGAATACTTCAATTGAATATTGGGTAAAAACTCGTATCCCAATCAGATATAATTTAATTTTTTAATCTATCCGACCAAGCAAATTTATTAATGTATATTATCAAAAAATAATCCATAAATAAATTCTCTCTAATATGAATAAGTTATCTTACTTTGTAATACGACTGAAAATAATACTGATAAAATTATTCCATTTATATGCTTTATCGCTTCCAATGTAAAAATTAATGGTGATGTGTTCCCATTTCCATTAATGTATGGGTAATGGGTATGACATCCCATTATAATTATTCCACAAATAATTAATGTTATGACTTACAAAAGAAAAATATAAAAACTCAATGATATCTCTCTTCATTATAGCTCATATGAAATAATTCTTTAAATCTCTATATATGTTCATAAGTCTTGGATAAATAGGTAATTATGACCAATGTGAGTCATCAAATAACAACGTCATCAAAAAAAATATCAAGGGGACAGAACCATTGTTCATAAAAAAATACTCCATCAAATAAAGGTTATTCTCTGGGACATTTCTCAACTTATTCTACACATACAAAACATCCTTATATTCCACATTAATATTTCCATGGACAGATGGGAGAATAATCATTTGAAATATATAATATATATCCCCTTCCTTCTAGATTTATATACATATACATTTTAAATCCGTCAAATTTGGATCTTTTGTCATCCTCATCACAGATAAGATAAAATAGTTCTTTGTACTCAAACCATCTTCTACGTTTTTTTGTGCCCTCGGTGATAATTCATTGAGAATTCATAATGATTAGTCACCCCTAACCACCTTCTCTATCTCATGTTCCAATCATTATATTTGAATATATACTTTCAAATTTTGTGATCAATATAAATAACACACTTTTCTCCCTAAATATTAAATATCAAAATATTTAATAAAAAATACATCATGTAAAACTAAATCATGTGTTGGAAAACTTTTCTTAGGATAATTAAATTGTCATATGTTATATGTTATAACCACTTCAGTTACCAATAGAAATCATCCAAATGTAGTATTAGATTCATCAAAATATATTTCAAACCCTTATACACAAGATGGAAATGAATGTCAAGTCACACTAACTTATTATCTCATCATCCCATTCATATTTCTCTTACATTCATATATCCAGAAGAACATAGTTCCCATTAGAGTTAACATGGTGAGTGTATTAGATTGTCAATATAACTTCCTTACCCACTATTTGTTAATATCCATCCATATAAAAAAATTAGATCCTAATTATTGTTCGTGGTCAAGTCCAGCATTTAATAGCCTCATCTATTGATGAATCCACCTATATTTATTTCCTGAGATAACTTTTCATAATAATGTGACCTATTTTATCTAATACACACACATTGTAAATTTTTCATAGATCATATCCATCAACTATATTTTCATCACAATTATAATATGACCATCATGCTATTCATTTCTCCTAAAATATATATGAATATAATCTATAAATTCTAGGACAATCTAATTATGTTGATCTATAAATAAAATGTTCATTTAATCCTTGAATATTATTTGGGTATTAGTAAAAAGATATGACAACACTATATATTCAATATCTCCATAAATTATATGGAAATTGTATTGGGAATATCTTTTTTCATAATAATAAATTGAAGATGTAAAAAATAATGTTCAACCATGGAAAATTATTTATATCCATGAATTTGATCAAAATAATTATCAACATAGGGTAGAGGATTCATGTTATTTATTGTGATCTATATCAGCTCCAAATAATCAATTCAGAGTCACATTATTCCTACATTCTTCATTAAAAAATAATTAATTGATCACTAGGTGGAACACATAGAAGAATGGATCCCTTCGAATGGTTATGCTGGATCACTTCATAAATTTATGTAACATGATTGGTTAAATTTTAAAAGGAGTCATTGGTAGAGTCATAGCTGCATTTATGAGTTTTATTGAAAAACATCAAGATCCAACATAATTCATTATAACTATTCAATAAATTAATTGGTAATATTTCATATAGTATGTATACAAAAAAATGAGTTTCTCCCCAACCATCTAGGATAAATAAACTTTTATATTAGAGTCAAGTCAAATACAGTGGTTGTGATCTCCATCATAAGATAATATCTATTAGAATACAGATATATGTTCAATGTTCTGTTTAGAAGATCAAATTTGACTTCCACTATTTAAAAATTGATCTGGGATTTGGGTAGATAATTCCAATCCTTTCATAAGATAACATAAAATTCAACTATAAGGGTAGTTATTTTGTTTATGAGATTCACATTCCCAAAAACATATACAGGATCAGAATCATAGACTTCAGATGTGACCATCATACTATTAGGGGGTTTAGCGACCTAGTATGGTTCACTATCCAAACACTACTATAGGGTAGTTTTCAATTTGAGCTTAGTTGTGCATCCCCAGATTCTAAAGGATGTGTACTACTAGTGAGGTACACAGTAGGTGACCGTGGGGGGACTATACACTTAGGTGGTAATAATAATAATCATACATATATGTATTTATATATATGGAAGAACCATAAACCAGTGGATATAACATCATATATACATTGCAGATGAATAATTGAGGAATCCACCTAACTAATAGACTAACACAAAAGTACAAATATCATTTTTTTAATAATAAAAATATCAGTTGATACAAATATAATATACATATATGGAATCCCATTACCAACCAAATCAATACACACCTATAAGGAAATATAATCCAAAAGTGAACTCATGTTCATATATAAGAACAACCATGTTCCTTTTCCATCCATCCTTCTAACTAGAATAACATGATCATAATGGATTATCTCCCATCCCTAATCCCTAAACTATTCATAGATAGGTAATGTATACTCATTCTCTAAGAGGCCCATAAAGGGCATGATGATATTATTAATGGACCACCTATATGGTTTCCTTGTCTTAAATTCGTAATTATGCAGGTGTATACAAAATATAAATAAAAGGAATCCCACAACCATTTATTAATTAAATATCTTCCCCTTTTCCCAAAATACACAAGTAACAATATACATGGTTTGACCATCATCAATATGTATCAGAACACATGCCCCTGATTTTATATAAGGAATGCAGTACATGTATCAAATTATATTATTTCAATAGTGATGATCCATGTATCAGCAGCCATGGAATCCCTTGACGAATTGAAACGCATGTCAACCCTCATTATCAGCCCATAATCATTTCACCAAATTCTCATTCCATAAATCATGTAACCCAATGTCTAAATGACATTATCAATCAGTACCGATTTTCATCAGACTAAGAATTAAAAAATAAAAATCATCTTGAGGACTAATATCTTGAAGAACAATGATTTCTATCCTCAAATTTTTATAATTAATATCACCTCAAAGCATGAAATTTGGAGGCAAGATGATATTCATCATCATAATATTCTATAAACACATAATAAATTATAATGGTGAGCCTTATCCCCAAAACCAATTGTATTAACAACACCAAAAAATCTTCCATCACCATCCAAAAATATTTCTATGGTGGTCAACACTATCAAATATAATAGACCAAACCCACATCTTATCCACATTATCAATGGGGGCCTCCAACCACAACCAGTGGTCAACACCCACTCAACTACGTCCTATCACTATGAACAAAAATCATATAGATATTTTCCCAACAATAGTTAGTATAAATAACCAAATAATCTAAGCCACATAATCATAAAAATCATGCCCCTGCTACCATGTTTCTAAATCATTGTGTTCAACATCATCAATGTTTTTAAATATATTTCCTCATCTATACAACCTCTTCACCTTTATATGAAGACCAAGCCTCATAAAGCTGGTGATAAGAATCACCCCATATATACAAAGCCAATCTTAACATTTTTAACTACATTTTCTTTGTATAGGTGGTCAACACCACCTCATTCCTCATTCCATTTAATATATGCACCCATGTAACTCAATAATGTTAATAAAAAAATTATATAATTATAGTAAGTCGTTATCCCAATATTATAGATTCCATATCCTTTTACACATATTATTACATGATTTTAAGAATAATTAACCGTAAAATTATAAGAAAATGATTATAAAGACATGAGTATTTGGATAATTGGGTATATAAATTGAAAACATGGAAATAAAATAAAACATATTTTTTAAATCATCTATACAGAAATCTTGAGTTCCAATTTTCTCCATCATCTTCATAGGATAAAAAATATAATAATTTAATAAAATTGGTGATCAAAAAATCATTGTATGGTTGTAAACATAGGATAAATGAAAATTACATGGGTTGTAAGGAATAACATGATGACATAAAAAGTCATCAAATGTGAATAAACATAAGGAATAACAATATGTATTTCATGGGGACATATAATAATGGTATCATTTAAATTTGAAAAAAAACAAATCATGACGTAAAAATGATTCAAGTCTAAATTATATGACCATTTCACACTTTTGAAGATGTTCCATAGAGGAAGCACGTTCACTCTTTATCCCAACATGATGAATCATGTTACTAATCATTACCCAATTAATTGGAGCACTATCTAGGATCAACCATCAAAATAAGTTTATAACATTGGTGTTTTTCAGTTTGAGTTAATTTAAATATTTGAATTATAATTCAATTAATAAAATTTTTTCACATAGAGTTTATGATGAAAAAAAAACTGAATTTGGGCTTTATTAAAGGTGGTGCATGGTTGGTGCACGGTTAAGGGAGAATATGCACCCTTTCTCAATAAAATGTCTGGGAAATTGAATTTGTGGATATTGGAGTACCACATGGTTAGCTCATAGTTAGACAAACCATGAATCTTGGACCAAATGGATTGAAGGACATGCATAGTATCTGTATAATTTAGAAATATGTGCAGGAAAATAGTAGAAAATGCCAAGGTCCTTAAAAAGTGGATTTGTACAATTTCCCCCTTCTTTTTTAACCCTATACACTCATAATCATACACACATGGGATTCTTCAACCATTGTGCCTCAACATACTCTCCTTTCTCATTCATAATCATTTAATGTTGAATTTTGTGTGGTTTATCCATGAATCCCCAAATTAATTTCTATTCTCCCATGGTTTGTCCCATTTTCTAGGGTTCTTCTTATCATTTTCCTATTTCTCCATTTTCCAGTGAGTAAAATGACTGGGTGATGGTCTGATATAGTGTTATAGAGTTATATGTAAATTATTATTGATTAATATTTCATTATTTGGGTCTTTTGGATGTGCATTTATAGTTTCCCATAAATTTTCAAAATTTTCCAACAGAGAGGTAGGGGAGTCCATGATTTTATATCATATGTTAATTTTAGTATGATTTTCATGCTTTCTAAATGTTCTCTATTGATTTAGTGTGTGGCGAAAAAAAAATTCTGAATGATTTGGGGTGTTTATAGACATTAAATGGTTTTTTATAAATTAAATTTCTAGGATTTGATGTGGGTTTTGTTGTTAGGAATTCTAAATGTGTATTGTGAAATGTAGAAGTGGTTTGAAGGGTGTTTTCAAATATATTTGATATGCGTTGGAATTTGTAATAGTCATTTCTAATGAGAAGTGGTGGTTTTTATATATTTATTAATGTTCTTTATGTGTGAATATGAATGTGGTGATCTATGTGTTATGTGAAATAGAAATTTAGTACACAGGAAACCTAGGTATTTAGGTGGTCTGACTATGAATGAGATACTAGTTGACTTAGAGGTGGCGCTAACCATACTAATCTAAGAAGATTTATGATAACAAAAATAAATAATTTATGATGATGTTAATGGTTTTATTCCACTATAACATTTTATAGATTCTTATCTAGTGGCTCATGCATGATAATACTTTGGTTTATGGATTCTATACCATGTTTCACTAAGATACTAGGTTTCTAGTGTTTAATTCTACTAGTACCATTAGATATCACCTATGGTTTCCTTGTGATTGTGACTATAATGTTATCCTATGGTGTTCCTTATTGTAATGAAAACTTTAAAATCATGTTTTCAGGAAATCATTATTCTTAAAATTTCTTATTATAAATTTTTACACAAACTTTCTTAAAATTTGTCTTGTTATTTGTCATCTAATGGTATGGCATGTAATCATTTATATTTTGTGTAATCTTACAGATATTTGTCTCACATCCTGTATATATATTTTTATGTACATAGAATTATTTGTGTATGACAAGGGTAATGGAAATTTCTTTCTACTCAATGGTGGATCCAAGTTCTAGAGTTCCCATACATGTAGGTCTTATTTTTGGTGAATTGAGGGTGATTCTCCTCATGTTACAAAAATATTTTTCATAGCATGGTTATTCAATTTTGGTTATTGACCAATTTTGTATGTTTTAATGTTTTAAACATCATATCATGAAAATTTTTTTACATACATTTGTGTTTTATTCATTCATGTGTGCATTATTTTTTGGTCAATTTTGATTATATAAATAGGTAAAATCATTCCCAAAACACTTTTTTGATACCCATTCTCTAGTTTCTTACCTATAAGGATCAAGAACACCCTTTATTCAATGATTCATACTATATTGAATGTTTAGTTGCATGGTAAACTATATCGGTTATTGAAAATGTTCATTCATATGCCCGCCACATTAAGAATCGAAGAGTTGGGTTTCCCTTGGAAATAATTGGGTATCATTACAACATCATAATGCATAAAAAAGGCACATATCCTATTTTTATCCATGAAAGAAAGTATTAAAGTTATAAATTCACATTAATTAGATAAATTATGAATAAAAAAAGATATTTTATGAATTAATTATTTTGAAACATTTTAAAAAATATTTATGGAATCATAAAGATTATCAACATTAGTCTGATTTATGCGAATCTTTAAATGATTATATTGAAATAGAAAATGCATAATTTTTTATATAAAACTAGAAATTAATAAAGATCATTTTTCATGATAAAATGAATTATTTTTTAAAATTAATTATTGATTAAAATGGATAAAGGGTAACACATTAAAATAGGTGAGAAATCATAAATTACCTTTATTAGAGCATGCTTATCCAAAAGAATTTAGAACAAAATCTTTTTAAATCATGAATTTGCCCATCAAAGAAGGATTTAATGATATAGTCACAAGATATTGGAACATATAAATAGAATTAATAATATTTATATGAAAATAATGAGGAGTTAAATTAGGTTAATGAGTGGTAATGCATAACCTAAAAGAAAAAATGATGGTTTAGAGGACGTCTAATACTATATGTCCAAATGTTCAATGCACATGACTTTAGTATGAGAGACATTAAAATTATATCAATTAATTAAATAATTATGAATGTTGTAAACATGTATATTATTTATTATTATTTTATTATGTTCAGTTATTTTCTTTTTGATAAATTATAATATAAAATTTCATCGTTTGAGATTGTTCATTTCCTTAGTTTTCAAGAAGAGTTTACTTTTATAAATGGATGAATGATCATGTAAAAGGAGGAAATATATATATAATTGAAGTTATATTATATTAATAAAAATACCTAATATATAATGGTTTTATAATCCATTTAGGTATTTCAGGTGAGGATAAATCATTATAGAATACATCAGTGATAATAATTTAGATTATTTTGTCTCATTTTTAATCATCTGAAAATATTTTTGATTCAATATTCATTATTATGTGTAAAATTTTATTTCATAACAAAAATAGGTTATAACATAAATTATAAAATATTTACACACAATTATAATTGTTTTTTGAATGTCCTTAAAGGAGGTAAATGAAAATAAATACATGTTATCCTCGATGGTGATAACTCAACAAATATCATTATTTATTGAAAATAAGGATGAGAAAAAAGTCTTGACTATGGATTATCAATAAACATAATTAAATTATATTATATAACATATAATGTAGTTATTATTCCATTTTTTTATAGATAAGGTGATGAGATTATTATTAAAAAATAAAGTGAAAATACAAATAGAAAGTTAACTAGGATGTCACCTCTTGAATTTTCTCAATGAGTGCATCTTAGGGAAATTGGTTTTGGATCTATTTTTAGATCCTAATCTCATAGACGTGGGGAAGTGGATTGGGTAGAGAATTAAGTAGAAATTAGAAAAGATTAAAAGGATTAATTACTATGAGGAGAAGTGGTGGTAAGTTGTGGTGTTTATAATGTTGGATAGGGGTGTTTTTCTGATTATTTTATTCATTTGAATTTTATTTTTTTCTCAATAATATGATAATCATGGATTAAAGTGACTACTAATATTATGTAGTTCATGTGAGTTCTAACCAATGGTGGTTACATGTTCTAGGAATCATATATGACTGAATAACTCATGTATTTTTCGTAACGTAAATTATCACATTTCATTATTGAACAAAACTAATTGTACTTTTAAAAAATATCAAATATTATCCATAAACATTTTTATATATGTAGAATTAAAAAATAAAATAAATTTTATAAAAATAGATTTTGTAAAATGATAAATTTAATTTTAAATTCTTAAATCATTTATTTGAAAAACCACAAATTTATAATTATATCTGATTTTACAACACATTGATAAATTAATTCAGGTATCAGAACATTATCTAATTATAATTAGACAATAATATAAATTTTTGAAACTTTTTTATGAAGTTACATTTTCATTTGATTTTTATAATAATCATAAAATTGTAAATATACATTTATGTTTTAAGAAATACCAAATCTTAATTTATCATTTTCTAGACATTTATTTACATATACTGTGATATAATTATAACATATATTCATTTCTAATAAGGATATACATTATTTATACTTTCATGGGTGTGGTTACTATTTTATTTACAAGTTTAATATTCACAAAGACCATGTTACTCTTCTATAGGACAAGTTACTATTCGTTTTTTATAGGTTCCTTATTTTCATAACATACCTCTAATTTAATTAATTATTCATTTTTGTGGTTTTTATTATTTTATCTCTTTTATTTCATGTGATTTATATGATAATAAAAAATTATAAGAATAGACATTTTCAATGACTTAATTTTGGGTCGTTACATTTCCCCCATTAATAAATTTCTCCCTCGAAATTTATTTTAAAAACATATTTTCCAAATGGTGGGGTTACTTATCCTTTATATACACCTCTGCTTCCCATCGTTATTCTTCGTACTTATAGTTCATCCGTAGTTCTTTGACCTTGATAGTGTTTTTTTGCGTATAAAATTATATCTATAATCAAGGAACATTAATTCCTTCTCTAACAAAAGTGAAACCATTTTCCAACTAATACACCTCCTAATTAAGTACATATGAGGGATATCAAATTTATTGTATTAGGATGGAATCATTTAATATATAATGTATATGAGGCATGGTTGGTGGAAGTTATATTCAATAGGTTGTATCTCATATATGATCAACAATCTTGATGGGGTTAATGTACCTAAGAAATATCATTATTTTCTTCCCAAATCACACCACCATATTACATGGAAATATTTCAAGGACTAAATTTCCCCAAACAAGAAAAGTTTTTCTAATAGATGACAATCCTTATATCTTTTCTATTTACATATATATTCTTTGATGTGTTTTTAAATGGTTTTTACTTTTCCACCATTTCATAAACTACTTAAAAAACTACAATATTACAATCATAGAATTTTTTTGAAAAACTTTAGAGTTTTGTATCTTTTAACATAAAGGCAATCATATGTATCTATTTAGAAGATCGAGTATAAAATATTATTTTAAGATAACTTTTCTAGAGGAATATGTAGGTCCAATGATCCCTTGAAGTCCATAAAACATCTTCTCAACATATCTTCCAAATTCTGAATAGTACGTTCACCTTGGACATTAGTTTGAGTATTATAATGTGTACCTAAGTTCAGCTCAAGGTTTAGAGATATTTGGATACTTTTACAGAACATGGAGATAAATCATAGATCATGGTCGGATACCACTAATAATATTACTCCATGAATCATTACCACTTCCAAACTTGGATATCTATGCAAGTTATTATTGTGAAAGTTCCTCTCAAATTACTATAAAGTGAGTTGTCTATGTAAGATCATCGATAATAACCCATATTAAATTAGGTCTTCAGGAATTCTTTTAATGTCTTGTGAAAAATACCATGGTTATTTATTACAAAATCTATGTTGATATAGGATATGGTTTTATCATCCCCTTTTTTCCCTTCAACATTCTCTTGTTGATATACATGAAAATTTATGTATTTTTAACAGTCTCTTTATTCATATTGTCCCACCAATAGTGCTATCGGAGATCTTGATGCATCTTTCTATGGCCTTGTTAAATATAGAAGGTTCTGTTATTTTTATCCTTTATAATATATTTTTTTATATATTGATAGGATGGTGCACATAGTCATCACTCAAATCTCAAGACTCTATAATGAACAATTTTATACTCATGGGATTTCCTATTACTAATGGCTTTGATATTTTTTCAGGTTTTTTCACATAATTGCTTTGAGAATCATTTATTATATCTCTAAGGGATGGTTGAGAAACCCTTTTTAAGGGGTTGATGACGTTTCCCCCTTAATAAATTACATATCTATGTATTTCATTTATAAGAAGATTGGATCCATAACAATTCATATCATTGATAGAGATGCACGATAATATATACATAGAGCATTAAGAACAATATTTACATTAAATTTTTTTAATGGATTGATAATTCATTATCCGTAATGATCTCTTACCATATTCACTAGAATATAATAATCCCCATAGATGTAAATATATAAATGAGGCAGCTATGACATTTATATATCTGAAAATACTCTCAATAGAGATATTGCAGCAATATGTTCGACATGAAGATCAAAACTGACAACTCTAGATCATGCACAATATAGTTTTCTCATGAATTGTATGCATCCATGTGGTCTAGGTCCTCACATTTCCACTTTTAATCAATTCACATCATAAAACCTTCTTCGATGAATCATTGAACAAAACAACAAGTACCCATATTTTTGGTAGTGGGAATACTGTTAAAATAATTATCATCTTTTTCAACTCTTTGAATAATTCAGCACATTATCTTTTCCAATTAATCATTACTACATTGTCAGTTTTCTTGTTTAATGGGTTTTGAAAGCATGAGAAACATTCACATATAATTAGTAATACCTAGAAAGAAAAAGGAAACTGTGGATATCCATTATAGACGTCAGTCAAGGACATTACTAAATTTCTATTTTATTGGATGGATCCATATTTATTACTTTTCTGGTGATAAAATTTCCCAATTATGATGTGTCCTCCATACAGAATTCACCTTTCCTATACATTGAATAATGTTTATCCCTTCAAAATAACATTGGATCATTATTCAAATTATCATAATATTCTTCCTTGCTCTGAGGGTATATCAGAATATCATCAGTAAAGACTACAAATTTTTTTAGGTAGTATATAAATAATCTGTTCATAAAAACAGCGAATATTTTTGGATAATTTGCGAGTCTTATGGGAATAAAGATCAACTCATAGTGTCCATCCCCTATTCTAAAGGTTGTCTTGAGAATATCTTCATTCATTTCCATTAATTGGTGATACTCGACCATTTGACTTCCATAGACGAATACATGTCCACACATAGTTTTCCGATCCTTGAATCTAACAATTTTAGGGGATACTTTTTCATTACCATTATCTAAATGAGATAACGATTATCAATGTATATATAAATTTATCCATCCTTATTTTTTATGATGACGACCAAAGAACCACTTAGTGAATCACACGGGCATATAAAAGCATTGTTCAAATTCTCTTTTAACTACATCTTTAGTTATTCCAAATAATTGGTGGCCACTCAATAAGGCTTCCATGATATAGGAAAATATTTTGAAATAATCTCAATAGAGAAATCAAATTGTTGAACATGTGGAAGATAATATAATTCTATAGGGAACACATTTTTTAATTCCCTCACAATGGGAATGTCTGCAAGCATGATCCTATCAATTGTATCAATAATTTGATCATGATATACATTCTCATAAATAAATAATATTTATTTTTGAGATAATAATTATAATAGAGATTCATCATCCTCTTTACACATATATAGAATTGGTGGAATCATCATGATTGAAGATTTAACTCCCTTTCACAATCGTTGATGTTGGATTTTGATTATGAGATCATATCAATGAACAATATAACATCAAAATATACAAAAAGAAGATAGAAAATATTTTTTGCGAGGATCATTCCACAGACATTAACCGGGACAGAGTTATATACATTTGATGCACTAATCTCTCTAATTTATCCTCTCAAAGATAACTCCCACACATTTTGAGGAGTTGTTTGAATATTTATTACTGATCATGAATGATATAAAAGAATTACTATAAGAAAAAGAAAATATTATGTTCACTTTTCTTGAATGAATAACAGGTGTACATTTCAGCAGATCATTGTCAGCTTCCACCTTAGCATTAGGGACACCATATTCCAATCCTTGTTTCACTGGAGGTTGTTATTGTTGATTGAATTTAATAACCCCTGTAATAGGGAATGTATTTCATATTATCAGGTTCTGTGGAGTTTAAACCCTACACTATTGGATGAGTGTTTATCATACCCTTCATTTAATCATCTTATTAGTTGTATTATTCATATCCATTAAAAATTTAGTAGTTTTATTCCCCTCTCATCCAAATTTGAAGAATCTATTTGTTCTGATTTAGCTCATTCAAGAATAATTTTTCCCACACTTTTGGAATATGTGATGTTTGAATTTCATTTCCTCAGGTTATATATCTCTTGATTATAAAATAATATTATCTATTTAATATTTTCTCCTCAGCCCCATGAGAAAACAAATAGTCTTTGACCTCTATTTCAACCCTATGGGCACAACAGAAAATCTCACCATAACTGACAAAGTGTCAAATCTAAAATTCTATTTGTAAAATTATCATTATTCTTCAAAATATGAGATCCACCTATCCATTGTGATCACTAAAATCTAGTGGCATATCTTTCAATACTTGTGATGTTTTACTTGAATGATCAAATATGCTTATCTTATTTTTGTATCAGCCCATGGAACACCATTTACATCTTGAGATGTAGTGTTTTGGGAAATTATTTATTTGAAAATATTATCTAGTAATCACCCATTTCCATGGAATTAATTTCCTCATTAGACATTGTACTCATGATTAGTGTGTTCCACAGATAATCATACCCATCCAAGTGATATACATCCATCACAAAATTCTCTTCTCTTATGCACTGTAGGATTTTGAATATTTCATCAATATAGCTAATCCATTATTCTATTGTGATTAAATCAGAAGATTTACTAAACATTGTAAAACATTGTAACATAAAGGATTAAAATAGAAATTTATATTTATTATGAGAATAAAGTAGTTACACATGATTGATGTAATTCTTCAAAACATTATCTAGTTGAGATAGGAATTTCAGAACATTTTGAGAACTTGATCCCATTAGTTTTAGAATATCATTTTGGAAATGATCACATTAACTATGAAATTGACTGTTGGAACATGTTCTTCTATTTTTATTCATCAACTATGAAAAACAATGTATACATTTGGGGGATTTAATACATATCTAATAATCATATAATAAGAAATCATCTAACATATAAGGATAAAACAGTAAATAAAATCTGTATCCTAACTATTGAAACCATAAGTATCTATATAGGTAATACATGGTGTTATAATTTTCCCTAAGGTCCATATAGATGTGATCTAGAACTAATATTTGAAAATACAAATACCTTAGTGTGATTTGAACTATAGATACCATATCCTTTTACACATATTATTTTGTGACTTTAATTATAGTTTACCACAAGATTACAATACATGGATCGTAAAATAAATTTTATTTAGATTATTAGGTATATGAAATAAAAACATTGAAATTGAATGAATGATATTTATTTTAATCATCCATATAGAGATTTTAAATTCATTTTAAATACTACAACATTATATGGTAATATGGGGAATATATGAACATCATGGGTGAGATAAAAAGAACTATAGGAGTGTAAACATTGGAATAAAAAAATACATGGGTTAGAAAGGAATAACATAGTGAAATAAAAAGGAATGGAAAGTGAATCAAGATATGAAAAAAAATCAATAATTAAATAATGGGTATATATAATAATAGAATCATAGTAATGTTCCAACAACACACAACATGCCATAAGCATGAGTTAAGGCTAACTACCAAGATAATTACTCTTGGAGGACTAAGTCCCATAATGGTATCATGTTCACTCCCTATCCCAAAATGTTGTTTAATGTGAATAAGTATTACCAAATGTATTACAGTTCTATATGGGTGAACCTATCGTAACATGTCCATGCACATGACTTCCACATGATGATTTAAGAATAATAGTTACCCAAGGAATGAATTGTTTACCATAACAATGCAATTAGATATTAAAAATCGGTGTATCATAGAGGTCTTCATAGATGTGTGGAAATAAATCATTAAAGGACCTAAATATGGTAAATTCAGATAAAATGGAATTATATGCTAAACTAATGTGATAACATGTAAAAATATTGTTTCAGGAAATTTTAAAATGATCCACATTAGTGCGGTTTAATGTGAAATATTTATGATGATTTTACACTAGAAAATTTATAATTCATTTTATAAAAACATAAATAAACCAAAATATTTATTCACGAAAAATTATTGATTTTATAAAAATAATGGTTCCAAAAAAGGATAATTTAATGCATGTTAAAATTGTTGAGAAATCAAAAAGTTCCCTTTATTTTGGGGTCTCTTATCAGGTAGAATTGAAAGGGTAACCTAACTAAAAAATGTATTTTTTGACATATAAGGATGTAATATCCTAGTAACATGATCCCAAAATATATAAAATTAATTTATAAGATATATATATAATGGAATATTTGTTATATTTGGGTAAACATTAGGATAGCGTAACCTGATGGAAAAAATGATGTTTCGTAGGAAATCCCTTACCTTATGTACGAAAGTGTTATACACATGATCTCAATGACCTGCATACTAAAATTAAATACATTAATTAACAAATGAATGAATTTTATACATTTATATGATTTATTTTAATTTTAGTAAGTTCATTTATTTTATTCTTTTTGTGTTATTATAAATTAATTCATTGTTCAAGAGTGTTTATTTCATTAGTTTTCATAACTAGTTCACCTATATAAATGTATAAAAGAACATGTAAAATGGTAATCAATATTTTTAATTGAGGTAATATGTTATTAATAAACATCTAAAATATTAAATAGTAATATAATTTATTTGGTTATTTTAGGTAATAACGAATAATTGCAAAAAACATTAATGATCATCAATACGATTTTTTGGAGGGTTTTCAACCATTACCAACTAGTTTTGTTTTATTATTAATTATTATGTATAAAATTTATTTTAAGAAAAAAATGTTTATAAAATAAGTTTTTCAAATATTTACCAACTATTATTATTGTTTTATTTCCATCCTTTATATAAGTAAAGGGACGTGTAATCTATTCAATCCTGAAATAGATAAATAAATATAGCACATACTTATATTAATTTTTCGAAACAAAGGAAAAATATAATAGATTTTATGGTTGATTTTAAATTGACATAATATAATTACAGTATATTTATGTTACTAGATATATATTGAACTTTTGTATAGAAGTGGTTATGATAGTGTAAGAAAATAAAAGAATATGAAACGAAAATAATGAATGAAAAAATGGATTTTAAATCTTGAAATCTTATCATTGAGAACATTCTTTGTAACACCCCAAACATCCACGGTACTCTTCTCTTTGAATAATACAGTAGCGTGTGTTGTACGCAACGTCGAGTTCTAAAACACACCACAAACAATCAAACTAGCTGTTATGAATAGTAATACCAACTTTTTGAAATTTTAAAAAATTTTATCTTTCAAAATAGACTTCATTTTTGGATTTGGAATATTGAAATTAGCCTAGGGTGAAATTTTAGTATTTTTTTGAAAGCATTCAATTTTTTATGAATAGTGAAAAAACACTGAGCTATAGTTTAAAACCAAATTTTTATTTAAATAATTATTTATTTTATTTAAATATAAATAAGGTAAAAATAGATATATAATACCTATATAACTTCGATGTAATTCATTGGAATTTGTTCAGAATAATTTTAGATATATTAAAATTTTATTGAACATTTCACCGTCTTTTACCCACCTCCTAGAATAATTTGGAAATTCATATAAAACTTAATTTTACCGCTTCTATGAGTGGAATTTCAAAAATCCGAGAGAAACGGTTAATAACATGGAGTACATTGTGGTTCAATGAGATGAAAAGAATTTTTGGTGAATATTAACTTTTTACTTTTATTTACCACGGTTAAAAGTAAATAGGGTAATTAAGGGTAAAAATGATATTAATATTACCTTAACACATATCCTAATTCTATTGGACAAGTATATCTTGACCAAAAAAAACTTGTGAATAAAATATTATCATTTAGGCCCACTTGGATTAGATTAGGATATTAATTATTATTTAATTCAAAGTATAGTTAAAAGAGTTAAAATCAAAGATTAATTAATAAAAAAAATTAATATAGGGTTATACATAAATTATATTATATTATAAATATTAATTATAAATCTATAAAGATTTCCTACATTATGGTATTTTATTTTTTATTTGTATACATTAAATTATTTAATTTGTTTATGACACAATGTTGATGCATTAATTACCCAATTAATGAAATATTAAAATAGTTGATATTATAAATATCAAAATAAATTTAATTTGAGACTTTATATGAATTCAAATAATTTTATAGGATTATATGACATATTAGGATAGGTTATATAAATTTTATTCGAAGTATTAATGCTGTTATGAAATTATAAAAAACAAAATACCCAATACTGTCAAAATTGACATAAAAGATTTTTTTTAAAAAAATATTATATTATTAATTGATATTCTATTCCTAAAAATCTATTTTTTTGGAAAAGGACTTATTTAATTATTGGTGTATCATTAATGGACCACTTGGGGATCGATTAGAATTATATAGAATGTTTATTAACTATATAATATAAAAATAAAATAGACATTGTAAATGTCAAACTAATTAACTAAGAGTTAAAACTAAAACATAAGGCCAATATAGTGACCCAAACCAATCTAAAACCTATTGGTTGAATGGTTTTCGACCTATCGCCACCTTAAAATTTAAATAATTCACTTTGGAGCCATTATTAACCTAATTAGAATTTATTATAAAATAATATTTCTAGATTTTCAAAAGGTGCCTCTCACCCCTCTTATAAAAGGGCACTCACACTTCTCTTTAATTTACACCTTCAAAGCCTTTTGGCTCGGCCAAACCCTGCCCAAATATTCTCTCAACTTCACTCACTTCAACCTAGAGGCCTTACTTTTATCTAAAATCCAACTTATGGATCCCTTTTGAACAAATAAAAATAAAGAACCCGAAGAAGAGTATTGTTTTCACCACCCTCTTTCAAGATCCTTTCTTCTTTAACATCTTCATTATTTTTTATTTCCATTATAAAATAATAAATCATGTATCTTATATATACTATGATGTTATTATAAATATGGTACAACCATATTCAGTATTCTATCCATCCTTTGAATGATATGTTACCATACGTGTGTACATACAGCCTACCGTCTCCACGTCGTTGTGTAATTGTTATTCAATACATTATTATTTGGATGGGTATAATATTATGAGTACTTAATGTAAATAATATATATAACATTATAATTATTATGTATATATGATATACCATCCAAATATATTTTATTTTCATATCAAAATGATGACATTATTGCCCGTGCGTACGTACGGACTACCGTCTCCACAAACGCAACGAGATTCACTCTCCATCATATCCATCCAAGTATAATTATCATTTGATGATAAAAACTATGTTTAAGGACTTGATATCATTCTAGATATGAATAATATACAACATATTTAAAATAAACATGGCTTATGTAACAAAATATATAAAATAAAATGAGTAAGTTAACACCCGAAACAATGATAATACTAAGATATTATTAACAAAGCTATATTAAAAGATCATATACGATATCATATTTACTTAAATGATTATTTTATAATTTAATAAAAATTATTTCACCATTATAAATGAGGTTAACCTACCCTAGACCAAGGAAAAGTACAAGGTAAGGGTTTATTTTACAATATCTTCATTATCCGGGGTTGTTTATACGTAATTATCTACTGGGACCTCTTTATCATCCACATCCATGTTTCTTTAAAATGTATTTCAAATCATTCTTACTATTTTAAAGACGGTGGGTTAAAGTCATTTATACCCATTTTGAGTTTTTATAAGATGTTTATAAAGGAATCATTCTGTCGTTTTCCAAACAAGGTACTTTTAACCTTTTCGACAATATTAAGGTAAGAATGTATTTTTTAACTTATACGATGGGTGCTGCAATTTTCCACCATTATAAAATCATCAAATCTTCCCTTAAAATCTTATATGAATATTTTCAAAGTAATTTATTTCTTTTATAATTATGTTACTTTAAAATGATTTAAAAAAAGAGATATTTCTCTCAAATAGTTTTGATTTCATCTATGTCAACATCTTTTGATGAATTTTAAGATTATTTGAAGTTTATTTGTTATTATACCAAACTTCTTTATTGTATATAATGTTTTGTGATATTTTGACTATGGATGTGTTATTTTATTACCATTCATGGTTTATGGAGAATTTATTGACATTTCTTATGCTAGTTTTAATACGAATGTTTATTTTATGTTTAAACCTCTTCATATGAGGAATGAATTGGACTTAATAAATGATGGGTAGTGCCCGCTATAGCTCCTCGATGCATTGGTATGTCTCATGAGACAAACTAGTGTCTTGGCACAAGGGCATGACAAATTCTTATTTGTATTTTTGTCATGAGGCCATGACTATGTGGTTATGATAGTCTGGAATTATGCATTCCATTATTATGAAAGTGGTTATTTATATTGAATGTGATTATTAGAATAGTTGAATATCCATGTGAATAAGTAAATTGCATTACTTAATTTTATCTTTTCCATATTATGCTGAATTACATGTTTAAAAGGCATTTTTTTTAGTTATACATTGCTTAAATTTTTATGGTTATCTATGAAAGTTTCAGCTATATTTTTATCCTTACTGAGCATCTGAGCTCAACCATTTCAATGTTTTATTTTACCCAGGATGTGAAGAAGTAATTTATGAATGACCTGTAGGAATAGTATTAGGGGATATAAAGGCAAGATGTTGTTGTACTTTTTTTAACTTTATGATGTAATGTAAGACTTATGAATATATCTAGTGTTTCCAAGCCTACTAAACTAATCGGTCATTCGATAAATGATCATATGTGATCATGCCAATGTTATGACATAATGCACCGACTCTGGGTAACTAGGGTTGGGATATTACAGTTGGTATCATAGGAAGTATTGTACAAACCATGGAATCTAGATTTTGATAATCTCTGATTAGAGAACATATCCCTAAGATAGACAGTGATAATTAGTAAAGAATAACTTCCTATAATTTTGGTATTGTAGAGATTTTGTGAGTTTTCCAATAAATAAATCCTTCTCTAGATACGAGTAGGTAGAGGTGGCTCTGGAACAGATGTACCTAGGGGTAAAACCTGAAAACACTTCTTTGAGCTAGACTCGAATGGGAACTGGTGCACGACAACGAGCCTTGCTGCACACTTGATTACGACACTCAAGGGGGATATGCTTAGGATAATTTTCATTTTATTTACAAACCATTATGAAGGGTTTATGATTATATACATCCTCAAAGAAAACATTTTTATGATTATGGATTACATCCATAAATTGTTCAATTTATGTTAAGTGTTTTACAAGTATTGAATTATGTATTTTGATTCATAAATTGATCTAGTTTATGCCATTGTTTTGAAATTGAACCTATTAGAAGAAATGAAAATTGTATCAATGAATGAACTCCATGTATGGATTTCCCTCCTTATCAAGATAATTATAGTGTAGTTGGTGATTCAAATGGTGCTGATTAGCTAATCACCATACTGGGAAAACTCACTCAGGTTATGAATAATAACCATACCCGTAAGGAGCACACTGATCCACATCGTAGAGGATCAACGTTAGATTTCTTCATGGGGCAACAACCACCATCATTCAATGGGAATACAAATCCATTGTTATCTGAGTATTCAATAAGTTCCCCAGAAAAAATACTTCAGGCTTTTAGGACTAGTGAAAGTGAAAAAGTTATCATGGCATTTTACCACCTCACTGGAGATGCTGATCAATGGTGGTCATTGATTCAAAAAAAAAGGGAAGTTTATGATGTATCAAATATATAATGGAGGGTGTTCAAAGAGATTTTCATAGAAAAATACTTTCTTCATGACCATCGAGCGGATATGGAAAGATAATTTCTGAGTCTGAGATAAAAGGAGGATGAGAACGTCGCAAAGTATGAGGATAACTTTACAAGGATAGCGAGGTATGCATAAGATTACATACGTAACCCAAAGAGTAAGATTTATCATTTATTTGATGGGTTAAAACCATTTCTTCATCGAGAATTGGTCTCACAATCCTTCTTGTCATACGAAGATATTTCCTCGTGTGCTATCAAGACAGAAAATGAATTCTATATGTCTTATGACTTTAAATAAATGCAATAGAAGAAGAGATCTGCTGATCTCTTTGGAAATGGAAATAAGGGGAAGAAGGGAATAGTTGAATATCTATCCTATATTAAATGTGGGAAGAAACACCCCGGTACTTCCTTGAAGGTAATGCGAGTCTGTTACAAGTGTGGAGAAAAAGGCCACCAAGCTCTTGATTGCAAGGGGAAGAAAAAAGCTACAGATGTTCATTTATATAGCTGCAGTGAGATGTGAAATTATGAAAATGAATGTCCTGAAGTGTCAGGGAAACTTACCTTCAAAAGGACAAGGGTCAAGGCCAAGATTATGCTATCACTACTGCTGAGGTAGAAGCTCCGAAAGACGTGGTTACATGTAATTTAATGGTTTCATCAAGTTTAGAAAATGCATTATTTGATTCTGGATCATCACATTGTGTCATATCTTCCTAGTTTGATAATAAAATTAGATATTTACAATTTGATTTAACAAGGTAGTTGTCAGTCAAAACTCGTAGGGGATGTATCATTGCCAAAAAGTTTTGTGAATAAGTCCCCATTAGAGCACATCAATGTTCTTTATCTCAAAATCTCATCTTCATACCTATGATTGAATTTTATATAATCCTTTGTATGGATTGGCTTTTGGACCATGATGCAAAAATTTATTATAAGAGGAAGGAGGTTAATATTTTTGATGATGATGATAAGGAACACCTTATCTTTAGAGCGGAATCGTCACCACCTAATTCTTACATAGATCTACCGCTAGTAGCTCAACTAAATTCAATTATTTGGGAGGAAGAGAATCAAATTACTGTGGGTGAGGAATGGAATGTTCAAATAGAGGATGTACCAATTATGAGAGAATATGTTGATGTGTTTCCAGAAGATTTACCTGGACATCCTCCTGAACAAGATATTGAGTTTTCCATTGATTTTATTCCTAGTTCAAGGCTTATATCAATGACCCCTTATAGAATGGCCACTGTATAATTAGTATAAATAAAGAAACAACTAGAGTAATTGAGTAATAAGATATTTATTCTCACTATTGTTTCTCCATGGGGAGCCCCCGTCATTTTGGTTAAGAAGAAAGATGGATCTATGAGATTATGTATCGACTACAGGGAGATCAATTCTAGAACAATAAATAATAAGTATATCCTACCTCGCATTGATGATTTATTTTACCAATTTCATGGAGCTAAATACTTTTAAAAAATTCACCTTCGATCTGGATATCATCAGTTATGTGTGAAGGAGGAGGAAATTCCGAAGACAGCATTTTGAACCAGGTAAAGGCATTACGAATTTACAGTCATGCCTTTTGGATAAACTAATGCACCCTTTGTATTCATGGATCTAATTAATAGAGTTTTCATGCAATATCACGATAAATTTGTGGTGGTATTTATTGATGATATCTTGGTATACATAAAAAGCTACACAGATCATGAAAATCACTTGCGCATTATCCTAAAGACTCTGAGAAGACATGAATTATATGGGATGTTTAGAAAGTGTAAATTCTGGATTTAGGAGATTTATTTTCATGTCCATATTGTCTCTAAATATGGAATATCTATTGAACCTTCTTAGACCATGGCAGTCCAAGAATGGCATACACCAACGAGTATAACTGAGGTACACAGTTTTATTGGTTTTGTAGGTTATTATCGGCATTTTTTCGGAATTTTTCCCGATTGGATAACCCATTAACAAAGCTAACACGTAAAAGGGTTAAATTTTTTTGGACAAAAGAGTGTGAAGAATGATTAGAAGAACTGAATAGAAGATTAGTCAATGCTCCTATATTGACACAGCCATTGGGGAATGATGGATTCGTTATTTATAGTGATGCATCAAAGAAAGGAATTGGTTGTGTCCTTATGCATAATGATAGTTTTATTGCCTATGCATCATGATAGTTGAAAATTCATGAGAAAAACTATCCAACCGATGATCTCGAGTTAGCAACTATGATCTTTTCTTTGAAGATATGGAGACACTACCTCTAGGGTGAAAATGTGATATTTATACTGATCACAAGAGTTTGATGTATATTTTCTCACAAAATGTACTCAACATGATGGAAATGAGATGGCTTGAATTACTCAAGGAATATGATTGCACGATACACTACCACCCGGGGAAGGAAAACAAGGTGGCAGATGCTTTGAGAAGAAAAGATCATGGAGTTTTGAACAATATGAGAATTGAAGGGATCAAATTTTCATGGATCTAGTGAATATTGACATCAGAATAACCGTGGAAGGTGAAACATAAATGCCTTTTCAAATGGTTTCCAAACAATCTTTACTAGAAAGGATTATGTGTTCTTAGACCGATGATGAAAAAGTTCAAAAGAAGATTAAATCTATGAATGATGGGAGATTGAGAGACTTTGTTTATGAAGAAGGAATTTTAAAATTGGGAAGAGAATTTGTGTTCCTAATATACCTGGTCTGAAAGGGGAATTGTTAGATGATGCTCATAGATCCAATTTCTCTATATACCCTAGGAGCACCAAAATGTATAGAGATTTGAAATAAAATTTTTGGTGGGAAAACATGAAGAGGGAGATTGCTTATTTTGTGTTAAGATGTATGGTTCGTCAACAAGTGAAAGCTGAAAGGGAACAACCTAGAGGAGTAATGAAACCTCTTCCCATACCAGAGTAAAAATGGGACAATATTAAGATGTACATTGCCACGGGGCTACCAAAGACTCCTAGAAGGAACGATGCAATATGGGCTATTTTTTATCATCTTACCAAGTCAGTACATTTCTTGCAATAATAGAAGATCTACCACTGGAAAGTCTAGCTAGACAATATATTAATGAAGTTGTGAGACATCATGGAGTACCTCTATGGACTGTTTATGATCATGATCCATGTTTTACATCATGATTCTGAAAGAGTATTCATAAGGCCTTGGATACTGAACATCGTTTGCGCACTGCCTACCTCCCGTAAACAGATGGACAACCATATCGGACTATTCAAACATTAGAAGACGTGTTCAGATCTTGCTCACATGACATTCTGGGTATGTGGGATCAATATTTACCTCTGGTATAATTTTCCAATAACAATAGCTTCTATTCAAGTATTCAGATGGCATCATGTGAAGCGTTATATGGAAAGAGATGTCTCACACCATCCTATTGGGATGACGTTGGTGGAAGAAAACTTGTAGGCCCATAATTGGTGGAGGAATCAATGGAAAAGGTAAAGGTAATTGAAAACCACATCAAAGCAGCTCAATGTAAGAAGAAAAGCTATGCCGATAACCGAAGGAAGGATTTGGAATTTTAGGTAAGTGATCATGTTTTAATGAAGGTATCTTCATGGAAGGGATTTATACATTTCGGTAAGAAGGGTAAATTGAGTCTCAGGTACATCAGACCATTTGAAATTCAAGATCGAATTGGGATGTAGCTTACCATTTGGCAATGCCGCCAATTCAATCCAAAGATCACAATGTGTTCCATGTATCACTGTTGAAGAAATACATGCCTGACCCAACCCATGTACTCACCTATGAGGAATTAGAATTGGAACCTGATCGTCTTATTACGAAGAGCCCGTCAGTATTCATGATACGAGAGAACAAGTACTGAGAAACCGGACGACTCGTCTGGTAAAAGTTTTGTGGAGAAACCATAAGATGGAAGAAGCAACGTGGGAACCCAAGGAACATATGACGAAGAACCACCCGAGTCTTTTCATGTAGTAGTATTCTAGAAATTTCGAGGACAATATTATTTGAAGGAGGGGAGAATTTAACACCCCAAGCATCCACAGTAGCTTCTTTTTGAATAATACAGTAGCGCGTGTTGTACACAACTTCGAATTCTAACACACACCACAACCAATCATACTAGCTATTATGAATAATAATAGCCAAATTTTAAAATTTTATAAATTTTTATCTTTCAAAATTGAATTCATTTTTGGATTCAAAATATCGAAATTTGCCTAGTGTAAAATTTTGGTATTTTTCTAGAAAACATTTAGTTTAGATGAATAGTTAAAAAACACTGAGTTATAGTTAAAAACAAAAATTTTATTTAAATAATTATTAATTTTATTTAAATTTAATCAAGGTCTAAATAGATACATAATACCTATATAAGTTCAATGTAATTCATTGGAGTTAGTTTACAATAATTTTAGATATATAAAAATTTTATTGAGTTGTTCACCATCTCTTACCAACCTCCTTGAAGAATTTGGAAATTCACATAAAACTTAATTTTATCACATCTGTGAGTGGAATTTCTAAAATACAAGTGAAACGGTTAACATCAAGAAGTAAAATGTGGTTCAATGAGATGAAAATAATTTTTGGTGAATAGTACCTTTTTTACTTTTACTTATCACGGTTATAAGTAAATTGGGTAATTAAGGGTAAAAATGATATTAATATTAACCTAAAACGTGTCCTAATTTTATTGGACAAGTTTATCTCGACAAAAAAAACCTTAGGAATAAAATATTATCATTTAGATCCACTTGGATTAGATTAGGACATTAATTATTATTTAATTCAAAGAAAGGGTTAAAAGTGTTAAAATCAAAGATTAATTACTAAAACAATTTTAATATAAGGTTATACATAAGATAAATTCTATTATAAATAATAATTAGAAAGAAAAAAAAGATTTCCTACATAATGGTATTTTATTTTTAATTTTTATACATTAAATAATTAAATTTATTTATGACACAATGGTGAAGGAGTAATTACCAAAATTAATGAAATATTAAAATAGTTGATATTATAAATATCAAAATAAATAAAATTTGAGACTTTTTATGAATTAAAATAATTTCTCGGTTAATATGACATATTATTATAGGTTATATAAATTGTATTCGACGTAATAATGTTGTTATGAAATTGTCAAAAACAAAATACCCAATAGTGTCAAAATTGACTTAAAAGATTTTTAAAAAAATATTATATTATTAATTGATATTCTGTTCTTAAAAATATAATGTTCAGCCAAAGGACATATATAATGATTGGTGTATCATTAATGGACCACTTTTTTGTCTCTTGGAAGTATATAGTAGTTTTATTAACTATATAATATAAAAATACAAAGAGACATGGTAAATGACCAACTCATTAACTAAGAGTTAAAACTAAAAGATAAGGTCAATATAATGACCCAACCCTTTCTAAAACATCTTGGTTGAATGGTTTTTGACTTATACCTACCATAAAATTTAAATAATCCACTTTGGAGCCATTATAAAATGAATATGAATTTATTATAAAATAATATTTCTAGCTTTTCCAAAGGTTCCCCTCACCCCTCTTATAAAAGGGAACTCACCCTTCTCTCTAATTTACACCTTCAAAGACTTTTGGCTCGGCCAAAACCTGCCCAAATATTCTCTCAGATTCCCTCACATCTACCTAGAGGCCTTATTTTGATCAGAAATCCAACCTAAAGATCCATTTTTATCAAATCAAAAGAAATAACCCAAAGAAAAGGTAATGGTTTCACCACCCTCTTTAAAGATCCTTTCTTCTTCAACTTCTTCTTTAGTTGTTATTTCTATTATAAAATAATAACTCTAGTATCTTCTATATAACATGATGTTATTATAAATATGTTATAACCATATTCAGTATTCTATTCATATTTTGAATGACATGTTACCATATGTGTGTGCGTATGGCCTACCATCTCCACGTCGTGGTGTAATTGTTGTTCAATACATTAGTATTTGTATGGGTATAATAATGATGTGTAATTAATGTAAATAATAGATATAAAATTATAATGATTCTTTATATATGATATACCCTACAATTATATATTATTTTAATATCAAAATAATGATATTATTGCTCGTACGTACGTACGAACTACCGTCTCCACAAAAGCGATATGATTCACTCTCCATCATATCCATTCAAATCTAATTACAATTTTATGATTAAAAATAATGTTTAAGGACTTGATATCATTATAAATATGAATAAGATACAACCTATTCATATCAAACACATCTTATGTATCAAAACATATAAAATAAGAAGAGGAAGTTAACTCCAGAAAAAATGATAATACTAAGATATTATTAACAAAGAAATATTAAAAAATCATATAAGATATAATATTTATTTAAATGATTCTTTTATAATTTAATAAAAATTATTTCACCATTATACATGAGGTTAACCTACCCTTGACCAAGGGAAAGTACAAGGTAAGGTTTTATTTCACAATAACTTCATTATCTGAGGTTGTTTATACATAATTATCTACTGGGACCTCTTTATCATCCACATCCATGTTTCATAAAAATTTATTTCAAATCATTCTCAATATTTTACAGAATACGGGTTAAAGTCATTTATTCCCTTGTTGTATTTTTATAAGAAGTTTATAAAGGAATCTTTCTATCATTTTCTAGACAAGGTACTTTTATCCTTTTCGACAAAATTAATGTAAGAATGTCTTTTTTAACTTATATGGCAGGTGCGACTATTTTCTGCTGTTATAAAGTCATCGAAGCTTCCCATACAAGCTTATTTGAATATTTTCAAAGTAAAAGTTTTCTTTTATAATTATGTGACATTTAAATGATTTAAAAAAAATAGATATTTCTCTCAAATTGTTTTTATTTCATCTATGTCAACATCCTTTGATGGGTTTTATGATTATTTGATGTTTCTTTATTATGATACAAAACTTCCATATTTTATAGATGGTATTGTGATATGTTTGACTATGGATGTTTTATTTTTATACCATTAATTGTTTATGGATAAAGTATTTACATTTCATATGATAGTTTTATTACGAATGTTTATGTTATGTTTAAACCTCTTCATATGAGGAATGCATTGGACTTAATAAGTGACGGGTGGAGCCCTCTATAGCTCCATGATGAACTTGTAGGTCACATGAGGCAAACTTGTGTCTCGGAACAAGGCCTTGATAAAATATTATTTGTATTCTTGGCATGAAGCATTGGCTATGTGGTTATGATAGTATGGAATTATGGATTCCATCATTATGAAAGTGGTTATTGATATTGCATGTGATTATTAGAATATTAGAATATCCATGTGTATAAGTAAATGAAATTATTTCATTTTATCTTTTCCATATTATGCTGAAGATCATGTTTAAAAGGATTTTGTTTTAATTATTCAATTCCATAAATGTTTATACTTATTTATCAATGTTTCTCCTATATTTTTATCCTTACTGAGCATCTGAGCTCAACCATTTCAATGTTTTATTTTACCCAGGATGTGAATAAGTAATTTATGAATGACCTGTAGGAATAGTATTAGGGGATATAAAGACAAGATGTTGTTGTACTTTTTTAACTTTATGATGAAATGTAAGAATTATGAATATATCTAGGTTTCCAAACCTACTAAACTAATCGGTCTTTAGAGAAATCATCTTTTGTGATCATGCCAGTGTTAGTAAATAATGCACCGACTCTGGGTAACTAGGGTCGGCGAATTACAGTTGGTATCAAAGGTATTTTAGTACAAACCATGGAAGCTATATTTTGATAATCTCTGATTAAAGAACATATCCCTAAGATAGACATTTAGGATTAGTAAAGAATAACTTTCTATAATTTTGGTATTGTATAGATTTTGTGTGTTTTCCAATAAATACATCCTTGTCTAGATACGAGTAGGTAGAAGCGGCTCTGGAACAGATGTACCTAGGGGTAAAACCTGAAAACCCCTCTTTGAGATATACTCGAACGGGAACTGGTGCACGACAACGAGCCTTGTTGCACTCTTGATTACAGCACTCAAGGGGGATATGCTTAGGATAATTTTCATTTTATTTACAAACCATTATGAAGGGTTTATGATTATATACATCCTCAAAGAAAACATTTTTATTATTATGGATTATATCTATAAATTGTTCAATTTATATTAAGTGTTTTACAAGTATTGAATTATGTATTTTGATTCATAAACAGATCTAGTTTAAGCCATTGTTTAGAAATTTAACCTAGTGGAAGAAATGGAGACTGTATCAATGCATGAACTCCATGTAGGGATTTACCTACATCTTAAGATAATTATAGTGTAGTTGGTGATTCAAATGGTGGTGATTAGGAAATCACTATACTGGGACAACTCACTCAGGTTATGAATAATAACCATACCCATAAAGAGCACACTGATCTACATCGTGGAGGATCAATGTAAGATTCCTTCATGAGGCAACAACCACCAACATTCAATGGAAGTAAAAATCCATTGTTATCTGAGTAATCGATAAGTTCCCCAGAGAAAATACTTCAGGATTTCAGGAGTAGTGAAAGTGAAAAAGTTATCATGGCAGTTTACCACCTCACTGGACATGCTGATCAATGGTGGTCATTGATTCAAAACACAAAGGAAGATGATGAAGTATCAAATATATAATGGAGGGAGTTCAAAGAGATTTTCATAGAAAAATACTTTCCTCATAACCATCGAGCAGATATGGAAAGATAATTTCTGAGTCTGAGATAAAAGGAGGATGAGAACGTCACAAAGTATGAGGCCAACATTACAAGGTTAGTGAGGTATGCAGAAGATTATATACGTAATCCAAAGAGTAATATTTATCATTTATTTGATGGGTTAAAACCGTTTCTTCATCAAGAAATGGTCTCACAATCCTTCTTGTCATACGAAGATATTGTCACGTGTGCTATCAAGACAGAAAATGAATTCTCTATGTCTTATGACTTTAAATAAATGCAAGAGAAGAAGAGATCTGTTGATCACTCTGGAAATGGAAAGAAGGGGAAGAAGGGAAAAGTTGAATATCTATCCTATAGTAAATTTGGGAAGAAACACCTCGGTACTTGCTTGATGGTAATGAGAGTCTGTTACAAGTGTGTAGAAAAGGCCACCAAGCTCATGATTGCAAAGGGGAGGAAAGAAGCTACATATGTTCATTTCTACAACTTCAGGGAGATGGGACATTATGAAAATGAATTTCCAAAGTGTCAGGGGAACTTTCCTTCGAAAAGGACAAGGGATCAAGGCCAAGATTATGCTATCACTACTGCTGAGGTAGAAGCTCCGAAAGACGTGGTTACATGTAATTTAATGGTATCATCATGTTTAGAAAATTCATTATTTGATTCTAGATCATCACATTGTGTCATATCTTCCTAGTTGGATAATAAATTTAGATATTTACAATTTGATTTAAGAAGGGAGTTGTTAGTCAAAATTCGTAAGGGAAGTATCATTACCAAAAAGTTTTGTGAATCAGTCCCCATTAGAGAACATTAATGTTCATTATCTCCAGATCTCATCGTCAAACCTATGATTGAATTTTATAATCCTTTGTTTGGATTGTCACTTGGACCATGATGCAGAAATTTATTATAAGCGGAAGGAGGTTAATATTTTTGATGATGATGATAAGGAACACCTTATCTTTAGAGAGGAGTCGTAACCACCTAATTCTTACCTAGATCTACCGCCAGTAGCTCAACTAAATTCAATTAGTTGGGAGGAAGAGAATCAAATGACTGTGGGTGAGGAATGGAATGTTCAAATAGAGTATGTACCAATTATGAGAGAATATGTTGATGTGTTTCCAGTAGATTTACCTGGACATCCTCCAGAACAAGATATTGAGTTTTCCATTGATTTTATTCCTAGTTCAAGGCTTATATCAATGGCCCCTTATAGAATGGCCACTGTGGAATTAGTATAAATAAAGAAAAAACTAGAGTAATTGAGTACTAAGAGATTTATTCTCACTATTTTTTCTCCATGGGGAGCCCCCATCCTTTTGGTTAAGAAGAAAGATGGATCTATGAGGTTATGTATCGACTTCAGGGAGATCAATGCTAGAAAAATAAAGAATAAGTATATCCTACCTTGCATTGATGATTTATTTTACCAATTGCATGGAGCTCAATACTTTTGAAAGACTGACCTTCGATATGGATATCATCAGTTGTGTATGAAGGAGGAAGAAATTCCGAAGACAGCATTTCGAACCAGGTAAAGGCATTACGAGTTTACAGAAATTCCTTTTGGATAAACTAATGCACCATTTGTATTCATGGATCTAATTAATAGAGTTTTCATGGAATATCTTGATGAATTTGTGGTGGTATTTATTGATGATATCTTGGTATACTTCAAAAGTTACACAGATCATGAAAATCACATGCACATTATCCTAAAGACTCTGAGAAGACATGAATTATATGTGATGTTTAGAAAGTGTAAATTCTGGATTTAGGAGATTTATTTTCTTGGCCATATTGTCTCTAAATATGGAATATCTATTGACCCTTCTTAGACCATGGCAATCCAAGAATGGCCTGCACCAACGAGTTTAACTGAGGTACACAGTTTTATTGGTTTTGCAGGTTATTATCGGCGTTTTTTTTGGAATTTTTCCCGATTGGATAACCCATTAAAAAAGGTAACACGTAAAGGGGTTAAATTTGTTTGGACAAAAGAGTGTGAAGAATGATTAGAAGAACTGAATATAAGATTAGTCAATGCTCCTATATTGACACAACCATTGGGGAATGATTGGTTCGTTATTTATAGTGATGCATCAAAGAAAGGACTTGGTTGTGTCCTTATGCAGAATGATAGTTTTATTGCCTATGCATCATGATAGTTGAAAATTCATGAGAAAAACTATCCAACTCATGATCTAGAGTTAGCAGCTGTGATATTTTCTTTGAAGATATGGAGACACATCCTCTAGGGTGAAAATGTGAGATTTATACTAATCACAAGAGTTTGATGTATATTTTCTCACAAAATGAACTCAACATGATGGAAATGAGATGGCTTGAATAACTCAAGGATTATGATTGCAAGATAGACTACCACTCGGGGAAGGAAAATAAGGTGGCAGATGCTAAGAGCAGAAAATATCATGGACTTTTGAACAATATGAGAATTGAAAGGGATCCAATTTTCATGGATCTAGTGAAGATGGACATAGGAATAACCGTGGAAGGTGAAACATAAATGCCTTTTCAAATGGTTTCCAAACAATCATTACTAGAAATGATTGAGTGTTCTTAGACCAATGCGAAAAATTTCAAAAGAAGATTACATCTATGAATGATGGGAGATTGAGAGACTTTGTTTATGAAGAAGGAATTTTAAAATTTGGGAAGAGAATTTGTGTTCCCAATATACCTAATCTGAAAGGGGAATTGTTAGATGATGCTTATAGATCCAATTTATCTATACACCCTAGGATCACCAAAATGTATAGAGATTTGAAATAAAATTTTTGGTGGGAAAACATAAAGAGGGAGATTGCTGATATTTTGTCAAGATGTATGGTTTGTCAACAAGTGAAAGCTGAAAGGAAACAGCCTGGAGAAGTCATGCAACATCTTTCCATACCAGAGTAAAAATGGGACAATATTAAGATGGAATTTTCCATGGGGCAACCAAAGACTCCTAGAAGGAACGATGCATTATGCGTTATTGTTTATCATCTTACCAAGTCAGTACATTTCTTGCAATAAGAGAAGATCTACCACTTGAAAGACTAGCTAGAAAATATATTAATGAAGTTGTGAGACATCATGGAGTACCTCTATGGACTGTTTCTGATCGTGATCCCCGTTATACTTCATGATTCTGAAAGAGTATTCAGAAGGCCTTGGATACTGAACATCGTTTGCGCACTTCCTACCACCCGTAAACAGATGGACAACCATATCAGACTATTCAATCATTGGAAGACGTGTTTAGATCTTTCTCACATGACATTAAGGGTATGTGGGATCAATATTTACCTCTGGTAGAATTTTCCAATAACAATAGCTTCCATTCGAGAATTCATATGGCATCATGTGAAGCATTATATGGAAAGAGATGTCGCACACCATCCTGTTGGGATGATGTTGGTGAAAGAAAACTTGTAGGCCCATAACTGGTGGAGGAATCAATGGAAAAGTTAAGGGTAATCCAAAACCACATCAAAGCAGCTCAATGTAAGAAGAAAAGCTATGCCGATAACCGAAGGAAGGATTTGGAATTTTAGGTAGGTGATCATGTTTTCATGAAGGTATCTCCATGGAAGGGATTTATACATTTCGGTAAGAAGGGTAAATTGAGTCTCAGGTACATCAGACCTTTTGAAATTCAAGATCGAATTGGGTTGTAGCTTACCATTTGGCAATGACGCCAATTCTATCCAAAGATCACAATGTGTTCCACGTATCACTGTTGAGGAAATACATGCCTAACCCAACCCATGTACTCACCTATGGGGAATTAGAATTAGAACCCGATCTGTCATATTACGAAGAGCCCGTCAGGATTCATGATACGAGAGAACAAGTACTGAGAAACCGGACGACTCGTCTGGTAAAAGTTTTGTGGAGAAACCATAAGATGGAAGAAGCGACGTGGGAACCCAAGGAACATATGATGAAGAACCACCAGAGTCTTTTCATGCAGTAGTATTTTAGAAATTTCGAGGACAAAATTATTTGAAGGAGGGGAGAATTTAACACCCCAAGCTTCCACAGTAGCTTCTTTTTGAATAATACCGTAGCGCGTGTTGTACGCAACTTTGAGTTCTAACACACACCACAACCAATCATACTAGCTATTATGAATAGTAATATCCACTTTTTGAAATTTTATAAATTTTTATCTTTCAAAATTGAATTCATTTTTGGATTCAAAATATCGAAATTATCCTAGTGTAAAATTTTGGTATTTTTGTAGAAAACATTCAGTTTAGATGAATAGTTAAAAAACACTGCGTTATAGTTTAAAACCAAAATTTTATTTAAATAATTATTTATTTTATTTAAATTTAATTAAGGTCCAAATAGATACATAATACCTATATAAGTTCAATGTAATTCATTAGAGTTAGTTTACAATAATTTTATATATATAAAAATTTTATTGAGCTTTTTACCATCTTTTACCCACCTCCTTGAAGAATTTGGAAATTCACATAAAACATAATTTTACCACTTCTGTGAGTGTAATTTCTAAAATTCGAGAGAAACGGTTAATATTAAGGAGTAATATGTGGTTCAATGAGATGAAAATAATTTTTTGTGTATAGTAACTTTTTTACTTTTACTTATCACGGTTAAAAGTAAATTTAGTAATTAAGGGTAAAAATGATATTAATATTAACATAACACTTGTCCTGATTCTATTGGACAAGTGTATCTCGACAAAAACAACCGTAGGAATAAGATATTATCTTTTAGATCCACTTGGATTAGATAAGAACATTAATTATTATTTAATTCAAAGAAGGGTTAAAAGAGTTAAAATCAAAGATTAATTACTAATACAATTTTAATATAATGTTATACATAAGATAAATTCTATTATAAATATTAATTAGAAAGATGAAAATATTTTCTACATAATGGTATTTTATTTTTAATTTTTATACATTAAATAATTAAATTTATTTATGACATAATGGTGAAGGTGTAATTACCAAAATTAATGAAATATTAAAATAATTGATATTATAAATATCAAATTAAATGTAATTTGAGACTTTTTATGAATTCCAATAATTTCTAGGTTAATATGACATATTATTATAGGTTATATAAATTGTATTCAATGTAATAATGTTGTTATGAAATTATCAAAAACAAAATACCCAATAGTGTCAAAATTGACATAAAATATTTTTTTAAAAATATTATATTATTAATTGATATTCTATTCTTATAAATATAATGTTCAGTAAAAGGACATATATAATGATTCGTGTATCATTAATGGACCACTTTTTTGTCTCTTGGAAGTATATAGTAATTTTATTAACTATATAATATAAAAATACAAAGAGACATGTTAAATGACCAACTAATTAACTAAGAGTTAAAACTAAAAGATAAGGTCAATATAATGACCCAAACCTTTCTAAAACCTATTAATTGAATGGTTTTCAACCTATCCCCACCATAAAATTTAAATAATCCACTTTGGGGCCATTATAAACTGAATATGAATTTATTATAAGAAATATTTCTAGCTTTCCCAAAGGTTCCCCTCACCCCTCTTATAAAAGGGCACTCACCCTTCTCACTAATTTACACGTTTAAAGCATTTTGGCTTGGCCAAAACCTGCCCAAATATTCTCTCAACTTCCCTCACATCTACCTAGAGGCCTTATTTTGATCAGAAAGCCAACCTAAAGATCCATTTTTATCAAATCAAAAGAAATAACCAAAAGAAAAGATAATGGTTTCACCACCCTCTTTAAAGATCCTTTCTTCTTCAACTTCTTCTTTATATGTTATTTCCATTCTAAAATAATAACTCCAGTATCTTCTATATAACATGATGTTATTATAAATATGTTATAGCCATATTCAGTATTCTATGCATCTTTTGAATGACATGTTACCATACGTGTGTGCGTACGGCCTACCATCTCCACGTCGTGCTGTAATTGTTATTCAATACATTAGTATTTGTATGGATATAATAATGATGTGTAATTCATGTAAATAATAGATATAACATTATAATTATTCTTTATATATGATATAACCTACAATTATATATTATTTTGATATCAAAAGAATGATATTATTGCTCGTGCGTACGTACGGACTACCGTCTCCACAAAAGCGATAACATTCACTCTCCATCGTATCCATTCAAATCTAATTCCCATTTTATGATTAAAAATAATTTTTAAGGACTTTATATCATTCTAGATATGAATAAGATACAACCTATTCATAACAAACACATCTTATGTAACAAAACATATAAAATAAAAAGAGTAAGTTAACTCCAGAAAAAACGAAAATACTAAGATATTATTAACAAAGAAATATTAAAAAATCATATATGATATAATAGTTATTTAAATGATTATTTTATTATTTAATTACAATTATTTCACCATTATACATGAGGTTAACCTACCCTTGACCAAGGGAAAGTACAAGGTAAAGTTATATTTCACAATAACTTCATTATCTGAGGTTGTTTATACGTAATCATCAACTAGGACCTCTTTATCATCCACATCCATGTTTCTTAAAAATGTATTTCAAATCATTCTTAGAATTTTACAGAATACGGGTTAAAGTCATTTATACCCTTGTTGTATTTTTATAAGAAGTTTATAATGGAATCTTTGTGTCATTTTTGAGACAAGGTACTTTTAACCTTTTCGACAAAATTAAGGTAAGAATGTCTTTTTTAACTTATACGGCAGGTGCGGCTATTTTCCGCTATTATAAAATCATCGAAGCTTCCCATACAATCTTATTTGAATATTTTCAAAGTAAAAGTTTTATTTTAACATTATGTGACTTTTAAATTATTTTAAAAAACTATATATTTCTCTCAAATTGTTTTGATTTCATCTATGTCAAAATCCTTTGATTGATTTAAGCTTATTTGATGTTTATTTATTATGATACAAAACATCCATATTTTGTTGAAGGTGTTGTGATATGTCTGACTATGGATGTGTTATTTTTATACCATTTATGGTTTATGGAGAAAGTATTGACATTTCATATGATAGTTTTATTATGAATGTTTATGTTATGTTTAAACCTCTTCATATGAGGAATGAATCGGACTTAATAAGTGACGGGTGGAGCCCGATATATCTCCACGATGAATCTGTAGGTCTCATGAGAGAAACTAGGGTCTTGGAACAAGGCCTTGATAAAATCTTATTTGTATTCTTGGCACGAGGCCTTGGCTATGTGGTTATGATAATATGGAATTATGGATTCCATCATTATGAAAGTGGTTATTGATATTGTATGTGATTATTAGACTAGTAGAATATCCATGTGTATAAGTAAATGAAATTAGTTCATTTTATCTTGGCCATATTATGTTGAAGATCATGTTTAAAAGGATTTTGTTCTAATTATTCAATTCCTTAAATGTTTGTGCTTATTTTTGAAACTTTCTGCTATATTTTTATCCTTACTAAGAATTTGAGCTCACCCCTTTCAATGTTTTATTTTTCTCAGGTAGTGATGAAGTAATTTATGAATGTCCTGAAGGAATAGTATGAGCGGATATGAAGAAAATCTTTTGTTGTAGTTTTTTTACTTTATGATGTAATGTATGACTTATGAATATATCTAGTGTTTTCAAGGCTACTAAACTAATCGGTCTTTTGATACTTGACCTTTTGTGATCATGCCAATGTTATGTAATAATGCATAGACTCTGGGTAACTGGGGTCGGGGTGTTACATTCTTGGTGAAATTTTTTCTATTCTTTTATTGATAGAGAAACCTTATGAACTTGGGGAAGATAATTATGAATATTATTTTGAATAAATTTTAGGCGATCAAGGATTATGTTGTGTGAGGATAAGAGGATGTAGGGGATCTATTTAGAGTATAGTAGAGGAGTTTTTTTATTATATTATTCATTTATTTATTGCTTTTCCTGAACAGTAGATAGAGTGTGCATTCATGTGGCCACATATTATAACTAGTTCATTTCAGTTCATACCAATGGGGGTTTCATCATAAAAAACATCATCCATTGCTCAATAATTTATGTATTTGGATTATACAATATATTTCATCATTTCACTATTCATAAAAGTTTAACTGTTTTATAAAAATTTAAAAAAATCCACATAACCCTTTTTTAATGTTAATAATTCAAAAAATATTGTAAATTTTTTGAAAATAATTTTTTAGATATGATTAATTTATTTCATAATAAAAATAATAAATTATTCTAAAAATAACCATCTTAAAATTATATATGATCATATAACACTTTGAAAAATTAATCAAGGCCTCGTAAAATTACCTTACAATCATAATAAAAAAAATATTAAATAATGAATCTATTTTATGAAAATTTATTTATTTTAGTCATTTTCATAAATTTAATATTTTGAATAATTTTTATGTTTCACAAAAGGCCAAAATTTAATTTATCATTTTCATTAAAATTATTTACAAATACTATGATATATTTATATAATATATTCATTTATAAGATAATGAAATTTTATTTATTCTTTAATGGGTGAGGGAACTATTCTATTTTCTGGCTTTTTATTCAGAATAGTCATCTTACAATTCCAAAGGTTATGATACTATTCTATAAGTATAGGTTCCTTAATATATAGAAATACTTCTTATTTCATTGATTTTTCATTTATAATTTTTGTATTGTGTTATCTATGTGATCTGATGTGATTTATATAATATTGAATTATTATATGATTGTAAATTTTCATTGATAGAATTATGGGTTTTTACATATCTCACAAAATGGGTCACAATCCAATTACTCAGTATGGAACATACGAATGGACTATAGAATGCCCAAGAATATCCCATGATGTCAGGTTAATAATTTTATATCATTAATTAAAATATATTGGCTATCCCTTAGACTATGAAAATGAATTATACTAAATATACCACCAAATAATCGACATAATTAAGTATAATGCTATGAAACACATACCATGTATAGATAGGTGACTGCCCAACTGATATCAACCTCTAACATGAGAAACAATTAGTTAAATTATATGTCTTAGATGATCACCCAAATAAAATATGGAAAAAGAGAATTTATTGATTAACCATTCCATATAGAGAGATAAAAATATAGGGAAGAGCGGGGATCAATGATCTTATTGATTCATTATCAGTGAGACCAATATATCATAGACTACAAAGATCTGTCAAATTATTCGATGAAGGTAACATGAAATTGTCTCTATGACATGTGTGATGGTGAATTAAGAAAATAGGGGGGGAAATAAATATATAGAAGGGAAAATGGTAATTTTTATGTTTTTAAATAGATGATAGTTTTTTAATCCAAGGATTGGATAACCATTCATTGAATATGCTATTCCCACATTTCATGCACCAAAATCACATGGGAAATAAACATGTTTTTTCAAACAATGTGAAAACCATGAAACAAACCTATGTCAAAAAATAAATAGGTTTCTAATGTCCATGGTCCCAAACCTACATGGTTTGAAAAACATTGTCTAGATCCTATGATAGGATGCACTGTTATTCTCAGGAGGCCGCACGGTTTGTCCAAAATATAAACCTCTGTCTATGAATTCTGAAAAACATGTTCCCATTACCCATTAAACCCTAAAAACACCAATAATATAGAAAGGAATGAAAATCATTAAATAAATATCAAAAATTCATCGAGTCAATAAAACTCTTGTAATTAGGTTTTAATGATCAATAGATGTGTTGGCCTAACCATAAAACTCAAAATTTTAAAATGGTTAAGGATTTTCAACAATCACAAAAACCCAGGACGTTACATTCTCCAAAAGAATAGTTATCATTTATGATATATCAAGATTTAACTAAAAATGGTACTGAACATACCCCTCTCATATACGTCACCTTGTTCTTCCCCGATCATTATGTCTCATGTCAACTTCCCTTATGTATACTTCCACCTATGATTTACCTTACTGATCAAATCCCACCCAAAAAAGCCTTCTAAAGGTCCACTAACCATCCCAAGACTAAAATGTCTTTCCATGTAATATCATTATTCCCACACCTCATTTGGTTCGGAAATAATGATCATTTCATATCTAAAATATCATGTCCCACATCTCATCAGAGATTCATGTGTACATATTCCATGTATGATAGTCATAAGGTCACACATATCATCAGATTCACATCAGTGATTAATATGATATTATTTCCATGATCATAAATCTAAAAATATACATAAAAATAATATTTTATTTCATATATACATTCATTACCATTAATAACTCTATGCCTAAAACCTCAATTTTAAACCTCTATAAAATTGATTCCTAGGTTCCTACACACCTCAAATACGGGTACTAATCTCATTGATTCCAACATAAATAATTATTATTACTCCCCTCATATGTATATATATTTATAAATCACCCATTATGACCCATCAAAACCTACATAACAGCAGCAATGTATTCTGAAAACAAAATTTGTACACCTCATATACTAAAACATGCGCATTCCGAAAACAAAAAATAAAACCAGATCACCCGAGAAGTATACCTATAACTGTCTACATCTCCCTATTATTCATGGAATTTTCATTCTCAATATAATTCCCTTAACCTAGAGCATGACTATTTGAGGACTAAACTCTCTATAGAATTGCACCATCTATCTTGAATTGACCCCATAGATGGGTGAGACTTTATTTTCCCAAACATCAACTTAATGGTTATTCCAAACATCCACAACTGAGTAATAATATCTATTCTACATTTTATACATTAGACTACCCTATCCCATGGATCTCATCCATTCATGGATGATTTCTACAAAACCTCCCCAAATGGCTAATCAAGTCGCATGTTTGGAACTCTAGAAAATCTCAATCACACTAGGTTTGAAGATGTCCTAGATTACCAAAATAGTTGAAAAATACAATAAAAAAATCCATGGGTTAATACATTAATACTTAGTATGATTTTCCTATTGATTATTCTCAAAACCTTGCTTAATTAAACATCAATCGTCAATACTCAACTAACATGAAACTTTCTCCATGCTTGAAAATGATTGTTTTGTCAATTTCCCATAAGAAATAAAAATCGAATTATATATTTTGTGATTGTGTTCATACTAAACATGTTCACCTAATCTATTATGAAATTCTATAATACACCCCCAATATTCTTCACCCTAAATATATCATCTCCCACCATAGCAGGGGGAAAAATTACATGTATCTGAATTTGGATGCACATTTAAAAGCTGATGTATCCCATAAAAAAGATTCATAAACTCATAGGATTATCTTACCCTAAACATCTCTAGAAATATGTTATTGAAGAACTTGTCTTTGACATTATTATATGTTTTCCCTCATGTCAACCTGAATTCACTTATGCATCCAACATATGATTTTCTAGTCCTATGATCGGGTATAATGAAAACATTACCCTTAAAACTGATAGTAAATCTTGCTGATTAGTGATGATTTTGACAAACTTGATCCAGTTCTAAAATTCCAATAATCCAACCACACCCTAAAATTAGGATGGGTGCTAACAATAGAACTCATATATCAAATACACCCTACAAGGATTATCTCCTTAAGATCTCCTATTATTGCAATGTATAACTCGATCTATGACCTCCTTACACTACTAATTTAACTATGTCCAAAATTATACAGTTTATGGTTGTCATACTTATACTAAAACACATACCTCCAGATCAATATATTCCCAACCCTCTAGGGTATCATCTTGACCCTCATATGCCTCATCACATGCACTCTCATGAGACACCATATCAACACACGCCTAATGCTCCACTATAATCCATCTGAGTGGAAACATGATGAACACTGAAAATGGTCAAAAAAATTAAAATGTATACAAAAACATTTTATACAGGTAAATATGTAACAAGAAACACATTTCGAATCCATTTAACTCCCCTAATTCTTCATGTACCAAGATATTGAACCATATGTACCCTTAGATACCCATATTTGGATCATGTATCATGTATAATTCTATCTCATTGTCCCATTCCTACCCTCATTAAATCCATTACTCACGTGTAATCTATCCTCAAGGTCTATTTCCTACACATTATAATGCCAGATCGGACAAATAATGTATCATCAATCTAGGTTATTGTGTACAATTTCTCAAAAGAGGTTATACATGAAAACAATTCTTAAATTATTTTTTGAAAAACTAAATATCCAACGATAGTTTTCATCCCTTCCATCCATTATTAGGGTCATGGTCATATATAATAAGCAGATAGAATCACATATAGTTTTCATAAGAACCACATTCCTAGGTTGGCTAATTATGATTCCATCAGAAGAGGCAATGATTGAAAAATATGTTTATCATATTTTTTGAAATTTTAAATGGAAGTACCCCACTTAGTGAATTTCATGTTACCAATGAAAATTACCAGAATAAAATTATTATATGATCCTATGTTCCTATCATGATGAAAAATAAAACCTCCCGTTACAAACAAGTTAAATGGTTATCTACTATAACATATAGTCAACACACCGAAGTACACCACTAATGGTGGAAATATTACCACCAATAAAAGAACATATCCGAAAACTTGTTTCACACACCTGGAAATTTGGAATGTACCCATGAATGATGTTTTAGACACCCAAATATGAGTTATATAAATAGTTCATATTATGTCCTAGTTTTTATCTTCAAGAGACCAAATGTTTAGATAAATAATAAAATAAAATTCCATTAAAACAATTTTTAGTACCCTTGATAGATTCGCCACCTGAAAAGCACTTCATGATGGTTGGAAACTTGGTCATGAGCACAAATCCCCATACAAAAATAGATGATGATAAGTAATGAGAGTCTGATTATGTAATATTGGGGAGACTATACCATCATGTGTTGACTATAATAGCTATATATATAATTATGGACAATAAATCAGTGGAATAAATAAAATAAAAATACAACGAAACAATAATAGAAATAATATAAAAAATGAAATATATGATAAGAACAACACCACATGTAGATAATAAGAATGTAAATTCATATAGAATAATTGACATGCACTATCAACCATGGATGAAAACATAAATACATAAATCAATTAATGAAAAAAATAAAAAGTAAACTCTAGATGATTCCACTCAGATGAACCCATGGGTTAAATCAATAATCATGTCACTAGAGACTCATGCTATAAATCATTTAACAATAAGTCCAAATCTAACACCCATTCATGTCCCTAGTCCCTCAGACCTCAGATCAAAAATCACTAGCATCTTGAATCTCGATATCCTTAGGAACATAGCTGTTGTTCCAAAAAATATATAATCATCGTCATCTCTAATCCTAAAATCTTGAGCCAACGATGTATCTCTACTCCAAATATCCTATCCCAACAGCCTAAAATATACCAGAGCCACGACCACCCAACCGATGGGCTCTACACTACCAACTGATGTTCCATCACCATCCAAATGGATTTCTATGGTGATCACCCCATCATTTCTAATGGTCATCACCGTCTCCTATGCCTCATTATCTACTAGAGAACCCACTGAAAATGAGTGGTCAAAACCATATTGGCCAAGTCCTATCATTATACAAATGAATCCAATGGCATGTCACCCATCATGACTATGATCAAATCACCAAAAACATAATCCATAACATCCAGAACCTCATTCAACTATGATAATGTGGCTAAATACGAGTGGTCTAGACCATATATATCCAGAGAGCCATTCCATATATCAAAAGATATTATTTCCCCCATCCTAATATCTTATTACCTTATCAAGGTGATCAACATCACTTTAGGTATATCTAGAATATCCTAACATGGGATCTCATGTCACCTTATTCTAGGTGATCCACATAACATACATACTCAATCAATATTCTTCACGTTTTGTTATAATTAAACCGTAACAGTATAAAAAAATTATATAATTATATTTCGACACCAATAGTATCCTAACAATGTTGTTTGAATCCCTTTAATCTTTTTTCAATGATGAATGGAATTGGTAAAGGATAATTTACTCCCTTGATAATGAATTATAAATTCAAAATAATCTACTTAAATATTAGGTTTCTCCATCAAATGACACTGATGGCATAAATATAACACCCCCCGAATAATCATCAAAATCAAGGTGATATCTAGGCGCCATATACCATATACTAGAAGACACTCCATAATCTAATACCAACCTATCACTTGAGCCAAAAATATAAAAAATTAGTATTTTTTATGAATACCCAGGAAATATAGAAAAGTAGATCACATGGAATAAGCATTCTGTATGCTTAGATAATAGTATAAGGGATGAATGTGTATCAAGTGTCATACTGAGGAACATATAAATAGACAAATATATATTAGATCATAACTCATAGAAAAAATATAAATCAAATTATTCAAATATAGAAAAAGGATTCCATCCCTCATTTGTCCATGCAGATGAAGAATAAAAATTGGACCAAAAAATTAGAGGCTGGTGAAAATGGAAAATTTTCCCTTACAAAACACCCAGATTGTATTCCAAAATGAACTTCAAATGTGTAATTCCCAGTTTAAAAGCACCAAACTCAAATGTTCTTGATGAACAAATTTCTAAACCCTGTGAATAATATGTTAAACAATTCTATTAAGAACTATCGAGCTGCACATGAATGTGTTCCCCCACCCACATGGTTCAAATAACCATTTATTTTCTGTAAGGTGGGATGAATGGTTACTCTATGGAGTCAATAATGATTTTCCAAACCATGATCCTATTATTCTTGTTTTCCAATATTGTGTTTTTGGACCCCACATCACATAAACTCACTAAAAACCATGAGGACCCTTTCAATCCTTATAAACCATGTATAAAAATAGGAATTGTGATAGAAAAACCCTTACATATAGTTTCTTAATTTCAATTTAATTGTTTTTTCTGAGAACCAAACTTATAACAACTAATATAATGTGTAGTTTTGACGTTCTCATAAAGTTGGGCAGTCGCAATTGTAACCTTTAAATTATGATAAAAACACTAGAAATAGTAATTAAAATTACTATAAAATTTTCATGATCTAAATGAATTGATATAAAAAATATTAAATAATATACCTAAGTATTTGATCATTCATACCACCACCCATAATCAATTTTCTATCATCAATCCCTTACTCCAATAAATTTGGTTATAAAAAAAATCAAAAATAAGTTAATTAGAGTGACTAATCAATATACAAATCCACTATAATATCCAAATACATGATACTTTATTTTCAATCAATAACACCTTAGTTTTATCCAAGGTCATTCATGGTTATCTTCTACTCAAATCGTTCATGAAAAATTCAAAAGTGTTTTGTAATTTCCAATGAATATTCACTGGGAGTGTCCAAAAAATTGTGTGATATGAACCATTATCTTGATCCATGTGATGAAAAAGTGTTTATCAATTATACCTTTTGTATTTATTACCCATATATATATAACTATTCTGGAGCCACATCCAATCATCTAATCAGTACATCGTCATTTTTATAAGAAACCACAATCAATGTTTTACCATAATAAATGATGTTAATTTATAAATGGGATTTTCATAATGTTTTTTATTAATGTTTTCTCATTATAGTTTTAAAAATATAACTATTAATTTTCTATAATTCTACGAATAATGAACCAATCATTAAATTCATAAATATTATGTATTCATTGAATAATATTCCATATATTTCATTAATACCGATCGAAGGATGCTGATGGGTTAGCATCTATAGTGACTTGTGACATTGCCTTATTATTTCTTGAATGATCTTAAATATCTCCCATAAATCTGTTCCAATTTAGTAATATTTTATAACTTACCCAACATAAGTGTATAATCATTTCTAGGTAAAAGGATACATAAAAAAAGGTGATCACAAATTCTCAGTAATGGTAGATATCAAAGATATCAATCAATGATAAGATAAATTAATAAGAAAATCATTATTTTATGAGAATAAGAATATAACATAAAAATATCATAGTGAATACATCATTAACTATAAGCATGATCCATGGAATAAAACATCATCATTTCAAATGATACAAACCATACGAGTGAGAAATCATCCTAATATAATTATGAACCAATATTTTATTTCCTATTAGTGGGTTACAATCATAAATATATATATACATATATATACATATATATACACTTATATATATATATGTAAATTTATTTTTTAAATTTTAATTTCCAAGGGAATAAAATCATAATGGATCAGTCATCAACATATATTTCCCATTTAAGAATAGATCAGACATCATCACCTATTTCTTATAGTGTATTAGTCTAATCATCCTAACTCCAATTGAGTATCATGAAAATTATCTGACTTCTCTTCATTATCTCATGAGTTATAAATCCTTATAAAATACATTAATGGTAGATATAGTTCCCACAAATATAAATTTATAATTTAAACAACTATGCTTGAATATAAAATAATCACCATTCTTGGTTATAATATAACCATTATCCAATTGTTAAATATAACCACCATCTATGGTTTATAATGGGAAAAACTAAAACATAATAATTATCTGATATAATTCTTCCACAAGATCCAAAAATATATCGTATCAGTACCCATGAAAAAATGGGGTCTGTTGAAATTTCATTATATTATAACCCACTGAAAATAAATGGGATTCATAACAATATCATAAAATTGTCATAGTATATCATATGTAAAAGTAATGGGTTTCATAGGAATGTCCTCATCATAATCACTAGCCATCTAGGAAAATAATGGGAAGCTAAAATTGGATCACATCCCTAGTAAAACACAATAAACACCAAATTTTGGTTACATTTATGATTTGAAATTCTAAAAAAAATAAATTCAGTCATTTTTTGGGAAAATAAACTTTTTCACAATGAAATTTTACATTTCCAAGATAAATATCGTTATAAATAATGGAAAATATTTCATCTAAACTATTAATATAAATGTATAAAGGATTATTGAGAACATTGGTTTCTATTTATGGTAGGGAATTATTTTCATGTCGTACATGAAAAAAATATTAATTTTATATTTTTTATAAATAAAATGGGCCTTTTGGAAAATGAAATAATGATTCAATTTTTTAAAGTATCAAAATTATACGAAATTTGTTAAAAATTTTATAATAATATTAATCCCATTCATTAAACTATTTATAAAAATAATGTACATATAATGAAATGGGTCATCAATCGATGAGATAAATAAAGTTTGTTTTTCCGTAAATACATTATTTTGAAATATTAAGTATACAAATAGACGAAAAAGAAATTGAAAAAATATACTCTCTAGAAACAAAAATAGTATTAAAAAATTATATAGTTTTATTAATCGTAATTCAAAATATCTCATCATAGGAAGAATATTATGTACAATCATGATAAATAATCAGAATATAACATTAAATATTTACCAGTTTGGTATATTTTTAATCATAATCTACATGAAAGAATGAATTTTTAATGGATGTTTATATCGCATATTAATAATAATAAGGATCATAATATAAACATATTTTAATTATATAGAAAATAGAAATTAAACAATTGGATAAAATAGAATATGTCCCCCATATATAATGGAGACTATAGATCCAACACTATAACTATCAACATCCTTCATAGAAATTTGAATATCATGTTTAATAGTTAAATGTTGCTTACCAATATATTACAAAACCATAACAATATTTTTAATTCCAAATATGATTTTCCTTATTTGATTTTGTTAAGCTTTTATATCTAATTTCTTATTATAATCACATTGTCGGTAATTCATGATTTATTTTTCATGTAGGTTTTTGTTTGGTATTTTTGTACCCATAAATTTGATAATGGTGCCATAATCTCCTTAATTTTAAACATAATTTAAATATTATATATATTTATGATTTTTTTATTTATATTATCCCAATAAAATTATTAATTGAAAAGTAATTACATCTCTTATTGAGAATGTAAGACATACATATTTATTAACGGTGATTTAGCATACATGACTGATTATATAGAAGAATGGTAAATAATATATTACAATAAAACAATAATTTATTATTACATACATATCAAATATGTTCATTAAATCTATCCTTATTACCATCCATTTAATTAAGTGAATAAAAATCACATTTCTTCACAATGTGGTAGTATGCCAAACCCACATGAAATTTTATCATATTTCCCATGTAATTTAACATAAGAATTTATAATTGATAATATATGTATTTATATATATGTGTTTCATAAATATAATATATATATGGTAAATCTTTAATTATGTCCATATATGATAAGAAATTATGGAAAAAAAATTTTCTCATTCCGCAAGGTGGTTGTGCATCATACGAAGGATCAATGGTCACTTTTTCCATTTGCGGGAAAATGAGGTGAACATATATAATAACCTTAACATAATACTATCTTAGTGTTGACATAAATTAGTGTTATTATTTAATCATAACTCAATAATAATTTAATGAGTCAATGTATGATATAAAAAGGAAACACATGGGTAAGGTCTATTCATATTCTGCAATGAAACCCTTTGAGTTTACACCTAAATACTTCATATAATAGTTTATTAATAAAAACACCCCCTATATGATATATAAGGGTATTTATTAAATGTATTTTTGTAATTATCAGATCATCCAATATTTTTTATAGTGTGATGTAGAGTGGAGAGTGGGTGACCTTTTATGTGTGGTGGAGAGGAACCACATGATTTTTTAATAGACTAAACAATCCACATGTTTTTCAATAGAAAACATGCACCAGAACAGTCCATTATCAAAACATATGCATTTTATTGTGAAAAATATGTCTATAAATATGTGTTTGGACTTGTTTTTAAGTCGTTTATCCCTTATCATTTAATTTTATCCCATGACAGATAGGTTTTAATGTTATCAATGGAAATTAATTTTTACAAATTATTTTGAAAAAATATTTATTTAAATTCAATATATAATATATATTATTAATATTACTACATTTAGTACATTTCCTGAAATTCCATTCATAAAATTATAAAAATATTTATTTAATATTAAACATGCAGATGTGACAAATATGTTTTTTCAAGAGGGAAAATATTTATAAGTATAGAATGTTTTAATATAAAAATTTAAAATGAATTTTCTTCCTAATAACTATATAGGTTTTCTAATAGCATTATTAACATAATTTTACCATTAAAATATTTTTAAATAAATTTTTTATTTTTTAATGCTTTAAACGAGAATGTATTTTTTTATAAAAACATGTATTATCACTATTATCTAAAAAACAATCTCTTTAGTTTTTTAAAAAAAAATTACTTATGAATATTATTACATATTGATTAAATAATTAATGTTAATATATTAAATACTATCTTCTAAAAAAGTCAAAAATTAAATTTATTAATTGTTTATAAAAAATATAAAATTATATATCGATTAAAAATGTTTTCTCAAATCCAATAAATAATTTACTAAAAATTAAAAAATCTTTATAGACATATATACAATAAATAAAGATAAAATATATAATTTTTAAATTTTGGATATATATATCCATATAAAAATTATTATTTATTTTATAATTGTAAAAAAAATTATTCCCTGTTTTCATTAAACAGGGCATTACACATAACTCAAGATTTCGAAAAAAATAAATTTATTTGGAAAAATATTAAAAAATCTCTTGGTTTTGAAATTGAAAACATAGTGGAATAAATTGGTATTCTTATCGTACAATGTAGTCATACATGGGAGGGATTCATTACATCAAAAAAATATGGATCTAGATAAATTTGATAGATAATTGTGATTGGGTGAGAAATCATTTATGTGACTATAGTTACTACATGTGGGAATTTATAAATGTATATTTTTATAGAAATGATGTTTTATTATATATAAACATTATTTATTGGTCAGATGTGTGGAATAAATTATGACATTGATATGTGAATTCTCAATGAATATAGAGTAGTTATTTTTAAAAAAAATTATATGTATATGTTGAATATATTGATAATGGATTTTATAAAAATCACTTGATTTTATTGATGTTTAATATTTTATTCAATAATATTTATGATTAAAGAATACATTCATCTTAAATGTAATGATCTAGTGTTAAATAATAAATTATTGATATCCTGATTTAGAGACTGTGGGCTTCTATAACTACTTTGAAGTCTTGGATTGTGACAAACGTCTCTTAGTAAATAAAATGGTGATGATTCTATGAAATATGTTTTTATAGATGTATTTTATAGATTGTATAATTAAATTATAAATTTTATTTGATTTATTACTTTGACATTCAATGTTCCTTGGATATAATAGCATCCATTAAATTGAATGTAATAGAATGAATGGAATGGAAAATAAAGAATAAGAATATATGATATTAAACATAAGGTTTGAATAGTGTAAAAAGTGATTAAGAATAATAATAATAAATAAATAAATAAATTATATTATATTATTAGTTTCTCAGCATGATCTTACTAAATATCAGTTAATGATGACTCTATGAACTTTTTTTTCATGAAGGAAGATAATTTATCATTCATAATTATTATGATCAATGATTTTCTACCTATGATAAATTTGTTTGAGTATAATTGTTGTATTAGTATAACATGATTTTATTTTATTGATATTCTACCTTTGATACAATGTCAAATTAAAGGGGATTCTAAATTCAAAATAATGATATTTTAATAAAGTATCAATATATATAGTTTGCGGAGTAATATAATCCAATACTATTTTATGAATATGGAATAAATGTAATATAATTAATCTGAGGAATAAAAAGACTAGTATATAAATAAATACCTTCACCAATGTACTACATGGAGGATAAAAGATATATATAGAAATGGGTTGTTATGAGATATCATTTATGCATTTAGAAGAAATATGACTTAAGAGGTAGTGGAAATATCAACGAAAATCTTTATGAATTGAGTCATTGAAATTTTCAACCATTAAAAAATATTTTATCCATAAAAATAGTGGGTTTTATTTTATTTTCTATACCATATCAATGTCGACTGTATTCTCCTTTAATATAGCTAATGCTTGGGTTCCAAGTAAAATCTAAATCATCCATTCATTTATATTTTTGTATATATACATTTTATTCGATTTTGTTGAGTAATAATAGTATGAAAATTTTGTATTCATTTTTAAATATAATAATGGAATAATATCATGATGAAATTGTATAGGATTAAACATTATATCTACTAATACCACCATTCTCCACATTTTCAGTTGGTCCCAAATTCCTACTACTAGTATTATATGAAACATGTCAATTTGGATTCGTCATGACAGATTTAATTTATTAAGATTGGATGTCTATTTATGAAATTTATTCTATTGTGAAAGATCATGTATTTGATAGAAATAATTTTTCAATTTAGTAAAAGTTGTTCTAACATTAAATGTATCAACATTTTTGAGTCCAAAATAACAACAATATAACTATATTTGTTTTTAAAATTCCACATTGTATTGTGTATAAGACATGTCAGTGAATGTTAGAGTTTGATTTAGAAGGATGTTTTTCGAGAGACCGTGGCTAACAAGGTACAAGGGGATGTCTCTTTGAATATATACATATATATATATGGATTACGTTGGAAGAATTATATGGTTTATAATATATGTTGAGATAAGATAATCCTATTTCATCTATGTGTATAATAGGGGAAATAATCAAGGTTCATGGAATGAATTTAGTTATAAGATAATAATGTGTTTTTAAAATAAAAAAATGAGATGAACTTAATATGGTTGATATGAAATTAATTATTCTTAAGGAGTTAAAAAATTTAATTCTATGTATAAATTAAAATTTCACTATGTAGTTTTATTTTCAAATACAAATGATGATACGGGTAATCTATAAGATAAATGGATTTAGGATGATTATAGAAAATAGGAAACCATTTTATTTATTATATTTATTATATATTTTTGTAGAAAAAAGAGTAGCATCATATATTAAGAAGTTAGTTTTATTTTTTAATGAATGATGGTTTAAAAAAATATAATTCAAGGAAGATTTAGTGTTCTAAAAATGAATGATATTAAAAAAAATATTAATTAATAGAAAATAATTACAAAAAATAACATGAAAATATATGGACATATTTAAATTGAATATAAACTAGTTTATTGGTTGGATTCAGTCCTGTAAATATAAAAATTCCAAGAAGCATCAATGTCTTCCCATAGAGAGAAGAGAAATGAGTAAATGAATGTTTTACATGATGAAGAAATTATCATATTGGGATATTATAAATTCTACTAATGATGAAGGATTTTAGAATTTAGAATCTTTAAGGATATTTTCATTCAATTATATATAGGATAAACATAGATTATTATTCTATTAAGACTATGGTAATATTCACAAAAAATAGATTAAAAAAAGATATAACATCATTAAAATAATGAGTAGATATTCTGCATAATGAAATGATTAATTTCCAAAATATATATACTAATGTTTCAAACACCTTATATGTTAGTTTAGAGATGCATTAAAGTAAACATTTAAGTATGATTTTCAAAAATTACATCTATATTGAGGAAAAAATTATATGCGTGATTATTTCATATTATGAAGTTATATTTATGCTAACATTGGTAGTATAGAATGGTAGCATACAAACAAAAAAGTTAAGGATGTGGAAATATGAGCTCCCCCATCCTCTAAATTATGTTTTTAGAAATTTATGTACTAAAAATTTTTTCTAATAAAAAATATTTTCAAAACACTAGATGAGATTGAAGGACGAATAAAAGATGGGATGTTATAAGAATAATTGATCGCTTATTCCTAGAATCAATGGTCAAAATATCTTATGAATATGTATAAGAGAGGAAAGAATTAGAGAAATGTATAATCTGTTATACAAAAGAATATATTTGATATTGTGTATGAGACAAATAGAGGAATAAAAAAATTAATTAGGAATAAATGGTTTGTTACTCACACGAACCATCCGTGAATGTTAATAATAATGTATGGTGAGAAATAAATAAAAAATAGGCCACTCTTATGATTATAAAGAATAATAATTATCTTTTCCTAATTGGTCTCATACATAAAAATATAAGGCATGAGTTGATTAATATTGGAGTTCCCCTTTTTTAGAGAATGAATCCTGGAAAGGATTTCACATATTATGTATTAAATAAGGAAACAAGAACTAATAGGATGATATATATTATTTAAATGAATATTGATCCATTGAATAACAAGAATATATGATCAAAAAGTAAATTGGGGAATTATATAAGTGGTGTTATTGATAGAATGTGTGGAAAATTGATTATAGGAATAAGGGTTGTATTTTCATGGCCAATAACATACCTTTATTTGAGGATTTCCTTTGTAACCCCTCTCCATAAGATTTATATATTGCTTATTAATGCATGATTAATTGGTAGATAAGATCAATGGGGAATATACACTTTGTGTTCATTTATTTAATAGAAATATGAATTGTCTACATTAAAGGAAAACAATTTGGATGAGGATTAGAAAAAAATCCAAAATCTATATGGATAGTTTGTAACAAAACTGGTAAAATAAAAAAAATGTATATATTTTTTACATAAATTGAAAATAGATATTTATTAAATCTAGATAAAAAAGTTATATTATAGATTTTTGGGTTTTGGGAAAACATGATCTGTGAGTGATATCACATTCATCCTTTCATAAGTCATTAATGAATGTACATATTCCTTTATAAATAAAGAATTGAAATTGTTATCAAACCATTGATGAAGAAAATATTAATCCAATACCGGAAAAAGATTTCCAATTCGTACCAAGCCATAAAATGAAACTAAATAAATAGTATAAGGACATACTATGTAATGAAATTCAAACAAAAAAATATGGAAATCATGATTAAGTTGTAGATATATTAAGGGATTAAAAAATATTAGATTAATTAATAAATTATAATTATATTATTATTATATCCATCATGAGATGTTTTCCATGAACATCTATGAAAAACATCCACAACCAGGGTAGAGCAGTTCATGGTGTGACAATTCATTTAAATTTGGGGTTAATAACTATTCAAAAAGCCCTATCTTGAAAGGCCAGCACCATGCAATGAAAGTTATCATGAGTAGGGGTACAGGGGCATAACTTATATGGTATGGAGGATCAATCTCTATAGTTCCATTGATGACACTCTGTTCCATCACATTTATGAAATAGGTGACAAATGGAAATGACTTTAAAAAAGGAAGATAAAATATATAGGGAATTCAAATATTTTCAAAGGCGAAAATTTCAGTTCACCCATGGTAGAAAAAGTCAATAGAAGAGCGCAAGAACCTACACAACACAACACTTACAAACCACCTCAGCACTTGCGCTCCATTTCACTGTTTCGGAGGGCACCATATTTTCTTATAAATAGACCCTAGGGACTTCATTTGTACATACAAATTTACCAGAAACATGATTTATGCTCTGTTCACCCTAGTGCTTCCCCGAAGTCCTCTAAAACATCCAATTTAGTTCCTTTAAACCAATAAATAGGGAATTAAAGGGGTACAATGATACATGGGATCTTTTAGTTTTAAAATTAAAAACAGTTCCGTGATTCAATAACCCCCCCCAACAAATGAATAGTAATATTCCCTCCATTCCTCAAACAAGAACCTGCCCCCCCCCCCCTGTTCGGGGATACATGTGAATATTATTGAGGGATTCAGAAAAGTGTCTCCCAATTCTATTAATCTAGGTTTTTAATCATGTAAGGTAGCCTTAGTTTGCCCAAGCAGTCTTGAGAATACAATACCAGCACGCCACATACTGGATCACCCATCCATGTTGTTGACACAACCTTTAAGCTTGCTCGAGCCATCTATTTGGCCTCTCTCAAAGCCTCTCATGAAAATTGATTTTCATCTATGGCCCACATTTCTAAAAGATACAATGATGAAACCACTTCCAAGTCCTACGTATTTATCAAATATTAGGGAAATTCAAACCATTGTGTCTCCCATTTGGATTGGTATTTCTAAAATAAATTTTTTTTCACACTTAACATACCAAAGGGTTAATATCCTCAGGACATACGTAGATTTTTATATCTACAATCATGCGGACCCTAACCCTTGGGACTATACTAGGGAGTTCTCGATCACGAATAATGGGTATATGTATATGTCCTACCCTTCTCTTCTATAAGACATGGAGCCTCTCATTCCTATTAAAGAGGTTATGGATTACACTTACTATTACATATAAACAATTGAGAAGTCTCTCTCCCCACTACGGGACACATTTTATGGTAGTCCCTCTAAGTTAAGACCCTAGCCTTTCATGTAGTAGGTTTGAATCATTATCTTTCTACATCATTCAACTTCAATCCTTCCTTACACTGGACCCTCATCCAATGTAAAGAGAGTGGAGAGAAGTTTCATTATTGTGGCCTCTTCCACAGCTGGAATATAATCTTCTGCCTGTGAAGGAGATAAAATGTGTATTGTTTGTTGAGTATTTAACAACCTGTTGATTCTCACAAAATGCATGAATCATTTGGGAATAGAGATTTATAATGATTCCAACTCCCACATGATCTACCTGAATGAATCAAATATGAGAACTATGATTCCCACCATAAATGGGATACATAGAACACATTCACATAGTGGTTAATATCAGTAGACATACTCTTCATGAGTTGAAAACATAATTCCCTTGATCCAGTGATCCTTTTGAGGAGTAATCCCAAATTAAAACCTCTAAATTACTATGTGTTAAGATATCCCTTGGGGACTCTATTATAAAGTTATCCTCTTTATGATTATTCCCCAAACTATTTATATCAATGGGTATTACTCCCCTGCAAGACTTATCAAACTATGTGGGATATGACTCCCATCCAAACAAGATACATAAGAAGCCTCCCTATCAATCAAATATGAAACCCAAAATCTACCTTTTTTTCTATAGACCATATTCTCAACAATGTCAAATCTAACATGGAATGTCAGATCCCTTTGGAATTCTATAGTTTTCATATACATAAGTCTGACACCATGTTTTTACTAGGAATATCCACGATGATCTACATACAACACGACATTAAAATGTATGGTTGGGTTCATATCACATGAAAAGAAAATGGATGATGTGTCCTATTAAGTGTCACCAAACTATGTGGGTTGTGATTCACTATACAAAGATACATAGGAATCCAACCTATGGGTTCTATCCAAATATAAATTTTTTTTGTCTCTCTAGAGGATAATAAACTCGAGATTAGCAAATATTTATGTGGATGAAAATAAAGTCCATATTAAATTTCTATCTCCCTGGATGGAGATAAATTCTAGAGTGATATTCATCTACCTGGATGACCATAACATTTATGAGCTCCCCATTGAGTGGCTCAAAAACTAGCATCATTGTGATAATGACCAATAAATATATATGTAGTATATAAAACGACACCCTCAATGAAGAACCTTGAATACAGACATATATTTCCATTAATTAATAACCTCAAATTCATACTGATGATGCTGAATTTGACACTTGCTAATAATTGATGGAAAATTTCAAGAGAACATTATATTACGCAGGGTAAATTAATAAGTATTTTTGAGCATTTTTTAAATATATAATTGATTCTTAAAGTTGGAAATAATTCCCCTCAAAAAGGTGGGATGATCCCAACCTCTCATCCTCTTGAAAATTGTGAGTTCTTAAGAATCATGGGATAAATTCGATAATGAGAACCTACTATTTGAAAGAAGGTCCCCGTGGATAAGAAACTATTGGGTGTTTCTTGTTTAATAAAAAAATCATTTGGAAACCATTCGAAAATATTGATTGTTATCCCAGACACATGTTTTGTGGGAAAAAACATTTGAGTGATTTTTGATATACATAAAAAATAATGGAAGGAATGTAATAATTTGAAATAATTTTTGGGGTTACAATGAGTGGTTATAATCATTTCAAAATGAATAATTCTTATAAAATTGAATGATCATTAATATAGAGTGGTGTTAATATTTTACACTTTATAATATGAGTGAAATGATTCAACATGTTTAATGTCTTCCACACCAAGTGATTTATTTCATATAAACTAACAACATTGTTTATGTAATATAAAGATAAAATTTACTATGTTATTGATGAAATTAAATTTTTTATACCGCATTAATTTAATGTAATTTAGTGTGTGATATAGAGAACATTATTTTTATTGAAAATGAAATATTTATTATATCAAGTTGTAAATCCATAATCATATAGAATTTATTGATATCTCATTTTAATGTTGTAATATCACATGAAAAATGTTTTTTGAGATAATTACAAATATCAATTACAGTGCATATAAATTGATTTCCCAAATAAAGATGATTTATGGATGGTTAATAGATTAATAATATTTTAAAATGTGATTATCAAGTGATTTTAAAAAATATATATAGAGAGAGATATTAACCTTTATTATTATGTAAATTAGTCATGAATTAAACGGTGATTATTTCATGGAATATTTTATTGAAGAATTCTGATTATAATGGGAATGTTTATATAATATATGAATCGTCTATAAATAAACCCTTCTCTATTTTACTGACTATGGCCGAGTGACAGTAATGAATGAGAAGAGGCCTATAAAATTAATTTGATATATTTATTTTATTATAAATTTAATGGGGTTTTATAACATATATATCTAATGAAAATTTAAATTTAATGATGTAATGTCAATAAAAATAAAAAGGGGTCGATTTTATAACCATGAGGGTGTATTTTGGATTTGAGGAAAACACAAGTTGTATGTGTTTTACAATTCAGATATTGATATTTTGATACTCATTGAATATATGAAATTTGGTTCCTGAAATAAATAGTCCTTCTCTAATAATGAAAGTATTCATAAAATACAGTCACTAAAGTTTGTGATGGAAAATACTAGAGTCTATGGACGTATAACATTGTTATTCCATTATATTATGGATTTAGAATATATTAGAGAATACATGGAATGATTTTATGTTGAATAATATCATATCGGTGATGGAATCCAGAACCATGAAGTGAACAATGTTGTGCTAGATCTGAATATGTTTAATGAACATGGAAATACATAGGGTGAAGCATTTTTGGGATTTTAAAACACATTTTTAATGTTATAGTTTTATTTATATAACCATAACTCTGGATATGATATTATGAATACAATTTCTATATATAAATATATCAATATTGAAAATAATGAGAAAATAAATTTCTATTTTATATGTTTTGAAGGATATGTGATGTCATAAATGGAATTAAAATGGAAAAAATGAAAATTAGTTTATTTTAATAATCATTTTTGGAGTTATGGTGATTATAAAGTAAAACAGAGCGAATATAAAATTAAAATAAAACATATTTTTTTGGATAATTCAGAATATAATACAGGGATTCCAAAATGTCCTTGGGTGAATTTCATATATTATTACATAATACCTTGAAAAATAGGGAATCAAGATTGAAATATTCCATTGATGCGGGAATTTTTCCCATCCGGATTTTTTTGGATTTTCCATTATGGTATTTTGAGAATTTTATATTCTGTATTGAAAATTTATATCACTTATTAACATCTTGGGAATAATCCTTGTTGGGTAACATGCGTTAAATTAAACTACAACAAAATATGGAAATTAGATACATTGATTATTTTTAGAGTTATGGTTTGAGAATATATAAATAACATATAATTCAATTGAGCTAATTTCATAGAAGATTATTTTCCAATCTTATTTATAATAAGTAATTACATTATTTATATTTATATTTTCATTTGAAATGAAAACTCAAATTCCCATGCTATATTTTATCGAAGTTTTTAGAATTGTTAAGAATGAATGAAAAAGAAAATATGGTGGATGTTGATATGATACATATCTATTTGTTCCTAATTAGGAAAATAGAGTCATTTAAATATTCTATAATCTATTTCAAAATTAAATCTGATGACCATTTCAAAATAGATTGACTGAATGTTGGCTTTTAATAATTTTAATAAAATTTAAGGGAAAACTAGTAAACCATTAATGTTGACAATAAAAATTAAACCAACATAGTATATTATTAATTATTTCATATTTAAAGACTCTATTTAAAAGAAGGGGCCTCCCGATCTTGGTTATCCATGATGAGGTCTTTAAAATTAGAGTCCATCTTTTACAAAACATGGATAACTTATTTTGTGCCGCTATTCATCACATTGAATCAACACACCAAAAACAATTTATTATTATGGATTCAAACACTCTATTCCATGATGTGGTCCACTCAAATCATTATTTTAACTATTCTTTCATATTTCATCTACATGTTTTCAAACTCAAATTACTATTTATATATTTCTTCATTTTAATGAATGATGAGCTCCAATGATTCACTTTCTTCATAGACCACTTCATCTATTTCTCTTATTGTACCCTTATCTTCCCCCTACACATGTATCAGGTCATCTATCTTATCAACACATTGTTTTGATTCCATGACTTCATCTCACTCCATCACCTATTTATCATTTAATGTAATTTAAATATCATTGGAAACATAAAAATAGTCTATGGAATCGGTATCTAACACCATATTTCTATTCACATACCTTGTTTTTATCGATATGGATAATTGAGAATAGTTTATATAGCCTTTAGTCTAATTTCCATTTAAAAATATATATATCCCTAATTATCTTTTTTTTATTACTCAATTTTCATCCAATTAATGTGACGATGTATTAGATGTCCTTAGTCAACAATTTCAACTAAGACTTGTCTAATTACCAAATTCTCTGATCCAGTCCTATAGAAATAGTTATCTTCCTTGAGTATATGTATTGGTATTGTGGTTTGGGTGAATTATTAAATCAAATCCCTCTTGTCATGTTCCAAACCATTGATATCCAGGTTCCAAAACCAATTTATAACCATAATGTTTGTTTTTGTATCTCTCAACCCCACCATACCTATAACATTCATCCTCTCCCCACTACCTCTATTAGAACCACAAACAGTTTATTCTCCCTCAAATTATTCATGATACTCCATCAACTCATTTTAATGATAATGATCCTACACTTCCTCCTAATTAAAAAATGTTAGATTATTATTGGTTTGAGTATCCACCATCCTTATTTCAAAAAACAATCATGTTATAGTTCAGTCTTCAGAATATATAAAAACCCACTGGTTTCAGAGGAAACCATTGTTCCTCCATCTAGAGGATTCAATCCATTTATACTCTAGTATAAATAAAATTATAATTTGAATTCCCCATAAGAATATAAGTCCCCCCGACTACACATTTATGATTAATCCAGTTTTCACAGCACATAATTTCCTTCATTGGCCACATATTTATCAATCCAAACAAAATCATCCAAACCAGCACCTATAATGAACACCCCTATTCTCAATCCCACATCTGACATCGAAAAAACATGCATACCCCACACATCTAAACTATCATCACATGCCCCATTTTCATGAATTAATACATAAATCCAAACATTATTCAAATAAAACAAGTTTTTTGTATCATGGATCATCTCCAATATAAATCCAAAAAATTATCCTCCCCTTAGACACAGCTTTTAGAACATATATTCATGGTTAATATGTGTTCCTTTTAATAATTTACCTTGACCACAAAAAAATTGAGGATGATAAATGATTATGTTAGAAATCCCAGTGATGTAACACCACTTATTTGGGTATTTAGGTTTTATACACATTGCTTACCTTGATATATCGAGATTTAAATAAAGTAAAAATAGAATCATGGACAATATTTAATCATTATAAGAATTTATATTTTTCATTATTATTGTAGTGAATTATGTTTTAGAATACAAAGAATAATATTATTGAGATTAAAATGAGATTATGTGAAGTAAACCTAACCATCCATAGAGGACGAGGTCATTCCATAAATTATTTATAGATGGAAAATAAATTTTTTCAAATGTTATGTGTTTAATGTATCCCTTCACAATTTAAATAATTTACCAATGTGTATAGTTATTATAATTAATTGAACAGTCCATGAATTTTTTTCATTGGTCTATCTAGTGTTACATAAATCACTACATCATGAAGTAAATGACCATATCACTGTCAAATAGTGGTCTTGATATCATGTATGATTCAATTTAAAACATAAAGTCCATCAAATATTAGTAAAACACATATTAGATAAGGATAAATGAATTAAACCATGAGAGAGATCACAATGTCCCCTTTGGAATAATTTTAATTATAATTATAAGATTAAATCATGAAAATATAAGATATTTAAATAAGATATTATTATCATTATTATTAGGTATTCAATAGATATAATAATCATTGTGAAATAATGGATATCACATAATAATAATATTGTTGTCTATGTTGGTCATGATAACATAGAAACAATCATGTTATAATATAAAAAAACATATATTTTTAGTTGATCATTCAATTTTAATTTAATACAAACATATATAGATTAATTTTATAGAGGGTTACTATATTTTAATAAGTATTTCTAATCAATCAAAGATGTATGAGGAACCTATAATGATCTAAAAAATTATAATGAATGTGATATGATCATATTAATTTATTTATGTCTTTTAGAGATGGGTTTTTTTGAAAATCCAATACATTATCAGTCATAAAATTAAGAACATAATTTAAAGATCAAATATTCAATGAGTAAGAAGATACAATATTTTTTAGATGATGAATTGAATTCAATATATTGTTTTTATTTATGGATTACTAAAATAATGTACCAAAGATATATATAGTTGTCTAATAAGTGAAATAAAAATGATAGTAATTGTAGAGTTATATGTTTTTTGGTGTTTTATATAATTATTTTTAATATTTTTTTAGAAGACGAAAATTTCACTGTCTAAGTAAAATGTGTATCTTATAATGCCTTAAAGAACAAGTTCACATTTAACATATAAATAAATAGATCATCTAATATATGAGATATTATGTTTAATGAACCTCATTGTAATGATAATATGGATGTTACATATAATCATATAATATAAACCATCCATATATGTAGTGAATTGATAATAAAGAATAATTATTAATTGGTTGAGTAGTGAGTGAAACATAAAATTTATAAAACTAGTGTGCCATTTATTATAGTGGCCATAAAACATTTCTATATAGATCAGTTAATATATTATATTTTGGAACATAAATAATTCAACTTTTGTATTAAATATTTATATTTCCAAGCATTGATGATCCTGGAAAAACCAATATGTCTTGGGTGATTTTAATTTATATATTCATGTATTTAATTAAGTGAGACATAAATTGAGGGAGAATGTTAATATTAAACATTGATACTTCAGATGAGGGGAAAAAGTACAATGAAATGATTGGTTTATATTTAAAGTATAATTTAATTTGTATAATACCCAAATTCAAACCCCTCTAAAGGTGCATAATGATATTCACCATAACACAGTTGTTCCAAAAAGATTAAGAATATCCCATTATATTAGATTTTTAGTCCAATAAAGTATAATTTTTGTTGGATTTGTAATATGACATCTATTGAATAACAAGGCCTCTTATTTTTAGTAGTTAAACATTTTATTGATTTATTAAATATATTATTTTTTTATTTATACACATTATTTTATGATATCATAGAATATATATCATGAATCTTAATTTAAAATGTAAAATGAAATAAATTATAACACAAAGGCATATATATTTCTATATTATTCAATGAATATTAAGGTGTAATTGAAAACCAATCAATGTGATACTATTAATTTTTATCTCCTCACAGGGTTCATAGAAAATAAAGTATTAACAAATTTTTTTTAATGAAGTTATAGTTGGAATAATTTTTTCTAATGATAGTATACATTTTTAGTTATTTTCTCCTTTTTAAAGAGTTTTGGGTGTGAAAATAGCATGTGATATTTAACTAGAATGGATTTTTAATTTTTATTAAATGATGTATCCTAACCTCATATATATCCATACCATTCATATTAAATAAGTATATAATTTTATAATATCTAATTCTCTCACTAATTAGTTGGAATATCAGTTAATTACAATCACATGGATGTTTTGATTTATTCATAGGGATGAAATAACCCGGTAAACATCCTATCTACCCCATATAATAATTAACTATCTTCAATTCCCTTCCCATCCAAAATCTCGTGATTTCATGTAACATGAATGGAAAATGTTGTTCATGTGTGAGATACGGGGAATAGGTGAATATATATATGAAAAGTAGGAAATAAAGAATTATCCTAATTTTTTACTAGGTTTAATTAATCCATAGATATTAATTGAATAAAATGAACAATTAAATCACAAAATATCTAAATAGTTGGTAAGAATAATCTACTCATATCTACTACAAATATATTAATGTATCAATCACATAGTTATTCAAATAACTATAATTATAATAATAACTAAAAAAGCACCCAGATTCTGATTAATATATTTTTGATATAACCCTATATAAAGTGACTAGTTTATTTGTTATAGAATGATCAGTGATCCTTGAAGTTCCTTAGAATAGATTCTATGTGAGTATCATGAGATTTATCTAAATCATTATTATTATTATCAACAAATTCATAAAAGTTTTATAAATTTTTCTCATATTGATTCTTTTTCATCTTTATAACTTTATGTCCATTAATTCTTCTAATTTTAAAATATAAAAGAAATTTTGTTAACAAATTATTCTTATAGGATTGAGATCTTTATTCATTCATAAAGGATGTATAAAAACAATTTTATAGTTTCAGGAATCCTTACACGTCTATGTTATATTAATTGAAGAATGGTTATTCATTTACTAATAATGTTCTAATATTACATGCAATATCCGATTTGAATATATTTTTTCATGATATAAACATTAGGATTGATATTTAATTCATTTGGTATTCAAAAGAAAATTTCTGAATGGGGTTGGGCCTTTCATCCGGTAGAGAGTATTTTTGGTCTTTTTCTTCACAACCAAAATTAGATAGTGACACAGGTGGTCCTATATTTTTATATACATATTGTTATATAAGAATACAATTTTTCAATTCAAATTATGGCGTGATAGTTTCCAAATTAATGGGATATTTTTTATAGATATAAAATTTTCTTATCTTCTATTTTTTTCCTACACTCCTTTTAGATTGTGTGTGTATGGATCAGTGTTGGGAGGTGTTTGGGATGTATAGTAATCAGAGAGGTGGATGACCGTCTTTATATGAAAACATTGGTGGAGAATTTTCAAGTATTTATTTTTTAAAATACACTATCACTTTATCCACAATGTTGTGTAGAGTATAGGTACCATAAGTATTCATATTTTTATATAAAAAAAATTAAAATGTATAATTTCTAAAACATTCTACCCCATTAGAAATGAATATGTGGATTTTATCTCATCATTGGAATAATCCATAAAATCCATCCACTAGTATATGGAAATCATGAAGTTATGATTTGGGTGTAATGTGGGTGAGTGAAGGGAGTTATGGTGATGAGTTCGGGCATGACATGCATTGGGGTCCTTTGATTTAGGTGTTCCATTGATTGAACTAGAATTATAGATAGAGTCATATGATTAGGGGTGTTCCAATGTTGTTGGTTAAAATGTGGAATTAAATTCACTTGTATCTTCCTCAAAGTATAGTAAAAAAAGAAAAAGGTACAGTATGTTAGAGTAGACTTTTATAGGTAGTTGATTTTTTTGAGGTTAGATGATTATGAGGTTCTACTTTCAACTAATGGAAGACAACAATAATAGTAAAAAAAAGTTGAATTTTTTTCTTTTAGTTAGTTTGATAATTTTGGATATGCAGTGGGCATTGAAATGTTTTAGAGAAGAAAAACATGTGTTTTTATTAATAGTATCTTAATATACATAGTAGTGGTAGAACAAAGACATTACATGTATCAAGTTGGTAATGTCGCACTCAGACATCACGCATAGTATTATTTTAATTCTAATTCTATTTTTTTATGTTCATCTGTCCTTTTTTAAATTATTTAGTTGGAAGGAGTGTCGAACCTAACGTGTGATGCACCTATTTCACTGGTCAGCGAAACCTTGTTTTACAATGCCTGACGTGTGGGTAGGGCACAGGCGAAACAGTGCAGCCCACCCGACACGTGAGCAGACCTCTTTAATAATACCATTTATATCCATTTTTTATTTATTTAAATCTGGTTATTTTATGTTATTTTAGTTTTTATTATTATTTACTCTCTCAAATTTCTTCCCTCATTCCTCTCTATTTTACTTTTTTTCTTTTGTATTCTATTTTATTTTAAATTTATTTTCAATTTTATTTTATCTTATATTTTTTCTCATTCCTTTTTTCCTCTTACCCATAAAATACTCCCCCCCCCTTGCACTATTCAATCATCTTCTCCAACCCTATGTGGCACACCCCTCGGAAAAACTCACCTCGTCAGACCTCCTCCTCACCTGAACCACCTTGCCCCTTATCCCTCGTGGTGCCGAACAATAGCGACCTTCGCTGCCTTGAGCCGATGCCACACAACTCCTCACCAGACTAGCCTTGCATCCAGTTGAGCACATCCCTATTACCAACACCCCCTACTGTCCACCCCACCACACACTCATCCTCCCATTTTCCCTAGCTGGTGCCCCTCATTCCTCTTGCCGGAGAGCCACTCTGCACTCCCATTATCCTTCCTCTTGTCAGACAATCTCTCCACACTCCCCTTCTCCTTCCTTCCACCGTACAGCCGCCTCGAACAGCCTTACGGTCGTAACTCAAGTGACCGCCCTCCCTTGTCTTTGCCTCTTTCTGAGGATTCCGCATTTAGGGTTTGAATTAATGTTTATTTAATTTTTGTTGAATTCGTTTAATTATTATTCAATTTATTGAATTGTGGTTTAATTTTCCGGTTGTCGATGTTTCTACTGTGTTGGAATTGAAATTATATTGTTCTATTTTTTTAGGATTATTTTTGTCGGCTCCTTATGTTGCGACTTCTATGAAGCATATGTGTTTTGTCGTATCACAAAGTTGTTCCAACATTGAGGATAGTGGTTTAACATGCTTAGGTCATCAGATCAATTAATTCACTGGTTTAATTAAATAAATATGTCTTTTATTTAATTACTACTATGATTTGTTGGTTTTGGTTGGTAGAATTTGTTATTATATTTTTATTAGTGGCATGTTTGGGTTGTCTATTTATTACTGGGTTGTGCATTTGGTTTTTGAACAAATGCAACAGTTGAAATTTGTTTCCTATTAATGTTATAGTGTGTGTCCGAGTGGGTTTTGGAACTGATGATTGTGTTGATTTATTTTCTTTAAAACTAATAAACAAATTAAATGTTTAATACATTTTAGTTTGTTTCTTGGAATTGTGACGTTTATTAAACTGTTTAGTTCATGCACTTTGTGTTCTGTTTCTGAGGATATCTATTGTGTGTAATACCTTTAATGGTTATTTTTATACATTTATTTTAAATTTGTAATTGTGAAGGTTGACTTAGTTGATATCCTAGGTGTATGGTGTATTAATTAGTATATATACAGGCGTGTTGTGTCTTGAACATGATGAGTAGGGACAAATTTGAATGTTCATCACAAAAGGGGAAGCCTGGGTACTAGTTGGGCGGACTAGACTAGCGTGCTAGTGATACGGGAGTGGCCATGGAATAGTTTCACATAGTTGGATTGATGATTACAACACTATCTAAACCTTGGATGATGACTAGAGACTACTAGGTTGTGGAAGTGTTTCCCTACTAGTGGTTTATGCACAAGAACTTATGTTATGGATTCTTTGGTACACCGAGACATGAGGTTCTAGGGACCCACATATCTTTAGTCCTTTTAGGGACTCTCCCACTTTTGTTTCTCCGGTGAGATTATATACTCATCAATGGTTGATTGTGTAACTTCTGTGGTGTAAAAAGGTAAGAATGTTTTCAATTTCTTTTATTACCAAAAACCATGTTCCCTATTTTAAAATTTCTTTCTTTAAAAACTATTTTCATTAAATTGTTAGTGCATTTAATTCTTTTCTATAATTTAAACCTGTAAACTATTTTGGTCACCTAACCTTTACATGTATAATATTTTCTCTGGTGCCAACCTATTGAGAGATTTCTCACACCCTACATACACACTTGGGTGTAAGTAGATCTGATTATTTCTGATGTAGGGAAATGAAAAGGTTTTGAGAGTGGTGGTTTGAATTTTTAGCTGCTTATTCTGAGTTGGAGTTGGTGATGAAGGTCGGATGGTGGTATCCCTCTATTAGGTGATGGTTGCAAACATGGTTCTTGCTCGCCCATTTTGGTGTTAGTTTTTTATGGGTTGTATTTGTTTTTAGACTTCCTTTTGTTTTTTAAAGACGTGTGGTTTCAACATTTTTTTATTTCATTTTACTTTTGGTTATTCCTGGTTGTTTGTATGGGTAAATCATTCCAAAAATTTCGATTTGATACCTGGGCACTTGTACCAGCCCGTGGGGATCTGGAATTCCCTTCGGGCCTTGTCACGGTCCAAGTCGGGCATCGGGTTGATGGCGACCCGATTCGGTTCGTCACAAAATGGTATCAGAGGAGAGGTTTGCTCTATGATTATGTTATTTAGGATGAGTCTGGATAGAAATGAGTTAGAACTATTGGGGCTCGGAATTCTAGTTGCAAGTAGGGTGCCTGGCCATCACACCTCATGAGAGAAACTGAGTCACCATGGGATGTAAGGATGCTTGGTTGACTTCTTTTCCAGGTGGGACATACAGGCTGCAGACTGTGCGTGGACACCCGGAAGAAAAGTAGAGTTGTGACACAATGTTATTTTTGCTAGTTTGGTTGATGAATTATTATTTATCTGGCTGAAAATATGTTATCTCTTGAGATATGAGATATTGATTGTATTCTTTTATGACTGTTTCTCCTTGTAACAAGATGCCTCCCCAGAGAGCTCTCATGCACCCACAGGAGGAAGCCGAAGAGAGTTATTTCTCACCTCTTGATCATATATTGGTAGAGGTCGTGGTCCAAACTATTCAGGATTTAGGAGAAGGGGTGACTCCTGCACCCACCCCTATTCAGGCTAGAGGGGATCAATCTGGCTCCAAGAAGGATAGAGCTCAGGAGATTCTGAAGAATTAACCTCCTGCTTTCTGAGGTATTTCTGAACCTCAGGAGGCAGAGGAATGACTTGAAAAGATAGAACACATGTTCGGATTCCTTGACATGCCGGAGGAAGTCAGGGTAAGGTGTGCCACTTTCCAGCTATAGGGTTCCAGTCTCAAATGGTGGGAATCAGTGATTCAGGCTTGGAAACATGAGAAAATGAGTTGGAAATATTTCAATTTTACCTTCAACGAGCTGTATTGTCCATAGTTCTTGGCCTACGCTAGATCCCAGAAGTTAATGGATCATTCACAAGGAAATCAGACATTGATGGAGTATGTGAACCACTTCGCTGAGCAAGTGCGGTATGCACCAGAGATTACTTCAAGAGAATACCTGAAAGCTCGAACGTTTGAGAAGGTCCTTTGACTATAAATCCACTCTTAAATTTTCTTATTCAAGATGGGACTTATGAAGAGGTGTTTGATCATGCTTTCATGGTCGAGATTGATCAAAATATAAATTTAGGGTTTCTGGGTCACTGTCAGGTTTTTGCAGCGGCAATTCATCAGAGAAGAAGAGGAAGCTAGATGAGCAGTTAAAGAAGAGTGGTGGCATCTCGGGCCAACCCTCCAGGAATACTTCATATAAGGCTTCTAATAAATGTTTCGTTGTGTGCCATCAGTGCGAAAGTGCAGGGTACATCCGATCTGTATGTCCCACCCCTCCCATGCCTTTCTACTGGTGTGGGATCATGGGGCATGTACAACGCTTTTGTAGAGTGACGCGCCCTCACCAGTATGGGACTAGATCTGTGGCCTCCGGGGGAGTATCAGTGCAGTCAGATCCGACCAGGATGTCTAGATCTCGGTGTGGAGGTCATGGTGGCAGGACTGGATCATCTTCTTGGCAAAGCTACATTAGGGTGGAGCCATAGGCGAGTAGTCGTTCTAAGGTAGGGACCGTACATTAGCATAATGTGGATCAGGCACTAGCGGGATCTGATGTCGGACCTTCGATTGTTCGAGGTACCATTCTGATTGAATCTTCTATTGCTGCAGTTCTATTTGATACTGGTGGTTCAGTTTCTTTTATATTTTCCCGTCTTGTGAACTTGCTGAGCCTTCCAAGCGAGATTTTATCTGTTGAAATGGAGTTATTAACACCACTAGGTAAGAAAAAGGAGTAGGGTCTTAGGTTCCCATCGTGTGCTCTAACTGTGTCAAGAGTCGAGATGTTGTGGGATTTCTTGGTCCTTGATATGGACCCATCTGATGTGATTGTCGGGATGGATTGGCCGGTGCCCTTCAAGCGCATATTGATTTCCATCGGCGCTAAGTTAGCTTTATGGCACCAGATGGGAGTCCTCAGTTATTTAATGGGGAATGGGATCCTCAATCAGGTCATGTGGGGCCTCCACTCCCTGAGTTGGGGAATATTTATTTTCAGTTGTTGTCACTCGCACTGGAGGTCGATGTTGGGGTTTCCCAAGGCGGGATACCTCGTGTAGTGGATGAATTCCCAGAGGTCTACCTAGATGATTTTTCAGTCTTACTCCAAGAGGGGGGCATGGAGTTCTTGAATGAGTTGGTGCTAGGAACACATCCTATATCTCTTACCTCATATTGCATGGGCCCCAAAGAATTGAGTGAATTAAAGATACAACTGGATTATTTGGAAACCAAAGGATTCATTCGCCCGAGCGCCTCTCCTTGGGCCACCCCAGTTTCATTTGTGAAGAATGCGGATGGAACCCTCGGGTTTTTAATTTATTACCGGAAATTGAATAAGGTGACCATCAAGAATAGATACCCTATGCAATAGATTGACGATTTGTTCAACCAGATGAAAGGGGTAAAGTGGTTCTCAAAAATCGACTTTTGTTCGGGATACCACCAGCTCAGGGTAAGAGCAGCATACATTTCGAAGACAGCTTTCCGAAGTAGGTATGGTCAAGTCGAGTATCTAGTCATGCCTTTCGAATTGACGAATGATCCAGCAGTTTTTATAGAGCTCATGAATAGGTTGTTCCACCAATATCTCGACTCATTTTTAGTGGTATTTGTGGATGACATCCTGGTTTATTCAAGATCTCTGGAGGAGCATGAGCACCACATGTGGGTTGTTCTAATCACTTTGCAAGACCATCACATTTATTCCAACCTCTACAAGTTCACATTCTGGATCGGGGAAGTAAATTTTATGGGTCATGCCATCTTAGAACATGAGTTTCTAGTGGATCCTGAGAAGATCAGGGCAGTTATGTCTTGTTCACATCCAAGGAATGTGTTTGAGGTCAGGAGTATCCATGGCCTGGTAGGTTATTACGGGCGCTTTGTCTGGGACTTCTCGCGGGTCGCCTCCCCCATGACCGCACTAACCCAAAAAGGGGTGAAGTTTGAATGGGGTCCACAGTGTCAAGAATCCTTTGAGGAGTTGAAGCGGCGGTGGACCACTGCACATGTACTGATTTTACCAGAGTCTGGGAAGGGCTATGTGGTTTATTATGATGAGTATGATATGGTACCTGGGTGTGTACTCATGCAGGATGACCATGTGGTGGCTTATGGTTCTCACCAGATTCTGCCGCATGAGAAGAATTATCTCAATCACAACATGGATTTGGCAGCAGTGATGCATGCTTTGGATACTTGGTGTCACTACCTATTTGGGGAAAAATTTGTGTTCTATTCTTCCCATAAGAACCTTGCCTCAATTTTCTCTCAGAAGGATCTCAATCTGAGGCAGTTCCACTGTATCAAGTACCTACGGGGATTTGACATTGACATTGTCTATACCTTAGGAAAGTGTAAGGTGTTCGCTGATTCTTTGAGCAGGATGGTACTAATGCAGGCATTAAGGAAGTCCAGCGATGAGTGTACTTTGACAGGGCTCTTCACCCAGATGCAATTGCAGAGCATGGAGCATAGACAAGGTACTTTATTGGCCAGCATTTAGTTGACTATCGCTCTTCTATAGTTGATTCAGCAGGAACAGCCTAGAGATGAGTTGTTTCATAGATCTATACAGTTTCTTCCTGGTGGGTAGACTCCTTTTGATTGGTCTTTGTCTCCCGAGAGGATCTTGTGTTTCAAGGGCCGTGTTGTGGTGCCATTGTCTCTACAGAAGGTGATTATGCAAGATTGTAACCAGTCTCAGTGGGTCGTCCATCCTGGTACCACCAAGATGTATTATGATCTTTGCAGTTAGTTCTGGTGTCCAGGTATGAGATGGTACAAATCCAACTTTGTGTCGAGGTACTACACTTGTCAGTAGGTAAAAGCAGAGCATCAGAGGCCATCTGGGTTGCATCAGCCACTACCCATTCCAACTTGGATGTGGGACGAGGTCTCCATGGACTTCATCATTGTCTTGCCTTGGACACCTCGTGGGAGGAATGCAATTTGGGTAGTGACTGATCACATGACCATCTCATCTCACTTTATCCCGAACATAGATACATCAAAGGTAGATGAGCTGGGCAGCTTTTATATTGCGTAGGTGGTCAGAATTCATGGTGTGCCATCAGTAGTTGTTTTTTTATAGAGACCCATGCTTTACCTCTTGGTTTTTGAAAGGCATCCAGAAGGATTTGGGGTAGCATATTAAGATTAGCATGGCATACCACACTCTGAAGGATGGACAAATGGAGTGGGTGAATCAGATTATGGAAGAAATGCTCTGGGAATGTGTGTTGGATTTCGGAGGTTCATCGGATAGCCATTTTGGGTTGGTTGAGTTTTAATATAACAACAGTTACTAATCTTCAATCAGAACGACACCCTTTGAGGCGCTATATAGCCTGCCTTGTTGGTATCTTTTGTGATTGGCTAAGGTAGGTGTGACCTCATTGTTGGGACCGAGAATTGTTTAGGAGAAATCTAAGAAGGTTAGTTGATTATATAGTGGTTGTTGACAGCTCAAAGACGCCACAAATCTTATTCAGATAAGAGGCGGTCGTATCTTCAGTTTTCAGTAGGAGACAGAGTGTTCTTGAAGGTTTCCCCTCGTTTGGGTCACCGCTGCATGGGGATGAAGAAGAAGCTGACACCGAGGTATGTTGGACCATTCTAGATTACTGATCGGATTGGAAAGGTGGCTTAAAGGATAGATTTTCCTTCATAGTTGATGTCAATTCACAATGTATTCCATGTCTACCAACTGAAAAAGTATAATGTTGATCTGTCACATGTCTTGAATTGGGAGGAGATAGAGATTGATCCAAACTTTTCAATGTTTGAGGGACCAGTGCAGCTAGTGGATTCTTAGGAGAAGGTTCTTTGTGGAAATTCCATTACCTTGGTTCCTATCCTCTTGCAGTATGGGAATGATGAGAATGATACTTGGGAGCAGAACTTATGGGTTGAGCAGGAGTACCATTTTCTATTCTCTGATTATTCTTCGAGCTGACTTTCCGAGGGCGAACATTTTCATGGTGGGGAGAATTGTCGCACTCTGACTACATGTACGGTATGATTCTAATTTTAATTTTTATAATTTCATATTCCCTTTTTATAATTACTTAGTAGGAATGTGCATCAATATTGGCGTGTGGTGCGCTTCTTGCGCCAGTCAGTGAACCTTTGTTTGACAACGCTAGATGTGTGGGCAAGGCACAGGCGAAACCGCACAGCCCGCACGGCGCACGAGCGGACCTCTTTACTAATACATTTTAAATGCAGTTTTTATTTATTTAAATCTAGTTATTTTATTTTATTTTAGTTTTTTTTATTATCTCATCTCCCTCATTTCTTCCCCTATTCTTCTCTATTTAATTTTATTTTTTCTTTTCTATTCTATTTTATTTTATCTTTCTTTTCTATTTTATTTTATCTCATTGTTTTCTATTTCTTTTTTTCCTCTTACCCATTTAATCCTCCCCCCTTGCACTATTCAATCATCTTATCCAACCCTAGTAGTTGCACCCCTTGGCCGAACCAACCTCACCAGACCTCCTCCTCTGCCGAAACACCTCGCCGTTTCTCCCTCGTCGCACCGAACCCCAGCGGCCTCCCCTTCCTTGATCGCTTATCCCTCATTGCACCGATCCCTAGCGGCCACCCCTACCATCATCCGATGCCTCAAAGCTCCTCACCGGACCAGAAATGAACCCGGTTGTGCCCCTCCATATTCCTAGAACCCCATACTATCCACCCCGCAATACACTTCTCCTACTGTGTTTCCCCAGCCTGTGCCCCTCCTTCGTCTTGTCGGACAGCCTCTCTGTACTCCACTTCTCCTTCCTCTTTCCATACAACCCCTCTGCACTCCCCATCTCCTTCCTTCTGCCAGAAAACTGTCATGCATATCCTTATGGTCATAACTCCGGTGACCACCCTCCCTTGGCCACCCCATTTTTTGGTAATTCCACGGTTATGGTTTGAATTAAAATTTATTTGATTGTTGTTGAATTCGTTTAATTATTAATCAATTTATTGAATTATGGTTAAATTTTCTGGTTGTCGATGATTCAACTGGGTTGGAATTGAAATTATATTGGTCTACTATTTTAGGATTATTTTTGCCGGCTCCCTACAGTGAAACCTTTGTGAATCAGAAGTGTTGCGTCGTATCGCAATGTTGTTCCAACTTTGAGATAGGTGGTTTCACATTCTTAGGTTTTCTGATCAATTAGTATGCTAGTTATGTTAAATTAATATGTATTTTATTTAATTTCTACTGTGAGTTGTGGGTTTTGGTGGGTAGAATTTGGTGTTTTATTTTTATTAGTGGAATGTATAGGGTGTCTAGTTTTTACTGTGTTGTGACTTTGGTTTATGAACAAATTTAGTCATTGAAATATGTTTCCTGTTATAGTCTTAGTGTGCATTCGAGTGTGTTTTGGCACTAAGTATTGTGTTGAATAATTTTATTCAAAAGTACTAAACCAATTTTTTAAATTTTTGATAAATTTTATTTTGGTTCTTGGAATTTTGTAGTTTATTATACTCTGTAGTTCTTTCACTTTTTGTTCTGTTTCTGATTATCTCTATTATGTGTAATAAGTTTAACAGTTATTTGTTAATTAATTTATATTGAATGTGTAAGGGTGATGGTTGACTTAGTTGACATCCTTGGTGTATTTTGTTTTACTTTGTTGACATCTAGGTGTGTTGTGTCTTGACCTTGATGAGTACCGTGAACATTGAACATTTGGAATAAAATGGGAAGCCTGGGTACTAGGTGGGCGGACTAGACTAGCATGCTAGTGATATGAGAGTGGCCCCGACTGAGTTTCACTTAGCTAGATTGACGCTTACAACACTAAATAAACCGTGGATGATGACTGGAGACCACTAGGCTATATAGGTATTTCCCTACTTGTGGATCATGCATGGGAACATATTATATGAATTCATTGGTGCACTGAGACGTGAGGTTCCAGGGCCCCACACAGCTTTAGACCCTCTAGGGCCTCTCCCACTTTTGTTTCTCCTATCTGATTATATACTCATCACTGGATGATTGTGTGACTTTTTTGGTGTAAAAAAGTAATACTATTTTAATTTTCTTTTAGTACCAAAAAACACCATTCCCTGTTTAAAATTGTCTTTCTATAAAAATTGTTTTCATTAAATTGTCAGTGAATTTATTAATTTTTTATATTTTAAACCTACAAATTGTTTTGGTCACCTAACCATTACATGCAGAATATTTTCATTTGTGAAAACCTGTTGAGAGATTTATCAAACCCTACTTACACCCATGGGTGTAAGTAGATCTGATTATGTCTGATGTTGGTAAAGGAAAAGGTTTTGAGAGCAGTGGTCTGAGTTGTTAGCTGCTTCTTCTGACTTGGTGTTGGTGGTGAAGGTCGAACGGTGGTATCCCTCAATCAGGTTATGGTTGCTGACTTGGTTTTTGGTCACCCATTTTAGAGTTAGTTTTGGATGGGCTATAGTTTTTTTTTGAGGCTCAGTTATGTTATTTAAAGACTTTTGGTTGCAACGTTGTTTTTTTAGTTCAGTTTACTTATGGTTTTTCCTGGTAGTTTATACGGTTAAATATTTCCCAGATTTTCAATTTGATACCCGGGCACTTGTGGCAGCTGGTGGTGATCGGGAACGCCTTTAGGGCTATGTCATGGGCCGGGTCGGGCATCAGGTTTCTGGCGACCTGATTCGGTTCGTGATAGGTAAGATGGATGATTATGAGAGACTTATTTTTATGTTTTTTTCCTTTTCCTAATGTTTAATCATATTACATGAAATTGTACAGGTGGAATGTCATGACCCTCATTCTTCATGTGGACAGAAGGGATGGGAAATTGTCATGTCCTTCATTTTACTAGATGAAAAAGAAATTATGAAACCCCATGTCCCACCTCCAAAATCCTTTGGGGCGGAGACCAACACCAAGTGTATTAACACTCTTGAAATGGGAAGCATTACCTTATTTTTAGTAACCATAATTGTGAGATAAGATGTATGAACCTAAAAATAACTCTAGGGAATATATATAAAAAAGGAATCCAAAATCCATCCCAAAAAATAATTTGATGTCAAACTATAATAATTACAATTAATATTTCCAAAGTAAATTACAAAATAAAACCGGGATTCGAAATGATAATTGTCCCCATTTTTTGATATAGTATAGACGAGAATATTCTTCATAATTTCCTTGGAATCCTTAAAATATTTTTATATACATTGGATGAGCATACAAGTATACTTAGTAGGAAAATAAAAAGTCACTCATGAAAATGTGGAGAATCATAGTAATTCCCCAATGAGAATATTGAGTAAACTAAAAATCCCTTATCAAGGAATAATATCCACCTCAACCTCAATAAGGTATGTTGACCAAATAATGCATGTCAAGTATGGTTAATAATAATAAAATTGATGATAGTGTACCCTTCACCACTTCCCACTGGTTAACTACACATCTAAAATAGCAAACATCATGATGATACCACACACTTCATTATGCCCCACTTCCATAGTCTTTACGCACACACCAAGGCCACATACCACATCCCACCAACAAAAAACAAGGCCAGAACCACATCACATCCCACCCACAGACACATGGACTACAAAAACAAAACCTCATCCCAAAGACACCTAGTATTGTACAACATATATCATCCCAAAGACACTTGGAAAGCACACCATACCGGTAGACACCAAGGCTAGGCATCCTCACCACAACCTACACAAATATTCTGGGGATACAAATTCCAATAAGAGGGAGTAGAGAAGAGATAAAAACCATCTATACATTCTCTTTTTAAGAAATTGGGATTGGATTACCTGCCCCATAAAAATGGAGGTGTTTTACAGTTAGTTATCAACACATATAGGGTGTGTATAGAAATTACAAGGAACTACATGTATATATATGTACCAAACACTCATCTAACAGTATGTTTTTTCTAATCAAAAAACCAAAAAACACAAACTACCTCTACTACTACCTCTATGAGTAACCACCCAACTAGACATAAGAATTATTCATAACCCCAGCCAATTCATTCAACCAATTATCATTCATAATTAGAAAACTTATTTGATTATTTATTCCATCCCTACCTAGGAAACTACTTAATACAGAACACAATAAGTGACATCAGAAACGCACACACAGACATAAAAAAAGGCTATAGAAACACAGCGAGAAAAGACCACACAAGGTAACACCATCCCTCTTCAAAATAATCCCACATAAACCATTCTAGGGTGCCCCACTACACATAGAGAACCACATCTAGAAAAACATGAAAACTCAACCAGCTTGATGTACCACTACCCAATCCCCATTCATTAACACTTGTTCAACCAGTGTCACTATAATTCTTGATAGTCAGGCCATTATATCCTTCCTCTCATCATGTAAACCTCTATTACTACACCTCGCAATCATAATCAGTATCCTCTAAGAAAAACAACACAACACCCATCATGCCAAATATCATAAAAACAACACAAATCGAATCTGCAGCCCCACTGCCCAACCACTGCCTAGTTGCTATCCCAATACATAACAAATTCATCCATTCCATAATCAAGAAATATCTAAACATGAGATTCCCTTACACCAACAATACCACCCCGAGCACATATCCACACTTCATCGCACAAAACAATATGGTTATGAAAATAAAAAAGGCCCAATATAATCACATACAACACATAGCCACACCAAAAACTCAATGTGTATTCAGATTTACAAGTACTCATTCTTTCGTTTCACATTTCATTATTCATGGGTTATCAAAGACACTAGTTCAATACTGGGGATTCCATTTTTTTAACTTGGTGTACATGGATAATCATTTTCATAATTTTATCCATTTTATAAGAAACAAAAACACAGTATTCACAAGTCATACATGTTGACAAATAGAGTCCACCAATGGCCCTGATTTTCAGAAGGAATACATCTCTTTCAAAACATGATATGGATCATGGATAACATATAAAAAAGAGATACCAACATCATCATATTCCCAACCCCTCATTTAATACATCTTATTACCTTCGTTAAATTGGTTTCAACCTTAACCAATGATGACATCAATACAACAAGCCTGCATGATACATGAATAAAAAAGAGATAACGGGATCCCTACATAGAATAATAGAAGATCAAAGATTAAAACCTGTCACAAAAATATGTGGTCATGTTATTAGAATGAAAATCTCAAAGGAAAAATCAATCCATGGATACAAAACAGATGTGACTCCTCGGTAAAGAAAGGATATAGGATCATGAAGTGGAAATATAAGGTTTCAAAAGAATTGGGTATCTCATCCTTATAATAGATATGTCCTATGTAAATTGAAGGGAAACTATTTCAAGCGAGATAAAATTTTGTTTGTGGTCTTGACCATGTAGCTTGACTATTTAAATGTATTGGGAACATTATGATATTAATGATATAGTTAGTATGATTTAAAAAAACATTTATAAATTCTTTAACAACAAATTAAACTTGATTTTCGTCAAAAAAAAATGTAAGATGGGGAAATTATAAATCATAAGAAAAACATGATATGTATCACTGATGGGTGAGTAACTGACACAAGTAATCAATAGTGAGTCATCGGTTCCTGACTCAATGATGGAATAGACATTGAAACCGAGCCATTGATGTGAATCACTAACATAACTCACTGATGCTTCACTCACTGACACCGTATGTTCTGATTCCTTCACCAACCAATGCCTCGACCTACTGACAATTGACCAATAGATACCCTGACCCATCGATGCCTAACAAACAAAAACATCAACCTACTGATGTCTCGAAAAACCACTATTGATCTAGTTGTGCTAAGTCACCGACAAGTCAGACCATTGGAAAATATTAAATTTTTAAAAACTCTTGAAATATGATACTGGTTCCTCACAAAACACCCCAAACACTAGATTTAAAAAAAATAATGGATATTGGAGTTCTGAAATGCTACATCCAATACCTAGGAATATATACTTTCATGCATGAATCTAGTCAAGATACAACATGATTGGTGAATATATGACTCACTCGCATGGGTTTAATAACATATCATTTAATGAATCTTGATTATGAATCAAGTCTCCCCCTTTAAATATGTTCGGACATGATCACACACAATGGAATAAGGAAGCAACCCAACATATAAAAAATAAGGCTGAACCAATAAATCAATAAATAAAACACACAAGAAAAACTCAATAATCTCAATGTATCGTGAACACATATGTGTCTCTCACTTACATTTACTCTCCAATAGGCCAACATGCCTCCACAACACATGATTAGAAGGAACTATTTTTACATGAAGCTCTATCTCTCAAAATTCAAAGATTTCCACTACCCACTCCATGAATTTTGTACAGTCCTCAATATCAAACTCTCCCCAGCCAATGGAGTGAGAGTTATTGTGAAAAAACCAATGATGATGGGTGACATGAAAGACATCACAAATCCTTCCCAACTACCATGTCAATTCAAACTGGTATTGCACCTCATCAACTCTCACAAATACCAAGACTTGTCTGATGAAACTGGAATAATTTTTTATCCATTTTCCAGACATCTACATCCCAGGTTGAGGGGAATCATTCAAGAAAACATGGATCCCAACCTTGGCCTCAAATGTCATCCTCCTATGATCTAAATAAGACTTCCGTTAATCAATTTTTTCATTCACAATCTCACAAACAAGATTCACCATCTCATTAATAATATACAACACATATTGACCAAGAACATCTGCCTCCCCATCGTCGATCCATAACAAAGGTGAATGAAATGACGTTCAATGTAAAACCTTGAACCGATCCATGCTAATGGAAGAGTGATATCTATAATTGTAAGAGAAATCTAACAAGGGAATGTGCTATACCCACAATCATCCAATGTACATAACACATACCTAAATCATTTCCCATAATGTTTGGATGGTCCTCCCTATCTTAGAATCTATTTGATGGTAGAAAGTAGTGATGAGCTGTTACTGAGTGCTATTAATATATTATAATCCCCTCTAGACTTGATAGGTAAAACATGTTTCACGATCATAGATGATGGATATTGGAACCCCGTTCAGTGACACCATATCATTTATATACCTCTATGTTAATGAATCCAATACTCTCGACTCCTTGTCTAGTAATAATAGAGATTATTTCATTAGATGATCCATAATTACCAAGATTTTATCACATCCTCCTGGATCCCTGGGTGATCATATGATGAAATCCCAAGATATGAGATACCAAATAAACATGGGGATATCTAAGGGTTACAAAATACAATGAAGAACATGGTTCTCACCCTTCACTTGTTGTAACACCATGAACATTTTCACAAACATTTCCACAACATGCTTCTTCCCAGACCCCCAAATATACTCTCCCATGCTGCAGTACATCAGGGAAACTAGTAGTATTACTGATAAGGGTGAGCTGTAAAACTCGCTGAGAACTCCCTCATGGATTTATACTAGAAAAAATATATTTTAATGGACAAAAATCAGATTTTGACCATCCTAGACCATCCCTTTAGAGAATCACCCATGTAAAAGAGATCACCCATTACCTTATCTTTTTAGTCTCCCCATTGAGAATCCTCCACCTAATACCTCATTGAAGACTAAATTGTTTTCTAAAATTGACAGCCCCTATATCCATCCATTCCTTCATCTATGTGAATGGATGCCAACTCATCCATCTCTATCCATGAATCCAATGATTCATGAGCTACATCTCATTTCAACATCCTTCTCAAAGCATTAACTACAATGTTCCCCTTACCTAAGGTGAAGGAGATCTCGAATTAATAGTCCTGAAAAACTCCATCCACCTCCACTGTGAAAAATTTATATATCTCTAGGAGAATATATACCTCAAGATCTTGTGACATTTGCTAACCACAAAGTTCTCTCTAATGAGGTAGTCCGCACACAATTTTACCACGAACACGACCAATACTATTTTAATATCACTGGTTGAATAGTTATATTAATTAGAAAATAACATCCTAGTCAAATAATATAATATTCCTCATTGTTACATCAACAGACACCCAATGAAAAAATGGAAAGCAACACAAAACACATCAACCATCACCTGTTCCATTTGAAAATTGATCATTGGAGGACTGACCAACATACCCCACAGATAGCAGAACAGTTCTTCAGACTGCTTTCACTAAGAAAAACCATAGCATATTCTGGTTAGAGACATTAGTGAAGTTGCTACTCATGGGAAATCATTAATGAATATGAGTTAATAGTCTTCCAGTCTGAGAAAATTATGAACCACATCCACATTCTTTAGTTCTCCATAAGAGAAAAATTCTTCGATCTTTTATGGATCCACTATTATCCCCTACTAAGACACCACATGTCCAATTATGTGCACCTATCATGTCCAAAACATACACATTGATAACATATCAACGTTCCAGTGTTGTTAAATAACCTCCAAGATAGTATTGAGATGCTCAGTATACTACTCTACTGAGTTCAAGTGAATTTGGATGTCATTGATGAATATAATGATGTACTTTTATAAGAAGTCATGAAATATTTAGTTTATATGTACCATGAACATGATATTTAAATTTGTAGCTCCATTTTACATAACCATGAACTCAGAGATCCCATTACTACATCTGAAATAAGTCTTGGAAAAGTAACCCTCTCCCACCCATAACTACTAAAACCATGATCACAGATTGATCTGAAAAACCATGTTAATCCTCTAAATAGGTCAAAAAGATATCCATTCCTCATAAGAAGGTAACCGTTTTATATTTTTACCTTAATAAACCTTCAATATTCTATACACAACCATAGACCACCACGTTCATTCATTACGTACTTGAAAAGAGAATCCAACAATGAACAACTAGTCTGGATAAATAACTTTTTCATCAGACCATCAATTTGAATCCATAGTTCTTGTACCTCAGAAGTTACCATATAACAAAGATCCATAAAAATATAATAATCACCAGGATTCATTCCTATAAATAACTCAACGTCAATTCAAGGGGGTAGAGTCACAACATCCCTGAAAAAACATCCACGAACTCCCCCATCAACTGTTACAACCCCCATTACCTCAGAGTCCAATGACAACCCTAACAGATTTTCCAACACAGAATTAATATGCTATACAGAATAACATCCCATCACGAAAAACTTCTTTCAAAATAAATCAACAGGTTTTCCATTAACATAAAAAACACAACTCTTCTCTGGAATTAGTTTATAAAAAAGATGAATAGAGTACAACCAGTAGATTCCAGGGATAAAATAGTATGACAACATTTGTAGCAGAAAGCGACCCCCAATGGATGGATATGGCCCCAAAATCATTATACATCCATAGAAAACATCAAAAAATATGATCTAACCTCCGACTGGTGTACCCAACACTGGGGGAATGAAAATTTTCACTATGTCTAGTCCTAAATCTTGTACTATTCTAACTTCCACAAAGAAATGTTATACATTTTAATCAAATAGGGAGAAAACAAGAGTACTAAATAAGATGATCGTACATAAAATTATCTATTTAACCACTCTAAATGATTCTATTACAGTAATCAAATGACCAAAACCATCTCATATTCCCTTATTCATTCAACTGCTTCCTCGGACACAGCTAGTTCTAGGTCCCTTGTGGAACACCTTGAGGTCAGCCTCTGCCAGCTTTATCTCCCCTTAGTGGAGCAGTAGTCTTCCGTCCATGGTATTGAAACAACATAGAAAAAAATAATACTGATTTGGAAACTAATCCTTTCTAATTAAACCATTCTATGTACAAAATCGGAACTAAACTATAATGTCATCACAACGTTCACAAGTGAGACACCTCAGTCTCAATGCTACAAGAAATGGATGGGGACCAGATGGTTGGACCAAAAATGACTCATGTCGGTATCCCTGATGGATTATTCCTATAATGTAGTAATTCTAATGACATTATGTTGATAGCCTTACCCCATGAAGATCTTGGACGACTCCCCTCTTTGGTAATCCCTCTCACGAGTTCATCCATTCCACTACCCCATCATTCTTCTGAACCTTTATGTATGTTAGTAAGGTGAAATCAGTTACTATGTACTAGAGTAAAGGATAGAGTTCATTCTCTGAATGTCTCACTAAAGACTCCTCAAACAAAAATTTATCTTTAATAAAGAATAGGGGATCCTTGAACATGATCCCCAATTCTTATACTGACATACTCCCTTGATGGAGATAGAGTAGCTCATGTTTCTTCTCGGCCTTCATGGTCAATGAATGGAATTCCACCAACAACTACTCAAAATTGACCAATAGAACATAGTTCACCTTCTTATTCCCTATGCATAGGGACAGCCACTAGTTCAGAACACCCCACATCCGACTAACTGTCAATGGAACATAATAATCCATCACAGCCCTGATAAAGGTAAAAGTTTTCACCTGCTCCTCAAGCAATCTCTCTATCTCTATGTCTGAAGAACTACCTTCGTACATTCCCAAATTATACCACCATAAATCATGAAGGGTCTTTTTCAATTGATCATCCCCACAACCCAGTGGGTTAACCCTCCATCAGTCAAATAGGTCATCCTGCTGAGCCTCCTCTACTCAATCAACTTGTAGATGACAAATGGCTTCCACAACCAAATGGAAAACAATGAATTCATCATCCCAAGTAGTAATTAATTTATATAGGATTCATTTTACCTCTATTTTTATTTAAATTTCTCTTAAATAACCAAAAAATAAAAGGCATTTTCATCATGATTCATTTAATGTTCATGGAGTATCTACCCCTCAATCAGTGTAGCACTTCTTGGTCGTTTGGAAATCTCAGTGTCCATTCATTACATCATTAGGCGCCTAAATTCCAATGTCCTAGATAGTATTTTGTACCATCTTTCATCCACCAAGATTAGATAACACTATTATCCTTCCATCCCTGGTAATATTTACTATTCCTAAATCCAAACACCGTCTTATCATTCAACCATCAAACCTCTGATATCATTCGTCCATGAACCTTATTCTTCAAGATGAGGGATGGGATGGAAAAGTGTGATGACCTTCCATATTCAAGATTAAAAATTAATAATTACCACCATGTCACACCTTATATAGTCCCTATGGTGGCATCTAGCACTAAGGGTATTCATTCTCGCAAAATGTTAGGTCTTATTATTTTTATTACAAGCATGACTAGGAGATAAGAAGTTTCCAACATTAATAAACTCTAATAAATATATATATATATATTCCAAAATCTATTCCATATGTATGTTTAATGTAAAATTGATAGAAATAACACAAAAATCTCTAAAATAAACACAAAAATAAAACTATGTAAGGACACAACACCATTCCCCAATGTCTGATCTAGTAAGGTCTAGCACAGTCTGTGTATTCTCTATGGAATATTGAGTATATATAAGGAACTCAAAAACACCTAAAAAGGTATACTGTCCACCCCATCATAACCAATGCACACTCACTCAATAACACTAGTCATGTAATGTAAATTGTAATAACATAGATGGTAGGGTACCCCACACAACATCTCAATAGTTAAACGCTCATCCACAATTGAGAACATCTTGAAAATACCATACTCTTCCATAAGCCCCACTACCATAATTTTAAAGCACACATCTTGTCTACATACAACATCACACCTTGAAAAACATGGGCCACAACCACTTCACTTCCCACCCGCAGACACATGGGCAAAATAACAACAAACTCATCCCAAAGACAACTAGGAAACTACAACACATCTCATCCAGAAGCCAGCTAGGAATCACACTTCTCCCATAGAAACCAGGTCCTCAAAACAACACCATAACCCACTCGAAGAGTCTATGGATACAAATACCTAAAATTAGGAGTGGTGAAGATCCAATAACCATCCATACATCCTTACACAACAATGTCAATAATGGAAACCTTCCCCCATAAAAATGGGGGTGTTCGGCATATTATTATCAACAAGTGTGGGGTGCTTATAAGCATCACAAGGAACTACACGTATGTATATATACCAAACACTCATAAAATATTATGGGTTTTAAAATAAACAACCTACCTACCCAAACTACTTTTGATGTTACCTCTTTGAATAACTACACAGCTAGCCATATGCTTATTTTATAACCCCATATAATTAATTCATCCAATTTAATCTCTATATTAAACAATCCGTTTAATTATTTTTTCCATCCCTACTTTAGAAACTATCAAACATAGCACTCCCCAAGTAAATTTACAACCCCACAAACACACTCTACATAAGTCTTTGGAATCCCTAAGAGAAAGGCCCATGCAAGGTGACACCAGCCTTCTTCAAAATTATCCCTCCTAAACCATCCTTGGAAGCCCCGCGGCAAGAAAATAAACACTTCCATCTAAAAAATTCAACTAGCATGTAGTACCACTGCACACTCCCCTTTCTTAAACAACCATTAAACCAATGCCACTATCATTGTTCAATGTCATGTTTCCCTACCCATCCTCATAATAATTATATCCACATCACACATCATAAAAACCATACTCGGTAGGAATGTTGTAAAATAACACCATACCATTCACGTCTAATAACATACACAAAACAAAACAAAATCTACAACCCCTCTAGCCAAACACTTCCCAGATGCAGTCCCACTACATAACAAGTCCATCCATTCCAAAATCAACCAATCTCTCAGCCACATATTCCATTACACCACCCATATCACCTCCTACTGATATCAACACTCCCAAACATGACACCAAATGACTATAAAAAGAGCCATGGTTGATCCAAACCGCACATACCAGACAACCCCAATATAATCTCAAAGAGTAATTGTAACACCCTGAGATTTTATGAAAAATATTATTTTTAATTTCATTAATGTCTTGTGTTGTACGCTACACCAAAAAAATCTTGCACAACATTCATCCTTGACTTTCCTTGCATTACACGCAATCACGAACTTCCTCGATAGCGTGTGTAGTACGCAATACCGAGTTTCACTAAACAATGATATGCTAATAAAATATTATTAAAACTAGCCGTTATGAATAGTAATAACCACTTTTTGAAATTTTATAAATTTTATTTTTCAAAATGGTCCTCATTTTTGGATTCGGAGTATCGAATTTAGCCTAAGGTGAAATTTTGGTACTTTTCGAATAACTTTCATATTCGGATGAATAGTGAAAATTACTAAATTTTAATTAAAAACAACTTTTTTAATTAAAATAATTAATAGTGATAAATTATTAATTTGAGTGGTTTTAAAGTATATTTAGAATATATTTTTTCAAATTAATATAATGTTGGTCATTGGATTTAATTTCACATTTAAATCAGTTATAAACAAGTGTCAATCTTTTGATAGTTATTATCTCTTAAAAACACGCCATTTGTTTTGACGAGGAGAATTAATTTTTAAATTAGTTAATGTAATTGATATGTTTTGAATTTTGTAAAATAGACATCATTTTTGAGATCATAATATCAAATATATCTTAGGCCAAATTTTTAGTATTTTTCTGGAAACTTTCATTTTTCGATGAATAGAGAAACCACTATGTGGTAGTTAAAAAAAATGAATTTTTCATAAAACTTAATTTTACCGCTTCTGTAAGTTGAATTTCAAAAATCAGAGACACACGGTTGATTTCAGTAAGTAAAATGTGGTTCAATGAGATGAAAATAATTATTTGGTGAATAGTAACTTTTTACTTTTTTAACCACGGTTAAAAGTAAATAGGGTAATTAAGGGTACAAATGATATTATTATTACCCTAACACATGTCCTAATTCTATTGGACAAGTTTAATTCGACCAAAAACAACCTTAGAAATAAAATATGATCATTTGGGCCCCCTTGGATTAGATTAGGACATTTATTATTAGTTTATTTAAAGAAGGGTTAAAATAGTTAAAATCAAAGTTTAATAAGTAAATCATTTTTAATATAGGGTTATACATAAGATAAATTCGACTAGATATACTCATTAGAAATCTAAAAATATTTCCTAAATAATGGTAGTTTATTTTTAATTTTTAGACATTAAATAATTTTATTTATTTATGACACAAAGGTGATGCAGTAATTATCTTATTAATGAAATATTGACATAATTGCTGTTATAAACACAAAAATAAATGTAATTTGAGATATTTTATGAATTCAAATAATTTTATAGATTAATATGACATGTTATTATTTATTTAATTAACTTTGTTCGAACTAATCATTCAGTTATGATTTTCACAAAAATTAATTACTAAATAGTGTCAAAATTGACATAAAATAGTTTTTAAAACAAATATTATATTAGTAATTGTTATTTTATTCATAAAAATATAAGGTTCGGCCAAATGAATTATATAATGTTATATATATTAATAATAAACAACTTGGGGTTCGTTTGGCTGCGTATAGTATGTTTATTAACCTTATAGTATAAGAACACAAGAAGACACGGTAAAAGTAAAATTATTTAACTTAATGTTAAATCTAAATGATAAGGTTAAAATAGGAACCTAAACTTATCTAAATTCTATTGGATGAGAGGATTTCGACCCATAACCACCTTAGCTTCGAAATAGATCAATTTGTAGCTATTTAAAACCGAACTTGACTTTATAATAAAATAATAATTTTTAGTTTTTCCAAAGGAGCCCCTCTCCTCCTCTATAAAAGGGCACCTCCTCCCCCTCTTCCTCACACCAATTTGAGCCTTAAATCTCGGCCAACCCCTACCAATTTCTCCTCTACACTTCCCTAGAAACATCCTAGAGGTTTTGGTCTTCTTCAAAGACCTATTTTAGTGCCCTAAAATGAGGTCTCAAGGAAGCACTTCAAAGAAGAGGTAATGTCCGTTACCGATTCTTTCATCTTTATTTCTTATTCCACTTCTTCTTCTTCAGTTGTTTCATTATGAAGTAATAACATCAGTATCACTCATATACAGATATTTTATCATAAGTATGAAAAATCCCTATTTCACCATCTTTCCATCCTACATCAAATGAAATCACCGCGTGTGCGTACGTACAGAATACCATCTCCACGCCGTGGTAAAATCTATTTTCCTCCACCGCCTTACTTGGATGGGTATAATGGTGTAAATAATAACTATATATGATTATTTTAAATTGATATTGATTCTGAAATAGTATACATACACTCCAATACAGTCCCACGATCATGAGAACGATATCATCACTCGTGCGTACGTATGGACTACCGTCTCCACGACGCGATGAGATTCATTCTCCACTTTAACCATTCATGAATGATTATAAATTATATATAATAAGTAATCATGAAATATATGACATAATAATGATACTGGATTTATGTGTATATATATTTATGTCATCTAATGAATTCCATTCTACTCTATAAGGAAACGAAAACAGCGTTCATGCGTACGTACGGCCTACCGTCTCCATGAACGGTGTATTTCTTTCCATTTACTGATTTATTATATATATGTATATTATGAATATATATTATATATAAATAATGTTTTATATTCTGTAATTAAGTAATCATGACCTATGTAATCATAAGAATAATTACATGTCAAAACACGGACGATAAATGAAACAATTTTACACAAAACACTCTTTAACATGGAATTTACAAAAGGACGGGTAATATAAAGTCATAAGTGAATCATATATGATATCATAACAATGAGTATGATTCTAGAATAAGTCAATTACATTATTTAAATCATTATACAGGTGGTTCGGACACTTACGAAGAAAATCTAACCTAAGGTAAGGGAAATATCACAATCTCATTTTTATCCGAGATTATTTATACTTTGGTATTTACTGGGGTGTATTTTATCATCCACATCAATGTTCCCTCAATATGTAATATTGTTTACATCCACCTACAATTTTTTAAATCCAATTTTACCCTTCGGTGAGTATTTATTAAAGGATATGAAAGGAATCTTTTGTCATTTTTCGTACGAGGTACTTTTTGACTTTTCCGACAAAAGTACGAGAAGAATGTTATTTTAACTTATACGGCATTAATGGATTTTTAAAACATTATTTACATGAAGCTTCCTTTAGAAGTTTTCATGTTTATTTTTAATCAACTTCATTTATTTTAAAATTGTATGACATGTTATGAAATAAAAATGTTTTTGAGTAGAAAGGATATTTTCCACAAGAATGGAGTTCAAGTGTTTTATCAAAATTATTTTACATCTAAGATAATAAAAGGTTCTGTTTCTATCCCTATTATTACATGGATTTGATTATGTTGTCATGGAAGTTTTTTATGAATTCCTTTACCTTATATGAATTGTTTTATGATGTCATGATGTTTAAGAATCCCATTTTTATTACATGGGTTATGCTATGATGTATGGTTTACGATTTTGTGGCACACATAAGAATGGTATCATTATGAGATGGGTGGGACCTATATCTCCCTCCAATGAATTGGGTAATGATTTTATATCTCATGAGATAGACATGGCCGAAATGGTAGGTTATACCAGTTCAGTGAAACAGGACTGAAACGAGGAGTGAACTCGGTTCGGAAAGGGACTTTGTCCACTAAGATATTCTTGGCAACGAGTCTTGACTAATAAGAAATGATTCTCTATGATTATGTGTGTATGCCAAAAAGTTTAATGTTTTAAGTTATGATTATTGGGATTAAATTTCACGACTGTGATTTATCCTATGTTATGAAATTATGATCTCTTTTGCAGGTTACGATTTCCAAAAGATATGTTCTTATGAAAATGATGTGATTGATATTTCTTTTGTATACCATTATTGAGAATTGGAGCTCACCCTTTTATGTTTTCTTTTCCCCAGGATATAAAGAAAAGATTTAGGTTTAAAAAAAAGAAGATCTTTATGGGAGATGTTGAAAATCTTTCACCACGATTAGAAGATTATATTCCGAGTTTCTAAAGACACTAAACTATTACGGTCCTTGTGTGTGTGTTTTTGTTATGTACTAAGTAATCCGCAAAAGTAATTTAATGTCTATGTACATCAAGATTCAGGTCTCTATATTTGGTATCAGAGGAATGGTTTAGTCAAACTTTGGAAACTAGGATACGAAAACGTTAGTGACATCCCTAGAGATATTTCTAAGGTATGTCTAGGGATGCCCCTAAGGATAAGTATACGTATAGGATATAGTCCTAGAACTATGGTAACGATCTTAGAATTTAACCTAAGATGTTAGATATTGATGTTACTCTGCCTTTATTATGATTTTTTCCTCTAACACTATTCTTTTTGGGTTTTAGAAAATGGCTGGAAATAAGATGATTCACGATAATGGAAGATATTATGGACAATGGAATGATATTCTTCATGAGAAACCAAAAGAAATGTGATTTGGAAGTCCAACCATAATTATTATTCCAAATCAACAATCTCATAATATGATCAATAATCTCAAATTTGGTAAGTTTCCTGACTCGGATAATAAGGGAAAGATGGAGTTTCATGATGATCAGAGAGGAAAGAACGATCAATTTCCCCTATGTAAATCATGTGGGAAGTGGCATCGAAGAGTATGTTTCAAGGGAACTGGAAGATGATTTGGGTGTGGAAAAGGACACAAAGCCAGTAAGTGCAAAGGATAAGGTTCAGTTAACACCATGGATGAGGATAATGGTATTGCTACGACATCAGCAATGGTTAAATGTTTTAAATGTGGAATGTACGAGCATTATGCAAACCAATGCTGGAAAAGAAAGTCTCATGAAGAGAATCAGTACAGCCGTATGAGTAGTATTTATGTTGATGATGATGAAGAGACTACAAATGATATGTGAGTTGAAAGAATTGTTGAAGCTCAGTCAATGGTTTAAGAAGGTAGTGGAATGATTACATGTTTATCAAGTGTAATGTTGTATAAGTAATCTCATGGTACTATGGAATAAAGGGACATCTAAGGATTGTACACTGTTGTCTTTCCTTGAGTTTTGAAAGTGTATAATTAATGGTACCAATATCCATTAAAGGATATTCGGATTTTTTTGGAATATAGATGATATGCGCATAATGAAGGGATAAGGAGAAAATTAAATGTTTGATAGTATTCATGAGCTCATAACTGATATAAGGAGAAGGTTATGTAATGGATTGAGTATATAGAATTTTTGGATTTTGGTATGTGGAAAGAGTTAACATTTGACAGCATTCATGTTTTCACTAAGGTTTAATGGGTATTCATTTTTCAAGAGAATACATGATTAAGGTATTCACATGATTGGAATGTTACCAACAAGATATATGGGGGATAAATGATGGTATTCACATGCTTGGTTGATGACATTTCAAGTAATCGTTTTCTTTATACTATGAGCTTGTACCAAAGTATTTTAGATAAGCCTAAAGATTTGAATGGATTATTTTGGACATAAGTTAGGATAAAAAAAATTCAATAATATTGATGGGATGTATAGTAATATAGCTTTATAAAAAGGAAAAACTTCAGGACGGGCAACATCCCATCGCGTCGGACAAGGCTTTGGGAATCGAACCCACAACTGAAGTGCGTCTGGCCTTTATCACCTACCACTGGCCTACCGGAAGTCCCTGGTTAGTAGAAACTAATTTTATTTTATTACGCGGTATGATATATGATGTATAAGTTCAATTTTGGAATCATATACGATTAACCTCACCATAGATGGAAATTGTTCAAAGCACGAAAAACAGTGAAATTGTACCAAAATCATGTAAGTATTTCTTTTAATTCATCAACTTTAGGGAAACGATCTTGAAAACCAAAAATTTTGTCCTAGTACTCTTATATCTGATGAATCAGATGGTACCTTAGATCGTAAAAAATTTATGGATTTTGATTTCTGGCTTTTCCATATCCATGTCCTCTACCACCATCCATCAGAACATGATGGTTAGATTTCTCTTCCATATCCATATTTTCACCTATGTGGAAACCCAGTGATTAGTTTATTTGGGCAACCATTACATTTCATACTTTTGTTTTTAAAGAATTGTTTTGGTATTCCTTTTTACGATGTAGGTTTCTATTAAAGAAACTTTTGAGCAGTAAACCATTTAAAACCCCGACGAATTTCGAGGGCGAAATTCATTTTAAGGGGGGTAGAATGTAACACCCTGAGATTTTATGAAAAATTTTCTTTTTAATTTCATTAATGTCTTGTGTTGTACGCTACACCAAAAAAAGCTTGCAAAACATTCATCATTGACTTGCCTTGCATTACACGCAATCATGACTTTCCTCAATAGCGTGTGTAGCACGCAATACCGAGTTTCACTACACAATGATATGCTAATAAAATATTATTAAAACTAGCCATTATGAATAGTAATAACCATTTTTTGAAATTTTATAAATTTTATTTTTCAAAATGGACTTAAGTTTTGGATTTGGAGTATCGAATTTAGCCTAAGGTGAAATTTTGGTACTTTTCGGATAACTTTCATATTCTGATGAATAGTGAAAATTACTAAATTTTAAATAAAAATAAATTTTTTAATCGAAATAATTAATAGTGATAAATTATTAATTTGAGTGGTTTTAAAGTATATTTAGAATATATTATTACAATTTAATACAATGTTGGTCATTGGATGTAATTTCACATTTAAACCAGTTAAAACAAGTGTCAATCTTTTGATAGTTATTATCTCTTAAAAACACGCCATTTGTTTTGACGACGAGAATTAATTTTTAAATTAGTTAATGTAACTGATATGTTTTGAATTTGGTAAAATAGACATCATTTTTGAGTTCATAATATCAAATATAGCTTAGGCCTAATTTTTGGTATTTTTCTGGAAACTTTCATTTTTTAATGAATAGTGGAACCACTAAGTGGTAGTTTAAAAAAATGAATTTTTCATGAAACTTAATTTTACCGCTTCTGTGACTGAAATTTCAAAAACCCGAGAGACACGGTTGATGTAAGTAAGTATAATTTGGTTCAATGAGATGAAAATAATTTTTTGGTGAATAGTCATTTATTACTTTTTTTTTCAACGGTTAAAAGTAAATAGGGTAATTAAGGGTAAAAATGATATTATTATTACCCTAACCCATGTCCTAATTCTATTGGACAAGTTTAATTCGACCAAAAACTTCCTTTGGAATAAAATATGATCATTTAGTCTCACATGGATTAGATTAGGACATTTATTATTAATTTATTTAAAGAAGGGTTAAAATAGTTAAAATCAATGTTTAATAAGTAAATCATTCATAATATAGGGTTATACATAAGATAAATTCGACTATAGATACTCATTAGAAAGATAAAAATATTTCCTACATAATGGTATTTTATTTGTAATTGTTAGACATTAAATAATTTAATTTATTTATGACACAAAGGTGATGTAGTAATTATCTTATTAATAAAATATTGACATAAATGATGTTATAAACACAAAAATATATGTAATTTGATACTTTTTATGAATTCCAATAATTTTAAAGATTAATATGGAATTTTAGTATTGATTGAATTAGCTTTGTTCGAACTAATCATTCTGTTATGATTTTCATAAAATTTAATTACTAAATAGTGTCAAAATTGACATAAAATAGTTTATAAAACAAATATTATATTAGTAATTGTTATTTTATACCTATTAATCTAAGGTTCGGAAAAATAACTTAGATAAGGTTATATATATTAATAATAAACATCTTGGGGTTCGTTTGGCTGCTTATAGTCAGTTTATTAACCTTATATTATAAGAACACAAGAAGACAGGGTAAAAGTAAAATTATTTAACTTAATGTTAAATCTAAATGATAAGGTTACAATAGTAACCTAAACTTGTCTAAATTATATTGGATGAGAGTATTGTGACCCATACCCACCTTAGCTTCGAAATAAATCAATTTTGAGCTATTTAAAACCAAACTTGACTTTATAATAAAATAATATTTTTTAGTTTTTCCAAAGTAGCCCCTCTCCTCCCCTATAAAAGGGCACCTCCTCCCCCTCTTCCTCACACCACATTGAGCCTTCAAGCTCGGCCAAAACCTGCCAATTTCTCCTCTCCAATTCCCTAGAAACATCCTAGAGGTTCTGGTCTTCTTCAAAGACCTATTTTACAGCCCAAAAAGGAGGTATCAAAGAAGCACTTCAAAAAAGAGGTAATGTCCGTTACCGATTATTTCATCTTTATTTCTTCTTCCACTTCTTCTTCTTTAGTTGTTTCATTATGAAGTAATAACATCAGTATCACTCATATACTGATATGTTATTATAAGTATGAAACCACCCTGTTTCACCATCTATCCATCCTACTGAAAATGAAATCAACACGCGTGCGTAGGTACGGAATACCGTCTCCACGCCGTGGTGAAATCTATTTTCCTCCACCACCTTACTTGGATGGGTATAATGGTGTAAATAATAACTATATATGATTATTTTAAAGTGATATTGATTCTGAAATAGTATACATACACTCCAATACAGTCCCACAATCATGAGAATGATATCATCGCTCGTACGTACGTACGGACTACCGTCTCCACGACGCGATGAGATTCATTCTCCACTTTAACCCTTCATGAATGATTATAAAGTATATATAATAAGTAATCATTAAATATATGACATAATAATGATACTGTATTTATGTGTATATATATGTATGTCATCTACTGAATTCCATTCAACTCAATAAGGAAACAAAAACAGCGTTCATGCGTACGTACGGCCTACCGTCTCTATGAACGGTGTATTTCTTTCCATTTACTGATTTATTATATATATGTATATTCTGAATATATATTATATATAAATCATGTTTTATATTATGGAATTAATTAATCCTGATCTAAGTAATCATATGAATAATTACAATTCAAAACACGGACGATAAATGAAACCATTTTACACAAAACGCTCTTTAACATGGAATTTACAAAAGAACGGGTAATATAAAGTAATAAGTGAACCATATATGATATCATAACAATGAGTATGATTCTGGAATAAGTCAATGACATTATTTAAATCATTATACAGGAGGTTCGGACACTTACGAAGCAAATCGGACCTACGGTAAGGGAAATATCACAATCTCATTTTTATCCGAGATTGTTTATACTTTGGTATTTACTGGGGTGTGTTTTATCATCCACATCCATGTTCCCTCAATATGTAATATTGTTAACATCCACCTACAATTTTTTAAATCCAATATTACCCTTCGGTGAGTTTTTAGTAAAGGATATGAAAGGAATGTTTTGTAGTTTTTCGTACGAGGTACTTTTTGACTTTTTTGAAAAAAGTACGAGAAGAATGTTTTTTTAACTTATACGGCATGAATGGATTTTTAAAACATTATTTAAAAGAAGCTTCCTTTACAAGTTTTCATATTTATTTTTAATCAACTTCATTTAGTTTAAAATTGTATGACATGTTAAGAAAGGAAAAATGTTTTTGAAGTAGAAAGGATATTTTCCTCAAGAATGGAGTTCAAGTGTTTTATCAAAATTATTTTCCATCTAAGATAATAAAGGGTTTTGTTTCTATCCCTATTATTACATGGATTTGATTATGTTGTGATGGAAATATTTTATGAATTCATTTACCTTATATGAATTTTTTTATGATGTCATGATGTTTAAGATTCCCATTTTTATTACAAGGGTTATGCTATGATGTATGGTTTATGATTTTTTGGCACACATAAGAATGGTATCATTATGAGATGGGTGGGACCTATATATGCCTCCAATGCATTGGGTAAAGATTTTATATATCATGAGATAGACATGGCAGGAACGGTAGGTTATACTGGTTCAGTGAAACAGGACTGAAACGAGGAGTGAACTCGGTTCAGAAAGGGACTTTGTCCACTAAGATAGTCTTGGCAATGAGTCTTGACTAATAAGAAATGATTCTCTATGATTATGTGTGTATGCCACAAAGTTTCATGTTTTAAGTTATGATTATTTGGATTACATTTCACTACTATGATTTATCCCATGTTATGAAATTATAATCTCTTTTGCAGGTTATGATTTCCAAAAGATATGTTCTTATGAATATGATGTGATTGATATTTCTTTTGTTTACCCTTACTGAGAATTTGAGCTCACCATTTTATGTTTTCATTTCCCAAGGATATAAAAAAGGAATTAGGTTTTAAAAAAAGAAGATCTTTATTGGAGATGTTGAAGACCTTTCACCACGATTAGAAGATTATATTCCGAGTTTCCAAAGACACTAAACTATTACGGTCATTGTGTGGGTGTTTTTGTTATGTACTAAGTATTCCTCAAAAGTAATGTAATGTCTATGTACGTCAAGCTTCGGGTCTCTACATTAATCATGTTTATATCCACTCATTGTTTAGTTTCACATTAATTATTCATGGTTGATCACAAAAATTAGTTCAATCCTAGTGCTTACAATTATTTAACCATGTGTATATGCTTAATCAATTTCCAAATTTAATCCATATAAAAAGGAAACAACCAAAAGTATTCTAAATTAATACATGTGTGCAAATACAGGACACCAAAAACTATTATTTTTAGAAGGAATACAACTATTAAAAAACCTGACATGGATCAAAGATTACATATAAAAATGAGAAATCATCATCAATTTCCTCTACAAAACTAATTTTTTACAACTTATTATCTTCTCTAAATAGGATTTAAAAGTAACGAAAAGAAGACATCATTACACCCACATCACATGATACATAAATAAATGGGATATGAAGGGATTGATACACGAAACAAATGACAATCAATAATTCCTCACTGTGCCAAAATTAGGGGGTCATGCATGTAGCTAGAATGAATACCTGGAAAACTCAATCCAAGGCTACAATGAAGATATGAATCCTCAAAGAAGAAAAAATCTGGGCACTCAGAGAGGAAATAAATGGGTTCAGTGTAAGATATTATCTCAACTTTATAAATGTCAGATCCAATATCATTGGAAGGAAAATGGTTCCCAAAGACATTAATGTTAGATCTTGGTCAATACTGCATTGTATATCTATATCAAATTCTCTGTAGAATTCTGATATTAATGAAAAAATTAATATAATTTGAAACTCCATTAGAAATGATCAAACAAAACATGAAACTAGACAAACATCAAATAGAATGTTGGTGGGGAAAACTGAAAAAACTGTTAGAAATTTAAAATGACTCACTAATGGGTGAGTCACAGACCTGAGTCATCGATACCTAACTCACTAATGGATGAGCCACTGACACTGATCCACTGATGAGAATCACCAATAGAACTCACTGATGTTTGAAACACATATTCCTGATTTACAATTTCCTTAAGCTACTGATGTGTTAACTTACCGATGCCTTAACAACCCGTTACCCAGACCTAATAATGCTCTAACTCACTAACAGACGCACTATCGATGCCTCAACATATTGACACCTTGACCTACCTACTCTTTGACTCACTGATGCCCGACCAATTCATGACTCGACATACTAACATCGAGGTACTGATGCTATGATATTGACAATGATTAAATGATGCATTCTACCTTTGGAAGAATTGGAATTTTGGTTGACTCTTGAAATAAGATACCAATGCCTCCCAGAACACCGTAAACTATGAATTTTGACAATTTAATTGACCGAGGTGGTCCTAGATATTCCACCGTAATATGGATTTATTGTTAGATCAGTCATAGTTCCTCCTATAAACTCTCACATTTATATTTTAACTTGTGATCAATTTATTCCTATTATAATTATTAAACATGTAAAATTAAAAACTATCCTCAGGGTAAAAACTATCCTGGTTAAATTATAGAATTATTTAAAAACCATTAATTAAATTAACTCATTAAATTAAATGCCATATTTTTTTTGAATTGAAATCGAGAAAAAAATTAATTAAACAAATATACTTTTCTAATTCAATTTATTTTAGAAATCTCATCTATGTTTAATTTAAAAATTTAATCATCAAAATATATAAAGAAATTTAAAATATATAAAAATAGATTTTTTTAAATAGATATGATTAAAAATTAACAAAATAACAAAAAATATATATTGAATACATTTATCTATTTAATTAAAAAATTTAAAAAATATGCATTTTTCTTTTGAAAACATTTTATTAGTTCAATTCTTAAGGAATAGATTTTTCATATAAATACAATGAATAAATAATTATATTTAAAAATGTTATTTTCATCCTCTAAAAAAATAATTTTAATATTTTATATGGTAACAATGTAATGTGTTAATTTCATGGTTCATACAATAATATTATTTATAATTATATATAAAAAACTATTTTTGTAATATAAATTTAATCCTACATCATTTTCCCACAAGTTAACTATTTCACTCCGTATAAATTAATAATAATTTTTTTATTTATATGATATAATACTAAAAAATTTGTTCATCTATAACAATTATAAGGAAAATTAAAACCACAATATCTTCTATTGTTTTATATATAACACATCCTATATCAATTTAATACATTATTAAAATAAATTCATTACTATGTTATATTTTATTTTTTATAAACTGAAATGGTCTAAGTGATGTAATTATTTTATTTAGTGGTAACTACCTAATTCATTCTCCCATAATATTTATTTACATAATACACTACCACAAATCCTAAATAAATACTATATGAAATTTATATATATTTTCTTCCCCTTCATTTTCCATGCTTAATGTTCTATAGATATATCAACCCCCATTTCTCTTATTAAATAATGATTTTTATAGTTAAAATTATGAAAATAACATATTCAATTAGTGTATATATTCATGAATATAAACCCTTTCTAGATAGAAGTTTTCAATTGGGAAATATTTTATTTTTAAAGGCATATAAGTAATTCTTCTAATATAAGCTCACATGTCACTCTAACTCTTATACGAGGGATGAAACAAAAAGGAAAATATTTATGTGTTCTAAAGAAAATTTATAAATATAATACTATAGACTTGTTTTAATATAGTTTAAATTAGTTATCCAAATTTTAAATTAAGGAGGACCCTTGAGAAGTTTCTCATTCACTAAGGTCTAGTTACTTTGGTTTCATTCCATATGCTCAATTACATTAAGATATAATTTTGGTTCCACTATGATTGTATTAATATATAAATATATTATTAATTCAATGTTTGAATCATCCATGAAATCTATGGTCAGTTCACATTGTAAAAATCTAAAAATAACAATTTTAGAATCAATGAAATTCATCAACTCTTGTATTATATTTAATCAAGATAAGATATAATAAAAGTACAAGAATTATATATATATTTATATTAATTATTTTCACTCTAAAAATATGGATTAGATAATAAAACTATATACAAATCCTAAAATTATATTGTGCCTCTTAGTTTTAAAGGATAAAACCCTTAAAATATAAAAGAAAAAATGAAAACAAATACTTATATCCTAATTTTATTGGCCACCACCCCCAAAATATCTTTGAATCTATTATAATAATCTTCTCCATTAATTTATCTCTAAATAAAAAAAATTAAAATCAAAGGCATATAAGAAACAATTATTTAAATATAGAAAATGATAGTGATCTATTTTATAGAATCTGGGAGGGGTTTCGAATAAGATTTGGTATATTAACTAAAATCTATATAGTAATTCATCATTTTTTGTCTATTAAGATTGATGTAATACATTTATCTTTCATCATTGATAACAAATACACTGAATTGAAATGTTTTATTCCCTTATAATGGTTCATCATATGTAGACTGATTTTTACTAGGAATCAGCTTCATTATTGGGTGGGACACGTGACATTTATCTTCAATTTGAAGGTATGTTTTTCGTATGTGTTTGTGATAAATTGATATGTAATACTCTATTTACAGAAGGGGTTCCTCATATACTTCTATTATTAACTCATTAGGTTCCATATTTTTCCACTCCATGTCCTCACAAGCCATTCCAGATTTTGTGTTAATAAGTTTGGCATCACAAAAGTATTTTTTAAAAGGAAATTTTTTTATTATTTTTAAATGAATCATCTATCATATTGGATAAAGATAAATTTAAATCAATATGTATTAGGGTTTTCAATTATTATTTTATCTAAATATTATATTTACTTGTAGCCTTTACTTGTATGGTTGAGGTTTTAGTAAAACAGTTGAGTAAATAATTTGAATATTTAACATCATTCACTCTAATATTATCATTGGAAAACAAAAATCTATATTTAACTTATATTCAATGTCAATTTAATAAAAAATCATAATATTGAAGACCCTTTCATATCCTATTTCTTGTATTCATAATCCTAATTAATTATTAAATCAAAATGGAATCTCAAAATAGTTCAAATAAAAAATATATTTTCTTTATTTGGTGTGTTTCATTGAATAATGAATATTGAAATTCACACTTATTCTCCAAATGTCATGGAATGTGTTACCTTACTAAAAATTTAATTATATGGTCTTTAGTATTATTATAATAATAATATTGGCGGAATGGCTATTATGTTTTTCTTCCAATATACATTTGAAATATAGAAATCCGCAATGGGGAAACTTTATACATAAACCTAAACATTATTATTTACACATGTTTGGTGGAAAACTGTTTGGTTCAAATGTTTCAAAACAACTTGGGTGGGTTTGATTGTCTATTATATAGATATCATGCAATTGAATAATGAAAAAAAATTATTCATGCTCATAAACTACAAAGTGAATTAGAAAATATATGTTTCAAATATAGTTCAAGGGAATGTGAATGTACATTGATTTTGATATTTCTAGGTTATCTATGGGGTTATAAGTGTTGATACCTTTTTACCAAAATATATTTTTTCATTAAATTGAATCAATTTCCTCTCTATGCACACATCTTTGATAAATTTGTTATGCCTTTTATTTTGGTATATATATTATTTGAAGAGGTCGTTTGTCTCCACCTATAGGGAATGTTTCCAACATAATTTATTGTATTATTTATTCATTGGTTGTATAATATTGTTTATGTATAAATACAAATTGATTTATAGGTTTTTGTAAGTCATCTTTCTCGACATCAATTTTTTTCATTATTAGGATTTCGAAACCATATAATTTTTATACATTTTCATGAGTAGAATCTTTTTGTACATTAGTATTTTTACTCCAATATCTTACTTGTGATTTTTTAATTGTTTATATTCATCTAAATTCCCCTTCTAGAATATATCTAACTAACATTATTCTTAGGGATCATAATATAAAGGGAATGAATTTTACATAAACCTTGATTTTTCATTTCACTGATGGTACTTAGGATCAAAAAATTAGAAATCCATATGATTTATTATAATTTCTTACATTATAGATATTTTTTTCCTACGTTAATAATATATGGATGGTTCAGACCTATTCCTCTAAAATATGTATAACTTGAATGTCTGTTGTAAATAATTCTAAATGGGTAGACTCTAAAATTTTTGGTTCCCACCTATATATGGAGTGTTGAAATATATTATAAACTCTTATCATTTACTGTTTCACTAGAAAAATATTCTAAATTAGACATAATAACTCATGGACCCATGGTCTTGACGAATAAAATTAGTGTAGAGTTAATGAGAATGGCAATTATAAAGTAGTTGATGGGTTGTAAATGGTTAATATTCATGAAAAGTTTCAAAATTATATATCATTACTTATTATCTTATCTTACAAATTATTATCATTGAGTGGTGAGTGATAACATTGAACATCATGTACTAACCATGATTTTATTATCATTTTATATTGACGTTAATTTTAGGAGATCGTCTTGATCATCCATCTAGAATCAAAATTTTAATTATCAATCACTTCTCCTCTAAAAGATGTGTCCAGTAGGTTTTAGTCGATTTTTATCAAACATTTATAAATTAAGACAAGTATTCAATTCTATATGTGGTGTTGATATGGGAATGATTTTATTAACCACTTTAATCATTTACATTACATAGATATTTATTCTATAATTTGTTTATATATATCCAATATCCCAATCCATAACTAGACCCCCATTGATATTGGTATGTATATTTGTATTATTTTTTTACATGGTTCATCCCAATTGGTGATCCCTTAAGCTAAGGGGTTGTAAAGATACACATTTTCATATGAATCACAGGAAATTTGAATGGATAACAACAAGATCATATCATTAGAGACTCCTTAGTGTCTAGATCTATTTCTTACATCTAAAAATTCTATAAGAAGCGGATTGTATTTTCCTCCAAAAGAACCATTAATATTAATCATTAGAAATAGATTTCATTTTCTATGATTTGGATCTTTTTCCCTCTCAATTATAACTACTAGTGTATTTACATAAATTAGGTACATTTCAATATCATAATGTTCTATTAAATTGATATTTATTATATTCTGGTTTTTGGTTCCATTGATGAATCTGAAGGAAGAATAAAATATTGAGTGAGTGTTTATTGAAGGGATTATGATAAACTCATCTTCTACTTCATATAAAATTTTAATAGTTCTCAGTCTACCAGGCATAGACTGATCATCCTCTAGATCAAAACCAATGATGATAGATGAAGTATATATAGTCATGTATTACATGAATCGTAAAACAAATATCGGGTAAAAACATTGGATTCCTAAAAATTGAATCCATGTTGATGTGAATCCTATCACGAGTTTTTCCATAAATATATTTTGAATCGATATTTTAAATGCAGTAATAGTTTTCCCTGATTATCTATAAAAATGATAATGTCTTTTTTGGTTCTATATTTTTTGAGGATTTCAATGATTTTGAAAATATATGAGAATTAATTGGATGCTTATATAATTTCAGAATATAATGAAGTGTCTTAAAATTATTTACTTCAACAAATTTCTTTTAAAATATTTATTTAATTTATTACTGTCATATATTTTCGATAATCAAGTGATGTCACACTTAATTTTTACCACCTAGACATATTAGTTTTCTCAGTTGTACGAGAGAATCACTAAATCATCTAATGTCCCCTAGAAATGTAGTCAAGGATTCCCATTTAACCTTAAGTCATCCAATTAGTCATGATCATGAGTCTTGGTGAGGACCTATGTGGCTTATGTGTTTGATATATTGAAGAAGGGATGATGATTTCAAAATGTTAGAAATATGTATGTTACTAAATTTATTAATATTTCAATATAAAATAGATATATTAATAGAATACAATGAATGAGTACAGTTCTAAATTCATTAAGAGAATGGAATTAGAATACCATCATACAATCCCTTAATGAATTAATGATACATCAATTGTTTTATTAATATTAATAGAAATGGAAGAACGTATTAAACCATGTCACATATCCTAAGAAGGTGATCATCAAGAGACACCATTTACAATGAATATTTAATTTTTTACTAAATGATTGGGCCTCTATTGTTTTTTTCATAATACCTTCCATGCGAGCATTATATAATTCTTATATGTTGATCACATCATTTCTAATTATATGGAATTATTTTCAGACTTCAAAATCTAACGGGACGTTATTTTATGTCTCAGAGTGCCCGAAATTATCCGTCGAAAAAGTGTAAAGTTTAAAACAATGTGTGTGAGTAGTTTTGCCTGAAAAAAAGGAATAAATCATAAATGGGTTCCTAGATCAGATATCTGAGGGCACCGTTGCATGTAGGATGGAGGGTTTACCCTAGGTGTTACTTTAGTTTAATCATCGTTCTCCTCCAGTGAGAAAACCCAAAAAATTAATAACTCTAAATAAAACTATTAAATAAAATTATACTATTTCTCAAATCTTTTTAACTAACGAATTGTGACCAGGATTAAAAATAAGAGACCACCGCTAAACTTAGAAGGGTATTATTTCATTAGGTACATCCTAAAATTGGCTATAAATGGGCTGCTATGGAAGTTTGTTTTTTCCCTCATTTAAAATAATTAACAATTATTTTATTATTAAATTTTATAACTCTTAAATGGTATAGTGGATTGGAAATTTGAGAGTTCAACAGTTCTTGTAACAGTGTGTTTCTCTTAAGTAGATCCTAACCTTGACTGGTGTGGGTCGAGGGTGACTGTTAATAAATTTTTGAACTTTTTTATGGCATGTTAAGTAAACGTACGGGTGGGGAATTTTATCTTTTAAACCAGTGCTCAGATTAAAAATTTGAAGGCACCGCTAAATTTTCCACGCTATGAATTTCTAATTCGATGAATAAATTAGGCTAGCAAGGTTCTGACTAAAAATATAATTTCTAGACATTACAATAGAAAATAATAAAATTAGTTTAATTAGTTTAATTTTATTTTTTGCAATAATTGGACAAATGGAGATGGGACCGCAGTGTAGTGTCAGATCATTAATGGCTTGAACATTAATTTTTCTAACCACGTAGTTGAGAGTTTTTAATAGGTTATGTAACCTCGCCATTGGGAATAATAAATAGGTTAATTAATGAATCTCATTAATGAATCTCATTAATTTTTCAGTGCTTTGAACCTCTACTCCCCTTTATTTAATCAAATTTTGGTCATGGGATTTTGGCACTAATGAGATAAACCTCTGACGAAGTTCTGGGATGTCTTCCACCAAATTACAGCGATGCTTTGTGCAATGGTCGTTGGGAGAAACGTAGGGCAACGACGAACACCAACGAGCGCCTTCAGACGTGGACACTCTATCCACTTCTACAATGCCTTCTATCAAACATGGGATAAGGGATTTTTTATTAACTCTTGAGTTTTTCCTTAATTAATTCCATTTTTTGTTGAATCAAATACTCACCCATGTCATGAGACTATCATGGAGGGCGCGTTCCAATTGAACAAGTCATGTGCCCTCCTACCCTTGTTTTATTGTTATGTTCTTCACAGACGAATTTGTATTTTGAAGGAACCTCGAATCAGATGGCCATGTAGGGACTATGACATCCTGAGAGGCCCGTAAGCATATACATGATTGAAAACAGAGCTTTAGATCATCACTGGAGTATGGAGGAATAAGTGTTGGTGTGGAAGTACCGGCGACCAGCACCAGTGGACAAGGTCGGTGGACTGAAACCACTGACTATTGTGGAAGGGCGACACCGCTTAGCACCATAGTAGAGATGATGGTGGATAAAGTCAGTCGTCCACGTTGGCAGTGAGGGGTTAGCTGCAGATTCGATGTCGCGGCGAAGGGAGGGGACTATATCCCGTAGGGTCCCACAAGATACCCAGGCGGTGCCACCTTGTGCCGCCAATTATTGATATGAACGTGTAATTGAGTTATTGTGAAGGCGGACCACGCGACCCACACGCCGGTCGTGTGAGCTGGTGGGATGCGCCACAATGTCTTTACCCAGCCTAGGTAGGAAGATCCAAAATGGGTTGGGTTGGGGTGAACTCGGACCAGGACGGGTTGGCCCAGGCCGGGACGTACCAGTTTGGTCTGACCAGGTTAGATCATACCTAGACTCTCTCTGGAATTGACACATTTAAAATGTTGTATCTTGTGAACCAGATGTCTTTTTGAGAAACCATATACTGCACTAGGATCCTTGGAGAAATATGGTCTTTAATATCTTTTTCATGAGAGTTTTGTAGAATGTTGAAGTATAGCTGGGTTGGATTGACCTTGAATCCAATGTGGCCCTCGGTACTAAAATACTAATAACTTATGGACCAGGAATCAGGTTGACATGCCGTTTGTTGTGTTTATACCCTTAAGACATGAAAAAACATTGGATAACATCTATGTGGGACGTCATGTTGGTTAAAATATGTCTAATGGCTTGAGCATCGGTTTCTTCCAGAAAAAGCATACTATGGGCATGAAACCTACAGTTTTCTGAGATGTCAAAATTCCATAGTGATGCTATGTAAATAATCACTGAACAATTCATTGTGAATAAACACCCAGAAATTCTATTTGAATCAGTAGCCATCGATTCTGTGTGAATCACCACCTAGCGATTATGTGTAGATCAGAACCCAACAATTCTGTTTGCATCAGCACTCATAGATTATTTGTGAATCATCACCGATTGATTCTTTGTGAATTAGCACCTAACGTTTCTGTTTGAATCATCACCTAGAGACTCTTTTTGAATCAGCACCCAAAAATTCATTTTGAATCAACACCCATCGATGCTGTGTGAATCAGCACCCAATGATCCTTTGTGGATCAGCACCGAGCGATGTTGTGTTAATTAACACGGAGCAATTCTATTTCATTTAGAACTTATTAATTATGTGTGAATTAGAACATATCGATCCTATATGGGTTTTACAGGGGTTAATACATATTGATACTTTGTGATTCAAGAGAAGTGCATCTTGACATAGTAAGATAATCAATCATGGTGACTAATCATGTGTACTACTGTAATCAGATATTTTTAGATTGTGCTGTGTCTATTGCTTTGTACTTTGTTTTTGAGATCATGCATGTGGTGTTCATTTGTTCAAATTTAAGAGACCTTCGGGGGTCCAGGGTCACTACTGGGTATTTTTATACTCACCAATACATGAACGTTGCCCCCAACTTGTTGTGTCCTGTGTAGATGACGGTCGGCCTTGACTGATACTCAGGGAGCTAGGACTAGATGGTTAATGGCAGTGACTGTTGACTTAGAGAGCTATGTAATTGATTTTTACCTACCCTTCGGGTAGGATCCCTGGTGGATGATCTCATGAGTTGTCTTATATTTTATGTTGTATATTATCTTTCAGATGGGTTTGTATACCAGCCCATTTACATTCAGTATACACTTTATCATCAGTTGTTTTACTATGAGGTTTACTTTTTTATATACCTTGTCATTCGGTTTATACAAGTTTAAAGGAAACGTCTTCCCATTTTAGGGATACATCATTCAGGTTATATTCACCAAACCCTAGCCTATGGAAGGTGGGCATGGGGTAGTCACATCACAGGCCCTGGGGGACAGGTCGTGACATATTGGTATCAGAGGGATGTCGGTTCTACCAGAATAACTAATAGTCTATGTTTTCATTGGAGAAATAGTTTTATGTGTCATGAGTTTGAGTTTCTGTTCAGGGAGTCTAGTGTTGGTACAATGACTGATATATCCATACACTACGACCCTAAATTATTTTTTTCATCCATGTACATGAAAACACTTGTTGCATGTTTTATGAAAATGTTACTTTCTTTTATTGTACACTTTTGATTCAGCTCACCTCGGATGACCTTTTTACTGTTGTCCATATTGATTATTTATCAAGATGCCTTCACGGAGCAGCCAACTAGGATTTCAATGTGTGATAATGTGTATGGTCCACAGAGTAATGAGGATTCAGTAAGAGGACTATTTCACATGATGGTACCTTTGGTCAGTGTCCCTGCCATACCATTGCATGTTGGTCAATAGTTACTATTGGTTCTACCAGTAGAAGACACATTGTAAGAACCCATATCTTCTTTTCAGGTATGTTTTTAATTTTCTTGTCGTTTTTGAGAAATATTGGAAATTATGGAAATTTTTTATGCACATTCTGTGTACTTAATTAATACATGTCTTGTACATATATTTCGTAGGAGTCCGTGCACTGGTCGTGTAGTAGACACACACACGACCGTGTGGGAGTGACTTGTAGGCCTCTTAAAGTGGAGTCTGGAAACGATGAGGACACTTTGTGTAATTTAAATGTACATGATGTGTAATTTTATTTTTTTTCATTAAATTCACTAGGTTCACATCTAATCACCATAACTCTCTTCTTTTAGGTCACATTCGATCGAGAGCTCCAAACGGCCACATATATTCGACAAACACCTGAGCCTGTGTCCGTCGTCTAAAATGAAAATTGTCAGTTGCATTTGAATCACATTAGTGAGTTATCTTTTATCCTTGAGCCTCGTTTCATGTTTCCTTTTATTTATCATGTTATCATGGGTTGAACGTTTTGTATGTTTTTGTAGATATTCGGCTTTCTATGGTGAATCAAACTTCTATAATAACATATAATGATCTTCTAACTCCATGGTAGGTGGTTTGTGCCTTAACGTTCAATTTATGTGAGTATTATTAGAAAATTCCACCAATACCCTTGAACGTGGTATTGTGTGTTTACCGTTTTGCACTTTTGATTTCATAACATGCTTGTATGCTTGTGTAGATGTTATTTAGACATGGATATTATTGATTTCTATGCTTTGGATGTATTTCCCATGCATGTTCTATTTACAACCATTTGGTCCTATTTAGCCTTTTTTCCACCTTGCCTATTTTCCATGCTTACGGATGTAGGATGGATTTTTTAAATCTAACATGCTTGATATACAGTAGACTGGTTATCCAAGTAGTTCTGTAGGATTACTTGGGCCATATTTCATTTAAATGCTCATAGACCTACATAGGGCCTTGAGAACCTGGTGTAGTAGACTATAAGGGGAATTGACTGAGTGAGCTTCCTCAGAGAGTCCTTGAATGCATTTGAAAATAAGAGGAATTGACCAAGTGAGATTCCCCCGAGAGTCTTTGTTTTACTTTGTTTAATAATGATTACTCTAGACTACATGGGGAATTGACTGATTGATCTTGCTTAGAGAATCTTTGAGTTACATTTAATGACCTAGGATATTAGTGTAATTTACTGAGTGATCTTTCTCATAGTGTCCATGGCCTTTGGTCTATAAGGGGAATTGATTGTAAGTTCTTCATTAGAGAGTTCATGACTACGTTAGACTATAAGGGGAATCAGCTGTCAGTGCTTCTTTAAGGAGTCTTTATGAATTTTTATGACAGATCCAGATGGTTTAGGACGAGTGCACTTCCTCGAGGGTTTCTTGTACTTCTTAGGTAGTACCAGAGTGGATGGCTGTGAGTAATTCCCAGAGGGTTACCTATTTGTGTTTACATGTTATTTTCTATTGCACGTTTTTGAAACTGTGGATTGTGTACTACTGAGTACTTTACGGTTTACTTCTTTCTGTACATTACCAACCAAATATTCATTGACTGTTAGGAACAAATCATAGAGTGGTTTCCTTCTGGGATTTAGTCTCACACCATTTTGGGTCTTGCTTTTGGGCTCAAAAATATTATATTTTTGCAGGTATAGATAAGGTAAATCACCCTTCTAATTCAGGTACTTGACTTGCTATGGAGTTGGAGAGTGTGGGACCAAGACTAGGCTTGCCATGCTGAGGAGTTGTTCATCTTTTTCATTTGTACATTGGCTTATTACAGTTTCTATTTCCAGCATTATGACTTATTTGGCTACATTCCTAGACATGTGTATCATGCATCATTGTATAAATATATATATTCTCCAGTTGTTTATTATTCTAGTCTTCTATTGTTCAAAGTTGTTGGATATTTATTGCTTCTATGATTGTATGTATTTTTTTTATTTCTACTATTTAATCTGCCAATGAGGGAATAATTTCCCCATTATCACACCCAAGGACCTCACTACTAGTCAGCAGCCTCTGGCATTCTGGGAAATGCGTTTGTGGCCATGTGACCAACCAGGTATTGGGCACCTCTGGGTGGCTTCCAGAACCGGGACATTATAAAGTGGTATCAGAATAATTTTTTCACCTGAATTATAGTTTGGTACCTTTATCCAGAGATAGGAAGTAATATGTACATGGAAATAAGTTGTTCCCAGGAGCAGCTAACCCATGTATATGGAAAAGAAAACCTACCATGTTTATTGAAATTTTCTAGTTTTGCATGTTTACAGTTGATTTGATTTCACCTTGAGTGATTCACATGATTGTTGTTGTTATTGTTGATGTTATTGAGGTTCTATTTCGATCTCAACCTAATGAGATGATGTTATTCAATCTCATGAATCATATAGTCACTTGTTAGAAATCACATTTCATGCATTCTTACCAAGCCATTTAGGGTGCATTAGTGATTGCATGTTGTTGTGATAGATGTTGTGTATAATATGCATGTTGATGTGGTAGATGCACTGATAAAAATACCACTTGTTTGATAGGGTATTGTTTGTGTAATGTTTTGTTTGAATGAACGGAAAAATTTGGTTCTTGAGGTGTTATGGGCCCTCCCTGACCGGAATTTGGTGGATTATTACCTTGTTTTCCATGTTATAACATATGTAAGATTCCAAACATTGATTCGCGGGGAGTATGGTCACTCACGGATCGTAATTTGGCAACTCGATATTTTTTTGTTGTTTTTTGGGCTCTAGTGTAGTTTCTAAGGCCTAATTTTTGGAACAACATAGAATACATGCCATTTAGTTTTGACTACACGCCATGTGTTCTTCTATTCAGGATGAAACTGTTTTTCTTCAGTACATATTTTGTACTTTATGTACACTCTATGTAGTCTCTAACCGTGTCATATGCCATGTGGGAAGAGACATAGAATGGGGAAATTTTTTTTGGAACACACCATGTACCAATTGAGCACGCTGTGTAGCGTTGATCCTGTGTCCACCCACATAACTAACAACACGGACGGATAAACCATATATTATACACATAGTGTCAGTATAGAACATGCCCTGTAGTCTGACCTAGTTACGCGACCGTGTCGCTAACAACATGGGTAAGTGTTATCCTTTCACGAACATGACGTGTTCGTTTGGAACACGCTGTGTAGTGTGAGCCATGTGTCAGGTCGTGTCACTAACAACACGAGCCAGACGATGCTTGTCATGTACATGTTGTGTCTACCTTAAACATGCAATATAGGTTTGTCTTAGGAGATCCGTGTGGCTTAACCATGTAGAAGGAATCGGTACGGGGAAGAGTCTTCAAGTACACGTCGTGTGTTAAGACAACAAGTCGTGTGTTTGGGGTGTTACACGACCATTTTAACAAGAAGTACACGCCCATGTATATGATTTAAGGGAGCATGCTATGTAGGAAGTGTACACACCGTGTAATCTTGTTTTGTAATACTTGAGTGCTTTTTTTATCATGTTCCCTTCTTAAACATCTAGTTTTCATACCTTGACAATATTGTTTCATGGTTTTCTATTAACCTTTCAGTGTCATGCTACTGAGATGTCCTCCGGTTGTACACCAGTTTTGAGGCGGTGATCAGGTACTGGACATGGTTGATCAGGGACTCCCAGCGGATCCTCCAGTTGTTCCAGCCTTGGCACCATCCATTATACCTTACATAGGTTCCGATGAATAGTTGAGGGAGAGCTTTTAATGATGATGTATACCTTTTAGGGATTTCCACCTCCTACCCCGTCGATGGTAGAATTGACACGAGTCTTTCAGCAGCAGCATCCTCCATATTTATCAGGGGATGGAGGACCCTAGGATGCAATGTCATGGCTGCAAGCCACGCTTACGATCTTCGGGCATCTGTTGATACCTCCAAAGAAGAGGGTGAAGCTCTCTGCTTACAAGCTTCAAGACCCCACTAATAGGTGGTGGGATGTGATATCACAGGCTGGATGCCAGCCGAATATGGATTGGGATGTGTTTTGGAACAACTTCTATGATTACTTATATCTGGAGACATTGAGTGCTGATCGAGCCTGAGAGTTCATGAGTCTGGAGTAGGGTACTCTTTCTATGATGAAGTATTCCTTTCGCTTCATAGAGTTGTAGCGTTTCACACATATTCCAGGAGGTGATGAGTTGTTCCATGCACGAATGTTTTAGGATGGTTTGAGGCACAACATCCAATCTTAGTTGATCATCTTCAGGTTGAATTTGATACCCTCTATTGTCAACCAGGCACTGATTACATAATATAATATGAGGGAATCTGGAGCTGTGAGCCTGGGTGGTTCGGCATCCAGAGATAGTGATCCAACAGCTGATAATAGAATGTTCTATAAGTATAATGCACTAGGTGATCAGAGTAGGTAGGATGCATCTTCTAGTATCCATGTGGTATGATACAAGTGCGGGAGGAGCGGGCATAAGAGGCCACGTTGCCCGAGAGACCCGATGGAGTGCCAATCATGAGGAATAATTGGTTATCTTCAGCACTTCTGTCTGATCTTCTCACCAGCTATTGGTGACATGGGTTCATCTATGACTCCACATTCAGGAGTATCACCACAAGATGGGTACTATAATGGTAGGTGTACATTAGTGTAAAAATTTCTCTCTAGAGGATGGTGGATGTTACTTTCTATGGGACCTCTATGTCCTAGAGATGAAATTCTATGATGTCATTCTTGGAATTGACTGGTTGGTTACCTTCCTAGTATTCGTCAATTTCTATCATCATAGGGTGAGTTTCATATCACCATAGGGCGGATCGTTTCTTCATAAGGGTGAGTGGGATTTCTAGGTGAGCAGAGCGGGCCCAGAGTATCCTGGGTTATGGGGAGTTACAACCCAAATTGTTGGTCTGTATATGGATGACCCCAGGACTTCACAAATAAACATTCCATCAGTGGTGGAACATTTCAGAGACATATTTCCTTATTAATTTTGAGGTTTTCCTCTAGATCATGAGGTAGACTATTCTATTGAGCTTCTTCCAGGGGTGGCAGCACTGTCCATTCATCCTTATAAAATTGCTACACCAGAGTTGTTGAAGATCAAGAATCAATTGGAGGAGTTGAAGGCCAAGGGTTTTATCTGACCCAGTACATATCCATCGGGTTCTCCTATCCGGTTTCTGAAGAAGGAAGACAATACCCTTAGTCTTTGTGCGTATTATCAGAAGTTGAAGCAGCTGATGGCCAAGAACTGATATCCCTTAATGATGATTGATGATCTCTTTGATCAGCTTCTAGGTGAACAAGTGTTCTTGAAGAGTTAATTGTGGTGCGATTATCAAAATTTGTGTGTTAGAACTTATGATATACCTCTCATAGCCTTCCAGATCAGGTATGGTCTATATGAATATATGGTTATGTCGTTCGGTCTCACGAATGTAGTTGCAGTTTTCATGGAAGAGATGAACTGATTTTTCCATCCATACATGAATTCCTTTGTGGTTGTCTTCATGGATGATATATTGGTGTACTCCTACACTCGAAAATACCATGACACACTTCTTTAGACCATTTTGAGTACACTAAGGGAGCATCATTTATATGATATGCAATAAAAATTCCACTTTTGGATGGATCAGATTCACTTCTTGGGTCTTGTGATCTCAGAGGCAAGAGTGTCAGTCAACCCAGATAAAGTGAGAGAAGTAGTTTCTTGGGAGAAGGTGAAGAATGTCTTTGAGGTACGAAGTTTTTTGGGGCTGGTAGGATACTACAAATGCTTAATATAGGACTTTTCATGCATAGCAGCACCAGTAATGGGTCTGACTAAGAACGGTCAAATGTTCATATTGTCAGATTCATGTGAGTCATCCTTTTAGGAGCTGAAAGGGAGGCTAACATCAATGATGATACTAGTCCTTATAGAGCCAATAAAGAGCTATATTGTTTAATGTGATTCTTCATGTTTCTGGCTGGGAGTTGTGCTTTTTTAGGGAGATGGAGTCATTGCGTACAGGTATCGTTAGTTGAGACCACATGAGAGGAACTACCTGACACATGATCTCGAATTGGAAGTAGTTGTTCATGATTTACAATATTAGAGACATTATCCACTGGGAGATCATTTTTTGGTTTTCAACTACCACAAGATTCACATGTACATCTTATCTCAGCGTGATCGAAATTTGAGGCAGCGAAGGTGGGTTGAGTACCTTCAGTATTTCGATTTCTAGCTTGCCTATACACCTAGAAAAGGCAACGCAGTGACTTTTTCACTGAGCAGGAGGACACATACACAGGTAGTTCAGGAGGCCAATAGTGAGAGGAAGCTTATGGCTCTATTCTCTAAAATGAATTTAAAGGTGCACGAAAGACAGGAGAAGACATTTCAATCTTCAGTAGCTGATACCTCTACCCTTCTTGATCGAGATCTAAGGAGGTAGCTATTAGATTATGAAGGCCTAGTCCTATGAGAGAATGTGTCTGGAGAATATCATATTCCTAGATGAACCATAGATGAGGATGAGATCTTGCATTTCAAGGGGCGCATATGGGTGCCAGCAGACAAACGCGAGGAGATGATGCGGGACTTTCATTCTACTATTTGAGAAGTGCATCCTGGTGAGACCAAGATGTATCGTGATCTAAACAGTTAGTATTGGTGGCCTGGAATGAAGAGGGATGTTGCTGGTTTGGTCATGAGGTGTTACACATATCATCAGGTGAATGAGGAGCATCAGTGACCCGCAGGGCTGTCACATTAGTTAACCATTTTCAAGTGGAAGTGGAATGATGTTGTGATGGATTCACTACTAGAAATATGACTTATACCAACAGTTTTGGCCAAACCATTGGTATTGTTAATTAATTTTGTCCTATACCAATGGTTTGGCCAAAACCGTTGGTATAGGTCACTTATATGGACCTATACCAACAATTTTGGACAAACCATTGGTATAGGGGGACATATACCAATAGTTTGGCCAAACCGTTGGTATAGGTCCATTATAAAGACCCTATACCAATAGTTTTTCCAAAACCGTTGGTATAGGTCCTTTGATTTTTTATCGAACCTTCTTAATGAAAACATTATATAAATCAAAATTTAAAATAATTATTATAATAGATATATATATTTATGAAATAATGTTCACAAATTTCATGTTAGGTTAGTGGTTAGATCGTTCAATTATAAACTAGAGGTCTTGGGATCAAATCCCACATAATGTTTTTTTTGGAACACACATACCAACTGTTTTATGGAACCGTTGGTATAGATTTTCATATTACTTATACCAACAGTTTTCCCAAAACCGTTGGTATAGACCAATCCTCACGGCTAACATGGAAACGGTCCTCCAAACCGTTGGTATAGGCTATACTAATGGTTTGGAGGCCTATACCAATGGTTCCAAACCATTGGTATAGGTTATTTTTCTAGTAGTGATTTTTTGACCGGTTTTCTAAGGTCGCCTCGATGGAGTGATGTAGTATGGGTTGTCATTGATAGACTAAAGAAGGTTGCTCAATTTTTTCCAATCAAGTATACATTAATTGTTGATGAGGTGGGATGATTGTACATACGTGAGATTGTACATCTACATGGAGTTCCGCACTCCATTGTTTAAGATAGGGATGCTCATTTTACTTCTCAGGTTCGGTGGGGGTTTCAAAAGGAATTTGTTACACAGGTACTTTTGAGTACAACTTACAATCGCCAGACAGATTTCCAGTCTGAGCATACGATTCAGGTGCTTGAAGACATGCTTCGGGCATGAATTCAAAAATTTGGTGGTTCTTTGTAGAATAATATACCTCTTGTGGAGTTTTCCTAAAACAATAGTTGTCAAGAAACTATTCAGATAGAACCTTATGAGGCTTTCTATGGTATGCCATTTTAGTCACCCTTATGTTGGCTGGAGGAAGGAGATGCTGCTTTATTGGGACCTCGTATGGTCTAGGAGACCATAGAGCAGATTAAGATGATTCAAAAGAAGATGTCTAATGCACATTATTTACAAGAATTCCTATGTTGATCAGTAGGTATGACCTCTAGAATTCGAGGTTGGGGATCAGGTTTTCCTGTGTGTCAAACCGAGGTTGGGAAACAGGTGGAATAAGAGACAAAGTAAGCTTTCACCAAGGTATGTCGGGTTGTTTGAGGTGTGGAAGAGAGATGAACCGGTTGCCTATCAGTTGCAGCTATCTCAATGGTACTGGGCTCTGCAAGACATTTTTCACATTTCCCAGCTTCAACGTTACTTTTCAGACTCATATCATGTCTTTCAACCAAAGGAGGATATACTCAATGTGGATGTGTCATTTGAGGAGCATCCTATCTAAAATGTTGATCACAGTACAAAGATTCTATGTGGTCGGACTATTCCTATAGTACGAGTGCAATGGAAGAATGGGCGAGTACCAGATGAGACTTGGGAAAGGGAGGATGATGTACATGTATAGTGGCTAGAACTATTCGTGGTTTCTTCTCCTATTCCATTATAGGGAAATTGGAAGACAAATTTATTTAAAGGGGGATGTTTGTAAGAATCATGATATTTTTTTCAGGTATTTATTTCCATTTCTGGTTGTTTTTTGAGAAAAAGTTGAAATTATAGAAATTTTCTATGTACATGCCATTTATTTAAGAGTACACGACATGTACTTCTATGCCACAGGAGGCCGTGTGCTGGTCGTGTAGTATCCACACTCATGGCCCTATGGAAGTGACTTGGAGGATGCTTATATAAGAGTACAGAAACAGTGAGTACACACCATGTATTTATTTTTTTCATTAAATGCATCATGGTCACGTATAATCGCCACAACTCTCTTCTTTTAGGTCTCGTTCAACTGAGAACTTTGTACAACCGTAGATCTTTGACGAACCCCGAAGCGTGTGTCCGTCCTCCAAATAGAACACCATCAGTTGCATTGGAATCGCATCAGTGAGTTCTCTCTTCCCCTTGAGCCTCGTTACATGCTTCCTCTTCTTTCTCCAGTTATTTTGGGTTGAACATTTTGGATTTTTTTGTAGATATTCAATGTTCTAAGGTGATTCAAGCTTCAAGGATCACATATAATGATCTCCTAACGTTGTGGTAGGTGGTTTGTTCCTTTCAATTCAATGTCTTTGAGTATTATATTCAAATTCCACAAATAGATTTGAACGAGGTATTGTGGGTTTACCATTTTACCCCTGATAATTTCCCTCCATGCTAGCATGCTTGTGTAGAGGTAATTTAGACATGAATGTGATTGATTGATATGATTCAGATGTATTGTCCATGCATGTTCTATTTATAACTGTTTGGTCCTATTTAGCGAGTTGGCTACCTTTCCGATTTTCCATGCCTATTGTTGTAGGATAGAGATTTGTATTCTGACATGCCTGATATTCTATAGACTGGTTAGCCAAGTAGTTATATAGGTTTACATTGTCCATATTGCATTACTATTCTTGTCAACCTACACAGGGTCATGAGAACCTAGTGTAGTAGACTATAATGGGAATTTGAATGAGTGAGCTTCCATTAAGAGTATTTGAATCACTTTTGGCTATAATGGAAATTGACCGAGTGGGTTTCCTCAGAGAGTCCTTGACTACATTAGACTATAAGTGGAATTGATCGTGCGATCATCCTCATAGAGTATTTGTTTTACATTGAATTACCATGATTACTCTACATTATATTGGGAATTGACCGAGTGAGCTTCCTCAGAGAGTCTTTGAGTTACATTAAACGACTTGGGCTATAAGAGGAATTGACTGAGTGAGCTAATTAAGATATTCCTTGACCTTGGGGTTATAAAGGGAATTGACTGTGAGTGTTTCCCTAGAGAGTTCCTGACTACCGTAGAATATAATGGGAATTGATTGTGAGTGCTTCCTCAGAGAGTCGTTATGAATTATTATGACTGAACTAGATGGGGGTGGCCAAGTGCACTACACTGAGTGTTGCTTTTACTTCTTAGGTAAGACCCGAAGGGATGGCTTTGAGTAATCCCCAGAGGTTTACCTATTTATGTTTAGCAGTTAGTTGTTGGTCCTTGCTTTTGAAACTGTGGATTGTTTACTGTAGAGTACATTCAGGTTTACTACTTTCTGTACATTACCTGCCATATATTCACTGACTATTAGGCACAAATCATTGGGTGTTTGCCTACTGGGATTTAGTCTCACACCCTATTTGGGTCATGATTTTGGGCCCAAACTGATTATATTGTTGCAGGTATAGATAAGGGAATGAAACCTTCTACATTAGTTACATGACTTGCTATGGAGATAGAGAGCGCGAGGCCAAGCTTAGGCATTCTATGATGAGGATCTGTTCATCGTTTTCTTTTGTACTTTGGCATAGTACTTTTGGTATTTCATGCATTGTAACTTGTTAGGATTATTTCCTACACATATGTATCATGCATCAATTTATAAATATATATATGCTCGAGTTTTTTATTATTCTATTATTCCACTATTCACCTTTGTTGGATATTTACTACATCCGTGATTGTATTTATTTGTTTCTTTCCACTATGTACTCTGCCAATGAGGGCATAGTTTCCCCATTATCACACCTGAGGCCCTTTTTTCTTGTTGGTAGCCTCTTATCATTCAGAGAAATTCACATGAGGCCGTGTGACCAACTGGGTACGGGGTGCCTCTCGGTGGCTTCGGAAACCAGGATGTTACAAAAATATAGGATCAGTGCCTTACATGAGTTCCAGTGACCGGTACCCCTTAGGTTTCGATGCGAGTCTGACTCACATGCAGCTAAGGACAAGCCTGAGGTGGTGAAAAAATTTCCATCATTCTAGGGAACCATTTGATCAGATGAAATACCTATAAGTGATTGTTCTATTTAGCTCATTATGGCTATGGTAGGGTTTAGATTAGACTTATCTTACAATGAGGTAACCTTCTTATGGATAGAGCTAGTGAAACTTCTTATGAGAATGTGGTCTGTTTCCAAAAAATAGATATGGTTTACGTGTTCCAAAGAGATTCTACAGTTTTGACAGTATGACATATTGGTAACTGATTATTCATCAAGGCATACCAACCATTCCAGGTACTTCATTAATATGATAATACTAGTACTTCACGGCTCGAACCTCTGAGCCAGAAGTTTTCAGGGACATACGAGCTATAATTATGCCTCTGTGGATTCTAACATATGTTAGGGTGATAAAGAAAACCTTTAGGGTTGAGAATTCATTGGCTGAGAAGATATAACTAGTTAATGGAAGCAGATGTGGAAGAGGATATAGAAGAGTAGCAAGAGCTGGTATACGTTATGACAGTTACAACCACCACCCTAATGTGGCCCTCATCGGGATCAGGGAGTGGGATGATTGGGGTAAAGAGTTGCTGCATGCAGTCAAAGAGTGTGACATAAGGGCTTCAAAAACGATTCCATGTACAGTCAATTTGTATTACTATCTGCCGTATTAGTATACATAGGTAGTAATCATTAATTTTTATCAAGAATCTTGTTCGAGACATAGAGTTTTTGGTTATATTGTTGACATGACCATTACAACAGGAGATACCTATTGTAAGGGACTTGATAATCACACATATGAAAATGATGTGATATGAACCTTGATGCAAGAGTTTTAGTTGGAAACTCTTGGTTGCATCATAGAGGCCTTATGATGATTGTTTTTTTATAGACTGGCCATACAATGTTCGTGATCATATTGAATATTTTGGAAAAACAATTTGGGGTATATCTACTATGATGGAATGGGGTGTTACTTTGTCAACGAAAAAAGAAAACCCATGAAGTATAGGTTAAAATCATTCATAGGAGGATGGAACCAATCACTCTTCAGTTAGGCAACCATACCATCATGACAGTACATGTTTTGAGTTTTCAGTTCCCAATAATAGTGGGAGAGTGCGGGAAAGCTCTTTCAAAAGATGTTTCCAGGATTACCTCTCTTTAGGGAGAGGGACTTATTCGCTGACATGAACTTAGGGATGACACCATTATCTATATCTGCATATCAAATGGCTTCTGTGGTGATATGGTAGCTGAGAGTGTAGTGGGTAGAATAGTTTATTTCCTACTCTGATCACAAGAGTCTCAATTATATCATCTCATAGAAGGAACGTAACCTAAGACAACAGTGATGTCTAGAGTTCCCATAGGACTATGATTTTGTGATAGTCTATACTCATGGGAAGGGGAATGTGGCGGAAAATTCCCTCACCAAGAGGGGTGGTCTACAATTACTGAGTGAGGTGACAAAGCTGCTAGCTGCGTTGTAGTTAACCTTCATGGATAGTGATAGAGAATCATACCTCTAGTCTGTGACAGTTTCTCCCACACTCCTTCTCTGTGACAAGGAGGAATAACTTTTGGATGTTAACTGTGAAGCCCGACGTACTATGAATTCCACAGTACATGCTGTTGATTGAATTTTATGAAGGTGGGTGGCACCCCAACATCTTTAGAGGACACACCATGGTGCCAGTGACGCTATGAGAGGAAGTGTTGAGGGAGTTAAACATATTCACTTGGGTGGTACATCTGGGTGTTGAAAAGATGTACCAGGTCCTTTGGGGTATGTACTATTCACCAGGGAGGGAGAAAGATGTGGAGAAGTCCTTATAATGTTGCTTCACTTTTAAGAATTTGAAAGCTAAGCATCATGTTCATGCATGTTTGGGAATAACTTTTACCCCCATACAGATGGTCAGACGAAGCATACTATAGAGACCATGGAAGAAATTATCTATTTTTGTATCTTGTATTTTGGTTACAGATTGTAGGAAGACCAATCGATGGTAGAATTTTCATACAATAACATTTATAACTCCACCATCATCATGGCTCCATTTGAGGCCTCGTACGGGCAACCGTGCAGGTCAACACTATGCTGGACAGATCCTGAGGAGTCAGAACTTATGGGTCTTGAGTCAGTGTAGGATACCACAGAGAAGGTGCAAATCATCCAGGAGATGATGAAGACTTCACAGAGCAAGAATATTTCGTATGATGAAAAGATATAGAGACACATGGAGTTTGTGGAAGGTGGCCTTTTCTTCTTACAAGTCACACCCCGACACGGAATTCAAAGATTTTCCTGGGGAAAAAAGATATCTCCGAGTTTCCTTAGACATTTCTAGACTCTCATAAGATATGGAGAGTTGGAATACCTTCTATCTCTTCCTCCACAGATTCACTGGCTGCATAATTTTTTCCACACGTCGCAGTTGAGGATATGCGTGCATGATCCATCACATGTTATTGACTCGGGAAATTTGGACTTTTATGGTGGGGAGAATATTATAGAGTTTCTAGTGGAGATATAGAGTCGAATGGAGTGGGTATTTTATGGATGTTCGATCCCTCTTGTGGGAGTTCTGTGGAATCATAAGATTCTCTAGGAGAGCACATGGGAGTGGGAGGCCTAGATTCATGGCCAGTACCATCATTTGTTTGAATTACCATTTGTGGATTTTGGGGGTGTAATTCCCAAAGGTGGGGAGAATTTAATTTCCCATAATTTCTATATAACTTTATATAATTATATTGAATTATTTTGAGACCGAGAAATATGATGGAACCTGATACTGAGGCCCGTAGGGCCCAGAATGATCTGTCAAAAAACCGTTAGGCTTATAATTGAATATGTGAGTACTTTACCTAAAAAAGTTATATAACTCTTAAACTGGTGCACAGATCAAAACTATAAAGGAATCATTGCATTCAGGATAGTGTGTTTACCCTAGGCGCAACTTATGTTTAGTCAGTACATGACACCAGTGGGAAAACAAGAAAATGGCATAACCATAAATAAAAAAATTATATAAAATAAGATTATTTTTCCAATTTATATAACTCACGAATGGTGAACCGAATTTAAAATTTGAGATTCCTGCAAAACTCATGAGGGTATGCTTTCTTTAGGTAGATACAAAAAATAGCAAGTGTGTCCAAAGTGGAAGTTAGTTTCTAGCCGCAAATAAAATTATTAAGTAACAATTAATTTATGGTTAAATGCTATAACTTATAAACAATAACTCGGATTAGAAATAAAAGAGTATCGTTGATCTCGTAAGGGTGTGAATCTCTTAGGCAGTTCTTGTGCTTGACTGGAACGTGTCGAGGGTGACTGATAATAACATTTTTAACCTTTTTATGGTATGTTTAGTAAACATGCATTTGGTGATTTCTATCTTTTGAACTCATTATCTGAATACAAATCCATTGGTAACTGTTGAATTCACAATGTTGGGATTTGATTAAGGGAAGATAATCGTCAACTAGAAACAATCTTATGAAAAAGTTATTTTTTGTACTTTAAAAAAGAAAATAATAAAATAACTATAGAATGTATTATTTTTCATTTTGCAACAATTGGAGGGTACTTACTTGGATCGAAGAGAAATGTTATACCATTAATGGTTGGACCCTTATATTTTGTAACTACATATTTACGATTTATTAAAGTGTTGTGTAACCTAAATGTTGGAAAATTAAATAGGTTCATTAATAATACTCAGAAATATACCAAATTAATATTTCAATGGGTTGATCCTATCCTCCCCTCAATTTAAATGATGGCAGGCCATGAGATTTTGGTACTCAAAAGAGGAACTTCTGAAGAAGTTCCATGGCACCTTCCAACATCCTAGAGAGAGGATCCATGTGATGAATGTTGGGGGAAACAGCTGGTGACAACGAACATCGATGAGCACCTTCAGATATGGGCACTCATTCGTCTTCTGTAATACCATCCATCATACTCGTGGTAGGGGTTTTTTATTAACTCTGGAATTTTTTATTGATTGATTCTATGAGTTTTCTGAAACAATTACTCATCCTAGTTATAATGGTAACGTGGAGGGAGTGTGCCAAATGATGATGGAATGGACCTTCCATCGCTTGTTTTGTTGTTCTGTTCTTCTTGTAAGAATATTTTATATTGATGAAATCCTAAAACAGAGCGTCACATAGTGAATACGACATCCTGGGAGGTCCTTAGGGAATGAAATGAGTTAAAACGGAGCTCTAAAGCTTTGTTGGTGTACCACAGAAGAAGCTTCATCACGCTAGCACATACGATCGGTGCCAATGGATGAAGTCAGCTGCCGACAACCACTGGCCATGTTGGAAGGGTGTTGATGCTCGGTGCCACGATGGAGAAGGGGGTTTTCGATGTAAGTTGGTCACGTAGACACTGGATGGGGCAGCATTCACGTGCTACCGGGAGGCACGCCATGCCTTTTTATTCACAGAAAAAGGAGGGGACCTGCTCCCTACGGGTTCCTTGTACACACAGGTGGTGTCACATGGAACCACCAATTACTATGTTTGATGGATCAAAGAGTCGTTCGAGATATGGACTTCGTGCCACACGTGTGGCTTCACAAGCCAACGGGACGAGCCGCCACGACTCGGCCCCACTAGGGCTGGTCGGGGTGAGCCCGCTGCATCCTAGCCCAACTGGGTCAACCCCAAACCAGTTCTTGTCAGCGCAGGTCGGGTCAGTCAGGGTCAGTCTTACTAGGTTGGACTGGACCCAGACCCTCACGAGCCCATGTGCACTTAAAAATCCGTATCTTTTGAATTGGACATCCATTTGATGAATCGTCTGCAGCACTAGAATCCTTGGAGAAATACAGTCCTTTTGAGATATTCTATGATAGTTTTGAAGAATAGTGATGTACATCCAGGTGGTATTGGCTCAGAATCCAACTGGGCCCTTGACACAAATATGCCTATAACATACGGACCGAGCATCTGGTTGACGCCGTCTATTGTTTTGGAACCCTTCAAACATGACTAATCATTCGGTGATATCTGCATGGGAAATAATTCTAGTTAAAATCTGAATGATGGATTGAGGAGCGATTTCTCTTATAAACAAGCGTACTATGAGAGGGATTCATGTGGATGGATTTGACGTGAAAAATGAAGAGTGAAACTATGTGAATCAGCACCGAGCAATGTTGTGTGAATCAAAACCCAACGATTATGTGTGAATCACCACCCTGCTATTCTATGTGAATCATCATTCAGTGATTCTGTGTGAATCAGCACCCATTGATACTATTTGAATCAGCCCCCAGGTTTTCTCTGTGAATTATTACCCAACGATTCTATGTGAATACCAACCATCATTTCTGTGTGAATTATCACCATGCGAATCTCTTTGAATCCCCCAATGATTTTATGTGAATCAGCACCCAAATATTTTTTGTAAATCATCACCAATAAATCGTGTGTGGGTCTAATTTGGGTTAGAACATATTTATCTTGTGTGGGTCAGTTCCAGTTACACTTGACAATGTAAGATGATCCAGAATTACTATTAATCATCTGTACTACTTTACTAAGTTATACTTTGTTTGAGATGTGTCTATTGCTTTATGGTTTGTGATTGAGATTATGATTGTTATTTTCCTTTTAGGAAATATGAGATACCTTCAGGTGTCTTGGGGCCCTTACTAGGTATTTCTATACTCACACATGTATGAGCTTCACCCACAACATTTTGTGTCTTATGAATAAGAAAACAACCTTGATTGATACTCCGAGTTCTAGGAACTGATGGTGGATAGTGGTGACGGTTAACCTAGAGAGCTGTGGAGATGATCTGCACCTACCCGTCAGGTATGATCTGTGGTGGACGATCTTAGTTTTAGTTTTATAGTTTCTCTTGTATTGAATCTTTTAGTTGTGCTTGTATTTTGTCCCCTTTAAATTTAGTACACACTTTTACATCAGTTGTATTACTACATGGTATACATTTTTTTGTTCCAGGTCTATGTGTTTGAATAGTCTTAATGGAAATGGCTTCCCATTTTAGGGATATTCCTTTCTGGTGCTAGTCGCCAACCCTTGGACAATGGAGGGTGGGCTTGGGGTAGTCATTACATGGGGCTCGGGGGATGGGTCATGATTTTTTTTTCCTAGATGTCAGTACATCAAGGAATAAAAATTCAATTATTATACTTGTTTAAGAATTTTAGTGAGTAGATACTCTAGGAAGGCATTTTACTACATATCCATAATCATTATGGGGACATTTTTTCATTTTGGGTCATTCTTCCTTTGTAAAAGAACGAGCTCCCTATTATTTTTTTCATAATAAAACCCAAAAACTTCCAAAAACTTATATTTTTGTTTAAATGAACTATATAATTACTTTTCTTTTTTGGGTTAACTTTTAGTTGTTCTAATTAGTGCATCATAGGATCAGTGATTGGAACTATATGGAATATATATGGATCATGGATATGGAAAACTATAATTTTTTAAAATCATTGGGGAATCCAATCTTTCATTAGTAATTTAACAACCTACATCATTTAATTCATAGTTTATGATATTATTGAGGTCCATTCATTCTCCATCACTTCACAAGGAATATTAGAGCATGAATTGTAGTGATGGAGGCACTGTAGCAGGGACTAATTTCCGAGTACTATAGTCGCATTGTAGAAATACTGTAGCAGTAGATAAACTGTAGCGGCGGGGACACAGTAGCGGTAGAGGCTCTGTAGCAGGAACTGTAGTGGTGACGGGACTGTAGCAGCCCAGGTACTGTAGCCGTACTATTCACCGAGGGGCTCATTGAGCCAATAAAATGTCATGTCAAGCCTAGTGTTTAGGCCACTTGGCCTTGGGCCTTTGGGCCATGTAATGGGTCTCCCTCTACCCAGTCTAAAGAGGTATTTGCTTTAAAAAATAAATTGAGGCTTCGGCACCATCCTTTTAAAAAAATATTAGAGCATGAATAATTTTTTAAATTTTTTATCCTCAGTGACTGAGCTTGGTGTGGAACATATCATCATTATAATAATCCCTTGAACCCATACTATAGTATTTAACTGAGTTAAAGATTTAATCTTATGTGTGTTAAGGGTTCCTTAACAAATTTATGGTTATGAGGATGAGTTCATATTTCTATAGGTTACAATGAATCATGTGTGCTACAATTTTAATTGGAATCCTGGATATGTGTTGCTTATTAGGATGTTATAATGTGGTAGGTTGAAGTGTGGAATTATGGTCCTTTAAATTTCTTTCATGGGGTTGGTGGAGTTGGTCAGGAATGGTATGATTATGGGAATCTCAAATTAAGTAGAAAATTTTTCATATACTGTTTTCATTATAGTGTTCAATGGTTAGTTGATGAAATAAATTCCAAAAGGTTCAATAGATCATAATGCATACGTGATTTCCCCGACCGGGTTCCACAAAATTGTTACCTGATCCCATTGGTCACATTCCCTCAAGAACACCTCCTCATATGCTAGAGGGTGCTGACTAGTAGTGTGGTTCTAGTATGTCAGTCATGGGGGTGCTATACCCTCTATTATTAGAAAAAGACATCAATAGAAGTAGAAAATAACAAAAAAGTGTGAAAGAATATAAATAACCAGAACAATACTATGTCACATTATATTAAAAACAGGAAATAGAATAATCAACTATAAGGGAAAACTTGCAATGACAATCCATGTGTCAAGTGCCTACAATACAACTAAAAGTAAAGACACAATGACTCCAAATCATGTCACAAACCACTTTCGGTTCCCTCCCCCATGCTCTATTACAAAACAAAAACCTCTCCCAGGGCCTTGCTCTTATCCTATACTATAACAACAACGTTTACTCAGGTGCTGATCAAGATACCCGAATAGTGTGTGAGTACGACTCAGTAGCCCACCACCAATGGCGTCTAAAACATGTCACGTCACAAGGATGTGTATTTATTTCTATGAAGAAAAATATAAAATGCATAATTAAATAGTTATCACATTGCCATTTAATCATTATTCATCACATTAAACTCGGTTTCTATTCCTATTTTCCATTTAAATCATAATTGATTGTTTTAAATAATTTTGTGATGAACGCTATGGCGAGCACCCCAAATATCATTCGATGTTTAACATCATGTCAAGAACCCCAAATCTCATTAGGTGTAGATCAACATGTATACCATCCCACTTCACAATCTTTTATAACTATTGGGGAGTTGTTCCATGTCCAATCCCCATCTTCTAACTGTGTCTGGAAAGCTAGGTATATCACCCACATTTTCAATCATTTGATCATAAATTAGTTCACATGAATTAACCACATCATTACCTTACTAATAGAGTGATTATTTCAACATTTCAAATACTATTAGTTTACCAGTCAATTAGCTAATAGCATAAAAAATTAACTAATTTGTCAATTAATTAATCAACAAACACAAATCATATTTCAATATTAATTCTTAATAGTTAATTATCCAAATGAAATCTTATATTATCATAATTTATGCACAAAATTAATTATATTTAATCAACATCATGGCAGATAATTAATTAACAATTAATTATCTTACATGGACAAACATAATCTCATAAGTAATTTTCACCAATTAATTATCTTAAAACAACCAATTAAATATCCCAATAAAAATATCTCAAAACATACAAAAATCTCCAAATCGACTATATATTTTGGCTGCCCATTTTTTCATGATTAAATCACTAATAAATCATCTATATCTATAAATCCTCGCCATGTAAAATTAACATTATTGATTTCTATAATTTATGAAATTAATTTTCAAGGGAAGCTCGTAATTAAAGAATCTAACACGTACATATCAAATCCACTACTTCAGGAGATTGATTTAGACCACCTACTATGATATTTTGTAGATGTTAACCCAATAGAAATACATAAAATATTTGTGTCTCAATGATGTCAATCATGATATAGATTTTATTTCCTAAACAAAAAATTAAGATCAAAAGTTTCATTATCTTGAAAATCAATATCTAGTTCCACAATCCTACATCTTGATCTCAATCTATATGTTTAGATATATAAAACAAAAAGGACCATCTATTAAAATAATAATGAAAGATATAGGAATGAATGGGAGAAGAAACTAGATGAAATATACTTTCTAGGAAGAGAGGGGATCTTCAATCCATGATTTACATATTGAAGTAAGGTGTTCAAATCATCTTTGATTCTATTTGGAAGGCTCTGGAAGAGTATAATGTTTTTCAAGATAGGTCCTAAGTCAAAATAAAGGTGTTTTGGGGGGTTTGTATGATTTAAAAATTAATTTTTTGATAACTAAAACATGTATGCATGGTTTCATGGGAAGGAGAATAAGATTAGGGTAAACTGTGCATGAATAGTATGGACCTCTCTATTTATGTTTGTATAGTTTGAATGATTTATGTGCATCGTTTATCAAAGAGAGAACAAACCATTAATGGAATTTTTTATATTAACAGCTCTAAAAATCTCACCCAAATGCATCCCATGACACAAATCCAAAACAATGGTACATAGGAAAAACAACAATTAACTAAAAACGGACCCGAGATGACTATAGAAAAGGTTGGGATCTCACAATATCCCACCCTTATAACAGCTCATCCTTTAGCTGGACTTCCAAAAATCTCTATGGTTTTGAGCCAAAAATATTGGGCCACTGATCACTTATGTCTACTTCATGTTCCCATGTTTCCACTTAAACACTTTCATGTTTCCATAACACATGAAAAAATGGAATTGTCATTCCCCACAACACATTCTCATTGTAATCCATCAAACGTATCAGATGCTCCATAAAGGAGGCATCTATCTCGAAGTCAACTATATCCTCATTGATCACCTGAGAATGGTCAGTGTGATACCACTGAATTATTGATAGATTTAAAACATCATGAATAGAACTTATTTTGTATGTAATGGACAATCGGTATGCCACCTACCGGAATCTATCCCCTACATCAAAAGGTACAAATAACCTAGGTGCCAATATTACCTATATCTGTATACTATAGTTACCCAAACAAGACGATACCTAATGGAACATATGATCATCCTCTTTAAATTATATTGGTCATCTTCATCTATCGGAATAAGAATTTGGTCTATACCGAACCGTAGAATTAAATTTTAGAATCAACTGCACCAGCTCTAACTTATCCATCATGAGACTCAGTACCGACTAATCTAACTCACTAGCCTCTATCCAGCATTGCAGTTATCTATGAGGTCTACCATAAATGTTCCTCATATGGTTTCATCTTTATAGTATCTTAATAATTATTTTTATAGGTGAACTATACAAAAATCTATTTGATTCTCTATAAAACCACCAAATTCAAGTACACATTCCCGCAACATATCATCCAGGCACTGTTCGGTATGCTCTGACTTCCCATATGTTAGTTACTGGAATGTCATACTTAACAAAACCTGTGTTCTAAGAACCTTCTTCTAGCCCTAATACAATAGTGGAATAATGCTTGAATCACGATATGAAACAATATTCTTATGGAACCCTATGAAAACAAAAAATCTCATGATCAAATAGTTCTACCATCTATTATACTATGATGGTTTCCCTGATAGACACGAAATGCACTACCTTCTTCATTTAATCCACAATGAGATTGGTTTCTAAATATTATTTTTTGTATTTGTAAATAAATATAAATTAATTAAATAACGGAAATCCAGGATTTGATCTAATTAAAAATTTTGTTAAAAAATAAGTATTGCATTGACATAATAACATAAAAAAAATTAATCAATTTAATTATATTGTTTTTCATGTTAAAATATGTAAAATTAATGAATAATTACATTAATAATAGTTATTATTTCTATTAAAAAATAATTTCCTAATTCCATGATGTAAGCATGAAATGTATTTGTTACCTGGGTATTGAATTTTAATTTGGGACAAATCATGAAAAAAATGAAATGTTTTTGTGATTAATATTTTCCTAAATTAACCCTATAATTTTAAAAATTTGAAAATTTATTTATTAGAAATAATTGAAATTTAACGATGTTGTATATACAATTTATAGGAAAAATTATAAATATTTTGGCAATTATTTAACAATGGAAAAATAGTAATCGTAAACTTAATGAAGATATAAGGAAATAAAAAGGGACTTTGGGATGATAACCAATTAACAATAGGTGGATATTTATTATAGTAATGATTTATTCTGATCTATCAATATTTTTAAGGATTCTTATTATATTTGAAAAAAAATATTTCCCTATAGAGATTATATTTGATTGAGGTAACATGGATGAAGGGTAAACTACATCTAGTTGTAAATATATTGGATGGTCATACACTATTAAATATATAATAAAATACTCATATAAAAATGGATATCATCATTTGGTAATTCATGGATTTTATACTGATTTAATATTAGAATGTTTTTTAATGAACAAAATATTAATTTAATTGGTTATTTCCTAGAATATATCAATTTAGTGAATTTTTGAGATAATTAATGGAAAAAAGTGATCCTCTTGAAGATAATTCAAAACATTTAGAGAAAAAAATTCCCAATTAAATTGATGTTAATATGAGTCTTAACCCTCTAATTTTTTTTTCAAATAGTGTATATAATATATAACTAATTAATATTTATGGATGGAGGAAATGAATTCCCTAGTGAATAAATAAAAATATGTTAATGGATCACAATATGAGGTTGAATTCCTCAATAATATATTTGGAGATACCTTCCCATGAAGCCTCAAGAAGTAGAGCTAGTAATGAATTAAATATATCAAAATAGAATATTATTTCCTAATAAAGAAAAAAATATCTTAACAAAAACTGGCATCATGATGATATTGTTTTGAATTATATGAACATAATTGATGTGTGCCTACGAGACAATGATAAAAAAAATAAGTTTAAAAATGATAAAAGATAAATACCTAGGTTGAGGTATATATGATACTATTTTATGAAGAAATATTCTATATATATTTATCATGGTCATATTATATATAACTATAACAACAGGTGTGATAGATATTTAAAAATGTAGTTGTTATGTACCATTTCATGTTTAGATTCATACCAAAGGGAGAATAATATTTTATATTGATCAATATTTCTATACATTAATATTGTAATGAGTTTGAATGGAAATAAATGGTACATAACTAAAAATGGGATATGATTATATATTATCCATCATGAAGAATAAAAAACAAAAATTTTATCGGAGGATGATATATTCTCAAGTGTAACAACCAAAAACATTAGTTTGCAACATCATTTAAATAAATATTATTTTTAGATGGATTGTGATAAAATAAAGATAAATCTATTAGGAAAAAATTTAAATTTAATTATCCTGGAATATTAAAAAATTAAATGAGTTTCTAGAGTACCAAATGAAAAAAATGTAAAATTTTTAAAGGAATATATATATATAAGTAAATTAAAACACTATAATTTTGAAATTCTCATGATCATGATCTACCATGATGATCTTAACACAAATTATAACATAATATTTTTACAAATAATATACAATTAAAATAAATAATTTTTACTAAAAAATCAAATAATGGAATGAATAATTTTATATGTATATGTATATATATATAATGCTAATATGACAAATATATGTTAATATATATTTATTATATGGTCACTGGATATGTGGCCATGGGATATATAATAATTGGATATGCCTTCATTGAAAACAAATGTATCCAATATGAATAGTGAACTTGGGTAATTTTATATAACAAATTAAAAATAATAGAATTTACATATAATAAATAATCGTTGAATGAAATCAAAAGTCAAAACATAATTAAAATGAAAAATTATAAAAGTGTATAATTTTAAATTTATTAATAAATAAATTAATATGTATTTAAAATTAAAATAAATATTCTAATTCAATTTTATTAATAAATTCTTATGGTAGTAATATAATTAATTATTTTTAATGGTTTGTGTTTAAATTCAATTAATGATAAATTGGATTTTTATTCAAAGTGGTATATTTTTATAATTGTTGTGTATTGTTTTATAACATATTAAACTATACACTTTTAAAGTATGACTATAATAATAAATAATTTCTCAATGTATAAAAAATATATTACCAATATTTTAATTTTTTTATTTATAAAAAATTAGAATATTAATACTATATGTTTTAAGAATCCATTTTTATATAAAAATATTTTCTATATATTTAATGTTCACATTAAAAATATAAATTTTTCATAAATAGTAGTTGAAGTAGATTAATTTCATCCCTTATTTCTAATCAACCCATAAAAATTTAATAAGGGGTTTTATATAAATTTTTGGGAAAATATTATTACATGAGGTAACAATGTGCTACCACAGTAAAGTTAAAATTATATAAAATGTATAAATAATTGAGAAAATGCCTAATACGCCGCTAAATATATCAAGAAATTCATTATATCTACGAATACATGAACCGCATCCAGTATTACATAAAAATGGATCTACATTCCATGTAAAACATCAACCTTAAACCTTATATAATTAATATTTGTTGAAATTACACTGATAAATAAATCATAAATACACTCATCCTATAAGAATTCAAAAAAAATGTGTACCATAGGTTGTATCATTAATATACAGCCAAAATATATGTCTAAGACTATTATTATATTGTTGGTAGACTCTAGTTTTATTATTGATGCCTAAATCATACTCTATGAATGTACCAATTCTGAGAAAGAGTGAATTCATCCAAGTAAATATCTAGTTATTCAACTTCTTCTTCAATTTCCTTCTAATAATTTTTTTTTATAAATATCATCAACCAATTTAATATTGTTCTATTTATTTACCTATAATTATTTAAAATCAATATTACTATAATAAATCACTATATAAAAACTCATTTGTAAATGACACATGTTGTTGACTAAGTCTATTTGAAAACTAACATGAATGACTCTATACTATCATCACTAATTAAAAAACTGAATGAGTATGATGAAAATAATTTATTTAATATGTGATATTAAGTGGGAATATTTTTAAGAATATTTTTCAAGAATTTTGCAAAAAAAAAAATGAATACCTGTCAAAATGTATTTTTTAACGATAAATTACCTAATACAAACTAACGGAAGATTCCATTCCCCAAAACATTACCCATATATTCTTTAAAATGAAAAATAAAATATTTAGAACAATTAAACATAATGAATCCACTAGATTTTTGAATATATGACTAAATAAATTGTAATCAAATAATGATAATTGATGTGAACATTATGAAAGATGTATAAATCCATAATCATTACTAACACTATATGATTAAAATTAAGAAATTCCACAAAATATATGTGAAATAATTGATTGTAAAAGAGGGTTAAATGCAAGAGAAATCAATACGGTTCTAAAATAATTTTTTTATTTAAATATCATTATTATATATGTGTTTGAAACCTTCATGATTTTTTAATGTTAGGGTATATGTTTTTCTAAAATGTCACATTGAAATAAATATATTCATTGTATAAATTCATATTATGGAAAAAAAATTGTTTACTATCACTAAAAAACCATCTTGTTTTCTACTATACATATATATGTAGGATTTCTATCTTATAACTATAAAACCTATATTTGGGACATAATAATTTTGAATGTATTTTTTATGTATAATGTATGATTTCTCTTTTTTTATTGGGAATATTTCTACACCATGTAAAAATTTCAATATGATTTGATAGATATGATTATCCCCATTTATAGTAAATGATAAAGATATTTTCTATTAACATTTACTATATTAATGAACATATGAAATTAAAAAAAATTAATATAGTCTATAAGATTTATTTCTAATTATCATTTCATTTGTTTTATTTATAATTAATCCAAATAAGTTTTTAATCATTCTTCATAGATTTTTTTTACAATTTTATATTATATATCTAAAAGTTTGTATTATAAATTATCTCATTTTGTATATACTGTTGTAAAAAATTACACATATATTTATCTTATTTTTTAAGTAAATTATCTATTGATATTATAATGTGATTTCCATCTATGCTAATAACCATTAATATTTACTATTCATTACTATGAATATATTATAATAATTCAATCAACATTAGTTATTAGGATTTATTATCATAAAATTTTATAAATACAATTATAAAACATATTTCATCATTACAATATGACTATTTTTTGATGGAATTGTTAACATGTTCATCACTATTGGGATAAAATGTGTATGGTTTTCCTATATATGATTGGTGGGAGTGATATTATTTATCCTTATAATAAATCAGGTAAATATATGTATATATATATCTCAAGATAAAATATTTAAAACATTATTGAGTAAAAAAAATCCATACATTTATATAAATGTTGAATAAACCATATCCACTGTGTGACTCTACCTAAAATGTGATACTTTTCTAGGCAGGGATCCATGACATGAGAAATTATTTTCAATCCACATATATATATGTTTAAAATTTTAATAAAACATTTTTATGTTATTTCATATTGTAAGTTAATTTTTCAGGACTAATTCTTATATAATGATGTTTCAATATTCATATGATATTATAATTATTCATGGAAAAAATATTTTTCGATCAATGACTTTAATAGAATATTTTATTGGGGATGATTTCCTTAATCATTATTCATATATATATATATATATTATATTACCATATACAAGTGATCAACATATTCTCACTTTTGACATTAATTTTTTGTGTTTTATATTGACCTCTTAGAGATTGTTTGATATCATCCATTATTATTCTTTAATTCCATTTGAAATGTAAATGATTTTTTTGCATGATATGTCATGGAGGGTTACATAAATGAGGACGCATTCTCAATGATGTTCAAAAATGTATGAAAAAAATTGATGGTCATGTATACAGTCATTAATGAACATAACCTATATATTTTGGGTTTTTTATGATATTTAATAGATATTGATTTAAAGTGAGGTAATATGTATATATATTATAGTTATGTCATACTAGTTTTTATCATAAAGGGGATAAGTAAATTATTATGATTCTGTAATGAAAATAAATTTAATTTTTTCATTAATAGTGAAATTATATATTATATTTTAGTATATCAAATATATATATATATATATATGATTTTTATGATGAATAACCCATTTTATACTAAAATTAGTTTATCCATTGAAAAACCATAAAAAATAGTCCAATGTCTTAGAGGACAACAAACACACTTATTTTGTAAATGCCATCACAATTATCATCATGATGATATATTCTTTGATTGATTATTTTCACCACTACATAAAATATTTTATCAAATGTTTTTTTAATATACTTGGTATTCTATTAATAAAATTGACCATGTAATTAATTATGAGAGAATAAAAATTCCATTTTAAAAATTAAAAACTAAGTAAAAATAAAAATATTCTATATTATAAAAAAAATAACAAATTAACTATAATTTATAGCTAATATATAAGATGAAAATTTATATAGGATAAAAAATAATAATTTTAGTTATTTATTGTGGGATTTGATCTAAATTGTTGATGTAACTACATCCCTATTACACATGACAATAATATGTGTACTCTATATTTACTCATGCTTCATTTCATGTCACCTCTACTTCTGTTTATGCTAATTTCTATACACATCATGTTCTCATCTACACTTTTACTACTATATTATTAGCATATATATATCCTCATCCAATGACCATAGAATAAAATTCTACTATATAGTATAAATTACAATGATGATGATGTTTATCCCATAAATCTACCTAATAACATCACATTATTCCATTGAACAGTGTATTTGTTCACACTATACCAATAATGATCACTCAACCTTTCTAAATACCCCTCATCGACGACCACACCCAAGGCATCTCATCAAAACATTACCCACAAAAGCCCAAGTCCCACTCTCTACCTCATCCATTTTCACAAGAATTTAATAAAACTATTTCTTTTTTGTCTCCTAGAAATATATAAATAGATCTTAAGAAGATTTTAATTTTTTTGTTAAATTAAAAATCCAACATATAATTAAACCCAAAATTTTTTATTTTTTATCCCATATAACATATCAAGTACTACTATTGGTTGATTTCTTATTATACACATAGAACTCTTCATCAGCTGGATCGATTACAGACCACATATATTTTTTATATAAATTTATTATTATAAATAAGTTGATATTACTATTAAATAATTTTACTAAACAAATGAATATGATATATACTGAAATTATACCTCCGAACATAGTGTGTTATTTCATATATCCCATGATTATATTAACCAAAATTTCTTCTCTTATGAAAATTTAAACAAGTACAGTATGTGTGGAATCCCATCCAAGCCTTAATAGGGAAATAATTAGGTAAATGGGGAATTGAAGGCTCAAAAAATTCATAAAAAATACTCCATGGGTAGCTCTACTCCAAACGATATGTAAAAATAGATGAATAATGCAATATATGAAATAAATCCATTCCTCCAAAATATTGTGGCGTAGTCTCCCATCATTAATAGATCACATACCCTGCAGATATTTAATAATATGATAAACTACATATTGAATATTTTTTTTTGAAAACACGTTTTCTATTTATATATATCAAATAAGATGGAAAATACAATAACATAACTCACTAGTAACATGTTCTTTTGAAACTAATAATGAAAAAAATAGTTCCTAAAAAGAAAACTAACCTTACTAAAAATATTATGTGGAAAAAATGATAATAGAATAATTTGAAACATAAATAATAAACAGGAAAGAAATAAAATTATAATGAAATAAAATTCATATTTAAACATTCATCCTTTGATGATGGTCATTGTTATGTGATTATGATAACTCTTGTTGATGATTCAGAGTCATCAGTATGATTATGAGATATGACACCATGATATTTCATTACATATTTCTCATTAAATAAATTTAATTTTTTAGTATCAATCTTTACATTATACAATAATCATTAACGATCCACAATATACTATTGAATAATAATTTTGTAATGTTATTGATATAACCAAACCACTCAATAAGAGTGCATGAAATGTGAAGGTTAATTGGGAAAACTACATATAATTGTTTACTTAATTAATTTTTATTTATAAAATCAATGTTAACATGAGCTCAACAATAAATATTTTTAATAATAAAATTTTATTTTATATGATAATTTTTAAAAAGTAGTTTAATTTTCAGAATAATATTTTAATTGATCATTAATGAACTATGATTTTGATTAAATATATTTTTATTGAATATGAAAAATGTAATAATCATTCATACATTTACTAATAAAATTATAAAATATGTATAAAGTATTTATGGGTCAAAGGTTATATATTTTCTAGAAAACATTTATATTGTGCATAGTGTATTTTATCCTAATAAATTTAATTAACCATTATTGATCAATTACATTAAAATAATTTATCGAAAATATTTTAAGATAAATTTATTAATATATGTTTAATGATTTTTACTCTGAACTGAATAAGAATATATTTTGTTTTATGCGCAGGTATTCATTTAAAAAAAATGGAATTCATTGAATTTAATGAATTTATTTTTAAAATGAATATATAAAAAAGATACATATTTAATTTCTAATATGTTTTCAATATTTTTAATCGTAATATAAAATTCATTAATAAGATTAATTTAATTTATTGAACATTATGATATTTAAAGCAGTTGCTAATCATTATAATATGAAAGGTTAAATTGTTTTACAAGACGTTAAAATTAAGAAAAAAGTGATGAAATGATATATTAATTTTTATAAATCATATTCTATAAATGAATTTAAAATTATATCATCCCATATTTTAAATTGAAAAATTTTGGATCCATTTTTTCTTGAATGTGAAGGTATTATATTTTAATATTAATTATAATTACATGTGTTCCACTACCTAGACATATAAAATAGAACCTAATCTCTTCTATTATACACAAGACATGATCGTTAATCATTCCAAAATGTCCATCCAAAAAAATTTAAGGTGGTTTTAAATAGTGGATACCGAAATTAGATGCACATGATCTTATCGATCATTTTAATTTTAATTATATCTCAAGCCTCATAAAAATGATCCATTACTATATTAATAGTATGTATTCATAATGTTAAATTTGTTGAAATGTTTTCTTGAAAATTTTGTAGTCATTCTCTATTTCCTTCATTCAATTATAAAATAATAATGTCACCTATTCATATATGTGGACTACCATCTCTATGAGGTTCTGTGATTAGTTTCTCATATTCACTATAAATGGAAGGTAAAAATTGTATATTTTATTATTTTAGATGATATTTATGATATTATTATTATTATTATAAAAATTTGATTTATTTTTTAACTTTTATTCCTCCCATCCATCGAAATTTGAAAAGACCACCCTTCACTTCTTATAGACAACCATCTTTACAAAGTAATGTAATTAATTATTCATAATCACTATATATGAATGGTTATAATAGTTTATATATTTTTTAATGAGGATAAATTTTTTATAACTAATAGTCTACAAATAATTAAACATTGACAAAATTGTAAGGTAAAAATTATTCAAACCAAAACCATCATGGATAATAAAGCAGTGTTCTCTCAAATAATGATTTCAAAGGGGAATTATAAATAGAAAGGTAATTTGAAATAAAATAGGAAGTCTATTTTCATTTATTTATATGAATTTGTCTCAATGATACATGTATTATAAATATATTTTTATTTTAAATGATTTATTAATACATTATATGTATGAAAGGAACTCATGTAAGGTTTCATGTAACCATCCAAGTAATTTATGAGATTTTTTATATAAAATATAATTTTAGAGGAATTATATTATCTTTATACAATATACAACATTTGTTTAATTTATCTCTATTTAATATTCTAATTTTTATGTATTATATCTCTTTTTATCCCTAATATACATATAAATCTAGAGAATTCACTTTTATGAAATCCCAATATTATTTATTCTTCGGTCGATGAACATTTTTTACATGTCCATGATTTAAATATATTTTATATAATATTTTATATATACATAATAATTTATGAAATATCAGTTTTACTAAAATAGGATAACTCTAAAATATAATAAAAGGATTCGTATTATATGATTTATATAAGACAATCATATAATTTTTTTGAAATATGTTAAATAATGATATCTTTTAACTTAATGGACATGAAAAAAAATTATATCATTAAGAATAATATATAATTTGTTTCTTCCTTCATGTTTTTACAGGTTTATTTTCAAATAAAATAAATTTCATAGTTTTCAGAGAATTTTATTTTCTAATGATACGAGATTAAGTTGGAGTTTTCCCATTTTTTATATAAATGCTCAAATCCCCAAAAAATAATTATTTATCTTTAAAATCATCTTTTATGGATTTTTATCATTCACAATGGATATGATGTTATGATAACATTCATCATTATTATCAAGGTGACATATAATGATGATGTTTTAATTATTATTATTTGAAATTCATTTCATTCCCATATGTTACATACGTGCTATTTGAAATTATTATTACATGCATTTATTTTCATGGAGATATACTAAGATGATTTTTTTATCATATTGTGGAAATTTTGTATAGATATTTATTTATGTAAATTATTTTTCCATAAATATATATCCATACTATTAAATTTTTAATCCTTTATATTCGATGAGATTATTATGTTACGTGTGAACATGACTTCCAGTTCCAAATATTAAGAGTATAGTTATTCATACTCTAAATTTTTTAAAATTTTATGAGTGGAATTGTTAAAAAATTCTTTAAATTATTATGGTATAATATAAAATGGAATTCAAATAATTAGTGGACCATAATGTGTTTACACATGTTCATGATGCTTTGATTTACAATATTTATGCTTCTTCCATATTTTAATGTTATATTCTCATGTTAAACTCCATGGATATTTATTTGGATTTAAAAAAATACACATATATTTTATCTAGCTGAAACTCTAACTCCATGGTTCATGATTTATGATAATGATTTATTGAGTATGAAATTTTATTTATTTATGATCACTATATATATCCTTTGGGATTATCTTATTATTATTTAATATTTCTAATTGATATCTCCACTTATAACCCTTAATAACAGTCTAATATCACTACTTCATATGTTGCCACATTACAAAAGTTATGAAGAAGCATATTTATAATAATTCAAGAAGTGTACTATATTTGAATAATAGTTCGGTTGATATTTAAGATATTTCATGAAATATAATGTTTATATATCTAGTATCCAAAGAAACTAAACCATTTTTCTCCTCACTCATGTTTTATATTTAGATAAATTATATATTCATCTAATAAGATATACTATATATGAATAAATATTTTGGGTAAATAAACTTGTTACCATATAATTTTTTTTAATTTTTGAGGATAGAATTAGAAAACACTGTAAAAACAATATGTATAATCCATACATTTTATAGATCAATAAGATTTTATCATAAAGTATGTTATATCATTAATTATTTTCGTATTATATTACTACTCACCCTGATTATTTTTTTACTAAACTACAAATATCAATTTTGGCTTTAGTTGAGGAATGTATCCTAGAAGAATAGTGCGATTAATGTCTTTTAAGGAAAATGTAATTAATTTATTCCAATGTGTATGAAAGGAATTATAGATGGAATGTAGAGTGTTTCTATAATTATTAGAAATGACTATTTGGTAATGAATAATGATGTGAATTATACTAAACATATAAATGAACCCTAGAAAGAGAAACATTCCATTTAGCATTTTATGTAGAAATTTTAACCATCCTTTGTGTGTATTCTCATTCAATAAGTACATAGAAATTGATAAATTCAATGTATTTGATATATTACATTTTTAGTGTGTAAACTAATAGAATTTGGTTTTATTAGTATATCAATTAGAAAGAAAAGATGTCCAATAGAGGAATCTTACCATGAATAAAAAGTGAGGGGCATAAATAAACTCAGTTACATATGAACAATTTATAATGTTGATTATTAGTATGTTAATTCCATGAACTATTCTTAATAAAATAGAGGGGCAATTTCTTTAATTTGAGGATATGGATGAATAATTCATCAGTACCTATTAATGAATCATTAAAATAATTCAATTAAAGGATTATTTTTTCATTGATCCAAAAGTGGTATTGATCACTTATATATGGGTTTACAATAAATTCTTCTAAATTCATTATCCATAAAAGACTTTCAAATCAACGAAGATATTGTATGATGTTCACATAAGGTTGAAATGGATGTTGAAAAATAGAGTTATAATAGTGATACTGATAATAAATAAATAATGAAATTTATTGGAATAATATAGTTTTTTAAGATGGAGGTAAAAAGTTTCATCCACCAAAATGCCAACATTTGGATAATATGAACTAATTTAATTTTTTTAAAATAACATGAAAATATTTCATCTTTGATTTGCCAGGACATCGTTTTTTATTATCCCGAGATATGAATGGGTCAGTCAAGGATATGTGGGAAATTTAGATTAAAAATAATTCAATATTATAATATCAGTGCCTCATATGTAAAAATTGAAGTGATAATGGAAATAAAAACCCCAATTAAATCAAAAATGATAATTATAATCCTTAAAAATAATTGAATTCAATGGAAAAATGAGAAGTACTATTAAATAAATCCTTATAATGTCACATACCTACCTAAATAATTTCATATTTAATTTATTTATATGTTTTTATTTAACTAGTCTTTTTATTTTTGGGTCTATTAATTTTTAAATTCTTGACTATTTCAGTTTTTTCTAGGAACACGGTGAGAACATAGTTAGTAGAATCCATGATCATAACATAAAAGGGAAACTGGAACATGATAAAACCTAAACACATCACAAAAACATGGTTTCCCAAACCATTTTCCATGTCTATTTAGTGTTCGCTAAACCATTTATGAGCGGTGGTTTGGTTGGCGCATCGAATAGAAATCCATGCGGGCAAACCGTGCATGACTCCTAGCCTTTATAGAATTTATTATTTACATTTTATATTTTTTATATGATTTAGGTCTGGTTCTTTACTATATGGCATATTTTTACATAATATATGTTTTTTATCTCATTTTATCTATATCTCCTCTCTTCTCAAACAAAATAGATAAATCCTATCCTACTTTTTGTGTTTCGTGATTGGTTAACCATTCTTTAAAGTGTTCATGATTCCTATTGATGATGATTTCATCTATGACCACAGTGGGTGAAGTATTTCCTATTTATTTTCTTTATGATATCTTTAATTATTCAACATAATATGAATTACATTTATGGATATTATGATTTTTGGGTTTTTTTCTAGAGAATTTCAAAAATTATTTATATGTAGTCGTTCCTTACATTCAAAAGTAGGGAGTTCAATGTATTTTAATATAGGTCTAAGAATTTAAATTTATATATATGATATGATTTTATATAAGGTTTTTTCTCTTATTTATATAATTATAATATGTTATAGAAAATTTTTGGGTGTCTAGAAATTTTTTGTCCCATATTTTCCATATAATCACAAGTATTCCCTCATGGGGTTCTTATATTATATCAGATTTTCAAGCTTGTTTTTTATGCGAAGAACCATTCATGTTGGAATTTCATTACAAATGGTTTTAAAGAATTAGTTTTTCAAATTAATAATGATGTTTTATTCTATCAACCAATTTTATATAAATATATATTTGTTTTTTTGGATCTTAAAGAGATACCAAATGGTTCCGAATTCAATATATTATTCATAAAAATGATTTTTACACATTTCGATATATTAATATAGAGGTACCCTAGTTGTAAATATTCAAATAGAATAGTATCAATATAATTACTCGGTAATGGGAGATATATATATATATATATGGTGGGGAGTATGTGAAAATGCTTAACATGTGGATTTGGAACTAGAAAATATTTTGAATGAAAATTGTTTTTAAAGGATAAATTGTTGTTCTAAATTCTACGAATTAAATGGAATTTAAAACACAATGTTTTATGTTTCCTTGGGTTTGAGAGATGAATTTTTGAAAGAAATATGTCTCCTTGGAAATGATTTAATTCCAAATTGGAACCAATTAATTTTTTATTCATCAAGGATTAATTATTTCATAGAAAACCTCATTTTAAAAGGGAAATTCACAATGGTGTGTATTGAGGTTTCACTAGGAAAATTTAATTATGAATGGTCATTCTTGAATGAGATGGTAATAGCGAGAACCTCCTCACCTACCCTTTTTTTTAAATCTAAACGAATCCTACTATTCTATGTGTGATTTAAAGATGGTTTCTATTTAGTCCTGATGATATAGCCTATATCCCAATTGAAGGTAAAAATAATTTGGGTTGTTTTATTAGATATTCTAGTTGAGAAAAGATAAAATGGTTATTCATAATGGGTGACATCTCCTGGGTGAAATATAGTTTCATCACATGAAAAATCATATAAATTGAATTTTTTGAAAATAGATAATTTATGTGTATGAGTTTTCAACCGAAACAGGGAAATGGTTTTTCTGGGTATCTTCTCACAACAAGTTTTTAATTGAATAGAATTCCTTAATTTTACACATTTTATTTTTCAAACTATCATGATGTTATTTATCATAAAATAAAATGCATAAATCATCATTTTAATTTAATAATCTATAATGAGAATCTTAGAATTCACATATTTCTGTTTGTCATTTTTTAATTGTTATAATTCAGTTATATTTTATTTTTACTATCAGTAATTGGGGTTACTATTAATTTTTTGGTGAATAATTTTGTTACAATGAAGAAAGTGTGTTTGTAGTTTACATTTATGACAGGTTCTAATATCTCATTGGACATATAAGTTTTTATTTAATTATATTGATAAATGGTAAATATAAGATCTATTTTGAATAGAAAACCATTAGAGGGAAATCAATGATTTATTGGATTGAGTGTTCAATCGTTGAGGGGTATTTTTGGTTCTTATTATTATTTATTATATTCTATGTTTTATGAAATGGTTTTTTTTGTATGAAATTTTTACTAGTTTTTTCATCTATCATTTGAGTGTCCGTGCTAATATTTTATTTAACTTTACCTATAGTATTTTAGAATTACTTATTGGGTGAAATCATTTCCAAGTTGAGTTTACTTTACTAACATTTAAATTTCTTATCTTTATGGGATAGTGATCACCCTTCACCCATCATCATGGGCATAATCTAGTGTCCAACTAATGGATGGATGAGGCTGGTTCATGAAAAATAAAATTCTATTATAAGTTCCCTTTTTTAATATTATATTAATAGTAGATGCATATATTATTTTCAAGACTTTATGTTTAACAAATAAGTGTATCTTAAAAAATTCATAATGAATCTAAAATTCTCTTAGTGATTTTTGGATTGGTTATTTTATTTTTTTATGGTGTTATTGTTTATTTAAATGATTTACCTATTTTAGGGATTATAATTGGAGTGAACTAGAGAAACATGGTGAGATTTGGTGTCCTAAGAACCTATATGGGCACCATTTTCATAGTTTAAAATTACTTTTATTTTCATTTTCATGTCTAGAACATAGTCTCATAATCCCTTTTTACTAGTAATTCTCAATCACTATTATATAATATAGAGTATTGTTTTTTTGAGTTTAAATTTATTATATTTCTGATTAAATTTTTTTAGTTAAAATTTATGGTAATAAATATTTTTATTTGGAAATTTATAAATATATAATGTGTTAAGAAACATTATTTTACAATGACACTCTAATATTTTAGAAAATTGAAATGGCTGAATATAATTTATAATTTCTTATTCTGAAAATTTTGATTTTTTAATTGGTAAATAATGTTTAGTAATATTATTTCAATGGGGTATTTTGATATGTCATCAATATTTCTATTGTAACACCCTAATCTTAAATGGTATATTTCCCTTGAATAATAAAATATCTTGCATTATACGCAACTTCGAGATTCTAACACACTACGACCAATCAAACTAGCTGTTATGAATAGTAATACACACTTTTAGAAATTTTGTAAATTTTATTTTTCAAAATGTACTTCATTTTTGAATTGGGAATAAAAAAATTATCTTAGGGTGAATTTTTGGTATTTTTCTAAAAACATTAAACTTTTTTTATGAATTGTGAAAAACACAACGTTATTTGTTAAAACCAAAATTTAAATTTAATTTTTTTAAATTTATTTTAAGTCAAAATAGATCCATAATACCAATATAAGTTCAATTTAATTCTTTGGATTCATTTTATAATGATTTTAGATATATAAAAAATTTATTGAACTTTTTACCGTCTTTTACCCACCTCTTTGGTGAATTTATAAATTACCATAAAAAATAATTTTACCACTTCTTTAAGTTAAATTGAAAATATCCAAAAATCATGGTTCATATTAGTAAGTAAATTTGTGTCAATAAGATGAAAATAATTTTTGTGAATAGTATCTTTTGACTTCTATTTATCACGGTTAAATGTAAATATGGTAATTAAGGGTAAAAATGATATCCTAATTACCCTATCACATGTCCTAATTCTATTGTATAAGTATAATTAGACCAAAAAACCTTAGGAATAAAATATGATCCTCTTTTTCCAGTTTGATTACATTTGGACATTTATTGTTTTTTTATTTAAAGAAGAGTTAAAAGAATTAAATTCAATGTTTAATAATTAATCCATTTTTAATATAGGGTTACACAAATATAAATATGGCTATAAATATTTATTATATTTCTAAAATGATTTATTACATAATGGTTTCTTATTTATAAATTTTAGGCATTAAATAATTTAATTTATTTATGACACAATGATGATGCAGTAATTACCTTATTTAAGAGATATTAAAATTATTGATATTATATATATACAAATAAATATAATGTGAGACTTTAGATGAATTACACTAATTTTATAAGTAAATATGACTTTTTAGGGTTGATCAAATAATTTTTTTCTTAGTAATCAGGATTTTATTATTGTCACAAAAATTAAATACTAAATAGTGTCAAAAGTGACATAATTGAGTTTGTAAAACAAATATTATTTTATTATGAGATATAATATTCTTAAAAATCTAGGGTTTATCCAAAGGACTTAGATAATGTTATATACATTGATAATGAACCTCTTGGGGTTTTATTTAATGTTTATAGTTTGTGTATTAACCATATAATATTAAAATACAAATAGCCATGGTAAATGACAAACTATTTAACTAAGAGAAAAATATAAAAGATAAGTTTAATATGGTGACCTAAACCTCTATAAAACCTATTGGTTATGAGGTTTTCACGTCATCCCCACATTAGCCTCTAAAGAAATCATTTTTGTGCAAATAGAAACCAAAAATTATTTTATTTTAAAATAATATGTCATGATTTTCCAAAAGTGATCCTCACCTCTCTAATAAAAGGTCACTTCACCTTCTCATAATTTCATACCTCCAAAGCCTTATGGCATGGCCGACCCCTGCCCAAATTTCCTCCCAAATTTCCTCTCTTAATCTTATAGGCCTTCCTTTATGAGAAAAAAAAACCTAAGTAGCCATTTTGATCAAATCAAAATAAAGAACACGAAGAAGAGGTAAATATTCCATCACCTCTTTCAAGTTCTTTTCTTCTTCCACATGCCCTTTATCTTTTGTTCTCTTTATAAAATAATATATCTAGTATATTATATACTATGACCATAATATAATAATGGTATAGACATATTCATTATTTTATCCATCATATGAATGACAAAGTCACCATACGTGCGTACGTACGACTTACTGTCTCCACGTCGTGGTGTAGTTTGTTATTCAAACACTTCATTATTTGGACGGTTATAATAATTAGTATAAATTATTTAAATAATAAATATAAAATCTTAATGATAATGTATATATGAGATACCATCCAATTACAGAATATTTCACCATCAATATAGTGATATTGTCGCTTGTGCGTACATATGGATTACCGTCTCCACGAACACGATGAGATTTATTCCCCATCGTAATCATTCAAGAATAATTTTAATTTTAGGATTAAGAATAATGTTTATGAACTTGATATAATTCTATGTATGAATCAAATACATCCAATTCATGAAAATCATGGCTTACATAACCAAGCATATAAAGGAAAATGAATCAGTTAACACATGAAATGATGATAATACTAAAATATTATTAACAAAGCAATATTATAATATCACATATGATATCATATTTATTTATATATATTGTGTATAATTTAATAAAAATGTTTTAACAATTATAAATCATGTTAACATACCATCTACTAAGGAAAATTACACAGTAAGTGTTAATTTCACAATCTCTTTATTATCTGATGTTGATTTTACATAAGTATCTACTGGGACCTATTTAACTCCACATCCTTGTGTTCATAAAAATATATTTCAAATTTTTTTTACTATTTATTAGAAAATGGGTTAAAGTAATTTATACTTGTATTTGACTTTATATGTTTTTAAAGGTATCATTCCATCATTTTCCAAACACGGTACTTTATGACATTTCTGATAAAAATAATCTTAAATTATCTTTTTTAACATATACGGTGAATGAGGCTATTTTCCGCCTTTATATCATTTTGAATGATTTCTATAAAATCATATATGAATATTTTCAAAATAAAATTTTTTCATTTATAAATATATAACATTTAAATTATTTCCAAATAGAAAGAGATATTTCTCTAAAAAAGTTTTGATTTCATCTATGCCATAATCCTTTGATGTATTTTATATTTTTTGAAGTTGATTTGTTATTATACAAAACTCCCATATTGTATTGATGTTTTTGTTATATGTTTGACTGTGGATGTGTTATTTTTAAAGTATTCATACCAGAAAATCTAGGAGTCGGTGTAAGCCGGTCCTAATAAAATTAAATAAAGAAAGTGAGAAGAGTCAAGCATACATGGGAATATTATATAAGCGAGTGTGCACCACCCCACACCTATCTACCTCCACCATTGAGGCACAATATTTTGGGGTCGTAAAAGACCACATCTACCAAAAATCAGTGAGTCCCACTTTTCCAATGCATCCGCCACCTGATTAGCCTCTCTGTATACATGTGAGACCTTCACCCACATCCGAGAAATATCATTAAGGAAACCAACCCATTGCGGCAGAAGACACCAAGGGACCTAGCGCGTCTTGGTGCTCAAGGCATGGACCGCAATCTGAGAGTCAGATTCAATCCATATATGTTTCCAATTAAAATGGACCACATACCTAATAGCATAAATCATTTCCCAAAGCTCAGCTTCAAATGTGGTACCAGTTCCAATGGCGTGGTGATAACATCCATTAACGATCCCACGGTATGTAAGAATCACACCTCCACAACCCAATGGGCCTGGAGCACCCAACCCATCCCCATCAACATTTACCTTGAGGCAGGGTCTGATGGGTGGGATCCATCGAATATACTTCAGAATCCGAGGCAAGCATGGCTGCCCCGAGACACCAAGCGTACACAGAATTTGTAGGTCCGTAACTGCATTAGACATTGCGCCATCCTGCACAAGAGATGATGCATAAACATCTCTATGAATCGTCATCACTCCTTGCTGAATAGTGGGGCACACACCAGTGAAAATAGCAGCATTTCCGGCTTCCCAAAGGACTACAACAGCCGCGGCAATGTCAGTCAAAAATAGATTAAAAATCTGCTTGTTGAACCTACCATGGGAAGTAGCAAACAACATCTGAATAACCACCTGCATGTGTCAACAACTACCCCAAACACAGAACCGATGTATTCGTACAGTTGTTTTGCATGAGAGAAGCCCATAAAAACATGCTGAACTGATTCCTCATCAGCTTTACACATGGAGCACATGGAGGCCATCTGAAACCCGACCCTCTTGAGAGCATCAGATGTGGGTAGACAGTATTTCCAAATCCTCTAGATCAGAGAAAATCGAGCGGGACTGATGAAACACACTCTGTATTTCAGCAACTAAGAATGTACAAGGATTGGCCCCCCACAGTGGATCATGTAATAATACCTTCTATTGAATTGCCTGGTTCTGCTATGCATCCACATCAGAGTATCCTGCTCCCTAAAGACGTAATCAGTGACTTCATGCTCTACCTGCACAGGAACACTAATGGAAGGAGATTGCAGTTGTGAGAGAAAACTAGATATTGACAAATTGACAGCCTCAGGTGGCACATTTGAATAACAAAGGGGCTGTGTGAGCCACTTTGTGCTCCAGCAATACAGTGTGGAATCCCTGTAAACCAACCATCGGGTGTCATGCATTATGCTAACGTAAGCCTGCTTGATAGAGGCCCAACCCGATGAGGCAAGGTTCCATTTGTGTCCATTTAAGAGCATCATTGTGATCCTATTTTCAAGAAAGTCCTCGTCAGCCTCATGAGTAGTCACGTTCCAAGTGAACTTCCCAATAAAACCATCATTAAAATCCTGGATATCCATGATTCCTAGACCCCCTACTCCACAGGCTTCATGCACTCCTTCCATGCCACTGTATTTAGCTTCCTCTCATGTAGTGACCCCATTCATATGAAATTTCGTACCATACTCTGATGTTCCTAGAGAAGTCCCCTCGTCCATCGATAAATGGAGAAGTAGTAGACAAACATCGATGTGATAACTGAGTTCACAAGGCAGACCCTCCCGGCCATGGACATAGCTTTCCCCTTCTATCTGGCCATCTGAGGAAAAATTCCAGCAGATATTCCTTCAAGATGCTGTCTTTTCACTTTTCCCTAAAACAATGGGACCCCAAGGTATTGGAATGCTAAGGAACCCCTCCTCACCCCAAGAAGTCTGACAATTCTGTTCTGTTTCCCAAGTGGAATTCAATTTCCAAAAACAATGAAAGATTTGTCCCAACTAATGGCTTGTCCAGATGCCTTCTCATAATGACTGAAGAGGGCATTAATGGAGGAGATAGTTTTCCTTGATGCATGTCTAAGGAGGAATATGTCCTCGGCATACAATAAATGATACAGTGCATACTCACTCACACCATCCCTAATTCTTTTATAAAGACCCATTTGAGAGAGATCATTAATAAACCTACTTAGGTAGTCCTCTACCATGGAAAAAAGAACGCCAGAGAGTGGATGTCCTTGCCTCACCCCCCCTGGTGCAAGGAAAGAAGCCCCTCGAGGCATTGTTTACATGAACTGATAACATGAAAGACACCAGAATGGTATGGATCATATTCAAAAATCCATTTGAGAAGCCATACCTTCTAAGGACATCAAGTAGAAACCTCCAATTAAGAGTGTCAAAATCCTTGGATATATCAGTTTTGATGGAAAATTTCCCATTTTTTGTCTTTCTTATCATAAAATTGACACCCTCTGAGGCCATAACTAGGCACTTTTGAATGTTCTTCACAGGGATAAATCCAAATTGATTCGCAGGGACTATGCCATTAACCAACCCACCCATCCTGTTCACCAAAACCTTAATAATATTATTGGGTATTGTGTGCCCAAGAGCAACCAGTCTGAAGTCCTTGATGTCAAGGGAATTCTCTTTCTTGAGGATAAGAGCAATAAAACAGGTGTTCATTCCATGGGGCATATATGAGTGTGAGAAGAAATCCATAATTCCATTCACAATGTCATTCTTAATGATGACCTAATAGAACATAAAAAATTTATTTGTGAACCCATCAGAACTTGGGGCACTCTCATGATTGAGAGTTAGGAGAGCAGACCAGATATCCTCTTTCTATGGGGGAGCAAGTAGAAGCTGATTCGTGTGGTCATCATTAAAAGGGATGATGTTATCAACCATGCGATGAATGTTGGACTGCCTATTATCAGAATATATTTCTTTTATGTATTCAGCAACAACCTGGTAAATCTCAAATTTCTTCACCGTAAAGGTGCCCATCAATGCTGATCACCCTATTCCCTCCTCGCACCCTCTTTTCCTTATGTAACCTATTGAAAAGATTTGCGTTTATATCCCAATACGTTAACCATTTCACATTCAGTTGATCTCTAACCAGCCTTTACTTTAACATTATGAGGTAATACAGCCTATTATAGGCTATTATTTCCTCTCTGGATATAGTGGGATGCGGATCATGAAAAACATGAATCCTGGACAGCTCCTCCTCTAACTTCCTTATGTCCTCATCAATTTTTGAAAAATATTTTTTTACTCCATTCTCTTAGCAGCCCCTTAAGATGCTTGAGCTTCATGGAAAGTTGCTGGAAGGGACTCCCAATGACTTCAGAATTCCATGCCTCCTAGATGATATCCTTGAAACCTTGAGTCACAAGCCATCCATTGTTGAATTTTAATGGAAGAGGGACCAACCTTGTGAGCTGGGTATTAACCTCAATAACCATCGGATTGTGGTAAGAATGATGCTTAGGGAGCATGAAACCAGAAACACCATGAGCCTTATCAGGATCACCGATACAGAAGAAACATCTATCAAGCTTGATTTCTTGCTTCCCCTCCCACATGGACCTTCACCATGTAAAATCTACACCAGCTATGGTAACTTGTTCCAGATTACAATAGTCAATGCATTTGGAAAATTCAACAGCAACAGCCCTATTGAAGTTTGGACCAGTTTTCTCCTCAGGCATCAGTACTATGTTGAAATCACCAATAACCACCCATTTTAGCATCATCCTCCTATAAGTGGCTTTAAGTTCTTCCCATAATTCTCTCCTCTTTATATAAGAATTGGAGGCATAAACAAAAGAGAATGAGAAATACTGTCTAGCAAATATGTAGTTAATTAGGACACTTTGGTTCCCATTAGCACAAGAAGTGATCTTAATGAAATCATACATTAACAAACATAAGTGGTCTATATGAGATGCATGCTGATTATTAGAAACAAAATTGTATCAAATAAATCCCCATTTGAATCCTTTCCAGTTTTCAAAGAGGTGTTTTGGCTCAGCAATACTAACGAACATCGATTTATAGGTCATGAGACAATGTCGAGGGGCCCTGACCGTGTGGCAGTTACCCAGCCCCTGACAATTCCAAAAAAGGATCTTCATTTCTTAACGGCCATGCCTCTTGTCAGAGGCACCCCTTTCCTATGCATCTGTATCTATTTATGCTTTTTCTTCCCCTGAGCACTCTGCCCTTGCAGTCCAGCGGCAGTAATGTTATGAGGATCTTTGGTCATCTGGAATGCCCCACTGTCCCCTTCATTCGGTGGGACAGTGTTATCCCTCTTCTCAAAACCTGGACCAGCTAAAGCCCGATCTGCACTCCCCTTCACCAGCTCAACCTTTCTTCCAGCATTCGCATTCCCAATCATTTCCTCACAGCAACAACCACTAGATGCAACATCATCCACTTCTGGGAATGTTGTGTCTTCATTATTCATAGCACCACTGTCAGAAACTAGACACCCAACCAATCAACCACTGGATGCATCAATGCCACCCCCTTCCATGGGCATAGCAGATCTTTTAATACCTTCCACCTCATCAGCCCATAAACGGCCACCCAGGGGCATGATAGTGTTTCCATATTTGAGAGGGTAATCAATTCTTGTCGAAAACCTTCTTCGGGAAGCCTTGGAGGGGGAGATCTGGGTGAACCTCCCTCCTAGATCAGATGATGGGTAGCAGCCCAAACCCTTTTCAACTTCTTCAGATTCTGCCGGTTTGGTTGATTTATCCTCCAACACATCAGGTACATCCATTTCTCTAGAATCACACTGATGTAAGGTGGCCGAACCAACTACCACATGTCCAACTTGCACTCCATTGCTAGGAAGATCAGCCTTGGAATCAGATGTAGAACCTTCCATATTCAAAACTTCATGCTGCCCAGCTCCACTGCCATGGTAATCATCCTATCCCTTAGAGGGATCTAGATAATTATTCTCCTTCCCCTTCCTTCTTCTGCACATGCTCCCTTCATGACCATTCCTCTTGCAAACATTTCACTCCTTGTTCTATTTACACTTAGACATTATATTCCCAAATAATAAGCAGTTCATACAGAACATGGGTTTCCTTTCATAAAAAATATCATGCTTCATGCTATCATCTCTTGTGGTAAGAATTACCTCCTCAACCAGTGTGCTCAACATGTCAACTTCCACTAAGATTCTCGCATAGTGTCCGAGCCTCATAGTATCTGTCTGTCAGTCCATACAAATGGGATTTCCTATAGAGGAAGCATTGTCCCAAAGGATCCTTGGATGCCAATACATCCAGTTCAACTTATAAATTCTAATCCATAACTGCGTATGAGTGTTTCTAACATTCATAGGGTCAAAATTTCGATCCCATTCCTGCACATTCCGAAAGCCAGGGTTCCAAGAGACCGTTCCATAGATCTATGCTTTCCGCTTACCTTCATCCTTGGGGAATACCACACAGTAATATACCCTTTCCATCGCAATCATTCTACAGTCATCAAAGCCCCAAACCTCCGCGATCCTTTTATTTAGATCCTGAAATTTCCACAGACTCTCACCTTTTGGGGTAATTACCCTCAAGATAATTTAATACTGGCTTAGATTTACCCATTCCTCCACTGCTTCCTGGTTCACCGAAACATGGGAAGTACTCCCCTTCCTTATCACTCTCCCAGGTGGGGGTGCTTCGATGTCTGAGAAGGATGGTCCCACTACATTTCTCACCACTTCCGAAAAATTCCTCTTACTCCTCGCAGGTTCCCTCAAAGAGACCACAATGACGATTTCACCTTTCTTAGGAAATGAGAACATCTCCCTGTGACTAATCAGCTTAGTACCTGGCCTCTCATCACCAACATTCTCTACAGGCATCCCCTGATTGTGGTTCTATGAATCATCTTCCTCAGCAGGCTTAGGGTTTTCACTTGGTTCCCCTGGAGCCATCTTCTTACAGTATTCATAGTTTATGGATAAAATATTTACATTTAGTATTCTAGTTTTAATAGGAATGTTTATGTTATGTTTAATCCTTATAATATGATAAATTCATTGGTCATAGTAAGTGATGGGTGAAGCATGTTATAGCTCCCGGATGCAATGGCAGGTATCATGAGACAATCTAGTGTATTGGAACAAGGCCTTGACAGAAACGTATTTTAATTCTTGACACAATGCCTTGACTATGTGGTTATGAAGTCTGGTATTATGCATTCCATCATTATGAAAGTGGCTACTGATATTTCATGTGATTATTCGACTAGTTGAATATTCATGTGAATAAGTAAATGTCATTATTTGATTTTAATTTTTCCATATTATGCCAATGTTAATGTTTAAAAAGCTTTGGTTTTAATCTTATAAATTACCATAAATGATTATGTGTATTTTTGAAAGTTTCCTCTATATTGTTATCCTTACTGAGAATCTGAGCCCACACCTTTCTATGTTTTATTTTTTCTAGGATGTGAAGAAGTATTTTATGGTTGACCTACAGGGATAGGATAAGGATATAAGTGTGTTCAAAATGGGAAATTTTTTTTGATGTATTTATTTTATGATGTAATGTAAAACTTATGAATATATGTAGTACTTCCAAGGCTACTAAACTGATGGGTCTTTCAGGACATGATTCCTTGTTTCATGATAATGTTATGTAAAAATGCACCGACCCTAGGTAAATGGGGTTGTAGCGTTATTGTTGGTATCAAATAATGTTTAGTACAAACCATGGAAGTTAGATTTTAAAAAAACACTAATTAGATAAAATTACTCTAATATAGACTTTGAGTATTAGTATAGAAGAACATCCTCGAATATTGGTACTATAGATATTTTTTGTGTTTTCCAAGAAATACACCCATGTCTAGATACAAGAATGTAGAGGCGACTCTAGCATAGATGTACCTAGGGGTAAAACATGAAAACACCACTTTGAGATAGACTCGAACAAGAACTATTTCACGACAACAGGCCTTGCTGCACTATGGTTTTGGAAACTCCTACGGAAAATGATTAGGATAATTCTCATTATCATTACCAACCATTATGAAGGGTTTGTGAGTATATACTTCCTCAATGAAAACATTTTTATGATAATGAATTATATCCATAAACTATTCAATTTATATTAAGTGTTTTAGAAGTTTGAAATAAAGTATTGGGATTCATTAACTAATATATTGTATGAAATTGTTTACAAATGGAATCCAGTGGAAAGAATGGAAAATGTACTGATGCACGTAATCCATGTAAGGATTTAAAACATACAGAAGATAATTATTGTGGATCTAGTGATTAAACTGGTGTTGATCAGCTTATCACCATAATGGGACAACTCAATTAGGTTATGAATTATAACATTACCCATATAGAGCACCCTAATCCCCAACATGGAGGATCAATGTTCGACCGATTCATTAGTAAAAACCCACCAACATTGAATGGGAGTAAAAATCCATTTGGAGTGGTGAAATGGATAAATTCTATAGAGAAAATATTTCATGCTTTGGGGTGTAGCGAAAGGGAAAAAGTTATCATGGATGTTTATTTCCTCACAAGAAATGTTGATCAATGGTGTTCATTAACAAAAAGGAAGACTATGAAGTATATAACATGGAATGGATGGAGTTTAAAGACATTTTTTTGGAAAAAACATTCATTGTGACCATCGAGTAGATACATAATGACAATATCTGAGTTTCAGGCAAAAGGAGGATGAGAATGTCGCAAAGTATGAGGCTAACATTACAAGGTTAGAATGACATTTGCAGATTATATATGTAACCCAAGAAGTAAAATTAATCATTTCATTGATGGGTTAAAACCATTTCTCTATCGATCATTGGTCTCAAAATCATTCACATCCAAAGAAGATAATGTCTCATGCACTATGAAGGCAAAAAAAGAATTCCCAAATTCTTATGACTTTAAAAAAAAGAAAGAGAAAAAAGATCTACTGAACACTATAGAAATGAAAATAAGTGGAAGAAGAGAAAATTTGAATATACATAATGTGGTAAGTGTGGGATGAAACACCCTGGTACTTTTCTGAAGGGAATGGGAGTCTGTTACAACTGTGATGAAAAAGGCCACCAAACTTGTGATTGCAACAGGAAGAAAGAGGCTGTCAATGTTGAATTCAACAATTATAGAGAAAAGGGGCATTATAAAAACTAATTTCCTAAGCACCAAGGGAACTTAACTCAGAAAAGGCCAAAGTAGAAAGGCCATGCTAATGCAATTACTACTGCTGAGGTTGAACCTTTGAATGATGTGGTGGCATGAAATTTAATGGTTTCATCAAGTTTATCCAATTATTTATTTGATTTTGGATTATCTCATTGTTTGATATCATCCCAATTTTCAATGAAAAGAAGATATTTTGAATTTTATTTAACATGGGAGTAGTCAATAAAAAAACATATGGGAAGTATCATTGCAATAATGTATTGTGAATCAATTCCCATTAGGGAATATTAATGTTATTTATCTGCTAATCTCATCATTATACCCATGATTGAATTTGATATAATCCTTTGTATAGATTCTCATTTGGACCATGATGTGAAAATTTATTGTAATAAGATGGAGGTTACAATTTTCTATGATTATAAGGATTACCAAATATTTAGAGTAGAAATGTCACCACATGATTGTTTTCTAGATCTGCCCCAAGTAGCTCTACTAAATTCAATTATTGGGGAAGAAGATAATGAAATAACTATGGGTGAGGAAAAGAATATTCGAATAGAGGACCTACCTACTGTGAACGAATATGTTGGTGTGTTTCTAGAAGACTTACCAGGAAATCATCAAGAATGTGAAATTTAGTTTTCCATTTATTTAATTCCTAGTTCAAGTCCCATATCGAAGACTCTTTATAGAATGGCCAATGTGGAATTAGTGGAACTAAAGAAACAACTTGAAGTGTTTAGTAATAAGGTATTTATTCACCCTTGTGTTTCTCCCTAGGGAGCCCTTATCCTTTTTGATATAAAGAAAGACAGATCTACGAGGTTGTTCAATGACTATAGGGAAATCAATGCTATAACAGTAAAGAACAAGTACACCTAACTCGCATTGATGATTTATTCAACCAACAACATAGAGCTCAATATGATTCAAATATTGACCTTCGATATGGATATCAGCAATTGTGTATGAAAAAGGAAGACATTCTGAAAACAGCTTTTCGATCCAGGTATGGGCATTCCGAGTTTACAGTAATGCCTTTTGGTTTTACTAATGCTCCTTGTATCTTCATGGATCCAATGAATAGATTCTCAATGAATATCTTGAATACTTTATAGTGTTATTTATTAATGATATTTTTTATACTCAAAAAGCTATGAAGATCATGAAAATAACTTGCACATTATCCAAAGGACTCCTAGAAGAAATGAATTATACTGGATATTTAGCAAGTGTAAATTCTAGCTTCAGGATATTTCTCTTAATGTCCATATTGTCTATAAGGATGAAATATCTATTTATCCTTCAATTTCCAAGGCAATCCATGAATGGGCAGTATCAACTAGTATATCTTAGGTATGCAGTTTTATTGGTTTAGAATGTTATTATTGACATTTCCTGCAGAATTTGGCCTAGTTGGCTAACCCATTAACCAAGATCACATGTAAAGGGGTTTAATTTGTTTGGACAAAAGTGTGTGAAGAATGTTTTGAAGAACCCAAGAGAGGATTAGTCAATTATCCTATCTAGGATATACTATTAAAGATTGATGTGTTTTTTATTTATAGTGATGCTTAAAATAAAGGGCTCGGTAGTGTCCTAATGCAGAATGATCGAGTTATTTCCTATGCATCACAGTAGCTTAAAATTCATGAACAAAACTATCCCACTCATGATGTTGAGTTATAATTGGTAATATTGTTCTGAAAATTTTGAACACTATCACTATGGTAACAAATGTGAGATTTATACCGATATCTAGAGTTTGAAGTATATTTTCAAACAAAAAGAACACAACATGAGGAAAAGGCAATGGCCTTAACTACTGAAGTATTATGATTTCACTATATCCTACCACCCGGGGAAGGAAAATAAGGCAGAAGATGCATTGAGTATAAAGGATCATATATTTCTGAACAAGATGATAATTAAAAGGGATACTATTTTCCTAGATCTAGTAAAGATGGATATAAGAATAACCATGGAATGTGAAACATCAATGCTTTTTCAAATGGATTCCAAACCGTCTTTATAAAAATGGATAAATAGTTCTCAGAATGATGATGAGGAGTTTCAAAAGAAGTGTAAAGATTTGAATGATGGGAGATTGAGTGACTTCATATATATAGATCGGATGTTGAAATTTGGGAAGTGACTTTGTGTTCCTAACATACCTGATATAAAAAAATAATTATTGGATGATTCTCATAGCTCCATTTATTTAAAACCCTGGGATCACCATGATGTATAGATATTTGAAAGAAAATTTTTTGTGGGACAACATGAAGAGGGAGATGAATGATTGTTTTTCAAGATGTATGGTTTGTCAACAATTGATAGCTGGAAGGCAACATCCTAGTGGACTCATGAAACCTCTTACCATAAATGAGTGGAAATGGGATAATATTACGATTGAAATTGTAATGGGGCTACTAAAGAAACCAAGAAGGAATGATGCAATATGGGTCATTGTTGTCATCTTAACAATTTAGTACATTTTCTTGCTAGAAGAGAAAAATTACCAATTAAAATTTTAGCAAGAATTTATATTAATGATGTTTTAAGACTCCATGGTGTACCTCTTTTGATTGTTTCTCATAGTGATCCCTGTTTTACATCAGGATTCTAGAAAATTCTTCAGATGTCCATAGATAATAAACATTGTTTGAGAACTGCCTCCCACCCTCAATCCTATGGACAATCAGAATGGAATATTCAAACCTTAGCGGACATGTTCAGATCTTTCTCACATGACTTTCAAGATATGTAGGATCAATATTTACCTATGGTAGAATTTTACTTTTACATTTGCTTCCATTAAAGTATTTATAAGGAACTATATGAAGGGTTGTGTAGAAAGAGATGTTGCACACCAACATATTGGGGTGATGTTAGTGAAAGAAAACTCGTAGGCCCAAAAAATGATGATGAAATGATGGAAAAGGAGATGATTATCCACACCCACATCAAAGAAGCTCAAAGTAGGTAGAAGATCTATGAAGATAACTGAAGGAAGGGTGTGGAATTTTAGGTTGGAGATCATGTTTTCTAAAAGTTATATCCATGGAAGGGAGTTATATGATTTAGTAAGAAGGGTGAATTGAGTCCTATGTAAATTGGGCCTTTCGAGATTCTAGAATGAATTGAGGCTATATCTCATAGTTTTGCAATGCCACAAAGTCTCTCTGAAGTTCATGATGTGTTTCTCATATCAATATTGCGAAAATTCATGCCTGATCCAATACATGTACTCACCTATTAGGGAATTGAACTAGAAAAAGATATGTCTTATTGTGAAGAGCCTGTCAAAATTTTTGACACCAGAGAACAAGTGATGAAAAACCAGTTGACTTGTCTGGTAAAAGTTCCAGGGAGAAATCATAAGATGGAAGAGGCAACATGGGAATCTAAAGAACATATGATAAAGAAACACCGGAATCTTTTTATGCAGTAATATTCTAGAAATTTCAAAGATGATGTTATTTTATGTAGGGGTGAATATAACACCCCAATCTTCCACGATACATTTTCCTTTGAATAATACAATAGCTTGCATTGTACGCAACTTCGATATTCTAAGACATCGCGACAAATCAAAATAGCCAGTATGAATTGTAATACCAATATTTTAAAATTTCATAAAATTTATTTTTTATAATGGACTTTATATTTGAATCTGGAATATCGGAATTATATTTGGGTTAATTTTTGGTATTTTTCTGTAAACATTCGATTTTTGATGAATAGTTAAAAAATACTATGTAATTTTTTAAAACCAAATTTTTTATTTAAATATTTATTTATTTCATTTAAAGTTATTTTAGGTCAAAATAGATACATAATACCTACATAATTTCAATGTAATTCTTTAGATTCATTTTATAATGAGTTTGGATATATAAAAATTTTATTAAACTTTTTATCGTCTTTTACCCAACTACTTGGAGCATTTGAAAATACGCATAAAACATAATATTACATATTTTGTGAGTTGAATTTCAAAAATCTAAGAGACTCAATTAATATAATTATGTAAAATTTGGTTCAATAAGATGAAAATAATTGTTGTGAATAGTAACTTTTGACTTTTATTTTCCACAGTTAAATGTATATGTGGTAATTAAAGGGGAAAATGATATCATAATTACCATAAAACATGTCATAAAAATATTGGATATGTATAATTAGACAAAAAATAACCTTATGAATAATATATTATCCTCTTTGGTCTACTTGGATTAGATTAGGATATTTATTATTATTTATTTAAAGAAGTGTTAAAAGAGTTAAATTCAAAGTTTAATAACTAAACCACATTTAATATAGGGATAAACACAATATAAATTCTAATATAAATATTAGTTAGACATCTAAAAATATTTCCTAAATATTTTTATTTTATTTATAATTTTTAGACATTAAATAATTTAATTTATTTTTGAAACAATGATGATGCAGTAATTACCTTATTAATGAATCATTAAAATAATTGATTTTATAAATATAAAAATAAATGTAATTTGAGACTTTTGATTAATTATAATAATTTTATAGGTTAATATGACATGTTAGGGTTGATTAAATTATTTTTTTTCTAAGTAATCATGCTATTATGATTTTCAAAAAAATGAAATTCTAAATAGTGTCAAAATTGACATAATTGAGTTTTTAAAACAAATACTTTATTATTAATAGATATAATATTCCTAAAAATATATGATTAAGGAAAAAGACTTATATAAAGTTATATATATCAATAATGTACCACTTTTGGTTCTCTTTAAGTTTATTTTTTGTTTACTAAACATATAATATAAAAATACAAAGAGACATGGTATATGACAAACTATTTAACTAATAGTTAAATATGAAAGATATGGATAATATATTGACCTAAAGCTATCTAAAACCTATTGTTTGAAAGGTTTTAGAATCCTACCCAACATATCTTTTAAATATATTATATTATATCCATTAGAATGCGAAAATTAATTTTTTTATAAAATAATATTTCAAGATTTTCTTGAAGTGACCATCAACTCTCTTAAAAAAGGCACATCCCCTTCTCTTAATTTCACAGAGCCAAAGCATTTTTTTCTGGGCCCAATCCTATCCAAATATCCTCCCAAATATCCTATATTTATTCTAGACGCCTTCCTTTGGCTATAAATTCCACCTATAGATCAATTTTTATCAAATAAATATGGAGAAAACGAAGAAGAGGTAAATATTTCATCACCTATTTTAAGTTCTTTTCATATTCCACTTCTTGTTTATTTGTTGTTTACATTATAAAATAATATATCCTTTATCTTCTATATACTTTGATGTTATTATAAATATTGTACAACCATATTCATTTTTCAATCCATCCTATGAATGACAATGTCACCTTAAGTGCATACGTACGGCTTACCTTATCCACGTCAGGATGTTGTTTGTTATTCAAACACATAAATGTTTGGATTGGTATAATAATGACTATAACTAATGTAAATAGTAAAAATAATATTTTAATTATTCTTTATATATGATATTACATCCAATTACATACAATTTTATCATCAATATAATGATATTGTCCCTCGTGCGTATGTACGGATTAACGTCACCACGAACGCGATGAGATTCATTCCCCATCATAATCATTCAATAATAATTTTCATCTTATGATTAATAATATTGTTTATGACTAAAATATCATTCTGTATATGAATCAAATATATCCTATACATAAAATACATGTCCTTCGTAACCAAACATATAAATGAAAATGAATCAGTTAACACCTGAAATGATGATACTACTAAAATTTTATTAAAAAACCATTATTAAAATATCATATATGATATCATATTTATGGATATAGTTCTTGTATAATTTAATAACAATGTTTTCACTATTATAAATAAGTTTAAATTAACATACACTAAGTAAAAGTATAAGATAAGGTTTAATTTAACAATCACCTTATTATTCGAGGTTGTTTTTACATAAGTATCTATTTGGACCTATTTTTCATCAACATCTATGTTTTCATAAAAATATATTTCAAAACATTTTTACTATTTACTGGACAATGTATAAAAATAATTTATATCTTTATTTTACCATATATGTTTTGAAAGGAATCTTTCTTTCTTTTTCGAAACAAGGCACTTTATGACCTTTTCGACAAAATTAAGGTAAGAATGTATTGTTTAACTTATATAGTGAGTGAAGCTATTTTTCGTCTTTATATCATCGTTGAAGCTTCCCATGCATGATCATAAAAATATTTTCAAAATAAAGTTTTTTGTTTATAAACATATTACTTTTAAATTATTTCAAAATAGAAAGAGATATTTCTCTAAAAATGATTTGATTTCATCTCTGTCCATATCCATTAATGGATTTTAAGATTGTTTAAAGTTGATTTATTATGATACAAAACATCCATATTTGTATTGATTTTTTTGTGATATGTTTGACATTGGATGTTTTATTTTTACACCATTCATGGTTTATGGATAAATTTTTTACATTTTTTATTCTACTTTTAATTCAAATGTTAATGTTATGTTTAAAACTATTCATATGAGGAATGTGTTGGACTTAGTAAGTGACCGGTGGATCTTGATATAGCTATTTGATTCATCGGTAGGTCTCATGAGACAAACCAGTGTATTAGAAAAAGGCCTTGATAGAATATTATATTTAAACTCGGCACAATTCCTTGACTATGTGTTTATGAAGTCTGACATTATGCATTCCATCATTATAAATGTGGCTATTGATATTGCATGGGATTATTTGTGTAGTGGAATATCCATTTGAATGAGTAAATCGAATTATTTGAATTTATCATTGCCATATTATGTCGAAGTTTATGTTTAAAAGGAATTTTTTTAGATTTATACATTTTCTTAAATGTTTATACTTATTTATGAATGTTTCTAATATACTGTTATCCTTAAAGATCATCTATGCTCACCCATTTCTATGTTTTATTTTTCCTAGGATAAGAAGAAGTATTATATTGTTGACCTGCAGGGATAGGCTAAGGATATAAGTCTGTTAAAAAGGGGGAAAATGATGTTGATGTCTTTATTTCATGATGTAATGTAAAACATATGAATGTATATAGTACTTCCAAGACTAATAAACTGATCGGTCTATAGGGACACGATTACTTGTATAATGCCAATGCTATATAATAATGCACCGACTATGGGTAACTAGGGTCAGTGGGTCATAGTTATAGGGGTGTTTTTTTATATTTTCGGTGATATTTTATTATGGGAATATGAATTTATATTAGAAGGTGATATCAAAAAATTAATAAAAGAACATTTAAATTGAAATTTAATTTATTATTATAATTTATTTGAGAAAAAACACCTTATTTGAAGGTTTTATGTATATTTTAAAAGGGAATTTGTTTTATATATTTTAGAAAAATATAACTGGAATATTTTGTTTCAAATTTTAATCTAGGATTGTATTTTTTTGGGGATGTGGTTTTGAATACAAGTGGATGAGTTTTTTATTGATTTATTTCATTCTTTACTATTGTTTAATTATTTTCTGATAAATTATATTTTAATATAAAAAAAAATTTATTTACATTTTTTACATATTTAACCTAGAATTATTATATTTATTTTTTGTAATTTTAAGTCTTACGTTGTTTTGATCAGACATCTCTTGTTGATAATGAGTGTGATATTTTTCATGAAATCCTTTCCCTATATCCTGGGGAATGATATATCACACTCTCTTCCCTCTGAGATGACCCCTTCATGAATCCCCTCAGTTGGATTTGTTCATAGAGTTCCCCTGGGGTTATATCATGAAAATTTTGACATTCTTAAAGATATTATCAAATTTTCCATTAGTGGTGCCAATTTTTCATGGGACTTCTTGTCAGTTTATCGATATTTTTTAGATTAATTGGGAAAAAGATGATCAATTTGAGTTCTTGGGAACTTATATGTGTGATATCCCAATAATATCGGTCTTATTATAGATGATGTCGTGTCTATTTTTATGGGTTCACCATTGTCATGGTGTTCTTAGTATAATGCCCCAATTTCATCCATTTATACCAGTAATCCAAGGTTAGCATCAATTACACATAGTGGGCACATTAATTTGTAGATATTTTTGAAATTAATTGATATCTATACTTTTATTCCTTATATTTTCTTTTTATAAGTAAATTTCATCAATGATATTATAAATACCTATAATTATTCTTCAATAGATATTTTGTATGTGTTTTCAGTTGAGTATTTTAGTTGGAACTAACTTTATAGGAACTATATCTAGTAGTAATGTTTCCCAGGGGAATATTTCTAGTTATGGTTATCTCTTATATTTTTTGTGTCTCTTTTGTGTGGGGACCATGTATGGGTTGTAATTATATTTTCAATTTACCATGAGGGGTTGTACAATATTATTTAGGTTTGAAGAGAGATTATATGTCGTTTGATGTTTGTGTATTTATATATTATTTATTATATTAATTATTAGGACATTGTTTTTTATGGACGACTATTTTAGATGTGATAAATAATGGAGGGGATACTAAAATCACCATTTTACCTTGTTTCTATTTTCGTTTTATTTTAAGATCCCATGTAAATGACCATTCAGGAGAGTGAGTGTTTGAGTCTTGGAGTTATGGGTTTTTGAGAGTTGAATTGTGTTTTATAGTATGTGGTTTTCCACTTTGTTTAGTTTCATAGTGTCGTCATAGGGTATTCATGGGGTTATAGGGACATTAGAGAGTTGAGCTGTGTTATGGAGATATAATATTGTTTTTTAATGACCAATCTAAATATGTTGAAGTATTCATATGGTAGAAAAAAGTCTTCCATAGAGAATTAGAACACATAGAAAATGATAATTCAATGTTAAATTATTTAAATAATTACTTTAAATCCATCTCTCATTTTTTTTATTTTCCTCTTTTCAATATATTCAACTTTAGAAAAATTTGACAACAAATTGGTCATGAAAATATTAGTCAGTAAATTGAATAGACCGTGAGACTATGTCTATCTTGTGGTAGATCCAAAATGTATAGCTAACACATGGTTTCTGAATCTATGTTCCCTTCCGATGTATTGTTCCCCACAACTTCTAGAAGGTGGGTCACAATTGGAGGAAATTTTGAAATCATTCACCCAACCAATGTACGATGTCCATATGTTTAAAAAATATATTTTATTTTATTTTTTTCATTTTTCTTTCCCCTTCCATTCCTTAGGACTCACAACACCCTTCAACCTTCCCCTACCCATTATTCATGGGACCAGGGTGGTCATGGTCATGCCTCATCCTCCCATCCTTCTACCTTCATGATTATATATTGGCTTCAAGCACATTGGATCAACTTCTTCATAGTATGTTATATTTGTTCTACATCCTTATAGTTTATATCATTTCTCCTCTATATAATCGCTTATATTGTTCCATGTTGAAACACTAACCCAATATTTCTATGTTTTGTTTATTGAACCATACTACCCAGGGCTTGTAAGTCCTATTAGAAATTGATTATATCTATTACTATTAGAGTCCCATTTAACATTTTTTTGTGCATGGGGAATTTTAGATATTATTTATAGTATTTTTATTAACATTTCTACAAGGATATTAATATTTATTTAGATATGATTTTTTCATATTCATTTTTCACTTTGTACACATAAGCATTTACAACATTCTTTGGATATAGGATAGCTAAATATTCATCTCAGTGAAGAAAATACCTTGTAAGTAATTATTGGCCTTTTGGGAGAGGGTCTTCATATTGCAATGATGGTTTTTAGTGATAAATTTATTTTAACATAATTTCATGATTTAATATTATTATGTTTTTTATTTTTCCTTGATGTGGATCTATGATTTATGGTTGGGTAATGCCATAATTTTATTTAATTTTCAATGATGTTGTTCATTATTATTTATTATGTGAAATAATTCTAAAGTGGTTTTCTTTTATGCCCAAGAACATTTCCCATCTTATATGGATAATAAAATATCCTCAAGCCTAGTAATATGCTGAATTAGGAGTCGTAAATATGGAAAACTAAGGTCAGTTTGTGAAAAATATGGATTTTCATTTGAATGATGTTGTGAAATATAAAATTACCATTCACTCTAAAAATAAAAATGGTTTATTTAATTCATGTCCCACCATATTTTTTATATTTTAATCATTTTCTATGAGTATTACATTACAACCTTCAAGGAATGATGTTGAGGTAATAGGGAAAAATCGTAATGGTGTCTTAATTAAATATTATATTACAATACGAATGTATATTCAATATTTATATAGATCTCATATTTATTTACATATATGGGATGTCACATTTGATATTCCAATTCAACCAGTTATCTTCTATAGATATATGGATAAACCTGATTATTCAATATAAATTACATCTAATTAATGGGTATTAATAAATTTTCTGGAAGGTATTTTTACCACAAATATATGGTGATAACCTCAAAAATGAATATATACTTATTCCTTGAAATTATTCCCATGAGACTCATCCTAGGGATAATTTTTTTTCATAAATAATTATTAATGTTCAACGCATATTTTTACTGATTATTGAGAATGAAATTGATTCACTATCAATAATATGTATATTCCAACTCTTTTTGATGACTTGTTAAATCATATTTATATTGATAATGAACTTTATATTATTTAACTTCTTTCTATATATCATCATTTAATATAAAAAAGGGGATATTACAGATGGAAAATTCTATATGACGTGTGAAAATTATGAATTTGCAGTGGAAATATTTGGGCATACCAATTCTCCTAATATAACCATGTATTTATTTAATATAGTTTTTAGGGAACGACAAGATTAGTATGTGAATATCATTATATATGATATTATAATATTTCTATGAGGTAGTATGAACACGATGACCAATTGATGATTTTTCTGAATGGCTTTAGGTATGAGAATATATATTCAAAATTTTAAACTATAAAATATGGATTCAAAATGATTACTTCATGGTTCATATAGTAGTATTCGATTTTATATTAGTGGATCATGAATAGATTATTCTTATTAGTCAATGGTTTATAATGACCATGGTGATGAATATCTCTAATTTTTTTAGTTTTCCAGATAAAAATGATTATTTGTTAAAAATTTATCTTGATTATCAAATCATATAACAATTTTGACTCATAAGTGATCTATTATACACTAGTAAAATGAATATGCATAAAATATCATACATCTGAATAGATGGTTAGATTTTGTAATAATTCCCACAGAGTCCAATAGTAGAAATGGTTTTTTGATAAATAGTTATTCATTAATGTAGTGACTATGATGTGTCCATAACTATAATGATATAATGATAACTTATATATTACATCAAAAATCATGAAATTGTTAACTAAATCATCTGAAATTCATAGTAGTATTTTTTTCATTAATGAGATGGATAAATTTTCATCATGGTATAAGGTGTCACATATATACATATCATAATATTATTATGTATATATTGATATATAAATAGGTTAACATGTTCCAATGATACTGATATAAGACATTAATGATTACTTATACTCAACACGTTACCTCCTAGAGATGTTGAAAAAGGTGGATTACCCTCTATGTTGGAAAGGACCATGCTAGTTTGTTCAAACAGGTGATTGAAAGAGATCTAATACCAATATGTTTTCAAAATATAGATACTAAATTAAGGATGATAGAGGATGCATAAAATATTTCATAGATGATTTTTGAACCAACCATCACTTTGAAGATTACAGAGGCATAAAATGCTGAGTAGGATCTAAAAAAGTGGGAGGATAATGTTATTAAGATCAAAAAAAATTGTGATAAAATGATACTATTTTGGAGTAATGTACATGTCTTTACACTATATTATTTGAAGAATGGTCTACTAGAATAAGCTTATAATTCACCAATCTCTATTTTGACTTTAATTATGAATATGTATAAAGATCAATAAGTGTATATATAACTGAAAATAAACAAATATTATATTTTAGAGATTGTATCTCAATGTATAATATGTTATCAATAAAAAAAAGTAATTATGTGGTTATAAGGTAACATTATTAAAATTACAAATAATGAAATGGAAATGAAAAAAATTAACATATATTTTCTTATAAGACACCCAGATACCTATAAAGAACATAATGTTTTTTAGGTTATAGTTGAGTGATTTATGAAGTTAACACATTTTATTTTCAATATTTAATATTTAAATATTGAAAATATTTATAAGGTATAAATTAATGAAGATTTATGTTTTCATTGAGTTCTATATTCTATTATATCTAATCCAGATATGAGTGTTACATAAAATATTTTTTGAAGCTTTTCCCAAACATCAAATATGATATTGAAATATAGAGAATTAAATAATCCATAGATAAATGAAATGTATGATTTAAAAATTAAAACACTATAATATATATCATATATTTTTTGAGAAGTTATAATATATTTTGTATCAATAACCATCTCTCGTTGAGTTTTCATACAATAATATAATTTATTCCATAATTTAGATGAATCCTTATGAATCATGTTATAGAAAGAAGTTTAGAGATAAAATGTTATGGGATAAATATTAAAAATGAAATTTATTGGTAATTTATATAAATACAGAAATTTTTCTGAATTTCAGATCCATTAGGTATAACATTAGGTCATATAAGAGTTGACAAGTTTTTTTACTGAAAAACATAATTAATATCCAATGGTCAATGTTAGTGACACAACATTCAAATGAAATTATTTTAATATAAATGTTATATATTTTCCAATGAAGTTAATAATTAGGCTTTTATATATCCATACCACTGGGAATCATATTCATATACAGAATTTTCTTATAACAATATGCTTCTACCAATGATCTGTCATGTTCATGGTGTGTTTAATGTATCTCTTTTGAGTAAATACAAACCTAATATTTCACATGTAATATTATCAGAGGTTATAATAATAGATCATGATCAATAATATTAAGAATAAATTTTAGTAACATTGGATAGAAGATATAATGTTCTGTATTATATGATTTCTCAACTGGTTAATGTTTTTTAGAGGAATCATAAACTTGAGGAACCTACATCGGAACATGAGGAGGATGTGAGGGAAAATTAACCTATGATGTTTATAATATAGTGATATAATTTCAAGGGAAATGTTATTATAAGGAGGATTAATGAAATGAATCTATATTTTAATATATAGGTCACTTTAAAATACATTGATTTATTTGATCAATGTATAAAAATACTACAAATGCCTAAATAAACAACGATATACTATTGAACTATAATTATTAGATGTAACTGAAATCACCCAGTGGATGGATTAAATGGTAAAAATAAGACAATATAAATTATGAAAAGTCTATATAAAATTATTCCTTATTGAAAATTTATTTCTTCACTCATTGTAAATATGTATTAAATTATAATTGTTCATAATAATATCTAATTATATTAAAAGATAAATATTTAGATATATTGTATTCATTTATATATTATGTGTTTTGATAACTAATAAAAAATGATTTTCAAAGAATATATTATTTTTAAATATTAAAAAACTAATATTCATTTATAAACTGATAACCATTTAGTTATAAATAAAAATAAATTTATTTGAAGGTAAAAATATATATATATGTCTGAAAAACATTTAAATCTATGTAGATAATTTTATATTAATAAATATAATTAAAAAATATTGATATGTTTTTTTAAAATTATAGATAAAATTTTTAAAAATTATATTTAAATCCATATAATTCATTGTTATCATCATGAAATATAAAAAAGATATTTTTTTCGTAAAAAATGCATTTCTCAAAAAATCGGTTTCATTTCATTTTTAACACTTATTCTAAGATAAATCTCTTATACCTATTTAAATTTTTTTTTAAAAAATGATTTAAATATATTTGTAATAATAGTTTATAAACTTATTAAAGAGTTCAATTAAATTTTTTGTTATTATGAATAGTAATCGAGTGATAATTCCTTTTTATGTTAATGGATAAATGAGTTAACAAGAGGTGTAACTAAATAGATAAATATTAAAATAACCTATAATAATTTTTAAATACTATTAAATGAATGAATTTTTAAATTATATCATGCCATCATCATATTTTATACAATTTTCAATCAATTTCTCACATGTTTGTCATTAATATACTTAATAATTTTAAGTGTGTCACTCCCCACACATATAAAGGGAACATCCTCTCTTATATTATTAACACCAATTTTACCAATTATAGTGAAAATATATACATAATTAATCCCATGAAAATTCTTAAACAATTTTTTGATGATTATATCAAACTACCAATTCATGAATCATTAATATTATTTTTTGAGGAGGATACCCTCAAAAATGGTATATGTTCTTACCGATCAATTTCATGAATATTTCATCATAAAAACACCAAATGATCTAAATATTACAATTAATGATGTAATATATATCATTAATAAAAATAAATTTTCATATGTTTATGGAATTATAATTTACTATATATTTTGATTTATTGGAAAAGGATAATGTTTTTTATTCATATGTTTGGGCTACAACCTCAAATATGTGATTTGATTTATTTTTCACTCAATATTAACATGGGTAGTAATTAGAATATATTTAAGGAATATATATGATATATATGATATATTTATTATTCTATCAGGATGAATTTTCTTATAATTTCGTTTAGCCATTGAAAAGTGAAAATATTATTCATGCGTCGGTACAAACTATTTTCTCATCGATATTATATTTTTTCATTTTCACTAGAAAATTATAGGGATTGTTATTAAAATGAATACAATGAAAAAAATATTTATATTTTTACATAATTAATATTAATGTCATTATGATACCAAAAAAGGGGAAACGACCAGAATTGTCCAACTAATACATGTGAGGAAAACATACTAGTTTTCATCAAAATGATTATTTTATTTGGGAAGTTTTTATTAATGGGTAATTGTTAATTATAATTTAATTTTAGTTTGTTATATGTATATATAATTTTTTCATAAAATATTTAAAACACCTCAATATAGTAATTGAATTTTTATGAAATTGTATGATACGAGACACAAACCGGGGTATTATTTTATGTCACAACATAATTTAATTTTGAGATTATATATATCAATTTTCAATTGAGTGATATTATAATACTCATATCCCTTAAATACATTACTTTTATATTTAAATAATAATAATTTTAATGTATTACTATGAATTTCCTCATTTTGGTACATAAAATGATCAAGAAAATGTTTTTAAAATCATGGCATATTTCATCTCCGGTCGATGGAATTTTTCATCCAAGTCAATGATCATCAAAAAACTATTATGGATTTTTTATTACTACATGAGAAAAGAAGACTCGCAACGGGGATTTTCTATAATTAATTGTTTTAGTAATTTAATATATTTTTTATTTTTAAAATAGACACATTTATTGTTGTATAAAAGTAAATAACATCATTCTTAAATTAAAAATTATTTTTTGAACATCTAAAAGACCTATATTTTTCAGGAATTTAAAAAATAGTCAATTAAGTAATATTTTATAAAATTTTCTATTTTTTTATTATAACAATAATGTATTATTTCCAAAATGGTTACAATTACACTCTCCGGTTTTATATCATAGAGATAGTTTGTATTGCTAAATCGTCTTTTGACATCAGATTTATTGATTTCATATTTTATGTAAAGTGTTGTTAATAATATATCTTCGGTTTAAACCACAACATAATGATACATTTTAGATTTAAAATATTATGGGCCATTTAAAACTCCACGAATAATGAGTAAAAATTATAAAATATGAAACTAAAATGCATTCTTTTATAACAAAAACACCACACAAATTACAATAAAAACATAAAAATAATTGAATATAACTATATAAATACAAAATAAACTGTTTAAAATAATTTCATACACAAAAGAAATATTAAATTGTATATATTATTATTAAAAAACATATTAATTCATTTAAATGTAATTAAAAAATTGATACTTCATCATATCAACAAATAACATGTAAAAAAGTAAATAGAATTGTATCCACATCCTGATTGATATCTCAAGATGATACTCTGTAATCATACTGATGACATCAAACCAATAATTCATAATATTATAGTTTTTAAAAACATAAATTAGATCATGCTATATAATAATACAAAAAAATAATAAAAACCCACCAATACCTACTATGATTATCTTATCATAAGAAATAATGTTTTTTCATTTAAATATTCTTTACAATTGAAGAAAAAATTCATATATTTTATTGTAACAAGACTTTAATATTGATATTTAATTGGATAGAACATTATATTAGATTCCAAAAAACCTAAAAACTATACAAAAAAACCATTCAACATCAGTCAGAGTCATTTTAATATAGTTAAAATGGAAAAAAAATAAAATTTTTGTTACTTATAATGATCATTTGTTTCAATATATGTTTATGATAATTAATTATTTATATCATTGAAACCATCATACTCCATTAGATTTTGTATCTAAAATATGAATAATTTATTCACCAATGACAAAGACACAAAAAATATTCTCCATCTAAAACCACATTTACTCTATAAGATAAAAATTATGAGTGTCACGAACCAGACCGAGTCAACCCTAAATCGGTCACCCGATCCGATCAGCGACATGTCCCAAGGGGCATTCCCGATCCCCCCGGGATGGAAACTAGTGTCGGGCATCAAACCTTTTATCATTGAGAATGATTTCAGCTAAAACGAAAGCAGGATTGAAGCAAGAAAACTAACTAAACAGAACAAAAAAACTCTAACATCAGAAAGAAAATAAAATCCACATGACCAAACATACCTCCATGTGACCCCACATATCACCACCCAAACAAAGACCAACTCCAAAACCGAGCGACTCAAACGAAGAGAACCTGAACATAAGGAACTTGCAACTGAAATGGTATAAGATAGGCGTAAGTACAAAAAGTAATCAGTAAGTGATCCCAACAAAAAATCCCAAAGCACTACCAGTAAATAAAGTATCTATAAATTCCAGGTTTGAACTACAAAGTATAAAAGTAACATTTTACAATGTTTCACTTGAAGATCAAACACGAGACATTACCCTTATTCTTTTTCAAAAGTTGAATTCCTTTCATTGGTGCCAAATTCACTCTCAAAGAGAAAGAAGTGTTACATTTTCAAATTTTACCAAAAGAGAATAATGAAACTTCATTTGAAAACAATTTTTCACAAAGTATAACAGTATAAGATGTAAATAACAACAGAAAGTAAACAAGCAAGGAACATCAAGTAACCATGGGTGATCCTAAACATCCCTAGAAAACCCTTGGACGTACTCGGGTTCAGATTACCTGCCACCATGGTACTCCATAGTCAATAACCAACTGTCCACCCTAACATCCAAACAGTGGCACGCCCCATAAGGCATTACCTACCAAGGGGGGACTAACTCGTCTAATCGAGGTTAGCAAGAAACCATCAGTCGATTCTCTAAAAGACGCCCAGGAACCCATGGTGGTTTTAATAATACTGTGTATGTGGGAGGCCCTCGCACGCGTGACTCATCTCACCGCACTTGCCAACCCCTTACATGGACACCGCTACATGACAACCCTCAAAGGGAATTCACCCTGTAGAGATTCCCCATGAGTATGTATGTATATATATATAATCACTTAACATTCTATAAAGATCCAACCGGACCACCATATCATTCATCATTTAAACCATTAGATACCAAGGAATTTCCAAACATACATAACACACACCATCACGTTGAAAACCAGAAACTCACTTAGAAACCCATTTAAGGAAAACCAAACCACCACAGACAAATTCCAAAATCCAGCTCAAAGGCCAAATGGGCCTTTAAATTATTTTTTCTGAAGGAACTCTATTTCTCAAATGAAGTACGAAATTTTTATTCATGCATCAAAGGAAAACATTTCTCAACAACAAAAGATCCACACTTAATGTTTCCAAAAACAAGTTTTAAGGCCAAATGAGCATTTTCTCTATTTAAGGTTTTAAGAGAACACCACTATCCATAAACAATACACCTGAGATTTTACACACACACCAAAACCATTTCCAATAACACTTTCACATGTCTTTCATATTTCAAAAATAATTCATTTAGCCATATCACAAGAAAACCACCCAATTAAGTCCAAGAAAAAAATGATTCCAATGCAATGAAAGAGTTAAACAGATTTCATTTTCAGCAAGTCATTTCACTAATCATAACAATATAATACTACTTTAAATTTATTGAAATTCAATAAAAGACAGGGAATAAATAAATTCAAAAGTTAAAGGCAAGTGCAGTGGGACACCTACCTCAAGACGTAGCTTGGATACGACGACACAATATAGCTTGCACTGGAGGACAAGCACACGCAAGCCGATGATCACGTTTTCATAGGGTTACCTCGCCAACACGCTGAAACAAATGCATGATAACTATGAAAACATATTCAATGTCTCAGAAATAACCAAACGAACAACCAACGCAAAGGAACCTGCTTGACATAACTTCAAAACACAACTCACACCATCAACCATATTTATTAAACCACATTAAAATCCACAAAGTGTTTGTAAAAACCCACATAACTACAAAACAACTCACAAATTATTTTAAAGTTCCACCAGGTTATTTCAAGGAAACACCAGAGTACGAAATAAGACAAAAGCGCACGACATGGTGAAATTGACCTTTAAAAGAACGTGCGCCTAAACATGTTTTTCCAAAACAAAATTCAGAACATCAACGCTACTTAATAAATCATTAAAGATTTTTATAAAACTATTTTGAAAACACACTGTGGCTTTAAACACACAAATCCAACTTCAACCACTTAAAAACACTTTCATGATCAAACACACACAACGCCATATTGACATCAAACCAAAACCCGACTGCAACCCATGCAGATTATAATAAACCAACATCACAGTTTATAAAACACATAAAATGTCAAAAAAAGAATTCCGCAGCCCATGGGAACCATGCCAAACAACAGCACGGTTTAGGAAACACTACTAATGGATCAACAAAAGTTTTCATAAAATCAAAACATTCATAACACATAAACAATTTTCTAAACCTATAAAAATCCTATTAAACATAAAACAACACTATATTCTCACCAAGAAGACTAGTCAAATAACATACTAATTTGAAAAAACAAGAAAATTTAAACACCACATAAGTTTATGCATGGAACAACATACATCGGGTGTAAAAAATTCTCGAAAATTGTGGTCAAACACCGATCGCACCACAATCGCACCCTGTGGGGTCCCAATTAGATCCTTCCTGGGGAAGATGCGCTGGAGGTCGTGGGTCATCGTTGAAATTTGTGGGCTGGTGGAGAATGTGCGGCCAGGGGTTACCGCTGCTGGCCGGAGGCGGAGCTCGCCGGAGCTCGGCCGGAGGTCATTGGAGGGGGCCAGAGGCCGCTGGCTGGTGGGGAGCTCGCGGGAAGAGTCGGTAGGGGGTGCCGATGGGGCTGAGAGTCGCTTTCCGGTGGCGGGGGCTCGCAAGAAATACTGGCCGGTGAGGCGGGCAGCGGCGAGGCACTGAAGGGGCAGGGCGGCGCGGCCGGGCTTCGGGGCGGAGCGAGGCCGGGTGAGGGAGCAGCGCCGGAGGGAGGTCGCTGCGAGAGTGGGGTTCCAGAGGGAGGTCGGTACGGGGGCAGGGAACTGGGCATCGGAGGCCGGTGGTGTAGCAAAGGTCGGGTGTAGGAAACGAGCACCAGAGCAGGGCGAGAGACGGACGGGGGTGTGGTGAGGAGGAGGCCTGAAGGATGGCAGGGCGCGCTGCTTGGTAGGGGAGAATGAGAGGGGGTGGGGCGTGTTGGGGCTGCGTGATGGGGAAGGGAAGCCAGAAGGGGGGCATGCGGCGCAAGAGGGAATGAGAGGGGGGGGGGAGATCGGCTCTAGGGTTAAGGATAGGTTAGACTTTTTTCATTTAAATCAATTAACAAATATAATAAAACTATAAATAATAATAATAATAATATAAACAATAATAAAAATAATAATAGAAATATAAAATAATGCTAATAAAAATTACAATAATTAAGATGATAATAATAATAAAAATTTAATAGCAAAAAAATAATAACACCTTAGACATGTTAATATTATTAATTAAATAACAATATTATTCTTAATTACAATATTAACATTCAACCCGCTTTTATTATATAAAAAAACTTATTTATTTTATTCGTTAAACCTTTGCGCGGCTCCCGGGCTAACGATGCGGCCACCGCCCACTGTGCGGTGACTGCGCATGGGTCTGAAACCCACTAAACTTAGTAAATGTCGCAAAAATTGAACTGGAACCAACCCAGACATTGGCACAGGGACCTGGAGCCAAGAAATAGTAAATTTTATTTAATTTTAGATGTCCGGGTGTGACAATTATCCCTACCATAGACAATTTTTTCCCCCATATAGTCACTCAGCCGGACAATGGACCAAACCAAAATCCATGCCCAAATAAGACCAGAAAAAAACCACAACATAAGAGAATGGGAGAACACGAGAGGGTTCTCCACACAACAAGGACTCAACAAGTGTGGACATTTTAACATCCAAACATACCACCCCAGAAGGGGGGGGGCGAAACGGGAACTCCCAAACGAACCAAGCTAGCTTCCATATCACAAGTGAAACAACACCTCAGCTAAAACATAGAACCTTTGGCATGGACCCAATACTCAAACACTAGAGAAAAAACTCTGAGAAGGACTTAATCCAAACAGTACCCACGCATACCCACAACGTTAATCCTTCCAAAGACACATAAATCTCTAAACGAACACAACCGAACTGAGATTAACCCACGCAAGGTCCAAATATACTTTTTAGAAAAACGCACAATTCAGATATTCATAATCAGGAAAACGAGACTGTTTGGACTACAAACGAACATGTTCATCCCAACCACATGATGACACAAAGAACCTACAACAACACCAAAACATTAACAGTGGAATGATGGAAACAGAAGGATTTCAAATGTTTCTTTTCCAACACTGAACCGGTCACCCGAGCCGATCCGCAGTAAGTCCCGAGGGGCGTTCCTGATCCCCCTGAGATGCAAACTAGTGCTGGGAATCAAAAATTTTATCGTTGGTAACGATTTCAGCCCAAACAAAAGCAGGATCGAGGCAAGATAACTAACTAAACTGAACAATAAAATGCTAAAAGCAGAAAATAAAATAAAATCCACACGACCAAATATACCTCAACAAGTATAAACCATCGAAAGAAGACGATGTTAAAGAAATACCACATCGTCCCACTTGAAATTAACGGTGAGGTGAACAACTCCTACTCGTCTAGAGCTAGACCATTGAAAAGACCCAAAACAGCACGTACTCTGACATCTTCGGGAGTTCCCAAAACCAAGAGGACGCACTCAACCTCTTCAATCCACTACACTATCTCTAACAGGCTCTAATCACCATGAAGGAAAGACAATGTCTGAGAATGACCAAAAACTAGGAATGACTCATCAACTCTGGGGACCTTACTGGGCAGCATCTCTGAACAACATATATAACACCATTCCAAAACCAATTTCAACCCAAACCAATATCATTAAAAGAGATTTCATCCAATAAAATCCAACTAAAAAACCATACAAATACCAACACCACACAAAAATCCCTGTTTATTTTTTATTTCAAAAACGCCTTATTTCAATGCTATTTTCAAAGCACCATATCCACTTTTCAAACCAAAATCACCTACCAAAACCATTTTCCTCTTTAAAAGCCAATTTAGAAAACAAGGTCAAGCCCTTAATTTCAAACACACCCAGGTAATCCCATTAACTGTTGCAAATGTCTTCATCTACTTTCATTCATACGCACCAATATTCATTTTCCATGCATCCCCTCACATGTGAAAATGTCCATAAGGAGTACCTGAGGCATGACCCCAAGCCATTCTCAAACAATTTCCATGAAAACAATGATTTTCCAAACCGAAGGATTTCAGTTTTAAAAAACATTTCATACATTTAATGTCTTTTAAAAAAACCAATCCAATTTTTCAAAAACCCTTTTTCATTTCCAACAATGCACTTACACCGACCCGTAATGAAAAAAACCTTCAAGTTGCATCAAACACAAGGGTGAGGGACTAGTAGTCATGCTTAACCTAGAGACATGGTAGTGGTCCATGTACCATGTAAGAATTGACCACTAGGAGGAATTCAAACCTTGTACCCAGACTCCACATAGGTCACTACTCTATGTGAAATCACAATGTAACATCGGCTTGCCTCCTTTGTCATCTCTCAACCAAAAACAACCTAGAACGAAACAAAGACTCAATTCCCGGACTATCCCTCGCGACTCGATGTGTGAAACGGGCGAGGGTTCATGAAGTCCTTCCCGTCTCTACCTCTCAAGTCCCGACAATCCTAATATCCATCTACGAGACTCCCCAAATAACAATAACCCCCTCTGATACCATTTTTTCACGAACCAGCCCGGGTTAACCCTAAATCGGTCACCCGAGCCGATCCGCGGCACGTCCCGAGGGGAGTTCCCGACCCCCCCGGGATGGCAACTAGTGTCGGGCATAAAAAATTTTATCTTTGGGAACGATTTTAGCCCAAATGAAAGCAGGATCGAGGCAAGAAAATTTACTAAACAGAAAAAAATTCTAACAGAAGAAAATAAAATAAAATCCACACGACGAAACATACCTCCATGTGACCCCACAGATCACCACCCAAACAAAGACCAACTCCATCACCGAGCGACTCAAAACAAGAGAACCTGAACACAATGAACCTGCAACTGAAATGGTAAAAGATAGGTGTGAGTACAAAAAGTACTCAGAAAGTGAGCCCAACAACAAATCCCAAAGCACTAACATTAAATAAATAATCTATAAATTCCTAGTTTGAACTACAAAGTATAAAAGTAAGATTTTACAATGTTTCACCTAAAGATCAAACACGAGACATTACCCTTATTCTTTTTCAAAAGTTGAATTCTTTTTATTGGTGCCAAATTCACTCTGAAAGAGAAAGAAGTGTTACATTTTCAAAATTTACACAAAGAGAACATCACATCATCATTTGAAAACCATTTTTGACAAAGTATAATAGTATAAGCTGTAAATAACAACTGAAAGTAAACAAGAAAGGAACATCAAGTAACCATGGGTGATCCTAAACATCCCTAGAAAACCCCTCAATGTACTCTGGTTCAGACTACCTGCCGACATGGTACTCCATAATCAATAAATAACTGGTCTCCCTAACAGCCAACCAGTGGCATGCCCCACAAGTCTTTACCTACAAAGGGGGGACCAACCCATCTAATTGGGGTTAGCCAGCAACCGTCACTCGATTCTCTAAAAGATTCCCAGGAACCCACGGTGGATTTAATAATACTGTGTAAGTGGGAGGCCCTTGCATGCGTGACTCATCTCACCGCACTTTCCAAACCCTTACACGGACACCGCTATAGGACAACCCTCAAAGGGAAGTCCTCCTGTAGAGATGCCCCATTAGTATGTATATATGTATATATATAACCACTTCACATTTCATAAAGTTCCAACTGGGCTGCCATATCATTCATCATTTAAACCATTAGATACCAAGGCGTTTCCAAACATACATACCACACGCCATCACATTGAAAACTAGAAACTCACTTAGAAACCCATTTAAGGAAATGATAACCACTACAGAAAAATTCCAAAATCCATCTCAAAGGCTAAATGGGACTTTAAATCATTTTTTCTGAAGGAATGTTGTTTCTCAAATGAAATCCAAAATTTTTATTCACACGTCAAAGGGATACATTTTTCAACAACAAAAGATCTACACCTGAAGTTTCCAAAAGAAAGTTTAAAGGCCAAACAAACATTTTCTCTATTCAAGGTTTTAAAAGAACACCACTTTCCATATAAAATACACTTTCCATTTTACACACACACCAAAACCATTTCCAATTATACTTCCACATGTCATGTACATTTCAAAAAGAACTCATTTATCCATATCAAAAGAAAACCACACAATGAAGTCCAAGAAAAAATGCTTCCAGTGCAATGAAAGAGTTAAACAGATTTCATTTTCAGAAGGTCGTTGCAGTAAGAATAAGTATTTAATACTAATTTAAATTAACTGAAATTCTATAAAAGACAAGGAATAAATAAATTATAAAGTTAAAGGCAAGTGTAGTGGGAGACCTACCTCAAGACGTAGCCCGGATACGACGGCACAATACACCTCACACAAGAACACAAGAACGCGCAATACGATGATCACGGTGTCGTAGGGTTACCTCACCAACACATTGAAACAAACACATGATAGGTAAGAACACATAGTCACTGGCATAGAACAAACCAAACGAACAACCAACTCAAAGGAACCAGCTCGACATAACTTCAAAAAAATACTCGCACCATCAACCTTATTTATTAAACCACTTTAAAATCTACAAAGTGTTTGTAAAAAACCACATAACACCAAAATAACTAACTAATTATTTTAAAGTGCCAACAGGTTATTTCAAGGAAACACCAGAGTACGAAATAAGAAAAAATCGCACAATATGGTGAAATTTACCTTTAAAAGAACGTGCACCTAAACATGTATTCCCAAAACCAAATTCAGAACATCCGCACTACTTGATAAATCATTTAAAATTTTTATAAAACAATTTTGAAAACACACCGTGACTTTAAGCACACGGAACCAACTTCAACCCAAAAAAAACACATTCATGATCAAACGCACAAAACGCCTCATTGACGTCACACCAAAACCATACTGCAACCCTTTCACATTTTAATAAACCAACAACACAATTTATAAAACACTAAAAATTTCAAAAACAAAACTTCTCAGCCCATGCGCACCATGCAAAACAACAACACGGTTTAGGAAACACCGTGAATGGCTCAACAATGGTTTTCATAAAATGAAAACATTCATAACACATAAACACTTTTCTAAACCTATCAAAATCCTATTAAACATAAAAAAAACTATATTCGCACCAAGCAGACCAGTGAAATAACATTCTAATTTGACTAAACAAGCAAATTAAAACACCAAAAAATTTTATGCATGGAACAACTTACATCAGGTGTCGAAAATTCTTGAAAATTGGTGTCAAACACCAATCACACCACTATCGCACCCCATGGGATCCCAATTAGATCCTTCCTAGGGAGGTTGTGCTGGAGGTCGCGGGTCATGGCCGAATGTTATGGGCTGGTGGAGAACGCGCGACCAGGGGTTGCCGCTGCTGGCTGGAGGTGGAGCTCACCGGAGCTCGGCCGGAGGTTGCTGGAGGGGGACGGAGGCCATTGGCCGGTGGCGGAGCTCGCGGGAAGGGCCAGCAGGGGGTGCCGATGGGGTCGAGAGTCGCTGTCTGGCGGCGGGGGCTCGCCGGAAATGCTGGCCGGTGAGGCGGGCAGCGGCGAGGAACCGAAGGGGTAGGGCGGCGCGACCGAGCTTCAGGGCGGAGTGAGGCCGGGTGAGGGAGAAGCGCCGGAGGGAGGTCGCTATGGGAGTGGGGCACCGGAGGGATGTCACTGCAAGAGTGGGGCGCCTGAGGGAGGCCGGTGCGGGGGCATGGAGCTGGGCGCTGGAGGCTGGTGGTGCGGCGAAGGCCGGGTGTAGGAAGCGGGCACCGGAGCTGGGCAGGAGCTGGATGGGGGTGCGGCGAGGCGGAGGACTGAAGGAGGGTAGGGCCCGCGGCAGGGTAGGGGAGAATGAGAGGGGGAGGGGCGTGTCAGGGCTGGGTGATGGGGAAGATAAGAAGGAAGGGGGGGGGGGGGGCTCAGCGCTAGGTTTACGGTTAGGTTAGACTTTTTTTCATTTAAATCAATTAAAAAAATAAAATTATAAATAATAATAATAATAATATAAACAATAATAACAATAATAATAGAACTATAAAAAATTATAATAAAAATTACAATAATTAAGATGATAATAATAATAATAAAAAATTTAACAGCAAAAAAAATTATAACACCTTAGACATGTTTATATTATTAATTAAATAATAATATTATTCTTATTACAATATGAACATTCAACCCGCTTTAATTATATAAAAACATTATTTATTTTAGTCGTTATACCTTTGCGCGGAACCCGGGATAATGACGCGGCTACCTCCCACTGTGCGGTGACCGCGCACAGGTCTGAAACCCACTGAACTTAGTAAAAGTTCCAAAAATTAAACTGGGACCCAACCCAGTCATTGGCACGGGGACCTGGAGCCAAAAAATTGTAAAATATAATTAATTTAAGATGTCTGGGTGTGACAATGAGTAATCGAATCATCCTCATCTACTCACTAAGATGGAATCTCTTCATTCACTTCCACTAACCCTATATTAATTATAACTGTAATTTAAGAAGTGGGAAATTTTTTGATGGATTCAAGAATTCCACTAGTTGTTTATTTTAATCTGATTGTGAGTACCATCTATGAAATATATACATTTTATTTCATTATAATTTTTAAATTAATTTAAAAGGTAATGTGGGTTGAGCACTTAGAATTTTTTATAAAGAATAATAAAATTAAAAATATATAATATAAAATTTCAACCATAAAATTTTCCTATAATTTATGTTTATTAAAATAATTGATTTCAATTTGAAAACAATTGAACTTTGTTATGTATATTTTAATATTTTATTATATAATATCAAATCAATTTTTTATACTCAACCCATTATTTATACTGATTGAATTCCAAATGAAAAATTTTTACCCCCTATTCCACTAATATTTATTATTGAATTCCTTTATTTAAAGATTAACTATAATTTTCAAGTATCAATATTTCATAAATTAATGTTGATATAACAAATATGTCCAAATTTATATTAAATTATTAATCATAGATTTTTAACAATAAAAAAATGAGAATTTATATGTCAATGTAGGAATGAATATTCATGTAATGTCTCGGACCTCTCTAGCCCATTCCTTTGCAGAAATCTGGTGTTATAGGGGTTCTGGGAGGTCAGGGTGGATTATACACAACACTTTACAAAAATTTAAAGTTATATGAGTAGTGTTTTCAGTATTTTGAATACTAGCATCGACATTGATGTCAGCACCAGCATCTATGTTAGTTTCAGCACCAGTGACGATGACTATGAGTCATTCTGTGAACATTTCCAATGGTTTCAGTGAGTCATTATGTGAATAGATTCATTGGTGTTAAGTGAGTAATTTTGTGAAAAATTTCCTCGGTGTCGGTGTGTCATTCAAAGAATAAGGCCATCGATGCCGGTGAGTCATTCTGTGAATAGTGTCATCTATGTTTGTGAGTAATTCTGTGGGCAGTTCCATAATTTCAGTGAGTAATTCTGTGAACAGTGCCATTAGTGTTGGTGAGAAATTTATTGATCAATGCCATCGGTGTCGGTAAGTCATTTAGTAAATAGTTTCATCAGTGTCGGTGAGTCATTTTGTGAATAGTTCCATCTTCTTTGATGAGTCATTATGTGAATAGTGTATCAATCATTGGAAGGTGAACAATGAATCCATATTCATACAGATTCTCCCCTTTTTCATTTTTATTGATGAAAAATGCTTTAAAGGACCTGTTTTATGGAATTTATGGCTGATTTAATGCCCATAACTTCTATATTATTTTTCCTAAGGCTCATGAAGTCTTTACATGGTCAAACTCTGGGGTTTAATGTGATCTTATTTTAATGGAAAATCTAGTGTATCTTAAACCACTACTCCATCAAATCATAGGATGAGATATATTCTTTCTTTAATTTTCCTTTTTGTTCCCGGGTGAGAGACATTCAAACCATTCCTTATTTCTATTGGAGAGGTGTGGTTGAACCTTGTTCCATGGATTGTTTCCCCATAGTGTTTCTTCTTGCTGCATGATTACCCCTGTTTGGATGCAAGAAGCAAGTGTCGATCCGTCAACGATAGAAGGTATGATCTACCTCTGTTCTTGTGTTTTCATTGATCCTTCTACACCTGTTTCTCCTTTCCATGTTATTCCATATGATATCAATTCTCTAATGTAGTTTTCTTGGGTTTCGGTTGGTGCAGTCATGTCACGTCTTCCTTGGGTGGATTCAGTTTTCAAGGGAGGAGGCGATGATGATCTGTTGTGTGTATATTTCTCATATAAAGAACGTTAAGAACCATTTGAGGTAGGAAATTCATTACTTCTCTATTCTTTTATGTGAAATGGTATATTTAAAATGTCCTAGCCCACAAAATCACATTGGAATTGACATAATAAATATTTTAACAATAAAAATAAATTTATATCAATCATATGTTATTCCCTCTTGTTTTGGCTAGATAGTGTGATTTTGGTGATTTCATGTTTTAGCTATTTGTTCATGATGGAAATTGGAGAAGAATGTAAACTAAGGTTAATTATAAATTTATTATCAAATAAATAGAGTTATATAAATAAATCTTGTTGTTGATGTAATTTGAAGATAATGAAATTGGCGTAGTAAGAATGTTTAATTAATTGGAAATTATTACTATTTTAGTTTCCCATCATTGGATCCTATGAATAATAAATTAGTTAATTCATGATTTATTAAAGCACTTGTTGTTAGGTAAAAGATAATTATTCATAGGGTTCTGAGTAACCATATTACTTGTTTAAGGGAAAAGAGCCCCGTTGATATGATATTTGTTTTACAGCGGATTTTTTTGTGATTTGAACATTAATGGATGTTGTGATATGTGGGGCCAGTGAATCCCCTTGGTTGTGGCAATAGAAGACGCCTATCGTTGTGAGATACATTGGTTTATGCATGTGAGTGTCGAGGAGGACACTAGGGATGAGGAAACATGTTGGATGTGAATGTTTAGATGCTTGTTGAAACTTGTTGGTAGTTTATCTTATATTCATTCCCCACTGCTCAAGAATGTATATCTGATTTACCACCTTCCAAAAGGTGTGAATACGCACAAGGTATTACACATGCTTTCTCTGTTTAGTTTCTCGATGGAGGATGGGTCTATGCTCTTACTATAGGTGGAAATGACATAACAGGTTGTTCATATACACACCGAGTAGACCCCCTTTGTGTTTAGTAGCAAATATGCTTCTCTAGAATTAATGTGAATATAAAATTTAATAAATTTGTTAGTAAATTATTGAATAAATGGTGTTAACTCCTGGGTTTAGAGATTTCTAGGATGAAATGTTGAGATTACAATTTAACAGAACCATTGAATTTGGGTTATATGGTAATAAAATATGTTGTGGAATTTTGAATGGATAATTAATGTTTAATTAATTAATTAATATAATGTGAAAATGATAAAAAGTGATAATTTAATCTACTAAATCTCTTTAAATGGTTGTGTCCATATAGGATACCTAGTCTTAGAAGTGGCAGTCAAGAGTCTGAGAAGAATAAGCTGTAGGTGATTCTAAGACAAGGTTATGCCTATAGTGTGGTTGTGGGATATATTAGATTCTATAATTTATTTTGATTCTATATGATACTCCACCCAATCAGTTATAGAAACTGACAATCCAAGGATTCTAACCCCTGGGGGTGTTTTCCCCAACATTATGGTGGGCAGATGGAAGGCTAACTACCCCCTTTGCCTCAACTCTCTCCACTTGGTAGTTACTTTTTCTAGTAGGCACAATGGTTATTATTCCCCATATATGTTTGTAGAGGGTGGTATTGGCTTATGGTTATTCACACACATATATTCTCAATATAGTTTTCGATGGACTACTATACATGTAACATGAATAAGCTATAATGGCATGAGGATCCTTACTCATTGTATATGTTGTAATGGATTGAGGTATGATTCCGGACATATAATAATCCTTATGAGATCTTTGGTTTCTCACAAAAACACCATACGCACATTACATACATGGATGTGGTGGTTGTACTATATGAGGAGCATGTTGGGGTGCTTTGAATCGGTGTCTACTAGCAAGACATTTTAGAGTGAGATTCATAGGACGTGTGACGTCAGAGAAAAGTGGATAACTAGTGGGGAAGTAGTGGTGGGGTATCCTGGATATTAGGTATTATATTATATAATCATTTATGCGGTACTTGGTGATAGTAGCTATGGTGAGGTTGGGAACATAGTATACATTTTTAGATGATGAGTTAGTTTCACTTGTCATCCACTGTGCTTTGGAATTCTTTCTTTACATTTGGATGAGAGGCTCTATAGAGGATCATACTGAGTAGAGTTTTATAATCACCCCATGTATATGTAAATGGTTTTTAATGTCACTTTTATATTGTTGTAGATCAGACTGGTTACTACTAGCTTGGGATTTCAGGAGCTGTTTGAACTTCGTTGTTGCTACCATTTGTACTTTATTTTGGTAGTTTTAGTTTTCTATTTCAGTTGTAGTAGTTTTTTCATGACATTACACATGTGTACATGGGATTTCATTTATATTTCACTCTAATTTGGATTTAGATTGTGTTTCTCTTATCTCCCTCTTTCGTATGTATTACCTTAGAGAGTAATGCCTCCCATTTGTGTATTTACTATACCCTTGGGGCTCATGGCCAACCCAAGGCCAACTAAAGGTGGGAATATGGGTTCACTATCTTTCATCTCACATTGCTGGCCCATGTTGGGTACACCTTGTGGGAAAGGGGGTTGTGATAGTTTGGTATCAATGATAGGTTGGGGGATAGGATGGAGATATGTATTAGGCATAGGTGAGGTTGCATGGGTTGGTAGGGAAACAATGTCAGTAATGTTTAAAAATTGATATAAACACTAGAGATTGGATGAGAGATAGGCCTTTAAGGATCCCTATGATCTGATTCAAGAACCTTTAAGAATAAAATGCCTACTAAACAAGATGATTTTCGTAGTAGGGTAGGGAATTATGATTGGATCACACATCATTCATCATAATGCCTGTGTTTGAATGGGTTGACCTAGGAATAGGTTATCCTAAAAAAAAATTAATTAATTAATATTGGTTATTCCATATACCAGGTTTTGGAGCTCAAATTATTTTTCACAATATAGGTATGTCTTCAGTTCGACGACCTCTTCTGTTTAGAACAAAATTTGTCGAGTAGGTTGTTCCTGAAGATCGATGCTGGGTAGAGGTTGATGAAGATGACACATGTAAGAGGAAACTCTGCGAGTTTTAGCACCATAATATACAAAATTATTAGGGATCTATTATAGATTTAGTCAAAGAAGACTAGTTATAGGAGGTCAAGATTGTATTAAATTCGATCTATGATCGAAATTAGAACAAGGTTTATTTGTTAGTGATGACGTTTCATGGCATAGTTAGGAATTGTTGGATATTATTGCTCAGGGATCGCGTGGTGTCATTGATCTCAAGGGAGGAGTTCTGATAAAAGAATAGAGTTTTTTTCTTTCATCAACAGTGAGGGATTCCAGTATCCATGAGATTATTACCCTTGGACAGGGGATCTCCATTATTTGAGATTTTGGAATCCATTTCAAGAACCTTTTAAAATATTCATCATACATCTTGCAAGATGTTGAGGCTAGGGAGAGGCATTGTGAGGAGGCATTGCATCCCAAGATCCAGTTCTAGGTCACCATGTTTATTTTGAAGACACATCATGAGTTTTTGGAAATGATATAGGTTATCAAGATTATGTTGGCCAAAAATTGATCATTTCTAGAGGAAAGTATTCATGATTCCTCCTAATGAAGAGATGTGGTCTGGGTTTTCCAAAATTCATTGAAGAGGTGTTTTTTTCGACTAAGGTAAGATCCTATCTCTCAAAATCTCATTTAACTAGGGGCAGAATCACTCAATCCTATGAACAATTATCATGCATTTTTTTCATTTGGAGGGAGAGGTCATCAACATTGAGAGTTCCTGAACATCTAGAGTAGTCATCGAGCACCACGTGTTCGTCTTCAGGTTCCACCGTTGAGGTTGTTCTAGCCGAGGTAGCAGCAGCGTGTTTTACCAGCACTGGATCATTATAGAGCAAATGGGGTAGGTAGAGGAAAACCATATGATTCTTCCCATCCTCAGAGAGTATAGCACAAATATTTTAGTGGTCGCCACCAAGGTTATAGAGGCCGTGTAAGAGGTCATGGTCTGCTTCGTGATTTAGTGTTTTCAGTGCCAGATGAGGCAAACGTATATTGAGGTACCCTTTTCTTGTTTTCTAATTGGTTTTATTATTTTTTTATTCAATATTGACGCACCCCTACATATCACCTACCCTTTTCCATTTTTTACTTGAGGTAGAGAGGCTTCCAGTGCCTTGGGAGTTGACTATGATAGTTGGAGGTCGATCACACTTGTTTGAAGTATGCTGAGGTTTTAAGATAGTTTTGTGGTGGCACCACTCTTGGGGAGACTTCCTATGTATATTGATACAACCATATGATGTCATACTCATCATTTATTAGTTGTATTCAGTGCATTATATCATGAATTGACTAAATAATAAGGTGGTGTTCTTCGATGAATAAGGAGATACAATAATTTTTTTTGTCGAGCGAGACCCTCAGATGGGTCAGAGGGATGTTTCATCCATATTATCCATGATGGATGAGCTGATTCTAGGATATTCAACATTTCAATAGTTGGAATTTCCATGGGTTGTAGAAGAGTACCTTGATGGATTTCTAGAAGAGTTTGTAGAATTATGCCCTTGATGTGAGATCACGTTTGGGATCAAGAAACATTCTAGATCATCTTGTATTTCAATCTATCCCTATAGGATGGTGCCTTATGAGTTAAGAGAGCTACATATACAGCTTTATGTTTTGTTATAGTGCATTTATTTCAGCAATGTGTGTCTTTATGGGGTGCACTGGTTTTCTTCATGATGAATGTAGACAACATGTAGCAGTTGTGTATATATTCTCCTCGAAAAAACATTGTGACAGTGAAGAATCACTATCCACTTGTGTGAATTGGTGATTTATTGAATCATCTTATGTGTTCATGTTGGTTATCAAAAATTGTATTGCAGTTATGATATCATCAGATGTGTGTGAAGGATGAGGATATCCCAAATACTGCTTTTTTATTTTCATCATGGAAATTATGAGTTTATTGTAGTGTTATTAGGCATGACGAATGCTCCAGCTATGGTCATTAGGTTGATGAACACAGTTTCCATGAGTTCTTGGATAAATTCTCGGTGGTTTTCATCGACGAAATTCGTGTATACTCTACATCTAAGGAGGAGCATGTAGAGCATATAAACGGTTTTTTGAGAGTTCATCATCAATAGTAGCTATTTGGGATGTTGTCAAAGTCTGTGTTTTGGGCTCGAGATGTCTATTTAATGGGTAATTATTTGTCCCAGGTGGGAGTAGTTGTGGATCCATCAAATATAGTAGTTGAGTCTTGGGATGCCCCAAAGACACTGGTAGATGTGAGATGTTTCCATGGTATCATAGGATACTACAGGAGGTTCAAAGTTGATTTTTCCCAAGTTGTGACTCCTGTTACAACAATGACTAAGAAGGTATAGGCATTCATGGGGACTGATCTGTGTCAGACAGCTTTCATGTATCTAATCGAGATGTTGGTTTGTTCTACCGTTCAATGCCTTCTAGTAGAGGAAGTTTAGTTAGATATTTTTTGTGATTCTTCACATATGGGGTTAGGTTGTGTTTTTATATAGTAGATATCAGTTGTTTCTTATGAGTATAATTAGTTGTTTCCACATGAATATAAAATTTCCACCCATGAACTTTGGTTGACAGCAGAGGTGTTTCCTCTGATGATGTGGAGAAATTACCTCACTTACTAGTGATTTTTGGTTTTCACCGATCATAGGAGCCTAGGGTATGTTTTCTCTCATCATGACATAAACTTATGACATCTTTGGTGGATAGAGTTCATACAAGAATATGACATTGAAATATTTTATTCACCTAAAAAAGTGAATGTTGTGGATGATGCGCTAATTAGGAAGTCATGTAGTGATGTAGTTCATGAATCTAGTGATTCCTGGAGACCAATAGAATAACATTAATAATTACATCTTGATATGGATGATGTTGGGGGAATTGATTGTCCTTTTCAAAGGATTGTGCAGTAATCTCTGATGTAGTAGGTAGATGAGTCCTAGTTGGAGGATTTTTAGGTGGCGGACTGGGTAGATTGAGTTTTTAATGGAGAGGCCCCTGATGATTGGTATGAGAATAAAAGACACTGAGTGTTCTATCATGGAAGTATTTTGTTCATTTAGATATTCATGAGATGGTTCTCAATGAGTTACATAGTTCCCCTTTAGTGGTGCATCCTTGTGTGACAAAGATGTACCAATTCTTGAGGAGTCTATTTTGGTGGCCTAGGTTTAAGCATGTAGTTACAAAGTTGGTGTCTCGATGTATGGTCAGACCTAAGGAGATGGCCAAGAATTGTGTCCCTGGTGGTCTGCTCCAGCCATTAGATATTCCATAGAACATATGGGAAGACATCTCAATAGATTTTAAAACTGGTTTACCATGAACTCAGGTAGAACATGACACTATTTCAGGTGTTGTTGATCATTTATCAAAATCATCTCACCTTATATCAATCATGTAATTGAGCTTAGTGAATGTTTTGTCGAGGTAGTATACAAATGTGGTGGTCAGACTCCACTAAGTCTTGAGGACGATCATTTTTTGATCGAGATCCTCATTTTACTTCTTGGGTGTTGAAAGGTATCCAGAATTATTTTGGTTCTCAACTATGCCTCAACATTTCTTTTCATCAAATGATGGATGGTTGGACATAGTGAACTATCTAGACTCTTAAATACATGTTTTTCTCTTGTGTACAAGATCTTGGAGGTTTGTGGATGAATATATTTCCCTTTGTGTATTTCTCTTACAACAATATTTTTAACTCCACCATCAGTATGGTTCCATTTGAAGCCTTGTATGGTTGAACATTCCGTTATCAGTTGTGCTGTGCAGGGATCAGAGAGTCAGCAATTCTCATACAAGAGGTAGTGCAGAATACGACATAGATGGTCTAGGTAATTCATGATATGATGAATACATAGTAGTATCTTCATAAATCATATTCCGATCAATGGAGGAGACCTTTGGAGTTTGATTTTGGGGATCACATGTTTTTGAATGTGACTCCATGTTATTGGCCGCAAAGGTTTGGTCATTGTAGTATGTTGTCTCCCTAGTTTGTTGGGCCTTTCGAAGTGTTGGATCATATTGGAGATACGGAAGATCAAGTATCACTTCTTGCAAAGATGATTTGGATATGTGATATTTTTATTATGTTACATATCCATTATTATCTTCATGATTACTCTCAAATCATTGATTGGGGCAGTGATCAATGTTGAGGATGATGCGACCTTTTAGGAGTGACTTGTGGAAATCCATGACAGCATAGTGAATGTGTTGTGTTGGATTTATAACCCCTTGGTTTGTGTCTTGTGGCAACATAGTTTTTTGGAAGAGAGTACCAGGGAACGTGAGTCACAGATACATGCTTTCTACCAAGAGTAGATTTATGTTTAGCTCTTTTAATGTAATGATGTTTTTTTGGGGTTATAGGTTATTCATGTTTATGAGATTGATTTATTTTTTTTCTTTTTGTGCCTATATCTCATTGAGTGGTATCTTAATGGGTGGGTTTCAGAAAAATTATTATCTGGGTTGGTTTTGGATTCTCAAGGATGAAAATTTATTGAGAGGTATCAGATGTAATGGATCGAACCTCTCTAACCCAATTACAGAGCTGAATTCTAGTGTTGGAGGAGTTATGGGATGTCAAAGTGTCTTATCCCCAAAAATTTAACAAATTTCATATTATGGGAACATTATTTATATTTTTGAGAGTAGTATCATCGATATCAGTGTAAGCACCAATAATGGTGTTGGTGAGTCATCCTGTGAATAATGCCTTAGATGTCAATGAGTCATTATATGAACAGTTTCATCAATTTCGATGATCCATTCTGTTAAAAGTGGCATCAGTGTTGATGATTCATTCTATAATCAGTTCCATCAATGTCAGTGAGTCATTCTGTAAATAGTTCAATTGGTGTTGTTGATTCATTTTGTGAGCATCCCCATCGTTGTTGGTGATTTTTCTATGAATAGTTCCATCGGTGTAAGTGAGTCATTATATGGATAGTGTTTCCATCATCGGTAGCTGATCAATGTTTCCAGCTTCCTAAAATTTTCTCCATTTTCATTTTCTTTGACTAAAGATGAATTCAATGCCTTGTTTTAAGATATTTAAAGCATATTCAATGTTAATAACTCGTATATTAATTTTCTTAAGACTATGGATGTCTTTACATGGTCAAACAATGTAGTTTAATGTAATCCTCTTTTAATGATAAATCCAATGTATATTAAACCACCATTCTATTAAATCTTAGGATGAGATATATTCACACCATATTCTACCTTCTTGTTCCCTGGTGTGAGATGCTCTAACCTTTCCTTCTTCCCATAGGAGAGGTATGCTATAACCTTGATCCTTAGATCATTTCAATGTGATGTTTCTTCCAGTTTCATGTGAAACCCCTGTTTTGCTGCAATAAATGAGCATAGATCCTTTATTGATAGAAGGTATGATCTACCTTAGTTTTTTTTGTATTCTATGATCCTTCTCTTCCTGTTTCACCTTGCCATGTTATGGAATGTGATATCCATTCTCTAAAAAAATTCTAGGGTTTCCATTTGTGAGGTCGTGCCACGACGTTCTCAGGTGGCTATAATTGTCACGGGAGGAGGCAATCATGATCCACTATGTGGATTATTCTTGTATATAGAATTTCAAGAACTGTAAGAGTTTCTGTATTAATTACTTCTCTATTCATTTACATGATGTTGTCGAGATATCATGTTTTACACACTAGATGATAATTGAATTTCCATAATATATATTTGAACTTGATAAATAAATTAATATCCATAATATGTTATTTCCTATTGTTTTTCTAGATAGTATAATATCTATACATTCTTTTTTCATCTTTTCATTTTGGGTGAAAATAGGAAAATAATGTAAAATGGGATAAATTATAAATTAATTTTCAAAGATAATTACATGTAAATAAATACGTATGTTGTCGTTGTAATTTTTTGCTAATAAAATTGATTAATTAAGCATGTTTAATTATTTGTGATATCAGACTACTTATGTTTCCTATCATTAGAACCTACAAATAATAAATAGGTTAATTCTAGATGGTTCAATGATTGGTTTTTTCCTAGAAAATAATTCATCATATGGTTTTGAGTTATCCTCTTACTTAATTTTAGGCTGAGATCCCTATTGATGTAATGTTTTTTCCTACTTCTTGTGTTGTGATGTGAGTCTGGAAGGCTATTGTGATATGGGGGGTAGGGAGGCCCATTTGTTGTGGCATTAGTTGATGGCTAGGGAGGCGAGATATAATGATTTGACCCCATTTATCCTAGAGTCGGTGCATTATATTAATACATTGTCAGGATACCATGAATCAAGTCCCGAATGACCGATCAATTTAGAATTCATAGAAAATAGATTACATACATGAATATTCCTTACACATTAGAAAATAAAACACCACATAAATGGTCTTTTGAGAAGGCCATTAATCCCCTAGCATAACTATGTTTATCAATCATAATACACTTTTTGGAATCCTGGGAAAATAAAACATAATAATGGGGTGAGCTCAAAATCTTAGTAAGGATAACAATATAGTGAAAACATTAAAAAATAAGAATAATCATTTAAGGCAATATATAAAACTAAGACAAAATACTTTTAAACTTATAATTAAGCATAATTTGGAAATGATAAGTCAAATAATTCAATTCACTTATTCACATGTATAATCTACTAGTCTAATAATCACATGTAATATCAATATCTAATTTCATAATGATAGAATGCATAATACCAGACTTCATAACCACATAGTCAAGGCCTTGTGCCAAGAATAATAATAATATTTTTTCCATGTCCTTGTGCAATGTCACTAGTTTGTCTCATTAGACCTACTGATGTATCGAAGAGATATAGTGGGCTCCACCCATCACTTACTATGTCCAATGCATTCCTCATATGAAAAGGATTGAACATAACATAATCATTAGTTTTAAAACTAGAATACGAAATGTCAATACATTACCTATAAACCATGAATGGTATAAAAATAACACATCCATAGTCAAACAAATCAAAAAACCTTCAATAAATTATGGAATATTGTTATCATATTATATCAACCTCAATCATGAATAATATATCGAAATGGTTGTTGACATAGTTGAAATTGATCAGCAAAAATCATTGAGAGAAATATCCGTTTTTCATGAAATCATTTAAAAGTATTATATAGGAGGTCATTTAAAATTTAGTTTGAAATCAAACTTTCCCATACCACTTTTAATCTTTTGAAAAGAAATAACATTTTAAAATATTCATGTTCATATAAATAAATCCTTAAAACCATTTTGAAAATATAGACATTAATGAGAAAGGTTTAGAGAAATTAATATTTGAAACATTTAAAATGATGTTTTAGTTAAATTTACCTTATAAATAATCTATTTTAACATATTTTTTTGAAACATGGACATGGATAATAAATATGTACCAGTATATTGTTACATGAAAATAATCTCGGATAATAATGTGATTGTGAAATTAAACCTCACCTTGCACTTTCCTTAGGTTGATGGTACATTTAACCTCCTATATAATGACCATAGTATGTTATTAAATTATAACAATACCATATTCATATTTAATATATCATAAATGATTAATTTATGACCTTATACTACCCATTTAATAACTATTTCCATGTTAAATTATCATTATGGGTAATAATCGCTTTCTTTATCGTACATGTTTTGACTTGTTATTTTTGATCGTATCATTTAGATCATGATTTAAATACTTCCAGAATACAAACCATTATATATATATATCATATATATTTACAAACTACACCACGACGTGGAGATGGTAAGTCGTATGTAGCACGTATGGTGAATTTGAATTTAGAGGATGGATTGAATAATGAATATGGTTGTACCGTATTTATAGTAACACAAAAAATTTAGGATATTCTGGAGTTATTATTATTCTATGTATGTAACGAATAAATAGGAAGTAGAAGAAGAAAAGAACTTGAAAGAGTTTGGTGAAATTATTACGTCTTCTTCAAGTGTTTTCTTTTTAGTTGATAAGAAGGGATCCTTAGGTTGGATTTATGATCAAATTATGGACTCTAGGATTATGTGGGAGATGTGGGGAGGATATTTGGTCAGGATTTGGCCAATCAAAATGCCTTTGGAAGTGAGATTTTGAGAGAAGGGGAAGTACACTTTTATAAGAGAGTTGAATGTCATTTTAGGAAAATCAGGAAATATTATTTTACAGTAAAATAATTTTTAGTGTCTAATGGGGAGAAATTATTTATTTCTAGGATAAGGTAAGGATTGGTATAAACCCACTAAACTAATAGGTTTTGGACAGGTTTATGTCACCATATTAACCTTATCTTTTAGATTTAACTCTTAGTTAAATATTTTAATTTTTACCATGTCTTCTTGTAATCTTACACTATATTGTTAATAAACATACTCTAGACTTACAAGTGAACTTAAAGTGGTTCATTAATGACATTTATAATATTATTTATGTCGTTTGTTCAATACTTAGATTTATTGGAATATTAAATCAACTAATAATATAGTATTTGTTTTTAAAATAAATATATGTCAATTTTGACATTATTTGGTATTTGGTTTTTGTGAAAGTCATCAAAAATTGATTACATTGAACAAGATACATTAAATAAACTATAAAATGTAATATTATCTTATAAAATTATTTTATGTCTTAAATAAAATGAAATTATATATATTTTCATATTTATAATACAAATTATTTGATTCCATCATTAATAAGTTAATTAATGCATCATCATTGTGTCATAAAAAAATAAAAATATTTAATGTCTAAAACATATAAATAAAATACCTTTTTAGAAAATGTTTTCTTATTTCTAATGAATATTTATAGTCAAATTTATATAGTGTGTATACATATATTAAAAATGGTTTAGTTATTAATCTTTGAATTTAATAATTCTAACTTAACATTAAATAAAATAATAATAAATGTCCTAATCTAATACAAGTGGACCTATAGGATAATATTATAATACTAATGTTGTTTTTGGTCGAAATAAAATTATCCAATAGAATTTGGACTTGTTTTTGGGTAATTATATTATCATTTTTACCTTTCATTATCCTATTTACTTTTAACCATGGAAAATAAAATCAAATGTTACTATCCACAAATAATTATGTTCATCTTATTGAATTAAATTTTATTTACTGATATCAACTATGTCTCTCAGAGTTTTGAAATTAAACTCATAGAAGAAGTAAAATTATGTTTTATGAAAATTCTTAAATGCTTCTAGAAGGTGGGTAAAAGAGGATAAAAAGTTCAATAAAATTTAATTCATATACTTTTATTAAAAAATAACTCCAATGAATTAAATTGATATTATATAGGTATTATATATATATATTTGACTTAAAACCCTTAAATAAAAAATATAATTATTTAAATAAAAATTTGGTTTTAAATAATAATTTAGTGTTTTTCACTATTCATAAAAAATTGAATGTTTTCAGAAAAATACCAAAAATTAACCCAAAGCTAAATTTGACATTCTAAATTCGTAAATGAAGTCTATTTTTCCATATTTAAAACATCAAATTTTCATTTATTAATTTAAAATTAATTTTCATTGTCAAAACAAAAAAGTGGGGTTTTAAAAAGTAAAAACTATCAATAGATAGACATATTTTTATGAAAAATCTAAATGTGAAAATATTTATAATGACCTAAATTGTATTTAATGATAAAAATATAATATAATTATACTTCAAAACCATTAAAATTAATAATTTACCAGTATAAATTATTTCAATTAAAAAATTTATTTTTAATTAAAACATAGTATATTTCACTATTCGTCAAAATTTTAAAGTTATCAGAAATGTACCAAAAATTAATCAAAACTAAATTTTTATTTCCTGAATATAAATAAAATTTAATTTCATTAAATTGAATATATAAAAGTGTCATATATTCGTTTTTAAAAGGGTTCTCAATTAAAACATGGTAAAATTGTATTTTTTGAAAAATAATTCTTTTATTTGAAAATATGAATTTGTTCTTATATTATGTCTTAAAAACACATAATATGTATTTTAAAATTATATAGAATATATAATATTCAAAATTTAGTTAATACTATTTATAACTATTTTTTGAATGACAAGTTTGGTAAGTTGTGGTGCGCTCGAACTCGGTGTTGCGTGTAGTGAAAGCTATTGAATTACATTAATTTGATAACGTGAAATGAAATCTTGGGGTGTTACACATGATTCATAGGTTTATGCATGTGGGTGTCTGGGGGGACACCAGATATAGTGAAACAGGTTCGATATGAATGTTTAGATTCTTGATAAATCTTGTTAGTTGTTTAAATTCTTTTCTTTCCCAACTAATCAAGGAAGCTAGTTTTATTACCCTTATTCCAAAAGTGGGGATGATGTGCGGGGTGTGCCATGTGATTTCCCTATTTACCATCATGAGGGAGGATGGGTCTTTGCTCTTTCTATTGGTGGGAAAGATATGAATGGATGTTCATCTACCAACCATGATGAACCCTTGTGTTTAGTAGCTTATAATGTTTTTCTAGACTTCCTAGGAATATGGGAAATTAATAATGTTAGTAGTAATTTATTGAATAAATTATGTTAACATGTCGGGTTAATACGTGCTTGTTGGAAATGCTGAGGTTACAATTTAAAGAATCAATAGTCATTGGGTGAGATGCTAATGGAATATAATGTGGAATTGTTAATTGTTAATTAATGTGTAAATAATTAATTAACATAAAGTGAAAATGATAAAAATGGATAATGTAATATAATGAAGTTATTTAAATGGATTTGTGTTTATAGGATACCTAGTCATAGAAGTGTCTTCAAGGAGTCTGAGAGAAATAAGCTGCAGTCGATTTTAAGACTAGGTTATGCTCATAGTGTGGTTCTGAGCTATATTATATTCTGTAAATTTTGTGTTTCTATATTCTAATCGGCCCCATCAGTTAGGGAAACTGACACCCCAGGGAGTCTAATACATGGGGGTGTTTTTCACAACATTTAGGTTAGATTATGGATGTAGGGCTACCCCCAGTGGCCATGTTCTCTTCTCTTGGTAGTTACTTGTGATGGTACGCAAAATGGTTAGTTTTCCCCATATATGTGTGTAGAGGGCTATAATGGGTTGTGGTTATTCACACACATATATTCAAGATATAGTTATAAATGGACTACTAAAGGTGTAACAAGTATTGGCTATAATGGGTTGAGGATCCTTACTCGACATATGGGCTGTAATGGCGTCAGGTATAATGCCTGACGCATGATACACGTTATGCAAGCTGTGGTGGCTCCTAGAAACTACTTAGTTACTTTATTTACATGGATGTGGTGGTTGTAAAACACATGGTGATTGTTGTTGTGATTCTCCCATGTGATTGTATCAAGCCTACTTGGAGAGAGTTGATTAGGACGTGTGACGTTGGGGAAAAGAAGAAAACCAGTGGGGAAGTAGCAGCAGGGTACCCTTGATATTCTTTATTATATTATTTAATATTTTATGTGATAACTAGTGAGAGAAGGAATGGTGAGGATGGGAACATAGTATACCTATTTAGGTGATGATTTAGTTTCAGTTGGTGTTTATTGTGCTTTATCATGCTTTCATTACTTTAGTATGAGAAACTCCGAGGAGGATCCTACTGAGAGTACTATTATAAACACCCTTTGTATATAAAAATATTTTTAGGTCACTTGGATTAGGTTGGTGAACAGACTGGTTACTAAAATCATGGGATTTTCGGATCTATTTGGGCTTCGTGGTTTCTGATGTCTTATACTTTATTTTGGTACATGAGTTATTATTTTCAGTTGTAGTAGTTTTTGTATGACATTACATATGTGTACTTAGGATTTCATTTATATTTCAGTCTGATTAGGTGGTTTATGGTGTATATCTAATCTCTCTCTTTCACATGTGTTCCATTAGAGGTTAATTCCTCCCATGTGTGTGTTTACTATACCCTTGGTGCTAGTCGCCATCCTAGGACTTACTAGAGGTGGGACTTGGGGGTAATTATCTCTCTTATCACAATGTCGATCCTGGAGGGATAAACCTTATTAAGAGGGGGTCATAACAAAACATCAGTTTCATTCATTATTGTTTATCATCATCCACTATGAACATGATTCCATATTATTCACTCACCATCTCAAGATATCCAGTTTCAATTCCATCTTGAATAAATAGATTAATTAGTAACTATTATCATAGTTCAAAATAATTTATCCATTTTTCAATATCATCACTCATATCATAAAATTATTTGGGTTTCATAAGAAAAAAAACTGAACCCCTTACTTATTTTATCATCTATATTATATAAATTTAAATATTGTGAAGTAAAAATATATGTATAATATTATTTATTCAAAGTAGAATAAATAAATGATTTAAGTATTCGTATGTGATTTATAATGAATCTTACATTATACCTCTTTGATGATAATACAATGTTCAATTTATTAACCTAATTTAGAAGGGTATGTAGTAATTTTATTTTATAATCCAAATTAAAATTCGATAATATCTGATCTCTAAATTTTTTTATGATGAAATTGTTTTTTTCAAACCATCTCCACAATATGTTTTATAAATTGTATAATCAATTAAATTTTATAGAAATTAATTTTACTCCATCTCTAAAAAGAACATAGGTAATAATATATCAAATTACCTGAAAATTATGTCCCATGAAAAATAATAAGTATATATTTAAATGGATATGAAATGTTAGTATTTTTAAAAGGTAATAATCATCATTATATATATATATATAAATGAGTATGAACATAAAATATGTATGATGGAATAAATAAAATATTTATTAATGAATTCATTATTTCTCATTTTTTATTTGGCTCTGATGCCATATAAATTTTTTGTATCTTTATAGCCTCAATGAATTGTATTTCAATATCGAAATATAGGATAAATATTCATTGTTTCTATAAGAACTCTATAGAAGACATTGAAAATGATGATTTAATTCCTAATGGTTGACTATACTTTTTAATGATTAATGCTTTATTATAGACATAAATATAATTTTAGTTATGATTATATTAACCAAGTTAATTGATTTTTTTCTAAATCCCTAATAAATATATAGAACATAATTAGAGACACTCTTCATCTAATTAACATTCCAGAATATAGCATTATGGTGGAGGTTATTGCTTCGCAAAATTCAATAAATAACCTAGCTATCTAAGGAATCAACCAATAATAAAAAAATATTTTAGGAAAATTATATGTATATAGTTTTTAATATTTTAATAACTATACTATTCTATAGGATACACCGATAAATAGTGTATGGGTCATCTAAATTTCAATTCCACATCCAAACTCACATTGAAATAAACCATCACATTGTAAATGATCATAAAATATCACTTACAAGTGAAATAATATATTTAAAATTTTATATTGTAATCATTCATTCCTAATAAAGTTTATATTTTTCTCATTGATTCTTTTAAAGAATCATAAAAAATCAGTTATATCTAAATTTATTTTATTATGTAACATGTAATAAAAATCTAATTGTAAAATATAATCCTTCAAATTATGCGAGACATGAATTTTTAATGCATATACCATATGATTTTCTAAGACCAAATATATAGGAATGATACTAAAATATCTATGAGGTACAATGACTTTTTTATGTATTCAAAGGTACACATATTTTTCAAATTTTTATGTACAAAAATTAATGTAGGATAATTCAAATTCTCATTTTTCAATATATGAAATTTTATTATCATTTATTCATTATATTTTCATGAATTAATTGGAATCTTTGTTTTTCCTTGATCATTATGTATTGTGAAAATAACTTTATCAGATATATACTTCTCAAAGTATATAATTTATTGTTTGTGATGCCAGATATGAAATTACAAATAAGGATGATTAAAAATTATATTTTTTGTTACATTTTTATGTTATAATTCCATTTAATATTGTGAAAAACTATTCTAACTAATGATATGTAACAAAATTGGATAATTGTGTCAAAATTTCAATTATATATACCAATTTTAGAGGGATAATAAAACATTTTTTATAAAATAATGATTTATTAAAGAAAAATAACTGAGATGTGTCCATGAATTGATGTTAAAATATAATTTTTTAAAAACAATAACGAAGATATATAATATAAAAATATATGTTAATAATTAGAAATTACATTGTATTATGTGTGTTCTGATGTGTAATATTTTCTAATCCTGGATTTCATTGATGGTCCACATTAGAGTATAATGAACTTTAAACATTTTATATGTTGTTACATAATAATACACACAATGGGACCATAATTACTTCAATTCATATATATATATATAAGTCTTAATATATATGTAAACATAATTTAAAGGCATCGGTTTTCCTAGAATAACAATAAAAATAATAAATTATTTTTTATGTATATATCCTTATGGGAAATTGTACGGGACAAACCTAACTACAAATATTTAATAAAATTTACTAAAATACTTCAATGAACTAAATTAGTTATTAAAAAATACCATACCATTATTCCTAGGATCTATAGTAATATTTGGATATAAATAATAGAAATATTTATATGTTTTTCAAACTCTTTGATGATGACTGTACATTTCATTTTTGTTTTCATAGAATTCATCAGCGTATTATCTTTGGTTTTGGAATTTCAGAAAAATAATTATAATTGAGTTTCGTTAGTAATTCAATGTTAATTTATTTACATATATTCATTTATATACATCCTTGATTTATAAAATAGATTTATAATTGAATCTATATTAGTTTCATGCCATATAAATTAATGAAATCTGTCAAACTAATCTCAATATGAATATTTTTACCAATATAATATCCAATCATTGGGAAATTAATGTATCTTCATATAATTTATGAGAAATTTTTTAATTTTTTTAATCACATATAATGATTAATGGACCTTATTATTAGTAAAAGAACGATGAGGAACGTATAAATAAAACCAAATATTATTTTTATAAAGTCAACATAAACACTTCATATTAATCAATTTCAATTTAAATGAAATAAATGAATATTTTTCATTCCCCTCAAACTGATTTCTATTTTCATATTCTATATTTTTATAATCCCCACTTGATCTCCTTGTTAGCCTATCCCCGAAATTAATCTCTAGAAATCCATATTAGAATCTCATAACATGTTATGATCTTCATCTTGTTCTGCAATTATAACCAAAACAATAATAGTTATGATTATAAATTCCTTATATATTATTGATGTAGTATCAATACAGTTTTCATGTTTTAGAAATATAGCAAATTAATTAAAATTTGATTATCCATTCCAAAATCATCACCCATATATAATATAATTTTTTTCAATATCAAGTGTTCATAACTACATCCTTTTCAACTATCGTCTGAAATTACATGTGGGACACTGAAATATAATTCATATATTGATAAATCCTTTTTTAAATATAATAATATAAATGTTTCTCTGACACTTTAATATTTGGAGATATATTTTTAGGTAACTTGATATATGTTTTATTAGTGATTTGAAAATCATCAAAATTTATAAAAACAGATCACATACTTGTGAAATGACATCACATTAAAAATAATACATATGATTAACATAAAACACTTATAAAACTAATAATGATAATATAAAATAATTATATACTATAAATCATAATAATTTTTTTTCAACGTATACATTATTTTTACATTGATTGTTTATCATGTCAAATATTACGCAAAAACTCTAAAATTTTATATCCAATTTAATCAATGTTAAACAAAGAAATGCATAAAAAATATATTCCACTAAATTAAATATTTTTATTAAATATTTAATAAAAAATCATTAAATGTTATATATATATATATTAATTCATTTACAAATATACCAGAATACAAATAGAAAAAGGAACAAGTCAATGAATATTTAAGAAACAGATAGTGTACATGATCAGTCAATAATAACATTACATATATATCTAAATTGGATCTAATTAAATAATATGCTATTAATAAATTAAAAATGAAAATATTGAATAAATCACCCCAAAAAAATGAAAAATTATTATACAATTCGAAATTTACACAAAAATTTATAAAATTCCATAAATAAACAATTAATATTATCTATTTCATTATAGTATATATAGATGTTTCCAAATATCTTGGTACATATTCAAACATATTTATCTGAATAAGTAGATAATATGATATATATATATATATTCTTATAATTGAATGTATATATAAGAATATATTGATATAGAAATTATATTAGAAATTTCAATGAATAATTGTTATCATTACATTTTTTTTTAAATATAATTTTTCAAAATATAATTTTCTTTCCATAAATTTATGTTAAAAATTTAATCGAAATCCTTAAAAAAATTGAAAACTAAATATTAATGTTTAATTTAGAATATATTTATATATAATTCATGGATAATTATTCCATCTTTTAATATGAAAGGAGGATGAATTAATATATTAACATACTTCTTAAATAGTGGAAATGATTTTATTTTTTTGAAATATTTTCTGAAATCTAATTGTGGAATTCAAAAGTCAATTAAAATTTTTTATACAACCATTATGTAAAAAATTGAATAAAAATAAAAATTATTCCATCTATGGATCAAAAATAAAACAATCATGAAAGAGGAAACATACATATAATATAATTGGGAACTCTTCACCATGGATAATAAATTATAGATATGGAATTAACTTAAGCCTCAAGGAGACAATATATAAAACTTTTAGAGGTAGATGTTACCACACCCATTTAGGATTTAACAAAAAATTCTCCAAACATAGGGAGATATGAAACAAATAATATGTATAGAAGAGCGAACACATAGATTATTAAAGATATCACAGCTCAATGATTGTTGTGTGAATATTGGAGAAAAAAATATATCAATTGGAAATGGAATATATTTAGTGGGGGAAGGAAGTTCATGGTTGATATGTGATCAGAGAGAGGTGTAAATGAGGCCTGTGTGGGTGATATTTATTTTATTTAATATAAATTTCTTATTAACTACCTATAAACATTATGTTAGTGATGTTTTTTAAATACAACAACTAATAATTCATAAATGGTGATATTAAAAATGTGATGGTAACTTCTCTACAAAAATTTCATATTCAGAAATTAGCTAGGGATATTATAAACTAAATTAGATAAATTAAAAATATATATCTAATTTAATTGTAGTAATATTTGGATGTTTTTAGAAATATTATGGTCACTAATAGTGATATTCTTTATAAATGTCTAAAAGGAAATCATTAAAATGTTTTTTGTATGACAGTACAACACCGTGGTATTTTTCAAATAGAAACTTCATGTTTGATAAAATTTAAAACAAATAATATAAATATTATAATTGATTATAACATTCAATAACAATACAATTAATGTTTTTTAGAATAATTTCCATTTTTTGATATCTTCATATGCACACAACATCAGGATTTAACAAAACCTGACAAATTATTAAAATATTTTTCTTTTATGATGACCATTATATCCTATCTGTAAATTAGAAATAAATGTACAGTGATAAATAAATTATGAACATTTTATAGACTAAATATATATAATATAAATTAAATGTTTATCTGTAGATTAAAAATAATAATATAACAATTTTAAAGTAATAAAAATTTATAAAAAATGTATACTTCTAAAATATGGTTTAATAGCACAGTATGGAAAAAATTTATAATTAAAATTTAAAACTATTATAAAATTTATATAAAAAATAAATTCAATTTCTGATATCATTATATAATAATTATATTAGGGTGAACCTTTTAGATTTTTCAGAATTATTTCATTTTTCGATGAATTGTTAGGTATAATAATTTTTACTAAAAACTACCTTTTAATTTGCATCATATATAAAGTTAAATTAAAATTTATAATGATTTTATATTAAAATTAGTTATGATATAAAAAAATTTATCCAATTTAAGTATTTCTAAATAATTTCTATAAAACTATGATATTAAAACATTCTATTCTTAGGGGAATTTTCTCATTTGAATACTTTATTTTCATCTATTCTCTATATAAAAAATTAAATTGAATTATTCAACTTATGTAAATTGAATATATAAAATTTTACAAATTATTTAAAATATTAATAATATTTAATATCTTATAATTCCATCTTAATTTTCCCTGAAAATTAATAGTGAAGGTGGAAAAAATTAAGTACTACATTTAATGGTAAATGGGATAATCATGGTGTTAAAATAATAAGAAATTGGTTAAAATGAGAAAAGTAATTGTAGAAATTATAGTTAATGTGTGTATGTATAAGATATACTATCAAAAATTCTATCCTAAGGATATTTGGAAGGTTTTTTGATGATATTTAATTCATCAATTTGAATTTATTTTTTTATTTTACAATTATTTACCAAGAAACTTCCTTATCCCAATAGTTGAATGGTCACTCAATCCCTTTACATATACATAGATTAATATCAACATTGATTGAAACCCACAAAAACAATCTCTCCACAATTCCTTATGAATATTATAGAGCATATGGTCCCATATAAAAAAAGTATCTATGTTCTTTATGAAGTGTTCAAATATATGTTTTACGTTGACAATGTTGTTGTCTTAAGTAATATATTTCATTATCCTTCTTCTTTTTGATCCATACATTTTTCACTAAGACATATAATATAATAAAAATGCATATAATTTTTAATGTGATGTTATTATGTTTTTTAATAATATATATTTATATAATGTTCAGTCAAATGGGAAACAAAATAAATGATTGTGGGTACAACGAACAACTGATGTAGTTCGTTTTCAATCACCACCATATATGTATTGATAAATGATGGATTTACCACATGTTTAATATATTTATCATATCATTAATCATGATTATTTTTTATCACATTCTCATTTTTTTGTTCCATTCTATTTCATATAAAATAACATCGATCATTTGTACGGTTAACTATTGCCTCACAAAGGGATCTGTTTCGTTTTCATTTATGATTTATATAGAATATAATATGTAAAAAATTATTTAATATATATGATTTATCATAGATAATATATATTATTAAAAATTAATATATATCCTTATTATTTACCCTTTAACTTATTAAAGTAAATTATATTTTTTCTCTTAATTATGTATGAGATACCATCTCAATGAAGTGATGCAATACATTTTCCATGTAAAACAGAAATAAGTTGTTATAAAAATATAACTACTAAGTAATTATTATATTTAAAATGTTATTATCACTCTATAATATATATATATATATATATATATCATATGAATATGAACCATAACATTCATAGAATACATGCAAGAGAAAATAAGTCAATTAACGTACAGAACAACAAAAATAATAAATTATTACTAAATTCAGTAATAAATTGTTATATTAGGAAAATATATGATATGTAAAATTAGATTATGGTTACGTGATATAGTATTAAAATTATTAAATCTACTATTAAAATTTTAAGGATGAGTGCGAAGAAAATCACATATGGGGTATGTTTTTCTCTTCTGACTTTTACTTCTATGAGTCATTTTATATATTAACCACTAATTAAATTTTGTGGTATATATAATTAATATTTTATATGGTATATCATGAATCAATTTTATTCATTGTATTTAATGGTTCATTTGATTTCATTTCAATTATAGTTCTTATGAATAAAATTTACCAAAGTGGTATGATTAATTTCACAATCTCATCATTATTAAATATTATTTTTACATATTATTTAGTGATAATTAATTTATATATATATATATATAAATTAATCTATATATTTTTTCTATGGTTATAAATGATATTTTTCATTTAATAGCACTATTTCACCTCTTTTTGGAAACATTTTTGTACGTATTTTTTAAAAAATATGATTTTATTTAACTCTTTGTTTAGAAATAAATTTTCATAAAAACACATGATCTCCAAATTTTTTTAATTCTTAAACACCATAAAATAATTTATATAAAAAAATACACAATTTTACATATTTTTTGGAAAACAATCGACTTTTTTTTCAAATCAATGTTCTTCTAAATTTTACTGAAAACGTGAATCGTATATTTGTTTTAACATATATAAAATTAATAGAATTATTTTCCATCATGAAAATATAATTTTCTAAATATTATATTACATGTATTTAATGATTATTTCACATAAATTTTTTTATTATATTTTTTCTTTATTTTTAATGATTATTTTCTAAGTGAAAAGGATATTTTCCTTAGAAATGATTTTCTGGATATCTCTATTGCATTCTTATATTGAAATGACATCATGACTTTATTTGTATTTTTATACACTAATTATATGTTATATTAAAAAAATTATTCACTTTCCTTTATATATATTATGATCAGTTTGACTAGGGATGACAATTTTTTCTACCATTAACTATTTTACATTGGATTGTGTATGATTATGTTTATTGATCAGGGTAATGGTAAACATTTCATATTTTATTGTTTCAATATGAATGATAATTTTGATTATTTCTACCCCATTCATATGACCAACACACATTACTTAGTAAATTATGGCATAGTCCTTGTATAATGCATCAATACAATATTATGACTCCAAAGGAAAAATTGATTGGGTTTTCGCCCAGTCATGGACCATTTAATTTGATGCATTTTCACAACAAATCGATGATCTCATTCAGATATATGGATTTATGAATTAAATAGTTACAAATTAAATTATTTACATACCATTTGATTAATCAATTAGTTAACATATTCATGGGTATGTTTTCATGTTCTTGTGATTATTTATGTCGAATTATTTGATCATCATTTATTATTTCTATATTATGCCCATGTTATTGATTATGTGGAACGTGTTTTATTTAGGTTCCATTCCTTATTTTTTATACCTAATTATCACATATATTTTTTAATATACTTACATATTTTAGTTATCTAATGTCACCCTTTATTAAGTATTATTTTTACTAGGATACCAGAGAGTGTTTTATAAAATGCATGCAAGAAGATTCTAATGGGAATAATTATTCTCTCATTGAAAATAATTTTTTTATTTTATTTTTCACAATAAAATTTTAATTTGATTTTTGTATCTATCTTACAAAAACTAGTAAACTATTTTTCATTGATGGTAAAATTCCATGAATCATAAGGTAATGTAATAAACTAGACAATGAGTCTGGGTTACTAGTTTTGGGGAATTTATATTTGGAATATGAATATATTTAGTATAATATAAGGGAACAATAGTTAGGAAACCATATATTCATGAACATAACCCTATGAAATAATTTGAGGATATGTAAACAAGAAATCCATAATATTTTTCAAGGAATATATTATGTGCTTTTTTCTAAAAAATATCTCACTATCATGATAATAAAAGTCACCATAGGATTTTCACATACTTATATATGAATGATAATTAGGAAATGGGTGCATGTGCTTGAAATGTTCAACATGTATTCCATGATAAAATGACTTATTGTACATCAATTTTTTCAATACCAAGTATATACTTAAGATAATTCACATTTTTGTCACCAAAAATTATGAATGAATTGATAATAATGATATTAAAAAAATAAAACCTGTATAAGATTATGATATTTACTACGAATAAATGATTCCATTTATTTAATGTGTTTCAATCATTTTAGAAATATTCATTATGTTACAAAATTTAATGATCTAATTTAGTTTTTCTATCATTTATAAATAGATCATAGTGGATAGAATGTGAAATGAATCAATTCATGTAATCTAAAAAGAAATAATGTTCCCTTTATTGATGATATTAATATGATATTTCTCAGGAAACTAGTAAACCCAATGGTTTTAATCATTTAATAAAATAGTATCATGTGATACTAAAAAAGATAAATAATTATCTACATATTATGGATTCAAGGGATGATAAAGAAGAAGAGGTTAACATGAAAAAAATTTATACTGAGAAGAGGGTAATGATGTATATTCCAAAATGCAATACTAATTGAAGGAAACACTATGACAAGTGATTAAAATGAAAAGGACAAAACATTATAAAAATAGAATAAGAAAACCATTATATATAATTGATGTTGAATGAATGAATATTGATATTTTCAATTATTCTAAAGTAAAGATATGATCTACTGCAAAAATTAATTCCTTAAACATCAAGGGATTGTACCACAAAAACGTCAAGGGATCAAGGTTAATCATATGATATTAATATAAATTTCATGGTATGATTATTGTTTCTGTGTTTTTATTAAAGAATAATTTTATAAGAATTTGTTATCGTAGACATTGTGGTTATAATAATTAGTTACCTAATAATCCTTGTACTAAAATTCTATTTCTTAAATGATTTTAGTGCATCTGTTGAATGGTATTGACGACCATGGAAATTGATTTAGTAACAATTTTAACCTCTTTGAAAAAACATGGTTGATCAAGCATAATAATTAATATATTTTATATGGCTATATTATAATAATATTTTTATGGGATAGTTTTGGTGACATAAAATATTTTTATTGGTCTGATGGATTATGCAATATTTTTGGAATTTTATTTCATGTATTTATTTATGGTATATTTATAACAACAAGAGATTTTATATTTAAAAGAATTCAATTTTTTTATTAAGGTTTTACAATGTTAATTTAATTATATTAGTTGTAATTTGAAAGACCACGCCACATTATATTTTCTGCCAAATATAATTTTGATTTAATGACCATTATTCTTTCTTTGGATAGAGATATTTTAAATGATATTTATGGTTAATTATTTGTGGAATGGATTCTGTTCTTATTTGGATAATATTTGATAATTATTTTTAACCATTTTTTATTTAGTAAACGTAAGTGAAATATCTTATAACACATGTATGGATCGTTTTATCCATTAAAATAAAGTTATAGTTATTCAAGAATTATCAATTAATCATGGATATTTATTTTTTATAGAAGGAAATGATGATTAATATGATTTAAGTACAGCCAAAATATGAAATTTCTCCTGAAAAATAAAATTATACCATATATATTTTCATATATTCATTATGTAGATTGTATGGAAGTTCCCCAACTCTTCGAAAATGATATATTAAAAAACCTTTATCCAAATGCACTCATTTTTTAGGAATTGATGTCCTAAATCACAACTGATTAATGTTTTTAGTGTCCCAAACATTCCATTGATCATTTTCTTTCTTGTGATAACTATCCAAAGTCACTCTTAAAAACTATTGACACTTTTCATTGAAATTCATATATTAACAAGAAACTAATGTTGTTTTATTTTTATAACAAGTATTTATTATTCTAGCTGAAATTTATTATTCCCATCCTCTATTATCAATAGTAAGTTTTATTAACATTTTTATGATGTCATTTTTAACAATGGTGTTTTCAAATTTAAAATCCTTGATTTCAATGTGAATGTTTAAATTTAAACTACAAAATATATTTAAGTGGGTGATATTATAAAACCCCTAGAATTATAAATTTTGAACATCATGTTTGAAAACATGTATTCTACAACACAAAAAGAATACCACAAAATATAAAATACAATGACATATTCAAAATAATTTCTATAAATAAATTCAATCAGATTTATAGTTTTCTATCCATTAAACCCAATGTTAAAATAAAACATCATTTTTAGTTAATATATTTTCAATTAAAAATATACAGAATATATTATCCATTATGATTGTGTGTATGAATTGTACTAACTAAATTTTGAAACTAATATAAACTATTATGGTTCTCTTTCCCCACATACAATGGGAACTCACGCCCTTCACATCTACAAACCTACCATGAACATTGTGTAACACTCTAATAATATGTAAAATATATTTTCCATATAAAATAAATATTTATAATTTCTTTCTCTTCATGAAACACTAATCTATGTTTATGTTACATTCGACGTTGTGGTTATCATGAATCACACCCCACACTGGGTTTAACTTACATTCCACACAAAAAGAGCTTCAACACAATATGAAATATAAATAAAATATGACGATTTAATAGTTTATATATCACATAGATCGTCTCTTTTAAAGGAATAAATATTAATAACTGCATTATTTTAATTATTTTAATATATTTATTAAAAATAAAATATCTATTATTTGAAATGAGTAGAAATGTTTTCTAAAGAATAATATTTTTTCAAAAGGACATTTTAATCATGATTTTCACACATAATATAAAACAAATATTTATTAACATAATAAATTTAATTTGAATAAATGAGCTTAATTATTGAAATCATAATGTAAAATTTAATATATGGTGTATTTCTAATTTTTTGAATTGTCAAATTTTTTATGAATAATAGAAAATACTATATTTTAATTGAAAACATCCCTTTCATTTAAATAATTTTTGAAGTAAAATTTTATTTTAAATTTTATTTAATGTAAAATTATTTCCATTTTAAATTTATTAATCTAAATTTAGTTCATTGTAAATAATTCCATATTAAAATGTAATTTCATAATTTCATAATTTTTTGAAAATTTTCTTTTTAAAACCCAGATTTATCATCATGTTTTTGGGAATAACATAAAAATTAAATTTTCCATATATATGAATTTAATTTAATAAAATAAATTAAAATTTTGGAATAAGAATAAATAATATTGTATCATAACATTATCCTAAATTATTATCATAATAATTATTAATGTGAAAAAAATTTAATAAATATGATTATTATAAAAGTGGTGTTTTTATAAAAAATTATTTTAAAATTAATTCTCAAAATACATATTTTTTTTTGATAAATTGAATTTCATATTTATAATCACTAGGTCAAAATTATCTAATATTTCTCATTTAATTTTAATAATTAATAATTAATTACCTTTGTGGAAAAATAATTATCATTGTGAACACTAAATTTATAGAGGGGAGTAAACATAAAAGATAAGAAATAATATTTTTAAAACATAATTTTTTGTGTTGGAGGTGTGTATTGACCATTTCATCACTCTTATAAATTATTTATCTATTTATAATCCAAATAGGGTTACAATATCCTCCCATTATTGGACAAATTTTTTAATGTTAGGAAAACTTCACTCTTACTTAAATTAAAAATGTAACACACCCTAGTCACATATTCACATAACGGAAGAAATTTTTATCAAGAAACCCTTAATAATTTTACCAGAATACAATTATTTCATTTACAATCCTTAGGTATTATGAAAATACATCATGGAATGGTATTTGGTGTGATCCAAAGAAGAATATCAGAAGAATAGGTAACGTTCATCAATGATTTTTTTCATTATAGGGACTCAGCCTTAAACATTACATAATCCTCAATTATGTCCAGAATTCACATTGATGATCTTTTAGGGTTTAAATTTTTTGAGAATTATGCCATAACTATTACATAACTACATGAATATTACATGTAGACACTACTACTCAGTATCCAATTTTTTATAAAATATAATCTCTTAAAAAGAAACATGTCTAGTTCCATATTTTAGACAACATAACTTTTCCTTGATCTCATCCATGATCTTATTCATCATTAAGATATATAGAAAACATATCATAAATGTGGGATGAACATAAAAATATCATTAAGGGTTATAAAGTAAGGAAGGAAAAAATTACCCCATCATTAAATATAAATCAATGAAACCATACATTTCAATAAAAACATACCTTATGAAATCATACGATTTATCAATAACACCCACATATCATAAAACATAAAGGTAACTTATGGCATTCATGACATACATACATTGTATATATAATATCTACATATAGAGTCACATTTGGAATACCCATCACAGTATTTTTCTTAAATATATTAGGACTAACATTAATGTTTACCTCCATCATGTTACCCAATGCATTGGAGATCAATCTTCGGCTCACCCACCCTTGGTTTATCACAGAACCACCCGTATACATAAAAAATTCCAAATAACCATAACATATTCATAACACAAATCACAAGCATAAATGAAACAGAACATTTCCATATTCTAAAAAAAATATCAAATCAATATATTGAAATAAACAATGCTTTATCAAATCATTTTCAAAACCATATAAAACATTTAATAAAGAGATTTTTGATTCAATGTGTCCCATACAACTTAAAGCTTTTAAATAAATTATCATTTGAAAAAATTAATGACCATATAAATAAATCCTTCAAAACATTTTTAAAACATGGACATTAGTGATAAAGTTTTATAAGAATAAATATTTAAAACATTTATAATGATATATTAGTTAAAGAGTTATTTACAAAATGATAGACTATTGAATACAAATAATTGACGAATAAGATTTAATAAAAACTTTATTATATAATTAGAATAATTGGATTCATGGTATAATATTCAAAAGGATAGTATATAAACCATATAATAGTGAATTGGTGCATAACAACAATAACGTCACAATGGAATGTAAATTGAGATAAATTGCTTATAAAAATTGTATCATTAGATTACAGATAAATCAATTACATAATAATGTGTGAAAAATATAAATACACTAAATATGATTTGGATATATTGTTTAAATAAATCAGATAATATTCACACATATTCTTTTCATGTCAAAACAAATGACTTGAATGTTTAAGTAATTGAATGGTAATTGAGTTAAAATTACTCATATCAAGTTCCTATCGATGACTTGAGAATTTATCAATGGATTCATTATGTGTATAAAATTTCTATCCACACATAGGAGAGGGGAAATTACAACATAAATAAATAAATTGTGATTCCACACATAATCATAGCTTGACATAATTAATAATTAGAATAATAACCCATGGAATAAAAATTGGGTTAAAAGGTTCCCTTATTGATTAGGTATCTTTTCAAACATACATACCATGAATGAAGGATCATAAAATGAAGATTTAAATACAAATAAATTGAATTATATTACACAATGAATACAATATTGGATAGTACACACACCAAAAAAAGAAATAGTGGAATCTATAGTAGGAATATCACGGGAATAAAAAGTGAGATAAAAATCCCTTTCCACGTTTAAATCAATCGAGTCATAGGACCAAAATTTGATGACCATAAAATGTATCTCAAAATACAATGAATTTAAAGAGAATAATGATAATATATATCAAATTGGAGTACACAATACAACAAATGAAATAAATAAGTGGTGAACAATAGAAATTTCACAGAATTGAAAGTTAGATAAGAAACCCCTCACCTCACGTTCGACTTGACTTCATTGTTCTTTGTTCTTCATGAATAATAAACTTAAATTAATTTATAAAAGATTAAAGACCCTTTTTAATGTTAATTGTTCTTCTTATATCACTTATTACCATGTTATAAACAATATGTACTCATTTATGTTAATAATGGCCGTTTTGTCGATATTTTGTACTTTAGTAAAAAATGGACTTATTATAATTACAAGTTATTCACGTGATCAAATGTTTATTATATCCAGAATTATATTCGTGATTTAGATATAATATATATAATATATATCTAGTATATACATTTATTTTTAATATTAGATAACATTTGGAGGTAAGAATTGAAATGCACCATTAATAGAGACTGTAAGTCGTACGTACACTTGAACACTACTTTCATTTATATTTCTTATTATAATGGAATTAAAACATAATTATATATAGTTATATTATAATTCTAGTATATTAAAATATATATTATTATTAACACTATATTTTATTCTTCCCACATTTGTCATTAACAAGTCTTATCACTTTTATGGGGCGGTAGTCCGCACTTCCTCAAATAAAATTATCATGTTTACCCATAATGGAATCAGTAATGGTATGATATAAAAGAAAAATACAAATGAATAAACAAAACATAAACATAATACATATATATAATATATAAATTATTTCCATCTTAATTTCCATCATTAGAGGTGGTCGACGATAATCGAACAATCAGCGTTTCATGAGGCATTAGTTTTCCATTCATAGAAATAGTAGCTTTTCACCCATTAGATGGAGGTGTGTGTATGCGTAGTACAAATAATTCTCAAAAAACATACTAGTATATTTTTTATACTATGTTTTTAAAATAAAGTAATAAAACGAGTTTATGGGTTGTAGATGTAAAATAAAAGAAATTTAGCTAAGAGAGACAATTACCTTCTATTTGGGTAACTCTGTTTGGTTTAAACCAAAAGGACTTTTTGAAGTGCCTTATTCATAAGGTAAGGCTTCTGGGAGGAGGAGAGGGATCTTGAAAGATTATTTGGACAGGTTTTGGACAAGCCAAGGGGCTTGAGAGGTCTGAGGAATTGGTTATAGGTCAGGTATTTTTGTAAGGGGGAGTGGGGTTCTTTAAGAAAGTGTGAAAATATTATTTTATTATATTATGATTTTTGGTTTCTAAAGGTCCAAAACTCATTAAGGCCATTGATAAAATGACTCATGGTCGATGTAAATTCATCCAATAATAATTGGATAGGTTTTTTATGTTATTTTAAAATTTATAATCTTATTTAATTAAATGATTTATTAATGAGGTAAACACTACATCATTTTTGTGTCATAAATAATTATATTTATTTGATGTCTAAAAATTATAAAATATATTTCCAAAATGTAGGAAATAGTTTTTTCTTTCCAATTAATATTTATAGTAAAAAATATAACTTATATAACCCTATGTAAATAAATATTTACAAAAAAGATATTTCTTTATGTCATTTTTGTCTTTACTTTATGTTAATTAAAATAAATTTTCATTATCACACTTATGTGCCTCCATGGGGTCCCAAAATCAACCCAAAGATTTACTTGGTTGAAAATGACTCAACCAATATGGTTAGAACATGTGTCAAGGTAATTATGTTTATTATAATATTATTTAAACATTGAATTACCCTATTTTTCTTTAACCATGGTAAATAAAAGTCAAAAGTTACTATTCACGGATAATTATTTTCATCTTATTGAACCACTTTTTACATACTAATTACAACCATGTATGTCATATTTTCGTAATACCACTCCCAGAAGTGGAAAAATTTCATTTAAATGAAAATGTTAGTTTTTTAACTACTACTAAATAGAATCACTATACATCAAAAATTTGTGTTTTTTAAAAAAACAAAAAATTCAGCCTTATATATATTTGATATTCCAAATTCGAAAATGATGTATATTTGAAAAAATTCATAAAATAGAAGTTGCATTAATTAATTTATTATTATTTCCCTTTTTCAATACAAATAGCATATTTTTAAGAATCAATATCAACCAAAAGATTGACACTTGTTTATATCCAATTTAAAAGTGAAATTAATTCCAATAACCTCCATTATATTAAATTGTAAAAATATAATCTAATTTTACATTAAAAAAAATTATAAAGATAATATAACCATATAAATAATTTATATTTAAAATTATATTTTAATTAAAATACAGTATTTTTCACAATTCATTAAAAATTGAATTTTATCAGAAAAATACAAAAATTTAACCGAATTAAATTTTGGAGACCTGATTCTAAAGACTAATTTTATTTGGTCAAATAGAAATTATAAAAGTGAAAAAAACAATATTCAAGGAGGGTTCACCGTCAAATGGTGTAAAATCGATCATTTAGTGAATATTAGATTATTTATGCTTAAAATAAAACTCTTTTCTTATTTTATGCCTCTAAATATTATTGGATAAGTGTATAAACATTTAAAAAAACATGTATAATCCTTTTTAGTTAGTTATATTAATTCCCTCCAATATAATGACTAGGCATTAACTATCATTTAAGTTAATAATATTATATTATTATTATGCAACGTAAGATTTCAAAGAAACTCGTTGTAGCATATCGGGTATGCCATAGAACATAGCAGCCATTTAAAGTGAAATTAATATTTAATTTACAATTATTAATAGATACGAAAATTTCATATTATTTATTTTCATAAATTTTACATCATTTTCCCCTTTTGGGAATTACATCCTCACAATTTTAATATTTGGCTCAGAAACATCATTGAAAGTCCCAAATCGTAAAAAGAGTCAATAAAACAATAACAATAAAATAAAGAAAGATATATAGAAAGGTCACATAAGAGAATAGATACTAGGATTACTTTAAAACAAGGATATAGAAGATAAACTAACACTAATAGACTGATAAAGAGAGATAGAGAACTTGATCACAGGATGATAACCACTACAATACCATAAATTTGTTGTTGTTTAAAAGTATGATCATACAAGATATCTTATAAATTATTTACATAAATTACCTATTCATAGAGTTTATGAATATTATTAATAACTAGACTACTATTTTAAGGAATTATATGTTATTTTCATGTAGAGTGTCATCCTTTAATAAAATTCTACCACAAACTTATCTTTTCTCAAAGAAGAAATTATTCAAGATGACTTGATCACACCTGACGTGCTAGAATCAACATCTTGAGTATCACATAATCTATAAAATATTATATATATTTACCCTATATTTAGGCATCAACAAAAAAAATTTGTTAGTATAAGATTAAATAATCCCCAAAAAGAAAAATCTTTTACAAAAATAAAAACAAAATTTAATTTCCAAAATTTATTAAAAAATACACAAAGTTAAACCAAGACCATTCAATAAATAACTATCCATAAAATTATTCATTGTAATTCAAATTAAGATTGAAACCCGAATCAAATAAAGATTTAATCACATAGTTTTCCAATATAAATGAAAACATTTATCTCCAAATAACATCAGTTACTCTAAAAGACTCATATTCAAAATCAACTAACCTTATCATATATTATCCATTATAGGATAATAATTTTCATAGATAACCCATAATAAACTTATTATTGATTAATAAATAAATCTATCTAAAATTAATTATTCATAATAACTAGGGACTTCATTTAGTCAAGTGGTAGCCGATAAATCTCAATCAGACTTTGGTTGTGGGTTCGATTCCCACAACTTTGTCCGACGCGTTGAGTTGTCACGTGGTCTACATATTTTCCTTTTTCAAAAACTATATAATTTTAAAACATTCCCCGAAAGATAATAAAAAATAACCATAATGTATTTTAAACACAAAGGTTATCTAATAACTTTCATTTTGCATACCAAAATGTATTAACCAATAATTGCCTCAAATTCAAGGATCATATAATCCCAGATGGTTATTTATAACAATATCCACAAAGGAAAAGATAATTATTCATTGTATAAAATTTTAATATATAAAAATTTAGGGATACACATTCTATAAAAAGTCTTCTAATGTAATCCCCTCCTCAAAAGAGCCTTATTACTATAAAGCATTTCACCATCCTAAAATCTACCATTACACTTGAATCCCTCATATGTTGACTTATTACTCATTAAATGTTTTTCATGATCCATTATCCATTCCTTTACAACTTATTCTGAAATACGTCATTCATACATACAAAATCAAGAGTCATATCCGAAGATTCAATAATGTCTAAACACCAGTTAAGAAATAATCCATAAATTTCAATGGTCATTGTCAGTTTCCTCATCCTCAATTGGAATGGAATTAGGTATTGGTAAAAACATATTGGTATGATCTTGGTGATACCATTCCCAAACCATATTTGTAGGACATATATTTGAATAATGACCATGAACACCACATTTAAAACATTCAATTGATCCCATAAGAAGAAAATATTTCCCATTACTAGAGTCCACAATTTGATTCCTTTTTCCATGGTAGGTTATTTTTTTATGACCTTCACTTCCCCATCTATAGAATCTCTACATCCCTTTGAAACATTTTCCTATTTTCTTTTTTCCTCATCCTTGACACATAGATTTTTTAATATACATACCTTAATTATTATCACCTAAACTTCCTTGGGTATTTATTTCTCGCATATACTTTGCCTTATAAAAATCACCATAGTTCATGTTTCAAATCATGAATCCAGATAGTTGGTTGAGAATAACCACAAGAGTTCTCATTACATCTCCCATTTCATTTTGTTTCTTATTCCGAAATCAATAAATGTTTTCTTCACATCCACTATTTCTTTGGTTCCTATTAGAACCAGCCATTTACTAAAACCAAAATGGTAAGTGTGATTATATAGGTAAAATCATCATATAATTTCATATAATGATGGTAAATACTAAGATATACTTATTCATGTTATCTTAAACTCATTCGCTTTATCTAAAATATCTATGACTCTTTCTAAAATCCTAATCATTATGGTAATGTCACTTATTCTTAAAGAAAACATTAACATCTAAAGTTAACAAAACCAACCTATGATAACAACTATAAGGACCCAATCTTAAACATTAAATAATCAAGAATTATTTCAAGAATTGACATTGAGAATCTTTTCAGGTTTAGATTGTTAGAGAATTATGCCATAAATATTACATAAAAACATTAATATTACATGTAGACACTACTACTAAGAATCTATTTTTTCATTAAATAACAAATCTTAAAAAGAAATATTTCTAGTTCTATGTTCTATACAGCATGAATTTTCCTTGATCCCATCTTTGACCCTATTCATATTTAATTCTTTTAGAAAACCTTTCAAAAACATGTGATGAGCATTAAAATTTCAGTAAGGGTTATAAAATAAGGAAAGAAAATACTAAACTATCATTTAATACAAATCAATGAAACCATACATTTCAATCATAACATACCTTATGAAATTATAAGATTTATGAATAACACTTTCTTATCTTAAATCATAAAGGTAATTTATCCCATTCCTAACATTCATACATTATAGATATCACATCTACATAACAATCACATTTGAAATACCCATCATAGTATATTCCCTAAATCTTCTAAGAGAATCATTAACTTTTACTTCTTTCATGTTACCCACAACATTAGAGAGAAATCTCAGGCTCACTAACCCTAGTTTTATCATGGAACCACCCATATACGTAAAAATTGCACAATAAGCATTCCATATTCATAAAATATAACACAAGAATAATGAAAAGATAACATTTCGACATTCCAATCACAATATATCAAATCAAATATTGAAATAAAAAATGCTTTATCAAATCATTTTCAAAACCATTTAAAACATTTAATAAATACATTTTTCAATCAAAGTGTCTCATACCACTTCCATAAATTTAATGGAATTAACATTTTAAAAAATTAATGACCATACAAATAAATCCTTAAAATCATTTTTAAAATAATGAAATTTATGATAAACATTTAGAAGAATAATCATTATAAAATTTAAAATGAAATTTTAGTTAATGAGTTTTTAACAAAATCATAGACTCTTGAATACAAATAATTGAGGAACAACGTTGATTAAATACATTTAAATATCATGAGAATAAAGTGATTCTTTTTTTATAATTACTAAGGATAGTATATACACCATATAAGAGAGAATTGGTGCATATCAACAATGAAGTCTCAATGGAATGTAAATTGTGATGAAATCACTTATGAAAAGTTTATCCATAGATTAAGGATAAATCAATTAAATAATAATATTTGACTAATATAAATAAACTAAATATGATTTGGATATTTAATGTAAATCATTCAGAGAACATTCACACTTATTATTTTTAAGACAATACAAATGACTAGGATGTTTAACTAAACGAATGATAATTGAGTTAAAATTACTCTTATCAAGTCCATATCTATAAATTGTGAATTTATCAATGGATTGATTATGTGTATTAATAGTATATTCACACCAAGGGGAGTGGAAATTAAAATATAAATAAATAAATAGTGATTACACACATCATTATATCATGACATAATTAAGAATTTGAATATTAACCCAAGGAATAGAAATTAGGTTAAAAGGATCCCTTATAGATATTGTAACTTACAAATAATACAACCAATGAAATAAAGAATATAAAATTAAGATGTAAATACCCATAAATATAATTATATTAAAAAATGAATACAATCTTGTGCAGTACATAGACCACAAAAAATAGTTGGAAATATAGGAGGAATCTCATGTGAATAAAAAGAGAGATTAAAATCCCTTTCCACATTGTAATCAATCGAGTCGTATGGCCAAAAGTTAATAAAAAAAATTAATCACATAATACCATGAATATAATAATAATTATTATTATATATATCCAATGGCTATGAATAATAATACATATGCAATAAATAAGTTATGAACAATGGAAATCTCATGGAATTGAAAGTGAGATAAGAAACCCATTACATCGTGTTCGACTTGACTTTTTTCCCATTTTCTTTGTGAATAAAAAACATATATTAATTTATAAATGATTAATAACACTTAATATATTTTATTACTCCTTTTATATCAATTATTACCAAGTTATAAACAATATGTAATCATTTAAGTTAATAATGGTCTGTTTGTCGATATTTGGTACTTAAGTCAAAAATGGACTTCTTATAATTACAAGTTGTTCACTTGGTAAATTGTTCATTGTACAAGAATTATATTCATTATATATATATCATATATATCTTTTATATCTATAATACACATGTATTTATAATATTACATAACATATAGATGTATGAAATGAAATGCACCTTTCATAGCGACTGTAAGTCATACGTACGCATGGACGCTACTTTCATTTCTATTTATTATTTTAATAGAATAGAAACATAATGATAAATAGGTATATTATAATTCCAGTATAATATTATATATACTATTATTAACTCCATCCTCTATAAGTCTCAAAAATGGCATTAACGAGTCATATCACATTGAGGGGGTGGTAGTCTGCACTTCCTCAAATGAAATTTTCACGTTTACCCATGATAGAAACCATAAAAGTATGATATAAAAGAAAAATAAACAAGCATAGAGAAAACATAAACATAATATATTTATCATATAAAGATTATTTCCTTCATAATGGCCACTATAAGAGGTGGTAGGGGATAATCGAACAATCATCGTTTCGTTAGGTGTTAGTTTTCCATTCAGAGAAACAATATGATTTTCACCTAATAGATGGAGGTTTGTGTAAGTTTAGTTAGAATCCATCTCATAAAAATATAATATTATATTGAATATACTGGTGTTTTTATAAAATACATTATTAAAAAGAGTTTAGGTGTTGTAGAAGTAAGATAAAAGAAACGATGTTTAGAGAAACAGTTCCCTTTAATTTGGGTAACTCCCTTATGTTTGAACCTAACGGACTTATTGAAAACCTTACGCCTATGGTAAGGCTTCTAGGAGAAGTATACGGATCTAAAGTTCTTATTTGGGTAGGGTTTGGATGATCTAAGGGACTTGAGAGGTGTAAGGAATGGGTTAGAGGTGAGGTGTTGTTATAAGTGGGAGGAGGGGTTCTTTAGAAAATTGTTAAAATATTATTTTATTATATGATGATTTTTGGTTTATAGTAGTCCAAAACTAATTAAAATATATGATAAGATGAATCATGGTAGGAATAAATTCATCCAATAATTATTGGAAAGGGATGGGATGTTATTTTATATTTATAATCTTATTTATTGAAATGATTTGTTAATGAGGTAAACACTGCATCATTTTTGTGTCATAAATAATTTTATTTATTTAATGTCTAAAAATTATAAAATAAAATACCATGATTTAGGAAATAATTTTATATTTTCAATGAATATTTATAGTTGAAAGATAAAAAATATAACCATATGTAAAAATTAATTTATAAAAAAGATATTTTTTAATGTTATTTTTTCATTACTTTAATTTAATTATAATAAAGTGTCATTATCACTCTTAAGTGGCTCCATGGGCTCCCAAAATAGACACAAGGATGTACATGGTCGAAAATCACTCAACCAATAAGGTTAAGGCATGTGTTATGGTAATTTTGTATTATTATAATATTATTTTTATCTTGAATTACATTATTTACCTTTAACAGCGGTAAATAAAAGTCAAAAGTTTTTATTCACCAAAAATTATTTTCACCTTATTGATCCAAATTATACTTACTAATAACAACCATGTCAATCTTATTTTCTAAATTTCATTCAAAGAAGCGGTAAAAGTTTATTTAAATTAAAAAGATAGTATTGTTACGACTACTTAGTGGTTTCACTATTCATCAAAAATTGATGTATTTTAGAAAAATATCAAAAATGCAGCCTAAGATATATTTGATATTCCGAATTCAAAATTTATGTCTATTTTAAAAAATTTAAATCATATAAGATGCATTAATTAATTTAAAATTAATTCTCATTGTCCTAACAAATTGTCTATTTTTAAGAAACAATATCTATCAAAAGATTGTCACTTGTTTATGTCCAATTTCAATGTGAAATTAATTCCAATGATCATAATTAGATTAAAAGGTAAGAATATAATCTAATTACAAATTAAAACCAATTGAAATGAAAATTTAACAATATAAATCTTTTATATTAAAATGAATATTTTTTTAAAATACAGTATTTTTCACAATTCATTAAAAAATAAATCTTATCAAGAAAATTACAAAAAAATTACCCAAGGTAAATTTTGGTGTCCAGATTCTAAATGAGAATTTTATTTGTTCAAATAGAATGTATCGAAGTGACAAAAACTATATTTAACGAGGGTTCTCCATCAAAAGCTGGTAAATCGACCGTTCAGTTAATATCAGAGGATTTTTACCTAAAATAAAATTCTTTTTTAATTTTATGCCTCTCTTTTTTTTGATAAATGTAAAAACATTTAAAAAAAATTGTAATCATATTCTAGTTATTTCTATTCATTCACCCCAATACAATGACTAGACGTTAACTATCATTTAAAATAGTAATATTATATTATAATTGTGTAACATAAGATTTCAAAGTAAACTCGTTGTTGCGTATCGGGTAAGCAATAGAACATAGCATCACCTATAATGTAAAATAAATAAATAATTTAAAAATACTAATAAATATGAAAATGTCATATTTTTTATTTACCGGATATGTTCAATTCATAATCCACCTCTTTAAATTATACTTATACAATGAATATATAATTACATAAATATAATATAAATATAGTGATTTTTTATGATATGATAATAACTTATATTAGCCTATAATTCAATCACACATGTAACAAAATCGTCATCTATGTTTATGGTAGAGAACCACCACATGAACCAATGTTATTTGTTTTTTTTCATTACATCAATACAAGGATGGAAATTATAATGGATATATTATTTTTTTATGATATTTTTTATATTATTATTATTTTGGATATATTATTTCCCACATTATTTCATACAATAAATTTTTTTGGAATTTGATAATGTAATGTGTGTGTGTGTACGATTGACTATAGCCTCATGAACTGATGTGATTCATTACCATATGGTTATGTTATGTACCTATCTTATTTATGAGGATTATATACATGAATTATTATATGAAATGTCATGATTTTATTTATCCTGAAGATATTTTATGAAACTTTAAATGATATAACTTTCTGTGGATTTGGATTCAATGTTACCAAGGTTGTAATGATTTTATGATTCAATATCATATTATATCATGATTTTTTGTAACTTTGTTTCTGATGATAAAATATTATGAAACATCTCTCAAGAAACATATGAATTTTATTATCATCTAGTAATTTCATTATAATACATGTTTTCATATCAATTTTATCTATTTATTTAATAAATTCTTTAAGAGAAAATATATTTATGAAAATTTGTCTTCTCTGTCGAAAATTATTTTTCATAAAAAACTATGTACTCTTATTCTTCGAAAATGAGTTCTGTTTGAAAAAGTGATTTTAAAGGTTTATTGTTGTAATCATAATTAATTTTTATAAATTATTTTAAATATTATATGAGGAGTTTCATGTTTAATTTAAAATAAAATGATTTCCAAAATGTTTTATGCATTAAAAAGTGATTTTGAATGAAATCTTATTTTTCCTCAATGAAATTTTTCATGGAATATTTCAAAATAATTATCCATATATGATGACATCCATTTATGATATTTTATAATTAATGGGGTTATTATCCTAGGATACCATCCATATTATTTCCCTTTAGAGGTTATATATATGATTAAAATAAGATTGTAAAACACAATTATCATTCGTAGGATACACCATGATAAAATTCTTATAAATACCATATTCTTTTTTCATGGGTTATTGTATTATAAAATTACCAAATGTTTGTCTCTTTGCAATATTTTATTAAAAGTGTAAATTTATATGAATCCAATTCAGTTTTATTGGTTAATATATGATGAATGTTTTATGATATTATAGAAACATTTTTTGAGACTTTTAGTATGTGATAAATGAGACTAAAATATATCCCCATGAATTATATTATGAAAATTTTAATATAAGAGAATTGGTTAAAATATTTGTTAACATAATCCTTAAAATGTTGCTGCATAACAGGTTATCCCATGCCTGAATCATGTGCACAGGTGGTCAACCCATGACAGACATGTTACCAATGTCTAGGAGGATGACTATGCCATACGATATTTTCTTCTGTTGTTTATATAATAGTTCCATGACATATTAAAATTTTATTCACTCTTAACTCATGATAATTGATTTCCTTATGAATAATGTCTTTTGAAATTCTATTCTTTATGTTATGTACCTATATTATAGTGTTTGGTATCACAGGTTTGGTTTTCAAATGTAATGTAGATGTCTCATACCAATATGTTAATGTTATTATTATGCAACATTCTGGTTGACCCTTATATTAAATCTAATCTCACCAATTATTTTTTTCCATTCCTTATTTTTTATGTATGGTTTCATTATTAATAGTACTAAATAGAATGATATTTATTATTTATGTTGAATATTCTTATTAAAATTGGAAGGGTTTGTACCTAATATCCAAAGGAATTATGATATTATCGCCTATAGGAACATGATTCTGTAATGTAATAAATATTCATAAAAAATTATTTAATATCAATATTTGAAAGCACTGGGTCTTTATAGTTGGAATAAATGGATATTTTTAGATTACCAATGGAAAATAAGATGATAAGGGTTTAGTATAATCCATTGGGAAATTTCTATGAATATGACCATGGATTTTTTTAATTATATTCATAAGGATGAGTAAATGTATTTGAAAATGTCCTAGAAATTTGTTAAAGGGTAAAGATAGTGGATTCCACGTAATTACATCACTGTATAAATTCTATAAGTGGATGTGGGTCTAGAATAATTGTATCTATGGGAAATCTAAAAAATATTTATTTAGATGGACTCAATCACCACCTAGTGCACGAAAACAACTGATTTTCACACATAGCTTGACACTCTCAGGATATTTGCGTGGGAAATTCCAAAAATATATAAAAACCATATTAAGGGGAATAGATAAATGATTACTATTAAGAATATAGGATAACATATTTTTTTATATATTAAAATAATTGTTTCATGATTTAGACATCATAGAAGTGATTTTTAATTATCATGTTCTTTCCCACTTTGAATATTGTCACTCACACAATTCTTATTGGTTTTAGTCAATGGTGAGAACATGAATGAACTAGGGTAACATTTAATGAGATGAATATTTATTAATTGATAATATAAATGGGAATTCTACTTGAGTGAAGGATAATTTTATTACACTTAATTAGTTATCATGGATCATGATTAACTATTCCCACCGCAACCAAATTTTGGACTCATAGACGATGAAAAATATAAAGTTAACTAAGAGTATCTGTAGTGGAGACCATAGAGGATAGAAGATTCAGTTTTCTATTTGTTGAGAATGTTGATAGAAGTACTCAATTGACCATATCAGTGGGATAATAAGATGTTTTTTAATTTATCGAATGAAACAAATAATGTAACTATAAATGAAAAATTTATGTTTTCATATACATAATGGATTTGAATAATAGTCACCCTGAGGTATCATCTATAGCTAAAAATTTTAAATGTGTAATGTATTATCCTTATAAAAACTGATATCCTACTTGGGAATATCATGATGTGAATTATAATGGTTGTGTGACTAATTATTATATAACTGACAATTAAGAGTCTAGAAATGACATATAAACATTAGGTGCATTTGTTGTAGTATTTTTTATATTGAATGTGAGATGAATGATTAAATTAAGGTTGATAATGGGTAATACTTTTTTCATATCAAATATTATTGAAAATTGGTATTAAGGATTATGATTATGAATCATAGTTAATGTTTTTATAATGAAGTTGGATGATTTAAGTGATTATGAAATATAATTGAAGGTTTATGTTATATGCATCATGATGATATTTGGATTGTTCAGAATAGGTTTCTCATTAAGTATATATAAGAAAATATTGAACAAAACTAATGAACTATAGAAACGATTAATTGGAATGGTAATATTGAATGTAAAATACTTTAATAAGAGAATATAACCAATATTATTTCCTTGAGGATGGTAAAATCATGTTTAGTTTGGATAAATGTATGATTGATATAGTTAAATTATATTATATTGGGCTTATTACCTGAAAAATGATTTTGGATTTTTTATATAAGTAGTTTTTTTTCATTAACGGATACAGAATAATTATGCAATGAGTACATATAATAATATATGTTTTATTTGAATAATTAGAAATCATGTAGGTTTTCAATAAGAGTTTATGATAATTCTGTTTTTTGTTATGTTTCAAGAGAATACATGAAGACAGTTATCACAAATTTGGAATGTGATAATCATGATCTACATTATGGTATATATTGGAATAATGAAATGATGATTTAGATAAATTTTGTAACATTATTTTTAATTTTTTTATGTTATAACAGTTATAAGGGAAACCATTTATAGAAGATCCTTTATTGATATTCAGATGCTGTTTTAGAGATTAATATATTAAATACTCATATAATTATTTACCCATATCAGATAATAAGTGAAATATTTTTAGTATATATTCAAGAAATGAATTATCATCAATTATTTATATTTTTATGTCCTTGATTCATGAAAAATTCAACTCCGAGAGTAAGACATGATGTCTAAATAGATCAACGTAAAACCAAAATATGAAATTGTTCCAATGAAATAAAAAGATATCACATAAAGAGAATTTTAAATGATCCTAGAACATATGTAAAATAAATTACCCAATAATATAAACCCAATACTAAATAGAACTTTTCCATATTATCATTATTTTTTGGATGTCATTGACATTTTTCAAGCCACTTAGGTTTATGTATTTGTGGCTGTTCTTATTCTATTGACCATGTTGTGTATCACACTCCATCAGAATTTAGGTGTTTGTTTACCCTTTTATGTCAACATTTTATCTTCCCAACTATGTTATCCTATATAGAAAGATATTATGACCTATTCTACATAACATTTAGACATCTCTTTTTATATTAACCCAACTCTACAAACACCACTATAACATAATCATATGATAAACAATAATAAAGAAAAAAATGCAGGATCACCATGATTAGTGTTTTTGGATAATTATGCTCATATATTATGTGACTAAATAAATAATTAATATTAATTTAAAATCATCTAAATTGTTATTTTAAATAACACATACTCCTTAGTAGATGTTGTCACATGAAGAAATGTATCAATGAAAGGGTTAATATAAATGCCTAATAGGATGATGAATAATGATATGAGTAACATCCCCAGTAAATAATGAATAATTTATTTTCATAATTATTAATATTTTTTATTTAAATATTATTTTTTACTTCAAAGGGACTTGTATGTTTGATGGTGTACCTAATACGCGACAACGAGTTTCCTTGAAATCCTATGTTGCATAATAATAATATAATATTATTATTTTAAATTGCAGTTAACGCCAAGTTTTTGTATTTTATATAATGGACAGAACTAACTAAAATATGATTATACATGTTTGTTAAATGTTTTTACATTTTTATAATAAAATTTAGAGGCTTAAATTGTGAATGAAACTAATTTTAAGCATAATTTACTTTAAAAGGTTGATTAACCACCGGTTGATGGAAATCCCTATTTTAATCTAGTTTTCGCAACTTTTATAATTTCTATTTTACCAAATAAAATTCTTCTTTATAATTGGGACATCAAAATTTAAATTGGGAAGAATTTTGGTATGTTTGTGATAAAATTCAATTTTTAATGGAAAGTGAAAAATGTTGTATTTTAATTCAAAAATTATTTTTTATCTAATTTATTTATATGGTTCAATTATAATTTTAATTTGTTTTAAAGTGTAATTAGATTATATTTTTACCATTTAATCCAATAGTGGTTATATTAATTAATTTCACTTTGAAATTGGACACAAAGAATTGTCAATCTTTTGATAGATATTATTTCTTAAAAAGACGCATTTTGTTTGGATTGTCGGAATTAATTTTTGATCAATTTATACCACATTGGTCATTTTAATTTTGAAAAATGTAATCCATATTTATAATCATCAGGTCCAAATTTTTTAAATTGGTATCGTTTATTTTTATACATAATGTATATTTATTTCAGTAAATATTCTATTTACCTTGGTTTAAAGGTAAATCAGATAAATAAGGGTAATCAAATATTTCAATAATAATTTAAAATTACCCTAACATATTTCATAAAAAAATTAGTTGATACAATTCTAACCATGATCATCCTTGGGTCTATTTTGGGACCCCATGGGGCCACATGTGAGTGATAATGACACTTTATTTTTATTAACTTAATGTAAAGACAAAAATGACATAAAAAATATCTTTTAGTAAATTAATTTTTACATAGGGATATATAAGTTATCATTAAGACTATAAATGTTTTTTTATACCCAGAAAGCCTCATGGAAATTTTTTTTAAAATTTTTAGTCATTAAATAAATTCAATTATTTATGACATAATAATGATGTGTTGTTTACCTCATTAATAAATGATTCAAATAAATAAGAATATAAAGATTAAAATAATATTCAAAACCTATCCAATTATTTTTTTATCATTTTATTTCGACCATTAGTCATTTTATCTTTGAAATTAATAAGTTTTGGAGCTTTAGAAACCAAAAATGACTATGTAATAATATAATATTTTGACACTTTCCTAAAGAGCCCATCCTCCCCCATATAAAAAGCCATCATCTCTATCCCAATCCTCACACCTCTCAAGCCCATTGTCTCATCCATAATATACCCAATTATTTTTCCTACATCCATTTAATCTTCATATAATCCTTAACATAGGCATAATGAACTTCAATAGACCCTTTTGGTTCAATCAAAATGGAGTAACCTGATTTAAAGGTAACATCTACTCTTATGTTTTTTTGTTTTATTTTACTTCTCCAACCCCCTAAACAATTTTTATTCCTGTGTTTTATAACAACACCAGTATCCTCAATATAATTATATGTTGTTATGATAATTATTATAACTAAACTTACACATAGCACTATAAAATCTGTAAATAACATATTGTTTCTGTGGATGGGAAACAAACACCTCACAAAATGATGATTTTTAAATTATCTACAACAACCTATAATGTTGGATATTATGATGGGACTATATTTATATATTATATATATTATGTTTATATTTTCTTTATGCTTCTACATTTTCCATTTATAGTATTCCTTTACGTTTTCCATTATGGGTAAACGCAATAATTTTATTTGAGGAAGTGAGGACTACCACCCCCTCAAATAGATATGACTCGCTAATGCCATATGTGGGACATATAAAGGATAGTTTTAATGATATTATATATGATATTATAATGGAGTTATAATATACCTATGTATCATTATGTTTTAATTCCATTAAAATAAGAAATATTAGTGAAAGTAGTGTTCATGGGTACGTACGGCTTGCCGTCTCCATGAATGGTGCATTTCATTTATTATTTCATAATGTTATGAACTATTATATATACATAAATATACTGGATATATATGATATATATGATATAAAAATCATGAATATCATTCTAGAGATAATTGATATTTGACCATATGAAAAATTTGTAATTATAAGAAGTTCATTTTTAACTCAAGTACCAAATATCAACAAAACGAATGTTATTAACATAAATGATTACATAATATTTATAAATTTTAAATAAGTTATATAAAAGTAATAACAAACTCGAAAAAATACCTTAAACAATTATAAATTATATTTAGTTTATTATTCTTGAGATTAACGAACAAATGAGTGAAATCGGACATGAGTTAAAGGACTCCCTCTAAATTTCCTTTCATTAAGGAATATATTATTTTATAAATGAAATTCTTTTATACACTGTATAAACATATTTGAATTTTCATGTCATTCAATGTGAATTTTTTTATGAGTTGTTTTACTAATTGATAAAAATAATGTTTATGTTTAACGTATGTTGTGACAACGACCTTTCTGCGGCCGTGAGTATTATTTAATCTTTTGATTCCTTAACAAACCCTAATGTTTTTAAAAGAAAAATAAATAACATATACTATTTTACAAATTTTGGTACTAAAAATGGTTTTTGGATTTATTATTTCAGTATCATGTTCAATATCTTCAAAAGATATATTGTGATTGAAATTTGGGAATATTATTTTTCTTTTATGCTTTTGTTATGTGTTAGGATTAAATTACGGTCCTTGGGAATTGTTTAGTTATACAGTTGGTTCTGTGACACCCCATGGGAATGGGAGCCTGAGATAGCTCTCTAATGTATTGAGTAACATGACAGAGGTAAACGAGAATGTTTCTCTTAAGATATTTAGGGAATATAGTGTGATTGGTATTCCAAATGAAACAACCTATGTAGTTCTGATAGATACAATGTAAGTATGATAAGGATTCCGAAATTTACATTTATTATTTATGTTTTCAATGTGTTATTAATAAATCTTATGATTTTATGATATATGTTAAATAGATTATGTTACGTATGTAATGTTGAAATAATGATTTCATTCTTTGTTTTATAACCCTTTCTTTTTTAAACTCATCCCAAGTGTTGAAATGTTTTTCACAGGATATAAGGATGAATAGGGTCATGTATTGGATCAATGAAAACTCATTATGTCTTAAACATGGAATTTGACATGAGTATTTTTTTCAAGAGTTTTTCTTTTTGTGATAAAATGAAAAATTAGTAGAAGTGTCTACATTGTAATAATTGATATGTAATGTAATGGTTATGTCATAATTCTCTAAAAATCAAAACCCAAAAAGCTATATAATGTGAATAATTCATTTAATTCGTGATTATGTATTTTTTTATGGCTGGGACATTATAGTTGGTAACAGAGTTCAGTTAAGATATCTTTAGGAGTTAGGGAATTGCTAAATTAATATCTATAAATTACTTTATAGTAATATTGAATTGATATAGCATTTATAGATTACCATGTTGCTTTACCTATGATATAACTGTTTTCAGAAAGGTTTTCCATAAAAGAAACATGGAAACTATGTTGGGACGACATCAGGAGGAAGAAAAACATCCAAATCAGAAAATGATATGGTCAAAATCAGAACTAAATTGTTTATTATAGTGATTTCATAGTTGAATCAGGCTATAAATGTTTGTGGTATCCATGAAAGTGATCACCCAGATCAGCGATAGATGATCATGTCATTAGTGGAGTGTTTCATGAGGAAACATCCCCCATCATTCATAGTATCATCTGACCATGTTCTAGTATAATTGTGTATTAAATCACTAGAGATGATTGTCGATGTTATGGGGTGTTAGATGCATCAAAAGTTTAGTCTATATGTTTACTGTTTTGAGGGTGTAGCTGATCAGTGGTGGTCATTGGTAAAAATATTAGGGATAATGAGGAGATTGATTCTCTTGATTGGGAAGAATTCAAAGGTATGTTTCTTGAGAAATATTTTCCTATTCTGTTTCATCTTAGCATGAAAAACAATTCCTAGAATTGATGAAGGAGGATGAATTAGTGGCTAATTATAAAGAAAAATTCAATCATCTGGAATGGTATTTGACAAATTTCATTCGAGATATTCATAGTAAAATAATCCTTTTTTACTCAGGAATAAATCTAAAGTATAGAAGGGATTAATCTCTTCATGAGTTCAAAAGTTTTGAAAAATTGTTTGATAGTGTAGAAGGAGAAAATGGAGTTTTTTGATGATTATGTCTTCTTTGAAAAAAAATAGAATCAGAGCTCTAGGTGTCATATATAAGGTAATAACTTTTCAAAAAGTCAAGATGGTAATAAAATTATGTTTTCATTTTTTTGAAAATTTTTGTAAAAACAAGCTGGGGAATTTTTTTGTAATTTTGTTAAGTGCTACCGATGTCGTAAAATAGGATCTAGGGCTCGTAATTACCCTGAAAAAGATCAGGGTAATGTGAACAAAAAATCTGATTTACTGTCAGTAAAATGTTTTCAATGCAATGAAATGGTTCTTTATTCAATTGAGTGTCTAATAAAGAACTACACTGAGGGAAAGAAACCCGACTATATAAAAAAATGTGAGGTGACGTCCATTGAAAATACTTCAACAGATGTTGGGCCATCAAATGAAGTAGTATCAGGTTAAATGTTTGTTTTTTCAGATTATTCCAATGTGTTGTTTGATTCGAAGTCTACACATTAATTCATTTCTGAGAAGTTTTGTAGTAAATTGGGAATTCCATCTCAAGATATGAATCTTGAAAATATTGTAAAAACACCAGGGAAAATGTCTAAAATGAAAATTAGAAGCACCTTCTTTTTCTTGTGTGTAGAAATAATCTACCTGCAAACCTTATTGTTTTTCCTTAGGAAGAGTTTATGTTACTTTGGGTTTTCATTGCCTTTCTATTTATCATGTTAAGATTGAATACATAGGTAAAGAGGTTTCTTTTAAGAAATATCTATTATTTCTATACAATAATAATCTCTTAGTTTTGATAATATTTTAGGAAGATGAGAAAATTTTATAATACAGAAACGAATGATACCTTGAACAGATTATTGAATAAAATGGAACTGTTTAGATTAATGATGTGCCGGTGGTAAATGAATACATGAATGTTTTTCCTGTTGCATTTTCTGGTATTATACTTGATTGAGAAATTGAATTTAATGTTGACTTGGTTCTTTAAGCTAATCTATTTTCAAAAACCCATATCTAATGGCTCAAATTGAACTTTTAAAGATAAAGAAGCAATTGTGAGAGTTTTTAGATAAATTTTTCATTCGACCTAGCACATCATCACTGGGTGTTAATTTTTTGTCTGTTAAAAATAAAAATGGTTCAATGATACTTTTCATTGATTATAGAGAGTTGAAAACATCACTGTTAGGAACATGTTTCATTTTCCACATATTGATGAATTGTTTGATCAGCTCCATAGAGAATAGTATTTTTCAAAGATTGACATGAAGTCGGAATACCATTAGTAGAAAGTAAAGGAAGCATACATTCCAATGAACATGTTTTGTACTAAATATATCCATTCTGAATTTTTAGTTATGCCTTTTGGTTTAACCAATGCACTTGATGTATTTATGGATCTTATGAATAGAATTTTTCGTGAATTTATGGATATGTTTTTGGTTGTGTTTATTGATGACATTTTAGTATATTATAAAAGTAAAGAGGAGTATGAAAGTCATTTAAGGTTTGTCTGGAAATCCTTAAAAGAACAGAAACTATTTGAGAAATTTAACAAGTGTGAGTTTTCTTAGTAAGTTTCTTTCCTTGGTCACATTTCTTCAAAAAATAGCATAGCTTTTGATCCTGCTAAAACCAAATTTATTGAAGAATGGCCAATACCCACCAATATAATCAAGATCTATAGTATTCATGGTTTGAAGGGTTATTAGTGGTGGTTTTTTGGGAATTTGTAATAGTTATCTTGTCGAATGACTAAGTTAACTACAAAATGTGTTATGTTGATTTGGGAAAAAGAATGTGATGATTTTTTATTAATTCCAAAGAATATTAGTGAATGATCTTGTAATGGCACTATGTTGTAGAAATTGCGAGTTTGCTATTTATTGAGATTCTTTGTTGAAAGGATATGGATGCGTCCTTGTGATAAATGATCAAGTAATTGAATATGATTCATCTTAGTAGAAAACTCATGATTTAAATTGCCCTACACATTATTTGAAATTAGCTGATGTTGTTTTTGATTTAAAAATTTGGAGGCATCATTTATATGGAGTAAAATGCGAAATATATACTGACGCACAAAAGTTTGAGGTATATATTCACTCCCAATGAATTGAACATGAGATAGAGGTGATTTTAGGAATTAATCAAGGATTTTTATTTCATGATCATTTAAAATCCGAGAATAGAAAATAATGTGGCTGATTCTTTGAGTTGAATAAGTAATGATTCATTAACCATGCTACATTTAGAATGAGATCCATTGGTTTTTTTGAAAACTTTTGGCATAGATGTTGTTGGTTCATGAAATTATTCTATTTTTTTCTTAGGTGTCAGGGAAATCATCTCTATAAGAAAAAATAAACAAAGCACAAGAGGAAGACAATGATTTGTAGAAAAAGGTAAAGTTGGTTTAGAAGGTTATGCATTTTGAATGTAACGTTGATAATGATTATGTTTTGAGGTTTGGTAAAATATTATGCATCGCTTTTGATTCACAATTTATGAATTATTTGTTATTGAAGCTCATAGTTATCTATTTTCAGTTCATCCTGGTATTACTAAGATGTGCAGAGATCTATAAGAGTATTGCTGGTGGAATGGAATAAAAAGAGACATTGCTGATTTAAATGTGAAGTGGTTGACAAGTCAGATGGTTAAATTAGAGTGATAGTTATAGAAAGGGATGATTTATCCCTTACCAGTGCCAGATTGGAAATAGGAAAATATATCCATGGACTTTTTTGTGGGATTACTGAATACATCTCGTGGTAATAATGGAATCTGGGTTATTGTTGATCGATTGACTAAATCTGCTCATTTCCTTCCTATTCGAGATACATTGTCTCTATATCAACTTTATCAGTTGTATATTAAATAGATAGTTAAGCTGCATGTTTTTACACTCTCCAGAGTATCTGGATGTGATCCCAGGATTACTTATAACTTTTGGAAATTCCTTAAAATGACTTCGGGTAATGAATTAAATTTTAGTACATTGTTTCATCCGTAATCAGATGGGAAGTCCGAAAGAACAATTCAGACCTTTGAGGATACACTACATTCTTGTTCACTGCATTACTAGGGATGTTGGTACCAACTTATTATACTGGTTTAATTTTCATATAATAAATGTTTTCATTCCATTATACAGATGGATCCATTTGATTCATTATAAATGAAGAGGTTTCAAGATACATCTTTTTAGGAATAAATAGTGGAAAGGGAGCTGATGGGACTAGAATTAGTAAAATAGATGGCAGAGAAAGTTCAGTTGATTAAGAAGCACATGATAATAACTTAGAGTTGGCAGAAACGTTATGTGGATAATAGGAGGAAGGATCTTTTTTTGAGGTAGGTGATCATGTCTTTTTCAATGTTCCTCCATGGAAAAGTGGGATGCATTTTTTTATGAAAAGAAAGTTGAGTTTGAAGTTCATTAGACGTTATGAAATCTTGGAAAAATATGAATCAGTTGCCTAAAAATTGGTTTTAACTCCATGTTTATCCCTAGTAAATAGTGTTTTTCATATTTCAATGTTGAGAAAGTATATGCCAGATCTATCTCATGTTTTATGCTCAGAGGTAGTTCAGTTGGAAGAGAATATATCTTATGAGAAATAGGAAATCGAGATTCTTGACCAAATAGAGCAAGTATTTATCAATAAGAAAATTCATAAGGTAAAGTTTTTATTGAAAACCCATATGGTTAAAGAAGAAATGTGTGAATTTGAAAATTCTGTGAGGGATAAATACCCCTATTTATTTGATAAGTGACTAAAATTACAAGGTTACAATAATCAAAAGGGTGAAGGATGTAACATCCCAATTAAATAACTAATAATAAATTTTCATAATTATTAATAGTTTTCAATTAAATATTAATATTAATTTAAAGGGGTTTCTAGGTTTGACGGCATACCTGATATGTAACAACGAGTTTCTTTGAAATCTTATGTTTCACAATAACAATGTAATATTATTATTTTACATGGTAGTTAACCCCTAACCATTGTATTAGAAAGAATGAACAGAACTACGTAAAATATGATTATAAATTTTTAAAATTTTTCTTAAATTTATCCTAAAAAATTTAGAGGCATAAAATGTGAATGTATTTTATTTTAAGCATAATTTACTTGTAAAGGTTGATTTTTCACCTTTTGATGTCGAACCCTCTTTAAATGTATTTTTGGTCAGATTTATATGTTTTATTTGCCTAACTATATTTATTATTTATAAATGGGACATAAATATTTACATATGGTAATTTTTTTATTTTTTTTGATAAAATTCAATTTTTAATGAAATGCGAAAAATGATGTATTTTAATTCCAAACTGCCTTTTTATCTAATTTATTTACATGGTTAGATAATCTATTTATATGGTTTTAAAGTGTGATTAGATTATATTTTTACATTTTTATAATATTTTGGTTATTTTAATTAATTTCACTTTAAAATTGAACATAAACAAGTGTCAATATTTTGATATTTATTATTTCTTAAAACCACCCCTTTTGTTTTTGTAACCGGAATTAATTATAAATTAATTTATTCCACTTCTGTGATTTGAATTTTATAAAATTGATTCAATATTTGTATCATGTGGTCCATAATTTTTAAATTTTTGTCTTTTATTTTTATACATTTTGAATATTAATTCAGTAAATATTTTATTTACCACCGTTAAAGGTTAAATCTCATAAATAATGATAATTTTTTTACTATAATAATATAAAATTACCCTAAGATGTGTCCTAATATTATTTTTTGATACACTTCCTACCATGAGCATACTTGGGTAAATTTTGGGACCCCATGAGACCATGTGGTAGTGATAATGACACTTTAAATAAATTATCATAAAGTAAAGTCAAAAATGACATAAAAAAATAACGTTTTGTAAATTTAATTGTACATAAGGGTATAAAAGATATCCTTTTGAGTATAAATATTATTTCAAAAGATAAATATATTTCTTACATCATGGTATTTTTTCTATAATTTTTAGACACTATATAAATTAAAATATTTAGAACACAATAATGATGTGGTGTCTACCTCAAAATAATTGATTTAAATAAATAAGAATATAGTGATTAAAATAATATCAAAAACCTGTCCAATTATTATTTGATGATTATATTTAGACAATGAGTCATCTTATCATTTATGTTAATAAGTTTTTGACCTTTAGAAACCAAAATTAATTATGTAATAAAATAATATTTTCACACATTCCTAATGAGCCCCTCCTACCCCTTACAAATATCCCTGAACTCTAACTCATTCTTCAAACCTTTAAATCCCCATGGATAATCAATACTCTACCCAATTAATCTCCCTGCATACTTATCCTCCTCTTATAATCCTTAACTTATTCATAAGTCACTTTAACAAACCCCTTTGGATCAATCTAAAGGGAGTTACCCGATTTAAGGATAACGTCTTATCTTATGTTCTTTTAGTTTATATTACTTCTCCAACTCACTAAAAACTTTTTTATTCACTTATTTTATAAAAACACCAATATAATAAATATACTAGGATGTTTTTATGAGTCTTATTCAATCATCACTTACACACACCTCTATCTAATGGATAAAGAACACACTGTTTCTGTGGATGGAAAACTAACACCTCAGGAAATGATGATTGTTCAATTATCTCATATCGCCTCTCATGATTTCTATTACAATGGAAATATATTTATATATGATATATTTTATGTTTATGTTTTCTTTATGTTCGGTAATTTCCATTTATAGAATATCTTTATGGTTTCAATTATGGGTAAGCGAGATAATTTTATTTGAGGATGCATGGAATACTGCCATCTCAATGTTATATGACTTATTAATGCGATATGTAGGACGTATAAAATATAGAGATAATGATAATATATATTATATAATACTTTAATTATAATATAACTTTGTAAAATTATGTTTTAATTCCATTATAATAATAAATATAAATGAAACTTCTGTTCATGCATACGTACAACTTACCATCTCCATGAACGGTGAATTTCATTTCTAATATCCAAATGTTATGTACTATTATAAATACATAAATATACAGGATATATATGATATATATATCATGAGTATCATTATGTAGATACTGAATATTTTACCACATGAACAACTTGTAATTATAAGAAGTTCATTTTTTACTCAGGTAACAAATATAACTACCAAACGATTGTTATTAACTTAAATGATTACATAATGTTTTTAAAATTGTAATAAGTGATATAACAATAATTATAAACTTTATAAAAGGATATTAAGCAAGTAGAAATATGCTATAGTTTATTATTCAGGGGATTAAAGAACGAACAATTCAAATCGTACACGAGGTAAGGGACTTCGTCTCAATCTCCTTTCATAGAGGCATATCTTATTTTATACAAAACTTGGTTTTATACTCTATATAAAAACCGTTGAATTATTATTTCATTAAAATGGAATATTATTCAATGAGTCATTTTACTAAAAAAATAATTTTTTTTAATATAGGCGGTGACAAATACCTTTCCGCTGCCAAGAGTGTTATTTGATCATTGGTTTCCTTGACATTTGGTATATGTTTTAAAAGAAAAAAATACCATATAATCCTTTTCATATTTTCGTACTGAAAATGGTATTTGGATTTATTATTTCAATATCTTTTTCAATATATTGAAAATATATATTTTTATCTCAATTTGGGAATGATATATTTCATTTATGATTATTATATGTGTTATAATTATGTTATTGTCCTTGTGAAATTGTTTACGTATACGGGTGGTTTCGTGAGAAACCTAAGGTGGGTGAGCCCAATATAGCTCTTCAATGCATTGGGTAATGTGAAACAGGTAAATGTGAATGTTTTTCCTAAGGTATTTATGCAATATAATGTGATGGGTATTCCAAATGTAACTCTCTACGTAGTTGTGATAGCAACAATGTAAGAATGATATGGATGCCACAAGCTACCTTTATGATTTATGATTTCAATGTGTTATTCATAAATCCTATGATTACATGATGTATGTTAAAAAGAATATGTTATGTATGTAATGATGAACTAATGTTTTCTTTATTTATTTTATAAAACATACAATGCTTTTTATGCTCATCCTAGGTTTTGGAAATGTCTTTCATAGGACTTAATGATTAATAGGGTCAATGATGGGATCATGGAAAAGTCATACTGTCCAAAACATGGAATAAGACAAGGATCCTTTTATTCAAGAGTTTTTATTTTTTTGAAAAAATGGAAACTGAGTAGAAGTGTTTACTTTGTAATACATGAGAAGAAATGTAATAGTTATGGCCTAATTCTCAAATACTCTAAACATGAAAATATCCTCAATTTGAATTATTCATTTAATTCATGATTAAGTAATGTTTTAATGTGGGTCCTTATAACATGAATCGATATAAAATGGGTGAGTGTAATCATAATCATAATAAAAATATAATATGATCATCATCATAATCATTATAGGAAGAATTATAAAAAAATGGAATGTGGAAATTCATAAAAATTAAACATCATGTCATAGTGGTGATGTGCCACATATATTTGTGAAGGAAAATAACAACATGTTCAGACATAAAAAACGTTCATAATCATAAAATAATCATTGTGAAAGATTCTAAAATCATTTTAATTAAAAAAATAATATAATGGGATTAATCAAATTACCCAATTTATTGAAATGTAATATAATATTGTCCCACCCATCACATGATAAAAAAATAATCCAACATGTCACATAGAATGTATTTCAATAAAATTCATGAAGTAAACCATAAAAGGAATGGGTTTTATGAATTTGTAATCAATAATTATTTATTTAATAAAAATTATATTACTCTATGAAAAAAGGTAATATAATTTATTTTTAATAAGAAACACTATTTTTGAGAAAGAAGAAACTACACAAAAGGAGTAAAAAGGTGTTTTGGAAAGAATAGTTATTTTGGAAATATAAATATATTTGTTATAAAATTATATTGTAAACATGTATAACAATAACAATATATCATAAGAACAACGAAATTATGTTTTAGAAATATTAAATGTATATTCACATTAAAATTTTCCAGGAAAGAGGAATAAACCCAAGATCCGATGTTGGGTTTGATAATCCCCTAACCAAATGCCCAAATTCATTCTAGACCTAAATTAATAACATATGTAATAAAATTATATTAATATATTATTTAATTTATAGCATATAGTAAATTTATTAGATTTATTAACATTTTATTAAGTGTGATTATGGCTACTTTAATGAGTTGTAGTGTTCAACTTCTTCATTTCGTGAGTGTTCGTTTTCATGGTTTCAAAGTTAGTTTTCATTTATATAATTATGAAATTTATACTAAAATTAAAATATTTCACTCGAAGTGAAACTAATTAATATAAAAAAGATTAAATAGTAACCTATGTAATTTTTTTCGAATATAATAACGATTAATTTGATAAAAAATTAAGGAGAAATTTTCCATTTATTTTGGAGGTTTTTCGTCCATCAATAAATAATTTCATATTTGTTAATATTATGCTGATAAAATTTTTATACGACATTAGGAAAGATATATTATGAATATTAAATTATATTTATACGTAATATATTTTTTATGATATTCTTTGATGTTTTTAATAGAAAATGAAAACTTATAACACAAGAAGGTAGTGAATAGACACATTAAAGATGATGTTTAATTTTTTTTCAAAAGAGTAGAAATGAGATTAAATGTTGGATATTACATTAGAAATATAAAATCTGACAATATATATGAAACTGGAGTTTTTATTCCACATTAGATAAGGGTATGTGAAGAAAGGATAAGAAAAAAAAGAAAATAAAAAGGAAAAACAATGGATTTTACCTCTTGAATATATTCTCCTTGATAACCGATTTGTGACAATTGGGAATCTTTTTTTTTCCTACCAGAGAATCTAAGATATTGGGAAGAAACAAGGGAAAGAAATTTGGAAATATTTGGACAGTATACATGACATGGATGTTGTGAGGAGAAGATGTGGTTAGGGGTGGTATTTAAAGTGTAGGAGGAGGGTGTTTTTTGACTATTTTATTCATTTGATTATTATTTTGGATCAAGATTATCAATAGTGTTAATTAATATTAATATATAAAGTAAATAGGGATTTATTTTTAAAGATAATGGTTCTTACATCATACATAAATCATATATGATTCATAAATTCATGTATTTAACATGTATCATTAATTTTTTTATTTGACTATTCAAAAAAATAATAATCTATATTAGAAAAATCCATAAAATGCACGCTAACAATTTATTAAAGTGTAGATTTAAAAAATTGACTCCATTGAACAAAAAATATATTCTAAATATTAATATTTTATTTTTTTTATAAAATCATGATATAGTCGGAAAATACTGAATTTAATATTAAAATTGTTTTTTAACAAATGAAAAATTAATTAAGTTCTTATAAAATGATCTTATAATTAAAATAAGAAAATTATTATTTTTTAAATATATTTTATGAATATAATTTTTTTCATTTATTATATTAATTATGGAAATATTGAATAAAAAGTTTTGTTTGAGAAAAATATACACACTTTATTTGTTATTTTAAATACATTTTATTAATTATACCATGATATAAATCTATCATATTTACGTTATTGAGACACCAAAATTTTATTTATAAGATAATAGGTTTGGTTACGATTATATTTTTTATATAACTATTTTATTAGTCATTTTACAATTCCAATTGAGAGGATACTATTATATCATTATAGGTTTATTAATTTTTAAAAATACATGTTCATTTTATTTTTTATTTATGATAATATTGTTTTTATTGGACTCTCTATGCAATGAATGATATTTACACTATATAAGCTAATTAGAAGAAGGAAGAAATCATTGATAAAGTACTGGGATACTACAATTTATCTTTTTCAGAAGGATATTTTACTAACAATTTTAATGATGTTGGTTTCTAGGAATGAATTTTAAAATGTAAAACCATTGATTCCCAAGCCCAATTTTAAGGGATAAATTAATTTTATGTGGGGTAGAATATGACACCCATAGATTTTGTAAAATATTTTATTCTAATATATATATATATATATATATTAAATTTTATAATTTTCTTCACACACAACACTTATGCAATCTTGTGTTACACGTAATCATGAATTTTTATTATCTTATATGCAACACTGTGATTATCTTGCATTGCAAGAACTGTCATGTTTAAACCAAACAAGAAGTGTTATAAAAATATTATTATTATATATGATATCAATAGAGTATAAATTTTACTAGGTGCGTATAAGTTTTAATATGTGAATTAATAAATGTTTGGTTATTTATTGATTACAATTAAAATAATAATGATTGTAAGAAAAAACATTGTTTTCTATGAAACTGTAATTTTTATAAAAGACAATTAAGTCTTTATCTACTCATATAATTTAAATTACATTTCTACCACATTTAATGAATATATTTGTATATATATAATGACCTGAAGTTTTCAAATCATCCTTTCAATATTATTTTAGTTTTTTTGGGAAATTTATGAAAAAAGAATATTTTTATGAATAGTTAAAAATAATAAATTTTAATACAAAATGATCTTTTGTATAAATAATGTAAAAAAGTTTGTAAAATTATAAAATTATTTTAAAATAAAATTATTTTCATTATATATATTTTAATAAAAATTATTAATTTAATCAATTGTATACTGAAATTGGATATAAACACTTGGTAAACTTGAGAACATTTTTTTATTTGAAAACCCTATTTCGTATTTCGTTTGAGGGAATAATTTTTAATTAAATTCTAAAAGTTATATAAATTTACTTTGAAAAAATAAATTCCATATTTTAAATAAAAATAATTAATAGTGGTATTGAGGTTAAAATTATTTTTTCAACCAAATAATTAGTAAACACAATAAAAAATAATTAATGTGATTACGGTTAGGAGTATTATATTTACACATGGTAATGTCAAAATTATTTTGAAACATTTATTTTATAAAATATATTTCATATATATAATAATTAGTTTAATTTTTTTAATAATAATAATTTTACTTTATGATTAATGAATTAATTGACTATGTAAATTTATAAATTATAAAGGAGGAAACTAAATATGAAATTGGAAGTAAACATTAATGAGGAGGAAAAAATAAAACAAGTGTTTTTTTGGTGCATCAACAATATAATCTATCCCCTACATTATTTATAAATTTTGGATCTAGTTATTCTGATACTGACCTACAATTATATAACACTTTTTGGTTTTAAAACAAATTACACTCCTCCATTATAAAATTGGACACATTCTCATCAATTATTCACACATATAAATCATTTTATATAAATGAATCCATACCCTATTAACTTAAAAAAATCCTTACCATAATTCTAAAATCTATTTTATAGATATAAATCCAACCTAGGATGGATTTTTGTGTAAATCAAAGGGGGATACCTAAAGGAGATGTAACGTTTGTCCACAGGAATTTTGGTATTATTTCTTCCTCCCTATCATTAAATTATTATTATAAGAAGATTATAAATTAACATCAGTACATTACAAATATTTAGCTATTTTAATGTTAATTTCATTAACAAAAAAAATATCCACTTCCACCAAATATTTAATGAAATCATCGTTTTTGTTAACAGTAGTCTACCCCCATGAAGATCGATTTCATTTCTTTCCATTATCATCATCAAGGAATGTAATAATGGTTAATTTATTACGTATAAAATATATTTATTATATTATTATACTTATTAAATTATTATATCACTCATACATTCATACTATCTATATTGGGTGTGTATGATATTGTTTTCCATGTATATAGAAGACTACCACCTCATGATGCAATGTGATTCTATCATTATTTACTTTAATGGTAATAAGGATGGTTTTAATGAAATTAAGTGATATATATGATTTAAAAAATAATGATAATATTTAATTTAATTTTTTTAGTCCATTAAGTAAAGATATGTAACAGTCATGCACACATATGACCTATCATATCCAAGAAAGGAGTATTTCATTTATGATCATTAAGATTTATTAATTAATATACATAGATATAAATTTAATATATAAGATATTTATATAATGGATAACATTATTGATATATTTATATCATGATAAAAGTTTTGGCACTGTTAATGAAAAATCAAAACAAATATGGGAAAAAATTCATTAATACCCAAAACGTGACTTTTTAATGGAATTATTCATAAATACGCAATAAAATGTCACATGTTATATATATATAAAAATATATGCATATATTAATGTTTTTTGGAACATATTCATCATAAAAGTCACGTTTTTAATGTAATTGTTAATAAATTGGTAATAAAATGTCACATGTTAAATATATATAGAATTATATATATATATATATTATTGTTTTTTTAGAAATGTGTTCATAATAAACATATATTTATTATACATTATTTCTGAACATATATAAATCAAGTCGATATTTATGGTATGGGATTTCCATATAAATTTTTAATTCTACGAGACACATGCCTAATTCACCACCAATTTCTTATATGTTGTGTATAAACTACCAATGAATTTATTTTTTTATTATTTTCCAAAGTATATTTAGTATTTTCTTTTAATTATTTTATCTCTCTATTGTGAGGTTATAGGTCAAATGTTTCCAAATTGGTATGAGAGTTGTGTCTCAATTTACCTTTTTTGAGAAACATGGTTATGTTTTGAATGATTATTTTTTACAAGGTGTATATATAGCCCGTTTTACAAATAATATAATGAATATATTTATCATATTTTTATTTAATGATTATTTTAATTATATTAATTTATGTGGATTACATTTCAATGTTTTAAAAGTTTTAATGATTTTTTTCAATTTCATCGTTTATAAAGATTATTTATTGATATCTTTTCGATGATAATATATTATGATATATATCTCATTCAATTCAGGAATTTTATTATCAATTAGTTATTAAATGATAATAAATTTATTCCATTAAATTTACTCAATTTCTGTACTCTTGATTTGAAAATAAAAAAGTTTCAAGGTGAAATCACCTTTTTGATAAAAAAATCCTTTATCTTCGAAAAGATTTTTTCTACAAAAACATCAAAACTATTTCTTTATTTAAAAAAAATATTAAAGTGGAAAGATTATTTTATTCACGAATGGTTTTATATTATTTTTCAGGATTATATTATATAATTTCTTATTAATTTTTATATAAAATTCTTTCCAAAATTTGTTATGTGTTTAAAAGTTAATTTCAAAAACAATTTCTTCCACAATGAAATGTTCTATGTTATTTATAAAAACCATTTTCAATATTAGTTGATATCCTTTTATGTTAATTATTCTTTTCTGGGGTTATGATACAGGTATAAAATTCTTTATATTTATTTAAATTGTTTAGTTCTATATTGAAAATACGATTATTAAACTCATTTCTCTTCAATGCGATAAACATTAATAATATTTTAATGAAACACACATATTTTTTCATGGATTGTTTTATGATGAAATAATGAAATGATTATGAGACTTTTATGTTTTAAATATGTTATGATAAGATGAAATTTCTAGGGATCTTATTTTATATATTGGGTTATGATATGTTGATTGGTTTTTATCATATGGTACATATGGCTATGATTTTAAAAATGTGATGGGAGGGACTTATATCTACATAAAATTAAATGGTTAATGATAAAATTTTATTAAACATAGAGGGTATTCATATAGTTAGACCAATATCAAAATCTAGTGTAAATGGGTGGTAAACCCCAATCCTTAATCCATTATGTTTATGTTTATCCCATGACTAACAAATTAAGAATTTCCTTGTTTGTATCCATGATATACAATTTAATTTACATATTTTTATTTTATAATTCTCTGTCTTATGACAATGTTATATTATCTTGGTTCATTCTCTCTGATTAGGTTTTGAATCATGTATAATGAACAACACATTTTTATTTGATAAATAAATATTATTATCTTTGATATGATGGATACCATTTTCAAATGTTATTCCCATGTGTAGTACCCTTATGTTCATGGTATTCTAGTGTATATCCCTTTGTTATCATTACTGTTCATCTAAGCTCCCCCTTTATTATGATTCATTTATGTGGGATATGAAGAAATAATTTAGTAAGTGTATGATTGTGAATATTACTAATGTAGAATATATTTAAGGGATATATATATAATATAGATAAAAAAATTAGACTATTATTGGACAATTCTCAAAGAACACTAAATAGGTATCGTCTCTAGAGGTGTGTTTCTTTAATTAAATTAATATTCATAAAAATTAATGTAATATATAATAATTATAATCCTTAATAGCTATATTTTCACTTCAAATTTCCCATCAGAAATATTTATCCATTATCTGTAGATATGTTTTAGTGCTACTGGCCCCCATAAAAAGCCAATTATCATGTTTTTAAGAGGTTATCCACAAGTTATGTCCTTAAAATAACGTAATTGTCTTGACAAATATCATTCATTTTAGGGCTCATTTTCCACATTGAAATTGGTATTAACACAAAAATTATAATTAACCTGATATTTATTATAAAATTCTCTATAATAATTTTTATTTAATAATACATATCCATCTCAACTTTAATCAAATGGGAAACAAAATCATCAATCATGTTTACGATTGACAACCACCTCATGAATCGATGGGGTTTGTTTTCCCTCGCCACCTTCTAGGGGTGAATGTAATGAAAGATTTAACATTTTTATATTATATTTTATAATTTTTATATTTTAATATAACATATCCTTTTTTACATTCCATTCCATTTCTAATACAAAAATGTTGCCCGTGTGTTTGGCAAAGTAACGCTTCAGGACGTTATCTAATTCATTTTCAACATATGATTTCTATGTAATGTAATTTGGATTAAATTAATTAATATTTGAGATATATGCGAGATGATATTGATTCTGAAATATTAATACATCATCCAATTTAGTTTCCTTTCACTCATTAATTGATGGATATTGTTTCTTGTGTGTGTGTACGACAAACCTTCTCCATTAATTTATTATATTTATTTTCCCTGTCAAACATTCATAAATGGTTCAAGAATGTTATGTACTATGTAAAAACATAATTTAAAACTTTAATATAATTATAGATATTATATTTATATATATATATATATATATCATATTGACACAAAATTAGTCTTTCATGAAAATAACATACTTATGACAATAAGGAAAATAACACCCAATAAAATAAAAATAATGAGATACTATTAACAAGAGGAATTATAGGATTTTATAAAAGGATAAAATATGATATTATAAATATGATTATTTTTATTATATATTAATAAACTACCTAAAACCAATATATATTAATAAAATACATGTTTGATGGAAATGAGACCCGAGGTAAGAGTTTCTCATCTCAATTTTTAGTTCGTGAATCATATATCATATTCACCACTAATTTAAATTTTATTGGTTATATAATTCCCCATTGATATGTTATAAATTAATATATTTATCATAATGTTATTTAATGTTTCATTTTATGTCATGTCATTTATGTCCCTTACAATTCACAAGTAACATCTGTTGTAATGGATTATTTCACAATCTCATCACTATTCCGCATTATTTATTCTATTATGCTTCCATTGGGAGAAATATTTGATATAAGTATCATAAAAAATATGTATTTAACTAGGATATGGTGATTACTGAAAATTTTCACTTAATAATATCATTTCCAACTATTTGGTACTTAAAATGACTGTAAATTTGTTTTAAAAAATTCATGATTTTAATTACCTAGAGAACATGAAATATGTTTTTCATCAAAACCCATGTTTTGTAAAAAATTATTCAAAATTTCTTCAAACATTTTCAAAATGTAACGCCCCGACCCCAGCTACCCAGAGTCGGTGCATTACTTCGTAACATTGGCATGATCACAAGAAAGATCAAATCTCGAAAGACCGATTGGTTTAGTAGCCTTGGAAACACTAGATATATTAATAAGTTTTACATTACATCATAAAATGAAAAACTAATACAACAACATAATGTTTCCACAATCCACACTATTAACCCCTCATAAAATCCCTGCAGGTCATTCATAACTTACTTCTTCACATCCTGGGAAAAATAAAACATAAAAAAGGGGTGAGCTCAAATGCCCAGTAAGGATAACAATAAAGTGGAAACTTTCATAAATAAGAATAAACATTTAAGGCAATGTATAACTAAAACAAAAGCCTTTTAAATACGAACTTTCAACATGGTATGGCATAAATAAAATGAAATAATGCCATTTACTTATTCACATGGATATTCTACTAATCGAATAATCACATGCAAAAATCAATAACCACTTTCATAATGTTGGAATGCATAATGTCAAACGTTAATTTCATTGTCTAGGCCTCATCCCAAGACCTAGGGGTTACTTCTAACCGGAACCCAACCCGGAGTGCCTCTAATAACCGGACACCAACCCGGAGTGCCTCTAATAACCGGACACCAACCCGGAGTGCCTCTAATAACCGGACACCAACCCGGAGTGCCTCTAATAACCGGACACCAACCCGGAGGGCATACTTTTACCAGTCCCTAACCTGGAGGGCTTACTTTAACCAGTCCCCAACCTGGAGGGCTTACTTTTACCGGTCCCCAACCCGGAACATTCTTGTTTAGCACATTCATCTGAAGAAAAGTTTGAAATATAACATAAACATTCAGATTAAAACTAGCATACGAAATGTCAATAGTTTCACCATAAACTATGAATGGTATAAAATAGCACATCCACAGTCAAACATATCACAAAACCTTCAATACAATATAGAAGTTTTGTATTATAATAAATCAACTTCAAATAAGCGTAAAATCCATTAAAGGATGTTGACATAGATGAAATCAAAACACTTTTTAGAGAAATATCTCTTTCTATTTTTGAAATCATTTAAGAGCCATATAAAATAAAACATTTTCTTGAAAATAATCTTGTAAGCTTGTAAGGAAAGCTTTGACGATTTTATAACGGCGTAAAATAACCGCACCCGCCGTATAAGTTAAAAAAACATTCTTATCTTAATTCTGTCGAAAAGGTTAAAAAGGACCTTGTTTTGAAAACGACGGAAAGATTCCTTTATAAACCTCTTACAAAAGTCAAACAAGGGTATAAATTAATTTAACCCATATTCTTGTAAATAATAAATATGTCTTGAAAATACATTTCGAAGAAACATGGATGTGGATGATAAAGAAATCCCAGTAGATTATTACGTATAAACAACCTCGGATAATGAAGAGATTGTGAAATAACCCTTACCAATTTGGTAACATATGAAACATACAACCCATGAAAGAGGTATCATACAATGAATATGTAAATACACATAAATTAGAGTGTATTACACAAAGAATATAATTATAGGCAGTACATACACCTCACAAAAGGTGATGGTGGCAATATGGCATGAATCTCACGGAAATAAGGAGTGAGATGAAAACCCCTTACCACGTTAATCAACTGAGTCGTATGGACAAAAGTTAATAACCACCAAATTATTTACATAATAACATGAATATAAAGAGAATCATGATAATATATATCAAATGGTAGTACACAATACACCACTTTCAATAATTTAGTGGCGAACAATGGAAATCTCACGGAATTGAAAGTGAGATAAGAAAATCCCTTACCTTGTACTTTTCCTTGGTTGGGGTAGGTTAACCTCCTGTATAATGGTGAAATAATTGTTACTAAATTATACATTTATATGATATCATATATGAACTTTTAATATTGATTTGATAATAATATCTTAGTATTATCGTTTTTTCGGGTGTTAACTTACTCGTTTTTGTTTATATGTTTTGTTACGTAAGACATGTTTGTATAGGATAGGTTGTATATTATTCAAATCCAGAATGATATCAAGTCCTTAAACATCATTTTTAAATCATCAAATGATAATTATACTTGAATGGATACGATGGAGAATGAATCTCATCGCGTTCGTGGAGACGGTAGTCCGTACGTACGCACGAGCGACAATATCATTCTTTTGATATTAAAATAATATATAAATGGATGGTATATCATATATACAGAATCATTAACATGTTATATTTATTATTTATATGAGTTACACATCATTATTATATCCATCCAAATAATATTATATTGAATAACATTTACACCACGACGTGGAGACGGTAAGCCGTACGTACGCACGTATGGTGACATGTTATTATTAAAAGGGTGGATAGAATACTGAATATGGTTGTACCATATTTATAATAACATCACAGTATATAAATGATACTGGAGTTATTATTTTAGAATGGTAACAACAAAGGAAGAAGAAGTGGAAGAAGAAATGAACATGGAAAAGGGGTGGTGAAAACATTACCTCTTCTTCGGGTTCTTCCTTTTGATTTGATCAAAAGGGCTCCTTAGGTTGGCTTTCTGATCAAACTAAGGCCTTTAGGTTGTATTGAGGGATGTTGGGAGAGTATTTGGGCAGAGTTTGGCCGAACCAAAAGGCTTTAGAGGTGTGAAGAAATGAGAAGGAGGAGTGCCCTTTTATAAGAGGGGTGAGGGGCACTTTTGGAAAAGCTAGAAATATTAATTTATAATAAATTCATATTCGGTTTACAAAGGCTCCAAAGTTGACTATTCAAAGGATGAGGTGGGGATAGGTCGAAAACAACTCATCCAATAGAATTTAGACAGGTTTGGGTACTTATATTAACCTTATCTTTAAGTATTAACTCTAAGTTAATTAGTTTCACTTTTACAATGTCTCTTTGTATTTTTATATAATATGGTTAATAAACTTACTATATACATCCAAGCGACCCCCAAGTGGTCCATTAATGAGGAACCTATTATAATATAAGTCTCTTGGCCGATCCTTAGATTTTTAGGAATTTAATATCAATTAATAATATAATATTTGTTTTAAGAACTCTTTTATGTCAATTTTGACACTATTCAATAGTTGATTTTTGTGAAACTCCTAACAGATTGATTACTTCTAAAAAAGTCAATTAAATCAATTCTAATATATCATATTATCATATAAAATTAGTTTAATTCATTAAAAGTTTCATATTATAATTATTTGGGTATTTATAAGATCAATTATTTTAATTTTTCACTATTTTAGTAATTACTGCATCATCATTATGTCATAAATAAAATAAATTATTTAATGTCTAAAAATTATAAATAAAATATCATTATGTAGGAAATCTTTTTAGCTTTCTAATGAATATTTATAATCTAAAATCCAACTTATATAACCCTATGTAACAATTGTTTTTCTAAAAGATATATGCTTGTGTCATTTTTGTATTCATTTTGACTTAATTAAAATAAAGTGTCATTATCACTTACAAGTGGATCCATGGGGTCCCAAAATCGACCCAAAGATGCCCATGGTCGACCATGTATCAACCAATAGGGTTAAGACACGTTTTAGGGTAATTTAGTATTATTATAATATTATTTTTTAACCCTTATTTACCGGATTTACCCTTAACCATGGTAAATAAAATATTTACCGCAGTAATTATTCAAAATGTCTAAAAATAAAAGTTACCCATTTACACAATTTGAACATCCTGATTCAAAATATGGAATCCATTTCCCTAAATTCAAAACACAGAAGTGGCAGAAATTAATTTAAAATTAATTCCCGCTGTCAAAACAAAAAGCGTGTTTTTAAGAGATAATAACTATCAAAAGATTGACACTTGTTTATGTTCGGTTTAATTGTAAAATTATGTCCAATGACCAACATTATATTAAATGGTAAAAATATATTATAAATATACTTTAAAACCACTCAAATTCATAATTTATCACTATTAATTATTTTGATTAAAAAAGTTGTTTTTAATTAAAATTTAGTAATTTTCACTATTCATCAAAATATGAAAGTTATCCGAAATGTACCAAAATTTCACCTTAGGCTAAATTAGATATTCCGAATCCAAAAATGAAGTCTATTTTGAAATATAAAATATATATAATTTTAAAAAGTAGGTATTATTATTCATAACGGCTAGTTTGATCGGTTGTGGTGTGTGTTAAAACTCGAAGTTGCGTACAACACACGCTACTGTATTATTCAAAGGAAAGCGTACCGTGGAAGCTTGGGATGTTTCATTTTAAATTTTTTGATGTCCCCATTTATTCAAAAAGTTTAAAATATTGTATTTAAAAAGGTTTCACTATTGATAAAAGTGCAATACTGAAAATGAATCTGTTCTTGCATTATGACTAAGAAACTCATAATATGGATTCTAAAATTATAAGGATTATATAAAGTGAAAAATTTAGTTAATGCTATTAATGACCTCTTTTAATGCCTTTTTTTTGTAAGTCATGGTGTGATTGAACTCGGTGTTGCGTGGAGTGAAAGTTATTGAATTATTTTGAAGAAATAACACACTATGAAATCTTGGGGTGTTACATTCTCCCCTCCTTAAATAAATTGCGTCCTCACAATTTGAAATTGTTCTTCGAAAATAAAAGGTTGAAAATAGAAAATATATTTGTGGGAAAACCCACATCGTAAATTGGGTTACTAAAATTTAGTCTTAATATGTGGAAAAGAGAAATGAAAGGGTCACCACCAAATTATGATCTTGATTAGGAGAACATTGGTGGCAATCAGAGACATATAATTGGAGGAAAAACGTAAATATTTATAGGTAGTGATTGAGGTCATCAATCACAAACAAGTGTAAAATTTAGGTCCTTAAATTCATCAATCTATGATGATTTGAAATACCATCGGTTCAACAAAACATAGGGTATTAGGATAACACATTTTTGACGTTTCAAAATATCTTAGTTGAAATCCCACATCGAAAAATGAATTAATGAGGCCTCTATTTAAAATAAAGAATGGAAAGTATGAAGATTACCGAAAATAACACATACTAGGGTTCCATGTAGGAAAATATGGATATGGAGGAGAAATCTAACCATCAATTATCTGATGGAGAGTGGTAGAGAACATGGCTATGAAAAGGCCAATAATCCCAAAGCCATAAATTAGTGATGATCTAAGGTACCATCTAGGACAACATTTTTGTTCTAAGTTCCTTTTATTAACGTTGTGGAATTTATTTATGAGATTGGCTAAGATCATAAAGAGGTATACATTCTCTATAATTAGAGTTTTATCCATTAATAAATTTCTACCACAAACTCATCTTTCACTCTAAAACATAATAGAACGTAAAAAAAATTCTATTTACACTATTCGTATAGGGTTCCAAAATAATCGAATTTATAATTCATCTACAAGATCTTTTAATAAAAACTAAATTATTTAATCCAGGACATCTCGTGGGCCAGTGGTAGGTGATATACCCTTGTCGCCCTTCGGTTGCGGGTTCAAGTCTCACAGCTTTGCCGGACGCGACGGGTTGCCGCCCGACCTCCGGGTTGTCCTTTTATGGCAGTCCAAAATTAATATCAAACTTAGAATTTATTCAAAATACTTCTGTCCAAACTCACAGTCCAACATTTATAAGGAAGGTAAACATAATGTAGATCCTTTTTACCCTGTAATAGAATATTAATACCTTCATCATGTATTCTTTTAAAACACTGAAACATCCTGATTTACCATAATCCTTATTGATTACATTCATGTTCCCTTATTCCATATAGAATGCTGAATATACTTCATCAATCCAAAAATGTTTTAAACCCCACAATGATGGAATATACAAATAATTAATCAGCTTCAAGGTAGTCAAGAATATCCAATATAATTTATCCAAATCAATCATGTATTATTCTAAAATCACTACTTCGGTATCAGAGCCATATTATGGTTTATCTTTCTCTCAACCATATATTTTCCAAAAATTTAACCTTCTATTGAGTCACTTTTCTTTGTTCCACACAATCTCAAGTCCTTAATGAAATAGTACTGCAGTACAATCCTTATATACTCCATGATTATTGTAACAAGTACATTGTTGATACAACACTCAATTGACATAATCAACATAAGAACTCTAATCATTCCTCTTCATCTGTGGTAGTATCATAACTTGATTATTATCCAATAGCATCATTTGCGTCATAGTCTGATGACTGGGACATAGGATCGCGTAGTGTCCAAACTCCTTGCAAATGAAGCATTGTACATTTGAAACCATTTTCTTACCCTTGCAGTCATGTACTTTGTGCCCTTTTCCTCCACACTTATAACAAACTCCCATTCCTTTCAGGCAATTTCCAGGGTGTTTCTTTCCACAGTTACCACATATGGGAAAATTCTTCTTTTCCCTCTTCCCTTTATCCATTTTTCTCTCTTCTATCCTTTTCTTCTCTTGCTTCCCTTCAAAGCCATAGGACTCAGTAAACTCTTTACTTATTTTATCAACACATGATATTATTTCTTCATATGATGATAATACATGGGAGACTATTTCTCTTATAAATTCTATCTTAAGACCATAAAATATATGATCCTTCTTTCTCTTTGCATCATGTGCATTTCTAGAGTTCTCATTCCTTCTACTGGGCGCCATTTCTAAACAATGGCATAAACTAGATCAGTTTATGAATCAAAATACATAATCCCATACTTATAAAACACTTAACATAAATTGCACTATTTATGGATATAATCCATAATCATAAAAATGTCTCCTTTGAGGATGTATATACTCATAAACCCTTCATAATAGTTTGTAAAGAAAATGAGAATTATCCTAAGCATATCCCCCGGGAGTGTCGTAACCAAGAGTGCAGCAAGGCCCGTTGTCGTGCACCAGTTCCCGTTCGAGTCTAGCTCAAAGCGGTGTTTTCGGGTTTTACCCCTAGGTACATCTGTGCCAGAGCCGCCTCTACCTGCTCGTATCCAGACAGGGATTTATTGCTTGGAAAACTCACAAAATCTCTACAATACCAAAATTCTAGGAAGTTCTTCTATACTAATCCTCAAAGTTCATCTTAGGTCTACGTGCTCTAATCAGAGTTTATCAAAATCTAGCTTCCAAGGTTTGTACTAAACTTCCTCTGATACCAACTGTAACGCCCCGACCCCAGCTACCCAGAGTCGGTGCATTACTTCGTAACATTGGCATGATCACAAGAAAGATCAAATCTCGAAAGACCGATTGGTTTAGTAGCCTTGGAAACACTAGATATATTCATAAGTTTTACATTACATCATAAAATGAAAAACTAATACAACAACATAATGTTTCCACAATCCACACTATTAACCCCTCATAAAATCCCTGCAGGTCATTCATAACTTACTTCTTCACATCCTGGGAAAAATAAAACATAAAAAAGGGGTGAGCTCAAATGCCCAGTAAGGATAACAATAAAGTGGAAACTTTCATAAATAAGAATAAACATTTAAGGCAATGTATAACTAAAACAAAAGCCTTTTAAATACGAACTTTCAACATGGTATGGAATAAATAAAATGAAATAATGCCATTTACTTATTCACATGGATATTCTACTAATCGAATAATCACATGCAAAAATCAATAACCACTTTCATAATGTTGGAATGCATAATGTCAAACGTTAATTTCATTGTCTAGGCCTCATCCCAAGACCTAGGGGTTACTTCTAACCGGAACCCAACCCGGAGTGCCTCTAATAACCGGACACCAACCCGGAGTGCCTCTAATAACCGGACACCAACCCGGAGTGCCTCTAATAACCGGACACCAACCCGGAGTGCCTCTAATAACCGGACACCAACCCGGAGGGCATACTTTTACCAGTCCCTAACCTGGAGGGCTTACTTTAACCAGTCCCCAACCTGGAGGGCTTACTTTTACCGGTCCCCAACCCGGAACATTCTTGTTTAGCACATTCATCTGAAGAAAAGTTTGAAATATAACATAAACATTCAGATTAAAACTAGCATACGAAATGTCAATAGTTTCACCATAAACTATGAATGGTATAAAATAGCACATCCACAGTCAAACATATCACAAAACCTTCAATACAATATAGAAGTTTTGTATTATAATAAATCAACTTCAAATAAGCGTAAAATCCATTAAAGGATGTTGACATAGATGAAATCAAAACACTTTTTAGAGAAATATCTCTTTCTATTTTTGAAATCATTTAAGAGCCATATAAAATAAAACATTTTCTTGAAAATAATCTTGTAAGCTTGTAAGGAAAGCTTTGACGATTTTATAACGGCGTAAAATAACCGCACCCGCCGTATAAGTTAAAAAAACATTCTTATCTTAATTCTGTCGAAAAGGTTAAAAAGGACCTTGTTTTGAAAACGACGGAAAGATTCCTTTATAAACCTCTTACAAAAGTCAAACAAGGGTATAAATTAATTTAACCCATATTCTTGTAAATAATAAATATGTCTTGAAAATACATTTCGAAGAAACATGGATGTGGATGATAAAGAAATCCCAGTAGATTATTACGTATAAACAACCTCGGATAATGAAGAGATTGTGAAATAACCCTTACCAATTTGGTAACATATGAAACATACAACCCATGAAAGAGGTATCATACAATGAATATGTAAATACACATAAATTAGAGTGTATTACACAAAGAATATAATTATAGGCAGTACATACACCTCACAAAAGGTGATGGTGGCAATATGGCATGAATCTCACGGAAATAAGGAGTGAGATGAAAACCCCTTACCACGTTAATCAACTGAGTCGTATGGACAAAAGTTAATAACCACCAAATTATTTACAGAATAACATGAATATAAAGAGAATCATGATAATATATATCAAATGGCGGTACACAATACACCACTTTCAATAATTTAGTGGCGAACAATGGAAATCTCACGGAATTGAAAGTGAGATAAGAAAATCCCTTACCTTGTACTTTTCCTTGGTTGGGGTAGGTTAACCTCCTGTATAATGGTGAAATAATTGTTACTAAATTATACATTAATATGATATCATATATGAACTTTTAATATTGATTTGATAATAATATCTTAGTATTATCGTTTTTTCGGGTGTTAACTTACTCGTTTTTGTTTATATGTTTTGTTACGTAAGACATGTTTGTATAGGATAGGTTGTATATTATTCAAATCCAGAATGATATCAAGTCCTTAAACATCATTTTTAAATCATCAAATGATAATTATACTTGAATGGATACGATGGAGAATGAATCTCATCGCGTTCGTGGAGACGGTAGTCCGTACGTACGCACGAGCGACAATATCATTCTTTTGATATTAAAATAATATATAAATGGATGGTATATCATATATACAGAATCATTAACATGTTATATTTATTATTTATATGAGTTACACATCATTATTATATCCATCCAAATAATATTATATTGAATAACATTTACACCACGACGTGGAGACGGTAAGCCGTACGTACGCACGTATGGTGACATGTTATTATTAAAAGGGTGGATAGAATACTGAATATGGTTGTACCATATTTATAATAACATCACAGTATATAAATGATACTGGAGTTATTATTTTAGAATGGTAACAACAAAGGAAGAAGAAGTGGAAGAAGAAATGAACATGGAAAAGGGGTGGTGAAAACATTACCTCTTCTTCGGGTTCTTCCTTTTGATTTGATCAAAAGGGCTCCTTAGGTTGGCTTTCTGATCAAACTAAGGCCTTTAGGTTGTATTGAGGGATGTTGGGAGAGTATTTGGGCAGAGTTTGGCCGAACCAAAAGGCTTTAGAGGTGTGAAGAAATGAGAAGGAGGAGTGCCCTTTTATAAGAGGGGTGAGGGGCACTTTTGGAAAAGCTAGAAATATTAATTTATAATAAATTCATATTCGGTTTACAAAGGCTCCAAAGTTGACTATTCAAAGGATGGGGTGGGGATAGGTCGAAAACAACTCATCCAATAGAATTTAGACAGGTTTGGGTACTTATATTAACCTTATCTTTAAGTATTAACTCTAAGTTAATTAGTTTCACTTTTACAATGTCTCTTTGTATTTTTATATAATATGGTTAATAAACTTACTATATACATCCAAGCGACCCCCAAGTGGTCCATTAATGAGGAACCTATTATAATATAAGTCTCTTGGCCGAACCTTAGATTTTTAGGAATTTAATATCAATTAATAATATAATATTTGTTTTAAGAACTCTTTTATGTCAATTTTGACACTATTCAATAGTTGATTTTTGTGAAACTCCTAACAGATTGATTACTTCGAAAAAAGTCAATTAAATCAATCCTAATATATCATATTATCATATAAAATTAGTTTAATTCATTAAAAGTTTCATATTATAATTATTTGGGTATTTATAAGATCAATTATTTTAATTTTTCACTATTTTAGTAATTACTGCATCATCATTATGTCATAAATAAAATAAATTATTTAATGTCTAAAAATTATAAATAAAATATCATTATGTAGTAAATCGTTTTATCTTTCTAATGAATATTTATAATCTAAAATCAAACTTATATAACCCTATGTAACAATTGTTTTTCTAAAAGATATATGCTTGTGTCATTTTTGTATTCATTTTGACTTAATTAAAATAAAGTGTCATTATCACTTACAAGTGGATCCATGGGGTCCCAAAATCGACCCAAAGACGCCCATGGTCGACCATGTATCAACCAATAGGGTTAAGACACGTTTTAGGGTAATTTAGTATTATTATAATATTATTTTTTAACCCTTATTTACCGGATTTACCCTTAACCATGGTAAATAAAATATTTACCGCAGTAATTATTCAAAATGTCTAAAAATAAAAGTTACCCATTTACACAATTTGAACATCCTGATTCAAAATATGGAATCCATTTCCCTAAATTCAAAACACAGAAGTGGCAGAAATTAATTTAAAATTAATTCCCGCTGTCAAAACAAAAAGCGTGTTTTTAAGAGATAATAACTATCAAAAGATTGACACTTGTTTATGTTCGGTTTAATTGTAAAATTATGTCCAATGACCAACATTATATTAAATGGTAAAAATATATTATAAATATACTTTAAAACCACTCAAATTCATAATTTATCACTATTAATTATTTTGATTAAAAAAGTTGTTTTTAATTAAAATTTAGTAATTTTCACTATTCATCAAAATATGAAAGTTATCCGAAATGTACCAAAATTTCACCTTAGGCTAAATTAGATATTCCGAATCCAAAAATGAAGTCTATTTTGAAATATAAAATATATATAATTTTAAAAAGTAGGTATTATTATTCATAACGGCTAGTTTGATCGGTTGTGGTGTGTGTTAAAACTCGAAGTTGCGTACAACACACGCTACTGTATAATTCAAAGGAAAGCGTACCGTGGAAGCTTGGGATGTTTCATTTTAAATTTTTTGATGTCCCCATTTATTCAAAAAGTTTAAAATATTGTATTTAAAAAGGTTTCACTATTGATAAAAGTGCAATACTGAAAATGAATCTGTTCTTGCATTATGACTAAGAAACTCATAATATGGATTCTAAAATTATAAGGATTATATAAAGTGAAAAATTTAGTTAATGCTATTAATGACCTCTTTTAATGCCTTTTTTTTGTAAGTCATGGTGTGATTGAACTCGGTGTTGCGTGGAGTGAAAGTTATTGAATTATTTTGAAGAAATAACACACTATGAAATCTTGGGGTGTTACACAAAATCATTTCTGAAAGAAATTTTTAACAATATTTATTTTTTATAAAAATTTATGAAATAAATAATTATGTAATATTTGAAAAATTCATTTATGGATTTGATCAAAAATGGTTATGGAATCAATTTTTAATTTATACGACATGAATACAATTTAAAACCGTCATGAAAAATAATTGATTTAAATATTATTTTAAAACTTTTAATGGATATTTTTAAATAAAATTAATTAATAATTGTTTTTATCATTTCATTTTAAGAGGAACTTTTCAAAATGAAATTCATATTTTCCTCAAAAAAATTCTAATAATATTTTCATATTATTTATATTCAGGAATGAAATCACCAATCTATTTCACTTATAATCTAATAATTATATGTTTCATTGATACCATAATCATTATTTCTCCAAAAAAAATTTGGTCATTTTGACAAGGGGTTTAAAATTTTATTATCATTCACCACTTAATTATGCATGGTTTATGATTATTATTATTGACCGTAGTATGCATTACCATATCAAATGTTACTTTTTAAATATGAAATTTTAGGAATATTAATTTTCTAACTATTATATAAGGAATTTATAATACTTTTTAGGTGATGGCCAAGGAAAAAGATATCCTCTCAAATAATTTTTAGGTCTCATGAGAATATGTAGACCCTTATTTTTCAAGGGCCTTTCCCATTTATTTTAATGGATTGGAAAAAGGAATTACGAATATGTTTTAGATGTCTATAATTTTGAATTTCATTATTATGAATTCAGTTATTTATTTCTAATGTGATTATTTAATTATTTACAATATCAATGATCTTGTTTTCAATTTCATGTTATTATGAATATGTTATTATTCTATCATCAATAATCCTATACATATTAATATTAGGATATTAAGTAAATGGCTTGTTAAAAATTTATTGGTATGTATATATTGATTATTTTATATTTAGTTATATAATTTATAATATACATTCCCAAAATCATAACTTTATCTCAACACATTAATATATACTGATTTTTATTATATACCTACATGGTTTTTATGAATCATCTATGGGAGTATGTTAAGGGTAATAATGATATTCTAAAAATATATAATGTTTTTATTTTATGTTTTAAAATTTAATATTTATTTAATGTATATATATCATTAACCAAGACCAATATAATAATTTATCTTTCAAGATGAATGTTCTCGTATCTTATGAAAATGTAATATGGTAGACCCTATCTTTAGGTTTCTAGAGTGAATCAATATAGACTCATTTTGGATTTTTAACAATTTTTTTAAGGGAATGTTCTATTTTAATAGATATTACATGAATGAAAATTCCATCAATCATGACTATTCTTCACATTGAATCTTCCATTATAATTTTATATTGATATTTTCCAAAAAATAATTTTCTAATAATTTTCAGAATTTTAAGTTTTTATGGATTTTTAGTGAAGGGGTTATTTATCCAATTTTAATGTAAATGTTAGAATTCACTCTTAATGGAATTTTTAATCTATATAAATATCTTATAAATAAGGTTATTATTCAATGGGGATAGGACCTTACAATATTACCCATTTTATTTATCTGGTTAGCATTTCAAGATGATCTATTTTGGATGTTTCATAAACATTATATTCATTCCAATGAGTTCATTCGGTTATTAAAGAATAGTTTACAAATGTTATATTAGGATGATATATTTTGTGATATTGAAGCATAAATATGTGGGTTTTTTATTATGTGAAATGTGAGATAATAATTATATATATACCTCAAATCCAAAAGTTAAAACATTACATTTAATGAGATAAACATGTTATTATTGAAACTGATTTTAGGTTATCGGAATTTTGCATGGACCTATTAATATTGTGACATATTTATAAATATTGTAGACCTAGATAAATATTTATAATTTTATCCAAGGACTTAATTAAGTTTCATTGATATGATTAGTGTAGTAACACATCTTAAACAGTTTCATAGCTATGACTTCCGGTTTTTTATATGAAACATGCCTATGTTATATACTAACAATTTACACCATGGATTGTGATTATTTCATCATTATTATATATACATGTAATTATAAAATAAAATCATTATTATTTTAATAATGTTTTACAATATTTACTAGATATATATGATTTTAATATATTATGATCATGTTCTCATATCATTTAGTTTATCAATTTTCCACTTTATATAATTGACCCAAGTCTTCTATGTTTAACCATATTGGTCATCTATGCTCACCCATTCTTACTTTTCGCCCTTCCCCAATTAATAGATATGAAAATTACTAATGGTTGTCTTAGAAGGATATTATGTATGATTTTTTAGATAGTGAATATAATTAATGAATAAATATTTTTTTCATCTAGTCTCCAAAGAAAAAAATCCTCTTTGTTCCTCCCATAGTTATTAATTTTCTATGTTTTTTATATTAATATAAAAATATGTAACAATTATATATTAAATGATTAGACAACTATTTTCATCAACCCATCCTGGTAGTTGGTGTCATGTAGAAACAGTCATTCGATGAATCTATTGACACATAATTATATAGTAGTTTCATATTCAACATATGATTCATATTATCATAAGTCCTTTGATCCATTTTAAAAAATATTAATTATTTTTTAAAAAAATATTCTATAATTTTTTAATAATTTAAAACATATATTTTATTTTTATGATTCACAATTAAAAAAATGTTACCTAGAAATAATTTTTTATATTGATATCAAATATATGATAATAATTAAAATTTATTAAAAATAAAAAATGCATCAATCATAATCTTTTAATTACTCCATTTCACTAGTTTCAAGGTCTTCATCTTCCCCCTCAACATCCTAAATTCTCATATAAGTATAAACATCATCTTCTTTTTTAGATAAATATTATTGGTAATTTCATTAATATTATTGACACCTTCATCACTTCATAATGTGTGTTAATATCATTTCTACATGTATCTATTCAATCATACTATATAGTTATACATGATTATTTAAACAAAATGCAACATATTACACCATTAAAATAGCAATTTTGATTTCAATTAATTGATTAATATGAGATTTAGTTTTTATTTCACCCATATAATTATTTAAATCAAATAGAATAAAACAATTTTTTGAGTAATAGATTTTCCTGATTTTCAAAAAGGTACATAATCAGAAATATTAAATAGATATTTAATATAAACTATTCAATGTCAAGGTTAATCACACAATCCCCGATCTATATAAAACCAATGAACTTTGAACAATGTTATGTAATTATCCCCCAAATAACATAAATAAATTATTTTATCCAACATTCCGTAAAAGTAAATTTCACATCCATTTTGATGATATGGTATCCCGAAAAATGAATTGTTCAATGTTTTTGTTATTTAATCATATATGACTGTATGAAATCCAAATACATAAACTAAATACAAATGTAGTGAAATGAATAATATGGAGGGTGGGTTACCTGATCCATATAATTAATTATCATATATTTTTTTATATAGAAAAAGAAAGATTAAAAAATAAATTAATATATTTAAATAAAAAAATTGATTTACTATGTTTAATCATTATCAATCTTACATACTAATTACTAAAAATAGTAGTAATATATTCAATTTTGTTGTTCTTTAGCAGAATTTTGTGTAACGTTTGTAATTTTATTAATATACACATATTAATATATATCTAAGTATTCATGTGATTTTAATTTTTAAAAACTCATAATAAATATTCATATAATATTTTACTTTAGAAAATATAATGTCCTCAATTAAAAATAGGGTAGAACATATGTAAGAGTGATTTGAAATTATTTATCTAAAATAAAACATTCTAGATGAAAATTATGTACATATTTATGATGATAAAATAAAGATAATAATTTATTTGGGACATCATAATATTTTATTTCATTTTGGACCATTTTATTATGTTTAAGATGATATATATGTTAAAAATAATGAAAAAATAAATTTATATTTTATATGATAAGTACTCTTCATAATATGAGGTTTCAATAAATACATGAATATATAAATTTATTTTTATATTTTCATATATGTCCTGGAAAGTTACATCCATCCTAATTGTACTGGCTCTATATATTTATCTAAAAATGTAAAAGGCACTCTTAACTCCTTTATTATGTAAAAAAGGAAATGATGGTTTCTCTTTTTCAATTTTCATAAAAAATAAACAATTATCTTTTTATAGCATACATAATGAAACTTATTCAAATGTTTCTAGAAAAATGTCTTAGAAACCATATTTTATTTCATTTAATACATCCTATATTGAAGATTTAAACAACAATATAAAGCTAATATCTAGTAATAGTTTCTATATTACATGATATTCATGAATTTTTAACCATATAATTTGTAAATTTTTAATGTAATGTGAAAAATTATAATCATACCAATATGGTAAATGAAAATAATTAAAAAAACTACAGAATAATAACCCTTATTATTTATAATGGTCATGAATTTCAATGATATTTATTAATGTAAAGACCCGAAAATTACAATGAAATTTTTTTCATAATTTATTTGGAATTTTACGAGTCCGTAGTTTCTGACGGCGCCTAATTCTGAGGCCTGGTGTGCCCGTAATCAGTTTCCGAATTTTAGCTCGGGTACGTTTAGTGAACGAATGAGTGGGTTTTTCTAACTTTTAAACCGGTGCTCTGAATTGAAATCTGATGGCACCGATAAAACCGCAGTGCCGATAATTGCTTATAAAGACATTTACTGGAGTTGTGTTTTCTCGGGAAGATTTGTTTAAAATTGTGGTTTAAGAGTGTGTGAAATAAAATTGTGTTAAGAATTTCATTTCTCATTCCCAAGTGTTGGAACATAGGTGTGGGAGTTGGAGTGGGACCCACTGATTTTCAACTTCCCATGAGTGGATTAAATGTGAGGTGGGACCCACATGATCCCCCACCTTTTCAAATTCCCCATAACTCCCTAACTCCTATTAACCCCCTATTTAATTATGAAACACTCCATTTAATTTTGACAATACGAGATTAATTAAATAAAGTGAATTCAATTTTGAATCTTGGAGTTTTTGAAATGAATTTCTTGAGAAATAAAATAAGAGGAGTCTTATTTTATTTGATTGGAAGCTGGTTGTGTTAAGTTGTTGGAGAGAATACACTATGTCTTGGAGATTTACATCATCCTCATTGAAAAACGTCAAGACCTCGACGAAGAACACCATCATCGCAAAGAGAGATCGACGTGCCATTTTTCTCCTCTCCATAGTCGGTGTTAGATGTCATCCCCTCCTTGGACATATGTCAATGTCGACGCCAAAATCATACCTGCAACGCATGCTTCCGAGATCTTCTTTGAAGTAGGTGTTATGTTCAAATTTAATCAATTAAATTTGTGCTTTGTTTGTCGTTGAGATTACTCGTTCTTTTGCCGGTTTCTATCAGTATAACGGGAGCAGGTCGGACCGCAAAAACACAGCCGACCCTCCTCCCATTTGTTGTTGTACTTCGTATTGGATTGGAACGGAGATGATGTGGTGCAGTCGCACTATGAGGGAACAAGGAAACCAAAGCTGAAGCGAGTCGCGGTGAAGGAGTGTGGCGCCGTCGCACCGTGCTGTTGAGGCCGAAAGAGGTCGCGGCCGGATCCGAGACAGGGTCGGGGTGGGACGCAGCGGAGGGGTGCGGGGCATTCGTGCCATGCCGGTCGGACATGGGCCACGACTTAATGTCGCAGCGGTGTAGAGGAGGGCGTCCGGATCCGCCGGCTGCCGGCGCTCCAGGAGGCGGGACCAGCAGGTCTCGTGGCAGCTCAAGCCGGCCATTACGGCAGACCGATTCGAGAATTCCGTGAGTCGTAACCCCCAGTCAATGCACCTAGGGCGGATCCCACAGTGGTCTTCCGTTTCTGGAAAGTAGGGGGGAGTGCCCCCCCCCCCCCCCTTCTGCGTTCGCTCAGCGCACGGGCGCTCGCACAGCGCCGGACCGACCGCAACAGGTCGGGCCGCCCGCGCCGGGCCGGACAGCCCCCGCCAGGCCGAACCACCGCGTCGGGATGGGCCGCAACAGCCTGGTCGGGGTGCGCAATCCCGGATGGACCCGGGTCGGGTCGACCCGGTTCGGGCTGACCCACGGGGTATTGGGCCGGGTTGGACCAGGCCCAAACCCCCTGTTTCCGGATAGATCCGTTCAAACGCCAATAACATGGGCTACGGACATCCTAACAACGCACCGTCAATTGTGTAGAGATCCTTGGATCGAGGCGGTCGTTTCTGTATATTACACTCAGGGTTTCGGGGAAATTTTGGTATGGCCGAGTTGGTTCAAACACGAAACCAACCAGGCCCTCGGAACGGAAACACTTATAACATGAGCTCTGGGCGTCCGATTGACGTGATGTCGACATTGTTGGATTCTTCTTAGTGAGATGGTTCTTTTGGATTACTTCACATGATATTTGGACATAGTTGGAGTACGTTGGGGTAGGTTTTAGCTTAAAAACCAACCGGGCCCCTCAAACAAAAAATACAATAACTCTGAGACCGGGCGTCCGATTGATGCGTCCTATATTGCGTTAAGTTCATTTTGACTAGATGGAACTTTGTGATACATCAACTCTTGACTTTGTGATAGTTGATGTATAGACCCCCTTGGCTCATGGAGCGGACCCTCCTGAAATTGAGCATGTTGTGTGCGGGAACCCTAGAGCTGGCTGCAATGAAGACGATTAGCCTACTGGGATCCTTTATGGGTTCGACGAGGACGACCACCATACTGGGATCCTATATTGGTTCGAGAAGGATGACTACCGCACTGGGATCCTCTGTGGGTTTGATGAGGATGACTACCGTACTGGGATCCTCCGTGGGGTCGACGAGGAAGACCACCATAATGGGATACTCCATGGGTTCGACGAGGACGACTATTGTACTCGATCCACCGTGGGTTCGACTACCATGCGGGGATGCTCTGTGGGTTCGACGACGATGAATAATATACTTGGATCCTCTATGGGTTCGGTAGTGACAACTACTAAACCCGGATCCTACGTGGGTTCGGCAGAGGATGGGATTTAGAGGCTACATCTAATCATCTCCACTCCTCTCCTTAAATGGATACCTATGTGAGCCGAGCCTCAACTTACAATAATTATCATCGATATGATTGTTGTGCTTTCTTGTGTGTATTTGGTTGTGCTTTCCTATGTGGATTGGGTTGTTAATTCCTATGTGGAATGGGTTATGTTTTCATGTGTAGACTGGGTTGTACTTGGGCTCATGTGCCGGAGCCGAGATGGAATTGATGACTTAGGTATATGTATGGGCATATACCTAAGTAGAGTTGGTTGTTACATCGTGATTGTAACTTTACATTTTGGTTTATCCTTCCTGGATTCTGGGAGACCTTCGTGGGTCTCGGGGTCCCTACTGGGTATCGTATAATCACCCCCGCACGGGCTATTCCCGCACTACATTGTGTTGGATACAGACGATGGATAGTGCTGATCGAGGTGGAGGCGCATGGAGCTGGATGATACTTGGAGGTAGATCATTGGATGAGAAGTACACGGAGTGGACGGTTGGAGCCGAGGTGCTGAGTAGACTATATGTACCCACCCTTCAGGGGGGGTTTCGAGAGGACGGATTGGAGTTGTTGCTTTAATTTTCTGCTGATGGACTTTCTTTTCAGTTGTACTTTACTTTAGTTGGGTTTTTATTCTGGCCCACATACGTTCCAGCACTTACTTTTGTACTCTGTTTACTCAGTGTTTACTCATATTGTGTACTCTATGGTGTTTGTTTACTTTTTTAAAGAAAATGCATTCCCTTTTTATTGGGATTTATTCCTTTGGTTCTAGTCGCTAGACCCTAGCCTTTGGTAGGCGGGCTTGGGGTTGTCATGGCACGGGCCCCAAGGACAGGTCGTGACAAATTGGTATCAGAGGAGTTCGGTTCTACCGCAAAACTCACGACTCTGGTCATTCTTCTTTGTGAAGCAATATTCTTAAGGGTATTGAGTGTGGTAATTAGTCCATGGAGTCCAGTGTTGGTGTGGCGGCCGACATATCCATATACCAGGACCTTGACTTTTCATTTCTGACTCAGTGCATGAAAACATTGATTTCTTGTGTGTTTAAAAAGTATTCTTTGTGATATACTTGTGTCATCTAACTAGGTATATTGTAATGACTGTGGCGCACCTGTCTCTTTTCAGGATGGCCCTACGATGATCGCCAACTACGGTTCCGAGCTTTGTGTGAGACGACAACCCATCGAGTAATGAGGCCTCGGTTTAGGGCCCCATTACAGCAGAGGCACTGGCAGTACCTCTACCCGCCGAGCCATCGATGCCACCAGTCCCAGTTGCTAAGAGTGCACGTTGCCTTAGTGAACTTCATGCGTTTCAGCATCAGAGACTGCCCAAGTTCCACAGAGAGATGGACACTCAGGCATCTGAGTATTGGCCAGAGGCTGTTGTTCGAGTTTTTAGTTTAGTAGGGACACCAACTAACCTCATGGTGATCCTTGCGGCAGGTCTCTGCATGCAGAAATAGGTAGATGGTGGAGCCTGATACTCCAGATGAATGATAAGGCATCACTTCTTTGGACAGACATCGAGAGCCTCTTCCACTCAGAATTCGTTCCAGCCACCCTCCATTCGGTACGCATTCAGGAGCTACTACAGCTGTAGCAGGGCAGCATGACGATAGCCCAGTACTCGGCGAGGTTTACCGATCTCTCGCGCTACTCCATGGACATGGTACATGACCCATTCTCTTGGGCCCAGACCTTCGAGCAGGGACTGAGGCATGAGATCAGGGCTTCAATGATCTCCCTCAACATCCCGACGCAAGCGGGGGTGCTGGAGAGAGCCCTTCTAGTGGAGATTTTTCTCGCCGAGCCGTCACTGGCGGCAAGACCCTCCGCAGAACGACTCGTAATGGAGTCTTCTGTAGTTGGCAGTAGACAATTGATGCAGAGGTCCAAGCGGGCTAGACCATCATTTGATCAATCTCAAGAAACAAGTTCGTTTGTTCGGGGCACACAAAACAGAGCTAGCCACACGAGGAGCAAACAATGTTATGCATGCAGTGGGCAGGGTCACATGGCTCGAGACTGCCCGACCCCCTTGCAGATGAGCAGCAGGCAGTAGAGGGACCTCCTAGGAAGAGGTTCGACCATGGCAGTTCATAGGGAGAAGGCACATGAGGCAGAACAGCTGACCAGGCAGTGGGTAGTGGGCGACGCTTTGAGGCCCTACCACCACCACCACCTGGAAGACCACCCCGACCACAGGGAACGAGTGGAAAAGGGAGAGCTCGGATTTAGGTAGCTGAGGCATACGACCATGAAGCTCCAGGAGTAGATGGACTAGAGCGGAACTAGCTCCAGACAAGGAGACTTTTGTTCATGTTTCATATTGCTTTGTTGGTGTTTTGTGTCTTTGTACCTTGAGCTGCAGTAATAAAATACACGTGTTCTTGTGATGTTTTGTTCTCTATCCTTTTTATGTAGTTGATAGTAAGAGGTTCCAGTTTAAACTGTTGACTTGACCCTCACTTTTGAGATACCTAATTGAGGAGACCCAGTGACCACACACTGATGTCGATAGTGTGACTCAACCCTTGGAGGTGAGAGTGAAGGTTGTATCTCTCAGTAGTAGTGTCGAGGCCTTAAGACGTCATCCATGGCATGGATTAGTATCATTAATGTCAGGATTGACTATATTAGGAAACGAACGTGGTTTATTCAGGGGATGTGACCATATTTCTCTTATCAACAAAGGAGAAATCGTAGCAGATCTTGTAGGACCAGAGAAGGTTCAGGTCATCCAGGAGCGGTTGAGGACAGCTCAGAGCCGACATAAGTCTTATGCTGACTTGAGGCGGAGACCACTAGAGTTAGAGGATGGTGACCACATTTTCTTACAGTTCTCACCTCGACATGGTTTACGAAGATTTGGTTTGGGAAGCAAGTTATCTATGAGGTTCATCGGACCCTTCTAGGTCCTCAACAGGATAGGCAAGGTGGTTTACTTCTTGACCCATTCACCTCAGTTACAGCAGGAGCATTATGTCTTCCACGTATCTCAGCTGAGGAGATACGTGCATGACCCGACCCATACCATCGTCTATGGGGAGCTGGACGTTGAATACATGGCTACATTTGCGGAGGTTCTAGTGGAGATCGAGGATTGATAGGAGTGGGTCCTACGTGGATATTCGATTCCTCTGGTGCTCTTTCACTGGTAGCTCGAGAACCTCCATGAGAGCACATGGGAGCGGAAGGCTCAAATGTGTGCTCAGTACCACATTGTTTTCCTTAGTGTGTGTTGAAGCTTTATGGGTACATAAATCCCTGAGGTGGTAGTATTGTAAAGACCCGGAAATTTCATGGAAATTTTTTTCATAATTTATTTGGAATTTTACGAGTCTGAAGATTCTGACGACACCTGATTCTGAGGCCTGGTGTGCCCAGAATCAATTTCTGATGTTTAGCTCGGGTACGTTCAGTGAATGAATGAGCGGGTTTTTCTAAATTTTAAACCACTGCTCGGAATTGAATTCTGAGGCCACCGATGAAACCACAGCACCGGTAATTGCTTAAGAAGACCTTTACTGGAGTTGTGTTTTCTCGGGAAGAGTTGTTTAAAATTGTGGTTTAGATGTGAGTGAAATAAAATTGTGTTAAGAATTTTACTTCTCTTTTCCAAGGGTTAGAACCTTGGTGTGGGAGTTGGAGTGGGACCCACTGGTTGTTAACTTCCTATTAGTGGATTACAGGTGAGGTGGGGCCCACAAGATCCCCCACCTTTTCAAATTCCCCAAAACTCTCTAACTCCTCTAAACCCCCTATATAATTATGAAACACTCCATTTTATTTTGACAAGATGAGATTAATTAAATGATGTGAATTCAATTTTGAATCATTGAGTTTTTGAAATGCATGGCTTCAGAAATAAAATAAGAGGAGTCTTATTTTATTTTTCTAGAAACTGGTTGTGTTAAGTTTCTAGAGAGAATATTCTGTGTCTTGGAGATCTCCATCATCCTCATTGAAAAATGTCAAGACCTCGATGAATAATGTCGTCACCAAAAAGAGAGATCGATTTGTTGTTTGTCTCTTCTCCATAGCTGGTGTGAGAAATCATCCCCTCCTTGTACATACGTCAACACCGATGTCGAAATCATCCCCGCGACGCAATCTTCCACGAACTTCGTTGAGGTAGGGGTTAAGATCAAATTTATTCAATTAAATTTGTGCTTTGTTTGTCATTAAGATTAATCATTCTCTTTCCGCTTGTTATCGGTATAACGGGAGGAGGTTGGATGGCAAAAACACGACCGACCCTCCTCCCCATTGTTGTTGTACTTAGTTTTGGATTGGAACGGAGGCGACGCGGTGCCATCGCACTACATTGGAATGAGGAAACCACAGCCAAAGCGGGCCGCAGTGATGGAGTGCAGCGCAGTCGCGCTGCGCCATTGAGGCTGAAAGAGGCCGAGGCCAGAGCTGGGCTGCGGAGGAGGAGAGCAGAACCGTCGCGCCGCACGGGAGCACCATGGAGGGCCGCAGACGGGGTGGGCCACAACGGAGGGGCGCGGTGTCGTCACGCCTCTCTGGTCGGACATCGGTCGCGGCCTATGACCGTAGCGGTGTAGAAGAGGGCGGCCGGATCTGCGGGCCGCCGGTGCTCCAGGAGGTGGGACCAGCAGGTCCTGCGGCAGCTCCGGTTGGCCATTACGGCCGGCCTATTAGATATGTCCAGTGGTTGTAACCCCTGGTCAACGCACCTAGGGCAGACCCCACAGGGGTCCACCGTTTTGGGAAAGCAGGGGGCAGCGCCCCCTTCCTCATCCGCTCAGGGCACAAGGGCCCGCATAGGGCCGGACTGCCCGCGCCGGGCCGGACCGCCCGCATCTCACTGGACCCCTCTCGACGGGCCAGACCGCCAGCATGGAGCTGGACCGCCCGCACCGGGCCGGACCGCTCGCGTCGGGCAGGACCCCCCACGTCGGGTCGGACCACCCGCGCCGGGCCGGATCGCCCGCACCGGGACGGACCCCCACGCCGTGCGGGGCCGCATCTGCTTGGCCGGGCCGGGCCATGCCAGCCAGGCCGGAACCGGACCCAGGTCAGGTTGACCTGGTTCGGGCCGACCCCTGGGGTATTAGGTCAGGTCGGACCTGGCCCAAACCCCATATTTCCTGACAGATCCGTTCAAACACCCATAACATAGGATAAAAACCTCCGAACGATACACTGTCAATTGAGTAGTGATCCTTGTATTGATACCGTCGTTTTGGTATATTACACTTAGGATTTTAGAGAGCTTTGGATACGGCCAAGTCGGTTTGAACACGAATCATATCGGGCCCTCGGAACGGAAACACTTATAACTTGAGCTCCGGACGTCTGATTGACGTACCGTCAACTTTGATGGATTCCTCTTAGTGAGACGATTCTTTTTTCTTACTATTCTTGAGGTTTGGATGCAGTTGGAGTTTGGTCGGGGTGGTTTTAGCTTAAAACCCAACCGGGCCCTTGGGACAAAAAAGCCAATAACTCTCATACCGGGCGTCTGATTGATGCGTCGTCTGTTGCGTTGAGTTCCTTTTGACAAGACATAACTTTTTGATACAATAACTCTAGACTTAGTTATAGTTGATGTTTCGACCCCCCTTTTCTTATGATTAGACCCTCTCGGAATCGAGCATGCTGTGTGCGGGAACCCTAGAGTTGGCTGCGACGAAGACGACTGCCGTACTGGGATCCTCTGTGGGTTCGACGAGGACGACTACCGTACTGGTATTCTCCGTGGGTTCGACGAGGATGACTACTGTACTAGGATCCCTTGTGGGTTCTACGAGGATGACTACCATACTGGGATCCTCCGTGGGTTCGACGAGGATGACTACCGTACTCAGATCCTCCGTGGCTTCGACGAGGACGACTGTTGTACTGGATCCTCCGTGGGTTTGACTACCATGTTGGGATCCTCCGTGAGTTCGATGACGATGACTACTATACTTGGATCCTCCGTGGGTTTGGCAGCGATGTCTACTAAAATCGGATCCTACGTGGGTTTGGCAAAGGAGATGATTCAGAGGCAACATCTAATCATCTTCACTCCTCTTCGAAAATGGATACCTGTGTGAGCTGAGTATTAACATACAATCATTGTCATTGATATGATTGTTGTGATTTCCTATGTGGATTGGGTTGTGATTTCTTGTGTGGATAGGGTTGTGAATTCCTATGTGGAATGGGTTATGTTTTCTTGTGTGGACTGGATTGTACTTAGGCTCGTGTGCTGGAGCTGAGATAGAATTGATGACTTTTGTATATGTTTGGGCATATACCTAAGTAGAGTTGGTTGTTACTTTGTGATTGTAACATCCCATTGTGGTTTATCCTTCGTGGATTCTGGGAGACCTTTGGGGGTCTCGGGGTCCCTACTGATTAGCGTATACTCACCCCTGCACGGGCTATACCTGCACTACGTTGTGTTTGATACAGACGACGGACAGCGCTGATCGAGGTGGAGGCTAGTGGAGGTAGATGGAACCTAGAGGTAGATCACTTGATGAGACATACATGGAGCGGACGGCTAGAGCCGAGGTGCTGAGGAGACTATCAATTCCCACCCTTAGGTGTGATTTCTAGAGGACGGCTTGGAGTTTCTCCTTTAGATTTCTGTTGTTGTACTTTCTTTTCAGTTGTACTTTACTTCAGTTGGGTTTTTATTCTGGCCCACCTACATTCCAGTACATTATTTTTAACTCAGTTTACTTATATTTACTCAGCTTGCATACTCTGTGGTGTTTGTTTACTTTATAAAGGCAATGTGTTCCCTTTTTATCGGGATTTACGCCTTTGGTGCTAGTCGCCAGTCCCTGGCCTATGAACGGCAGGCTTGGGGTAGTCACAACATGGGCCCTGAGGATGGGTCGTGATAATTAATTTCTAAATATTTAATTTTATAAGAATTTATGTTCAATATTCTATAAAATCTATGACCAATATATCTAATAATTAATAATACCATTTTACTTTCCATGTTTTCCTGAATTATTATAAAATATTTTATGAAAATAATTCATCACAATATGAGTTACACCTAACATGTAATAAATAAAAAGTTATATAAAATTTGACATTTCCAAAAAAATAATAATCATTATTCAACTATGCTCTCCCCCAAATCCAATAATTTCTTTTGGGTTTCTCGTTGACCCAAAAGAAATATTATATAGTGATTTGAAAATACATTTCTTTTGAATAGCTAATATCACAATTTTTGTTTTGTATCTTTCAATTATTCTTTTTGGAAAATTATACTTACTTTATAGAAATGGGTTATCTTTATAATCATTTAGCCACTAACTGTCAAAAAAAATTATCTCATCAATTGAAAGGAAAAAACATATTTCTAGAGTCAACATAGAGTTGAATTTTTTGTCACCAAGTGTACTTCATTTAGATAACATGTTATATAATGAAGATTCCCAGATTATATAGAATAATTTTTGAACCCTCTGTGAAATGGTTTTTGAAGTGCATTGTGTTGCATTTGTTGTCAATGAGGCATGTTGTTGTCTTAGAATGAATGTATGTCAAGGAATGTCAAGATGTGAATGACAAAGGATGTAATGGTGATGGTGATGAATGGAGAATGGCCATGGTACTAAGATGCATGTCACATAGGAGATTCACTAAGTGACATAGGATGTTGTGGTTGAAACATTCTCTATGAATATCAGATGATTGTAGAACTGATCTTAATGTTTCAATACTTGTATCAAGATGATACTAAGTTACACCACATGAAGAATGGATGATGATGGAGCATCATCATTAAATCAGACGATTGTTGAGCTGTTCTTAAAGTTCCAAGAACTTGTATCAACTGGATACAATGTCACACCAATGTTTGAAGACCATGCATTGTATTGACAATGCATGAGGAGAAGCAAGAGATCCATCCACAACTTCTAAGTGGATGAAGTGGATAAAATAAGTCCATGAACTATCACATAGTGCATGAGAATTAGAAGAAGATCCAATTGATATCTGATTAGATCAATGAGGCACATTGAAGAAATCTTTGATTCAGGAGTTCGGTTGAAGATGAAGAACCTTCGGGAATTCCATTCCAAAGTGATGAATAAATGTTGAAGAGAATTGGAGGAATTCTAATGAAGAAGATGAATAGATGAGGCGAATGTCTTAGAAGATGGCGTGAATGGCAATTGGCATTTACACTTGTCACTTTGTTTCTCTTAACAAAGCACTTGTGTTTTTAAGTAGCAAAAAATAGCCACCAAGGAAGGCCGGCCGAGGGTCATCACCCAAGGCTCATGTGGGACTAGAGGTCACCACGCCCATGGGGAACCCTCAGGCCAAGGAAGCATATCCCTGAGGCAGAAGGTCGGGGCCGTGTATAAGCCCCGAGGCCACGCAGGTGTGTCACGCCCGCGCGGCAGGGGCGCAGGAGCGCGCCCGGAGTGCATGGTGGGCACTAGGACCGCGCCCGCAGGGAGCAGAGGTGAGCGCAAAGCGCGCCCGCAGGGAGACCTCGGCACAGGGCGGCAACGAGAGGGGAGAAGTTCAACTGAGCGTATCCCGGCAGCACGAGGTTGATAAGCCGCGGAAAAACCGCGCTCCGTTTCGATGTGGGACGCGGAAAAATCTCCAGGAGCCGATCCTGGCCGCACGATTGATCGCGCGCCAGATCTCAGCCGCACATCTCATCGCGCCCCTCCCGTTCATATCCAGGCCGTCCAAAGTTTTCTAATCGCCCGATCCGATGGCTCCCAGCTCGTCTCCTTCCTCGAGCTCACCCGAAGGCCACCCGCGAGCAGCCGCTGAACAAGAGGCTCCCCGACGACGTATTTCGAGTTACCAGCCACCTCCGAATGATCTAAAGCCACCCTCGAGCTCGTCTGGACCTACCGAACATGACCATGTATGAAAATGAGTTTGCATGCAACAAATGAAGATTTTCGAGTTTCGGCCGAAGGCAAACGAAGTGCTGAGGCTATGTTGGTTCTTATTTTGCATGGAGTGGATTTTAATGAGGCTCTGCATGTTCTTCCATGCACGTGCATGAAGAGGAATAAAAAACAAATAATAAAAAATAGAACCCGCGGTGAAACCGGAAGGGAAAATAAAGATTTGGAGAAAATCTTGAAAACCCGAAATCTTCGGGGAATCAAGTTTAATCTCACGCGGAAGATTTGGCATGCCTCTGCCTATATAAAGAGAGGTCGAGGCACTGTTTTTGCTTGCTGAAACTTTGAGAAGTCCCGTGAGAGCTCTTGTGCCTCGCGAAGAATTACTGCGCGCATCACTTGCGCGGAAGAAGCCCGGAGCTCCCATTAGCTCCGTAAGGATCCTTTTGTGCATACCTTGCGCGAAAGAGGTTGGATAAGAACCCTGCGCGCCTTCCCCTTGCGCGTCAGGAAGAACCCGGGGCCGCAGCACCTTGCGCGCCCACGGTTGAAGCCCGCACTTGCGTGGCTGCCCCTTGCACCGAGACCTTGCGCGCATCCTTTGAAGGACAAGGGAGTTCGGGTGTGTGCAAGAAGAAGCCAAGAAGGCCGTTGCCACATTTCCCCTTGTGTGTGTTCTAAGTGCAAGGAAGTCTTGCACCTTGTGTGTGCCAAATTGAAGAACACACATTGTGTGTGCATTTGAAGAAGGTCGTAGCCCTTATGTGGGTGCACATATTGAAGAACAAATTAAAGAACACTTTGTGTGTGTGCAAGAAGAAGTGAAAGGCCAAGCGTATGTGTGTGCAAAACGTGGAACAAATTGTGTGTGCAAAACAAGCGAAGACCGAACCTTAGTGTGTGCTAAGTGGTGTGTACACACTAAGAAGGAGAAGAAGGAGAATACTCACACTAAAGTAGAACACACATTTATGTGTGTAAGCAAATTGAATTAATTGTGTGAAGTTAAAAGAAGGTGTGTGCTTGAAGTGATTACACCCTTTGTGGTTTTATTGCACCGAGAAGAAGAAGGGGAGTGCATGCTTACATGCATGCACGTGCACACGTGAACAAAGCCAAATCAGCTTGTGTGCATCTGAGTTGCCCAAGACCAAGATTTCTTTAAGAGAATTAAGAGGCCATGCAGTCAGTGTATGAGGAAGCAGTGATGCCATGCACTCAGTGCATGAAGTTGTTCTGATGTGAGACTGGACCAGACTGAAGTTAAAGATATCAGTTGTCTGAATATTCAGTAGTTGATGAAAGAAGCCTGGTCATCCTTAGAAGAAGGTGATAAAGCCTGAGCAAGACGAGAAGACCTGTTCATCACAAGTGAGAAGAGGTACAGAGCAAGGCCAGTAGTCTTTATCCCAGACTGCTGAAGATACTTGAAGAGCTAAAGAGAAGAAGTGCTAATCGTGTGACTCGAGGAGCCAGGAGAAGACCCTGTGGGACTCAGGGAGAAGAAGTCTTCAGTGGGATTCTGGAGCAGGCCAGTGGGACTCTGGTAACACTGTGGGACGCAGTATAAAGACCCTCCTGTGGGTCTCAGGAGAGATACAGTGGGACTCAGTATCGACCATTGTAATACTAACAGATTATAATGGGAGAAACCATGTTGGGGCGTATAACCAACATGGCAAGGACGTAGGCATTTGGTGCCGAACCTTGTAAATCCTTGTGTCCAGTGCCTTTAGATCTACTGCATCATTCGTGGAAAGGTGAGAGATACAAGAAGTGTGGATCGAGGCTTTAACCAGCCATAGAGGTTTAATTGATAAAGAATCAATTAGTAAAAAGTTTTAAGGGATCACTGATTCACCCCCTCCCCCTCTCAGTGATTCACACTGATCTGGGCACTTTAATTGGTATCAGAGGGAAGGTTGCCTCTAAAAGATCCAAGGGAGTCTTTATGAAGTGCAGATTTGAGGAAATGAGTGACCAGCCTCAAATGGAGATATCTGCCAAGACTCAGAAAAATAGAAAGATGAAACAGGCCAAGAAGATGAAGAAAGCCTGTCCTAGCTGTGATGAATTTGGAATAATGAATGATCTTCAAAATGAAATCGAATATCTTCAGAAGACAGTCCCCAAGGAAGTGGAAATGTGTATAGCTACAGGAATCCTTGAACTTTAAGAAGAAAAATTACATCTAGAAGAAGAAGCCAATACAATGGAAGATCAGTTGGCTAATAGGGTTGGCATAACCAACACTCTAAGAAAGCTGGTGAAGGCTAAAGATGAAACAGTATCGCTTTGCAATGAAAGATATGAAGACACTATTGAAGAATTGAAAAGAAGCCTTTCTGAGAAAGAATTCTTTAAGACAATGGTCAAAGAAGTTTTCCATGCACTGGAAAATTTGCACAGAGTTTCAATGGTTGTCAAAGATGCTCAACTAGAAGACAAAGTCAAAAGGGTGAAGGAGCTTGACAACTCATTGCATGAAATAAATAAGGTTCATGATGACCAGATGGAACAGCTGAAATAGAATTGGGAAGGTAGACTAAGATTGGTTGAGGATGAGAAGAACTCCCTCAATATGAAATGCTTTGAACTGGAGGTGATATTGAAAAATCTGCAATCACCCAAAGCTGAATCCTCCCAGTCAGCTGAAAGTACAAATGTTGCTACACAAGTGTGCTTTGAGAAGGATGATTCTAAAAGAAAGACATCCTCTAATGAAAGGGCAACATCTTCTAAAAAGATGGTACCATCCATACCATCTTGTACTCATGTTTCTAAATGTGTTTCCACAAAAAGTGCAGGATGGAAGAATAATTCCAAACAAGTATGGATGAAGACAATGAAGAAAGAGAGCTCTCCTGAAACAACACCGCAAGTCAAGAAAAGTACCCAACATTCAGAAGGACTGAAGAGGTCAAGATTTGTGGGTTAGTGTTGGTGTTGTAATAAGTATGGGCACTGTGCAAAGGATTGTTGGTACAATCCTCTGAATGAAAAAGCACAAAGGAAGCCCATGCCAAGGGGGAGCAAGCCAGAAGAAAAGAAGCAACATCCACAGGTCCAGAAACATCTATTTAATACTAACAGATTTTGATTGCTTGATAACATCTGGGATGTTTTCGAAAGTGGTCAAAATGATGCATGTAAATATCCAACTGTATCCAAAGCTCAAAAGAAGAGAAGATCACAGAACCTGGCTAAGAGAGATTCCTTGGGAAGCAAGCAGAAGAAAGTTGAAGATGCTCCCAAGAAGGTTTTGAAAAAGGAAAAGAAGTCTTTGGAATCTAAATCCAAGAAGGGTGATGCATCCAGAAGGACCACCAAGAAGAAAACATGCTTCTACTGTGGAAAGAAAGGACACATCATGGATCTTTGTAAAGAAGCCATGAAATTCAATAGAGGCAGACTAGACTCAAACAGACAATCAATCCAGAAGAAGCAGAAGGGATTGATTGAAAACAAGTTGCCTAAGAAAGGTAGCTTGACAGCATCAAAAGAACCATGTGGAACTTCCAGAACTGAGGCCACACTTCCAAACGATTTGTTAGTCATATGGCCAAATCAGTTGCAACTTGCCAAAGATCTACAAAGAGATGAAGATGAAGTTCTGGCAATTTCTATGGAAAAAGGGAAGAAGATGATTTCACATGAAGATGTATTGAGATGCACACCAGCACAAACATCATTGAAGATCAAATGTGCAAGTGTGAAGAATGGTGAAAATGGGACATCTCGGTTGAGAGAATCTTCTCAACCTAGTTGTTCACATTGATGAACCAAGAAGGTTCCATATTATTCCCTAACCACTTGTATTTACATGTTCTAACATTTCAGGGAATTGAAGATGATGATCATTCTCATCTAGAGAGTGGTTTGTACAGAATGGAGTGCACCCCTTGAGGGGGAGCCAATCTGAAGAAGATGGGATTCTGAGATTAATACCATCTTGAAAAAAGTGAAGGTATTCCAATCATACTTACATCCCTTGTTTCTTAATTGTATTTATCATGACAATTAAGGGGGAGTATTGATTGAAGACAAATGAATGAAAGGGGGAGCTTTATCTTTGCACTTGAACTTTCTGATGTGTTTAGTGAAGTATGTGCAGGATTTAGCAATTCATTGATATATCTGAAAAATTTCAAACCCCTGAAGCATGATCTCACATGTACAGTGAATGTTGGACAGCATTGAGTACCTTGGTTACATCAGTCCTGTTTTCTACACCGGGTTAGCCCAAGTAGACTTAGAGTTGATTTACTAAATGTTATTTGCTAAAGAGAACATGTGACATCATCCCTCTCTCAGTGTTTTTCAAGAAAATACTTTTCAAAGGGAGGAAGTTATATTTTGAAGAGAACCACACCACAACTTTGCATTTGATTGCCAATAAGGGGGAGAAAATATTGTCACACATATTGACCCATTCATATGTGCTGAAGAAGTGTATTGGCAACAAATACAAAGGGGGAGATTGAAGTGCATTGTGTTGCATTTGTTGTCAATGAGGCATGTTGTTGTCTTAGAATGAATGGATGTCAAGGAATGTCAAGATGTGAATGACAAAGGATGTAATGGTGATGGTGATGAATGGAGAATGGCCATGGTACTAAGATGCATGTCACTTAGGAGATTCACTAAGTGACATAGGATGTTGTGGTTGAAACATTATCTATGAATATCAGATGATTGTAGAACTGATCTTAATGTTTCAATACTTGTATCAAGATGATACTAAGTTACACCACTTGAAGAATGGATGATGATGGAGCATCATCATTAAATCAGACGATTGTTGAGCTGTTCTTAAAGTTCCAAGAACTTGTATCAACTGGATACAATGTCACAACAATGTTTGAAGACCATTCATTGTATTGACAATGCATGAGGAGAAGCAAGAGATCCATCCACAACTTCTAAGTGGATGATGTGGATTAAATAAGTCCATGAACTATCACTTAGTGCATGAGAATTAGAAGAAGATCCAATTGATCTCTGATTAGATCAATGAGGCACATTGAAGAAATATTTGATTCAGGAGTTCGGTTGAAGATGAAGAACCTTCGGGAATTCCATTCCAATATGATGAATAAATGTTGAAGAGAATTGGAGGAATTCTAATGAAGAAGAAGAATAGATGAGGGGAATGTCTTAGAAGATGTCTTGAATGGAAATTAGAATTTACACTTGTCACTTTGTTTCTCTTAACAAAGCACTTGTGTTTTTAAGTAGCAAAAAATAGCCACCAAGGAAGGCCAGCCGAGGGTCATCACCCTAGGCTCATGTGGGACTCGAGGTCACCACGCCCATGGGGAACCCTCAAGCCAAGGCAGCATATCCCTGAGGCAGAAGGTCGGGGCCGTGTATAAGCCCCGAGGCCACGCATGGGTGTCACGCTCGCGCGGCAGGGGCGCAGGAGCGCGCCCGGAGTGCATGGTGGGCGCTAGGACCGCGCCCGTAGGGAGCAGAGGTGGGCGCAAAGCGCGCCCACAGGGAGAACTCGGCGCAGGGCGACACCGAGAGGGGAGAAGTTCAACTGAGTGTATCCCGACAGCGCGAGGTTGATAAGCCGCGGAAAAACCGCGCTCCGTTTCGATGTGGGACGCAGAAAAATCTCCAGGAGCGGATCCTGGCCGCACGATTGATCGCGCGCCAGATCTCGGCCGCACATCTCATCGCGCCGCTCCCGTTCATATCCAAGCCGTCCAAAGTTTTCTAATCGCCCAATCCGACGGCTCCCAGCTCGTCTCCTTCCTCGAGCTCGCCCGAAGGCCACCCTCGAGCTCGTTTGGACCTACCGAACATGACCATGTTTGAAAATGGGTTTTCATGCAACAAATGAAGATTTTCGAGTTTCGGCCGAAGGCAAACGAACTGCCGAGGCTATGTTGGTTCGTATTTTGCAAGGAGTGGATTTTAATGAGGCTCTGCATGTTGTTCCATGCACGTGAATGAAGAGGAATAAAAAACAAATAATAAAAAAGAGAACCCGCGGTGAAACAAGAAAGGAAAATAATGATTTGGAGAAAATCTTGAAAACCCGAAATCTTCGGGGAATCAAGTTTAATCTCACGTGGAAGATTTGGCACGCCTCTGCCTATATTAAGAGAGGCCGAGGCGCTGTTTTTGCTTGCTGAAACTTTGAGAAGTCCCATGAGAGCTCTTGTGCCTCGCGAAGAATTATTGCGCGCATCACTTGCGCGGCAGAAGCCTGGAGCTCCCATTAGCTCCGTAAGGATCCTTTTGTGCATACCTTGCGCGAAAGAGGTAGGAGAAGAACCATGTGCGCCTTCCCCTTGCGCGGCAGGAAGAACCCGGGGCCGCAGCACCTTGCGCGCCCACGGTTGAAGCCCGCACTTGCGCGGCTGCCCCTTGCACCGAGACCTTGCACGCATCTTTTGAAGGACAAGGGAGTTCAGGTGTGTGCAAGAAGAAGCCAAGAAGGTCGTTTCCACATTTCCCCTTTTGTGAGTGCTAAGTGCAAGGAAGGCTTGCACCTTGTGTGTGCCAAATTGAAGAACACACATTGTGTGTGCATTTGAAGAAGGCCGTAGCCCTTATGTGGGTGCACATATTGAAGAACAAATTAAAGAAAACTTTGTGTGTGTACAAGAATAAGTGAAAGGCCAAGCATATGTGTGTGAAAAACGTGGAACAAATTGTGTGTGCAAAACAAGCGAAGGCCGAACCTTAGTGTGTGCTAAGTGGTGTGTACACACTAAGAAGGAGAAGAATGAGAATACTCACACTAAAGTAGAACACACATTTATGTGTGTAAGCAAATTGAATTAATTGTGTGAAGTTCAAAGAAGGTGTGTGCTTGAAGTGATTATACCCTTTGTGGGTTTATTGTACTGAGAAGAAGAAGGTGAGTGCATGCTTACATGCATGCACGTGCACACGTGAACAAAGCCAAATCAGCTTGTGTGCATCTGAGTTGTCCAAGACCAAGAGTTCTTGAAGAGAATTAAGAGGCCATGCAGTCAGTGCATGAGGAAGCAGAGATGCCATGCACTCAGTGCATGAAGTTGTTCTGATGTGAGACTGGACCAGACTGAAGTTAAAGATATCAGTTGTCTGAGTATTCAGTAGTTGAAGAAAGAAGCCAGGTCATCCTTAGAAGAAGGTGATAAAGCCTGAGCAAGACGAGAAGACCTGTTCATCACAAGTGAGAAGAGGTACAGATCAAGGCCAGTAGTCTTTATCCCAGACTGCTGAAGATACTTGAAGAGATAAAGAGAAGAAGAGCTACTCGTGTGACGCGAGGAGCCAGGAGAAGACCCTGTGGGACTCAGGGAGAAGAAGTCTTCAGTGGGATTCTGGAGCAGGCCAGTGGGACTCTGGTAACACTGTGGGACGCAGTATAAAGACCCTCCTGTGGGACTCAAGAGAGATACAGTGGGACTCTGTATCGACCATTGTAATACTAACAGATTATAATGGGAGAAACCATGTTGGGGCTTATAACCAACATGGAAAGGACGTAGGCCTTTGGTGCCGAACCTTGTAAATCCTTGTGTCCAGTGCCTTTACATTTACTGCATCATTCGTGGAAAGGTGAGAGATACAAGAAGAGTGGATCGAGGCTTTAACCAGCCATAGAGGTTTAATTGATAAAGAATCAATTAGTAAAAATTTTTAAGGGATCACTGATTCACCCCCTCCCCCTCTTAATGATTCACACTGATATGGGCACTTCAGTTTTTTTAATAATCCCAAGCCATTATTGCTTTTGTTTATAAGTAATTTTTTGACAACTATTAATTCTGTTCTAAATGTGTTTATATATGTTTAATCATGTTTACATTTGTTTATCTATGATTATTTTTTTTCAATTGTCATGGAAGTGTTCTAATTTGAATAGACACTTGGTGTGTATTTCATGTTTTTGACTCCCCGTTAGTTATCTTTTTGGGTCACCGATGGAGAACGGTTGCACCGATGAAAACAGTCTCACAAATGAGAATGGTCACACAGATGCAGAATGATTGCACCGATGAGAACAGTCACACCAATGAGTACGGCCACACCGATGAGAAAGGTCACACTCATGAGAACGGTTGCACCAATGAGAACAGTCACACCAATGAAGAATGGTCACACTGATGAGAACGGTCAGAACGATGAGAACAACCGCACTGATGAGAACGGTCGCAATGATGATTATGGTCGCACCAATGACAACAGTTGCACCAATGAAGAATGTTCACACCGATGATAATGGTGGTACTGATGATACCTATCGAAAATGATGCTTATCAATTGACCTATCGAAACTGATGCTGAGAAAATGACTTGCCCAAACTGATTCTGATCAAATTAACTACTAAAACTGATGCTGATCAAATGACCTACCGAAACCGATGCTGATCAAATGACCAACCGAAACTGATGCCGATCAAATGACACACCGAAACTGATGTTGATCACCTGACCTACCGATACCAATTCAAATTCAAAATGACTTATCGATCACATGACTCACTGATAGTCAAGAAAACTATTTGAACTTTCTACTAACCCTTTTTAATTACAACGGTCACATTTCCTTAGTAAAATGTACCTACTATTAATTAATGTTGGTTTTTGGATGTCAGGAAACCATACATCGTACTTGTAAAAAGTTAATCAATCTTTTTTCTAGATATCATGGAATATAAAGGAAGATATGTAGTAAAAAGGTAGAGCTGATTGAAAAGAATGAAATATACATAAATAAAGGTGCACGTGTATGAAGTCCCACGGAACATAGGATGAACTTGAAGAACACCTATAAAAATTAGATATCCTGAAGTAGATCCTTCTCCTGGAACAAACACAAAGACTAGTAGTTGTGTCTTACTAAAAATCATATGCACAAGTCTAAATAGTTGTAGCTAAGAAGAACAACGATATTTTCTTTTGATTCATCCTCACCAGAAAGGACTTGACTTCCATCTGTAACATCAAAATGAGTCCATAACATATTTTCCAATACACAATGCTTTCTAAACTCTATTTTTTTCTCTGTTATATTCCATTTCTTATCATTCTGAGCAATGTGCATGTACATCTGTCTAACCGAGATACACATTGTCTGATGAGCTGAACTGTAGGATATTAATTCCTTACACCAAACCCTCTATACATTTTGTATCCCACTGTGAATTATAGAAAATTTCAAGTTTGACCTGGACAACCTAAGAGCCGTTGCTTTTGTTTTTTCCACTAAGAACAGTGGTGTATGTCCTAGGACCTGGATAGTCTCTATACTATTGTTTTTCCCCGATCCAGGGTCTAGATCAAATGTATATAAATTGTTTGAGAGGAATAAGACTCGTCTTGAGACTGAACCTCTGGGTTATATCTGTTGTGCATCATAGATTATGTTTAAAGTATATTTTATATATATTTTATCCCGCTCCTATTTACTTTGAAATACAAATCTATTGTAATGTTACTCTCAGAGTTAAATTAGAAAGTGTTTTTAACTTTTTTAAATTAGTAGATTATCTTAAAAAATTTAATTTAATCCTGTAATTATATTAACTGAGTCATAATCAATCATTTGATAATCTAAGTGAATTTTTACAGATTTATAAATTCCCTACAGTTTAACTTGATTTTAAATTTTGTGTTTTAATAGACATATTTTAACATAAATTTTTATTTGGAACATAATTCACCCCCTCTTGAGTATCCACTTCGACCAACATTTGGTATCAGTGGTTGTTTGTTTTTATAGGATTTTGAGCATTCTGTTTTTCTACTATGATTTTTGTTCCGTTAAAAATATCTTAAAAATCTGTTAGTTCTAAATTTTATCTCTTTAAATAAAAAACTAGTTATGGATAATAGACTAGAAGGTGATGCTACCAACAGGGCACCTTTCATTAATGGTACAAATTATGCCCAATGGATAATTAAAACGTAAATTCAGTTAGAGAGTATATGCTTTGATATCTGGAAAGCTATAAAAAATTAATATAATATTCAAAACACTCAGAGAACTACTTGGTCTGAACCGACTAAAACTGCTTAAAATAATAATTGTAAAGCTATGAATGCCATTTACGGTTCTTTAGGCGATAAATAATTTAATCAAATATTTTCTTCAAAAACATCCTCTGAAATTTGGGATGCCTTGAGAGTTTCTCATGAGGGAACAACCAATGTTAAAGAAATGAGATTAAACACTTACACTACTAAATATGAAAATTTTAAAACGAGTCCGGATTAACCTATCTCTGACATGTATCTCAGGTTCAATGAGATTGTGAACACTATGAGATCACTTAGAAAATTTGTTCCTACAAAAGAACAGATCATGAGGATATTAAGTTGTTTACTAGACAAATGGAGAGGCACTTCTGCTTCAATTAGAGAATCTTGTGATATTGGTGCTTTACCTATTAAGGAAATAATTGGTAAACAGATGATGTACGAAGAAGAAATTAAGGTAAATAAGGTAGAAGATGATGAACCAAAAAGGAATTAATTGGAATTTATGTGTACTGCCTCAAAAGGAAAAGACAAGGAAAATGTTCACATAGCTACTAAAAGCCATCAAATGAAATTTCATATTCTGACAGTGATGTTGAGATGGCTCAAATAGTTAGGAGAATCAAGAAGTTCTAGAGGAAGAAGAAATTCATCAAAAAATTAAACAACATTGGTAAATATGACAACAAATTTCACTAGAAGAAAGATTGGAAGAAGTCTGATAAGAGTGATGAGATTGTCTACTATGAGTACAAAAGGAAAGGACAAGTAAAAGTAGACTGTCCAAAGATAATGTTCTATATAAATATGACTATAATGAAAATAAGTACAAGAAAGCTATGAATGCGACTTGGAGTGCTTTAGAAGACAGTTCAAGTGATTCTGATTCTACTCAAGATGAAAAATATCAAAAAGCTAACATCTGTTTTATGAAAAACACATCTGAGGTAAAACTGAACACTCCTTCTATAAATTCCTATTATTATGGAGTTGATTCTGATTCTGAATCTCAAAAATTGTCTACTGAAGAGTTATTTTAATTCTGTAATATGCTAGAAGAAACCTGTAATGAGCTTAAATACATGTATAATACCTTGAAGAAACTGCATGCTCTGAACATCTCTGTTAAATCTTCCCTTGATATAAAGAAAGAAAAGATTGATCAATTACTTAAGGAAAATACTGAAAAAAATTGTCCAATGAACAATTAATTAAGGACTTAAAAAAAATTCACAAATGGAAAGGATACTCTTACAACAATGTTAGGAAAACAAGTGGCACCAAAATATACCACTGGTATAGGCTATCAACCTAGAATGGGATAGATTACTAAAACTAAATTTATTCCTAAATCTGGACAGAATGCGGCATGTTCTAGTTCTGGAAATTCATATTCTTCACCCAGTTAATCAAATGTTTATAGATCAAATAAATATTATCTTTCAAAATCTATCAATTCTGAAAATTATTTGAGACCCATAAGACAAATCTGGGTACCTAAATCTTTGATTGCTAACCTGTCTAGAACTAAGAAAATCTGGGTACCAATATCACTTTCTATTTAAACATGTTTTTTTAGGAAACTTGCTTGAAAAAGTTCCCATAAGATGGTATGGTACTTGGACAGTGGATGTTCAAGGAATATGATTAGGGATTACTCGTGCTTCAAGACTTTAATCAATGTTTATGGATGCCATGTAACCTTTGGTGATAATTCAAAAGGGAAATAATTGGATTAGGCCAGATTGGTAACATTGATTCGGTTTTAATTTCCAATGTATTATTTGTTGATGGTCTTAAATATAAACTCTTAAGTATTTCTCAATTGTGTGATGATGGTTTCAATGTTAAATTTGAAAATGATACCTGCAAGGATTTTAATTATAAAAATGTTTTAGTATTTTTTTCTTTGAGAATTGAAAATGTTTATGCTGTTGATTTGAATTCTTTATCTAAACAGAACATTACCATCTTAAATGCTTTTCAGAATGAGTTGTGGATATGGCACAAAAGTTTAGGAAATTGCAACATTTATTCACTTAGAAAACTAACTATAAAAAACATAGTTAGATACCTAACTAAACATTAATTCCCAACTGACAAAGCTTCTAATCCCTGTCAAAAGGGAAAGAAAAAAATTTCATTCAAATTAATGAAAGAAGTTTCAACTTCTCAACCTCTCGAGTTGGTTCATGTGGACATGTTTGGACCTTCTAGAGTTTCTAGTTTAAAAGGTAAGAACTATGTTTATGTCTTAGTAGATGACTTTTCTATATATTCTTGGGTATACTTTTTATCTCACAAAAGTGAATCATGTTCTTATTTTTTTAATTATTCCAAGTCTGTAGAAAACCATAGTAGACTTGAGATTAAGACCCTAAGAAGTGATCATGGTTGTGAGTTTGAAAATCATGAGTTTGAATATTATTTCTCACACAATGGCTATTATCACAAACTTTTTCCCCCAGAACACCTCAGCGGAATGGTGTAGTAGAGAGAAGAAATAGAACCCTTCAAGAGATTTCATGAACTATTCTTAATGAATATGACCTGCCTATTTATTTTTTGCCTCATTATGTAAATACAGCTTGTTATATTATCAATAGAGCCTTGATCAGACCTTCTCTTAAGAAGAACCCTTATGAATTATAGAATAATAGGAATCCTAAGGATAATTAATTCAGAGTTTTTGATTGGAAAGTATTTATTGTTAATACTAAGTATAATCAGGACAAATTTGAATCTAAGAGTGGTGAAAGAATCTTTTTAGGATATTCAATAACTAGAAAAGCCTATATAATTTTTAATTAGATAACAAAGTGTAACATCCCATGTATGTAAAGAATTATGGATTTTCATATCTATGTCTATTTAGGTATTAGATAGTGTTTTAAAGAATTAAAATGAGAATATATCAAATCTTAAGCATTGAATTCTCTAATATTTTTAAATGATTGGTTTACCGCCATTTGATGGTGAACCATTTTTAAATCTAAATTTTGAAAATTTTATATGCTCTATTTGTCAGAATAAAAATATTATTTAGTATTGGGATATTGAAATTTACTTTGGATAAATTTTTGGTATTTTTCTAATAATGCTCATTTGTTAATGAATAGTTACAAATATTGAATTTTACTTCAAAAATACATTTTAATATAATTTAATTATATGGATAGATTGTTTTTTTAATTGGTTTAAAAGTGTAAATATAATTTATTTTTACCATTTAATCAAATTGTGGTAATTGGAATTAATTTCACATTGAAATTGGACATAAACAATTGTCAAACTTTTGAGAGATATTTTTTCTAAAAAAACTGCTATTTCTTTCGACAATGAGAATTATTTTTAAATTAATTACTACAATTTCTGTGTTTGGAATTTGGTATAATGGATTAAATATTTAGAATAAAAAGGTCCAAATTATATAATTAAGACTCTTTTGTTTTTTGACATTATGAATAGTTACGACGGTAATTATCTTAAATTATCGTGATTAATTAGGAATCGGGTAGTTAAGGGTAATAAAATAATATCATAACAATATAAAATGACCCCAAAATGTGTCCTAATTATACTGGTTGTTTCATGGTAGACCATGGGATTCCTTGTGCCATCTTTGGGACCCCATGGAATCACTATTGTGTGATAGTGACATTTTATGTTTTTATTTTTAAAGAATGTTAAATATAACAAAAGTATGAAACACCTAAGTAAAAAAATTAAAAAAATTTCAACATAAATGATCTCTTAGACTATATATAGTAATTTGAAATAAAAAATATTTCATACATTATGGTATTTTTTTATAATTTTTAGACATTAAATAAATAAATTTATTTATGACTCCATGATGATGTAGAGATTACCTCATTAATGAACGACTTAAATAGAATGAAAGGATAATGTAAAATATAATACTTACACTTGTCAATAACATACTGTCTGGGTGGATTTCAAACCATTATCACCTTATCCTCAAAATATAACATTGTGGGACCTTTATAATCTAAGAATCATTATATAATAAAGTAACATATCATGACATTCCAAGAGTTCCCCTCCTCCATCTTATAAAAGGTCCCCACCTCTACCCCCTTGCGCACACCTCTCAAGCCATTGGCTCTGCCAAAATCTACTCATTTTATCTATCCACATCCCTCTCTTCATCATAGAAGTCTTACCTTAGGGAGAAATCTCTTCATGAATCCTTTTTGGTTCATACCAATGAGAGTAACCCGATTTAAAGGTAATGTATTCTCTTATGTCCTTTTGTTTTATTTTTCTTCTCCAACCCCCTAAACACTTTTTATTCCATTATTTTTTAAAAACATTGTTATCTTCAATATAATAGTATTTTTTTATGAGAAGGATTTGATTTACACTTACACATACTTCCATCTAATGGTTAAAGAACATACTATTTCTGTGAGTGGCGAATTACTGCCTCACGAAACGATGATAGGTCAATCTTCATATAACACCTTTCATGGTGTCCATTAAGATGTCACTCAATTTATATATGATATATACTATTTTTTATGTTTTTCTTATTCTTCTACATTTTTCATTTATGTCATACATTTATGGTTTCCATTATGAGTAAACGTGATATTTTCATTTTAGGATGTGCGGACTACAACCCCCTCAAAGTGATTTGATTTATTAATGCCATATGTGGGATATATAAAGGATAGAGTTAATGGTATTACATATGATTTCATACTGTAATTCGAATATACCTTTATATCATTATGATTTCATTCCATTAAATACGAAATAGAAATTAATGTAGCATTTATGCATACGTATGTCTTCCCGTCTCCATGAACGGTGCATTTCCTTTATTACCTCTGAATGTTATGTAATATTATAAATGAATTTATATACTATATATATATGATATATATGATAACACCATAATGAATATAATTCTGGATATAATGGATATTTTTCCACAAGAACAACTTGTAATTATAAGAAGTTTATTTTTAACTCATGTACCAAAGATCGATAAAACAACAATTATTAACATAAATAATGACATAATATTCATAACATGGTAATAAGTGATATAAAAGGAATAATTAATTTTAAAAAGGTTCTTAAGCAAGTACAAATTAGCTTGATCTTATTATTCAGGAGATTAAATAACGATCGAGTCAAGTCGGACACGAGGTATGGGACTTTGTGTCAATCTCCATTAATTGAGGCATATTTTGTTTTATAGACAACTTTCTTTTATACGGTGTATAAGGCAGTTTGTCAGGCGGGTTGGCTTCAATTCAGCGGTGATTTTGTCTGGCCTTGGGCGGCTAAGGGAGTTTGTCGGGCGACAGCACAGTGGACGTTCTCAGCTTCCCGATCTTCCTATGGTGATGTGGCTTGGCATCGGCATTTGATGGTCGGCTGATTCAAGATCATCATCTAGGCTGAAGATGTAGGGTCGTGGGTGCAGCTGGCGACTGCCACATATTTTTTATTCTTTGACGTCTCGGAGGGTTTATCGATGCTCGGTTGTACGCTGGTTCGCCGGCCGACGCATTTCTGATGTGTTGGGCAGAGGGCCTGTCAACGCTACTATAGTGATGTTGTGTCAGGACTTGGTGTTGTGGGTCAGTACCTTTTGGTCTGATTTCAACACGAGCATGTGATGACTTAGGTTTTCATACCTTTGAAGTTTTGGAGGGGTTGGCTCCCATGGTTGATGGATTTGTAATGAGTTTTGTCTCACTAGGCCCTTGACCATTTGAATTTGGCTTTCGGGCCGATGAAATTTGTTCTTTACAGGGCATTGCATTGGGTATAATCCCTTCGGGTCTGCGGATTTTTAATGGGTTTTCACTTACCCAAATCAAAAGATATTTTCTATTTTATTCCTTTATTAATAAAATGGGTTTTCTCCAACCCTTTTTGTATGTGGTGACAACGACTTCTCTGCCACCGTGACCATTATTTGAGTTTCAGCCTCCTCTAAGAGCCATAACATTTTTTAAATGAAAAATAAATACCATGTTTTAATTTTCATTTATTTTTGTATAGAAAATTGTTTTGATAACGTTTTCATTATATCAATGCGTTCTGTTGATATCTTGTGACTGAAATGTGGAAATTTTATGTTTCCATTATGCATGTTTTATGTGATATGATTATGTTATGGTTCTTGGGCATTGTTAATGAAGACGGGTGGATCTATGATAAACTAAGGGCGGTTGATCCTATGATAGCTTTCTAATTCATTGGGTTATGTGAAGGAGTTAAACGCTATGGTTTCTCTGAAGAGATTTAGGGAATATACAGTAATAGGTATTCCAAATGTAACCATGAGGGTATCTCCCTACGTAAGAATGTTATGAATGCCTCAAGATGCATTTATGTATTACGTTTTCTATGAGTTATTCATAAACCTTATGATTTCATGAGGTATGTTAAAGTGCTTATGTTTATGGGTAAAGTATGTTTTCAATGATTCTTTTGTATACATGGAATAAGGTTTTCTTTTAGTATTTTTATATCCCTTACTGAGATTTTTATGCTCATCCCTTGTTTTTGAAATGTTTTTAACAGGTCAAGGGAAGTATAGATGATGTGATGATAGTGTCGAGGAAGTTTCAAGAAAGAATCAATGTTTTATTTTAAATATGATTCCTTTGATGGGAAAAGTGGATATTGTCTTTTATGTAACCACCTTTTTTAAATGTGGAATGTAATATATGATTTATTATTTAATTATCTAAAACTCTAAACCTGAAAATATCCTCAATGTGTATTCTTGAAATAACTCAATATTAAGTGATGTTCAAGGCTGGCGCCTTATAGTTGGTATCAGAGGTCTGTTTAGATTACTTTAAGAGTTAGAATTCTATTAAATTTTTATACAAAAATATTTTTTTATGGTCAAATTGAAAATATATAGCATTTAACGATTACCATTTTGCTTCATCTAAGACAAATTTCTTCAAAATGGTTTTCCAAAGAAGAAACATGGAAGCATTGCTAGGAAGACATACATAAGGAAATGACCTTCCAAATCAGCATCCTGAGATTGTCAGTATGGGAACTGAATAGTATGTTGCAGTAATTGAGAAGTTCACTCTAGCGATAAATGTTGGTGGTATCCATGCATGAGATCCGCCAGATCAACCGCAGAGGAATATGTCAGTGGTGGAACATTTAATGAGGCAACATCCCCCATCATTCAGAGGATCATCTGACCCTGTGCTAGCAGAAGGGTGGATTAATGCACAGGAGAAGATTTTCCGTGTCATGGGGTGTTCAGACAATCAAAAGGTTAGTCTTTCAGTTTACCGTTTGGAGGGTGAAGCATATTAGTGGTGGTCGATGGTTACAAATATCAGGGATGCTGATGAGTTTTATGCTCTTGACTGGGATGAATTCAAAGGTATTTTTCTTGAGAAATATTTTCCTAAGCCATTTCGACATGGGATGGAAAAACAATTCTTTTAATTGAGGCAGGAGGACGACTCATTGGAATCTTATGAAGAAAGGTTCACTCGATTGGCAATGTATGATCTAAATTTTATCTGAGGCCTTGATAGTAAAATCAATCATTTTTACTCAAGATTAATGCCAAAATAACGAAGGGCATGAGCTTCGCGCAAGTTCAAGTGTTTTGAAAAGCTAGTTTCACATGCTTATAAGGTGGAAATGGAGTTTTTCGATGATAAAGTGTTCCATAAAAACAAACTGAAGAAGAGAATGAGGTAGAAGGAGAAAGGGAATAATCCTTCAAAAATTTATGATGGTAAGAAAACTATGTTTTCAGTTTGCGATAAATGTGGTAAAATCATGATGGGGAATCTCTTTTGAATTAAATAATGTGCTACCGATGTGGTAAGATGGGACATAAGTCTTGTGATTGCACTGAGAAAGATCAGGGTGATGGTAAGACCAAATTTGATTTACAGTTAGTGAAATGTATCAAGTGCAATGAGATGTGTAATTATGAAATGTAGTGTTTGATAAAGAGCTCAAATGATGGGATGAAGTCATAATAAAATAAGAAAGGTGTCGTGAAATCCTTTTCATATACTTCATTAGATGTTGGGCCATCAAATGAAGTGTTATCATGTACTTTGTTTGTTCTTTCATATTATGTCAATGTGTTGTTTGATTCATGGTCTACACATTCTTTCATCTCCGAATAATTTTTTACAAAATTGGGATTTCCATCTCACGAAATAAATTATGAACATGTTGTAAAAACACCTAGGGGAAATGTTGAGGCAGAAATATATATAAGAATCTTCCTATCCTTATCCATGGAATGAACCTACTTGCAAACCATATTGTTTTACCTCTAGTAGAGTTTGATGTTATCCTGGGTATGGATTGGCTCTCTGTTTACCATGCTAAGATATATTGTAGAGCTAAAGAAGTTTATTTTCAGAGAGAATTTCATTTTGTGTACAAGAATGAACCCTTACTGTTGATAACATATCAAGAGGATGAGAAACCTATAAATGATGGAAATAAATGATACCTTGCACATATTGTTGAAATCAAAGGAAATGTTCAGATTAATGATGTGCCAATGGTAAATGAGTATCCTGGCGTTTTCTCCTGATGAGTTTTGTGGAATAATACCAGATCGAGAAGTTGAATTTACTGGTGACTTAGTTCCTGATGCTAAGCCAATTTCAAAACCCCTTATCGAATGGCTCAAATTGAACATTTAGAGTCGAAGGAGCAATTGCAAGATTTATTAGAGAAATGTTTCATTCAACCTAGCACATCACCATGGGGTTCTCCTGTCTTATTTGTTAAAAAGAAAGATGGTTCAATGATACTTTTCATTGATTATAGAGCCTTTAATAACATCACTGTCAAGAAAAAATATCATTTGCCTCATATTGATGATTTGTTTGGTCCGCTCCTTGGAGCTCAGTATTTTTCAAAGATTGACCTGTGATCGGGGTACCATCAGTTGACCATAAAAGAAGCATATATTTCGAAGACTACCTTTCATACAAGATATTTCCATTAAGAATTTGTAGTAATGCCTTTTGGGCTAACCAATAATCATTTTGTATTCACGGGCCATATGAATATAATTTTCCTTGTTTTCTTGGATAAGTTTGTGGTTTTCTTCATTTATGATACTTTGGTGTTTTATAAAAGTAAATAGGAACATGAAAGTCATTTAAGGGTTATTTTTCAAACCTTAAATGAAAATAAATTGTATGGGAAATTCAACAAGTGTGAGTTTTGGTTGCAACAAATTTCATTCTTTGGTCACGTTGTTTCTAGCGATGGAATAACTGTTGATCCTGCAAAAGAAATGGTTGTTGAAGAATGGCCCAGACCCACAATTGTAACTATGATTCATAGTTTTCTTGGTTTGGAAGGCTATTAATGAAGGTTTGTTAAAAAAAATTCATGGTTATCTATTCCAAAGACTAAGCTAACTCGTAAGTTTGTTAAGTTTATTTGGAAAAAAGAATGTGATGATTGTTTTCAGGAATTGAAAAGAAGATTGGTTAATGATCCAGTTTTGGCACTACCTTCCAGGAATGGTGAGTTTTTTATTTATAGTGATACTTCGTTGAAAGGACTTGGTTGCATCCTAATGCAGAATGATTAGGTAATTGTGTATGCTTCACGTCAGTTGAAAACTCATGAGGTAAATTACCCTACAAATGATTTGGAATTAGTTGATGTGGTTTTGGCTTTAAAAATTTGGAGGCATCATTTGTATGTTGTAAAGTGTGAAATATATAATAATCACAAAAGAGTAAAGTATATATTCACTCAGAAATAATTGAACATGAGACAAAGGAGATGGCTAGAATTAATCAAGGATTATGATTGTACAACTCAATACCATCTGGGAAAAGCAAATAAAGTGGCTGATGCTTTGAGTCGAAAAAATAATGCTTCCATAACCATGATACATTTAGAACGTGATCATTTGGTTACAAATTTGATAAACATTGTCATAGAAGTTGTTGGTGAAAGATTTTATTCTGTTTTGTTTCAGGTATCAGTGAAATCTTCTCTATCAGACATAATAAGCTAGCACAGAAGCAATACAGTGAGTTGCAGACAAAGGTAGAGTTGGTTAAGAAAGGTAAGTTGCTTGAATTCAACATTTACAATGATTGTGTTTTGAGATTTTGGAAGAGATAGTGTGTGCCTTGTGATTCATAGTTCAAGAGGGAGTTGTTTTGTGAAGCTCATAGTTCTAAGTTTTCAGTTCATCCGAGAAGTACTAAGATGTATAGAGATTTTGAGAAGTATTACTGGTGGGATGGAATGAAATGAGATATTGCTAATTTTACTGTGTAGTGTTTGACTTATCAATAGGTTAAAGAAGAGTAGAAATTACCGAAAGGGATGCTTCAGCCTTTACCAATGCCAGAGTGGAAATGGGAGAATATATCCATGGAATTCATTATGGGATTGCAGAAGAAACCTCAAGGTAATAAGGAAATATGGGTTATTGTTGATTTCTTGACTAAATCCACTCATTTACTTCCTATACGAGACACTTTTTACCTAGATCAAATTTCTCGTTTTTATCTTAAAGAGATAGTCAGGTTACATGGTGTTCCCTCTCCATTGTATCTGATCGTGATCCCATGATTACTTCTAACTTTTGGAAAGGCCTTCAGAAGTCGTTGGGTACTGAATTAAATTTTATTATAAATTTTCATCCTCAATCATATGGGTAGTCAGAATGATAAATTCAGACTTTGGAAGATATGTTACCTGCTTTTTCAATGAATTATCTGGGATGTTTGGACCAACATCTTTCTTTTTTTGAGTTTTCATATAATAAATGTTTTCATTCTAGTATACAGATGGCACCATTTGAGGCATTATATAGGAAGTGATGTCGAACTCCAGCTTTTTTGGGATGAAGTGGGTGAAAGGAAGTTGATGGGACCAGAATTGGTAGAAGAGTTGGCAGAAAAAGTTCTAGCTAATACAGAAACACATGAGAACAGCTCAGAGCAGGGAGAAAAGTTATGCAAACAACAGGAGGATGGATCTATCTTTTGAGGTACGTGATCATGTCTTCCTCAATGTTTCACCATGGAAAAGTGTGATGCGATTTGGTAAGAAAGGAAAGCTGAGTCCAAGGTTCATTGGACCATATGAAATTCTAGAGATAGTTGGATCGATTGTATACCGAGTGTCTTTACCTCTGATTTTATATCAGGTACACAATGTTTTTCATGTTTCAATGTTAAGGAAGTACATGCCAGATCCATCTCATGTTTTGAATCCAGAGGTAGTTCTACTGGAAGAGAATCTATCTAATGAGGAATAACCAGTCTTGATTCATTACCACAGGGAGCAAGTATTGTGGAATAAGGTGATTCATCATGTAAAGGTTTTGTGTAAAAACCACCTGATTGAAGAGTCGACATGGGAATATGAAAATGCAATGAGGGATATATACACTCACTTATTCGATAAGTAAATAAATTCCACGGACACAATTTTCTAAAGGGGGAAAGGTTGTAACATCCCAAGCAAGTAATGAATTATGGATTTTCATATCTATTTCTATTTGTGAATTATATATTGTTTTAAAAGCTTAAAATGAGAATAAATCGAATCTTAATATTTGAATTCTCTAATATTTTTAAAACATTGTTTTACCACCTTTTGATGGAGAACCATATTTAAATCTATCTTTTGAAAATTTATAAGCTCTATTTTTCAAAATAAACTTATTCTATTTTATTGGGCCATTAATATTTACTTTGGATAAATTTTTGGTATTTTTGTGACAATGTTCATTTTTTAATGAATAGTGAAAAATACTGCATTTTCTTCAAAACTATTTTTTCATCTAATTTAATTATATGTATATATTGTACTTTTAATTGATTTTAAAGTGTAAATAGAATATATTTTTACCATTTAATCCAATGGAGGTCATTTGAATTAATTACACTTTGAAATTGGACATATACAATTGTCAAACTTTTGATAGATATTTTTTATAAAAACCCCGCTATTTGATTTGCCAACGGGAATTATTTTTTAATTAATTACTATAATTTTTGTGTTTGGAATATGCTGAAATAGATTCCATATTTGGAATCATAATTTCCAAATTATGTATTTAAGACTTTTTTGTTTTTGGACATTATGAATAATAACGACGGTAATTATCTTTAATTATCATGATTAATTAGAAACATGGTAGTTAAGGGTATTAAAATAATATCATAGCAATATAAATTGACCCCAACATGTGTCCTAATGCTGATAGTTGTGTCATGGCCGACCACAGGATGCCTTGTGCCAACTTTGGGACCCCATGGAATCACTTTTGTGTGATAGTGACATTTTATCTTTACATTTTTAAAGATAGTTAAATATAACAAATGTATGTAACACCTAAGTAAAAAAAATTAATTTTTTCTAAATATATGATATCTTATACTATAAATATTAATTGTAAAGATAAAAATATTTCCTAAATCATGTTATTTTTTTATAATTTTTATACATTAAATAATTAAATTTATTTATGACACCATTATGATTTAGTGATTACCTCATTAATGAACGATTTAAAAAAATGAAAATATAATGTAATATATAAAATATTCACAAGTAAAAAACCTATTGGGTGGGCAGATTTTGAACCCTTATCACCTTAACATCAAAATATATCATTTATTACCTTTAAAATCCAAAACACATTATATAATTAAGTAACATTTCTTGACTTTTCAAGAGTGCCCCTCCTCCCTCTTATAAAAGGCCCCCACCTCTACCCACATACCCACACCTCTCAAGCCATTGGCTCATTAAAAAACTGATAATTTTAACTCTTCGAAAGCTTCTCTTCATAATATAAGCCTTACCTTAGGAAGAAAGCTCTTCGAGAAACCCTTTTGGTTCGAACCAAGGGTTGTAACCCGATTTAATGGTAATGTCTTCTCTTATGTCATTTTGTTTTATTTTGATTTCCAACCCCATAAACTCTTTTTATTCATTTATTTTGTATCAAAAATAGTATCTTCAATATAATAGGATGTTGTTATGTGAATTATTTGATTTACAATTACACACACTTCCCTCTAATGTTTAAAGAACATACTATTTCTATGAGTGGTGAATTATTACCTCATGAAATGATGATTGTTCAATCTTCATTTAACACCTTTCATGGTGGCCATTAATATGTCACTATATTTATATATGGTATATATTATGTTTATGCTTTCCTTATGCTTCTGTATTTTTCATTTATGGCATACCATTATGGTTTCAATTATGAGTAAATGAGATATTTTCATTTTAGGAAGTGTGGACTACTGCCTCTCAAAGTGATTTGATTCGTTAATGCCATATGTGAGAAGTATAAAGGATGTAGTTAATGTTATTATATATGATATCATACTGTAATTATAATATACCTTTACATAATTATGATTTCATTCCATTAAATATGAAATAGAAATGAAAGTAGCATTCTTGCGTATGTACGGTTTACCATCTCCATGAACGGTGCATTTCATTTCTTACCTCTAAATGTTATGGAATATTATAAATTAATGTATATACTAGATATATATGATTTATATGATATATACATCATGAATATAATTATGGATATAATGTATATTTACAACATGAACAACTTGTAATTATAAGAAGTTTATTTTTTACTAAAGTACCAAAGATCGACAAAACGACCGTTATTAACATAAATAACTACAAAATGTTCATAACATGGTATTAAGTGATATGAAAGGAATAATGAACATGAAAAGGTTATTAAGAAAGTATAAAATAAGTTGAGTTTATTATTTTGGAGATTGAAGAACGATCGAGTCAAGTCAGACACGAGGTATGCGACATCGACTCCATCTCCTTTCATTAAGGAATATTTTGTTTTATACACAACTATGTTTTATACAGTGTATAAACCCCTTTGAATTTTACTTTTATTCAAAAGGAATAATATTATATGAATCATTTTACTAAACGAAAAAAGGGAATGTTTTTGTCTAACATATGTGGTGATAATGACATCTCCACCGCTGGGACCATTATTTGAGTTTTGGCTTCCTCTACAAGCCATAATTTTTTAAATGAAAAATAAATAAAATTTTTTAATTATCATTTATATTGGTATTGAAAATGGTTTTGATAATGTTTTTATTATATTAATGTGTTGTATTGATATCTATGGATTTAATTGTGGAAATGTTATGTTTCCTTTATGCATGTTTTATGTGATACGATTATGTAATGGTTCATGGGAATGGATTAAAAGACGGGTGGTTCTATGATAAACTAAGGGCGGGTGAGCACATGATAGCTCTCCAATGCATTGGGTAACACGATGGAGTTAAACGCTAAGGTTTCTCCAAAGAGATTTATGAAATATACTATAATGGGTATTCCAAATGTAACCATGAGGGTTACTCCCTACGTAAGTATGTTATAAATGCCTCAAGTTATCTTTATGTCTTTTGTTTTCTATGCGTTATTCATAAACCTTATAATTTAATGAGATATGATAGTGTGCTTATGTTTATGGGTAAAGTATGTTTTCAATTATTCTTATGTATACATGGACAAAGGATTTATTTCCGTATTTTTATATCCATTACTGACCTTTTTATGCTCATCACAAGTTTTTGAAATGTTTTAAATAAGTCAAGGGAAAGTTACATGATTTGATGATAGTGTCAAGGATTTTTCAAGAAATAATCCATGTTTTATTTTAAAAATGATTCTTTTGATGGGAAAAGTGAATATTGTGTTTTATGTAACCACCTTTTTTAAATGTGGAATGTAATGTATGATTTATGATCTAATTCACTGGAACTCTAAACCTTAAAATACCCTCAATTTGAATTCTAGAAATAACACAACATTATATGATGTTTATGGATGGGGCCTTATACCAATTTTTTGGAAGAATCTATTCACATCAACTTTTATGAAACCGATCCACATGAACCTAAACCTTCTATTGAAAATCCTGAATAAGATTTATCTGGTCTGAACCTTAATTTAAATAATAGTGACCCTATTGTAAAGACAACCCACTCTAGAAATGTTCCAGAACCAGCTTCTGATGAATCTTAACCTAGAGAAGCACATGAAATTTCTAGTCCCACATTTACTATATCAACTAGGATTCTAATGAATCATCATTTAGATGCTATTTTTGGTAATTTTGATAGAGGGACACAGACTAGAGCTTATCTAAGAAATCAGGTTGAACATCAAGATTTTATTTCACAGCTAGAACCTAAAAATATCAATGTTGCAATCAATGATGAATTTTTGGTAATGGCTATGCAAAAAGATTTAAATCAATTAGAAAGAAACAAAGTCTGGGAATTAGTAGAAAGACCGAAGGAAACCTTGACCATAGGAACTAAATGGGTTTTTAGAAACAAAGATGATGAATCAGGAAATATAGTTAGAAACAAAGCATGTCTAGTTGCACAATGGTATAGTCAAGAGTAAAAAATAGACTATGATGGAACCTTTGCACTGATAGCTATATTAAAATACATTATGATCTTACTTTCCTATACTGCTCATCTGAATTTCAAGTTATACCAAATGGATATTAAAAGTTCTTTTCTAAATGGTTATATAATTGAAGATGTCTTTGTTGAACAACCACCTGGATTTACAAACCCCTATTTTCAAAATCATTTTTTAAGCTTTCTAAACCCTTGTTTTATTTAAAATAGGATCCAAGAGCTTGGTATGTTAGAATTAAAATTATTCTTTTTTCTAAATGTTTTACTAACAGAATTTCAGATCCCACTCTTTTTATTAAAAGAATTTCTGATGATATATTGATTGTACAAATCTATGTTGAAGATATTTTCTTTGGATATTCTAAAAAATTTTATGTACTGGTTTTTCAAAAATTATGCAAAATGAATTTGAAATGAGGTTAATGGAAGAACTCATGTATTTTCTTGGTTTTCAGATTTTTCAAAAGAAAGATGGTATTACTTTAAATCAAAGTAAATATACAATGTATCTTTTGAAACGTTTTGGTTTGTATAGTAATAAGGGAAGTGACACAACTATGAGTACCACCTGTAAGTTGGATGATTATAAAACTGGGAAATCAGTTGATTAAACCAATTATAGAGGTATGATTGAAATCTTACCTTACCTTATTGATAGTCGACCAAATATCATGTTTTGTGTATGTATGTGTGCAAGATTTTAGGCTAATCCTAAAGAATCTCATTTACTTGCTGTTAAAAGGTTTTTCAAATATCTTAAACATACTACGAATTTAGGTATGTTTTATCCAAAAGGATAGTCCACTGACTTAATGAGTTATTCATATGTTGACTTCGCCTGTTGCAAGCTATATAGGAAGAGCACATATGGAACATGTCATCTTTTGGGAAAGTCCCTAGTATCTTGGTGTAGTAAGAAATAAAAATTTGTTGCATTGTCTACTACTGAAATAGAATACATTGTTGCTGGTAGTTGTTGTGCACAGATTCTATGGATGAAACCCACTTTATTGGACTATGGATATCAATTTATACATGTGTCTATAAATTTTGATAACACTAGTGCAATTATCATCTCTAAGAATCATGTGTCTCACTCTAGGACCAAACACATTGATGCCAGACATCACTTTTTGAGAGATCATTATCAAAAGGGTGATATTTCTCTAGAATTTATTGTCTCTGCACATCAATTAGCTAATATCTTCACCAAACCATTGAGCTCTGAAAGATTAGATTTTATTAAGAAAGAGTTGGGTGTGATCGATCCGTGAAACCGATTAGTGAAACTGATCAGTGAAACCGATCAGTGAAACGGATCATTGCTACCATTTGTGCCTTATACTATTTATCAATTTTAGTGCTTATTATTACGACGTTGTTTTACTTAATCTATATTATATTTAATATTGTAACCATAAATGATAAATTTAATGACCCATGGTTATTTCTTTTCTCAAGAACTATGACTCTTCATCTCCCGCTGAACCTTACTTTTTCTAAAACTCGATCCTCTGGAACCTCTCAAACATTTTTAAATCCTTCAAACAATTCAAACACCTAAAACCTACAAAAGGAAAAGAAAAAGAGACAAATCAAGGAATCTGAAGGTTCCCCACCCGTGATACACCAATGAAGAGAATCTACCAGCATGACTCAAATGTCAGTGAACTCGGAGTTGGAAACTCGGGTGGTCACCGCAGAAAAGGAAGTGAGTTCCCAATGGGTGTTAAATATAAAGTCATCTATTTTGAAAGTATTAGAGATGCAAGGTTGGAAAGACTAGTTCTGTAGTAATGATCGAGCCTATGACCCAATGATTTTGCATGAGTTTTATCTGAACATAACTATTGTATTGGATGGAGCAGAAGCTGCAAGACTATCTTGAGCAGTTAAAGGGAAAAATATTTCTTTTTCTTCAAAGCAATGGGATGAGTGTTTGGGAGTACCTCATAAAGGTATATATGAATATTATTCTGGTAACATTCCTCCCACCACTAAATATTTTTCATATGAACTTGCTCCGGAGATGCTGAATGGAAATTCTGAATCCATAAGAATAACGACTGCTGAGTTAGATGGTGAAAGTATAATTTCGATTAAGTTTATTTAGCTCCAAATCTATCCCAGAAAGAGTGATTTTTCTTTTGTGAAGTATCAGGACGGTTTTTTGTTGTTTTTATTTCTGAATAATGAGAAAATCAATTTGTGTTGATATATTGCTATCCACATTTCTTAGATGGCGTAGCCATCCAAGAAAGCTACAACCTAGTTCTACTATAAGAAAATCTCGGATATGTTAATGTTTTTGGGATTTGTTGAAGATAGAAATGAGTGTATCTCATCAAGGAGTAGTTTTTGTATTAATAAGGATATCTGCAAAATAATTAAAATCAACTAAAATCCATGGAAGAAGGCATAGTTTGCTGATGAAGATAAGTTGTATGACTAATTTAATCCTTATGACCATCCTAAGAGACCAATGGTGATGAGAGATCATGTTTTAAATCATGATGAAGAAGTTGTTTATTCTGATGAGGAAGAGGAGAAAAAGTTTCTAAGTAAACTAGAGAGTCATGTAAGAAAGAAATAGGGGAAGTTGAGGCTTATGATGATGTTGATACTAAAAATGAACCTCAGTCACCTCCTGATGACATGAGTGATCCTGATACACTAAGTCCTAAGAAAAGAAGAATGGAATTTGGACTATCTAGTCCACCTCTCAACTTACCAGAGTCTGAAACTCGTCTAGGTGATTATGAAGAAGCTGAAACTGAAGAATCAAATTATGAGGAGTATGAATCTAGTTTAAAGGACAGTACTGATGAGACATCAGTAAATAATAATGGAAATAAAAATGGTGATGATGATGATGGCAATGATGATGATGGTGATTATGATGTTGGCAATAATGATGGTGGTGGTGATGATAATGTTGATACTCGACTCGTAGATGGTCAAAATGTGATCCAAGATGATCCACAACCACAACAAGTTGAAAAATTAGATGTTCCTGAGGATGAAAGAACAATGCAGATAGAGATTGACGTGGGTGAAGAAATCTCACAAGAAAATTCAGGAAATTATGATTTTATAAAACCCCAGCATACGTCATGTAAAGATGCATCGGAAGAACACCCAAGTTTTGCTGTTCTTGGTTTGGATTATTAAGAGGAAGAAGAAGAAGGGGTGAAAAAATCATGGGCAAGCCTCTCAGTTAAGGATAGAATAGTTGATGAGAATGTGCAAGTGATAGCAGAAAGACTTGGTCTTTCAGTTTCTCTATAGAATTTATATAGATTTAAAGATGAGTTGATCCATGCAGTTAGAGAATCCATGAAAGAGGTATTATCTCCTGCTCCTACTACTGATCCGATGATTTTATTTGACACTTATATGGATTCTATAACTCAAAGATTATTATGTATTATCAAGACAAACCTGTGAAATTCTAGTGAATTTTTTGGCAGACACATTACCTCTTTAAATAAAGCACTCAACGATTTATGCAATGACTTAGTTTCTCTATCAAGAGAATTTAGATCAAAAATCTCTGGTATGATGGATGTTCTGATAATTTTGATAGAACATCTGAAGAAGTCAGACTTGAGAAAGTTGAAGGCTAAGATAACTCAGGTTGTTACTCAAGATAGCTCTTTAAAAGTGACTAAGATTACTGGTCATGAGATCAATGCTTTGAAGAATGTAATTAAAGAAGACTATCATCACTTTGCCTGATTTTGGATTCGGACTCATTGAAAAAGATTAAAAAAAACAGTGATCATGTACACAAAATGGTGAAGCTTTATTCAGTTGATGATACGAAGGCTCAGAAAGAGTTCAATGAAAAAGTGGCTTACTATTTCTCTAAAATCAATACCATGCATGAGTTGAATCATCAGTTTAAAGTCCTGGCTGAAAATTTGAGGATCCATCCAATCACTCAATCTTATATGGCTTATGTATAGAAGTTAATAGATTTTACTCCTACTCTAGAGAGCTTCACGCAGAACAAAGATGATTTTGGGAGGGCCATGAAATATAGTGGTGAATTCATTCAATATTTTATCAATCTTCTCAAAACCTATCTTCATGTCCGAGATAAGGAAATTGTTTTTCCTACTATTGAGACTCCCAGTCCATCCATTGTTTCTCCTGGTCAGTTATCAGTTTCTCAAGCTCTCTCTAATATTTGGCCAGTCATTCAGCAGCCTCCTTCAACAAGATCATCTACTCACCAACAAGTGACTTTATCACCCACTCTACTTCTAGATAGAGCTATCCTACCACCTATCTCCATATGGCCAGATCAACCCTCCACCAATCCACCCTCTGGCGCATCCATTCCTCCATCTGCTGAAGGAAAATCTCCTCTACATCCCAATACGTAGCCATGTCTGCCATTTTTTATAGGGTGTATTTTATGTGTTTCCTTTTCTTGTAACTTTGTTTTCAGTAGTTATTTCAATGGAACGTTATTCTGTTTTCTCTCTTTACTCTTTTTTTCTTTTTGATAATCCCAGATCGGGAGAACAGGCATAAAATCAGACTATGTAAAGTAAGGGGGATAATTGAAGATTGCTTAAATGATGACTACTGCTATGTTGATATTCTCTCACTTTGTTTATGATCTGGTGCATTCTATGATGATCTATTTATATTTGGTTATATATTTTGTTTACATAGGGGGATCATACTAAATGTTACATCCTTTCCTCTCCTTTCTTTTATAACATAGACTTGTGATTATCAAAAACGGGGATATTGTTGAACCCTCTGTGAAATGGTTATATTAATAGTCCCAAATCATTGTTAGTTCTGTTTATTAGTAAATTTAGTCAATTATTAATTCTGTTCTAAATGTTTTTATATATGATTAATCATGGTTACATATGTTTATCTATGATTATTTATGTTTTTCTATTGTCTTGGAATTTTTCTCGTTTTAACAGACACTTGGTGCGTATTTCATGTTTTTGACTCACAATTAGTTATTTTTTGAGTCACTGATGGAGAACGGTCGCACCGATGAGAACGGTTGCACCAATGAGAATGGGCACACTGATGAAGAATGGTCATACTGATGAGAACCATCACACCAATGAGAACAGTCACACCAATGTGAATGGTCACACCGATGAGAATGGTTGGATCAATGAGAACTGTCTCACCGATGAAGAACGATCGCACCGATGAGAAAGGTCGCATCGATGAGAATAGTCACACCGATGATAACGGTCACGCCGATGTCAATGGTTTCACCAATGAAGAATGGTCGCACCGATGACAAAAGTTGCACCGATGAAGAATGGTTGCACTGATGACAACGGTTGTACTGATGATACCTACCGAAACTGATGCTGATCAAAAGAACTACCGAAACCGATGCTAATAAAATGACGTATGCAAATCGATGCTGATCCAATGACCTATCAAAACTGATGCTAATCAAATGACCTACTGAATCTGATGTTGATCAAATGACCTACCGAAACTGATGCTGATCAAATGACCCACTAAAACTGATGTTGATCACATGACCAACCGATACCAATGTAAATTCAAAATGACATACCGATCCCATGACTCACCGACAGTCATGAAAACTATATGAACATTATGCTAACCATTTTTAATTCCAACGGTCACATTTTCTTAGTTAAATTCACCTGATATTAATTAATGTTGGTTGTTTGATGTCAAGAAACCGTACCTTGAACCTGTAAAAATGTAATAATAATTTTTTCCAATTCTCAAAGAATAAAAAGGACGATCTGCAGTAAAAAGGAAGAGCTGATAAAAAAGAAATAAATATAAATGAAAGAAGGTGCATGTGTATGATGTCCCATGGAACATAAGATGAAATTTATGAACACCTATAAAAATCAGATATGTTGAAACAAATCATTCACCCGGAACAAACACAAAGACTAGTAGTTGTATCTTACTGAAAATCATATGCACAAGTCTAAATAGTTGTAGCTGAGAAGAACAATGATACTCTGTTTTGAGTCATCCTCACTAGAAAGGACTTGACTTCCATATGTAACATCAAAACGAATCCAGAGCATTTCTACAGGTACACAGATGTTTCTAAACTCTATTTATTTCTCTGTTGTATCCCTTTGCTTAAAATTCTAAGTAGTGTGTGTGTACATCTGTCTACTCTAGATACACATTGTCTCTTGAGCTTAACAAGAGGATATTAAATCCTCACAACAAACTCTCTATACCTTCTTGTGTCCCACTGTGAGTTGTGGAAGAGGTCAAGTGTGACCTGGATAGCATAAGGGTTTTTTCTTTTTTTCCCACTAAGAACTGTGGTCGAGGTCTTAGGACCTGAACAGTCTCTGTATAGTTGTTTTTCCATGATCTAGGGTGTGGATCAAATTTATATAAATCGTTTGATAGGACTATGAATCAGCTTGAGACTGGACCTCTTGGTTATATCTGATGTGCATCTTAGATTAATTTTAACGTATATTATATATATATATTATTTTTCGTTGCTATTTACTTTGATATACATATCTATTTTAACGTTACTTTGATAGTTAAAATAGAAAGTGTTTGTAAATTTTTTAAATCACTATATTATCTTCAAAAGTTAATTTAATCCTCTGATTAAATTAACTAAGACCAAATCAATCTTTTGAGAATCTAATTGAACCTTTATAGATTGAAAAATTCACTACAATTTATCTTGTTTTTAAATTAGGGGTTTTAATAGAAATTTTTTAACAGAAATTTTTAATTAGAACTCAATTCACCCCCTCTTGAGTATCCTCTCCGACCAACAAAAATGAATCTTTAAGATTAAAATTTGAATCGAGTTTACAAAATATATAGTAATTTCATCATTCTAAAATAAAATTTACTAACGAATCAATGTATTCTAATAATGACCAATATTTATTTTTGGATTCCATGTAATTTTAAATTTTAAAATAATAAATGGTTTCTTCATCCACAGCCAATGAGATAAGTGGTATAGTGTTGGTAAGAGTACAGTACTCAAGAGGGGGGGGGGTGGGTGAATTGGGTGTCCATAAAATTTTCTATTTGAAAAGTATTCTTAAAATGTTCCCCCAATAAATAGAGTAAATTTAATCAATGTAATACAATTTTGAATGTTTAACTATATAAATGATTTATCAGAAGAATGATTAATTCTCAATAATCTTAATGTCAGTTATTATTATTACTTTTGAAGTTATTCCAATAAGGAAAAAGACTTATAACTTCATACCAATATTTTCTATCAAATTAAATATAGTGATTTCTAAATTATATAGTAAAATAAGGAAAAATTAATTAAGTAACCCAACGAATATAATTTTTTTTTCAGTCTCAAGCCATGGCATAATCCACTCCACTTAGTGATCACCTGCCAACAAGTAGTTTATATTAATACACATGATCCAAACCCTGGATCGGGGTAAACAACAGTACCCAGGACTGTCATAGTCACAGGACCTCTGTAACAGCCCGAGATTTTATGAAAAATATTCTTTTTTTTATTTCACTAATGTCTTGTGTTGTACGCTACACCAAAAGGAGCTTGCACAACACACATCCTTGACTTGCCTTGCATTACACGCAATCACAACCTTCCTCGATAGCGTGTGTGGTACGTAATCCTGAGTTTCACGAAACAATGATATGCTATTAAAATATTATTAAAACTAGCCGTTATGAATAGTAATAACAACTTTTTAAATTTTAGAAATTCTAACTCTCAAAATGGACTTCATTTTTGGATTCGGAGTATCGAATTTAGCCTAAGGTGAAATTTTGGTACTTTTCGGATAACTTTCATATTCTGATGAATAGTGAATATTACCAAATTATAATTAAAAACAACTTTTTTAATCGAAATAATTAATAGTGATAAATCATTAATTTGAGTGGTTTTAAAGTATATTTAGAATATATTTTTACAATTTAATACAATGTTGGTCATTGGATGTAATTTCACATTTAAACTAGACATAAACAAGTGTCAATCTTTTGATAGATTTTGTTTCTTAAAAACACGCTATTTGTTTTAACAGTGGGATTTAATTATAAAATTAATTAATGCAACTTTTATGTTATGAATTTGGTAAAATAGAATTCATTTTTGAATTCGGAATATGAAATATAGCTTGGGATGAAATTTTGGCATTGTTCTGAAAAACATCAATTTTTGATGAATAGTGAAACTACTAAGTGGTAGGTTAAAAACTGAATTTTGCATAAAACTCAATTTTACCGCTTCTGTGAATGGAATTTCGAAAATCCGAGAGACACGGTTAATATCAAGGACTAAAATGTGGTTCAATGAGATGAAAATAATTTTTTGGTGAATAGTAACTATTTACTTTTTTTACCACGGTTAATAGTAAATAGGGTAACTAAGGGTGAATATGATATCACTATTACCCTAACACATGTCCTAATTCTATTGGACAAGTGTAATTCGACCAAAAACAAACTTAGGAATAAAATATGACCATTTAGGCCCACTTGGATTAGATTAGGACATTTATTATTAATTTATTTAAAGAAGGGTTAAAATAGTGAAAATCAAAGTTTAATAAGTAAATCATTTTTAATATGGGGTTATACATAAGATAAATTCGACTATAAATATACATTAGAAAGATAAACAGATTTCCTACATGATGGTATTTTATTTTTAATTTTTAGACATCAAATAATATAATTTATTTATGACACAAAGATGATGCAGTAATTATCTTATTAATGAAATATTGACATAATTGATAATATAAATACCAAAATAAATGTAATTTAAGCCTTTTTATGAATTCCACTAATTTTCTAGGTTACTATGATATATTACTGTTGATTTAATCAACTTGGTTCGAACATTTAATTCTGTTATGACTTTCACAAAAATCATATATCAAATAGTGTCAAAATTGACACAAAATAGTTTTTAAATCAAATATTATATTATTAATTGTTATTGTATTCCTAAAAATCTAAGGTTCGGCCAAATGACTTAGATAAGGAAATATATATTAATAATAAACAATTTGGGGTTCGTTTGGCATGTTATAGTAAATGTATTAACCATATAGTGTATGAAAACAAAAAGACACGGTAAAAGTTAAATTATTTAACTTATAGTTAAATCTAATTGATAAGGTTAAAATAATACCCTAAACTTGTCTAAATCCTATTGGTTGATAGGATTTCGACCCATCCCCACTTTAGCTTCGAAATAAGACCCTTTGGAACCATTATAAACCGATTTTGACTTTAATATAAAATAATATTTTGAGATATTCCTAAGGTGCCCCTCTCCTCCCCTATAAAAGGACACCTCCTCCCCCTCCTCCTCACACCAATTTGAGCACTCAAGCTCGGCCAACCCCTGCCAATTTATCCTCTCCACTTCCCTAGCAACATCCTAGAGGTTCTGGTCTTCCTCAAAGTCCAATTTTAGTGCCCTAAGAGGAGGTCTCAAAGAGGCACTTCAAAGAAGAGGTAATTACCGTTACCAATTCTTTCATCTTTATTTCTTCTTCCACTTCTTCTTCTTAGGTTGTTTCGTTATGAAGTAATAACATCAGTATCACTCATATACTGATATGTTATTATAAGTATGAAACAACCCTATTTCACCATCTATCCATCCTACGGAAAAAGAAATCACCGCGCGTGCGTACGTACGGAATACCGTCTCCACGCCGTGGTGTAAACTATTTTCCACCGCCACCTTACATGGATGGGTATAATGGTGTAAAGAATAACTATACATAGTTATTACAACATCATATTGATTCTGATATATTGTATAATCCACTCCAATTCAATTCAATATTTATAGAAATGATATCATCGCTCGTGCGTACGTACGGACTACCGTCTCCACGACGCGATGAGATTCATTCTCCATGTTAACCATTTAAGAATGATTATAATGTATATATAAGAAATAATAATGAAATATATGACATTATAAAGCTACTTTATTTATGTATATATATACATATGTATGTCATCTACTTACTTCCATTTCAAGACAATAAGGAAAGAAAAACAGCGTTCATGCGTACGTACGGACTACCGTCTCCATGAACGGTGTTTTTTATTTATCTATCTATTATATATATATATACTGAATATATATGATATATAAATCATATTTTATATTCTGGAAGTAAGTAAATCATGATATAAGTAATAATAATGTCAATAACAACAATTCAAAATACCTACGATAAAAGAAACGATTTTACCCAAAACGCTTCTTTAACATGGAATTTACAAAAGAACGGGTAATATAATGTCATAAGTGAACCATATATGATATCATAACAATGAATATGATTCTGTAATAAGTCAATGACATTATTTAAATCATTATACAGGAGGTTCGGACACATACGAAGCAAATTGGACCTAAGGTAAGGGAAATACCACAATCTCATTTTTATCTGAGATTGTTTATTCGTAAGTATTTACTGGGGTGTATTTTATCATCCACATCCATGTTCCTTCAATATGTAATATTGTTTCCATCCACTTACAATAGTTTAAATCCAATTTTACTCTTCGGTGAGTTTTTAGTAAAGAATATGAAAGGAATCTTTTGTCGCTTTTTCATACGAGGTACTTTTTGACTTTTCCGACAAAAGTACGAAGAATGTTTTTTTTAACTTATACGGCACGAACGGATTTATACTGTTTTATAAAGCCTTATTTTCATGAAGCTTCCTCTAAAAGATTTCATGACTATTTTCAATAAAATCTCTTTCTTTTAAAATTGCATGATGTTTTGTTAAAAGAAATTGATTTTGAAGAAGAAAGGATATTTTCCTCAAGAATTCAATTCAAGTGTTTTATTAAAATTATTTTTCATATAAGATAATAAAGGGTTCTGTTTCTATCCATATTTTTACATTGATTTGACTATGTTGTGATGGAATTATGTTTATGAATTCCTTTATCTTATATGAATGGTTTTATGATTTCATGTTGTTTAAGAATCCCATTTTTATTACATGAGTTATGCAATGATTTATGATTTATGATTTGGTGGCACACATAAGAAAGGATTCATTAAGAGATGGGTGGGACCTATATCTCCCTCCAATTCATTGGGTAAAGATTTCATATCTCATGAGATAGACATGGCTGGAATGGTAGGTTATACCGGTTCAGTGAAACAGGACTGAAACGAGGATTACTCGATTCAGAAAGGGACTTTGTCCACTAAGATAGTCTTGGAAATGAGTCTTGACTAAAAATAAATGATTCTCTATGATTATGTGTGTATGCCACAATGAGTAATGTTTTAAGTAAGGGTTTCATTTTCACTACTATGATTTATCCCATGTTATGAAATTATGCTCTCTTTTGCAGGTTAAGATTTCCAAAAATGTTATGTTCTTATGAAAATTATGTGATTGATATTTATTTTGTTTACCCTTACTGAGCATTTGAGCTCACCCTTTTATATTTTCTTTTCCCCAGGATATAAAGAAAGGTTTTAGGTATAAAAAAAAAGAAGATCTTTGTGGGAGATTTTGAAGATCTTTCACCAGGATTAGAAGATTACGTTCCGAGTTTCCAAAGACACTAAACTATTACGATCCTTGTGTGTGTATTTTTGTTATGGACTAAGTATTCCGCAAATGTAATGTAATGTACATGTACGTCAAGATACGGGCCTCTACAGTTGGTATCAGAGGAAAGGTTTAGTCAACCTTTGGAAACTAGGACGCGAAAACATTAGTGAGATCCCTAGAGATATTTCTAAGGTATGTCTAGGGATGCCCCTAAGGATAAGTATACGTATAGGATATAGTCCTAGAACTATGGTAACAATATTAGATTAAACCAAAGATGTTAGATATTTAAGTTACTCCCCCTTTATTATGATTTTTGCCTCTCACACTATTCTTTTTTGGGTTTTAGAATATGTCTGGAAACAAGATGATTCACGATAATGGAGGATATGATGGACAATGGAATGATATTCTTCATGAGCAACCAAATGAAATGGGATTTGGATGCCCAAACATCATTATTAGGCCGAATCAGCTATCTCACAACATGATCAATAAAGTAAAATTTGGTAAGTTTCCTGACTCGACTAATAAGAGAAAGATGGAGTTCCATGATGATCATAGAGGAAAGAAAGTTCAATTTCCCCTATGTAAATCATGTGGGAAGAGGCATCAAGGAGAATGTTTCAAGGGAACTGGAAGATGCTTTGGGTGTGGAAAAGAAGGACACAAAGCAAGTAAGTGCAAAGGAAAAGGGTCGGTTAACACCATGGATGAGGATAATGGTATTGCTACGACATCAAAAATGGTTAAGTGTTTTAAATGTGGAATGTATGGGCATTATGCAAACAAATGCCCTAAGGGAAAGACTCATGAAGAGAATCAGTATGGTCATATGGGTAGTATTTATGTGGATGATGATGAAGAGACTACAAATGATATGTGAGATGAAAGAATTTTTGAAGCTCGGTCAATGGTTTGAGAATGTAGTGGCATGATTACATGTTTATCATGTGTAATTTTGGAATAAAGAGACATCTATGGATTGTTACACTGTTGTCTTTCCTTGTGTTTTGAAAGTATATGATTAATGTTACCAGTATCCATGAAAGGTTATTCAGATATTTTTGGAATGTAGATGATATGCGCATAATGAAGGGATAAGGAGAAAATTAAATGTTTGATAGTATTCATGAGCTCATGATTGATATAAGGACTAAGTGATATCATGGTTTGAGTATATAGAATTTTGAGGATTTTGGTATGTGGAAAGTGTTAACTTTTAACTGCACTCATGTTTTCACTAAGGTATTCAAGAGAATACACGATTAAGGACTTTGAATGTTTGGAATGTGACCAACAAGACATATCTTATGATATGTGGGGATCAACGACAGTATTAAATCTCTGGTAATCGATGTCACTATATTATGAGAGTGGACTGCAGTATTATGTATAAGCCTAATGATTAGACTGGATTATGTTGGACATAAGTTAGTATTGTTTAAGGATAGAAGATTTTCGATATTATTGATGGGATGTTATAGTAACGTAGTTTTAGAAAAAGGACAACCTGCAGGACGGGCGACGGCCCATCGCTTCGGACAAGGCTGTAGGAATCGAACCCACAACCGAAGTGCGACTGGCCTTTATCGCCTACCACTGACCTACAGGAAGTCCCTGTTTAGTAGAAACTAGTTTTATTATATTAAGCAGTATGATATATGAAGTATAAGTCCATTTTAGAAACCATATGTGATTAATCTCACTATAGATCGACTTATGTATATAATTTTGCTAACCTTTTGTTTGAAACAGATGGAATGACCCGTCATTCTATCACATGATCTGCTAGCACTTCACAAATAACAAATTCAACTTCATTTATTTAAGAGATGAAGTGGAAATTGTTAAAGGCACGAACAACAGTGAGATTGTACCGAAATAAAGTAAGTATTTATTCTAATTCAAATTCTTTAACTTTAGGGAAATGATCTTGAAAACCAAAAATGTTGTCCTAGTTCTCTTATACCTGATGAATCAGATGGTACCTTAGATCGTCACAAATTTATGGATTTGTGATTACTGGCTTTTCCATAGCCATGTTCTCTACCACTCTCCATCAGAACATGATGGTTAGATTTCTCTTCCATATCCATATTTTCACCTATGTGGAAACCCAGTGATTAGTTTATTTGGGTAATCGTTACATTTCATACTTTAGTTTTTAAAGCCAAGTTTTGGTATTACCTTTTACGATGTGGGTTTCTATTAAAGAAACTTTCGAATAGTAAACCATTTATAACCCCGACGAATTTCGAGGGCGAAATTCATTTTAAGGGGGGTAGAATGTAACAGCCCGAGATTTTATGAAAAATATTCTTTTTTTTATTTCACTAATGTCTTGTGTTGTACGCTACACCAAAAGGAGCTTGCACAACACGCATCCTTGACTTGCCTTGCATTACACGCAATCGCAACCTTCCTCGATAGCGTGTGTGGTACGTAATCCTGAGTTTCACGAAACAATGATATGCTATTAAAATATTATTAAAACTAGCCGTTATGAATAGTAATAACAACTTTTTAAATTTTAGAAATTTTAACTCTCAAAATGGACTTCATTTTTGGATTCGGAGTATCGAATTTAGCCTAAGGTGAAATTTTGGTACTTTTCGGATAACTTTCATATTCTGATGAATAGTGAATATTACCAAATTATAATTAAAAACAACTTTTTTAATCGAAATAATTAATAGTGATAAATCATTAATTTGAGTGGTTTTAAAGTATATTTAGAATATATTTTTACAATTTAATACAATGTTGGTCATTGGATGTAATTTCACATTTAAACTAGACATAAACAAGTGTCAATCTTTTGATAGATTTTGTTTCTTAAAAACACGCTATTTGTTTTAACAGCGGGATTTAATTATAAAATTAATTAATGCAACTTTTATGTTATGAATTTGGTAAAATAGACTTCATTTTTGAATTCGGAATATGAAATATATCTTGGGATGAAATTTTGGCATTGTTCTGAAAAACATCAATTTTTGATGAATAGTGAAACTACTAAGTGGTAGGTTAAAAACTGAATTTTACATAAAACATAATTTTACCGCTTCTGTAAATGGAATTTCAAAAATCCGAGAGACACGGTTAATATCAAGGACTAAAATGTGGTTCAATGAGATGAAAATAATTTTTTGGTGAATAGTAACTATTTACTTTTATTACCGTGGTTAATAGTAAATAGGGTAACTAAGGGTGAATATGATATCACTATTACCCTAACACATGTCCTAATTCTATTGGACAAGTGTAATTCGACCAAAAACAAACTTAGGAATAAAATATGACCATTTAGGCCCACTTGGATTAGATTAGAACATTTATTATTAATTTATTTAAAGAAGGGTTAAAATAGTGAAAATCAAAGTTTAATAAGTAAATCATTTTTAATATGGGGTTATACATAAGATAAATTCGACTATAAATATACATTAGAAAGCTAAACAGATTTCCTACATGATGGTATTTTATTTTTAATTTTTAGACATCAAATAATATAATTTATTTATGACACAAAGATGATGCAGTAATTATCTTATTAATGAAATATTTACATAATTGATAATATAAATACCAAAATAAATGTAATTTAAGACTTTTTATGAATTCCACTAATTTTCTAGGTTACTATGATATCTTAATGTTGGTTTAATCAACTTGGTTCGAACATTTAATTCTGTTATGACTTTCACAAAAATCATATATCAAATAGTGTCAAAATTGACACAAAATAGTTTTTAAATCAAATATTATATTATTAATTGTTATTGTATTCCTAAAAATCTAAGGTTCGGCCAAATGACTTAGATAAGGAAATATATATTAATAATAAACAATTTGGGGTTCGTTTGGCATGTTATAGTAAGTGTATTAACCATATAGTGTAAGAAAACAAAAAGACACGGTAAAAGTTAAATTATTTAACTTATAGTTAAATCTAATTGATAAGGTTAAAATAATACCCTAAACTTGTCTAAATCCTATTTTTTGATAGGATTTCGACCCATCCCCACTTTAGCTTCGAAATAAGACCCTTTGTAACCATTATAAACCGATTTTGACTTTAATATAAAATAATATTTTGAGATATTCCTAAGGTGCCCCTCTCCTCCCCTATAAAAGGACACCTCCTCCCCCTCCTCCTCACACCAATTTGAGCACTCAAGCTCGGCCAACCCCTGACAATTTATCCTCTCCACTTCCCTAGCAACATCCTAGAGGTTCTGGTCTTCCTCAAAGACCAATTTTAGTGCCCTAAGAGGAGGTCTCAAAGAGGAACTTCAAAGAAGAGGTAATTACCGTTACCAATTCTTTGATCTTTATTTCTTCTTCCACTTCTTCTTCTTAGGTTGTTTAATTATGAAGTAATAACATCAGTATCACTCATATACTGATATGTTATTATAAGTATGAAACAACCCTATTTCACCATCTATCCATCCTACGGAAAAAGAAATCACCGCGCGTGCGTACGTACGGAATACCGTCTCCACGCCGTGGTGTAAACTATTTTCCACCGCCACCTTACATGGATGGGTATAATGGTGTAAAGAATAACTATACATAGTTATTACAACATCATATTGATTCTGATATATTGTATAATCCACTCCAATTCAATTCAATATTTATAGAAATGATATCATCGCTCGTGCGTACGTACGGACTACCGTCTCCACGACGCGATGAGATTCATTCTCCATGTTAACCATTTAAGAATGATTATAATGTATATATAAGAAATAATAATGAAATATATGACATTATAAAGCTACTGTATTTATGTATATATATACATATGTATGTCATCTACTTACTTCCATTTCAAGACAATAAGGAAAGAAAAACAGCGTTCATGCGTACGTACGGACTACCGTCTCCATGAACGGTGTTTTTTATTTATCTATCTATTATATATATATATACTGAATATATATGATATATAAATCATATTTTATATTCTGGAAGTAAGTAAATCATGATATAAGTAATAATAATGTCAATAACAACAATTCAAAATACCTACGATAAAAGAAACGATTTTACCCAAAACGCTTCTTTAACATGGAATTTACAAAAGAACGGGTAATATAATGTCATAAGTGAACCATATATGATATCATAACAATGAATATGATTCTGTAATAAGTCAATGACATTATTTAAATCATTATACAGGAGGTTCGGACACATACGAAGCAAATTGGACCTAAGGTAAGGGAAATACCACAATCTCATTTTTATCTGAGATTGTTTATTCGTAAGTATTTACTGGGGTGTATTTTATCATCCACATCCATGTTCCTTCAATATGTAATATTGTTTCCATCCACTTACAATAGTTTAAATCCAATTTTACTCTTCGGTGAGTTTTTAGTAAAGAATATGAAAGGAATCTTTTGTCGCTTTTTCATACGAGGTACTTTTTGACTTTTCCGACAAAAGTACGAAGAATGTTTTTTTTAACTTATACGGCACGAACGGATTTATACTGTTTTATAAAGCCTTATTTTCATGAAGCTTCCTCTAAAAGATTTCATGACTATTTTCAATAAAATCTCTTTCTTTTAAAATTGCATGATGTTTTGTTAAAAGAAATTGATTTTGAAGAAGAAAGGATATTTTCCTCAAGAATTCAATTCAAGTGTTTTATTAAAATTATTTTTCATATAAGATAATAAAGGGTTCTGTTTCTATCCATATTTTTACATTGATTTGACTATGTTGTGATGGAATTATGTTTATGAATTCCTTTATCTTATATGAATGGTTTTATGATTTCATGTTGTTTAAGAATCCCATTTTTATTACATGAGTTATGCAATGATTTATGATTTATGATTTGGTGGCACACATAAGAAAGGATTCATTAAGAGATGGGTGGGACCTATATCTCCCTCCAATGCATTGGGTAAAGATTTCATATCTCATGAGATAGACATGGCTGGAATGGTAGGTTATACCGGTTCAGTGAAACAGGACTGAAACGAGGATTACTCGATTCAGAAAGGGACTTTGTCCACTAAGATAGTCTTGGAAATGAGTCTTGACTAAAAATAAATGATTCTCTATGATTATGTGTGTATGCCACAATGAGTAATGTTTTAAGTAAGGGTTTCATTTTCACTACTATGATTTATCCCATGTTATGAAATTATGCTCTCTTTTGCAGGTTAAGATTTCCAAAAATGTTATGTTCTTATGAAAATTATGTGATTGATATTTATTTTGTTTACCCTTACTGAGCATTTGAGCTCACCCTTTTATATTTTCTTTTCCCCAGGATATAAAGAAAGGTTTTAGGTATAAAAAAAAAGAAGATCTTTGTGGGAGATTTTGAAGATCTTTCACCAGGATTAGAAGATTACGTTCCGAGTTTCCAAAGACACTAAACTATTACGATCCTTGTGTGTGTATTTTTGTTATGGACTAAGTATTCCGCAAATGTAATGTAATGTACATGTACGTCAAGATACGGGCCTCTACAGTTGGTATCAGAGGAAAGGTTTAGTCAACCTTTGGAAACTAGGACGCGAAAACATTAGTGAGATCCCTAGAGATATTTCTAAGGTATGTCTAGGGATGCCCCTAAGGATAAGTATACGTATAGGATATAGTCCTAGAACTATGGTAACAATATTAGATTAAACCAAAGATGTTAGATATTTAAGTTACTCCCCCTTTATTATGATTTTTGCCTCTCACACTATTCTTTTTTGGGTTTTAGAATATGTCTGGAAACAAGATGATTCACGATAATGGAGGATATGATGGACAATGGAATGATATTCTTCATGAGCAACCAAATGAAATGGGATTTGGATGCCCAAACATCATTATTAGGCCGAATCAGCTATCTCACAACATGATCAATAAAGTAAAATTTGGTAAGTTTCCTGACTCGACTAATAAGAGAAAGATGGAGTTCCATGATGATCATAGAGGAAAGAAAGTTCAATTTCCCCTATGTAAATCATGTGGGAAGAGGCATCAAGGAGAATGTTTCAAGGGAACTGGAAGATGCTTTGGGTGTGGAAAAGAAGGACACAAAGCAAGTAAGTGCAAAGGAAAAGGGTCGGTTAACACCATGGATGAGGATAATGGTATTGCTACGACATCAAAAATGGTTAAGTGTTTTAAATGTGGAATGTATGGGCATTATGCAAACAAATGCCCTAAGGGAAAGACTCATGAAGAGAATCAGTATGGTCATATGGGTAGTATTTATGTGGATGATGATGAAGAGACTACAAATGATATGTGAGATGAAAGAATTTTTGAAGCTCGGTCAATGGTTTGAGAATGTAGTGGCATGATTACATGTTTATCATGTGTAATTTTGGAATAAAGAGACATCTATGGATTGTTACACTGTTGTCTTTCCTTGTGTTTTGAAAGTATATGATTAATGTTACCAGTATCCATGAAAGGTTATTCAGATATTTTTGGAATGTAGATGATATGCGCATAATGAAGGGATAAGGAGAAAATTAAATGTTTGATAGTATTCATGAGCTCATGATTGATATAAGGACTAAGTGATATCATGGTTTGAGTATATAGAATTTTGAGGATTTTGGTATGTGGAAAGTGTTAACTTTTAACTGCACTCATGTTTTCACTAAGGTATTCAAGAGAATACACGATTAAGGACTTTGAATGTTTGGAATGTGACCAACAAGACATATCTTATGATATGTGGGGATCAACGACAGTATTAAATCTCTGGTAATCGATGTCACTATATTATGAGAGTGGACTGCAGTATTATGTATAAGCCTAATGATTAGACTGGATTATGTTGGACATAAGTTAGTATTGTTTAAGGATAGAAGATTTTCGATATTATTGATGGGATGTTATAGTAACGTAGTTTTAGAAAAAGGACAACCTGCAGGACGGGCGACGGCCCATCGCTTCGGACAAGGCTGTAGGAATCGAACCCACAACCGAAGTGCGACTGGCCTTTATCGCCTACCACTGACCTACAGGAAGTCCCTGTTTAGTAGAAACTAGTTTTATTATATTAAGCAGTATGATATATGAAGTATAAGTCCATTTTAGAAACCATATGTGATTAATCTCACTATAGATCGACTTATGTATATAATTTTGCTAACCTTTTGTTTGAAACAGATGGAATGACCCGTCATTCTATCACATGATCTGCTAGCACTTCACAAATAACAAATTCAACTTCATTTATTTAAGAGATGAAGTGGAAATTGTTAAAGGCACGAACAACAGTGAGATTGTACCGAAATAAAGTAAGTATTTATTCTAATTCAAATTCTTTAACTTTAGGGAAATGATCTTGAAAACCAAAAATGTTGTCCTAGTTCTCTTATACCTGATGAATCAGATGGTACCTTAGATCGTCACAAATTTATGGATTTGTGATTACTGGCTTTTCCATAGCCATGTTCTCTACCACTCTCCATCAGAACATGATGGTTAGATTTCTCTTCCATATCCATATTTTCACCTATGTGGAAACCCAGTGATTAGTTTATTTGGGTAATCGTTACATTTCATACTTTAGTTTTTAAAGCCAAGTTTTGGTATTACCTTTTACGATGTGGGTTTCTATTAAAGAAACTTTCGAATAGTAAACCATTTATAACCCCGACGAATTTCGAGGGCGAAATTCATTTTAAGGGGGGTAGAATGTAACAGCCCGAGATTTTATGAAAAATATTCTTTTTTTTATTTCACTAATGTCTTGTGTTGTACGCTACACCAAAAGGAGCTTGCACAACACGCATCCTTGACTTGCCTTGCATTACACGCAATCGCAACCTTCCTCGATAGCGTGTGTGGTACGTAATCCTGAGTTTCACGAAACAATGATATGCTATTAAAATATTATTAAAACTAGCCGTTATGAATAGTAATAACAACTTTTTAAATTTTAGAAATTTTAACTCTCAAAATGGACTTCATTTTTGGATTCGGAGTATCGAATTTAGCCTAAGGTGAAATTTTGGTACTTTTCGGATAACTTTCATATTCTGATGAATAGTGAATATTACCAAATTATAATTAAAAACAACTTTTTTAATCGAAATAATTAATAGTGATAAATCATTAATTTGAGTGGTTTTAAAGTATATTTAGAATATATTTTTACAATTTAATACAATGTTGGTCATTGGATGTAATTTCACATTTAAACTAGACATAAACAAGTGTCAATCTTTTGATAGATTTTGTTTCTTAAAAACACGCTATTTGTTTTAACAGCGGGATTTAATTATAAAATTAATTAATGCAACTTTTATGTTATGAATTTGGTAAAATAGACTTCATTTTTGAATTCGGAATATGAAATATATCTTGGGATGAAATTTTGGCATTGTTCTGAAAAACATCAATTTTTGATGAATAGTGAAACTACTAAGTGGTAGGTTAAAAACTGAATTTTACATAAAACATAATTTTACCGCTTCTGTAAATGGAATTTCAAAAATCCGAGAGACACGGTTAATATCAAGGACTAAAATGTGGTTCAATGAGATGAAAATAATTTTTTGGTGAATAGTAACTATTTACTTTTATTACCGTGGTTAATAGTAAATAGGGTAACTAAGGGTGAATATGATATCACTATTACCCTAACACATGTCCTAATTCTATTGGACAAGTGTAATTCGACCAAAAACAAACTTAGGAATAAAATATGACCATTTAGGCCCACTTGGATTAGATTAGAACATTTATTATTAATTTATTTAAAGAAGGGTTAAAATAGTGAAAATCAAAGTTTAATAAGTAAATCATTTTTAATATGGGGTTATACATAAGATAAATTCGACTATAAATATACATTAGAAAGCTAAACAGATTTCCTACATGATGGTATTTTATTTTTAATTTTTAGACATCAAATAATATAATTTATTTATGACACAAAGATGATGCAGTAATTATCTTATTAATGAAATATTTACATAATTGATAATATAAATACCAAAATAAATGTAATTTAAGACTTTTTATGAATTCCACTAATTTTCTAGGTTACTATGATATCTTAATGTTGGTTTAATCAACTTGGTTCGAACATTTAATTCTGTTATGACTTTCACAAAAATCATATATCAAATAGTGTCAAAATTGACACAAAATAGTTTTTAAATCAAATATTATATTATTAATTGTTATTGTATTCCTAAAAATCTAAGGTTCGGCCAAATGACTTAGATAAGGAAATATATATTAATAATAAACAATTTGGGGTTCGTTTGGCATGTTATAGTAAGTGTATTAACCATATAGTGTAAGAAAACAAAAAGACACGGTAAAAGTTAAATTATTTAACTTATAGTTAAATCTAATTGATAAGGTTAAAATAATACCCTAAACTTGTCTAAATCCTATTTTTTGATAGGATTTCGACCCATCCCCACTTTAGCTTCGAAATAAGACCCTTTGTAACCATTATAAACCGATTTTGACTTTAATATAAAATAATATTTTGAGATATTCCTAAGGTGCCCCTCTCCTCCCCTATAAAAGGACACCTCCTCCCCCTCCTCCTCACACCAATTTGAGCACTCAAGCTCGGCCAACCCCTGACAATTTATCCTCTCCACTTCCCTAGCAACATCCTAGAGGTTCTGGTCTTCCTCAAAGACCAATTTTAGTGCCCTAAGAGGAGGTCTCAAAGAGGAACTTCAAAGAAGAGGTAATTACCGTTACCAATTCTTTGATCTTTATTTCTTCTTCCACTTCTTCTTCTTAGGTTGTTTAATTATGAAGTAATAACATCAGTATCACTCATATACTGATATGTTATTATAAGTATGAAACAACCCTATTTCACCATCTATCCATCCTACGGAAAAAGAAATCACCGCGCGTGCGTACGTACGGAATACCGTCTCCACGCCGTGGTGTAATCTATTTTCCACCGCCACCTTACATGGATGGGTATAATGGTGTAAAGAATAACTATACATAGTTATTACAACATCATATTGATTCTGATATATTGTATAATCCACTCCAATTCAATTCAATATTTATAGAAATGATATCATCGCTCGTGCGTACGTACGGACTACCGTCTCCACGACGCGATGAGATTCATTCTCCATGTTAACCATTTAAGAATGATTATAATGTATATATAAGAAATAATAATGAAATATATGACATTATAAAGCTACTAGATTTATGTATATATATACATATGTATGTCATCTACTTACTTCCATTTCAAGACAATAAGGAAAGAAAAACAGCGTTCATGCGTACGTACGGACTACCGTCTCCATGAACGGTGTTTTTTATTTATCTATCTATTATATATATATATATATACTGAATATATATGATATATAAATCATATTTTATATTCTGGAAGTAAGTAAATCATGATATAAGTAATAATAATGTCAATAACAACAATTCAAAATACCTACGATAAAAGAAACGATTTTTCCCAAAACGCTTCTTTAACTTGGAATTTACAAAAGAACGGGTAATATAATGTCATAAGTGAACCATATATGATATCATAACAATGAATATAATTCTGTAATAAGTCAATGACATTATTTAAATCATTATACAGGAGGTTCGGAGACATACGAAGCAAATTGGACCTAAGGTAAGGGAAATACCACAATCTCATTTTTATCCGAGATTGTTTATTCGTAAGTATTTACTGGGGTGTATTTTATCATCCACATCCATGTTCCTTCAATATGTAATATTCTTTCCATCCACTTACAATAGTTTAAATCCAATTTTACTCTTCGGTGAGTTTTTAGTAAAGAATATGAAAGGAATCTTTTGTCGCTTTTTCATACGAGGTACTTTTTGACTTTTCCGACAAAAGTACGAAGAATGTTTTTTTTAACTTATACGGCACGAACGGATTTATACTGTTTTATAAAGCCTTATTTTCATGAAGCTTCCTCTAAAAGATTTCATGACTATTTTCAATAAAATCTCTTTCTTTTAAAATTGCATGATGTTTTGTGAAAAGAAATTGATTTTGAAGAAGAAAGGATATTTTCCTCAAGAATTCAATTCAAGTGTTTTATCAAAATTATTTTTCATATAAGATAATAAAGGGTTCTGTTTCTATCCATATTTTTACATTGATTTGACTATGTTGTGATGGAATTATGTTTATGAATTCCTTTATCTTATATGAATGGTTTTATGATGTCATGTTGTTTAAGAATCCCATTTTTATTACATGAGTTATGCAAGGATGTATGATTTATGATTTGGTGGCACACATAAGAAAGGATTCATTAAGAGATGGGTGGGACATATATCTCCCTCCAATGCATTGGGTAAAGATTTCATATCTCATGAGATAGACATGGCTGGAATGGTAGGTTATACTGGTTCAGTGAAACAGGACTGAAACGAGGATTACTCGATTCAGAAAGGGACTTTGTCCACTAAGATAGTCTTGGCAATGAGTCTTGACTAAAAAGAAATGATTCTCTATGATTATGTGTGTATTCCACAATGAGTAATGTTTTAAGTAAGGGTTTCATTTTCACTACTATGATTTATCCCATGTTATGAAATTATGCTCTCTTTTGCAGGTTAAGATTTCCAAAAATGTTATGTTCTTATGAAAATTATGTGATTGATATTTCTTTTGTTTACCCTTACTGAGCATTTGAGCTCACCCTTTTATGTTTTCTTTTCCCCAGGATATAAAGAAAGGTTTTAGGTATAAAAAAAAGAAAATCTTTGTGGGAGATTTTGAAGATCTTTCACCAGGATTAGAAGATTACATTCCGAGTTTCCAAAGACACTAAACTATTACGATCCTTGTGTGTGTATTTTTGTTATGTACTAAGTATTCCGCAAATGTAATGTAATGTCCATGTACGTCAATATACGGGTCTCTACAACCTCTTCCATAATTTTTCATGGGTTTGATCTCTCATATCACATAAGGACCTCTTCCACATTTATCTGTGAGAATAAACAAGTTTATAAAGATGTATGAGAATGGATATCATGTATCCTTCAGTTTAATGCAAGAAACAGTGTGTGTTTTTATATAGACACACACAAATGGATCAAAATATAAAAGAATATAAAATAAAGAGTACAAATCTTGAGATAAGTATAGAAGTCTTGTACGTGTTAGTCTTGGAAGCTGTGGAATTCTTGGAGTAAGAAGATGTATGGATAAAATCCTCATGTGGAAAAAAAGTATAGCAAGTCAGTTAGATCTGGCTTGTTTTCATTGTGGTGTTGATAGTGCGAATATGTCCTCGGCTCTAATCAAAGGAGTCACAACTATTGGGATTCGAGAATTCTCTGTCTATTATTTATATATGTTTAGTTTCATGTGTTGGTTATTTTCAAGAATTCTCAAAGTGATTCTTAGTTATTGTGCTCTCACACATTCTTCTTGATCCTGGGCCACATATCTATTTTATTCTTGGAATGCATGTGTTGGAGCCCATATGATGTATGCATTCTATACCTCATACCTCATAATATTTGGTGACATTTCAACAAAGAATTATTAATTATGTTATTTCATTTAAAATATTTAAATATGGCTATTTGAAATTAAATTGAAAATCGTCAAAACAGATTAAGAAACTGTGTCACGGTTTGTATGGAAACAATATATCCATGAAATGGTATCTCCTAGAAACAATGTTTTCTTTCTTTTCCTTTGAGAGGAGAGGTATTCGTGATGGAATTTTTGTATAGAGAGTAGGAACTGATATTATAGATGTAGGGTCTGATCACAGTGTCTTGTCACGGTGTGTGGTTTGTCAAGGTGCCTAGATCGTCACCGAGTCTGGTTGGTCATAGTGTCTGGACGGCAATAGTGTCTGGTTCATTTTCCTGAAAAACCATCACTGATGTCAGACTCATGTTTTCTCATACTTATCCAAATATCTTTATACATACTTATAGTTATATTCAGAGAATGGATTAGTTTAAATCAATTATCAGGTAAATTCATTATAACATGAATTAAAAATAGCATACAATACTTGTACATAACATGTAAGATGTTGTATAGGTTTATTTAAAGTATAATTTGACTAATCATTTGTACAAATTATTTAAGGTAAATTACACAGGAGTAACAAGTGTTACAAAATATATATGATTTGTGATCATTAAAAAATTATTAACACATGATGAGTCCAACAATCTTCTTCTTTTTTATGAACACATATTAGGTGAGTGAGAGGTATATTCATAGGTAATGTACTTTTCCCATTTTGTTCATGTCTTATCCCCCATTTTGGATTATCAAAATGAAGAAAAAATGTAAATAAATTAATATAAAAGAAGATTGCACAAGGCATTAAATGGAAAAAATGTGACAGTATAGATTGTAAGTAACACAAATCCAACAATATCCCTCTCGAATGATATTAGTCACTTTTCATTAAGACTAGTAACCTAATATATTCCCTCAGTAGAAGAAACACTAAAAGAAATTGGACTAATCTAACTCAAAGGTTGAGAGATATACATAGATTTTGAGGCAAGGGAAGAGGATTAAATGGTTGGAAAACCATTTCTCAAGGGTGCAGCTATAGGAGCCACAATGGAAGTACTCTGTACATGAAGATAAGGCCAAATTATTTTGGTGATTTTAGAAACGATATCACCACTATACTGCATGGATTTCTCAAAGTCATCATTAATCTCCATAAACATGTCCAACAGAGGAGTGAAATCATTGAGCATTTGGACTTGAGTTTTGAAATCGTGAGTGACATGAGCGATTCCTAGATTCTCTACAAGGTACATGAAATGGTTGGTCATTTCATTCATATAGAAGATCTGATTGGAGTAGAAATCCACATTCTTAGAAATTTCTTTCTGAACATCATTGTAAATCACAGAATGAATTCTCACCCAATCAAGATCTATGTCACTATTATTGACAACTTCAGGAAGAGATTCCTTGTCAAATATAATGAGCACTAATTGATGTTCTTATTTTACATCTATTTTGAGCATATCACTATACAAATATGTTTGAGAAGACTATCCATAGGCATTATAAGTAGTAACAGCTGATGTAAGAGACTTTAGATGATTCATAAATTTTTGGAGACAACCCTTATACTGATCAACTAACGTGTTAAAACCAATAAAAATATCACTCATCTCTTTAGATATTTTCTTATTTCTTTCAGCAACCTTTTCTACTAAGGAAGTTAGATTAGGTTGAATTATGGAGGCTACATCAAGTATAGTATGACCAGTAACATCCTAAATAGGATGAGCAATAGGTTCTGGTATTGAATTCAGTACTCTTTTCATATTTTCAACCTTACCTCTGAAATAATTTACATCATCACTAAGATATTTGTGCTCAACTCTGATCTCTTAAATCTTGTGAATAATCCTGGGTAGAATCGTCCATATAATCTTATCAATCAATATGGAAATATATCTTTCACATAAATTGGATACAATATCAGGTTGGGTATTCATGATATTTTCACCCCCATCCAATATGGTAGCTTAAAATTCTTATAAATAATCATTATTCACCAAGTTTGATGGTTCTGGTGAAGTTCCATGGAATGAAGATGAGACGTGATCATGTTCCTTGGTAGAGATTGCTTTAGGAGAAGAATCCAGTTTTGATTGGAACATGGTAGACAAATCAATGCCTTATAATGAGACATCTTGGGAATCATTCACATCAAAATAACTAAGGAATTTATACCCTGTATCAACTGATCATGGATGAATTAGATTCGAAACATCAAAAGTTTCCAAATTTGAGTGTTTCTCCCCCTGAATAGGTCAATATTTGTCAAGGCTAAGATATTTAATTCCTTGATCTATTTGCAGGATTACAACACCAAGAGCCTCTACCATTTCCTTTCTAGCTAGTTGAAAAGATTGTTATATTCTTTCTTCAGTAGATGGGATATTTTCAGGAACAACATGTTCCTCCACATGTTCCACATAAACATATTCATGAAAAAGAGAAATATTTTCTTCTATATTCTATTACACAATATATTTTTTACTTACCATAGCAATAGATTCTTCTTTTTAAATAGGTTGTTCTTCCCAATCAACAACTTCTTCAGGAACATGCATTTTTTTCTCAATTAAGACATCAGGAGAATGTGTATTATCTTCCTCATAAAGGACATTTTCTTTTATAGGTTCGCTAAGAAATTATTCTTCTTTTTTATTATAATACTCATCAAATTCATCTTGTTCCAAAACATGTGTCAGAAATATCTTTAGGTCATAATGAGTGTTCACCCATATTGAACTTTTCATTAAACCTATCATTATCATGTACCTATTCTTTTCTCTATGGATTCCAATAGATTTTCATTCTCTTTACTACAACTTTTGAAAGAGAAAACACAATATCCTTAATAAATTCTTCATATTTTCCATCCAACCCTTTTGTATGAAGAATATATCAGATTAATCTTGAGTAAAATAGAAAGGCCGACTTGGAGGTTTTCTTTATCAAATCACACATATGAAGTATAACATATTTTCATATGTTGATATAATGTCTATTATTCATATAGTGTATCAAAAATACACCATGATACATAAATGTTGAAAAATATTCTTTTTGGGGGCTAATCAGATTCTGAAAAAATTTAAACATAAGTCTGGTTTCAATATCTAGCTCCATAGATATAGCTCTTATCATTGTTTAATTTTCAGTTATGCTTCCCAAGGCTTCTTCCAAAACAAAGTAATCACTAGGAGGTGGAGGACATGTCTAGTATTCCTCACAAAGACCCTAATGAGGTATCATAGGTAATGAATCCAATAACCTCGTAGAAAAGGAATATCTATGGCCATTGATCCAGATTCTTTAAAAATATCCATCTTCTACATCATAATAAAGTTGAACATACTGATAAAACAATACAATAAAATTCGGTTAAGTCGGTCTATCCTCTATTATGAACTAATCCAACAATAATTGACCTTTTAATACCTTCAATACCAAATACATACTTGATTGTGGCCACATATGGGATATTTTCTTTTAAGGATCCACTATTGTGTCTAATAGATTCGGAGTCAAAGGAAATTTTGGTTCTAACTTCATTTTTATTTTCATATTCTTCTTATATATTTGCTTCTCAATAGTTTAAGAGGAGTTACATTTAATTTTGGGAATTAAACAATGGTTTGATAGAGGGAAGAGTTGAAAGAGGGGTAACTGTTTGAGAAAAGCGAGTTCGGTTGAAGAAAAAGTAAAACTTCTATAGTTTTTATCATTTAGGGATACCAAACATCACAAAAACAAAAGCGCGGGAAAGTAAAAAAGAATAAAACTATTAATTATCGTGATATGATTAATATTTTTTAAGTAAAATAATAAAGCGTATTTATTGTGAGACCGTAATCAACATTCATGGTGATGCTAAAATTGGTGTTCACAGTGAGACCGTAATAGGGTTTCTTGGTGAAACTATAAAAATGTGATTTCTAAACTGTGAGACCATATTTTTTGAGACTGAAAGTGTCAGACAAAAAAATAGAGATAGTAACTACGAGATAGTAAGCTATGAGAAAATAACTTTTACGACAATAACACTATAGAATTTGTTAAAGTAATCTTAAGACAGTGACTTGGGAAATCATAAACTGTCAAATAGTAAGCTGTGAAACTGTATACTTACTTCTAATGATTTATCATTCCTAATTCATATATGATGTAATATATTTTTTCAGAATTTATAGGTTTGGTGAATATATCAGTGAGATGATATTCAGTTCCAATGAATTCCACAGTGATATCTTCGTTTTGATAATCGTCTCTCAAAAAGAGATTTCTTACATCAATGGGTTTTTTCCGAGAGTGTGAAACAAGATTTTTTAGATGTTAATATGACTTTTTGTAACAATTTATAGGTACATTTCTAAATTGATATCCTAAACCTATTAATGTGTGTTTTATCAACAAAATTTGTGCACAACAACTTCCAGCAGCTATGTATTACACTTCTACAGAAGATAATGCAACAATATTTTGATTCTTAATACACCATGATAACAGTGAGTTTCAAAAAAAAGTTATTTATTCCAGAGGTTCTTTTTCTATCATACTAGTCACCATTGAGGTCAGCATTAGAATAACTAACTAACTCAAATGATTGTCCTCTGGGGTAGAGAAATTCTAGATTTGGTGTATGATTGAGGTATTTGAAAAATCTCTTAACAAAATTCAAATGAGATTCCTGAGGGTTTGCTAGAAAATTATCAGACATACATACACTAAACATAATGTCAGTTCGGCTAGCAGTTAAGTAGAGTAAGCTTCCAATCATTCCTTTGTAAGTGGATTGATCAACAGATTTTCCATCTTCATCAAGATCCAACCTACAAGTAGTAATAAATGGAATGTAACTAAATTTAGTGCTATCCAAACCAAAAAAATTTAGAAGAACTATATTATATTTGATTATATTTAAATGAATACCATATTTATATTGAATGATTTGAAATCCATGATAGAATTTTTGGTCACCCATTAAACTCATTTCAAATTCATTTGTCATCAATTTAGAAATTTCAATACATTAATAATTTCTTGAATATACAACGATAATATCATCTACATAAATTTGAACTATTATAAAAAATTTGGAAATTAGTTTTATAAATAGTATAAAATAAGCTATTCCTTTTCTAAAACCTTTGAAAATAAGAAAATTAATTAGTCTATCATACCCAGCTCTTGGATCATGTTTTAAACAATATAATGTTTTTTTTAAATTTAAAAAAATGATTTAGAAAATGAGGATTTGTAAAACCTAGGGGTTTCACAGCAAAGACATCCTCACCTATATACCCATTTAGGAATTCACTCTTAACATCCATTTGATATAGTTTGAAATTAAAATGTGCAATATAAGCAAGAATAATTCGGATGGATTCAAATCTAGGTACTGGTGAAAAGGACTCTTCATAGTCAATTCCTTCATCTTGACAATATCCTTGTGTGACCAATATTTCCTTGTTTATTACTGTGTTACCAATATAATCTATGATAAGCTATTGTTTTAGTTCCATTATCTAGGACCCATACAATAACATATAAATAATGTTTCTTAAGAGTTCTAATAGCTATAGAAGAAGAGGGACTGGTGATTTTAGGTTCATTAGAAGGGTCAAGTTCATTGTGACCAAAATATAATGAATTTTCAGAACTGGAAGTTTTCGCAGATTCATTCATGAGATGGTTAGAGGACTTTTCATTAATTTCCAGATTAGATACCTCATCCTTTAGTTTCTCTATAGTGGGTTTAGGTACATGTGGATATGTTTCATCAAATTCAACATAAAAATATTCTTCAACACATTTATCTCTTTCATTAAACAATTTATAGGCTTTACTAGAGATGAAATATCAAAAAAATATTCCTTCATCACTATTGGATGAAAATTTGTCAACATTTCAATTGTATTAATGATATAAACATTTCAACCAAAAACACTGATGTAGCTTAATTAGGGTTTTATATTATTCAATAAATCATATGGAGTTCTTTCTATGATATGTCTAATCAACACACTATTAATAATATATCAATCTTTATTTATTGCTTCAGCCCAAAATCAATAGATAAGTCATATTAACTATGAATGGTTCTATAAATATCTTTGAATGTGTTATTTATTCTATCTACAACTCCATTCTGTTGAGGTGTTCTAGGGGTTGAGAAATTATGTCTATATCCATTTTTTGAGAAAAAATATTCAAAATCATTATTTTGAAACCCACATTCATGATACCTTCACAAGGATTTAATTCGAAGTCCAGTAAGATTTATGATTTTTTTTGAATATTTGGTAAAATTTTATCAAGCTTCACTTTTGTGAGAAAAAAAGAATGTCTATGTATATATAGAAATGTCTTCTACAAGAACATTAACATAGTGCATCCCATTTAAACAAGAATCCCTATGTGAAATACACTTAAACATTTATCATTTTAAGAAACTAACGAAATTAAGTTAACAAATTAAAATTTTTCATTTAATAATGTAGAAAATACAAATTCATTATTAGAATTATAAACATTATAAGAATAATTTTCAAATTTAACAAGAAATCCATTATCATATAGTTGTGAAATACTATGAAGATTATTTTTTAGCCCATCCACATAAAGTACATGGGAAATTAATAATGAGTTAGAGTTACAGATTTGTCCAAGGCTAATGATATTTCCTTTGGCATTTTCACCAATGGTGGCATGTTTACCGTCAATATTTTTTAAATTCATGAATCATTAATAGTCTCCAATCATGTTTCTTGAACACCCACTATCTAAGTACCACAATCTTTTACAAGATCTCTTGTATAAGCTTTCCAACAAAATAGATAGGTAAAAATAGATTTTATTACCCATACCTGTTTTGTTCCAGTAATATTTTTGACTAGTAGATTAAGAACCCATATCTACCTAAAAGTTTCCTATATGCATAATGTAATGTACATAAAATATAAACTCTCTTTGGTATGAAACATCTTGAAACTGTAGAGAGTGTATCATAACTTGAACCAAATTAATGTCATACAGAACTGGGAGTAATGCTGTATGGACTAGATTAAGAAAATTTTTTGTTCTTCCCAAATTTCATTTACTAGGTTTATAGACAATAGTAGTGGTATATTTAATAGCAATCGTTTTACGTATCATTTTTACTAAAGTATTAATACAATTAGTAAACCATTCAAGATCCTTTGTTAATTTCTCATTACACAACATTAGTTCATTTTTTTCTATAAGTAATTGTTCATTTGTAGCTCTTTCTATAGTGAGTTTATTTTTAACAGTTGATGTACGATCTTGTTGTTTCTTTAAATATTTGTTTCTTACCTTTTATTTCTTTGCATGAATCTTCTATAATACTATAGTATTCAAACATTTCTTCATTAAACATATATTCAGGGTTACACTCATCTCCATAATAATAAGAATTATGAATACGAGATTCCAATTTTACTTCAGATGTGTATTTTATAAGAGACATGTTTTCTTTGTTATCATGTTCATCATGTGAAGATTCAGAGTCACCTGATATGTCCTCAAAAGCACTCCATTTTTCGTTCATTGTATTTTTATACATTCTATCTATTTCGTCATTTTTCATTTTGTACATGATCTTGGGACAATCAACATCAATATTTCCCGTTCTCTTACATTCTTAGCAGACTATCTCTTTAGACTTGTCAATTATCTTCAAATCTTTATTCCAACATTGTTTTTTATCATATTTTCACTTGATGTTAGGATTTCTGAAAAATTTATTCTTCTTGTTTAATCTCTTAAACCATATGTCTAATTGATCTATATCCTAATAACTATCAGAAGATTATTGTTAACTGTGGTAACATTATATATAATCATCAAATTTCCCTTTCACTTTGTGTTTACAGATGGGGGCCTTAATGGCATGAAATTTTTTTTGGGATCATCCACCTCTTCCTTGTTGACATTCAACTCCTCTTCATGAAACATTAGTTTAATAATGAGTTCTTTTACAATTAACTTGCAGATGTCGTATGAATATCTAATAGAGATAGAGATTACTCTCTATCTATTAGGTACACATATAAGAATCCTTAGGATTTGTTCTTTAGAAGTGACTTCCCATCCAAGAAAAATAATTCTATTGACAATTTCTTTGAACCTGAAATACATGTCAAAAATAGGCTCATAGGGTTTCATTTAGAAGTTATAATATTTAATAGTATATGTATTATGTCTCATTTCTTTCACACTATATGTTCCTTCATGTGAAACATACAATGTATCCCAAATATTATGGGCAGTTTTACAAGCATGGATTCTATTAGGTTTCTCATCTCATAAAGGGAAATATAAAGAATTTATGGATTTACAATTTTTATTGTAGGTAGTCTTGGTACGTTCATCCCAATATATTTTGTTAGTAGTAGGAATATTAAATTCATCTATAATTGAAGACCAAATTTTGAAACCCGTTCTTTTTAAATGCATTTTAATTTTGATTTTCAATTGGGCATAATTGGTTCTATTGAAAAATAATGGCTAGTTTGTTGCATCACCTTCCGATCTATTATCCATAATAAATAAATAATTTCATAGAGCTATAAATTTTGAATTAACATAAATTTATGGATCTTTAATGAACAACTAAAATCATTGTTAAATAGGGTCAAAAACAGAGTCAAAATAAGAATAACAAACCAAATTTGATACCAAATATTGGTTGGAGTAGAGTACTCAAGAAGGGTGGGGGTGAATTGAGTATCTATAACAAATAGTTGTTGAAAAGTATTTTTAAAAGTTCTATAAATAAATAAAACCCAGTTAATCAATGTAATAAGGTTATAAAAGTTTGACAGTTTAAATAATATATTAGAAGATTGATTAATTCTCAGTAATCTTAATATCAATTATTAATATTACATTTGAATTTATTTTAATAAGGAAAACAATTATAACTTCATTCTAAGATTAACTATCAAATATTTCTATGTATTTATGAATTATACAGTAAAACAAGGTGAAATAAATTATATAACACGAAAATATAAAACAAGTAGTCTAGTCTCAAGCCGAGACCTAATCCAATCCACTTGGTTATCACCTTCCACCAATCAGTTTAAATTAATAAACATGATCGACATGCTTGATTGGGGTAAACAATAGTATATAGGACTGTTCAGGTCATGGGACCACTTCTATAGTTTATCATGTGTATGAACTGATTGGTAACAATAGGGCCTCTTCTACACTTATCTGTGGGAATACAATATTGTAAAAAGATATATGAGAAATGATATAATTTGTATTTCAGTTTAATATATGTGAATTTGTGTGTTTTTATAAATACACACACACACACACTTCTCAATAACTAAAAACAATACACAATAGATAAAAAATATTGAGATATGGTTATAAGTGATCAGAGTGTTTGTCAATTCATCTTTGGACTTCTTGGTTGAAGAAGATGCCGGAATTGATTCCTCATGTGAAAAGCAGAGTATCGCAAGTCAGATAGATCTGAATCATGTTATTCTTGTTGTTGACAGTGTAAATATGTCCTCAGATCTGATCAAAGGAGTCAAAAACATTTGGATTCGATAATGCTTTGTGTGTTTTTAGATATGGTTAGTTTCATGTGTTGGTTCATTTCTAGAATGATCTAAGTGTTTCTTCTTAATCACACTCTCAAACTCGGTTCTTTATTATAGGACACACTTCTCTTCTATTCTTGGAGTGCATGTGTTGGAGCAGACATGATGCATGTATTCTCCACCTCATACCTTGTAATTTCAGGTGATATGTATATAAAGAAACATTAATTAAGTTAGTGTATTTAAAAGCTCCAAATAGAACAGTTAGAAATTAAATAAAAAAATGACAAAACAGATTAATAAATGGTGTCACCTACTATCTGGAAATAGCGTTTCCATGAAATTATGTCTCCTTGAAACAATGTCTCCTTTTTTTCTTTGAGTAAGAGAAAATCCTGATGACATAGTTTTATAAATTATAGGAACTGATAGTACATATGCATTTTCTGATCACAATGTCTGGTCACAATGCCTATATTATCATGGTGTCTTGATGGACAAAGTGTCTTGATGGTGACAGTGTCTGGATGGTCATGGTGTTTGGATGGTCACACTGTCTGGTTGTTCACAGTGTCTGGTTGGTCAGAGTGTCTGGATGGTCATTGTATCTGAATGGTCACGGTGTCTGGTTCATGGTGTCTGGTTACTTTTCCTAAAAACCAACACCTTTAGTAGACTCACGGTTTCGAATAAGTAGGAAAATATATGTTTGTAGACATAAAGTATAATATTGATAGAATGGATTTGAATTAATCAATTATTAAGTAAATTCATTATAACACAAATTAAAAAATATTTTACAACAATTAAACAAAGCATGTAAGATCTTGGCTAGCTTTACTTAATAAATAAAAAACTAATCATTTATACACATGATAGGAAATAAATTAAATAGGATTAATAAGGGTTACAAAATAAATTGTATTTTTGATCTTTAAAACAATATTAATACATGAGGAGTCCAAAATATAGAGTTTTTAAAACATGAAAATTAGAATATATACTAATAAATATAAAAATTAATGGAAACCATCAATTGAAATACCCAATCGTATATTACAAGGTTATGAATCATAATTTAAATGCACATGATTAATTATATTTATGGAATGACCGTAATAATAGTGATTTCATCTTTTAGAAAACATTACATCTATTACTTTTCATCGATAAAACTATGACTTGGGATATAAATAAATGTTGAAATATAGATGTACCAATAAAATTCCAAAAACATTTATTTTAATAAATCATTACTTTTTTAACCACTTTATAAATAAATTTTTTATATTATATAACACTAATGAAGTGACATATTTATTATAATATGAGATACATTTGTTTGATTATGAATTGATACTTTGATAACTAAGGCCCAAACAATGAATATTATTATTTTTCATATAAATTTTCATGAAAGGTATTCTAGTATGTCAAAAAATAATTAACTATAGAAAATAAGTGATCAAAGATACTATTTCACATTCCAAAATCATATTTTAGTTCCATAAATTTGGTAACAACATCAAATTTTGTTATTAGACGTTCTATATAGAAGGTATACTTGATATTTTTTAACATATAATAAATCACATATAACACCAATTCAAGATTTATAATTTTTCAATGCATATATATCATGAAGAAATAGAGTGATAACATTATGTAATTTATTTTAGGACTTTGATAATTCATTAATAAACTTATTTTTATTATTCTCTAAATTCCTTTAATTAAATTGATACAAAAATACATAAACATTTTGAAAAGAGAAACACAATGGATGAACTCCATCATTATTAAAATTTTCAAATCATATAATATCACACTTATTAAAAAGAAACCAAATTATTTGTTGTGAATGAAAATTATAAATTGAATGATGAAAATGATATATATTCTTCAAAACCCATTATGTAGACAATATTTCTTTAGAAAATATATTTATTTTAAAATAATTATATCTAATTATAATCTTATAGGAAAAAATGACCTCTATTTCATGGATACATAGTTCTATAAAAGATTAATTATAATTATATAATTAAAAAACAAATCCATATTTTTTGTATAAATTATTTTTATAAACTGGAAATTTAGTAAATATTTTCACAATATATCTAAATATATTTTACATTTTAAATATTTTAGTATTTTTATAAGTTTTAAAATATTAGTTTGGGGTGTTATTTTCCTCTCAAGAGAGTGTATTTAAATAATGTTTTATATGAAGGTGTGCATATGCAATACGGTAATGAAATATGTTTAAACAACACATGAGTGTTCCGAATTTAATATTTTTTTTCCAAAATTATAGAATTTCATTTAATTTATTGATATATATAGAAATATATAATGTTTTATAATCATTATTTTAAATATATAATAATTTATATCATTTTATTAAAAATTATATAAAATTATAACAAATTATAGTAATTTATACCATATTTTGATATACATATATATGTTATTATAAATTATTTTCACCAATAATAAATCATATAAATTTATAAGGATAAAAGATGGACAAATATTTAGTAATTTATAAGAATATATAATCATTTTTACCAATTTCTATTAATTTATAGTAATTTATATTAAAAAATTTTCAATTATAATATTTTATATGAATTTATAATAATTAGAAATTAATTTACTCTAATTTAAATACCTTTTTATTTATTTATATGAATTTATATTATATTATTTTAATCAAAATTAATTTTTGATAAATTAATAAAAAGTTATTATAATATATAAGAATTTATTATATATTATAAAACCAATAGTAAATTATATCCATTCAAAATTAAATATATTGTATTTTGATTTAATGTAATTCACAGTAATGTATGATATTTTTGAATTAATTCATATGAACATATACCAATTTAAAAAAATGTACAATATTATTTATTAAATTAAAAATAATAATAATTATTTATATTATTTGACACATATTTTTGGAAATTAATAATTATTTTATCCATTAATTGATATTTATAATAAATTTTTTAAATTATAAGTATTTCTTCTTAATTACTACATTTTCATAGATAATTTTATTAATGATTAATATATATTCATGAATTTATGATAATTTATAGTAACATATGTTTTTTATAACAAATAATATAAAATAATATTAAATTATATCAATTTATACAAGTTTAAACTAATATGAAATATTTTTTATTTATTTATAATGATTTTTGAAAATATAAACTAATATATATCTATGTATACAAATATATAATATTAATTATTATTTAATATTAAATTATACAAATTTATATTATTTTATATTATTTTATATCATTGTATAAAAATATATATAAATATTTAATGATTTATATGAATATATTTTATTTTTTATTATGATTTATTATATTATAATAATATATAATAATTTATATATAGTTATACAATTTTAAAATAATTTTCAATAAATAATATTAATTTATAGAAATTGATACAAAAATATATTTAATTGTACTAATTTATGTGAATTTATAAAAATTTAATATTAAATTTCATTAACTTATAAATATTATATTTTTTAAAACTAAATTAGATAGATTAAAATTAAATATTGTCCTTTAATATAAACTTATAATCATGTATAATAATTATTATAAATAAATATCCAATTATTTATTTTTTTATAAATTCAAATACTTATTTACTAATTTATTTGAATTTATAGAAACAGATTAATAGTTTTATTAATTTTATTAATTTAATATTAATTAAATAAAATTTATAAAAAATTATACTATTTTATAATATATTTTATCAATTTAGAATAATGTTCTACCAATTTAGAAGAATAATATCATTGACAAACAATATAAATAAAAAATTTATATGTAAAAAACAAATAGTAATTAAAACATTTAAAAATAAATTTCCCAAAAAATTTACATTAGTTAACAGTATAAAGATTTAGTCTTGAATATAATTAGTATAAATTTAATTATTACATCACAGAGTTTTTGTTTGAAAAATATTGATTCTATATTAGGATACTCTCAAGGGGTGGTGCTCTTTTTAATTGTCAACTTATTTAAATGGAAATTTTGTGATGAAATGTACATTTCAAAATTATATTTATTATAATTACTTTGATGTCAATTTTTAATGTATATTATATATTTTTAAAAAAATAGATCAATTTTTTTTATTCTTGTGGGAGTACTTTTTACGATGGCCCAATCTGTCATAGTAGAATCATCAGACATATAATTTTCCCCAGATTCCATAAGAAAATAATTTATTCTGATGGATCCCTGGAAAAATATAATCTATTTAGAATAATTTTCCACAAGTCCACAAAAATTATTCCTAAATATATATGTATGTTGAAAACCATTCCAATATTTTGCAAAAAATGGTTTCATAAATGAAATATTTATGATGAAATGTCTATTTCTTGGAAAATAACATTTTCCCATATTCACGTGGGATAAGTGAAAATATTATTTTTGATAAAAGAACATGTATGTCACCAAAAAAAGAGTGAAAAAATTTATTTTCTATAGATGTACCCATCCTTCACAAATAGGTTAATGCCGGAAACTTTGTTTGATGAAATTTTTGTCCATCACATATACCCGACCACAAAAAACCATATCCCCATATGGTGCATCTATAATATTATGTAATTGATTAAAAAATCACTTTTATTGTGATCCTTAATAGTAATGGTAGATACAATTTATGAACCTTTTCCAGGTTATTGTTGGGACTAGAGGGGTATATTTGTTTGGTAAGAATCTATCAAATATTATGGATTGACTTTCCCTCTATCCTCTATGACTATAAACAATCAATACCAAGGGAAAAATAATTTTGAAAATATTTATCATTATCCTTTAATGTATCTCCCACCTTAAAATTTATCATTCCTTAATTAATTTTATATTCTTATTATATTATAGTATGTTAAACCCGTCATTAGGATATAATGAATAAGATGATAGATCATAAATATACATATATTATGCTAAAAGGGATGTTTTATGAACCTATTATATCCTAGAAGGACTTGAATGTTCCATGATTTATGAAATATAATGAATGATTTTTATTATAATTTGATTTATTGCTCAGGTTATTAATTCTTTATACCAAGAATATTATTTTCAGTTTTACACAATGGCATTATTTCTTGAGGACATGAGTAAACACTGAGGGAAATAGACCATGTTAATCTTTTTCCAATATACTAGAAAAAAAAATAAGATATTGAGATAAAAATAACATTGATGCTATAACATAACACACTTAATCTATGAATAATAATGTAAACTAAGTCAAACTCCCATTAATTTCATGGAAGGAACAATTATCAATTGAATAAATTTTTTATTTTCACTTCATGTCGAAATATAAATTGGATAGTCCCATTATTCTTATTGTTTTTTGTGAAAATAATATGAAAATAGAGTTTATTGAAAATTAAAATTATAAAAGTAATTGAATTGTGAAATAAAATTTTCATACTCAATAAAATTTTGGTATGAAGAGTGGATGAAATTATATCAAATAAACATTCATGTAATTCAATTGTTGAATATATTTTCATCAAGAAAAAGAATTCTAAAGAGGTGTGAAGATTCCTACCAATGAGATTAATTTAACAAAATATAATCCTATTACTCTGTTGTAAATACCTGGAATTTCGATGTAATTGTTTTTAAATACATGGGAATTTTACATGTCTGTGAAAATTGATGGATTGTGATTCTGAGGTCCGGTACTCCCAAAATGTATTTCTAAACTTCTTTTTCTTATGTGTTCAGTAAACATACGAGCGAATTTTTTTTAACTTTTGAACTGGTGCTCAGAATTGAAATCTGAGGGCACAGTTGAACTCACTGCGCCAATATTCTCTTAAGGGGACCTCCACCAAGATCGCAGTAGGTCGAGGGTGAATGATTGAATTTGGATTTATTGTGGATATAAAAATAAAATTAAATAAACTTTTATTTTATATTCTTTTTTTGAAACTTCCCATGTGGATTGTTTAATGGGGGGGACCACCTGAACTAAAACATCACACTTGTTATAATGATGGGGACCACCCGAGACTAAACCCCCTTGAACTCCCCTCTTCAATGTGGTTAATCCTCTTTAACTCTCTCTTTAATGAAGGAGTTGACCTTTAGGTTTCCCCAAGAATTTATTATCCCAACCTCATTGTAATTATGATTTCAATTTAATTTGATCCAAAAAATAAAATTGATAAAACATATCATATTGGATAGAATTTATTTTTGGTGGAATTGGGGATGTGTTGGAAAAAAGAATATTTGGAGAAAAACTTGGTGGAATTCTTCTTCTCCAACGAAGAATGATCCTCCAATAATGAACACTGACGCACGAATTCGACTTCTTCCTCGAGGGATCCTCCAACATGGTACATCTTCAATCTACAACCTTCCTTCGCTCCTTATTGACTTCAATAATCAAACAAGGTAGGGTTTTAGTTGATTATGATTATATATTCGCGTGTTATTCCTTTCTAAAAAAAATAACACAGATCAACTCTCTAACTAATTCATCAACAGATGATTTCTTTTGTGGGTTTGGGAATTATATTTTGCGGGAGGTTTTAGACATTGATGTTCTTAATTCATGTTTTTGTTGAGTTTCTTTATACCGATCTAATGTGGAAGTTGAGGGCCAAACAAACATTTCCCGACCCCTATGTCATTCTTCTTGAATGGTGTGTTTTACGCAATGGAAGAAGGAAACTTTGTGCCATTGTGAGGAATTGAGGCGACGACCGGCACATCAATGACCATGATGAAGGCGATAGCCCCGCGGCTCCTCATCTCTATACATCCCTCTGTGTCACCCCGCGGCCTCTATGCCACATGTCCCTCTGTACCACCCCATGGCCTCACCGCCCTCGTGGCCCTAGCGGCCTCAGCACCTTGCGGTTCTCTGTGGCCCCCATGGCAGGGCCACCTCACGGCCCTTGATGGCCATCGCAGAATCGTTACCTCGCCGCCCCACTACCCCACTCATCCTCCATTGTCCTGCTGCCTCCACCGTCCTACGGCCTCGCGGCCCCCACAGTCTCTCCATCTCACGTCCATTCATGTTGCCACACAGCCTTGCCACTTCACGACGCCCTGAATCATCGCCGCCTCAGCGCCCTCACAGCCTCCCCATATCTTCACCACCCATGGCCCTCTCCACTGTCCCGTGGACCTCACGGCCCCCTGCAGCTTCGTGCCTCCCTAAGGGCCCCTAAGGCCTCGCCCCCCCCCCCCCCCCCCCCCGCGCGGCAATCCCGACCTCCGCAGCCTCGCACCACCCAACGCAGGCCGGGATGCCTAGGGTGGCTAGGCCTGACCCAGCATGCCGGACCAGACCAAGCGGCTATGTCGACCCGAATCGGGTCAGGTCGGGCTTGGTCGTTCTAACCGCATCAGACCAGACTAGGGCCAACATCAAACATTTCCCTCTACCAGCCATAACATTGTCATCATGCGTCCGATTGGTGAACCGCCAGCGGTGCTGGAAACCTTGGAGAAAGATGGTCCCTTTGAGTATACCCAACATGAGATTTGTGTTATGTTGAAGTATGGTCGGGTTGGATTGAGCATGAATCCAACCGAGCCCTCAGGGACAAAAAAGGCTAATAACTCACAGAATGATTTTCTGATTGACCTATAGTCTTTTGAATTGAGACCCATATGATGTGTCGATCCATTGAGATACATTCTCATGAGACTTCTTTGAAGTTGGAGTATCGACCAGTGTCTTGTGGAGTGGACTATCCGAGAGACACGCATGCGTAATGCGGGAACCCAGTTGCTGGCTATGACATGAAGAATGAATAGCAATCCTGTGAGGGTCATCACCATGAGAAACAATGTGGGTTAGCATCGAGTGATCTTGTGTGGGTCAGAACCGAGCGATCATTTGTGGGTCCGCACCAAATGATCATGTGTGGGTCAGAAGCTGATTATCCTATTTGGGTCACCACTGATCGATCCTATGTGTGTCAGCAGCGGATCCTCATTAAAGTGTAAGACGAATCCGTAGTTACATATAATCATCTATATTAATTTATTTAAGTTATACCTTGTGTGAGTTGAGTTCGTACATGTGTGGTACTATCCTTTGTGGTAATACCATAGTGGTATACTTTTGTGTGGCGTACCATTGTGGTACTTTCCTTCGTGGTAATCCTTCCTTTGTGTAATAGTTGAGCTTTGGGATTTTGGTTTGGACTCTGTGTTTTCCTCATGATTGATATGGGTTTACAAGATAACATATGTATATGTATGGTCATGTTCATAAGTAGGTTTTTAGTAGATTTAATTCCATGTGTTTAATCCTTGGTGGATTTTGTTCCACCTTGAGGGTCTTGGGGTCCCAAATGATTATCGTTATACTCACCCCTACACAAGATATGCCATCACCTTGTTGTGTTGGGCCTTGATGATGGACATTACAGACTGAGGTCAAAAGTATCAGGACTATAGGTAGCTCGGAGGTGGACTTTAGAATCAGAGAACCACAGAGATGTCTGTTAGTGATCTGTTCATACCCTTCATGTTGGATTCATAGTGGATGATCCCAGAGATATTTTCACCTATCAGTCATCTTGTACATTCCAGTTTTCCTTGTACATTCTATTTGGGCTTGTATTCTGGTCACTTTTATATACTTTACTCACTCTGTTTACTATCCAGTTTACTTGAGTTCGTATCTAGTGGTGTTATTGGTTGACTATGTTATAGGTTATAAAGGGAATGTCTTCTGAGTTTTAGGTAATTCACCTTCGGTGCTAGTCACCAGCCCCTGGCATATGGGTCACTAGGTATAACTTATTGACAGTGGGTCACCTATTTCTTTTCATGATGCCTCCATGTAGACAACCAGCTAGGGTTCTAGATATAGTATGCACTAATAGCCCACCGAGCGACAAGGCCTCGGTACAGGGCCCTATTATTGAAGAGGCACCAGTGGAGGAACTAGGAGTACCAATACCCATTGGGCCACCGATACCATCATCCCCAGTAGCAGATGGTGCATGCTGCTTGAGTAGGTTTCATGAGTTCAAATGCCAGAGGCCACCTAGGATAATGGGAGGGATGGACAGAAAGGCGGTTGAGGATTGGTTGGAGTCTGTGGTGAGAAATTTTTGACTGGTAGGGATACTAGTTGATCTCATGGTGATCCTTGCTTCCAGACTTCTAAAGGCGATAGCAGGCCGATGGTGGAGCATGATTATCCATGTTCACGAAGAGGTGATGCTTTTCTGGGTAGACTTCAAGAGCCTGTTTTGGGAAGAGTTTGTTCATGCGACTCTTCACGCAGTGTGCATACATGGGATTCTTCATCTGCAGTAGGGTAGAATGACTGTGGATTAGTACACATAAAGGTTCGCTGAACACTCATTCCAATCCACTCATATTGTTCAGGACACATTCTTCAGGTCTCGAACCTTTGAGCAGGGACTAAGGTGAGAGATCAGGGCTTCAATGATTTCTCTTATCATCCCGATGCAGGCGGGTGTGATAAAGAGAACCATCTTAGTGGAACATTTCCTAGTTGAGAGGGAACCAGTAGTGAGTCCCACAACCAGACATCATGTATAGAAGTCTTCTATAGCTGGTAGAAGACAAATTTCATTGAGGACCAGGAGGACCAGACCTACAGGTGGACAACCGCGTGATTCAGGGTCAGTTGTGTGGGGGCACCCGAGGTAGAGTGAGTCGTTCCAAGAGTGGTTAGTGTTACACATGAGTCCGACAGTGTCACATGGATCGTGACTGTCCAAAACTCTATATAGATGATAAACAGATGGTCAATGGACTGCCCCAGAAGATACAGAGGTTTGGTTGAGGTGGTCCACTGAGAGAAGGCAGATGTGGAAGAGGAGCATTCCGTGCAGCTGGAGGTGGGCGACGATTTGATTTGTTACTAATACCACCCCAAGGTGGTCCACCCTGACCACATGGAGCAGGAGGGTAGGGGTGATCTTAGCATCTGGAAGCTGAGTCCTATGATCACTGCACTCGAAAGATGATATAAGGTGTGATCTGTTTCTACTCCACCTTTGCGGCAGTACTTATAGAAGTAGGTGTTGATCACTCTTTTATTTTCACTGCCCTCATTCAGAGATCAGATATTCAAATGGAGGTTTGGGATCAATATTTCCGGCTAGAGACTCTTATGGGAGCAGATTCGATGATTACGCACTGATTCCAACAGTGTGAGAATACTCTAGGAAGTGAGAGCTTCGGTAGGGGTCTCATAGTAGCGGCGATGAGGACGTACGACGTTATCATGGGTATAGAATGGTTATCAATAGTATATGCTTAGATAGACTGTATTAGTCACAATGTGTGATGTTTCCTCACATATGGGACCCAATTTACCTTCACCAGCAAGAAGGGAGCCTTTTCATGAGATGATGGACTTACCTGGAGAAGGATTCAGCTGATCACTCTTCAGTTGGCTAGTATTACCCTCGGAGTAGTTGATGTGGAGAGTTCAGTATATCCTTTAGTGGTGGATGATTACATGTATTTATTCTCTGATGATGTTCTGGGTCTACCTCCTCGCAAATATGGGGACTTTTACATTGAATTATACCTCAGGACGAAAATGATATCTACTATAGTGTATCAAATTTCTCCCACGGAGCTTAGTGATCTGCAGGTACAACTATAGGACATGAAGGGGAAGGGATTCATTAAAACTATTGTTTCTCCTTAGGAATCCCCAATATTGTTCACCAAGAAGGAATATGGGAGCTTGAGGATTTGTTTTGATTATTGGAAACTAAATCAGGTGATCATGATGAACAAGTGCCCACTTCCAAGGATTGCCGACCTCTTGGATCATCTGAAGGGAGCATGGTGGTTATTGAAGTTAGACCTCAGATAAGGCTATCGCCAGTTAAGATTACGAGATGAGGATGTGTAGAATACATATTTTAGATGTCGATACAACCACTATGTGTTCTTGGTAATGTCATTCGGTGTGACCAACTCTCCAGTAGTGTTCATGGGACAAAAGAACAACATATTTCAGCCATACCTTGATCAATATGTCGTAGTCTTCATTGAAGACATTCTGATCTACTCGACTAATAAGGGGGATCATGACTACCAATTATAGGTAGTATTGGACACACTCCGAGAGAACCATATTTATGGTAATCTCTCAAAGTTCCAATTCTAGATCTGAGAGGTTTACTTTCTAGGACATGTCATCTCAGAGGATGGAGTTGCAGTGGATCCAACGACGATTGATGCAGTACATTATTAGAATCCACCAAAGAGTGTGATAGAGGTACGAAGTTTTCTGGGATACTCCTGTATAATTGTTCTAGATTTCTCTAGAGTTGCAGCACCACTATCAGCATTGACGAAGAAGGGGAAACCCTTCGTGTGGTCGGAGAGATTCTAGTGGAGTTTTCATGATCTAAGGTAAAGACTAACTAGCGCCTCCATATTGAGGCTTCTATAGGAGGTCATATGATACATATTCTACTACAACACATCAGGGACCAGGCTTAGGTGTGTCATGAGGCAGGAGCGAGCAGTGACTGCAAATAGTTCTTGATAGGTGAGACAACATGAGCAGAACTTCACAACACATGACATGTAGTTAGCAGCAGTAGTATTCTCCTTGAAGATATGGCAACACGATCGGATAGGAAAAAAATTGAGGGTGTACTATAATCACAATAGTCTCAGATACAGATTCTATTAGAAGGACCTAAACCTGAGACGGTGGCATTGGTTTGAGTTCCTTCATGACTATGACTTCAAGATATTATATAGTCCTAGGAAGGGGAACATTGTAGTAGATGCACTCAGTAGAAGATCTAGTATATAGCTACAGGGTGAGGTGACAGAGTAGCTGGCCGCTTTGCAGTTATCCTTTGTGGATCGAGATGGAGCCATTTTCCTGCAGTCTCTTACAGTCACACCCCCACTTCTTCAGCGAGTCAGGGAGGCGTAGTGCGGGGACATTGAATGTGAGGCACGAAGTGGTCAGATATCTACATGAAAAGAACCTGATGAATTTCGTGATGGTGGGAAGCATGACAACCTCTTCATAGAATGTACCATGGTACATGTGTCACTTCAGGAAGTTTTTTGAGAGAGTTCCACACTTCCTCTCTAGCGGTACATCCAGGAGTGAAGAATATGTACCAGGACCTGCGACAAAATCATTGGTGGAGGGGGATGAAGAAAGTAGTCGTAGAGTTTTTCTCTCGATGCCTCACTTGTCAGTAAGTAAAGGTAGAGCATCAGTTAACAACAGTCTTGGTTTAGCCTTTATAGGTCCTAGAGTGGAAGTGGGATGGGATATCCATAGACTTCATGAAAGGACTTGCATATACATCTAGAGCTCATGAATCTATCTGGATGATCATTAATGGACTCACTAAGTAGGCCCACTTCCTACAAATCAGAGATCAGGGTTCAATAGTGATAATGAGAAGCCTCTATATGCAGGATATAGTGATGCTACATGGTGTTCCCTTGATGATTGTCTATGATCGTGATTCATGATTCACTTCTCAGCTATGGAAGGGGTTGTAGGAGGCTTTCAGGATGAATCTTCATTTAAGAACCTCCTTCCATCCATAGAGGGATGACCAGACTCATCGGAACAATCAGACTCTCGAGGACATGTTGTGTGCTTGTGTCCTCGACTTCAGTCATAGCTGAGAGAATCACTTGCCTTTGGTGAAGTGTATATACAACAACATTTATCACTCAACAACTGAGATGGAACCTTTTTAGGTTTCATACATGTGACCATACATATCACCATTTTGTTAGACAGACCCAAGGGAGTCTGCACTAGTTGGACCAAAGATTGTACGAGCTACCAAAGAGAAGGTGAAGATCATCTAGGAGCGGATGAAGATTGCACCGAGCGTGTATAAGTCTTATACCGACAAGAGATGGAGACCTCTGGAGTTCGAGGATGGAGACCACATATTTTTATGGGTCTCACCTTGATGTGGATTGTGGAGATTTTTCCAAGGTGGCCAGTTATCTATGAGGTTCATCGGACCCTTCCAGGTCCTTAGCAGAGTTGGAGAGGTGGCATACCGCTTATCTCTTCCACCTCAGTTTCTCCGGGTGCATGACGTCTTTCACTTATCATAGTTGAGGAGATACATGCATGATGCTTCTCACATCATTGAACATGGGGAGCTAGACATCGATGATGGGGTGATGTTTTTAGAGGTTCCAGTAGAGATTGAGGATTGATAGAAGAGGGTCCTTCGTGGGCAGTAGATACCTCAGGTGCGCGTTCGCTGGATGCATGGGAACCTATGGGATATCACTTGGGTGAATGAGGGTTAGATTCTTGCTCTGTACAACGACTTTATCCCTTAGTTTGAGTTGTGGATTACGGGGATGAAAACCCTTGAGGTGGGGATAAAGTAAAGTCCCGATATTTCCAAGTAATTTTGTTTTAAATATATAGGAATTTTACAATCCTGTTAAAATTATAGATGTGGGGTTCTGAGGCCCACTGTGCCCGGATTGAATTTCTAATCTTTTTTTCAGGTAAGTTCCGTAAATGTACGAACAGGTTTTTGTAACTTTTGATCTGGTTCTCGGAATTGAAATCTGAGGGTACCGTTGAACTCGCAGTGCCGATATTCTATTAAGGGGACCTCCACCTCGACTGTAGTAGGTTGATGGTGAAAGATATAATTTATATTTTTCATGGAAATAGAAATAAAATAAAGTAAACATCTGTTATATTTTTCTTTTTGTTGAATCCTCTTATGTGGATGGTTTAAAGGTGGGGACCACCTAAACAAAAACCCCCCACAAGGTTTAAGGTGGTGGGGACCACTAGAGACTAAAACCCCCTTGAAATCACCTCATAAATGTGGGGATCTCTCTTGAACTCTCTCTTTAATGAGGGAGGTGACCTTTATTTTTCCCCAAAAAAATTTTATGCCAACCTTAATGTAATTATGATCCCAATTTAATTTGTGTCGTCAATTAAATTGGGGAAACATATCATATTAGCTACATTTTCATTTTGGTGGAATTGGGGAGTTGTTGGAAAATGGAAATTTGTAGAGAACCTAGGAAAATATTCTTCTCCAAAGAAATATCTCCTCCAACAAAGAACACAGACGCATGACATCGACATCTTACTCGGGGAATCCTCTAACATGGGATGTCTTCCATTGATGACCATCCTTCCCTCCTCATCGATTTCAAAAAAAGAACGAGGTATTGGTTTATTTGATTATTATTATATATTACCATGTTTTTTCCTTCTAAAACAAATAACATAGATCAACTCTCCAACTAGTTGATCCGCAGATGATTTCTTTAACGTGTTTGGGAATAATCAATTTTATGAGGTTTTAGGGTTTGACATTCTTCATTCATGTTTTTGCTGAGCCACTGGCTACTACTCTAACGCTGAGGGTGTGAAAAAAAAAGTCCACCCCCTCTTCCATTCTTCTAGAATTGTGTTTTCATCACGATAGAAGAAGGAAGCATTATTCCCTGGCGACGAACAGATTTGGTCGCCGGAACATCACCAGCCGTGACGAAGGCGACGGCCCCATGGCACCTCAACGAACCTCATCCCTCTGCGTCGCCCCATGGCCTCGCCACCTCACGACCCTCTTTTCCGCCCTGAGGCCTTGCCACCCTCACAGACTACGCGACCTCGCCACTGTGAAGCCCTCCGAGGCACCCGAGTCCAATCTACCGCACGTCCCTCTACGCCCCCCCGCAAACTCACCACCCCATGACCATCCATGACCCCACGTGGCCTCCGTCGTCCTATGGCCTACAGCCCCCACGTCCTCATGGCCCGGCGGCCCTCTGAGCTGCCATGCAGCCTCACTGCCTTGCGGCCCTCCATGGTGCCCCGCGGCCTCGCTCCCTCGTGCCCCTCGGCACCACCCCACGACCTCCCCACCCAAAGCCCTTCGTACCGCCATGTGGCCTCCCTACCATGAAACCCTCCACACCTCCCCATGGACCCTCCGCTACACCACCCTTCGCGCCTCCCCACATACTCGCTACCCCACGGCCCTCGCAGCCTCGTTCCACCCTCGTGGCCCACCTCGTGGCATCCATGGCCTCTATAGCCTTGCACCGCCCTCATGGACCCCCACTTCCCACCATGGGCCAGGCCACCTAGCGCGGCCGGGACAAGGTGAATCGGGTCGGGCTGGGTCGCCCGACTTGGTCAAACCACACCCGGGGCAACTTCAAACTTTTCGCTCTACCGTCCATAACATTCGCACCAGGCATTCGATTGGCGAACGGTCAGCAGCACTGGAATCCATGGAGGTAGATGGTCTATTTCCGTAAACTCCACTAGAAATTTGGATAATTTTGGAGAATGGTCGGTATGGATAGATCACGAATCCAACTGGGCCCCCAGGAAAAAAGCTAATAACTAATAAACCGAGCGTCTGATTGATGCACCGTCTATTGCGTTGTGACCCCTATGACATGAAAGTCCTTTGAGATACTTCTTTTTGAAACTTAGAGGTAGTTAGAATATCAAACAGAGAATTTTAGAGTGGAACCTCCTAGAGACAGGCGAGCATACTGTGAAAACCCAGTGGGTCGCTGTGAAGTGAAGAATGGAAAGCGATCATGTGTGTGTCAGCACCTACAGATACTGTGTGGGATAGCACTAAGCGATACTATAAGGGTGAGCACTGGGAAATATTATGTGGGTCAACACCGAGAGATCCCATGTGGGTAAGGAGCAGAGCCTCTTAATAGAGTAAGATGAATAAGTAGTTACATCTAATCATCTCTACTACTGTATTTAATTTATACCTGGTGGGAGCTTAGTTCATACATTTGTGGTACATTCCTTCATGGTAATACCTTGGGGGTATTCTTATATGTGGCGTACCTGTGTGGTACTTAACTTCATGGTAATCCTTCTATTGTGGAACAGTTAATCTTTGTGCTTTTGGGTTGGACTCTATGTTTTTCTATTGATTGAAATGGGTTTACTTGATAACTTAACTATATGTATGGGCATATACCTAAGTAGGGTTTTCAGTGGATTCCATGCCATGTGGTTTATCCTTGGTGGATTTTTTGAGTCCATGGGGGTCTCAGTGTCCATTCTGAGTATTTTTATACTCAACCCTACAAGGGTTATGCCCGCAACCTATTGTGTTTGGTGCAGACGATGGACAACACTGACTAAGGATGAGTGTACCAGGACTGTAGGTAACTCGAAGGTGGATCTTAGATGAGGCGACCAGTAGAGAGGACCATTCTTCAGTTGTACCTACCCATCAGGTAGGTTTCGTAGTGGATGATCTAGGAGATGCTTTTCACCTATCATTCATCTTGTACATACCATTTTTCGTTGTACCTTCTAGTTGTTCATGTATTCTGGCCCATATTACTTACTGTATTCACTTTGTTTACTATTTAGCATTCATGAATTCGTATCTATTTGTGTGCTTGGTTGTGTGTGTTACATGTTATAATGGAAATGCCCTACCAATTTTAGGGACTACGCCTTCGGTGCTAGTCGCCAGCCCCTGGCCTATAGAAGGCAGGCTTGGGGTAGTCATGGTACGTGCCTCGGGGGACAGGTCGTGAAATCTTCGTGCACGTCATTTCATTAATCGTAAGGAGTAAAAAAGTAATTTGAAATAGTTTACAAATCAATGAGTTAAAAACATATATCCACATCGAAAACCTCCATATCTAAGATACATAGGGATATACTATATAAGAGCAACTATTAAATTGAGATTCTAATATGTTATGATGAATGTTACATTTTACGTCCAATAAATAACTATAAATGTCTTTTTTTATTCTATTCTTATCCTCTCTTTCAGATCTAGAATGTTTTTAGTCTATATTAATAGATCAAAACAATATTTTAATATTAAATAATAAATGAAATATGCTATTAGTAATATGATTTCATCCAAAATATACATATCTTCTCGAATAAATTATTTTTCAATCAACATTTCTGAAGTTCATTATATTATTATTTTATTTGAATGTGATGTTATTTTGGGAATGGCCTAACATTTTCTTCTTAGTACACATATATGTTTTCTATATACGGGAATCACAACCCTTTTCCAACATAAACTCATGATTACTTATAATCACAATGTTAAAAATGATAACATGATGCAAAATAAGACAGTTACAGGGTACTAATTACCATACTTGAGGGGTACACCTTTCAAATAGTTTAGTATAATATAAATATTTAAGATATATCTATAATTTATGAAAATAATGAGGTATTAAATGTATTTTTTCTTTCTCTTCCTTCAGAATTTTATGCTCAATTTTTAATTGATGTGATATATAATATAATGAAAATATCAATGGATCATGATCAAATACCACAAAATGAATTTATTGAATAGAAAAAATGCTTCAATAAATCCTTTATTTGTGTTTTATTAAACTATGTGATTCAACATGCGGTGAAACAATTTTCATTATTCAGTAGATATATTGACTAATACATATTTTTAATAAATATCATCAAAATTACATAATAATTAATATTAAAATGTATAATATACCACGTATTAATTGATTGTTCAATCCAGTTATATGGGGAATATTGTTGGTGTTTGTGACCTAGATTCAAATTTTGTATACTTTATCAGAACTGATATTAATTTTTTTTATATTAATACACTCATTATCACATCATGATAGTTAATAAGAATAACATGGTATTTGGTAATTTCATAATAGTGTATTTCCCACTAAAAAAGGTCACAACAGGTCCTAGATATGATGAGAATCCAGAATGACTATAAATCTATTCAGAAACATATATTATAAAGAATGATGATATCATATAATGGAAAAAATGATAAATGTTATATTGGGGGGACGCTCATTGGACATTGAGGCACCTCTCCATGGTGTATACACTTGGTAATATCCTATGTAGGATCCTATGAGAATGAGACCCCCAGATATAAATCTAATTTTATATATTTCATTGGATGTTATAATATATGTGCATGTTTATTGATCCTTCAAATTTAATATTATTATTAATGAGTATTATTATATGAACATATTAATGTATTGATGAAAATTGTGACAGGATATATTCACAATGAGGTTGGATATGTTAGGTGCATCCAGAGTATTATTGTAGTAACGTGTAATTCAAAAAATATTTTGATGTTTGATTATTTAAGGAAATTTCATATATCAGGCCCTTTAATGGTAATTATATTGATTAAATAATTCAGTGTCCATGGGGTTCTTTGGGAAGGTTCATTTTTTAAAATGTTAAAGAAAAAGATATTGAGCACATAGGTTTATTGCACCAGCATGCACACCGATTTTTTGGATATATCATTATTAATTGATTAAATTACATGGTTATCATTATTATAATTTATTATACACATAAAAAATAATATATTTCTCTATATGATTATTACTGGGTTAAAACATATTAACCTTGTATTTTAGGTTGCTTAATTTATGGATATTATGAAAGGGGACATAAGGGTCGCACACTTTGTGTATCAAAAATATCAGTTAAATAATATATTATTATTTGTATATTAACATGTTGAATAAATATTATTTTCAAATGTGGTTTAATTATTAATCACATTTTATTTATTTTATATATTTAATCCAATGATATTCAAGAAAATATACATGAGCTCAATATTTAATAAATATCTATTTGTTATTGATTGAATATAATAAATTTTTATTTATTATAAAATAGTGTAGTGGAATATTTTGAGAATGTACATCATTAATATCATACTAAAGGTAGGATATGTTGGATGAATCCCACAGTTATTTATTATCTTTTTATCTAAAAAATATGATGATTTATATGTATATGATATAGTATTTCAATTTAGAAAAGGATAAAAATAAAATTATATAAAATTTATCTAGTTTACTATTATATAATCATGTTAGGACTGAGAGAATAAATTTTAATTGGATGTTACAAAATTTTCCCATACCAGAATGATATTGTGAAAATATCACCATTGATTTTTTGTAGGACACCCCAACAAATAAAATGGGAATATAATTATATTTGTTTTATTTGGTCACCATATGAATTCATAAGAATAAATTTATGTTATAGATGATATATATCTTTATAAATAAACATTGTTATACATCACAGAAGTTGTAAGATCATTTGGAGTGATACTCTCAATTATATTTGATTAGTTTTTATGGTTAAAAAAATGTTATAGAGAATCTTCACTATGATATATATATATATATATATATCTAATCATTAATTATGAATATTATCCTCATATTTGTAGCTATTCTTATTGTAAACATCAAAATCCGGAATCCATACTAAGTGTTTTCTCTATATAATTCCAATGTGGTTGTGGTAAACAAATTATTTTGGTGGAATTTCTGTCTAATGAAAAAATTAAATTGGTCATTTATATGGATCCGTTTGATGAAATATATTGTATTTAGTGAAGGAATACAACATTTTATGAAATATTTAGATAATATAATATGTTTGGACCTAATCATGCAGATGAAATTGGAGAGAATGTTAGACCCATTCAACAACACATCAAAAAAACGTGTTGTTTTCTTAAGGATTTTACTTTAAATCATAAGTGAGATCTAGAAGTGTATGTTTAGGTGATGATGATGCTTTGATTTTCTCCATCGAATAATGTTATTATATTCTAAAATATTGAAAAAATGTAGGGTAGATATATAATTTGTTTTGAGATTATTCATTGGGATTGGATAGTCACATATCTATTGGTGCATCCATCAAAAATCTCTCAGATTTAGGAAATATTCTGTGTATCACTCCAAAGGAATTCCCCATATAATGTTTCACTTGTACTAAAATAAATGGTTATATCACTCATTCAAGATATTTCCTATTATGAATATTTTGTATTAATATTATACCATATAGGTGAATTGTTATGGAATAGAACTAGTCACTTGGTTAATTTTCTTTTTAGGAATAAATTTTTTTTAGAAACTACATCAAAAATTGATGATTTAATAAAGTTAATATATATAATTTTTCGGTGTCATGAGAATATTATTTTACGATATAATTTAAATTAAATGGAGTTTAAGTAAGGACTAAATGATATTAATTATATCTTATATAGAAATAAATACTATGAATTTGATATATTTCTTTACAAGAAATAGTTATTCAATAAGAAACATGATATACTATACCATTATAACCTAGCCATTTACTAGATGGTATGAATATGAAATAAAAAAATTAAATATATTAATAAGGGTCCACTTGATATGTTTTTAATAATTGATTACACAATTTATATTGAGTTTTATTATTTTCTTTATATATAATATGTTTTATTACGTTATGGTGATAGAATATTATAATAATTTATACCACAATTAAATTTTATTTTCATAAAATGGATAACATTTTCTAAATCATAGTATTAATATTTTGTTATTGTTATATATTTTTTGTGAATGAATACTTTTTCAATTAATATTAAAAACATATATGTTTTATATATTATTTTATTCATTTAGAATGAATATATAGACTCATTTAATTTATATATGATTATAAAATTTAATTGTTTTTTTAAATAATCCACGTAATTTCATTTATATTTACATAATTCATAATTTGGGTTTAAATATAGTTTTATACTTGATATTCATTTTTCTATAAAACTATTTCTCCTCACATTATAAATAATTATTTTGAAATTTATTTATACATATAATAGAGGGATTATTGAAAAAATTTTAATCTACATTTCGAATTAGAATAATACCAATTATCTTATATAACATGTCATTTTTTCATTAATTTTTATTTCTTTTGGTGATGGTAAATCGGTGTCACTGAGTGGAAAAATAATAAGATGAGGATTGATATGATTGAAAAATATTTGTAAATCATTTTGGAATAATTTATTTTAGTTATATATTATTACATAATTGTAATTTTACAAATATATATTTATTTTTCTTTAGTACACCATAATTATATTTTAGTCATCTTAAATATACAAAGTGTATCAAATCCCTCCATTATAAAAGGATAGTAAAAATAATATCTTACTCACAATTCAATATCCACTTATAATTTCCAATTCCTATAAAAATAATATAAAAATATCCTTACATATTTCTTATAAGTCATATATTGATCATAAAAAAATCTATTTAAGGATTAATGTGTAAGAAAAAGGGGTTTCATAGTGAAGTGGTATAACTCTCAACTATAAAATCTCATTTTTATTTATTCTTCAATCTTATATAAACATATTTTATCTCTAATAAAATTATAATAAAAATATAATAATTATACTATTATGTAATATTTTATGGTCGAATATTTATTCATCACATTTTCTGTCGGATGGTAAATGAAATCACCATTTGTTCATACAAGCAAACTACTACATCAAGAAGCAAGGCAATTTGTTTTTCGTCACCATATTTCAATGATGGTTATTAGGATGGATAGAATATTATATATGATATTTATTATATAATTATGATTATGGATATATAGTTAATATTTTCATTCGTTACTCCAAAAAGGTCTTAAAATGATAATGTTTCTCATGTGTATGTGGTTACTATATCTTCCATGAAGTCATGTGAATAGTGTTCATTAATGCTTTTCATAAATGGTAATAAAAATATATTTACTAGATATATATTATATATATGAGATAATAATAATTATTTATGGGTGATTTATTATTTAACATTGTTTCATTATGTATATTAAAAAGTTGAATCATCACTTGTTTGTATGTATAGATTATCGTCTCCATAAAGTGATGTAATTCATTTTTGTCACCAATTTATTTGAATATATTGAAAATTATCAAATTAATACATATAATACATAATAATACATTAATATTTTGAATATTATGGAACCATGATCATTTTATAAGTACTAGAATTACAGTATATAAACATCTATTAGAAATGAATGATTTAGCACTTGAGACAGCGATTTTAAAAAATTAAACATAAATTAATTGGTGGTAAGTTGTTATAACTACTTCATATATGAAATGATACATATTAATATTAATATTTTATATTAATTTTAAATATATATTTAATAAACAATATGTGTGAACATATATAGAGTAGGATGAGCCTTGATGTAAGGTTTTATGTTAAAATCTCATTTATTTTGAAGATAGTAATAAAATAAATTTATATTAAGAGAAACTATAAATATTTAATTCATTAAACCCCATAGATTATATTCTACTCTTTTAATTAATATTTTTTTATATATTTTTATCATTTCAATTTATTGGATACTTATAATTATCAGGAATACATTTTTAATGAATATCAATCATTTTTTCATTTTTTTGGTCGATAAACTATTTATTCCATATACATTATCTTCAAAATTTGGATAATAAATATAATATCTTGACTTTAAATGTATAAAATTTCAATTAAAACACATTTTAAATTATTTATAGTGGTTTAAAACATAATATTTGTAATGAAATGTTTTCTAAAAAGAAATTATTTTGACTTTTCACAATGGTATTAAGGGAATGATTTCATTTAACATATAATACATGAAAGTATTTTTCATTTATCAGGAAGAAAAAATAATTGATGAGATAATAATAAAAGCACTTGTATATTTTCGAAGAAAATTATTTTATTAATTTTTAAGGAATTTATTTTTACAATATTAGAAAAATAAAAATAAGATTTTTATCTTATTTTCTGTTAATTGATTGATTAACTATTTAATTATATTTATCATCAATTTTATCATCCATTAAAATTTAATATACTCCATTATAAAGATTATGATATTATAACCTCAAAATTATTTCCTTGTATAGAATATAATGATGATGAATAAAGGATAATTATATTAAACCAAATTTCATTCCACTCGTTAACCATAGAACAATGAAATGAAAAAAAAAACCATTTCATTTCTCGGGGTTAGGATATGATGGATCTGTGAATGTTTTCATGATATTATAGAGACATTATGATCTAAATTTATTTTATGTGTGAGTAATCGATATCCATATATTTAAATGGAAAATGATGGATAACTCATAAGAAAACATTGTTATGCTTGAATCTAATTTCATTTTTACAAAATTATGTGATGCCATGACTTCATGTACATAATATAATGAGTATAAATGGATTCACTACAATAAGTTTATATAAGGAATTTTTTTAATTTTTATAATTTTATATGAGGACACAATTTCATGTCATTATCCAAACATGTGAACTGCTTATTGTTTAAAAATATTCACTCTATTTTAAGATCTTATCTTTCTCAACATTCATATATTTATGATATTCTTATAAGGGATCATGAGTGACAATTTTAATATATTACAAAATTTTTAATGATAATTAAACAATCTATGACTCGTAATTAATGAAATTTAATTCCCTTGGTATGATTTTCTGTAATAAATTACATGTTTTATACATTTATGTAAATTAAATTCTTACATAATTAACTGATTCCCCCTATGATAACCCTTATTGATAATCATAAATGAATTATTCATTTTTTTCTTTATGTAGGATTAGATAGAATATTTTATGTATGATATTTTTTCTATAGTAATTATTTCAAGAAAATATTTAGTTTTTTTGAATAACCTCAGTAAAATTAGATGTTATTTGTTAGTCTCCAAATACACAAATACAATATAAATATATATAATGGATAATTATTGTTGTTTTTTTAATATTCATATAAATAATTTAGTATATATTATTTTTTTTCAATGGTCTAATTAGCTTGTTAGGTTATATCAATGTATCCTAAAAATGTTGGGAAGATAGAGGAATGACCCCGACTAGAAACTACATAAATATCCATTGTTTTATTGTATTTTATAGATGTTAATTACGTTTTTCAGGAAATTTTCAACATGACACAATTTCATTATCCATGTTAACTAATTAGGGTGTAATTTTCCATCAGGATATATGAATTTGAACTAAACGTAAAGGATTATAATATATGTTTGGTCATTAAACATTTTCTCACTCTTCACTAAAGTGGGCTAGGTATATAGAAATAGATTCTTCAAATAAGGGTTTCAGATGAGTCCCCATGAAAAAGGGATAGTTCTAGATTTTAGATCACAACCACTATCTATTTATGTAAAAAAATTAAAAATAAATTATTTAGATCTTGAATTGGTAATATTTTTATTAAAATTATAATATAATTTTATCTACAGTGAATGGTGTGAATTATACATTGACCATAAGAGAATAAACTATAAATTCAACCATAATTAGTTGAATATTCACCCAAGTAGGTAGTTGGAGTTAATTAAGTTTTATAATTGGTCAATAAATTTAAACATTACTAAGTAAAACAAGATAGATAATGCATTATGTATGAAAAATAATGATACCTTAAATTTGATGAGAATTGAATATGATCCAATACTCATGCAGTTTTTATGGATGGAATGGGGAATCATAATGGAATGGGAGAAATCCAATATTTTCCAAATTTATACTCAAATATAAAACTAAATGATGATTACCGGGGTATATATTTAATATATATATATATAGCTACTAGATAAGGTATGTAATATTATAGATATAAACCTTAACTATGTTGTATTTTTAATATTTGGGAAATGAGGTAGTGTCCCAAAAATAATATAATTAAAACAAGGAAATTGAATGATGCACAGATCTCATCATTCTTAATCAACCCGTGAAGCATTTGGATTTTATGATTTCTTAAGTAACCATTATGTTGGAAAACATAAAAAGGTATAATGAAGAGAATATATATTAATGCTCAATATTCCAAAAAATTATGGATGATTGTTAAAATTGTATGGGAATGATGCTTCCATTAACCATATTTATATGTAAATGGGAGAAAACACCCATTTTTTCATCAGAGGACATTCTATGAATTATAATTTCTATACATCCATTTTAATTATTATTTATTATCCCAAAATATAATCACCTATCATTTATTTTTGGAATTATTTCTCAGTTGATCAAATTAATGATATATACATGATGATTTTGGAAAGTCAATAAAAAGTTAAAATATACATTAAATTTGATCAAGATTGAAGAATTTTATCAATTTTCTCAATAACTATTTAACAAGAATTTGATAAAGTGTTGATAGTCTATAAAACTATTCATCCACCAACATGTGGTATATCTAAAAGGCCCATTGAATCAATTTGAGATATATTAAGATCCTGCTTGTCGGATTTCAAAAGAATTTGGTATCATCACCCTCCTTAAAAAGATTACACATATAATAAAAATATATATTTATTACATTCAAATAGCTCAATATAAGGCATTATATGAGATGAGATGTTGAACTCAATCATTTTAGGATATTGTTAGAGTTTGTAAGTATATAGGACTATATCATTCACAAAATATTTATAGAACATTATGTTAATTTTGTAAAAAAATATTCAATTTCAATAAAATTGATATTATGATAATCAACATTGATATTTTATATATTCATTCAATATAAGTTATTTTATTGAATTACCATATTCAATATTATTATGATATTTAGAAATAATGAATTTTTTATCCATAGATATGGTGTCCCCTTTGATATTACAAATAATTAAGGGATGGTATATTTTTATCTTGGACATCTATTAAACCTATATAAAGGTCTATATGTGTCCCATAAAATACAATTGAGGAATTTTATAATAGAATCAATACATTTATAGAACTCAGTAGTCATAAAACTACAATATGAATTCTATAATTAAGACTAACAAATAGATATCTAAAATTATTGTGATAAAAAATTTATATAGGAACACTAACATGGTTAATTTAATATGGAGGAATCATATGTTTTGGGAAATACATGTGATCCATATTATGTAATGAGAAAAAATTACCTTAATATATTTTTAACAGGGTATCTAAAATTTGATCAGAAAATAATTTTAAATGGATTAGAATGTAACTCCCAATGATTTAATTATGTATTTACCTTTAAATAAATTTTTATTCTTTTAGATATTATGAAATAATAAACCTCACACTAAAATGAAAAATATGTTGCATCAGTATAGAAAAATTTTAAAACTCAAAATTTACTACATTGTAATATAAATAAATAAACATAATAAGAAAATTTAATAAATTTATGAAATAAAATTTTATGTAAAATATTTTATTGTAGAAATTAGAATCACCATGATATTCCATGAATATCATACATCCACTGATAACAATAGGAAATTAGAAAACATTTTACATATATTATGGGCCAGAAATCATTACCTAATCATGATTTTTTGCCATGAATTTTCATTATTGTATTTAGATGTTCTTTTCATGTTTTGGTTATTAGATAATTGGGTCATAATCCAACCAAAACGAAATATATTACGAGGTGGTAACCATAAATCAATATTATTTTTTCACATAGAATACAAAATTTAAAATAAAATATGATATCTTTTCTGGAAAAAATATCATGAAATAAAAAAAAACCTCTTATCATCCCATAAAAATCATTAAAAACATTTAAAAATATTTTCAAAAATATAATATGAGAAATTTTATATAGGATTCATAAAATGAATAAATTATATTTTTAAGTTGAAAAACATTTCAAAAGAATTTTTTTTCATCATCTATTTTTTTTAGATAATTTAATATATAATTTACACATGAAAAATAAAGAAACATTTTCTCAAAAAATATTTTAAAATCATAGTAAAATCCAATGTTTAAACCCTCTAATAACTCTCTCTTTCTCTACTGTTATGTCACTGAAAAATATATGACACATTAGAATCTATAATGGGTCTCACCCTTCATATATTGTATATTAGGATCAACTGTTCATCATGAGCTATAATTTGGTTCCACCGATTGTATATGATATATAAGTTTCTCCCTTTCTCCATGTTTTATAATGGGGATCAACCAATTGTATAAGATATATGGATATAACCTATTTCATATGTATAATTCTCAATTTCCATTTTTTAATAAAACATTTTATCCTTGGACCTTTTCATCATACAAATATAAATAACTCCTTAATCCACATTTATAAAATAGTTTTAGATATTAAAATACCCCTCATTTCCAAAACTATTTCACCCTAAAATTTTAATATAATAACATTGAACTTGATACCATATATAAAGACAATAAAAATCTATATAAACTATGAAATAAAATTATTTTAATTAAATAATTTGTAAATCTCAGAGAACATGCATCCCCTAATCTAAAATAACCTTAATATAGTAAACCACTATAAAATAGATGAAAAATTAGTGGGTATGAAATGTTGTATCTGAATTTTCCAAATTATGGATATCTATTTATTATAAATCAAATATGAATCATCTAAAAGAAAAAATTAATGTTTTTTTACAAAATTTCTTTTTATAAACGATGGTTTATTCTCACTCTGTGTGAATAATTTAATATTAATTTTTACCGATCTTAGAAATTTATTTTTATAAAAATTAATATAATATTTTAAAACATTACATAAAACATGTAATAGGGATTTCTTATATTATTTTTACAAAATTAGTTATTTTTAAATGAATAGTGACAAATACTAATTTTTATTAAAAATGACATTTTTATTTATCCCAATATAAAATTACAGTATGAATTTGTATTAATGTTTTATTTATTAACTTCTATTAAAATATAAATATTTCCTAATTTTATAGTCAATAAAAAAACTGAAAATTTAAAATACTCCATATTAATTGGAATTTATTTTTTAGCATCCTTATTTTTATTCACATCTTCTAGCATAATTGTAAATTAAGATTTTCTAATTATGGGAATTTAATTTGAAATATTAAGAACAAATATTTTATCAAAAGAATATATATTTTATTATATTTTCATCTTAATATTTTACAAAAATTAATAGTGAATGAATGAAACATTAATAACAATGGTCATGGTAAAAATAGGATTACTCTTGATTAAAATAAGAATACAACGGTAAAAGTTAACTAACAAGATCTATTATTTCAATTGTATAGAAATATTTCAATGTTTTACTATAAAAACAAAAGATTTAATTCATTTTGGAAACATTTTACATATAATTTCATTTTCATTTTGGGTTATTTTTGGAAATTTCTAGGAAAATTATACAATTCAACATTTCCCCACTAATAAAAGGGTCATATATCTATTCACATAATCACACCTATCGATACCTTTGGATTATCCAATCTCTAAAAAATAACTCCCCAACATTCATAGACACATTTTAGAGATAATTTTATTTATAAAAAAATCTATTGTCCAACAATGGAGATCCAAAAGAAGTTTTTCTTAGATAATGGAATATTTTTATCAAAGTTATATTGTTTTATTTATATTCCCTCAATCAATTATGTAGTAACAAATAAAATATAATATAAATAGTAAATTTAATATAAAAATAGGTTATTATAATGTTGGTTTAGAACATATGAATATCCTCCTCCATCAAATGGGAAATAAAATCATTAATCTTTTATGTGGCGGACTACCGCCTCACAAACCGATGAAGTACGTTTTCTATCAGCACAATTTAAGGATGGGGATAATGAAGGATTTTACACATGTTTATGATATTTTTGATATTATTATTCTCATATAATTAATATATTACATATTAGTTATTTATCTCCACTAAGTTCAAAATTATGATAACATTGATCATGTGTACCGAAGAATACCACTACATGAAGCGATTTTATTCATTTTTCAATTATGCTTTACAATAAAATGTCATTATGATTAATTTAAATAATATATATGATATATATAAAAATATTGATTCTTTAACAAAAATATACCACCAAATTCATTACCCATTAACCCATCTAACATATGTAAACTTTACTTATTCATAGGTATAGCTTCCAATATCCTAGAAGCAATGTGAGATATTCTCAATATTAATATTTAAATAATGAATTTAAAAATTTTTATATTAAAATATAATAATATTTATCACATTACTATTATTCATTAGATTATTTATCTATTTAATTTGAATAAGAACATGATAAAAGAATATGTAAATTAACACCATAAACAATATAGATAATAAAAAATTATTAATAACTGCATGATAAGATGTCTTAAAAGGATATTTTATTATATTATAAATACTCTGATAGTAATGGTATATATTAATAATATTATAATAAATAAATATGTATAATAGGTTGAATCATGTTCAACCATAAGGAAGCTTGAGGTATGAGATTCTTTCTCAATATCACTTCATTGAGAAATATTTAATTTATATGCACCTAATTTCTTTTACATTGTGTAAATAATTCCATTTTATAGGTAATATCATGAATAATTTTTTAAAAAAATTATTTTATGATTTATTTTTAGATAATTAATCTAAGGTGATTTTGTTGGTAATTTCTAGCTTGAAATAAAATTTGTAACTCGGTTTATTTTCTCTATGATATATTTCTTCTTCATTATCTTTTTATTTTATGATTATATGTGTAATTAAATTTTATTATATTATTTTTTATTTGGATATTTTTTGTGGATTTAAATTTGGAACACATAATTTATTAATTAATGTTCTCTCAATTCAGTGGAATGATCATTGTAAGGGTATATTTCACAATCTCATTTTAATCAGAACAATTTATACATGAATTAAAATTGAAGAAATTATTCACTAAAAGTTTAATAAACCCCCATTTTTCCTTATACTATAGTAATTCATTATTTTTTTCAAACAATAATACACTTTCTCAAAACATTGTTCCATAAAATTATTGAGAATATGTTTATATTTAAATACGTCTTTATTTATCTTTCTAAATAAATCCTTTTATATTTGAAAAAGATTTTTTGTTTAAAAAATTCAATTTATTTTACATTATGTAGAAATATTCATTAAATAATTTTTTTACCATGATTTATATTTTTTATTTTTTTAATGGCATCCTTAGTTTTTTTCAAAACAAATCCCATTTTAATTTTACGATAAAAGTGAATGGAATATTTATTTTAACATGTAAAATATTAATGGAATTTCTAAATATCTCAATCAACAATTTTTTTAAATATGCAGAAATATTTTTCAAATGTTGTTTTCAATTTAACGTCATATCCTGATTTTTTGTGAATATTTAGTTTTAATGTTTTATTTTTAAAATTAAAATAATATTTTCTTAATTAAAATTTTAAAGATATTTCTATGGTATTTTTAAGAATAAATATCAACAACCATTTATTTTATAAATAATCTTCTAGGGATATATTTTTATAATACCATCCATATTGTATATTTGGATGTTTTATGAGGATTTTTAATTAAAAAATAATTTATATTAAATTTTATGATTCATTTAATCGTTATTACATATCTTTTGAAATATTCACTTTCATGTGATCATTAGTAAACAATTTTAACATCAATAACCATATTTATATTCATTCATATAAATATTTCTGAAATCATATCTCATTTCTAAATATTATTTTTATTATAGTAAAATTTACTTCATTGTTTGGGGGAATATTTATAATCCCTAGTCCTTGTTTGATACATATATTTAATGGTGAGTAATAATGTTCATGAATGAGATCTATTATTAGATATATGTGGAATGATTTGGAAAAATAAATATTGGTGTGGTCTTCTTTTAGATAGCCCCTCTCTGAATTATTTTTTTATGAGATGAATACGTTAGATATATTTAGATAATGGGTTTGTGGTGTATACCTACCCTTCAATTTTAACTTTGATTATGAAAGGCCCTGAGAGTATTGGTGCCACATTCCTGAAATCCTAAAATCCCTATAATAATAATTTTCATTGCTAATAATCATTTTACTATTAACCTTTATATTTTAACAATGATTTTATCTGAAAATGAATTATATTATCATTTAATAGACTAAATAAATTATGAATTATTTATTTACATTTCAAAATTTATTATTCCAGACATTATTATGAAAGTCATGTCATTTAAATTGAATGTGTGTATAGTTATTTACCTTTCCATGATGATTAATCTTATTTATTCATGATAGATTCTACTTTACATAACATTTTATAAGTTTTTGAGATCATCCATATTTTTCTCATTATCAAGAATCCATTAGGATTCATATAATTTATATTCAATGATATTATACAGAGTAGTGCTATTATCCAAAAAATATGTTATAATTTAAGTTTTAATATGTAATATGGGAATAATGTGTGAATCTAGTTTTCAGAAAAAACTTAATTATTTTATCCATTGGGAGGAAATTCCTTGTATCATATTACAATTTAAAAAATAATTCACCATAACTAGGATATTGGGGACATGGTTGATATAGTTGGTATAAGAATAATTTTTGACGAAAATACATCATCTATAATATATAAAACATATATTATTTAAAATATCTATATGATATATATTTATATTAAATATATAATGACATCATAATTTATTGTTAGTGTAGATATTATGTGTGTTTTTCTTTGAAATAAATCTTTTTATTGATAATAAATAATTATATGGTTCTAGAAATAATGTACTTTGGTGTAATAACTCTGAAAAACAATGCACCCAGATTTAATCGAGTGTAAGTTGGTACATAAAAAAAGACATACTCTTCATACACTTTCATACTCTCAAGAAATATCCATTAAATAATTCATCTTTTCATTACATCGCTTCATGAAGGAATTGAATATATGATGAAAATCAATGTTTTAGGTTTAACATAATGTGTATTTGAATAAAAATCACTTGTCATGATATATACATAATATAAAGTGGTTTATGGAGTAACCTTTATGATTATTTCCATCTGACTATGATTTTTTTTATTTTGAAATTGGAATTATGTTAATGGATGTTTATAATATTAAATATTTAGGACAATTTAATGACAATGAGGAAAAAATGGGATGATGATAAGAGAAAAAATATCATATTTATGCATTTTTATTTATCAATTTTTTTATTAAAAACATAATCATTTTACAATACATGGTCACACTAATTATAATAATGTTCTATTTCTCTAATCCTTCATGTGGTGGAGACCTTGGATGAATGGCGACTTGATTTTCATTAAGATATAATTTTGAAAATGAGACACCCATTAATCTGTATCAAATGAATATTAAAATTATTTATGTGTGGAAAAAAAGAAAAAAGGGAAGAAATATTTCAGATAATATATAACATGATGGAATGAAATAAATATCCTCATAGATCTAAATTTATAGTTTTTGTCATTAATTAGGGGATTCTATGAATTATTTGAGTCAATTACCACTTCAAATGGTCAACCTCTAGACCTTTGAAGGTCATATGATGAAATAAAATGAATAAAGAATTTATGTATTTTGATTAATGGAAAAAATTAGATATTTTATTACCAATGTTAGTTTTGTTTTTTGAATCAACCAAAATTTTAATTATTGGTATATAATTTTGTATTTTATAGGTATAAATTTATTTAATGGTAATGGATACCATTATAGGATTTATAGTTAAATTTTGATCAAAATATAAATATATAAAAACCACTTTTTAGGATTTATTTATTTGGAGTCTATAATGATTAATGATATTGTGGGATTCATTTATTAAAATAGACTGTATTAATTTTGTGTATGTTTTAGTAAACAAAATACATAAGGGTGATTTCCATTTATTGGGAAAACTTCTCAAGATATCGGTAACCATTAGGCATTATATTTTCATTGATTTAGAAGTAATTTTTGGTTATTAAAACTTTATAATTTTATAGAAAATATATTAATATAATTTTATAATGTTTACAACCCACATGACAGGTGGCTACCCTTCACATCCAGAAATGTAGTTGAGACAAAACTAAAAAATAAATGACGATAAGGGTTTAGTTCGTACAACTTAAAAATGTAAATTTTAAATAATATTTAAATAGTTAATTGATATGATGAAAGAATAAATATTTTGAATCAATGGTTATATTATTGAGGTTGAGAGATTCAGGTATCGTACTAGAAAACTAAATCTAACCAATATTGGTTTTGGAAAATATTTATGAATAGATAGAAATACATGTAACTCTTTTATATACCTTGTGATCAATAAATATAAAATATAGTCCATATAAAAAACATATTTGGACAATAATTACATAATGTATGAGATTCAATGGTTATTTAATGAGGCAGAACCTATAGATAAATTTTTTCTTATGAAATTCAAACATATCAAATAATTATACTAAATTATATACATAAAAATGAAAAACAATTCCCAATTATTTAGAAAAGTATCTTAATTAAGAAATTGTTTCATACTAAATTCATACTAGATGAATAAAATTTATTTTTAAGTCATCAAATATTTATGGTATTTATATCCTAAACATTTCACTGATAATTCTACATCTTATGATCATGGATATATATCACTCCACATAAAAATTTACACTTTTCTTCCTTGTCCAAATCGATAATTCCTACATTTGTTATATTATATGGAAAACTAGTTATTTTAATTTTTAAATAACATCTATTTTACCATATCTTTTTTCTTAAGAGCATGTTTTATTAATACAATTTATAGTGACTATTTTCAGTAATGGAAATTTCAAATTGAAAACCCATAATTTTTTTTGGGAAAGACCAAAAGGTGAGAATGAATTTTATTTAATTCGAAGAGATTGTAAAAAAATTATAAAACTGGAAATTATCTATAATATCTTTTTAAACACACAAAACCATTATTAAAAACCCATCAAATATATTCCTTCAAATTTAATCTCTTTGATAGCATGTGAAACACCCAACCCTAAATCAAAATGAATTGTAATATTATATACCATTAAAATAAATCTATTAAATTCGAGGGTATGAATATAAATAAAAAATATATAAAATTATTTCATCTATTTATTACAAATAAAATATGAATAATACAAAATAATAAGATATGATTTATGAAAAATAAACTTTTTCTAAAGGACTGTTTAGTTTGGATTTGTGAAAATAAATATAATTTATATTTTAAAAAATTATAAATCTTTTAAAAAATATATTTCATTTTTAATATATCCTTGTTAATATTATATAAATGGTCATTTTTTATTTTTCTAAAATGTTTCAAATTTTTATGAGTAATGAAAAATATTTATTATTATTGAAAACTACTTTTTCATTTCAATTATTCAAAATGGTTAATTATAGTATATGTTAGTTATAAATTTAAATTAGTTCAATTATAATAAAAATTTACTAGATTATATCATTGGAAAAAATTTCATATTGAATATTGATATTAAAACATTTTAAACTTATCTTAATATCTTTTTTGTAGAGTATTGTTTACATTTAATTTGTGGGAGTAATATAAAATTAAATTCCTCCATATTTATGAATTGAATATTGAGATATATATTTCATATTTGGAAACAAAATAATTTATTATATCTTATAATTTAAATATAAATTATTTAAAAAATTAGCATTGATAAAATTAAAAATAAATTATTCGGATCAAGTAAAAAATTTGTTTTCCTTGGGATTAATCATTGAAGATAATGGTTAAAATTACCTATAATGTTATATAATTTTTATTGTTTGAAAATATTTTAACCTTATTATTCTCACAACTATAAACTAATTTTGTTTCTATTCACTCTTAATTGTAATGGAATTATGTTTTTGGATTCATATGGTAAATTTATTTGAAATTTCAAAGAGGGTTCCCTTTCCAAAAATATAAATGAGAACTACATCCCTTTATTTATTAACTCCTCAAATTATTATTTTTGTGAAATAAACACTTAAAAATAACTCCCCAACCTTCTCATACACATATTAGAGTCTCTTTCTTCGAAAAATACCTAACATAATGTCTATAAGAGGAGATCCATAAGTAGTTTTTCTAATAGAAAGTAATTTTAATTCCAATTATCCTTTATTTTATTTATTAATTTTCCAACATCATTTTTTATTAAATATTAAAATTTAATAAAACTATTACATTAAAAATTATATATTTTTGTTATATATTTTGAAAAATCATTAATACTCTCATCCTCCAACAAAAGGGAGATGAACTCATCGATCATGTGTACTGTGGACTACTGTCTCATGAACCTTTTAAGTGCACTTTTCATAACCACTATACATGATGAAAATAATGATGTATCTAAAAATTTTCCTTGATATTAATTATACTATTATTTAATTTTATTTTAATATCACATATACATTTTATGTTTTAATTTTTTTTAATATTATAGTAACGCCACTCATGTGAATGAAGGACTACCACCTCATTAAACATTCTGATTCGTGTATCACTTACGATTAACATGAATTATAATAAGGATAAATTTAGTTAATATATTTTATATATATGGTATTATAATTAATATATTAAACTAATAGATCATACAATAAATTAACCTTTTACCCATTTATGAAATTTAAACCTCACTCATGTTTGCGTAAATACGACCTACTATCTCCATGAATGGATGCGATCTATTATCCATGTTAAAATTTAAATTATGATTAAATAAATATATATATATATAAAATAAATTTATCTTTTTGAAATTAATATAATTATTTATTAGTTAGAACAATAAAGTATTCCCAGAAATATGGTCTTTCATGATAAAACACCAATGAGAATTTTGGGTAATTAATACTCGAATCAATAAGGTAAATGAATCATTATTCTCAAAATATTGATAAGAAGATATAAAAGCTTCATATATCTTATTATTACTATAAATATTATTTTGATATAAATTAATATAAATTTTTCAATTATAATAAATTAGTTTTTATCCTTTTTATTCAAATGGAAACATGAGCAATGGACACCATGCCAATTTTCATCATTAAGGCATATATTATTATTATTCACAAAATTTAATTTATATATTTTATATTTTTCCCATTTACATGTAATTATTGGAATACTACAAACATAATTCAATTTTAGGGGGTTAATTACAATTATTTTATCAGGTATTTTACTAAACAATGACCAAGTTGTAATTAATTCAATTAATCAATTTTTATTCTTTAGGTTTTATTAATTTTTTATTTATCATTAATTCTATATGATAAATTTTAATAAAATTTTATTAAATTAGGTTGTATATACTCCTTTATAGTTGGATTTAGATTTTTATACATAATTATTCATTATTTATTTTTTAATTCAATGTTATGTTAATTGAAAGTGTTTATTTCACAATCTCATTTTAGTCAAGATTGTTTATATATAAATTTCAATGAAAATAAAATATTTTATCATTAGGAAATAAACCCATTTATTTAAATTATCCTATTTTTATGAACAATTTTTTAAGAAAAAAATATCCATTATTTTGTAAATAAAAATATTGGGAAAATTCTATTCCAAAAATCAAACATCATTTATCTCTTTTGAAGAAAATAAATTTTCTTTTGAAACCATGTTTTAAAAAATATTATTGACTAATGTTTTTGATATTATTCAAAATTATTTTTAAAATATATTTTTACTTATGGGTTAATTTTTTATATATATTTTTAAAAATTATTATTCATGTAGTTTTCTAAAGAATACATTTTGTCTATTACTGAAAAAATATATAGAATAATTGTGAAAAAGTGTATGAAATGTATGAAATTTACTACCATTATGAACCCTCAATGTTTTAAATATTATAATATATTTTTAAAGAAGATATTTTAATATATATTCATTTTAAAAAAATTATATTTTTTATTTAACGAGTGAATATTACATTATGAAAGATATTTTCATCAATAATTATTTTTTTTAAAAAATCATGGTATTTATTTTCATAAAAAAACATTTATTTTTTACATAATTAATTAGTGGTTTATTTTATTTATGTCATCCATATTGTTATATTCAATGGATAATGATAATTCTTTCTATATAATGTATTAAAATTATCCGTCATTATTCATTTTTGTAGTCATTATCATTTATATGAAATATTCCCCTTATTTTGATAATTTTCCAGTAAATTTTCCCTACATTTTTATATTAATTTTCTTTTATATGGTGTTTTATAGAACAATAAATTATTGTTAAATATGATGTCTTACATGAAAAGTAATTTTATTGATTGGGAAAATGTTGATAATCTATTTTCAATATTTAATCTTTATATTCAATTGTAAGTAATATTGTTCATGAATGAAATCAATTATTTAATATATTTGGATTGATTAGGTAATGTATATATGGGTGGTTCCTATATATATACATAAATTCAATGAATTTGTAGTACCATTATATGAATTAGTTGGTTATCCTTAGCTAAATGTATTTCTGGTGTATAACTATCAATTGGTTTTAAACTATCTAACAGAATGTATTGATAGAAGATGTATCATATTCATAACATCACAGTGTGTAATGATTAATAATATCCTTCATTATGAGTTAAATTATTTTTATACATGATATTTTTAGAATGATATTATATATAAATTCATTTTAATCATACAATATTTATTAAATTTAATGTTTCTTATGTTATTTACCTTTCCAGATTTATTAGTCTTTATCATAAGATGATTGTTAGGTTATGAAAATATTATATGTGTTATATTATTTAACATTACTTGTTTATTATCATTATGGATTCATGATATCTTATGTAAAACTTTACTCTAAATGATCCTATGAGGTCACCATTATTTGTTTATTTTCTAATTAAATATTAAGTGTAGTAGGAATAATAATCAAAGATATTCATTAAAAATTTTGGTGGTATGAAAATATTTTATTCCATAAATGTTTAAAATAGAGAATTTTATTGGACTATTATAAATACAGTAGATAAATTCATTAATAAGTATATTTTTTAGAACCAATTAAATAAATTAAATAGTGACATAAATTTTTTTATAATTATTTTATTTATCCATAAATAAATTAATAATATATTTTCAAAAATATTGACACGAATGATTTTTTTTGGAAAATGTAAAAAAATGATTTATAAAAGAGTGTCCCTTACCATGACTATAAATCCTCCTGTAAGTTATTTATACAAAAAAATTAAAAACTAATTCTACTGATTTAAATTCTTAATATCCTTTATAATGTAAATTATTTCTTTTTTATATAAGATTAGACATTATATGAAAATAACTATATAAATTTATTTCACATCAGTCATTTTCATGATATTCACAACTCATGTAAAATTGCTTTTAGTGTGTTTAATATGGTAAAATAGGATAATACAAAACCATATCTAGAATAATAATAAATTTATAATTAATAATTTTATACTTAAAATATAATTTTAACCAAATTCATGAAATATTGTTATTAGAAGTGAATAACATCACAATCATTCAGACGATCAATCATATGCACACATTAGTAATTTTTTCTCATATAAATTATCATGATTACAAAAAGGTATGTGTTATGTTAACTTTATAAAATCACAAATATATAGTAACTATAATATTATTTATTTAAATATACTTAAATATATCATTTACAAGATATGGTTATGAAAATTTAATCCCATCACTTAGAGGAGGTGTTAGTCATGACCATTGCACCTATGATGTTATAATTTATTAGTGAATAGAATTTTAAGAATGTAAATCATATAATATATTTAAAAAAAACAAATACACGATAAATTTCATATATTTACATTAAAACAATCATATAAACTATTCTAAATAGGATTTGATGGAAAATAACATACATTGGTTTGTGAGGTGGAAGTCACATATACACATGAATGATGGTTTCATTTCCCCCATGATGGGAGAGGATATAAATAGTGGTTATGATATTAACATAATTCAATTTCAACAGATATTATATATATATTTTTAATTTTATCTTGTTTTCTAAAAAATTTAATTATTTAGAATTGGTAATAAAAAAATTGTTGGTGACAAATTACACTTACTGTTTAGAAAAACAGATAATGTTTAGCCCTAAATCATTTCTTGGTTGGTTATATGATCATACCAATTCATTTAGGACATGGGTATGGATGCATGTAACAGATTCATTAAGATTTTACAATATTTTTAAAAAAATTGAAGAATGTGGACCATTTAAAAAAGAGAGGGGAGGTGAATGTTGGAATTACAATATATGTTAATGTAATATATAAATTTATTATATCTAACTAGTGAAAATTTTAGTTATTTCGAATATGAGAATATTATGGGAATAAATCCACTCTTCTAATAAAATTTGGACATGTTTATAAGATTATTTCAACCTTATCATCTTAAACCCCTTTATCCCTTTTCAAATTTACTAAGATTTCATAACTTTTTACCCATTGAATGTTATGATAGTTTATATATATATAATACATAATTTTACTTAAGTTATTTAACATTTATTTTCTGATGGTTACATTATTTACATCTTTATACACTAGATTAATTTCTTATGGTAGTTTTCTGGAATGTATGTGGCTTGTTCGGATCTTCAATCATGAGTTTTGAAGATATATGAGAGGCGCATTGTTAGCTCATAGACAGTTTTATCAATGAATAATTAACATTGAATCCTAGTAAGGCTTATAGTTTTTTTAATCAGAATGGTCATTGAAGGATTTATCCAATCAATTTTGGGAAAGTGCCTCCACAATGGCTACACAGTGTTTTTCTGACCATGGGATGTAAGACATGCTAGGTCTGCGTGAAGGGAAGTGGGATATGCAATGTCATCCCATAGTTTCAAAAACCATGTGCCAAAACCAAGAGACATTTAATCATGGGGGATAAATTAACTTTTTCCCTCATTTGAATTAATGATCCTAAATAAACTATATTTTTTTCTCTATGTGTATAATATCCCCCAACATTCTACATATGAGCATTACTGAAATTAATAGTTAAGATGTATAATAACTCTTCCGTTTGGAAACCAAATCCTCGGTTATCTGACTAAATGTATTGATAATTGTAAAATCATGAATCAATAGTCTAGTTCCATTGTTTTTATTCATCTCAATAATTAATTTGTTGTGATATCAAAAAATAGATTCTGATGAGAACCAAATGTTTTTTCATCCAATCCTAAACAATTCAAAGCCCAATATTGGACAAGTGTTCTACTAAATTCTTATGTTTAGTGGTATATACTATTTCACTATGTTTTCCCATATTTTACTATTCTATTTTTCTATATGATGGAAATTCTAGTTGTTTCTCATAAATTAATTGATTATCACAAAATTAATTAGTGCATCTAAATTTGGATAAACTTAGTAGCACAAAACCTATGATGAAGGATTCCATCCTCAACTAGAGATAAAAATGTTGGGTGTTACTTATATATACCTATTTTTGCACCACCCCTTTGTGTCTGTGAACTAACTAGCTATATAATAGGGGGTTTAAAATTAAATTCTCTATTTGAAGATGATCATGGTTTATTTCCCATGGTATTAACTTCTTTTATAATGATTAAATGGTTGATTAATTAATAATTGTAAAATTGTATTGACATTGATATATCTATCTTATTATATTATATTATTTTCACGAATTTATATATCAATATATAATTGGAATATTATAATGGTATATATCATTTTAAATCGTATAATGGAAAAAGAATATTAAAATTTTGTGGCACATGTTACATCTTCGAATGGAAGTGACTATTATTAAAGACAATGAACCAAATGATTGAAAGAATGGAACCCACTATATTAAAGTAATGGAACCTTTTGATTAATGATATGAAAATAAATATTTTAATCTAATAGAAAATATTTTTTGCTTGTATGGATCCAACTATTATTAATCGAATGAAAGCTGTTTATTCATGGTATGAAAAAAGGAATTTTTAAATATATGAAATATAATGATTGACGTTATAGAATCAATGTAGTATTTGGAGGGATGGAACATATGAATTCAGAATATCCATATATATTTTGATATAATTCACTTGGTTTATCACCTTGTTACATTTCTGATGTAGGTTTAATACTCATTTCACATATGGAATCTGTCGATAGAGAATATAGATGATATAGTTACATTATATATATATATGATCATATATTATAGTCTATTATCATAAAAACTTATGTTTATTTAATTTTCGTATATTTTATCCATTTCGATCATTTCAGTATATACCTTACAATTTGTTTAGTTTATATGAACATGTTGGATCTATTATATACAATATTTTTGGTAGAATTTTTGTTTATCTTACACAATATCTCACCCACTGATGGTGCCATGGATGCTTATGTGGATGTTTGTGGGAATATGGGAAATCATGAAAAATTTTATTCTTGATTTATCATAAAATTGTTGTGGGGGACAATAGGACCACGCTATGGTTCATGACACTACTGTTGATATCCTTTTTTATTCTATTGATAAATGTAATGTACAGGATTAATGATGAAATGTCTAAAAAATTACATTTTTAGGAAAAATTCAATACCTAAATTTTTATATGATATAGTATATGAAATTTTATAGATTTTTTATGATTATAGTTTGGATAATATAATTCATTTTTAACAACATCCATTTTTTATTATGTGTTTTCTATTTTATTATTCATTTGTAAAATGTTGTGTAAAAATGATTATGAGGGTATAACTCCACACTGAACCATGTTTGACCATCACAATATTTTCAGTTTCGCTTCGCAAACAGGGAGGCACACTTGAGGTCCTATTATCTAGTGACTCACAGAACATTATAGAGGATCTCGGGTCATGATGTTAAAAAATATAGATCAACTAATTATTTTCTATTCCATATATTTTGTGGATAGTATAAATTCTATTCATATGTGTTAAAATTTAGAAATGTTCCTACGATTATAAGTGGTTATCTCGTGTATGGGGAAAAGTACGAATTACTTGTTATTGGATATGATGTTCTAATGTTTACCTATAATAGTTGATTTGATTCCACTATTTGGTGAAGAACATGACATGTGAAATTATTATTGTCATTTTATTGGGTTATATTGTATCCTTGGCTAGACATGGAAGGGAAAAAAATTCATACATCAATTTAATATTATCCTTGGAAAGATGTTTCATGCATTATACCATTCCATGTAGGTTGAATTAAAATATTTCCTGGCACATGTTGTGTGTTCCATGAATGATTTATCTGCTATGGAAATAATGTTCCATCAAAAAAATGTGATTGTATATCATTTTTGTTAAATTATCTATATAAAACTAGATTATTTACACTGATATGGTATAGTGATTGAACCTTAAATAACTAATTATCACATTGTTCAGTTATGAAACAAATGTTACATTGGCAGAAACATTTTTTATTGTCAATACACGAATTCCATTATAAACATAATTATTCCATAATCCTCTATATAATGGGAAGGATGACTCACAAATACAACTTATCATAAACTATATATTATATTCTTCCATAGAATATAAAATTGATGATACTCTTTAATGAACAAAAATTTTCAATTTATAAATATTATACTTGTATTTATTGGGGAAAGTGTGTAGGTTAACAATTATATAATATAAATTCATTAATTAATAAATTCGTAAATTCTATAATCGTCTTTATAAAATGAGGAAGGAAATTTTCATATAGATGGAGTTTTACTCCATAAAATATAATTTAATGTCCATATATTAGGATCTGAATAGTGAATCAAGAGATCTTATTAGAAAAAGAACATAGTAGTAGGAAATAAGAAGTGTTTATTACACTCCTTGTTATCTTATCTATTACTCACAAATAGATTTAAGAGTAGAGAGGCAAGTTAGATTTTATTATAATAATTCTTTTACATATGATATTATTGAATATGCAATGTTATCATTAGTAAATTATATATGAGGCATGTTCAGGAATATTTAGTTTGATACTGAAATAATTTCATCAGGTCGAGTGATAGGAGTGTGGAGATGACAATGCTCCAGAGGTGGTGGGACCAATGGATCCCATGTTTCTTCTAGTAGTGAATCATTTAGAGCTTTCTATTATCCTTATTGTTGAAATTAATACTTGTCTCTATGGGATTTTTTGCAGCTTATACATGAAATACAGGGAGCTCAACAACCTACCCATTCAATTAGTGTGCTGACAATAGATTTTCAACATAAATATCAAACAATATTATAAGAAATGGTTTACCATGGCTATAGAGTCAATGATGGATAATATCTTATCTACTTGGATATCCATGAAATATCTCATCATAAGAGAGTGAATATGGATCTGTATATGATATCAGGATCCACCATTCTATGTTAAGATATTATGTACCACACATGTCAATATCGGTATGTGATTTGGAGGTATTTCAAATATTTCTTCTGTGAATATTTATTCCCTAATACCATGATGGGTGATCATTGTTGGGTGTTCAAAAACTCATAGTAGGGGTTAATTTTAAATATGGATTACTCATCTTTTAAAAAATAGATTCACTGCTTTAGGCTACCCAATATTGTAGATTAGCTAGTGAATGAATGATGTTTTGAGAATATGTTCCAGAATATTATTTTTTCATAGGTGAATGTTTTATAGTTGGATTGAATGTCAATAACTGTGAAAATTTATTTTTATTAGTAATCCTAACATTCATGATAATAGAGTAATAGAATATAGTTCCTCATCTTCATGATGCAATTATTTATCTTATGATGGCAGAAAGTGTTACCTTAAATCCTATTGTGATGTAATTACATGTTAGAGTGCTTGTAATTGGGGTTTTTTATTATGTCATAAGTTCTAGAAGTAGGGAAACATGAATCATTATAGTTATTGATCCCCATTTCAGTAGTGATACTACGACATGATTATCCATTTACAATGGTTTGATATAATATTCCGACTAGTTTCTTCTAACATTGGAGCTTTATTGAATTGTGGTCTTAATGTATGATCAATAGTCTAGTGTTCGACCTAATGATAGAGTGTTGTAGGATAGTCGGGATGAAGAGTTGGGATTCGATGGAGCATCCAGAGGGTAGTTACATATAATATAGAAATATGGCCTTCTCAATTGATTCATTTTTTATTATAAGGATATATAAATTGATAGGTTTATGTAGCGCATCATGTGATGGTATATTAGATTCCTTATCTTTATATAGTTAGAGGTGAAATTTAATAATATTATACTTTTTCATATTCATTGTTTTATATGGGGGAATCAAATTATTTTCTCCATATATCTATTGTGGAAATATTATCACTCAACTGTAAATAATTTTATTAGGATATGACCCTTAAAACATTATTAGGTATATGTTATGGGATTGTGTTCTAATGTGGTGAGTTCCCCTTATGATATGATGCTATCATTACCAATGGATAATCATATTCCTTATAATTCATGTTACATTGTAATTCAAAGGAAGTATTGGATATCTCTTTATCATGCCTACCCATATTTCTTTTGTTATGAAGTCTTCATTTAAATCATTATTGGTGGCACCAACATTAAAAAGTGTGACTATGATTTCTAAGAAGGTAGAGCTTCATAAGAGAATCATGGGTTTAGTAAAAATGACCTCATTCATAAACTTCTTCTATATAGATGATCATGTATTACATTAGTATTATTTCCCTTCGGTAGTAGATTAATTCATGGATGTTTTCATTGAAGATATTTTGGGTTTACTTGCTGAGTTTGAGGTAGAGTTCTCTATTAAGATAGTTCATGGAGCTACACATGAATCCATTCCTTATTATAGGATGGCCTCTGATGAGATTGAATAAATAAAGAGATCTTTGGAGGACATAAAACATATTAGTTTTATACAGTCCTATAATTCTCCCTAGGGTTTACAGATCCTTTTCAATATGAAGGCTGACATATACCTCAATTTTTTGTGGTTTCCAAAAAGACGAATCATCTTTATCTATGAAACTAATAACCTTTTATCATATATATGATCTATATAACATGTTCCTATGTACTAAAGTACTCTAAAAGATTGATTTTAGGAAATATATCACTATATGTGTGTTATATCATAAGATAAGAATTATACAATATTACATAGTTTGCATGGTCTTAATGAGTATCTTTTTATTTAGTTTAGTAACATGATCACATCAACCATTTTAATTTCTCTAATTAATTTTTATTTTCACCCATATCGAGATTTATTTTTTATATTCTTTATAAAAATCATTTTTGTATTCTCACACTCTAAAAGACCACACCAAACATATTGATATCATTCTAAAAAAATAGTGAGAGCACTAGTTTTATTTTAAGCATAATCAATACATCTTTTATGTTAATAAATTACACTTCTTGGGTCAAATTTTTTAAATGCTATGAATATTAGTTCACCAAGATAAAGTGAGAGTTGTAGTTACCTATGAGTTACATAATAATTTTTTACACAAATGGTTTCTTGGGGATTACTAATTACTAGATGATCGTTATATAAAAATTTTATAACAAGATTATCATATTATTGTCTTGATGAATTAGTGAGTGAAATTGTTATTATATAATCCTATGAGTTAGCCTTTAATTACGTTAATGTAAAATTGAATTCTCTACCAATCCTAATTCTATTCAATCCAAATATGATAAATACAGTCAATTTTGATGAATTGGGTATTGGTCATGGTGAAATTCTAGTGTATAAAGATTGAGTCTTAAAATATAGGTCTCATCAATTAAGACCACATGATAATAATTACACAATTGTTGATCTTGTGTTATATTTTATTGTTCAAACCACACAATTTCGGATTCCATACATATAGTAGGAACATTTTATTGTGCATAAGGACCAAAAAATACTTAGTAACATTTTTATTTAGTGTTAATGGATCCATAGATATAGAAGGTCAGATGAAGAAAAATAGTATTTTGACCTTCATTATTCAAATATAAATGGAAATGGAAATTATATATATGTTTCTATGAGATGGTGTACTAAGATACATGATAATATACATGATATAAGAAATTGAAATCTTCTGGAAGATTATTTTCTATGATGTTTCTAGAGGTACATGACTGTCATGGAATGAATATAATTTCATCACTATTAGTTACCTTTTAAATTAAAAAGACAATGAAGATGAGATAGTTATCATATTGTGAGGGCCTGGTCATATGTGATAGTGTTTCTGGTGAGGATTTTTTATTGGGCTAGATAATTGACGTGGATAATGTCTTATACATTACATAATTTTTCTTTGTTCCTATAGAAATCTAGGTGGAATTAATGAGAGAGTTTGATGATTATACTTGGAAGTACATAATGTTCTTATATATATATATATCATGTCATGCATCAGTAGTATTGGTGTATATGTATGAATAAAGAGATAACTAGATTTATTACATGGTAATCAACATATCCTAAGGTGATGTGAGATCACAAATGGCTTGTAGGGAATAAAGAGTCATTTCCCTCTCTTGAGAGTAAATGTGATATTGATATGATGGATTTCATGATTTTTTTAACAATATCCCCTTGTGTAATTAATTCATTATCTATGATTATCAATTCACTGTATAAGGTCACTCCATTATTACATATCCTAGGTTTTTTTGTGGGTTATCATGTGAGATTGTATGTACATAAGATATTATGACTACATAGGGTACCTCATTAGATTTTTTAGGTAGGTAAACTCATTTAAAATCATGTTTTAGGTATATATTATGAATAAATTCCATGAAACAAGTACTTTTTAGCATAACATTTTACACTTTGTAAGAATGAAAATAAAAATGGATGATACAAGATTTAGTGGTCTTTATATGAGTATGCAAACTTGATTTCAGATTTTTAATGGAGAAACATTAAAATATAATCATGTTATAGACCAATAACATCTATTAAATGAAGATAAAAGTTCCTCTATATGATTATTAATATTCAAGGAAATTTCATTCTTCTTTATGTGGTTGAAGGAATGTGTGGAATCTTTACATAAACATATTTTCATTCATGAGACATCAATGATAGATTAGTTGATTAATAAACTAGTGGGTATAGATCAGTCAAGGAAGAAGTCCCATGATGATCTTAGAAATTAATCTCTAGATTTCAAGGATAGGAATTATATATTCTGGTGTTTATCGACTCGACTGTGGAATCAGTGATATAGATGGAAATAGAGGAATTAACCTCATTTATTTAGACCCTTATAGGTGGTGGATAGTGTTGGTTTAGCAGAATATTAGTTTTTTCTACCTCAATAATACATTAATATGAAAAATTACTTCTATGTTTCATATAATCATGGATATATTCATATTCGTCTGATATATTTTAGTGTAGGGAGGTTGAGTTGTTGATTAATGCATATTTTGGAGAGCATCTTATCCTTTTGTGAATGAGAGATTGAATTATCTATGATTAAGGTCAGTTCTGACTGGGTAGGTTCCATGGTAGCAAGACCACCAACATGAGGATACATATAAGTAATAGGATGTTGTAGGATATAAATAACTAGAGTTATTCTCAAAAAATAATCCTCCACCATTAGAATGGGAATATCAGAGATGATTTTATATAAGGTGGTTGACTATATTGAAATGGATTTTACATCTGTTTATGAACCATTTATTTTTAGTTTTACTCTTTACTTTTATCCTTATAAACATGTATAATATTTTATAGAGGTTATCTAGAGAGTCAGTGGCCTGTTCGAATCCCGAATCTACGAATTATAAAAAAACTAGATAGGCATGTGCTTATCACTTGTTTTATATTAACCTTTCACCTAAAACAAGTAGAATATTAAGGGTACCACATGGTTTGTATAAATATTTAAGGTTTTGATTGATCCATTAATTGAATTGAAATAGTTTGGAGACGCGAGCTTATAAATATTTACCTACAATTCATTGTATGTAATATGAGGTGTGCTCCCTGGATAGCGGGGTGCACATGGTTTGTGTGAGGTCTAAGAAAAATGTTTTTCAAAATTGTGAGACATTAATACATGGGGTATTTTACCTTTTAAACTCATTTTCATGAAACAACATAACCCTATTTCATTCTATATCCACATGAATTCCATCCCCCTTCTTCCTCCCTTGGATCTACCCACAAGAAAAGAGTTAGGATTTATGATAACTCTGTTGTCCAGACACCAAATAAGTCAGTGTTGGTCTCAATGGTTGCATACATGTATAAACACTATTTTATATGCACATTTCATATTTTTTCATCCTCTTAGTGATATTATATTAGTTTGGGATCAAATTCCCCATTCATAGGGAGTTCATATGTTATTAATTGTTTATCCAACATGGACCAAAGTAAAAGAAGATAGTAGATGGATTTTTACCATATTGTTATGGTAGTTGGTATTAAAATTTTCACAAATTTGATATTTCCTATATAACTATCATAACTATTTATCACATTATAATTTCTAGTAGTTTCTTGAAAATTAAATTATAAACCCAAAATTAGTTATTGTTATTAATTTTGGTCACCCTTGTATAAAAAAACATGGATAGAGGTTGTTAATCATAGCCAAAGCCACCCATACATTGTGGTATATATATTTTCCCTTTATTAAATCACCACTATGGGTGTGTGAGCTCACCTCCCATAAAGTAGTAGAATCTACTAATTAAATAAGTTAGCTTTAGAGGGTTATGTATCCTTTTAAATGTTTTTAAAGGTTACTAAAATGAGTAAATGGTTGATTAAATGATAGTTATAAAAGGTTATAGATAGTAACATAACCCGTATCATTTAATATATTTATTATTGATTCTACATCTTTGAATGGTCCTAGTGTATTAAAATTGTATAGTATTAATTAAATATCAATATGGTTTTTTAATTTTAAAAATGTATTGAACTTATTGCATTTCATAATGGAATTAGCTATTATTAAATGCATGAAACCTATTTATTGACACCATGGAAATGTCTTTAACAATTTCATGAAAGCTATTTATTAATTAAATGGAACAGGATATTATTAATGTTATGTCACATATTGACTAACGATATTAGAATGACTATTATTAATCAAAAACACATAAAAGGGTTGTTCCATGAATCCTACAATTATTTATATTATAGAACATAATGATTTATAGTTTGGAACCAATGAATGAAATCACAGTATAAAACAAAGAACTTATTTTTACCTATATATGTTAATATAAGTCACCAAGGTAATCAAATTGAGACATGGACCACATAGTTCTGATACACAATTTTCAATTGGTGTTTGATGAGATGGTTTTTACTTACAAAAATTACATTATATATATATTTGTATATATATTAACTGATATTCTAATTATAGATTCCTCTCACAGAAATGTCATATCTTTTATTCATTTACATCATATCTTATTATACATATACAAATTTATAGTTAATTTAGAAAATTGTGATTTTTTATAGACTCCATTGGTGGTGGTAAGTTAGATTTATATAAAACATTATCTAAGATACCAATGGTACATGATATGATTTTTTCTTTTTAGGTAAGTACATGGTATATCAACAAATTATTGATTGTTGATTGACTATAGCAAGAGAGTGGGTCAGAACATGACATATCTATAGATGCTGATGCAATTTGAGAAAACATTATTTATTCATTACATGTATTGAACCATATGCCTCCTTCAATGTATTCATGTTTAATTGTTTAGAGAAAATCCAGTAACTTATTTTGTATATGATAATAGATATTTTGATTGATTTCAATGTTATTATCATCTTTTTATGTTGTACTTATGTTTTTCTCTCTTTTAGTTATTTTTATTCGTATGCTATTGTGTTATCAATATATTACCCATAGTATAACAGTAATTACAAGAATATAGTCACTCCACTATATCTCCTTGTACCCTATCCACTAGTCACTAGACTTTAGCTTATAAGGAGGAACACATGAATCCATGTCACCCACCAACTTAGGGAACTTTTTAGTGGCTTTTAGGTCTGAGCAGTATAGTGTAAATTGAAAACAACCTATTAATTTACCATGGTTATTATTTGTAACTATATATGATTTTCATGGATAATTATAGTATTTGTATGTATTGTAAATCATTTCATAAAATGTATTTTATTATAAAATATCATTATAATAAATTTTAGAACTATTAATTTAAAATGAATTTAGCAATAAATAAAATATAAATAAATTAAAATATAAAAAATTAACACTTCCATAACATTTTATTTGTATTAAAAAATTATTTTTCATAAAAATATGTTCAATTATTAGTACATTTAATATTTTTTGAATCACTTTTTAAATTTTTTCTATTAACCTGAATTATTATTGTGTCTACATTTTATAGGATTTTAATGTAATTATTTCATCACTAATAATTAATAATAATTTTTCATGATAAAAAATGAATTATCATTGAAATTACGTGTAATAACTGAACATATATTCTATTTATACATACTTTAAAAAATATTTTTGTTATTAAAAACAAGAGTGTATAATTTTTTACTTCATAATCACTAAAATATTATGATGGTAAAATTAAATTAGATATTTTAATATGTATCTATTATTTCATGAAATGGATGTACATCAAAAAATGAGACAAAAAAATATGATAAATTCATTTTATATGTATATATTTATACATTGTCATATTATTTTTATCATTAATTATAATAAATACCCATATTTTAGAGATATAAGTATACAAAGGATACTATTAATGATGACAATAAATAAAAGGGAATTATTTTTCAAATTTAGATATTGTGATTCAGAATATGAAATCGATATCTTAAGATTAAAGGCATTGAGGGGAAATAATTTAATTTATAATTAAACAGGAAATCCATGATTAAGAATATTTTTTCTGAAAACGAACCCTTGTAACATAAAAATGGTATTAATTTTAATTTAAAATTTAAAATTCATTTAAAAAAATAATTGGATGAGTTTAGATAAAAATAAACAAATGAAATTGTAAAATTTATAAAATTTTTAATTTAGAAATTTTAATTATTTATAGAGAATATATTTTTCAATAAAAATCATTACTTTCCATTTTTCATTGAAGAATCAAGATTTTTAGGAACACCTAAAAGTTTTATCAAATGATTATTTTGATATGAAAATTTCAAATATGATATCCTTTTTAACAAATAAAATTTTAAAAATTATAATAAACTATTTGTGATATCCACTCTTAAAAATAAATAAGACTCATTTTTGTGAAAACATATTTTTGAAGATTAATATATATTTATTAAAAATTAATTTCTTATTTAAATAGTATAAATCAATACTTTTTAATTGATTCAAAAAAATTTATATATATAATAATTTAGATAATACTATTAATAATTTAAAATTTGAAAATAATGTAATAATGTTCATATAATAATGTTTCAGGCTTCATTTAGGGTTGGTATTGTGTTACATATAATATATCAAACATAGTTTTGTTTTTTATGTCCTTGGGTGTTACATTTTTTTCCCTAAATAAATTGTGATCTCACAATTTTAATTTGATATAAATAATAAAATGTTTGATATTATAGATTACATTTATTAAAATCCCACTTCATAAAAATAGTAAATAATGATTCTTATGGATAAGATATAATATAAGAACACATGACATTAATAATTACAAAAAACATGCTTTCTGGTCTAAAGAAAATTTGAAAGTGAAAATATATATATTAAGGAAAAATTTAATGGGAAAATGATGATGGATAGTGACAGATGAAGTTTATAATACAAAATTGAATTATCATGAGAATGATAAGAACCAAAAATCAATAACCCAATGATGTGTTAAAAATTTAATTGATTCATCATATTTGAAGATAATAAGATATTATTTTAATTTAAATATAATTTTAATAGTGTTAATTTACTTTTTACCATATAATATATGAATAGAATAAAAATATAATTACATGACATGTATAATTTCATCAATTAATAAATTTCTAACATAATCCAATCCCTTGATCCAAATGATGCGTATTCAATATGAATATTTTTTTACTGAAGCACTAAAATAAAAAATAAAATCATCAGATTCTTCCCAAAATGGATAAAATTCAATTTCTACCATTTTATGATATTTTAAAATACCAAAATGGTTAGAAGAAGTTCAGATAATTCCAAAATTAATAAATCACGATATTATTTTAATTATACATTAATCTAAAAACATCAATTGTAATACTCAAATGTTAAACTATGTCATTATACACATAAGAAGGTTTATTTTTTAAAAATATCATTTGGGTTATATTGAAACTTGATGATTATATTTATTTATTCAATTACTCATAAAATATAAATTTTATATTTATCTCCAAATAACATAAATCCTTCTTAACATCTCATTTAAAAAAAATATATTACACCTATATATATTCCCCAAGTCATAAAAATTATTCCCCTAAATAAAATGAATCACTATTACGCCACATTAAAATAATCTATGATTCTATAAGGTAATTTGACATTTGTTGTTCAATTAGAATACTATATTTTCCAAAAATAATCTCATTCTTTTTATTCATTTATTGTTCCATAGATTGTGAAATTCATCTAAAATAAAATTAAACACATTATCATAATATAACTTATTATTCTCATAGATACTTATGAAAAAAAAATGTATGTTCCTGAAATTTTAATAACCATTATAAGTTCAATTAAAAAGATAGATAATTATTAAATCTTTTAAATATATTTAATAATATTATCAAAAATGATAATGGAAGTCCTCCTTAGAAATCATCTAAAAATTTAAACATAAGGGCTAATTATAACTCAAACATATATCAATATAAAATAAATTATAGTAATGTACTCCCAACACAATATACATCAAGATATTATGAATGATTCTAAATATATGATCATCCTGAAATATAACAATACATCATAAATCAAGAATCCAAATACATATGTACATATATATATATATATATATAATCAATTATCATTCAATTTTCTTAATAATCTAGCAAGGATTATTTTCAATAATTTTCCATAATACTTCATGCAAAATAATATAGATCATGTCATTAGATTCTACAATAACAAAGTAGAAGACAATATATAATCCATACAATTATATTTAATTATATTTTCCTTATATTAAATAATATTAGTAATAGGAATTTCTAAACATTAATCTATATGGTATTTCTAATCGTGCTCTTCGGATTTCTACCAAGGAAATCAATTTTCATAATTATCATTCTACATCCATTAAAATCCATCAATGGATACTTTAGGGAGAATTTTAGGCCCCTTCATATAGTTAATTTGGATGATTGAATTTTCCATATAATATTATTTATTTATTCCCACCATTACCACATACATACAATGTCCGGTTCTAATTAAAAATTTTCCTGTGCGATTTGTTCCATATTTTTGACAAATATGTCATTGAATATTTTAAATTATGTTATTTTCTACTTTAACATCCATGTAAAATTATTTATTACTATATTTATACTTTAGGAAATTCACATATGTTCATTTTTATAGGTATAATACATAATAGTTATACAAGAATATATGTAAGTGTTTTCACTATATTTCCAATTCTATTTCGTAATTTTTTTATTCAACCAACACAATATGCATCACTGAAATTATTAATTCATCTTGTTAAAGATCCTAAAATTTAGAAAATCAAAAAATGATACTGTTATTATATCAATAAAATAATTATATACCATCTTATAAATAGGATAATCACTTTCATAACCTTAACCATATTTTGATAAACTCATTTTATTAATCCAAAATATCTATAAATCACCCTAATGTATTAAATGTTCTTGAATAAATTAATTTTCTATAATTATAAAATAATATCATATCCCCAATAATTTTATTAAATTTTCGATTAAAATAAAATATATGTATTCATAGATAAATAATTATACCGTCTTGTTTTTTCGTCAAAATTCCACAAAATATAATTTCGAGGATCTTTTCAGGTTAATTTTTTCATAAGAAAAAGGTAAAAATAATTATATAAAAAAAATATTATAAAATTGAAAATTTTAATTAGTATATATTTTTCTATAAAATAGATCTTTACAAGTAGAACAACTTCTATTTTAATGAAAAATATTTCAGGCATTAAAAATTCCTTCCTATTTTCCCATACCCATCTTTAGACCATGTCAAAAATATTTTAAAACATGGTATTGTGAGAAAATAGATTAAATGGACATAAAATGAGGGAAATAAATTATTATAGTGATAAATAAATATATAACATGATACTTTACCATTACTAAAATTTTTATAGAGATAATGAAATTAATTTTTTCTCTATGTCAAATAAATTAATCAATGATATACTTTAAAACACATTTTCTGGAAGTAAAATCCATTTTTAGAAACACAACGATGCAATATTAATAACCTAGATCAGAAATTAAAGGGTGATAGGTAAATCCATATGAGAAAAATTAAAATAAATAACTCCTCCTTCAATATTAATATAAATAAGAGGACCCATTGTACTAGAGAGCTATAATGGGGATCACATTTGCCAGAAGTTATATCAGTTTCTCCCATTAAACAATATCTATAATGGGAATCAACCTGTTATATAAGCTTCAAGGGGATATCTTGTTCATAAAGATATATAATGGATGCCAAATCGTCATAAACAATCAACCAAAATCATCTATTCCACATAATTAATACCAATGATTGATATCATGAATACAAATTTTTATTCATTTACATTTTGTCTATAAAAGCATTAATAAACAACAATAATCCCTATTTCAATTCATGTTTCGATCTTGAATGAAAATTTATAAAAAAATTCCATTTACCAAAATAAATACCCAGAGATAAAGAGGATTTTTCATTGAATTAAACATGAATTATTATAATGGATTTAAAAAATAAAATAATATTTATAGTGGAATGAAATATTATTGTAGTTTCATATGTTAAATTTAGAAAATTTATTTATCCTTTTGTGCACAACGTAAAAACATTCCTTAAAAAAGAAATTTCAAAACATATTAATGAATGAAAAAATAGAGATATATCCTTTAAATTTATTTTATGTTCATATAAATTCATTAATAATATATTTTAAAAAATATGAAAATGGAAGAAAGAGATTTGGAAGGAACACATTAAATGGGGTTTTTAAAAATATTATCCCTTTCATTTAGTATTACTTATAATATATATATTTTTATCATATTGAATAATAAATATTTTACTTATAAAATTTCCTAAAAAAATTCCATTTTAATTTTCTCTTTATTTTATTTAATTACATGTTATACAAAATTAACAAATAAATTACATTCACATAAGACATCTTCACGACAAACATATCATATGACAAAAATGGATATGGTAGGTTGAGTAGGTCGAAATAGTTTATTTCTAAAAAATATTCATAACAATAATTAAATAATTAAAAAAATTTAATATCCATTATACATTTATATCCACCCATAAAATATGGTCATTAATCATTAAATATTTTTCAATCATTAAGCGAGTAAGTTGTACATGTACATAATGAATTATTTATTTTTTGCAATTTTATTAATTAAAATAATGTGTGTATAATTTTATGATTTAATAGTTATAATTATATAAACATATAATATAATTAAATATACTTATATGTAAGAACAAGATAAGTGGTAATGAATAGACAATGACATCACATCATATAGATTGTAGTCCATGCATATGCCCAAATGAAAATGTCATTTTGAAATAAATTTAAATGAAATAATGTAAATTATATATTATATTTTATATTTCTAAATACTTTATAAATATAATATATATAAATTATAAATCCATCATTACAACCAGCTATAATAAAAAACTATCAAAAATTAATTACACTAGTTCACGAGGTGGTAGTCCACCATACAGAGGTACAATGGTGACATTTTCAACTTGATAGATATGGTAATGGATATAGGTTATTTCATTAAGGTAAGAACATCTGAGTATATTCAAGATAATTATGTTTTTAATTTATCTTAATAATTGTAAATTTTTTTTATAATGAATAAAAAAATCCAATGGCCGAGAACTACACATTTTCTTCAGAAAAACTCCAAATTTTTACGCCAAATTCTTTTCTTGGATGGTTTTATGATAAAAAATGTATCTATGATATGGGAAGTTATTTAATGAATGGATTTGGGATTGGAATAAAAAAACGTTTCTATTCATGTGTGATATAAAGGTAATGATATTTTTGAATTTATATGAGAGGGGGGAACACACTAAAAAATAATTAAAATATTATGCAAATAAAATTTAATTTTCATGTTTTAATTTACAGAATAATTTATTTATAATATATTATGAGTATATATATTAATATTTTAATATAATAAGATTTTTTTAAACTTAGGTTGTTATTTTTCCCTTTTCAATTTATTTTAAGAACCTATTAACCATTTTCAGACATACTATGATAAAAAAGTTATTTAATTTTTGAGGGTGAAGATAGTTACAATGTATGATAAAATGGCCCTCAAATAGGTCTTGTTTTATTTATTAAACCATATCCCAGCCACATGGATGATATTAATGTTTTTATATATTAATAATAAAATTATTATACTTTAATTTATTATAAAATTTCATTAATGAATTTTTATAAATGTTTATTTACTTTGACATCAATAACATGAATACCAAAATAGAACTAAAAATAAAAAATTAACAATCTATAAAATTTTATATTATCCCAAAACATATTATTTTTCACAATAAATATATGAAACTATTTTTGATAGTTCAAATATAATTAAATATAATTTTTGATTATTTGAATAATTTCCTCATTAACATTTACAAATCTTTTGAGTTAGTATTTCATCAAATAAAATTATGTAAAATTAAATTGATAATAACAATATATGTTTATAATTAACATATATAACTAATCATATCCATGGTTTAACCATATTTTAAAAATTAAAAATATTATTAAAATAAAGAATGTTACATTTTGGTTTTATATTTGGTGAAATTTTATAATGGATAGAATCTTTTAAAATTGGAACCATGTTACCAAATTTTTAAGAAATGGTTGGAAATAAAAAACGTGATCCAATAAGATAAAAAAATGTTTTATTGTAATTTATCATCCATATCATATAATTTTTTTCATTAATTCCCATGTTTCCATTACATAAGTGACACATATTTACTAAAGATTCTATTTATAATAAAAAAATAAAATGGGAAAATTTAAACAATTTACACCTTATAATAAAATTTATATATTCCATTTTTCATGATATTAAAAAAATTTCAGAATCAAATTTTATATTAAACTACAAAAACATAATGAAAAACGTTATTTTTTTTTGAAAAAGTCCCATTTTATTGTATAAAAATATTATATAATAAATTTATGTATATAATAAATTTGATCAAAAATAATTGGATTATTCTAAATGGTATGTATGTATAGAAATTATTAAATATAATAATAAAATATAATTTATTCTTCTAAAAACGTTACAAAATACATTATTTAATGAAAAATGAAACATTTCACTATTTGTTGAAAAATCTATGGTTTCTGTAAAAATTTAATTTTTTATATGATAATTTAGATATGATGTTTTAAAAATTAATTCATTTTTAGAAAATATAATTTATAAAATTTTCAATAAATAATTAAAATATAAAAATTAAATAAAAAATTTAAGTAAAACATAATTTGGAAGAATAAAAAATTTTCTTATAAAATTTTACTAATTGTTTTATAATAATTATTTAATAAATTTTTATTAATAATATCATATATATATATAATAAATTATTTTATTCTTTTTATACTAATTAATTATATTAATATATTATAATAATAATATAATAATATTTCATAGTTTTTTTAGGATTTGTGTTTCGTTTTGTACAGACAACCTAAATTATTTTTACTTTTAAAATTGTTGAATGTTTACATTAAAAATATAATAAAAATATTAATAAAATTTTTTATAATGGGTTTGTTTTAATATAGATATGTACACAAGGATATATAAATAATTAAAAAATCAATTATAAATATAAGTCTATTGATTATGTGGTTATTTAACAAAGTCCATTGAATATATAGTAATTAGATAAAGGGTTTTTGGATATAATTTTACCAAATGGTTACATAAATGTTTTTAATGTAATTGAAAAAATTTAGAATAATGTAATAGATGATAATAAATAATTATAGAATGAAATAAAATATTATTAATAATTAAAAATTATTTATGACTAAAATATGTATATTAAGAAATTATTTAATATGTTCAAACTATTTAATAATTACTTTTATTCTAGTGGATTTATAAAATATAATTTTTAGAATTGAAATTATAAATTTGAAGGGGATGTGATTAAAAAATTAATGAATAATATATATAATTGTAATGTATTTTTTTAAAACTATCAGATAGATTTTTTGTAACAAATAAATTGATTCGCTTTAAATGAAGACTATTTTGAAATTTAAAATTTCAACATATAAAATATATATTTACTATTTTTTATTAGGTAATTGATATTATATATGATTAACAACACATAAAGGTTAAAAATAAATTTTATATATGATGTTTTCTCAATATATTTTATTATTTATATGATAAGTAATATTTTTTATGCATATAAATTATAATATATTAAAATAAGTTTATACTAAGAATCAAAAAAATATAATTTGGACTGTGGGACTATTTTAATTTTTTTAAACATCTTCTGATGTAAAATTATGTTTCCAGGGTAAAAGTAGTTTGATTTAAAATAGATTAACTGAGGTATAACATAAAAAAATACAAAATAATGTGTATCAAAATTGTGTATATCATGGTATACACGAACCATAATAAGTATTTTTTCACATTAGATCAAAATTCAAGGTAAAATGTGTTGGATCGATATATAGATTTCTATGTATATTAGATGGAACAACACAAGAGTGGGTGAATTGTAGGTTTAAAAACGTTGTGTTTAAATACTTAAGAAATTAGTTTAAATTATCTTAAACTAATACAATTCACAACAAATACAAATAACCAAAAATGACTTGGATATAAATGATATGATATAATGTAATACTATAAGAAAAGTAAATCTATTATATTCAAATGAAAAAAATAATAAGGGTAATACAATAGTGAAAGATTCTACCATAGAGCTTATAGAATCTATCCATAAAATATGTAATAGTATTATTTTAATTGAAACAATTACATATGTATATGAAATGAAGAAAGGAAAAAAAATTCCCTTTCTAAAACAAACAGCGGCATAAATGTAAAATTATTAAAATTCTTATATCCCAAAGTGAATGGTTATCCTTTAACCTAGGATAAGAGGTATGTATTACCACCACCTTGGTAAGCCCTTGATACGATGATCGATATGTCTGTTTTGCTATCCCCAAAAGACCTCGATATGATGATCGGTACGTCTGTCTTGCTATCCCTGCAAGCCCACGATTTTGTAGGTAATCGTCACCTCTATATTTCAAAAACTTTAATGACCTCGATATGATGATTGGTACCACCGTATGCCTATCCTATACAGCCCTTGATCGTTATCACCTGATCGGTCTCACAAAGAAAAACAAAGAACTTAATGAAATAAAAAAACTAAGAATTATCAATTCACATTTTTTAATCTCAAGTCTTTCCCACAAAGAAAGATTGAAGTCACAACGTCTCTCTTTTGAACATGATAGTATCAAAGAATGAGAAAAGTATCTCAAATTTTCTTCTCAGCATCAAATGATCTTCAATTTTATGGACTCAGGTTTTAACGGTCATATTTCCTCCAACGGTCATATATCTCCGGAAAACTCAGAGGGACTTAGACACCTGACATTACAACGATCATATTGAAATAGAAAACATGACATCATTTTGATTAGTTTATAACTAACTCCACGACACCATTTTGATTAAAAAAAAATATATATGAATATGATAAACATGAGTATTATTTACATGGGTTGATAAAGGATAAAAACAAGAATGTGATGAAAACATGAGTGCTATAAGTATTACTTTGTGCAATGTATTGATGTGATTCAATGTGAGTATGATGCAAAAAAGTTAGTACGACTGACATAGCCAGTACGATTGAAAGATTCAGTATGATTGACAGAGTCAATACGATTAACAGAGTCAGTATGATTGACAGAGGCAGTATGATTGACAGAGTCAGTACGATTAATAGAGTCAGTATGATTGGAAGAGTCAGTATGATTGATAGATTCAGTACGATTGACAAGGTCATTACGATTGACTGAGTCAGTACGATTGGAAAATTTAGTGCGATAAAAAAAGTAAGTAAGATAAAAATAGTCAGTATGAAATACCTCTTTTAATAGATTTGTGATTTCCAAAACAAGGCATATAATTCAAAAGAGGACTTTTGAATCAACAAACTCCCCCTTTTTGAAAAGCTAAAAACATGAAGTTAAAACAAAAAAGGAATACTTATCTCCCCCTCCATTATTGAAAAATCATCTGAATATGAAATTTAATACAACTAACTCCCCCTTAGGTATGTACTTTCCTATGGATTTTATTTGTAAAAATTTCTGGATTTAGAAGTCTTTAAAACATTCTTCCCCTTATAAATCATTCTCATACTTTGTAAAACATTATCCTCTTTGTTATTTAAAAAAATAATGGGGTAATCTTGAGTTTCCTGAAAAAGTTAGAGAAATGAAATTTAAGGCAATGGGGAAGATACCATAAAAATTATTGAGATGACAAAATTCTATAGAATTCAAAAATTAAATAATGAAATATACAACAAATCAAACATTTGTTTTCTCTTTCAATTTATTTCTTGAAAAACTCATGAAGAATAGCTTTCATCTAATGGATTTCTTTCTTGTCTTCTAAGATAGAATCTCCCTGATATTTGAGAAGCTGTTTTTGATCAGAAAAATCCGATCCTCAATCTTGATATTCTATTCTTGGACTCTGATTACTTATTAAAGAGTTTCAATTCTGTCTTGCAGATTCTTATTGTCTTTAGATAACATCGAATTTTTATTCTTCAACAAAAATATTTCATCTTTTAAAGATGAAACCATTGAAAACAATATCTGAAAAGCATTAATTCTTTCTTGCATCCCTTTTATTGAAGGAATGTTAGATCCATGAGTTGTTGACATCTGATTTAGTATTTCAATGGTTTCTTTTTCAATCTTATTGAATGAAATAACAAGATCATTTGAAATCCTCCATAAGTCTTCAATTGATATTTCATGATCAGTCATCGAGCCTTCTGTTTTGTATGAACACTTAGTCATTATATTGCATTCCTTCTTATGAGCATCCGAAATTTCAGACAAAACTTTTAAATTGGCCTCTATTGAAAATAATTTCATTCTCAGTTCCCTTATAGAACCGAAATTCTTCCTTTGATTGTCAGTGTTGAAATCAATTTTACCTTCAAGTCTAGGAAAATAAGGAATAGTCTTCTCAATTCTCCTTAACACCAGAACAGAGTAATCACTTTTCTTGAGAGAAATTGTGTGTTCTGAATTATTATCCTCATCGTACGAATCTAGTTCATTTTATCGGCTTGAGTCTTCATCAGGATGTTTTCCTTCAGCTTTTTATTTCTTCTTTATTTCTTCTTCCACTTTTTCACTAATTACAATTAATTTTTCCATCTGAGATGATTGAGCACCTTTCATAACTTGAGAAGGAAATAATTCTGAAGGGGTTTTTAGAGATTAGTTTGGTGCTTGATCGACATGAGGAGTTTGTTGAATGCCTGTACATTTCTTTTGAAAGGATTCCTCTCTAATATTTTTAGAATTCTGAATAAATTATAAAATAAAATCTCCTTCATCTTCTTTAACTTCATGTATTTCTTCCAAAACATGTTTCCCTTTATCTTTTTCTAGATTACTCTATATGATATGTTCTTGATGCACTTCTTCCATTATATGAGAATTGGACACCTCAGCCAATTTCATGATTTTATAGACGTAAAAGTCTTGAGAATTCATTTTCAAAAGAGTCTTTTTTTTCTTTTCAGCCTGAAGAGTATCCTCTACCCTTATCCTCCCAGCAAAGGCTTCTGCTGGATCAAGACTGAACTTAAGATTGCGTTCTTTTCTTTGTTCTCTTTCCTCTATCCACTTAGTCACAACCTCTTTGTTGTATTTATGATTCTTCATTGGCTTACAAATTAATTGGGGATCTGACTTCTGAGGAGCAAAAACAGTTGGATTTTTTTCAATTGTCATAGGTGTCGATTGATTTGGCCCTGATTCGGCTTCAACATATTTTAAAAAATGTTTTGAATCTTCATCAAAAAAAACACATAACTTCTTCAGTGTACTCTTACTAATCCATGAAGTCTTCAGTGCTTTCAACTGTCTTTTAAGTGGAATATTACAAATCTTAAGGCTCTCAAGAATAAACATAGTATGAATATATGGATACATAATCAAATGAGACTTGATCGCTCGTAACATGTTATTCTGTATTTTTTTTAAAGATATATCCCTTGAGATTTACCTTTCTTTTGTTTACAAGATAGTATAGTTTGAAGAATCAGAAACCATAAGAGTTTATCTTTCCCCTTTTCTTGGGATAAAAAAGACTTTCATCCAAAGCAAAACAAACCTATTATCTAGAGATAAATGAGCTATCTTTATCTTCTCTTGATTGATAAGAAATAATATCTTTTTAGCACTTTCTTTATGAAACATACCAACTTCCTCTGGTAGTTTATGAGATGGACAAAAAGAATCACCTTTTGATGAGACATTTAGAAAGTTGGATGCTTGTTTCAGAGACATTGAGAATTTTATATCGTACTCAACAAAGTTGATTATCATGTTCTTGTGAAACGATACGGTTTTGTAGAACGGACTAACCTCTTAAACAAGATTTGGATCTTGGGATATAGTTTTTTCGAAAGATGTTCCCATACCTTGAAACAAAATAATCCTATGCATTTTTGAATCATATGTATCAATGAAATCCTGAGAAACTAACCTTTCTCTAAAGAATTATTTCTCTGAAAACATATTTGAAGAAATTTTGGTAGGAGTGTTGGTAGAGGACGAGGACATATAGTTGAAGCGAAGAGAAGATCGTACGGAGTCTTAAAACAGAGGAAGAGCTTCGCCAACAATTCGGAAAAACCAGTGTGGGTTTAGGGAGGGGAGGGATCTATATATTGGTGAGGAAAGATGATCGTTGTTCTTCTACAATTGTGATTAGAAGATCAAAAAATCCAATGGTGGGGATTTAAAAGGGGGGGTTTTTTAAAAATAACAATAAACAATAAAATGATAGATAAACAAAACAAAAGAATGAATGAAAGTACCTATCATAGATTCTATAGAAATTATTGGTTTAATAGTATATACATAATATAATACAATAAAAAAAGAAAATACACGCGTACATGGAAGGGAAAAAGAATATGATCGGTTGTGGGAACGATTGAAAACAAAGCCATTACCATAGATTTTTATGCTGATGGAAAAAAAATTCATTACCATAGGTTGTCATGCAGATGGAAAACAAAGTCATTACCATTGGTTGCCATACCTATGGAAAAAAATTCATTAACACTGGTTGTCAGGCTGATGGAAAACAAATTCATTACCATTGGTTGACATGACGATGGAAAAAAATTCATTACAATTGGTTGACATGCCGATGGAAAACAAAGTCATTATCATTGGTTGACATGCCGAAGGAAAACAAAGTTGTTACCATAGATTGACATGCTAATGGACAAAAACTCATTATAATAACCAAGCATACAAGATGACAAACATAAGGTTAAAAAAATAATCAGACAATCAAGATGATAAATAGGAAGATAAAATAACAATTAAAAGAATAAACAGACAAAGATCATAAAAAAATAAAAAAATTAGAAACATATTAAATAAAATGTTATCCAATTTTAAGAGGAATTTATTTAATATAAAGAGAAGTATAAAACATGAAGTATATATGAATGATTATTTTAATGTAATCATTCTTAGTTACTATTTTAAAAACTCAAATATATCGAAAGGTAATGTTTTTGTGAAAATGTCAGCATGTTGCTCTTGCAATTCCGTTGAATCGTAAAATAATATCGTCTTTTTGTGTGTGATCCCTTAGAAAGTGATGCCTAATATAAATGGGTTTTTAAGGGGAGTGATGTGATGGGTTTTTAATAAGAGCTATGGCTCTAGTATTATCACATAGAATGATAGTTTTGGAAAAACTCAATCCATAGTCAGTGAGGGTGTGTTGTATCCACAACATATGAGCACAACAACTTCCAGCTACTACATATTTAGTTTCAGCAGTGGAAAGTGCTACTGAGTATTTTTTTCTTGCAGGACCAAGAAACCATGAAATCTCCTATGAAATGACATGTTTCTGATTTACTATTTCTAGCTATTCTACAGCCACCAATATTATCATCTAAATAATTTTTTTTCAAAATCATTTCTAGATAAATAAGAAAGACCTAGATCCAATGTTCCTTTTAAATAACAAATGATTCTTTTCACAGCTTTTATATGAGAATCTTTCGGATTGGATTGGTATCTTTCACATAAGCATATGGAAAACATTAAGTCTGGTTGACTAGCCATTAAGTATATCCACCTACCTATCATACCACTAAAAATGGTTTGATCTACTGGTTTCCCAGTTTCATCAAGGTCAAGTGTATTTGAGGTACCAAATGTAGTGTTAATACTTTTAGTATTATCATATCCATACTTTTTGTGTAAATATTTAATATAATTATGTTGAGATATATATGTCCCTTCTGGTTTTTGTGAAAATTGAAAACCTAAAAAGAATGTTAACATACCCATCATACTCATTTCAAACATAGACTTCATTAAATTCACAGAAGAATCAGTTAAAGACTGTTGAGTTGATCCAAATATGATGTCATCAACATAAATTTGAACAATAAAAACTTTTTAATTTTCCATTTTTATAAAAATAGTTGGAACTACTATACCTTATGCATAATTGTATTGTTAAATAAATCATGAATGTCTATCATACCATGCTCTAGAAGCTTTTTTAAGGCCATAAAAAGATTTGGTATGTTTAAAAACATGATTATGATATTTTGAATCAATAAAAATAGGCGGTTGTTCAAAAACATTTATTGAACAAAACCATTTAGAAAAGCACATTTAACATCCATTTGAAGTAATTTGAAATTAAAGTATGCTACAAAGGCAAATTGAATATGAATATATTCAAGTATAGCTATAGCATCATATGTTTCTTCATAGTCTATTACCTCTATTTGATTATAGCCTTTAGCATCAAGTATTGCTTTATTTCTTACAATGATTCAATTTTCGTCACATTTTTTTTTCTGAAAACCCATTTTACACCAATTAAAGTTGTTTTTTAGGTATTTCAACTATAGTCTATAATTATTTCCTTTAAAATTCATTTACCTAATCTTGCATTTCTTTAATCCAATCTTCATCACCAAAGGCTTCACATGGACTTTTAGGTTCGAATTGGGAATGAAATGAAAGATTTTCTATTTCATTAATTAAGGAATTTCTGGTCCATACAGGTTGATTTACATCACCAATGATGTTATCATTGGGATGATTCCTAAGAAGAAATTGATTTGGGTTTTTTAAAACATGTTCATCAACATATGGTAGAAAATCATCTGGGGTAAAAGTTTCAGAAATACTTTCTTGAACATTTTCCTTATCATAAAGATCTTCTAATAAAGGTTGATGATTAGTTTTTGAGAATACATCCAATGATGTTGGTTGGGGTTGTCTGAAAACAAAACGATTAGCTTCATCAAATTTAACATGCACTGTTTCATCAACAGTACATGTATTTTTAGTGAATACACTATAAGACTTAGAGTTTGTAGAATAACCTTAAAAGGTTCCTTCATCGGATTTTGATTTGAATTTGTGTAGATTCTATTTACTATTCAGAATGAATACTTTGAATAAAAAAACATTGAAGTATGAAACATTTGGTTTCCGGCCAGCCAGAATCCATAAGGTGTTTTATTAAGAAAATGTCCATCTGAAACACGATTTATAGTATAACAAGTAGTGCTAACAGCTTCAGCCCAAAAATGCTTAGCAATTGAGTATTTACTCCACATGGTTCTTGTCATTTCTTGAAAAATGTGATTTCTTCTCTCGACAACACCATTTTTCTATGGAGTTCTTACTGCTGAAAATTTGTGAGTAATAACATTCATACTACATAAATTTTTAAAATCAGAATTTTCAAATTCACCACCATGATCACTATGGATAGTTATCAATGGTAGGTTGTTCTCATTTTTATTTTGGGCTCTAAAAATTTTGAAATAGAAAAATGCTTTAGATTTCTTTGTTAGAAAATATACCCATGTAAATATAGTAAAGTCATCAACTAAAAAAAATTTAGAGTATTTTCCTCCAATGCTTCTTTTTTGTGATGTACCAAATAGATCTATATTCACTAGCTTTAATGTATTGGAAGTTGAAACTTTATTGATTGATTTAAAGCTATTTTTATGTTTCCTTCCAAATTTAGAAGGGTCACAGACCATTGAAGAATCAAATTTATGATCTGGTAGATCCTTTACAAGTCTATTCTTTGAAAGATTAAAAAACTTTTATAGGTTTATGTGTGATAGTATTCTACAACATAGCTTGTATTGGTCTTCTATTGCACTTGAGAAAGGTAAATTTTGGATCTTAAGGTCCTCTAAGTTGATATTTTATACATTATCTTTCCTATTGGCAGATAGAATGAATTCATCCTTGGAATTGTAAATTAAGAATTTATCATTTCTAAAATTCACAAGGTATCCTTCATCACAAATTTGACTTATGCTGATGAGATTGTTCTTAATACCTTTAACAAATAAAACATTTGAAATAATAACTTTTCCATGAAAAACAATATTACATATTCCAACAATCATTCCATGAGCATTATCTTCCAAGGTAACCTTTCCAAATTTTGTTTCAATAATCTTAAAAAAAATATTTATTACCAGTCATGTGACGAGAGCAACCACTATCCATGTACCAAATGTTCTTGTTGTTGGTACACTTATTATTTTCCTGAAAAATAAAAAATTAGTTTTTCAGAATCCAAAATTGTTTGGATATGGAAGGTTTAGATAAGAGAATTTTAGGAATCCACAATTTTTTTGCAAAATGAGCTTTACGAAATCCTAAAGACTGAGTTCTATTAAGAGAACAATCTCTTTTATAGTGTCCACCACATTGAGACTTAGTACAAAAGGGGTACATTGAGGAACAAAGTAGTTATTACAAAAAATAAGATTATAATGAGTATAACCAAATCCAGAATGATTTTACAAAGGTCGTATTTGAGAATACATTTTATCAAAGTTTTACTTTCCATATGTAAAGTTTGACAATCATTTTTTCGGGGAGATAATTTCTGATGTTAGTTTTAAAACTATGTTTTTATCCTCTAAAACATTTGATTTTGAATTAGAGTTAGGCTCGATAACATTTTTCTTAGAAATTACATTTTCAATATCCTTAGAAAGATTGTCCTTGTCAGATTTGACATTCTCAAGGGTTTTAAAAATATTTTCAAAATTAGATGTCTTCATATCAAAATCATTAGAAAGTTTTGATACTTATTTAGTTAAAATAGAAATTCTAGAATTTTCCTTATCAAGATTTTTCTTGAGTGTAGAATTTTCATTGGCAAGTAATTTATAAACCCTAGACAGTTCTTCATAAGAAGGTAATGTATTATCTTCTGATGACGAACACTCATCCTTTGAAGATTCATAATATTTGTTATCAATATATTTTTCTTTTAGGGAAACATTTTTAATAGCTTCAGCATAATGTACCTCAGCCCTGAGATAATGATATTTTATCGGTAATCTGGCTATAAGTTAAATATTCCTTTGTCATGAGGATTAATATTCGGAAGAACCATCTGATGAATTGCCACTACTTGTACTCCAAGTATCATTAGCCTTCATGACATTCTGTGTCTTTGTCTTCTAATACCTTTTCTTATTTCTTTCAGAATGTTTCTCCTTTCTATCTTTTCTCTTCAGTAAAGGACAATCAGGTCTTATATGACCTACTTTCTTTCATTCGTAACATGTTACCTCTGAATGATTCTTATCATTTTTATCGTTCATATTGAATCTATATTGGAAGTCTTTCATTACAACAATTATGTTCATCCTTCGAGCAAGATTGGCTAACTCAGTATATGAATGATCACAATCACTTGATTCTGACATAACAACTTCCTTAGTATTGGATATTGTTATACTTTTAGGTGTTTTATCTTTAGATGTATTAGTAATAGCTACACTTCCATTTCCATTTTTCTTCTTTTTGAAATCAACATCTCTCTTCATTATTGTCGCGTGCTGTAGAAGAGTTACAAAGAGTTCATCAAGAGTAATCTAAGAGGCATTTCTATTTTCATCAATAACTGTCATTTTTGACACCCATTCGTTTGGAAATATATAAATAATTTTTTCTACAAGAGATTCATCATCAAGACCTTTTTTCCAATAGATTGTAAACTATTTACCATTTTCATAAATCATTATTTCACTTTACATACTGGTTCTCCATAAGGAAAAATAAATCCATGATACTCTGCTCGAATAATTTCTCTTCTTGTTTCTATAAACTTAGATGTACCAAAATGTGTGACTTCCAATTTCTTCCAAATTCAATTGGATTCCTCACAAGATGATATTTGGCTGTATATATTCCTGGTCATAGAACATAGTAATATATTGTTTACCTTGTAATTCAGTCGATCTTCTTGCTTCTCTTGATTGGTGAAAGTACTGACTTCTTTTTCAGGAATTTCATAACCTCCAGTAAGAATAATAAAATTGTCTACACTAGTATTGATAAAAAATGTCTTCATTTGATCTCTCTATTACTCATGATCATTACTATCAAATATTTGTGGTCTAGTTGGATTTAGATTTTCAATTGATTCGATATTCATCCTTGACATCTAATAAAACAAAAACTTTTCCACCTCACATGTTAGTTCAGTAAGTAGTCGAAGAAAAAATTGAAATAAAGAAGTAAATATAGAAAACAGACCAGTGGTAACATGTTCTGATACCAATTGTTGGATCAATATGTAAATTTATATGTATATTATTTGGAACAACACAAGAGGGGGTGAATTTTAGGTTTAAAAAAATTGTGTTTAAACAAATAACAAATTAGTTTAAATGATCTTAAACTAATACAATTATCAAAAAATACAAATACCCACAAATAACATGGATATAAAAGATATGATAAAATGTAATACTATACGAAAATTAAATAAATTGTATTTAAATCAATACAATAATCAGAGTAATACAATAGTGGAAGATTCTACCATAGATTTTATAGAATCTATCCATACGATATGTAACTGTATGATTGTAATTAAAACAATTACAAATGTATATGAAATGAAGAAAGGAATCCAAAAAATTCCCTTTTAAAACAAACAGAAGTGGAAATGTAAAAGTATTAAAATTCTTTAATCCTAAAGATAAAGGATATCCATTCACCTTAGATAGGAGGTCTCTCTGACTACCACCTTAGTACGCCCTCGATAAGATGATAAATATGTCTGTCATTCCATCCCCACAAGCCCTCGATATGATGATCGGTACGTCTATCTTGCTATCCCCTCAAGCCCTTGATTTTTTAGATTATTGGAACCTCTGCCTTTCAAAAACATGGAAGCCCTCGATAAGATGATTGGTAGCACCGTATGCATATCCTCTACAGCCCTCGATCGTTATCACCTGATCAGTCGCACAATGTAATACAAAGCACTTAATGAAATAAAAAAACTAAGAACGATCCATTCAAATTTTGTAATCTCAAGGATTTCACACAAAGAAAGAGAGAGGACATGGCGTCTCTATCTAGAACTTGATAGTACCAAAGAATGACCAATGTCTCTCAGTTTTTATTCTCAGCTTAAAATGACCTCTTATTTATAGGCCTCAGGTTCCAAAGGTCATATTTCATCCAACTGTCCTATTTCTCCGGAATAATCATAGGGACTTGGACACATGGCATTACAACGGTCATATTGAAACATAAAACACAACATCGTTTTGATTAGTTTATTACTAACTCCATGACACCATTTTGTTTAAAAAAAAAGATATATGAAGATGATAAACATGAGTATGATTGAAATTTGTTGATAAAGGATAAAAAAGCAAGTGATAAAAACATTGTGCTAAAATTATTACTTAGTGTAATGTAATAAAATGATAAAAAGTGAGTATAATTCACAGAAGTATGTACGATTGACAGATTCAGTATGATTAACAGAGTCAGTACGATTGACAGAGTCAGTATGATTGACAGAGTCAGTATGATTCATAGAGTGAGAACGATTGACAGAGTAAGTACGATTGATATAGGTAGTATGCATGACAGAGACAGTATGATTGACAGAGTCAGTATGATTGATAGAGTTTGTACTATTGACAGGTTCAGCACGATTGACAGAGTCAGTACGATTGATAAAGCCAGTATTATAAAAAAAGTCTCTACGATAAACATAGTCAGTATGAAAAACCAATATGAATAGATTTTCAATTTCAAAAACAAGAAATAAAAGTAAAAATAGGTATTTTGACTCAAAAAAAAGAAAACATTAAACAATATGAAATTTTCATTTGGGGAAATGTCACTCATAACTCACATAAAAAGACCAATAAACAACACCTTAAAATGAAAACATATATTTGTGTCACTCTTAAAAAATTTCCCAAAAACCTTCTCCAAAAGAATTACTATACATTTTTATACATTAATGATCACTAATTAATTTATTATAATTGATCTTATTTATAGTTGGTGTGAATTTATCAAAGTATACTTTTCTTCAATATACTTCTCTATTACCATCTGACTTTTATTATTTAATAATATATTTTATTAATATAAATATATTCTATTAAATTAATTATTCTTCTATAAAATCATTATTAATATACTTTACCTCCATACACTTACACATTTTTTCATATAACATGTTCTTATTTTTTGAGTTTAGGCAATAATTTTAATGATCTTATAATAACATCATTTTATCTAAAATGAATGTGAATAATGACTTCCAAAATAATAATATATTGTCTAAAAGAATAATTTATATAATGAATATAGGGTTTAATGGTGTGAGGAAATGAATTTTCATTATAAAGAAACTCATAGTGAAAAATAAATTACACAAATAATGATAATTATGGATTCAATTCTCAGGAACTATAACAACACATTCAATAAAATGAAAATGAAAGTAAATTAATAATTTCAGTATTATTATTTACCTTCTATTAATATTCAATTAAATATAAAATTTTTATCAATGAATGTCTTCACACAACTCCATTTGAAACTAGTTCCAAAAAATCAAAATTACTAACATCCAATTATAAAAATTTCCCAAAAATAAAAAAAATTATGTTGGAAAAATATTTTACATTATGAGTATAAAATATAACATCAATTAAAAATGATTTTAAATATATTTATGATATTATTATTATAAAATATGTTATTGTTCCTTAGTGTGATATTGGAGAAAATTTATGGGTTTCATTACAATATTTATTAGAAATATAGATTTCTTATTTGTAAATAACTATTGAGTGAATTTATTTAGTCCTTATATCCAAAATAATCTACTTTATTATCTTATTTTTATTTTAGGGTACACTTATCTCCTTATAATATCACCAATGTTTTTTATATTGATAAAAAAGGATACTCATAAGTTAATACGAATTATCTCTTAATTTAGGTTAGGAATATTATTCCTTCATAAAAGAGATTTTATTTTCTTGTATAAATGTAATTATCCCAAAATAAATTATTTTTTATGTTAAATATACATTTAATTTTACATTCATTGAAAATATATGAATAAACCTATTTCACATTTTTTAATGATCACATTTCAAATCATTTTTTTCATATATCATTAAGAATATTAATTTTTCATGTTTTCATATATATTCAGTTTAATTCCTATTGAATTTCATATTTTATCTCTAGGAATAATGTTTTCAAAATTATTTTCATTTATAAAAATTTATATAAAAAAAATTAATATTTCTTAATGGAATTCCAATATAACTATTTATTACTTCTATAATGTGTTTTTCTACATAGTAAATATCATTTATTGATTTCTATGAATCTCTGGGAAGATTTTATAATGATGTCATTAACATCATTCCATGGATGAATTTCAATAATTTCTTATAAAATATTTGAGGGATAACATTCTTAATCTTACGTTAATATGATATTAAGGAATCAAAAATGTTTTCAATTTCTTGTAGAACTCATGAGTATAGATTCAATTAAGTGTGACATGGTACATGAATTATGTTTCCTTCCAACACATTGGATAAATATTTATATATCAACAATTTATATACATGGGATTTGGTAGTTGGACCTATCTACTAGGCTTATAGAAATACTGAGTTATCCTAATTGATTTTGGGATTCTTAAAACCATGTGATGATAGTCATGGAAGTTCAAACTAATATTAGAAATTAATTTTGATTCTTATATTTTCCTTATTTTTATTCCACATTTCAATGTCATCATAGATAACTATGTTATTTTGTAATGTATTACTATTAATGACTCATTTTCTAAAAAATTATGACATATATAATACTATTAGGAAAAAATAAAAAAGTTTAAATTCATTATTTATGTTATATATTTTATTGGGATTATATTTTTATGATATATTCATATACCATTGTTATGTTCTGATACAAACATGTACATCCAATGATCCCATATGATATAATAATTACATCTCTTTTGTATACCAACTATTTTCCATATGATCTTAAAATTTATTATGCTTCCATTACAAAAGTATTGAATAGGAATGTTATCCACCTTACGTATCAATGGGTATCATGTTTGACGATTAATTTCTTGAATATTTTCGATAATATTTATAACATAACATGGTTATATATGTAGTATTTAAAGAAATTGTACATATATAATCTATGGTCTTTATTATTATTAGATAAATTGATTCACTTATATATTAATATAATATTTATTAATTATCTTATTTCATAATAAAATATTGGTTTACATAATCATATGGATATTCAATGTTATTTCTTTAATATTTTAATAAATCCAAATCTATTATAATAGAAATTTATGTGGAATGAAACAAAGGATACAAATGTGATTTTACAGATTATAGCAATATCCATAAGAATAATATATATGGACGATACATCCTTCGTTATATGAAGCGTGATGAAGGATACCTAAAGAATAATTTATTTTTGAAGGATGAACTTGTTGGATTAGTCCCATAATTTATATGAATTCCAAGTCAAAGATGATGAGAAACAAAAATTAAATATCTACAACGTAATTTTTATTACTGTTAACCCTCTATTCCAGACCACATATAATGATTTGATGAATGAGATAATAGACGTTTTTCTCTTTGAATTGAAAATAATTTAAGAAAAGTTTTGAATTTATTTAAAAAAACTCCATATATATAACATAGTGGCTAACATTGGGGTCTTTTGAAGGATTAATGTTCCCATCATAGGGACTATTCAATGTATTTTGTGGGGTTTAATTTAAAATAAAAATAATTTAATATGAAAATAATTATAATGCTATGAAATTGAAAGTAAATAAATTAAGAGGAAAATTTTGAATACGGGAGGAACAACCATTAAAATGAATCTTAACTATCCCTTGTTTGTTCATCTATTCTAATGTATATCATCAACCAAATAATATTAAAAAAGTATTAGACAAAAAACCTCATGAATCCATTTTATTAATGTATTGACTCAAATAATCTCTCCCACTAAATTATTTGATTAATCATACATGGATCACCCACACTAGTTTAAATATACCCCAAATTATGATAATAAACAGTATATAATATTTCTTCGATAAGAATAAATCAAATGAAAAAAATGATCATATGAAGATCGAATAACCAAACAACTACAATCACTTAGATACTGATAAATTTAACTAAAAACATAGTTTGGGGGATTATGTAATTACAACTGAAAATAGATTTTAGGAGATGAATTTCCAAAACAACACTACAATTAAATGTCACCACCAATATAGAGTGAATATAAATGAAATGATCATCTTGACATATAAAATACAATAAAATTTTATCATAGAGTTCCTAAAAATTAAGTGTATGTGTGTTATATAGTTCATTTTTAATAAAAATCCCTTATATAAATAAACATATTTTTATTTATATTACCTAAATGTAATGAAAATAGTAATGTGAAAAAACAAATAAAGTAAAACTATATTTCCTCAGTTAAATACAAAAAAAATAGAACATCTATAATTCAGCCACTTTAGATATAAAGAAAATATGAGTCATTTTATTCTTTAATAGTGCCATTAAATCATTATGATTCAAGGATGCTTTAAATTTATAGATAAACAATTGATCACCCTCTATTAATATCATTTTCTTTATTTAAATACCATCATTCATCAACCAGCTCATTTATTTCCACATTGGGAGGTAGTAATCAAGATTAATAAAAAACTATACTAGGATGAAAAAGTATTTACTGTTGGATATATTATATTAACAATAAAAAAGTATATTTATTTTTGATAAATTACTTAAATTTATTATCTAAATCATTCTAGTTTTCCATCATGAATTTTAATCAATACTATGATCCCATGAAAAAGGGTTATTTATAATATATCAATATTAAGGTAATAAATATCTAGAGAATTAATTATATCATTCATTTTTATTTTAACTTAAAATTATACATTTATATTTTATATATCAATAAACCATTAGGAATGAATTTTATTATTCATTTTTCATGTCAAAATAATTCTAACATTACAAATTCCCTATTAATTTATTATAACATGGAAATGGTCCATTGAAATTTAATATGTCATTGGTTAAGGATCCATAAACACCGTATTCCACCTTTAAATATATAATTTTTAATTTGATAAAATTTATTAGAACATAAGTTAATATTATTTATAGTATTTTATCTCATCATGAATCAAATTTGTCCCACATTATATCCAAATTAATGGCCTTCTATGAATGATTTAGTGACATTCAACAATATTTTAACAAAAAACTACACATTAAAAATTATTATTATTCACACATTCTAACTTCATTAATTTGAAACATACTCATAACAATGAAAAAAATTATAATATAAAAAAAAAATTAATTCTATAGAATCAATGAAATAATTAAATCAAAATATTTTAATTCTATAGTCACCAAGGAATATAAAAATAATTGAAAATTTATTATTCCAAAAAATTAATTATAAAAGAAGGATATATTTAATGAATACAGTTTTAATATATATATATATAAACGAATTTTAAAATTTCCCCACTCATGTTCATTATTATTCCTTAATATAAATGTTATATAATCAATAAAAAATTTCTTTAATCCAAATAATAATTCTTATTGAAGATAAGAGATGTTTTCAAAATGAGTTTTCACTTTACTAGTTACAACATCAGAAGAAAAATATTATCAATATGTTAAATTATTTATTTTGGTAAGTACGTTGATTTCTTGTTAAAATAATGATTAATTCAAATAATAATAATAATATATTTAATTTCATTTTTTAATTTTTCCTTAACTCACATCATTTATAATCATTTATTAGAAACTCTTATAAATATAACCCTAATACACAAATTTAATAAATAATTTTAATTATTTTAATTATGGAATCTAAGTAAGATGTAGAATATAACGTATAGAAAAATATTTAATTGATTAACTAATAATAAAAATAACCCATTTTATTAATAAATGAAAATACATAGTCATAAAATGATTTCATGACTCTACATAAAATTAATATACACCTATTGAAATTTAATATTTTTTTGGTTTAAAAATATCTATCACAAAATTAAAATTTTAAAAAATAAAAAAAATATTCTAAAAAAATGATAATTTTGCAACAAAATAATAAAAATGTCTTCCCTTAAATTTCATTGATAGTAATAATGTTAATAAAAATCAAAAAATATTAGATTATAACACTAAAAAATAATTTATTTATCATGTCCAAAAGATACTTATTGTATAATAATGATGTTATTTATGAATTTATAAGGGTTGGTGATATGATAAAAATTTTATATACATTATTATAATGAAAAATATTTACCCCATATAATTAACAATCATTGGATAAAATAAACAATATTTCTAAAATTGTAAGAAACGTTTTACAAAAAAATTTAAAAGTATGGACAGTTTCTCCAACACTGAAATAACATTTTTCCCCAATTAAACCCATAAATGATATGGAAATGATTTAAAATATTATAAATATTAAAATGAAATGTTTTGTTTTAGAAATTAGAAGATATTTTACTATATGTGATGAGTAACTATAATTTAATGTCCAATGTGATGTAATATATCAATGTATTCTCAGTAAAGTACCTATAAAGGATGAATGCATTATGAGAAAAAATAAAAAAAACTAAGATAATTGTAATAAAATAAACCAATGGGGTTTGTTTTTTACAATATATATTATAAGAGTATGTTTTTTAACCCCTATAACATATTTTTTAGGGATAATAATGAATAAATCACAATAAATTCATTCTTCAAAGAATTAAGAAATAATACAATACATGCTAATTTGAAAATATTTATTCATTAAATAACTAATTTTTATGTAAAAATTCATATTTAATTTAATCCATCAAAACCTGGAAAATATTACTTATAATTTAATAAACATAAAATTGAGAAAATTCTAGTTCTCTAATCAGCCACTCCCTTTAAAAAATCTCATAAACCATATTTTTAAATGTGATTTTTGAGTTCTAAATATTCAATAACGGATGAATTTTAGCAGTGATCATAGCCCTACAGATGCTTGAAATGATATCACATGTCATTAAATAATACCTACAGGGAAAGGAATAATTTTTGGCTTGATCATGTTAAGAACCAAGTAAAAATATATAATCATTGCCAATAAAATCACATATTTGAGGAAATTTATCAAGTAGTTCCTCTTAGAAGACCAAATCAATTGAGTTTTCTTTTAATGAAATTATATAGTTAATCAACCTATTAAAACATGACCTCGATGTTCCAAACTAATATTTGTATTATTACATGGAATAATATTGTGATTATTTATTCTTTTCAACCAAATAACTAATTTTAAAAAATATATAGAATAGTTATAATAAGATCACCCTAATTATTAATCAATGATAATTGTTCTTCTAAAATATAAATGTTATCTTATTATTTATCACAATATTAATCCTTAAATAATTATTTCTATAGAATTACTTTGTTACTTGTTGATACCAATTAACTAAACGGAAAACCTATGATAATAATTCCACCATTTTATAATAAATATTATTTCATCCTAGGTTAGTATTCTTCCTAGTCTTTTGTATTTCCATTTATTGAAACATGTAATTATTAAAAATAGTTCTATTACATAAAAGTAATATAATAATTAATACTATCCAAAACACTGAGATCCTAGATTATTCATATTTATAATTATATAAAAAATATTCACTTATAAAAAATATCCATAAAAAAATTAATATTGATAAATCATTATAATGAGACCCAAAAAGATAAAAAATATAATAAAAAGTGAAATGGAATAGTGGATAACCTCGTGGTTATCCCATGGAGCAATTCAAATAACATCATATAGAAACCCCAAATTCAGTGACTTGGATCGGGTGTCAATTTTATTACATTGCATATGATACAAGGTATAACATACTTAATGGTATATCATATTAGTTTTCTTCAACAAAAATATATATAAATCAGTCCCATATTACATTATTAATAAAAAATACATAGAATACGAATAATTATAACATAAATGATTTTATTCATAATAACCTTATTTATATCATCTGTAAAGGGAAGATAATAAATAGTAAAAATCTATGCTCATTAAGGGTTATGTACAATGTACACTATTATTAGTAAATTAGGCATACCCCATACTTGAAGGTAAACAAAAAAAATCATTAATTCAATTACATGCGAAAAAAATTTATCTACGAGTATTATAAAATGACCAATATCATGGATAATAATAACTAAACTCTCAAGGATATAAATACTTATGTATGGAAAGAATGGTCTATGATCTCATGATATTTTTTTATCATGTTTTTGTTCAATGATTGATTAATGAATGGGTATGTAATACCTAAAAACCAATATAATATGTTTTTAAAAATAGTTTTTCTAATGATACATGTCAATACATATCACGGATATCGATAATCGGGATCCAATCATCATTCCATGTCCACTGCATTACTCATTTATTGAATGATCCACTTAATTAATAAACATTATTTTTTATCAATAATATCCAAATTGAGAATTTAATACATGATTAAAATATTTCAATGGCCAATTAAATAAATTTATTAAATATCTATACTATAAGAAAACATATAGACTTTGTGATGTGTATATTAAAATATTATTGTAATTCAACTAAGATCAATCTCAAAAATGATTTTGCAAAATACATTCTTTGATATTTGTAACTTTTAAATTGTAACTTAAAGGGAATAATAAATTTAATTAATCATTAATAATCATATATGTACATATAATCATGTAAAATACATTTAATAGATAATATGTACACTTTATAAAATTAAATATGTGGATAATAACAATTATGTGTCAATGTAGTGTAAATTGGCACTAAATGTCTTACTAAATGTCCGCATTTATTAAAAAATGGTCTATCCTATGGTATTATAAAATTAAATTGTAATTAATTTTTTAATAGATTCATATAAATATATATTATAAAATATATTATCCACTTATAACATTTCATCACACATTTATTAATAACTCATTATTTAAATCATTTATTTGTGCGTGACAAGAAAATTATATTTTATGAAAATTTTAGTTATGAAGTTATTGTTCTTATATATTTTTTTAAATTATATAAAAAATAGTAATAATGATATAAATATTAAATATATTAATTACATATACGTATATATTTTTAATTTCTTCACCCATAAGAGTTATAGATACAATAATAAGTACCTTTGTTCTTGGAGATGATATGTTGTATGTACACATTAACAATTATCAATTTTAAATGAATGGAATGAGAATATTATTATTAATAATTTATCAATATAAAGAATATTAATTTTTTATAAAAACAATATAAATTGATAAAATATATCATTATTACCATCAATGAAAAGTGTAATTAAGAAATGAATCTTATTGCTTCGTAGAGGAGGTGGTCGACACATATACAGAATCAATGTTGTCATTTTCCATATATATGAAATTTAATAAAGAATATATGATATTACAATTATATAATAATAATTATATCATAAATAAAATATAGAATAATTATTATCATCTTCATAACCATTAATTAAAATAATTTAGAAAAAACATATTACACCACTATGTGTTAATGATATGGCGTATAGACAAGAAAGTGTTATTTCTTGTGATATAAAAAGATGAAAGATGATTTTAAAATATTAATTATTTAATTTCAGTATATCCATGAAACTATAAGTTAAAATTAAATATTGGTAGAATAGATAGTGATGATTTATAAGAAGAATGAAATTTTACTATGTAAGTAAAGATGATTATATGTTCTTTGATAGAAATACTTTAGATCCTATATTTGTCAATCGTGAAATAGAATAAAAATATTATAATAAACTATAATTAGTTTCTATAGAATATTTGAATAGAGATTAAAAGGAGTTTTTTGAGCTAGTTTTTTTAATGCGTTGTAATGTTGATGAAAGACAAGTTTCTTTTTTAAGTGTTTTGAGAGGCAGTATTTATATTAATCAAATAGTTAAAATATTAGAATTTAAAATTAAAGGAAAATTGTTTATAAGATAACTCATATTCTATTTATATAATCATAATGTATATATCCAACGAACAATTTTTTTTAGAATGTTTTTAGGTGTTTTAATCTACTATCTTTTTCTTTGACCCCATCATTAATCATTTTCAAGCATTATCATTATAAAATATTTTTCAATTTTAATGGGTTATTATATGACCTATAAGGTAAAAATATTAACATGAATGTGAATGAAATAAAATTTGTGACTAAATATTTTCATTCATTTCCATTTTCAAAACTATCAGGATTATTAGATGAGTTGAGAGAAATATTATTTTCAAAAAATGATATTTATTTCAATTATGACAATATTCATATGATTTAGTTTTAGTGTTAAGATGGAAAACATGATATTTCAATACAGTACATTTAAAACCCCCTAATATTTTAAATTTATCAAAAAATTATATGTGGAACTATAACTGACCTAGAAAATATTACCATTTTTTCTGAAATCTTTTACCTGATCATTATGGACTTCCATAACAAGAAATGTTTCGGTATTATGTAAGAAATAAAGGGGATTAAATCATCACTAAAAAAATTATAATGTTTTGATGATAATTAAAATTAATTTAGTATGTAAATATAATTTTATATTTACGCATCTCTTATTTTTATATTTATTTAAACAATTTAAATATATTAAAATCATGAAAGTAAAATTTTAAATTTCATTTAATTAAAGAATATATATCCATATAAATGGATAATTATATAAAACAATAAATATTTTATATTAATATGTATATGTTTAAAATCGTATTGATAAATAAAAAAAATGTATTTTTAGGATATCTTTTTTATCCATTATTACATTATTTCAAAATTTAATCAATATATATTCACATTATCAAGATGATAAATTTCATCATGGTTACTATTATATACAACCAAAAATAAAATGAACATATTTAATAAATATTTTCCTAATAATTCCAATTAGGAAAATTATTTTAAAAATAAATTTCATATATATTGAAGTAAATAATATAAAAACACCCATAAACTACGATGAAGAAAAATATTCCAAAAAATTATTTTTTACATTTCAAAATTATATTATAACTAATCCATTTAAAATTGTAATTATTATTTAGTTAATTGAATTATTATAACTAAATATGAGCATATATCACTTTAATAATAAATCCATTATATAATGGGACTTTTATATTACTTTGTATAATCAAAATAAATATTCATTTTAAAAATATCAATATTTTTAACTATTTAGTAAATTATAATTATTATTATTTAAATTAAAAAATATGAAACAATTATAATAATTAAATGATTAAAAATGACATATTTTTTACATAATATAATTTCAATAGTGTTTCAATGTTTTCTTAATCATGGGGTTATAGGTAAATTAACTTATCAATGAAATTAATGTTACATAATGTATTATATAATCTATGGGAGTTTTATTGTACCCCCTTATTAGTAGTTCTCTTTTATAATTATATCACTCTGATAAAAGAATCTAAGGATACTTTTTCTTAATGAAATCCCTCGGTACCCATGAAATTTTTTCAAACAAGTTATTTTTTCAAAAATATTTGAATAGGTGAGTGGTCTTGATTCATAGAACATTCCCTCCATGATATATTTGTTTCATTAGTTTTTCATCACATGATTGATATTAATATAGAAACATGTCAATTAAAATTAATAAATATAAATGAATAGTTATTTACATCATTTGTAGAGATAAATGAAACATATATTAAACTTGGGAGAGATTTGGTGGAACTTCCATATGAAAATATGATATCCCATTAAGATCAAGGATTTAAGGGGGATCAATAATTCTATGGATGTATTTTGTAGAATATCAAAATATCATTACCCTTTTCTATATTGATATTCATTGGAATACCTTTTCACCGACATCGAACAATAGAACAATTTGATGATTTTCAACATAACATTCATATAAACTCTTATATTACCTTATGTATTTTTTAATAAATCAAACATTCCCTTTATTTTAATTATCTATATGAGGTCTAAATGAAATAATTTATTCAACATCCACCAAACATGTTAGAGTTCTGGACCTCCATCCTTAAAGGAATTCAACAACTAAATTTAAAATGACCAAGTGAAACTTATTCTTGTATACAAAATATACAATGTAATAGATTTTATCCAAACCACCATTGAAATATATAGAGTAAAATCACAACATGTATTATAGAGTTTTTGTGTTCATATAAAGACACCAGTATATATAATGATGAAAATAAATAGTGATATTAAACTCAATATCAAGATATTGTTGAAGTATTATAAGGAACATCAAGGAAATCATCATATCTCGATCAGATATGATTCACTGTTATACTATAGAATATCAAAATTTTACTCATTTTATATAGAGTTACCTAATTAAGAAAAAAATATACTCTTATATTGTTTAAATGACCCAATTTTATTGGGTTATTAACTATAACCCAAATCGAATTTTGACCATTTGATGTTTTTGGGTGATTGATTATGAAATTAATATTATTGTTTTACTATTCAAGTTATGTTATTGGAAACTACAGTAGCACACCAATAGATTTTTATATATTATCATTAACTTGATGACATGATAGAAATCAAGATGTATAATATAAAATATCATTTTCCATGTTGTCCCACCAAAAAATACTCTTCTACATCACTATTCATCTTCATAATTCTAGAATGAATAGTAACTTCTGGATTATGTGCTTCATCAAACACCTCGTTTTTCATTTATATTATTGATGGAACAAATATATGGTTTATGAACATTATTAGTCTTTTATGATCTTTACTGAAAATTGGGAAATTCCTCACCTACTAATGTAATTATGCATCAATTATGTTTGCCATATTAATCCTCTCATAGATTGATGGTTGAAACATCAAATAAGAAATGTTAGGTTGGACCATTTCCTATTGATTTTTGATATCCATATTTTATAAATCTATAATCAATGGAAAGCTTAAATACTTATTGAAATACTTGTGTGGTCCTTCTTACTTAATTAATAATCTACCTTGTTCATCATCTCATTGTGATATTATCTTCGATATACATAATATTTCATAAAATCTAACAATATGAAATAGAACATATTAAACTCATTATATGTTATTATATTCCTCAATAATTTATTATTTGTAGATAGATCACACCGTTCACCATGGAGGTTCTTCTTCTATATCATCATTGGAAAAATTACCACTGTGTGCCTCAAATCATTATTCATGTGATATTTCTCAGGAACTTTCAATTGGTGAGAAGAATAATATATCACCATATCATTCATGATAAGGATGAATCTCATTCCCATTTTTTTATGCATCGCTTTTTATCACAAACTCTTGTACACTATAGGATGTGTAGTAACTCGTTGCCTAAAAAATAATCTCTTTAGTTCGTTGAAACTCTTCTCATATTCATATTCCATGAATAACAAAACCACCTTGTTAGAAATCATGGTGAGATTATTAAATAATCTTCTCAAATATATCAAAATCAATCATTAGTATCCATCCAATACATGATAGATATGCATATCCAATATCATTTTTAGTCTAGGACATTTCTTAATAACATCAATCATTAATGTATCGACACATATAAACTCCATATAAATTATAAGACCTAATAATGATGTTTTTTAAAACCAAAAATGGAAAGTTTAATATTTGGATTATTGCATATCCATCCTCAAAGTAGTCATCAAAATCCTCAAGTGTTCTTCCTGATCTTTAATTATCTTCAAATATATAATACTATATTATATAAATGAAAATTTTTATTAATCAATTTAATTGCTAATGACTATATTAATAATGTGCATAAAAAATTTCTAATGGACATACCACATATAAAAGGCTATATTAGGTATATCCTCCTTTTAAATCATAGTTGAAAAAAATATATATTAAAGATAAATACTGTAAAATAATTATATTATTATTATATTTCAAATAAATAATCAATATATTGTAGAATATTATTTTTCATAATTTTTTTACTATTATGTTCCCAATAACCAATGAATTAATAAATTATCCAATCAATTTTCATCAATAATTTAGTGGTGCACTCTATATTGGGGAAATAGGATGAGAAAATATATAATAGATATTCTCAAAGAGTTTTTTATTCAATTAATATAAATTAATTTGGACCATTATATATGGAAACTTTGTAATAGGAGAATGACAATGTATGTTTTCTATTGAAAATTGAAATAAAAAATTATTGGGGGGATGATGAAACTCTTCAAGAAAGAAGTCAATAATATCCCATAGAATAATAACATACTAAATGATGAGTAGCTCTCTAACCTTACGTCGGAAATATACCCCATGAATATTGATTATAACAAATATGATTAATATATTTTTCATTTGGATTTCAGGTTCTATTCATTGATATACGATTGTTGGTTGATTCTTAATTTTGAATGTGATTCCCTTATTGAAAAATTTATATCAATGTTATACTAAGAGAATCAATAAATTATCAATGTTAAATAAAATTTTTCTAGGAGAATAATTAAAATATTTTTAATAATATCATTCAACCACACTTATATTAGATTTGAGTTTTATACATGGGATTTGGTTATCATGAAATTAAGATTTTTCCTTTAAAACTAAAATTTTGATCATTGAATTTGTTATGTGAATAATATAGAAACATTTATAGATATTAAAGAGTGTGTATAACCTAAATAAAATAAAATAATTCACATATATGGTATATGATAAGGCTACATATTATTGAATATATAGGAACTTCCACTTCAACTTTAGTGAATGCATATTTCTGGTCATCTCCAATTTGATAATTAAATAGAAATTTTCATTTATTCTAGCTGAAATAGATTCAATAATTCCATTTATGTTTCTAATTAAATCTCCTAATATTAATGGTTTATCATTTTTCCATACTATCATTTTCAAGATTATACTAATCACTACACATGAAAAAACTTTGATGAACATCAATATTTTTCTAGGATTTCTACATCCACATGTTTTATAACATATATATTACTTCATTCAATTTTTAATATTTTATGTTTTCAATATTTATTATTTATTATCTTGTTTATTTTTCTCTTGATTTACATTAATGACATAAAATATTGGTGAATTATTCTCTCTTAATAACACATGATACTATGTCTTCATTGGATGTAATGTTTTTATAAAATAGTTCCCTTTAGAGGATCTTCTTAAGCTAATAAAAGAAATGGGCAATATTAATTCTGTATCAAATTTGTAGTCCAAGATAATATGGGATAATCTTGTAATGTTATCATAATACTCTACCAAACATTATTCATCCTTATTCTTTAATGTGAGGTATTTACTCTCTATTTTATCTAATCATTATTGGGGGTTATATATCATTAATAATACCACTTTAATAGTCATATATACTATGATATCTATTTATTATCCCCATTTACTACTTTGGAATAATTACTACCATCGATTATAATATCCTCAAATAAAATACCATACTAGAATAACCATTTCACTTTAATGACATCCTAATGATTCGAATATATATTTGATGGAAAAAATCTATTTCTCATCTACCAATAGATTAGTATTTACATCTTAAATAGATGCCACAATGGGATGAACTAATCCAAAATTAGTTGTGTTGGATTTATCAATAGTACATTACCTATATTGACTTCATGGATTGATTTACATTCTTATATTATGTGAAATCAATAAAAATGGATCAAAATAATCTATCTCATAATAATAATGAATGAATAAATAAGAAATTAAGATACCTTAAATGTTTTAATTTCTCAAAAACTATAATAGAATATCATTATTCTATTTTTAGATAATTTTAATTAAATTTTTTTTATCATAGTTTCTATATAACAGTTTTTTGAGGAAAACTATTTAAACCTCAATTATATTATCCTAGAGAGTAATTCAATATTATATTAGTATAACATATAATGAATATCATCATTAAGGACCAATTAGTCTAGTTCTCTTGAAACAATATACATTCATGTTTCACATATGACATCTGAAAAAAATAGAATATAATCAATCCACAATCATTGATATTATTCATTATAACCTTTTTCATATCCAGTGGAGAGGAAGAAATTTTATGGTTAGGATAAAATTCCATGAAAGGGTTAGGTAGACAAGTATATATTTTGAGTAAAATAGGCATAATATATATATAAAGGTAAATATCTAATAATACATTCCATTTATTCAATAACATTACCACAAAATAAATCAATAAATATTATCAATAAATTAATAAAATAGAAAAAAATAACTGAATTCTAAATGATGAAAATTATTAATTTTGGATATTACGATATTCGATATAATGATATTATTAACATAATGTGTTGTTCGATTATATTTTAATGGAAGTGTATTGATAAACCAAAAACCCAATTAATATGTTTGGAAACCTTGTTTTCATGGGGAGACATGTTAATACATCGATGGGGAATTTATAACTTGTACAAACCAACCATTTTATGTCATATTAATTCCTCACATATTTAATGATAAATTTATTTCATAAACAATTTTCCTTATCAATAAATATTTGTATTGATCGAAGTATATATAATATAAATAAATCTATGGTCAATAAAAAAATTCAGAATAAAACACCATTTGTAGAAATGGAATAGTTTTTTTAAAATATAAATATACTCGAAAAAAACAAAAGGGAATTTTAATATATTTATACCATCTAGAAATAATAATAAGTTGATTATTTAAAGAGAAATTTAATGGCTACAAAATGTAAAAGATATAAGAGATAAAAGTCAATTCATTAGAAATATAGGTTCAATAATAATGACATATTACTTATGGAGATAATGAAAGAAAAATATAAATTTAAAAATATTTTCTCATTAAGGAGTTTTAATTTTTAAATCATTTATAAAAATATAAGAATATATATAGTATAAAACAATTATGGTGATGAGAAAAGACATTATTACAAAATACTATAAAAAGAAAAATTCCGTTCAATTATTTGTTCAAAAAATATTAAAATGTTTATTTAAAAAAATTATAATGATTACTTTTATACATTTCAAAACTAATGGATAAAACAAAATATGATTAATAATTAATTTTAGTAAATAACGTGAACCTTTGTTTTTTTGATATATATATGCATAAAAAATATATAACCAATCAGAATGAGAAATTACATTTTCTTTTATTTTAAATATTATTTTTTGAATTATAGTACAAAAGAGAGTAAAACATAGAAAAAAATAAATAAAAACCATTAATATCTATATGATAAGAATGTACAATGATTTTATGAAATATAGATTATATGGTTCCTTCAAATAAATTAATAGTAATCTATTAACTAAATTGTGAAAATAAATTATCACATACTTGATAACATTTATATTGTAACCCATTGAACAAGTTAAATGAATTGACAATTTAATAATAACAAATATAAATTCATGTTAAATAAATCAATTATTTTTTATATACATTACATATATAATATAGTAGTAAAACAACAAGTTTTTTTAATGGAGTGTAAATTGAGTTGATGTCCCTTACTTCATGTTTGAATATCATCGAAAACAATCTATCCTCATGTATAAAAAAATTAATTTATTAAATTATTATACTGGAGTCATTTACATATATATCATATCATATATGATCCATTTATATAAGAATAACTTATATTTTTTAATATTTTCTTATTAAAATAATAGTTTTTGGGTTTTAACTATTTCAATATTCCAGATAATTTTGATTTGGTAGTTCAGGTCCTTAAATGATTATTATGGATTCATTATCTATAAAATTTTAGTAATGATTTCATAATAAAAAATATTAATTACATGAACTTATGTTAATCAATAATATTTATATATGTGAAATGTATTACAACATTTAGTGACATGTTAGGCCATAGGTTTAGAGAAATATTGATTTCATTTTTCAACGGATGGAATTAAAGAAAGGTAAATCATAATTATCATTTAGAGAATAATTATTATATAATTAGTGACATTATACTCTCAAAAACTATAGTTATTTCCTTTCTTGGGAAATAAATGATGATGTTAATCATAGTACATTGTGGATGTGGTCATCCAAATGTAAACACGAGGGACATTACGTATTTCCAATGGACTGATAGTTAATAAGTAATACATGATATTATAATTCAATAAATAGAATGATATAAAATTATTCATGTTTATTAATTATTTATATTTGTATACATAACAATTTAAATTTGTTATTAAAAAAGATATCCTCTACTATGTGGAAAAAACATGCTCTATGCACACATGGGCGTTGTTTCTGATTTTTATTAAATTAATAGGAGATGGAAAATTGTTACAACATAATCATACATGAATATTAATAAGAAATTTTATGTCGATTTATTATTTTATTGTTTGTAGAACTGGTTTAGAGGATATTGAACAAGAATTAAATTTGAAACAATTAGTAAAGACAATTAACACTTCTTTAGTGCAATTCCTTTAGATATATTTTTGTAAACCATTGTAATAGAATTTCAGGAATGATAAAAACTGTAAATAGTTTCATGAGAGGTTTATTAGATAAATGTACAGTAGTTTTTGATCTATATGATTCAATTTGGTGTATATAATTGAAGGATCAATATCCTATTATAACTGAGACTATTAGCACTGTAGTAAATTTGTAATGCTTTAAGATAGAATTTATCCACATTCATGAGCAAGTGGTTCATAAATGTCATATAATCTATGATGATATTTTTAAGGTCTAAATACAAATATAAAATGAAGTTTTATCAGGTGACTTTTTTATTTCAACTCTTGTAATTATTTATCCCCATTGTGAACTATTTTTATCCGGAACCACATTAACAATTTTTTCAATTTTAATGTATCATAATAATACTATAAGTAAAAATGTTCTAAAAAATTGGATTTGATCAAATTTAGAAATACACCTTTTCACCTTGTTTTTGATCAGTATTATAACTATTTTTAAAATGTTTAATAAAATATTATTTTCATAAAATATAATTATTATAATTTCAGACATTATTCATTTAATAATACTATAAAGATATTTATAAAAATATATAATTCTAATAGAAATGTCTATTATATATAAAATATTTTCAGACTATATTTTAATTTCATGGAGAACTATGACATAATAAACCAATATTACATTAAGTGTTTTAAAAATCATTAAAAATATTGTTTTTTACAGCTTGCACAAGCACTATTTTAGTGTTTTTATGAAATTAAAGTAACTGTTTCATTAATAAAAGTAAAAATAAATTTATATAAAAAATAATCAGTTTAAATAATTATTATTTACCAAAAATATTATATTTTAATCCATATTTATGGAACTTATAAATATTAAATTCATTTGGGTGTCATTTTGAAATTTTCATTAATTAAATAATTATATTAATAATTATAAAAGTTTAATTGAATAAAGATTCCATATATTATCTGTTTGGAGATATATTATCGAATTAGTAACATAAAGTTAAATAAATTTTAGTTTCTGATAAAATTTTATGTCTTTATTACATTATTTGAATCCTTAAATATCAGGTTTATCATTTACCTATGAATTAATATTTAACCAACAATACTCTTCATATTGACTAAAATGAAAATGTTCCAATTTAAATATATGACATAATAGATTTCAAATATAAAATATGTTTTATGTAACTCAATTACTAGAATACTAAAAAATTTATTTAAATATAAATATGTAAAATTTTATGTTAAACTATATTACAATGAAATATGTTTTATGAATAAAATTTAACTTATATATAATTCATATAAAATAGAGACCATTAAGTAATTATAATTTTTTTATAAGTGAAGTTTATCTTATATCACTTAAATAACAAATCTACATTATATTGGGAATTTTATAATACTTCATTTAAATATTGAAATGTCACTTTTACAAAAAAAAATTATTTTCAATACTAACTAAAGAATTAATGACTTTTAATATTTCAAATAAATTATCCTATGATAATAATGAAATTCTGAAAAAATAGATATTCCAAAAAAAATTAAATTTCAATATTTTGTCAAGGTTATTTAAAAATCATTGTTTCTGTAACAAAAACTACAATTTAAATAAAATTTATTTAATATACCATATAATTTAAAGTTTTTTGTTATATAAAATCCTCTATTTTTTAAAATATTGATATTCGAAATAATATTAAATGATAAAAATCAACAAAATTATAATGTTTAAATAGATGAAATGTTATATAAGAAAAATAAATAGAAAAGTAAATACACATTTATTGATCAACATTTTTTATTTATTATCATTTAAATACCTAAATTATTCAATATTCAATCACCCAACCCCCTAAATTTTTTATTAACTCAAATAATCTTACTATTCAAAAAACATTAATCACACTTTATTGAGTTCTTCAAAATATGTTAAATATTCTATCCACTATATTAATAAATGAATAAAAAATTAATTCAATAAGGAAGAATAATAAGAAAAATGATATTTTCAAGATTAGGATAACATATAAATACACTCACATATCACTTTTAAAATGAAATAAATTAATAATGTGGAAAGGTTTAATGTAAGAGTCTTGTAAATAGATTCTAGGATGGTTAGTACTGATGCGATTTTCAAATTTAGCACCATAGACATCGTAACTGTAAATTGAATTTGATGATTTTATTGATTTTGAATTCAACAAAATATCATAATACATCACTCAGTTCATCAATAATGTGAGTGGGTCTTTTATTTTTTGATCAATGAACACCCCTTTAAAAAGATAAACACAACAATATGATTTACAGTACCAAACTATAAATGTAACATCCTGGTTTTTGAGTCCACCAAGAGGTGCCCCATACCTAGTTAGTCACATGTCCTCAGGCACATTTCCCCAAATTCCAGAGGCTGCCGACTAGCAGCGAGGGCCTCAGGTGTGATAGTGGGGAAACAATTCCCTCATTGGTAGAGTACACATCGAAAGTAAACAAAACATGCAATAGCTGAAGCAGAAGATATCCAAAAACAATGCACAAGTAAACAACCGAAGACTAAAACAATAAACCATTGGATCATATATGTATATATGAAATGATTTATAATGCATATCTAGGAAAACATCCAAATATTTCACAATGCAGTAAATAAAAACAGCACCAAAACAAGTACAAAAGAAAAGGGTAAACAGCTTCTCAGCATCGCAAGCCTAAGCTTGGTCTCATGCTCTCCTGCTCTAAAGCAATCAAGTACCAGAAGTCGAAGGGAGTTTTCCCTCGTCTATACCTGCAAAAACATAGTCTGTTTGTGCCCAAAAGCATTACCCAAATAGGGTGTGCAACTAAATCACAGTAAGCAACCACCTGAACGTCTGTGCCTTACAGTCAGTGAGCATGTGGTAGGTAAAAGTATAGTAAGCAGTAAACAACAACCAGTAAATAGTAAAATCATGCAGTAATCAGAAAGCAGTAACAGGGTGATATACGACAATAATCAAACCACAGAACAACATGAATCAGTGAAGCAAACAACTAACCACAACAGGAAACCCTCTGGGAAGTACTCGCAGCCAACCGCTCTGGTCCTATCCAAGAAGTACCAACAACCATCTATGTAGTGAACTCAGACTAACCCCTCTGTTTTGGTCATATAAAATTATTATAATTTCTAGGGAAGCTCGCTCGGTCAATTCATTTTATACTCTAGGGTAGTGAAGGACTCTTTGAGGAAGATCAAGCGGTCTAACCCTCTTATTTCCCCAAGGTCTAGAAACTCTCTAAGGAGCTCACTCGGTCAATCCTCCTATAGTCTCATGTCTATCACAGACTCTCTAAGGAATCCCACTTAGTCAATTCCTTCTCTAGCCTGGATAGTTTTTAAAGAAATTCAATCAAGGTGAATACTCTCTAAGGAAGCTCACTTGGTCTTCCCTCCTATAGTCTGTAATATCGAAGACTCTCTGGGAAGCTCACTCAGTCTATCCCTTGTAGTCTATAATAACCAAGACTCTCTGAGGAAGCTCATTCGGTCTACCCTCATATAGTCTATAATATCCAAGACTCTCTGGGAAGCTCACTCGGTTTATCCCTTATAGTCTATAGCACCAGGTTCTCATAGTCTCGTTCTAGTTAGTTCTTAATAATTCTATATGGCCAAAGTAAACCTAGAGAGCTACTTAGCTAAGCATTGTACAGAACAACAATCATGTTAAGAATATAATTCTATCCTATGGTTAGAAGGCATGGAAAATAGTATAATGACCAAAAGATAACAAAACCCAATGGTCACAACAAGAAAAAAAGAATGGGAAAACATACAAGCATAGAAATTATCCTCAAACATGATCAAATTACCTCTAAACAAGCATACAAGCCAGGAAAGAGTAAAACATGGGAAAAGTGGTAAACACGCAATACCCCGTCCATAGGTATTGTTATAAATTTGAACATAAAACTCAAAGACTCTTAAAGGTAAGGCATAAACCACCTACCTTGATTATAGGAGATCAATATACTTGAACCACAAGGCTTTGTTCTCCATAGCACGGTGTAGATCTACGAAAATGTACAGAACATTCAACCCACGATATCATGATAAATATGGGAAATCATGGAATGAAACTCAAGAAGACGGAAGAGCTCACCAGTGCAGTTCCAACGCAATCGACGGTGGTCGATTAGGAAAACAGATGGAGGATTGGGGGCTCAGAGGATGTTGTTCGCCGTACGAGGCACTCCCGGTCGAAGAACCTGAAGAAGAAGGTGTTTTCGTCGATTAGGTGCGACCCCAGTTCATTTAATAAAAAAATAAAGTACATGACGTGTAATTTTAGTGTACACGGCAAGTAATTTCCTTTTCTGTACTCTGCCTTAAGTGGCCTCCACATCGACCATACATACCATGTGTGTGGCCCGGACATTGCCAGCACATGGCCTCACGTGGAAACAAGGTACACGGTGTGTACTTATAAAGTAGACGTCGTGTACTTTGAAAATTTCCAGATTTTCCTCTTTTTCTAAAAAACTACCAAAAATGGAAAAATAAACCTGAAATAAAGTTTCAGGTTCTTACAATCTTCCCCCCTTAAATAAATTTATCCTCAAATTTCCCTAGAGAGGCATAAAAGATGAAACCCCAAATAGTTCCGGCCACTGTGATTATATATCAGCCTCCCTCACCCAGGTCTTGTCCTGTACTCGCCTATGCTGCCATAACACCCGTACTAGTGGAATAGACCGACCATAGAGAACCTTCGTACTATGATCAATAATCCGGATAGGATGCTTATCAAACAACGCATCCGCTTCAAACATAACCTCCTCAGGTTGAAAGACATGAGATGGGTCTGAAAAGTAACGTTGGAGCTGAGATACGTGGAAGACGTTGTGCATAGCCTTGTACCTCTGAGGTAACTGCAACCGAATGGCAACTGTCCCAACTCTCTCCAATACCTCAAATGGCCCGACATACCGCATTGAAAGCTTACCCTATCTCCGAATCCTCTCGTGTTCCAACCTCGGTGCGACACGCAGGAAAACCTGCTCCACGACCTCGAACTCTAGAGGTCGTCTCCGATGATCAACATAAGATTTCTGTCAAGACTGTGTTGTATACATCCTCTTCCGAATCAACTCTATCTGCTCTAAGGTCTCCTTAACAAAACAAGGTCCTAGCAAAGCTTCCTCTCCCGCCTCCAGCTAGTACAAAGGTGATCAGAATGGCCTACTGTACAAAGCCTCGTAAAGTGCCATCTGAATGGTCTCCTGTAAACTGTGTTATAGGAAAACCCCACAAGAGGAATATGCTTCTACCAAGAACTACTAAATTCTTTAATTAAATATTAGAGCATATCCTGAAGCACCTAGATCGTATGCTCGGACTAGCCATCTGTCTAGGGATGATGTGTTGTACTCAAGATTACTTGTGTACCCCAAGCCTTCTGAAGCCCCTTCTAGAACTGAGAAGTAAAATGTGCATCCCTATATGAAAAAATGGAGTGTGTAACTCCATGAAGACGTAAAATCTCTTAAATGTTCAACTATCCCAACTCATCAACACCGAAGGTCTCCTTGATCGGCAAGAAATGAGCAACCATCATAAGCCTGTCGATGAAAACCCAAACAGCATCACACCTTTGTGGCAACCTCAGTAACCCGGTCATTAATCCCATCACGACATCATTCCAATTATACTCAGGAATGGGTATCTACTACAAAATACATGCCAGTTGTTGATGCCCGGCCATTACCTGCTGACAAGTAGAACATCTCATAACGGAACTAGCAACATCTCTATTCATATCTGGCAACCAATATTGGCGGTGTAAATCACGATACATCTTAGTGATTCCCTGATGAACTACACAAACTAAATAATGAAAATCCCACATTATCATTTTGTGTAAGACTACTTGTACCGATACGCATCCCTAGAAATGAATAATCTCATCCTCGCCCACTGTCCATCCAGGAAGAGGGTCCTCTCCTGACAGACTCCCCCGTAAGACTAGGCCTTCTGATTCTGATAGCTACCTCATCTGTACCTGGTCAATAAGGGTAGAGGTAACAGCTACAGAAAATAGAAAATTCCTTCCCTTTTTGTCGTGCACCACCAAATGCATCTCAGAGAACATAGACATAAGCAGCCACTCATTTTTGGCCTCTTGAACTACCTGAATCTGAGTTCTTCTTCTCAACGCATCAGCCACTGTGTTGTCCTTTCCCGGTGTATAAGAAAACTCAATGTAGAAGGTCTGAAGATAATCGACCCACCTATGCTATCTCAGATTCAAATCACACTGAGTAATTATGTACTTGACACTCTTGTGGTTAGTGGAAAACACAAAGTATACTCCCATAAGTTTATGTCTCCAATACCGTAAGGCATGAACAACAGCTGCCAACTCCAGACCATGCGTCGGGTAGTTCCTCTCATGTGGCCTCAATTGCCGAGACCCGTATGCAATGAACCCATCTCTCTGTATAAGCACAACTCCCATCCCGACACTTGAAGCATCACAGTATACTATATAGCTCTTGTCTGGCTCTAGCAAGACTAGTATCAGTGTTGACCTCAACCTCTCTTTCACCTCCTGAAAGGCTGTCTCACAAGAATCTGACCATAAGAACTTCTCCCCATTCTTGGTCAGACCATTCAGCGTTCCTGTAAGTCATGAAATGTCATGTATGAAGCACATGTAGTATCCATACATCCCTATGATGCTCTGCAACTCAAATACATTCTTCGGATGCTTCCAGGAAACTATTGCTCTCACTTTCTCTGGGTCCCCTGATACTCCTGCCTCTGAGATGACTTGACCTAAGATGTGAATCTGATCCATACAAAAGTGGAACTTCGAGAGTTTAGGATAATTTTGATGCTCTCTCAGTGTACTCATAATGATCTCAATATGGGTATCATGATCGCGTCGAGTGTGAGAGTACACCAAGATGTCATCCAAGAAAACCACCATGATGAATCCAAGTATGGATGGAAAAATTGGTTCATCAGTGCCATGAAACCTAGTGGCACATTCGTGAGATGGAATCTCATGACCATATACTCATACAGACTATACATGTTCCTAAAGGCTCTATGGGGTATATCTGATGGTCTAACACGCAATTGATGATAACCGGACCTCAAATCGATCACCGAGAACACGTGGGGTCCTCAAAGCTGATCAAAGGGGTCATTGATCCTTGGAAAGAGATATCGGTTCTTGACCATCAACTGATTCAGTTCTTGATAATCCTCGCAAAGCCTAAGGGTGTCTTATTCCTTCTTCATAAACAGGACAGGCGAACACCAAGGAGAAGTATTGGGTCAGATGAAACCCTTTGCCTCCAACTCCTCCTCCTACTTCGTAAGCTCTAACAACTCAGGTGTATCCATCCTATAAGGAGGAATATACATCGATGCTGCTCTAGGAAGGAGCTCAATTGAAATTTATACCTCAGTATCTAGAGGAAAACCTGAAAAGTCCTCTAGAAATACATCCCTAAAATGATCCACCACTGGAGGAAAGTCTAACTGTGAAGTCCCCTATTCATCCAGATAAAGACTGGCAATATGGGTTGTAACTCCTCCTAGCCCATGATGATCTGGTCTATCTCTACCTACCTGGACATTCCACTCACCTATATGATGAAAAGATTCACCCTCTGGTGATAGGAAACTCACCCTCTGGTGATTGTAATCGACGACTGCCTGAAATGTAACTAACCAGTCCATAACGAGAATGACATCATATCCTTTCATCACTAGGACATAGAGGACCCATTAGAAGTGACACCCTATGACCGAAAAAGGGAACTCTCTGCACTGATATATGCTAGACATCATCATTCCCAACGGTGTTTCAAGAGTCAACTTTTCATCAGACGAGTAGATACAGAGCCCATGGCTCTCCACAACAGCAACATAGATAAAAAAATTCAAAGCACCAGTATCGAAAATGGATGAAGATAAAACTGAGCCTACTAAGATCATACCTCAAGAGGTAGAAGGGCCAAGACCCTACTCCTGAAGTGTCTGCTCCACAGTGAAAGTCTAGCATGTACCACAACCTGTGCCCCTGGCTGACCACTCTGAGCTGATCCACTATGTTGTAGCTGGTAACCTAGTGACTGACGACCACGGTCATGACCTCCACCTCGGCCGGAACGGTCAGAAGAACTGATGTTACCAGAATGGTGAGAAACTAGCGAAACATCTCCTACATGTGGGGTCATAGAAGAACCCCTACCACTAGCCGTAGGCAAGAATATCTGACGAAAACGCTGAAGATGACCCATCTTACCGCAAGATCGGCACTCCATCGAGTCTTTCTGACACTTAGGCCTAGTATTCCCGCTCCTATCACACCAGTAGCATACAACCTGTATAATTTATGATACATTCCGCCTAATCTGCTCTCCTCGAGCATACTCCCTATGGCCCTTCCTACTATCAGAAGGAGGTACACTAACTTTGGATGTCGAACTGCCCTGACTCACTGCCACAGAATCCCTCAGATTGCGCTTAGAGATCAGCGCCTGGTTGATGATAGAGGATATTGAAGTCAAACTATAGATATTCAACAAGGAACAAATCTCTTGCCTGAGACTATCCTCAAACTTCCTAACAAGGAACAACTCATCGCCTGCTGGAATTGGCGTGAAGCACTGCAGCTCGGTAAAACGACAAGAGTACTCCATAACAGAAAGAGTACCCTACTCGAGACTCATAAACACATGGGCTCGATCGACCCTCAAAGTCTCTGGATAGAAGTAATCATAGAAGATGCTCTGAAACTCATTCCAAGTCATACTCTATTGGCGCCCTGACTATGAGATCACCTCCCACCACCTTTTGGCGGTGTCTAAGAGAATATAAGTAGCATGATTTACCCTTTTCTCTGGAGGTATCTCAAGATGAATGAAGATCGTTAGTGTGGCCTATATCCACGACTCTATAGACTGGGATACTCCATCCCCTGCGAATTTAGTAGGATGTCGCTACTGGAAAACCCGCATCAATTCAGCCATCGACGGGGCAAGAGGTGGAGCTCCCTTAATGGAATGCATCATCCTCAAGAAGTCCTCCCTGAACTGCGCATCGGCACCTAAAATGGGCATAACTGCTGGTGCCAAGTCTGGAACATCAGGGGGGATCTATAAGAGGACCCAGATTGGCCATATCTGGTGTCTGATCACCGTCTGGTAGCTGAACTATGATTGGAGGATGTCTCATAGTCATAGCTCTTAACGATCAAAATCACACCATAGGTCAGGAATATCAAGGACGGAGAACACTAGAGTACAAAACGGGAACATGAGGAAGAAACACACAAGTTTACTAAACACGACTACACGACGTGTATAAAACTACACGGTGTGTTCCTTAAAGACATTCACATGGGCGTGCACTTATGTCACCTTTTGTTGTGTAACACCCTAGACTACACGGCGTGTTTTCCTCTACACATGGTGTGTACTTCATCTCCATTCCCCTACCCGAGTATCTTTACATGGCTAACTCACACGGTACTCTTAACCCTAGAATACACGTCGTGTTTAAAATGATGCAGCGTGTACTAGACAAGGTTTCGGCGACCCATGTTTTTAGTTACACGGCCAACTACACGGTTGACCCTAACACGACATGTTCCAAATAAACACAAATTTTATAGGAGAGATAACATTTTCCCGTGTTGTTCGTGACACGACTGGGTACCTAGAACAAGACTACATGGCATGATCATACCCAACAATGTGTGTACGAATCGAGCTTCCCCGACCCGTGTTGTTTGTGAAACAGTCGAGTACATGGATCACTACTACACGACGTGTAACGACTGTACACATCGTGTTTCTAAATTTTTTTCACCACCACGTCTTACTTCTCACACAATCAGTGAAAAGGATTAAAACTACCCAGCGTGTAGTCAAGTACATGCCGTGTATTCTGTGTTTTTCCAGGCAGTAGCTTAGAAACGGCACTGAAGCCTAGTAAACAATAAAAAACAAACATGAAGGTACCAAATTACAATAAGTGATGGTCCATACTCCCCGTGAACCAAAGCTTGGAATCTCCTACTTATCATATACAAGGGAAACAAGTCAATGATCCACCAAGTTCCGAATCGTGAGGGGCTATAACACCACAAGAACCAAAATTTGGCATTCATCTAAGTAAGGCACAACACAGACAATTCCTCTATCAAACTGTAGTTATTCAATCAAATCATCTATCACAACAACATGCATAATCTACACAACATCAACCACAACAACATGAAACCACTAATGCACCATAAATGGCATAGAAAGAATGCATGGTATGTGATTTCTAACAAGTCCCTATATGATGCATGAGATGGCATACCCTCATATCATCAGGTTGCGATAGAAATAGAACCGAAATATCTACATCAATAACAATACAAGGCATGTGAATAACTCTATGTGAAATCCCATCAACCGTAAAATTTCAAAACTAGAAAACTGCAGTAAACGAGGTAGATTGGATTTTCCATGTACACAGGTTAGCTACTCTCAGGCACAGCTTGTTACCAAGTACTGAATCTGTCATATCCCTTTCTAATGTCTCCAAATAGTAAATCAAGAGAAAATAATTCATCTAATACCACTTTGTAACATCCTGGTTCCAGAAGCCACCTAGAGGTGCCCTGTACCCAGTTAGTCACATGGCCTAAAGCACATTTCCCTAAATGCCAGAGGCTACTGTCTAGAAGTATGGGCCTTGGATTTGATAGTGGGGAAACTGTTCCCTCATTGGCAGAGTACACAGTGGAAGTAAAAAAAACATGAAATAGAGGAAGTAGTAGATATCTAAGAACAATGCACAAATAAACAGTGGAAGACTAAAACAATAAACCACTGGAGTACATATGTATATATGAAATGATTCATAATACATATATAAGAAAACAGCCAAACATGTCACAATGCTGGAAATAAAAACAGTACCAAAACAAGTACAAAAGAAAAGGGTAAATAGCTCTTCAGCATCGCAAGCCTAATATTGGTCCCATGCTCTCCTGCTCCAAAGAAATCATGTACCAGAAGTCGAAGGGCGCACGCCCTTGTCTATACCCGCAACAACATAGTCTGTGTGGGTCCAAAATCATGGACCAAGCAGGGTGTGATACTATATCTCAATAGGCAACCACTCGTAGGTCTATGCCTTATGGTTAGTGAGAATGTGGTAGGTAAAAGTACAATAAGCCGTAAACAGCAACCAGAAAACAGTAACAGTAGGCAGTAATCAGTAAGCAGTAAAAGGGTGATATACAACAGTAATCAACCCACAGAACAACAAGCAGTAGTGAAGCAAAAAATCTAACCACAACAGGATCCCCTCTAAGAAGTACTCGCAGCCAACCCCTCAGGTCCTATACAAGAAGTACCAAAAACCCTCTGGGAAGTGTACTCAGTCTAACCCCTCTTGTTTGGTCATACGAAATTATAAGACTCTCTAGGGAAGCTCACTTGGTCAATTATCCTTATAGTATAGGGTATTCAGGGACTCTCTGAGGAAGATCATGTGGTTTAACCCTCTTATAGCACCAAGGTCTAGAAACTCTCTAAGGAGATTTCTCGGTCAATCCTCATATAGTCTCAGGTCTATCATAGACTCTCTAAGGAGGCTCAATTAGTCAATTATTTATTTATCCAAGAAAGGTTTTAATGAAATTAAAACAAGGTAAAGACTCTCTGAGGCAGCTCACTCAGTCTACCCTCTTATAGTCTATAATATCCTAGACTCTCTCAGAACCTCACTTGGTCTATCACTGTATTCTATAATAACCTAGACTGTATAAGGAAGCTCACTAAGTCTACCCTCCTATAGTCTATAATATCCAAGACTCTCTGGAATGCTCACTCAGTCTACCCCTTATAGTCTATAGAACCAGGTTTTCAAAGTCTAGTACCATTCAGTGCATAATAATTTTATAAGGCCAAATTACACCTATAGAGATACTTGGATAACCATTATACAGAACAATATGGTTGGTTTATTGAAAATTCATATACCACTAAATGGTTAGAGAGTATAAGATTTAAATTATTTAGTTTTTGAGGTACTAATATGATTTTTCTGTGTGGTGAAAATAGTCTATGATGTATCCTTTTATGTGTGAGGTAAGGGACAGTCTTGGAATTACATAAAATTTTATTTTAATATAAATTAAATATCATTTAAAAACACTCAAATAAAATATAATTCAATTTTTGGATGACTATTGTTCCAAATAATTTCATAGAATAATATTTTGAGTAGTTTTGATTCGTATATTTCCATTATCTTTTGGTCTCAAACTACAAAAATAATATTTTATAATTCAATGACAAAAATGATGTTAATATTTAGGGTCCAATTAATAGATGTAAAAGTAAATTATGATATTTAATAGATAATGGTTTTATTTACAAAAATATAATAATATCTTCAATTGAAATATAGTATTTACATTTTTAAATCATTTAATGTTACTTTATTTATTATAAAAACTATTTATATCATTTTTTATACTACCATGTTAGTTTGAGTTTAAAAAAAATGAAAACTATTCAAGATGAATTTAAGAAATTTAAAAAATATAATAAACTATTTTATTAAAAAAAATTATGCTATAAAATAATTCATTCAAATTACATTACTTATAAGAATCTTAAAATAATTGCTTTTAGTTTTACTTTTAATGGAATAAATAATGTGTGGACATTTTGTATGTATTTAAGTTAATTATTTCCCCTCTAAAAATAGGAAATGACATACCATGGAAAGAATTAATTTTACATAAAGTAAATATTTATAAATTAAAATATCTGTTGTTTATCAATATATAGAAAATTTACATATAATAAAATAAAGAGAATTACATTTTTTACTCTTCTTTACATAAAAGGTTATAAAGGTCAAAATGAAAAAAATAAGGTAATGGTACCATATTTTATAAAATATAATGTATGTGGATAACATATTCTCAACCAATAAGGATAATTTCAATTGCTAACATCATTTTTTAGTCATTTTGTAATTATATTAAATGTTAATTTCATGATTTATCATTACTATTCTGAATTTTATTACGAAGGTTACAATTCGCAATGGAATAAAATAAAAGGAAACTTTTTACAAAAATTTCAGCCTACTATTTCATAATAATGAATTATTTATTTATGATTTTGTGTTTAGAATAGGTGGAAATTAATTTCCTATTTAAAAAAAGGAAAACAAATAATTAAATTATTTTGTATAAAAATGATTTATAGCAAATTTAAATGTGAAATTTATTATGACCAACATAAATCTATTATTAAATATTAAATATAAAATTGATTACACTAAAAAATATTAAAATAATGCCACTTTTAAAATTATTGAAAACAAATTTTTATAAAAATATCTTATTTATCTAATCACTCTAACAACAATATTTTAGAAATATCATAATAATTAACTCTAATATATTTTTTATATTATCATTTTAGAAACCATATTTTTTAATATAAAATTTTTAAATTATCTTGAATTCAATTATATTATTCAATAATAATAATAATACTCATTTTTTAAGAAGGAATATTTTTTAAAAATAAAGTTAAATTAATAAAAACGATGTGATTATTTTCTAATTTTTATACATTATATTTATATTGAGTATCACCTTTAAATATATTTAATGTTTCAGTTAATCATATTTATATCTTAAAATAAATTCCTAGGTTATAGATTTCAAAGAAGAATAATTTTATATTATATCCCATTAGTTTTAATGCTTATGTTTTCGTGTTAAGGAATCAATCATGCCCTATATTTTTTAAAAATTCACGGTGTTATATTAAAATCCCATTATAGAAAATTTCCCTCATAATTTAATGATAAATTCTAGGGTAGAAAATGTTACGGTACTTCCAATTCATACCTTTCCCTTTTTCCAATGTTTATTCCTCATATTTATGGCTTTAAATTAAACATTGACTAGGTTAGTTGTCTAGTTGAATAAAAAATTATCTATCTGGTCCATGATATTCACGAGATTATCCCCGTTAGTTTGATGAATTTATATTATTACCATATCTGAATTCAGTACATGTAGAGGATCTGATATATAATTCTTTAAGATGTATACATTGAATACATCATATACATGAGACAGACTATTAGGTAAGGAAATAGAAAAGGTCATTTCATATATAAAACCAAGAAATTTTAAAGTGATGATGTTCTTATGACGTAGTTTACACTTCTTCCAAACCTAATGACTTTTTTACATTGAGATATATATGAAATCACTTTCTATCCAACCTCAATTATCAAGACATGTGATTGATTACTAACATATCACTTATGATGACTCATGAAATACAGAACATGTTCCTAAATGTTTTGAAAATTTTCTACCACTTCCATAAAAATTTGACTCTCCAAAAGCATTAATTCTTAAACATAATATAATCACATAGTTTTTTTAACATACCATCCCATAAATATATGGGAAAGGATCCATTTATATGTGGTAGTGAAAGATATTATTATATGAAATTGCAGAAAAATGAAGATATTGATCACACCCCCCACTGAAATCATCTGACCATTTTCCTAACATGTATTATAGTGTTTGAATAGTCCTCTCTAGTAGCCCATTATTTTTGGTTGATAATCCACATTAAAGATCAAGTCATTATGTAGAGAATGTTGGAGTATCTTAGAGAATGTAGAGGTATGTATCAAATATTGATTAGATACAATCAATAATAGTGTTAAATTAAACATAACCACCTTTAAAGTGTATATATTTGAAACTTTATCAATTGAGAGGTTCTCTTCACTTGAAATGAAGTGAGAATTTTTTGTATGATTATCCACTACAACCCAAATATAATTATTTCTTCTTGATGAATTTGGATGACAATTGAAAATTTTCATAGAATCAATTTTCCATTTTTATATAGGTATTGGTAATGTTTAGATCATCCCCATATCATTTTCCCCTTTATTATTCACTTTCTAACATACTATATAATTCGATTTATGTTATCCTATTTCCTTATTCAGATTGTCCCTAAAATAGTCTAATTAGATAACACAATTAATCATCAAGATCCCTAGTTATATAGAGAATGTTCATCTATGTGTGTCATTCAATAAATAATTATTTATCTTTGAATTTTATGGAACACATTGTCATAAAAGAAGCATTAAAACTCGTTTTTCATGAAATTTGAACTCCAATGATTTCCTTTTTCTTATATCTTCCACCTTCTTCAGAGTTTACACATCATATCATTGAGTATAATATATATTTTACGTAAGATATGGTTGAGACATAATAATATAATGGAACAATGAATCTCTAACCATTATGGTCCACATCTCTAACTTATTTACGTATAAAATATTTGATCATTTTCAATTATCATAATTGATAAATTTTCCAAATCTTTTCTACATAGAGTTCATGACCCCTTGTTTTAATTCCCCAGATGGTAATTGATTAGGCATCCAATTTCCCAGATCTGATGTAACTATATGCACTGGTGCATGTTATGAAATTTATTTTTGTATAAAATTTTTAACTTATATGATATATATATATATCAAACATATCACTATTGAGAAAAATCAATGATATTTTTAAATAAAACTAACTATAGCTATTTATATAGTAGCTTTTGGATATTGTACATATGAAATTTCATCATCCATGATGTATAAGAAATCAATATATAATTTTTCATTTCTACACCACCAAAAAAAAAAATTTATGATTTTCTATGTACCAATAATAGTTTATCCCATTAGAGAACCATGAAAACATTTTCATTTATAAGCCTAATTTTCAAATCCTCGAATATCACCTTGTATTCCCCAGTAAAAAAAGCATCACCCCTTATAAGTTATCTTGGTTAGTGGGTTTTACAATCATCAGAATATTCTCCAAAATCAATAGTAATACCCATATAGTGAAATGAAACTATAGATATCTATTATGGATGTGGGTTATTGACACTACTCAATTTTATTTTTTATACAAGGGTCCATAGATATTCCTTTATTATCAATTACATTACACAAAAAGTTAAATCCATCATTCATATATAACATTTTTTACTATTCACAGATCTTCTTCTTTAGTTAAATGTGTATGATAGTATAAAAATGGTAATCATGACCCTCAATAATTTTTTATTATATAATATTTTCTTCTATTAAATTCTTTCATATATTTATAATGGTAATCTCAAAAAACTAAATTTATAATATCCATAATTATTTCATTATCATTATTTAATATGAAGGGAATCCACATGAACTGATAGTGTCCAGAAAAGGTTTAAAGGGATGTTTGGGGATTAAATTCCATCTTCACCATTAGTTTGTGAAATCCTAACTATTTTTTACCATAGGGAAATATTGTGCCCCATATTGTGGATTGATCAAGTCTTCTATCCAATGAATGAGATACTAATTTTTTATCTTGATATAATTGAGTTCTTGATAATAAATATCAAGAGTATTTACTATATTTATTCTTAATGAATGGGACCAGAACACAACATAGAGAATAAAATAGTCATAAAAACCCATTTTTCACATTCTCATGTAACTAGTTTTAAATTTTTTCAACTAAATGTTTAAAATATTGTACGGATTATTGGATATGAGGAGATATCCCAGTATATAGTTGATTTATAACTCTACCACTATATCATAAATATTTCCAATAAAATCATTTATCAATTCATTTATATAATCCGTAAAAGATGGAATGTATTCAATAATGATTTTATCCTTTGTATAAATAATTTTCTCTTGATATTCTAGATAATAAAAAATAACCATTATTTAGAATAAAACAATAACGGATGTTCATCCTCCTCTTCACACAAGTAAATTAACATAGGATGACTGAGTTTGTGAAGTGATATATTATTCACCTTAACTATGATTATTGAGTAATATAATGATAGTAAATCAATGCCTAATGTAGAATTAAACTCAATGTGATGTATTTAGAAGATATATCCTGGGATACATATCTCAGAAAAATTTATTGGAAAGGTGTTATATACGTCGAATGAAAATATTTCTATATTTTTTGGTTTCATATATTTCTCAACCCCATGTTTAGATTTGATTCTTGATTAATTATACTAGAAATTCGTGATATAAATGAATTCATAGATGTATATTAAAAAAATTGGTTCACTATATTGGAATGAATGTATAACATAAATTTCAAAAAATCATTTTCACGAACAACAAAAACATTTATGATAAAAAAATTATTCCATTCTCTTAGTTCCATGGAATATTATATCGTGTATTTTTTCTAAAAACCCTTGGTACAAGGAATTTTCTTACATAATTATCATGTTTCTTATCATTGAAATACAATAATGTAGAATGAGTGTTAATATACAACTTTTTTTAACATCTGAATTAATTGGCTTCATCATTTTCCTTTCACACTGATGTGCCTGATTCCCCCAATATAACTAATTTGAATCATCTCCTCGATCCCTTATGAAATTTTTCATGATTCATCGTTCCACACTATTAACACATTGGATGTTGGGTTTTCATTCATCAATGAGATATATCTATTTATCATCAAGATGAAAAAATATATTAAACGATTTTTATTTTAATTCCCATGAGACAACTGAGAGTCCTCAATATCTATCTCAGTTATTTGGGAATAATGAAAAATAACATTATAAATTTTTAATTCTCAGATCACAAAATATTTCAATATATTTTACATTAATAAAATAAATTTCTCATCCACATTAAATTCAGTCTTACTGGTAAAGATGTATGCATACCTTTCAATGTATTGGATGTCTTCCATATATGCATAAAAAATTATAACATCCAATTGTATCAACGTAAGGAACTCCCTCTAAATTTTTATATGAATAGTTTGATAATAATATTTATTGAATAGTATTTTCATGAAATCAACACATTTAATAGAATCATTATCATCTATGTAATTTTTATTCTTGATCAGTTTCTTCCACTGATCATCTTTCCCACAATATAATAAATGACAAAAAAACATCCATAATTTGTAGAATTAATGAATAAAGATTATATTCCCAATGAATTTAATCTATTGATTAATTATGCGGGGATTAAAAATGTACTAAAAATAGGAGGACATTGTCACATTAAAGTAATGAATTCAAATTTCTATTTTGTAGGAGAATATGGAAAATTATTATGATTCAATTTACTATTCAATTCATCATCCATCTTGTCTATTACTTCTGTTATTTTCACATCTATTACTCCCATAAAGTTATTTATAACAACATATCAATTGTCAAATTTCTTATAGCATTTTTCTATAATGATTAATCAAATTTAATTCAATTTATAATTAAAAATGAAAAAATGTTTCAAATTGTTTCACTAAAAAACATTTAAATTGGAAATATATAATGAGAGAAAGAATAACCAATAAATAATATTTATATTATAGGTGACATATGAGAATATATATATTTTTATTTCCTACCTAATAATTCTATATTTAAAGATTTATACCTGTTAGTACAATATAGATAGATTTACATCCAATTGTATAATCCATACAAAAATGTAATTTATTGGAATCCTATCAAACAATACATCACCAAAATTAATGTATATTTTACTATGCATTAATTTATATATATTGTTATGACTAAATTTTATAGTACTAATTTTATTAAAAATAAGAATACCATCCTATGATACCAAAAACTTTAACCCATCCCTTTTATAAAATTTTTTAAATGATTTTTGTTATATGTATCCATTAAAATAGAACAAAGTTGACCAAAACACCTAGTGTCACTGAAATAATAGGTATATATAATATCAATATTAAAAAATCCATTATTTTAATCACTATATTGATCAATAAAAATAATTTTTTACCTCCAATATATATGAGATAACATTTTAAATACATTGAAAAAAGGGTTATATATAAGTATCAATAACAAAGTATACATTATTAGCATTTATAACATATGATTAAAAGGTAAAACATTTAATCATAAAAGAAATGGTTGATGAGTAATCATTATAGAAAATGGGATCTATAATATGGTTTCATAAGTTTATTTAAATATAGGGAAGTTGATAGAAAAGAACATTACATAAAAATAAATCACTTTTAACATAAACTAAAATATTACATGGTGGACAATGTCCAATAATGGATTAGGATTTAACCCTAACACCATAGATATTGTATCATGAGAATAAAAAACTACCAAATGTATTAGAGTGTTATATGTTAATGAACATAATGATATGTACATGATTATATGCACCAATAAATAAATTAAATTGTTCTAAATAAATAAAATAATTACACATGGAGATAAATGGGATTATAATCTCACGTAATATCATTATAAAAGGGATTTAACGAAGAATCCATTTGAAAAAATGAACCTTAATTATGTATTACCCTTTCATCATAAGGGATAGGAATACTGGAATATATATATGTAATAAATATAAATATATATATATATATATATAATTTATAATTATTTCATACATCAAATAGAGAGAGATATAGACAAAGTGGGTTATAGAGAGAGGGATCATAACAATATGACATGTGTTGTCTTGAAGAGAACCTTTACTATAATGAATTTCTATCATCAAACTAATTAGTTAATACTATACGATAATTTTATATTTATGTATTCTAGATCAACAATCATATTTATTAAACAATATATAATTTTATTATAAATTATTTCCACACATTTATTAAAAATTATTTATTAGAATCCGTATTCGCAGTGATAGCTTCTTTCTTTCCTACAAGATTTTTACTATTCGTTATACAGTGATCATGGTTACATCATCCCCCAAAAAAAATATCTTCCCATCTGATGGAAGATGATAATGATGAAAATTATTCCATTAAAAAATATATTATCAATATATATAAGCTATAATTTTTTTTTATTTTAATTAGTATACAGAATTTTTTTATGGTGTAAAAGAATAAACCAATTAATTAGTTTACAATTTTATATATTATTTGGAAAAATTTATTTTCAGTCCACCTGAAAACATTTAGGGCTGTTATTGTGAAAAAAATCCATATAAAAAGTGGGAAGGATGTTCGTTAGTGATTTTTGTAAGGCATGGTAGAGAAAATAGGATTTTTAAATATGAACGAAAGAGTAGATGGAGTGGCCATTAATAAGTAATGTGAGGGGATAATATGGAATAAAATTATACATTAAATTATGATAAATTAATTTTCATTGAATAAATCCTCCATGATAATATAATTCCAATATAGAGTGAGTATATTTTAAAATATAATATTTTAATAATTTTTTGATTGATGCCTTATGGAATCCAATATTTTTATTAAATAACATTCATGTACATGGTACAATACATATGATATTTTCATATTCAGTTTCATGAAATAATTGTAAATAATAAATGAAAAAATAAATCATTATTTAAAAAAAAACAGGAAAACATATTAAAGGTATCAGTCTTGGATACTTTTAAAATATGTCAAATTATGGAGACATAGATGACTGGAAAGGGTCTATCTTGAAACCCAGTATAGGAATTTTGAACAAAGACATATAACCTATGAACATGAGATATATGAATAAAAAATTGAGGCATAAAAATGTGTCAAGATAAAAAGGCACGTAATAATAATAATAATAATAATAATAACACCAATCATAAAATAAAAATTTGGATACAATATTTAAATTAAACATTCATAATCATATTATAATTTTTTATAACTAGGGTGTCATAAATGAAAATTACCATGGTTAATCAACAATGAATCATAAAACATTGCATCTATAGATATAAAATTATTTACCCAATTAATTAGAGAGCTATCAGGGAACACACTCAATATTTCTTAATTCCATGTCTTCTAAAGAATAAATTACATCATTAATAACCTATGGAGAATAAATAATTTTTATCATATAAAAAATTATGATTTACTAATGATCATAATAAAATAATCATTTCGTTATATTTAACACATTGTAATAGAATGTGGGTTTTGTGTATGTAAATCCAAAAATAAAAATATATTTTTAAATATTGTTGAATACCCATTGAAAATAATAGATTTTTTTGTATTAAATTAAAAAGGAAAATATAATTAATCATGTAAATGATGAAATTACGAGATGTAAATTTGGCAGCATGATGTTTAGAAAACATTGTTTTAGAAAAGGGAAAAAATTGGAGGGTAAAATGATATCCCATTAGAAAATAACGTTTTTAGTTTAGTGAGATAATATATTAAGGAATAATTAACATTGATTAGAAATTAGAAGACCTACCACATGAAAAGTGTCCTTGATATAAAATTAGAAGTGACGATTTCCCTTACCTTAAAGAGTTTTTCCTAAATAATGATGGTGGAACCAAAGGGGCATGAGGAAACCATGGGGGACTCATTTGGAGTAAAAATCACAAGAATATAGTGGAGGATGGATTTTATGTTAATGGATATGGATAAAGGGATGGGTATTTGTTGTATTTGTAGAGGAATTTATTATTAATAACCAAATACTTGTCTTGAAAAACATATACATTGAAAACAAACAACCATTGTCTTACACATTGTTTTTTCTCGTCGTTTTGGAAATTTGGGTGACATTTATTGATATTTTGATCCCCTAAAACGGTATAACAATATTAAATACTTGTTTTGGCATAAAAAATATAAAATAGAACAAATTATTTTTTTAAGAATCAAGCATTTCTTTTTATATATTAAAAAGACACTTATACTTATAGAAATTGATTAAATATATTGAATTAATTAATATTAATGAAATAAATTGTCTTAGATCATGAAATTTTAAATTAATTATAACCTCGTTATGACAAAGATATGGAGCCAAAAATTATATAGAAACCCTAATAATGTATTTTTTGACTATTATTTTAAAAACATTATTTTAAAAAAATACTAAAATAACCCTAACCTAATTTCAACATTATGAATTAAAAAATTATGATTAATTTATCATTAAAATTCTATAAACATTATAATTTTATATTTTAATTATAAAATCCCTTATTTATATATAAATATTATTTTAAAGGAATAATCAAATTTCTGACACATAAAAAAAATTTATAGGCCTTAGAAAAATTATGTTATCATTTATTAATTAAATACAACTGTTTTAAATGAACATTTATATAACAATTATTTTTCATAATAGATCTATTTTTTATACAATATATATATTTTTTATAAAATAATATAATTATCATTTTATTTTGTCTTCATAAGAAATTGTCTATTTTAACTCCATTAAGCATATATTTTATAAATAAAATATTCATAAGAGTAATTAATTGAATTGACATTTTATTTATTCAAAGATACATACACTATGTTTTTGGACAATATCCCATTATTAAACCTGAATATTCCTTAAGGGAAAGGTTTCAATGGTTTTAGTTTCATGGGGTGTCTTGGCTAGCATCGACTAGGTGGTAATCTATACTAACATAAACATATCTTATATGAGATTTTGTTCATGATTCAAATGATGAATATATTTTTCATCATAGTTAAGGGTGAACCCCAAGAAGGTAACCACCCTCCATTTTTAGTAAAAGGGTTCAAATGAAAGGACTCTACTGGTTGAAGATATGGATTCTCCTTTTGTAAAAATTATACATCATCATTTCTAATTAAATAAAATAATAATATTAGTATAATTAACAACCAACGATACAGTTTTCAATGATCATATTGACCAATTTTCATATTGACAAATGATCATATAATATTATAATATCAATGGTCGCATTTCATTATATACCCTATAAATAAAACATTATTTTATCACTCAAAATTCACTTCAATTTTGCTGAAGGTCATATAATCATTTTTAAAAGATGATTATTTGTTTATTAATATTTTTTTTCTTCTATATTGTTTATTGTGGAAGATATGATTGTAGCATATTTTGGAAATCCATAAATTCTCATCTTAACTATTCTAATGTAAATATTTTTTTCCTAATAGTAATGTTTTGAATTTTAATTGGTTTTATAGCCGACTAATGTAATGATCCTTGATGAAGATATAAAATTTTATTATTTTTTCTTTATTTTATATTCAAATTATATTATATAATATGTTACAAATATTTATTTAGGAAAAATATAAATTAAAATGTCGGGGTCCTTACATTATACACTCGTATAAATATATTTCATCACCTAAATGTAAAATCCTTTTCATAATTGATAAAAAAATGAGGGTTTCAGTCTAATTGTCTCCACTAGTTCCTACATATATTTTTTATATTTGTGGTTCATACAAAATAATTTAATGTGTTGTATTGTCATGTTATACATAAAATTGTCCAGATTATCGATGATCTCTATAGAATACTACTTATAAAAGTGGTTATGTTTCAGTTGTATGACCTCTAGATTAAATAAATGGGAGGGATCAATTATGTACGTCATCAAGACAAATATGTGGAATACATCATGAACATGATATAGATTTTTTATAAGTGAAATATGATTGGAATATTCTCAAATGGGATCAATGATTTCATAGGGGGCAATTTACATGGGGCTAATATTATCTATAGTCCCCACCTGAATGAATATTTTCCAAGGTGATATTTGGTGGAAAACATTATCGCCAACTAAAAACTTTATTTTCCTTCAATGGTTCACAAAAATGATCATATAAAAAAATTGAGAATATTTTTTATGTTATTAGATGGAATAAATGTTTTTGTCATATTATTCATAGCATTGAAAAAACTATTTCCTCTCACCAACATCATCCCAATATGTAAGAGTTCTACAACATTTTCCATGTAGAGATTCATATGATTCCATTTGAATACTTGAGTAGAAGAGTTTAATATATCTGATCTGAAATAATGGGTGGTGTATATCACATATACATTTAAATTACATTAATCATGTTATCAATATTTTCATAAGTGTTTCAATATTTCTTTTAGATTGGAAATCTGTTTTGGGGTGATAGGATTCATAGAAATTCAATTTAATATTAAGTTCTTTTTGGAGTCTTATGAAAAAATATTTGAACCTTGAATCATGATAAAAGTGATTGAAATTGTAACCCCATTAATCCTCATAAAATACATTATGTATATCATGGCATGATTTTCCAGAGAGAAATCATCCCAAATACCAATTAAATGGGTAGTCTTGGTGAGATAATTCACTCTAACCCATATCAAATTATTTCATTGACATATTCTTTGGAAACCACTAATGAATTCCATAGTGATATTTTCCAACATCCATTTTGGTATGGTAAGTGGTTGTGATACATATTTAGGATATTCTTTATTTTCCATTACATGCTGAATACTAGGCACCATATTGTGTATTCAACAATTTCAATTTTTATTTTATTCAATCATTAAGGATCATGACGTTCCGTACACATTTTGGTGCTTCTAATATGTCTATAAAATGTATACATATAAGATTCATTAATCATATTCATAATTATCAATGGGATATATGTAACAAATATCCTTGTATGAAATTTCAATCTACCTTCATGATCAATATTGAAATTAGAAAACATTACATTTTTCACAACCTTGATCTTTCTTTGAAACAATAGATCTTCACATGTAGATTTCATGATCTTAAAAAGATAATATGTTTGAGAAATCTTATCGGATATGGTCGATGGTGACCCATTCTTGATCATTCAAATGACATATATTACTAGTTCCTTGATTAAAAGATCTCCTTGAATCCGCAAAATTTATATAGGAAAATAATATTTTCCATAAAAAGAACAAACTAAATCGTTTTCTCTTCATAGAATTGTTATAGTCATTAATAAGTTCAAACCGTATACTTTTTCCTGTGAAAATTACATTTTGATTGATAATATTATTTATGAATTTATGTTCTTTGTATATATAAATTTCTACCCATATTGATAGTGCCTATATATTTCTTGAGAAATAAATAATCAATTGTATCTATAGGTCATACAAATAATAATTCTACTCATGAGGAATCAAGAGATGATATTCAGAGTCAATAACCATACTATATATATTATGTACACACCAAAACCATTTAATTGATACATTTAAATAACTAATAAATCATTTTATGAAATAAGGTATAGTTTTCATTGTTGTAATAACCAATATATTCTTCAATTCATGTAACATTATTCAATCTATTTTTCCCAATTTAACATATCCCATTTTCAAGTTGAATTTATTTTTAGATTTTAATCTTATTAATATTTTTCCCAAACAACCATTAATTTCATACTATACCACTGAATCTATGAATCTATGTTACCATTATAGTATGTGGACACATCTCTATAGACTATGCCTTTACAAGATCAATTATGTTTCTTTCATTTATTAAAATGATCCCTAGGAATGAATCCTAGTGTAACCAAAATTCACATGTTGAGAACATTATAAATAGTTCACCCTTCCTCATATATCACAATATAAAATTTAGGTGATCCTCTCTTAGTCAAGACTTTTGGAATATTTCTGAATTCTATCGTTAAAAACTTCCATGCAATTTTCTATGTTTTTAAAAAAATACTATATTCATCAAATCCATAAATATAGAATTAATATTTTCCAATTAATCATGAATAAAAAGAATATCATAATGCTAATTTATTGTGGGGATGAATGTGTTTAGAATATATTCCTTCTTAACCCTAAATTGATGGTACCTTGATCAGAGGTCAATCATGGAGAAGAATTGGTCCCACAAACATTTTCAACTTAATCATCACTCCGTGGGTGTACCTACTTTTTCTACACTATGATACTTTTATGTTCTATATAATCAATCCATATACTCATATACCCCTCAATTTTATTCCAAATGAGAACATGTGTGCCCCACATTGACACCAGTGATCAGATAAATCCATTCTCCAAAATATCAACAATTTATTAAATTATTTCTTTTAAATCCATATTTTCTATTCAATATGGTTTATTTGATATTGGATTGCATGTAGGTATATGTTCAATAGAGAAATCTAACTCTATTTGAGGGGTGGTCCATGTAATTATTCAGGATACATTTCAATGGATTTTTTATAGATGGGTATATTCTCCATCATTATATGTTCATTTCATTCACCATATTCACCAACCATCTCTATGAAATATTTTATGTGTTATGCTTCTAGTAAATGCCAATTATAGATTCAAATTTCATTATGGTAATTACTACTGGATTTTAGAGAAGATTATACTATACAATGTAAATACTAATTTTTCTATATGCTGATGTTTCTAGGATAATTCCTCTTCGAGTCTTGAATAATAACTCTAATTCTTGTTGTTCAAGGAATTATTATATAGTCCTTTCTAACATTCATGTAATAAAAGAATGCATTGAACCTGTATCTGACAACGTACACACTAGATTTTAGAGCTCAATAAGTGTACCTATGACCACATATTTTGGAGCATCAACTTTTTTCATAGTGATATAAAATCCCAGAACATGATCCTATATACTATTATGAGGTTAATTGGGGTTCCACTAAATTATCATTTGTTTTTTACAATGAATGGAAATGTTCCCTGGCTATCCACACTTGAATAATTGAACTTATAACTAGGACTTCACCATCTTCCATTTTCTATTATTATTTTATTAGTTGAGGATTCACCTCACCCTGATAGTTTTTAGATATATGTACATCTCCAACACACTTTTATTAACATTCCACTCACACAGAATAGTCTCCATGAATTCTTCTTACCGCATTTTTTGTACATTGGAAATTCAACATTTTTTCCTCCTCTCCCATGGTCAAAGTTATTCTATGAGTTTGGATCCATTACTACATTATTATTATTCAATATATGTGAACAGTTTTTCACTAAAACCTCAACTTATACCATAATAACCCTCCACACACTCTCATAATTTCATTCATAATATATGTTTTCTAGATTAGTCCACATATGGGTTCCTAGTACACAGAAGAATCTCTCTAACATTTCCTTAGGATCCATAAAAAATATAGAGGTGTATCGAGAAATACATGTATTATTCCTCTCATAGAATAAAATTGATTAATTTTCCTATTATTTATCTATATTAATTCCAAATAAATATTCTTTTCTGTGCAATTGAAAAATATTTTTTTTAATAATATTCCAAAGAACTCTTCCCAATCCATAGCATTGATCACCCTTCTTTCCTATCAATTCTTAATTAGTGTCCACCACTAATCAAATTCTTCTTATTAGTATTATACTGATATGGATACATTCTATTTCTATGAAATAAATTATACATTAAATAAATTTTTATATAGATTATCAATTTTGCAGTAACATTTTTATTAGTAGTTCCTCTGAATGAAGGATATTTTTAATGCATTAAGGACAGAAAAAAAGTTATTCCATTTTAGGTAAATTAGGACTATCAAGTTTATTTATAATATTATTGATATCATGATTTATATGATTCATCTATATCATGAATTTTTCTATTCCATCTTCTATCCAAACCCTATTAGTGTATCGCTCGTTGAACTCATTATTTACATTTTTCCTCCTTATTTTATCAAATTTTATAATCGATAAAAACAATAGTTAGTAATGTGTTTTGTTAAATAATATTATAAATGTGTATGTATTTTATGTATTAAGACATAATTATTGAATTTTTATCCAATTCCCTCTAATAACTATAAGACTTTCTATATATGATGCATAATTTTTCATAAAAAGCTTATGATAAACTAAAAATATCACTCACGAGTTTCAAACATGGAGTGCAGCCGATCCCATTATCGCACACATGTTCCCATTCCATTATAAATCAAAGTTGTTTTATTGGTTGTCACCCCTCGGTACATCTATTCCAGAGCCACATCCATTTATTCATATCGAGACATGTTTTTATTTTCTCATAAACCACTTACTTAATACATCATCAAAATAACAGTAACATTTTCCTATATTTAGACAAAAACATAGGGTTATACCTAATATTTTTATGTCATAATTCCGAAAAATATAAAACCATCCTTTTATATAAATTATGGATACCCAAATTTTTATTACATAATATTATATTACATCGTAAAATATAGTGGATCATTTCATATTTAGTTTCTAGGAAAAAGAAACATAATACATGAAAACATAAAATATTCATATAAAAAATTTAATGTCATATTCATAAGTTAACTCATGGATAATTTAAATACATATCATATCCTAGGGACATAGAAAAAACTAAAGGAGTTATAATGAATCCTAGTAAAGGAATAAGAAATACATAAACATATCATGTGATCTCAAGACATATCAATAAAAAGATGTGGAATAATGGGAAATCATGAGAAAGAGGAACATCATAATAATAAGAACATTAATAATACCGTCAAAATGTGTCCCAAATATTTTAATTAGACATTCAAAATCATATCACCACATTTTACCACTAACATGTCATAAATGAAATTTACTAAGTATATTAACCAAGATATCATAAAACCTATCTTTTCTGGAGAATAAATTAGTTACCCAATACATTGGACAATATTTATAGAAAACTATTCATATGTATTAATGTAACATGTACCAAAAAATAAATTATTTCTTTAATTACCCATGTATAATAATGAATAATTTTTTGTGAAAATTATTCTCATACAAAATAGATTAATGACAGAATCACTACATAATTTTTAACCAATTTAAAGTGAAAGAAGGTTTAATTTATGTAAATCCCCATATAAAAAAAGTTTTTTAATATATTTTAATTACTATTTAATATAAAATTGTTTCAGTAATTAATATAGAAAGTAAAAAAGGAATTTTTAATGGAATATAGATAAATTTTAGATGAAAATTTGGTACCATGATACATATAAAACATTGTTTTAAAAAAGGTAAAAATTTATTTGCACAAGGTTTTAATATTAATAAATAATACAATTGACAAAATAATTTAATGTTTTGTAGAATCAAAACATATTTAATAAATTCAAAGTAATACCACATAAAAATGGAACCTAAATTAAAAAGAGAAGTAAAAAATTTTCTTATATTGACGTGTTTTTTGTAAAACGTGATTACGAAACAATTGTTGATTAAGTTCACCTTAGGTGACTATATGGGATAAAAATTAACTATAATATTATTATAGTTGGATTGGGAGTGAATTATAATTAAGAAATTGGTGAGTATTTATTTTTGAAGTTGATGAATTGTTTTTTAATTTCCAAATACCGGTCATTGAAAACTATATTTTGGAAAATGAAAAAAAATATTTACCAATTTTTCCACATGATTTTAAAATATTGTGTCACATTTTATGTTTTTAAAATTATATAGATCATAAATTCACTTTCAAATACTAATTCTTAAATGGAGAAGTAATAATATCTCAATGTAATGTTTTAATAATCAAACAATCCTTTTAGTCATTAAAAAGACCCTAATAGTTTTAAAAAGTTGAAAAAATCTTAAAAAATTATTAATATAAATAAAATAACATGAAATATTTAGCTTTATTTTTATGATTAATCGTCATATCAATTTAATTTAAATAATTTCATAAAATATATTGAAACCGTAAACATGATTTTTTTACCATTCATGGAAAAATTATAATTTTTTTAATATTATCATAAATTCACCATATCATAAATTTGACAAGATGATTTCGAAATTTATTTTCTAGTTTATCATAAAAAATATACATATTTAAATTTTATATTTTAAATATAAATTTTTTACATATTAACGCATAATCAAATTTCTGACCCCTATATAATATATTTCATAGGCCATTATATTTTTTTGTCCTTTATTATTTATATATAATAACATTAAAATAATATTTATTATAATATAGTTTTTATAATTCAATTTTTGTTTGAAAAATTTTGATATATTTCCTATAAAAATAGAATAATGATTTAATTTTATCTAAAAATTATATTACGAAATTCGTATTCATTAAACATATATTTTATTATGAAAAAATTATTATTAAAAAAATTATTATGTAGAAAATTTAAATAATAAAAAAATATAAACTAAGGTTTGGAAATGTATGCCCTTATTATACACCATATTGATTATTTGTGTGATGGGGGTAGTTTCATCGGGTGTCTTAGATAATATCAACAAATGATAATCTACACTAACTTGAACCTATCCCATAAGAGATTTTTTTCATGGTTTAATTGTTCAAGATAATATTTTGTATGGTCATGGGAAAATCCTTGAGATTATACCTCCTCCCATGTTCATACAAGAGGGATTCAAACATGATGAATCATCTGGTTAAGTCCACCTATATTCTTTTCTATATCAATTATCCTTCTTCATTAGTTATTATAATCACTAATTATAATGGTAAAATTATAAATTATGCATATATTCTCCCACTATAATATTTTTCAAATATCTTCTTAACAAATAGTTATATAATTGTTAAATACCAATATTCATATTTCCCGTTATACACAATAAATACAAATTCATTCTTTCACTCAAAATTCACTATAATATCCCTTGATATAATATTTTCTTCTTTTCACCTAATTTTGATTGTTTTACGAATATTTTTTATTATATTAAATAATTTTGGTGTGATTATTCTAGAAGACTATGGATATCAAAACATCCATATATTATCCATTCTATTTTATACTTTTTATCCATTTTTCATTGTTGATATTTTAATTTTTAGGATCGATCACTAATTTAAGGATCATTATTGAACATATTATTTTTTTGGGTTCTATTCAATTTTTTCCATATGATATTATATAATATATACTCAACATTAATTCTAGAAACACGTATCATTAGAATGTCTGGTTCATTACATTCTTCATCCTAAAAAAATTGCCTCCCCGAAAATTAAGTTAATTTTCTCAATTGAAAAAAAGTGTATACTTCAATATCAATATCTCTTATGGATCCCAATTTAATTATTCATATTTATGGAACCTCCAAAAAACATTTATGAGGTTGGTATATTTATTTCATAGAAGCTTTTCACCATGGTCTTTGATTTCAACATGCTACTTCTCTTAATAGATTTCACATTACAATTGTACTACCTAAGGATTCAATACATGTGATGGATTAGTAATGTACTAACTCAAGTAAAATACATTGAATAAATAATCAACATTAAATAGATTTAGTATAAGTTCTAGTTAATTGGCCACCTCTCAAATGTGATCAAGGATTTCATGGGTCCGAATGTACAAGGGGGATAAGTATCCATTTCATCCTAAACTGAATGACTCATTCCAAGTGTGATATTCAATGGATAATTTTTTTCTCCAACACTAAACACTACTTCCCATTTATTATTGTAAACATAGTTCTAATACCATATCTCATAAGATATTATATGTTGTGGGATGGCATGAAACTTTTCTATAAAATCTTTCACAACATCGGGCCCATGAAATTTCCTCTCACAAAAATTATCCAAACATAAATGAATTCTATAGTGCCTTTATTATTTTGATTCATGTTGATCAATATGAATACCCTTATAGAAGATATTGTTTTATTCAATCTAAACTAATGGTATTCAATGATACGATGCACCATTAAGTTCCATGGTGCTTGTTTTTAGAATATCCTCGAGGATCAACGTATTCCTTTTTTTTATCTATCAGTTCAGGGGTGATATTAAAGACTGCAATTCCATTCAACATTCTAGGACTATTATAGACTTTTTCATAACTAAACTTTTATTAGAAATTAGTGATTACTAATGAAAAAATGTGGAAACCCATGAAACCTCACTTCAACTTTTATGTATATCATGGAAGGTTATCCTAGAGAAATATCTTATTGAATATCAATTAAATTGGATGTTATCATTAAATGATCCTCTAAAACCCATATTACATTATTTCCATGGATTGTTCTTGGGAGACTAGGGATGAAGTACATAGTGATATATTACCACATATAGGTTGATATGGTTAGTGGTCTCAACAATCTTTTAGGAAGTAATCACTTGAACATTGCTTACCGATTTACCAAGGACAATGTTCTATAGTCCAAAATTTCCATTTTCATATTATCACACAAATAATGATCCTGAAAGTACCTAAACATTTTTTTCATCTAGGATTAATAAAGAAGGTAGTGATATGGATTTCTTCAATTAGATCTTTTCTCTCCATGATATATGAAACACATATCCTTGTAAAAAAATTCAATGAAAATTCTATATCAATAATGAACATAAGAAACATGTCATCCATGAAAAACTATATTTATTTTATAGCAGTGACATTATCTATGATAATTCAAGATATTTTATGAAATTGTTGTTTGAGATATAATTTGGGATAGGATTGATGATATCCCTTATCATAGGATTACCATGAATAGTTTTTCAAGGTCCCTGATCTAAGGATCTCCTTTCACGATGAAGATATAGGGAATGAGAATTTCCATGTTAATAGTCTGGGTAGCATGTAATGATTGAATCCTACAGAAAATGAATTCTTATAAGGCCACCGGTCCATGTAATACTTACGCCTAGAGGCCTTGTAAGGGTTCCACCTCACCCCTTTAAATGTGTATTATCAAAAATAAATAAAAAATGAAGGCCTTTGGGCCATTGGAGGTAGGGATCTCTTTGATTCCACATTATTTACATTAAAATAGGCATTTCCTACATAATTCTAGAGAAATTTTTCTTTCTCTTCTCTGGTGAAAATGAATTGAGCAGTCATATTCCACATATAGTTCAAATAATGTAATTTGACTAATATTTGATTCATTTTTTCATGAAATTATAATTGAAAAAATAGATATTTATTAATATATGATATTTATACTCATAATGATAGTTCCTCTATATTTTTAGATAAAAAATAACCATTTCTATCTCTATGTCATGCATGAGACAATTATACTCATGAGGCTTTAACCTTTCATATTCATAAGCAGTCACCTTGTTATTTTTCATCGGGATATAAGATATCCATTTCCTAGATGAATCACTATAAATGAAAAATTATTCTATGGAATATGGTAGAGTTAACATAGGTGCAACAAAAAATAACATTATCAGTTCATTGAAAATTTCTTCAATATCCTTTTTCCAGGTGAACTTATCCCAGTTTCTAATTAACATTGTTAGTGGACTAGATAATCATGTAATGTTTCATTACATCCTACTATAATATCACATTAATCCTAGTAAACTAACATTATCATTTACCATTTTTGGATGATGAATATTCGCTACATCCCTTATATTTTCATGGTTGACAATGATTCCTTTATTGGTTACAATGTTTCTCAAAAATAAAACATATTGGAACCAGAATTCAAATTTTAGAATTTTCCAAATTCCATCTCATTCCTCAGTGTTTCCAATATAACCCATAGATGATCTTCATGATCCTCATAACCTTTTAAATATATTATTATAACACAAATAATTAAAACCATTAATTTATTATGTTATTGGTTAAATACTATATTCATCAAATCCATTAAGATAATATGAGAATTTGTAAATAATAAGAGTGTAAAAACTTATAATTCACATATATTGTTTAGAATAATGTATTTGGAATATATTATTTCTACACATTCAGTTGTTGATATGAGGCTCCAGCCTTAAACGTTAGTTAATCTATAGTTAAGTCAAGAATTCACATTGAGTCTCATTTATGGTCTGTAGTTTTAGATTATTAGGCTATAACTATTACATTGCATCTCAAATATTAACAATTAGACAAATTTAATCTATCCAATTTTTTCACAATATTATAACTCCATAAATAAAATAATAAATATTTTCTTAATATAAATATTCTGGAATTCTTCCTTTCTTTTACCTTTCCTCACACACTTTGAAAAATATTTCAAAAAATTGGGATGAGAATAAAAAGATTTTCAAGGGAAATAAAATAAGGAAAGAAAACATTATTCCATCAATACATACAATTAAATTAAATAAAACACTTTATTCATAAAACAAAATCTTTTTAGCATACATCATGAAATTATAGGATTTATGAATAACATCTAGAAATCTTAAATCATAATGTTAAATTGTGGAAACCATAACATACTTACATTATAGAATTCACATATACACAGGGAGTAACATTTTCAATACTCGTCACAATATATTCCTTAAATATATTAGGATAAAAATTAATATTTACCTCTGTCACGTTACCCAGTGAATTAGAGAGCTATATCGAGCTCCCCTACCCTAGGTTTATCATTGAACCACCCGTATTTGGTATATCACATAACCACCCACAAAAATTTCCAAGTACGATTACATAAACATAACACATAAAGGATTATAATTATCAACATTTCACTCTTCAATAATAAGATATCAATTCAATATTTTTAATTATTATATTCATTTCCAAAACCATTTAAAACATTTAATATAGACATTTTTGAATCAAACTGTCCAATACCACTTTGATATTTTTAAAGGAATATACATTTTTAAGTCATTAGTGTCCAAATAAATAAATCCCTAAACCCATTTTAAATACATGGAATTTAATGGGATAGGTTTAGGAGATTAAATTGTTAAATTATTTAAAACTATGTTTTAGTTAAAGAATCCCTTATCACTCGAAAAAAATACATGAATAAAAATAATTAAAGATTAAAATTAAATGTAACATATAATATAATTAGAATAAGGAGATTAATGATATAATATTTCAAATGAATTTATATAAACCTTGTAGGATAATAAACATGCACAATATCAAGATATTCATCAATGAAATGATATTGATACATAACCTCTTAGAATGATTGTATCAATGACGTAAGAATTTTTAATGGGGTTATTATGTGTATCAGTAGTATATCCACACTAAAATAATTGGAAATAACAACATATATAATGAAATAGTGAGTCAATACATAATCTTAGAATAAATAATCAATAATGAATGAATAAACCCCAATGAGAGAAAATTTACTCTAGAAATTCCTTTATGAAAATTTTCCAGCTAACAACCTCGTTTAAAAATTATAAAAATGTGTTGATGAGAGAAGAAAGGTTCTATCATAATGTTAATATAAAATTTACAAAAATATGTATATATAAGAAGATATACTGATATTAGAAAATGGAAATTAAAACACATAACATAAAATAAGTCTTTGACTACAAGTGGAGGGTGAAAGGTTCCTTTCCATTGAGTTTGACTTGTCATGTATGTTCCTTTTTCTTTCTAAATAATAAAAATATGTAAATTTATAAGTGATCCAGAAAATTTTTCATGATTATTATTTGTTTTAAGTCAATTATTAGAGCATTATAAATAGTACATAATTATTTTATTGTTAATATTGGCCATCTTGTTTATATTTGGTACTTGAGTCTAAAAAGAATGTGCCATGATTACAATTTTCCTATGTGTAAAAATTCCATTATAACCATAATGATATTGATGTAAAGATATAAAATATACCATATATATCCACTATATATATGTATTTATAATAGTAAAAAGCATTTAATTATAAATAAAGAAATTAATCGCTCATTGGGACGGTAAGCCGAACATAAGCATGAACGCTAATTTAATTTCATTTTCATATTTAAAGGAATGAAAACTAAATGATTTGTTTTTATATTATAAATATAGTATAATATAATATTTTATATACATTACATATTTATATTAATGCCTTCCATTATATGTTTAATGTGTGGCATGAATGAGTCATATCACATTGAGGGGGCGGTGGTCCGCACTTTCTCAAATGAAATTATCATATTTACACATTATGGAAAGCATAAATGTATTATTTAAATTAAAAATACATAAGAATAGATACAATATAAATATTATATATATCATATATAAATATAGTGTCATCCTAATGGACAACATGAGAGGTGGTAGGGTAAAATCGAACAATAATCGTTTCATGGGGCAGTAGTTCGTCATACACCGAACCAATATGTTCATATCCATTATAGAGAGGTGTGTGTAAGTGTAGATATAATATTACTCATTAAAATATAGTAATATATTTAATATACTTTTATGTTATAAAATAATTAAATAAAATGATTTTATTGGTTTCAAGATGAAAAATATATGAAATAAGATTCATGGAATACATTACCTCAAATGAGGTAACTATTTTTTTAATATAAAAGGCTCCCTTGAATTTCCTTCTACCCAAGGAGAGGCTTATAGAGGAAATAGATGATTTTTTTAGCTTATTTGGGCATATTATGGTTGATCCATGTGGCATTAGAGTTGTTTGTGAGGGATAGAGATGTTGACCTTTTATAAAAGAGAGGAGGGGTAATTTAGGATTGTTTAAAAGATTATTTTATTATAAACTAAATTTCTATTTTCAAAATGTCTAAAACTCATTTAATTTGAATATAAGATTTATATTATTCTATATCCTCTGAAAAAAAATTATAAATTTTTGTTTCCATATTTAACCTTTTCATTTAGATTTAACCCGCTGTTAACTTATTTGACTCTTACCATGTCTTCATGTATATTCATACTATATGGTTAATATAGTTACAATAAAATTCCAATAGAACCTAAAGTTGTTCATTAATGAAATTTTATACCTTATCTAAGTCATTTATCCTAATATTAAATTTTTATGACAAATATATCATTTAATATAATAGTATTTGTTTATAACTCATTTATGTCAGTTTATATACTATTAATATCATGACATTTAAAAAATATATAAACACCATATTCTTTCGAAAAAACATAATTATTTAAATGATAATGAGCCATATCTATCCATAAATTTAATTTATTGAATTAAATGTTTCAAAATAAGTTTTTTTAATTTTTTATTATCTCATTTATTTTAAACCTTTATTAATAAGGTAATCACTGCATCATCATTGTGTCATAATGAAATTAATTTATTTGACGTCCAAAAGTTATATTTAAAATAACATGATATAGGTAATCTTTTTTGTCTTATAATGTATATATATAGAAGAAGAGATCAATTATATGAGCCCATATAAAAATTTTATTAGTAAACAAATATATGCTTATGTTATATTTTTCATAACATTAATTTAAAAGTAATTAAATGTCAGTTTCACACACATGTGGTTATATGGGGTCTTAAAATAGACTTAAGGATTCCAATGGTCAGAAATATATCATCCAATAGGATAGTACATGTTTTAGTGTAATTCAATATTATTATAATATTATTTTAACCTTTATTTACCAGATTTACCCTTTAACCACGGTGAATAAAATATTTTTTGAAATTACTATTCATAATGTCTAAAAATGAAAGATACCTATATTAAAAATTTTGACCTACTGATTCCAAATATTGAATCCAATTTTCATAATTTGAATAATATATGTTTCAGAAATTAATTTAAAAATAATTCTCATTTTTTAAACCAAAAGCGTGTTTTTATGGAGTAAAAACTAACAAAAGATCAACAAGTGTTTTTGCCCAATTAAAGTGTAAAATTAAATTAAATGAACATAATTTAATTAAATGATAAGAATATATTCTAATAATAATAAAAACAATTAAAATAATAATCTAACTATATAACTAATTTAGATGAAAAGGTAGTTTTAACATAAAATGCTATATTTTTCACTATTCATTAAAAAATAACTTTATGAGGAAATTACTAAAGATTAATCCAATGTAAATCTTGATATTCTAATTCAGAATAAAATGTTTATTTTTTTCAAATAAAACATATAATGTGGTCAAAAATGTGATTTAAAAAGGTTTATCCTTCTAAAGGTTTTAAAATAACCTTTTAAAAATATTAGAGTTTTTCATTCCTAAAATCGGATTCATTATTATTTTAAAATGTTAAAATTTATTGGATAAATGTTAAAAAAATTAATAAACATGTGTAATAAGAATTTAGTTAGTTAGGTTTATTCCTAAAAATACAAGGATTATGAGTTAACTATGATAATAATATTACGATATTATTTTTTCGGTATAAGTCAATGTTGTGTGCATCATAAGATTTTAAAGATACTTTTTGTTGCGTGTTGAGTAATCTATTAGAAAAACCGTCCTATTTTCCATAACATAAATATATTATTAATAAATATTAATATATATGAAATTTTATTATTCTATAAATACCTGAATCGTTACATGCTTCCCCCTTTTGGAAATTGTTTCCTCACAATTTTAAAATTGGGCATGGTAGCTTCATTAAAAGTACCACATCGGAAAAAGAGTCAATAAAACAATCATCTTATAAGAAATAAATAGATTTATAGTTGTCACCTGAGATAAAACAAACTAGGTTTAAGAACCTGTATCTTCTTTTTAAGATATGTCCTTATTTTCTGATGTTTTTGTAGAAAAGGATAAATTTCTATAATTATCCGAAGTACATGCCATGTACTTTATGAGTACACACCATGTACTCGGTTACTGCAGGTAGCCTTGTGCCAGCCGTGTAGTAGCCGTGAACATGTCCATGTGGGGGTGACCTGGAGGCTGCCTAATGTGGATTACATAAACGGAAATTACACGTTGTACACATCCAATGTACATAATGTGTACGTTATTTTTTCATTAAATGCAATGGGGTCGTGTCTGACAGACAGAACCGTCTTCTTTTAGGACTGGTTCGTCCGAGAGAAAGTGTACGGATACGATCTTCCCTGAGCCCCTCAGCCTCTATTTGATCTCTGATTCAACCTCCATTGATTGTGTTGGGATCGACTCGGTAATCTATTCCTTCTTATAGAGATTCGTTTCTGGGTTCCTCTTCTTTCTCAAGTTATCCCCAGTTGACCATTTTAGGCATTTCTATAGATATATAGTGTTCTTGGGTGATTCAAGGAATGAATTTCATGTATATAAATCTCCCAAAAATGAGGTAGGTGGTTTGTTCCTTTTATTGAATTTCTTTGAGTCATATGTTCTAAATCGCCAATACCCATGTACGGGGTATTGCGTGTTTACTGTTTTAGCCCTATTGTTTTCCTGCTATGCTTTAATGCTAGATTAGAGGTTTATTTCATATCAATAGGGTTAATTTCTATGCATTGATGGTGTTTTACCATGAACGTTTTGTTTGTGGCTATTTGGTTTTGGTTAGACTGTTAGGCTGCCTTGTTTACCCCTGCCTCATATTATAGAATGGTTTTATCATTGTTCTGACATGTTGTTCCTATAAACTTCTACCCAAGTAGTTCATGAGGATTACTTTGGCCGATATGTATGGATATACTTTCTTGACATACACAGGGTTGTGACAACCTGGTGTATAGAACATAAGGATAATGGACATAAGGGATTCTCTGGAGTTTCTTTTCTACTTACAAAGTGAGACCATATGGGAAATTGACGTATCTGCTTCCTCAGAGTGTCTGTAGTTCATTTATGTGGGCCACATGGGGAATGTGATGTATGATCATCCCCAGAGCAACATTAGTTACAAATACCAGAACATAGTATGAATTGACAGTGTGTTCTTCCTCATAGATTCTATGCTTAAGCTAAACCAGCAGGGTTAGACTAAGACTACTACCCAGAGGGTTTCATGTGTTTCTAGGTATGACTAGAGGGGATAGGCTATGAGTACTTCCCAGAGGGTTACCTGTTTGTGTTTACCTGTTTGTGTTTACCTGTTTGAATTAGCTATGGCATAATACAGGAAACTGAATGCGTTGAAACTATTGATTGTTCACTCCTGAGTGCTTCCTTGATTACTGCTTTCTTTTACTTATTACCTGCCATATTTTCACTGACAGTTAGGCACAGATCTTGTGGTTTTTTCCTAATATGATTTATTCTCACACACTATTTGGGCCATCCTTTTGGGCCCAAAAAGATTATATTGCAGCACATATAAATAAGTGCAAGCACCCTTCTACTTCAGGTACATGATTTCTATGGAGCTGGAGAACATGGGCTCAAGATGAGGCCTGTGATGCTGAGGAGCTGTTATCTACATACATTTTTACTTTGGTTTAGTATTATTTTATTCTAGCATTGTGATTTTTTTCTACATTCCTTGACATATGTATCATGCATCATTAATATATGTGTGTGTGTGCTCCAGTTTATTATGTTCCAGTCTTTCGGTGTTACTTTTGTATGAATTATTATTGTTTCCTATATTTTTATTATTCTCTTATAATTTGTTACTATGCCAATGTGGTCATAGTTTTCCCACTATCATACTCAATGCATTCACAACTAGTCAGCTACCTCTTTCATTCAGGAAAATGCGCTTGAGGCCATGTGACCAACCAGGTACGGGGCTCCCTTGGCGGCTTCCGGAACTTGGACATTACAAAGTGGTATCGGAGGGTGTTTTTCTTCTTAACATACTATTTGGAGCCTATAGCTAGGGATAGGAAGGAATAGGTACTTCGTAATATGTGGTGCCCAGGAGTAGCTAACCTGTGTACATGGGAATGCCAATCTATCTCGTTTATTGAAATTTTTTCTCATTTTGAAATTTTTATAGTTGATTTGATTTTTATTGTTGGGTGAATCACATATATTGTGTTGTTATAGTTGATGTTATTGAGGTTCTATTTATATTACAACCCGATGAGATGAGGGTATCCCATATCATGCACCATATAGGCACTTTCTAGAAATCACATGTCAACCATGCTAGTCATGCTATTTATGGTGCATTAGAGATTTCATGTTGTTGTGATTGATATTGTGTAGAATATGCATGTTTTTGTGATAGTTTCCTTGATAAAATGCTTTATGTTTAATAGGGTATTGTTTGGGTAATTTTTTTGTCCAAATGAATGCCAAACTTTTGTTCTTGTGGTGTTAGGTGAACTCAAGGACATGAACTTGGTAGATCATTGAATTGTTTACCTTGTTAATAACATGTATGAGATGACATGAATTGATTCACGAGGAATATGGGACCTCAAGGATAAAAACATGGAACCTTAATGTTGTTTTATAGTTTTTTTTGGTTCTAGAGTAGTTTATGTGGCTTTCTTTCTATAAAAACATCGAATACACGACGTGTAATGATAAATACACTCCATCTGTTCTCCTATTAAGGAACAAACATTATTTTATGTACACGTAGTGTACTCTATGTACATTCCATGTAGTCTATAACAATGCCTTAGACTCTTTGGGTGGAGACACGGGGTTTAAAATCATTTATAAGACACACCGTGTAGAGGATGTGCATGCCGTATTATAGAACCGTGTGACAGATCGTGTCACTAACAACACAATCCGAAAAAATATTATGAGTACATGATTTGTCCATATGGAACACGCCTTGAAGTATGATCCGTGTAACAGACCGTGTGATGAACAAAACGGGTCGGTGATGTTCGTCTAGTACATGCCATGTCTGGAAATAACACACTGTGTAATCTTGTTCTAGGAGAACCGGGTAGCTTAGTCCTATAAGAGAACTTGGGTAGGATAAGAGGATTCAAGTACAGGCTGTGTAGTGGAAATACACACCACATATCATTGTTTTGTTAAATATGATTTCATTTTTTGTCATATTTCCTTCTTATACTCATAGTTTCTAGTAATTGCTATCTTGATCTAAGGTGTGTGCATGACCTTTCAATGTCATGCCACCGAGACGTATTCTGATTGTCCGCCTATTTCAAGATAGTGATCTGGCACCTAACATGGTTGTTCATGGACATTTAGTGGATCCTCATATTGTGCTAGTCTTAGAACTAGTAGTTATTCCAGATATAAGTGTGGATGCATAGTTCATTGAATGATTCATGAGGATGATGCAAACTATCCAGGGAGCACTGCATCCTGCCTCATTTGTGGCATAATCGACATGACTTTTCTAGCTACAACATCCTCCCACATTTTTAGGGGAACGGGGACCGCAGGCTACTAAGAAATTATTAGAAGAGAGGCTGAATATCTTCAATAACCTGGAGACTCCTCCAGATCGGAGCGGAAAGCTCACTATGTACATGCATTGGGATTCCACCAAGATATAGGGGGATGTTATCTCTAAGGTGGGGCATCAGTAGGTTTTGGCTTGGGAGGAGTTCCGATGTTTATTTTATGACTACTTATACCCAGAGACCTAGAGGGTTGATCGAGCCTGAGTGTTTAGGAGCCCAGAGTAGGGTAATCATTCTTTTATGGAGTATACCTCTCGTTTCACTCAGCTACAGTGCTATACACCCTTTCTACCTGGAGATGGTTTTTTCCTACCAACGATGTATGAGGATGGTCTCAGACAAGACAACCGCTGATAGTTGAAAATATTCATGTTGACTTCTATCACTTATATAGTAAACCATGTTCTAATAATGTAGTGAAATCTGAGGTATTCTTGAGTTGTGAGTAAGGGAAGCTCAACATCCATATTTGGAATCCTTCCCACTGATAGCATGAAGTGTCGCAGGTGGTCTACGCATGGATATCAGAGGAGGTGGGGCAATTAATTTGGTATCCATGTGGTGTGATACCAATGTGGAAAGAGAAATAACCTGAGACGACATTGTTTGAGAGACCCATTGGAGTGCCGATCATATGGAAATATGGGTCATCTTTAGGGTTTTTGCTTTTCATTCGCTCCAGAATCTAGGGATAGGGGTTCTTCTATGAATCCTCGTTTGGCAGCTGCACCACCAATTTCTCACCTGTCTGGGAACTAGAGATCTTCAAGTCATTCAGGCCAACGTGGAGTTCATGGCTGTGGTATCCATTTGTTAGTACTTTAGCGAAAATAGGTTGGATCATCTCAGAGTGCTCAGGCAGGGTCACAGGGCTGCAATGCATGTCAAACATTAGCAGTGGAGGAGACCCAGCATGAGTAGGATCCCGAACCCTCTACAGTTCGAGGTATGATCCTAATTTACTCACTTTTAGATTATTATCTTTTTGATATATGGTTTTCACATAGATTTATATATATTTTGGTTTTGGGGATCCTTGGGCTCTGTATCTTATTCTTCTGCTGATGTCTAGATGTTCGAAACACTGTTGGGAACAAGAACTGCTAGTGTGAGATATTGTAAGGAGTGCCCTCTAGAGGTTGATGGGTGTCACTTATCATGGGATATTTATTTCCTATAAATGAAAATCTATGACATCATTCTCATTATGGACTGGTTAGTACCCTTCCAGACTATTATTGATTGCTATCATCATAGGGTGAGTTTCACATCACCATAGGTAGAATCATTTGTTCATTAGGGAGAATGGGATGACAAGGCGAGCCGAGTGGGACCCGAGCATCATCGGATGGGTGGAGTTACAGAATATATTTCTTGTCTATATCTAGATGGCCAAGGGACTTCACATTATAAATTTATTCCATTGGTGGATCGTTTCAGGTATGTCTTTCCATAGGACCTTTCAAGTTTTCCCCCAGAGTGAGAGATGGACTTTTATATAGAGCTCATGCCAGGAGTGGCACCAGTTTCCATTCCTCAGTATTGGATAGATACACCAGAGTTTCAGGCTCTCAAGAAGTATTTGGAGGAGTTTCAGGAAAAGTGTTTCATCCGACCGAGTACTTCTCCTTGGGGATCACCCATCCTGGTTGCAAAGAAGGCGGACGATACCCTCAAACATTGTGTTGATTTTCGGATATTGAACCAGTTGATGGTCAAGAACTGATATCCCTTGATAATGATTGATGATCACATTGATCAGCTTCAAGGAGCCCGAGTGTTCTCAAAAATTGACTTGAGGTCCTCTTACCATCAGATAAGTGTTAGACCATCTGATATACCTCTCACAACCTTCTGATGCAGGTATGGTCTATACAAGTATACGGTTATGCCATTTGGTCTCATGAACACACCTCCAGTTTTCATTGCACTAATGAATAGAGTGTTCTATTCATACTTGGATTCATTGATGGTAGTAATCATGGACGATATCTTTTTGTACTCTCACACTCGACACGACCTTTTGAAACATCTTGAGATCATTTTATGTACACTGAGAGAGCATCAGTTATATTCTATGCTCTCAAAATTATTCTTTTGGATAGACCATATTCACTTCATGGGTCATGATATCGCATATATAAGAGTATTAGTAGAACTAGAGAAAGTGAGAGATGTAGTTTCCTGGGAGTATCCGAAAAAAATCATTGAGGTATAGAGTTTTCTAGGGCTAGATGGATAATACAGATGCTTCATAAAAAACTTATCACGCTTAGTAGCACCACTGATGGGTCTGACTAAGAAGGGTGTGATGTTCTTGTGGTCAGATTCTTGTGAGCCAGCCTTTCTAGAGATGAAATAGAGATTGACTTCTGCACCGATACTAGTATTTCCAGACCTGGGAATGAGCTGTACTATTTACTATGATGCATTAGGTATTGGGATAGGAGTTGTGCTTATTTAAAGAGAAAGAATCATTTCATATGGGTCTCAACAGTTGAGGCCACATGAGAGGAATTAAACAACCCACAATCTCAAATTAGTTGCAGTTCTTGATGCCTTATACTGTTGGAGACATTATCTGTTGGGAGAGAATTTTTTTGTTTTCACCAACCAAAGAAGTCTCAAGTATATCTTCACTATGCGCGACATGAATTTGAGGCAGTGAAGGTGGGTAGAATACCTTATGTATTATGACATTGATATTGCTTATATGCTTGGTAAAGGCAGTGATATGGCTGATACGCTGAGAAGGAGGACTCATATACAGGATGTTCATGAGTCCAGTAGTGAGTCAATGCTTGCGGATCTATTATCTGAGACGCATTTGGAGATGCACGATACATAGGGGAAGGATTTTGTTTCTTCTGTGGTTTTTACCTCTATGATTCTTGATTGAATGTGAATGATGCTGCAATCAGATTCGGAAGGCCCAATCCTACGGGAAAGCATGTCAGGAGGGGACCCGATTCCTGGAAGAACCATATGAGAGTATGATATCCTGTGTTTCCAGGGGTGCGTATGGTTGGACGTAGACATACGCAAGGAGATGATGTTGAAAATTCATTCCTCATTTTGGGTCATTCATCCGGGTGTCACCATGATGTATCGTGATCTACACCATTAGTACAGGTGGCAAGGTATGAAGAGAGATGTTGATGATTTTTTCATGAAGTGTTCCACCAATCAGTAGGTGAAAGCAGGGCATTAGCAACCATCATGGATTTTGCAGCAGTTACCCATTCTCCAGTGGAAGTGGAATGATGTCGTGATGGATTTCTTGACAGGTTTACCAAGGCCCCCCCATGAAATGATGTTGTTTGGGTTATCATTGACTGACTCGTGAAGGTTTCTCACTTATTTCCAATAATGGAGGCATTCATCGTTGATGAGCTGGGACAGTTGTATATTTGTGTGATTGTAAATCTACATGGGGTTCCACAATCCATTGTTTCAAACAAGGACACACATTTTACATCTCGGGTCTGGAAAGGGCTGTAGAAATCATTGGGTACACATGTACTTTTGAGTACATCTTACCCCCCCCCCCCAAACATATGGAATGCCCGAGTAGATGATTCAATTGATTGAGTAAATGCTCCAAGAATGCATCATAGATTTTGGAGGGTTTTGGGAGTACTACATACCTTTTTTGGAGTTTGACTACAATAATAGATTTCAAGCAACTATTCAGATGGCACCTTATGATTCATTTTACAGTAGGTCATGACGATCACCCTTATGTCAGTTGGAGGCAGGAGAGGCAGCTATGTTGGGACCACTTCTTCTCTAGGATACCATAGAGTAGATAATGTTTTTTTGTAAAAGGATGACTACTGCACAGTCATGATATAATTCTTATTATGATCAATAGAGACGACCTCCCGAGTTCGAGGTTAGTGATCAAGTTTTCCTACATTTCGAACTACGGTTTGTACATAGACGGATTATGAGACATTTTATGCTTTCTCCGAGGTACGTCGGGCCATTTGAGGTGTTAGAGAGAGTTGTTCTAGTTGCTTATCGGTTTCAATTAACTCAGATGTACTAGGATAGACACGATGTTTTCCACGTTTCTCTGCTTCGATGATAGCTCTCAGACCCATCTCATGTTTTCCAATACGAGGAGTTTTAGCTCGATGTAGATGTTTTGTTACTGGATTGTCCAATCCAGATTTTCGATCAAAGTACGAAAGTTACTTGTGGTCAGTCTGTTCCTCTGGAACAAGTGTAATGGAAGTGTGGGTGAGTACAGGACGAGACTTGTGAGACGAAGGATGATGTACGATCATAGTGGTTGGATATTTTTGGGGTTTCTTATTTTATGCCTCTTTGGTAGGTAAATTTAAGTATGAATTTCATTATGCAGGTTGGTTTATAATTACCCATATCTTATTTTTCAGTTATGTTACTCTTTTCTTGTGTTTTTGTAGAAAAAGAGAAATTTCTAGAAATTTCTTAAGGACACACCATGTACATTTTGAGTACGCACCGTGTACTAATTTACCGTAGGTTGTAGTGTGTTGGATGTGAAGCTGTCGTGCACACGACTATGTGGGGGTGACATAAAGGACACCTAATGTGGAGTGTCTAAATGGAAAGTACATTCCATGTACTTTCAAATTACAACCATGTACTTTATTTTTTTCCATTAAATGCACTGGGGTCACATCTAAAAGACAGAATAGTCTTCTTCTGGGTCTGGTCATCTGAGAGCAAGAGTATGACCACGATCTTCCCCAATCCCCCGAGCCTCCATCTAATCTTTGATTCTACCACCGTCAAATCTATTGGGATCGCCTCGGTAATACTGATGACCCTAATGAAGGATAATCTTTTTCCATGATATATCAATTTTAAATTTTTGATATAAAATTTGTTCATTTACTGGTAATATACTCAGAAGTGAGGTTACATTTATGTATCCATCAAAGGAGTATTCCATTGAATGTTATCCAAGACCAACAAATGTGGCTAAGATACATAGGATTTTTGGTATTTCTAGTTATTATTTACACTATGTAGAGAATTTATCATGGATTTATAATTAAAAAAAGTAAAAAATGAAATTGATCCGTCTTTATTTGGACATATAAATATAATTAATATTTCAAAGAATTAAGGAGATGGTTATTCCGTACACCTAAATTTTCCAACTCAAGATTTGTTTTTTGGTGGTGTATTTATTTCCTTATTGATAGGAACTCGTTATCATTATGGAAAGCTGTGTGACATATATATCGATAATAAAATTCAACAAATATATTCACCATGATTGAATTGACCATATTCTAGAAAATTTTTTGTATGTGAGTAATAATTATCATTAAATAATACAATAACTCTCATGGAAAGAGAACAAGGAGGTTTATACTTAGAGATTAAAGGATAATATTTTCCTACCTATGATAATCACCACAAAGGGTAAAATTTTTCTCTTTGTGAAATAAATGGATATTCAATTCATTATAAAAGGAGAGAAGTAAACTATTTCTTAAATGAGTGTGAAAAAATATATCTAAATGAAGATTAATGTGGTTTTGAAAGAAGTTGTAAAGTTCAAACGAAGGTATTTAATGTTTGTGAGTATTTCCTTGATTATGATCAAATGTTAAATTAGAGGAGAATTTTACATGTTTTTTCCAATCAATATTTTTTAAGGGGATTTTATATAAATGTAATTGTTCATCCATATATATTCTTTTTATATGTATGAAGATGTATATAGATCTAATATATTATTTTTTAGAAAAACATGAAGTCAGATATTACAAATTGTATATATTAGGGAATTATATTTATGTTATTTGATGATGAGAGACAAAAGTATTAAGGGATTTTAAAACCATTACCAATATTAGTATAAAAATGGGAAAAATAAAATTGAGTTTTATCATCTGAGTCCCAAAAATGTCTTAATAGCATAATAATATTTTGGTAATAATAAACATCCTTACAAATACAGGAAACACATTTTCTATTATTTACTAATTATATATTCATTATCATTTAATAATATACAGGAAGTAATGGGTATGGTTTCCTAGATTACAATATTATAAGATCAATACTTATTTTCAGGGATTTATAGTACACTTTTATAGGAATATTTTTTTTTATACATTGGTTTAGGCATAAATTTTGTAGGTTAAGGAGAAAGTTGAATTTCTTTAGAGGGTGTTTGAGAAGTGTGCAGCTAGTGCATAGTTACAAAAAAACATGTGTCATAAACAAATTTTTTTAAACCTTATTAATGTGGGGTTTGTATGTTTGGCATAGTATTTTCCAGAAAATGATCCCTCTTAGTAGAAACTGTTATTCAATAATAAAATTCTCATGGACAAGGAACATGGATAGGAAATTTGTGTTCCCCAACCTAGGAAGCCATGCACATTGTTTTGTAATCATCCTAAAATTTATCATCAATTCCAAAACCACCTAGTTATTATACCTAAACACCCCATCTCATTATTAAATGATTTATTCAATATTTTTAATCTCATGGATGAATTATAAGTCACTATGAACCCTATCATTGACAAATCAATGTACCATTCAATGGATCTTGTCTCCCTGGGTTTGTGTCTTCTTCTTTGATAAGTTTCATTTCTCTCTTTCATATTTCTCCCACTTTTTGGCAGGATTATTTCTTATGGTCTCAATGGTTTAGATCTATGTTTTTTTCCAATTAATAAACTTAACAATGGATCTATTTTTTGGTATAAATATTATATTTAGTTCTAAAATTGATCACTTTTCTTCAATTTGTAGAATTTTTGGTTGGAAAAATCACCTCAACAACCTTGAGGTAGGTTGTAATAAAGTAAATTCAAATATTCCTAAACTATAATTCACTATATGTAATTTTGTAATTTCAATTTCCATGTTAAAAAATTTAATCAAATATTTTATTAGTTATTTGGTTAATTTAATTAATCAAATTACAATATTTTTAGGATATTGGGATTATGGAATTGGTAAAATTTTGAATTATTAAATTGGTTAAATAATCTAATTATGAATTGATGCATCGTAGGAATTATTTTAAGGAAAAATTATCCATTCAGGTTTAATAGTTTATATTATTAATTTCTGTTAAATTGAATAATGGTTAAATGCTTGAATTATTTCCATGTTCTTAACGTATTGAACCTTGGTTGTTTTGTGATAAAATGAAATATTTCACCATTGTGAGAATAGTTTAAAATATTTATAATGTTGATTAACCATGATACATGTGATATATGTGATATATTTGATTGATAGTTAAAAAGGATGTGGGAAAAGGATAAAAAATCCAAATATCCAATGTCTGTTAGGTATGGTGTTATTATCACTAAATTCATGCATATAATAAAGGGATATGAAGACAGAGTGATGCTGTAAAAATTGATATGTGAACAAAATGAGGAAGGTATTGAGATTTACAATCAAGAATTTAATGGTTTACAATCAAGAATTGAATGAAGAAGGTATTGAGATTTTTTGTATCATTATGAACATAGAAAATTTTATTTTTTTAATTAATTTATAATTAAATTTTATAAATATTTACACTGTTTATTATAACTTATTATTTATAAAATAGAATACACAATTCTAGTCTATATATTGTTGTGATATCAATGGTGGTAGCCATTTAAGTCTAACTAACAACCTACTTGGGATGACTAATCATTACCCAAATAGACTTCGTGTTTTAGGATATGACAAGTGGTTGATCCCCATTTCAAATGGAAGAGTTGTGATGGAGCATGGATGAGAGAACCAAACCTGATGCAGTGAACCTCTTGAGAGCTGTCAGTGTGTCTCTATATTATATTTTTCTACATTAAAATTGAAAAATTTATGTAATGATATTTATACTAATTTGTTTTTGGTATAGATTCATAATTTTTTTTCCATTAGATGTAATATTGAATTGTTAATGGTATTATTCTTTTTAGTGGTTATATCATTTAATAACTATATAAATATTTATACTACTACACTGAATAGATAAATAATATAAAGTCATCCCATGATCTATATTAGACCCTCAATGTTAGTTAGTACCCTCTAAAATATAGGGAGGCACACCAAAGGTCATGTGACAATCCATCTAAGGGAACTGGTGTGTGGAACATAGGTTAGGATATTACAGTGTTGTATTATAGGGGTTTTCTATTATCTTCATTTTTTTTTCTATTTATGAAAGGTAGATATGAGACTAAGATTATTTTTCCCTTGTTTATATGCTCATTAATTTCATTAGATAACGCATTCCTTGGTTAAAAAGAAAGTACCCATGGTAGGGTTCTTATTGTTGATGTTTTTTGCCACATTATGATGTTAATTCACTATGAGTGATGATATTATTAGGTGATGTTATTATTATTATTATTTGTTTTTTTCATTGATGGTTTGAAATGAAGTTTTTTTATATGTGAATAATTCATGGAACTTGATAATTATTATGACATTCATCATTTTTAGTCACACATGAAAATTCATGATTTGTGTGAGTTGTTTAAACAAAATTGTTTTTCTTTATTTTTTAATTAAAATGAAAAAGTTTTATAATTAGAATTTATAAATTTATTAATGATAATAAATGCACTAAATGATGTTGATAAATTTTTTCATAATGATATTTACTAATAAATGATTTTTTTCAACCCTTATTTATCATTAACATAGAAAAAGAAGATTGAGGGTACTGATCGCACCTCAGTTTTGACTGAATGGGTGATAATGTTGGATTCCCTATTGTGTATTACTATGAATACCTATTACATTAATGTGTTAATGTTGTTATAGTTTTACCTTGATTTGTTTTTTCATTATATATATTTGAGTCCATGATAGTTGTTATGGATAGGATAACATGAGGACATGGTCAAAAATTGGACTAGAGTACTTCATCCAGAGGCCTCGATAGTTTTGGGTGAAGAAGATAAGATATTTTCTATGATAAATATTATATGTTTATTTTTTTATAGAATGATACTCAAGGAAGGATGTGGAGATTAAATTAGGCTTGAAACTAGAGTACCATTATCATAAACCTCTAACATTCACTAAAGAGGGTGGACCTGAGGTACATATGTTTTTGATTGAGTCTATCCAAAACATCCAAAGCCACATAGAGACTCCTTCTGAAAATGTAGTCAAATTTGTAACTAATATATTAATTATTCAATCAAATTGTTGGTGGGATATCCAGAATTAGGAAGGAAAGATGGAAAATATGGTGTGGAAGAACTTTTAGGAGTTTTTCTTAGTGTAGTTTTACTCTTAGATTTTTAGGTAGGATAGGGAATATGGGTTTATGTGGTTGATCCATGTGTTTATATATATAGTTTAAAATACAAAACACATAATGGATTTGATGGTCTTATTCTCAATTATGGAATGGTATAGGATACTAACATGAAGAATTTTCAATATGGGATTAGATATGACATTATGTTTAATGATAACATGTATAGGCTAAATAATTTTTCTCATCTAGTGAATAATGCACTCATTTTATTGGATAACCTAAATGGGGATTTTTTTTAGCTAAAGGGGTCCTGGCTAGAAACCCAGTGGTACATTTTCCTAGAGTAGGAAACGTCCAAATGATAATGTTCTCAGGAGTTATTTAATTTAAACACTTAACTAGGAAGGATTAGTTACACATTACATTGCTTGAATTATCTTCCACCAGGTGGTAGGTTGGTTCACTTACATAGATACTTCTCCAAAACACTGATATAGAACTGATCTAGAAGAAGGTTGAGACATCTAAAATGGTTCTATATGAAATCATCACTAATTTGAAATAATGGAAGATCTAGGAATAATTAGAGTACTGGAAGGGGGTATTTTACCCCATATTAGTCTAGAAGTTGGATTTATATAAACCATGGTTGTTGAGGAAGTATACGAGGTACTTTTGGAATGACTGAACATATAATGAGTGTGGTGAAGCAAAGTGAAACCATAAATCTAAATGGGGATGATATGTAGTAAATCTTCAAGGATTTCAACCTATAGTTGGGGATAGCGAGGCTAGACCATGAGCATTCAAATGGAAAACTATTATATCTTATAAGCTTACTAGTGTATTATTTGATAATTGTTCTTCTCATTCAGTTATATTTTTAAAACATTTTAGTGGCTTGATTCTAAATTTGGATTTAGTTAGTGATGTTATGATGATAGATAAACCATTGTTAGTATGTCCAAGATACACGTGCCTATACATAGGGTGTTTCTTTGTTGCTGGGGAGTAAAATTTCACTTTTGATCATTACATACTGGATTTTTAAGTCTTTTACATGATTTTTGGAATGGCCTAGATAGTAGAGTTTTTATACCACATGTATTGTTAAAACAAGATTGTGACATTTATATCTCATGATGGTGGAAATTAAGTTCACTGCGGAGAGAGAGATATATCGGATGACATTTCAGTGCCAATTCATTAGAAACTAGAGGATATCACTGCTTAGGTTTCATGTCTTTTGTTGGATGATGGGATCTATAAAAAGGATATCTTCCCACCATTGTTTACAAAATTTATTTTTGGGTTAATTTAGTAAATTATAGGGCTTCCACCTAATAAGTATGTGATTTTTATGATTGAGCTCATCACTGGAGTTAACCCTATTTCCATTCAACCTTATATAATGGATCTAATAGAGATTAAATTTTTTTATACTCAACTAAAATAGTAGATGGATAAGGGATTTATCCATATGAGTACCCTACATTGTGTTTCCTAGTAATAGTTTATAAGAAGGATGTCATGAACCTACATTTATATGTTGATTTGATGATGTTTAATTGGATGACTGTGATGAACATGTATCATATTTGTCGTATCAATGAATGTTTTTGGCCAGTTGAGAGGATATTTTTTATTATACCTGATATACTAGATGTTAGGTTATCATCTTCTTTGAGTTAGACCTTTTGATATATCACATATTTCTTTCAAAAGAATTGGTAGCCTCTATGTGCTTTTCGAGGTTCTTTTTGGGCTGAAGAACACTATTTTTGTGTTTATTACCTTGATTAATTGGATCATCCACCCATACAATGATTAGTTTGTAGTTGTGGGTTTTTTTGATGAAATCTTTGTGTACTATATTATTCATGACGATCATTCCCAAAATGTTGAAATCATCCTGAGTTCACTGAGAAATAATCGACTATACACCATGATAACTAATTATCAATTATGGATTGACTAGGTACATTTCATGGGTCTCATCATCTCAATGTAAGGTGAGATAGTGGACCCAGATAAAGTGTATATAGTTGTTTTATAGAATCATCATATGAATGATATTGATATCCAATTATTTCAGGGGTTATAGGATTATAACAAGATGTTCATTCATGTATTTTCAGGCTTGTAAGAACTTATTTTGGGGTTAAACAAGAACGTAATAATTTTTTAATGGTCATGGTCATGAGAGAATGGTTTTAGGAGATACAGAGGCTTTTTTACAACCATATAGATATTGTTTCTACCTAATTACTATGATGAGTATACAATGTTCTATGACATATATAGGATAAATAATTCAGCAGTGTTGATGCAAGGATATTTTGTTATTGCATATGGGTTATGAATATTAAGGTCACAAGAACGGAACTGGCTTATGTATGACCGTGTGATAGTGGGAACCTTTTAATCCATGGAGTGTTGGAAGTATTATCTATTGATAGAAATTATTACTATACATATTAACCATATGAAATTAATGTATATCGTTTAGAGTTTATATATGAATCTCTGATAGATATATATTTTATTTTTTTTTGAATGAAATCAATTATTTTTTAAAAATCATATATGACCAAGATGTGAAATAGTATTATAGTGGATTTGAGTAGAAATAACAATATTTAGGTTGTTAAGGAGTCCATATTTGAATGAAAGATGATAAATTTTCTAGTAGATAATCATTTTGTGGATTAGGTGTGCTGGAATAAGATGAACCAAATATAAGAATTCATTGTCTTGACACATTTTATGCAGATCTGGGAGAGGTAGTATAACAATCTAGAGTGTTTTTTCATAAAAGAATTAATTAAATTTAGGTATTCAACATCAGAGTGGACTACAAAATATAAAGAGAAAATCAATTTAAGAGACTATGTAGTTGTGACAACACTTTTGGTAGAGGATATGATGTATGAATTTAATTCCACAATGTGGGTGATGCATCCTTGTTAGACCAACATATATAATGACTAATGTTGATAGTATCGGTAGTTGATCATGGAGATGTAAACTAGAGGGTTCATAACACAATTGAATTCCTTTATACGGGTGATGTTCAAATATCAATAACCAATTGGTTTTCATCACCCATTTCCCATTCTTAAATGGATGTGGGAATACATTATGATGGACTTCTTGGTGGGTCTTCCAAGGATACATTTATATAATACTGCTATTTGGGAAGTTGTGGATGGACTGATGAATGATATCATTCAATTACCATTCACGATATTTTATCAATGTTTTTTGGATATAATCATGTTCTAGAGACAGATAATCTTCACCAGTTTCCCAAAAGTATTGTTTCAATACTGGACTCCTGTTTCACTTCATTCATATAGAAATGCTTACAAAATGTTCTTTGAAAACAGTTAATTATTATCATGTATTTCAACTTTTATAAATATTGGTTGTTGAACTGTACTTTTAAAGACCCATAAAATTCAAGTAATTTTTTTTTCTTAATTTTCTATGGAAATTTACAAGAACGCAGTTTCTGACGGCACCTGATTCCGAGGCCCTGTGTTCCCGGAATCATTTTCCGAAGTTTGCCTCGGGTATGTTCAGTGAACGAAGGAGCAGGTTTTTCTAACTTTTGAACCGGTGCTCAGAATCAAATTTCGAGGGCACCGATGGAATCGTAGCGCCGGTATTTGCTTAGAAATGCCTCTTTCGGAGTTGCATTTGATCTGGTGTGGTTTTTAAATTTTTGGGGTTAAGTGAAGAAAATAAAATAAAGTGGTGTGACAACTTTAATTTATTTCACTTAAGGCCACTTAAAGCCACTTAAAGCTACTTAATGTGAGTTGAAGCAGATAGGGTGGAACCCAAAATATCCTACCCTCTTGGTAGGATATTTGTGAGGTGGGGCCCACACGAGCCCCACCGTTTCTTTTCCTCTAAGTAAAGCACCCGCGAAAACTCCTCTTTAATGTAAGTCAACTGGTGCATTTTCTAAAACTATTAATGCCCATTTTAAATGGACAATTAAGTCGTTACCATTAATTCACCAATTTAATGGTTCTTTTCTTAACATGTTTTTCAAACTGTTGGCATAATAATAAAATAATACCAACACCCTTTTTGTTGATGGGTTTCTTGTTGAGAGGATTTGGAGAAACTGTATCTTCATCCTCCTTCACGAAGAATCCGAAGAACGCGAAGAATGTGAAGAACGCCGGCCTTCGACGAAAGGTGATGAAGAAAGCTGAACCCTCGGAGATCGATGATGCGACGCCGTGTACTGCGACGCCGACGATTCTCCTCCACCGACGTTCTTCTACGGCGATCCTTCCCCAAGACCATCTTCGATCAACACCGATTGAGGTGGGGGAATATAGATCTTTTTATTTTCCTTTGTGGTTTTTATCCTTAACATGGATTTAATTCTTGAAATTAAATCTGTGTGTTTTCTTAAACCCTTGGATATTGTCAACACGACTCCGTATACCGCGACGACGAGATTCCCTTCCGCGACGCAACGATCCCCTTCTTCTGCGACGGTCAATTCCACGAAGAACTCTCGTTCGATGACTTCTACGAGGTAGGGGTTTTATTTGAGAATAATATTTATTTCCTTGGTTGTTTCCTTCTAAAACATAGAACCCTGATCAAAGTTTAATTTTAATTTATTAAAATTGTGCCTTGCCATGTTTTCATGTGTTGATTATTATTCCCAATAAATATCACCTAACGCGGTGGGTGCGGGCCAAACAAACACAGCCCGACAACCCTCCGCAGTTTTTCATTGATGCGTGGATTAACGGTGTTTATGAAATGGGATCAGAATGGAGATTGGAGGCCTTCGCATAAAAGTTCGGATCCTGGAAAAGCCGTAGGCGCAAACCGCAGGCAAAACGGATCACCGGAGTGCGTCCGGTGGTCCGCGGAAGTTTCCGCCGGCGCGCCCCACTGGCACGGCGGTGCCGGCAGCCGGAGGGGGCGGTCGTCAGCGGTGCCTGGCGCGCCGCCGGGAAGACCCGCCGCGGCTGAAGCCACGGTGGCGAGTGCCGGTCCTGCGGCCGCGCGGGATCGCGAGGAAGGGACGCGGCCTTGTGCCGCGTCCGGTGACACGAAGCGGCCCCCACGTGGGGTCGCGGCTCTCCTTCACACGGGGGGGGGGGGGAAGCGCGCCCCGCCCGCGGCTCGGCCGTAACAGCCGAGCCGACCCGCCGGCCAGGCCGGGTCGTGCCCAGGCTGGGCCGGGCCACCCTGGCTGCAATGGGCCACACCGTCCGGGTCAGACCCGGACCTGGGTCGGGGCGACCGGGTTCGGGCCGACCTAGGGGTGGGTTGGGCAGGGTCGGTCTGGGCCTAGACCCCCCATTTTCGGACCTTTTCGGTCTTTTACCCGTACCTTAAGCTACAGTCCTCCGATCGACGCACCATCAGCGGAAATGCGATCCTTGGATCGAGATGGTCGTTTCGGTATATTACACTCATGGTTTTGGAATACTTTGGGTTCGGCCGGGTTGGTTCGTACACGAAACCAACCGGGCCCTCGGAGCGGAAACACTCATATCATGAGCTACAGACGTCCGATTGACGTTTCGTCGACTCTGTGGGATTCCTCTAAGTGAGAAGGATATTTTGGAATACTTTTACCAAGGTTTGGACGCAGGTGGAGTATGGTCAGGTTGGTTTTTCCTTAAAAACCAACCGGGCCCCTAGGATGAAAAGGCCAATAACTCTCAGACCGAGCGTCTGATTGACGTGCCGTCTGCGACCTTTAGTTCCTATTGACGATACAGAACCTTTGGATACATCAACTCTGGACTACGTGTCAGTAGATTTATCAGCCTCTCGGCTCGTGGAGCAGACCCTCTCGAACAAGCTTGCTCTGTGCGGGAACACTAGAGCTGGCTGCGACTGCGACGACGACGACGACTGTGCAGAGATCCTCAGTGGATTCGGCGGCGATGACTACAGAACTCAATGATCCTTTGTGGATCAGTGCTACCGATCCTGTGTGGGTCTGATCGTGTGTGGTTCAGGGCTCAGCAGTCCTGTGTGGGCCAGCGCCTACAGATCCTGTGTGGGTCCGATCATGTGTGGGTCATTGCGGGGGTTAGTTACCTATAGATCTTGTGTGGTTCTGATCCTGTGTGGGTCATTGCGGGGGTTAGTTACCTATCGATCCTTTGTGGGTTAGATCCTTTGTGGGTCATTGCGGGGGTTAGTTACCTATCGATCTTGTGTGGTTCCGATCCTGTGTGGGTCATTGTGGGGGTTAGTTACCTATCAATCCTTTGTGGGTTAGATCCTTTGTGGGTAATTGCGGGGGTTAGTACCCAACGATCCTTTGTGGGTCCGACGGCTTAGATGATTCAGTGGAAATATCTGATCATCTCTATCGTCATACAAATAAGCATACCTGTGTGAGAGGAATCCTATTTTTCTTTCCTTTGTGGATTGTGTTGTGCAATCCTGTATGGATTTTCGTTTTGCTTTCCTGTGTGAACTGGGTAGTACTTGGGCTCGGATGTTGGAGCCGAACGAGAATTGATGACTTAGGTATATGTATGGGCATATACCAAAGCAGTGTCGAATGTTACTTCGTGATTGTATCTTTCCTTTGTGGATTATCCTTTGTCGATTCTGGGAGACCTTCGGGGGTCTCGGGGTCCCTACTTTGTAGCTTATACTCACCCCAGCACGGGATATGCCCGCACTACGTTTTGTTGGTTGCAGACGACGTACAATGCTGATCGTGGTTGAGGCTTGCGGAGCAGGACGATACCTGGAGGTGGACCACTGGGCAGGACGTACTCAGAGCGGTCAGCTGGACCCAAGGAGCAGTGGAGGCTATATGTACCCACCCTTCAGGTGGGATTTCCAGTGGACAGCTCGACAATGCGACTTTTCATTTCAGTTGTTGTTTTCCCTTTCTAGTTGTACTTTACTTTCAGTTTGGGTTTGTATACTGGTCCTCTTACTTTTCCGCACTTACGGTTGTACTCAGTATTTACATAGTGTTTACTTCTACTGCTTGCTTGCTCTGTGGTGTTTGTTTACTTTACAAAGGCAATTCCTTCCCTTTTTACTGGGATTTACGCCTTGGTGCTAGTCGACAGCCCCTGGCCTATGGAAGGCAGGCTTGGGGTAGTCACAGCACGGGTCCTGAGGATGGGTTGTGACAAATTGGTATCAGACGAGTCCGGTTCTACAGCAGACTCTGGTTTTTTTCTATGTGAAGCATTAGTGTTAAGCGTATTGGGTGTGGTTATCAGTCCAGGGAGTCTAGTGTTGGTGTGGCGGCCGACGTATCCGTACACTAGGACCCTGACTTATGATTTCCGACATAATGCACGGAAACATTGAATGCATGTGTGTTTCATGTTTTCTTTGTGATTACTTTATGTCACCTCACCAGGTATACTGTTTTGACAGTGGAACACATGTTTCTCTTCAGGATGGCCCCACGACGGTAGCCAGCTAGGGTTCCGAGAGTTGAGTATGACGACAGCCCGCCGAGTGACGAGGCCTCGGTACATGGCCCTATGACAGCTGAGGCACCGGAAGTACCTCTACCCGCCGAACCACCGATGCTTCCAGCCCCAGCTGCTGATGATGCATGTCACCTTAGTGCACTGCATGAGTTCCAGCGCCAGTGACCACCCAGGTTCCTCGGGGAGACGGTCCCTCAGGCAGCCGAGGACTGGCCGGAGGCAGTTGTATGAGTTTTCCGGTTAGTGAGGACACCAGGAGACCTCATGGTGATCCTCGCGGTGAGCCTACTGCACGCGGCAGCGGGCCGATAGTGGAGCATGATAATCCAGGTGCATGATGAGGCATCTCTTCTCTGGACAGACTTTGAGAGCCTCTTCCGCTCAGAGTTTGTCCCGGCCACCCTCCGTGCGGTGCGCATCCAGGAGCTTCTTCAGCTGTAGTAGGGCAGCTTGACGGTCGCCCAGTACTCTGCGAGATTTACCGATCGCTCTAGCTACTTGACAGACATGGTAGGGGACCCATTCTTCCAGGCTCCGACCATTTAGCAGGGATTGAGACATGATATCAGGGCATCGCTGATCTCCCTCAGCATTCCGACCCAGGCAGGATTAATGGAGCGAGCCCTATTGATCGAGAGCTTTCTTGCTGAGCCTTCTTCAGCGGCGAGACCTACCACGAGGCGACTCGTAGTAGAGTCTTTTGCAGCAGGTAGTAGCCGGATGACTCAATGGTCCAGGCAGACCAGACCATCACGCAGACGACCTCAGGACACTGGTTCAGTAGTGCAGGAAACACAGCACGGAGCCAGTCTTTCGAGAGGTAGGCAGTGCTACACATGCGGCGGGTAGGGCCACATGGCTCATGAATGCCCGACCCATCGTTCCGAGGAGAAGCAAACGATTGAGGGGCACCCAGGCAGAGGCAGAGGGTCGACCGTAGTGGTCCGCAAGAAGGATGCAGATGAGGCAGAGGAGCTGGCCGAGCAGCAGGTGGTGGGAGACACTTTGAGGCTCTACCACCAGCACCACTAGGAGGTCCACCCAGGCCACAGGGAGCTGGCGGGCAGAGACAAGCACAGCTCCAAGCAGTGGAGTCCTATGACCATGGCATGCCCGAGATGATTTGAGGTACTATCTATGTATATTCCACCCTTTCGATAGTTCTTATAGACACAGGAGCGAGTCACTCTTTCATAGTCGATGCCCTTTTTCGGAGCTCGGAGATTCCGATAGAGCCGTTGGCTAGATCCTTACGGCTAGAGACTCCTACGGGATAAGATTCGACGATTACGCACTGGTGCCGGCATTTTGAGATTACTCTAGGATGCGAGAGCTTCGGCTGGGATCTTCTTGTAGCGGCGTCGAGGCCTTACAACATCATCTTGGGAATGTATTGGTTATCTACAGTCCAAGCACAGATTGACTGTATTAGGTGCAAGATGTGATGTGTATGCACCGACGGAAGCAGGTTCACCTTCACCGGAGAGAAGGGAGCCTTCATAGCACAGGATGGACTCCCGAAGAGGAGAGGACATCCCATCACTCATCAGTTGGCTAGCCTCATCCTAGGAGCAGTTGACGTGCGAAGTCCTAGTTTTCCTATAGTGGTGGATCAGTATGCGGACGTCTTTCCCGAAGACGTTCCAGGGCTACCTCCTCACAGAGAGGTAGACTATTATATTGACCTATACCCCGGGATAGCCCCGATATCGACTCCAGCGTATTGGATGGCCCCCACTAAGCTTCGAGAGCTACGAGTACAGTTGGAGGACTTTCAGGGCAAGGGATTCATCCGACCCAGTGTTTCACCCTGGGATTCCCCAATATTGTTCGCCAAGAAGGTGGATGGGAGCTTGTGACTTTGTGTCGACTATCGTCGACTGAACCAAGTGATAGTGAGGAAAAAGTTTCCTCTACTGAGGATTGATTACATCTTCGATCAGCTCAAGGGAAAACAGTGGTTCTCGAAGATAGACCTCAGGTCAGGCTATTATCAGCTCAGAGTTCGGGACGAGGACATGCAAAAGACGACCTTTAGATGTCGGTATGGCCACTATGAGTTCATGGTTATGCCTTTCGGTGTGACCAACACTCCATCAGTGTTCATGGGACTCATGAACAGGATCATTCAGCCATACCGCGATTGATTTGTCGTGGTCTTTATTGACGACATTTTGATTTACTTGACGACTGAGGAGGAGCACACCTACCACTTGCGTGTTGTACTAGACACACTCAGAGAGCACCAGATTTATGGAAAGCTCTCGAAGTGTTAGTTCTAGTTATGTGAGGTCCAATTCTTGGGGCACATCATCTCTGAGGTGGGTGGTGCAGTGGATCCTACGAAGATTGAGGAAGTTCTAGCTTGGGATCCATCCAGGAGAGTGACGGAGGTCAGAATTTCTTGGGACTAGCTGGATACTTTCGTAGATTTGTACCAGACTTCTTCCAGGGTCGCGGTACCACTCTCTGCTTTCACAAAGAAGGGGAAACCCTTTTTGTGGTCAGACAGATGTCAGCAGAGCTTCCAGGAGCTAAAACAGAGATTGACCAGCGTCCCTATCTTGAGGTTGCCTGAGGAGGGAGTAGGGTACGTAGTATACTGCGATGTATCAGGGACCGGAATCGGATCTGTCCTGTTGCAGGAGCAGGCGCAGATCGCCTATAGATCACGTCAGTTGAGGCTGCATGAGCAGAACTACGCTACCCATGACCTGGAGCTAGCAGAAGTGGTCTTCGCTCTGAAGATTTCGTGACACTATCTGATTGGCGAGTGCATTACAGTCTTTTCTAACCATCAGAGTCTCTGGTACATATTCTATTAGAAGGACCTAAACCTAAGACAGCGGCGATGGCTTGAGTTCATCCAGGACTATGACTTTGATATAGTCTATACTCCTGGGAAGGGGAACGTGGTAGCCGATGCCCACAGTAGGAGGACAGGAATTTAGCTACTTGAGTAGGCAACAGAGGAGATAGCCGCTTTGCAGATATCCTTTGTGGATAGAGATGGAGCATCCTTCTTCAGTCTCTCATAGTCACCCCTCCACTACTACAGCGGGTCAGAGAGGCACAGCGTGGGGACGCTGACTGTGAGACGCGGCGTGCACAGATATCCTAAGGACAAGCACCTGATGGTTTCTCCTTTGGAGCAGACCATGAAATCCTTTTCAGAGGACATACCTTGGTACTAGTTTCTTTACCAGAGTAGGTGCTGAGAGAGTTTCACACTTCCCCTTTGGCGGTACATCCTGGAGTGGCGAATATGTACCAGGATCTCAGACGACAGCACTGGTGGACAGGCATGAAGAAGGCTGTGGCGGAGTTCGTTTCTCGATACCTCACCTGCCAGCAGGTGAAGGCAGAGCATCAGGTACAAACAGGCTTGGTACAACCCTTGGAGGTCCCGAAGTAGAAGTGGGACCGGATATCTATGGACTTCATGACTGGACTTCCACACACTTCTAGAGGTCACGACTCCATTTGGGTGATTGTCGACCGACTCACCATGTCGGCTCACTTCTTACCCATCCGAGATCAGGGCTCATTGGAGAGCTTGGGACGTCTCTATATCTAGGAGATTGTACGACTTCACAGTGTTCCATCATCTATCGTCTCTGATCGAGATCCTCGCATTACTTTCCGTCTTTGGAAGGGGTTGTAGGAGGCGTTCGGGACGCAACTACGTCTGAGCACCGCCTTTCACCCTCAGACGGATGGTCAGACGGAGAGGACCATTCAGACTCTCGAGGACATGCTCCGCGCATGTGTCCTCGACATTGGTCGCAGTTGGGAGGACCACCTACCCTTGGTAGAGTTTGCGTAAAACAATAGCTACCACTCCTCCATCGGGATGGCACCATATGAGGCGTTGTACGACCGACCTACCAGATCTCTTTTGTGCTAGACAGACCCTGGGGAGTCAGCACTTGTGGGACCAGAGATGGTCCAGGCCATGATAGAGAAGGACCAGGTCATCCAGGAGCAGATGAGGATAGCTCAGAGCCGACAAAAGTCTTATGCTGACAGAAGGAGGAGGCCACTAGGGTTCGTGGATAGCGACCACGTCTTCTTGCGTGTCTCACCTCGATGTGGATTACGGAGATTTGGACGAGGCGGTAAGTTGTCTCGACGCTTCATCGGACCATTCCATGTCCTCAGCAGGATTGGCGAGGTGGCTTATCGCCTGGCTCTACCACCTCAGTTGCATTGGGTGCACGACGTCTTCCACGTATCTCAGCTGAGGAGCTACATGCATGACCCAAAGCACATCATCGACCATGGGAAGCTGGACGTTGATGATGGGGCGACTTTTGTGGAGGTCCCGGTGGAGATCGAGGATCGACAGGAGCGGGTCCTGCGTGGATGATCGATTCCTCTAGTGCGCAACAGATGGAAGCACGGGAACCTCTAGGAGAGCACATGGGAGCGGGAGGCTCAGATGCGTGCTCAGTACCCACATTTGTTTCCCTAGTTTATGATGTATCTTTACGGGGACGTAAATTCCTGAGGTGGGAGTGATTTAAAGACCCATAAAATTCAAGGATATTTTTTTTCTTAATTTTCTTTGGAATTTTACAAGAATAAAGTTTCTGATGGCACCTGATTCTGAGCCACGATGTGCCCGGAATCATTTTATGAAGTTTGGTTCGGGTCGGGTCGCGCACAGGCCGAGCTGGCCACCTAGGCCGGGCCTGGCCGTGCCGGACGGGTTAGACCCGGGCCTGGGTCGGGTCGACCCGGTTCGGGCCGTCCCAGAGGGGTTGGGCCGGGTCGGTCCGGGCCTAGACCCCTCGTTTTTTGGACCTTTTCGGTCTTTTACCCGTACATTGAGCTACGAGCCTCTGATCGTCGCACCGTCAGTGGAGATGCGATCCTTGGATTGAGACGGTCGTTTCGGTATATTAAACTCAAGGTTTTGGAATAATTTGGGTTTGGCCGGGTTGGTTCGTACCCGAAACCAACTGGGCCCTCGGAACGGAAACACTCATATCTTGAGCTATGAACGTATGATTGACATGCCATTGACTCTGTGGGATTCCACTAAGTGAGACAGATCTTTTGGCATACTTTGACCAAGTTTTTGACATAGGTGGAGTACGGTCAGGTTGGTTTTGCCTTAAAAACCAACCGGGACCCTAGGACGAAAAACCCAATAACTGTCAGACCGGGCGTCCGATTGACACGCTGTCTGCGACATTGAGTTCCTATTTACGATACAGAACTTTTGGATACATCAACTCTGTACTACGTGTCAGTTGATGTCTCAACATCTCGGCTCATGGAGCGGACCCTCCCGAACGATCTTGCTGTGTGCGGGAACCTTAGAGCTGGCTGAGACTGCGACAATGATGACGACTGAGCAGAAATCCTCAGTGGATTTGACGGCGACGACTACATCACTCAGCGATCCATTGTGGATCAGTGCTAACGATCATATGTGGGTCCGATCTTGTGTGGGTCAGCACTCAGTGGTCCTGTGTGGGATAGCGCCTATAGATCATGTGTGGGTCCGATCATGTGTGGGTCATTGGGGGGGTTAGTTACCTATCGATCTTGTGTGGGTCTGATCCTGTGTGGGTCATTGCGGGGGTTAGTTACCTATCGATACGTTGTGGGTCAGATCCTTTGTGGGTCATTGCAGGGGTTAGTCACCTATCAATCCGGTGTGGTTCTGATCCTATGTGGGTCATTGTGGGGGTTAGTTACCTATCGATCCTTTGTGGGTCAGATATTTTGTGGGTCATTGTGGGGGTTAGTACCTAACGATCCTTTGTGGGTCCGACGACTTAGATGATTCAGTGGCAATATACGATCATCTCTATCGTCATACAAAGAAGCATAGCTGTGTGAGATTAATCCTGTTTTTCTTTCCTTTGTGGATTGTGTTGTGCTATCCTGTGTGGATTTTCGTTTTTCTTTCCTGTGTGGACTGGGTTGTACTTGGGCTCGGATGTTGGATCCGAACGGGAATTGATGACTTAGGTATATGTATGGTAATATACCCAAGCAGTGTCGGATGTTACTGCGTGATTGTATCTTTCCTTTTTGGATTACCCTTTGTGGATTCTGGGAGACCTTTGGGGGTCTCAGGTTCCCTACTGAGTAGCTTATACTCACCCCTACACGGGCTATGCTCTCACTACGTTGTGTTGGTTGCAGATGATGTACATCGCTGATCGTGGTTGAGGTTTGCGGAGCAGGACGGTACCTGGAGGTGGACCACTGGGCAGGACGTACTCGGAGCGGTCGGCTGGACCCGAGGAGCAGTGGAGGCTATCTGTACCCACCCTTTAGGTGGGATTTCTAGTGGACAGCTCGACGATGCAGCTTTACTTTTCAGTTGTTGTTTCCCCATTCCAGTTGTACTTTACTTTCAGTTTGGGTATGTATACTGGCCCTCTTACTTTTCCTCACATACAGTTGTACTCAGTTATTACATAGTTTTTACTTCTACTGCTTGCTTTCTCTGTGGTGTTTGTTTACTTTACAAAGAATTGCCTTCCCTTTTTACTGGGATTTACGCCTTGGTGCTAGTCGCCAGCCCCTGGCCTATGGAAGGCGGGTTTGGGTTAGTTATGGCACGGGTCCCGAGGACGGGTTGTGACAGTACGATACATGTTTTGGAGGGTATGAGTTGGGGATGTGTTATAGTCTATGGTGCATGTTGGAAAAATAAAATAGATCTTTTTGAATATTATATAACAACAGTTATCAGCAAAATATTCATATCGAACTATATGAGGCTCATTATATATGGAAAAGAAGATCAACTCTTTATTGTATGGAGTTAGGTGAATCAATGTTTTTTGGAATATATTTCATTTTGGAGGTGTTGAAGATGGTTCAACTGATTCATAATCATATGCCTACAGATTAGAGTTGAAAAAATAGTATATTGGTAGACGTAGAATACTACATATATTTATGTTGGGTAGTCGTGAATTCTTTTATGTGTTACTGAGATTTTTTCAATATATGATTCCACGTAAGGTCAAGTTGGCACCCAGGTTTGTTGGGACATTTTATATTATGAATTGAATTAGTCTTGTAGCAGACCAATTATCTCATAAATATAATTATAGGCTTATTCATGAGGTTTTAATGTGTTAGATCATTGGATATATCAACACAACACTTCTCAAGTGATCGATGAAGATAATATTGTTCTTGAAACAATTTCATCCCTTGAGGATCATAAAATAAATTAAATAGATCACATTGAGAATGTTTTCTCGGGAAGGTCATGCTGATTGTGAGAGTATTGAGACATCATGGTTGTGTTTAGGAGGAAACATGGGAGATAGTTGAAAATATGTTAGCTCATTTTTCTGATCATTTTACATGGGAATCTAATATATACATTGGCCAAAAAAAATAATGGAAAAGATACTATAAGGTGGCAGATAGAAGGATACCCACATTTTCATTAAATGTATCATGATTTTTTACAAGTAATATTTTTCCATATTATGTTTATTTATTGATTTAGGATTTTCATTGGTTATTATGTGATTTTTGGAATGTTTTTTAGGGTGTTTGGGCTATGCAGGGTTGCCGCATGATTTTCCCAAATCATGTACCTTTCCAAGAATCCCATCCTTTATTTAGAATTTTTTTTTTGAATTCTTCGTCAAATTGTGCACCTATTAATTTAAATAATTCACCACTAAGATAAGGAACATGGATAGGGAACACAACTTAAAAATGTTCATGCCCCATCCTAGTTAATGGTGGCCATGTTTTTTAAACTATAAAAACATATTTTAAATTCGTAAAAACCATATTTTATTTATCCTAAATATCCTATATAATCTTTAAAAGTCATAAAATAAATTTTAATGGTCAATGTATAGATCTAGGGAACATCAAATACTATTCTAAAAGAATAAATGGTCTGTTCAAAGTATCACCTCCTTATGGGTACATGTCTTCATCACTATTCAGTTTACTTTCTCTCTCTAGTATTTCTATCATATGTTGGATAGTTGATTTCATCCATTGTTGATGCAATAGATATATTTTTCCTTGGATATTAATTTTTTTTATCACGGTTATATTTTTGGGATCTAAATATCATATTCCATTGTGAAATTGAATATTATGATTCATATTTTGGATTTTTGACATGGAGAAAATTGGTTAACAACCGTGAGGTAGGTGCTCCAAATTTCAGATCACGTAGTATAGATTTGTTATTTTGAGTATTTAGATGTGTAATTGAAATTACATAATTTAGAATTTGAATAATAAAAGGCATTATTTTTTTGGATATAATAATTATTGAAATTATGATATTGGTGGAATATTGGGATTATGGAATTGGTGAAATGGTGAATTATTAAATTGGTTTATTGGTGCGATAATTAATTGACTCATAATGGGAATTAATGGATAGTTTGTAAATTTTTTCAGGAATAATGTCTAATATGATATGTTTGTTTTAAATGCATTAATGGTGAAATGTTGATATTATTTCTAAGTGACTGAATTGTGGAATCATGTTTTTTATGATAAATAGATGCCATGAATCATTATTAGAATATTTTAAAACACCGTTAATGTACATTATCCTTGATATTTTTAATATATGTGATATATGTGATTGATTGGAAAATTGAGTGTGGGACAACAAATTCTAAGGGAAATATACAAATTTTCGATGGCTTAGTTGGGATGGAGTAATAGTGAGGGAAACAAAAATAATGTGAGAACCCACATGGAAAATTTATGTGTGTTAATTTTGGGGTTTTAATATTGACGCATGACCCATATATTGAATGGTTTATCTACTATTTTATTTTTGATCTTTTCCATTTTTTCATGTGAAAAGTACTTTTTATTGGTTATGGTATTGTTAGGGTTATTGGTTATATCCTTTCGATATTTTTTATATGTTTTTGACGTCATGATAATTTAATAAAGAGGGTATATACCCCCATGATATATATTTTAACCTCACTAAATGTCAGAATCCTCCTTGATATAGAGGGTAATTCCATATTTAATGTGACTGACTATCTTGGGAATCTAATTTTTAGCACCCATGTCACGACCCGACCCTACCCGACTCTAGCCGCAACTACCCCAAGCTCGCCTCCATAGGCCAGGGGCTAGCGGCCAGCGCCAAAGGTACAACAACTCGGGGAGGCCTTTGCCTAAGTACCTGTACACACACACGCAGTACACTTAATGAAACTGTGGAGAGTAAAAAGAAAATACAAGTAAAGAAAAGGGAAACTGCTATATAAATACCACAAATGTGAATCGACCTCTACAAGTACAAAAAAAGCTGAGAGTACACTGAATAGAAAAGGGAAAAAACACACGCCCAACCAACAAGTGCCACAACCCGGCAACAGGTAAACAAAAAGGAAACAGCTGACGGGTCTCCCACCTGGAACCCGGCCACGACCACCGCACGCGGTCCAAGCTCCCAAGCTCCTATGCTCCACTAAAGTCACACTCCACCAATTCGTCGTCTGCAAGGTCACACCAAGTGCGGGAATAGCCCAAGAAGGGGTGAGTATAAAAATACTCCGTAGGATACCCCGAAGGCTCGAGGGAGCAACAAAAGGAGGTACCGAAGGGTGAGCAGTAGATCGAACAGGAAAGTAGAGGGGTACAACAAAGAGTACAGTAAAGAGTCCAGCTCAACCCAACAGAAGGAAGGAAGGTAGACTCGTCTAGACACAAGGAGCTGGAAACGATGAGAAGACGAACTTCTCGTCGATTCTTCGCTACCTATAGCAGGAGAGTAGACTCGTGCAACCACGAGAAGCTAGACACGGAAAGCACGTGGCATACCCCGCACGTCTTCGCCTCTCCTGGAAGGAGAGTAACCAAACCCAAGAAGTGGGTACCGGAAACAAGGTATATACATATCTGTATGCTCAACCAGAAACCCGAACAACGTCGTAAGGGGATATCCGTCCCATAGCTCATCCCAAGAAAATGAGTCCCCAACAGTCCCAGAAGAAACTCCATCGATGCCCAGCATCCTGCACATCTTCCCCGAACCGCAATCCAAGGGGCTCAATCACCGCACTTCGACACTATCCTCTTTGGGCGGCACTGACTCGCCCGCACAGTTTTAGATCGTGTCACAATAACGGGTCTCGGTGGGGGAAGAACCCCTCATACTTGAGAGTTCTGGAGGAACGTCAAACCAAAACTCGTCACTTCCCCGCAGTCAAGAGGTCTCCTCAAAGTCAAGAAGATCCATCACCAACCCGTACAACCAAGGGTCCCACTCTGGTGGTCACGGAGGAAATCCTCAGACTAGCCTAGTAGTAAGGACTGAGTCTGGAATGCCAACAGGTTTCCAACTGCCCAGCCCCGCTGAAGGGTAATTCATAACCAAATATTGGGTGACCCACTGCCCAGCCCTACTGGAGGGTAAACCCTAATACATCATTAGGTGACCCACTGCCCATCCATGCTAGAGGGTAAACCATAAAACATTATCAGGCGACCCACTGCCCAGCCCCTCTGGAGTGTAGAACTTGATACATCATCATGTGACCCACTGCCCAGCCCAGCTGGAGGGTAGAACTGGAATAAGTCGACAGACGACCCACTGCCCAGCATTGCTGGAGGGTAGACCTTGGACTAGATGATGGGTGACCCACTGCCCAGCCCTGCTAGAGGGTAGACCCTAAGAGGTCGTCGGGTGACCCACTGCCCAGACTCTGCTGGAGGGTAGACCCTAATAGCGTCGGGTGACCCACTGCCCAGTCTCTTCTGAAGGGCAGACCCTAAAAGTCTGCGAGCAACCCACTGCCCAGCCCTGGTAGACGGTAAACCTGAAGAAGTCGATGAGTAACCCACTGCCCAGCCCCGCTGGAGGGTAAAACTCAGAACTTCTCTGGCCATCTCTACCGAAGGGTACACCACTGGCCAACCGAACACGGAGTGGGTATCGCACAACCACCCCACTCCATAAAAACTCACCCCAAATGAGGTACAACGTCTGCTCCATCACTGGGTGTCACTAGCACCGCTACTGGCCAAACCATCGAGAACAAAACCAGGGGGCGACCACTCAACCCTGCCGGTCAAAAAACCGAACACAAAGACAGGGGAAATAAACTACACCCTGTTAGTCAATCAAACGGGCACAGAGGGACCCTCTACGCCGCGAGAGGTCCAAGTACGCGAAGCAGAACACAACACACACATGGGGCCTACACGAAGTGTGGACCCTCGTCAACCCCAACTGAGTGCAAAAAACAGTCTCAGGTACAATCCACACGTACCTCCATGTGCTCTCGTATGCTCCCTATGTATACCACGTTCCAGCCCAAAGTCTATCGTGCACCCAGCACCCAACGTCAACGCGAAGGTGTGACGTAAAAACTCCACCTCAAAGGCCCAGGCACGGCCAACCACATCTCATGAAGCATTTATATCACTCTCCAAAGAATGCGCAATCACACGCCAAGGGTTCGCTATAAACATGGTAGGACGAACCGCCACCGGAGAACCTTTCACATTCCACATTTCCCAAGATCGCGCAAGAGGCTCCGTACAGCCAAAAAGATCACACTATTATAATCCTCACGGAAAAACATGCGAGATCGGCTACTTACTCGCCTCCAACGGATATCCGACGTAAAAGGTCACCAACACCGTCTCACGCCCGAACGACGTCCCGTGATCCCGAGCCTCGGCCCCGAAAACAGTCGGGCGCATCGCACCATTGCGATCGCCTCGGGAAAACATGTCAAAAGCACTACTCACATGAGTGCAACTGATATCCGGTAGAAAAATATGCATTCCGGCGCACCGCACACGAGCGGTGCCACGTGGGACCAGCAACCCGGTCCCGAAACTCAACGAACGGATCGCAGCGTTGCGATCCTCTCGAAAAAGAACACAAGATGGACTACTCACTTGTCCAAAACGGTCACCTGGTGATAAAGATGGAAAATCAACGTCGACACCCAAACAGCCCTCGTGGGCCCCGCACCATCATGCCGAATTAGGGTGGGCAGATTGCACCATTGCAATCCCCTCGGAATAATACCCAACATCGACTGCTCGCACGCCCCGAACGGACGTCCGAGGAAAAAGTTGCTAAAAGATGCACGCAGCCCAAAAGATGGGCCGTGAGGCCCAAGCCTCAACCTCAGCCTCAACGCCTGGAACCACCCTGGAAAACCTCCGCCTCGACGCGAGAGTTCCAACGCTACTGACGGAGCTTAAAACGGACGTCAGACGTGTCCGCGCCGTCTGAAACAAAAACCCCTGAAGAAACGACTAACCCCTCGTCGTACGTGTCGCACCACCGAGGGCCATCGTTTCGGGAATTAAAAATTCCTAAAACCATCTCAAAAAGTCCGCCTTGTCGATACGGTTCCACCACCACAGACGACACTCAAAACGGCCACCCGTAGCGGAAAATACGTGTGTCCAAACACCGAGGGGGAAAGACCCCTGGGGCTGGACCGGCCTGGGCTGGCCCGCGGCTTAGCCGCGCGGGCCGGCCACAGACACGCGGTCCGTGCACAGACCGGCCATGAGGGCCGGTCGCAGCCACCGTGTGAAGTCCCGCGCAGCGCAGGTCTTTGTCGCCGCACAGGGGTCGCGCGCCGCGACCCCGCGGTCGCCGCTCCCTAGCGACCGCCGCCTCGCCGGGTGCTCTGCCAGACACCCCCGCCGACGCCCGAGCTCCCCGCGGCCACACCCAGCGCCTCCACCGAACACTCGCGCCGATGCCCACGGACACCACCTGAGGCCGCCCGCAGCACGCCGTGACACCGCCTGAGGCCACCCGCCATGCCAGGGCTCGCCGGACCACCGGAAAAACCCACAACCTTCGACGATCAACCCCGGCCTCCTCCGAGCTCGGATTTTGATTTAAAAAAATTCGTTGGAGAGATAAAAATGTATACTATGCATCTTTGGGATTTTTTTGATGTTTTAACAGCAAATTGACACATAAAAATTGACCCAAAGGTAGGATCGGGAATGAAATCGCAATGGAAACCTCCTACCTCACTGGGCATTGCCCGGAGCTTCGCCGTGATCCATTGGATCCGCGCTTTTCCGAACCGTCTCGCTGGAGTCAACTCGCAGGAGATGGAGGAGGAGAGGGGAGAGGCTGCCGCGCCAGGGAGGAAAACCAAGAGGGGGGGAGAAGTGTTTAAAAACAAAGCACTTAAACTCCCGCCCGTGGGCCCCGTACCCGAACTCCTGACGGGATCTGGATTTAGCCTCCCCTAGACAAAGAACCACACCCTGAGCGCAACAGTGGTCTCTGAATTTTATTCCGAGACCCCGTTCAAAAGTTATTAAACTTAGCGCCCGAGGCCGCCAAATTATGAAAACGCCCCTGGGGCCATTTTTCACAAACGGCCCGCGCCCACAAAACATATACCCCTCCTAGGGTAAACGGCATGCTCTGAACTCAATGGTGCCATCAATTTTCCAATCCAAGACACCGTTTAAAAGATACTAGCGTTTCTCCATTAAAAGAATTAGTAAATTTATTTAATCCGTTTAACGTTCCAGAAGCGGGCGAGGGGTCCAAACATCCTAGGCCGACATGTTTTATGTCGTTCCTAGGTTAAACACCCCATTCCAGACCCATCCGTACACTCCGATCTCTGATCTGATGTACCATTTAGGAGTTATCCCATTTATTTAGCGTTTCTCGTGTTAACGCACTGAAAATTTAATTCCGGCCACTCTGGGGCTTGGAATTGCACGCCGTCTAAAGGCGCTGCTCTGGAATATTATCAAGAATATTCCAAGGTCATTCTAAGCAAAAACCGGGTTCATACATCATTCCCTCCTTCAAGATTTTCGTCCCCGAAATGCAAAACTAGGGAGCAACACAGGGTACTAAGCCCACACCTGGCTTTCCCATAACCAGAAGAACCCACGCGCAGCTCTGCGTCACCGCACACAGACCAAAGGATTGATCTGTTCACACTAGGTCAGCCCTCGCCGGTGTCGTGCACCCACTCTAGACATTGGGGTTAGGGCAAGGTGGTAGGGTACCTCGCCATCCCTTTGCATGGTCTCAAACGGACCGAAGGCTCTCGGGGGTATCTCACCTCCCCAAACGAACCTCTACGTCGCACGCCGCGACTGAAATCACCGCCCGCACCTGAAACAAGGCCCGATGATTGCCTCCTTCAGAATATCCATATGGTGAAACACCCAAGGATATCCGGTCACACAAGGTTCCATAGTCGATGCTCTCTTACACGCTCAAAAGGCGAAGGAGTCAACTCCATCGACTAAAGGAAAAGGTCTCACGCCGTTTTCCTTACCAACATAGGGTTACACCCGACGCCCTGCGTCACCGTGGTAACACCTCAAACAAGGAGCAGGGAGAAAAACCTTTCACACGCAGAGCCTAACAATTCTACTGCATGAAGTAGAAGAGTCGCAAGGGGTACCTCTCACCATCCCATGCTCTGCAGGATCGTAGACATCCAAAGCTCAAGGATGTTCGTGGTCCCAACCGTCAGCTCCTAGAGCCAGATGTGGACCGCCTAGTGGTGATGGGGAGATCTCATAAAGTCTTCCCCCACTACCAGCTCCTCCCGCTCCTCTACTAGCACCACCTCCCTTGTAACGCCCCGAACCCAGCTACCCGGAGTCGGTGCATTACTTCATAACACTGGCATGATCACAAAAGATCAAGTCTCGAAAGACCGATTAGTTTAGTAGCCTTGGAAACACTAGATACATTCATAAATTTTACATTACATCATAAAGTGAAAAACTACAATAAAAAAAAGTTTCCATAGTCCACACTCATATCCTCTTCTGACTATCCCTGCAGGTCATTCATAAAATACTTCTTCACATCCTGGAAAATGTTAAAACATTGAAAGGGGTGAGCTCAGATGCTCAGTAAGGATAACAATAATGCGGAAGCTTTCATAAATAAACATTAACATTTAAGGCAATGTATACCTAAAACAAAAGCCTTTTAAACATGAACCTCAACATAATATGGAAAAAATAAATTTAGATAATGCCATTTACTTACTCGCATGGATATTCTACTAGTCGAATAATCACATGCAATATCAATAACCACTTTCATAATGAGGGAATGTATAATGCCAGACATTCTGAAACACTTTGTCAAGGCCTCATCCAAGACGTCTAAAATGATTAAGGCCTCGGCCAAAACCATAAATCAAAATGGGAAAGGGCCTCGGCCAATTCCACGTCTAGTTGTCTCATGAGACCTACCGATGCATCGAGGAGCTATAGCGGGCTCCACCCGTCACTTATTAAGTCCAATACATTCCTCATATGAATAGGTTTAAACATATCATAAACCATAACATAATCGTATCACATAAAACATGCATAAAGGAAACATAACATTTCCACATTTCAATCACAAGATATCAATACAACACATTGGTATAATAAAACCGCTTTCAAAACCATTTTCAATACCAAAATAAAAGAAAGTTAAAACTTTGTATTTATTTTTCATTAAAAAAATTGATGGCTTGTAGAGGAAGCCGAAACTCAAATAATGGTCACGGCGGCGGAGAAGTCGTTGTTTCCGCATATGTACGGAAAGAAAAACATTCCCTTTTGTCTTTTAGCAAAACGCTTCGTATAAAAAAAATTCCTTTTGAATAAACGTAAATGTCAATGGGGTTTATACACCGTATAAAAGAAATTTGTGTATAAAACAAAATATGTCTCAATGGATGGGGATTGAGACGAAGTCCTTAAAAAGATCATTTTTAGAATAAAATAGATCTATTATGTGTATTCACTATAGGTACACATAAAGAAATTAAAAATACAAAATAATACAAAATAATATCATGACATAATCGGAAAGTAGGAGATTAACCCAAAGAATGGAAGTTGGGTTAAGAAGTTCCCTTACCTCGTGTCTGACTTGACTCAACCATTCTTTAACCTCCTGAATAATAAACTAGAGTTAATATATACCTTATTAAGAACCATTTTTAATTTCATTATCCTTTTTATATCACTTATTACAATGTTATGAACATTATGTAATTATTTAAGTTAATAACAGTCGTTTTGTCGATCTTTGGTACTTGAGTCAACAATAAACTTCTTATAATTACAAGTTGTTTATGTGGTAGAATATACATTATATCCAGAATTATATTCATGATTTAGATGACATATATATCATATATAACCAGTATATAAATTCATTTATAATATTATGTAACATTTAGAGGTAAGAAATGAAATGCACCGTTCATGGAGACGGTAAGCCGTACGTACGCATGAACGCTACTTTCATTTCTATTTCGTATGTAATGGAATGAAATCATAATGATATAAATGTATAATATAATTTCATTATAATATAGTGTATAATACCATTTACTCCATCCTTTAAACATCCCACATATGGCATTAACGATTCAAATCACTTTGAGGGGGCGGTAGTCCGCACTTCCTAAAATGAAATTATCGCGTTTTACCCATAATGGAAATCATAAAGTATGCCATAAATGAGAAAATACATAAGCAAAATTAAAACATAAACATATTTTATATCATATATAAATATAGTGACATCTTAATGGCCACCTTTGAAGGTGTTATATGAGTGTTGAACAATCATCGTTTCGTGAGGCAGAAATTCACCATCCACAGAAACCGTATGTTCTTTAACCATTAGATGTAGATGTGTGTAAGTGTAGCTCGAATACTTCTTATAACAACATCCTAGTATATTGAGGATACTGGTGTTGTTACAAAAGAAATGAATAAAAAGAGTTTAGGGGGTTGGAGAAGAAAAATAAAACAAAACAACATTAGAGAAGACATTACCTCAAAATCGGGTAACTCTTTTTTATTTGAGCCAAAGGCTTCCTTGGGAAGAATTCTGCCCAAAGTGAGTCTTCTAGGAGTAATGGAGGGATGTTGGGAGAGTATTTGGGCAGAGTTTGGCCGAGCCAAATGGCTTGAAGGTGTGAATAAGGTGGGAGTGGTGGGGGCCTTTTATAAGTGGAGAGGAGGGGCACTTTTGGAAAGTAATGAAATGTTACATTATTATACAATGATTTTCGGATTCTAAAGGTCCCACACTTATATAATTCGTGGATAATGTGATAAGGGTTCGAAATCTACCCATCCAATAGTCTTTGGACAAGTGTAAGCCTTGTATTTTACATTATCTTTTCATTTTATTAAAATCGTTAAATAATGAGGTCATCGCTGCATCATAATTATGTCATACATAACTTAATTTATATAATGTCTAAAAATTATAAAAAAAATACTATGATGTATGAAATCTTTTTATCTTTCTAATTAATATTTATAATCAAAATTTGGACTTGTGTAACCCCACTTAAAAACTGTTTTAGTAAAACAACTCATGTTTGTGTCATTTTTTACTTTAACATTAAATAAAAGGTATTTATGTCATTTTCCATCTAATGTGGCTTCATGGGGTCCCCAAGTTGACCCATGGATTTTCTTGGTCGGCCATGACTCATCCAATAGGAGTAGGACAAGTGTAAAGCTCATATCATATTATTAAAACATTATTTTTACCTTAAACTACACTAATTACCTCTAATCGCGATTAAGAACTTAAAAGTTACTATTCACCAAAAAATTATTTTAATCTCATTGAACCAAATTTTACTTCTTATTGACAACCATGTATGTAGGATTTTTGAAAATCAAATCACAGAAGTGGTAATAATTCATTTTAATGAAAAATCAGTTTTTAACAATCACTTAGTGGTTTCACTATTCATCAAAAATTGAAGTTTTTCAGAATAAGGCAAAAATTTCACCCTAAGCTATAATTGATATTCCGAATTCAAAAATGATGTCTATTTTACAAAATTCCAAACATATAAGTTGAATTAATTAATTTTATATTTAATTCCCGCTGTTACAACAAATAACGTGTTTTTAAGAAACAATTTATATCAAAAGATTGGCAATTGTTTATGTCCAATTTCAATGTTAAATTAATTATAATGACCACCATTGGATAAAATGGTAAAAATATATTCCAATTATACTTTAAAACCACTAAAAAGTATAATTTATTACTATAAATTATTTTGATTAAAAAAGTTGTTTTTAAGTATTTTTTACTATTCATAAAAAATTAGAAGTTCTCAGAAAAATACAAAATTTCAACATAGGCTAATTTCGATATTATGAATCCAAAAATGAAGTCCATTTTGAAATATAAAATTTCTATAATTTTAAAAAGTGGTTATTACTATTCATAACGGCTACTTTGATTAGTCACAGTGTTTTAGAACCCGAAGTTGCGTACAATGCAAGCTATTGCATTATTGAATGAGAAGCGTATCATGGAAGCTCGGGGTGTTACATTCTCCCCTCCTTCAATAAATTGTGTCCTCGCAATTCGAAATTTTTTCTTTGAAAATAAAAGGTTGAAAATAGAAAATACCTTTGTGGAAAACCCACATCGGAAATAAGGTTAATAAAATTTAGTCTTAATAAGAGGGAAAGGGAAATGAAAAAGTCACCACCCAATTATGATCTTGATTAGGAGAACATTGGTGGCAATTAGAGACATATAATTGGAGGAAAAACGTAAATATTTGTAGGGAGTGATTGAGGTCATCAATCACAATCAACTGTCAAATTGAGGGCCTCAAAGCCTTCAATCTATGTTGATTTGAAATATCATCAGTTCAAAAAGACATAAGTTATTAGGATAACACATTTTTTTTTGTTTTAATATCCCTTTACTAAAGTTTAAGAATTAATTTATTCATTGAATAAGAGATAGGTTTATATATATATATATTTATGCTTGACAATTAGAGTTTCAACCTTCAACTCATCTTTCACTCAAAAATATATAGAACTCAAAAATATTATACTTTTCCTAATTGTATAAGGTTCCAAATGTTAAAACATACAATTTAGATTAGTAAAATTATTTTCTAATAACCAGGGACTTCCTGTAGGCTAGTGGTAGGAAATAAAGGCCTGTCGCACTATGGTTGTGGGTTCGATTCCTGCAGCTTTGTCCGACGCGACGGGTTATGCCCCACCCTGCAGGTTGTCCTTTTCCTAAAAATATAGTACTACCCTATTCCAAAAATAATCTTTAGAAATGCTTTAACCTTAAACAATACTATCCAAAGATCAACTTAACCCATTCCAACCTTAATAGTTAGCCAAAATACCTCCGTCCAGACTTTCTCTAAAAGGTCTCTAAATTCCAAAATCAATTGTAACATCAGATTCCCCAAACAAATAAAAGTTCCTCTTGTTGTCACATACTAAAAATATGATTACCTTAATCATATTAAAACCTTACTGAAATCAAAAAGTAATGCAGTACAATCCACATATATATATATATCACATTATTCTTATAACCAGAATATAATCCTTGAGTCCAGAAGCACCAATACATTAATTATTCCTCTTCAACTGTAGTTACAGCATAAGATTGGCCTTCATCCCTTGGCCTTTTCTGAGGTAAGTTTCCTTGACGCTTAGGACATTCATTTGCATAATGCCCCATTTCCCTACAATTGTAGCATTCAACTTTGGAAGCCTCTTTCATTCCCTTGCAATCGCGAGCCTGGTGACCCTTTTCTCCACATTTATAACAAACTCCCATTCCTTTTAGGCACGTACCAGGGTGATTCTTCCCACAATTATCACATAATGGAAAATCATTCTTTCCCTTTTTCCCTTTATCTGTCTCTTGTTCCCCCGTTCTCTTCTTCTCTTGCTTTACATTGTTGTCATAAGACTTAGAGAATTCCTTTTCTGTCTTGATAGCACACGAGACAATATCTCCGTATGATGAGAAGGATTGTGATACTAAAGCTCGATGGAGAAATGGTTTTAACCCATCAAAGAAAAGATCAATCTTACTCCTTGGGTTACGTATATAATCGGCAGCATGCCTCGCTATCCTTGTAAAGTTAGCCTCATACTTTGCGACATTCTCATCCTCCTTCTGCCTCAAACTCAAGAAATTGCCTTTCCATATCTGCTCGATGGTCACGAGGAAAGTATTTTTCTAAGAAAAGCTCTTTGAACTCCCTCCATTCCATATTCGATACGTCACCACCTTCCTTTGTGTTTTGAATCAGCGACCACCACTGATCGGCATCTCCAGTGAGGCGGTAAACTGCCATGACAACCTTCTCCCTTTCACTACTCCCCAAGGCATGGAATAATTTCTCTAAGGAGATTATCCATTTCTCAGATACTAATGGATTTGTACCCCCATTAAATGTTGGTGGTTGTTGCCTCATGAAGAGGTCTAGCATTGATCCTGCACGTTGCGGATCAGGGTGCTTCATACGAGTAAGGTTATTATTCATAACCTGAGTGAGTTGTCCCAGTATGGTAATAAGTTGATCAGCACCAGTTTTATCTCTAGATCCACAATAATTATCTTGAGCAGGAGGGCATTCCCTACACGGAGTTCGTGCATTGATACGGTTTCCATTCCTTCCACTAGGCGCCATTTCTATACAATGGCATAAACTAGATTAGTTTATGAATCAAAATACATAATTCCATACTTATAAAATACTTAACATAAATTGAACTATTTATGGATATAATCCATAATCATAAAAAGGTTTTCATTGAGGAAGTATATACTCATAACCGTTCATAGTGGTTTGTAAAGAAAATGAGAATTATCCTAAGCATATCCCTCGGGAGTGTCGTAACCAAGAGTGCAGCAAGTCCCGTTGTCGTGCACCAGTTCCCGTTCGAGTCTAGCTCAAAGCGGTGTTTTCGGGTTTTACCCCTAGGTACATCTGTGCCAGAGCCGCCTCTACCTGCTCGTATCCAGACAGGGATGTATTGCTCGGAAAACTCATAACATCTCTATAATACCAAAATTCTAGGAAGTTATTCTATACTAATCCTCAAAGTCTATCTTTGGGCTATGTGCTCTAATCAGAGTTTATCTAAATCTAGCTTCCAAGGTTAGTACTAAACTGCCTCTGATACCAACTGTAACGCCCCGACCCTAGCTACCCGGAGTCGGTGCATTACTTCATAACATTGGCATGATCACAAAAGATCAAGTCTCGAAAGACCGATTAGTTTAGTAGCCTTGGAAACACTAGATACATTCATAAATGTTACATTACATCATAAAGTGAAAAACTACAATAAAAAAAGTCTCCATAGTCCACACTCATATCCTCTTCTGACTATCCCTGCAGGTCATTCATAAAATACTTCTTCACATCCTGGAAAATATTAAAACATTGAAAGGGGTGAGCTCAGATGCTCAGTAAGGATAACAATAATGCGAATGCTTTCATAAATAAACATTAACATTTAAGGCAATGTATACCTAAAACAAAAGCCTTTTAAACATGAACCTCAACATAATATGGCAAAAATAAAATTAGATAATGCCATTTACTTACTCGCATGGATATTCTACTAGTCGAATAATCACATGCAATATCAATAACCACTTTCATAATGAGGGAATGTATAATGCCAGAAATTATGAAACACTTTTTCAAGGCCTCGGCCGAGACGTCTAAAATGATTAAGGCCTCGGCCAAAACCATAAATCAAAATGGGAAAGGGCCTCAGCCAATTCCACGTCTAGTTGTCTCATGAGACCTACCGATGCATCGAGGAGCTATAGCGGGCTCCACCCGTCATTTATTAAGTCCAATACATTCCTCATATGAATAGGTTTAAACATATCATAAACCATAACATAATCATATCACATAAAACATGCATAAAGGGAACATAACATTTCCACATTTCAATCACAAGATATCAATACAACACATTGATATAATAAAAAGGCTTTCAAAACCATTTTCAATACCAAAATAAAAGAAAGTTAAAACTTTGTATTTATTTTTCATTAAAAAAATGATGGCTTGTAGAGGAAGCCGAAACTCAAATAATGGTCACGTCGGTGGAGAAGTCGTTGTCGCCGCATAAGTACGGAAAGAAAAACATTCCCTTTTGTCGTTTAGCAAAATGCTTCGTATAAAAAAAATTCCTTTTGAATAAACGTAAAAGTCAAAGGGGTTTATACACCGTGTAAAAGAAATTTGTGTATAAAAAAAATATGTCTCAATGGATGGTGATTGAGATGAAGTCCTTAAAAAGATCATTTTTAGAATAAAATAGATCTATTATGTGTATTCACTATAGGTACACATAATGAAATTAATAATACAAAATAATACATAATAATATCATGACATAATCGGAATGTAGGAGATTAACCCAAAGAATGGAAGTTGGGTTAAGAAGTTCCCTTACCTCGTGTCTGAATTGACTCAACCGTTCTTTAACCTCCTGAATAATAAACTAGAGTTAATATTTACCTTATTAAGAACCATTTTTAATTTCATTATCCTTTTTATATCACTTATTACAATGTTATGAACATTATGTAATTATTTAAGTTAATAACAGTCGTTTTGTCGATATTTGGTACTTGAGTCAACAATAAAATTCTTATAATTACAAGTTGTTTATGTGGTAGAATATACATTATCTCCAGAATTATATTCATGATTTAGATGTCATATATATCATATATAACCAGTATATACATTCATTTATAATATTACGTAACATTTAGAGGTAAGAAATGAAATGCACCGTTCATGGAGACGGTAAGCCGTACGTACGCATGAATGCTACTTTCATTTCTATTTCGTATTTAATGGAATGAAATCATAATGATATAAATTTATAATATAATTTCAGTATAATATAGTGTATAATAGCATTTACTCCATCCTTTATACATCCCACATATGGCATTAACGATTCAAATCACTTTGAGAGGGCGGTAGTCCGCACTTCCTAAAATGAAATTATCGTGTTTTACCCATAATGGAAATCATAAAGTATGCCATAAATGAGAAATACAGAAGCATAATTAAAACATAAAAATATTTTATATCATATATAAATATAGTGACATCTTAATGGCCACCTTTGAAGGTGTTATATGAGTGTTGAACAATCATCGTTTCGTGAGGCAGAAATTTGCCATCCACAGAAACCGTATGTTCTTTAACCATTAGATGTAGATGTGTGTAAGTGTAGCTAGAATACTTCTTATAACAACATCCTAGTATATTGAGGATACTGGTGTTGTTACAAAAGAAATGAATAAAAAGAGTTTACGGGGTTGGAGAAGAAAAATAAAACAAAACAACATTAGAGAAGACATTACCTCAAAATCGGGTAACTCTTTTTTATTTGAGCCAAAGGCTTCATTGGGAAGCATTATGCCCAAAGTGAGTCTTCTAGGAGTAATGGAGGGATGTTGGGAGAGTATTTGGGCAGTGTTTGGCCGATCCAAATGGGTTGAAGGTGTGAATAAGGTGGGAGTGGTGGGGGCCTTTTATAAGTGGAGAGGAGGAGCACTTTTGGAAAGTAATGAAATGTTACATTATTATACAATGATTTTCGGATTCTAAAGGTCCCACACTTATATAATTCGTGGATAAGGTGATAAGGGTTCGAAATCTACCCATCCAATAGTGTTTGGACAAGTGTAAGCCTTGGATTTTACATTATCTTTTCATTTTATTAAAATCGTTAAATAATGAGGTCATCGCTGCATCATAATTATGTCATACATAACTTAATTTATTTAATGTCTAAAAATTTAAAAAAAAAATACTATGATGTATGAAATCTGTTTAGCTTTCTAATGAATATTTATAATCAAAATTTGGACTTGTGTAACCCCACATAAAAACTGTTTTAGTAAAACAACTCATGTTTGTGTCATTTTTTACTTTAACATTAAATAAAAGGTATTTATGTCATTTTCCAACTAAAGTGGCTCCATGGGGTCCCCAAGTTGACCCATGGATTGTCTTGGTCGGCCATGACTCGTCCAATAGGATTAGGACAAGTGTAAACCTCATATCATATTATTAAAACATTATTTTTACCTTAAACTACACTAATTACCTCTAATCGCAATTAAGAACTTAAAAGTTACTATTCACCAAAAAATTATTTTAATCTCATTGAACCACATTTTACTTCTTATTGACAACCATGTATGTCGGATTTTTGAAAATCAAATCACAGAAGTGGTAATATTTCATTTTAATGAAAAATCAGTTTTTAACAATCACTTAGTGGTTTCACTATTAATCAAAAATTGAAGTTTTTCAGAATAAGGCCAAAATTTCACCCTAAGCTATAATTGATATTCCGAATTCAAAAATGATGTCTATTTTAAAAAATTCCAAACATATAAGTTGCATTAATTAATTTTATAATTAATTCCGGCTGTTACAACAAATAACGTGTTTTTAAGAAACAATTTATATCAAAAGATTGGCAATTGTTTATGTCCAATTTCAATGTTAAATTAATTCTAATGAACACCATTGGATAAAATGGTAAAAATATATTTCAATTATACTTTAAATCCACTAAAAAGTATAATTTATCACTATAAATTATTTTGATTAAAAAAGTTATTTTTAAGTATTTTTCACTATTCATAAAAAAATAGACGTTCTCAGAAAAATACCAAAATTTCAACATAGGCTAATTTCGATATTCCGAATCCAAAAATGAAGTCCATTTTGAAATATAAAATTTCTATAATTATAAAAAGTGGTTATTACTATTCATAACAGCTACTTTGATTAGTCGCGGTGTTTTAGAACTCGATGTTGCGTACAATGCAAGCTATTGCATTATTGAAAGAGAAGCGTATCATGGAAGCTCGGGGTGTTACATCCCTGATTACTACTCTGATCACGGCGCTGCCTATGCAGTGGTGGTGCGACTGCTGCTTGCCCGAAGCACCCAGAAACTCGGGTAGGGTAGTCTCGTGCCAAGTGACCTCGCCCGTCACAAGCATAGCACCGACTCTCTCTGGGCTGCCCTGATGCCCTCCGACGCCACAGTCGTGTACGACCACGGCCTGGGATCCACTCACAAAAGGGCATCCTCGGATGAGGCCCTGCACCTTTTCGCCACAGTGGTATACGACCACTTCTCCGAAATAGGCAGTGGGAAGGCCACCTACATCGAGGTCCTGTCCTCCGGCGCCTGCTAGCTACGGCATACGTCTCGGCTCCGTCGCGCCCACTGCCACTACCAACCGCAAAACATGACAGGAAGCCCTCTGTCACCAGCGCCTGCTGTAGCACCCCGGCATATTTGGAAATTCCCATGGGTACTCTGACAGTACGAATCTCTCGGCGGAGACCCTACTCAAACTTCCGTGCTCAGAGGTTGTCGTCATGGACCAAGTCTGGGTAAAAGCATGCACGGTCTTCAAAACTAGCCGCGTACTCGGCCACCGTCATCCCTCCCAACTGAAACTGCAGGAGCTCCTGAATCCAAACGGAGCACAACCAGGAGGGGGAAAACTCATCACGGAACAACAACCAAATGTCGCCCCACGAACGTGACGTCTCATCAAGAAACATAGTCACCATACCCCACCAACTCCATGCTGATCCAAGAAAAAGGATGGCTTCCAAAGACACTCTATGATCTATCGGCATCTGCACACGCCTGAAAAGGCGAACCACTGCCTCGAGCCAAACCTCTGCTTCCTGAGAGAATGGATCACCACTGAACCTCAGCGGTCTCTGCCGCTGGAACTCACAGAGCGCGCTCAACCTGCGCTCAACCTGCGCTCAATATCATCCTGCTCTGCTGAAACTGCCTGCTACTCAATAGGTGGGGGTGCTGCTACCAGCCCACCTGGAGAAAAGGTCTCTCATGATGGGTCCTGGACTGTGGCCTTGTAGCTCACAGGGTCGTCGTCATGAACCAAAGCTGGTATCCTGGCTGGTTGTCTTCACGGAGACATCCTAAATATTATCAAGGAGTGCCACGGTCAGATGAGCATACATGTATATACCAATAACCATGATGGGGATCTGACAAATGAAGGACAGTCAAGACTAAGTCCTATTTGATGCACAACCAAATTTCCCTGCAACAAGTGTCTCAGCGTGCCGAGTCGACAAGCAGGTTATCAGGGTCCTGGTGAATGGATACGTCGGCCGCCGCACCATCACTGGACTGTCTGGCCTGAGAGTCGCTCTCGAGACACGTTAACACTGTTTCCCTAAATCCCAACCAATTACCTTTTTAGGGACGTCCGCACAACTTCCCAAGGAATGAACCACCTCTGATACCACTTTTTCACGACCCGACCCTACCTGGATCAAGAAGCAACTACCCCAAGCCCGCCTCCAAAGGCCAGGGGCTGGCGACCAGCACTGATGGAACAACAAGTCGGGGAGTCCTTTGCCTAAGTACCTATACACACACACGCATCACACTCAATGCAATAGTGTAGAGTAAAATGAAAAGACAAGTAAATAAAAGGGAAACTGCTATATAAATACCACAAATGTGCATCGACCTCTACAAGTACAAAGAATGCTGAGAGTACACTGAAAAGAAAAGGGGAAAGACACACGCCCAAACAAAAAATGCGACAACCTGGCAACAGGTAAACAAAAAGGAAACAGCTGACGGGTCTCCCACCTGGAACCCGGCCATGACCACCGCACACAGTCCAAGCTTCCAAACTCCTACGATCCACTGAAGTCACGCTTCACATGTCCTTCGTCTGCAAGGGCACACCAAGTGCGGGCAAAGCCCAAGTAGGGGTGAGTATATAAATACTCAGTAGGATAAAATGAAGGCTTGAGGGAGCAACAAAAGGAGGTATCGAAGGGTGAGCAGTAGAGCGAACCGGAAAGTAGAGGGGTACAATAGAGAGTACAGTAAAGAGTCTAGCTCCACCCAACAAGAGGAAAGAAGGTAGAATCATCCAGACACAAGGAGCTGGAAACGGTGAGAAGACGAACATCCCGTTGAGTCTTCGCTACCTATAGTAGGAGAGTAGACTCGTCCAACCACGAGAAGCTAGACATGGAAAGCACGTGGAATACCCCACGCGTCTTCGCCTCTCCTGGAATGAGAGTAACCAAACCCAAGAAGTGGGTACCAAAAACAAGGTATATACATATCTGTATGCTCAACCAGAAACTCGAACAACATCGTAAGGGGATCTCCATCCCGTAGCTCATCCCAAGAAAATGAGTCACCAACAGTCCCAGAAGAAACTCCATCGATGCCCAGCATCCCGCACATCTGCCCCGAACCACAAGCCAAGGGGCTCAATCACCGCACTTCGACACTAAACTCTTTCGGAGGAACTTACTCACCTGCATGGTTTTAGATCGCGTCACAAGAACGCATCTCGGTGGGGAAAGCGCCCCTCTTACTTGATAGTTCTGGGGGAACGTCAAACCACAACTCGTCCCTGCCCCACAGTCGAGAGGTCCCCTGAAAGTCAAGCTGATCCATCACTGACCCGTACAACAAAGGGTCCCACTCTGGTGGTCACGGAGGAAAGCCTCAAACTAGCCTAGTAGTAAGGACTAAGTCTGGAATGCCAACAGGTGTCAAACTACCCAGCCCCGCTGGAGGGTAATTCATAACCAAATATTGGGTGACCCACTTCCCAACCCTGCTGGAGGGTAAACCCTAATATATCATTAGGCGACCCACTGCCCAGCCCTGCTGAAGGGTATACCATACAACATTATCAGGGGACCCACTGCCCAGCCCAGATAGAGGGTAGACCTTAATACATCATCAGGCGACCCACTACCCAGCCCCACTGGAGGGTAGACCTGGAATAAGTTGACAGGCGACCCACTGCCCAGCCTTGATGGAGGGTAGACCTGAGACTAGACGACGGGCGACACAATGCCCACCCCTACTAGAAGGTAGTCCCAAAGAGTTTTTCAGGTGACCCACGGCCTAGAATCTGCTGGAGGGTAGACCCTAATAGCGTCGGGTGACCCACTTCCCTGTCTCTACTGGAGGGTAGACCCTAAAAGTCAGCGAGCAACCCACTGCCTAGCCCTACTGGAGGGTAAACCCGAAGAAGTCGATGAGTAACCCATTGCCCAGCCCCTTTGGAGGGTAAAACTCAGAACTGCTCTGGCCATCTCTACCGAAGGGTACACCACTGTCCAACCGAACACAGAGTGGGTATCGCACAACCACCCAACTCCAGAACAACTCACCAAAAATGAGGTGCAACGTCGGCTCCATCACTGGGTGTCACTAGCACCGCTATCGGCCAAAACATTGAGAACAAAACCAGGGGGAGATCACTCAACCCTTCTGGTAAAACAACCGAGCACAAAGCTAGGGGAAATAAACTCCACCCTGCTAGTCAATCAAACGAGCACAAAGGGAACCTCTACGCCGCGAGAAGTCCAAGAACGTGAAGCAGAACACAGCACGCACATGGGGCCTACACGATGTGTGGCCCCACGTCAACCCCAACTGAGCGCACAAACAGTCTCAGGTACAATCCACACGTACCTCCAATTGCTCCCGTATACTCCCTAAGTATACCACGTTCCAGCCCAAAGGCTATCGTGCACCTGGCACCCAGCATCAACGTGAAGGCATGATGTAACAGCTCCGCCTCAAAGGCCCAGGCACAACCAACCACATCTCGTGAACCATTTATATCACTCTCCCAAAAATGCGTGATCACACGCCAAGGGTCCGCTAAAAACATGGTAGGACGAACCGCCACCGGATCAACTTTTGAATTCCACATTTCCCAAGATCGCGCAAGAGGCTCCACACATCCAAACAGATCACACTGTTATACTCCTCATGACAAAACACTTGATATCGACTACTTACTCACCTCCAATGAATTTCTGACAGAAAAGGTCACCAACACCATCTCACTCCCGAACGGCGTCCCGTGATCCCGAGCCTCGGCCCCGAAAACAGTCGGGCGCATCGTACCACTGCGATCTCCTCGAGAAAACACGTCAAAAGCACTAATCACATGAGTGCGATGGATATCCGGTAAAAAAAGATGCATTCCGGTGCACCGCTAATGAGCGGTGCCACATGGTAGCAGAAACCCGATCCCGAAACTCAACGAACGGATCACACCATTGTAATCCTCTCTAAAAAGCACACAACATTGACTACTCACTTGTCCAAAACGGTCGCCCGGTGATAAAGATGGAAAATCACCGTCGACGCCCAAACGGCCCTCGTGGGCCCCGCCCCATTGTGACGAATTAAGGCGGGTGTATTGCACCATTGCAATTCCCTCAGAAAAACACCCAACATCGACTGATCGCACGCCCCAAACGGACGTCCGAGGAAAAAGTTTCTAAAAGCTGCACGCAGCCCAAAAGATGGGCCATGGGGCCCATGCCTCTACCTCTTCCTCAATTCCCGGAACCACCATGGAAACCTCCGCCTCGACGACAGAGTTCCAACGCCACTGACAGCACTTAAAACGGACATCGGACGTGTCCACGCCGTCCGAAACAAAAACCCCCGATGAAACGACTAACCCCTCATCGTACGTGTCGCGCCACTGAGGCCCATCATTTCAGGAATTAAAAATTCCCGAAAACATCTCACAAAGTCCATCTCTTCGATACGGTTACACCGCAGTAGACGACACTCAAAACGGACACCAGTAGCGGAAAATACGGGTGTCCGAACACCGAGGGGGAATGACCCCTGTGACTGGACCGGCCGGCGGCTTAGGCGTGCGGGCCTGCCGCGGACACGCGGTCTGCGCGCAGACCAGCCACGAGGGCTGGTCGCGGCCGCCACATGAAGACCCGCGTGGCGCGGGTCTTTTTCGATGCACAGGGGTCTCGCACCGCGACCTCGCGGTCGCCGCTCCCTAGCGACCGCCGCCTCACCGGGTGCTCCGCCAGACACTCGCGCCGACGACCGAACTCCCCGCGGCCACGCCCAGCGCCTCCAACGGACACCCGCGCCGACGCCCGTGGACACCTCCTGAGGCCACCCACCACACTCCGTGACACCGCCTGAGGCCGCCCGCCGCGCTAGGGCTCTCCGGACCACCAGAAAAACTCGCAACCGTCGACGATCAACCCCGGCCTCCTCCGAGCCCGGATTTTGATTCCGAAAAATGAGCTTGAGAGATAAAAATGTATACTACGCATCTATGGGATTTGTTCAAAGTTTTAACTGCAAATTGACACAGAAAATTGACCCAATGGTAGGCTCAAGAATGAAAACGCAACAGAAACCTCCTACCTCGTTGGGCGTTGCCCGAAGCTTCGCCGCGATCCGTCGGAGCCGCGCTTCCCTGGACCGTCTGGCCGGAGTCGCCTAGCCGTAGATGGAGGATGAGTGGGGAGAGGCTGCCACGCTAGGGAGTACAACCAAGGGGGGGGGAGAAGTGTTTAAAAACAAAACACATAAACTCCCGCCCATGGGTGACGTACCCGAACACCCGACGGGGTCATGATTTAGCCTCCCCTAGGCTAAGAACCATGCCCTGAGCGCAATGGCGGTCTTGGAATTTTATTCTGAGACCCCATTCAAAAGTAATTAAACTTAGCGCCCGAGGCCACCAATTTACGAAAACTCCACTGGGGACATTTTTCACAAACGGTCCGCACCCGCAACACTTATACCCCACCTAGGGTAAACGGCACGCTCCGAACTCAACGGTACCCTCGGTTTTCCAATCCAAGCCACCATTTAAAAGATACTAGCGTTTCTCCATTAAATGAATTAATTAATTTATTTAATCTGTTTAACGTTCCAGAAGCGGGCGAGGGGTCCAAACATCCCGCGCTGACATGTTTTATGTCATTCCTAGGGTAAACACCCCATTCCGGACCCATCCGTACACACAGATCTCCGATCTGTAGCATCGTTTAGGAGTTATCCCATTTATTTAGCGTTTCTAGTGTGAACGCACTGAAAATTTAATTCCGGCCACTCTGGGGCTCGGAATCGCACACCGTCTGAAGGCACTGCTCTGAATATTATCAAGAATATTTCAAGGTCTTTCTCAGCAAAAACCAGGTTCTTACAACCGAGGTCCGGATGCTACACATTTTCTATTATATCTAAATGATATATAATTTTTACCATAATGATCATGTAAAATATTATGTATGATCCAGATTTAGGGTTTTGTCTCATTACTACTTATCATCCTCATATTGATTCTAATTATAAGAAAACAATTCAAACACTAAATGAAATTATAATTTATTATTCTATATATATTAATGGTTTTTGGAATCAACACAATATTCTTGTTAAATTATTATATAACTATAGTTTTGAATTAAGAATTCATATGTATCCTTATGATTCAATATGTAGAAATAAGTATAAAAATCCAACCTATTGAGATGAAGATTGAGAAAGGCATCTATTAAGACATAGTCAAGTCGATAAAATTGTTGAATATTTCAAAAACATTCAAAATAACATCAAGTAATACTACAGAATATTTGTTTATAATAATAAATGAAATATAGAATTGAAAGACATTAATATGTTATTACTATGAGTTTCTCCATTTATGTAGTTTTATATATTTTCATAGAAGGTAATAATTTTTCCTAACTATATTGGTCACATACTGATTCTTGATAATGTAGGGAATGTAACTTCTTATTTAGTGCTTCCACCCATCCTATATCAAGGTGATGAGATATTCCATGAATCTATCCTTGGAATTTAAATACGAAATCCATCACATGTACTAAAATAAGAGTTTATATGATAAGATATTTTCCATTTATATAAAGAACATTTCTTAAAATTCATGTTCCATTGTGATAAATTGGTTTAGAATAAGGATACTCAAATTTTTAATGTTCTCTAAAAGATTAAAAAATTGGAAGAAGTGAATTTGTTACTCAGTAATGGGATTAAATAATTCCATGCTCATTTTTATGTATATATGTTTTTCAATTTTGAGTGAGAAGTTCATTTAATTATGTATAGGATGTAACTCAATTATATTTTATGATATATTTCTCTTTAAATAAACAATATTTATTCAATAACTTGTAATAATCATAACCCCATGTCTAAATAAAATTTTTTGTATTATAGAATTATTAACTAGCTATTCAGATGGTATTATGATTATAAATAACCAAATATTGAAAAATAAATATGTAAAAAGGATTTAGAAAAAAAAAATCAATTTTTTAATAAGTAGAATTTTTTTAGTAACTTCATTATATGTTTGAAAATAAAATTTACCTTAAAAATGTTATTATTTATCTTTTTTAGAAAATAAATTTACGAATTTATTAAAATTATAGAAAATTTAGTTAACAAATTGAAAAATATTCTTAAATATAAAATGTGAAAATTTTTATATAGTGATTATTTAGAAAATATCTAAACTGCTTGATTTTTCGAAGAATTTTTAAAATATAGATTTATATTGAAAGAAATTTTTTCAATTAAATTCATTAAAAATATATATTTCATATGAAATTATATATAAATATAGTCTTTTTATTATTAATAATGCAATTAATTTCTTTATAATTGATATTATGTCGGGGTTTAGGTATAAAAACCATTAATTCTGATGATTTTTATATTGTAAAACTGATTTTTGTAATATATTATTTGATTATTTAAATCATTAATGCTTGATATTTATTTAAATGAATTATATAAATTGGATTCAATATTTTAAATATGAATTTAAAATTTTGTGACTATCCATCATTCATTTTTTGACACAATTTATTGTAAAAATTGTGAATTATTCTTATTTAAAATTGGGTTAAAACATGATAACTTGGTGCTATTAAACCAAGAGATAATGTTAATTTTTTAAATTTTACTTCTAAAAATAATATTTTATTTTAATATTTGTAACTAATAATTGATTAAATTCTAAATTCTCTCCATGTTAGATACAATTTTAGTATCCATGTCTTAATTGGATATTAATCATTAATGAAATTCCATGTGTGTCAAATCCCCCTCATAGAAATGGACAACAAAAATTTCATATATTTAAAAAACATTGACCAATATATAGAAATTAAACCCTTCCAATTTGATTTTCCAAATTCATAATACCTGATTATAGGTTCTTGATTTCTTAAACAAATTGTCATTATGATGGGATTTAAAGGACAACTACTATAGATTAGGAAATTATCATGCAACAACTCTTTCAATTAATTTTTCCCTCAAGATAAAATAATTATATGGTATTAATCATAAAATAAAAAATTATTACAAATAAATATAATTTAATATTATAATTAGAATTGATCTATAATTATTCAAACTATTTTCCATCAAATAGGAAAAAATTATATCTCGTTCGTATGTGTAGACATCCTACTTCATGTACTTATAAAATTAATTTTCCAAAACAATTTGTTTTTTATTTATTATGGTGTGAATAATGTATATATATAATATTTATGATATAAATATGGTTCATGAATTACAATATAATATCTATCTTCTTCACATTCGATAGATTAGAAAATGATAATGTCACTCTTGCATACATATAGACTACGTCCTCTATGAGGTGATGTGATTCATTAATCATTTTATATTTAAAAGGATCATGATATGAATATATATTATTAATATATATTAAATATATGGCATAATAATTATTATATAATTATTATATATATTTTTTCATTCATTCATTCAATCTATTATAATGTACAAAAATAATGTTCATGCGTACATAAGACCTACCATCTCCATGAATAGGGTAATTTTTTTTATCAATAAATGTTATGGATAAATATATATATATATATATAATTAATATTATTAGTTATTATATATTTATTAAAATTATATATATTATGGTACCATGATCAGTGTAAAGGGACCAGGATAAGCGAATATGAATTATCATGAAAAACAATGTAGTTAACTTCCATACATGTGGATTTTATTATAGAATTCATAATGAATGGGTTTTCAATTTTAGTGAATACATCATATAATTTATTATATATTTTTAAATAATTTTATTTTAGATTAGTAATAAATTAGTAATTTAATATATTCAAGGTTAGAGTGCTTTCAAATAAAGTCATACATGAGGTAAGGGGTTTATTTTAAAATATCATTATTTTTGATGTTTTTTTATAATTATGTGGCTGAGGTTAAAATTTTATAACTTATATAGATAACCTAACCATTCTTATATATATATAGTACATCATAATATGTTATTATCACTTTAATTTTACAAAAAAATCAATGAGGATCGTAATGTTTTACTCTCTTACGGAAATTGTATATGTTTACAACTTGTCCATCAATGAAATAAAACACATCCCAGTAAGATATTTATAAATATCAACATTTATAAGAATATAATATTTAATATATTTCTTTATAACATGGAGAAATTATAAATAATAAAAGGTTATATAAATTGATCAATAATTAAAAAAATTGAGATATTACGGATCTAGTAGGCATAACATGTGAATAAGGGAAGGAAATTATGAGGTTAAAATTAAAAAACAATACCATATATATAAATGATCAAAATTTTGTGACATTGAATATAGATTATATATTTATAATTAATTATTTAAACATGGGAAAAATACCGTTCATGATAACATGAGAAAAAAAAATATTAATGAAAAACAAATTTCATGATACATAAGAAACAAAAAATTCAATAAGATGTATATTTTCATCATATACATAATAATATAAAATCATTTGATAAGGAAACATTAAAATCCGTTCATAATATGTTAGGATTAGGCTAAAAAAATTATACAAAAATTTGTGTGTGATAACCTCTATGTACATTATTTTTCCCATGGGATAAACTCTTATTTACACTATTATGGGATTTCAAAAACCTCATTCATAACATATTTTTATCTTGGGATAATTACATGTGTACCCTCTAAGATCATTTAAAATTATTCCCTAAAAAATCATTATAGGGCTATATTATTATCGTACCTCCCATCAAATATAAAATCATACCCATACATTCTAAAATGTCATTAAAACATTCATCATCTCATAACCAATAAAATAGAAAAAGGATTCATAAAAATTTCATCATAGCGTAACCAATGGAAAATAAAATTGATTCATATTCATTTCATCATTCCATCACTCTCTATCTGGGAGATAATAAATAGGTTTCGTAATCATTTAATCAATTAAACCTTACATATGTTAAAGAAAATTAATAAATTTTATAAATTTATATTAATCCTAATCATAAACAATCTTGAGAAATAATAATGATAGTGTAATTAGATCATATCCCATATAAACAAAAATTAACATTGAAAGATGTAATCCTTAATGGGAAATGATTTTAAAGTATGACATGGAATGTTTCATGAGGATAATATCATTTGAATATTTACATTACATAGTTATAATATAAAATATTCACAAATATTAAATGAAACAATTAGTTTTAAATTATATTGGTAACATCTATATTTATTGTTAAAATGTTTTTTAGTCATGTGGTTGGGAGAATAAATTATTTCTATAAATGATAAAATAATTATTCCATGAAAGTTTTATGTTAAATGGGAAAAATACATCATTTTTAAAATGTAAATAAATATTCAATTGAATTTTTTTTATAAAAATTGAATAAGGTGAAAAAAAATTTAAAATTCATTAGAGAATAGTAAATACATTTTTCATAACATTTAATTAAATCATGAACATGGATGAGAAAGGATTTAAGATGGAAAAGAAAAATAATGTCAGCTTGCAATAAAAATATTCTTCTTTTATCCCTAGTCCATTGAGAGAGAAAAATTATTGGAAAAAATTTATTATACCTATATAATAATTGGATTATAAAATTCATGTGATTCATGATATATAGAGAATAATATCTCATTAATATAAGCCCAATAATATAAAATCTATATAAACCGGGAGATCGTGACATAAATCTCTTACTACATTGTAAACTATAGAATGATAAAACCCATATAATAAATAGACATAAAATGATATGTAAATAAAAATAATATTAAAAATAAACTCAAAAATTTTATTAACTATTAGTATATATATATTATAAATGAAAAAGTGGTCAATATATCTTATGTCTAAAAAAATTAAAGTGAGGCATAAATCCCTTACCACTTATCCCAATTTTATTCCTACATATTCAAAAAAAAATTATAGTAAATATATGTTTAGGTAAAATATATGTTAAATCAAAAATATATATATATCATACATTATATGATTTAAATATAAAATGTAATCACTATCTTATTAAAAATTATTTTTGTTAAATCAATATTATTGTTAATAATTTCATTTTTTTTATAGTATGTTTTGGTTCAGAAGTTTTAGTCAATATATAATTATAATGGTACCATAATTTTTATAATGTTAATAATTTTATTAATATAATATATATTATTTATATAAAAATATATATACACCCATAAATTTTATTTATATTAAATTGATTTTGACTATGTAGATAGATGGTATATGGTTTGTACACATGAATTGTTGTTCCATTTTCTTAAAATATAGAATAATGAAAAGGAAAATAAAAATTCAACATTAAAGAAACATTTATATTTTAAAAATATAATATATATTCATTAATTCAATATGAATAAAAATCCATTTTTATATAATACAAAAAACAAATCAAATCACAGTGTCGAGGCAGTCATCCACACGTATCCACAAGAGATAATATCATCTTTGAACTAATTATACGATAAGAAGGTATCTATGATATTATAATAATATGAGTATATAAATTTCCTAAATATAATATATAAACATTAAATATAACATTATGTCGGGCTATGATATGCGGTGGTGTAAAAAAATTGCATCCATTCATGAGGAGCTAGCCCGTCATACACACGATCATTTATTTTATTTTCCATTGTTTTGAAGAGGATATAGATTTTGGTTATTACATTAACGTAATAAAATATATTTATATCATATATAATTAATTTATTATATTAAAATATATCAATAAAATATTAATTATATATAATAAGACAGATAATGAACAAAAATGGTTTAGAATTATACTTATTCTCTAGAAAACCACTTTAGGTTTATACCTTTAGCCTTCCGATTATGGGTTTGTTTATAAAAACATGGGAACTAGATCATAGGGAATGATTTTCAGATGTTCCTATACTATTAATATATCTTAAAAAGGATAGTTAATTCATTATTATAGGGGATAGTAGGTATCCATTAATAAGTTATAGAGAAGACCCTTTTGGAAACCATTAGGAAGTTTCAAAAAATAATAAAAATTGATAAATCTATTCTAAAAATGTGTTAAATGACCTCATATTCCATATTGGTATTGATAATGTCTCAATATTTGCATTAAATATTATTTTTACCGCATTAAATGAAATACATACCCTTATACTTTTGTTTAACACCTAAATAAAACAATTTTAACTTTTTTAGTTATAATAATATTTTACAGTTTGTAGCTTTAAAAATTAAAAATATTAAATATTACTTCATGAAATAATATTAATTATTATGATTTCTAATATGGAATAAAAATTTCCAAATTCCATTCATACATGTGAAATAATTTTAGAAAACTATATAAGAGTGAAGAAAATGTGGTTTTCTAAAAAATGTTTTCTTATATATGAAATGTTTTTATAATAATGTTCCAAAAAATATTGATTCAATCGAAATAAATCAGAATAATAGTCATATAATAGAACCAATTATACTTTCAAATCATTGTTTTATAAAAAAATCACTTTTTAATACTTAAAATGATAAGGTTTTTTCAATTAAAAATATTATTTTCATATAATTTTTAAAAAAATTAAATATTTTATGAAAATTCTTGAAAAATCACACTATGATAAAAATGATATATTTATTTCAAAAATAAATATCATTTTTTCAAATAAATTTTTACATATTTTTAAAAATAAATTTTATATAAATTATATTAAACGTGAGGAAAACACTTTTTAGATTAAATATATTTCTAACCATGTAGATTGATTGATTTTTACCCAGGTCTAGAAAAATATTAAACGAATGAAAAAATGTTATTGAATACGTAATAGAAAAATATCATCTGAAGCAGTAACCAAATGTTAAAATTTTAACTTATTATCATGAAAGGAAATGGGGCGTGAAAAATATATTAGTTGGAATAATATTTCTAATACATTCAATTTTTTATTATAAAAATCATATCCAATTAATTTTGGTTTAAACCAAATAATTTATATATTTTATTTATTCCAATCTATACAAAAATAAGTAATCAAAAATAATAATATAATACTAATTCACAATTTGTTAAATCAAAAAACTCTGTCTAACACAAGCTATAAAAGAAATTTTATTTTTTGGAAAAATTTATTTCATAAATTCATTCAACATTATAAAATTTCCTCCCTAAATTTAATTTCACCCTTGAAATTCAATAAATATGGAACAAAATAATGAGCAAAATAATTCATCATCACTTCCTTATATTCATAAATATATTCTATAAATTTATTTTTCCCCCCTTGAACATAAACTAAATTTGTAGTATATATATTTATCATTTTATATATAAGATAAATGATTTATTCTATTTTTCTATAAGTACAATCATTCTCTGGATGTATGAACACTATGATATGTAAATGTGATGTATCATGTATGTACCTCCATTTGAGAGACACATTTATCATGTTTTGGACATGATATTGGTTTGGTTGAAGTGTCATGTGATAATATTCTACCCATACTCATTCAAGAATCTTAGTGGTTCTAATATTCATAAGGAAAAAACTTCTGTTCATAAAAAATATCCAAAAATGTTTCCATGTAGTAATTCCAAGAAACATATTCTCACCAATATCATATTTTATATCACATTGATAACTATCAGCATAATATTTTTCAAAATCCAATATAGATTTATGTGTTGGTGAATGGACTAAAAATTCACTACCATTCTCATAGATATATCAGGTCAGAAAAAAATCATTGTCCAAAATCATCATTGTTTTTTAGAGTTCAAGAATTCCTCCATTACATATTTTCCTAATGATCCATATAAATATTTTATTGTTATCTATTGTTATAAAACAACATTATAAGGGGAATATATTAATTACAAAAAACATTAAAATCCATAGAAATACATTATTTAATATAATCAAGTTTTTAAATTTATTTTCTATATTGTCTATCTTTCTATGGATAAAACACATTCGTAAAACATAACTCCATATCAAGATCCTTCTAAAGGATTCACCAGAACATCGACGTAAAATCAAATCCTATTTAGATATAATATAATATGGTACACCAAAAATTAGTAACACTTCATATGTATATATTTTATAAATACAATGAAGTGAGAAATATTATATTATAGTGATGATGTCTTCGAATATCTTAAAGAGAACAACTAAAATCGAAATGGAATTATTCAATTTTTATTTTTTGGGTTTTCCAACATAAAAATATGTGGTGATTTTTTCTATTTCCATTATGGTATGTGTAATGGTGGTAACATCCCCCATTTTCATTTTTCTCCTAGGAATAACATGATGTTATACCATGAACCATGATACAAACTCTATAATATCATTATTATATAATGTTTTCATTCTGATACAATGTCCATTGTAACATCCCACCACTCCTAGTTATCTTGAGTTGAACAAAATGTGATACATGGCCTTATCCAACATCTATATGGAACCAAATGATAACAAAAAGTGCAAGGCCTTATTCAAAGATTAGGGGATGTTGTTCCTGATGAAATAAAAAAACCAAACATTCCATTACCATATAACCATGAGATGTTTCATGTATAAAAAATATAATATCTCAATCAATACAAAGGTACAACAACAACAACAACCCCAAAAAAACCACGAAAACCAATTACAGTTCCAAACAAAATACTAAAATTGAAAAACTAAAAGATTCCAGGAACAATCCCCATATCTCCACAAAAAGCTCCAACTTCCAACATCATGATACAACCCAAAAATTATCTAGAACCGCTAAATAAATGAGATCTTATACCATTCCGTATATCTCACCATACAACATTAGAAAAACAACCATGGTGACAAAGAATGAGTGGGTAGTAATTCTCAGTAGGCATTCCAAAATGTCCTCCCTACCCAAAACATTATTATTTATCAAATAAATACATTATATAAAACATTAAAAAAAATACATCAACAATTTATATCATTCCAAACACAACACAATCAATAAATTTTATACAAGGAATAATATTTTAAGCAAAATAACCAAATAAGTAATTAACCATTTTCCCATTTTTCATTTGAAAAAACCGATTTCATCATGCGTTACCATTGGAATATCTCAACCATAGCCACATTAAACCCACATGATCTCAGTGTTACAATTGATGGTGGAACTCCAGATCCTTACCCCACCCCCTTTTAATAATGGTGCTTCATGAAATATTCTTATCTATTGATGGTGGTAATTCATAACAACTATACATCTCAACCAACTCATGCTTATCCATATAAATAAAAAACTATCAAATCTGATTTACCCAAAATCAAATCAAATTTTTTTTTCCAAACCACCCTACCACAAATTTTTGAAACTAAATCGCACCTTTAAGAAAAAACATTTCCATCACAGAAGCCAAATCCATTCCAATTGATTCATTCATTTATTGAAAACACATTTATCATAAAACAATTCCACACATATATGAATAATATCATTTAAATAAAACTTAATTTTTTTGAAAACATTTTCACAACCCATTTCCATAAATCAAATCAAGAAAATAATTTTTAATTCATCATTTTAAAATCCAAAAATGATGCATATTTCAAAACATTATCACATTTCCCCCAAAAACCGCAAACCACCCTGAAAAAGGTTTCACATAGTCTTCACACATAAATTTACCAACCCAAATCAATAAATAAAATAATTTTAAATTGAACTATTTATTTCTAGCAATAAGAGTTGAGAGTGAAACCTTTTATAGGATGTTTTTTGGAAAAAATGTACAACATCTTAAAAAGATCACCAATCAAGGTGTAAACATCAAACATATTTTAGATCCCATTTCTTAATGTCAACATGGATAAAATCAAACTATTTTTGGATAAAAATCCTTATATATAACCTAAATGGAACTATATCTATGAAAGTTGGAGAGGGAGGAGAGTAATTCTACATAAAACCAAGAAATCTTCCAAAAGGAGACTCAATAAGGATGATATGGCATTAATACAACCTGAGGACCCTTACAAATCCTTCCAAAAGAGTATAAGAGTATCTATATCCTTATAAAGAAGGAAACACTAATTAAGGGTTGAACTTGGGCTCAAATATGTGTTTAAATTTTAAAATAATATGAGATCTGTATTTAGAAACCCAGTTTTTAACATATACATGGTTTTTCACATGGTTAGGAAAATCATGTGTTAACTGTGTATCTGATTCTCCCTCAAGAGGGTTCATTTCATGTTTGGCCAACACAGTTAGGAAAATTGTGCGCCAACCATAAAAAATTCTAATGTATCATGTTTCTTGATTTAACATGAGTTTTCACACAGTTTGGTATTCCGTTATCCATATTTGTGTGCTAACCCATGGTCTATATCCTCCTTCTACATAGGTTCTTGGGAAATTTTCACAGTACTAACTAACCGTGAGAAAATCATCGTTCCTAAGAAAATACCCAAAACCAATAGAAAAAAAATTAAAACTCCCCCAAACCATACCTAGAATCTGTATAAAAATAAAAAAGAAGAAATGATGGTTATATATCTCAAATAGTTGGTTCTCTATTATTCCCCATACTTTCTTTTCTATCCTTGGAATATAGAAATTAATCGGTTGCAAGAATGTTCTCAAGACATTTCTTGACAATCTCTTTCAACCATTCCCAATTCTCCTCCTGAATTTGACCATTTTTCCGCAAAACCCACACTTCAATGATTATTTTTTACACGAAGGACTTTCTCTTGATTATCCACAATCCACACCGGAATGTGAACCAATGCAACATCTAATAATAGGTCAACATAATATCATTAAATCATATAGTTAAGATCAGGCTGATATATATTTTAGTGAGATACATGAAACACATTGTGAACCACACTATACTACGGTAGAAAATACAACTGATATGTAATCTCACTGACATCTATCATATCTCAAAATAACTCATATATATTGAAGATATCATTCCCTTATTTCCAAAAAAATGATGTCCCAACCTTGAAAAGATTTTCAAGGCCACATGGTCACCCAACTAAAATGAAAATGACAATCAATGATTGTTGAAATATGGTTTCCAATGACTCTATGACATTTCAATTATATTACTTATGAACATAATTTTTCTCGTAGTTTATTTCACAAGGTTAATCCCCACTATCGATATCTCGACTATTTCAACACCAAATAGTAGAGATCAACAAGGAATACCATATGATGCCCCAAACAAATCAATATGTACTGAGGTTAGATAAATATTAATATATGGGAACTCAAAAAATGGAATGTGATCCTGCCAAGAGTCAAAAAATATAATCATAGAATCCCCAAACATTTCTTCCAACATAGACATCATCCTATTGGATTTTCCATCCGTTGGATGATGATATTCTGTACTCTTTATCAATTGAGTCCCAAGGTATTTCTGAAAGGATTTACACAAAAAGACAAGAAACTAATATATTTATTTGTTTACATAGAAATAGTCACACCATGGTTCTTAAACACCACCTAGATATTTTTTTGATAGATACTGAACAATATGATATTGATAAATAGGGATAAAAAGGGACGACCTTGAGTTCTAAGGCACAATCACCCATATAGAATTGTGTTTATTATTGTTCATGGGGGGAATGTAACATAATCCATAGTTATCAACTCCCATTTCTATATAGAAATATGTAAATACTACCACATAATATTTGGTCAATGATTCTATTCCTTGATTTTTCGAAACATCAATCATCATGATATGAACTAATCCACCTTCATTTTAATACATTCCAAAAAATGGCACTTCCAAGGCCTTATAATTCTTATTAATTCTAATGTGGAATGAACTTATCAAATGATGGTATGTTCTAAGATGTTTTTCTTAATAATAATGTTGTATAACCATCAGATTATTAAAGAAAAAATTTGAAATACCATCCATTTTCATCCCTTAATAGTGTCCTCACCATTTCATTTTGACCTTATAAACACACATTCTAGATTAGATGTCTGCACCTCATTAATGGATCTAACAAAATTAAGAACCAACAAAACCTGAAAGAAAAACTCTACATCACCTATGTCATCACATTTTAGGCACTTTTTGACAATAATTGACATCAATTTAAAGTTATATGAATCTTTATTTTCTATAACAATGTATGAAATTATTTTTAATGGATCTTCCTCCAAATTTCTTTTAAACGGTAGATACATCGTGTCAAATTTAAAAAATTTAAGATACTCCATCCATCTCTTATTTCTCATGTTCATATATCATTATGATAAAATATGATTTAAACTCTTATAATCGTCCATCGCCATGAATTTCTCACCAAAGAGACAGTGACACCATTTTCTCAAATAATGGACTACACAAGACAACTACAAATCATGTCTTGGGTATTTCATATCATTCTACTACTAGTGTTGTGGTCCACACACAAAAAATATATTCCCTTCCACGAGAACATTCCACAACCCTCCTCTTGATGATTCGTAATACACAATGTACCCCTTCCTTGGTTTCGGAAAAATGAATATTGGTTGTGATGTAAAGAAACCCATATAATCTTAGAAATACTTCTAAAACATCTAATTCTATTAAAATGGAACATTATTTCCTGTCAAGTATATCATAGGTGATGTTAATTATGATATGCTATGAATTAATCATCAATAATTAGCAGATTTACCCAAGAATCTCCATATTGGAAAAAATTGTAGTTTCCAAGAGAGAGAAAACACTATCTTCACTTGATGTACTAAAACACCATTCATACAAATAATACAGCCATAAAAACAAACCTATTTCATCCAAATATAACACATTGATTATTTGGAATACAACCAATGATCTGCCATGATTCCCATCACTATTTTGAAGTGTTTATCATGCTATTTCGTTGTACATGAATACATCAACATATTATCCTTGAGCCACACTAAGAATAAAATCATGATACCTCTGAAATATTTGATTCATTAAAAACGTGAAGATCAGTTGTGAATCTGTAAGATCAAAGGGAATATCTATATACTCATAGTGGATATAAAGTATTCTAAAATAGTTTTTAAAATATCCTCCTACCACAACCACAATTGATTAAATTCTAATATAAATTAAATTTTGGAGAACCATTGATCTATCATAAACTGATTAAACATATCATCTATGTTTAGAAGTGTTTTTTGTTCCATTATCATAACATAGTTAATCTTTTGATAAAAAACACATATTTTAAGAGTTTTATCCACATTTTTATAAATAAAGACTTGTGCATCCAATGATACATGCTAGTCTAAATGAATACTTTTTTCCATCTCTTGCAATTGCACTTTCAATTACCCTTATTCATCTAGTTCCATTTGACAAGATATATGTACTATTAGGATTATCCACTAAAAAGATCAATCATTAATTCCACTTCTCTTAAAAGTGGTAACAATTAGAAATATTAAGGGAATATGTCGAAAAACTGATCAAAACCCATTAGAGAACATCAATTTATGGTTTCTTTCATTGATTCCAAAAACAAATCTTTAAATTGATTTGGGATTTACCCATCTATTGGTTATAACATGCCCATAACACCCACATTTTTTTATCTTATCTCATCTAATGATATTCACAATTTAGTCTTCCATTATTAAACTAACCATCATGCATAATAGTTGATGTAAACCTTCAATATCATCAACCAATTTACACCTTGAATTATATCATAATAATCCATATCAATAACATGTAGTTCCCATATCAACTCATCCCCATAAACATGTATACATCATTATATACATAGAATATATTGATACTCTATTTTACATAGAGGGGATTGATTTTTTAAAATAGAAGAAATTAATTCCATATTTAAACCCAAAAAATCAATTTGTATATAAAAATTGAATTAATGAGAAGCACCCATATTGAATAAATCATGAATAAGGGTATAATCAAAACCATTATACCAAAAATTGTAGATTGGCTAGGATGATCATTTAGAACAACCTACTCCACTCTATATAGATTCTTACTTAGAACAGTATTATATTTATCTCACTGCAAAAAAATTTCATGCTGAAGAGTCATGGAAATACTAGAATCACCATCAATCACTATGCTTCTCTAATGGGGTATATTAATTCCTTTATCTCATCTATGAATTAGACATATACAGCCCATGTAAAGTTTCCCGAAAAACAGACCATGGAGCATTGAAACAAAAAACTATTGATTACCCCATCTGATTAAATTTAGGGAATGTTGTAAGTGGTGTTAGACACTCTCTCATCATGTTTCATGGAGATCAAAATAGGAAACATCTCATCATTGTCTATGTAATTGAACGAATATTCACTGATCCTACCATTGTATTCAAGGCCAACCCCCACCATGGAAATAAGTGACCCTCTTTCAATTTCTCCCCACGTTATAGTTACCTCTATTTCCCATGGGTATCTAAATATATCCCACACCCATATACATAAAATTTACATTTCTTCTAAAATTTAACTATTTACCATATATATATAATCTCTTATATATAAATCAGAATTTTCGAATTGATTTTGAACCCCATCCCTCATTAAATATTATGTGGCTTCAACGATGTACTAGAATCAACCTCCGGTGATGATGGATTAAATTCATTAATTTATAATCTTTTTACATCAATGCAATTTTCTCTTATTTCATGAATAATATGTCCATAAGTTTTTAATTGTGAACGTTTTAGTATTGAATTACTTTTCAAACAATTAATCAAAATCCTCCCATTCCATACGTTGTTCCGCATTATCATGAACCCCAAACTCCACCCAATGACATGATGTATATTCCACAATTTATGTTTGTAATTTTATTTTCAACAAAACAATTTTTCATAGGGAATCAATTTTTATTTCTATCATATTCATCCACACCACGTCCCTTTATGGTTTGGAATCACCCTAAATGATGTGTAGTCTCTTCTTCTGAAACTGAATCTAATGGTCTACATACCTGGTATGAACACTTTTATTCCCACTAACCATATCCTGAACTGATTTCACTTTTCTCTGAACTAGCTTCTTTTTATCTTGGGTTTTAGGTGATATCATGTTTTCAACATCTTCCTCATGTTGGTATCCACGATGCCAACTCCATGTCATTTTTATGAAAAAAATATATGAACCATATGTCTAAATCTCTAAGAAATGAAGGAATAAAAGTTGAAATTTATATCACATAGTCACTATCAAAATCCTAATTTTAAAAATTAAACATTTCCCATTATCAACCGTTTTTAAAAATTCCACAATGTTTTGAAAACTGACACATTTCTAAAATAATAGAACCTTTCTCCCTCAAAAATCACACATTTTAAAAGTATTTCATAATTTTTCAAAAATAAACACATTCATATTAGAAATATATAATTTCCCAACATGAGAAATTAACTCCTACTAGGAATTAATTTATAGAATTCTATTCATTCTCTTCACATTGGATAAACCAATAATAATGAGAATACACTCCTATAAGTGTTTCCAAACACATACTTTCATAACTATCTAGTTACATGATAGTCAACATAAAAAGGTTAACTATATATTTTTAATAAATACATGTTATGTTCTGATAATACTACTAATTTATATCATCCCAACACAAGTAATAAACCTTGAGTTAATGCCAACTCAATGACCAAAAAAATGATTTTAGATGACTTAACAAATTGTACCACTTGTAACATCTAACCCATCCTCATTGGCATGAGTTGTGGTGTAAGTGATACAATTACATAAGAGACATACCCAATGATAGAAATAAATTTTGAGGGATTCATGAATTATTGGGGGATGATTTTACCTTTGAAATAATAATTTACCAAAAAAAACATGTCATTACCAAATAACAATTATGTAATTAATTATAACAATGTATTAAAACTCAAACGATCCCAAGGTACAACATTAACTAACCCATAAAAAACTAATAAACCTTATTAGATTACCAAGTTGAGGAATAACATGGCATACATAAAGACTCCAAATAAAATCTCCATCACACCACACTAAGATCCATATTCCATCACCCAGAGGCCTCTCAAGCATCATGATGAACCACCAATGAAATGAGATGCTTCAACATTACATGTATCCTAGATTCCAACATCTAAAAAATATCCATGATGATAAAGATGGGGTGAGTAATATTACTCAGTTGGAATTCATGAAATGACATCCCTACTCACACTACAAGGATAGAATAAGTCATGAATTTAAATAAAAATATATATAAAACTAATAAATAGTTCAAATATTTCCATCAAGATGAAAACATCACTATCAATATAGTTTACCGAAGGAAATAAATTTTATATAAGGCAACCAAAAATTCATTAACCATTTCCCCATTTTATTTTCATATAACCAATTCCATCTTGCATGATAACAATAATATCCCAATCATACCCATATTACTCCCACTTGAGTTAAATGTTATCATATATGATGGGACATCACATCCATACCCCTTCCAATTTTTATAGTGGTTCTTCCTGGAACATTAGAATCATTTGATAGTAGTACTACAAATCTACAAACCATCCCATCCAACTCAATCCTAGAATTGTAAAAAAAATCTAGAAAATCATACATACATTAAATCATATCAACCAATATTTTCCAAACCATGCAACACCACAATATCCAAACCAAATCAAACTGTTAAGATAAACATCATTTCCAAGAAAATCCATAACCATTCAACAAAATCAACAATTAATTAAATAAAAACTATGCCAAAAACCTTCCACCCATATATTCCAAGCATAATATCTATACAAATAAAATATTAATTAATAACAATTTTCAAAAACAATTAGAATAAATCAAACAAATAAAATTGTTTTCAATTCAATATCATATTTCTCCCAAAACCCACAACCCATTTTTAATTTCATTTCACATAAGAATCACACATCAATTTCAAATTTTTTTTAAAAAAACAATTAATTTGAAGTCAATCCATCTAGTTATTGAAGGAGGGTTTAGGAATGAAGCCACCCACCTCATGGGTATTTCTAAAAATGACCAACAACAAGAAACAATCCTGAATCCAAGTTAATACACAATATACTAGACCCATGAAAATAAGAGATAGAAGAGAGTAGATCATAGAAAAATCAAGAAAACTACCACAATAGAGACATACCAAGAAATATTCCGCATTAGAATATCGCAAAACCCCTCAAAAAATCCCAAAATAGTTGGAGCGGTTCTCTATACTAGGATAGAAGAAAATCACGAGTCATGGTCAATTTTTGCATAAATGTGGGATTTATGGTTAAAATCACAAGAGATATATTTCTAAAAACCCACTTTTTTACTTGTGAATGGTTAACCATATAGTTAGGAAAATAATGAAATAATTATATGCCTCCTAATACCTAAAGATAATGACTGACATGGATGGATCAAGTGGTTAGGAAAACTGCGATCTAACCATGCTGAATACCACTATTTCATGATTTATGATTTATATGGGGTGGCAGCACAATTTGGTAAATTGTGTGTCGTAATTGTTTTCCAACAAATGGGCCACTACCCCATTGGGAATGGTTTATGCGATAAGTTGTATTGTATTAACTTATCATGCACAAACTAGACAACCATAGAAAATTCCCAAAAGATTTCCAAATACCCTATAAACCCCACCAATTCATAGACAACAACCTTTTACACATATGAAAGAATAAATAATTGATACATTCCTAAATATTTGGGTACTATATTCAATATCCTCCAACTTTTATTGATCCACAGATACAACATTTCCTTTGTAATGTTAAACAAAAAATGAATACTTTGCATCATAATTAAAACACAATAGACTTTTAAAACATCGTATCCATCATTACAATTATCTTTACAATCATCTGGTGATCATGATTCTATTCGTTAATAATTGAATATATAAGAATATAAATTATATAGGGTGCCAAAAATTTATGAAGGTAATCCTTAAATCCACTACTGACTACATATATGATGATAGTGGAGGAATTACTAAGGACAAATTCCACTACAATATATTATTAGTTTCAATGAATTTTATGTAATTTTTTCATAGGTACATCCTCTGAAATGGCCCATAATTGTTGATATCAACAACAATGTTAAATCTTGGTAATTATTTAGATCCATACACAAGATAAAAAAATTAATCAATATGGGGTAGAGGATCTCTGTTCCTGATTAGGAACTTTTTTGGTTTCTGATATTCAATTTGGAGTCACAGTATTCAATATTTTTTCTTGAAAAATGAATATGTGAACCCCATGGTGGGACAATTCTCTAAATCAATTCTTTGTCATGATTTTCCTAGAGAGGCCTCTTTAGTTATTGAAACTCATTTGGGTCCATTTGATAGAGAGTCTATAAAATATGTGTAGCATCATATTTACATTATACAGAGAACTCAACATAATTTATATGTGGAAGTATTATAACATCTAAATATAATAGATAAAAATTCCCAAATAATAGGAAAATATTTATGATTTTTTATCCCCATCCTTTTGAGATAACCAATGAATTTAATAATAATCAAGACACATGAAATTTATATGCTTTCCAATGTAAATTCATATTTATTGACATAATAACAGATAATAATAATTTGACCACTAAAATAAAGCATGATGTATTTTATAAAAAATTGAATTTTTTATGTATTCAAATGCTATATTTTCCTCGGAAAATATCAAATAAATCCATAGATGGATTTTTTTTATTTTTAGGAAGAAAATTCCCACAATAATAACCTATATAATAATTAATGACTTGAGATTTCATCATCATACTAGAATGTTTTCCCCACATATTTCAAATTTTTATCATTTGAGAAAATACTAAACATTTTAATATACATTTCATTATAATTACTAATTCATATAAGTAAACATATATAGGGTAACTAAATATTTTATTTTGAATATTACTTCCAAAAATTCATTCTTATATTATAAATCCATTCATAAACCCAAAATGGATATCATGAAAATCATGCATCATTAATCAATGTGATCAATCATATAATCATGACATTATTTCATTGGATGTAAATATCAGGAGAATTTTTTTGATATAGTGAACACCATATGTTTATACTAGGAAATTCATATTCATTTTTCAAATCATTCTTTATGGTTTGAAAATTTATTGCAAATTAAATAAACATTTCTCTAGGGAGAGTCAAATTAGTTGTCTAACAAGGACTATCATCATGCTTTATGTGATGATAAATTCAAATACCACGATAGCCTTTTTTGTAGTTAATTCCCTTTAGTAAAAATGTTATAGATCTGCATGAACATTTATTATACATACATGGATTTAATTTCTTGGAAACCACTATTAGTATCCCTAAAAAGAATAATATGATATTTTATTATATATAGAATTATAAAAATATATTTACCTAGGGTTCCCATTAATTTTATCTCATCCTCATTCAAAAGCATAAGTAATTATATCCTGTGATATGAACTATTGTGGCATGTGAATTTTTATAGATAGATATTATATCTTAATTGATTAATATTGAGTTCATTTAACAAATAATTGAATGAGGACAGTAAATGAATTGTGACTTTGGAAACATAGATATATAAAAGATGGTTCATAGTGAAATACATTACCTCCCAATATGTTCATAAGAAATAACATTGTTCATAAATATACTATACATAATTCCTTTCTTCATAACTTGGGATATGTAAACATAAAAAATTGCAGTACTAGAAAATTATAAATGGTAGGAAGGTGATATATTATTGATAACATAATAATAATATGGGAATATGTTTATAAAAAAATGATCATAAAATTAGAAAAGTATACCCAACATATCAATGATTATAATCTTGGGACATGGAAAATATCTTAGAGGTTTGTAACAATTGATTCATAATGTAATCAATTAACATGATCAATGAGATCATAACATTTTCATAAGAAAAAAATTTTCACATACACATAATAATTGGAAATCATATGTTAGGGCTACCAACCATTAGATTTATAACATGTTAGGATTTTTTTAAATAGCCATGTACCACTTTGGAAAGAAGTAACATCTCCAATATCATTTTTTTGGATTTGGATTAACTTTTATGTACCCATTGATCTCATTGAACATTAATCATTAACCAATGCATTATGAGATAGCAAATTATAATCCCACCTATCAAATAATTAAATTTATATGGATATTGTAAAGACCCAGAATATTAATGTAATTTTTTTAAATTAAATGGATATTTTAAGAGTCCAAGAAAATTGATGGTGCATGATTCTAAGGCCCAGAGTGCCTGGAATGAATTTCTGAACTTCTTTTTAGGTGCGTTCAGTAAACGTTCAAGATGGTTTTTGTAACTTATGAACCAGTGCTTCGAATTGAAATCTAAGGACACTGTTGAACTCACATCACCGATATTCACCTAAGGAGACTATCACCTCAATGACAGTTGGTTGAGGGTGAATGTTAGTTTTTTGTTTTTTTCATGAAATAAAAAAATAAAATAAAATAAAAATGTTTAATATTTTATTTTTTTGAAACCTCCCATGTGGATGTTATAATGGGGGGACCACCTGAACAAAAACCACCCACATGGGTTATGGTGGTGGGGACCACCTGAGCATAAGCCCCTCATTTTTAATTGCTAAAGGTGGGGACCACCGGAACCCTCATAATGGGAGAAACCCTTAAAACCCCTCTTAAATATGGGGAAGCCTCTTGAACATCCCCCAACATTAATTGTGACGCCCTCTTTGATTAATTATACCAGCTCATCAATTAATTAATTAAGCCAATTTCAAACTATTCAACAAACTAAACAGATAACATATTCTATTACATTGGGTATATCATTTTTTGTTTGGATAGGGGGAATGTCTTTGGAGGAGGAGAAGGGGAGGGTTTTTGGGAGGATTACACTTCTCCAATGAAGAACTTCTTCCATGAAGAAAAATTATCCTAATGAAAAATGCTGACGTTCTCCAACATCTTCAAATCCTTCCTCATGACATCTGCCAATTGTGTATATCTTCAACAACAAAGAACCACCTCTATTGTAGAGCATTTATCCCATGAATGAGCTCGAGATTAGAGGAATGTGGCAGGCGTGAAGAATGTCGACATCTTTGGCTTCACTATCACAAAACAAAAACGAACCTTTGAGGTACGAGTTTAATTATGTCTGACCATCGATTCCTAGGTTCTTCCATTCTAAACAAAAAACATGGATCAACTGACTAACTAATTAATCCATGGATGATTTCGTTTTGGGGGATTGGTTATAATTATTGCAGGTGGATGTAGTGTTGTTGTTTTAAATACCTCCCTTACTTGTTCTTGATGTTCTTCATGTTTCAATAATAGTGAACTACATGCTACCACTCTCATGCGGAGGGTGAGGGCCAAATGAACATGTCTTGAACTCTCGAAAAATCCATGTGTTTTTTAATGAAATCATTGCAATGAAGGAATATGGAAACAGGATGCTGGTCACGCAAAAAAGGTGAAAACAAAACAGCACCTCCCAATGGAAGAGAACCGCGGCTAGTGCCGCGACGGTGAAGGGAGGACGGTCGGACGAATCGACCAGAAACCACACCAAAATCCATGAAAAAGCTCCACGAAAATCACTCTCAATATCTTTCCTTATCATAAATAATCCTTAAAATCAACACACAAGGAAACAAAAACCCTAGATCTACACACAACGGGTGATGATTTAAAAAAATGAGGGAGAGGTATGGGTTTATCTAGAGGAAACCACAAATAACCACAATAGAAGACATTGTTGAGAATAACTTATTTCAATTCGCCGAAAAACCCCTTATATTTTCCTATAAAATGAGTTAGGAGCGTCCCCAATCATTGAAAATTAGAACTCCCACGTGAGCCATGAGTGTGAAACAAATGGGGGAAAATGGGAAATCCAGAGTAGCCCGAGACTTAAAAACCCAATCATTAAGTGGCTATATGTTTACCCTAAATAGTTTGGAAAACTGTGTTCCAACCATGTGGTTTCCACTATCTCACTTAGGGTCTTCGCACCGCTTGCCCGCATAGTTTAGAAAACTGTCTGACGCCCGTGCGGAGCCCACTGTCAAGCAAAATAACTTGCTGACCAGGTCCTCAGGACAAAAAGTATAATAACATAAAGACTAGGAGTATGATTGACAAATATTATGTTTCATTGAGACCAATATAACGTGTAGGACCCTTGTAAAACATATTAGTGAGACTTCATGGATGTTTGAGTATCAAAGGTTGGCTTGAGGAGCAGAAACTTTCAGAGACAAGAAATCTTAGTACGGGAAACCTGTACCTGGCTGTGACGGTGTACAATGATTTTGTTTTGGTCTAATGACGTACTGGAGATGTACTAGGATCCTATGTGGGTATGACAACAAACTAGAGATGTACTAGGATTCTGTGTGGGTCTGACGACGTACTAGAGATGAACTAGGATCCCGTGTGTGTCTAAGGACGTACTGGAGATGTACTATGATCATGTGTGGGTCTGATGACAAACTAGAGATGTACTAGGATCCTGTGAGGTTCTAAAGACGTACTAGAGATGTACTAGGATCTTGTGTGGGTCTAACGATGTACTAATGATGTACTAGGATCATTTGTGGGCCTGACGATGTACTGAAGATTTACTAGGATCTGGTGAGGGTCTGAAAATGTACATGAGATGTACTAGGATCTGTTGTGGGTCTGACGACGTATTGGAGATGTACTAGTATTTTTTGTTGGTCTGACCACATACTGGGGATTCACTAGGATCATGTGTGGGTCTGGCGATGTACAGACTATGTAATGGGATCATGTGTGGGTCTGGAGATGTACTCTGATCCTTCGTTGGTCTTCCACTTAATAGAGTAAAATGAATTAGTAGTTACATATAATCATCTATACTATTGTACTTAAGATATACCTTGTGTGATCTGAGTTCATACTTGTATAGTAATTTTCTTTTATGCTAATACCATGGTGGTATTCTTCAATGTGGCATACCTAATTGTTACTTACCTTCATAGTATTCCTTCCTTTTTTGAATAGTTAATCTTTGGAATTTTGGGTCAGACCATTTGATTACTCTTGATTGAGATGGATATACTTGATAACTTAGGTATATATAAGGGCATATACCTAAGTAGGGTTGTCGGTATACTTCATTATTTTTGGATTATTCTTTGTAAATTTCATGAGACCTTGAGGGTCTTGAGGTCAGTACTGAGTATTTCTATACTCAAACTTGCACGTGTTATGCCCGCACATTGTTGTGTTTGATGCAGATGACGAACAACGCTGATCAAGGCTAAGGGTACCCGGACTAGACGGGGCCTAGAGGTGAACCAAACGACGTGTCGGTATGCAGAGGAGACGAGAGGATGTAGAGTGCTAAGGAGGAGATTTGTACCTTCCCTTCAGGTAGAACCCTCAGATGATCACCTAGTAACTGCTTTCCTATATCTTTAGTTTTATTGTCTTTCAGTTGTATATGTACCTTTATTGTTGGGTTTGTATTCCAACCCCTTTTTTACTTTCAACACTCTTTTTTCTATAAAATTGACTTGTGTTCATATCTTGATGTGATCCTGGTTGCATGTGTTTATACGTTATAAAGGTAATGCCTTCCCAATTTTAGGGAATATGCCTTTCAGAGCTAGTCGATAGCCACTGGCCTATTGAAGTTGGGCTTAGCATAGTCACGACACAGGCCCCGAGGGATGGTTTGTGACAAATTAGTATCAGAGGATTTGGTTCTACCATAGAAAAGAGGAATCAGACCTTTTACCGGAAATATTGTTATGTGTTGCTAGTATTCTAATATGTTTAAGGAATACAATGTTGGTGCGGTGACTGCCATATCCATACACCAGTACCATGACTTCTGATTTCTGACTTAGTGCACGAAAAAACTGATTACATATGTGTGTTTTCAAGAGTTTTCTTTGTAATCTCTTTGTGTCAGCTCTCCAGGTATAACTTATTGACCATGGTGCACATGTTTCTTTTTAGGATTCCTCCACACATACCGATATATACGGTTTCAGTTATAGTAAGCACTGATATCCCACCGAGCAATGATGCCTCAGTGCAGGGCTCTCTCCCAGTAGAGTCACCAGCGGTTCCATTAACTATTGTGCCACCGATTCCAAAAGCATCAACAATAGAGGGTGCACACCACGTGAGTGTGTTTTACGAGTTTCAGGGCCATATACCACCTAGGTTCAGGGAAGAGACAGACTCATAGGAGGCTTAGGACTATTTGAAGGGTTTAGTGAGAGTCTTCTGAATGGTAAAGACACTTGCTAATCTCATGGTGATCCTTGACGCTAGTAATATATAGGAAGAAGAAGGGAGATGGTGGATATTGATGCACAATGTTCACGATGAGGTGAAACTTCTCTCAGAAGACTATGAGAGCTTGTTTCAGGAAGAGTTTTTCCCAGCGACTCTTCGTGCATGTTCACATAAAAGAGATTATTCATTTGCAATAGGGAAGCATGACTGCGGCTCAGTAAATAGAGAGGTTCATTGATCTCTCATGCTACTCCACTGATATGGTACATGTACCATTCTTTAGTGCCCGGGCATTCGGGTAGGGAATCAGGTAGGAGATCAGGGCCTTGATGATCTCAATCAGCATTCTGATGCAGGCATGAGTGTTAGAGAGAGCCCTCATAGTAGAGAGTTTACTTGTAAAGCAGTCACCAGAAGTGAGACCCACCATCGGTCATCACATAGCAGAGTCTTATATAGATGGTATTGGAGATATTACAAATAGTTCCAAGAGGACCAGGCATAAAGTTGGATTACCACATGATTCATGATCGGTTGTGTGGGGAACAGGAGCTAGATCCAGTCATGCATTGAACAAGCAGTGTTTTACATGCGGAGAGCATGGTCACATGGATCGTGACTATCCGACCCACCATACAGATGATCAATAGACGGTGGAGGGACTATCCATGTAGAGATATAGGTTTGACTGAGGAGTTTTGCAAGGTGTAGACGATGTAGAAGAGGAGCTGGCCGTCTAGCTGGTGGTGGGAAACGATTCGAGATATTACCTCTAAAATCACTAGGTGGTCCACCATGACTACAGCGAACCGGTGGATAGGGTGAGATAAACTCTAGGTAGCTGAGGCCTACGATCTTGGTGTTCCTGAGATGATACTAGGTATGATATGTGTCTATTCCACCTATGATATAGTTTTTATAGACACATGTTCCAGTCATTATTTTATTGACACTTCCCTCGTTTGGAGCTGAATGATTCTGACGGAGCCATTGGCTCGATCTTTATGGATAGAGACTCTTATGGGAGCAGATTCGATGATTACGCACTGCTTCCAGCAGTGTGAGCTTACTCTAGGAGGTGATATTTTCGGCTAGGATCTCTTAGTAGCAGCATCGAGGCCTTATGATGTCATCCTGGGTATGGACTAGTTATCTACAGTGCATGCTCAGATTGAATGTATTAGGTGCAATGTGTGGTGTGTCTGCACGGATGGGACTAGGTATAACATCACCAACGAGAAGGGATCCTTTGCAGCGCAGGATGGACTTACTAAGAGCAGGGTGCAACCGATCACTCATCATTTGGCTAGCCTTACCCTCATAGCGGTTGAAGTGGAGAGTCTGAGCTATCCTATAGTAGTGGACCAGTAAATGGATGACTTCTCGGATGATGTTTAGGGTCTACCTCTTCATAGATAGGTGGAAATTTTCATTGACATGTACCTCGGTACAACATTGATATCTACACCAGTGTATCGGATTGCTCCTGCAGAGCATCATGAGCTATGGGTACATTTGGAGGACTTACAATGGAAGGGGTTCATCCGGTTTAGTGAATCTCCTTTGGAAGCCCCTATTTTGTTCGCCAAGAAGGAGGATGGGAGCTTGAGACTTTTTTATGACTATCGGCACCTGAACCAGGTGAACAAGAAGAACAAGTACCCACTATCAAGGATTGATGACCTCTTTGATCAGCAGAAGGTATCACGGTGGTTCTCAAAGATAGACCTCAGATCAGGATATCACCAGCTTAGAGTACGAGATGAGGATGTGTAGAAGACGACTTCTAGATGTTGGTACAGTGATTTTGAGTTTTTGGTCTTGCTGTTCGGCATGACCAATCCTCCAACAGTGTTTATGGGAATAATGAATAGAATCTTCCATCAATGCCATGATCTCCTTTTATAAGTCTTCATTGATGACATTATGATCTACTATGCTACTGAGGAGTAGCATGCTTATCATTTGTAGATAGTTCTCGACACACTCTGAGAGCACCAACGTTATGCTAAGCATTCTAAGTGCCAGTTGTAGATCTGAGAGGTTAACGTTCTAAGACAAGCCATCTCAGAGGCTGGAGTTGTATTGGAACCATCAAAGATAGAGGTGGTATATACTTGGGAGTCACCAAGGAGTGTGGGGGGGGGGGGGTTCAGAGATTCTGGGCTCTGTTTGGATAATACCAGAGATTTGTGCCATATTTTTCCAGAGTTGCAGCACTATTATTAGTGTTTCCAAAGAAGGGATAACCCTTTGTGTTGTTAGAGAAATGCCATTGGTGTTATCAAGATCTGAGGCATAGTTTTACTAGTTCCCCTATTTGGAGGCTTCCGGAGGAGGGCGTTGGGTATGTAGACCACAAAGACGCATCAGGGACTAGACTCAGATGTGTCCAGATGTAGGAGTACGAATTTATTGCTTATGTGTATTGATAGCTGAGATATAATGAGTAGAACTTTTCTAACCATGACCAGGAGTAATCAGTAGTGGTATTCACCTTGATGATGTAGAGATATTACTTGATGGAAGAGAGTTTTACAGTGTACTATGATCACAAGAGTCTCTGGTATATCTTCATTTAGAAGGACCTGAACCTGATACAATTACATCGGCTTGAGTTCCTCCAGGACTATGACTTCGAGATAGTCTATACTTCTGGGAAGGGAAATATTGTAACTGATGATCTCAGCAGGATATCTGGTATACAACTGCTAGGATAGGTGAAAATGTTGTTTTCCTCTTTGAAAATGTCCATTGTGGATCGAGATAGATCATCTTTTCTTTCATACTCTTACAGTCACTCCCCACTTCTTCAGCGAGTCAGGGAGGTGTTGTGCGGGGATGATGACTGTGAGGTTAGACGTGCTCGGATATCCATAGGACCGGAACCTGATGGATTTTCTGTTGGTGGGGAGCACATAATCCTCTTTAGAGGATGTAACATGGTACTAGTGTTTCTTTAAGAGGAATTGTTGAGGGAGTTCCACACATCCCCTCTATCGGTACCACCAGGGGTGGAGAAGATATACTAGGATCTCCGATGATAGCACTGGTTTCCAGGAATGAATAATGGAGTAGCAGAATTTGTCTCTCAATGCCTTAGTTTTCATCAAGTGAAGTTAGAGAAATATGTACTAGCAGGCTTAATTCGGCTTTTAGAGGTCCCAGAGTGGAAGTGGGATGGGATATCTATGGACTTCGTGTAAGTACTTCCACGTACATATAGGGGTCATGATTCTATATGTGTGATCATAGACCGACTCACCATGTCGGACAACATCCAATCGATTTGAGAGCAGGGTATAATAGAGAGATTGGGATGCCTCTACTTGCCAGAGATTGTGCGGATTCATGGTGTACCCTTGACAATTTTCTCCTATCTTGATGCACGTTTTACTTCGAGGCTATGGAAGGGTTTATAGAGGGATTTCAGGATGCAGCTTAATTTGAGAAAATCCTTCCATATTTAGATGTATTTTAAGAGTGAGTGAACCATTTTGACCCTCGAGAACATGATATGTGCTTCTGTCCTCGACTTCAATCACAGCTGGGAGGATCGATTTTCTCTGGTGGAGTTTTCATACAGAAAAATCTATCACTCCACCATTGAGATGGCACCTTTTGAGGTGTTTTATGGTCTCCCTTGAAAATCACCTATGTGATGGACTGACCTAAGGGTGTCAACACTCGTGGGACCAGAGATGGTACGAACTACCACATGGATAGTACAAATCATCCAGGAGCAGATGAAGACTACACAAAGAAGGAAAAAGTCTTATGAAGATAGTAGACAGAGACATTTGGAGTTCGAGGATGGCGACCATGTCTTTCTACAGGTCTCACCTTGATGAGGTTTGTAGAGATTTTCTCGGGGTGGAATGTTATCTCTGAGGTTCATTGGACCCTTCCAAGACCTCAGTATAGTTGGAGATATGGCTTACCTCCTAGCTATTCCACCTCAGTTTCATCAGGTGCACAACATCTTCAATGTATCCTATATTAGGAGATAAGTGTACGACCCTTCTCACATCATCGACCATAGAGAGCTATACATTGACGATGGGGTGACTTTTATGGAGGTTACAGTATAGATTGACGATCGACAAGAGTAGGTCCTTTGTGGGAGGTCGATACCTCCAATACGTGTTCGCTGGCAGCACAGGATCCTTCAGAAGAGCACATGGGAGCGAGAGGCTCGGATTCATTCTCAGTACCACCACATGTTTTCCAAGATTTATGATACAGATTTCGTGGACGCAAAGTTCTGAGGTTGGGATAATGTAAAGATTCGTAATTTCCATGTAATTGTTTTTAATTAATTGGTAATTTTACGAGTTAGCGAAAAATAACGGTGCATGATTCCGAGGCCCGGAGTGCTCGAAACGAATTTCTGAACTTTTTTTGTATATGTTCTATAAACGTGCCAGCAAGTTATTGTAACATTTGAATCGATGCTCAAAATTGAAATCTGAGGACACCGATTAACTCGTAGTGCCATTATTTTCTTAAGAAGACACCTACATCGACGATAGTTGGCCAAGGGTGAAAGTTAGTTTTTTTTCATGAATGAATAAAATAAAATATAAATGTTTAACATTTTTATTTGTTGAAACCTCTAATGTAGATGTTATATAGGTGGGAACCAGATGAACCTAAACCTTCCACGTGGGTTATGGTGGTGGGGACCAACCATTCCTAAACCCCCCTTTAGGAATTCCTAATGGTGGGAACCACCGGAATCCTCATAATGAGATAAACCCTTAAACTCCATCTTATATGTGGGGAAGCCTCTTAAACATGACCCTAATTAATTATTCCACCCCCTATGATTAATTATACAAACTCATCAATTAATTAATTATGCCAATTTTAAATTATTCCAATAAACTAAATAGATAGCATATTCTATTATGTTGGATATTTAATTTTTGGTTGGGATTGGGGACAGTATTTGGAAAATGAGAAGGGGAGTGATTTTGGGAGGATTACACTTCTCCAATAAAGAACATATTCCACGAAGAATACTTCCCCAAACGAAGAATGATGATGTTCTACAACCACTTTAACTCCATCCTTGTGACATCCTCCAACGATGGACATCTTCACAAATGAAGATCGACAGCCATCAAAGAGACTGTATCCGACGAACGTGCTCAAGATCAGAGGTTTGTGGTGGGCGTGAAAAACGTATAAATCTTCAACTTCTCTCTCACAACAAAACAAAAATCCTTCGAGTTAGGGGTTTAATTATGTGTGATCATCGATTCCCATGTTCATCCCATCTAAATAAAAAACGAATTGACTCACTAACTAGTTGATCCGTGGATGATTTATTTTTATTGGATTGGGAATAATTATTACAAGTGGTTTGAGGGTTGTTGATTTAAATGAATTCCTTTTCCGTTCTTGATGTTCTTCATGATTAAATATTTTTGAACCACTTGCTACTGCTCTAATGCAGGGGGTGTGGGCCAAACAAACATGGCCCGACCTCTCCGCAAACCCTTGTGTTTTTTTGATGAAATATTTGTAATGGAGGAAGATGTAATCCAGAGTCCAGTCATGAGACAAAGGTAACGATGCAACAGTGCCAGCCAATAGAAGAGAACCAAGTATTGTTCCGCGTTGGCGAAGGGAAGATGACAAGACAACTCGGCAAGTAACCTCACCCCAATCCTGGAAAACCCTCCACGAAAACTGTTCTAAATATCATATCCTATCATAAACATTCCTTAAAATCAACACCCAAGGTCACAACTAACCTATATCTACACAAAATAGATGAAGATCTTGAAAACTGGCGGAGTTGGAGATGTATATCTAGAGGAAACCACAAATAACCACAAGAGGATAATTTCCTGAGAATAACCACTTTCAATCCATCAAGAAACCCCTTCTATTTTCCTCTAAAATGAGCTAAAGTGCTTCCCAAAACTCTGAAAATGGGAACACCAACATGAGCCACGAGTGGTATTCTTCTGGTGTGAGCTGATTTCGTACATATGTGGTACTTTCCTTCATGGTAATACCTTGGTGGTATTCTTCTGTTTGATGTACATGTGTGGTACTTAACATTCTAGTATTACTTCCTTTGTGGAACAGTTGAACTATGGTGTTTTGAGGGTGACCCTGTGTTTCCTCTAGATTGAGATGGGTATACTTGATAATATAGTTATATGTATGGGAATATACCTAAGTTATGTTTTCAGTTGAATTCATGCTTCATGGATGATCCTTTTTGGATTTTGTGAGACCATGAGGGTCTCGGGGTCCCTACTGCGTATTGTTATACTCAGCCCTGCATAGGCTATGTCTTCACCTTGTTGTGTTTGTTGAAGACGATGGATAGCGCTGATCGAGGTTGAGGGTACCCGCTCTATATGGGGCCAAGCGGTGGACCATATGGCATGTCAGTACGCAGAGGAAAAGGGAATATGTAAAGTGCTGAGGAGTCAATATGTACCTAACGTTCAGGTAAGAACCACATAGGAAGACCCATTAGATGCTTTCTATTTTCCTCAATTGTACTATTTTGTAGTTGTACATGTACATTTATTATTGGGATTGTATTCCGACCCATTTTACTTTCAGTAATCATTTTTCTATACAGTTGACTTGTGTTTGTATCTTGTTGTGTGCTTGGTTGTGTGTGTTTAAAGGTTATAATGGCAATGCCTTCACAGTTTTAGGGAATACACCTTTTGGTGCTAGTCTCCAGCCCCTGGAATATAGAAGGCGGGCATGGGGTAGTCATGGTATGAGCCCCGGGGGACGGGTCGTTACAGATATGTTCTATAAGACCACAAAATATTCACCATATCTTATTCTGTGAATAGAAAATTTGTCAAAATCTCAACAAATAATTTCCCGGAGAAATTAAATGGGTTGTTTAATCATATCATCAATTAATCAATGAATAACATATTTAAATAAAGCACATTATTTAATCATCTCATTAATTTACAATTGAATACCTCATAGAAAATGAATTTTTTAAATTAACAAAATTTCATCGTATTCATAAAAAATATTGGAAAAAACGGATTGTATCAATGGATTTTATTCAAAGTAAATCATGTGTATCATAAAATGATTTCATCATTGAGGGAAAATGTTTTTATATATCAATTTGAATTTTCCATTGTGAAAATAACCTTTCCACTTTGAAATTACTTCTTTAAAATATAAAAATTTACCAAGTATAAATGTTTTTTTTCAAAACATTTTTGACGACATGTAATAGAAGATCAAATGAACTTATTGGTTAAAAAATTAATAAATACCATTTATGAAGTACATGAAAAGAATATTATTTTTTAACATTTCTGGTAAAATGTACAATGTAACTCATTTCAAAAATAGAATAAAATTTTAATTTTAATTTTTATTGTAAAAATAAAAAATGATTGTTTTTTAATTTCATTTCTTTATAGTAAAAAAAATCAGGAAAATGTTTTTAGAAAATGTGAAAATATAATAGAAAGTATATTCGATCAATGAGACAAATAAAGTGGATTTTCCTTACAATATTATTTTTTAACTTATGTTTTTAAGGATAAGAAAATGATTGGAACAAAAATTATTATCTAGAAATTTTAATAGAATATTTTTTGGAAAGATACTCTTATGTGATATAATATGTTATATCATTATTAGAATCATAATTAAGAACAATCCTGATATAGAAATTGATCATAATAAAAAACCATTTCCACTTTGGTATCTTTTAAATGACAATACAAATAAAGGAAAGAAACATATATGGTTATATAAATCCAAATAAATATAAAAAAAATAATAAAAAAATAAATTCATGGTATTATGAAACAACATATAATGGAAATCAAGGGTGAATATGGAATGTGTCTCATAGCAATAAAAGTGTGGAGAAAATATCATTCTTTAAGTATCAGATTTCTACGTAATAGTTATAAACATTAGTAAAATCAATATATTCGTAAAATAAATATATTTAGATTTCATAATAAAATGTATTATACCAATAATTCTTTACATATAGCCTTTATTGACCATTTTATTAAGAATTATTTTTTATAATCGTTGTTTCGATTAACAAGTACATTGTTTTTCATGTATATTTTTGCTCAGTAGTTTTGGAAAATTTACATTAATAGTGGTTACATCATTTAAAATAAGTTAATAATTACATAAATATAATATATATTAATTATATAAAGACATATATTCATTGATAAATGTTACATATATAAAAATTCAATACACATTTCATAAAGATGGTATAGTGTACATATGTATGAATGTAGTTTCCATTATCAATAATGTTTTAATAAACGAAAGGTAATTAATATTTCAATTTTATAGGAATGTTTTTATATATTAGATGTAATTAATATTAATTTAATACTTTAATTCTAACATCCATGTGAAAATAAAATCTAAAATGAATCATATCGCATGGTGGATGTGGTGGTATACACGTACAAATGAGCGATATTACCATAATCCAATATATTAGAAGGTAAGAATTTTTATTTCATATCATATACTAATGATTACTTGTATTTCCTAAATATAATATATAGAAAATAAATCCATTATTTTATACATACATTAAATGTGTTCGTTGGAAATGAATTATATTTGTTCACGAGAAGTAGTGCAACTTACATAATATTGATTATTTCCTTTCAAATTCGATGGAAGAGGAGATCAATGTTTCTAATTTCAATAAAAAAATAATTATATGTAATGAAATGATTTAATTATATATTTATTTTATAATAATATTTTATGTAGGTAAAAGATGAAATAAAATTTAATCACATTATTAAGAATGATACATCTTCTTTTTAACAATTTCTTTAGGTTTATTTCTGAAGCCTTCATAAAAGGGTTTTCTGATAAAAAAATTGTATTTAGATAATGAGTATTGATTTAAATATGGGTTTTTGGAAGGTTTTTTTAATCCAATATTAATATTTAATGATGGATAAAATAAGAGAGGATGTGTCTTTTCAGAAGTGGGGGAGATGAATCAAATGGAATCCATGTGTAACTTTCATAAAATAATAGAAAATTATAAGGTGTCTAATGACGTGAAAATATGGTCATCCGACATTTGAATGCCAAAATGATAGGAAAAAGATAACTAGTGACGTGAACAATGAAAAGGCTACACAGAATGCACCTCTTACACTTAAATGTTAAAATTGTAAGGAAATGGGGTATTATGATAATCAATGCCCTAATCCAAGGGTTGTTGATGATGATCGACATCAAAAAAATTCTTATGGCCAAAGATAACGGAAAGTCGCATGCAATTTCTATCAGTGATGTGGAGTACGATAATAAAGTGGGGAAAGGTACACATACCATCCACTATAAAGTATAAAATGTTTTATTTTATTCTAGATCCACCCACTTTTTTATTTCAAAAGAATTTTCTAAGGGTTTCTCCATATTACCTCAACAATTAGATGATGATTTAGCTGTGACAACCCCTAATGGAACAACAATCGCATAAATAAGTTACAATTCGTCTTTGATTGAATTTTGTGGGAAAGTGATTCCTGTAAATCTTGTGATCCTTCATATAGTGAAATTTGATGTGATTCATGGCATGGATTGGCTTTCATTATATGGAGCTCATATCAATTTCCAAATAAGAGAAGTCAAATTTCATATTCCAGTTAAATCAACGATCATCTATCTATGCAAGGATGAATATAACCTTCTAGTGGAAATTTCATCCATCTTATGGGTCTTGATTCCAATAAATGAAGGTTATTTATCTTAAATGGTTGGAGAGATACTCAATATTAAGAATACACCCATTGTACGAGAGTTTGATGATGTGTTTTCAGAGGAATTGCCATGTCTTCCACCAAATCGTGATGTTGAGTTTTCTATAGAACTTATACCAGGTGCTATGCCCATTTCAAAGACACCTTATAAAATAGCCCCAATTGAGTTGCATGAATTGAATAAGCAACTCCAAGTGAATATTGATAAGGGATTCATACGCCCTAGTGCATCATCTTGGGGAGCACTTGTTCTATTTGTTAAGAAGAAAGATGGATCAATGAGACTCTGCAATGATTATCGTGAACTTAACAATATCAATATCAAGAACAAATATCCTCTACCACGCATTGATGACTTATTTGACCAACTACTCGGAGCTCAATAATTTTCCAAGATTGATCTTCATTCATGGTATCATCAATTAAGGGTTAAAATGGAAGATAAACCAAAGACAGATTTTTGTACAATGTTTGGACACTATGAATTTATAGTGATGCCATTTGGTCTTACTAATTCCCCTACTATCTTCATAGATCTAATGAATATAGTCTTTATAGACTATCATGATCAGTCTGTGGTAGTCTTTATAGAAAATATTCTTGTCTATTAAAAGAGAAATGAAGAATATGATGATCACTTGAGAATTGTATTAAAGACCCTAATAAAGGAAAAGATTTATGCCAAATTTAACAAGTGTGAATTTTGGCTTCAAAAAGTTTCATTTTTGAGTCACATAATCTCAAAAGAGGTGATATCTGTGGATCCAGCAAAAAAAAGGTTATCAAAAAACGGTTGAGACCAACAATAGTAACTAAGAACCTAAGTTTTCTTGCTTTGTCTGGATATTATCGACGTTTCGTGAAATATTTTTCACGATTATCTAATCCACTCACCAGGTTTACTCAAAAAGATTTAATTTATTTTCAACGGAGGAGTGTGAAGAGAATTTAAAGGAGTTAAAAATAAGGTTATCCAGTGCACCTATGATCACACTGCCTTGTAGTGGAAAAAGGTTTGTGATCTATGGTGATGCATCCAAAAAGGGATTGGGGTGTGTTCTCATGCAAAATGATATGGTTATAGCTTGTGCGTCACGACAGTTGAAAATCCATGAGAGAAATTACCCAACTCATGATTTGGAGTTACCTGTGTTAATCTTTACATTAATGATTTGGAGGCATTATCTTTATGGTGAAAGGTGTAATATTTATTCTAATCATAATATATTAAGGTATATTTTCACATAAAAAGAGAAGAATATGCGCCAAAAAAGATGGTTGGAACTGATTAAGGATTACGACTGCTCAATTCATTACCACCCTGGGAAAGCAAACAAGGTGGAAGACGCATTAAGTTGAAAAGACCATGCTAGCTTATCCATAATGAGGATCACAAAAGATCCAATATTTATGGAATTACAAAATATTGATCTTGGAATTATAATGGAAGGGGAGAAATCTTGTCTTTATCAAATGAATGTTCAACCATCTATACATGTGAAGATTGATGAGGCACAAAAAGAAGATATAGAGTTATAAGGAAGGTGAGAAATGTTCCTTAATTCCATATTGATTTTGATGAAATAATATAGTTCAGGAATCAGGATTGTGTTCCTCCCATCCCAGAATTAAAGAAGGAAATATTGGATGAATATCATATTTCTTAATTTTCTATTCACCCTGGAAGCACGAAGATGTGTAGGGACATGAAGGAGTAATTCTGGTGGGATGGAATGAAACGAGATGTTGCTGAATATGTCTCTCGATGCTTGGTTTTTCAGGAAGTTAATGTTGAGAGATAGAAGTCTAAGGGGATGTCACAACCATTACCCATACCAAAATGGAAATGGGAAAACATCACTATAAACTTTGTCACTGGACTTCCTAAAACATCCAAAGGCAATATTTCTGTCTGGGGTATAGTTTATCGTCTTACGAAGTCGTCACACTTCGTTGCCATTAGAGATGATTTCTCTCTTGATTAGCTTGCCGGGATATATGCAAAAGTAGTGGTAAGATTTCATAGAGAACCACTTTCTATTATATCTGATCGGGATCCGAGGATTACCTCGATGTTTTGGTGAAGTATTAAGCATACTCTAGATACAGAGTTGAGATTCATCACTACTTTTCATTCTTAAATGAATGCTCAACCATCTATACATATAAAGGTTAAAATGGCACAGAATGAAGATGTAGAGTTACAAAAGAATGTGTGAAATGTTCCTGAATTCCACATTGATTGTGATGAAATAATATAGTTCCAGAATCGGGTTTGTGTTCATCCCGTCCCTGAATTAATGAAGGAAATATTGGATGAAGCTCATAGTTCTTCATTCTCTATTCACCCTGGAAGCACGAAGATGTATAGGGACATGAAGGAGTACTTTAGGTGGGATGACATGAAAATAAATGTTGCTAAATATGTCTCTCGATGCTTGTTTTGTCAGGAAGTTAAAGCTGAGAGGCAGAAGTATAAGGGGATGTTACAACTATTACCCATACAAGAATGGAAATGGGAAAAAATCACTATGGACTTTGTCACTGAACATCCTAAAACATCCAAAGGTAATAATTCTATCTGGGGTATATTTGATCATCTTATGAATTCGGAACACTTCGTTGCTATTAGAGGGGATTTCTCTCTTAATCAGCTTTCCAGGATATATGTAAAGGAAGTGGTAAGATTTCATGGGGTACCACTTTCTATTATATCTGATCGGGATCGGAGGTTTACCTCGATGTTTTGGCGAATTCTTTAGCATACTCTAGATACAAAGTTGAGTTTCATCACCTCTTATCATCCTCAGACAGATGGTTAGTCTGAGAGGACAATTCAAACTCTAGAAGACTTGCTGAGAGCTTGCTCTATGGATTTGAAAGGTGGATGTGATCAACACCTACCATTGGTGTAATTTTCATATAATAATAGCATTCACTCCAGTATTCAAAGGGCTCCTTTTTAACCTCTCTATGGAAAGAAATGCAGAACTCCAACATACTGGGATGATGTTGGGGAATGAAATCTATTAGGACTTGATCTTGTTGATGAGATGACAAAAAAGGTCAGATCTATTAAACAACACATAAGAGCAGCTCAGAGTCGACAAAAAACTTATGCTGACAACCGAAGAAAAGACCTTGAGTTTTATGTGTGTGATAAAGTGTTCTTAAGAATATATCCCTAGAAGAGAGTAGTGATATTTGGAAAGAAGGGCAAGATGAGCCCTATGTATATTGGTCCTTTAAAAATACTGGATTGTGTTGGGAAGGTAGCTTACCGATCGGAACTTCCACCGAATCTCTCTCAAGTTCATGATGTTTTCTATATATCTCTCCTAAAAAAAGTACATACTCGATCCTTCACATGTACTAAGCTTAGATGTTGTACCGCTAGATCATGATATTTCTTATGAAGAACAACTAATATAGATTCTGGGTCGTAGAGAAAATGTTCTACGAAACAGGACCAATCGCTTGGTGAAAGTTTTATGGAGGAACCACCAATTAGATGAAGCTACATGGGAACATGAGGATATGGTGAGGGAATGGTATCCTCATCTGTTTGTTACGAAGCGATGAATTTCGAGGGAGAAATTCTTTTTAAGGGGGGTAGAATGTAACACCCTGAGATTTTATGAGAAATATATTTTTATGTATTATGTTATACACAACACCAATGGAATATTTTAATACACACAATATTGTCTTGTCTTGTATTATATGCATGATAAACCTTCCTTGATAGCTTGCATTATACACAATACTGAGTTTCACTAAACAATGATATGTTATTAAAATATTATTTAATGTAGCCATTATGAATAGTAATACCCACTTTTTGAAATTTAATAAATTTTATCTTTCAAAATGGACTTCATTTTTGGATACGGAATATCAAAATTATCCTAGGGGTGAATTTTTGGTATTTTTCTGAAAACATTCAATTTTCGATGAATAGTGAAAACATTGAGTTATTGTTTAAAACCGAATTTTTATATAAAAAAACATTAATTTTATTTAAATTTATTTTAATTAAAAATAGATACATAATACCTATATAAGTTCAATGTAATTAACTGGAGTCATTTTATAATAATTTTATATATATAAATATTTTATTGAACTTTTGACCGTCTTTTACCCACCTCCTAGGAAAATTTTAAAATTTACATAAAACATAATTTTACCACTTCTGTGGGTGGAATTTTGAAAATCAGAGAGACATGGTTGATATTAGTAAGTAAATTGTGGTTCAATAAGATAAAAATAATTTTTGGTGAATAGTACATTTTTACTTTTATTTAACATGGTTAAAAGTAAATAGGGTAATTAAGGGTAAAAATTATATTATTATTACCCTAACACATGTCATAAATCTATTAGATATTTATAATTCAACCAAAAGAAACCTTAGGAATAATATATGACCATTTAGGTCCACATGGATTATATTAGGACATTTATTATTATATAATTCAAAGAAGAGTTAAAAGAGTTAAAATCAATGTTTAATAAGTAAACCATTTTTAATATTGGTTTCTACATAAGATAAATTCAAATATAAATAATCATTAGAAATATAAAAATATTTTCTAAATAATCGTATTTTATATATAATTTTTAGACGTTAAAAAATTTAATTAATTTAGGACACAATGTGGATGCAGTAATTACATTATTAATGAAATATTAACATAATTGATATTATAAATACCCAAATAAATGTAATTTGAGAAATTTTTTGAAATAAACTAATATAATATGTTAATATAACATATTATAGATTGTTAGATGGATTTTTTTCTAAGTAATAATGCTATTATGAATTTAGAAAAAAGAAAATACAAAATAATGTTAAAATTACCATAAAAGAGTTTTTAAAACAAATATAAAATTATTAATTTATATTCTATTCCTAAAAATATTAGGTTCGGACAAAAGACTTATATAATAATATATATGTCATTAAAGAACCATTAGGATTTCGATTGTTAGATTATATTATGTTTAGTAACCATATAATATAAGAATTCAAGAATACATGATAAAAGAAAAATTATTTAACTTAGAGTTGAATCTAAAGGATAAGGTTAAAATGATAATCTAAATGTGTCTAAAACCTATGTTTTGAAAGTATTTCGACCCATACCCACCCTATAATTTATATATGTCACATTAGAGCAATTATAATCAGAATATGGATTTATTATAATATAATATTTTATGTTTTTCCTTTGGTACCCCTCACCCTCTTATAAAAGGGCATATCCTCCCTCTCCTCTTCACACAATTTTGAGCATTCATGCTTGGAGAACCTTCTAAAAATTTCTTCTCTAAAAATCTATATTTATATCATAAATATTATTGTCTTCTCAAAAGTCAATCTATAGTGCCCTAAGAGGAAGTTTAAAAGAGACATGTCAAGGAAGAGTTAATCTCTTCTACCGATTCATTCAAGTTTCTTTCTTTGTCTACTTCCTCTTCCTTATTTGTTACATTTTATAGTAATTAAATAAGTATAAATAATGTAATTATATGTTATTATAAATATTAAACAACCCTATTTCACTTTCTATCCATCCTACAGAAAAGGAAATCACTGCACGTGCGTACGTATGAAATACAGTCTCCACATCGTGGTGTAATCTGGTTTCCACCACCACCATACGTGGATGGGTATAAAGGTGTAAATAATAAATATATATGATTATTTTAACATGATACTGATTATGAGATATTATATCATCATCTCCAATTCCATTCATTTTATTATGGGAATGATATCATCGCTCGTGCGTACGTATGACCTACCGTGTCCACTATGTGATTCGAATGGTTCTACATGATCTTCATTTTATAATGATTATATAAATGAATTTAATGAATAAATATGATATATATTAAACTAATAAATTTATTTAAATTAGGTATCTATAACCTAAAATTACTAAAAATAATTTATTCAACAAAAAACACATAAGAACTTAAAGCAACGAACACCCGAATAACAAGTAACAATGAAATATTATTAATAAGTAGATAAGAATATGACCATATATGATATCATAATAATAACTATGATTCTGGAATAAGTCAATCACAATATATAAATTATTATACAGTAGGTTCGGACAATTACAAAGCATATCGATCCTAAGGTAAGGGAAAATCTCGCAATCTCATTTTTATGCGAGATTGTTTATACTTCAGGTTTTACTAGGGCATATTTATCATCCAAATACATGTTTCCACAATATATAATATTATTTATATCCTCTTAAAATTTATTAGATCTGATTTTACCTATTGATGAATTTTATTAAAATATATGAAAGGAATCTTTTATCATTTTATGTATGAGATTCTTTTTGACTTTTCCAGCCAAAGTACGAGAAGAATGTTTTTTAACTTATACAGAATGAATGAATTATTATGATTTCATAACATTATTTCCCTAAAGATACCTATAAAAGTTTTCAAGTTTATTTATAATAAACTTCTTTTATTTTAAAATTTTATGACATGTTAAGAAAGGAATAATGTTTTTGAAGTGAAAAGGATATTTTCCTCAAGAATGGTGTTCAAATGTTTTATCAAAATTATTTTCCATATAAGATAATATAGGGTTATATTTCTATTATTACATTGATTTGATTATGTTATGGGGGATTTTTTTTATGAAGTACATTTAACTTATATGGATTATGTTGTGATGGCATGATGTTTAAGAATCCCATTTTTATTACATGTGTTATGCTATGATGTATGATTTATGATTTTGTGGCACACCTAAGAATGGTATCATTATGAGATGGTTGGGACCTATATATCTCTCCAACTAATCGGGTAAATATTTATATCTCATGAGATAGACATGTCTATAAGGGCAAGTTAATCCAGTTCAGTGATGCAAGACAAGAATGACGAGTGAACATGTTTCAGAAATGGACATTGTCCACTATGATAGTCTTGGGAATGAGTCTTGACTAATAATAAATGATTTTATATTATTATGTGTGTATTCCACAATGTTCCATGTTTTATGTTATGATTTTTGGGGTTAAATTTCACTACTATGATTTATCCCATGATATCATTTACTGGTTATGATTTTCAAAATGTTATGTTCTTATGAATATGATATGATTGATATTTTGTTTGTTTACCCTTACTTATCATTTGAGCTCACCCTTTTATATGTTTTTTTTCCCAGGTTAGGAATAAGGTTATTAGGTAGTATATGCCAAAAGGGAATCTAGATATGATTAAATAAATGTAAGACAATGTAGATGCTTTATGAACCAGTTGTTTATGTTTCCCAGTTTTTAAAGACACTACATCTATACAGTCCTATCACGGTTTTTTTAAATGTTGTAATAAGTATGCATCAATTCTAAAGTAATAAAAATGTATGTAAAGTATTGGTTGTTATATCCACTAACATTTATCTTTAAATAACTATCATTACCAATCCATACAATTCAATAATAATTTTTCATGAAATTCATTAATATGTTTGAATTTCTGGTTATATGGTACGTGAACCCACTATTAAGGATCTTGGTAATGCTGCTCTTTGAATCATTGAGAGCTACTTCTACAGGGTTATAATTTTTATTTTTCCACATTTCATTTAATGAAATATTAAAATGATGGGTGTATGGGGATGGACTTTCAAATTTATTTTCCACATGTATGGGTTCTTTATATTCATACTCTTCTTCCAAAGGAGAAAAATTGTTTGAAATATTCACACCATTTGGTTATCGAGTATTTTCATGTCTCTGAGAATTTTATGAATTCCTCCTATCATTACTCTTCCTACAATACATATATTTATGGAAACATTTAGGATACTGAAAACAAAGTCCCTAGAAATTTTTTCATCTTTAAGGAGTATAAGAATAATTTTTTCTCACCTTTTTGAGCTAATATCTCATCCTCATTCAAATACCTCCCGCCCTCTATGAAATATGACATATTATGGACCATATAGCCATAGAATTTTCCTTTCATGAGTGGAAATATCATATCCCTTCAACTCCTCCTCATGTATCCTTATTTGGAAAAAGTGCTTGGTTGCCTATCATTTCTAGATACTAGAAGATTGTTTTAAGTTCATTTTTATATTGAATTGATGGTTTCTTTTTATGTACATTAGCTGTGTTTTCAACATGAACCATTTTTATCTTACATTTATTGCAGAAAACCTAATTCATAGTATTTGATGTTTCAACAACACTACTGATTCAATTGATTCACATGCATGTGTTTCTTTGATCATTCAATGTCTTTTCACCTCCATCAGAACCACTCTTAGCTCTCTCCATCAATTCAGCATCTGGGAATCATACATGCTGTATTTTCATTTGTTTTTCTTTTGAAAATGATTCACGTTAATTTTTACATATAATGTTAACATCATATTCTCCACGTACCTTGACATTCTTGGACATATCTTCCTGTATGGAGGTAAATTCATTAATGACCATTTTCTATTCTTCAATTCTCAGATTCAGTTCCACTAAAACTTCTATGCTTTCAATGGTTATTGATTTTACATTCTCTACCTACACCATTCACTAAATTTTAACTTCAATATGATTAACACATTCCAAAAATTCTTCCCCAATTTCATTCGACTTTTCTAATCTCATTCATTGATTCTCGACATTAATAAAATCATCCATAATTTACAACATGATATCGAAAAAAGTGGTCATATGATTATCTCTGGATTTATCCCTCAATGGTTCTATATTTGTACCAGTATCTTTCACTAATGAATGAGATCGAAATTTAAATTTTGGTTCTTCTTCCTCAATGTATTCACTATCATCATCTACTAATTTACATGAAAAAACTATTTCTCTTTAATTTTTTACCAGACATGATGTCTAAATTTTTGAAAAACTTTTTTTTGAGTCTTATTCATGTATCCATCTTTATTTTCATCATCAACAAACATTATTGTGCATAAAGAGAAAATATTCACAACCCTTCCAAAATGGAAATAAGCCATATGAAACATACATTCAAATAGTCTTTTCAACTTCTTGAATTTCCCATAAATTAGTGAAATTTGTTATCCATCTCCAATATCTTCCCCAAAATTATATCATGAATTTATTGATGGTCCATGGATTTGAATTTAATTTCCATGCTGGAACGTTTCATTTCATCTTCAGGCATTACTCTTATTTTCTATTCCACCATACTACCCAGCAGATCATCCATTAGATGGTTAGATAGATCCTGTTTCTCAAGGGCTGACACTTTTGGGTTCTAAAGAGGTGTAAGTATTCACGATATTTTATTCAAAATATCAATTTCATTGATTTCTTCCCCAATCCATTGAATTTATCCTACTACTTCAACAATAAAATTGAAAAAATAATCTTATTTCTCATTAGGATACATTTATAAACCATCAATCCTATTGTGTAGGACATGTAGTTTAACCTCATTTACATTGTTCTCTCCATCATATATATTCTCTAATTTTTTCCACATAGACATTTCTGATGTACAACACATCACCTTTGTGTAAGTATAATTAGAAAGTTCTATAATGAGAGAATTATTTATCTTATCATCTACATAAAACATCTTCATGTATGTATATTTCATAATCATCAATGTTGGATCAGTTACTTGTATTCCATGCACTATAGTACAAATATCATCAATTACAAGATATATTGGATTAGAACTTATTATGTTCTTCGATATCAGGATTTTCTTCCATAAAATTGGGGCATTACCCTAAAATTTGATGAATTATCCATTGAATCAATGAATGGATAGATTTAACACTAGAAACATGTCACTTTGATATAACATGAAGGACCCTAAAACACCATGCGAAGGGAGGGGTGAATCAGAGTGTCATTAGTTTCTTTTATCATATTGAATATTTCCCATATGATGGTAGGAAAATATTAATCTTGTATTATGGATAGGATTAGTAATAATACATTCACATGAAATGATATCACTTTTTCAAGGTTCACTATTAAGGACAATGTCCAAGGAGCATACGCTGACAATGTTTTAGTTGTTCCAAAATCTAGTAATCATCACTATTTGTGGAATACAATCCTTTTTTTCAAAGTCAATCTATGTCAAGCACAAATAATTTACACGATTTTAGGGATATATAATTATTTCACAGAGAAGACTTCTGCAAACTCCCCCTAGATCAATGCATCATGAGAATTCTACCCCGGCTTATTAACATGAAGGTCTCTTCAATGATTTTTCATTAATGTAATAGTCCCAAACATAGAATGGGACACTTCTTTAACTTTATAGCTGTGTTGATGCCCACTAAAATCCCTTCCCACTTAAACCAAATATTTATAAACATCATTTAACAAATATCTTTCATGAATCTGACTCTATTGTAGAGATTACTCATTCGCAGTGTTATCTCCTTCACAATTCTCTGTACTTTCAAAAGCACACAAGTTTACAAAACATATTCACCTTAGTGGAAAAACCTTCCATTATGAAGATCACAAAGAAAACATGGAAAATACAATCTTTGTGAAGCACTCGATACATTGAAGTGTTTACATTGGTCAATACTAAAATAGTATTTTTTTTCAATGGTTATGATTTCATAGAAAACTGTTTTCATAGAGAACCCCTGGCTTCAAAAAATCAGAGTGATTTGGGATTTTCTTTGAAAATTTCATGAAAAATGAAGATGGATAACCTCTTATTTACAGGTTCATCTGATCACAAATATCTACCACATCTCAGTCATTTACAAGATCAGCCAAAAAATATACTTTGTGCTTTTCCTTTCCAAAATCGCCACTGAAATTTGTCATTTTGGTGATGCTAACTCTCAAACCCTTCATACCACCTCAATGATCCATCTCTCGTAATAATAGATATCACTTTCACTGATCACGATTCTCATTGTAATTATACAGAACACTATCATAATTCATTAAACCATTGCGATACAAAATTCATGAATCACAACTTCGTAAAAATCATTCCTTTTCAATTTATTAATAAGGTATTAAAAAACCAATTTTTAAAATTCAATCCGTTTTCCAAATTATTGACCCTAAAAAATTGGATAACACTGGGAAACAATGAAACTTTCAATACATCTTAATGCTTGATATACTCAGCTTTAGTCATATGGATAGACGTGATTTCCTATTTCTTACTCAACGAGCCCACAAATTTCTTATTGATTAAGAGTTCTCCAACAATTGTGTGCTTCCTATAAAAGACATATACACCCCACCCAATATCAGAAAACACAAATATTTGTCTATATCTTCTTGAGAAATTTTATATTACATAATTGTGAGTACCTTGTATGATCCTCAAGATTCTTTTCAGTACTACGATATGTTCTTCCTTTAGATTGGTCTAAAAAGTGGATACTAAACATGATTCAAATACAATATCGAGTTGTGTTATAGTTATGTGTAGTAATTTAACAAATATTATCCTATACATAATGGGATCTATAGGTGTCCCATTATCATTCTTTTTGAGTTTAGTTACAACTATAATAGGAACTGACATTCACTTGGAGTCAGACATATTTATCATCTTCAATAACTCTCTCACATACTTTTCCTGAGAGATAAATGTGCAATATTTCCTCTTAATCACATGTTGCCCCAATAAGTATGTGATTTCGTCAATCATAGACATTTAGAATTATGATTCCAAGTGATTGTACAATTAATCCAATGAACCATGCATAATACCACAAAAGATAATTTCATCAACGTACACTAGTTCCATGAACTGATCTTTATGAGGATTCTTCACATAGAGTTTTTGATCCACTATTCCAATTTTAAAATCCAAATTTGTTTAGAAAAATTTACAATTGAGAGTACATTTCATGTGGATCTTACTTCAATCCATAGAGATATTTCATTAGTCTCTAGACCTTCATTTCATCATTTCAAGTTGAAAACCTAATAGGTGTTCTATGTAAACATATTCTTCAAGAATACCATTTAATAAAGAATATTTTAAATCCATTTGATAAAATTTGTACCCTATTTGAACTGAAATGGAATGAAAAACTCAAATTGACTTCAGGCTCACCACTAGTATCATTTTTCTTCAACATCAACACTTTCAATCTGTGAATATCCTTACAAAACCATCATGCTTGTATTACATCACATTACCATTATAATCACAGTTTATTATTGAAATTAATATTAATACTAATCACATTGTCATTATTGGGTCACTTAACCAGATCCCATGTCTGGTTCTTATCAATTTGATCCAAAAAAATTTTCATGGTGTTAATCCATTATTCTTCCTTTGTATCCTATTAAAATGAATAAGGTTACACCACTGATATGATGGATGATTTTGTAGTGTTACTCATTCTCCTAGTCTCTATGGGTGATGTAAAATCACCATTGATGTTGGATTGATCAATTTCCTCTATTTTATTTGTCTTATGATGTTCAGATGAATTTCCTTCAGCCACAGATTCGTCAACTGATTCTTCTTCTTAATAAATATATTGTTGCAACCTCTAAATGGATTTCACTTATTCTTCTAAATATATATTTGAATCTATTACATGGATTATATCTCTTATATCTTCAATAACATCATTATAAGGCCCATCATTGTATTTTTGGTCTTATATTCATTTATGATTACATCACTACGTTAAAAAAAGTATAAGATTATTGTTTTAATATTTTAAAGATTTTCTTTTCATTGAATATCCAAGGAATATTTATTCATATGCCTTATCACCAAACATTTCTTAGCTTCCATCATTGTATATGATAAATCATTTACTTCTAAAAACATATAAATAATTAAAATAGGGCTTCTTTCTATGCCAATACTCATAAGGTTTATTTGATTCACCACATGAAGCCTTGTTTGATTTTCTATATATAAAAAATATTGAACGACCACTTTCCAATAATTGTGAGTGATATGACTCTCAATCATGATTTTTTAGATATAAAACTCACTTATCGATTTCGTCGACCAACTGTTCCATTTTTTGTGGGGATCTCACAATATCCACCTGATGATTAATTCCTTGTCTCTATATGTAATTTTCAAACTAAATGTATATATATTCTCCTAAATTGTTAGAACTCATAACATTGATTTATCATCTATAATCATTATTAGAAATATTTTGATAAGTATTCATGTAATCAAGTAATTTAAATTTTCTATGTATAACCATTATAAAAGCAATTTTAATATAACCATCTCTGAAGAGGACAATGTAACATTCTCCAAAAGTTTCAGAAACATTTATCAAGCTGCATAAACTTTTATGATCGGGGTCTAGAATATATGATGACCTTTTCTTCACTGGATGATATAATCTATAAAAAAACATTTCTTTGATGGAAGCATTACAATTCGTCTCACATTTACACAAGAAATTTGATATATCAATTAGAATATTTTGTTTAGATATATTTCTAGGTATCTTTTATTATTGTTCCCCAATATATAATTCCACTAGTTTCTTTATTCTTCAACGGTCATGTAGAATATATTTTCTTCACTGAAAACATGATACAAGTTTCCATATGTTCAATATCCTTTCATCAGTTAATTACTTGACATTACATTTATAGTGGAACAATTTTAATTAAAATTCATTATTATTCTGTCATAATAGAGTTTACATACATGTAGGTTATGGTGACATTTCCCATCAACAAAAATAACATTATATTTTGTTAGCTCTGTATTAGCTAGTTCATTACTTCCACTACCTTTGATCATCAAGGAATCATCATTATCGAACCACATTGTTCCGCAAAAAATTTTCATACCATTCATTTACAGGTCAACACTTCGTTTTATTTCATATGAGAAGATGCTATCAAGGATCCATGAACTATAATTCATTATTGAATTGGAAGATACTTTTGAAAGGTTGGATTTTTCATTTTTTCTCTTTTCCTTCCACAAAACATTAATATGTGTGGGGTATGTGGATTTTCTTGCAATTTTCATTTCCACTTCCATTTGTTCTACATATTTATACTCTTCTTTCAAAGGAGATAAAATGTTTGATATATCCACATTATTTGGTTACCTAGTATTGACTTATCTATGAGAAATATATGAATTTCTCATATTATTCCTCTTCTTGAAAAACATAGCTTTATGGAAATAGCTAGAACAATGAAAATAATATCTATATAAATTATTTTTTCAATAAGACATAGGATAAGAATTTGTTCTCCTTTTGTTGAGATATTATCTACTTCCCATTGAAATACCTCCTTGTCTCTTCATAATTTGACATCGTATGACCCAAATAGCTATAGAAATGAAATTTTATGAGTGGAAATGACTTATCATTATGATTCCTACTCAAGTATCCTTTCATGGAAAAAGTGTTTGGCTTCTTATTATTTATGGATACATGAGGATAGTTTTTAGTTATTCTCCCAGATTCAAATGAGGGTTTAATTTTTAGTACATCATGTGACATTTCAACAAGACCAGTTTCATCAAGCCTTTATTCTAGACAACATTACTTTGAGTATTTGATATTTCAACATCACAAATGATTCCATTGTTTTCCATGTATGTGGGTCATCCATTATTCAAAATCATTTCAATCTATGAAATCAAAGATTAACTATCTCAAGATATTTAGAATTTAATAATCTTCCCAATAATAAATTTTTCTTTGTATCATTTCAAATTGATTGACATTCATTTTTACTCAAAAAGTTAAAAATTATTTTTCAAGACCCTAGACATTCTTTGTATTATCATCTAGTAGGGAGGTGAGAACATTGATGACCTTTTTCTGTTCTTCAATTCTCATATTCATCTCCACTAAATATTTTATACATTCATGGGTTGTTGAATATACTTTCTCTACATCTTCCAATTAATAAATTTCATCTTCATGTGGATCAATATATTCTAATGATTCATCTATAATTGATTTCCAATTTTCTCATCCCGTTAAATGATTATCATTATTAATAAATGAATCCTTATGTTGCTACATGAGATCAACATTAATGGTCAAATGACAATATATAGGTACCTCTCTCAATTGTTCTTTATTTTCTATGGTAAACATCATTAACGAATGGGATCCAAATTTAAATTTTGGTTCTCCACCCTCAAAATATTCATTATCATCATCGTTTTCTTCCTATACAGAACCATTTCTTTGTAATTTCTTATAAAACATGATATTTATCTTTTGGATTAATCTTTTTCGTGGCTTCTGCATGTCTCTAACTTAATTTTCTTCGTTATCTTACTTTCTTGTGAATTGAGAGATAATTTTCCCATCTCTACCACAATGGAAACATGTTAGGGGTATCATACATTCAAATTTCCCTTTCCCCTTCTTAAATTTTATTGGAATGAAATAAATAAGTTATCTTTCAACATTATATTCATCAATATTACCTCATTATATTTATAGATTATCCATGGCTATTATTTCCATTTCCTTAATGACATGTTTCGTTACATATTCTATCTTTACACTCATTTCCTATGTCTCCAAACACCACAACATATCATCTAGATAAATTTTAGATTGATCAATTTCATCAAAGGAAGACACATTTAGGTTGTAAAAAGGTGTAATCCTTCTAAATATTTTCATCACAATATTTTTGTCTTTGATTTATTCCCCAAGCCCTTGAATTTATCCTACTATATCAGTAATAAGATTGGTTAAAGAATCTGATTTACCATAAAGATACATCTTTAAATTGTAAAACATATTGTTCATGCCTTGTAGTGTCTCCTCCTTCCACATTTTAGTCTCCTTCATATATATATTCTCCATTTTTCCAACATAGAAATTGCTGATGTATAGCTTATCAACTTTAGTTAGATCTGAATAGAAAGTGACGTAGTGATAGAATTGTACGATTTATCTTCTCCAACATCAGTTTCATGTGTGTATTGGTCATAGACAACCATGTTGGATATGGTACTTGTATTAATTCCACTATTGAAAAAGGAACATCAATTATTAGATATATTTGATGACATCTAATCATATTCTTCCTTATATAAATGTTTCTTCTATAAAATAGGGTTTCTCCCATAAAATTTACATTATTATCCATGAGAGAAAAGAAAAGAAAATTATAACACAAGAAAATTTTCGCTATGATACCACATTAAGGACCCCATAACACCCGGAGAGGGGTGTTGTGAATTAGGGTGTCAATTTTTTCTTTTAACCTGAATAATATTTCATCAATGTTGGTGGAAATATATTAAAATTGTATATAGGGTATGATCAGTAATTGATCATTATCATGAAAAAAGACGACACATTACTATTACTTGGTTCACAAATAAGGTCTACATCTTAGTAGAATACATTGACAGTGTGTCTGTTAGACCAAAATCTACTAATCATTAATAGTTTCGGTATATAAACATTAAGTCACAGTAATTCTATTCCAGGAAAATTTCCATTCAATATTTTAGGGATATCTTAATACTTCCCTCAGAACACTTCCACTGACTTCCCCTAGTTTTATGCTTTGAGTGATGCCTAACTCAATTTTTTATCATGAATGTATCTTAAATGATTTAGAAATAAATTATTTGTTCCTAAAAAATCATGGGAATTGTATTTCATAAAATATATGAGATGATGCACACTTAATGTGTAACACCCCAAGATTTTATAGTAAGTTATTTTCATTAATGAAATTTTATAGCTTGTGCTACACACATCACCAATTTAGAGCACACCGTGACTTACCTAACTAGTCATTCAAAAATTAGTTATGAATAATAATAACTGTATTTTGAATTTTATACACACTATATAAATTTAACATCCATGTTATGTGTTTCCTAGACATAGTATATGACCAAATTTAATTATTCAGATAAGAGATGTAATATGAAAAAAATCATTTTTACCGCTTTTTATGGGAAACCCCATTTTTAATTACAATATATAACACATTTATTTATTCAATTTGAAAAAAATAATAAATTAATTTAGAATTGAAACAAAAGAGGCCAGTTTAGAGAATTTTTTTGTGCTTTCCTGATATCTTTCATATTTTGATTAAGATTAAAAAAAATTTAGTTGAAATTTTTTTTTTCAGGCAAAATGATTTATAGTGATAAATTTTAAATTTGAATGGTCTTAAAGTATAATTATAATATAATTTTATCATTTCATCCAATGTTAGTCATTGGAAGTAATTTAAGATTTAAATTGCACATAAACACAAATCGATCTTTTAATAGTTTTTACTTCTCGAAAACCCAGTTTCTCATATTGACAATAGAAATAATTTTTTAAATTAATTAATAAAACCTATATGTTTTTAATTTGGTATAATAGTAATAATTAATTTTTTGGAATATCAATATTAGATATGGGTGAATATTTTGGTATTTTTCTAACAAAAATCAATTTTTTATTAATACTGAAATACAATGTCTTATTTATTAAGCAAGAAATTTTATTTAGATAAATATTTTAAATATAAATTTATTTTAATGTCAGAATAGATACATTATTCCCATACTAGTCTAATTTAATTTATTGAATTCATTTCATAATAATAATAGATTTTAAAATTTTTATTGAACTTTTTACCGTGTTTTACAAATGTTCTAGGAACATTGGAAAATTTTTATAAAACATAATTTTACCACTTTTGTGAATGAAGTTTCAAAAATCCAAGAGACACATTTGAAATTATGAAGTATAATGTGGTTCAATATGATGAAGATAGTTTTTTTGAATAATAAAGTTTTAATTTTATTTACCACAGTTATGAGTTAACGTGGTAATTAATGAACAATTTTATATTATAATTAACCTAAAAAATGCTCTAATTCTATTGGATAAGTGTATTTCGACAAAAATAATCCGTATAAAAAACTATGATCCTTTTTTATCCACAAAAATTAAATTAGGACTTTTATTTTATTTAATTTAAATAAGAGTTAATGGTGTTAAATTTAATGTTTAAAAACTAAAACATATTTAATATAGGGTTACACATAAGATAAAATAAACTATAAAAATCCATTAAAAATATAAAAATATTTACTATATAATGTTATTTTATTTATAATTAATAGACGTTAATAATTATAATTATTTATAACAGAATGATGATGCAGTAATTAAATTAGTAATAAAAGGAAAATATAATTGATTCTATAAATATTAAAATAAATTTTAATTGATCCTTTTGATGCATTCCACAAATTTCATGGACAAAATGACATTTTAGGGTTGAATTAATTTATTTCATTCATGTAATCATGTTATTTTGACTTTCAAAAAAACCAAATACTAAATATTGTCAATATTGACCGAAATGAGTTTTTAAAACAAATACTATAATATTAAATGATATAACATTACAAAAAATACAAGGTTCGGCCAAAGGACAAATGTAATTATAAATATATCATTAATTAACAACTTGAGTTTATCTATGAATTTTATAGTATGTTTATTAACCATGTAATATAGAAATACAAGAAGACATGTTAAATGCTATAGTATTGAACTAAGAGTTGTATATAAAAGCTATGGTTAATATGGTGACATAAACATGTCTAAATTTAGTTGGTTGAAAGGTTTTTGACACATCCCTACCTTAGGCTCGAAATAAATTCATTTGGAGCTATTATAAACTGAAAATTATAATATATGAAATTAATATTTAAGCTTTTCCTGATGTTCCCCTCACCTCTTTATAAAAGGGTACTTCCCCTTCTCTTAACATTTACCTTCAATGCCATTTTGTTCGTCAAATCCCTAGGAAAATATCCTCCCAACTACCCTCACATCAACATATATTCCTTATATTGATTATAAATTCAAACTAAGGAGCCCATTTATTCAGATCAAAAGGAAGAACCTGAAGAAGAAGTAATTATCTAATAACCTCATTCAAAGTTCTTTTCATATTCCACTTCATCTTTCGTTGTTGTTTCAATATTAAAATAATAACTCCGGTACCTTTAAAATAATATTATGTTATTATAAATATGGTACAACCATATTCATTATTCTATTTGTCTTATGAATGACCAAGTTACCATACGTTCGTACGTACGGCTTATCGCCTCCATGTCGTGGTGTAGTTTGTTATTCAACACTTAATTATTGGGATGGGTATAATAAGGAATATAGTTGATGTAAATTAAAAATATATAATTTTAATTATTCTTTATATATGATATACAATCTAATTACATATGATTTCAACATAAATAGAATGATATTGTTGCTCGTGTGTACGCATAGATTACCGTTTCTAAGAATGTGATGAGATTCATTTCCCAGCATAAAAATTGAAGAATAATTTTCATTTTGTGATTTAAAATAATGTTTAAAAACTTAATATCATTTTGTATATGAATCAAATACATCCTATAAATAAAAAACATGACTCATGTAACAAAACATTTAAAGAAAAACAAAGCAGTTAACACCGAAAACAATGATACTACTAAAATACCATTATCAAAAAAAAACATAAGATCATATATGATATCATATTTATGTATGTGGTTATTTAATAATTTAATAAAAATTATTTAACTATTATACAAGAGTTTTACTTACCCTCGACTAAGGAAGAGTAAAAGGTAAGGGGTTTTCATCACACTTTATATTCCCATGAGATTCATGCAATATTTTCCACTATTTCCTTTTATGTGGTGTATGTACATCCCACAATTGTATTATTTGTGTGATATACATTAATTTACAGGTATTTAAATCTTCATTTTATGATACTTCTTTCATGTGGTGAATGTTTCGTATATTACCAAATCAGAAAGGGAATTTAAAATTTCAATTTACATTCATCAGGTTTTACGAATACTTAATTTATTATTTTACTCCAAGATTAATTGTGTAATCACAATGTATTTATTTATGTATTTAATTCCACTAAAAATTGTGTGTATACACTTTTTATACAAATAATCACTCCATTGATAAATTCTTAAGTCATTGATATGATGTTGATATGGGTCATATTAACTCAATTTATATTCCTTGAGTTAAACATCCATGTCAATGGTTTAGTTTTTACAAGAATATGTGTGAATTTACTCTAATTTATTTACATTTAATATCAAATCATAATGAGTAAATTTAAATTTTAGAAACAAAATTATAAAATTGATAAATCCCTAATCTAAGGATATAATCTTTATAAGTAATTTTAGTCTCCATTTACATTCCTTTGATAGTTATTTGTTGTTATGCATCAATTCACTTTTATATAGTGTATATAATGTCATTTGACATATTATATCTTGAATACCATTTTTCTCATGTTATAATAATTTTTATTAATGTTATTACTCAATTATTTTTATTCAATAGTCTCTTATTTTTTTAGGAACACTTTAAATAAAATATCCAATTATTTATTTTTAATGATTTATTCTTCTAAATCATTCTCATTAATGTATATGTTTTAAAAATGGTTTTAAGGATTTTTATATATGCACATTAATGTTTTAGAAATAAAATTTGTTTCAAAATTTTCAAATTGGTATGGGACACATTGATTCAAATATCACTATTATATTTTTTTTGATAAATAGTTGAACTTTTAAATGTTTTCATGAAAAAAGGGGATATTTATCTCAAATAGTTTTACTGATTATTATCATCTGGTTCAATATACATCATTGTGTTTTATTATTTATTTAGGTTGAATTATTATAATTCAATCATATATATTTTATTGAATGGGTTATTTTTTACTGTGGATGTTATATATTTATACCATTCATGGTTTGTGGTTAATGTATTGACATTTCGTGTGCTACTTTTAACAAATATATTTAAATCATATTTCACCCTCATCATATGTGGAATTTATTATACTTAGTAAGTGATGGGAGGTGCCCACTATAGCCTCTCTATGCATAAGTAGGGCTCATGAGACATACTAGATTTTGGGAACAATGCTTTGAAAAAAAATATTTGTAGTCCTAGAACGTGGCCTTGACTCTGTAGTTATGATGTCCGAAGTTAATCATTACATCGTTTTGAAATTAGTTCTTTATATAACATATGATTATTTGACTAGTATAATATCTATGTGAATATTTAAATGACATTAATTGATCTATATTTAAAAAATTATGCTGATTTTTTAGTTCAAATTTCTTCTGTTTTTTTCTTATACATTGAATTAAATGTTTAAGAATATTTATAATAGTTTTTCCTATATTGTTATCCATACAGAACATTTGAGGATACTAATTTCTTATGTTTTATTTTTCCTAGGATGTGAATAATGATATTATGATAGACGAGCAAGAATATGTATGAGATATGTGTGTGTAAAAATGAGACACAATGCTTTAGTTTTTCCATTTTATAATGTTATGTAAAACATATGTATTTATATAGTACTTACAGGGATACTAAACTGGTCGGGCATTCGGTACATGATCCCTTGTGATCATTCCAATGTTATTTAATAATGTACAAACTATGGGTAACTATGGGTAGGGCATTACAGTTTGTGTCATATAAAGTTTCTTAAAAATCATGGAAACTAGATTTAGAACAAATTTAGATTAGAGAACATTACCCTAAGATAGAAATTGAGAATTAATATAGATGAACATCCTAGAATTTTACTAATGTAGATATTTTTTTAATTTAACAAGAAATATATCACTTTTGGGATTCGAGCAGGTAGAGGTGGCTCTAGTACAAATGTATCTGGGATAATACCTGAAAATAGTACTTTGATATCGACTCGAACAGAAACTGGTGCACGTCAATGAGCCTTGATGCACTCTAGGTTACGCCACTCTCAGGGGAAATGATTTTTCTTATTCAGATTTTCATTACAAATATATTTGAATGATTTAATATAAGATGAGAATAAATAACCATGCTTAATCCTAAGATGTTTTAGATTTAAAATAATATGTCATAATAATATCTAAATGATTTTATGACTATTTTTACGCACACTATGATTCCTGGATTTTTTCAATAGATATATTTCAATGAAGTCATAGTAACATTGAACATGCTGTACAAGTTGGGCATGATGGTGGAAATGGACATCTAAATAAAATGTTGATTGGAGTAAAAGATATCATGTTCATTCCGAAGGAGGTTACGAAAAAATTGATCAACAACATATACATTAACAAACTCTCATACTCAATAAAAGAATAGGAAGGCATAGAATAATAAGAGCTACAATATTGGAGAACATGAAGAAATGAAATATTAATTTCCATCATGCAAAAAATGTGGAAGGGGAATCATATGAAAGTGACTCAATAGAAAAAATAATTTCATTATGTGTCAGAAAGAACTACATAGTGAAATTTATTCATCGGGAAAAATTAAGATTACTATAGAAGAAAATAAAAATGATTATATGAATCCATTTACAGTCATTTTCCTTAAATGTATGGGACCTGGGAATTACCTGAGTAAATTTATTATTCTATAGGATAACTACTAGGTCAAAGAAGAACCTATGTATATATAAATGGATAGATAAATAATGAAAAATAATAATGCTCTCTATTGATGGGATTACTTTGGAAGACTTTTATCTTAATGTGTATCCTTGTAGTTTGTTATGTGGAAATGTTATTTGAGAAGTATTATCTTTTTTGTGTGTGGATATAGTTATAATAAACTATTTGGGTTTATTTGATCCTTGATTTTGAGGAAATTATAGGTTATTAATGTTTGGGAGGAAAATGCGGGGTATGAGATAAAATTTGTGGTTAAATTATGTTATGGTATTTTGAAGAATTAATATCATTTTTAGAATTTGAACATTATAGTTTTTGAAAAAGGACAACACTCAGACTGTTTGACAACCTGTCACATCGGAAAAAGCTGTAGGAATCGAACCCAAAACCAAAGTGCGATTGTGATTTATTTCCTACCACTAGACTAAATGAATTACTAGGTTACTATGACTATTTATATTTAATTAAATGATTTTATTGATCTATAATATGTTGAAGTATTTACATTTCATCTGAAACTCTTAATAAAAATGTTTATATTATGTTTCACCCTATTTATATGTGAAATGTACTGGACATAGTATGTGACGGGTGGGGACCACTATAGCCTATCGAAGCAACATTAGGCCTCATGAGAAAAATTAGTGTCCTGTCATAAGTCCTTGAAAAAATGATTATATATAGTACTTGAACGATGTGTTTAATATGTGGTTATGATGTCCGTAATTATGAATTCCATCATTATGAAATTAGTTATTGATATCACATGATATTATTCAACTAGAGAAATATCCATGTGAATAAGTAAATGGAATTATTTGATTTATAATTTCCACATTATGATAAAGTATAAGATTAAATGTATTGTGAATTAGTCTTATTAATTGCTTTAAATTTTTATGATTATTTATGATATTTTCATCTATATTGTAATCCTTATTGAGTATTTTATCTCACCCCTTTCTTATGTTTTATTTTTTCAATGATGCAAATAATTATATTATTATTGACATATAGGAATAAGCTAAGGTATATGAGTGTGTTAAAATGAGACACAACGTTTTAGTTTTCCGATTTTATAATATAATGTAAAACTGATGTATGTATTTAGTACTTCTAGTTTACTAAACTGATCAGTATTTTGGGAAATGATCCCTTATGATCATGCCAATGTTATGTAATAATGCACCGACTCTGGGTAATTATTGTCAGGGCTTTATCGAAATCTCTATAAAATGAAACATGGTATTTAGAAATAACCTTTCACAACGATCTGTCACAAAGATCATTCCTTTTTATATCTCACTCCTCTACAAAGCTCACTACTCTATTGAGCTCACTCATTATCAATGCTTACTACTACCAAAATCACACAACTTTACAAATATTTTTTACCTTGTGGAACACACTGCCATTGTGATGATCTCTTTCCTTCAAGGAACAAACTACAATAATTATACACACTGACTTCCTAGAACAAAAATTCTTTATGAAGATCACTAATCCAACAAAGAACATCCCATCTTCATGAAGCACTAAATACATAGAAGCTATAACATTGGTCCGAAATAAAATAGTATTTTTTTCAAAGCTCATGCTTTCATAGACAACCATTTTTGTAAATCACCACTTGATTTGTGAAATTATAGTGATTCCATATTATTTTTTAAAATTACATGAAAAATGATGTGGTGTGGGCTCTTATATATAGGAATAACCAATCACAATGCTCCACCAGCTCCAACACATTTTCTGTATCAGCCAATAACATTATCGTTGCACTTACACTTATAAAAAAATGATGTTTAATATTTTCTAAATGCTCCCTGTCAAAACATTTATACTACCGCAATGATCTAACTATCGTAATAGAGGGCATATCCTTTTCTAATCACAATTCTTATCGTAATCATAGATAACACCTTCATAATTCAGTAATGACCTTTGAAACACAATTGGAGAATCCAAACCTCCTGAAACTCATCCATTTTCAATATAATAAAAAGGCCTTCATGAAAATATACTTTTTTAAATGCTTTCCATTATCCATATTTTGGAACAAAAAATTATGGAAAACACTTGAAAAAGAGGCCACCTACAATATTTCTTATGTCATGAACTGTATTATCCATTTCCTAAAAAAATAGATGAATATCAATGAGAGGATTAAAAAAAAATAAAAATCCGACTCCATATCCATATAACAATATCTCTAGTTCGAACAATATCCCCCTATGTGATTATTGGAAATCTAAAGATAAATTCAATAGTTCAACAGTCCCTATCAATGAATTCTAATAATTAAATACTCTTCCAACACTATAAGACTATATGAGTAATGCACTGTGCAGGAGGTAACAGGGGAAGCTTCAATTGTGTTATCATATATTGGAAAACAGAAAGATATCCAAGAGATTCCTTGATCGTGTCATCGAAAAATTACATCCCATGAACTTTTTTGTGATAACACTGAAAGATCATTTTAAACCTTTTTAAATCATCATGTTTCTTATTTCTCCCCACTTTCATCATTTTATTTATCCATTTCTCACCCATTGGAAATAAACCCATGGATTGGTATTTGTAAATTATAGACTGTAGATCATACTACGCCAACATTTTATCTCCTCCATAAGCCTAAATCACGTCAAAAAACAAATTAAAATAGTCAGCACAATTCATGATAGTGGAAACATCATGACATCATCCTGATTGTGACGTGGTTGAACACCAAGGTTCAATTGATTCTTATCAAACATAGTTACTTGCAGTGTCTTAATCAGAATTTCAAGCACATGGTCATCATTTAATATGTGATACATTTTCATAATTCCTTATTAATATTTTTCCTTAATAATGTGATATCATATTTTAAGGTTTTTTATAATAGAGTAATGAACCAGATTCCTTGTAATGTTAATTGAAATATTTTTGACCCAGTATACCACCATTGTTTGTTACACATCATTTACTATATCATTCAGTTGTTTCTTCTTCCAAAATAGTTGTGTGAATGCCTTTGTTGAAGATATGTGCTCAACTTCAACAATATAAATTGATGTTATTTCCTATTTCTTACTCAACCATGCAACACATTTATTTCTAATAAATAATGCTTTACCACTTGTGTACTTTCTATCAATGATGCCTCCAACCAAATTAGCATTAGAAAACACTGGTAGTTAACTGTACGTTCTTATAGAAAAGTATATTCCATAATTGTTAGTACCTAGTATGAAACTCATTATTATTTTCACATCATCCATGTGTTCTTCTATTATATTACTCTGAAATCAGGATTCTAAAAATGATGCAATGTAAATATTTGTTCTTATCGCTGTAAAGTATAGTATGCTTCTAATTATTCTCCTATACATTATGGAATCTACTGGTGTCACATCTTTATGAATTCCTAGTTTAGTTTCATCCGAAATAAGTGTTGACACTATCTTAGAGTCATGCACATTGAACTTTATAGCAACACTGTCACATTCTTTTCCTGAGAGATGAAAGATTAATATTCCCTCCGAATCACTTACATCCCCATGAATTATGTGATTTCACCAATCATATATATATAGAAATCCGATTTCATGTGATTGGAAAATTCATCCATTAATCCATGAATGCTGCCACCAAAGATCATATCATCCACATACACCAGTATTATAAACTGATCTTTATGAGATTTCATCACATAGAAATTATGACCCACTATTCATATTTTGTAGTAATGATTTTTTGCAGATAAGGATCCAGTTGAGAGTACAACGCATGTGGTTTCTACTTCAATCCATAGAGATATTCCTTTAGTATGTAGACCATCATTTCTCTATTACCATTATAAAAACCCATTGGTTGTTCTATGTAATCATCTTCATCAAGAACACCATTTAATATAGTAGTTTTGACATCAATTTGATTCAATTTGTATCTTATTTGAATTGACATGTAATGAAAAAGTCTAATTAACTCCAGTATCACCACCAGAGAAATTGTTTCTTCAATATCATCACCATCATTCTTTGAATATCCCCTACACACCAGTCATGATTGTTTTTGTATCACATTATGAAGTTCATGAAATTTATTCATTAAAATATACTTCATACAAGTCATATTTTTATTTTACTGTCTCTTAACCAGATCTAATATTTGGATCACATCAATCTTATCAAACTCTACATTCATGGATTTAATCCCTGATTCATTCTTTGTAGATTCTTCAAATGAGGAAGGATAAACCCTTGATAAGAATGTGGATTCTGAATTGTTACTAATTTTCATAGTTCTGTTAGTGTTTTCCAATTCCAATTAATGTTTCATTGATCAGTCTCTGCTCTTTGATTTCTCCTATAAGGTTTAGATGAATTTTCTTCCACCACAGTTTTGTCTTCTGATTCTTATTTTGAATAAATATATTTTGGTAACTTCTGAATGTCCTATACTTATTCTTCTATATCTACATTGGAATATATTTTATGGCCTTTTTCTTCTATATCATCAATCACATCAGCATAAGATCCATTCCTAGTATGTGTGATCTTATATTCAATTATCATTACATCACTTCTTTCAAAAAAATTTCTCGGATTCATGTTTATTCGTTTGTAGGAATCATTAATCATTGAATATCCATGGAACCTTCCTTCATCTATCTTGTAACCATACTTCATCAGTTTCCTTCGTTGTTTTGGTTAAAAAAGTTACATCATAAAACATATAAATACATTAAATAGAGACATTGTCCATGACACAACTCATACAGTGTCTTTTCTTCACCCATATGAATCCCTGATTAGTTTTTTATATATATCGTTTCTTAAACAACATTATTCCAATAATTTCATGTGATATGACTCTCAATATTCATTGTTCTGGATATACTATTCACCTACCAATTTTGGTGCTCAACTACTCCATTTTGTTTTTGGGTTCTTAGAGTAGCCAACTGATGTGGAATTCCATTTCACCTGGGTAATTTTTATAATAAATTGATGTATATTTTCCTAAATTGTGAAACCATATAACATCAATTGTATGTCTAGTAACATTCTCGTCAATTCGTTAATATGTTTTCAGGCTATCATGAATATTCCATTTTCTGTTTATAATCTTCACAGGTGCTATTATACAATAATCATCTGTTTAGAGGACAATGTACCATTCGTTATGAGTTCCGAGAACATTTATTAGGGTAAAATATCTTTATGGATGAGGCTATAAATATTTGCTGCCATTTTCTTTACATGATGATATAAACAACACACTAACTTCTCTCACACACAAGCATCACATGTATTCTACCATTGACACTACAGACTTTAAATTTCTATGAAAATCATTATTTTAGACATATTTTCCTAGTCATTATGATTAATGTTCCTAATTTTCTGATGCCACATGTTATTTTCTTCTTCAACTATCTTGTAGGAAATATTTTCATTTCTGTCACCCTGATTTAATTTTCCATCTATTATACAACCATTCATAATAGAATTCCATGACCATCCCTTTACAATGCATCCTTTTTGAAAAAAATATTACTACATGTATGACGTCACAAATTTGACATACGCTTAATATATTGTGATGTAACCCATCCATGTTAATAACTTGATTTCTTCTTATCACACCATTGGCTATTTTAGTACTTCCACATCCTTTGATCTTAATTGTACCATCATTATCAAACCATACTTTAATATCAACCCTTATCATAACATTTTTTAATAGTTCAGAAATTCAATTCATATGGGATAAAACCCATTATCAAGGATCCACATGTTGATTTTATTTATAGCCTTGAGAGCTACTTCAATAAGTTTTGATTTCTCATTCTTCCTCTTTTCCTTCCATAAAATCTTATAATGCGAGGATTATAGGGATGTTATTTTATATTTCATTTCCACATTCATGATTTCATTATATTCATACTCTTCTTCCAATTGACAAAAACATTTTGAAATAGCCTCACCGTCTTGTTGTAGTGTATTGACATGTCTCTATGAACTGAATGAATTTCTCATATCATTACATTACCTTCAAAACATAACGTCATGGAAAAATTTAGAACAATGAAAAAAATATCCATTGAAATTATTTCTTATATAAGAATTAACATATAAATTTATTCTCTTTTGTTGACATCCTATATCATCCCCATTTTAATACCTCCTTGACTCTTATCAATATGACATGGAATGGACCATATTACCTTATAATTGAGATTTCAAGAGTTGAAATGTCTTAAAATTTAAATAATTATTCATATCTCCAAACATAGAAAAATATTGTTTTCCTATTATTTTTGGATTCATGAGGATAATTTTCAGTTATACTTTCAGATAGAATGGTGGGTTCTTATTTCAGTACATCCTATTAATTTTCAACAAGTCCAATTTTCACACTGCCTTTATTCTAGAAAACATTATTTGAAGCATTTGTATATACATCATAACAACTAATTCTATTTTTTCTTAGGAATGTTGATCTTTGTTAAGTCAACATTGTTTAAACTCTATTAGAACCATTCTTATTTCCCTCCTGCTATTCATCATATGATAATCTCCCCAATTGTATTGTCTTATTTTTTTCTTTTAAAAAATTTTACCATAAATTTTACTATTAATAGTAAAAGATTATTCTTCAAGACCCTTGGCAGTCATGGAAATCCATTCCAATGTAGAGGTGAGGTCATCATTGACTTTTCATGTTCTTTAATTATTAGCTTCAGTTCCACTATATCTTATATACCATCAACATTTTTTTACTATAATTTCCCTATATATTCCATTCATTCTATTTCAGCTTCATGATGATCAAAATATATTGAATATTCTTCCACAATTTCTTTACAATATTAAATTCTATTGTATTGGTTCTAATGCTCACAAAAAGAAAATAATTCTTATGTGGAAACTAGAGATGGGCATCATCAATCAACTGACTATATTTAGATTTATCTCTTGAAGGTTCTTTATTTTCAATGGTATCCATCATTGAAGAATGGTATCGTACTTTAAATTTTGGGTCTTCTTACTCAATTTATTCACTATCATCATCTACCTATTAAAATAATGAAAAATATTTCTATATACTTTATTACCAAACATGACGTTAAATTTTTTTTAAAATTTGTTTTGAGCTTTTTCAGGTCTCTATCATCATTCTCATCATCGTCTAACTTTCTTGTGAACATAGAGGCAATGTTCCTATATCATCCACAACAGAAACCAGACATATGTAATATAATTAATATTTTCCATTTTCCCATTTTTAATTTAAAATAAATGAGAGAAAGAAGTTCACCTTTCTCATTATCGTCATCAAAATTAGCTCCTAAAATTTAATAATTTTCCATGTATTTGAATTCTATTTCCTTGGTGTCACAATTCATTGCATCTTCTGGATTTACTCTCATTTATATTCCAACAGGATTCTCAACAGATCATCCATAACATGTTTAGAAATACCCCTTTCCTAAGGGGATGACACTTTTGGGTTGTAAATAACTGTAAGACTTGTCAATGATTTCGTCACAACATCAATGTCTTTTATTTCTTCCCATGACTTTGAATTTTGAATACTAATTCATTATTATGATTGTAGAATGAATATTCTTTCTCTTTAGGATGCATCTTTGGATCATCAAACCTATTTTGAGGGACTTTTAGTTTCACCTATCTCCCATTATTCCTCATTCATATATATTTCCCAATTATTCAAATATAGACATTCCTAAATAACAGATTATATACTTTTGGTAGATCTTATCAAAAATGGAATCTTTGAGATAATTTTACACATTATCATCTACATTAAGCAAATTCATGTATGAATCAGTCATAGACAACCGTGTTGTATTAGTTACATATACACCATAATTTTTTTTGAAAAAAACTACATTTCCAATATATTTTATAAAGGATATAAAAAAAATTACATATCTAAAAGATTCATTCTTCAAAATTTGGTACTCTTTTGAAATTTATTGAATTCTCTATAACAACAAATAGTGGAGATATTTATCACCCGGAACATGTAACTCTGATACCTCATGAATGTCCTCCAAACACCCTGAGAGGTGAGGGGTGAATAAGGGTGTCCATGTATTATTATATCCTAATGAGTCTTACTCCCATCTTTTTAGGAATCTTTTAAACTTGTACAATGTATATTATTAGTAATCAAATATTCAAATGTATATAGAAGACACACAAATTTTAGTTGGTTTACGACTGTGGTCTATGTCTGAGGATATTATTTTGAAAATGTTTTGGTCATACTAAAATACAATAAAATAAACTAGTTATGGAATAAAAATATTAATCCATAGTCAGTCTATGAATGGGACATTGCCTTAACATGATTTTTGGGATATCTTACTTCTTCCCTTGGAACACTTATACCAAATCCAATCAGCTCAATGCTTTGAGATAATTATAACTCAGTTTATTAACCTGGAGGTCTCTTAAATGAGTTGGAATTAAAGTCATTATCTATGACATAGGCTGGGAATGTTCTTTCACTATAGACTTTAGTTGATGCACAATGAAAGCCATGACTTACTAAAATCGATATTCAAAAACTGCCTTTCTCAAATCCCATTTGGGATGCTTTTTTACAAAGCTCACTCTTTCATAGATATCACCTAATCATAAGGATCTTTCTTACATAAAGCTAACTCATTAAAAATGATCACTACTTCATGATGTACAAAAATTCACTAATCTTTTTCACCTTTGAAGAGCACACTACCTTTGCAATTCTCCCTTTCCTTAATAGAACAACCTACCATCAGAAAAAACTACCTTCATGGAAAAACATTCCTTTACAAAGCTCTCTATTCCAATTTGCCACATTCGATCTCCGTGAGTCACTCAATACATATAGTCATTGGCTTGTGTGAAGACTAAATATTGTAATTTTTCAATGATAAATATTTCAAAGACAACTAGTTTCACAAGAGCACCCAATTCATTCTAAAATCAGAGGGATTCAAGATCTTATCAGAAACTTTTATGAAAATGAAGAGTGATAGAATTTTATTTTTAGGTTTGGTGGATCAAAAAGATGCACCACCTATAAATCATATTATGTATCACCCAAAAACATCTTCAAAACACTTCTCTTTTTGCTAAGCACCTTTTAAATTTGACATTGTCATGATGCTATTAGTCAAACCCCTCATACCACTTCAATTATACAACTCTCTTAATAGCAGAGATCACTATCACCAAGTGTGATACCCGTTGAAGTCACAGATCACACCGTTAGAATTATTAAAAACATTAATATACAAAATTCATGAATCCCAAATTCACAAAACTTGTTCCCTTATAATATTTTTGTAATATGTTCAGGGAAAACTAGTCTTCGAAAATCATTCCATTCTCCAAATATTGGACTCTAAAATTATGGGAAAGACATGGATACAATTCCACCTTCTACTATTAATATCATTTTGAACTATATGATAACATAATTTTCAATCTCTATGATCATCCATGAGTGTATTGAAAAAAACACAAACTACACTCCATTTCCTGCAATTAAGATCCCTAATTTGAATAATTATGAAAAATTTAATGGAATTATTTCTTAGTTTTTTACCTAATCATTTACTTATCCATTGGGTTTTGTTGACATTTATTTCTCCAAATAAATCCTTAATCATGGTATAATCTAATCATGTATAACCAAAAAAGGTTTGTTTGAGAGATTGAAATTATGAATAATCATAAAATCATAATATAATGATGTTTTACAGAAGTCATAAGATAATGAGGAAATATATTCTACTAAAGTTTAGTAGAATCTATAGAATATTCAAGATATGTACTATTAGTAAAAATAATTATAAAATATTATTCTTTAATCCTAATATATAAATTTATAAACCATTTAAATTCATCCTAGTTCTATTATTTGTCTATGGGGAAACCGTTAAAAGGAGTTATTGTCCTTGATTCATCATAGTTTCACCAATTTTTTAAAACTGAATGATAAATGGATATCTAGGATGATATATATTTCCATCCATCATACTCCAAATATTTCCGCAAAATTTCAACACATTATTCCATTATTTCCAAACATAAAAAAATTTCATAATCCTCTGAGGTACATTCTTGTGGTTCGGTTTCCACATTTCAAAAATGATTGAAATCAAGAATTTATTTTCCAATTGACTCAACCACTCAAGCCCTTAGAATAAACTTGAATTCATTTAATTTTTCAGTCCAATAAGTGATTTATGTATTGATAGTTTATCATATTTTGGGAAAATTAATTAAAAATAATCAATATTTATTTCAAACATATCATCATCCCATTTGGATTATCACAGTGACATCATTGTGTACAATAATTAGAATTATAGATATTTTTTATACATTGAGTTCAATTATTTTTATATGAATGTTCATTACATTACACAAGAACATACCCTCGTGTGGTAATACATTAGTGCCTTGGTAAACAACAAAATCAAATCACCTAGTCTGGTGAATTATTGTCAATGTATCCCACAATGTTCATCCGCTTTAGTTTCATATAAAAAACCATTGTTCAAAAAATTTGTAATTGTAACATAAAATTGGATGTGTTGTGATTCTCACTAAGGGTAAACATGGGATATTTGTAAGCATAAAAATATTCAAACAAGGAATGAGAAATTGATCATAATATTAGTAGATCATACCATTCAAATCAATGATCAGAAACATGAATAATAAAATAATTATTGGTAGTTCATATGTAATTAATCATAAGGTAGTCAAATAAAATAATATAGGAGATTAGAACATTGATATTAGAAATGAAATTTTGGAATACACATAAAATTTTGAATTTTTAAAAATGATTAAATTGTAACAGTTTTTCTCATTAAAATTATGAAGTGAAATCAAGACCATTCGTAAACACATAGACATGAAAAACATGTCTATTCATAAAATTATGGACCATAAAACCATTTCCAGAAATAAAATTTTGAACATGAAATCAGGCTCACACATTACATATATACCTAATGAATTTTCCATAACTTAAGAATGAATTAGATGGAGATATAGGTTCCACAATTCACATGATTAAAACAACAAATTTTTGTTCTAAATGATCATAAATAATATTAGAATCCATAAAAAGAAATGATTTTCATATACATTTTATCATAACATAACTCAAGTAAAAGAAATATATCTCTAAAATACATATATCAGTAAGATAAAATCATCAGAGAATTAATAAGAATAATACCAGTGTATCAAATCCTAGTTAAAAATAAGTAACATCAAGTAAAATTTTCATATATGGTAACTAATCATTATAGATCACTTGATTCATTCATGAGTGAAATATTATTTCAGTTTTGGAAAATAAATTCATTATAAAATTATAATCAATTAAAAAGAGAAAGTTTTATTTAATAATAATTTTTAATATTTTAAGGTAATCATAAATTAAATATTTCTTCAATAAAGAGTATATATCATTTCGGTCCATATAATTTAAAAAAACATGAGTATCGTAATTTTTAATGAAATTGTATAATGTATCTTTTTCAAAAAATTACCAAATGATTCCATTCAAACCACATTTTAGAAATTAAGAATTCGGTGAAAAAGTCATTATATATTCATAATATAATATTAAAAAAATTGTGAAATCAATTTAATAAAATGCGGACTTGGAGGATAAATCATCTGTAATGTATATTTAAAATGAAATAATCTTGAATATTTATGAGATTGTGAAGTAAATACTTATCAAATTATAATAAGTAGAATCATATTATCATGATAGAATGAAAATTATGGATATGATAATATGATAATATTTATAATAATATTCATTAAATTTATTCATGGGAAGTACATAAAACACACAAATGAAACACATAATGTACAATGTGTGTGTCCCAAAAAATAAAAGTTAGTGAGGGACCCCATTCCTTATGAATTGACTATAATCAGTCTCATAACATCATCTTGTATAATAAACATAATATTGTTATATATTTATTGAAGAACCATATTAAAATATCTAATATGATATATTATTTTATTGTGATTTTATATTTCCAGTTTATTAAAAAATCAAACATAATGTTACACTTTAGGAAATATATGCTTTATTTTTTTCATTTGTTTTGATTTGTTAATTTTTTTGCCCTATTACTTATATCATTATTTAATGATATTTATAATTATAAAAATTTTATAAATATCATATATATTATTTATATATGAATTTATAATAACATATAAAACATATAAATAGAAAATAAATACACCACTCACAGATATGGTATGTTGTACGTACACATGATCACATATTTCATTTTCAAATTCAATTATATGAATATAGATAAATTTCATATATATATTATTATTTAGGTATAATTATCATTAATATATTTCATATAATATTATTAATGCATCTATAAGACATTCTATGTAATGTGTGAATGAATCTCATGTTTTTTAGGAGGAGGTAGTCAAATCTTCCACAAGTGACGTTATCGTATTAAAACAAAATGGGAAGCATGATAATATGAGTTATATAATAATTATTGAAGCACATATAAATCATCAATTTAATACATTTCATGTAAAACATAATGTCAATAATTATTATCAACCTTGAAATGTATGAAATAATGAATGAATGATATTGTTTCACGATACAGTATTCTGACATACACACGAACGATGATTTTATATGCCATTGAATGGAAATATATGTGATTATTGGTTTAAAATAGAACATAAAAAATATCAGTATATATATGATACACATATATTTTTAAAACATTATATAAAACTAGTTTAATTGGATTGTGGAAGAAATAAAACAAACACATTAATTGGTGTATGTTACATCTTTTCTCTGAATCTTTTTTTATTAGTATAGAAGTACTACTTTAGTTAGCATTATTCTTAAAATAACAATTATATGATTTAGTGAGTGAATTTGGAAGTATATTTCTATATTTTTTCCCATAAAATAGGTTTTTAATTGAAAAAAAAAATCGAATAATATATGCCCCTTTATAAGAGAGGGGAGGGGCCCTTTTTTGGAATTTATGTAAAGATTCAATTATAATAAATTAAATCTACGTAAAAATACATCATAATGGAAATGAATTAGAATATAATGTGGTATTGGGATATAATATAATAATACAATATATTTTAGACATGTTTTTTTGAAATTTTAAAAAATATGGTCTTTATAAATTCTTATTTATCATATTTTAATTTTAACAATGGTGACAAAATGTTCAATATTCACATATGGATATTTTAAAAAATAAGGTCTCATTTGAACCAAAAATGACCAATGTATGATATTTTGGACCATATATCATATCATTTGTATTTATTTATAATTTTTATGATTGATATCTAATTTAATAAAATGTAATTTATATAATATCCCATTAGTGTAAATGTTGACACTATTCATTATGTGGAATTTATGAAAATTAATATAGCAAGATTACTTTGAAAAAATTCCTTCAATACACCCAAAACATGTCATTTGTATATATTAAACATGTTTTTAATCATAATTAAGTAAAATTATATTTATTATAATATTTCATATCATTTAATTTATTGTTTAATAAAATGAATTATTATGGAATCATTATTGAGAAAATATTTATGAAACAAATTTGTTAAAATAAATTTTAAAATAAAACACCATGATGTATATAATTCATTTAGAGTTCATAAGAATATACATATTCAATATTATCTTCTATTTTACCACACATTCAAAACATTTTATTTCTTAATAGAAAGAGTATTAAATTTTTCAATGTCTTTTATTTTAATAATAAAGTAGTTTTCTTATGGAAAGTATTTAATTAAATTATTAATTTTATAAAATTAGGTGTCTAGGGTCTAATTTAATTCATCCATTAACATTTGGGAATGTTTTTGGGTAGTCTTATAAGATTAATATTATTATTATTACCCTTAATTAACTGATTTACCCTTAATAGTGGTAATAAAAATGAAGAAATTACTATTCATATTGTCCAAAAATAATAGTGGCATAAATACTAAATTTTTAATTTATAATTAAAAATAAGTAATCCTTTTTAATAATTCAATTCTCATAAGTTTCTGATATTAGTTAAAATTAATTCCCCACAAGGGATAATACAATGTGTTATTGAAATAAAATCATTTAAAATATTACTATGTTTTTATATCCAAATTATATGTAAAATAGATTCTAATGGACTAAATTGGATTAATTTTTAAATTTTTCATTTAATTATACTTTAAATCCTTTAAAAATACAATTTCAGTACATTAATTTTATCGATGATACATATAATTTCAATTCTAATTCAATAATTTTCACTATTTATTAAAACATGAAAATTATAAATAAAATAAAAAAACTCAACCAAAAAAAATTTTCATTTCCTGATTTAAAAAACTATATTTATTTTGTAAAATAATATTTATAAAATTTTCAAAAACTGTATTTATGAAATGTTTTCTATTAAAATGCTACAGAACTACCTATTTAGGGAATACTTCATTTGTGAAAAAATTTGGATATATTATTTTTTCATGTGTACAAGAAACATGTGATGTATGTTTAATATTAGATTTAATATATGATACATAAATACATATTTAATTAATATAATTGAAAAATAGTGAATTTTTTATTAAAAACTCTCTTTTGCATAGTTATTCAAAAAACAATTCCATTTATTAAAAAAACTATTTTACATCCATTTATAATTATTTTGTGAAAGAATTATATTTTCTAGTGTAAAACATAATTGCATAATTTTGTTAATTCCAATCACACACTCAATTATAATTCCACGATTATAATTGTATTATCATAATAACAATAATAAAAAATAATGTTTCGTAGAATCTCAGGGTTGCAGGTACTGAAAGAAATGTTTGTATTGCTTGTAAAACAATGGTAACTAAGAGTAAAATAAAGCATAATAAAATAAATAAATTAAATTTATTCAAAAAAGTAAAAACAAATTCGTAGTGTTACTTTCTACCCACTTAAAATGAATTTCTCGCTTGAAATTTAATATTCGAATATAAATAAGTTAAGATACCTGTATCGTATCTTAACCTAAATTATCATGCAACTTCTTCACACTGGTGGTTTATCCACAAAATATTAACCATGTGAGTTTCATTATTTTATAGATATTTATCCGCACAATCTAAAAAATATGAATGATTTTCTTTATAAAAATGATATTGTTCCAGTTTTATGACCTATGAGTATATTACATGTTCAGTATCTGGTATATATATCATATGAAGTGATACATGTAAATAATCATGAACATGATCGAGATTTGGTGAAATCTCAAATTGTTAAGTTATAATTCCAGTATTATAATGAATTTAAAATGTATATCACATCCATGAAATTAGATAACTCACTTCCGAAATGAAAGGTTGATTATTTGATAATTCATTATGGGAAACCAAAATTGTAAATATGAATAATTTAAAAATAAAAGAATATATAAAGTTTGAATCGCAATGGTTACCCAATGATACTCATAAATAGGCTTCCACATAAAAGAACATAGATGGAAACTGAAAAAATTGGCATATAAGTGAAATAAATCTATGATGTTATGATTTAGAATGGTAGAGAACATAGTTAGAAAATTGATAACCCCCACGAATCCATACAGATGTGATGATCTAAGGGAATATTTCATTGTTTGAAAAAGAAGGCAGTAAGATATCATTTTTGGTTTCAATATCATATTCCTAGAGGTGAATACTTTTTATGGGAATAAAAAACATTATTGATTTCATATTCGTAATCTCATCCTTTCATTGTTCATTGATCAAAATCCCTTTCATCCTTAATTTCTTGAAAAAATGTGAATTTTTCATTCCTAAAAATAAATAGATCACGAGATCCATAGATTGATCTATTATTATATATATTATAACATCACAAAAAAGGTATGAACAGGTTTTCCAATATGAATATATCATTATATAGAGACATAATAGTTAATATCTAAAACCACATCCAAATATCAATTAATATAATTTCATAAATGGTCACCCTTATGAATGTTCAAAAATATTAAAATCCAAGAAATATGATGGAATATCACCGTAAATTTTATTTATCCCATAAGAACAAGAAGTATCTCTTAATTTTCCAATAAAACATGTAATGAAAAATACCCTATATTCTCTTGAATAATGGTAATATCATAAATTACAATATAACCATAGTGAAAACAATAATTCTTCCAAAATTTAACTCTTTCCTCAAAACATAAATTTTAAATAAAAAAAATCAATCATTGATATAATCATCCATATTTTCATTATATTATTCCCAAAATCCAAAATAATATCCCATTTAGTTTATTATAATCAAACATAAACTTATCTCAATATCCATACATCATTCACATATTAAGGGTTACTCATACCTTAATCATGTGTTCTCCAAAAAAATCATCTTACCACCTCAATCACATTCCGTGGTTACCGGTACCATTCATCATATTCTCTCAAATACATATAGAGGAGTATAATGGACCAATCCTATGATGTTTCATTATTCCATAACATGATAAATGTCCTTATGCAATATTATTCATAAATCCAAATTCATAAATACATTAATACTTCAACATCATGTATTTTCATAGAATGTGTGCATCATTTTTCTAGTATTTAATACTTGGAATGTGTAACTAAGTTGGATAATTCCCATTTTCCATAAAAATAAGTCATTGAAGTCCTCAACAATTTTCAACTATATGAACTATTTTCAACAATGATAAAATTTTCCAATCCATTTAAGATATTCTTCCAGGTTCTTATTACCTCCATAAAGATATCTAAGAAGACAAATATTCTTTATTATATGATCCTACCCACATGAACATTCATAAAATCCAATTTTCTGTGATTTTGGGTTTCAAATATCTCCCCAATGTATAGATTGTTAATTACAATATGACATTGTAAAATTAGAATAATCATTACATCCCTTAAACCATTCATTATCTCCATTGATTTCATATGAATAAATTATATATCACATTCAACATTTATGTACATCGATATGGATCCTACCATTGAATGAAATTGGAAAGCATAGAATGACCTACTAATTATAGCGTAAAACCACATGATTTCGGAAAATCACATATATGACATCTATATTTTGAAACCATCTTAAATTTATGAAACCTTTGTTTTATCTTTAGATATATACATATAAAGATCTTATAAAATATCCCTATATACCTTAATAATGTTTTCATATCATGGATTACAATGTTTAGATAAACCATTTCTCTGATACAAACTATAAAAACCTAGGATTTTCATACACATATATTTTATCTTTTTTGATGAATATTTATTACATTACTCAAATGAATACTTTAGGGATGTAATAGTTTAGTTAAATTTTAATCATGGAATAAAAAATAATATTTTGTGGAATGATATTCAAATATTTATGCAATGACCATCTCCTTTAGTACACTACATAAAAACAATCATCATAACCTACAGAATGGAAACATTAAAATAAGTGTTCTCATATTATATATAAGGGTAAAGGAATGATATTTATAAGATTACTCATGAGCATAAAGGGTATAAGAATTTGAAAATAAAATTAAAATATCAAAACTTGTATATCCATGATCATAAACATAAATCATTTTATAAATATTGTTCTTTCATAACACATGAATCACAAAGAAATCCTTGAAAATAATCCATGAGATCACAACATGGACATAAGACATAATATTGTGGGATTCACATATCATTGTAACTTTTTTACAATGTATAAATTGTAAAACTATTACTCAACAATTTAAGGACATGATGTTATGAACTTTCATAAATATATGAACATAATAACCAAGTCCATTCATAAAATTATGAATAAATAAACTAGTTCAACACCTAAAATTGTGAACATGAATTCATGTTCACACATATCATATATACCTGATATGTTATCCACAATAAAAAATAAATGAAAGGAGTTGTAAGACACTCTAATAATATAATAAAAACCATAATTATCTGTAACACAAGAATATAAATCATATCAGAATCCATAAAAGAATAAGCATTCATAAAAATTTCACCATAACATTACTCATAGAAAAGAAATATAATCCATAAACATTAATCCATCAACAACATAATCTATTAAGATAAATAATAATAATAGTATCATTGTATCATATCCCAAATAATACATAATTTACATCAGATAATGTTATCTTATATAGAAAATAATCTTTGGATATCAGTTTAAATCATTATTGAGGAAATATCTATTCATTTTTCAAATCATTTTATTCATCAATTACCATCTAGTTTTAAAAGTAAAAATTTCCTTAAATTTTTTTTTTATATTTTGAAGTATTTATTAAGGAAAAAATGATGCATTAAAAAAATCATGATGTGGATGTTTAACAACATTCCTTTTATGTTTTTATTTGAAAAGTCACAAAATTCATCATTTTGAAAATATAAAAAACAAATCCATTCAAATCATTCAGTAAAAATTAAAACATGGGTAAAAATATAATTAAATATTCAGAGGCTAATGGTAATAACTTTTTTAAAATAATTTAAAAAAAATTACTTGGTGATTAATATTCACCAATATAGATTTTAATCGAAGTAATCTTTAATATTGATGTGATTTTGGACAAAGTAATTCTCACATTATAATTAGTTAAATCATATTACCATGAAAGAATGAAAAATAGATAGATATAGAAATATAATATTATTTTTAATAATACTCCTAAATTAATGTCATGGGTGGTATATACACAACACAAAAGAACCAAGTAGTGGATAAGGAATGTGTTCGAGATAAATACAAGTGAGACAAAGATCCCTCAACTTGTGTCTTGAATCTCATATTACTCATAAAAAAATCAAATATAATAAATATTAGTATATTATACAAAAATTAATGAACCATATTATTATATTTAATACCGTATATGATTTTATTATGACATTATATTAATTTTTTATTAAAAATTCAATGTTACTGTTACGTTTTGGGTAAAATCCTTTTTGATTTTAACATGTCATTAAATCTATGATATTTTTTGTTTTACAACGTATATCATGATTTAATTATATCCAAAAATAAAAATATGATATAAATATATTATCTATTAGATATATATGTATTTATAATTATCTATGAAATATATAATTATAAAATTAAATGCATCATTCAAAGAGACGATAGGTCGTACGCATGCTTGAACATTTTTAACCTTTTCATGCCGAATTAAAAGAAGATAGGTAAATGAAAAGTATTTAATATCATTATAGTATAAATAATATATATATATACCAAAAAAAAATTCTAAACAAATTATTAATAAATTCTATGTAAAATGTGATCAAATGACATAGATTTGACTGGGTTATAGTCCACACATATAAAAACTAAGTTATTATAATTAAAAAATATAGAAAATATAATTGTATATGTTATATAATAATTATATATTACAAAATAATTCATACATATGATATATATCACATTAATTAAACATTTAATCCATTATTCCCATCCTTGAAATGTGTCAATGGATGAACAAATAACATTGGTTCTTGAGGTGGTAGTCTACTGTTCATTTGAATGATGATTGTGTATCCCATTTCTGAGAAATGGGTGGAAATATATGTACATAACTTAATATAACAATATATATGATTCATCATGATATGAAGTTTTTATATTAACATTAAATAAAAATAATTTAATGGGTACAAGGAATAAAAAAAATCTTTTATTTATGTATGATACCTCTTATTTGGGATTATCATTTTAATTTTCATAAAATAATTATTAAGGTGGTTTTATACCAATAAAATGTCTTCAATTGTGATTTTATAAAATTAGAGCATATATTTTTATAGATTTTGGATAGTCCAAATAGTTTTTGAATTGTGAATTAATGATAAGAAGATGAGATCATTTTTTAGAGATTAAATTAGGACTTTTTGTGATTCTTAGAGGATTAATTTATAATAAAAAAAATCTAAATCATAAGTATTATAAATAAAAAGTAATTATAAGATAAAGTGATATAGAGTGATAATATATTTTAGATGGGTTTTTTATAATATTAAAACTTTTTTTCATTAAACCTTAATTATCCTATTAAAATTTTAACTATGGTAACAACATTTTAAATATTCAATGGTCGATAATTTTCCTTTTATGGTGCCAATTGAATGATAAGTGGGAAACTCGTGATATCTTTTCCCCTTTAACATCACATTTTTTCATTATATTGTTTTTTTTTTCTTACTAATTTAATAAATTAGTATTTCATAAAATATCATTACTGTCTATTTTGACATTATTCATTACATTGACTTTATTAAAAATATATACATCAAATAAGATGGAAAAAATTCTTATAAATCACCTAAAATGTCTAATATGTAACTATAAAACTATTGTAATAAACCAATTATGTTGAATAATATTTCTTTTAATATATATAATACCATTTAATTGATTGTACTGTTAATTGAATAATTATTGCATCATTATTATGTTATTATTTTTGAAAATTATTTAATCACTAAAATTTTAAAATAAAATACCAAGATGTATATAAAAAATTATTTCTTCACAATAATATGCATATTCAATAATATCTTCTATTTATCTAAATATTTAAAATATTTTTCTTATTAAATGTAAGTGCGTGACATTTTTTCACTATCATTGATTTCAATAAAATTGAAGTCATTTTCAATGAAAAGAGACAAATAAAATATTAAATTTCTATTCATAGGTGTTATTGGTAAAATTAACTTCATCTAATATAATTTAGATATTTGTTAAGGCTGTTTTATAGTATTTATAATATTATTTTACTCATTAATTTACCAATGTACCCTTAACCGTGTTAATAATAAATTACTAAAATTACTATTCATATGGTCCAAAAAATTAAGAAGAAACTCGTTAATAAATGTGGACCTTATGATTCTATATAAAGAATCCATTTTTCAAATTTCAATTCAAATAATATGTAGAAAATAATAAAAAAATCAATATTTTAGATAGGATGAATGAACGTGTCTTTAAACTGAAAATGTTCAAATGATTGGTATGATTTTATATCTAAATTTAATTTAAATTTTATTCAAATTATTAAAATTGTATTAATTTGACGAATCATTAAACTAATTATTCAATAAAACAAACAGTAATTATAATTCAACACTATTAATTATTTTTATGAATATGTTTCCTAATAATAAATTTCAATATTTTCGAGTAATCATCAAAACATGAAACTTAATTGAAAAAAATCAAAAACTCAACCAATGTAAATTTTCATATCCGTATTTCAAATAATATATTTAATTTATAATATATAATTTGAAAAATTATATAAAAAATATATATACAATAAGTATTCCATCAAAATGTGGTACACCTAACATTTATAGAAATAACTCTTTTATAATAAATTTTTTTTTCTCTAATATCATGCACATAAAAAACATATTATATATATAATAAATTACATTTTATTATATATATATATATCCCATTAATATAATCTAATAAGATTCCATTTTGTAATTAAAACACAGTTGTGTGATGTTTTCCAAAAAACCAATTTCCATTTATTTTGAATATGTGTTTTTCATCTATTTATAATTAATTGGTAAAATAATAAAATAAATTTGTGTAAAAAATAATTTCATTATTAAATTAATCATGTTATTCTATGCCATTATAATATCTATCTTATAATTATATCTATCAAATAATTATAATAATAATATGATGTTTCATAAAAACATATTATCATGTGTAATGTATGCTAATTTGGTATTGTGCATAGTGCAATGTTATCTTATTGTAGGGTATACAATAATAAACCAAAGAAATTTATTTTCATAGGAAAATATTTCATAAAAACTCTTTTTTATACATTCTACCACCATAAAATGATTTTTAACATTAAAATTCATCATTAAAATTCTAAAAAACATGGATAATTCTACCTCATCATATCTGCAAGTTACCATGAAACATCATCAAACTAGTTTTTTTATTTAAAAACACTAACTATGTGAGTGATATTTTTTGGAGAACATTTTCTTTATGATAAAAAATTTATACTAATTTCTCCTCTTAATAAATATCATTCTTAAAGTGGTATTACCTCTTAGTTTATAAAATGTGAATGAGTAAGTAAGTAATTTCGATGAAGAGATACATGAAAAACATAAACAAATTGACAGAGATTTGGTATAAGCTATATTTTATAAGATACCATTTATATATGATCAATAATTTAAAAAGAAAATTGCATCCTAGAATTTTGATATTGAATTTTGAAAATGAAATATAGATTATTCGAATATTCAATTATGGAAAGCATACATTGTAAAAATGAAAACTAAAACTCCATTTTAGAGAATAATATTTAGAACATAATGGTTAATCAAAGAAACTCATAACTATGGTTCAATATTGGAGATAATTTGTGGAACATTAAAACATGGAAATAGAAGATGAATCTAATTATAATTTACTAATAAGGAGTGATAGAGATCATTATTAAGAGAAGTTTAAAAATCACAATATAATAGATCATTAATGATATAAGGGTACATGTGATTCATCTAAAAATAAAGTACTCCAATTTTTTGGATTCGATAACCTTTCCCAAGAGTTTAATAATATTCATGAGAATAAATACAAATTCAATTTCAGAAAAATAAATTCACTTTCATCAATTTTCACTTAATATCATAATGTACGATATAAAAGCTAATTTATTATTCCTAATGCATTATCATATCACGGGATCCTTAAATTATTGGTTATTCTATATGTTTTAACAACATAAAAAAAGGATAACATAGGTTATCCAATATTCCTAATTCCTCATATGGAGATAGAATACCTTAAACTCTATATCCTCATCCAAATTTCAATGTAATAAATTTCATAAATGGTTACTGTTATGTACCTTAAAAAATATTAAAATCTTTTAAATTAAAAATAAGGACAATAAAAATTTAACTTATCCTTAAAAAATTTAATGTATCTCATAATATTCACATACTAAACATGTGATTCCTGTTATCATGTATTCTCTTGAAACATGGAAATAATGAAAATTCTTATAAAACTGAAGTGAAAACATGCATGATTTAAAATGTAACTCTTTTATTATACTATAAATATAATATATCTCTAATATCAATAAATGATATAATAAACCATCTTGTTATATTTTCATTCTTACAATCATAAAAAATAATCCTTTTATTATATCATAATAAAATATCCATTAATATTGTTATCTAAAAATCATGTACTTATTATGGGATATCATTACATTAATCTACTGTTCTCAAAAAATTTATTCTTTATACCAGAATCACATTTCATGGTTTTATTTATAATTTATTATATTTTCTAAAATCTATAAGTAAAATTATTCTGGGCCATTCCAAATATGTTTCTTTAATCCATTATACCACAAAATTTATTATATAGTGTTATTCTTTAATTGAAAAACTTAAATACTTTAATCATTATGATAAAATGATTTTCATGGAATATGTCGCATATTTTTCTCAAAGGAAATCATTATGTTAAGTAATTGAGTTTTACAATTCTCGGCTTCACAACACATAAGGCATCGAACTACCTAATAATTTTTTCTCTCTATGACATTCTTCTCCACATATATAATATTTTCCCCTCCATTTTATATCTTAATCTATATTATTATTCCCACCATCTTGATATTTAGGAACTAAATAATATTTTCATTAGGTTAATAACCACATCTATTTTCATAATGACTATATTCCTTTGGATTTTTGTTTAAAGAATCCCACATATCAATATATTATTGATCATAAATTGATAATTTTTTCTGGGAATAATTAAAATAACTTTTACTTCTGTAATCATAAAATAATATTTTTATCCATAAATTTCATATCACATTTAATGTTAAGACATTTACTTTTGGTTCCTACAATTGAATAAAACTAGAAACAGTAACATGAAACACATATCATAATAAAAAACCATGTACCTATGACATATCACATCTAAAGGGCATAAATTTTGACACTTTCATTAATCTATTAATCCTTAGGATTATCCTTATAGACATTACTATATATATTCTTATAAATATACCAAGGGATATAAATAAATATTATTCATCTATACATATAAATGTTGACTAACCATTTACTATGATACATTATATAACTCCCAAGATATATTATAAATGTAAATTTTATGCTTTTATAAGAATATTCATTAAATTAAACAAAAACATGTTTTAGGAACGTAATATTTTAGTTCTATTGGAATCATAGAAAACAAGTTCTAATATGCAGAATTATCATTAATGTTTTCCACTAATATATTATCCTTTACTAACCTACACAAAACTGTTCTTCATAACCTATATAATGGAAAAATTAAGAGTTGTGATATAATATGATTTTTTTAAAAGAGATGAGACCTTGTATAGAAAAGAATTTCTTATTTTTTAAAATGAAACAATCAACTTACCCAAGTTTGGGAAAATATTTCCTATCACAATCTCTCTTAAAAATATGTAGGAACTCATCAGGAAGATGATCATAACAAAAGAAACTCGGCATCACTGACACCTCTATTTTCAAGGCCATCCTCCATCAAATTAGCTTTTCGATATGAATGAGTACGGGTATGATGCATGGAGTGAAGAGAATACAAGAATTTCCCCTAATGATTAGTATACTTCCAAGATAAGTGATGAGATCCTAATCTGATAGCATAAACAATAGTCGTAGAATCACTCTCCTTTTATATGTAATTCCACCAATGAATTTTAGCATGCTCTATCATTACAATCACGCTAAAAATCCCAGCCTCAATCATGCTCCACCAATGACTTTTAGTATGCTCCACCATTTTATTTGAATTTGGTCATGAACACTAGGTCAACTCAAAATAACTTGAACATAAAAACAAGGGCCATGTATATAATTGTGATCATGAAATTAGGTTGGTGAATAACATATATACCTCATGAGTTATCCATACTTACTAAATGCATATGATGAAGATTTTAGTCCTCCAAATAAAATATTGAAAAAATAAACATGTGTTCCAAAAGATCATAAGTAATATCAGAACCCATAAAAATAATTGAGTTTCATAATAATTTTATAACAACATAACTCATTGAAAACAAACATAACTCAAAAAAATACATCATAAACATAAACTTTTCATATAATGGATATGAAAAGTATCATTGGATAAAATACCTTGTAAAATAAATGTATCATAAAATAATGTTATCTTAGGTGGAAAATAATTTCTAGAGATTACAATAAATCATTCATGAGATTAATATCAATTCTATTTTAGAAACATCTTCTTATTAAAATTATATGACATTTTAAAAGCAAAATTTTGATTAAAAAATTGTAATATTTTAAGGTGATAATCATGGAAATATGTCTTCATGAAATAAAAAATTTATATATTCATATCATATAGTATAAAAAAGTTTATTTCAATAATTTCCTAAAAAGTCACACAAATAATCATTTAAAAAATGAACAAAAAATCATTCAAAAATATAAGTAAAAATTTACAACTGTATAGAATAAATATAAAATATTAATTATAGAATATAAAAAACATTTAAAAGACCAATTAAAAATACATTTAAATAGATGATAACATTCTTTAATGGATATATAAAATGATATAATCCTGAATATTAGAGAAATTTTGGAATAAAGACTTATCCCATTAAAATTAGTAGAATCATATGACCATGAAAGATGGAGAATTATATTGATATTAAAAAACCATAATATTATAGATAATACTCATAATATATATTCATTTTTGGATTATAGACCACTCAAATGACACATGTGGTGCCTAAGTAATAGGTCAACAGAAATAAAAGTGGGAATAATAATCCCTTACAATATGTCTTGAATCCAGTCATAGATATAAAAACACAATTCATAATAAAAATAAGATTATAGTAATTCAATTAATCAACCATATACATATATATAATAACATATATGATTTTATTATGACTTTATATATCATATTTATTACCAATTCCTTGTTAATGCTATGTTTTATGTAATATCTATTTTGTTTTTTATAAGTGTTTTGAATTGTTATATTATTGGTCTAATTACTTATACAATGATTCAATAACATATATAATGATAAAAAATATATAAATATATTATATATTCATTATATAGGTATTTATAAAAATATATTAAATATATGAATATAAAATGAAATAAACCTTTCATAGTTATGGTGGGTTAGTCGTACACATGAATGCAGTATCAATTTTATTTTCATGTTAAAAGAAATAATGTAAATGTAATATATATATATAATATCATTATAGTGTAATTTTTATGAAATATATGTCATATATTTTTTCCAAAACCATCCTAAATACATTACTTGTAAATTGTGACTGATCACAACATTTTTAATAGGTGGTAGACAACACGTACACAAATAAAGTTATCATATTTTCAAAAAATGGAATGAATGGAGGTATAAATTATATCATAATTAGAGAAGAATAAATAAAACATAAATATCACACATATATAATATGGAAACATAAATTATATCATTATTTTGAACCATTTAAGGTGTCAATAGATTAATGAATTACATCGATTTATGAGATGGTAGTCCACCATACACACGAACGATGACTGTGTATTAAATTTTTTGGAAATATATGTGAGTGTAGGTATATATATAAATATAACAACATATGATAATATTTTTTTATATTTATGTGATTATATTAAAATTTAATAAAATTAATTAAATGGATTGAAGTATGAAAAAATTATTGATGAAGGTTACCTATTCTTTTGATATCTCATTTTCATTTTCCCAAAAAGACTTTATTAATTGGTTTAATTATAAGAATATTTATTTTAGGATGAATGTATATAATTCGGGAAGATATTTGGATGGACTTGGGTCTAAAAAATATGATTTGAAGTGTGATGTAAAGAGAAGAATATGTACCCTTTTATAAGAGTGTGAAAGAGAGCATAGATAATTTCATAAAAAAATAATTTATAATACATAAATATTCAATAATGTTTATAAAAAATAGAATATAATATGAATAAAAGGATGGATAGGGTGATAATAATATTACCCAAATGATTTTTTGATATTCTTTGGTGTAATTGAAAACATTATCTTTCTTATTAACCATTTCTTAATGTATTATAATTTTAATGAAGGTAACGACATTTTCATCAATAAATGGTGGATAATTTTAACTATAAATTTTAATTGAAAAATAATTGACCATTTTATGATATTGTAGACCATATCAAATTATATTTTTAATAATATAGGATATTTATCAAAGTTAAATTATAAAATAAAATATTATTTTCATAAAAGATCATTAATTTTTATTTTGACAATATTTCATATATTGAAATTATGAAAACTTATTCAAAAAGATAACATTGATGTAATTAAATTAACACTCCCCAATAATGTCATATTTACCTATAAAATTATCTTTTCACCTTAATTTTTAAAATTATAAATATTTATATATTGATAATATCATTTAATAAATTCAGACATTAATTGAATAATTACTCCATCATCACTGTGTAATTTTTTTATGAAATTTATTTCTTCACTAAAATTTAAAAATAAAAAAAAACATAGAAAAAATATTATATTTTATAATAATAGATATACTTGATCATATCTTTTATTTAAATACATATTAAAAACAATATATTTATTAAATTTATGAGTGATACATTTTTCACAATCATTGATTTTTATAATATTGAAGTCATTTTCATAAGAATGTATCCATTACATAATTGAATCTGTTACCTTATGGGTTAAGCGTCAAATAAAATTCCTCTAGTGACTATTTATCATGTGTTAGAATAGTTTTATAATATTTATAATTTTTCATTCCCCATTATTAGAAGATTTACCCTTAACTATGGATATATAAATTACTACAATTAAAATTTATAATGTAAAATGAATTTATCTAATTACTAGATTTGGAAATTATTATTCCAAATAAAAAATCCATTTATCTAGTTTCAATTTAAATAATTTTCTTAAATTATTTAAAAACTATTTTCTTAGATGGGACGAGACAACATTTTTTTAAAGTGAAACCATACACAACATTGGTATTATTTTATAAAAAAATAAATTTAATTTTGATTTCAATTAAAAAAATTAGATGAACGGATAAATTTTTTTTTATTTTTTATTTTAACAACAATAAAAAATATAACTAAATACTCTAAATTATTTCAATACAAAAAATTAAATTGAAACATATTATTTTTCAATATTAAATAATACATGAATCTTTACGTAAAATTTCAGAAACATCAACCAAAGGAAATGTTTTAATGCTGATTTTAAAAAAAATTATTTAATTTTTCAAATATAATTTCTAAAAATGACAAAAAAAAATGAGATATGTGCACCGCCAAAATATGGAGAAACTTCCTTTTAAAATAAATATTTTTCAGATGAGAAGAAATAGATTTGTTCTTATATAATGTCTATAAAATAGGCAATACAAATGTTAATAATTATATTGAATATATTATATATATAAATAAAACACTTATAAAATCAAAAAAAATTATAATATAAATAAAAATCATCATTGTTTTTAAAAAACATTTTATTTTATTTTAAAAAAGTGTTTCACATATATTAATTGATAAATTGTAAAAATATCAATATATATGTATGTAATCAATAATCTCATAATTGGGTTAATAATGTTGATACCTTCTACTATAATTGTTAATTTATAATTTTCTTGTATAAATAATTATTATAATAAAATGATGATTCATAGAAAATAAATTTTTCATGTAAAGAAAGCTAATCTGGTATTGTGTGCATCGAATGCCTACCTTTTTTTAGTATATAACAGAATACATGAATAACATATAATTTATTAAAAATTTTTTTTTGAATAACATAGGTTGTTACTAAATTCATGGTTATAATTCTTTTTTTTGGATTCCATACAATGGATAAAATAAAAATTAATAGTGTGAGAAATAATAATCATAGTGGGAAACCATTGGAATAATTTAAAAAATGTCTAAATCATGCCACATTATTTGTCATCAAATAAAAAACAGGTTTTACTGAGGAAATTCATTATAAAAATACATTAAAATCCTTTATTTTTTTTATTAAAATATGAATAATCTATATAATTTCTCCTAGGAGTGTGAGTCTAGGTGTGATGTAAGGAATATTGTCATGTACTAGGTTATTAAAATAACTAGCATTATATATATTTTTAGAGTTATTACACCAATGTATATTATTTCTTGAACTAGATCCCATTGTAGTATCTAAATAGAGATGTATTTACCCAAAGTCCATATATTATCAACCATATCAAAACATTTGGATTTAATTCAACATGTGTCCCCAAATACTATTGTAATTATAAGTTCCCTAATATTTGTTTTCTATAAATCCAGTTCCCACGGTATCTACTAAACAACTTCTAATACCAATCATAATGAAATGATACCAATTATCCCATTGATGGCGACTACATTTCTATATTGACATAAGATAAAACTAATAACAACCCAAAAGACCATACACTTTAGTTGTATTTTTATACAAGATAGATTCATGATTCCCCTAATAAATTTGAATACAAAAATTAAAATATTTTTTTCATGAATATCATTATTATTTATAGCTATTCCATGAAAATCATTGATAGTATACATTATAGATTCCATTTAATAGAAAAAAAATAATGTTGAGATAAAATTCTTATTATGTGTTACATAAATTAGAAGCTATCGATATTTAAAGAAAAATAATACTTGTGTAATAATCAATGTGGAATTGTACATATATGATCACACATTAAATTTAATTAGTTACATGAAAAATAATGTTAGATAATGAATAATCAATATGAAAATTTAAATAACCAACCAGACATAATAATCATATATAAATTTGTAATAATCAATAAACAATGGTAAAAGAATAAAAACATGATTTATTTAAAGATTAATAATGTCATAAATAGATAATAAATTATCCATATAGAAAGGGGATTAATAGAAAACACATTCCATTTAATCAATAACTATGAAATAAAGTCATCCATATATAATATCATTGAAAAAAGTATTCTATAATGAAGGAAATTATTAAATATGGGGATTCCTGATCTCATGCCTCATGATACATCTACTATGATTATATTTTACAATAATTTTTAAAACAATGTATAAGTAGTATTTATGGATAGTTAATTGACTAAAATGATTATATTATTGATGCATTAAATGGATAAAAAAATTCTGGTCACAACCATCCCAAAATTTCCATTGTTTTCCTCATATGTTAAAATATATATTTGTCTAATGAAAAATGTTCCTTTTTATAAAATATCTATATTAAGTAAGAATAAATAATTATTAACCATTATATAGGAAAAATTTAATTTTAAATATAGAACACTATATGATTGAATGATGTTGTTATGAAGAAATTTACCTGCCATGATAATAAAATATCACCATTTTGGGGAAATTCAATGTCCAAATATCATAGTAAATTGAATATTTCTAGTGACTGTCAATGAAAACAAAAAAAAATCAGGAATATGAATGAAAATAATTTCTTTCGATAAAATTATCATTAAAAATACATCGAAGTAATAATGTTTGTATCAATAAAATATATTCCCAATTTAGTGTAATTAAAATAAAGTGTTGTTGTGGTTGTAGAACAGTAATACAATAAAAAGTTATTTAATAACATTATTGACTAAAATTTCTCTTAATCAATGAAATAATATTATATTAAAATTAAAAAAATCACAAAATATGTTTTAAATATATTTATTTTTAATAAAAAATTAAAACATAATACGGAATCTTTAAACATTTCAGTGGTCATGATGACAAAAAATTCAATACATGCTTTACATGTTATGACATGGTTTCCATTAATTTTTTTTGTAAAATCCAAATAGGTATTGTATAAAAAACAACATGAATAGTTATTTCAATTATTTTTCAAAAAGTCAAATGTGAATGAAAATTAATTTAATAAATCGTTTGGATAATTTTTATATAATTTTTAAAACATTATTAGAAATTATGGTTTTGGATGAAAAAATATTTTCGACCGAAGTGATAAAAGATGTTGTATTTTTATAAAAAACTTTTATCATCAATTTAATGTACCAATGAGAGGAAAAAATATACTATTAAATGAATAATTGAATAATATTTTGAGTATAAAAATATAAAAAAATTTTATTATCCAATTATTTAATTATTTTTAATAATAGAAATTCATGAATAAAAAATCTTGAATAAAATGAGATTAGAAAATATACGCTCACAAAGATCGTAAAATTAATGTAAGAATTAGTAAATGGATAGATGTTATGTATCAAATTTTAAACACACATAACATAATCTAAAATAAAAAGTAATAAAATTAAAATTCATTATAGATGTTATCATAAAATAATAATGATAACAAAGAAGCAATATAATTCAATGAAAGGAAATTGAGTTTTGGAATTCATTTCACATGGAAGCATATAATAAAAAGCACTATTTATGAAAAGTTTCAAATTAAAAATAAAAATAAAATGAATTATTATTTATTCATAATATTTTAATTAAATTCCACTGTATATATACAGTATAAATTAAATTAACTACATTATATTTCAGTATTCCCCATTGAAATGAAATTGAGATGAAGTCACTTACATCATGTATCCTTTTGGTCGAACATCCTTAATCCACCATTATAATGTTTTTATGAATGCTATTAATATATATTAAAATAATATTCATATTTATAATATTATATATTATCCACCTAAAACATTTTACCACCCATTTGTAAATAATATTTCATTGTATTCATTGCTTTGGGAGTTAATTTCCATTTTTCAAATGTGATGTTTTCCATAATGTTCTAGTTTATGTGTATAAGAAATATAAATAATCTAAATAAATTTATTAAATTTATTTATATAATATTTTCCCAATAATTGTTTATATTCATCATTAAATATTGGATATATAAATGAATCATTTTGCATTCTGGAGATGGTAGTTTGTACAAACACATGAGAAACAATATCGCAACATTAATGATTTATATGATTATAAAGTAGTTTTTATATTATAATTAAAAAATAAATGTGATTAAACATATAACACATATATTTATTAAATTTATTGTTACAAATTTTTATGGAAAGAATATGTGAAAATGAATCTCATCATTTCATGAGGTGATATTCTTTCGTATACACGAGAAAGACTATCATATTTTAAATGATATTAATTCTATGAAGGTATATGAGATATTATAAGCTCATAATTATAATAATATGATAAATATACTTTATATATCTTAAAACCAATTTTTTATCCATATATTAATGTTGGTGATGGAAAATGAATTACACAAGTTCATGAGATAATAGTCTGTTGTACACACGATAATCAGTTTTGTGTCCCTTTGAAGGAAAAAGTATTTTAATATATGTGTCTAACATTAAAAAATTATACATGTATTTAATATAATATGATAAATATATGTTAGTTTTTTAATAGTATTTTAATTAGTGTATCAAGATAAAAATTCAAAACACTCGTTTAAGAACGTTGCCACTTCATCAGACAATGTCTTGAGGACTGCAACACAATTCTTCCTATTATGGAATTATAAAAAAAATAAAAAATTGACATTGTTTATATGGTGAAATTTACTGTATTTTTCTAGGGTCTTTTGTAACCAAATTCATTTTGATTCATAAATGGGTGGAAATTGGGTGTCCTTCTACAAGTTGGGGATAAGAGGCACATAATTTTTTTTGAAAATATTCAATTAAAAAAACATTTTTATTTTTCAAAAAGAATCCATAATTGGAATTATCTATTCTAATAGTTTATAAGGTTGAAAGATGTACAAATAATTGGTTTTCTACATGTCTTATGTAATGTCTTAACATTATCTTTTTTTATGTAATGGTATACTTATTTCAACCTTAAATGTGTTAATTAACTCTTTATATTATCAATATTTATTTTGGTAGAAAATTTTTGTTAATATTAGTAGATAAAATATTATATTATTTTATAAAAATATAATCCTTTATTAGAATTTAAATTTTAAAATGTGTCAAATTATAATTTTATTTTAAACTCTTAGATGCGATGAAAAAGTGAGTTTCCAAAATGAATATTCTCATATGTATAAAATATTTCAATTTAAAATATTAATAAAAGTTGATTAAAATGGCCTAAATTATTTTAATATTAAAATCATTTAAATAATTTAACCATAAATAAAATTCTATATATAATTCTAAAATTCAAATTATTTCATCGGAAGGGAAGTTTTCAATTAATAAAATTATTTTCCACTTTTCATAAAAAATCGAATCATTTTAGAAAAATTCAAAAAAGTCATACTAACAAAATTTAGATCGCATTATATGAAAATATAAGTTTATTTTCTCAATTAATATCCTAGAAGTGATAAAAAAAATTTAAATTTTTTAGGAAAAGTTCTAATAAACTATTTCTTAAATATAGTTTTTGTAAAAAAATATTTCATTATCTTTAAAAGATAGTAATTTTAAAATTAGTCAATAGAGATCCCTAATATTAAATTATTATTCATTTATATAGATATTATAAACTTTATTACATATGTTATATCATTATACTATATTATGTTTCATTTTTTCTTCATGTTCTACGTTACATAAACTATAAAAAAGAAAAAATTTAAAGAAATATATTTTTTTCTATTGTTTAAGATATGTGTTTCATGTCTCACATTCTATTTAATAAATTTTTTTTAAAATTAATAGTGTATTACATATATCTCCTTAAATTAATTCACCAATAGTAGTTAAATTATGTTATTATGCTAAAAATATAAATCTAAAAAATTGGTTTTCATAAACTAATTTATTCTTAATTAAAATTATTATCTTATTAATTTCATAAATTAATGAAACATTATTTTATGTGTAAACAAAATAATATTCTTAATTTATTTAATAATATTCATTCTCAAAATTTTAGTGCCTTGATTATAAATTTATATTATATTTTTGTTTAATAAAACTCAATTTTCTATGTAACACAATAAATTAATGAATTTATATTTATTACAAAAAAATAAAAAAATTGGGGTGTTAAAACATATCATCCAATAATCCTAGGACGTTTATTATAAAATAATTATTTCAAGATAATTAATTTCTACCATTTAATTCTCCACTTTTTAGAAACTCGATATACTAAAACAATCTTTTAAAGGAAAACCTACATTATTTCAATATTCAGTTTAAAATACATTTTTATTCGATGTATATGTTTTATGTAATTTTTTCCAATTATTTTGATATCACATTCATATAAATAATTAATGTCATTTTTACCTAGTTAATAATTTTATGTAAAAAATCTAAAACAAATCTCTCTATCATCTTTAGAATGGGATACATCAGAAAATTATTTGAAAATATTTATTGCATATTTGATTAAATAGACACTACATGAATGTAATTTTCCACCATCATGAATGATACTGGTTTTTACGGTTTTATTTAATTTTATTATGGTTAATTTCAAAGAAAAAAATTTCCATAATATTTTGGAAATAAAAGAGGTTTATATATAGTATTTGAAAAGTAATGTGTACTTTTATCCAATATATGTTTCATTAATCATACATATAATCATATATGATAAAATCTAGTAATGATAATTATCATTTATTCGGTTATAATCAAATGAAACTAACTATATTATTTTTGTACATGATATATCATTATTGTGATGGAATGTTCATTAAACACTTTAGTTTAATAGGATTTATGTTATATTGAATTGATGAAATGTTTATGAAACTGATTTATTTTATATTATTATTATATTTGTTGAATTTTATATTATCATATTGAATAATTATGAGTGAATTATGATTATTTTCAGGTTGGGACCATAATTATATACCACTATAATGCATTGGGTAATGATGTATATCTCATAGGATTATAAGGATTTGAAGGGGGAGTGACCTTTGATTATTAAGGGACTTTATCATCTATTATAGTCTTGAGATTTATCTTCAACTATTAATAAAATAGAATTGGGTGAACCCAATCCACTATGGTATTCATGGATGTGATCATTTAATATGTAAATGATATTTAATTACTATATGTTCTCTTGAAATTTATGTATTATTTTAAAGGTATTCTCTCATGGATCATGTTCATTATTTCCACTACGATTAATGACTTATGAACTACCAAAATTTATTCAAAGAATCCAGATTATGATCTAATATTTTCTTGTAATTGTTTAAAAATATTATGAAAATGTCTTTCTACCATTATGATTATGTTATTCATTAATAAACATTGATTTATACCTATTTAACATTTCTAAGAATATATTTTTACTATTTTGTATATTTTCTTTCACTAGGTCATGAATAATGGTTTTATGTCTGATATGATGAATAAGGAGGATCGTTATAAAGAACATAGTTGGAGATTAAATAGATCATTTATGATTTTCAAGATCATGGTCAATGTTTCCAAATATAATAATACTACAACATTCTTGGATAGATATTTATTCTATGTATCAAATAGTCATCTAATAAGTTGTAATATTAATATTTGAAAAATATGGGTCACAATATATTTGGATATATCTTGGTTTAATGTGTTTCACTTTTTAATTAAATTATCATTACTAATATATATGATCAAATTGATATATAAGAATGAATTTTTCTCTCTTCTGGTATTATTGTTCCCTCTTCTCTAAATAATGGATACATGTCTAGTGTACATTATAATATATTTTACATTTATCTATAATATTTTCATTTTACCAAGATTTATTCTTTTCCCATATTAATTTATGTATTAGTATATAAAATTTGTTAAATTTCATGTAATATATTATATATACATCATTGAAGAATATGTAGTTATAAACATCTTAGTCACACTCCTTGTTTTTGAAACACCATCTTGTAAAACATTTTACCATGTAACATAGGAAAAAATATCTTCCTGAATTATTCCAACATTTATTATCAATATTATACTAATATATGTACTTATACATAGTCTATGAAACCCATTTGTCAATCTTAATGGATATTATTATATATAAAATGGCCATGAAACATTCCATTATTAATTAAAAAAATATTTTTAACTCAGTCTTAACGAAATATAAGAATAATAACTCATTTCAATATGAAGTTATACCAAAATAAAACTATGTTCCTCCCACTAATATTTTCTAGAGACATTTAAATAATATAATATTGTAATATAGTTATTTTATTTGATCAATAAATGTATCCTTTGAAAATTAATATTATTTGAAATATTTTTAATGAAAAAAATACTTTAGAATATTTCTATAAGATATTTTTTACAATTTGATGGTTGTGAAATTCAACCACCAATTATAAAAATCATGGTTATAATGTATGTAACACTAAATTAAATTTTATTCATAATATATATTTTTGAAATGTATTATATATATATAACATTGATTAATCTAATAAAATAAAAAGTTTCATTATATTTAATCACTTTACAATAAAAGTATATATCTCAATTTATTATACATTGTTACATAATGGAATTTATATGAATGGGATAGATTAAAATAGTTAAAACATGGTTTTTCTATATTTTTTTTAATAAGAAAATGCTTCTGATCATTTATTGAAGATAGAAATAAAAGTACAAGATGGCGGTGAAAGGGGTCACACACAAAAAAAGGCCCTCACACATCAATGAACTGTAGATCATAATACGACATGTCATTACCATAATCAAAATTCCTAGCAGGTTCCCATTCATATTGAGACTTATCCTGATTGATAGTCTTCCAATAGTTGTCATCGATTTTCCTAGACACCGTTGCAGATGATCTAGTAATCACAGTCTTCAGAATTTGAGAGTAATCTTTACAAGGCCTTATTTTAGCCGGGATAGGTGTAAAATTCTCACCATCAGTCATCCTTGCCTCACCGGCTAAGACAACCTCCTTGAATGAGATAGATCCACCCTTATTTGGAGTAGTAAAGTTAATCTTTTATTTTTCATCATCTGATAGATTCCGCCATTTACCTGTAATAAGGGGTATTTGTTGACTATATACATGTTGACCATCCACCAATATAGGTACAGAAATCTCAGTAGACTTTCGTTGATACAGATTTACACAAGAAGGGCTGCTATGATCTCTTGTAGGGGACTCCTTGTCCATATGAGGTATCTGAGAGACAGAATTATTAGTGCAAGCCGATGACAACTATTTATGAGTGTCATAACCTCTATCACCAGCCTTAGACAATGAGGGGACATTTGTCTTTTGACGGAAAAGGCTGGAGGGATGCGCTTTCATTCCACATTCCAAACATGTCATATTTTTTCGGCCGATCTCCAAGGAGTGCCTAACCGCCAGACATGCCGTACAGTATTGAGGTTTTTTCTCATATTAAACATCAATTAAAATATTATCTATGGGAGTATCAAGAGTTACTTTGTCAATAAGGGTGGAACTGAGATCAACCTCCACTAGCATTCTGGAAAAGTGTCAAAATATTACATCTTTAGTTTCCTTGTCAAGATGAATGGGTGTCCCTATTTCCGTGCCGATGTCATGAAGAATTTTTGGATGCCATAGAAACTAGTTTAGCCCATGAAGGCGGACCCATAACTGAGAAAAATCATTCCTTGTATACGAGACATTAAAATCTAATGACCACTCATGTAAGTGTAGGCATCCAGGTTTAATAAAAAGGGATCCACAACTCCAAGCATGAATTTTCAAATCCCATGATGGAAATAAGCAGTGATAAAAACCCCGACCAAGTGAGAGAAATTTCAAGTTTTCGAAACCCCATAATGTATTATTAATATTTATACCATGAATATTTATTTCACAACATATTATTCCTCAAATTATTTAAATAAATATCATTAACTATTATAATATACCTCTATATAATCTTTAATTTTTTCATATATAGGTTGTCTAAATATGACTTGAAGAATTATTAATTTATCACCTTCACTATCAAAAAGTATCTCTCGGAATTTAAAAATTTAAAGAACTCATGTTAAATTATATATATTTCTAAATTAAAAATAACTTGAAAATACTTCTTAGTGTTTCACAGATATTTTATAATGGAATTTTACTTCATATAATTAATATAAAATATATTTAATGAATTTATGTATTATATTTAAAATGTTTCACATAGTAATAATATATTCAATATTTGATTATAGTATAAATTTGATATTAAAAATGTCTGTTCTATCATAAATACAAATTTTAATTTTGAAATAAAATTTCAATTTATTAAACTAGATAATAAAATAATGTTTATAAGGGATAGTTATACATAAATTGTTTTAGTATAATATTATATCATCTAAAAACATAAAGTTATGAACATTCCTAATAGATATAATAGTATATTTCTATCAGTGAAATATATATCCACTTAATTAATTAAATATTTATGGTATTCTTAGTTTTAAATATATCTATAAAAATATTTAATTCAATGTTTTTATATAATTGCTAGTATTTAAGAAAAAACTACACTAAATGATTAATATTCATTGTACATTTGTTTTTCATCATTTCTTATTCAATTCATTTAAATATTTCATAAATTGACAACTACATCCATATAAAATGATAATATACTCATGTTCAAAGTTTTCCTTATTTATATTTTTCTACTTAGTAGGATTTTTCAATATTTCCTTTGGTGATGTACTTTCCATTAGAATTTTCAACATAAATTTATTTCTTTTAACCATAGAATTTAAATACTTGAATTGATTCTTTTCATATAAAAAATATAAAATTAATAAAAAATATAATTAATGGGTTTCTCAACAAACTTATTCTTACCATTTTAAGTATAAATAATGTAGTCGGGTGAAAAGATCGATAGAAATATATATATAATATCTTCATGATTCATCTTGAATACCAATTCTATGATTTAATCAAATAAATCTATCACCATGTGTACTAGATAACATTAATAAATTTTATTTTGAATTTAAACGTGTTCTGTTGAGGATAATATCGTTCATTGAATACTTCACTTTCTCCCAACATAATTAAATGTAATTAGAGAACATATTGTATATATCAATGTATTAATTTTCCATTCACATATTAGTTGATATTTATAATTACATAACGATATATTCATCTTATTTCTTCTTCTTTATGTATCCTTCTCACAAACACAATTTTTCTAATGTATATCATTAGGTTGTTGGGACTCTAAAAATTTCATTTTATTTTAATTCTATTGTACTCTTTACTAGTTCAAATACTACTCTTGGAAATTATTACCAGTTTAGAGATATTATTTTTACAATATTGATCATTATGTTTATGTGGAATTAATATTTTTCTTGTATATAGGTACCTATAAGATTTTTAGTTTTTTCATGACAACATAATATTCATTACATATTTTTAAATATGAATTGAATATGACAGTGTTATTTAATCCCCATTCCAAAAAATTAAATATTTTTAATTCTCAGTCACTTTTATATTCTAACAGAATTTTTCCCGAATCCTCTCTTCATCAACCATTCTAGGACATCAATATTACTATTATATTCAAAAGATAAGTACTTTAATCGGAAATATAAAATTATGGCTCTTTTTTCTGCTCAGTGGAGTACCACAAAATGTAAATCCTTAACATGAATTATCTAAAAACAAGCATATAAAATTGTACATTGATATATATATATATATATATTATTTTATGGAAAATTTTAGTTATTTCAACTAACCACACGTTTTAGAAATCTTTGATAGGAGGATCCACTAATTGTCAATAATGAGTTCCTAAAACTATTGATTCCTTCTTATTTATGTGTCAGATGTAATTTGTGACATAATATATATTTATAGGGTTTTAGAAATGTTATTTTTAATTCCAACTGTAATACAACTATAATTTTTATGATAATTATTATATGATCTCACCAACATCATTATACATGCATTAATAAAAAATAATTCATTAATTAATTTTTTTTTATTTTTTTATTTATGTCAAATATCTATATAATATGGATTTATCATCACATTCACATTAAAATATATTTAATCAGGGAAAAATATATATATGTAATTTCGAGGAATTGATCACCTTTCAACTTTTTTATCAATTAGTTGAATGGTGGATCAACAAAGGTCGTAGGGGTTTTCTTTGAATTATATGTAAAATCTAATATATTAACTAAAAATTATATTTAATAAATATCGACACTAAGGTCCATATACATATAATATTGACACTAAATCACATATACATATAATATATGTTTGAAAATAAAATTTATTAACTAAAATTTATATGTAATAAATAATTATTGAATAATTTAAAAGTATTAAAAATTAAGTGAAGAAAGGAAAAATGCAAACATAAATATCATTGTCTTTTTTTATGATCAGAATAAATAAATTCACACTAAAATATATTATTTAAATAATATAATAATACAAATGAGGAAATTATTAATTAATTAATATAAGACTAATGTAATTTTATTTAATTAGAAATATATTTTCACGCAATATAAATTTTTGGAATTTTTTAATTTAATTTTCATGATTTTTTATAAATATTTATATATATATTGGGTTCTTTTTAGTTATAAATGGACCCTTAAAGGCTTCTAGGTAAATATTGATACAATTTGATGTAAATATTGGAAGAAAAGTAAAATCAAGAAAAGATTAGTATCTTAGTAATATAACATTTATTAAAAAAAATGTTGAACTAAGTTAATTTTTTGATAACATTATCTTGTTTCTCCTAATCAGTTGGACTAATTATATTATATATAAAAAATTTGGTGAGAGTGTGGTTAACTGCATGTCCCATAATTTTTTATTTTTTAATATGAGTTTAGTGCATCTTTTCCAACGATGGGGGTGGAGGGTGTCTAGCCTGAGAAAATAAGATGAATATAATTTGATTTGTTTTTATCTAATATATGTTAGGATCAATTATTTTAACCTAAATATTTATCTTTTTTTATTAAATATAATTTTAATAAATAAAATATAGTATATAATAATAATAAATTAAAATTAATATTGGAATATCCATTTGGGATTTTCATAATCTGATTGATGCAGTTCCATTTCATATGTGAATACATCAAAACCATACAATTAAATTCAGGTAACATTAATTTAAAAATTTTCATAATATTTTTAAGATTTGGATTCCCCACTAATGGTAGAGCCCATGAGAGGTGAGTCCCTATGTACCTTTGTATCTAGGTCTTCTTCTCATGAACCATTTTTTCTATAATCCTTTGTTGCTTGGAAAATCAGGGTCATAATTTCATAGATCTTGTATTGGAGGTGGTGTGGCTCGGATCTCCGGCATTCCTCAACAACATGAATCCAATGTAGCCTAGCAAATCCAACATGGTTTTTCGACTTTGGTGTGGTAGAGTGGCTCTGGTTTTCTTCAGTGTGGATCAATGCCCTCAGTGTGGTTTGACGGACTCAGTGTGGCGGACTAGCTATTGTTGTCTCCAGTGTTCCATGGTGGCTTTGGCATTAATCGATGGCCTCAGCTTGGTTTTGGTGTGGATCAAGTTGTCTCTGGATTTATATTCTTTTCAACAGTGAAAATATGTGACAGATCCAACGTTGTCATCTAGTGTGGATTGTCATCATCTCCTAAGTGGTCATGAGGAGGGATCTCTTTGATTCCAGTTCCCCGCATCTCTGTGTAGTTTTGATGTTTGGTGGATTGCAAAGGTGACGAAGAAGAAACTATTTTAGGTGTGTTTCTGTTTTATAACTAGTATGGTTTCAATATTCGGTATAGGTGTTTCTGCTCGTGAAGGATTCATGGATAATGGTCTGTGAAATTCATGTTGGTTTTGATTGAATGGTGGATTTTTTTATTGGATGGTTTTTTTCGATGATGGGATATCTGTGGAAGAGGACTTGACTTTGCAGAACTTATATTAGAGGAGGATCCTAAGATGGAGATCTATCTTTGAAGAGTTTTTTGGATTTGTTAGTTTGAGAGGGTATGTTGTCACCAATCAGATTGGGCATGTGCCTTGACAAAGGACACTTGCTTTCCAAATATCCTTACAATAGTAGAGAGCTTCATCATGATTAAATGTTGGGGAAAAGCAGTCTCATGTTATCATTCTGGTTTTATGATTTCTACCCTTTGAGTGTGATTTGTCCTAAGTCCATCAAGTCTACTTGGGTTTCACCCCCTTCATCCATTAAAATGGGGTTTTATATTATAATAATAAAAAACATTAATGGCCTTCGGGCCGTTGGATGTAATGTATTCCGATTATTATGTGAATTTTTATTTTGAAGGATGACTAATTGTTTTCATTGTCATATAATGATTAATTTGTACATTATTTAATATGTTGGATGGAAATTAAATTATCTACAATGGAAAATAAATTATTCATATGCATACCATCACATTTACATTTCCAAAGAAATACCCTTCCTATATTAAGGCGGGAAATATTATCTTGATTTATCAATTAATTCTATATAACCCATGATGTATCCATTATAGATACCATGATGAAAATTTTATAGTTTTTGTATTTCATAAAAAAATATATGATTCAATTATTCAAATTTTTTATTAAATTGATATTATAGTCCAATAAAAATTTTCATATATAGTAACATAAAATGACATGCTAGACATGTGGTGTTCATATTTTTGGATATTCCCCATGACATCCCTAGCCTATGATCTCCATGTTAAAACATTCGGAATATATGTCTAAAAGAATATAGTCCCATAACACCTAATAGTTTTATATCATCACTATTCTATAAGTATGACATATCATGTCCATATGAAATCTATTTAAATTTACTGTAATTGTATTTTGAGGTTCTTATTATAGCCATAAAATATAATAAACTTTTTATATGACAAATAATTTTTGTACATTATCATATATATATTATACGAAGATGTAAAACACTATTATGGTAATAAAAAATCATTTCTAACTATATATTTAGATGTTGTGTTACATAAAAATTAAATATCACGTTGTCTATAGTAACACAGTTTTTAAGAGTTTTACCTCAATCCGAAAACAAAAATAATAATTTTTCACCTATTTTAATTATATTTAACATAATTTTTATATTATATTAGATGAATTTAATATAATGGTGTGTGACAAATTTCTAATGAAATTTGTTTTATTAATTTCTTTTTAATAAATAATATAAATTCATTATATTTAATCTAATGTTCTACATTATTTTCATTAAACATCATGATGTGGCTATGGATCCTCATTCCCATTTATAATATTATATTCTGTATATTTTGGAATATATTCATCATTTTTCTAAATAGAATTTTTTGTATGAACAACAAAACAATATGTTTCATTTAGTAAATATAAAACTATACTTGTTTCATTTCTTTCCCATGTGAGACATACATAACTAAAGAATGGTTTGGTATGTTATTCGTTAAAAAATGAATAACAGAAATTATACTTAGTACAATAAACAAAAAGACACGTGAATGAATCCATGAAATGATATAATATTTAGTTATAGAATGTATATGGCATAAAATATTTACAATGTCTACTAAGTATTTATATCAATAGGATAATCCTTTATGTATATTTAAAAATATACTACTTACCATGTAATTATATTATTGTAAATGAGAACATAGGTTAAGGATAAGTAATATAGTCTTGTGCTTTATGTATAATAAAGATAAAAACCAGGATCATCATGTCAATCTGTCAATAAATATTCCCCACAATAACTATTATGGTTGGAGAAACTATGTACCATTATTGTTCACAGAATAACTAAAAAAATTATTATTTAATTCCCTTTAGAATATATGGTATGTAACGTCATATTTTTTTATGCATCATCATAGGGTGAATGTTTCCTTAAATGGACTTGAACACATTGCAATGTGGTATTTGTGTGTTATAGTGTTATCTTAAGATATGAAAATATTTGATAATGTTTGAATATATATCTTGTATTTTATTTATTGCGATCAAATTATTTTACAAAAACCATGAATAACATACAATTTATGAAATTACATTATTGGATAATTTATTTTTATTCACTTATATTTAATATCTACTACGAAGTATTATTTCATTACCCAAAATTTTAAAAAGCACCACATAGTTTAAACATCACACAAGTGTCTAGTTTCCTAGAAAAATGTGGCGTGTGATATTTCACCATAATGAAATTATCCATCTTTCCCCATAATAACCATGTTATTTATGCTCCATAATTGCATATTAAACCATTCAAGTACAAAAATGTTTATTTGGAATTAAATATCACATAATAAAAAATACTTTGTTAATCAACTATGGAATAATAAAACAATAAAATAATATGATTTTTATAACTCAATACAAAACTATTCCTTTACCTAAAACTTTTATTAACCAAAATTATCACTCATCCATGTTCATTATTCAATAATAAAACTTCATATACCCATAAAATCATTGATAAAAAATCTCTTAAGAAAATGCTCAAAATATACACTAAGTCATATATATATTTTTATTATTTTAGGAAATATTTATTATATTAAATGTTGGTGTTTTATGGTATGAAAAATATAATATAAATGTCATATTACATGTCTTTGGAAATATAGTTTCATATAACATAAAAATATCATATAATATCATCCTTGTACAATAGTATTTTATGAAATGGATATATCATGAGGTAATTTGAATTGATGTATTTGATCTAGGTTATTATTTTTCATCCATATGGGAATCTTGAAATTAATTAATAAGTATTTTAATCTCCACCATATATGATATCAACAATACTAACATGTTATATTTTGAAATTTTTGGGAGTTATAATATTTAAAATGATAATATTTTTGTATCTTCCTTCCATCTATCCTAATTTTGTGAATATGTGAATAAATTATTGCTAGTTAATTTTGGAGCATATATGATGTATATATAATAGATTTAATATCCATGATAATGTGTATTTATCAATTTATTTTTTATATTTGGTTCTCTCATGGATATATTAATCATTAATTTCCCTGATTAGATAGTTTCATATCAAAAAAACCTATATTGTCCTACCCAAGAATTAGGTGAATCGGTCAGCGTATGGGTAGAATATAGATTTAAGAATGTTATTGTTAAATTATATGGACCTTCATCAATCATATAACTGAATAATATTTCTATGTTTATCATCGATGCAAGCTACAAGTTATTTATTCCCTTTGAATATGGATTTTGTATTTCATATCATGCTGATCTTGGGTGTGTGGTTCATATTATCATCACTTGTGTTGAATATGTGTTACTTTATCAATATAAACCCATTATAGGTATCATATATATATCTTTACTAATTTTGTTCATTAACAATTTTTTTATGATATATTTTTAGAAAAACCTTTATTGGGTAATGTGGGAACCCAAAGAAACATTTTTCTAGGAAGCCAAATATAAAATTGAAATTTTGAATTATAATCAATCAATAACGAATTATAAATTCGATAATAAATCATTATAATACAATCATGTATATTTGTGGGATTTTATAAACCACTAAACACAATTTTATGTCACAACATCGACTCAAGCATATTTACGCCCACTGATTTTGCAATCATCATCGCTTTACAAACCCATAAAAAATAACATTAATGATACCCACGTAGAATGAAATACCCTAAAAACCAAATCATTATTTTCCAATAGTATTACCTATTCTATAGAAAACACATTCCTAATAAAATCATTCTAATTGAAATATTTTAATTGAATCGGCTAGTCAAATTGATCCCATAGAAGAAAAGATAAATGAACATACATAACATTTAATATGAACTCATTCATACATCTATAAATGTGTATAACACTTCTAAATTCACACATTTATGTTTTAAATGAATAAAAAATTTAATCCATATTGGATATCATTTCCTTGAATATTTATTTTCTATTGGAAAATGTACATCACAAATCTTATCGCTATATATGATATAATTCTTTTTATAGATTAGATTATGATATATGATATTATTAAAAGAATATAGTCACTTTATATTATATAAGATAACATAACATTATTTAAGTATTGAAAAATTTAGATTGGAACATTTTTAACATGTGATATGGGATTTAATTTGAGTAAAAGAAAACATTCCACACAAACAAATTCTTATATTTTCAAAGTGATCCTAGAATATTATATAATTTGATTTCTTGGCACTGAAGTGTGATATTACAATCTTGTTATATTCATGATATAAATATTTAATAATACTATATTATATGATATGTCTTATCATTATTTCAGATATACATTGGATCAGTTATCTATTTTATAGTACTGATGACCTATATTGGACTATAATACCATTATCGAAGTATATCATGTGTATAATATAATTTATTTCAAAAATTACTATATAATATAAAAATTTCCAATTATGATATAAAATATATTATTTATATAATGACTATAAAATATTATAATATATATTTTATCATATCTATTTAATTTAAATTAAATAAAAGTTAAATAGCTAAAAATTTATAACTAATTACTAATGGTATTTGAAAATTTTAATATAAATATATATATAATAATGAAAATTAGAAGAATTTTTTTTTGGCCTTCTACAAATTGGGGAATAAAACATTAGTAATTTATTTTGTGAATATGTCATTTAGTTTTAATAATTATTTAACTGGTGATTATTTATTAAATTAATAAACATATTTTAATTTTTTAAATTTGTAAAACTATTTATATTTATGAAATTTTTTTTTGATTAATGTAAAAATAATTTTTTACTAATAATAAATTTTTTATTCTAGGTCATTATTCTTTTATTTAGTGGACTATTGTAAAAAAGGTTTTTTGTCTGATTACATCATTTATTAATGTATAATTAAATACAATATAACTTTTTTAATAAAAAATGTTAATATGAAATATATTTTCTTTTAGTTGATAATAGAATAGTTAATATAATATTTCCTAGTTGGAATGTGAAATAGTTTATATTATATACATGTATATAGTATTCAGAAATATATTTATATTATTAATGTTAATAGTTTAATTCTATCTCTTCCTAGATTATAAATTTATTATATTTTATATTTTAATCACTGATAAATGTTAATAAAAAATTTTAATATATTTTTTGAAATATTTAGTTTATTCCATACATAATACATGAATATAATAATTATATTATGTATTCATGTATTCATTTTTTAATAGTCTAAAAATCATTTATTAAATTCTTATTCATGACAGTATATATTTTCATGATAAATATGAAGAAAATAATTTTTTATGAATGTATACCAAAAAAAATAATAACGTGATAAAATATACTAAGATTAAATGAAATTGTACAATATACTGTGTTCAATTTTTTTACAAAAAATAAATTTTGTGTACCTCAAAGATCCAATGAGGTTTGTTTATGCAAATGTAGTGAGCCCCTATCTTTTGTAATAAAATCATGTAAATAGGTGACTATAAGAGTTAGGGGACACGTCTAGGAAATTTATTGAGGCTTCAAATATCATGTAGTTTATAAGTGTTAAGATACCATTGGAAGGGTGTTGAGTTTATCTATATGATTTGTTGGGGAAATAATTGTTTATTCAACTATATAAGACTCCTATATGATATAGTTTTCTTGAATTCCCACATAAATTGCTAATGTGATTAGATCTATGAATCTGAAGAACCATTTGTAATAGAATTGTATAACATAGTGTAGTAATGGATGTAAAAAATTATAATATAGAAATCCTATTACTTGGATCACTTTACATAAATTTCAATACAAAAATAACATTAACGATGCTAGTCAATAAATAAAAGTTCTATTATAGGTTAAATTTCATCCTCTACATCTGACATAAAATATAAATTAATCATCTAAACATTTAAGTTTAATGGATTCAACATCTAATAATAGTAAATGAACATAATAATTATTCTTAATCAAGGAGAAACATCCATTTTTTATACCCAAACCTATGATACATAATCTAGATGTTTATCAATAAGGTGACTATATACTTACAAAAATCATTCAAGGATTCAAATTTTTCTAAAATTTTCTTGATTCTATATGACCAATGTAATTTTCCATATATAGTAATAAATTCATTGGTTACAATGTTCACTTAGAGATGCATGATGTTTCATTATAAGGTAATTATGGGTATAGAATTCTTTCTGTAACTCATTATAGAAAATTTTTCAACAATTTAGATGAGTTTGATAAATGTTCATAAGGATTTTAAAAAATATTTAGGATTCATGACTCTATAATATTATATGTATGATATAATGTTGTGTTGAAAAAATAATATAACATATCAATATGTTGTATAAATAAAATTTGAGTTGTCTTATTGTCATCCTTAATCATTTGTACATAATGATGTTATCTATAATAAGGGTAAATGATTCAATTTGACTGAAAATTTTTTGGACACATTATAATATATTAAAAAACTCCATAGAGACTCTTTTATTATGAAAATATTATCGATTCAATTATTTGATTTGGAATTTATATGATATAAAATATAAATTTTAAATGTGTTACAATTTTGCAAGATTAAAAAGTCATCTATATAATTAATGGAGATTATATTTCATATTTAAATGATAAAACTATGGGTTGTTGAATCATTTATTTGAATGACAACAAATATATATTTTTTATAATTTGTTCTATATAAAGTATGGGAATAATTATATAATTAAATTATATATAACAAGACAAATTCTCAATGAATAAAGGGTTATAATGAAAACTATAAGTGGAATGTTATTTACTTGGTTTGGATTAGATCCAATTATATAGCAAGTATTTATGAAAATTAATTTATTTGAAATGTTTTTCATATTAAGATGTATTTTATCCAACCAGCCATTTGTAAATTATTTTGAATAGGAAATCCTTATTTGGAAATCAATGTTTGAAACATATAAAATTCAACATATGACATGCCTAAATAATTTTATTATTAAATATTCTCTACTAAATATGATACATCTTTTATCCTAACATGCTTGAGTTTGTTTATCTAAACATTATATTATGTGTAAGAATATAATATCCAAGAGGCTAGTGGTAGTAAATTTGTAATTAATGATGTTTAATTTAATAAAAATAAGGAACTATTATTGATAAAATAAAAAATTAACTTAATGTTATATCATAAATGATTTTAATATGTATTGGTAAAAACTATTTAATATAAATTGTTAAATTAGAGACAAAAATGATAAAAATGTAAATGTTTTATAAAAATTTCACTTGAATGGTGATTTTATGAAAATATAATATGTATTATCATAGAATTTAGAGTTATTAACATCATATTATTGTCTGTTTTTAAATAAATAGGATTGTATAGTATGTTAAAAGTCATTAACATTAGGATTATGATTCATATTTCTCCTGATTATCCAATCAATGTTTCCTTCAAATTTTTTTGTCACAAAATGAGTTTATTGGGTAGTGTCTTATCATATAAAACCCTAGATATTTTGTAGGAATTATATACAAATGAAACGATTTTTAAAAATCCCATAAATTGAAGTGAAAATAATTCATCAATACTGGTATATCATATTGGATATGATTATACAAGAACAAATTTATTTGTTTTAAATTTATTCTTAAATGAGTTCTCAAATTAAAATTTTTTTATGAATAGAAAATTATTTATCCAATTTTTCATTAATTATTACTGGCTGTATGTAATTATTAATATATATGAATTTTTAAATCGAAATGTATGACTTTTATTTATCACAAAACAATTAATATCATTGAGATTTATAGATCATTATGATATTTTAAGGTAAGTATGATTATGATTTAATATAGAGAACGAGAATATTCTCTTGAGTCACTCATGGGAACAAGATCATGGTTATATAATTAATTTTTTTCATTTTTAGTACATTATAATGTCAATATATGAGGGACAATTGCATGATGATTTGATGATGTTGAGGAATTAGATATCATTATTTATAAATATTTTTTGTAAGAAAACAAATTTATTTAGGTTCATCTATGAAATATATAACAGAAATTATTAATCTTATAACATTAAGAATTCATGTAGATAAGATCATGTATTAGTGAAAATAGTAAATTTGGTATCCGGTGAACTAATCATAACAATCAAAGTCTTTTTTCAATAATGTTATATAACTGACAAAATATTAACAACATGCTTGAGGATTTATGAATATTTTTTAAAAAAATATTAAAATTATTTTTTCAATGTCAAAATATATATGTTTTTTATAATTAAAAAAAATATTTACATTTGAAGAATACTTGAGATAAATATAATATGAAAAAAAGTTAATAATTTTCCTAGAATATTTATTTTGGTTGAATTCCATTTAATGTTATTTTTATGTACTTTGAGTTATCCTTATAGAAGAAAATTATTTCCGCCATTGGACAAAAAATGATCTATCTAAAGCACACATGTCCAATCTATGTGGTAAAAATGATATATTATGATCTACACGGATATCCTAGAGTTATAAGGATGATTATTTATGTGACATGAAGGCATAAAATGCACATAACAAGAACAATAGTGGGTTTCATCATTGTTTGTAAAGAAACTACATAAGATGTGTGTCAGTAGAGTATAGTTCCAAATTAATATGGTAGTGGTCCCTATTAAATAAAATTGATTATAAAAAGGGATGTGTTTACCTGTCATGTCGTAGCTAAAAAAACAACTGATCGGTGTAGAATATGTGAATAATGGTCTTATTCACAATCCATAAGAGTATTTGGTATATAACATGTGACCACAAATCATTCTCATCCATTTTATCCAATATCAAAAAAATTTAACCTAAATTTTATGTAGTTAAATCCCACAATCCAATGATTATCCAACACTAACATTCAAGCCATATGGCATCATTCAGTCTAGGTGATCTAAAAAATATCAAATAATGTTACAAACAATCATGAATAAATTATCCATCATTAATTCATTTCATAATTCAATGAATCTAATACTCGATTTATCCTTTATCATATATCAAGATATTGGACATTTTGTGTTGGGACATGGATAGGAACGTGTTTATTTATATATTCATCATCGCATTCAGGTGAGAACAACACTTATAATAATAACATAACTAATTTAAGAAGAGATGTGATTTTTTTGGCATTAAATATGGTTATGATTTTTTAATTTTTGGGATGTATAGATATATTAATAGAAAACCATAACATGGTATTTAAAATATATTTTTTATGAGCTGTTAAGATCAAAATAATAGAGAGAAATCTTCTAAAAAAATTATTGATGTGATACCAATACAACTGGAGGCTAATTATTTTTAAGAACTCTCATTTTAGTAGGAAAATTATGAATATTAATTATTAAATTTATTAAAAGGGTAAGATGATATTTGAAGTTTATGTGGGATTCGTAAAGATTCAACTATACTTTTTTTAAAAATCTTTTACTCAATGGATATTTAGTTTCCCTAAATCACATAGTTATTTTAGGATGAAGAGGAAATCATTTGAGGAATAAAAACATACAAATGGAATAACCTAATTAGACATTATAGAATAAAAAGTAGTTTAGGCGAGTTAATGACATTGTACATTTTTTTTGAAACACAAGATAGATAATAATTCAACCTTACACATTTTTATATAGAACATTTTATATATACAATTTTGTTTGAGGTGAAATCAAACATAGACATTGCATGAAGCATTTAATAAAAAAATGAACATGTATTTGGTTCTTATTTTTTCATATAGTGATCCCAATTTATCTAAGCACATAAAGAGGAAAACACCATGTAGTATTAGGAAATGGAAGACAGATTCACAATGCCATTCATGATTATATATAGATCATGTTATTTGTTTAATAATACTTTTGTTCTTTTATGTGTGTTATAACATGTGTGCACAAGTGTAAAGACAACCAAATAATATGAAGATCTATCAATACTAAATTAAATTAAATCTCTCTTTTATAGGTTAAAATAAATTTTAATAGTTAATGAAATAATGAAACATGGAATATTACATGTTCTATGATTTATTCTTAATGATTTATCAATTCATTAAATCACATATTAATGAAATGTTTCTTTAATTGATACAATTGATATTTGGGAAGTGGTATTGATGTTATGAAAACATACTTTATTTCCTAGAATAAAACCATAAGTGATTTTGAGAATCTATTTCATTAATTTGATAGAGTACGATAACATCATTAATAGATGGATATTATCTTCTATAGTTTTTTTACTAACTAAGGAAGAATTGTTTATATATTTAAGATCATAATATTTTGAGATTCATGTCTAACATTATTGTTTTGAAAATTTGTTGAAGACTATGAATAATATTACATGAGAAATAATGATCCTATAGTCTCATAGAGGGGGGTTACCCTGAAAAAGAAGATTATTACTATTTCCATCTCAACCACTATGAGAAGAATAAATTTTTTTCATATTTTTTTTAAACATTAATAAAATTGAAATATATAACCAATCAGGGATATGATAATATGATTGGGGGTCTATATAATAAAGTTAGAAGATATGATTTTAGGGGAGAAGAACCAAGATCTATAGGATGATTTATTAATGGGGTTTATAACCATTTTCTTAATAATACACAATAATCAATTATTAAACTATTGTGAAAATCCTGTTTGGGGAATCTAACAAACATATAAAAGAGTAATTCATAGTAATAGTTATTGTAATTACCTTGTGTGGTGAAATGTATGATTATTCCATTATAAGATATACGATAATGAGATATCAATAAGTGGATCATGGACATTAATATGATCTACAGTTTGAATTTTACAAAAATAATTTGTAAATGTGAACCCCTGATTCATATTCAACATCAATTGAAAGGCTGTTGTGAGATTGCATTAGTGGTGTATAATTTATTTTTACCTCTAATGATCTAGGTTTTTAACTATTTCTTTAAATTGATTTTATTTAGTATATATTTAATGAAATGTATTATGAACCTAAAAGTGAGATAACGAATGTCAAAACAGAGGACACAAAACAATATATTTTTAAAAAGATCTTGAAAAAATTTATTGAAGATAGGAAAGAGAAATGATTATGAATATTATATTAATGGAAGAGACTCTACTATGATAATGTTTCTAGAATTGTGTAATTTAAAATAATTATATCGATTATAAGTCTTCTAATGAACCTTGGCCAATCTGTTATGATGTCGTCATGCATACAAATAATCATTATGATCTAAACGGCTAGTTGATGAAAGATCTCAATTAAGTGGTGAATTTTATTATTTGAAATATCATGTATAATGAAAATGAAAAATTATAGATGGAATACTTGGTTAATTTAGTGGAAGATGATATTTGTAAAAAGTTGGGAATATGTAACACCATCAAAAAAATGTGAATGAAAAGAACAAAACAATAATCAATTATAGTAAATAATATGATTAATGTATAAAATGATTAAAATGTAATGGTTGATAGAAATTTTTATATGAAATTGATTATATGGATTCTTTTTTTCACATTAAAAATAATTCAATATTTTGTTATATTTCATATCATTTAAATTTCATGATAAATCAAAATGGTTAATGGTGTATGAAAATTATTTATAATAATGTAAAAAAATTATATGACGAATTATTAATTTAGAGGGAGGTGGATTGAAAATATAATCTGATATTAGTTATGGATGATAATTATTCCCTCAAGATGATGCATTTAGTTATAGAGGTGATATTCATTAATTTGGAATCACCACAGGATGGACATTCTATATTTATATAAATATAAACTCTACCACTCAATTTTTTAATGAAGAGTCATGAAAACAGTGAAGAATAATATAATTATAAATATAATTATTTGATCATCATATCATAAAGTTAATAAATCCTCTATCATGATGGTGTCCCATATCCCAAAATAATGCATATGTACTAATAACGTTTAAATTTATTGTTGATATTTAAAACAAAAATATAAGAAATAATAGATAATGAAAAAAATTGATAAAACTACAACAGAAAGGGTTTATTAGATAATATTTATGAATTGATTTTCCCAAGGAATTGTTCAAATGAGTGGTGGTTCCATAATGAAAGTGAATTGTTCAATATTTTTTAAATATCAAAAGAATAAACTAGAAAAGAATATATAAGTATTCATAGGTGATATTTGGAGTCAATTTATGATTAAAAAATGGTATTACAATGTTGTAATATAATTCAAATAACTAAAAATAATATAATTTATTTATTTATGGGTAAAATGTTGAATAAAATAGAATACCTACACTATATAATTAATAATGGTAAAAATTTAATATACCTATAAATAATATATTTTAATTGTCGAAATATTTCTCTGACTACTACAATATATGTTTTCCTATTATGATGAATTCTAGTATATACAAATCACTGAAAAACATATTTTTTTTAATAGAAAATAATTATATGTAATTCATATTTAAAAATGAAACGAATTTATTATAGGTGAAAAATGTAAATTCTATAATTCTTTGAACATGAAGGTAATCGAGAGATGTTTTCCAAATTGAAATGGATTATGAAATATGCCAATAAAATAACTTTCCCCAAACAAAAGTGATACTAACATTAAATAATCAATGAAAAAATTTATGATTGGATAGAATATATTAAAAGGGATAGATTCGTGTTTATACTATTATGTAGGTGTTTTTAAAGGGATAAGAATAAATACACGTATTATTGGTATAATTTTTTTTATGCAACATGAATTAACCTAGGTGGATTCATGATTATTATATGATAATATGTTGATAATTCTATAATTTTTTTACTAAAAAATATATAAATGATTCCAGTATAAAATATATATGAATTATTCGAGTATGCATATTGATCAGTATGATGGAGGGTTATATTGCATAGAAATTCCTGGAATGGATTCAAAGACAAATTCCCTACATTGTGAAATGAAAGAGGATTTAATATTAAAATAGTGGTACATTACGTATATATTATAAAAATAATTTGTATTTCTATAAATTTATCCAATATATATAAACATACATAAAAATTTAGATAAAAATTTGGCAGAATATGTGAAACGTATTGAAGCAATGGAAGTAAAGTGGATTCATAATATGAGGTTACATATGATGAATTTTTTTCCGTAATTATAAATTTCATGATCAACATAACTGAGGTGGGAAATTTTTTTACAAACAATTGTGATTTCCAAGATATTAAATAATATAATTAAATATTTGAGACTCAAAACAATAATGAGTCTATAGAAAAAATTTCCTAGATTAATAATGAATAAAATAAATAAACCATGATGATAAGAATTTATCATCCTAAATGAAATGCAGATAGAAAAAAGCAACTCATTATTCCCTTAAGTATATGTGTTTATACTATCAAATAGGTAGTTTAAGGACATGGATACTTCCGTTATGTGGTAAAATTCATGTGTAGAATATTCAAAGACATCACGACATATTTTATTTCAATCTTCTATATATATTTTTAAAATTATGAGATTTTTTATGGAAATAACTCTAATATACCTACTATGAATTAGTTAATAATTATTATGAATGGAGAGTCAATATTTGAGAAATAAAGGGGCTGTTTATTTTTGTATTTGATTGTTAACATGGTCATTAAGAGATGTTTAGTCTATAATGTTTTCAATGATTTCATATCTTAAGAGTTTCACAAACAAGAATACTTGTTATATCTATTTTCATCTATGAAATGCTATTTAATTTATAAAATATATCAACCTCCATGGTTATACAAAGTTTTTTTCTAAAAGGGGCATCCCATGTAGAATTAGTAATGTCTATTTGATGTCTCATTTCCTAGAAAAAGAATATGATATTATACTTCTCTTGAAAGAATATAATGATAAGGTATCAAATGAATAGAGGATAAAAGTATACACAAATGGAATTATAAAATGTATGAGATGAGAATATCCCCACTACATCATTATAAGTTACGCAAATTATGGGTAGATAAATATAGACATTTATAATTTTATAAGTATTTGAAGAAAATTGAATGGGTGAGATTGAAGAGAACGGTGGCATGGTTGATGAACTAGTAGTGCATTTTTTATATTATATTTTTATTCAATTTTTTAATGTATTATATGAGGATTTTATTATGAAGAGGAATTGAAAATGAATCAAATTATGTCAACATTTTAACAATTGTTCTTCCAAGATCTATATAAAATTTTATATGTCACTACTATACAAAAATATTCATGTTCAAAATATGAATACATAGAGGAAATAATAATTTTAAAAATATATAATGTATTCTTAAAGATAATATAAATGTTTAAAGGGAGTTAAATAGCTGAAACATAATTGAAAACATGTTTTAAGAGTTATGAATATTTTCTTAATGGATATAAATAATATTTTTTCCTGGAATAATTTATGAAGTACAAATGAATTAGAAGAATTTGGTATTTATATGTGAGAAGGATCAGAAAGAAAATTGATGAGTATAATAAAGGAATATTGGGCTTCGAATATATATTTTTATGGAAAAAAATACATTATTTTTGTTAATTAATTTGGGTATTGGTTATATGAAAAAAAATTGCTTCCCCTTGGCCAACCAAGGACCTACCTCAACAAAAAAATGTAGGATTTAGGTGGGAAACCACATGGGGGTGGCCAACATGGACAATCTAAATCATTATGGGTGACTACCTATGTGGGTGGAAAGCATAGAATTAATATATCATGAATATAAGTTGTTAGAACCCTAGTGTCAAATGTAATTTCCACAAATTATTTCTCTCAAGGTTCAATATGAATGAAGGCCTTGAGTTGTATCTATAACTCATATCATAATGGAAAATGGAATGTGGTTACCGAGTAATCTGATGATGACTAATAACTGGGTTTATATTAGATACATGAATCATATTTAACTTCATACTTAGGTTTGTAAATATTGAAATTAAAATTACGATACAACTATATTAATTTTCCCATATTTCATATTCCACTACCAATGGTCAAGGAAATATTGAAATATTCTATGAACAATCACAAATACATTGTCAATATGATAATAATCTGATATTTCAATGAATACGCTTCATGAGATATTTAACTTCCTATACGAATTAAAGATCATGTTTTTGTTGTGATTTAATGATAATGGATTAGATTCATGATATTATCATATAATTTACATGTGATGGACAGAGTTAATTGAAATATTTATCTACCATATGAAGAGATGCCATGTTTTTCATAATCATGTAAGTATGACATTTTTAAATTGATAAAACATCATTGATTTAAATATTATTCCATTAAATAAAATTTAACATGGGTAATTTACATTTTACGGAGATAATTTATAATGGAGAGGATTCATATATATAATTATATATATATATATATCGATGGACAAAAGATGATAATTTTGTTCCATTCATATTGTTTTGGAGCTCTTTTTTCATAAGAAACAGAGTATTATTACACATCCATTTTCATTTAGGTATAGAGATATTTTGAGACATACTTGGAAGTAATGATTAATATATGTTATCAATACACACGGTGTTTTGAAAAAAATAGTATTAACTAAGAACTATATTCATATATGAAGAAAAAGAACATGTCTGTAATACATGAATTCGCATTATGTATCCCTCAATAGGACATGGATCAAGAAGAAACAATTTATTTTGGATATTATTTTTCTCATCTATTTCAATAATAATTGTAGGATATGAATTATCAAAAGTATATTTCTGGGAATTATCTTTGGAGATATATTTAATTGTAATATTAGAACATATACTTTTCATTTCTATGATGAACCCCTGGAAACAACATGTGTGTATTTAGGTGTTCAATGGGAATATAATAAACTCAGGTGTTATATAAACATGAAGATAAAATGTACATGAGTAATAATAAGAACATATATATAGAAGAAATTTTATTCATGCTTAAGAATAACACATGAAACTTGAATAATAAATATAATGGTCATGATTTAGTGTTCTAACTGAAAATTAATTCATTCTTTTTAAAAAAAATTTATGGGTAATGATAAGACCCAATCATTAAATAATAATTCATAGAATATTAGAAATTGAATGATATCACATCATTATTAGAGAATATTTTGAACAACATAGTGTTATATACCTTCTGAAAACTAATTTTACAATTAAAATACAAACATTATTGTCCATTATTTACATTTTCTTCAAATAAAAATTTCATTTCCCTAAAGTATATTGTATACTCTAATGTTTATGTAGCATTTAATGAAACCCTAATGAAATATTTAGTAGTAGTAATTGATCATTATTTATTTCATGATATTTATATTATAGTACATCATTATTTAATTAATTTTATTTGTCCATCCTCACATTTATTAACTTATATAACCCCAACCTATATAATTTCTTGGGAATGAACAATAATCTCTAATTTTGATATGCATGACCTATCCTCACTTATTTCACTATATTCTTTATGATGGAATTGGTTCATACCAATATGGAAGAATCAAACATCATACTTTATAGTGGATAGGTCCTTATGTCGATCAATTTCATGAATTTTTAGATCATGCTTAACCACCAACTCTATGATCTTAGAGATTCTGAAAACCTTTTTCATTGGGTATCTTCACATGAAATTCTGACATCCTTACCATGTTCTGAAACTATATTTTATATCTTTGACCTAGTGTCCATTAGAATTAATAGTGATGATTATCCCATCCTAGCCATGTATCTATTAAATTTATTGTCTGAATATCCCTCTAAAAAAATTCCCATCATATTTTTATTATTATATACTATATGGAACTTATTTGTTATTTTATCATATAGGAATAAGTGAAAATTCAAATTAACATATGCATGAGATATTAACAATGAAATTAAATTATCATTAATTTTTTTATTAAATTGAATTGAAATAGAACCAAAAATAAAATCCTAGGGGAAAATGTGATATGGTTTATTCTCAATGATAGCAACATTTATTAAATAACATAGATAATAATTTTTTAATGAATAATTATAATGTATATTCATGGAGTGGTTTATATTAATAGTCAATTTACTATATTTGATATAATCATACATTAAAAATATTTTTTTCATCACTTTATTATATTTTACTTAGGTCAATAACATAATTAAAAAAGGATATAATAATAACAAGAATCCTATATACAAAGGAAGACATGATCATTAAATGATGCTCCAATTTTTTTATGCTCCAACATTAACATACTTATTCAATGTAGATATTAAACATCATGAAAAAATTTAGATGAAAAATGTTCATCATAAAGGCTCATGGAAGAAGATCCATCTGAAAAGGAAGAGGAATACCTAATGATGGATCAAAATCATGGAAATTAATAGGATATTTTTAATGGGGTTTCTAAAAAATTATGAAATCGGATGAGGATTAGGATATAGTTCCAATAATAGGAATAATAAGACATCTAGGTTGTATAACATCCCATGAAATAAGAGTTTCTTATTGGGTGACTAACATGGATCTGTAGAAGAATCAATTATTGTGTTGTAAAACTAGTTAATGAAATAGAAACATTTCTAAATGAAATTGTTTTGTAGATAAATGATATTGAGGAATCCAACAAACATGGAAAGGAATTAGTCGTTGTACCAAGCCTTGTATATTAATTATGATGTACTAACTCATACTCGTTTTCCATAAGTGTTAGGAGAATTTTATATCACTGAGTTGATAAAGAACAAAAACATGTTGATAAGGCTGAATGAAAAGGAATAATTCATAAAGGTAAATCCCAAAATCATCCACACACTCTTAGGGGTCAATTAGTCAGGGGATCAACTTGTTAATTCATATCTAATTATTTCTCTAATGATCTATGATTTTTCCCATCAATTTTATAGGATTTTAAGAATTCAAAATGTCAACAAATATTCAATATATTATAGATGGATGAAGATATTATTACTCATATAGATATATATCTATAAATTTCATCCATGTCCCAATAAAATTGGCTAAAAATATATGAATTTAATATGAATTATTATATTCTTGTAATGGTTGTGACAACACTAACTGAGGGTATTGAAAATGGTAAAAGTCAATGTAATTATTTTGAATATAATTACTGAAATGAATATTTTTATTTTATGATGAGTATTTATCACATTTAATTATTAAATATAAACATAAAATAATATAACTAAAATTCCAAATAAATTATATAATTGGATTATTAGTCTATTAAAGGAATTCAGGATCAAAAAAAATATAATTGGAATAAGATGCTAATTTTGTTGAAGTGGCATTAGCTAAAAAAGGACGTAACCTAAAACACTCTCACAAAAGGTGTGAAAGAAATTTATGAAAAAAATGATGACTATAAAGAATGATAAACTAAAAATTATTCATTAATTTAAATGAACTTTTGTGAGAATTATTTTTTATTTATATTTTATGTAGATGATTTAAATTCACATGAAAATTACAAAATTGTTCTATATATTTCGAATATTTTAAATAATTAATTAAAATGAAATTATAAAGGAGAATGATAAATATTTATATGAATCAAAAAAATTTCATGATGAAAAAATAAGGAAGATAAATGATCATTGGGATGATGTGATGAGATTAATTGAGTATGAGATGATCTCCATCAACATGATGTTTTTTTGAGACGGTGGTAAAAATAAAAAATGACTAATCACTAAAATACAGAACTTCCTATAATTATAAAATTAAGGATAAAACCACCCATGATTATATTTCGATTCTTGGGTCAAAGAATAATAATACTAGTATAAGGAATATAATTATATCATTCTCTCATAAATTGGATGCAACCTTCCAAAAAAGGAATACTATAACCATGAAACAATCAAATATATAAATGAACTATCCACTAATCCTCTAGGTCTTAAATAAATTATGAAAATGTATTATGGTAAAAATATAGATAAAACTACCAAATAAAGGATTTATTGGAAATTATATATATAGGGATATTCACCAAGCAGTGTCCAAAAAGGTTGTAGTTCTATGAAAAATATTAACTTTCACAATTTATGATATATGGATAGACTAAAATACAAATGAAGATTATAATAATTATAAGAAACTTTTTGTGGTGTTTTATGTTAATGTTATGGTATTTAAATGTTTTCATAAAATAAAATTTCATTAAAATAATAGAAGGAATACATTCATATGAATTGAAGCTAATGAAATGAGAAAACATGTATTAGAGAAAAAAATACATAAAAAATGAATATTACTAGATGGAAACAATTTCAATACATTTAAAATATTCTATTAGTAATAAAATAGATGTGGTCAAATTTATTATGAGTACAAATATAAACCAATCGCACACATATCAGTTTATAAAATGAATATAAAACATATTTAATAAATGTAGAACAAAAATGAAAGGGGATGAAATTAAACTGAAAAAATATAATCATAAATATAAAATGAATATAATATATGGATAATTTCCCCAATAAATGAGATATTGAAATATGTATACAATATCACTTACCCTAATATAGAAATGTCTTAGTTTGATGAAGTACCACAAAATGAGTTTGTATGTGGAGTACCTATCATTGGGGATGCTTCATGTTTAGAGGTTTATGAATATAGTTTGAAAGGTTAGATTAGCAATCATATGGATGTTTGTATAACATTCCATTTCTTGTAATACTTAATTAATTGAGTTGTATTTATGGTAAATATATTTTAATATGTTCATATTGAATGATTTTTATGACCATAAGACCACATATTCTACCAATTAAAATTATATTTGACAGTTTAGAATAATTTTTTGGATGATGTTGGAAGGAGCTATACAGCATTGATAAATACATGAAAATACTTTAAAGAGTGATTAAATATATTTTTAAATTTTAGTAATTTCTATATTTCAATTATTATATATTGGGTAATGATTTTGAGATGTCTAATAATTTGATTAAAATTCATTATTTTTTTCATAAATTAAATGAAATTGGATTACTAATTAAAGAATGAAAAAAACATATTAATCGTAAAATAAGATGGTAAATTCATGAGTTGATGTTTATGATAATTAAGCATCGTACATAAATAGAAAATTGAATACCCCGATGGCTGATGCTGAAAAAGGTATAGAAATTAAAAATATTATTTTAACGAAAAAAATATGACAATTAAATAAACGACACTAAAAATAGAAACAAGGTTAGAAAAAAACATCCCAAACTGATATTTAAGAATAAAATGAAATAGATTTAGAAGAATCCATCATCATAAATTCTACTTCTGATGAACAATTTGGTCCAACCTTCTTCCATTATATATACTATTTTATACTACCATGTCTATAAATGAAAGATATGTATATATCCTTTGAGTAAATAATTGATTACTCAATGGTGCTAATTATATACTGAATATAAAATTATGATCTACTAAACAGATTTGTAATATTTGAATACATTTTATTAAAATCACCTCTATATCACATATTATAAGGAATTGACAGTTATTATGATGAGGGAGTTGATATTAATCAATGATGGGGGATATATATGTTTTATTCATGAATTTTTTTTATGTATGTTTAGGTATATAAAGGAAATAATGTATTTTTTAACCCATAAACCTGGATAATTGAGTTTTATATGATTGTTATCTCAGGATTTGTAATGCATGGAGGTCATTAATCAGTTCAGTTATACACACATTTTTACATTTCCATGGTTTAAAACATAGAAATAGAGTTTAAATCTCAATAATATTTTATATGGAAAATAATTATGAGTTAATCCTTCTATCACATGTAGATAATAATGAGGGAATAAATTGAAAATGTTGAAGAGTATACTATTAGGGAATTAGAATTTTGATTGGATGATAAATTCCGAATTATTCTTTTGATTTTTTTAATATAAGGGTGTTAAAAATATATACATTACAAGTTGGATAAGTATTGAAAACAAATTTACCATCATGAACTAAAAACGATACCATCTCAAACTAGTACCTGACCTGATCGACAACATACTAGAAATGCATTCCTGAACCCCATGGGCTAGCGACTAGCACCCGTGCATTATAAAAAAAGTAGAGGTAATTATTTTGATAAACCTAATTAAATAACAAGGAATACACATAGGCATATATAAATATATATAATATATATAAACAGTTTTATTTTAATGTACATTCCATAAATTTAAGATGATATTGTAAAATAATCATTTCTTAATTTCTGAGAAAAACCCAAATTAAAAATCTAACATCAAATAGAGAAAAAAAAGATGAAATCAATCCCAGTGACAGTGTGAGAAAACTCACACCTCATCCCCCCCCATCTTCCAATAAATAGCTGATATAAGAAGTTACACCTTACATTGGAACATTTCATTTCCCAATATTTAAATAAATAAATAAAATTATAGACAATATAAAGCATTTTTATGGTGTGAGCTAACAAGATGGGTAGGATATCACCTATGTGTTCCATAAAAAGTATCAATGCAATAATCTAAACACGATCAACTTTAATAAAAAATCATGATATAAAATTTATATCTTTTTTTCTAAAACCCATAAAAATTATTTAACATTACCTTTTTTCACATTTCCAAAATAAAGAATGTAAATGTGTTTCAAAATATTCATAAATCAAAGCACCCAAATAAAATCAATGAAAATTATGTATCAAATATCATATAAAATCCATGGAATTACATGTCAGAATAGTACAAGGAAAAGGCACATATCTGATCATCTAAGGATCACACTATGTCTGGATATATAGAGCAATCGTACCCCCGACATAGAAAATCATGATCATAATGATCATTGATATAAACATCAAATCTATTTACCATTGTGAAAATACATAATGTGAACCATCGGAATAGTTTCTAAAAATTATCGAGTACAATATCCCTACTGAGAATAGGAATACCACTTGAATTTACCCCCAAATGTTTTAGTGGATAAGTCTTATAACTAAACATTCTGACTACGTACCCAGGAATTCCCATGTGCTCAATTTTAAAATCCACTTCATCAAAACCAATTAATCAAATATTTTATTTGAAATCAATTTAATTAATTCTATTTTAAAATGATTTGAGATCCTATTAAATTTAAAAAATTATGGGGAAAAACATCTTTTATCAAAAAACCTATTTAAAAACATAGAAAATTAATATTATTCAATAATTTCATTTCATTTCAAATGAAATTCATCAAAACTAGAACATTATAGGTAATTAATAATAGGATAGATACAAAACCATATACCTCATAATCGAGTCACCCAACCCACAACATGGTCCACCTACAAGGAAGAATCAAAATACTAAAATGGTGGACATATAATCAAACTATAAATCTCTAAATTTATTAACAAAAAACATTTTCAAAAAAGAGAAAACAAAATATAACTCGAAGAACACATAGCTATTGTAGAGAATAAAATGAAGGATCGACCACTAGAACAAGATATCATGATTGATATAGAAAGGAATGATGAAAAATTATTATCACAAGTCAATGAATCAAAAAATATACTACTTTGGGTATTCAGAGATCCAAGGAAATGAAGAAACCAATGTAATTTCAAATTGGGAAGATGAATCCAAAATGTTATTGGAAGAATTAATAAATGATTCTATAAAAATCTTGTGGATGTCCCCAAGATGACCCATGACAGCCTCTAGGTCAACATCTAAAATCCCTCACAATAATAGAATAATAAATAATTCTAATAGTTCCCCAACGTAACAACCTATGTGAATTAACTGCCTTGTAATCCAATTATAGGTAATGTAGTCTATGAATCGTAACTCTTTTGAAAACCCATAACCTTTTTAAAAATTATTACTTCTACTAGTACATATATTAAAAAATGATACAGGGAATATTATTTTATCACATTGATAACCCAAAAAAATTATTCTTCCTAATGATTAATACAAAACTTGTAAAAACAATATATGGAATGTATTTCTCAGGAAGATATTGAACTACCTATATTTCAATGAAAAAACTTCGAAACATATTTTTGTGGACATGGAAATCATAATGAGACAGAAAATCTAATAAACATTTATACAGAGACTCTATTAATTTAAATACACATTTATCCAAAATTAGCATGTTATTTTCCTTGGTTAATTCTCTCCTTCTTCTGGAGTCCCAAAGTGTCCCCAAATAAGAATAAACTGACATAGGATAAGTGAAAATAACATAAAGAATGTAATAGGATGTCACTAACACCCCCACCATATAAAATTATATCCCAGATAATTAATATTGAAGAATGATTCCTAGTAAATAGGGGAGGACATTTCTCCTATATCAATGTATTAGGCACCCATGTCTCATGAGATTCTGATTTGTGATTCCATAACATAGTAAAACATGTAATCAATATATTAGGAAATACTATCAGTCCAGAGCCCATGATCACTATTAGATACATCATGATAGAATCATTTATCTCTATAAAAATATCTTCAAATATCAAAATGTGATTGGGATAAATATGTTGTTCCCTAAGATGAAATAACTAGAAAAAATGATTAATACCTACCAACTAAACCTGAAATACTAATAAACAAGAAATATTACCATGCCTTTTAGTGACCTAAAATTATCTAACAAATCTTGGATCCAACATTCCCAATTTTCCATGATTATGATCACCCAACCATAGAGAAACCTTCAAGAAAACCAAATAACCTATTGAAAACTCCGAAAGATAATTATGTTGTAATGGCCCGGACCTCTCCGGTCCATTACTTTGTTAAAATGTGGTGTTGGAGGTGTTCCGGGAGGTCAAGGTGACTTATCCCCAACACTTTGCCAAATTTCTAGTTTTGTGAACAGTGTTTCCAGTTTTATGAACAGTATCGAAAGGTGAACAGTGCTTCTATCGGTGAGGTTCTGTGAAAAGTGTTCCTATCGGTGAGGTTCAGTGAACAGTGTTTCTATCAGTGAGGTTCTATCGGTAGGCTTGAACAGTGTTTCCAGAACTGTAACCTTCTAACGGTGACCTTCTATTGGTAGGCTTGAAAAGTGTTTCCATAATTGTATCCTTCTAATGGTGTCCTTCTATCAGTAGGCTTGAACATTGTTTCCCTAATAGTAACCTTCTAACGGTGACCTTCTATCAGTAAGCTTGAATAGTGTTTCTAGAACAGTAACCTTCTAACAGTGACCTTCTATCAGTTGGTTTGAACAGTGTTTCTAGAACGATAACCTTCTAATGGTGACCTTCTATTGGTAGGCTTGAACAGTGTTTCCAGAACGGTAACCTTCTAACAGCGACCTTCAATCGGTAGGCTTGAACAGTGTTTCCAGAACGGTAACCTTCTAACGGTGACCTTCTATCGGTAGGTTGGTAAAGGGTTTCCAGAACGGTAACCTTCTAATGGTGACCTTCTATCAGTAGGCTTGTACAGTTTTTCCAGAAAGGTGAGGTCTAATGGTGACCTTTTCTTTCCTTTGCCAAATTTTGAGTATGTGAATAGTGTTTCCAGATTCCTATAGTTTTTCCCCATTTGACGTTTCCTTTGACATAAAATACATTTAAAGACTTGTTTTAAGGACTCTTAAGGCCGATTCAAATTCCATAAATCCTATATTAATTATTCCTAAGGCCTGGATGTATTTACTTGGTCAAACAGTGTCGGTTAATGCGATCCGTTTTTAATGGAGAATTAACCAGATCATAAACCGTCACCCCATTAAATCTTCAAAAAGGGACGAGATATAATTCTCCCTTGGTCTTTCCCTTTGTTCTCAGCTAAGAGAATCTAGAACCTTTCAATCATTCTCATAGGAGTTGCACTATCAATCTTTACTCCTAGGATTGGTTCTGCTCTGCTTTGGATGAAACCGAACTATGTCGGTCAATCTTCCCAATAAGGTATGTTTTATCGTCGTTCCTTTGGGGATCATCTTCTCTTTTTTATCCCTTCCATATTATACCATGTAATTTCCACGATTCTAATGGGTTTTTCTTGGGGTTGGTTGGTACTGTCATACCGTGGCATCCTCTGGTGGATGCAGTTTTTGTGAGAGGAAGATTTTGACCCGTTGTGTGGATAAAAGGACGTCAATAACTCTCCAGGTAGTGGATTCATGGCTTCTCTAATTTTATATGCGCAATCGTATAATTAGCATGATTTTTTCCTTTGGATCACAATAAAATTGACCTAATTAAATACTTGAACTGGATTAAAAGAATTGGTTGATCGCATGTTGTTTCTTTATACCATGATAATGATTTGCCTCATGTTTTTCTAGATAGATTGATATCTATGATTTCTTTGATTTGTTGTTTGTTCATGATGGAAATTGATAATGAACGTAAAGCTAGAATTAATTGTTAATTTATTTGCTAAAGATAAAGAGGCATGTAAATTAATACGGTTACTGCCGTTGTTGTAGTTGTTCTAATTTGAGGTTAATCAAATTAGGGAAGTAAGCATAGTTATTTAATTGTGATAGATTAATGATTAGGTATCCCTTAATTGGAACCTACGAATAAAAAATCTATAAATTCAATATGTATTAAATAATAGATTGTGTTGGAATTTCAAAATGGGTTCTGAGTTACCCTCTTGTTTGTTAAAGGGTCAAGAGCCCATGGTTATAATTGTTGTTTTCCTGCTGCTTGTGCTATGATGTGAGCCTGGATGGCTATTGTGATATGTGCAGGCATGGAGGCCTTGTGGTTGTGGCAGTAGATGACGCCTAGAGTGGCGAGATGCATCAGTTTATTCATGTGGGTGTTGGGGGGGGACACCCGGGGTGATGGAATGGGATGGATGTGGTTGTTGGATGCTTGTGGTTTTTTGTTGAATGTTTTCCTGCTTTGATTTTCCCCACTTCTCAAGGTAGCCAGTCTTGCTACCCTTCTTCCGAAGGAGGCGAAGACGAGAGGGGTACGCTGCATGCTTTCCATGTTTATCCTCTCGAGGGAGAATGGGTCTATGCTCTTTCTATAGGCAGCAAATAATCGACGTCTAGTATATCTACTCACCGTGTTGATCCTCCTTTGTGTTTAGAAGCATAGGATGCTTTTCTAGAATGCCTGTGAATATGGAAATGTAATTCTTTAATGAATGATTGATTAAATGCTGAAAAACCACAGGGGTGGAGATACTAGAATTTAAAGGTGATGTGAATCTTAAAAGGAGCAGTTGATTTTGATTGTGATGCCAATTCAGTTTAATGTGAAATTTTTCATGGTTAGTTAATGTTTAACGAATTAATTAACGGACAGTGGAACTGATAAAATGGGAATGGAGAAATCTAATAATGCTCTTAAAATGTTTGTGTGCTTATAAGATACCTAGTCTTAGATGTAGCAGTCTGGAGTCTGAGAGACGTTAACTGCAGTTGTACTTAAGACGAGGTAATGCCCATAGTGTGGATGTGAGTTATATATATATTCTGTACTTTTTGTCCTTCTGTGCACTACTCCACCCTGTCGGTAAGGGAAACTGACACCCCAGGGATTCTGAGCCCTAGGGGGATGTTTTCCCTAACATTCTAATGGGAAGTCGAATGGCTGACTACCCCCTTTAGGCCCGCTCTCTTCTCTTGGTAGATAAATGTGCCAACAGGCTCAACGGCTAGTTTCCCCGTATATATGTGTAGAGGGATATAATTTCTTGTGGTTATTTCACACACATATATTCAGTATATAGTATCATATGGTCTACTATAGGTGTAACATGTATAGGCTATGATGGCTTGAGGATCCCTACTCTATGTATGGGCTATAATGGCTTGAGGTATAATACTCGATGTATGATACATGTTATGCGGGCTGTGGTGGCTCCCAGAACTTACCTGGTTACTGTTTGTTGTGAGGATGGTGTGGTGCTTTGCCCAGGTGTCTGCGGGAAAGCCCTTGTGGTGCACATGGTGCAGATTGTAGAGCATAACCCAGGTGTCTGCGGCCAAGAATTTGGAGACAGAAGCACAGGACGTATGTCATTGGGGAAAAGCAGAAAACCAGTGGGGAAATAGTAGCGGGGTACCCTTGATATTATTTACTATATTCTATATTCTTGTATGCATTACTTGGTGAGAGTAGCCATAGTGAGGTTGGGAACTTAGTATACCTATTTAGATGACGAGTCAGTTTCACTTGTTTTTCACTAGGCTTTAGCATGCTTTCATTGCTTTTGCACGAGAGGCTTGGGGAGGATCCTACTGAGTATACTGTTATACTCACCCTATGTATATATGAACTGTTTTTCAGGTCACTTAGTGCAGGTTGGAGATCAATAGGGTTACTATTAGCTTGTGGTTGGAAGAGGAAATGTTTGGGCATGTGGTCACTGTTGTTTTACTTTCTTTTGGGTACTTTTAGTTTCCCCTTTTAGTTGTAGTACTTTTGCATGACATTTTATATATGTATTTGGATTTCTTTTATTTTTCATTTATGAGTTGGAGTTGATTGGAGTGTATTCTATCTCTCTCTTATTCATGTGTTCTCCTAGAGGGTAATTCATTCAATTTGTATGTTTATTATACCCTCGGTTATATTCGCCAACTGAGGGCCTACTGGAGGTGGGACTCGGGGGTTATTATCTTTCTTCTGACATTACCGGCCCAGGAGGGGTACACTTTGTGGGGGGGGGGGTCGTGACAGATGTGGTTCCACAAAAGGTTTTCTTCAACTATATACTATGAAAAAATGGTGATGTATATGTTGAATCATCATGAATAACTTTATATGATGACTCCATCACACCAAATATTCCATTTACACCCCTACCCATAAATAATATAGACAACACGAAATGACCTAGAGAATATCTGATGTATCCATTCACAATATTGATTGATATCTATTTTAACATGAATACTGAATCTATACATGATATATATATCCCATGATCCACCAAAATTAAGGATATATGTTCTAAAAATATCCTCTTGGATTTAAATAGAATGATCTATTTGACCATAAATATGTTTTCTATAAAATTAACTCACCCGGAACCGAGTTCCCATCATCTCCCAATGATTCATACAGATCATAAATGTAAAACTAGAATCCATATCTAATACCTATGTTCATTTGTAAACATGATAAGATCTAAATCATTAGTTTAGTAATTCGTCTCATGGGGTTGATGTTGATGAGATCCCTGTGAAACCACATGATCATCCTACATTAGAATGAAAACCAAAACTACAACATAAAAATAAAAAATCATCATATGCATTATCAGAATTAGGTAGGATCTGAATAAGAGTTGATGGAATAATTCATTTTAGATCATTTAAATAAGACTAATAGTTTCCATTCCACATAATGATCATCCATTTCCTAGTAAGAGAAGCCAAATTTGACACCATATTTATTAACATCTTGTTGAAATTTAATAGAATCCCACATTTAAATGATTAAGATATATCTCAAACACATTAAATAGTTTCTCTCATAAAATTATATACATAACCATATCATGTTCAATGAAAAATCCATGCTCATAAATAAATATCCCTTTGGACTTCACTTCTTGAATCCAAAAAAATTACATTTATGAAAATATTTCTTTATAAACTGTGACTCACTATGATATACAAAATATAGATCAAATGGTTTTTATTATCACACTCATATCTTGATTAAACCAAAATATAATATATGAACATTTCCACACAAGTGTGAGATACTAATGGATTATATGTTTCTTAAAAGTCATAAAAACTACTAGAGTGTTAGTTAATATTTAAAACATCAAAATACATTCATGATTTCCATACCCAATCCTTTAATTTTAATATGTAATAAGAATCTTTTGAACACTGATTTTATGATACCCTAACAAATTATTGATCATTGAAAACTATATTTTCCCCTTTAAATCGTTCAAATAATCATCCAGAAAACGAAAATGATACTTTTTTTAACAATTACCTTGTTCAACATCTAATAGTAGACATATAATCATAGTGAAAAATCTCCATACATGTAAAATTAAATGGGGTTTTCCCATGTAAAACTACTAATATTAAAAAAATCATGTCACTAGTAGTTATTCGAAATGAGTCGTCATCTTTTTCAACTGTAGTGGTTCAATTAAATAAAAACAATTTAAGTTGATTGTGTACTTACTTCTAATTATTTCATAAAATCTACATCTATATATTTATAAAAGTTGGATAACTAATTTGGGATAATGTTAGGAATATCAAAAATAATAGTGGTAATATCAACAACAATAGAAACAATATATGGCTCAACTACTACAGATAGAAAAAAAACTCCTCAGATCATTGAGAGAATGTCCTCACTAAATAGACATTAGATCCCACATTCCTTGAAACACATATGATATCCCATAGGCACCATGAAATAATATGTGATTATTATCTCCATTAACCATGGTATCATTATAAAAATATAATACTTCTAGATGATTATTTCTAACTGATCTATATTGAGAATTATTAAGTCACACTAAAACTATGAACCATAAAATGATAGAAAAAAGACATAAAACATCATTTCATTAATATTTCCAAGCGGTTTTAGTTACTCCATAAAAAAGTAAATGAGTTTCATTATATGTTTAATAATATTAACAAAATTACCAAAAATAAATGATTGGGAAGATATAATAACAAATACGGAAACGACTACTAAATATATAATAATTATAGAACCACTCACGATGACAAGAATAAAATCTCCCACTTTCAAAAATATCACAAAATTAATGATGGTGTATCACCCATCTAGCACGTTTATAGATCCCAAAAACCATTTTCTTATCTAACTATTCCAAAATATACATTAGTGACAATGAAACATGACAATATTGAGGTGTATATATATCTTGAAATATGTTATAGAGATGATTGTGTCACCCACAACCATTACACATATTTGTAAGTTCATGTAATAAAAAACAGGTTCTTCTCACAATTATACATTGATAGAAAGTCATGGGATCACTACAAAATGTAATAGTAGGTGTATATAAATAAATCCATTGAGAACTGCCTCCACCACCACTATGGCGGACTTTCCACTTTAACATTTACCCTTGTGATCCACTGAATGTTCCATTTTCATGAAGAGAATTTGAAGAACAAAAAACCATGCATTACATCCACATCATTTCAATCATTGACCTATCCAATATCTATACCATGGATAAAATCATCATCACAAATAATTTTGATTTGATAATGGGTCACAAACCCTACACGAACATCTAATGTTTCACATGGACATTATATACTACCTGTTTACAAAACCGAGTGTCCTCAGAAAAAATGATTTCAGTACTCACACACGAAATCCTCTCTATAATTAAAGGATATTATTTCCCAAAACATTACTATAATAAATTAATTTGGACTAAAAATTAAAAAGATAAGATTTTGGAAACCCTTTTAGTTAAATACAATATACTTGTCAAACAAAATCATGGAATCCCCTGCACACATCGTTTTTGTATTTTCGATATTGAACAATAAAAAACTCACCTTTATATTTTGATTTTTATCCCAGAAGCCAAATATATGATTGATATTTTTTAGTCAGTCCTCCACCACATGAGGTCCATTTTTTCTTTTAAAGGATGAAATATTATCATGGATGAAGTATTTTTATTGATCATTTTCTCCTCAAACTCTAGGTGGTAGATAAATAACTACATTCTCAACCATGGTATATTTTGGAAAATATAATGAACAATCCCCCATGATACCCTCCATAGGATTGATATTTATAGAAGGGTTCCTCATAGGGTCATATACTATACCCTCATTAATAATACACGGAACATGGATCAGAACCATATAAAATGACACCAACATATATGATATTATTTTAAAATTGAATAATTATATTTATAAAAAGAAATTCATAAGAATAAACTAAGAATAAGATCATGAAATAAAATCTTGAGGCATATTTCTCAAGATCTGATTGTAAATTAATTTTTCACATGACAATAGATTGTGAGGTACTCACCATAACCATCCTCTCATTTCGTAAAAATAAAATTTATAGTATACTAAACATCCTAAGAAAAGTTATTATGCTAGAGAACCCCTATTGATTCTAAACGATGAATTGACCCATATACCCTGTCAAACTAGTACATTTCATAATTCACTACAGATGTTTTGGGGAATACCAATCCCTATAAGAAGGTGACTAGACCTTGAGAATAAAACAAAAACCATAAAGATTAATTATTCCCAACCTAATGTAAAAACATTTAATTTTTATACATATAATAGATAAAAATATTAAAAGAGATAAATATATTCCATTAATAAATAAAGACAGTGGAAATATAAGAATTGAAATGTATTGAGAACATCCGAAAGTACACATCCACCATCAAAGGAAAAATAAAACAGGAATCCAAAAACACATTATAATAGTATAAGAAAACTACCTATACCTCATAACCAGATGCCTGGGAATATCTACTGGAAAAACTATTGACATCACTAGGGAACCATGACGTTCCCTATTTTAAATGACAAACAATGGACTACACACCACAGAGGGGGTGTTTTGTGAGTGAGATAATTGGGTGTTTAGGCCCCCAATGAAGTGATCAATAACATGTATATTACAATAATTTTATCATTCCAAACATTAAATAAAAGAAGGCATGGTATATGTATTATATGTTTCTATATAATAATCCCGGAAAAACCTTTCATTTCTAAATTATGGAAATTAGCAAATCAATATTGTAAATCAGATTTCAAAATTTCATATATTAATAAATTCAAATCATTTAAATGAAACACACATATAATATATCATATAAAATACTTGGATGTAAAAATTATAATTATACATTCCAAATGATAGGTCACATCATTCTATGTATAAAAGAAATCGGGATAATTAAGATAGTCATACCCCTAACATATACTATATATGATTTACATATTGGATGTAGAGGATCACCCAAGAAATTGAAACATCAAAATAGTTTAAATTAAGTATCTATAAAAATACGAATAAGGGGAAGAGGAACACCCCATGAATGAACACCCCCAAATAGTATAAATGAACTATTCCTTTAACTAAACATTCCACCTAAGTATAAAAGGCTTTCCATGTGATTATTTTTGTAAAAAAATTCATCAGAACATATTTATTTAACTATTATCAAAAAACCCATTCAAAAATCCATTTTCTAGTGCATTTAAAAAACCACACATTTACCAAAACCCAAGGAAATCCATAATTCTTCAATAAGAATTTTCCACATACTCGAATATAAAATCAATATATGATTACATTTTATTTACAAAAAAAATTATATCAAATTAGTATCATTAAATTACATCCAAAATAGTCGATATTCTGAACCACCTACATCAAACATGTGTTTCACATGACCATAATAGGATTCAACAACAAGTAAGAAAAAAACAAAGAAAATAGTAACACTAGAATCTATAAAAAAACTCAAAAATTATTCAACAAACAAAAGATTCAGTGGTGAATACAACCATAACATTCCTCGATGAAGACACACCCATTGTATTGAAACCAGCCTCAAATTGTCCCTCAATTCATGATCATGTGATAGATTAAGAAAGGAATCAAGATAATTTATCATCAGAGGTCAATATACCTAAAACTATATTTCAAAAGGTCTAAAACAATATAATTAAATGATGAAACTAATAAAATTCCTACACAAAAAGATTCAACCCATCCATAATAGAGAACATTCACTAAATTAAGTGATTCAAATGTAGAAGTGGTCCAAAAAATACTCTTGAGAGCCTCAAGGGTGAGAGACAAAATCTGATGATAGATAAAATATTAAACCAAATGTGTAGAACCATAAAATAAAAACAATATATATATATATATATATATGGAATGCAATATCAATACATTTTTTCCATTATATGAAGCTCAATTACTCAGAAAACCTTATCGCCTTTTTTAAAAAGCCCAATATTTACCAATAAACAATGTAAACTACATAAATAGCCAGTAATCCATTCATTTAGTGTGTTAGAATCAAGGGTATGTCCAATAAAATTCAGAGATTGTAATCCCATTAATTGATGGTTATTTATTAAATAAATAGATAAAATATAATATTTAGTTATGAAAAACTCTTAAACCATCATAAGAGGTTTCCAAACTCCAAGATAACTGATTTATAAATTATATATTTATTCCAATAAATTTAATAACACTGACACTCCTAAACTGTATGTAATTTTCCATCCAAAAATTCTATCCATCCTCTAGAATTCGAAAATCCACCAATAAATAGTTGAAAATGAATTTTTAAGAGGGGAAATACCTAAATGTGGGTAACAAGACATTACATTCAATGAAAGAGATTAAAGATAATATGTAAATCATTGATAATATATTTTTTTGTTGTTGTTTGTATATTATAAATAAAATATATAATAATACTTATAAGTGGAGTTTAAGAGGCTGACATAATGGACGTCTTGATTGAAAAATAATCCAGGTAATTCCATTTGTTATTTGATCTTTTCCCATAAAATATGTCATTACCATTATAAAGATAACATCATGAAATGGGTCCACCTTTGGCTAATGAGTGATCAAACATAATAAAAAATGTGTGACCTAGGTAATCAAATAAATTGTTGGAATGTCAACATTACTATCCTAGGGTGGTAGGGGTGGGATCTAGTGGGGATGAAATGCAAAGCCTGCACATAACATGAATTAGAGTGACTAGAGAAAATGTATGGGATGGAATGAGCATAGTGGGGGTACTACCATGGCTCAATACCATCCAATGATAGGATAAAACCCCATTATATACAACTAATTGGCTACTAGTACATTTTTACATTATACATAGGCATGTTGGGGAACAAATCAATGTAGGATATGTGAACTATTGTTCAATTCTTCTTAATTAATAGTGAAACTATAACAACAAAATTCATGGAAAAAATATCATATGCAACTTTTTAGATAGATTTCAATAAAAATCAATGTATGGATTGTTGAATCCAACATTCAAATGATCAACCATATTGTGTAATAATGATATGTTATATCATACACTATTGGCGATCAATAAATAGTCAAATAGTGAAGCTAACATTCATGAATGTAATATATTTATTTCATGGAAGAGATAATCTGAAAAATCCTTGACTTTAGATAGTCATATTATTCAATCCATGAAAGATTAATATTATGATATAATCTCCAATTGAAGGTGTTGACATGTATGATCATCAGCGTACAAACATTATAATGTCACATAGAAGAGAATCATAAATCTTATTTAATAAAGGAGTTTATTTTTTGAGTGTCATGTTTGTCTGAGATTTTTGACATACCAAAACCATAAATGGTATTACATTCTTTTGAAAATCATAATTTAAACTAGAGATTTTTTTGGAATGCATATTAGAGATACAGGATGGGTTAATCTATAAAAATAGAAGGATTAATGTTAATAAATAATATAACTATTCTTTTTTATTTACAACTCTCATTTACATTATAAAAATGATAATCATTGGGAGTATATATATGTGAAGGGTTAATGATCTGGTTTTACATACCTATATGTCATAATAAATTTAATATTCAACCATCACACACTATTACATGAATGATATTTAGTATCTAAGAAGTAATATCTCCTAAAAAAATGAAAAATATCTTTTGTAACATATATGAATGAACATGTGTCATTCCATTAATGGAAATTGACAAAAAAATTATCAGTGATCTTTTTTTATTTCATTCTCATCATTTCTTTAATTAAAAAACAATATTCTCCTACATTGTATCAGGGGATAAAACATTTGATATTGTACTTTTTTTGTATAACCCATTATAATCCTTTTCATAAATCATATTCATAAAAAAAGTTTTTATTCGATTATTAAATATGCATTTGTTAAACCCATGTGATCTATTCACACAAAGTGTAAATTCCATGTGAAATCAAGGGATGATTGATATGAACACTTTGGTGTGTATATATTTACACAATTCATGTGATATGAGGAAGAATGTGGGATTTTAGTCTTGGTAGTCACATATTTTAGTAAGTTGTGTAAATAAAACCAAAAATCTATGTGATTCATTACGACTAAAATAAAACTAATATTTAAATTTTATAATAAATTGAATTAAAATAGAATACAAAATAATAAATTAATTAATATTAAAATTTATAAGATTTATTTTCAATTTTTTCACAATTAATTATATCAAATATTAATAAAAGGTTTTTTAATAAATTGAAATTATATTTATGATGAGGTTGAGCTTAATCATGAATGAAATATAATTCAGATAATAACATCCAATGAATATTTTACCATAAAATTCATGCATTTGGATGAGGTTTAGAACTTCATTAAATGATATAGAATATATGTCTATGAATTTTATTAACTTTGGATGACTAGTCCATTCACTGATGATTATATGTTAGAAATTATACAGATCGCCAATATTATTCCACAAATGTATTAAAGATCATGCATAATTTTACGCAAGAAATCACGATCCAACAAGATAATTGAAGGATATGAATCTAAATGGAAAGGAAGTTTTATTATTTGATCAATCAGGATATAAAGAAGATTTTTTTTATGATTGGGGTGTCTAACAAGTTTTTTTGGGAGTTATGAGAATTGAATTTATAACCATTCATTGACAATAGAATATAGTTTTCATTTCTAACCAAGTGAGATAGAATAGATGGTCGGTGTGGTGAATAAATGGGAACTAAGTTCAGAATGAATACATGGGTGTATAAAAAATTTACACCTAAAATTCAATATCAATGGACAATTATATAAAAGATAATGAATTTTAGGGATTATAACAATCAAGGAAATTATTGGGTTTTAATAAAAACAATATAAATATTGTGTGATGTTATTTCTCTCATTATATATCCCTATGGTGTATGATAGTGATATATCATTTAGTGGGTTGGTAACATTAAAATGCTAATGTTTTTATACTAAAATGATATAATTTGTAAGATTAAACAACTGTTTTACACGAATCCTAGAGGTCAATCTTGCATGGGGACCAGAAATCTGAAAATAAGTTTTGTGAATTGGATAACAAAACATGTATACCAAATTGATTTCATACACTTAATTTCTGGTGTTCATGGTCTATGTCTCATTTTTAATAATAACATTAGGCAATTTCAATATATAATGGATGAAACATTATTTATATAGACCCATTTCTTATAGAAATATTCAATCTATAGCTTATCTAACACGATTTTTATCATATTTCTGATCATTTCATCGATTGTTCATCAACCAAGATAGGATTTATCATCACATATAATTAATATAAAATCGACTACCTTGATTGAAATGGATTATTGATGTATAATATAATAACATTATACATTTTATGGGATGTATATATATGGGTAATGTGATGTGATGATCCTCTTAGATGAATTACCTGTAATGTATCCATCAACCAAATAAATTTATACATAAAGATGAACAATATATAAGAATTCCATACGGTACCATCACAATCTGGGTCCCATGATTACTTAATTAAATGAAAAATGTTTTTATATTATTTTTAATTATTAATTTTGATAAAAAATGTTTCTCATATATATAATGATACAGGTGTTTTACTGGGATTTTTAAATATCCATTTTAGTCGAGTAGCTTTGATTCTTTTTTAGAGTCCATTCCTTTCTTAAATTTCTGAATTTAGAAATTTATATTCATAATCATTTTTACAAAGGTATGTGGGGTAAAACCTTATAGTCGAAAATGTTTATTTATTATTTTAATCTAATAAAAACATTCAAAAAAGTGTTTTAAAATTTTTGAAAATGTATTTATATATATATATTCCAAATTTATAACATATCATTTGATACATACTAAATATAATATTTATCTCTAATTTTTTTTGGAATATATCAAAAAGTGAATAGGATATGATTTAAATTTTTTTATAGTAGGTTTTGTGCATAATAGATTAATTTCTTATGGTATTCCAATATCATGTTTTTGTAAATATATATTATTAATTTATTATTTAAATGATAAAGATCAACATGATAGATGGGATTGTATAGAATATTTATTTACATTATAATTGAAAAATATAATTGAAGATAACAACATATTGATTTATAATTAATTTAATTGGTAAATTATTACCTTGTCGTAATTTGTGTATATACATATGTATATAAAAACAGCTCTATGTCTTAATATTTTCGTGTCATGGGAATCAAATGTAGATTCTCTCTAGTGGTTAATATAGGATCACCATAAACCATTGATAGATTCTGTAAGAATTTTTGAGGTATCGTCAGTAGAAATAAGTTCCTAGAATACTATAGAATAAATATGGGTGATGGTGTAGAGTCACCCTCCATTATTGAACGTGTTCATTGATTGGATATCTCTTGATCTTGAGAGGATACTATATATTCATTGTTCAAAACAATAAAAAATTATTACATTTGTGTGTGAAAATAATATAATTCTAATAATATAGTTTTACTGTTAAAAAGTAAAACATTCACACATTCTATTATTAGTTCCTTATTCTACATGGAAACCCATGTATATGGTAATAATATTATTATTTTTGAAATTAACAATACCAAACAATTAATTAAACATAATTTCATGACATAAATGTTTAAAATTTATTTAATGCTATTTATTGTTTATTTTCATTGTTATACCATTAAGAATAACCTAACATCCCCCCAACCAAATCACATTTCATTTATTAATTAATGAATATTTATTTAATGAATTAATATCACTAAATTATTTGAAAAAATTTAAAAATTATATTCACAAAATAGAATTATATATTTATTAAAAAAAATTGATAAATATTTGCAATAATAATTAATGACAGAATATATGTGAATAAGAAATAATGAATAATTATTAAACCATGTCTAATAATAACATTTTTAAAATGTGTCAAATACTATATAATGTTTAATATTTAACATAGGTTCTAGATATGTATATTTTCTAGTCCACCATATCTATTTCTTAATATAATAAAATTTAGCCTCCAAATGCATAAGTATTGTGTCTTGTAATATTCTAATTTCCCCATATGAAAATTAAATAATTTCATAATGAAATAATAGATCATATTAAGATTTAAATAGTTTTATATCCCTTTATTATTATCCCTCTAATCAAGAATGCTTCTTATTAGTTTAATCAAACAAGGTGCTCAATGTATCATTCATTAACATTACAAAAATGAGCTTGTATATATATCACCAAGGGTATGAATTTATTTATTATTTTTCATTCACAGAAAATGGTTTATGATATATTCTTCCATGAAAAACATAAGGGTAAAATTAATTTTTGTCTTTTTCATTAATTCAATATTACATGTCATGCTAGTAATGTATCCAACTTCACCATAAATATATGTAATCCTAGTTTTCATAAATAAATACAAAATCATGACTAAATATATTAATAAATAATAATATCACATTATATGGATGTATATAAGCATCCTTAGATAAAAACATCAATTATAACATTTAAATGTGGATTTTCTAGTGGCCTTTAATATTCTTATAATATCATCGTTTGGAAGTTACTAAGGGGTTAAACATTGAAAATATGCCTCAATGTACTATGAATCCTTATCCCAAATTAGATATTTTTTTCATATAAAATGATCATATATATATATATATAATATTTTGGTATATTTTAATGTCACATTTTGGTTCTTTTTATAGAAAGGAACTACTTGAATACATTAGTGAGAAAATTAAATTAATGATATTATAAAATACCATGTCACATATAATAACAATCATGATATGGTAAAAACTATATTACAGTATAGATTGAGGATCGACAAGAGAATGCCCTTTGTGGGAGTTCGATACCTCCAGTACGTGTTCCCTGGCAGCACGGGATCCTTCAGAAGAGCACATGGGAGCGAGAGGCTTAGATTCATGCTCAGTACCACCACATGTTTTCCATGTTTTATGATACGGATTTTGAGGATGCAAATCCCTGAGGTTGGGAGAATGTAAGGATTCGTAATTTCCATGTAATTTTTTTAACTATTTGGTAATTTTACGAGTTAGCGAAAAATAACGGTGCATGATTCTGAGGCCTGGAGTGCCCGAAACAAATTTCTGAACTTTTTTTTATGTATGTTCTATAAAGGTGCCAGCAGGTTATTGTAACATTTGAATCGGTGCTCAAAATTGAAATATGAGGACACCGATGAACTCGTAGTGCCATTATTTTCTTAAGAACACATCTACATCGATGATAGTTGGCCGAGGGTGAAAGTTAGTTTTTTTTCATGAATGAATAAAATAAAATAAATTTTTTTAACATTTTTATTTGTTTAAACCTCCCATGTAGATGTTATAAAGGTGGGAACCGCTTGAACCTAAACCTTCCACATGGGTTATGGTGGTGGGGACCAACCGTTCCTAAACCTCCCTTTAGTAATCCCTAATAGTGGGTACCACCAGAATCCTCATAATGAGAGAAACCCTTAAACTCCATCTTAAATGTGTGGAAGCCTCTTAAACATGACCCTCATTAATTATGCCACCCCCTTTGATTAATTATACAAACTCATCAATTAATTAATTATTCCAATTTGAAATTATTCAAATAAACTAAATAAATAACATATTCTATTATATTGGATATTTAATTTTTGGTGGGGATTGGGGAAAGTATTTGGAAAAGGAGAAGGGGAGTGATTTTGGGAGGATCACACTTCTACAACAAAGAACATATTCCACGAAGAACGCTTCCCAAAACGAAGAATGATGACGTTCTACAACCACTTTAAATCCATCCTTGTGACATCCTCCAACGGTGGACATCTTCACAAATGAAGAATGAACTCCATAAAAGAGAGTTTATCCGATGAATGAGCTCAGGATCAGAGGTTTGTGGTGGGTGCGACAAACATCTAAATCTCCAACTTCTCTCTCACAACAAAAGAAATCCTTCGAGTTAGGGTTTTAATTATGTGTGATCATCGATTCCCATGTTTATCCCATCTAAATAAAAACACGAATTAACTCACTAACTAGTTGATCCCTGGATGATTTCTTTTTATAGGATTGGGAATAATTATTACAAGTGGTTGTAGGGTTGTTGATTTAAATGCGTTCCTTTCCCGTTCTTGATGTTCTTCATGATTAAATATTTGTGAACCACATGTTACTGCTCTAATGCGGGGGGTGTGGGCCAAACAAACATGGCCCGGCCTCTCTGCAAATCCTTGTGTTTTATTGATGAAATATTAGTAATGGAGGAAGATGGAATCCAGAGTCCAGTCGTGAGACAATGGAAACGATGCAACAGTGCCACCCAATTGAATAGAACCACGGCTTTGCCGCGTTGGCGAAGGGAAGATGACAGGCCAAACCGACAAGTAACTGCACCCCAATCTGGGAAAAACCTCCACGAAAACCGTTCTAAATATCATTTCCTATCATAAACATGCCGTAAAATCAACACCCAAGGACACAAAAAACCTATATCTACACAAAATAGATGAAGATCTAGAAAACCGATGGAGTTGGAGATGTAGATCTAGAGGAAACCACAAATAACCACAAGAGGATAATTTCTTGAGATGAACCACTTTCAATCCATCAAGAAAACCCATCTATTTGCCTCTAAAATGAGCTAAAGTGCATCCCAAAACTCTAAAAAAGGGAACACCCACATGAGCCACGAGTGCAGGAATAATGCGGGAAAAATATGGAATCCTAAGTATCCAGGGACTTAAAAAACCAAACATTAAGTGTCCGCATGGTTACCCCACATGGTTACCCCACATGGTTTGGAAAATTGTGCACCAATAGTTTGGTTTCCATTGTCTCACCCAAGGTCTTTGTATGGCTTGCCTGCACGGTTTGACAAACCGTGTGCCCCCCGTGCAGAGACCACTATCAAGTCTAATAACTTACAGACCAGGACCTCGAGATTAAATGGCTACTAACTTACAGAACAAGAGTCCAATTGACCCACCTTCAATTGCGTTGAGACCCTATGTTGTGGAGGACCTTTGGGAAACATCTTCATGGGACTTCATGGTAGATGGAGTATTGACCAATGGCTTTATAAGTTGAACCTCTTTGAGACAAGTGAGCTTAGTGTGGAAAAACTGTAGCTGGCTGTGACGATGTAATAGAATAATGTGTGGGTCTGAGGACGCACTGAAGATGTTATAGGATCCTTTGTTTTCTGACGATGTAATGGAGATATAATAGGATCCTATATGGGTCTGACGATGTACTGGAGATGTACTAGGATCCTATGTGGGTCTGACGACGTAATGAAGATGTAATAAGATCATGTGTGCGTCTCACGACAGACTTGATATGTACTAGGATATTGTGTGGGTCTAAAGACTTACAGGAGATGTACTAGGATCCTGTGTGGTTCCGATGACGTACTGGAGATTTACTAGGATCCTGTGTGGGTCAGATGACGTACTAGAGATGTACTAGGATCCTGGGTGGGTTTGACGAGGTACTGTAGATGCAGTAGGATCATGTTTGGGTCTTACGATGTACTTGAGATGTAGTAGGATCCTGTGTGGGCTTGACGACGTACTAACGATGTACTATGATCATGTGTGGGCATATGATGTACTGATGATGTACTATAATCCTATGTGGTTATGATAATGTACTACGATCCTTTGTGGGTGTTCCTCTTAATTGAGTATGATGAATTAGTAGTTAGAGCTAATCATCTATACTACTACACTCAAGTAATACCTGGTGTGAGATGATTTCATACCTATTTGTTACTTTCCTTCGTTGTAATACCTTGGTGGTATTCTTCTGTGTGGTGTACCTGGGTGGTAATTAACATTCTGGTATTCCTTCCATTGTGGAACAGTTGAACTTTGGTGTTTTGAGGGTGACCCTGTGTTTCCTCTAGATTAAGATGGGTATACTTGATAATATAGGTATATGTATGGGAATATACCTAAGTTAGGTTGTCGGTTGAATTCATTCTTTTTGGATGATCATTTTTAGATTTTCTGAGACCATGAGGGTGTCGGGGTCCCTACTGCGTATTGTTATACTCACTCCTGCATAGGCTATGTCTTCACCTTGTTGTGTTTGTTGCAGATTATGGATAGCGCTTATCAAGGTTGAGGGTACCCGCACTAGATGTGGCCAAGAGGTGGACCATACAACATGTTGGTATGTAGAGGAGAAGGGAAGATGTGGAGTGATGAGGAGACAATCTGTACCTATCATTCAGGTAGGAACCACAGAAAAAGACCCATTAGATTCTTTCCATTTTCCTCAGTTGTATTTATTTTTTAGTTGTACATGTACATTTATTGTTGGGATTGTATTCCGGCCCATTTTTATTTTCAGTACTCATTTTTCTATACATTTGACTTGTGTTCGTAACATGTTGTGTGCTTGGTTGTGTGTGTTTATAGGTTATAAAGGCAATTCCTTCACAGTTTTCTGGAATACATCTTTTGGTGCTAGTCTCCATCCCCTGGAATATATAAGGCGGGCATGGGGTAGTCATGGAATGGGCCCCGGGGGACGGGTAGTTATAGATATGTTCTGTAAGACCTAAAAATATTCAACACATCTTATGCTGTGAATATATAATTTTTCAAAATCTCAACAGATAATTTCCCAGAGAAATTAAATGTGTTGTTTAATCGTATCATCAATTTATCAATAAATAATATTTTGAAATAAAGCTAATTATTTAATCATTTAATTAATTTACAATTTAATGCCTCATAGAAAATTAATTATTTAAATTAACAAAATTTCATCGTATTCATAAAAATATATAGGGAAAAAAGGATTGTATCAATGGATTGTATCCAAAGTAAATTATGTGTATCATAAAATTATTTCATCATTGAGGGAAAATGTTTTTAAATATCAATTTGAATTTTTCATTATGAAAATAACCTTTCCACTTTGAAATTACTTCTTTAAAATATAAAAATTTACCAAGTATAAATATTTTTTTTCAAAACATTTTTGAGGACATGTAATAGAAGATCATATTAACTGATTAGTTATAAAATTAATAAATACCATTTATTAAGTACATGACAAAAATATTATTTTTTAACTTTTCTGGTAAAATGTACAATGTAACTCATTTCAAAAATAGAATAAAATTTTAATTTTAATTTTTATTATAAAAATAAAAAATTTTTGTTTTTTAATTTCATTTCTTTATAGTAAAAAAATTAAGGAAAATGTTTTCAGAAAATGTGAAAATAGAATAGAATGTATATTCGATCAATGAGAAAAATAAAGTGAATTTTCCTTAAAATATTATTTTTTAACTTTTGTTTTTAAGGATAAGAAAATGATTGGACCAAAAATTATTCTCTAGAAATTTTAATATAATATGATAGGGAAAGATACTCTTATGTGATATAATATGATATCTCATTATTATAATCATAATTATAAACATTCCTGATATAGAAATTGATCATAATAAAAAACCAATTTCCACTTTGGTATCTTTTTAATGATAATCCAAATAAAGGAAAGAAACATATATGGTTATGTAAATCAAAATAAATTTAAAAATAATAATAAAAAAATAATTTCATGGTATTATAAAACATCATATAAAGGAAACCAGGGGTGAATATGGAATGTGTCTCATAGAAATAAAAGTGTGGCGAAAATATCATTCTCTAAGTATCATATTTCTACGTAATAGTTAGAAACATTAGTAAAATCAATATAGTTGTAAAATAAATATATTTAGAATTCATAATAAAATGTATTATACCAATAATTATTTACATATAGCCTTTATTGACCAGTTTATTAAGAATTATTTTTTATAATTGTTGTTTCGATTAACAAGTACATTGTTTTTCATGTATATTTTGGCTCAGTAGTTTTGGACAATTTACATTAATCATGGTTCCATCATTTAAAATAAGTTAATAATTACATAAATATAATATATATTAATTATATAAAAACATATATTCATCGATAAATGTTACATATAGAAAAATTCAATACACAATTCATAAAGATGGCATGGTGTAGAAATGCATGAATGTAGTTTCCATTATCAAGAATGACTTAATAAACAAAAGTTAATTAATATTTCAATTTTAAAGGAACATTTTTATATATTACATGTAATAAATATTAATTAAATACTTTAATGCTAACATCCATGTGAAAATAAAATGTAAAGTGAATCATATCGCATGGTGGATGTGGTGGTATACACGTACAAATGAGCGATATTATCATAATCCAATATATTGGAAGGTATGATTTTTTATTTCATATCATATACTAGTGATTATTAGTATTTCCTAAATAGAATATATAGACAATAAATCCATTATTTTATACATACATTAAATTTTGTGGTTGGAAATTAATTATATTTGTTCACGAGAAGTAGTGGACCTTACATAATATTGATTATTTCCTTTCAAATTCGATGGAAGAGGAGATCAATGTTTCTAATTAAAATAAAAAAATAATTATATGTAATGAAATTATTTAATTATATATTTATTTTATAATAATATTTAATGTTGGTAGAAGATGAAATAAAATGTAATCACATTATTAATAATGATACATCTTCCTTTTAACAATTTCTTTAGGTTTTCTTCTTAAGCCTTCATAAAATGTTTTTCTGATAAAAAAATGTATTTAGATAATGAGTACTGATTTAAATATGGGTTTTGGGAATGTTTTTTTAATCCAATATTAATATTTAATGACGGAAAAAATAAGAGAGGATTTTTCTTTTCATATGTGGGGGAGATGAATCAAATGGAAGCCATGTGGAACTTTCATAAAATAATAGAAAATTATAAAGTCATTCCATATAAATGTATTTTGGAAATGACTATATAATATATGGTTGGATATTTTATTGTGGAAATATGTATAATTAATTTTATTTAACAACTTTTTATTGGAAAAAATCCATTATGGTTTGGTTTGACCCCTGGTGAACCATTTTAATATTAAAAATCACATTTTTTTGTTTTTAATATTAAAATAATTATATGTAAAAATAATTATTTAATATTAATTATTATTCGTAAAAATGTTTAATAAATTTTAAAATTTAGAAAACAAATAATTGGTGGAATTTAATTTCAAATCAAACCCACAAGAGTGACATCAATGTTGCTTCCAAAAGAAAGCCTTTGCATGGGTATATGAAAATTATATCAAATATCTATATTCAATTGATTATAATGAAATATTTCTATCCACAAAGATATAATTGATATATTATTTATTTAATAACTATTTTGAAACAAAATAGTTTATGTTAAATATAGTAAAATAATATGATACATTTAGAAAAATTAGTATCATTTAGTATTCATTGAAAAAATAATTTTTTAGATATTTTTTAAAAATTCCATTTATGAAAATATTAAATATATTATTTCAAAAATAAATATCATTAATTCAAATAAAATTTATGAAATTTAGAAAAAAAATATTTTTAAAATTTGTTTGAATGAAAATATGGCTCCCATTTTAAAAAAAAAATAAATTTATTAATCATAATACTAGCCTTCATCTTATGCCAATCCATAAAAAATATTGAATGAATGATAAAATATTTTATTAAATATATAATATAAAAACTATCACAACCGCATCCCTAGTATCCTAGATCTGGTATCTACATTAATACATTATTATATGATATAAGCGATCAGAACCCGCATAACCATATAGTTTAGTAATCTTGTAAAACTAGAGACATCTATGATTCCCATATAAATTTTTTATAAAAAACCGCAATATAATTTTTTTTTCTGAGAATATCATAATTATATTTAGTATATACAAGAATATAAATGATTTAACCCTTCCTATATTCCATTTAATGGAATCAAAATAAGGATGATTTTATTTTTACACAAATATATATGTAAAAAAGAATATATCACGAGTAAATGAAGAATTATGAACATGAAATAATCAATTTTATAAGGTAAATATCAGAAAAAGGCCATCAATTAAATCAATAACACTAAAATCATGATTAGATAAGGAATAATTTAAAAAAAATAGTAAATAAGATAACACACATCTGAATTAAATTACATGATTATCTTCAATATATAAGGAATAATCAATATTTAAAGGTATATAACTGAAGACACATTCCATTTAAAGAACAAGACGATCACGAATATAAATGTAATAATCGATATAGATTGATAAAATCTTGAAATAAAAATCCATTTAATAAATAAATGAGAATAAATTTCATCCATAGATAATATCATTTTGAAAATATTATGCAAAATAATATCTAAATTTTAAATGATGGACATTATAAATTATTTGATTTAATTGTATTTGGAATCATGATAAATCTTTTATCAAGAAAATGTCGACGAATATTTAAAACAATTTCTAATCCCCAATTTTATAATTTTTTCTCATTTACCTATTGAGACTACAAATTCATCAAGGAGATATACTTTTCTAGACCAATCCCATCAACTCAGGTCCAATATAGTCCTCGTAAATATAATAATTGATTTAATCCATAGACAATGTTCCCTATAATAAAATATTTATATTGAGTGAAGAATATTTATTTTTAAATATTTCACCATGTAAAAAATAACATTAAATATGTAACATTTCATGTATAAATAAAAAATGGATAAAAAAATAATCAAATCCATGATTACTAATATAAATATTTAACAGATATTTAAGGTCTAATTATTAAAAAAGAGTGTATATTTTAATGGAATATTAATGAAAACAAAAATGAATCAAGATAGTGAATGACAATACATTCCATGGTCAATATGATCAAAATACATCCATATAATGAATATTGATATTATTAATACAATATATATTTAGAATTATTAAAAAATAATGCGGTGTTTTCATTAAATAATAGAAATAAAAAAAATTCTCTTAAAATCAATCTTGTGGAAGGTATACTTTTCCCATTGAATATATATAATTATTAAACTAAAATTTCATTAAATAAATTTAATTTCATTCCCATTGAAAATAAACTTTTAATAATTTATTGAAATATGTAAAAAAATTATTGTGTAAGTAATTTTTATAAATTCTATAAATGGTAAAAATAACCCATTTGCATTTTTTGTAAAATATATATGGGATATATTTAGAAAATGATAAGAAAAATATTTTAAAAGGTTTTAAAATTTAAAAATACGTTAAATATTATTTAATAAATTATTTTTATAATTTTATAAAAATAATTTGAAACTATTTTTGAAAACATTATTTATGTTGAAAAAGGATTGTCAACTAATAAGGGAAATAATGTATTATTTTATTAAATAGGTTTATCAAAAAGATAAGTTACCAATGTGGGAAAAAATTTACAATTACATTAAAAAAGCAAGATTAATATTAGGAGATAAAAATTAATCTTTTTTATTGTTCTGGTCTAATAATTTCTTTCACGTTAAATATAATAATAAACAATCCCGATTAAAATGATATTTTTAAATAATCCACTACAATTATTGTAACGTTAAATTTATAATTAATAAATTAATATATAATGTTTAAAAAATTTAAATACACATATATTAATTATAAATAAAACATATGGTAATAAAAATAATTTAAACACTTAATCATTGTATATCAAAGTCATTGAAAAGTGATATAATTTAATAAAAATAATGTTAGTTATCATATTTTTTACAACATGGTAAAATATTTTTCAAATCCATTTGGTTATAATATTTCCAATTATAAGATAAAATACAATGAGATATTATGTAATAATGATATTACATGTCATGTGGGTAGTTTATAAACAATATAAAATCATTTAATAGAAAAATATATATAAATATACCTAATTGAAATAGAAATTGAGAGGATGTCCCTTACACTACACTTACTATAGTTAGAACATTATTTAATATAATTTATAATGGTTTAAGAAATGTTTTTGGTTATAAATTAACACTTTTTAAATTTATAATATCAAATATGGTCATTCATCAAATTTTTACCACATGTATGTTAATAATACTTCATTACATTCACTATTTTCGGGATATAATTTCCTAACTTTTTGATACAATTTTTTCATGAATGATATATTTATTGTTTATAGGATAAATATAAATCATATCTAGAATGATAATAATGTTTGAGATATAATATTTATTCAATATATATATATATATATAATTCTTGAAGTATGGACATTAATAATGAATCGCATCGCTCCATGGAGGCTGTTGATGTACTTAAGAATGAGTGAGAATATCATTTCATTAAGGGGTAAAATTAAAATGAAGTGATTCATATATTTGGATTATATAATAAATATCATGTTATATAAATCATGTAAATTAGTATTATTTTTTAACAGTTTCCATTTAAATCATCGTTGAGAAACAAATCACCATCACTTCATGAGGCTGTAGTGTTTCTCACCAATGAGAGACATTATAGTATCATTAAATTCAACAAATGTAATATATTTTGTGTTAAATTTTTTTATTTAAGAATAATAAGATCATAAATATAATAAAAAAATATAAATCAAACATTAAATTCTTATTTTAATGTTTTTGATTCAAAATTAGTTACATTGGTTCCAATGTGATGGTCTACAGTACACACACTCAAAAAAAATTCTCAGTTGATAAAAGAGGAATAATATATAGGTCATTATAAATAACATAATAAAATATTATTATATTTTATACAATGATATAATTATATAATCATGTTTTGAAAAGGTTATATATAGGATTCTTAATAAACTAATTAAAAATATCATTTCAGAATGTTACCTCATTTTCTAAAATCATATTTATATTTTAAATATATACTTTCTCACATATATTTTACTAAAAAATTATTGTATGATGTTCTTAAGGGATTAAATATCTTATTTCTGAAGGCCTTTTCTAATTCAAATAGCTTTGTAAGAGTTAATAGTGTAGGAGAGGTGGTGGCCTTTTATAAGCAGGGGAGAAAACACACATACAATTTTTTATTGATTCAATTACAACCACATTATTAACATGAAAAGGCCTTGAAATATGGCTATTCTAAAACATTATATGTTGTATGTTTCATATATGTCCTAAAATAGAGGTTTTAATGTTTTACATAGTTTTAAAAGATATCTTCTTAGTTTAACCACCAGGTAAATCTTTTTCTACCATAACCACAGTAATTGATTTTCACTTTTTTCACTAATAAATATTGTACCAAATTAATTTACCTTATTAGATATATATATATAATTCTGATTAAAAATATAGAATTAATTTTTTTTCAAATAAATAAATTTATATGGAAATTAAAATTTAATATTATACCCACACACACAATGAAAAGGTGGAATTTCAAAGATTTTTTTTGAATTATAGTGTTTTAAAAAGAAAAATTGATATTATATTTATTAAAATAATTAAAATTATTTATATATTTTTCTAATTAAATGTATTTTATTTAATAAAAATTTAAAATTTAATTTAATGATTCAAATTGTTTAAATACTGTAACATCCCAAATAAGTAATGAATAATAGATATTTTTATCTATTTCTTTTAATGATTAAGATAGTGTTATAGAGGCTTAAAATGAAAATAGATACAATCTTATGCATGGAATACACTAATATTCTTAAAAGATTGTTTTACTGCCTTTTGATGGAAAACCATTTTTGAATCTATATTTTGACAATTTTATAAACTATTTTTGTCAAAATAAACTTATCCTTTATGATTGGGACATCAAAATTTACCTTGTGTGAATTTTTGGTATTTTTCTGACAATGTTCATTCTTTAATGAATAGTGAAAAATACTGCATTTTACATCAAAACTGCTTTTTAATCTAATTTATTTATATGATTAGATTATGTTTTGAATTGGTTTTGAAGTGAAATTAGAATATATTTTTACCATTTTATCCAATGGTGGTCATTGGAATCAATTTCACTTTGAAATTAGACTTAAACTGGTGTCAATCTTTTGATACTTATTGTTTTGTAAAAACATGCTATTTGCTCTGGCATCGGGAATTAATTATTAAATTAATTAATGTGACTTATATGATTTTAATTTTTTAAAATAGACTTCATTTTTGAATTCGGAATATCAAATATAGCTTAGGGTGAATTTTTGGTAATTTTCTGAAAAACTTCAATTTTTTATGAATAGTGAAACCACTAAGTGGTAATCAAGCAAACTGATTTTCCAGTTAAATGAAAGTTTACCACTAATGTGTATTGAATTTTGAAAATCCAACATACATGGTTGCCATTAAGAAGTAAAATGTGGTTCAATGAGATTAAAATAATTTTTTGGTGAATAGTAACTTATTAAGTTCTTAATCGCGATTAGTGGTAATTAGGGTAGTTTAAGGTATAAATAATGCTTTAATAATAGGAAATGACCTAGACACATGTCCCAACCTTATTGGTTGTGTCATGTCCGACCAAGAAAAGCCATGGGTCAACTTGGGGACCCCATGGAGACACTTTGGATTGGAAATGACATAAATAACTTTTTATTTAATGTTAAAGTAAAAATGGCAAACACAAGAGATGTTTTACGAAAACAATTTTTACATGGGGTTATAAAGATCAGATATTTGATTATAAATAGTCATTGGAAAGATAAAAATATTTACTACATCATAGTATTTTTTAATGATTTTTAGACATTATATAAATTAAATTATTTATGACATAATAATGTTGCAGCGATGACATCATTATTTGACGATTTAAATAAAATGGAAAGATAATGTAAAATATATGAACTACACATGGCCAAAACCAATTGGATGAGTGTATTTAGAACCCTTATCACCTTATCCACGAATTATATCAATGTGGGACCTTTTAAAACCGAAACACATTTTCAAATAAAGTAATGTTTCTTTACTTTCCAAAAGTGCCCCTCCTCTCCACTTATAAAAGGCCCCCACCTGTACCTCATTTCACACACTCCTCAAGCCTTTGGCTCGGCCAACCCCTGCCCATTTACTCTCTCCACATCCCTCTCCTCATCCTAGAGTATTCCCTTTGGGCAGAATCTTTTCAAAGGAAGCCTTTAGACTCAAATCAAAAGGAGTTACACTTTTAAAGGTAATTCATTCTCTCATGTTCATTTGTTTTATTTTGCTTCTCCAACCCCTAAACTCTTTTTATTTACTTCTTTTGTAACAACCCCAGTATCTTCAATGTACTAGGATGTTGTTATAAGATTTATTTGAGCTACACTCTCACACAACTACATCAAATGGTTAAAGAACATACGGTTTCCGTGGATGGCGAAATTCTGCCTCCCGAAACGATGATTGATCAATACTCATTTAACACCTTCAATGGTGGCCATTATGATGTCACTATTTATGATATATAATATGTTTATGTTTTCCTTAAGCTTCTTTTTTTTCATTTTGGGCATACCTTTATGGTTTCCATTATGGGTAAACACGATATCTTCATTTTAGGAAGTGCGGACTACCGCCCCCTCAAAGTGATTTGATTCATTAAATACCATATGTGGGACATATAAAGGATGGAACTATGATATTATATATGATATTATACTGGAATTATAATATACCTTTATATCATTATGATTCCATTCTATAAAATACAAAATAGAAATGAAAGTAGCGTTCATGCGTACGTACGGCTTACCGTCTCCATGAACGGTGCATTTCATTTCTTACCTCTAAATGATTATGTAATATTATAAATGCATGTATTTAATGGATATATATGACATATATGATATCTAAATCATGAATACCATTCTGCATATAATGAACCTTTGACAAAACTAACAACATGTAAGTGTAAGAAGTCTATTTTTGACTTAAGAACCAAATACCGAAAAAATGAACATTATTAACTTAAATGATTACATGATGTTCATAACATGGAATAAAAGGAATAATGAACTTGAAAAAGGTTCATAAGCAAGTAGAGATTAACTGAAGTTTATTATTCATGAGATTAAAGAACGGTCGGGTCAAGTCGGATACGAGGTATGGGACTTCGTTTCAATCTCCTTTCGTTGAGGCATATTTTATTTTATACACAACTTTCTTTTATACGGTGTATAAACCCCTTTGACTTTTACGTTTATTCAAAAGGAATATTTTTTATACGAAGCATTTACTAAACGAAAAAAGGGAATGTTTTTGTCGTATGTATGCGGTGACAACGACTTCTCTGCCGTCGTGACCGTTATTTGAGTTTCGGCTTCCTCTACAAGCCATACCTTCTATTTAAAAGAAAAATAAATACCATGTTTTACTTTTATTTTCTTTTGGTATTGAAAATGGTTTTCTCAATGTTTTTGTGTTGTATTGATATCTTGTGATTGAAATGTGGAAATTTTATGTTTCCTTTACGCATGTTTTATGTGATACGATTATGTTATGGTTCTTGGGCATTATTATGAAGACGGGTGGTTCCGTGATAAAATAAGGGTGAGTGAGCCCGATATAGCTCTCCAATGCACCGGGTAACGCGAAGGAGTGAATCGTTAAGGTTTCTCCGAAGAGATTTTAGGGAATATACTGTGATGGGTATTCCAAACGTAACCAAGATGGTTACTCCCTACGTAAGAATGTTATGAATGCCTCATGTTGCCTTTATGTCTTATGATTTCTATGATTTATTCATGATTTTATGAGGTATGTTAAAGTGACTATGTTTTATGGGTAAAGTATGATTTCATTCTTATGTATATATGAACTCATGTTTCCTTTCCATGTTTTTTTAACCCATACTGAGTTTTTATGCTCATCCCAAGTTTTTGAAATGTTTTTCACAGGTCAAGGGAAAGGTACATGATAAGATGATAGAGTCAAGGATGTGTCAAGAAATAATCCATGTTTTATTTTAAATGTGTTTCCATTGATGGGAATGAAGAATACTATCTTTATGTAACCACTTTGTTTATATGTGGAATGTAATGCAAGTTTTATGATCTAATTCTCTAAAACTCTAAACCCGAAAAGATCCTCAATGTGTAATCTTGTAATAACTCAAGATTAAGTAAGGTTTAAGGCTGAGGCCTTATAGTTGGTATCAGAGGTCGGTTTAGATAACTATAGGAGTTATAATTCTATTAAATGATTATCCAAAAATATTTTTTTTTGAAATGATATAGCATTTAAAGATTACCATGTTGCTTCATCTAAGACATGTTTGTTCAGAATGGTTTTCCGCAGAGGAAACAGGGAAGCAGTGCTAGGAAGGCATACAGAAGGAAATAACCTTCCGAATCAGCATCGAGAAATGGTCGGAATTGGAACTGAACAGTTTGTTGCAGTAATGGCGCAGTTGACTCAAGAGATAAATGGTAGTGGTATCCATACCCGAGTTCAGCCAGACCAACCGCAGAGAAACATGTCAGTGGTGGAACATTTCATGAGGCAACATCCACCATCATTCAGAGGATCATCTGACCCTGTGCTAGCTGAAGGTTGGATTAAAGAACTGGAGAAGATTTTTGATGTCATGGGGTGTTCAGACAATCAAAAGGTTAGTCTTTCTATTTACCGTTTGGAGGGTGAAGCAGATCAGTGGTTGTCTATGGTTAAAAATTTCAGGGACGCCGATGAGATTGATGCGCTTGACTGGAATGAATTCAAAGGTATGTTTCTTGAGAAGTATTTTCCTAAGGCTGTTCGACTTAAGATGGAAAAGCAATTCTTGGAATTGAGGCAAGAGGAAGACTCAGTGGATTCCTATGAATAAAGGTTCACTCGATTGGCAATGTATGCTCCAAATTTTATCCGGGACCTTGATAGTAAAATCAATCGTTTTTACTCAGGATTAAAGCCAAAATATCGAAGGGAATTAGCTTCTCGTGAGTTTAAAAGTTATGAAAATCTTGTTCGATGTGCTGAGAAGGTGGAAATGGAGTTTTCCGATGACCAAGATTTCTATAACAACCAGCAGAAGAAGAGACCGAGGTGGCAGGAGAAAGGTAAGAATTCTTCAAAAAAGTTTGATGGTAAGAGAACTAAGTTTCCAGTTTGTGATAAATGTGGCAAAAGGCATGTTGGGGAATGACTTCTGAATTCTGGGAAGTGCTACCGATGTGGTAAGATGGGACATAAGGCTCGTGATTGCACTAAAAAGGATCAAGGTGAAGGTAAGAACAAATTTTATTTACAGTTAGTGAAATGTTATAAGTGCAATGAGATGGGTCACTATGCAAACGAGTGTCCGACAAGGAGCTTGAATGATGGGAAGCAGTTAGACTACAAGCAGAAAGGGGTGGTGAAATCCTTTCCAACTACTTAATCAGATGTCGGGCCATCAAATGAAGTTGTATCAAGTATGTTGTTTGTTTTTTCATATTATGCCAGTCTGTTGTTTGATTCGGGGTCTACACATTCTTTCATCTCTGAAAACTTTTCTAGTAAAATGGGAATACCATCTCAAGAAATGACTCCTGAAGTTTTGGTAAAAACACCTGGGGGAAATGTTGAGGCAAAAAGAATTTATAAGAATCTTCCTATCCTTATCTGTGGAAAGAACCTACTTGCAAACCTTATTGTTCTACCTCTAGTAGAGTTTGATGTTATCCTGGGTATGGATTGGCTCTCTATTTACCATTCTAAGATTGACTGTATAGCTAAAGAAGTTTCTTTTCAGAAAGACTTTCAATTTGTTTACAAGAATGAACCCTTACTTTTGATAACATATCAAGAGGCTGAGAAGCTTGTAAAAGATGGAAATGAATGTTACCTTGCACACATCGTTGAAAATAAAGGAACTGTTCAGATTAATGATGTGCCAGTGGTAAATGAGTATCCTGATGTTTTTCCTGATGAGTTGCCTGGAATAATACCAGATCGGGAAGTTGAGTTTACTGTTGACTTAGTTCCTGATGCTAAGACAATTTCAAATCCCCCTTATCGAATGGCACAAATTGAACTTTTAGAGTTAGAGGAGCAATTCCATGATTTATTAGAGAAAGGTTTCATTAGACCTAGCACATCACCATGGGGTTCTCCTGTTTTATTTGTTAAAAAGAAAGATGGTTCTATGAGACTTTGCATTGATTATAGAGCCTTGAATAATATCACTGTTAAGAACAAATATCCTTTGCCTCATATCGATGATTTGTTTGATCAGCTCCAGGGAGCTCAGTTTTTTTCAAAGATTGACTTGAGATCGGGGTACCATCAGCTGAAGGTAAAGGAGACAGATATTCCGAAGACAGCGTTCCGTACGAGATATGGCCATTATGAATTTGTAGTAATGCCTTTTGGGCTAACCAATGCACCTGCTGTATTCATGGACTTAATGAATAGAATCCTCCATGAGTTCTTGGATATGTTTGTGGTGGTTTTCATTGATGATATTTTGGTGTTTTCTAAAAGTAAAGAGGATCATGAAAAACATTTAAGGGTTATCTTGAAAACCTTAAAAGAAAAGAAACTGTATAGGGAAATTCAGCAACTGTGAGTTTTGGTTGCAACAAATTTCTTTCCTTGGTCACATTATTTATAAAGATGGAATAACTGTTGATCCTGCAAAAACAAAGTTGTGGAAGAATGGCCAAGACCCACAAATGTAACCGAGATTCGTAGCTTCCTTGGTTTGGCGGGCAATTACCGAAGGTTTGTTAGAAATTTTTCACGGTTATGTAGTCCAATGACTAAGCTAACTCGGAAGGGTGTTAAGTTTATCTGGACAAAAGAATGTGATGATTGTTTTCAGGAATTGAAAAGAATATTGGTGAATGCTCCAGTTTTGAAACTACCTTCCAGGAATTGTGAGTTTGTTATATACAGTGATGCTTCATTGAAAGGACTTGGTTGCGTCCTAATGCAGAATGATCAGGTAATTGCTTATGCTTCACGACAGTTGAAAACTCATGAGGTAAATACCCTAAACATGATTTGGAATTAGCTGCTGTTGTTTTTACTTTAAAAATTTGGAGGCATCATTTGTATGGAGTAAAGTGTGAAATATATACCGATCACAAAAGTTTAAAGTATATATTCACTCAGAAAGAGATAAACATGAGACAAAGGAGATGGCTGGAATTAATCAAGGATTATGATTGTACAATTCATTACCATCCGGGAAAAGAAAATAATGTGGCTGATGCTTTGAGTCGAAAAAGTAATGCTTCATTAACAATGTTGCGTTTCGAACGTGATACATTGGTTAACGATTTGATGAAATTTGGCATAGAAGTTGTTGGTGCAGGAAGTCCTTCTGTTTTGTTTCAGGTATCAGTGAGATCTTCTCTATCAGATAGAATCAAGAAAGCACAGAAGCAAGATAGTGAGTTGCAGAAAAAGGTAGAGCTGGTTCAGAAAGGTAAGTTGCCTGAATTCAACTTTGATAATGATTGTGTTTTGAGATTTGGGAAGAGATTGTGTGTGCCTTGTGATTCACAGTTGAAGAGAGAGTTGTTACGTGAAGCTCATAGTTCTCCGTTTTCAGTTCATCTGGGAAGTACTAAGATGTATAGAGATCTGCGGGAGTATTACTGGTGGGATGGAATGAAAAGAGATATTGCTGATTTTACTGTGAAGTGTTTGACTTATCAGCAGGTTAAAGCAGAGCGGCAGTTACCGAAAGGGATGCTTCAGCCTTTACCAGTGCCAGAGTGGAAATGGGAGAATATATCCATGGACTTTGTTGTTGGATTACCGAAGAAATCTCGAGGTAATAATGCAATCTGGGTTATTGTTGATCGCTTGACCAAATATGCTCATTTCCTTGCTATACGAGATACTTTCTCTTTTGATCAACTTTCCCATTTGTATCTTAATGAGATAGTCAGGTTACATGGAGTTCCTCTCTCCATTGTATCGGATCGTGATCCCGGGTTTACTTCTAACTTTTGGAAAGGCCTTCAGAAGTCGTTGGGTACTGAATTAAATTTTAGTACAGCTTTTCATCCTCAATCAGATGGGCAGTCAGAACGAACAATTCAGACCTTGGAGGATATGCTACGAGCTTGTTCTATAGATTATCAGGGAAGTTGGTACCAACATCTTTCTTTGGTTGAATTTTCATATAATAACAGTTTCCATTCCAGTATACAGATGGCACCATTTCAGGCATTATATGGGAAGCGGTGTCGAACTCCAGCTTTCTGGGATGAAGTGGGTGAAAGGAAGTTGATGGGACCAGAATTGGTAGAAGAGATGGCCTAAAAATTTAAGCTGATTCAGAAACACATGAGAACAACTCAGAGCCGGCAGAAGAGTTATGCGGATAACCGGAGGAAGGATCTATATTTTGAGGTAGGTGATCATGTTTTTCTCAAGGTTTCTCCTTGGAAAAGTGTGATGAGATTTGGTAAGAAAGGAAAGTTGAGTCCAAGGTTCATTGGACCATACAAAATTCTGGAGAGAGTTGGATCAGTTTCATACCGAGTGGCTTTACCTCCGATTTTATCTCAAGTACACAATGTTTTTCACGTTTCGATGTTGAGAAAGTATATGCCAGATCCATCTCATGTTTTGAGTCCAGAGGTAGTTTAGTTGAAAGAGAACCTATCTTATGAGGAACAACCGGTCCAGATTCTTGACCACAGGGAGCAAGTGTTACGGAATATGGTGATTAAGCAGGTAAAGGTTTTGTGGAAAAACCACATGATTGAAGAGGCAACATGGTAAACTGAAAATGCAAATAGGGATAAGTACCCTCATTTATTTGATAAGTAAATAAATTGTGGGGACGCAATTTTCTAAAGGGGGGAAGGATGTATCATCCCATGTAATAATGAATAATAGATATTTTTATCTATGTCTTTTAATGATTAAGATAGTGTTATAGAGGCTTAAAATGAAAATAGATACAATCTTATGCATGGAATACACTAATATTCTTAAAAGATTGTTTTATTGCCTTTTGATGGCAAACCATTTTTGAATCTATATTTTGACAATTTTATAAACTATGTTTTTCAAAATAAACTTATCCTTTATGATTGGGACATCAAAATTTACCTTGTGTGAATTTTTGGTATTTTTCTGACAATGTTCATTTTTTAATGAATAGTGAAGAATACTGCATTTTACATCAAAACTGATTTTTAATCTAATTTATTTATATGATTAGATTATGTTTTGAATTGGTTTTGAAGTGAAACTATATTATATTTTTTCCATTTTATCCAATGGTGGTCATTGGAATCAATTTCCCTTTGAAATTAGACTTAAACTGGTGTCAATCTTTTGATACTTATTGTTTTGTAAAAACACGCTATTTGCTCTGGCAGCGGGAATTAATTATTAAATTAATTAATGTGACTTATATGATTTGAATTTTGTAAAATAGACTTCATTTTTGAATTCGGAATATCAAATATATCTTAGGGTGAATTTTTGGTAATTTTCTGAAAAACTTCAATTTTTGATGAATAGTGAAACCACTAGGTGGTAATCAAGCAAACTGATTTTTCAGTTAAATGAATGTTTACCACTAATGTGTATTGAATTTTTAAAATCCGACATACATGGTTGTCATTAAGAGGTAAAATGTGGTTCAATGAGATTAAAATAATTTTTTGGTGAATAGTAACTTATTAAGTTCTTAATCGCGATTAGTGGTAATTAGGGTAGTTTAAGGTATAAATAATGCTTTAATAATAGGAAATGACCTAGACACATGTCCCACCCTTATTGGTTGTGTCATGGCCGACCAAGACAAGCCATGGTTCAACTTGGGGACCCCATGGAGACACTTTGGTTTGGAAATGACATAAATAACTTTTTATTAAATGTTAAAGTAAAAATGACACAAACAAGAGATGTTTTACGAAAACAATTTTTACATGGGGTTATAAAGATCAGATATTTGATTATAAATAGTCATTGGAAAGGTAAAAATATTTCCTACATCATAGTATTTTTGTTATGATTTTTCGACATTAAATAAATTAAATTATTTATGACATAATATTGATGCAGCGATGACATCATTATTTGACGATTTAAATAAATTGGAAAGATAATGTAAAATATATGAACTACACATGGCCAAAACCACGTGGATGAGTGGATTTCGAACCCTTATCACCTTATCCACGATGTATATCAATGTGGTACCTTTTAAAATCGAAACAAATTTTCAAATAAAGTAATGTTTCTTTACTTTCCAAAAGTGCCCCTGCCGCCGCTACAGTACCATGCCGCCGCTATAGTACCCGCTAATGAACAGTGTCGCCGCTAATGAACAGTGTCGCCGCTAATGATCTCTTTCCTTGAAATCTCTTTAATTTTTATGTAATAATTGACAAAAAACCCAATCAACACTCTATTTTTAGAAAAAAAACTTCCTTAGTTCCAAAATTCCCCCTCTTTGGTTCTCTTGGAAATATAAAAATAAATTTAAAATTTCACCAATCACTATGAAATAATGATAAGAAAGAAACAACTCATCCAACACTCTAAGACTACACGAGCAAATCTTGGTGTAGAAAAGAATAGGGGAATCTTGAATTGTGTTCATAAATTTTGGAAACACTATATATGTCAAATATATTCTACAATTGTTTTACAGAATCATTAAATAACCTGATCTATTTACTCATGGAAAAAAATATAATTTTTGGCCTTTTTAACTAATTATATTTGTCTTTTATACCCATTTACTCATTGAATTTTTCCATTTCTCCCCTATTGGAAATAATCACAGGGATCATTATTTTTCTATTATAGACCTCAGAATATACTCCCCTTGGATTTTATCTCCCCCATTAACCATCTTTATTTCATAAAATCTTATTAACATTAGTTATCACAACTGGGGAGTTTAGATGCCTCCATACTTTGTCATGAACTGGGAGGTGGTTGAAAACCGACGTTGAACTGATGCTTCTCAAACATAGTTGCTCAAAATGAATTAGTTAAAATGACTTTTACATACTTTTCTGTTACCACATGATCCATTTAAATCACGCATTTTTCTACATTTTCTTTGATAATGTGATATTTGACTTCAATGTGTTTTCTACGAGAGTTTTGAACATGATTCATTGTAAGATAAAATACGCTAATGTTATCACAGTGGGTCACCAATGTATGTTTCACTTTATAAAATATATCATTCAATTTTTTCTTTCTCCACAACATTTTTGTTCATTACTTTGTTGCAATGATATACTCATCTTTAGTAGTAATGATTGAAGCGCTTTAATGTTTCTTAATCAAACACCCCCACTCATTTCTTATCGATGAAGAATGCTCCACCACTAGTGTACATTCATTCAATTAATTCTCTATCCCCTCCAACATCATAAAAAACTGATAATCAGCTATCCCTTCCTGAAAAAATGTATATGACATAATTTTGTGTACATGGTATGAAACTCATGATAATTTTCTATGACACTGTATGTTCATTAATTATATTACTCAGAAAATGGGATACAAAATATTTTGCAAATACAATATCTGGTTATTCCATTATCATGAATATTATGCTTTAAATTATTCTCCTATACATTATGTGTTCTACAGGTGTTCCATCCTCATGATTTCTCAGCTTAGTTCCAACCACAATTAGAGTTGAAATTGAATTGGAGTCATGCATATTGATTTTTTTCAACTACTTCATCATATAATTTTCATGACGGAAGAAAGTGTATGACTTCCTATGAATCACTAGTATTTCTAGGAAGTATGGAGTTAACCAATAATATACATTTAGAATTATGATTTCAAGTGATTGAAAAAATTATTCAATTATTTTTTTAGATCCCACAAAAGATAATATCATCAATTTAAACCAGTATCACGAACTGGTCATTCTGAGAATTATTCACCTAGATATTCTCATCCAATATTCCTATTTTGAATTCATTAATTTTAACATAAGAATCATGTTTTGATTATAAATCCCATGGTTCCTACTTCAATCAATAGAGATATTTCTTTTGTATGTAGAACTTCATTTCATCATTACCAAAAACAAAACCCATTTGTTGTTCAATGTAATCTTCTACAAAAAAAACACAAATTAATAAAGTAGTTTTGACATCCATTTAAACAATTTGTGTCTCGTTGGGATTTTGATGGAAATAAAATGTATGATTGGATCCAATATGACCACCAAAGATATATTTCTTCTATATCAACACCATCAATATGCCAATATCCATTACACACCAGTCATGACATGTTTTTGGTCACATTACCATGATCATAATATTTATTCCTTAAAATCCACTTCATACTAATCAAATTGTTATTTTAGTGTCTCTTAACCAGATCTCATTTTCAGATATTATCGATATGATCGATCACTTCAATCATGGAATTAATCCAAAATCCATCTTTTGTAACTTTTTTAAATGAGAACAGTTACACCATCGATAAGAATGAATTTTTTTCAGTGTTCCTCATTATTCTAGTTTTAGTCTGAGCTGTCTAATGCCCGGTGATGTGGGATTGATCATCTTTTACTCTTTGATTTATCCTGTAAGGTTCAGAGTAAATATCTTCACCCATTGTTTCGTCTTCTAATTCTTATTCTGAATCAATATCCTGTTGCAACCTCTGAATGTGTTGCACTTCATCATCTACATCTTAATTTTAATCTATTCCATGGAATATGTCTTTTGAATCTTCATTCACATCATCATAAGATCCCATCGTTGTATTTCTGGTATTATCATCAATTATCATTAAACAAATTCTTTCCAAAAAAATTCTGAGATGCTTTTTGAAATAGTTGAGGCTTTCATATTCATTAAATGTCGCATGATTATTCCTTCATCTACTACATAATAATTATTTATTTGGATTCCATATTTATTTCTAATAAATCATTTACTTCTAAAAACATATAAATAATTCAATGACGGATTCATTTTATGTCACAACTCATACGGTGTATTTGTTTCATGGATACGAAGCCCTGTTTGATGTTGTATGTATACCGCAACTTGAACATTCTAGTTACAATACTGGTGATTGATGCAAATATCAATCAAAATAGTTTTATACATACTATTCACACATCAATTATGGTTCCCAAAACTCTATTTTTTTGTGGTGTTCTCACACCATCCACCAGATGTTTAATTCCATGTTTCTTTACATAATTTCATACTTAATGAATGTATATTATCCTAAATTTATAGACATTAAAACATAGGTTTTCTTTCTAATATCATTATCATTAATTTTTCAATAATTTTACCAACAACCAAGAACATTACATTTTCTATGTATAACAGTCACACATTCCACTCTACTGTAACCATCTATGAAATGAATTATTTACCTATCTCCATGAGTTCAAGAAATTTTTATCGGGATACAAACATCTGTATGGATGGGGTCAAAAATAATATTTTCCTTTTTATCATTGAATGATTTGAACTAGACCCCCACTTCCCTCATATGTATGAATCAAAAGTATTATCCTATTCACACTTTAAATTTGAAATATCCATGATAATATTTAGTTTAGAAATATTTTACAAGATGTTTTGATTTATGTTCCAGATTCATTGGTTCCACATTTTCTTTTATTTTTCAACTATCATGTAGAAAATTTTTTATTTATAGTCAACCTTATATTGGTTTCCATATATTATATATCATTTCATGATAGAATTACATGACATTTTCATTATAGTGATGAATTTTTAATTAAAAGTCACTATAATTCATGCATCACAGAGTTGACTTACACATAAGATATCATGGTGTGACCCATACACAAAAAGAACTATAGTTTTTTTATCCTTCCATTGGCCAATTCAGTATGTCCACTATAAAACCCTGATATTTTATTAGAAATATATTTTTAAGCCTTATGTTATACGCAGCACCAAAGGAATCTTTTACTACACACAGTATTGCCTTGTCTTGTGTTACACACAAGAGAAACCATCCACGATAGCTTGTGTTGTACGCAATAACGAGTTTTACTAAACAACAATATGTTATTAAAATATTATATAAACTAGCCGTTATGAATAGTAATACCCACTTTTTAAAATTTTATAAATTTGATCTTTCAAAATTGACATCACTTTTGGATTCGGAATATTGAAATTAGCCTAGGGTGAATCTTTGGTATTTTTCTGAAAACATTAAATTTTTTATGAATAGTGAATACAATGTGTTATTGGTTAAAACCGAGTTTTTATTTAAATAATAAATTATTGTATTTAAATTTATTTTAGGTCAAAATAGATTCATAATACCTATAAAAGTTCAATGTAATTCATTGAAGTCATTTTATAATAATTTTAGATATATAAAAATTTTGTTGAACTTTTTACCGTCTTTTACCAACCTCCTAGGAGAATTTGAAAATTTACATAAAATTTATTTTATCACTTCTCTGAGTGGAATTCCAAAAATCCTAAATACATGGTTGATATCGGTATGTAAAATGTGGTTCAATAAGATAAAAATAATTTTTGGTGAATAGTAACTTTTTTACTTTTATTTACCACTGTTAAAAATAAATAGGGTAATTAAGGGTAAAAATGATATTATTATTACCCTAACACACGTCCTAATTCTATTGGATATGTGTAATTCGATCAAAAACAACCTTAGGAAAAAAAATATCACCATTTATGTCCACATGGATTAGATTAGGACATTTATTATTATTTAATTCATAGAAGAGTTAAAAGAGTTAAAATCAAATATTAATAAGTAAAATATTTTTCATATATGTATATAAATAAGATAAATTCGATAATAAATATTAATTCGAAATATAAAGATATTTACTACATAATAGTATTTTATTTACAATTTTTAGACCTTAAATAATTTAATTTACTTATCACACAATGATGATGCAGTAATTACCTTATCAATGAAATTTTAACATAATTGATATTATAAATACCCAAATAAATGTAATTTGATACTTTTTATGAATTACAGTAATTTTATATGTTAATATAACATATTAGGGTTTGTTAGATGAATTTTTTACAAAGTAATAATGCTTTTATGAATTTAGAAAAAACAAAATACCAAATAGTGTGAAAATTGGCATAAATGAGTTTTTAAAACATATATAAAATTATTACTTGAAATTATCTTCCTAAAAATATAATATTTTGCCAAAAGACATTTAGAATAATATATATGACATTAATGAACCAATTGGGGTTCTAATGGCAGTTTATAGTATATTTAGTATCCATATAATGTAAGAATACAAGAAGACACAGTAAAAGTTAAATTATTTAACTTAGAGTTAAATCTAAATGATAAGGTTACAATGGTAACCTAAACTTGTCTAAAACCTATTGGATGAATGTATTTCGACCCATCCTTACCCTAGCTTCAAAATAAGTCACTTTGGAGCCTTTATAAAACAAATATTAATTTATTATAAAATAATATTCTATGTTATTTCTGTGGTACCCCTCACCCCTCTTATAAAAGGGAACCTCCTCCCTCCCCTCTTCACACAATTTGAGCCTCCATTCTTGGCCAAACCATGACCATTTATCTTATAAACATATATAGTTATATCATAAAGGTTCTGGTATTCTCAAAAGACCATCTCTAGTTCCCTAAGAAGAATTTTAAAAGAAACACATCAAGGAAGAGGTAATCTCTTATACTGATTCATTCACGTTTATTTCTTCTTATACTTCCTATTATTTATTTGTTTCATTATAAAGTAATAAAAAAGTATCACTAATATAATGATATGTTATTATAAATATTAAATAACCCTATTTCACCTTCTATCCTTCCTACAGAAAATGAAATCACCGTGCGTGCGTACGTACAAAATACCGTCTCCATGTCGTGGTGTAATCTGTTTTCCACCACCACCATACTTGGATGGGTATAATGGTGTAAAGAATAAATATATATGATTATTATAACATTATACTGATTCTGAGATATTTTATCATCAACTCCAATTCCCTTCATATAATTATGGAAATGATATCATCCCTTGTACGTATGTACGGCGTACCGTATCCACGGTGTGATGCGACTCATTCTACATGATCTTCATTGAATTATGATTATATAAATGAATTGAATGAATAAATATGATATATATTATAATAATACCATTTTTTAAATGAGGTATTTGTAGATACCTAAAAAAAGTAATACATATTTTTTCGACAAAACAAGCATAAGAACATAAAGCAATGAACACCCGAATAATAAGTAGCAATGAAATATTATTAATATGCAGATAAGAATATGACCATATATGATATCATAATAATTAATATGATTATATAATAATTCAATAACATTATTTAAATCATTATCTAGGAGGTTCAGACACGTACATAGCATATCAGACCTAAGGTAAGGGAAAATCTCTCAATCTCATTTTTATCCAAGATTGTTTATACATTAGAATTTAATAGGGAATATTTATCATCCACATCCATGTTTCCTATAAATGTAATATTATTTATATCCTCCTACAATTTTTTGATTCAATTTTACCTATTAGTTAATTTTAGTAAAAGATATTAAAGGAATCTTTTATCGTTTTCAGTACGAGATACTTTATTGACTTTTCCAGCCAATGTTCGTGAAGAATGTTTTTTTAACTTATACGGAATGAATGGATTTTTATGATTTCATAGAAAATTATTTCCATGAATCTTAATTTAAATGTTTTCAAGTTTATTTTTAATAAACATCTTTTAGTATAAAATATTATGACATGTAAAGAAAGGAAAAAACGTTTTGAAGTGGAAAGTATATTTTCCTCAAGAATGGAGTTCAAATGTTTTATCAAATTTATTTTCCATATAAGATAATATAGGGTTATATTTATATTATTACATTTATTTGATTATGTAAAGATGGAATTTTTTTATGATGTCCTTTTATCTTATATGGATTATGTTATGATGACGTGATGTTTAAGAATTCCATTTTTATCACATGGGTTATGCTATGATGTATAATTTATGATTTTGTGTCACACATAAGAATGGTATAATTATGATATGGGTGGGACCTATATATCCCTCCAATGCATTAGGTAATGATTTATATATAATGATAGAGACATGGCTGAAACTGCATGTTAATTCGATTTAGTGATACAAGACAGGAACGAAGAGTGAACTTGTTTCAGAAATAAACATCGTCCACTATGATAGTCTTCGCAATGAGTCATGACTAATAAGAAATGATTTTATATGATTATTTTTTTATGCCAATAAGTTTAATGTTTTATGTTATGATTTTTGGGATTACATTTCACTTCTATGATTTATCCCATGATCTCTTTTGTAGGTTAAAATTTTCAAAATGATATGTTCTTTTGAATATGATTTGATTGATTTTTATTTGTTTACCCTTAATTAGCATTTTAGATCAACCTTTTATATGTTTTATTTTCCCCAGGACAGGAATAAGGGTATTAAATATGATATTCCAAAAGGGAATCTAGAAATGATGAAATATACACGAGACAATGTAGATTCTTTATGAACCAGTTGTATATTTTCCCCAGATTCTATGGACATTATACTTATACAGTCCTGTCATGGTTTTGTTATATGTTGTAATAATTATGAATCAATTCTGATGTAATAACAATGTATGTAAAGTATTGGTCATTAAAGTTGGTATCAGTGGAATGGTATAGTCAAAATTTGGAAACTATGATGTGAAAGCCTTAGTAAGAACCCTAAGGATATGTCTAAGCATAGAACACAATATTAATATTTTAGAAATGATCGTGAATAAGATATGATAAGAGGTAAAGTGTAAAATTTTATTCTTGATTATGTGGCTTTACTGTTATGATTAGTGTTTCTTACACTATGCTTATTTGATTTAGTCTATGGCTGGAGCCCGAAGAAACCATGTTAATGCTAAATGTAATGGGAAATGCAAGGATTGTCCCCCTAAGCAACCAAATGTTATGGGGGTTGGAATGAAAAATGTTGTAGACATGCTCACACAACTTTCTCAAGATATGAATCATGCAAGAATTCCAAATGAGAAAAGGAAGGAGCAACATTCTGTTGAATCCTTCATGAGGTAGCATCCACCCTCATTCAGTGGGTCTACTGATCCATTAGCGGCTGAACAATGGATCAGTACCACTGAAAAGATATTTTCAGTTTTTTAATGTTCTGAACATGATAAAGTAATCTTAGTTGTATATCATTTGGAAGGTGAAGCTGATCAATGGTGTAATCTTATCAAGAATACGAGGAAATGAGATGAAATTGAGTCCATGGAATGGGATGAGTTCAAGAACATATTTTTCAATATTTACATCCCATGTTTTCATCGAACAAAATGGAGAAGGTCTTTCTTTAACTAATGCAAAAGGATGATGAGTCTTTTGGTACCTAGGAAGAAAATTTTATAGGACTTGAAAGGTATGCTTCCAGAATTATTATCCAACCTGAGAGTAAGATTGTTCGATTCTTTAGTGACTTAAAACCAAGTCTTCAAAGGTTGTTATCCTTTAGGGACTTCAATTGCTACGAATAAATTTTTCGATATGCTCTCAAGGTTGAGATGGAGATTAAAGTAACCCATTTGTCATATGGATTTGATAAGAAGAGGAAAATGAAATTCAAAGGGAAATATAAATACCACACTGAAAAGAAGATAATTTTTCTCTTATGCTCAATGTGTGGAAAGAAACTTGGAGGGAATTGTCGTAAAGGGAAAATTAAATGTTTCAAATGTGGAAAAGAAGGTCATCTGACATTTGAAGTCTGCAATGATAGGAAAAAGATGTCTAGTGACGTAAACAATGAAAAGGCTACAACGAATGCACCTCCTACACTTCAATGTTACAATTGTAAGGAAATGGGGGCATTATTATAATCAATGCCCTAATCCAAGGGTTGTTGATGATGATCGACATCAAAAAAAATCATAAGGCCAAAGAAAAAGGAAAGTCACATGCAATTTCTATCAGTGATGTGGAGTACGATAATGAAGTGGGGAAAGGTACACATACCATCCACACTAAAGTATAAAATGTTTTATTTCATTCTATATCCACCCTATCATTTATTTCTGAATTATTTTCTAAGGGTATCTCCATATTACCTCAACAATTTGATGTTGATTTAACTGTGACAACCCCTAATGGCACAAAAATCGCATCAAAAGGTAAAAATTCGTCATTGATTTAATTTTGTGGGAAAGTGATTCATGAAAATATTGTGATCCTTCCTATAGTGGAATTTTATGTGATTCATGGCATGGATTGGATTTCATTATAATGAGCTCATATCAATTTCCAAATAAGAGAAGTCAAATTTCATATTCCAGTTAAATCAACGATCATCTATCGATGCAAGGATTAATATAACCTTCTAGTGGAAATTTCTTCCATCTTATGGGTCTTGATTCCAACAAATGAAGGTTATTTATCTCAAATGGTTGGAGAGATACACAATATTAAGAATACACCCATTGTACGAGAGTTTGATGATGTGTTTTTAAAGGAATTTCCATGTCTTCCACGAAATCATGATGTTGAGTTTTCAATAGAACTTATACCAGGTGCTATGCCCATTTCAAAGACACCTAATAGAATAGCCCCAATTGAGTTGCAAGAATTGAAGAAGCAACTCCAAGAGAATATTGATAAGGGATTCATACTCCCTAGTGCATCACCTTGAGGAGCACTAGTTTTATTTGTTAAGAAGAAATATGGATCAATGAGACTCTCCAATGATTATCGTGAACATAAAAATATCAATATCAAGAAACGATATCCTCCCCTACACACTGATGAATTATTTGACCAACTACTCAGAGCTCAATACTTTTCCAAGAATGATTTTCATTCAGGGTATCATCAATTAAGGGTCAAAATGGATGATAAACCAAAGACGGATTTTTGTACAATGTATGGACACTATAACTTTATAGTGATGCCATTTGGTCTTACTAATTCCCCTGATATCTTGATGGATCTAATGAATATAGTCTTTATAGACTATCATGATCAGTTTGTGGTAGTCTTTATAGAATATATTCTTGTCTATCAAAAGAGAAATGGATAATATAATGATCACTTGAGAATTGTATTAAATACCCTAATAAAAGAAATGATTTATGCCAAATTTAACAAGTGTGAATTTTGGCTTCAAAAAGTATCATTTTTGGGTAACATAATCTCAAAAGAGGTGATATCTGTGGATCCAGCAAAAAAAAGGTTATCAAAAGATGGTTGAGACCAACAACAGTAACTGAGATCCTATGTTTTCTTGCTTTGGCTGGATATTATTGACATTTTGTGAAATATTTTTCACGATTATCTAATCCACTTACCAGGTTGACTCGAAAAAAAGTTAATTTATTTTCTATGGAGGAGTGTGAAGAGATTTTCGTGGAGTTAAAAATAAGGTTATCCAGTGCACCTATGATCACACTTCCTTGTAGTGGAGAAAGGATTGTGATCTACAGTGATGCATCCAAAAAGAAATTGGGGTGTGTTCTCAAGCAAAACGATATGGTTATAGCTTGTGCCTCACGACAGTTGAAAATCCATGAGCAAAATTACCCGACTCATGATTTGGAGTTAGCTATGTTAATCTTTAAATTAATGATTTAGAGGAATTATCTTTATGGTGAAAGGTGTGATATTTATACTAATCATAAAATATTAAAGTATATTTTCACACAAAAAGAGATGAATATGCGCCAAAGAAGATGGTTGGAACTGATTAATGATTATGAATGCTCAATTCATTTCCACCCAGGGAAATCAAACAAGGTGGATGATGCACTAATTCAACAAGACCATGCTAGCTTATCCATAATGAGGATCACAAAAGATCCAATATTTATGGATTTACAAAATATGGATCTTGGAATTATAATGGAAGGGGAAAAATCTTGTCTTTCTCAAATGAATGTTTAACCATCTATACATGTGAAGATTAATGAGGCACAAAAAGAAGATGTAGAGTTACAAAAGAAGGTGAGAAATGTTCCTGAATTCCTCATTGGTTTTGAAGAAATAATAACGTTCAGGAATCGGGTTTGTGTTCCTCCCATCCCAGAATTAAAGAAGGAAATATTGGATGAATATCATATTTCTTAATTTTCTATTCACCCTGGAAGGACAATGATTTATAGGGACATGAAGGAGTACTTCTGGTGGGATGGCATGAAAATAGATGTTGCTAAATATGTCTCTTGATGCTTGGTTTGTCAGCAAGTTAAAGCTGAGAGACAGAAGTCTAAGGGGATGTTAGAAGCATTACCCATACCAGAAAGGAAATGGGAAAAAATCACTATGAACATTGTCACTAGACTTCCTAAAACATCCAAAGGCAATAATTCTATCTGTGGTATATTTGATCGTCTTACGAAGTCGACACACTTCATTTCTATTAGAGAGGATTTCTCTCTTGATCAGCTTGCCAGGATATATGCAAAATAAGTGGTATGATTTCATAGAGTACCACTTTCTATTATATCTGATTGGGATCTGAGGATTATCTCGATGTTTTGGTGATGTCTTCAGCATACTCTAGATATAGAGTTGAGTTTCCACACTGCTTGTCATTATTAAATGACTGTTCAACCATCTATACACGTAAAGGTTCAAGAGGCACAAAATAATATATAGAGTTACAAAAGAAGGTATGGAATGTTCTTGAATTCCACATTGATTGTGATGAAATAATAAAGTTCGGGAATCGGGTTTGTGTTCCTCCCTTCCCCGAATTAATGAAAGAAATATTGGATTAAGCTCATAGTTCTTCATTCTCTATTCACCCTGGAAGAACGAAGATGTATAGGGACATGAAGGAGTACTTCTGGTGGGATGGCATGAAAAGAGATGTTGCTAAATACGTCTCTCGATGCTTGTTTTGTCATCAAGTTAAAGCTGAGAGATAAAAGTATAAGGGTATGTTACAACTATTACCCATACCCGAATGGAAATGGGAAAACATCACTTTAGAATTTGTCACTGGACATACTAAAACATCCAAAGGCAATAATTCTATCTAGGGTATAGTTGATTGTATTATGAATTCGGAACACTTCATTGCTATTAGAGGGGATTTCTCTCTTGATCAGCTTGCCAAGATATATGTAAAAAAAGTGGTAAGATTTCATTAGGTACCACTTTCTATTATATCTGATCAGGATCAGAGGTTTACCTAGATGTTTTGGCGAAGTCTTTAGCATACTATAGATACAAAGTTGAGTTTCAGCACTTCTTATCATCCTCAGACAGATGGTTAGTCTGAGAGGATAATTCAAAATCAAGAAGACTTGCTGAGAGCTTTCTCTATGGATTTCAAAGGTGGATGGGATCAACACCTACCTTTGGTGGAATTTTTTTTAATAATATCTTTAACTCCAGTATTCAGATGGCACCTTTTTAATCTCTCTATGGAATGAAATGCAGAACTCCAACTTTCCGGGATGATGTTGGGGATAGAAATCTATTAGGACTTGATCTTGTTGATGAGATGGAAAAAAAGGTCAGATCTATTCAACGACACATAAGATCAGCTCAGATTCGACAAAAAAGCTATGCTGACAACCGAAGAAAAGACCTAGAGTTTGAAGTGGGTGATAAAGTGTTCTTACGAATATATCCCTCAAAGAGAGTACTGAGATTTGGAAAGAAGGGCAAGCTGAGCCCTAGGTATATTGGTCCTTTCAAAATACTGGATCATGTTGGGAAGGTAGCATACCGATCTACGCATCCACCGAATCTCTCTCACGTTCATGATGTTTTCCATGTATCACTCCTGAGAAAGTACATACCCGATCCTTCACATGTACTAAGCTCAGATGTTGTACTAATAGAGCATGATCATTCTTATGAAGAACAACTAATAGAGATTCTGGATCGTAGAGAAAAGGTTCTATGAAACAAGACCACTCACTTGGTGAATGTTTTATGGAGGAACAACCAATTAGATGAAGCTACATGGGAACTTGGGGATCTGTTTGTTACGAAGTGATGAATATCGAGGGAGAAATTCTTTTTAAGGGGGGTAGAATGTAACACCCTGAGATTTTATGAGAAATATATTTTTATGTCTTATGTTATGCACATCACCAAATGAATATTTTAATACACACAATATTGTCTTGTCTTGTGTTATATGCAAGATAAACCTTCCTTGATAGCTTGCATTGTGCGTAATACCGAGTTTCACTAAACAACGATATGTTATTAAAATATTATATAAACTAGCCATTATGAATAGTAATACCCACTTTATGAAATTTAATAAATTTTATCATTCAAAATTGACTTCATTTTTGGATACAGAATATCAAAATTATCCTAGGGGTGAATTTTTGGTATTTTTCTGAAAACATTCAATTTTCGATGAATAGTGAAAACACCGAGTTATTTTTTAAAACTGACTTTTTATTTAAAAAATAATAAATTTTATTTAAAGTTATTTTAGGACAAAGTAGATAAATAATACCTATATAAGTTTAATGTAATTCACTGGAGACATTTTATAATAATTTTAGATACATAAAAATTTTATTGATCTTTTGACCGTCTTTTACCCACCTCCTAGGAGAAATTGCAAATTTACATAAAACATAATTTTACCACTTCAATGGGTGGAATTTTAAAAATCAGAGGGACATGGTTGATATGAGTAAGTAAAATTTTGTTCAATAAGATAATAATAATTTTTGGTGAATAGTAAATTTTTACTTTTATTTACCACGGTTAAAAGTAAATAGGGTAATTAAGAGTAAAAATTATATTATTATAACCCTAAAACATTTCAAAAATCTATTGTATAAGATTAATTCGACCAAAATAAACCATAGGAATAATATATGAACATTTAGGTCCACTTGGATTAGATTAGGACTTTTATTATTATATAATTAAAAGAAGAGTTAAAAGTGTTAAAATCAATGTTTAATAAGTAAAACATTTTAATATATGGTTATACATAAGTTAAATTCAAATATAAATATTCATTAGAAATATAAAAATATTTCCTAACTAAAGGTATTTTATATATAATTTTTAGACATTAAAAACTTTAATTTATTTAGGACACAATGTTGATGCAGAAATTACATTATTAATGAAATATTAACATAATTAATATTATAAATACCCAAATAAATGTAATTTGAGACATTTTTTGAATTAAACTAATTTTATATGTTAATATAACATTTTATGGTTGGTTAGATGGATTTTTTTTGAAGTAATAATGCTATAATGAATTTAGAAAAAATAAAATACCAAATAATGTTAAAATTAACATAAAAGAGTTTTTAAAACAAATATAAAATTATTAATTTATATTCTATTCCTAAAAATATTAGGTTCAGCCAAAAGACGTATATAATAATATATATGACATTAAATAAAAATTTTGGGTTCGATTGTCAGTTTATATTAAGTTTAGTAACCATATAATGTAAGAATTCAAGAATACATGATAAATGGAAAATTATTTAACTTAGAGTTAAATCTAAAGGATAAGGTTAAAATGGTAAGCTAAACATGTCTAAAACCTATTATTTGAAAGTATTTCTACCCATAGCCACCCTATAATCTATATAATTCACATTATATCCATTATAAACCGAATATGGATTTATTCTAAAATATGTTTTTATGTTTTTCCTTTGGTGCCCCTCACCCTCTTATAAAAGGGAATATCCTCCCTCTACTCTTCAAAAAATTTTGAGAATTCATGCTCAGCCAAAATTCTAAAAATTTCTTCTCTAATCATCTATATTTATATCATAAAGGTTCTGGTCTTCTCTAAATACAAACTCTAGTGCCCTAAGAGGAAGTTTAAAAGAGACACATCAAGGAAGAGGTAATCTCTTCTACCGATTCATTCAAGTTTCTTTCTTTGTCTACTTCCTCTTTCTTATTTGTTACATTTTAAAGTAATAACATAATTATCACTCATTTAATTATATGTTATTATAAATATGAAACAACCGTATTTCACTTTCTATCCATCCTACAGAAAATCAAATCACTGCGCGTGCGTATGTACGGAATACAGTCTCCACGTCGTGGTGTAATCTCTTTTCCACAACCACCTTATTTGGATGGGTACAATGGTGTAAAGAATAACTCTATATTATTATTATAACATGATACTAATTCTGAGATATGATATCATCAACTCCAATTCCATTCATATTATTATGGGAAAGATATCATCGCTCGTGCGTACGTATGACCTACCGTCTCCACGATGTGATTCGACCGGTTCTACATGATCTTCATTTAATAATGATTAGATAAATGAATTTAATGAATAAATATGATATATATTAAACTAATACCATTATTTAAATGAGGTATCTATAACCTAAAATTATTAATAATAATTTATTCGACAAAAAACACATTAGAACATAAAGCAACGAACACCCGAATAACAAGTAACAATGAAATATTATTAATAGGTAGATAAGAATATGACCATATATGATATCATAATAATATATATGATTCTGTAATAAGTAAATGAAAATATTTAAATGATTATACAGTAGGTTCAGACAATTACAAATCATATCGATCCTAAGGTAAGGGAAAATCTTGCAATCTCAGTTTTATGTGAGATTGTTTATACTTCAGAATTTACTAGGGCATATTTATCATCCAAATCCATGTTTCCAAAATATATAATATTATTTATATCCTCTTACAATTTATTATATCCTATTTTACCTATTGATGAATTTTATTAAAATATATGAATGTAGTCTTTTATCATTTTATGTATGAGATTCTTTTTGAATTTTCCGGCCAAGGTACGAGAAGAATGTTTTTTGACTTATACGGCATGAATGAATTTTTTTGATTCCATAACATTTTTTCCCTAAATCTTCATATACATTTTTTCAGGTTTATTTATAATAAAATTATTTTATTTTAAAATTTTATGACATTTTAAGAAAGGAAAAATGTTTTTGATGTGAAAAGGATATTTTCCCCAAGAATGGTGCTCAAATGTTTTATCAAAATTATTTTCCATATAGAATAATACAGGGTTCTATTTCTATTATTACATTGATTTTATTATGTTATGGGGGAATTTTTTTTATGAAGTACATTTAACATATATGGATTATGTTGTGGTGACATGATGCTTAAGAATCCAATTTTTATTACATGGTTTATGTTATGATTTATGATTGATGATTTTGTGGCACACATTAGAATGGTATCATTATGAGATGGTTGGGACCTATATATCCATCCAATTCATTGCGTAAATATTTATATCTCGTGAGATAGACATGTCTATAAGGGAACGTTAATCCAGTTCAGTGATGTAGGAGAAGAACGAGGAGTGAACTTGTTTCAGAAATGGACTTTGTCCACTATGATAGTCTTAGGAATGAGTCTTGACTAATAAGAAATGATTTTCTATGATTATGTGTGTATGAAACAAAGTTCCATGTTTTATGTTATGATTTTTGGGATTACTATTAACTACTATGATTTATCCCATGATATATTTTACAGGTTATGATTTTCAAAAGGTTATGTTCTTATGAATATGATATAATTGATATTTTGTTTGTTTACCCTTACAGAGCATTTTAGCTCACCCTTTTATATGTTTTTCCCCAGGTCAGGAATAAGGGTATTATGTAGGATATGCCAAAAGTGAATCTAAATATGATTAAATAAATGGAAGACAACGTGCTTTATGAACCAGTTGTTTATGTTTCCCAGTTTCAAAAGACACTACACCTATACAGTCCTATCACAGTTTTTTATATGTTTCAATAAGTATGGATCAATTCTGAAATAATAAAAATGTATTTAAAGTATGGGTTTTTATATCCACTATCATTTATCTTTAAATAACTATCATTACCAGTCCATAATATTCAATAATCATTTTTCATGACATTCATTAATATGTTTGAATTTCTAGTTATATGGTACCAGAACCCACTATTAACGATCTAGGTGTTGTTGTTCTTTGTATTATTGAGTGCTACTTCTACAGGGTTATAATTTTCATTTTTCTACATTTCATTCAATGAAATATTAAAATGAGGGGTGTATGGGGATGGACTTTAAAATTTATTTTCCACATGCATGTGTTCTTTATATTCATACTCTTCTTCCAAAGGAGAAAAATTGTTTAAAATATTCACACCATTTGGTTGTCGAGTATTTTTAGGTCTCTGATAATTTTATGAATTCCTCCTATCATTACTCTTCCTACAATACATCGACTTATGGAAACATTTCGGATAATGAAAAAAAATTCTCTAGAAATTTTTTCAACTTTAAGGAGTATAAGAAGAATTTTTTCTCACCATTTTAGCTAATATCTCATCATCATTCAAATACCTCCCTCCCTCTATAAAATATGACATATTATGGCCCATATAGCCATAGAAGTTTCCTTTCATGAGTGGAAATATCATATCACTTCAACTCCTCTTCATGTATCCTTATTTGGAAAAAGTTCTTTTTGCCTATTATATCTAGATACTAGAAGATTGTTTTCAGTTCATTTTTATATTGAATTGATGGTTTCTTATTAAGTACATTAACTGTGTTTTCAACATGAACCATTTTTATCTTTCATTTATTGTAGAAAACCTAATTCATAGTATTTGATGTTTCAACAACACTAATGATTCCATTGTTTCACATGCATGTGTGTCTTTGATTATTCAATGTCTTTTCAACTCCATCAGAACCACTCTTAGCTCTCTCCATCAATTCAGAATCTAAGAATCATACTAGTTTTATTTTCATTTTTTTTCTTTTAAAATTGATTCACGTTCATTTTTACATATAATGTTAACACCATATTCTCCATGTACCTTGACATTCTTGGACATATCTTCTAGTATGGAGGTAAATTTATTGATGACCATTTTCTATTCTTCAATTCCCAGATTCAGTTCCACTACAACATATATACTTTCAAGGGTTGTTGATTTTACATTCTCTACCTACACCACTCAATAAATTTTAACTTCAATCTAATTAACACATTCCAAAAATTCTTCCCCAATTTCATTCGACTTTTCTTATCTCATTCATTGATTCTCGACTTTAATAAAAGCGTCCATAATTTACAACATGATATTGAAAAATGTTGTCATATTATTATCTCTAGATTTATCTCTCCAAGATTATATATTTGGACCAGTATCTTTCACTAATGAATGTGATCGAAATATAAATTTTGGTTCTTTTTCCTCAATGTATTCACTATCATCATCTACTTATTTACATGAAAAACTATTTCTCTTTAATTTTTTACCAGACATGAAGTCTAAATTTTTTGAAAACTTTTTTTGAGTCTTATTCATGTATCCAAATGTATCTTTATCATCATAAAACATTATTGTGCACTGAGAGAAAATATTCACAACTCTTCGAAAATGGAAACAAGCCATATGAAACATACATTCAAATTGTCTTTTCAAATTCTTGAATTTAACATAAATTTGTGAAATTTGTTATCCATATTCAATATCTTCCCCAAAATTATATCATGAATTTATTGATGGTCCATGTATTTGAATTTCATTTCCATGCTGGAACATTTCATCACATCTTCAGGAATTAATCTTATTTTCTGTTCCACCATACTACCCAGCAGATCATCCATTAGATGTTTAGATAGATCCCGTTTCTCAAGGGCTGACACTTTTGGGATCTAAAGTTGTGTAAGTCTTCGCGATATTTTATTCGAAATATCAATTTCATTGATTTCTTCCCCAATCCATTGAATTTATCCTACTACATCAATAATAAAATTGAAAACATAATCTTATTTCTCATTTGGATACATTTATAAATCGTCAAACCTATTGTGTAGGACATGTAGTTTAACCTCTTTAACATTGTTGTCTCCATCATATATATTCTCTAATTTTTTCCACATAGACATTTCTGATGTGCAACACATCACCTTTGTGTAAGTATAATTAGAAAGTGCTATAATGAGAGACTTCTTTAGCTTAACATCTGCATCAACCATCATCATATATGTATATGTCATAATAATCAATGTTGGATCAATTACCTGTATTCTATGCACTATAGTAAAAATATCATCAATTACAAGATATAATGGATTAGAAATTATTATGTTCTATGATATCAGGATTTTATTCCATCAAATTGGGGCATTACCCTAACATTTGAAGAATTATCCATGGAATCAATGAATGGATAGATTTAACACTAGAAACATGTCACTTTGATACAACATGAAGGACCCTAAAACACCCTATGAAGGGAGGGGTGAATCAGGGTGTCATTAGTTTCTTTTATCCTATAGAATATTTCACATATGATGGTAGGAGAATATTAATCATGTATTATAGATAGGATCAGTAATAATACTTTCACATGACAATAGATGACACAACACATTTTTATGGTTCACTATTAATGACAATGTCCAAGGAGCATATGCTGACAATGTTTTAGTTGTACCAAAATCTAGTAATCATCAGTAGTTGTGGAATACAATCATTTTTTCACAGTCAATCTATGTCAAGAACACAAAATTTACATGATTTTGGGGATATATAATTATTTCCCACAGAAGACTTATGCAAACTCCCCCTAGATCAATGCATCAGGGGAATTCTATCTCGGCTTATTAACATGATGGTCTCTTTAATGATTTTTCATTAATGTAATAGTCCCTAACATAGAATGGGACACTTCTTTAACTCTATACTTATGTTGATGCTCACTAAGAGACCTTCACACTTAAACCAAATATTTATAAACATCCTTTCACAAATCTCTTTCATGAATCTGACTCCATTGTAGAGATTACTCATTCGCAGTGTTTACTCCTTCGCAATTCTCTGTACTTTCAAAAGCACACAAGTTTACAAACATATTCACCTTAGTGGAACAACCTTCTATTATGAAGATCACAAAGACAACATGGAAAATACAATCTTCAAGAATCACTCAATACATAGAAGTGTTTACATTGGTCAATACTAAAATAGTATTTTTTTCAATGGTTATGATTTCATTGAAAACTGTTTTCATAGTGAACCCCTGGCTTCAAAAAATCAAAGTGATTTGGGATTTTCTTTGAAAATTTCATGAATAAATGAAAATGGATAACCTCTTATTTACAGGTTCAGCTGATCACAAATATCTACCATATCTTAGTTATTTTCAGGATCAGCCAAAAAATATACCTTGTGCTTTTCCTTTCCAAAATCACCACCGAAATTTGAAATTTTGGTGATGCTCACTGTCAAACCCTTCATGCCACCTCAATAATCCATCTCTCGTAATAGGATAGATCACTTTCTCTGATCACGATTGTCATTGTAATTATAGAGAACACTATCATAATTCATTAAACTATTGCGATACAAAATTCATGAATCCCAACTTTGCAAAAATCATTCCTTTTCAATTTATTAATAAGGTATTCAAAAAAACCAATTTTTAAAATTCATTCGATTCTCCAAATTATTGACCCTAAAAAATTTGAAAACACTGGGAACCAATGACACTTTCAATACATCTTAATGCTTGATATACTTAGCTTTAATCGTATAGATATAAGTGATTTCCTATTTCTTACTCAACCAGCCCACACATTTCATGTTGATAAAGAATTATCCAACACTTGTGTGCTTCCTATAAAAGACATATACATCCGACCCAACATCATAAAATAAAAATATTTGGCTATATCTTCTTGAGAAATTGTATATTACCGAATTGTGAGGACATTGTATAATCCTCAAGATTCTTTTCAGTACTACGATATGTTCTTCCTTTAGATTGTTCTAAAAAGTGGATACTAAACATGATTCAAATAAAATATCGAGTTGTTTAATAGTTATGTTTACTAATTTAACAAATACTATCCTATACGTAATGTGATCTATAGGTGTCCCATTATCATTCTTTATGAGTTTAGTTACAACTGTAATAGGAACTGACATTCCCTTGGAGTCATGCATATTTATCATCTTCAATAACTCTCTCACATAATTTTCCTGTGAGATAAATGTGTAATATTTCCTCTCAATCACGTGTTTCCCCAATAAGTATGTGAGTTCGTCAATCATAGACATTGAAAATTCTGATTCCATGTGATTGTAAAATTAATCCAATGAACCATGCATACTACCACAAAAGATAATTTCATCAACTTACACCAGTTCCATGAACTGATCTTTAGGAGGATTCTTCACATAGAGTTTTTGATCCACTCTTCCAATTTTGAAATCCATATTTTTTTAGAAGAATATACAATAGAGATTACAATTCATGTGGATCGTACTTCAATCCATAGAGATATTTTAGTAGTCTCTAGACCATAATTTCATCATTTCATGGTGAAAACATAATAGGTGTTCTATGTAAACATATTCTTCAAGAATACCATTTAATAAAAAATATTTTAAATCCATCTGATACAATTTGTACCCAGTTTGAACTGAAATGGCAAGAAAAACTCAAATTTACTCCAGGCTCACCACTAGTATCATTTTTCTTCAACATCAACACTTTCAATCTGTGAATATCCTTACAAAACTATCATGCAGTGTATCACATCACATTACCATTATTATCACAATATATTATTGAAATTACTCTTCATACTAATGACATTGTCATTTTTGGGTCACTTAACCAGATCCCATGTCTGGTTCTTATCAATTTGATCCAAAAAATTATTCATGGTGTTAATCCATTATTCTTCCTTTGTATCATATTCAAATGAAGAAGGTTACACCACTGATATGATGGATGATTGTGTAGTGTTACTCATTCTCCTAGTTTCTATGGGTGATTTACAATCCCCAATGATGTTGGACTGATCATTTTCCTCTGTTTGATTTGTCCAATGATGTTCAGATGAATTTCTTTTAGCCATAGATTTTTCTACTGATTCTTCTTCTAAATAAATATCTTGTTGCAACATCTAAATGGATTTCACTTATTATTTTAAATATATATTTGAATCTATTACATGGAATATTTCTCTTATATCTTCAATAAGATTATTATAAGACCCATCATAGTATTTTTGGTCTTATATTCATTTATGATTACATCACTGCGTTAAAATAATTGTAAGATTATTGTTTCAATATTTTAATGCTTTTCTTTTCATTGAATATCCAAGGAATATTTATTCATATGCCTTATCACCATACATTTCTTAGTTTCCATAATTGTATATGATAAATCATTTACTTCTAAAAACATATAAATAATTAAAATAGGACTTTTTTCTATGCCAAAACTCATAAGGTTTCTTTGCATCACCATATGAATCCTTGTTTGATTTTCTATATATACAAAATCATGAACGACCAATTTCAAATAATTATGAGTGATATGACTCTCAATCCTGATTTTCTTGGATATACTACTCACTTATTGATTTCGTCGACAAACAATTCCATTTTTTGTGGGGTTCTCACAATATCCACTAGATGATTAATTCCTCATTTATATATGTAATTTTCACACTAAATGTATATATATTATCCTAAATTGTCAGACCTCATAACATTGATTTTTCATATATAATCATTATTAGCAATTTGTTGATAACTATTCATGTAATCAAGAAATTTAAATTTTCTATGTATAACCATTACACAAGAAATTTTAATATAACCATCTCTGAAGAGGAAAATGTAACATTATCCAAAAGTTTCAGAAACATTTATCAAGCCACATACATTTTTATGTTCGGGGTCTAGAAGATATGATGAACATTTCTTCACTGGATGATATTGTCTTAAAAAAAACATTTCTTGGATGCAAGCATTACAGTTCGTCTCATATTTACACAAGAAATTTGATATATCTATTAGAATATTTTGTTTAGAGATATTTCTGGGTATTAATTATTATTGTTCCCCAACATCTAATTCCACTAGTTACTTTGTACTTCAATGGTCATGTAGAATATATTTTCTTCACTGTAAACATGATACAAGTTTCCATATGTTCAACATCCTTTTATTAGTGAATTCCCTGACATTCCATTTATAGTGGAACGATTTTAATTAAAATTCATTATTATTCTGTCATAAAAGATTTTACATACATGTAGGTTATGGTGACATTTCCCATCAACCATAATAACATAAGATTTTGTTAGCTCTATATTAGCTAGTTCATTACTTCCACTGCCTTTGATCATCAAGGAATCATCATTATCGAACCATACTATTCCGCCAAAAAATTTCATACCATTCATTTACAGGGCAACATTTCCTTTTATATCATATGAGTAGATTCTATCAAGGATCTAGGAACTATTATTAGTTACTGAATTGTGAGATATTTTTGGAAGGTTGGATTTTTCATTTTTTTCACTTTTCCTTCCACAAAACATTAAAATGGGTGGTGTATGGGGATGGTCTTTCAATTTTCATTTCCACTTGTATATGTTCTACATATTTATACTCTTCTTTCAAATGAGATAAAATGTTTGATATATCCACATAGTTTGGTTACCAGGTATTGACTTATCTGTGAGAAATATATTAATTCCTCATATTATTCCTCTCCCTAAAATACATAGCTTTAAGGAAATAGATAGAACAATGAAAATAAAATCTATATAAATTATTTTTTGAATAAGACGTAGGATAAGAATTTTTTCTCCTTTTGTTGAGATATTATCTACTTCCCATTGAAATACCTCCTTGTCTCTTCATAATTTGACATCGTATGGCCCAAATAGCCATAGAAATGAAATTTATGAGTGGAAATAAATTATCATTATGATTCCTACTCAAGTATCCTTTCAAGGAAAAAGATTTTGGCTTCTTATTATTTTGGGATACGTGATGATAGTTTTCAGTTATTCTCCCATATTCGACTAAGGGTTTCATTTTCAGTACATCATGTGACATTTCAACTAGACCAGTTTCATCAAGCCTTTATTTTAGACAACATTACTTTGAGTATTTGATATTTCAACATCACAATTGATTCCACTGTTTTCCATGTATGCAGGTCATCCGTTATTCAAAATCATTTCAATCTATGAAATCCAATATTCTCTCTCTCAAGATATTCAGAATTTAATAATCTTCCCAATAATAAATTCTTCTTTGTTTCATTTCAAATTGATTGACATTAATTTTTACTCCAAAAGTGAAAAATTATTTTTCAAAACCCTAGTCATTCTTGGTATTATCATCCAGTAGGGAGGTGAGATCATTGATGACCATTTTTTGTTCTTCAATTCTCATATTCATATCCACTAAATATTTTATACATTCATAGGTTGTTGAATATACTTTCTCTACATCTTCCAATCAAGAAATTTCATCTTCATGTGGATCAATATATTCTGATGATTCATCTATAATTGATTTCCAATTTTCTCATCCCATGAAATGATTATCAATATTAATAAATGAATCCTTATGTGGCTACATGAGATCAACATTAATGGTCAAATGAAAATATATCGTTATCTCTCTCAAGTGTTCTTTATTTTTTATGGTAAACATCATTAAAGAATGGGATCCAAATTTAAATTTTGGTTCTCCGCCCTCAAAATATTCATTATCATAATCTTTTTCTTCCGATACAAAACCATTTCTCTGTATTTGATTATAAAACATGATATTTATCTTCTGGAATAATCTTTTTCGAGGCTTATGCATGTCTCCAACTTCATTTTCTTCGTCATCTTACATTCTTGTGCATTAAGAGAAAATGTTCCCATCTCTACCACAATGGAAACATGTCAGAGGTATCATATATTCAAATTTCCCTTTCCCCTTATTAAATTTTATTTGAATGAAATAAATAAGTTATCATTCTACATTATCTTCATAAATAATATCTCATTAAATTTATAGATTATCTGTGGGTATTATTTCCATTTCCTTAATGACATGTTTAGTCACATATTCTATCTTTACACTCATTCCCTATGTCTCTAAACACCTCAACATATCATCTAGATAAATTTTAGATTGATCAATTTCATCAAAGGAAGACACATTTGGGTTGTAAAAAGGTGTAAACCTTCTAAATATTTTCATCACAATATTTTTGTCTTTGATTTATTCCCCAAGCCATTTAATTTATCCTACTATATCAGTAATAAGATTGTTTAAAGAATATGATTTACCATAAAGATGCATCTTTAAATTGTAAAACATATTGTTCATGACTTGTAGTGTCTCCTCCTTCACATTTTAGTCTCCTTCATATATATAATCTCCATTTTTCAACATAGAAATTGATGATGTACATCTCATCACCTTTAGTTAGATCTGATTAGAATGTGACGTAGTGATAGAATTGTACGATTTATCTTCTCCATCATGAATTTCATGTGTGTATCGATAATTGACAACCATGTTGGATATGTTTCTTGTATTAATTCCACTATAGAAAAAGGAACAACAATTATAAGATTTATTTGATGAGATCTATTCATATTTTTCCATATATAAATGTTTCTTTTATAAAATAGGGGTTCTCCCATAAAATTTACCTTATTATCCATGACAGAAAAGACAATTCTAACACTAGAAAATTGTCTCTATGTAACCACATGAAGGACCCCATAACACCTGGAGAGGGGTGTTGTGAATTAGGGTGTCAATTTTTTCTTTTAACCTGAATAATATTTCATCAATGGTGGTGGGAAACCATTAAACTGTTATAAAGGGTATGATCAGTAATTGATCATTATCATGAAAAGAGACAACACATTACTATTACTTGGTTCACAACGAAAGTCTACATCTTAGTAGAATACATTGACAGTGTGTCTGTTAGACCAAATTATACTAATCATTCATAGTTTTGGTATATAAACATTATGTCATAGTAATTCTATTCTAGGAAAAATTCCATTCAATATTTTAGGGATATCTAAATGCTTCCCTCAAAACACTTCCACTGACTTCCCCTAGTTTTATGGTTTGAGTGATGCCTAACTCAATTTTTTATCATGAAGGCATCTTCAATGATTTAGAATTAAAGTATTTGTCCCTAAAAAATAATGGGAATTTTATTTCATAAAATAAAAGAGATAACACACACTTAATGTGTAACACCCCAAGATTTTATAGTAAGTTATTTTCATTAATTTAATTTTATATCTTGTGCTACACACATCACCAATTTCGAGCACACCGTGACTTACCAAACTAGTCATTCAAAAATTATTTATGAATAATATTAACTGTATTTTGAATTCTGTACACACAATATAAATTTAACATCTTTATAATGTGTTTCCTGTACATAATATATGACCAAATATAATTTTTCAGATAAGAGATGTAATTTGAAAAAAATCAATTTTTCCGCCTTTTAAGGGAAAACCCATTTTTAATTGAAATATATAACACATTTATATATTATATTTGGTAAAATAAAAAATTAATTTATAATTGAGACAAAAAAACTCAGTTTGGAAAAATTTGTTGTGCTTTCCTGATATCTTTAATATTTTGATGAATAATAAAAAATAAAAAAATTTTGTTTGTAACAAATTTTTCAAAAAAAATTATTTATAGAGATAAATTTTAAATTTCATTGGTTTTAAAGTATAATTATAATATTTTTTTATCATTTCCTCCAATGTTAGTCATTGGAAGTAATTTTAGATTTAAATTGCACATAAATACATATCGATCTTTTGATAGTTATTACTTCTCGAAAACCCACTTTCTCATATTGGCAATAGAAATATTTTTTTAAATTAATTAATACAACCTATATGTTTTTAATTTGATATAATAGTAATAATTTATTTTTTGGAATATCAATATTAGATATGGGTGAATTTTTTGGTATTTTTCTAAAAAAAATCAAATTTTTATAAATAATGAAATACAATTTCTTATTGATTAAAGAAGAATATTTATTTGGATAAATATTTTAAATATAAATTTATTTTAAAGTCATAATAGATACATTATACCTATACTGGTATAATTTAATTTATTGAATTCATTTCATAATAATATTAGATTTAAAAAAATTGAACTTTTTACCGTGTTTTACAAATGTTCCAGGAACATTGGAAAATTTTCATAAAACATAATTTTACCACTTTTGTGAATGGAATTTCAAAAATCCAAGAGACTCATTTGAAATTACTATGTATAATGTGGTTCAATATGATGAAGATAATTTTTGTTGAATAATAAATTTTAATTTTATTTACCACAATTAAAAGATAACAGGGTAATTAAAGGAAAGTATTATATTATAATTAACCTAAAAATGTTCTAATTATATTGGATAAGTATATTTTGACAAAAATAATCCTTATATAAATCTATGATCCTATTTTATCCACAAAAATTAAATTAGGACTTTTATTTTATTTAATTTAAAGAAGAGTTAAAAGTGTTAAATTTAATGTTTAAAATCTAAAACATTTTTAATATTGGGTTACACATAAGATAAATTAAACTATAAAAATTCATTAAAAATATAAAAATATTTACTACATAATTTTATTGTATTTATAATTAATAGACGTTAATAATTAAATTTATTTATAACACAATGATGATGGAGAAATTAACTTATTATTAAAAGGCAAATATAATTGATTCTATAAATATTAAAATAAATTTTAATTGATCCTTTTGATGCATTCCACAAATTTTCTAATACAAAATGACATTTTAGGGTTGAATTAATGTATTTTTTCAATGTAATCATGTTATTTTGACTTTCACAAAAACCAAATACTAAATATTGTCAATATTGACATAAATGAGTTTTTGAAACAAATACTATAATATTAAATGTTATAACATTACAAAAAAATATAAGGTTTAGAAAAAATACTTATGTAATGATATATATGTCATTAATTAACCACTTGAGTTTATCTATGAATTTTATAGTATGTTTATTAACCATGTAATATAGAAATACAAGAAGACATGTTAAATGTTATAGTATTGAACTAAGAGTTAAACATAAAAGATATGGTTTATATGGTGACATAAACTTGTCTAAAACCAGTTGCTTGAAAGGTTTTTGACACATCCCAACCATAGGATCGAAATAAATTCATTTGGAGCTATTAGAAACTGAAAATTATAATATAAGAAATTAATATTTAAGCTTTTCCGGATGTGCCCCTCACCTCTTTGTAAAATGGTATTTCCCCATCTCTTAATTTTTACCTTCAATTCCATTTTTTTCATCCAATACTTAGGAAAATATCCGCCCAATTACCCTCACATCATCATATATTCCTTATATTGATCATAAATTCAATCTAAGGAGCCCATTTATTCAAATCAAAAGGAAGAACCTAAAGAAGAGGTAATTATCTAATCACCTCATTCAAAGTTCTTTTCATATTCCACTTCATATTTTGTTGTTGTTTAAATATTAAAATAATAACTCTAGTACCTTTAAAATACTATTATGTTATTATAAATATGTTACAACCATATTCATTATTCTATTCGTCCTATTAATGACCAAGTCACCATACGTTCGTACGTATGGCTTATCGCCTCCATGTCATGGTATAGTTTGTTATTCAACACTTAATTATTAGTATGGGTATAATAATTAATATAGTTGATGTAAATTAAAAATATATAATTTTAATTACTCTTTATATATGATATACTATCTAATTAAATATGATTTCAACATCAATAGAATGATATTGTTGCTCCTGTGTACGCATGGATTACCATTTCTAAGAATGCGATGCGATTCATTTCCCATCGTAAAAATTCAAAAATAATTTTCATTTTATGATTTCAAATAATGTTTAAAAAATTAATATCATTATTTATATGAATAAAATACATCCTATAAATAAAAAACATTATTTCTGTAACAAAACATTTTAAGATAAACAAAGCAGTTAGCACTGAAAACAATGATACAACTAAATTATCATTAACAAAGAAACACTAGAAGATTATGTATGATATTATATTTATTTATGTGGTTATTTAATTATTTAGTAACAATTATTTAACTATTATTCAAGAGTTTTAGTTACCCTCGACTAAGTAAAAGTAAAAGGTAAGGTGTTTTCATCTCACTTTATATTCCCATGAGATTCATGCTATATTTTCCACTATTTCCTTTTGTGTAGTGTATGTACATCCCAAGATTGTATTATTTGTGTGATATACATTAATTTATGTGTATTTAAATATTCATTTTATGATACTTCTTTCATGTGGTGTATGTTTCGTAAGTTACCAAATCAGTAAGGGAATTTAAAATTTCAATTTACATTCATCGGGTTTTACGAATACTTAAATTATTATTTTACTCCAAGATTAATTGTGGAATCACAATGTATTTATTTATGTATTTAATTCCACTAACAATTGTGTGTATAAACTTTTGATACAAATAATCACTCCATTGATAATTTCTTAAGTCATTGATATGATGTTGATATGGGTAATCTTAACTCAATTTATATTCGTGGAGTTAAACATCCAAGTCAATGGTTTAGTTTTTACAAGAATATGTGTGAATTTGCACTAATTTATTTACACTAAATATCAAATCATAATGAGTAAATTTAAATATTTGAAACACAATTATTAAATTGATAAATCCCTAATCTAAGGATATAATCTTTATAAGGGATTTTAGTCTCAATTTACATTCCCTTGAGATTTATTTGTTGTTATGCATCAATTAACTTCTATATAGTGTATATAATTTAAATTGACATATTATATCTTGAATACCATTATTCTCATGATATAATAATTTTTTTATTAATGTTATTACTCAATTATTTTTATTCAAGCGTCTCTTATTTTGTTAGGAACACTTTAACTAAAATATTCATTTAAATATTTTTAATGATTTATTCTTCTAAATCATTCTCATTAATGTATATGTTTTAAAAATGGTTTTAATTATTTTTTTATATGCACATTAATGTTTTAGAAATAATATTTGTTTCAAAATATTCAAATTGGTATGGGACATATTGATTCAAAAATCACTATTAAACAATTTTTTTGATAAATAGTCGAACTTTTAAATGTTTTCATGAAAAAAGGGATATTTATCTAAAATAGTTTTACTTATTATTAACATCTGTGTAAATATCCTTCATTTTGATTTATTATTTATTGAGGTTGACTTATTATAATTAAATCATCTATATTTTATTGAATGAGTTATTTTTTACTGTGGATGTTATATATTTATACCATTCATGGTCTGTGGTTAATGTATTGACATTGTGTATGCTACTTTTATTAAAAATGTTTAAATTATGTTTCACCCTCATCATATGTGGAATTAATTGTACTTAGTAAGTGATGGGAGGTGCCCACTATATCCTCTCGATGCATAAGTAGGTCTCATGAGACATACTAGTTTCTTGGAACAATGCTTTGAAAAAAAAATATTTGTAGTCCTAGAACGTGGCCGTGACTATGTAGTTATGATGTCTGAAGTTATTCATTCCATCATTTAGAAATTAGTAATTTATATAACACATGATTATTAGACTAGTATAACATATATGTGAATATTTAAATGACATTAATTAATCTATATTTGAAAAATTATGCCGATGTTTAATATTAAATGTCCTCTGTTTTTGTATTATACATTGAATTAAATGTTTAATAATATTTATAATAGTTTTTCCTATATTGTTATCCATAATGAACATTTGAGGATACTCTTTTCTTATGTTTTATTTTTCCCAGGATGTGAAGAATGATATTATGATAGACCAGCACGAATAGGCTATGAGATTTGACTGTGCAAAAATGAGAAACAATGTTTTAGTTTTTCTATTTTATAATGTTATGTAAAACATATGTATTTATATAGTACTTACAGGGATACTAAAATGGTTGGGCATTCGGGACATGATCTCTTGTGATCATGCCAATGTTATGTAATAATGTACCAACTATGGGTAACTATGGCCAGTGAATTACAGTTTGTGTCATATAAAGTTTATTAAAAATCATGGAAACTAGATTTAGAAAAAATTTAGATTAGAGAACATTACCCTAAGATAGAAATTGAGGATTGGTATAGATGAACTTCTTATAATTTTAGTAATGTAGAGATTTTTTGAATTTAACAAGAAATATATCAATTTTGGGATTCGATCAGGTAGAGGCGGCTCTAGTACAAATGTATCTGGGATAATAACTGAAAATAGTACTTTGATATCGACTCGAACAGGAACTGGTGCACGTCAATGAGCCTTCATGCACTCTAGGATACGACACTCTCGGGGGAAATGATTTTCAGTATTCATATTTTCAATAAAAATATATTTGAAGGATTTTAATATAAGATGAAAATAAATAACCATTCTTAATCCTAAGGTGTTTTAGATTTACAATAATTTGTCATAATAATCTATAAATGATTTTATGACTATTGTTACTCACAATATGATTCCTGGGTTTTTTCAATAGCTAGATTTCAATGAACACATAGTAACATTGAACAAGATGTACAGGTAGCGCATGATGGTGGAAATGGACATCTAAATAAAATGTTTATTGGAGTAAAAGATATCATGTTCATTCTGAAGGAGGTTATGAAAAAATTGATCAACAACATATACATTAAAAAACTCTCATACTCAATAAAATAATAGCAATGTGTAGAATAATAAGAGCTACAGTATTGAAGAACATGTAGAAATGAAATATTAATTTCCATCATGCAAAAAATGTAGAAGGGCAATCATATTAAAGTGACTCAATAGAACAAATAATTTCCTTATGTATCGGAAAGAACTACATAGTGAAATTTATTGCCTGGTAAAATGAAGGTTACTATAGAAGAAAATAAAAATGATTATCTGAATACATTTACAGTCATTTTCCATAAATGTATGTGACCTTGTAATTACCTGAGTAAATTCCCTATTATATAGGATAACTACTAGGTCATAGAAGAACCTATGTATACATAAATGGATAGAGAAATAATTAAAAAAATAATGCTCTTTATTTATGGGATTACTATGAAAGAATATTTTCTTAATGTGTAAACTTGTAGTTTGTTATGTGGAAATGTTATTTGAGAAGTAATATATATTTTTGTGTAAATAGTTCTAAAGAACTATTTGGGTTTATTTGATCCTTGAATTTGAGGAAATTATATGTTATTAATGTTTGGGAGGAAAATGTGGGGTATGAGATAACATTTGTGGTTAAATTATGTTACTATTATTTTAAAGAATTTATATCATTTTTGGAATTTGAACATTATAGTTTTTGAAAAAGGACAACACTTATACCGTGTGACAACCCGTCACGTCGGACAAAGCTGCATGAATCGAACCCACAACCAATGTGCGATTGTGATTTATTTCCTACCACTAGACTAAATGAATTACTAGGTTACTATGACTATTTATATTTAATTAAATGATTTTATTGATCTATAATATGTTGAAGTATTTACATATCATATGAAACTCTTAAAAAAATGTTTAAATTATGTTTCACCCTATTTATATGTGAAATGTACTGGACATAGTATGTGACGGGTGGGAACCACTATAGCCTCTCGAAGCAACGGTAGGGCTCATGAGAAAAACTAGTGTCCTATCACAAGTCCTTGACAAAATGATTATATATAGTACTTGAACGAGGAATTTAATATGTGTTTATGATGTCCGTAATTATGAATAAATTAGTTATTGATATCACATGAGATTATTCAACTAGACAAATATCCATGAGAATAAGTAAATGGAATTATTTGATTTATAATTTCCATATTATGATGAAGTATAATATTAAATGTATTGTGCATTAGTTTTATAAATTTCCTTAAATGTTTATGATTATTTATGATATTTTCTTCTATATTGTAATCCTTATTGAGTATTTTATCTCACCCCTTTCTTATGTTTTATTTATTCCATGATGCGAATAATTATATTATTATTGACATACGAGAATAAGCTAAGCTATATGAGTGTGTTAAAAGGAGACACAACATTTTAGTTTTTCCATTTTATATTATAATGTAAAGATGATGTATGTATTTAGTACTGTTAGTCTACGAAACTGATCAGGCTTTTGGGAAATGATTCCTTATGATCATGACAATGTTATGTAATAATGCACCGACTCTCGGTAATTATGGTGACGACTTTATAGAAATCTCTATAAACGTAAACATGGTATTCACAAATAACCTTTCACAACGTTCTGTCACCAAGATCATTCCTTTGTAGAGCTCACTCCTCTACAAAGCTCACTACTCTATAAAGCTCACTCATTATCAAGGCTTATTACTACCAAAATCACACAACATTACAAATATTTTTCACCTTGTGGAACACACTCCCATTGTGATTCTCCCATTACTTCAAAGAACAACCTACCATCATTATGCACACTGACTTCCCAGAACAAACATTCTTTATGAAGATCACTAATCCAACAAAGAACATCCCATCTTTGTGAAGCAGTAAATACATAGAAGATGTGACGTTGGTCAGAAATAAAATATTATTTTTTTTCAAAGCTCATGCTTTCATAGAAAACCATTATTTTAAATCACCACTTGATTTGTGAAATTATAGTGATTCCATATTATTTATTAAAATTACATGAAAAATGATAAGGTGTGGGCTCTTATATATAGGAATAACCAATCACGATGCTCCACCAGCTTGAACACATTTTCTATATCAGCCAATAACATTATCGCTCCACTTATACTTTTAAAAAAAATGAAGTTTAATATTGTCTAAATTCTCTCTATCAAAACATTTAAACCGCCGCAATGATATAACTATCGTAATATAAGACATATCCTTTGCCGATCACAATTCTTATCGTAATCAAAGAGAATACCTTCATAATTCAGTAATGATATTTAAAACACAATTGGAGAATCCAAACCTCCTGTATCTCATTAATTTTCAATATAATAAAAAGGACTTCATGAAAATATACTTTTTGAAATGACTTCCATTATCCATATTTTGGAACACAAAATTAAAGAAAACACTTGAAAATGAGGCCACCTACAATATTGATTACGTAATGAACTGTATTATCCATTTCCTGAAAAAATAGTTGAATATCCATGAGAGGATTAAAAAAAATGAAAATCATACTCCATATCCATATAACAATATCTCTAGTTCAAACAATACCCCCCTATGTGATTATTGGAAATCTATAGATAAATTCAATAGTTCAACAGTCCCTATCAATGCATTATAAGAAATAAAAAACTCTTTCCAACACTATAAGACTATATGAGTAATGCTCTGTGCAAGAGGTAATAGGGGAAGCTTCAATTGTGATCTCATGTATTGGAAAACAGAAAGATATCCAAGAGATTCCTTGATCGTGTCATTGAAAAATTACATTCCATGAAATTTTTTATCAAAACACTAAAAGATCATTTTAAACCTTTTCAAATCATCATGTTTCTTATTTATCCCCACTTTCATCATTTTATTTATCCATTTCTCACCCATTGGAAATAATCCCATGGATCGGTATTTGTACATTATAGACTGTAGATCATACTATGCCAAAATTGTATCTCCCCCATAAGCCTGCATCACGTCAAAAAACAAATTAAAATAGTCAGCACAATTTGGGATAGTGGAAACTTCATGACATCATCCTGATTATGACGTGGTTGAACACCATGGTTCAACTGATGCCTATCAAACATAGTTACTTGCAGTGACATAATCAGAATTTCAAGCACATGGTCATAAATTCATAGGTGCTACAATTTAATAACACCTTATTAAATTTTTTCCTTATTAATATGATATCATATTTTAAGGGTTTTCATATTAGTGTACTGAACCTGATTCCTTGTAATGTTAATTGAAATATTTTTGTCCTAGTAGACCACCATTGTTTGTTTCACTTGAATTACTATATCATTCAGTTGCTTCTTCTGCCAAAATAGTTGTGTGAATGCCTTTGTTGAAGATATATGCTCAACTTCAACAATATAAAGTGATGTTATTTCCTATTTCTTACTCAACCATGCAACCCATTTATTTCTAAGGAATAATTCTTTACCACTTGTGTACTTTCTATCAATAATTCCCCCAACCAAATTAGCATTATAAAACACTGGTAATTAACCATACCTTCTTATAGAAAAGTATATTCCATAATTGTTAGTACCTAGTATGAACCTCATTATTATTTTCACGTCCTCCATGTGTTCTTCTATTAGATTACTCTGAAATCAGGATTCTAAAAATGTTGCATTGTAAATATTTATTCTTATCACATTATAGTATAGTAAGCTTCTAATTATTATCCTATACATTATGGAATCTACTAGTGTCACATCTTCATGAATTCTTAGTTTAGATTCATCCGAAAATAAGTGTTGACACTGTCTTGGAGTCATGCATATTGAACATCTATAGCAACACTGTCACATTCTTTTCCTGAGAGATGAAAGATTAATATTCCCTCTAAATCACTTTCATCCCCATGAATTATGTCATTTAACCAATCATATATATATAGAATTATGATTTCCTGTGATTAGAAAATTCATCCATTAATCCATGCATGCTGCCACCAAAGATCATATCACCACATACACCTGTATTATAAAGTGATCTTTATGATATTTCTTCACATAGAAATTATGAACCACTATTCATATTTGGTAATAATTATTTTTTTAAAATTAGGATCCAGTTGAGAGTACAATGCTTGTGGTTTCTACTTCAATCCATAGAAATATTCCTTCAGTATGTAGACCATCATTTCTTCATTACCATTATATAAACCCATTGGTTGTTCTATGTAATCATCTTCTTCAAGAACACCATTTAAGAAATCAGTTTTGACATCCATTTGATTCAATTTGTATCCTCTTGGAATTGACATGTAATGAAAAAGTCTAATTAACTCCAGTATCACCACCAGAGAAAATTTTTCTTCAACATCAGCACCATCATTCTTTGAATATCCCCTACACAACGGTTATGATTTTTTTGTATCACATTATGAAGTTCATGAAATTTATTCATTAAAATATACTTCATACCAGTCACATTTTTATTTTAATGTCTCTTAACCAGATCTAATGTTTGTATCATTTCAATCTAATCAAACTCTTCATTTATGGATTTAATCCATGATTCATGCTTTGTCGATTCTTCAAATGAGGAAGGATACACACCAAATAAGATGGTGGATTGTGAATTGTTCCTAATTTTCATAGTTGTGTTAGTGTTTTCCAATTCCAAATAATTTTGGATTGATCAGTCTCTTCTCTTTGATTTCCCCAATGAGGTTTTGATGAATTTTCTTCCACCACAATTTTGTCTTCTGATTCTTTTTTTGAATAAATATACTTTGGTAACTTCTTAATGTCCTATACTTATTCCTCTATATGTACATTGGAATCTATTTTTGGCCTTTTTCTTCTGTATCGTCAATCACATCAGCATATGATCCATTCCTAGTATGTGTGTTCTTATATTCAATTATCATTACATCACTTCTTCAACAATTTTTCTCAGATTCATGTTTAATCATTTGTAGGTATCATTATTCATTGAATATCCATGGAACCTTCCTTCATCTATCTTGTCACCATACGTCATCAGTTTCCTTCGTAGTTTTGGATAAAAAAGATACAACATAAAACATATAAATATATTAAATAGAGACATTTTCCATGACACAACTCATACGATGTCTTTTCTTCACCCATATTAATCCCTGATTAGTTTTTTATATATATCGTTTCTTGAACAACATCATTCCAATAATTTCAAGTCATACGACTCTCAATCTTCATAGTTCTGGATATACTATTCACCTACCAATTTTGGTGGTAACTACTCCATTTTGTTTTTGGGTTCTCAGAGTAGCCAGCTGATGTGAAATTCCATTTTACCTAGGTAATTTTTATAATAAATTGATGTATATTGTCCTAAATTGTCAAACCATATTACTTTAATTGTTTGTCTAGTAACATTCTCGTCAATTCATTAATATGTTTTCATGCTATCATGAATATTCTATTTTCTGTTTATAATCATCAGATGTGCCATTATACAATAATCATCTGTTTAGAGGACAGTGTACCATTCGTTATCATTTCCGAGAACAATTATCAGGATAAAACATCTTTATGGATGAGTCTATAAATATTTTCTTCCATTTTCATTACATGATGATATAAACAACACACTAACTTCCCTCACATACAATCATCACATGTATTCAACCATTGACACTATAGATTTGAAATTTCTATGAAAACCATTAGTTTAGACATATTTTCATAGTCTTTATGATTAATGTTCCGAATTTCTTGATGCCACATGTTATTTTTTTCTTCAACTATCTTGTTGGAAATATTTTCATTTCTGTCACCCTGATTTAATTTTCCATCTATTATAAAACCATTCATGACAGAATTCCATGACCATCCCTTTACAGTGAATCCTTTTTCAAAAAAATATCACTACATGTATGACGTCACTAATTTGACATACGTTTAATATATTGTGATGTAACCCATCCATGTTAATAAATTGATTTCTTCTATCCACAGCATTGACTAATTTTGTACTTCCACATCCTTTGATCTTAATTGTACTATTATTATCAAACCATACTTTTATATCAACACTTATCATAACATTCTTTAATAGTTCATAATTTCAATTCATATGGGATAGAACCCATTATCAAGGATCCACATGTTGATGTTATTTATATCCTTGAGAGCTACTTCAATTAGTTTAAATTTCTCATTCTTCCTCTTTTCCTTCAATAAAATATTATAATGCGAGGCTTATAGGGATGTTATTTTATATTTGACTTCCACATTCATGATTTCTTTATATTCATACTCTTCTTCCAATAGAGAAAAAAATTTTGAAATAGCCTCACCTTCTTGTTGTTGAGTATTGACCTGTCTATATGAACTGAATGAATTTCTTATATCATTACATTACCTACAATACATAACATCGTGGAAAAATTTAGAACAATGATAAAAATATCCATTGAAGTTATTTCTTAGATAAGATTTAAGATATAAATTTATTCTCTTTTGTTGACATCCTATATCATCCCCATTAAAATACCTCCTTGACTGTTGTCAATATGACATGGAATTGCCCATATAGCCTTATAATTGAAATTTCAAGAGTTGAAATGTCTTAACATTTAAATTATTATTCACATCTACTTACATAGAAAAATATATTTTTTCCTATTATTTTTGGATTCATGAGGATAATTTTCAGTTATACGTTCAGATATAATGGCGGGTTCCTATTTCAGTACATCCTATTAATTTTCAACATGTCCAATTTTCACATTGCCTTTATTCTAGAAAACATTATTTGAAGCATTTTTATATACGTCATAACAAAAGATTCTATTGTTTCATAGGAATTTTTATCTTTGTTAAGTCAACATTGTTTCAACTCTATTAGAACCATGCTTATTTCCCTCCCACTATTCATCATCTGATAATCTTCCCAATTGTATTGTCTTATTTCTTTCTTTTAAAATGATTTAACTTCAATTTTACTATTAATAGTAAAAGATTCTTCTTCAAGACCCTCAGAAGTCATGGAAACCCCTTCTAATGTAGAGGTGAGGTCATCATTGACTTTTCATGTTCTACAATTATTAGCTTCAGTTCCACTATATCTTATATACCATCAATGGTTTTCGACTGTAATTTCTCTATATATTCTAGACATTCAATTTCATCTTCATGATGATCAAAATATACTGAATATTCTTCCTAAATTTCTTTACACTATTAACTTCTATTGTATTGGATCTAATGCTCACAAAAAGAACATAATTCCTATGTGAAAACTAGAGATGGACATCAGCAATCAACTGACTATATTTAGATTTATCTCTCGAAGGTTCTGTATATTCAATGGTATCCATCATTGAAGAATGGCATCGCAATTTAAATTTTTGGTCTTCTCCCTCAATATATTCACTATCATCATCTACCTATTAAAATAATGAAAAATATTTCTATATAATTTATTACCAAACATGATGTTAAACTTTTTTAAAAAAAATTTTTGAGCTTTTTCAGGTCTCTATCATCATTCTCATCATCGTCTAACATTCTTGTGCACATAGATGCAATGTTCCTATATCATCCACAACAGAAACCTGACATATGTAATATAATTTATATTTCCCGTTTCCCATTTTTAATTTAAAATAAATGTGAGAAATAAGTTCACCTTTCTCATTATCGTCATCAAAATTTGCTCCAAAAATTTAATAATTGTCCATGTATTTGAATTCTATTTCCTTGGTGTCACAAGTCATCGCATCTTCTGGATTTAATCTCATTTTTTATTCCACCAGGATTTTCAACAAATCATCCATAATATATATAGAAAGACCCCTTTCCTCAGGGGACGACACTTTTGGGTTGTAAATAAGTGTAATACTTGTCAATGATTTCGTCACAATATCAATGTCTTTTATTTCTTCCCATGACCTTGAATTTTTAATACTACTTCATTATTATGATTGTAGAAATAATCTTATTTATCATTAGGATGCATCTTTGGATTTTCAAACCTATTGTGAAGAACTTGTAGTTTCACCTATCTCCCATTATTCCTCATTCATATATATTCCCCAATTTCTCAAATATAGACATTGCTAAATAACAACTTATATTCTTTTTGGTAGATCTGATCAAAAAGTGTCGCTTTGAGATAATTTTACACGTTATCATCTACATTACGAAAATTCATGAATGAATCAGTCTTACACAACCATGTTGTATTATATACATATACACCAATTTTTTTTTGAAAAAAAACTACATTTCCAATATATTTTATAAAGGATATCAAAAAAATATACTTATCTAAAAGATTCATTCTTCAAAATTTGGTACTCTTTTGAAATTTATCGAATTCTCTATAACAACAAATAGTGGAAATATTTATCACCAGGAACATGTAACTCTAATACATCATGAATGTCCTTCAAACACCCTGAGAGGTGAGGGGTGAATAAGGGTGTCCATGTTTTATTATATCATAATGAGTCTTTCTCCCATGTTTTTAGGAATCTTTTAAACTTGTACAATGTATATTATTAGTAATCAAACATTCACATGTAAATATAAGACATGCAAATTTTAGTTGGTTCATGACTATGGTCTACGTCTGAGGAGATTATTTTGAAAATGTTTTGGTCATACCAAAATACACTAAAAATCACATGTAATGGAATACAAATATTAATCCGTAGTCAGTCTATGCATGGCACATTGCCTTAACATGATTTTTGGGATATCTTACTTCATTCCTTGGAACACTTCTGCCAACTCCAATAAGCTCAATGCTTCGAGATAATTCTAACTCGGTTTATTAACATCGAGGTCTCTTAAATGAGTTGGAATTAAACTAATTATCTATGAAATAGGCTGTGAATCTTCTTTCACTATAGACCTTAGTTGATGCACAATGAAAGCCATGACTGCTTAAACTAGATATTCAAAATCTACCTTTCTCAAATCCCATTCGGGATGCTTCTTTACAAAGCTCACTCTTTCATAGATATCACCTAATCATAGAGATCATTCGTACATAATGCTAACAAATTCGAAATTCTCACTACTTCGTGATATACAAAAATTCACTAATATTCTTCACCTTTGAAGATCACACTACCTTTGCAATGCTTCCTTTCCTTAATAGAACAACCTACCATAAAAAAACTACCTTCATGGAACAACATTCATTTACAATGCTCTCTATTCCAATGTGCCACATTCGATCTTTGTGATTCACTCAATACTTATAATCATTGACTTGGGTGAAGACTAAATATTTTATTTTTTCAATGATAAATATTTCAAAGACAACTAGTTTTACAGGAGCACCCAATTCATTCTAAAATCTGAGGGATTCCAGATCTTATCTTAAAATTACATGAAAATGAAGAGTGGTAGCATTTTATTTTTAGGTTTGGTGGATCAAAAAGATACACCACCTATAAATAATATTATGTTTCACCCATAAACATATTCAAAACACTTCTATTTTTACAAATAACCATTGAAATTTGACATTATCATGATACTATTAGTCAAACCCCTCATACCACTACAATTCTAAAAATCTCTTAATAGCAGAGATCACTATCACCAAGTGTGATGCCCGTTGAATTCACAGATCACACCGTTATAATTATTAAAACCATTAATATAAAAAATTCATGAATCCAAACTTCGCAAAACTTGTTCCCTTCCAATATTTTTGTAATATGTTCAAGGAAAACTAGTCTTAGAAATTCATTCCATTCTCCAAATATTAGACATTAAAATTATGGGAAACACATGGATACAATTACACCTTCTACTACTAATTTAATTTTGAACTATATGATAACTTTAATATCAATCTCTATGATCATCCATAAGATTATTGAAAAAAAAACAAAATGCACTCCATTTCCATCAATTAAGATCCATAATTTGATTAATTTTGAAAAATGTAATGGCATTATTTCTTAATTTTTTTACTTAATCATATACTAATCCATTGGGTTTTATTAACATTTATTTCTCCAAATATATCCTTAATAATGGTATAATCTACTCATGTAAAACCTACAAAGGTTTTTTTGAGTGATTGAAATTATGAATAATCATAAAATCATAAAATAATGATGTTATACAGAAGTCATAAGATAATGAGGAAATATATGCTACTAAAATTTAACAGAATCTATAGAATATTCAAGATATGTAATATTAGTAAAAATAATTATAAAATATTATTCTTTAATCCTAATATATAAATTCATCAACCATTTAATTTCATCATAGTTCTATTATTTGTCTATGGGGAAACCGTTAAAACGAGTTATTGTCCTTGATTCATTATAGGTTAACCAATTTTTTAAAATTGACTGATAAATGGATATCTAGGATGATATATATTTCCATCCATCATACTCCAAATATTTCCACAAAATTTCATCACATTATTCCATTATTTCCAATCATAAAAAATTTTCATAATCACTTGAGGTACATTCTTGTGGTTCAGTTCCCACATTTCAAAAATGATTGAAATCAAGAATTTATTTCCCAATTGACTCAACCACTCAAGCTCTTAGCATAAACTTGAATTATTTCTATTTTCAGTCCAATAAGTGATTTATGTATTGATAGTTTATCATATTTTGGGAAAATTAATTAAAAATAATCAATATTTATTTTAAGCATGTCATCATCCCATTTGGATTAACACAGTGACATCATTGTGTACCATAATTATAATTATCCATAATTTGTATACGTTGATGTTAATTATTTTTATATGAATGTTCATTACATTACACAAGAACATACCCTAGTGTGGTAATACATTAGTGCCTTGGTAAACAACAAAATAAAATCACCTTGTCTGGTGAATGATTGTCAATATATCCCACAATGTTCATCCGCTTTAGTTTCCTATAAAAACCCATTGTTCAAAAAAAAATTAATTGTAACATAAAATTGGATGTGCTGTGATTATCATTAAGGGTAAACATGGGATATTGGTAATCATAAAAATATTAAAACATGGAATAAGAAATTGATCATAATATTAGTAGATCATACCCTTCAAATCAATGATCAGAAACATGAATGATAAAATAATTATTGGTAGTTCATATGTAATTAATCATAAGGTAGTCAAATAAAATAATCTAGGAGATTAGAACAATGATATAAGACATGAAATTTTGGCATACACATAAAATTGTAAATTATTTAAAATGAGTAAATTGTAACAGATTCTCTCATTAATATTATGAAGTCAAATCAAGGCCTTTCGTAAACACATATACATGAAAAACATGTCTATACATAAAATTAGGGACCTGAAAACCATTTCCACAAATAAAATTTTGAACATGAAATCAAGATCACACATTACATATATACCTAATGAATTTTCCATAACTTAATAATGAATTGGATAAAGATATAGGTTCCACAATTCACCTGATTAAAAAAAATTTGTTCTAAATGATCATAAATAATATTAGAATCCATAAATAGAAATGATTTTCATATATATTTTAGCATAACATAACTCATGTAAAAGAAATATATCTACAAAATAAATCCATCAAAAAGATAAAATCATCAGAGAATTAATAAGAATAATACCAGTGTATCATATCATAGTTAAAAATAAGTAACATCAAATAACATTTTCATATATGGTAACTAATCATTATAGATCAATTGATTCATTCAAGAGTAAAATATCCATTCATTTTTGGAAAATAAATTCTTCATAAAATTACAAACAATTTAAAAGAGAAAGTTTTATTTAATAATAAATTTTAATAATTTAAGGTAATCATAAATTAAATATTTCTTCATTAATTAATATATATCATTTCGGTCCATATAATTTAAAAAAACATGAGTATCGTAATTTTTAATGAAATTTTATAATGTATCTTTTTCAAAAAATTACCAATGATTCCATTCAAACCATTTTTTACAAATTAAAAATTTGGTGACAAAGTCATTATATATTCATAATATAATATTAAAAAAATTGGGATATCAATTTAATAAAATGTGGACTTGGAGGATAAATTTTCCATAATGGATATTTAAAATGAAATAATCCTGAATATTTATGAGATTGGGAAATAAATACTTACCAAATTATAATCAGTAGAATCATATTATCATGATATAATGAAAATTATATGGATATGATAATATGATATGATTTATAATAATATTCATTAATGTTATTCATGGGAAGTACATAAAACACACAAAAGAAACACATAATGTATGAGGCGTGTGTCCCAAAAAATAAAAGTTAGGGAGGGACCCCATTCCTTATGAATTGACTCTAATTAGTCTCATAACAACATCATGTATAATAAACATAAGATTGTTATATTTTTTTTAATGGTTGGGGCTGAATCCTCATTTTATTATTAAATCAAATCAAAGACCTCTTTTAACTGGGTAGAGGGAGACCCATTACATAGCCTGAAGGCCTAGTGGGCTTATATCCCATTACATAGCCCGTAGGCCCAATTTGTTTTCCCAATTTCCATTTTGTGAATAGTAACCCAGCTGCTACAGTACCGCACAGTACTGCCGCAGCTACAGTGTCCTGTCGCCGCTACAGTACCCGCCGATCTACAGTGCCGTCGTTGCTACAGTGCTTCCACAGTGCCGCTACAGTGCTACTACAGTACCCTGCGCCCAATGGGTTTTGAACCCCCATTTTTTCATGTAGCATTATGGGGTGCTTACCACTATGCCAAACCCCAACTAAAACATAAGATTGTTATATATTTATTGAAGAACCATATTCAAATATCTAATATGATATATTATTTTATTATGATTTTATATTTCTAGTTTATTAAAAAATCCAACATAATGTTACACTTTAGGAAATATATGCTATATTTTTTCATTTGTTTTGATTTGTTAAATTTTTGGCCCTATTACGTATATCATTATTTAATTATCTTTATAATTATAATAATTTTATAAATATCATATATATTCTGTATATATGAATTTAAAAGTATATATAAAACATATAAATAGAAAATAAATACACCATTCATGGATATGGTATGTTGTACGTACACTTGATCACGTATTTCATTTTCAAATTGAATTAAATGAATATAGATAAATTTCATATATATATTATTATTTGGGTATAATTATCATTAATATATTTCATATAATAATATTAATGCATCTTTAAGACATTCCATGTAATGTGTGAATGAATCTCATGTTTTTGAGGAGGAGGTAGTCAAATCTTCCACAAGTGACGTTATCGTATTAAAACAAAATGGGAAGCATGATAATATTACTTATATAATAAATATAGAAGCATATATAAATCATCAATATAATACATTTCATGTAAAACATAATGTCAATAATTATTCTCAACCTTGAATTTTATCAAATAATGAATGAATGATATCATTTCACGATACAGTATTATGACGTACACACGAACTATGATTTTATATGCCATTGAATGGAAATATTTGTGATTATTGGTTGAAAATTGAACATAAAAAATATCAGTATATATATGATACATATATATTTTTAAAACATTATATAAAACTATTTTAATTGGTTTGTGGAAGAAATAAAACAAAAACATTAATTGGTGTATGTTACATCTTCTCTCTGAATGTTTTTTTATAAGTATAGAAGGACTAATTTAGTTAGCATTATTCCTAAAATAAAAATTATATGATTTAGGGAGTGAATTTGGAAGTATACTTCAATATTTTTTCCCAGAAAATAGGTTTTTAATTGAAAATAAAATCGAATAATATGTGCCCCTTTATAAGAGAGGGGAGGGGCCCTTTTTTGGAATTTATGTAAAGATTCAACTATAATAAATTAAATCTATGTAAAAATACATCATAATGGAAATTAATTAGAATATAATGTGGAATTGGGTTATAATATAATAATCCAATATATTTTAGACATGCTTTTTTAAATTTTGAAAATTATGTTCTTTATAAATGCTTATTTATCATATTTTAATTTTAACAATGGTGACAAAATGTTCAATATTCAAAGATAGATTTTTTAAAAAATAAGGTGTCATTTGAACCAAAAAGGACCAATTTATGATATTTTAGACCATATAACATATCATTTGTATTTATTTATAATTTTTATGATTGATATCTAATTTAATAAAATTTATTTTTTATAATATACCATTAGAGTAAATGTTTACACTGTTCATTATGTTGAATTAATGAAAATTAATATAGCAAGATTACAATGAAAAAATTCCTTAAATACACCCAAAACATGTCATATGTATATATTAAACATGTTTGTAAACATAATTAAGTAAAACTATATTTATTTTAATATTTAATATCATTTAATTTATTGTTTAATAAAATGAATATTATGGAATCGTCATTGAGAAACTATTTATGAAACATATTTGTTAAAATAAAATTGAAAATAAAACACCATGATGTATATAATTTATTTAGAGTTCATAAGAATATACATTGTCAATATTATCTTCTATTTGGCCACATATTCAAAACATTTTATTTCTTAATAGTAAGAGTATTAAATTTTTCAATGTCTTTAATTTTAATAAAAAACTAGATATCTTAAGGAAAGTATCTAATTAAATTATTAATTTTATAAAATTAGGTGTCTAGGGTCTAATTAAATTAATCCATTAACATTTGGGAAAGTGTTAGGGTAGTCTTATTAGATTAATATTATTATTATTACCCTTCATTAACAGATTTACCCTTAATAGTGGTAATAAAAATGATAAAATTACTATTCATATTGTCCAAAAATAATAGTGGCATAAATAATAAAATTTTAAATTATTATTAAAAATAAAGAATCCATTTTTAATAATTCAATTCCCATAATTTTCTGATATTAGTTAAAATTAATTCCCCACAAGGGATAAAACAAAATGTTATTAAAATAAAATCATTCAAAAGATTACTATGTTTTTATATCCAAATTATATGTCAAATAGATTCTAATAGACTAAATTGGATTAAATTTTAAAATTTTCATTTAAATATACTTTAAAACCTATAAAAATATAATTTCAGTAAATTAATTTTTTCAATGATACATATATTTTCAATTCGAATTCAATAATTTTCACTATTTATTAAAACATTAAAATTAAAAAAAAATCCAAGAACTCAATGAAAGAAAATTTTCAATTCCTGATTTCAAAAAACTATATTTATTTTGTAAAATAAAATTTTTAAAATTTTCAAAAACATTCTTTATGAAATGTTTTCCATTAAAATGCTACAGATCTACCTATTTAGGGAATACTTCATTAATGAAAAGATTGGATATATTATTTTATCATGTGTAAAAGAAACATGTGATGCATGTTTAATATTAGATTTAATATATTATACTTAAATACAAATTTAGTTAATATAATCTAAAAATAGTGATTTTTTTATTAAAAACTATCTTGTGCATAGTTACTCAGAAAAACAATTCCATTTATTAAAAAAACTGTTTAACATCCATTTATAATTATTTTGTCAAAGAATTATATTTTCTAGTGTAAAACATAATTGCATAATTTTGTTAATTCCATTCACACACTCAATTATAATTCGAAGATTATAATTCTATTATCTTAATAACAATAATATAAAATAAAGTTTCGTAGAATCTCAGGGTTGCGGGTTCTGAATGAAATATTTGTATTTCTTGTAAAACAATGGTAAATAAGAGTACAATAAAGCATAATTAAATAATTAAATTAAATTTATTCAAAAAAGTTAAAACAATTTCGTAGTGTTACATTATACCCACTTAAAATGAAATTCTCCCTTGAAATTTATTATTCTAATACAAATAAGTTAGGATGCTTGTACCGTATCTTAACCTAATTTATCATGCAACTTCTTCACACTGGTGGTTTATCCACAAAATTTTAACCATGTGAGTTTTATTATTTTATAGATCATTATCCACACAATCTAAAAAATATGAATGATTCTCTTTATAAGAATGATACAGTTCCAGTGTTATGACCTATGAGTATATTACTTGTTCAGTATCTGGTATATACATCATATGAAGTGATACATGTAAATCATCATGAACATGGTCGAGATTTGGTGAAATCTCAAATTGTTAAGTTATAAATTCAATATTATAATTAATTTAAAAAGTATATCACATCCATGAAATTAGATATCTCACTTCCAAAATGAAAGGTTGATTATTTGATAATTCCTTGTGGGAAACCAAAATTGTAAATATGAATAATAAAAAAATAAAAGAAAATATAAAGTTAGAATCGTAATGGTCACCCAATGATACTCATAAATAGGCTTCCACATAAAAGAACATAGATGGAAAGTGAAAACATGGGGATATAACTGAAATAAATCTATGATGTTATGATTTAGAATGATAGAGAACATAGTTAGAAAAATCTCAAACCTCACGAAGCAATATAGATGTGATGATCTGAGGGACTATTTCATTGTTCGAAAAAAGATGGCAGTAAGATATCATTTTTGGTTTCAATATCCTTTTCCTAGAGCTGAATACTTTTTATGGGAATAAAAAAAATTATTGATTTCATATTGATAATCTCATCCTTTCATTGTTCCTTGATTAATATCCATTTCATCCATAATTTCTTGAAACAAATGTGAATTTTTCATTCCTGAACATCAATAGAACATGAGATCCACAGATTGATCTATTTTTATATATAGTATAACATCACAAAAAAGGTATGAACGGGTTTTCCAATATGAATATATCATTATATAGAGACATAATAGTTAATATCTAACACCAAATCCAAATTTCGATTAATATAATTTCATAAATGGTCACCCTTATGAATGTTCAAAAAGATTAAAATCAAAGAAATATGATAGAATATTCACAAAAATTTTATTTATCCCTTATAAACAAGAAGTATCTCTTAAATTACCAATAAAAACATGTAAATAAAAATACACTATATTCTCTTGAATAATGGTAATGTCATAAATTACACTTTAACCATTGTGAAAACAATAATTCTTCCAAAATTTAACTCTTTCCTCCAAAATTAAATTTTAATAAAAAACTCAAACAATGATATAATCATCCATATTTTCATCATATTATTCCCAAAATCCTAAATAATATCCCATTTAGTTTATTATAATCAAACATAAACTTATCTAAATATCCATACATCATTCACATATTAATGGTTACTCATACCTTAATCTTGTTTTCTCCAAAAAAATCATCTTACCACCTCAATCACATTTCGTTGTTACCAGTAACATTCATCTTATTCTCTCAAATAAATATAGAGGAGTATAATGGTCCAATCCTTGATGTTTCATTATTCCATAACAAGATAAATGTACTTATGCAATATTATTCTTAAATCCAAATTCATAAATACATTAATACTTCAACATCAAGTATTTTCATAGAATGTGTGCATCATTTTTATAGTATTTAATACTTGGAATGTGGAACTAAGTTGGATAATTCCCATGTTCCATAAAAATAAATCATTGAAGTCCTCAACAATTTTCAACTATATCAACTATTTTCCCAAATGATAACATTTTCCAATCCATTTAAGATATTATTCCAGGTTATTATTCCCTCCATCAAGATATCTAAGAAGCCAAATATTCTTTATTCCATGATCCTACCCACATGAAAATTCATAAAATCCCATATTTCTATGATTCGGTGTTTCAAATATCTCCCCAATGTTTAGATTGTTAATTAAAATATAACATTGTAAAATTATAATAATAATTACATCCCTTAAACCACTCATTATTACATTGGATTCATATTAATAATTTATATGTCACATTCAACATTTATGTACAATGATATGGATCCTACAATTGAATGAAATTGGAAAGTATAGAATGACCAACTAATTATAGCAGAAAACCACATGATTTTGGAAAATCACTTATAGGACATCTATATTTTGAAACCATCTTAAATTTATGAAACCATTGTTTTATCTTTAGATATAACCATATAAAGATGTTATAAAATATACCCATGGACCTTAATAATGTTTTCTTATCATGGATTACAATGGTTAGATAAAACATTTCTCTGATACCAACTATAAAAACCTAGGATTTTCATACACATATATTATATCTTTTATGATGAATATTTATTACATTACTCAAATGAATACATTAGGGATGTAATAGTTTAGTTAAATTGTAATCATGGAATAAAAATTACTATTTTGGCGAATGATATTCAAATATTTAGGCAATGACCATCTCCTTTAGTACACTACATAAAAACAATCATCATAACCTACAGAATGGAAACATAAAAAGAAGTGTTCTCATATTATATATAAGGGTAAAGGAATGATATTTGAAATATTTCTCATGAGCATAAAGGGTATAAGAATTTGAAAAAAAAATTAAAATATCATACCTTGTATATAAATGATCATCAACATAAATCATTTTATAAATATTATTCCTTAATAACAAATGAATCAAAAAGAAATCCTAGAAAATAATCCATGAGATCACAACATGGACATAAGACATAATATTGTTGGATACACATAACATTGTAACTTTTTGAACATGTATAAATTGTAAAACTAGTACTCAAAAAATTAAGGACATGAAGTTAGGAACTTTCATAAATATATAAACATAATAACCAAGTCCATTCATAAAATTATGATAAATAAACTAGTTCAACATAGAAAATTGTGAACATGAATTCATGTTAACACATAACATATATACCTGATATGTTATCCAAAATAAAAAATAAATGAAAGGAGTTATAAGACACTCCAATAATATAATAAAAATTATACTTATCTGTGACACAAGAATATAAATCATATCAGAAGCCATAAAAGAATTAGCATTCATAAACATTTCACCATAACATTACTCATGGAAAAGAAATATAATTCATAAACATAAATCCATCAACAACATAATCTATTAAGAAAAATAATAATACATAATTGACATCAAATAATGTTATCTTATATAGAAAATAATCTTTGGATATCAGTTTAAATCATTATTGAGGAAATATATATTCATTTTTCAAAACATTTTTTTCATCAATTACCGTCCACTTTTAAAAGAAAAAATTCCCTTCAATATATATTTTTTATATTTTTAAGTATTCATTAATGAAAAAATGATGCATTAAAAAAAATCAAGATGTGTATGTTTAAAAACATTCCTTTTATGTTTTTATTTAAAAATTCACAAAATTCCTCATTTTGAAAATATAAAAAACAAATCCATTCAAATCATTCCTAAAAAATTAAAACATGGGTAAAAATATAATTAAATATTCAGAGGCTAATGGTAATAACTTTTTTAAAATTATTTTTTTTTTAAAAATTACTTGGAGATTAATATTCACCAATATAGATTTTAATCGAAGTAATCTTTAATATTGATGTGATTTTGGAAAAAGTAATTCTCACATTATAATTAGTTAAATCATATGACCATGAAATAATGAAAAATAGATAGATATAGAAATATAATATTATTTTTAATAATACTCGTAAATTAATTTCATGGGTGGCATATACACAACACAAAAGAACAAAGTAATTGATAAGGCATGTGTCCGAGATAAATTAATGTGAGACAAAGATCCCTCAACTTGTGCATTGAATCTCATATTACTCATACAAAAATCAAATATAATAAATATTAGTATACTATACAAAAATTAATGAACCATATTATTATATTTAATACCATATATGATTTTATTATGACATTATGTAATTTTTTTATTAAAAATTCAATGTTATTGTTACGTTTTGGTTAAAATACTATTTATTTTATACATGTCTTTTGATCTATGATATTTTTTGTTTTACAACGTATATCATGATTTAATAATATCCAAAATTAAAAATATGATATAAATATATTATCTATTACATATATATGTATTTACAATTATCGATGAAATATATAATTAGAAAATGAAATGAATTATTCAAAGAGACGATAGGCCGTACGCATGCTTGAACATTATTACCCTTTTCATGTCAAATTAAAAGAATATAGGTAAATGATAAATATTTAATATCATTACAGTATAAATATTATATATATATGTGTGTATCATAATAAATTACTAAACAAATTATTAATAAATTCTATGTAAAATGGGATCAAATGACATAGATTTGAGTGGGTTGTAGTCCACACATATAAAAACGAAGTTTTTATAAATAAAAAATATCAAAAATATAAAGGTATATGTTATATATTAATTAAATAATACTAAATAAATCTTAAATATGATATATATCCCATTAATTCAACATTTAATCAATTATTCCCAACCTTGAAATGTGTCAATGGATGAACAAATTACATTTATTCTCGAGGTGGTTGTATACTATTCATTTGAATGATGATAGTGTATCCCATTTATGAGAAATGTGTGGAACTATATGTACATAACTTAATATAACAATATATATGATTCATTAGGATATGATGTTTTTATATTAACATTAAATAAAAATAATTTAATGGGTACAAGGAATAAAAAAATATTTTATTTATGTATGATACCTCTTATTTGGGTTTATCATTTTAATTTTCATAAAATAATTATTAAGTTGGTTTTATACCAATAGAATGTCTTCAATGGTGATTTTATAGAAGTAGAGTATATATTTTTATAGATTTTGGATAGTCCAAATAGTTTTTGAAATGTGAATTAATGATAAGAAGATGAGATCATTTTTTAGAGATTAAATTAGTACTTTTTGTGATTCTTAGAAGAATAATTTATTATAAAATAAATCTAATTAAAAAGTCTAATAAATAACAATTAATTATAAGATAAAGTGATATAGAGTGATAATATATTTTAGATGGGTTTTTTATAATATTAAACCTTTTTTTGTCATTAACCCTTAATTATCCTATTAAAATTTTAACTATGGTATCAAAATTTTAAATATTAAATAGTGGATAATTTTCCATTTATGGTGCCAATTGAATGATTAATGGGAAACTCGTGATATAATTTTCCCTTTAAGATCATATTTTTTCATTATATTGTTTTTGTTTTTTACTAATTTAATAAATTAGTATTTCATAAAATATCATTACTATCTATTTTGACATTATTCATTGCATTGACTTTATTAAAAATATATACATCAAATAACATGGAAAATATTCTTATAATTCACCTAAAATGTGTAATATTTAACTATAAAACTAGTGTAATAAACCAATTTTGTTGAATTATATTTCTTTTAATATATATAATACCATTTAATTGCTTGTACTGTTAATCGAATAATTATTGCATCATTATTTTGTTATTATTTTTAAAAATTATTTAATCACTAAAATTTTAAAATAAAATACCAAGATGTATATAAACAATTATTTCTTCAAAATAATATACATAGTCAATAATATCTTCTATTTATCTAAATATTTAAAATATTATTCTTATTAAATGTAAGTCCGTGACATTTTTTCACTATCATTGATTTTAATAATATTGAAGTCATTTTCAAGGAAAAGAGATCATTGAATTATTAAATTTCTATTCATAGGTGTTATTGGTAAAATTAACTTCATCTAATATAATTTAGATATTTTTTATGCCATTTTTATAGTATTTATAATATTATTTTTCTCATTAATTTACCTATTTACCCTTAACTGTGTTAATAATAAATTACTAAAATTACTATTCATATAGTCCAAAAAATTAAGAAGTAACTTGTTAATAAATTTGGACCTTCTGATTCTATATAAAGAATCCATTTTTCAAATTTCAATTCAAATAATCTTTAGAAATTTAAAAAAAATTAATTTTTTAGATAGGATGAATGAACAAGTCTTTAAACTGAAAATGTTCAAATGATTGGTATGATTTTATATCTATATTTAATTTAAAATTTATTAAATTTATTAAAATTGAATTAATTTTATGAATCATTAAACTAATTATTCAATAAAACAAACAGTAATTATAATTCAACACTATTAATTAGTTTTATGAATATGATTCCTAATATTAAATTTCAATATTTTTGAGTAATCATCAAAACATTAAACTTAATAGAAAAAATCAAAAACTCAACCCATGTAAATTGTCATATCCCTATTTCAAATAATAAATTTAATTTATAATATATAATTTGAAAAAATATATAAAAAATATACCTACAATAAGTGTTCCATCAAAATGTGGTACACCTAACATTTAGAGAAAATACTCTTTTATAATAAAAATTTTATTTTGTTTAATATCATGCACATAAAAAACATATTATATATATAAAAAATTACATTATATATATATATATATATTTCTCATTAATATAATCTAATAAGAGTTAATTTTGTATTTAAAACACATTTGTGTGATGTTTTCCAAAAAACCAATTTCCATTTATTTTGAATAAGTGTTTTTCATCTATTTATAATTAATTGGTAAAATAATAAAATAAATTTTTGTAAAAAATAATTTCATTATTCAATTAATCATATTCTTCTATGCCATTATAATATCTATCTTATAATTATATCTTTCAAACAATTCTAATAATAATATGATGTTTCGTAAAAACATATTCTTATTTGTAAAGTATGCTAATTTGGTATTCTGTGTAGTGAAATGTTATCTTATTGTAGGGTATACAATAATACACCAAATAAATTTATTTTCATAGGAAAATATTTCATAACAACTCATGTTTTTACATTCTACCACTATAAAATTATTTCTAACTTTAAATTTCAGCATTCTAAATCTAAAATACAAGGATAATTCTACCTCATAATATCTGCATGTTACCATAAAACTTCATCAAACTAGTTTTTTATTGAAAAACACTAACTATGTGAGTGATATTTTTTTGGAGAACTTTTTCTTTATGATCAAAATTTATACTAATTTTTCGTCATAATAAATATATTTATTAAAGTGGTATTACCTCTTAGATTATTACATGTGAATGAGTAGGTATGTAATTTCTATTAAGAGATACACGAAAAACATAAAGAAATTGAGAGAGATTTGGTATAAGCTCCATTTTATAGGCTACCATTTATATATGATCAATAATTTAAAAAGAAAATTGCATCCAAGAAATTTGATATAGATTTTTGAAAATGAAATATGGATTATTCGAAAATTCAATTGTGGAAAGCATACATTGTAAAAATGAAAACTAAAACTCAATTTTAGAGAATAATGTATGAAACATAACGGTTACTCAAAGTAACTCATAAATACGGTTCAATATTGGAGATAATCAGTGGAACATTAAAACATGGAAATAGAAGATGAATCTAACTATAATTTACTAATAAGGAGTGATAGAGATCACTCTTAAGAGAATTTAAAAAATCACAATGTAATAGATCATTAATGATATAGGGGTACATGCGATTCATCTAAAAAGAAAGTACTGCAATTTTTTTTGGATTTGATATTCTTTCCCAAGAGGTTAATAATATTCATCAGAATAAATACAAATTCTATTTCAGAATAATAATTTCACCTTCATCAATTTTCACTTAATATCATACTCCACGATATAAAGGTGAATTTATTATTCCTAATTCATTATCATATCACGGGATCCCTAAAATTATTGGTTATTCTATATGTTTTAACAACATAAAAAAAGGATAACATAGGTTATCCAATATTCATAATTCCTCATATGGAGATAGAATACTTTAAACTCTAAATCCTCATCCAAATTTCAATGTAATAAATTACATAAATGGTTACCATTATGAACCTTCAAATATATTAAAATCCTTGAAATTAAAAATAACGACAATAAAAATTTCACTTATCATTTAAAAATGTAATGTATCTCATTAAATTCACATACTAAAAATGTGATTCATGTTATCATGTATTCTCTTGAAACATGGAAATAATGAAAATTCATGTAAAACTGATTGAAAACATTCATGATTTAAAATGTAACTCTTTTATTATACTATAAATATAATATATCTCTAATATCAATCAATGATATAATAATCCATCTTGTCATCTATTCAATCTTACTGTCATAAAAAATAATCCTTTTATTATATCATAATAAAATATCCATTTATATCGTTATCTGAAAATCATGTACTTATTATGGGATATCAATACATTAATCTAGTGTTCTCAAAAAATATATTATTTCTACCTGAATCACATTTCATGGTTTAATGTATAATTTAAGATATTCTCTCAAATCAATAAGTAAAATTATTCCGGACCATTCCAAAGACGTTTCTTTAATCTATTATAACACAAAATTCATTATATACTGTTATTCTTTAATTGACAAACATAAATACTTTAACCATTATGATAAAGTGATTTTCATGGAATATGTTGCATATTTTTCTCAGAGACAATCCTTGTGTTATGGAATTGAGTTTTACGATTCTCGGCTTCAACGCACATAAGGCATCGAACTAGCTAATAATTTTTTCTCTCTATGACCTTCTTCTCCACATATATAATATTTTCCCCTCCATTTTCTATATTACTCTAAATTATTATTCCCACCATCTTGATATTTAGGAACTAAATAATATTTTTATTAGGTTAATAACCACATCAATTTTCATAATGACTATATTCCTTTGGATTTTTGTTTAATGAATCCCACATATCAAGATATTATTGATCATAATATGATATTTTTTCTGGGAATAATTAAAATAACTTTTACTTCAGTAATCATAACATAATATTTTTATCCATAAATTTCATATCACATTTAAAGATGTGACATTTACTTTTGGATCCTGCAATTGACTAAAACTAGAAACACTAGCATGAAAAACATATAATAATAAAAACCCATATACCTATTACATATCACTTATAAAGGTCATAAATTTTGACACATTATTTAATCAATTAATCCATATTATTATCCATATAGACATTACTGGATATATTCTTATAAATATACCTTGGCATATCCCTAATGTTTCCTTATCTATGCATATAAATGTTGACTAACAATTTACTATGATACATTCTATAATTCCCAAGATATATTATAAATGTAAATTTTATGCTTTTATAATAATATTCATTAAATTAAACAAAAACATGTTTTAGGAACATAATATTTTAGTTCTATTGGAAACATAGAAGAAAAGTTCTAGTATGGAGAATTATCATCAATGTTTTCTACTAAGATATTATCCTTTAGTAACCTACACAAAACCCATCTTCATAACCTATATAATGGAAAAATTAAGAGTGGTGAGATAATGTGATTTCTTTAAAAGTTATGAGACCTTGTACATAAAAGAAAATATTATTTTTTAAAATGAAACAATAAACTTACCCATGTTTGAGAGAATATTTCCTATCACAATCTCTCTTAAAAATAGGTAGAAACTCATCAGGAAGATGATCATAACAAAAGAAACTCAGCATAACTGACAACTCTATTTTCAAGGCCATCCTCCATCAAATTAGCTTCTAGATATGAATGAGTACTGGTATGATGCATGGAGTGAAGAGAATACAAGAATTATCCCTAATGATTAGTATACTTCTAAAATAAGTGAAGAGATCCAAATCTGATAGCGGAAACAATAGTCGTAGAATCACTCTCCTTTTAGATGTAATTCCACCAATGACTTTTAGCATGCTCCACCATTACAATCACGCTAAGAATCTCAGCCTCAATCATGATCCACCAATTAATTTTATCATTCTCCACCATTTTATTTGAATTTGGTCATGAACAATAGATCAACTCAAAATATCATGAACATGAAAACAAGGGCCATGCATATATTTGTGATCATGAAATTAGGTTGATGAATAACATATATACCTCATGAGTTATACATCCTTACTAAATTCATTAGATTGATATTTTAGTCCTCCCAATCACATATAGAAACAATACACATGTGTTCCAAAAGATCATAAGTAATATCAGAACCCATAAAAATAATTGAGTTTCATAATAATTTTATAACAACATAACTCATTGAAAACAAACATAACTCAAAAAAATCAATCATAAACATAAACTTTTCATATAATATATATGAAAAGTATCATTAGATAAAATACCTAGTAAAATAAATATATCATAAAATAAAGTTATATTCGGTGGAAAATAATTTTTAGAGATTACAATAAATCATTCTTGAGATTAATATCAATTCTATTTTAGAAACATCTTCTTATTAAAATTATATGACATTTTAAAATAAATATTTTGATTTAAAAAAAAAAGTTGTAATATTGTGTGGTTATAATCAAGGAAATATGTCTTCATAAAATAAAAAATTTATATATTCATATCATATGGTATAACAAATTTTATTTCAATCATTTCTTAAAAAGTCACACAAATACTCATTTGAAAAATGAACAAAAAATCATTCAAAAAAATCAGTAAAAATTTACAACTGTGTAGAATGAATATAAAATATTCAATATAGAATATAAAAAACATTTTAAATACCAATTTAAAAGACATTTAAATATAGGATAACATTTTTTACTTGATATATAAAAGGATATAATCCGGAATATTAGAGAAATTTTGGAATAAAGAGTTATCAAATTAAAATTAGTAGAATCATATGACCATGAAAGAAGGAGAATTATATTGATATTAAAAAACCATAATATTTTAGCTAATACTCATAATATATATTAATTTTTGGTTTATAGACCACTGAAAAGACACATGTGTTGCCTAAGTAATAGGTTAATAGAAATAAAAGTGGGAATAAAAATCCCTTACAATATGTCTTGAATCCAGTCATAGTTATAAAAACAAAATTCTAAATAAAAATAATATTATTGTAATTCAATTAATCAACCATATACTTATATATAATAACATATATGATTTTATTATGACTTTATTTATCATATTTATTAACAATTCCTTGTTAATGATATTTTTTATGTAATATCTGTTATGTTTTTTATAAGTGTTTTGAATTGGAATATTTTTGATCTAATTACTTATACGATTATTCAATAATATATAGAATGAAAAAAAATATATAAATATAATATATATTCATTATATAAGTATTTATAAAAGTATATTAAATATATGAATATAAAATGAAATACACCTTTCATAGTTATGGTGGTAATTCGTACACATGAATGCGGTTTCAATTTTATTTTCATGTTAAAAGAAATAATGTAAATGAAATATATATAATATCATTATAGTGTAATTTTTATGAAATATATGTCATATATTTTTACTAAAACCATCCTAAATACATTCCTTATAAAGTGTGACTGATCACAACATTTTTAATCGGTGGTAGACAACACGTCCACAAACAAAGATATCATATTTTAAAAAAATAGAACGAATGCAGGTATAAATTTTATAATAATTATAGAAGAATAAATTAAACATAAATATCACACATATATATAATATGGAAACATAAATTATATCATTATTTTGTACCATTAAAGGTGTCAATAGATGCACGAATTACATCAATTTATGAGATGGTAGTCTTCCATACACACGAACGATGACTGTGTATTACATTTTTTGGAAATATATGTGAGTGTAGGTATATATATAAATATAACAACATATGAGAATATTTTTTTATATTTATGTGATTATATTATAATTTAATATAAATAATTAAATGGATTAAAGTATGAAAAAATTATTGATGAATGTTACCTCTACTTTGGATATCTCATTTTCATTTTCCCAAAAGTACTTCATTAATTGGTTTTATTATAAGAATATTGATTTTAGGATGAATGGATAGAATTTGGGATGATATTTTTATGGATTTGGGTCTAAAAAATATGATTTGAAGTGTGATTTAAAGAGATGAATATGTACCCTATTATAAGAGTGTGAAAGAGAGCATATATAATTTCATAAAAAAATAATTTATAATACATAAATTTTTAATCAAGTTACCTAAAAATAGTATATAATATGAATAAAAGGATGGATAGGTTGATAATAATATTACCCAAAATATTTTTCGATTGTCTTTGGTGTAATAGAAAACATCATCTTTCTTATTAACCATTTGTTAATGTATTATAATTTTAATGAAGGTAACAACCTTTTCATCAATAAATGGTGGATAATTTTAACTATAAATTTTAATTGAAAAATAATTGACCATTTTATGATATTTTAGACCATATAAAATTATATTTTTAATAATATAGGATATTTATCAATGATAATTATAAAATTAAATATTATTTTCATAAAAGATCATTAATATTTATTTTGACAATTTTTCATATATTTAAATTATGAAAATTAATTCAAAAAGATAACATAGAAGTAATTAAATTAACACTCCCCAATCATGAAATATTTACCTATAAAATTATCTTATCACCTTAATTTTTAAAAATATAAATATTTATATATTTATAATATCATTTAAAGGATTGCAACATTAATTGAAAAATTACTCCATCATCACTGTGTAATTTTTTATGAAATTTATTTCTTCACTAAAATTTAAAAATAAATGAAATCATAGAAAATAATATCATATTTTTTAATAATAGATATACTTTATCATATCATTTATTTAAATACATATTAAAAACAATATATTAATTAAATTTAAGAGTGATACATTTTTCACACTCTTTGATTTTTATAATATCAAAGTCATTTTCATAGAAATGTATCCATTACATAATTGAATTTGTTACCTTATGGGTTAAGCATCTAATAAAATTCTTCTAGTGACTATTTAGCATGTGTTAGAATAGTTTTTTAATTTTTATAATTTTTCTTTCCCCATTATTAGCAGATTTACCCTTAACTGTGGATATATAAATTATTAAAATTAAAATTTATAATGTAAAATGAATTTATCTAATTACTAAATTTGGAAATTATTATTCCATATAAAAAATCGTTTTATCCAGTTTCAATTTAAATAATTTTCTTAAATTAATTAAAAACTATTTTCTTAGATGGGATGAGACAACAAATTTTTTTAAGTGAGACCATAAAAAACATTGGTATTCTTTTATAAAAAAATTAAATTTAATTTTGATTTCAATTATAAAAATTGGATGAACTGATAAAATTTTTATTATTTTTTATTTTAACAGCAACCAAAAATATTACTAAATACTCTAAATTATTTCAATAAAAACATTAAATTAAAACATATTATTTTTCAATATTAAATAATACATGAATCTTTAGGTAAAATTTCAGAAACTTCAACCAAAGGAAATGTATAAATGCTGATTTTTAAGACGATATTTAATTTTTAAAATATAGTTTCTAAAAATGTCAAAAAAATGAGACATGTGCACCGCCAAAATGTGGAGAAAATTCCTTTTAAAATAAATATTTTTCAGATGATAAGAAATAGATTTGTTCTTATATAATGTCTATAAAATAGACAATACATATGCTAACAACTATATTGAATATATTATATATATAAATAAAACACTTATAAAATCAAAAAAAATTATAATATAAATAAAAATCATCATTGTTTTTAAATAAAAAATTTATTTTATTTTAAAAAAGGGTTTCACATAAATTAATAGATAAATTGTAAAAATATCAATATATATGTATGTAATCAATAATTTCATAATTGGTTTAATAATGTAGACACCTTCCAATATAATTGTTAATTTATAATTTTCATGTATAAATAATTATTATAATAAAATGATGATTCATAGAAAATAAATTTTTCATGTAAAGAAAGCTAACCTGCTATTGTGTGCATCGAATGCCTAACTTTTTGTAGTGTACAACAGAATACATGAATAAAATATAATTTATTCAAAAAAATTTTTTGATTAACATAGGTTGTTACGAAATTCATTGTTAGAATTCTTTTTTTGGATTCCATACAATGGCTAAAATAAAAATTAATAGGGTGAGAAATAATAATCATAGTTGGATACCATTTTAATAATTTACAAAATGTCTAAATCATGCCACATTATTTGTCATCAAAGAACATATAGGTTTTACTGAGGACATTCATTATAAAAATACATTAAAATCCTTCAAAAATATTTTTTATTAAAATTTGAATAATCTATATAATTTCTCCTAGGAATGTGAGTCTAGCTGTGATGTAAGGAATATTTTCATATACTAGTTTAGTAATATGTTCAACATCATATATGTTTTTAGAGTAATTACACCAATGTATATTATTTCTCGAACTACATCCCATTGTAGTATCTAGATACGGATGGGTTTAACAAAAGGCCATATATTATCCACCATATAAGAAAATTTGGATTTAATTAAACATACATCCCCAAAAACTATTATAGTTATAGGATCCCTAATATTTATTTTTTATAAATCTAGTTCCCATGGTATCTACTAAACAACTTCTAATACCAATCATAATGAAATGATACCCATTATCCCATTGATGGCGACTACATTTCTATATTGACAAAAGAAACAACTAAAAACAACCCAAAAGACCATACACTTTATTAGTATTTTTATACAAGATAGATTCATGATTCCCCTAATAAATTTGAATACAAAAATTACAAAATATTTTTTTATCATGAATATCATTATTATCTATAGCTATTCCATGAACATCATGGATAGTATACATTATAGATTACATTGAATAGAAAAAAAAATGTTGAGATAAAATTCTTATTATGTGTTACATTAATTAGAAGCTATCGATATTTAAAAAAAATAATCCTTGTGTAGTAATCAATGTGGAATTTTTAATATATGAGCACACATTCAATTTAATTAGTAACATGAAAATAAAGGTTATATAATGGATAATCAATATAAAAATTTAAATAACCAACCAGACATTCCATTTAAATAACATAACAATCATATATAGATTTGCAATAATCAATAAAGAATGGTAAAAGAATAAAAACATGATTTATTTAAATATTAATAATGTCATGAATAGATAAGGAAATATCAATATGGAAAGGGGATTAATTGAAAACACATTCCATTTAATCAATAACTATGAAATAAATTCATCCATATATAATATCATTGAAAAAATTATTGTATAATGAACGAAATTATTAAATATGGGGATTCCTGATCGTATTCCTCATGATACATCTACTATGAATATATTTTACAATAATTTTAAAAACAATGTATAAGACATATTTATGGATATTTTATTGATTAAAATGATTATATTATTGATGCATTAAATTGATAAAAAAATTCTGGTCACAACCATCCCAAAATTTCCATTGTTTTCCTCATATGTTAAAATATATATTTGTTTAATGAACAATGTTCCTTTTTCTAAAATATCTATATTGAGTAAGAATAAATAATTATTAACCATTATATAGGTAAAAATTAATTTCAAATATAGAACACTATATGTTTGAATGATGTTGTTATTAATAAATTTACCTATCCATGATAATAAAATATCACCATTTTGGGGAAATTCAATGTTCAAAGATCATAGTAAATTGAATATTTCTAGTGACTGTCAATGAAAACAAAAAAAAATCTTGAATGTCAATGAAAATGATTTCTTTTGATAAAATGATCATTAAAAATACATCTAATAAATAAAGGTTGTATCAATACAATATATTCCCAATTTAGTGTAATTAAAATAAAGTGTTGTTGTGGTTGTAGAACAGTAATACAATAAAAAGTTATTTAAAAACATTATTGACTAAAATTTCCCTTAAACAATGAAAAAATATTATATTAAAATAAAAAAGATCACAAAATATGTTTTAAATATATTTATTTAAAAAAAACTAAATCATAATAGGTAATATTTAAACATTTGAGTGGTCTTGATGACAAAAAATTCAATACATGCTTTACTTGTTATGTCATGGGTTCCATTTATTTTTTTTGGTAAAATCCAAATAGGTATTGTATTAAAAAAACGTGAATATTTGTTTCAATTGTTTTTTAAAAAGTAAAATGTGAATGAAAATTAATTTAATAAATCATTTGGATAATTTTTATATAATTTTTAAAACATTATTAGAATTTATGGTTTTGGATGAAAAAATATTTTCGACCTAAGTGATAAAAGATGTTATATTTTTATAAAAAACATTTATCATCAATTTGAAGTACCAATGGGAGGAAAAAATATACTATTAAATGAATAATTAAATAATATATTGAGTATAAAAATATAAAAATATTTTATTATCCAATTATTAAATATTTTTTAATAATAGAAATTCATGATAAACAATCTTGAATAAAATGAGATTAGAAAATATACGCTCACAAATATCATAAAATTAATGTAAGAATTAGTAAATGGATAGATATTATGTATCAAATTTGAAACACACATAATATAATCTAAAATAAAAAGTAATAACATTAAAATTCATTATAGATGTTATCATAAAATAATAATCATAACTAATAAGCAACATAACGCAATGAAAGGAAATTGAGTTTTGGAATTCATATAACTTAGAAGCAAATAATAAAAAGCACTATTTAAGAAAATTTTAAAATTTAAAATTAAAATAAAACGAATTATTATTTATTCATGATATTTTAATTAAATGTCACAGTATATATGCAGTATAAATTAAATTAGCTGCATTATATTTCAATATTCCCCATTGAGGAGAAATTGAGATGAAGTCGCTTACATCATGTATCATTTTGGTCGAACATCATTAGACCCCCATTATAATTTTTTTTGAATGTTATTAATATATATTAAAATAATAATCATATTTATAATATTATATATTATCCACCTAAAACATTTTACCACCCATTTGTAAATAATATTTCATTGTATTCATTGCTTTGGGAGTTAATTTCCATTTTTCCAATGTGATTTTTTCCATAATGTTCTAGTTCATGTGTATAAGTTATATAAATAATCTAAATAAATTTATTAAATTTATTAATATAGTATTTTCCCAATAATTATTTATAATCATCATTGAATATTGGATATATAAATGAATCATTTTGCATTCTGGAGATGGTAGTTTGCACAAACACATGGGAAACAATATCACAACATTAATGATTTATATGATAATAAAGTGGTTTTAATATTATTATTCAAAAATAAATGTGATTAAACATATACCATATATATTTATTAAATTTATTGTTACTACTTTTTAGAGAAAGAATATGTGAAAAACAAATCTCATTATTTTGTAAGGTGATATTCATTCGTATACACGAGAAAAACTATCATATTTTAAATGATATTAATTGTAGAAAGGTATATCAGATATTATAATCTCGTAATTATAATAATATGATAAATATAATTTATATATTTTAAAACCGATTTTTTATCCAGATATGAATGTTGGTGATGTAAAATGAATTATACAAGTTCATGAGATAGTAGTCTGTTGTACACACGATAATCAATTTTGTGTCCCTTTGAAGGGAAAATTATTTGAATATATGTGTCTAACATTAAAAAATTATACATGTATTTAATATAATATAATAAATATATGTTAGTTTTTTAATAATATTTTAATTAGTGTAACAATAAAAAAATTCAAAACACTCGTTTAAGAACGTTTCCACTTCTTCGGAAAATGTCTTGAGGACTGCAACACAATTCATCCTATGATGGAATTATAAAAAAATAAAAAAAGGCAATGTTTTTATGGTGAAATTTAATGTATTTTTCTAGGAACTTTTGTAATCAAATTCATTTGGATTCATAAGATGGGAGGAAATTGGGTGGCCTTCTACAAGGTGGGGAGAAGAGGCACAAACTTTTTTTTGAAAATTTTCAATTAAAAAAACGCTTTTATTTTTCAAAAAGACTCCATAATTGGAATTGTCTTTCCTAATAGTTTATAAGGTTGAATGATGTACAAATAATTGGTTTTCTACATGTCTTATATAATGTTTTAACATTATCTTAGTATAAGTAATTGTATACTTATTTTAACCTTAAATGTGGTAATTAACTCTTAATATTATCATTATTCATTTTCGTAGAAAATTTTTGTTTATGTTTGTAGATAAAATATTATATTATTTTGTAAAAATTTAATCCTTTATTACAATTTAAATTTTAAAATGTGTCAAATTATAATTTTATTTTAAACTCATAGATGCGATGAAAAATCGGGTTTCCAAAAAGAATATTCTCATATGTATAAAATATTTTAATGTGAAATAGTAATATAAAGTTGATTAAAATGACCTATATTATTTACATATGAAAATAATTTAAAAAATTTAACAATAAATTAAATTCAATATATAATTATAAAATGTAAATTATTTCATCGAAAGGGAAGTGTTCAATTAATAAAATTATTTTCCACTTTTCATCAAAAATTGAATCATTTTAGAAAAATTCAAAAAAGTCATACTAACAAAATTTAGATCGCATTATATGAAAATATAAGTCTATTTTCTCAATTAATATCTTAGAAGTGATAAAAATTTTGTTCAAATTGTTTAGGAAAATATTTATTAAACTATTTCTAAAATATAGTTTTTGTAAAAAAATATTCCATTATCTTTTGAAAGATAATAATTTTAAAAATAGTCAATAGATATCTCTAATATTAAATAATTAGTCATTTATATAGATATTATAAAATTTATTACATAGGATATATCATTATAAAATATTATATTTCATTTTTTCTTAATGTTCTGTGTTATATAAACTACCAAAAAGAAAAAATTTAAAGAAATATATTTTTTTCTATTGTTTAAGATAAGTGTTTCATGTCTCACATTCTATTTAATACAATTTTTTTAAAATTAATAGTGTATTACATTTATCTCCTTAAATTAATTTACCAATAGTAGTTAAATTATGTTTTTATGGTAAAAATATAAATTTAAAAATTGGTTTTCATATAATAATTTCTTCTTAATTAAATTAATTATCTTATTAATTTCATCAGTTAATGAAACATTATTTTATGTGTAAACGAAATAATATTCATAATTTATTTAGTAATATTTATTCTCAAAAATTTAGTGCCTTGATTATAAATTTATATTATATTTTAGTTTAATAAAACTCAATTTTCTCTGTAACACAATAAATTCATGAATTTATATTTATTACAAAAAAAATTAAAAAAAAATTGGGGTGTTAAAACATATCATCCAACAATCCTAGGAAGTTTATTATAAAATAATTATTTCATGATAATTAATTTCTTCCATTTAATTCTCCACATTTTGGAATCTCGATAGACTAAAACAATCTTTTAAAGGAAAACCTACATTATTTCTATATTTAGTTTAAAATACATTTCTATTCCATGTCTATGTTTTATGTAATGTTTTCCAATTAATTTGATATCACATTCATATAAATAATTAATGTCATTTTTACCTACATAATAATTTTATGAAAAAAATCTAAAACAAATCTTTCTATCATCTTTAGAATGGGTTTTTTCAGACAATTATTTGAAGATATTACATGCATATTTGATTAAACAGACACTACATGAATGTAATTTTCCACCATCATGAATGATACTCGTATTTAATGTTTCATTAAATTATTTTATGGTTATTTTCAAAGAAAAAAATTTCCATAAAATTTTGGTAATACAAGAGGTTTATATATAGGATTTGAAATGTAATGTGTATTTTTATCCAATATATCTATAATTAATCATATATATCATCATATATGATAACATATAGTGATTATAATTATCATTTATTGGGATATAATCAAATGAAACTAATCGTATTATTTTTTTGTATTATATATCATTATTATGATGGAATGTTCATTAAACACTTTAGTTTTATAAGATTTATGTTATGTTGAATTGATGTAATGTTTATGAAACTGATTCATTTTATATTTTTATTATATATGATGAATTTAATATTATCATATTGAATAATTATGAGTGAATTATGATTATTTTCGGGGTAGGACCATAATTATATACCACTATAATGCATTGGGTAATGATGTATATCTCATAGGATTATAAGGATTTGAAGGGGGAGTGACCCTTGATTATTAAAAGACTTTATCATCTTTTTTAGTCTTGAGATGTATCTTTAACTATTAATAAAATAGAATTGGGTGAACCCAATCCACTATGATATTCATGGATGAGATCATTGACTATGTAAATGATATTTAATTACTGCATGTTCTCTTAAAATTTATGTATAATTTTAAATGTATTCTCTCATGGATCATGTTTGTTATTTCCATTACGAATAATTACTTATGAACTACCAAAATTTATTCAAAGAATCCATATTATGATATAATATTTTCTGGGAATTGTTTAAAAATATTATGAAAATTTCCTTCTACCTTTATTATTATGTTAATATTTAATGGTCATTGATTTATACCTATTTAACACTTCTAAGAATATATTTTAACTATTTTGTAAATTTTATTTCACTAGGTCATGAATAATGGTTTTATGTCTGATATGATGAATAAGTATGATCGTTATAAAGAACATAGTTGGAGATTATATAGATCATTTATGATTTTAATGATCATTTATAAATGTTTCCAAATATAACAATACTACAACATTCTTGAATATATATTTTTTCTATGTATCAAATAGTCATCTAATAAGTTATAATATTTATATTTGAAAAATATGGGTCACAATATATTTGGATATATATTGGTTTAATGTGTTTCAATTTTTAATTAAATTATCATTACAAATATATATGATCAAATTGATATATAAGAAGGATTTTTTCTCTCTTCTGGTATTATTGTTCCCTCTTCTCTAAATAATGGATACATGTCTAGTGTTAATTATAATATATTTTAAATTTAACTATTATCTTTTCATTTTACCCAGATTTATTATTTTCCCATATTACTTTATGTATTAGTATATAAATTTTTTTAAATTTCATGTAATATATAATATATGAATCATTTAAGAATATGTAGTTATAAACATCTTAGTATTACACCTTTTTTTGAAACATCATCTTGTAAAACATTTTACCATGTAACATAGGAAAAAATATCTTCTTGAATTATTCCAAAATTTATTTTCAATATTATACTAATATATGTACTTATACAGAGTGTAAGAAACCCATAGGTCAATCATAACAGATATTATTATATATATAATGGCCATGCAACATTCCATTATAAATTAAAAAAATATTTTCAACTCAGTTTTAACGAAATATAAGAATAATAACTCATTTCAATATGAAGATATACCAAAATTATACTATGTTCCTCCCACTAATATTTTCTAGACACATTTAACTAATATAATATTGTAATTTAGTTATTTTATTTGAACAATAAATATATCCTTATGAAATTTATATTATTTAAAAAATTTAATGAAAAAAATCCTTTAGAATGTTTCTATAAGATATTTTTTACAATTTGATGGTTGTGACATTCAATCACCAATTATAAAAATAATGGTTATACTGTATGGAACACTAAATTAAATTTTATTCATAATATATATTTTTGAAAAGTATTTTATATATTTATAACATTGATAAATTTAATAAAATAAAAAATTTCATTATATTCAATCACTTTACAATAAAAGTACATATCTCAGTTTTTTATACATTGTTACATAATGTAATTTATATGAATGGGATAGATTAAAATAATTAACACATGGTTTTTCTATATTTTTGTTAAGAAGAAAATGCTTTTGAACATTTATTGAAAATATAAAGAAATGTAAAAGTATGCGGTGAAATGGGTCACAAAAACAATTCCCTCACACATCAATGAACTATAGATCATAATACGACATGTCATTCCCATAATCAAAATCCCCAGCAGGTTCCCATTCAGATTGAGACTTATCCTGATTGAAAGTCTTCCAATAGTTGTCATTAATTTTCCTAGACACCTTTGCTGATGATCAAGTAGTCACAGTCTTTAAAATTTGAGAGTAATCTTTACAAGGCCTTATTTTAGCAGGGATAGGTGTATATTTCTCACCATCAGTCCTCCATGCCTCACCGGCTAAGACAGCCTCCTTGAATGAGATTGATCCACCGCTATTTGGAGTAGTAAAGTAAATCTTTTCTTTTTCATCATCTGATACATTCCCCCATTTACCAGTAATAAGGGGTATTTGTTGATCATCAACATGTTGACCATCCACCAATATAGGTATAGAAATCTCAGTAGACTTTCATTGATCCATATTTACAGAAGAAGGACCGCTATGATCTCTTGTTGGGGACTCCTTGTCCATATGTGGTATCTGAGAGACAGAATTCTTAGTTCCAGCCAGTGACAACTCTTTAGGAGTGTCATAACCTCTATCACCGGCCTTAGAAAATGAGGGGACATTTGTCTTTCTAAAGCAATGGCTGGAGGGATGCACTTTCATTCCACATTCCAAACAAGTCATATTCTTTCGGCAGAGCTCCAAGGAGTGCCTAACCGCCAGACATGCTGTACAATATAGAGGTTTTTTCTCATATTCAACATCAATTAAAATATTATATATGGGAGTATCAAGAGATACTTTGTCAATAAGGGTGGAACTGAAATCATCATCCATTAGCATTCTGGAAAAGTGTCCAAATCATAGATCTTTAGTTTCTTTGTCAAGACGAATGGGTTTCCCTATTGTTGTGCCGATGTCATGAAGAATTTTTAGATGCCAAAGAACCAAGTTTATCCCATGAAGGCAGACCTAGACCTGAGCAAAATCATTCCTTGTATATGAGACATTAAAATCTCATGACCACTCATGTAAGTGTATCCATCAGGGTTTAAGAAAAAGGGATCCAAAGCTCCATGCACGAATTTTCAAATCCCTTGATGGAAATAAGCAGTGATGAAAACCCCGACCAAGTGAGGCGCATTTCATGTTTTCAAAACCCCATAATGTATTATTAATATTTATACCATGAATATTCAATACACAACATATTATTACTTAAATTATTTAAATAAATATCATTACCTATTATAATATACCTCTATATAATCTTGAAATTTTTCACATATAGGTTGTCTAAATATGACTTGAATAATTATAAATTTATCACCTTCACTATCAAAAAGTGTCTCTCGAAATTTAAAAATTTAAAGAACTCATGTTAAATTATATATAGTTTTAGATTAAAAATAACTTGAAAATACTTCTTAGTGTTTCACAGATATTTTATAATGGAAATTCACTTCATATAATTAATGTAAAATATATTTAATGAAAATATGTATTATATTTAAAATGTTTCACATATTAAAAATATATTCAATATTTGATTATAGTATAATTTTGATATTAAAAAAGTCTATTCTATCATAAATACAATTTTTAATTTTGAAATAAATTTTCAATTTATTAAACTAGATATTAAAATAATGTTTATGAGGGATAGTTATAAATAAATTGTTTTAGTATAATATTATATCAGCTAAAAACATGAAGTTATGAACATTCCTAATAGATATTATAGTATATTTATATTAGTGAAATATATATCCACTTCACTAATTAAAAATTTATGGTATTCTTAGTTTTACATATATATATATAAATATTTAATTTAATGTTTTTATATAATAACCAGTATTTAAGAAAAAACTACACTAAATGATTAATATTCATTGTACATATGTTTTTAATCATTTCTTCTTCAATTAATTTAAATATTTCATACATTGACAACAACATCCATATAAAATGATAATATACTCATGTTCAATGTTTTCCTTATTTATATTTTTCTACTTAGTAGAATTTTTTAGTATTTCCTTTGGTGATTTACATTCCATTATAATGTTCAATATACATTTATTTATTTTTAATCATAGAATTTAAATACTTGAATTGATTTTTTTCTTATAAAAAATAAAAAATTAATTAAAAATATAATTAATGGGTTTCTCAAAAAACTTATTCTTACTATTTTCATTATAAATAATGTATCCAGGTGAAAAGAAGGATATAATTATATATATAATATCTTCATGATTCATCTTGAATACCAATTCTATGATTTAATCAAATAAATCTATCACCATGTGTACCTGATAACATTAACAAATTTTATTTTGAATTTAAAAGTGTTCTGTTGAGGATAATATCATTCATTGAATACATCACTTTCCCCCAACATAGTCAAATGTAATTAGAGAACATATTATATATATCAATGTATTAATTTTCCTTTCACATATTAGTTGATATTTATAATTACATAAGGATATATTCATCTCATTTCTTCATCTTTATGTATCCTTCTCACTAACACAGTTTTTTTTAATGTATATCTTTAGGTTGTTGGGACTCTAAAAATTTCATTTTATTTTAATTATGTTGTACTCTTTACTAGTTCAAATACTACTCTTGTAAATTACTGCCAGTTTAGAGATATTATATTTACAAGATTGATCATTATGTTTATGTGGAATTAATATTTTTCTGTATAATGGTACCTATAAGATTTTTAGATTTTTCATGACAACATAACATTCATTACATATTTTTAAATATGAATTGAATATGACAATGTTATTTAAACCCCAATCCAAAACATTAAATATTTTGAATACTCAGTCACTTTTATATTCTAATGGAATGTTTCCCAATTCCTCTCTTCATCGACCATTCTAGGAAATCAATATTACTATTATATTCAAAAGATAAGTACTTTAATCAGAAACATAAAATTATGGCTCTTTTTTCTACTCAGTGGAGTACCAAAAAATGTAAATCCTTAACATGATTTCTCTAAAAACAAGAATATATAATTGTACATTGATATATATATATATATATATATATATTATTTTAGGGTAAATTTTAGTTATTTCAACTGACCACACGTTTTAGAAATCCTTGATAGGAGGATCCACTAATTGCCAATAATTAGTACCTAATACTATTGATTCCTTCTTATTTATGTGTCGGATGTAAATTGTGACATAATATATATTTATAGTGTTTTAGAAATGTTATTTTTATTTCCTACTATAATACAACTTTAATTGTTATGATAATTATTATATGATCTCACCAACATCATTATACATGCATTAATAAAAAATAATTCTTTAAAGATTTTTTTTATTATTTATTTTTTGTCAAATATCAATATGATGTGGATTTATAAACCCATTCACATTAAAATATATTTAATCAGGGAAAAATATATAGATGTAATTTCATGGAATTGATCACCTTTCATCTTTTTTATCAATTATTTGAATGGTGGATCAACATAGGCCATAGGGGTTTCCTTTGAATTATATGTAAAATCAAATATATTAACTAAAAATTCTATTTAATAAACATCGACACTAAGGCCCATATACATATAATATTGACACTGAAGCACATATACATATAATATATGTTTGAAAATATAATTTATTAACTAAAAATTATATGTAATAAATAACTATTGAATAATATAAAATTATTAATAATTATGTGAAAAAAAGTGAAAATGCTAACATAAATATCATTGTCTTTTTTTATGATCAGATTAAATAAATTAACACTAAAATATATTATTGAAATAATATAATAATAGAAATGAGGAAATTATTAATTAATTAATATTAGATTAATGTAATTTTATTTAATTAAAAATATATTTTCCCGCAATATAAATTTTTTGAATTTTTTAATTTAATTTTCATGAATTTTTATAAATAATTATATATATATGGGGTCCTTTTTAGTTATAAATGGAACCTTAAAGGATTTTATGGAGTTATTGATCCAATTTGATGTAAATATTGGAAAAAAAGTAAAATCAAGAAATAATTAGTTACTTAGTAATATAAGATTTTTTCAAAAAAAAATGTTAAACTAAGTTAATTTTTTGATAACATTATCTTGTTTCTCCTAATCAGTTGGACTAATTATATTATATAAAACAAATTTGGTGTGAGTGTGGTTAACTGCATGTCCCATAATTTTTTATTTTTTAATATGAGTTTAGTGCATCTTTTCTAATGATGGGGATAGAGGGTGGGTAGCCTGAGAAAATAAGATGAATATTATTTGATTTGTTTTTTTATCAAATATATGTTAGGAACAATTATTTTAACCTAAATTTTTATCTGTTTTTATTAACTATAATTTTAATAAATAAAATATATTATATAATAATAATAAATTAAAATTAATATTGGAATATCCATTTGGGGCTTTTCATAATTTGATTGATGTAGTTCCATTTCATATGTGAATACATCAAAACCATGCAATTAAATTCATGCAACATTAATTTTAAAATTTCGATAATATTTTTAAGATTTGGATTCCCCACTAATGGTATAGCCCATGAGAGGCAAGTCCCTATGTAACTTTGTGTCTAGGGCTTCTCCTCAGGAACCATTTTTTCTCTAATCCTGTGTTTCTTGGCAACCCAGGGTCATAATTTCATAGATCTTGTTTTGGAGGTTGTGTGGCTCGGATCATCGGCATTCCTCAATAGCATGGATCCAATGTAGCCTAGCGACTCCAACATGGTTTTTTGACTTCGGCATGGTAGAGTGGCTCTGGTTTTCTTCAGTGTGGATCGATTCACTCGGTGTGGTTTGACGGACTTAGTGTGGAGGAATATCTCTAGTTGTCTCCAGTGTGCCATGGTGGATTTGGAGTTAATCGACGACCTCAGCTTGGTTTTGGTGTGGATCGGGTAGTCTATGGATTTCTATGATTTTCAACAGTGCAAATCTACAACGGATCCAACGTTGTCATCTAGTGTGGATTTTCATCATCTTTTAAGTGGTCATGAGGGGGGATCTCGTTGATTCCAGTTCCCCGCATCTCCGTGTAGGTTTGATGTTTGGTGGATTGCAAAGGTGATGAATATGAAAAATGTTTAGGTGTGTTTGTGTTTTATAACTAGTATGGTTTCTATATTCGGTATAGGTGTTTCAGCTCCTGAAGGATTCATGGATAATGGTCTGTGAAATTCAAGTTGGTTTTGATTGAATGTTAGATGTTTTTTTATTCGATGGTTTTTTTCGATGGTGGGATATCTATGGAAGATGACTTGACTTTGCGAAACTTATATTAGAAGAGGATCCTGAGATGGAGATTTATCTTTGAATAGTATTTTGTATTTGTTAGTTTGAGAGGGTATGGTGTCACCAATCAGATTGGGCATGTTCCTTGAAAAAGGACACATGTATTACAGATATCCTTGCAATAGTGGAGAGCTTATTCATGATTAAATGTTGGGGAAAAGCAGTCTCATGTTGTCATCTAGTTTTATGATTTCTACCCTTTGAGTGTGATTTGTCCTATGTCCATCAAGTCTACTTGGGTTTCACCCCCTTCATCCATCAAAAGGGGGTTTTATATTATAATAATAAAAAACATTAAAGGCCTTCGGGCCGTTGGATGTAATGTATTCACATTATGATGTGAATTATTATATTGAAGGATGCATAATTATTTTTATTGTCATACAATGATTAATTTTTACATTATTTAATGTGTTGGATGGAAATTACATTATCTACAATGGAAAATGAATTATTCATAGACATACCATCACATTTACATTTCCAAAGAAATACCCTTCCTATATTAATGTGGGAAATATTATCTTGATTCATTATAAATTCTATATAACCCATGATGTATCCATTATAGATACCATGATGAAAATTTATAGTTTTTGAATTTCATAAAAAATACATGATTCAATTATTCAATTTTTTTATGAAATTGATATTATAGTGTAATAAAATTTTTCATATATAGTAACCTAAAATGACACGTTAAACATGTGGTGTTCAAATTTTTGGATATTCCCCATGACGTCCCTAGCCTATGATCTCCGTGTTAAAACATTCAGAATATATGTCTAAAAGATTATAGTCCAATAACACCTAATAGTTTTAAATCATCACTATTCTATAAGTATGACATATCATGTCCGTAGGAAATATATTTAAATTTACTGTAATAGTATTTTGAGGTTCTTATTATAGAAATAAAATCCAATAAACTTTTTATATGAAAAATAATTATTTTACATTACCATTTATTTATTATACGAAGATGTAAAACACTACTATGGTAATAAAAAAATCATTTTTAACTATATATTTACAAGTTCTGTTACATAAAAATTAAATATCACGTTTTCTATAGTATCACAGTTTTTAAGAGTTTTACCTCAATCAGAAAACAAAAATAATATTTTTCACCTATTTTTATTATATTTAACATAAATTTTATACTAAATAAGATGAATTTAATATAATGGTGTGTATAAAATTTTTAATGATATTTCATTTATTAATTTCTTTTTCCTAAGACAATATAAATTAATTCTATTTAATCTAATGTTCGACATTATTTACATTTAACATCAAGATGTGTCTATGGATCCTCATTCCCATTTATAATATTATATTTTGTAGAGGATGGAATATATTCATAATTTTTCTAAATAGAAATTTTAGGTATGAACACCAAAAAATATGTTTCATTTAGAAAACATAAAACTATAGTTGTTTCATATCTTTCTCATGTGAGACATGCATAACTAAAGGAAGGTTTGGTAATTTATTCATTACCAAATGAATAATAGAAATTATACTCAGTATGATAAAGAATAGATAAGTGAATGAATCCATGAAACGATATAATATTTAGTGATAGAATGTATATGGCACAAAAACATTACCAGGTCTACTTAGTATTTGTATCAATTGGATAACACTTTTTGTATATTTAAAAATATACTACTTCCCATGAAATTATAATATTGTAAATGAGTACATAGGTTAAGGATAAGTAATATAGACTTGTGCTCTATGTATAATGTAGATAAAAACCAGGGTCATCATGTTAATATGTCAATAAATATTCCCCACAATGATAATTATGGTTGGAACAACTATATACCATTATTGTTCCCCAAAATACTAAAAACAATTATCATTTATTTCCCTTTAGATTATAGGGTATATAACGTTATATTTTTTATGCATCATCATAGGGTGAATGTTTCTTTAAATGGAATTTAACACATTACAATGTGGTAGTTGTGTGTCATAATGTTATCTTAAGATATGAAAATATTTTATAATGTTTGATTATTTTTCATGTATTTTATTTATTGAGATCAGATTATTTTACAAAAACCATGAATAACATACAATTAATGAAATTACATTATTGGATAATTTATTTGTATTCACTTATTTATAATATCTACTACGAAGTATTATATAATTGCCCAAAATTTTAAGAAGCACCACATAATTTAAACATCACACAAGTGTCTAGTTTCCTAAAAAAATGTGGCATGTGATATTTCCCCATAATGAAATTATCCATCTTTCCATATAATAACCATGTCATTTATGCTCCATAATTTCATATTAAACCATTGAAGAACAATTTTTTTTTTGAATTAAATATCACATAATAAGAAATACTTTTTTAATCAACTATGGAATAATAAAACAATAAAATAATATGATTTTTCTAACACAATACAAAACTATTCCATTTCCTCAAACTTTTATTAACCCAAATTCTCACTCATCCATGTTCATTATTCAATAATAAAACATGATATACCCATAAAATCATTGATAAAAAATCTCTTAAGAAAATGCTAAACATATACTCTAAGTAATATATATATTTTTATTATTTTAGGAAATATTACTCATATTAAATGATGGTGTTTTATGGTATGAAAAATATAATATAAATTTCATATTACATGTCTTTGAAAATATAGTTTCATATAACATAAAAATATCATATAATATCATCCTTGTACAATAGTATTGTATGAAATGGCTATATCATGCAGTAATTTGAATTGAAATATTTGATCTAGGTTATTATTTTTGATCCATAAGGGAATCTAGAAATTAATTAATATGTATTTTAATCTCTACCATACATGATATCAACAATACTAACATGTTATATTTTTAAATTTTTGGAAGTTATAAAATTAAAAATGATAATATTATTGTATCTTCCTTCCATCTATCCAAATATTTTGAATATATGAATAAATTATTGCTGGTGAATTTTGGAGCATCTATGATGTATATATAATAGATTTATTATCCATGATAATGAGTATTTATCAATTTATATTTTATATTTGGTTCTCTCATGGATATATTAATCATTCATTTCCCTGATTAGATTTTTGCGCATTACAATAACCTATATGGTCCTACCCAAGAATTAGGTGAATCAATCAGTGTATGGGTAGAATACATATTTAAGAATTTTATTGTTAAATTATATAGAACTTCATCAATCATATAAATGAATAATATTTCTATGTCTATCATCGGTGAAAGCTACAAGTTATTTGTTCCATTTGTATATGGTTTTTGTTTTTCATATCATGCTGATCTTGGGTGTGTGGTTCATATTATCATCACGTGTGTTGAATATGTGTTACATTATCAATATAAACCCATTATATGTATCATATATTTATCTTTACTATTTTTGATAATAAACTAAATTTTTTATGATATATGTTTAGAAAAACTATTATTGGGTAATGTGGGAACCCAAAGAAACATCTTTCTAGGAAGCCAAATATAAAATTGAAAATTTGAATTATAATAAACCAATAATGAATTATGAATTCGAAAATAAATCATTATAATGAAATCATGTATATTTGTGAGATTTCATAAACCACTAAACACCATTTTATGTCACAACATCGACTCAAGAATATTTACGCCCACTGATTTTGCAATCATCATCGCTTCACAAACCCATAAAAACAACATTAATGAGACCCACGTAGAATGAAATACCCTAAAAACCAAATCATTATTTTCCAATAGTATTACCTATTATTTAGAAAAGAAATTCCTAATAAAATCATTCAAATTGAAATCATTTAATTAAATTGACTAGTCAAATTGATCCCATAGAAGAAATGATAAATGAAAATAGATAACATTTAACATGAACTCATTCATACCTCTATAAATGTGTACTACACATATAAATTTACACATTTATGTTTTAAATGAATAAAAAATTTAATCCATATTGGATATCATTTTCTTGAATATTAACTTTCTGTTCGAAAATGTACATCACAAATCTTATCGCTATATATGATATAATTCATTTTATAGGTTAGATTATGATATATGATATTATAAAAATAATATAGTCACTTTATATTATATAAGATAACATAACATTATTAAAATATTGAATAATTTATATTCACACATTTTTTACATATGATATGGGATTTCATGTGAGTAAACGAAAACATTCCACACAAACAAATTCTTATATTTTCAAAGTGATCCTAGAATATTATATAATTTGATTTCTTGGCACTAAAGTGTGATATTACAATCTTTTTATATGTCATGATATAAATTTTTAATAATACTATTTGATATGATATGTGTTATCATTATTTAAGATAGTCATTGGATCAGTTATCTATTTTATAGTACTGATGACCTATCTTGGTCTATAATACCATTATTGATGTATATCATGTGTATAATATAAGGTATTTCAAAAATTACTATATAATATTAAATTTCCAATTATGATGTAAAATATATTATTTATATAATGACTATAAAATATGAAAATATATATTTTATCATATCAATTTAATTTAAATTAAATAAAAATTAAATAGCTAAACATTTACAACTAATTACTAATGGTATTTGAAAATTTTAATATATATATATATAATAATGAAAATTAGAATAAAAAAATGTGTTTGCCTTCTACAAGTTGGGGCATAAAACATTAGTATTTTATTTTGTGAATATGTGATTTTGTTTTAATAATGATTTAACTGGTGATTAATTATTAAATTAATAAACATATTTTAAATTTGTAAATACATAAAACTGTTTATATTGATGAAATTATTTTTTTGATTAATGTAAAAATAAATTTTTAGTAATAATAAATTTTTTATTCTAGGTCCTTAATTTTTTATTTATTGGACTATTGTAAAAAGGGTTTTTTGTCTGATTAGATCATTTATTTAAGTAAAATTAAATACAATATACCTTTTTTAATATAAATGTTAATATGAAATATATTTTTTTTATTTGATAATAGAATTGTTAATATAATATTTCCTAGTTGGAATGTGAATTAGTTTATATTATATACATGTATATAGTATTCAGAAATAGTTTTATATTATTAATGTTAATAGTTTAATTCTATATCTTCCTAGATTATAAATATATTATATTTTATATTTGGATCGCTGATAAATGTTAATAAATTTTTTAATATATTTTTTAAAATGTTTAGTTTATTCCATACATAATACTTGAATATAATAATTATATTATGTATTCATGTATTCATTTTTTAATTGTCTAAAAATAATTTATTAAATTTTTATTCATGACAGTATATATTTTCATGATAAATATGAAGAAAATTTATTTTTTATGAATGTATACCAAAAAAAGATAATAATGTGATATAATATACTATGATTAAATGAAATTGTACAATATAATCTGTTCAATTTTTTCCAAGAAATAAATTTTGAGTACCTCAAATATCCAACGAGGGTTGTTTATGCGAATATAGTGAGCCCCTATCTTGAGTAAGAAAATCATGTAAATAGGTGACTATAAGAGTTAGGGGACACATCTAGGAAATTTATTGAGGCTTCAAATATCAGGTAGTCTATAAGTGTTAAGATACCATTGGAAGGGTGTTGAGTTTATCTATATGAATTTTTGGGGAAATTATTGTTTATTCAACTATATAAGACTCCTATATTATATAGTTTCCTTGAATTCCCACATAAATTGCTAATGTGATTAGATCTATGTATCTAAAGACCCATTTCTAATAGAATTGTATAACATAGTGTAGTAATGGATGTAAAAAATTATAATGTCTAAATCCTATTACTTAGATCACTTTAAATAAATTTCAATAAATAATGAACATTAACGATGCTACACAATGAATAAAAGTTCTATTATAGGTTAAATTTCATCCTCTATATCAAACATAAAAATTAAATTAATCATCTAAATATATAAGTTTAATGGATTGAACATAAAATAATAGTAAATGAACATAATAATTATTCCTAATCAAGGAGAAACATCCATGTTTTATACCCAAACCTATGATACATAATCTAGATGTTTATAAAAAAGGTGACTATATACTAACAAAAATCATTCAAGGAATCAAATTTTTCTAAATTTTTCTTGATTCCAAATGACCTATGTAATTTTCAATATATAGTAATAAATTCATTGGTTACAATGTTCACTTAGAGACTCATGATGTTTCATTATAAGATAATTATGGATATAGAATTCTTTCTGTAACTCATTATAGAAAAATTTTCAACAATTTTGATGAGTTTGATAAATGTTCAAAAGGATTTTAAAAAATATTTAGGATTCATGACTATATAATATCATATGTATGATATAATGTTGTGTTGAAAAAATAATATAACATATCATTATGTTGTTTAAATAAAATTTGATTTGTCTTATTATCATACTTAATCATTTGTACATAATGATGTTATCTACAATAAGGTTAAATGATTCAATTTGACTGAAAAAGTTTTGGACACATTATAATATATCTAAAAACTCCATGGAGACTCTTTTATTATGAAAATATTATTGATTGAATTATTTGATTTGGAATTTATATGATCTAAAATCTATATTTTAAATGTGTTACAATTTTTCAGGATTTAAAAATCATCTATATAATTAATGAAGATTATATTTCATATTTAAATGATAAAACAATGGGTTCTTGAATCATTTATTTGAATGAAAATAAATATATATATTTTTATAATGTGTTCTATATAAAGGATGGGATTAATTATATAATTAAATTATATATAATAAGACAAATTCACTATGAATAATGGGTTATAATGAAAACTATAAGTGGAATGTTATTTACTTGGTTTTAATTAGATACAATTATATAGCAAGTATTTATGAAAATTAATTTATTTGCAATGTTTTTCATATTAAGATTTATTTTATCCAACCAGCCATTTGTAAATTATTTTGAATAGGAAAGCCTTATTTTGTAATCAATGTTTGAAACATATAAAATTCAACATATGACATGCCTAAATAATTATATTGTTATATATTCTCTACTAAATATGATACATTTTTTATCCTAACATGCTTGAGTTTGTTTATCTACAAATTATATTAAGTGTAAGAATATAATATCCAAGAGGCTAGTGGTAGTACATTTGTAATTAATGATGTTAAATTTAATAAAAATAAGGAACTATTATTGATAAAATAAAAAACTAACATAATGTTATATCATAAATGATTATAAGATGTATTGGTAAAAACTATTTAATATAAATTGTTACATTAGAGACAAAAATGATAAAACTGTAAATGTTTTATACAAATTTCACTTGAATGGAGATTTTATGAAAATATCAAAAGTATAATCATTAAATTTATAGTTATTAACATCATATTATTGTATGTTTTTAAATAAATAGGATTGTATAGTATGTTAAAAGTCATTAACATTAGGATTATGATTCGTATTTCTCCGGATTATTCAATCAATGTTTCCTTCAAATATTTTAGTCACAAAATGAATTTATTAGGTAGTGTCTTATCATATAAACCCTAGATATTTTGTAAGAATTATATACAAATGAAACGAGTTTTAAAAATCCCAAAAATTGAAGTGAAAATAATTCATCAATACTGGTATATCATATTGGATATGATTATACAAGAACAAATTTATTTGTTTTAAATTTCTTCTTAAAGGAGTTTTTGAATTTAAATTTTTTTATGAATAGAAAATTATCTATCCAATTTTTCATTAATTCTTACCGGCTGTATGTACTTATTAATATATATGATTTTCTAAATCGAAATGTATGACTTTTAGTTATCACAAAAAAATTAATATCATTGAGCATTAATGATCATTATGATATTTTAAGGTAAGTATGATTAGGATTTAATATTGAAAATGAGAATATACTCTTGAGTAACTCATGGGAACAAGATCATGGTTAAATAATTAATTTTTTTTCATTTTTAGTACATTATATTGTCAATATATGAGGGACAATTGCATGATGGGTTGATGATGCTAAGGAATTAGATGTCATTATTTATAAAGATTGTATGTAAGAAAACAAATTAATTTAGGTTCTACTATGAAATATATAACATGAATTATTAATCTTATAGCATTAATAATTCATGTGGATAAGATCATGTATTAGTGAAAATAGTCAATTTGGTATCTGGTGAACTAATCATAACAATCAAAGTCTTTTTTCAAAAATGTTATAGAACCAACAAAATATTAACAACATGCTTGAGGATTTATGAATATTTTTTTAAATAAGATTATAAAATTTATTTCAATGTCAAAATATATAAGTTTTTTTTAAAAAAAATATTTACATTTGAAGAAGACTTGAGAAAAATTCAATATGAAAAAATGTTAAGAATTTTCCTAGAATATTTATTTTGGTTGAATACTATTTAATGTTTTTTCTATATACTTTGAGTTATCCTTATATAAGAAAAATATTACCTCCATTGGACAAAAAATGGTCTATCTAAAGCACACATGTCTGATCTATGTGGTAAAAAATGATATATTATGATCTACACGGATAGCCTAGGGTTATAAGGATGATTAGTTATGAGACATGATGGAATAAAATGCACATAACAATCACAATAGTGGGTCTCATTATTTTTTGTAAAGACACTACATAAGACGTGTGTCAGTAAAGTATGGTTCCAAATGAATATGGTCGTGGTCCCTATTAAATCAAATTGATTATAAAAAGGGATGTGTTTACCTGCCATGTGGTAGCTAAAAAAACAACTGATCGTTGTAGAATATGTGAACAATGGTCTTATTCACAATCCATAAGAGTTTTTGGTATATAACATTTGACCACAAATCATTCTCATCCATTTTATCCAATATCAATAATTTTTAACCTAAATTTTATGTAGTTCAATCCCACAATCCAATGATTATCTAACACTAATGTTCAATATATATGTCACCATTCAGTCTAGGTGATCTAAAAAAATATCAAATAATGTTACAAACAATACTGAATAAATTTTCCAGCATTAATTCATTTCATAATTCAATGAATCTAATACTCGAGTTATCCTTTATCATATATCAAGACAGTGGAAATATTTTGTTGGGACTTGAAGAGGAATGTGTTGATTTATATATTCATCATCACATTCAAGTGAGAACAACACTTCTAAAAATAACATAACTATTGTAAGAAGAGATATGATTTTTTTAAATTAAATATGGTTATGATTTTTGAATTTTTGAGATGTATAGATATATTAATACTGAACCACAACATGTAATTTAAACTATATCTTTTATGAGTCATTAAGATCCAAATAATAGAGAGAAATCTTCTAAAAAAATTATTGAAGTGATACCCATAGAACTTGAGGCTAGTTATTTTTTAAAACTCTCATTTTAGTAGGAAAATTCTGAATATTCATTATTCAATTTATTAAAAGGGTAAGACAATCGTTGAAGCTTATGTGGGATTCGTAAAGATTCAACTATAATTTATAAATTATCTTTTACTCGATGGATATTTAGTTTCCCTAAATCACACAGTTATTTCAGGATGAAGAGGAAATCATTTGAGGAATAAAAAAATAGAAATGGAATAAATTAATAAGACATTATAGAATAAAAAGTAGTTTAGGTGAGTTAATGAAATTCTGAAATATTTTTCGAAACACAAGAGTGATAATAATTCAACCTTACACATTTTTATATAGAACATTTTAGATATACAATTTTGTTTGAGGATAAATCAAACATAGACATTGCAAGAAGAATTTAATAAAAAAATGAACATGTATTTGGTTCTTATTTTTTCATATAGTGATCTCAATTGATCTATACACATATAGAGGAAAACACCATGTAGTATTTGGAAATGGGAGAGATATTCCCAATGCCATTCATGATTATATATAAAGCATGTTATTTTTATAATAATACTTTTGTTCTTTTATCTGTGTTATAACTTGTGTGCACAAGTGTATAGACAACCAAATAATATGGCGATCTATCAATACTAAATTAAATTAAATATCTCTTTTATAGGTTAAAATAAATTATAATAGTTAATGAAATAATTAAACATGGAATATTACATGTTCTATGATTTATTATTAATGATTTATAAATTCATTAAAGCACATATTAATGAAATGTTTCTTTAATTGATACAATTGATATTTGGGAAGTGGTTTTGATGTTATGCAAACATACATTATTTCCTAGAATAAAACCATAAGTGATTTTGAGAATCTTTATCATTAATTTGATGGAGTACGATAACATCATTAATAGATGGATATTATCTTCTATAGTATTTTACTAACTAAGGAAGAATTCTTTATATATTGGAGATCATAATATTTTGAGATTCATGTCCAATATTCTTATTTTGACAATTTTTTGAAGATGATGATTAATATTACATGAGAAATAATGATCCTATAGTCTCATGGAGTGGGGTTACCATGAAAAAGAAGATGATTATTATTTCCATCTCAACCACTATGAGAAGAAGAAATTTTTTTCACATAATTGTCTATATTTTTTTGGAACATTTACAATATTGAAATGTATAACCAATCAGGGATATGATAATTTGATTGGGGGTCTATCTAATAATGTTAGAAGAGATGATTTTAGGGGAGAAGAACCATTATCTATAGGATGATTTATTAATGGGGTTCATAACCATTTTCTTAATAATACACAATAATCAATTATTAAACTATTTTGAAAATCCATTTTGGAGAACTAACCAACATATAAAAGAGTAAGTCATAGTAATAGTCATTGTAATTACCTTGTGTGGTGAAATATATGATTACTCAATTATAAGATATACTATAATGAGATATAAATAAGTGGATCATGGGAATTTATATGGTCTACAGTTTGAATTTAACTAAAATAATTTGTAAATGCGAACCCCTGATCCATATTCACCATCAATTGAATGGATGTTGTGAGATTGCATTAGTGGTGTATAATTGATTGTTCCCTCTAATGATCTATCTTTTTAACTACTTCTTTAAATAGATTTCATTTATTATAGATTCAATGAAATGTGTTTTGATCCTAAAAGTGAGATAAATAATGACAAAATAGAGGACACAAAACAATATATTTTTTAAAAGATCTTCAAAAAATTTATGGAATATAGTAAAGAAAAATGATTATGAATATTATAATAATGTAAGAGACTCTACCATGATAATGTTTCTAGAATGGTATAAGTTAAAATAATTATATCGATTATAAGCCTTCTAATGAACCTTGTCCAATCTGTTATGATGTCGTATCACATACAAATCATCATTACAATCTAAATGGTTAGTTGATGAAAGATCTCAATTAAGTGGTGAATTTTATTATTGGAAATATCATGTATAATGAATATGAAAAAATATAGATGGAATAATTGAATAATTTAATGGAAGAGGATATTTGTAAAAAGGTGGGAATATGTGACACCATCAGAAAAATGTGAAATAAAAGAACAAAACAATATTCAATTATAGTAAATAATATAATGAATGTATAAAATTATTGAAATGTAATGTTTGATAGAAATTTTTATATGAAATTTATTATCTAGAATCTATTTATGCACATTAAAAATAATTCAATATTTTGTTATATTTCATATCATTTCAATTTCATGATAAATCAAAATGGTTAGTGGTGTATGAAAATTATTTATAATAATGTAAAAAAATTATATGACGAATAATTACTTAAGAGGAAGTTGGATTGAAAATATAATATGAGATTAGTTATGGATGATAATTACTCCATCAAGATGATGCATTTAGTTATAGAGGTGATATTCATTAATTTGGAATCACCACAGGATGGACATTCTATATTTATATAAATATAGACTCTACCACTAAATTTTTTCAATGAAGAGTCAGGAAAACAGTGAAGAATAATATAATTATTTGATCATCATATCATAAAGTTAATAAAAAATCTATCATGATGGTTTCCCATATCCCAAAATAATGCATATGTACTAATAATGTTTAAATTTATAGTTGATATTTAAAACAAAAAAATATGAAATCATAGATAATGAAAAAAATTCATAAAACCACATTAGAAAGGGTTTATTAGATAATATTTATGAATAGATTTTCCCATGGAATTGTCCAAATGAGTGGTGGTTCCATAAGAAAAGTGAATAGTTCACTATTTTTTAACTATCGAAAGAATAAACTGGAAAATAATATATAAATATTCATGGGTGATATTTGGAGTCAATTTATGTTTGAAAAATTGTATTACAATGTTTTAATATAATTCAAATAACTAAAAATAATAGAATTTATTTATTTATGGGTAAAATGTTGAATAAAATATAATACCTACATTATATAATAAATAATGGTAAAATTTTAATATACCTATAAACAATATATTTTAACTGTCGAAATATTTCTCTGACTACTACAATATATTTTTTCCTATTTTGATGAAATCTAGTATATACTAATCATTGAGAAACTTATTTTTATGAAGGTAAAATATTTATATATAATACTTATTTAAAAATGAATGGAATTTATTGTAGGTGAAAAATGTAAATTATATCATTCTTTAAACATGAAGGTAATCGAGAGAAGTTTTCCTAATTGAAATGGATTATGAAATATGCCAATATAATAACTTTCCCCAAATAAAAGTGATGCTAACATTAAATAATCAAAGAAAAAATATATGATTTAATAGAATATATAAAAAGGGTTAGATTCATGTTTATACTGTTATGTAGGTGTTTTTAAGAGGATAAGAATAAATCCATGTATTATTGGTATAATTTTATTTATGAAACATGAATTAACCTAGGAGGATTCATGGTTAATATATGATAATATGCTGACAATTCAATAATTTTTTTAATAAAAATATATAAATGATTTCAGTAAAAAAAATATATGAATTATTCGAGTATGCATATTGATCAATATGATGGAGGGTTATATTGCATAGAAATTCCTGGAATGGATTCCAAGACAAATTCTCTACGTTGTGAAATGAAAGAGGATTTAATATAAAAATAGGGTTACATTACGTGAATATTATAAAAATAATTTGTATTTCTATAAATTTATCCAAGATATATAAACATACATAAAAATTTGGAAAAAAAAATTGGCAGAATATGTGGAACGTATTAAAGAAATGGAAGTAAAGTGGATTCATAATATGAGGTTACATATGATGAAATTTTTTCCATAATTATAAATTTTATGATCAACATAACCGAGGTGGGAAATGTTTTTACAAACAATGGTGATGCCCAAGATATTAAATAATATAATAAAATATTTGAGACTCAAAAAAATCATGAGTCTAAAGAAAAAATTTCCTAGATTAATATTGAATGAAATAAATAAACTATGATGATAAGAATTTATCATCTTAAATGAAATGTAGATAGAAAAAATCAACTCATTATTTCCCAAACTATATGTGTTTATACTATCAAATAGGTTGTTTAAGGACATGGATACTTCCATTAAGTGGTAGAATTCATTTGTGCAGTATTCTAAGAAATCACGACATATTTTATTTCAATCTTCTATATATATTTTTAAAATTAGGAGATTTTTTATGGAAATAACTCAAATATACCTACTATGAATTAGTTAATAATTATTATGAATAGAGAGTCAATATTTGAGCAATAAAGGGGGTTGTTTATTTTTTTATTTTATTGCTAACATGGTCATTAATAGATGTGTAGGCTATAATGTTTTCAATGATTTCATTTCTTTAGAGTCTCACAAACAAGAATACTTGTTATATCTATTTTATTCTATGAAATGATATTTAATTTATAATATATATTAACCTCCATGGTTATACAAACTCTTTTTCCAAAAGGGGAATCCCATGTAGACTTAGTAATGTCTATTTGATGTCTCATTGTCTATAAAAACAATATGATATTATACATCTCTTGAAAGTATATAATGATAAGGTATAGAATGAATAGAGGATAAAAGTATACACAGATGGAATTACAAATTGTATGAGATGAGAATATCCCCACTATACCATTATCAATTACGCAAATTATGGGTAGATAAATATAGACATTAAAAATCTAATAAGCATTTGAAGAAAATTGAATGGGTGAAATTGAAGAGAACGATGGCTTGGTTGATGAACTAGTAGTGCATTTTTTATATTATATTTTAATTCAATTTTTTGATGTATTATATGAGGATTTTATTATGAAGAGAAATTGAAAATGAATGAAATTATGTCCACATTTTAACAATTGTTCTTCCAAGATATATATAAAATTTTATATGTCTCTATTATCCAAAAAATTCCATGTTCATAATAAGAATACATAGAAGAAATAATAATTTTAAAAATATATAAAGAATTCTTAAAGATAATATAAATGTTTGAAGGGAGCTAAATAGCTGAAACATAATTGGAAACATGTGTTAAGAGTTATGAATATTTTCTTAATCGATAAAAAAAAATATTTTCTAGGAAGAATTTATGAAGTACTAATGAATTAGAAGAAATTGGTATTTATATGTGAAAAGGATCAGAAAAAAAAATTGATGAGTATAATAAAGGAAGATTGGGATTCGAATATATATTTATATGGAAAAAATACATTTTTTTTGTTAATTAATTTTGGTATTGGTTATATGATAAAAATTTGATTTCCCTTGGCCAACCAAGGACCCACCTCAACAATAAAATGTAGGATTTAGGTGGGAAACCACATGGGGGTGGTCAACATGGACAATCTAAATCATTATGGGTGACTGCCTATGTTGGTGGAAAGCATAGCATTAATATATCATGATTATAAGTTGTTAGAACCCTAGTGTCAAATGTAATTTCCAAAAATGATTTCTCACAATGTTCAATATGAATGAAGACCTTGAGTTGTATCTATAACTCATATCATGATGGAAAATGGAATGTCGTTATCGAGTAATCTGATGATAACTAATAACTGGGTTGATATTAGATACATGATTCATATTTAACCTCATACTTAGGTTTATAAATATTGACATTAAAATTATGATACAACTATATTAATAGCCCCATATTTCATATTCCACTACCAATGATCAAGGAAATATCGAAATATTCTATGAAAATTCACAAATATAATATCAATATGATAATCATGTGATATTTATATGAATATGCTTCTTGAGATATTTGTCTTCCTAGATGAATTAAAGATCATGTTTATGATGTGATTTAATGATAATGGATTATATTCAAGATATTATCATATCATTTACATGTGATGAACATAGTTAATTGAAATATATATCTACCATAAGAATAGATGCCATGTTTTTCATAATCATGTATGTCTGAAATTTTTAAATTGATAAAACATCATTGATTTAAGTATTATTCCATTAAATAAAATTTAACATGGGTTATTTAAATTACATGGAGATAATTTATAATTGATAGGATTCATATATATAAATAAATATATATATATATATATATATCAATGGACTAAAAATTGTAATTTTGGTCCATTCATATAGTTTCGGAGCTCTATTTTCATAAGAAACAAAGTATTATTACACATCCATTTCCATTTAGGTACAAAGATATTGTGAGACATACTTGGAACTCATGATTAATATATGTTATCACGACACACTGTGTTTTGAAAAAAATAGTATTAATTAAGAACTATATTCATATATGAAGAAAAATAACAGGTCTGTAATACATGAATTCGCATTATGTATCCCACAATAGGACATGGATGCAGAAGAAACAATTTAATTTGGAAATTATTTTTCTCATATATTTCAATAATAAGTTTAGGATATGAATTATCAAAAGTATATTTCGTGGAATTAACTTTGGAGATATATTTAATTGTATTATTAGAACATCTACTTATCATTTCTATGAAGAACCCCTGGAAACAACAAGTGTGTATTTAGGTGTTCAATAGGAATATAATAAACTCATGTGTTATATAAACATGAAGATAAAATGTACATGAGTAATCATATGAACGTATATATACACACAATTTTATTAATTCTTAATTATAAAACAAGAAACATTAATAAAAAAAATATAATGGTCATGATTTAGTGTTCTAACTGAAAATTAATTAATTCATTTTAAAACACATTTTCGGGTAATGATAGAACCCAATCTTTAAATAATAATTCATAGAATATTAGAAATTGAATGATATCACAGCATTATTCGAGAATATGTTGAATAACATAGTGTTATATACCTTCTGAAAACTAATTTTATGATTAAAACAAGAACATTATTGTCCATTATTTACATTTTCTTCAAATAAAAATTTCATTTCCCTAAAAGATACTGTATACTCTAATGTTTATGTAGCATTTAATGAAACCCTAAAGAAATATTTAGTAGTATTAATTGATCATTGTTGATTTCTTGATATTTATATTATAGTACATCATTATTTAATTAATTTTATTGGTCCATCCTCACATTTATTAACTTATATAACCCCAACCTATATCTTTTCTTTGTAATGAAAAATAGGCTCCAATTGTGATATTCATGACCTATCCTCACTTATTTCACTGTATTATTTATGATGGAATTGGTTCTTAGCAATAGGGGAGAACGAAACATCTTACTTTATAGTGGATAAGTCCTTATGTTGATCAATTTCATGAATTTTTAGATCATGTTTAAACACCAACTCTATAATATTAGAGATTCTAAAAACCTTTTTCATTGGGTATTTTCACATGAAATTCTGACATCCTTACCATGTCCTGAAACTATATTTTATATCTTTGACCTTGTGTCCATTAGAATTAATAGTGAGGATTATCCCATCCTAGCCATGTATCTCTTACATTTATTGTTTGAATATCCCTCTAAAAAAATTACCATCATATTTTTATTATTATGTACTATATGGAACTTATTTATTGTTTTATCATATAGGAATAAGTGAAAATTCAAATTAACATATGCATAAGATATTAACAATAAAATATAAGTATCATTAAATTTTTTATAAAATTAAATTGATATAGAACCAAAAATAAAATCATAGGGTAAAATGTGATGTGGTTTATTCTCAATGATAGCAACATTTATTAAATAACATATATAATCATTTTTTAATGAATAATTACAATGTATATTCATAGAGTGGTTTATATCAATAGTGAATGTCCTATATTTGATAAAATTATACATTAAAAAGATTTTGTGCATCACTTTCTTATATTTTACTTAGGTCAATAACATAATTAAAAAATGATATAATAATAACAAGAATTTTATATACCAAGGAATACATGATCATTAAATGATGCTCCAATGTTTGTATGTTCCAACATTAACATACTTATTCAATGTAGATATTAAACATCATGACAATTTTTAGATAAAAAATGATCATCATAAAGGCTCATGGAAAAAGATCCATCTGAAAAGGAAGAGGAATACCTAATGATGGATCAAAATCATGAAAACTAATATGATATTTTAATGGGTTTCTAAAAAATTATGAAAGAGGATGAGTATTAGGATTTAATTCCAATAATGGGAATAATAAGACATCTAGGTTGTATAACATCCCATTAAATATGAGTTTCTTATTGGGTGACTAACATGGATCAGTAGAAGAATCAATTATTGTGTTGTAAAACTAGATAATGAAATAGAAACATTTCTAAATGAATTTTTTTTGAATATAAATGATATTGAGGAATCCAACAAACATGGAAAGGAATGGGTCTTTGTACCATGCATTGTATATACATTAGGATGTACTAACTCATACTCGTTTTCCATAAGTGTTAGGATAATTTTATATCATTGAGTCGATAATGAACAAAAACATGTTGATAAGGATGAATGAAATGGAATAATTCATAATGGTAAATCCCTAAATCATCCACACACTCTTAGGGGTCTATTAGTCATGGGATCAACTTGTTAATTCATATATAATGAATTCTCTAATGATCTATGATTTCCCCTATCAATTTTATAGGATTTTATGAATTCAAAATTTCAACAAATATTCAATATATTATAAATGGATGAAGATATTGTTAATCATATAGATATACATCTAGAAATTTCATCCATGTCGCCAAAAAATTGGCTAAAAATCTATGAATTTAATATGAATTATAATATTCCTGTAAAGGTTGTGACAACACTAACTTAGGATATTAAAAATGGTAAAAGTGAATGTAATTATTTTGAATATAATTACTCAAATGAATCTTTTTATTTTATTATGAGTATTTATCAAATTTCAATATTCAATATAATCATAAAATAATCTAACTGAAATTGAAAATAAATTATATAATTGAATTATTAGACTATGAAAGGAATTCAGGATCAAAAAAAATATAATTGGAATAAGATGCTAATTTAAAGGAAGTGGAATTAGCTAAAAAAAGATGTAACCTAAAACACTCTCACAAAAGGTGTGAAATAAATTTATGAAAAATATGATGACTATAAAGAATGATAAACTGAAAATTATTAATTAATTTAAATGAACTTTTGTGAGAATTATTTTTTATTTATATTTTATGTAGATGATTTAAATTCACATGAAAAGTTACAAAATGTTTCTATATATTTAGAATATTTTAAATAATTAATTAAAATGAAATTATAAAACAGAATGATAAATATTGATATGAATCAAAAAAAATTCATGATGAAAAAATAAGGAAGATAAATGATCATTTGGATGATGTGATGAGATTAATTGAGGATGAGATGATCTCCATCAACATAATGTTTTTTTGAGACGGTGTAAAAAATAAAAAATGACTAATCACTAAAATACGGAACATCCCATAATTATAAAATTAAGGATACAACCACCCATGATTATATTTAAATTCTTGGGTCAAAGAATAGTAATACTAGTATAAGGAATATAATTATATCATTCTCTCATAAATTGGATGCAACCTTACAAAAAAGAAGAATACTATAACCATGAAACAATCAAATATATAAATGAAGTTTCGACTAATCCTCTAGGTCTTAAATAAATTCTGAAAATGTTATATTGTAAAAATATATATATAACTACCAAATCAAGGATTAATTGGAAATTATATATGTAGGGATATTCACCAAGCAATTTCCAAAAAGGTTGTAGTTCTATGAAAAATATTAACTTTCACAATTTATGAAATATGGATAGACTAAACTACAAAAGAAGATTATAATAATTATAAGAATCTTTTTGTGGTGTTTTATGTTAATGTTATGGTATTTAAATGTTTCATAAAATAAAATTTCATGAAAATAATAGAATGAATGCATTCATATGAATTGAAGCTAATGAAATGAGAAAATATGTATTAGAGAAAAAAATACATAAAAATGAATATTACTAGATGGAAACAATTTCAATATAATTAAAATTTTCTATTAGTACTACAATAGATGCGGTCACATTTATGATGAGTACAAATATAGACCAATCACACACATATCAGTTTATAAAATGAATATAAAACATATTTAATAAATGTAGAACAAAAATGAAAGGGGATGAAATTAAACTGAAAAAATATAAACATAAATATAATATGAATATAATATATGGATAATTTCCCAAATAAATGAGATATTGAAATATGTATATAATATCACTTACCATAATATAGTAATGTTTTAGTTTGATGAAGTACCACAAAATGAGTTTCTATGTGGAGTACCTATCATTGGGGATGCTTCATGTTTAGAGGTTTATGAATATAGTTTGAAAGGTTAGAGAAGAAATCCTACAGATGTTTGTATAACATGCCATTTCTTGTAATAGTTAATTAATTGAGTGGTATTTATGGTTAATATATTTTAATATGATCATATTGAATGAATTTTATGACCATAAGACCACTTATTCTACCAATAGAAATTATATTTGACAGTTTAGAAGAATTTTTTGGATGATGTTGGAAGGAGCTATACAGCATTGATAAATACATGAAAAGACTTTAAAGTGAGATTAAATATATTTTTAAAGTTTAGTAATTTCTATATTACAATTATAATAAATTTGGTAAACATTTTGAGATGTCTAATAATTTCATTAAAATTAATTATTTCTTCATAAATTAAATGAAATTGGATTACTAATTAAAGAATGAAAAAAATCATATTAATCGTAAAATAAGATGGTTAATTCATGAGATTATTTTTATGTTAATTAAACATCGTAAATAAATAGAAAATTGAATATACCTATGGTTGATGCTGAAAAAGGTATAGAAATTAAAAATATTATTTTTAACGAAAAAAATATGATAATTAAATAAACGACACTAAAAATAGAAACAAGGTTAGAAAAAAACATCCCAAACTGAGATTGAAGAATAAAATGGAATAAATTTAGAAGAATCCATCATCATAAATTATACTGCTGATGAACAAATTGGTCCAACCTTCTTCCATTATATATACTATTTTATACTACCATGTCGATAAATGATAGATATGTATATATCCTCTGAGTAAAGAATTGATTACTCAATGGTGCTAATTATATACTGAATATAGAATTATGATCTACTAAATAGATTTGTAATATTTGAATACATGTTATGAAAATCACCTCCATATCACAAATTATAATGAATTGATAGTTATTATGATGAGGGAGTTGATATTAATCAATGATGGGGGATATATATGATTTAGTTGTGAATGTTTTTTATGTATGTTTAGGTTTGTAAAGGAAATAATGTATTTATTGTTTTATTTACCCATAAACCTGGATAATTGAGTTTTATATGATTATTATCTCGGGATTTTTAATGCATGTAAGTCATTAATCAGTTCATTTATACAGACATTTTTACATTTCCAAGGATTAAAACATAGAAATAGATTTTAAATCTCAATAATATTTTATATGGAAATTAATTATGATATAATAATTCTATCACATGTAGATAATAATGAGGGAATAAATTGAAAATGGTGAAGAGTATACTATTAGGGAAATATAATTGTCAATAGATGATATATTCCCTATTATTCCTATGATTTTTTTAATATAAGGGTTATAAAAATATATACATTACAATGTGGATAAGTATTGAAAACAAATTTAGAACAATGAACTAAAAAAGATACCATCTCAAACTGGTACCTAACCCGATCGACAACATACTAGAAATGCATTCCTGAACCCCATGGGCTAGCGACTAGCACCCGAGCATTATACGAAAAGTAGAGGTAATGATTTTGATAAACCCAATTAAATAACATGGAATACAGAAATGCATATATAATTATATATAATATATATAAACAATTTTATTTTAAAATACATTCCATAAATTTATGATGATATTGTAAAATAACCATTTCCTAATTTCTGAGAAAAACCGAAATTAAAAAACTAACATCAAATAGAGAAATAAAAGATGAAATTAATCCCAGTGACAGTGTGAGAAAACTCACACCTCATCCCCCCAGCTTCCAATAAATAGCTTATATAAGAAATTACACCTTACTTTGGAACCTTTCATTTTCCAATATTGAAATAAATAAATAAAATTATAGACAATATAAAGAATTTGTATGGTGTGAGCTAACAGGATGGGTATGATATCACCTATGTGTTCCATAAAAAGTATCAATGCAATAATCTAAACACGATCAACTATAATAAAAATCATGATATAAAATTTATAACTTTTTGTCTAAACCCCATAAAAATTATTTAACATTACCTTTTTTCACATTTCCAAAATAAATAATGTAAATGTGTTTCAAAATATTAATAAATCAAAGCACCCAAATAAAATCTATGAACATTATGTATCAAATATCATATAAAATCCATGGAATTACATGTCAGAATAGTACAAGGAAAAGGAACATGTTTGATCATCTAAGGATCACACTATGTCCGTATATATAGAGCAATCGTACCCCCAACATAGAAAATCATGATCATCATGATCATTGATATAAACATAAAATCTATTTTGAATTGTAAAAATCCATAATGTGAACCATCGGAATAGTTTCTAAAAATTCTCAAGTATAGTAGCCATACTAAGAATAGGAATAGCAGTTGAATTAACCCCAAAATGTTTCAGTCGATAAGTCATATAACTAAACATTCTGATTACGTACCCATGAATTCCCATGTGCTCAATTTTAGAATCCACTTCATCAAAACCAATTAATCAATATTTTATTTGAAATAAATTTAATAAATCAATTTTAAAATGATTTGAGAACCCATAAAATTTAACAAACTATGGGGGAAAACATCTTTTATCAAAAAACCTATTTATAAAAATAGAAAATTAATATTATTCAATCATTTCATTTCATTTCAAATAAACTTCATCAAAACTAGAACATTATAGTTAATTAATAATACGCTAGATATGAAACCATATACCTCAAAATCGAGTCACCAATCCCACTACATGATCAACCTAAATGGAAGAATCAAAATACTAAAATGGTGACAATATAATTAAATTGTAAATCTCTGAATTTATTAACAAAAAACATTGTCAATAAAGAGAAAACAAAACATAACTCGAAGAACACATAACAATTGTAGAGAATAAAATGAAGGATCGACCACTAGAACAAGATATCATGATTGATATAGAAAGGAATGATGAAAAATTATTATCCTAGGTCAATGAATCAAAAACTATACTACTTTGGGTATTCCATGTTCCATGGAAATGAAGAAACCAATGAAATTTCAAATTGGGAAGATGAATCCAAAATGTAATTGGAAGAATTAATAAATGAATCTATAAAAACCTATTGGATGTCCCCAAAATGACCCATGAGAGCCTCTAGGTCAACATCTAAAATCCCTCACAATAATAGAATAGGAAATAATGCTAATAGTTCCCCAAAGTAACAACCTCTGAGAATTAAATGCCTTGTAATCCAATTATAGGTAATGTAGTCTATGAATCTTAACTCTTCTGAAAACCCATCACCTTTTTAAGAATTATTACTTCTATTAGTATATATATTAAAAAATGATATAGGGAATATAATTTTATCACATTGGGAACCCAAAAAAATTATTCTTCCTGATGATGAATACAAAACTTGTAAACATAATACATGGAATTTATTTCTCAGGAAGATATTGAACTACCTTGATTTCAATGAAAAAACTTCGAAACCTCTTTTGGTGGACATGGAAATCATAATGAAATAGAATATCTAATACACATTTATACATTGACTCTATTCATTTTATCATACATTTATCCAAAATTAGTATATTTTTTTCATTAATTAATTATATCTTTCTTCTGGAGTCCCGAAGTGTCCCCAAAGAAGAATAAACTGAACATAGGATAAGTGAAATAACCTAATGAATGTAATAGGATGTCACTAACACCCCACCATATAAATTTATATCCCAGATAATTAATATTGATGAATGATGCCTAGTAAATAGAGGAGGATATTTCTCCTAAATCAATGTATTATGCACCCATGTCTCATGAGATTCGGATATGTGATGCCATAACATAGTAAAACATGTAATCAACATATTATGAAATACTATCAGTCCAGATCCAACGATCTCTACTCGATACCTCACAATAGAATCATTTATCTCTATACAAATATCTTCCAATTTCTAAATGTGATTGGGATAAATATGTTGTTCCCTAAGATGAAATAACTAGAAAAAAGCATTAATACCTACCAAATTAACCCGAAATACAAATAAACAAGAAATATAATCATGTCTTTTAGATACCTAAAATTATATAAAAAATCTTGGATCCAACATTCCCAATTTTCCATTATTATGATCACCCAACCATAGAGAAACATTCAAGAAAACCAAATAACCTGTTGAAAACTCCAAAGGATAATGATGTGATTCCACATAAGGTTTTAATCAAATATATACTATGAAAAAATAGTGACGTATATCTTGAATCATCATGAATAACTTTGTATGATGACTCCATCACACCAAATATTTCATTTACAACCCTACCCATCAATAATATAGACAACACAAAATGACCTAGATAATATCTGAAGTATCTATTCACATTATTGATTGATATCTATTTTTACATGAATACAGAATCTATCCAAGATATATATATCTCATGATCCACCAAAATAAATGATATATGTACAAAAAATATCCTCTAGGATTTAAATAGAATGATCTATTTGACCATAAATATGTTTTCTGTAAAATTAACTCACCCGGAACTGAGTTCCCATCATCTCTCAATGAGTCATACATATCATAAATGTAAAACTAGAATCCATATCTAATACCTATTATCATTCATAAACACGATATGATCTAAATCATTAGTTTTGTAATTCTTCACATGGGTTTGATGTTGATGAGATCCCTGTGAAACCACATGATCATCCTACATTAGCATGAAAACCAAAACAATAACAAAAGAATAAAAAAAATCATATGAATTATCAGAATCAAGTAGTATCTGAATAAGAGTTGATGGAATAATTCATTTTAGATCATTTGAATAAGAATAATATTTTACATTCCACATAATGTTAATCCATTTCCTAATAAGAGATGTAAAATTTGACACCGTATTTGTTAACTTCTTGATGAAATTTAATTGAATCCCACATTTAAATGATTAATATATATCTCAAACACATTAAATAGTTTCTCCTATAAAATTATATACATATCCTTATCATGTTCAACGAAAAATCCATGCTCATAAATCAATATCCCTTTGGACTTCACTTCTTGAATCCAAAAAAATGACATTTATAAAAATATTTATTTATAAACTGTGACTCACTATGATATCCAAAACAAAGATCAAATGGTGTTTATTATAACACTCATATCTTGATTAAACCAAAATATCATATATGAACATTTCCACAAAAGTGTGAGAGACTAATGGATTATATGTTTTGTAAAAGTCAAAAAACTACTAGAGTATTAGTCAATACATAAAACATCAAAATACATTCATGATTTCCATACCTAATCCTTTAATATTACTATGTAATAAGAATATTTTGAACACTGATTTTAGGATAACCTAACCATTTATTGATCATTGAACACTATTTTTCCCCCTTTAAATCGTCCAAATAATCATCCAGAAAAGGAAAATGATACATTTTCATAACTGTTACATTGTTCAACATCTAATAGTAGACACATAATCATAGTGAAAAACCTCAATACATGGAAAATTAAATGGGGGTTTCCCATGTAAAACTACTAATATTAAAAAAAATCATGTCACTAGTATTTCGTCAAAATGAGTCGTCATCTCTTTCAACTGTAATGGTTCAATTAAATAAAAACAATTTAAGTTGATTATGTACCTACTTCTAATTATGTCATAAAATCTACCTCTATATATTTATCAAAGTTGGATAAATAATTTGGGATAATTTAAGAATATCCAAAATAATAGTGGTAAGATCAACAGCAATAGAAACAATATCTGGATCAACTGCTACAGATAGAAAGAAACTCCTCAGATCATTGAGAGAATGTCCTAACTAAATAGACATCAGACCCCACACTCTTTGAAACACATATGATCTCCCATATGCACCATGAAATTATATGTGAGGATGATCTCAATTAACCAGGGTATCATTATAAAAATATAATACTTCTAGATGATGATTTCAAACTGATCTAGATTGAGAATTATTAAGTCACACTAAAATTATGAACCATAAAATGATAGAAAAAAATGACATAAAACATCATTTCATTAATCTTCCCATGTGGTATCAGTTACTCCATAAAAAATTAAATGAGTTGCATTATATGTTTAATAATATTAACAAAGTTAACAAAAATAATTGATTGGGAAGATATAATATCAAATAAAAAAACCACTACTAAATATATAATAATTATAAAACCACTCTGGATGACAAGAATAACATCTTCCGCTTTCTAAAATTTCACATACTTCATGATGGTGTATCACCCATTTGGCACGTTTCCAGATCCCAAAAACCATTTTCTTATCTAACTATTCCAAAATATACATTAGTGTTAATGATACATGCCAATATTGAGGTGTAAATATATCTTGAAAAATGTTATACAGATGACCGTGACACCCACAACCATTACACATATTGGTAAGTGCATCTAAGAAAAAAAGATGCTTCTAACAATTATACATTGATAGAAAGTCATGGGATCACTACAACATGTAATAGTAGGTGTATATAAGGAAATCCATTGGGAACTGTCTCCACCACCACAACGGAGGACTTTCCACTTTAACATTTACCCTTGTGATCCATTGAAGATAGCATTTTCATCAAGAGAATTGGAAGAAAAAAAAACGATGCATTACATCCACATCATTTCAATCATTGACCTATCCAATATATATACCAAGGATAAAATCATCATCACAAATACTTGTGATTTGATAATGGGTCATAAACCCTACACGAACATCTAATCTTTCACATGGACATTACATACTACCTGTTTACAAAACCGAGTGTCCTCAGAAAAATAATTTCAGTATTCATACATGAAATCCTCTCTATAAATCAAGGAGATTATTTCCTAAAACATTAATATAATAAATGAATTTGGACTAAACATTAAAAAGAAAATATTTTTGAAACCCTTTCAGTTAAATACAATATACCTGTCAAAATATAGCATGGAATCCCTTTCCCACTTCATTTTTGTATTTTCGATAATGAACAATAAAAAACTCACATTTATACTCTGATTTTTATCCCAGAATCCAAATATATGATTGATATTTTTTAGTCAATCCTCCACCACATGAGGTTTATTTGATCCTTTAAAGGCTGAAATCTTTTCATGGATGATGTCTTGTTATTGATCCTTTTCTCATCAAACTCTAGGTGGTAGATCAATAACTACATTCTCAATCATGGTATATTTTGGAAAATATAATGAACAATCCCACATGATACCCTCCATAGGATTGATATTTGTAGAAGGGTTCCTCATAGGGTCATATACTATAGCCTCAGGAATAATACACGGAACATGGATCAGAACCATATAAAATGACACCAACATATATGAGATTATTTTAAAATTGAATAATTATATTTATAAAAAGAAATTCATAAGAATAAACTAAGACTAAGATCATGAAATAAAATCATGTGCCACATTTCTCAAGATCTGATTGTAAATTAAGTTTTCGCATGACAATAGATGGCGAGGTACTCACCATAACCATCCTCTCATTTCGTAAAAATAGAATTTATTGTATACTAAACATCTTAAGAAAAGTTATTATGCTGGAGAACCCCTATTTATTCCAAATGTTTAATTGACCCATATACCCTGTCAAACTAGTACATTTCATAATGCACTAAAGAAGTTTTGGGGAATACCAATCCCTATAGGATGGTGACTATAGCTTGAGAATAGAACAAAAACCATAGAGATTAATTATTCCCAACCTAATGTAAAAACATTAAATTTTTATACATATAAAAGAGAAAAATATTACAAGAGTTAAATATATTCCATAAATAAATAAAGACAGTGTAAATAGAAGAATTTAAATGTATTGAGAACATCGGAAAGTACACATCCAACATCAAAGGAAAAATAAAACAGGAATCCAACAACACATTATAATAGTATATGAAAACTACTTGTACCTCACAACCAGATTCCTAGGAATATCTAATGGAAAAACTATTCACATCACTAGGGACCCATGATGTTCCCTATTTAAAATGACAAAAAATGGACAACACACCACAGATGGGGTGTTTTGTGAGTGAGATATTTGGGTGTTTCGGTCCCCATTGAAGTGAGCCATAACATGTCTATTATAATAATTTGATCATTCCAAACATTAAATAAATGAAGGCATGGTATATGTATTATATGTTTCTATATAAAAATCCATTAAAAACATTTCATTTCTAATTTATGGACATTTAAAAAATAAATATTGTAAATCAGATTTCAAATTTTCATATATCAATGAATTCAAATCATTTAAATGAAATACACATATAATATATCATATTAAATCCATGGATGTAAAAATAAATATTGTACATTCCAAATGATAGGTCACATCATGCTATGTATAAAATAAATCAGGATAATTAGGATAGTCATACCCCTAACATATATTATATATGCTTTACATTTTGGATGTAGAGGATCATCCAAGAAATTGAAGCATCAAAATAGATTAAATTAAGTATCTATAAAAAAGGAATAAGGGGTAGTGGAACACCCCGTGAATGAACACCCCCCCCCCAATAGTATAAATGAACTATTCCTATAACTAAACATTCCACCTAAGTATCAAAGGCTTTCCATGTGATTATTTTTGTAAAAAATATTCAAAAACCCATTTTCTAGTGCATTTAAAAAACCAAACATTTACCAAAACCCAAGGAAATCCATAATTCTTCAATAATAATATTCCACATACTCAAATATAAAATCAATATATGAATACATTTTATTTACCAATGAATTATATCAAATTTGTACCATTAAATTACATCCAAAATAATCGATGGACTGAACCACCTACATCAAACATGGGTTTCACATGACCATAAAAGGATTCAACAACAAGTAAGAAAAAAACATTGAAAATAGTAACACTAGAATATATAAAAAACTGAAAAATTATTCAAGAAACAAATCATTCAGTGGTGAATATAACCACAACATTCCTCGATGAAGACACAAACATTGTATTGAAACCTTCCTAAGATTGTCCATCTATTCATGATCATGTGATAGATTAAGAAACGAATCAAGATAATTTATCATCAGAGGTCAATATACCTAAAACTATATTTCAAAAGGGAAAACACAATCAAATTAAATTATGAAACTAATAGAATTCCTACACAAAAAGATTCAACCCAACCATAATGGAGAAAAATCATTGAATGAAGTGATTCAAATGTAGAAGTGGTCCAAAAAATAATCTTGAGAGCCTCAAGGGTGAGAGGCAAAATCTAATGATAGATAAAAATATTAAACCAACTGTTTAGCACCATAAAATAAAAACAATCGATATATATATATATGGAATGCAATCTCAATACATTTTTTCCATTCTATGAAGCTAATTTACACCCAAAACCCTATCACCTTTTTTTAAAAACCCAATATTTACCAATAAATAATGTAAACTAGATAAATAGCATGTAATCCATTCATTTAGTGTGTTAGAATCAAGGGTATGTCCAAAAAAAATACATAGAGTGTTAACCCATTAATTGATGGTTATTTATTAAATAAATATATAAAATCTAATATTCAGTTAAGAAAAACTCTTAAACCATCATTAGTGGTTCCCAAACTCCAAGATAACTGACTTATAAATTATATATTTATTCCAATAAATTTAATAGCACTTACACTCCTAAACATTATGTCATTTTCCATCCAAAAATTCTATCCATCCTCTAGAATTTGAAAATCCACCCATAAATAGTTGAAAATGAATTTTTAGAGGGGAAATACCTAAATGTGGGTAACAAGACAATACATTCAATGAAAGAGATTAAAGAGAAAATGTAAAATATTTAATAATATATTTTTCTGTTGTTTTTAGTACATTATATATAAAATATATAATAAGACTTATAAGTGGAGTTCATGAGGCGGACATAATGGACGCTTTGATTGAAAATAATCAAGGTAATTTCATTTATTATTTGATCTTTTCCCATAAATTATTTCATTACCATTATAAAGATAACATCATGAAATGGGTCCACCCTTGGTCAATGAGTGATCAACCATAATAAAAATTGTGGGACCTAGGTAATCAAATAAATTTTTGGAATGTCAACATTACTATCCTAGGGTGGTAGGGGTGGGATCCAGTGGGGATGGAATGCAAAGCCTGCACATAACATGCATTAGAGTGACTGGAGAAACTGTATGGGATGGAATGAGCTTAGTGGGGGTACTACCATCACTCAATACCATCCAATGATAGAATAAAACCCCATTACATACAACTAATTGGCTACTGGTAAATTTTTATATTAAACAGAGGCATGTTGGGGAAAAAATCAATGTAGGATATGTGAACTATTGTTCAATTCTTCAAAATTAATAGTGAAACTATAATAAAAAAATTCATGGAAAAAATATCATATGCAACTTTTTAGATAGATTTCAATAAAAATCAATGTCGAGATTATTGAATCCAACATTCAAATGATCGACAATGTTGAGTAATAATTATATGTTCTATCATACACTATTGGCGATCAATAAACGGTCAAATAGTGAAGCTATCATTCATGAATGTAATATATTTATTTCATGGAAGATATAATATGAAAAATCCATGACTTTAGATAGTCATATTCTTCAATCCCTGAAAGATAAATATTATGATATACTCTCTAATTGAAGTTGTTGACATGTATTATCATCAGCATACCCACATTATAATGTCACATGGAAGAGAAACATAAATCTTATTTAATAAAGGAGTTTATTTTTTGAGTTTAATGTTTGTCTGAGATTTTTGACATACCAAAACCATAAATGTTATTATATTCTTTATCAAATCAGAATTTAAACTAGAGATTTTTTTGGCATGAATATTAGAGATATAGGATGGGTTAATCTTTAAAAATGGAAGGATTAAGGTCAATAAATAATATAACCATTCCTTTTTTTTTACAACTCTCATTTTCATTATAAAAATGATAATAATTGGGAGTATATATATGTGAAGGGATGATGATCTTGTTTTACATACCTATATGTCATAATAAATTTAATATCCAACCATCACTCACTATTACATGAATGATATTTTGTATCTAAGAAGTAATATATCCTCAAAAAATGAAAAATATCTTTTTTTAAAATATATTAATGAACATGTGTCATCACATTAATGGAAATTGACAAAAAAAATTATCATTGATCTTTTTTTATTTCATTCTAATCATTTCTTTAATTAAAAAACAATATTCTCCTACATTGTATCATGGGATAAAACATGTGATATTTTACTTTTTTTGTATAACCCAGTATAATCCTTTTCTTAAATCATATACATAAAAAATAGTTTTTATTCGATTGTTAAATATGCATTTGTTAAACCCATGTGATCTATTCACACAAAGTGTAAACACCATGTGAAATCAAGGGATGATTTATATGAACACTTTGGTGTGGATATATTTATACAATTCATTTGATATGAGGAAGAATGTGGGATTTCAGTCCTGGTAGTTACATATTTTAGGAAGCTGTGTAAATAAAACCAAACATCTATACGATTCATTACGACTAAAATAAAACTAATATTTAAATTTTATAATAAATTGAATTAAAATAGAATATAAAATAATAAATCAATTAATATTAAAATTTATAAGATTTATTTTCAATTTTTTCACAATTAATTAGATGAAATATTCATTAAATGTTTTTTAATAAATTGAAATTATATTTATGATGAGGCTGAGCTTAATTGTGAATGAAATATCATTCAGATAATAACACCCAAGGAATGTTTTACAATAAAATTCATGCATTTGGATGAGTTTTAGACGTTCATTAAATGTTATAGAATATATGTCTATGATTTTTATTAACTTTGGAAGACTAGTCCATTCACTGATGATCATAGGTTAGAAATTATACAGATCTCCAATCTTATTCCTTGAACGTATTAAATATCATGCATAAATTTACACAAGAAATCATGATCCAACAAGATCATGGAAGGATATGACTCAAAATGGAAAGGAAATTTTATTATTTGACCAACCATGATATAAATAAGATATATTTTATGAGTGGGGTGTCTAACAAGTTTTTTTTGGAGTTATGAGATTTTAATTTATAACCATTCATTGACAATAGAATATAGTTTTCGTTTCTAACCATGTGAGATAGAATAGATGGTCGATGTGGTGAATTACTCGGAACTATGTTTAGAATGAATACATGGGCGTATAAAAAATTTATACCTAAAATTAAATATCAAAGGATAGTTATATAAAAGATAATGAATGTTAGGGAATATAAAAATCATGGAAATTAGTGGGTTTTAATAAAAACAAAAAAATATTGTGTGATGTTATGTCTCTCATTATATATCCTAATGGTGTATGATAGTGACATATCATTTAGTGGGTTTGTCACATTAACATTATAATGTTTTTATACTAAAATGATATAATTTGTAAAATTAAACAACTGTTTCACACCAATCATAGAGGTCAATCTTGCATGGGGACCAGAAATCTGAAAATAAGTTTTGTGAATTGGATAAAAAAACATGTATACCAAATTGATGTCATACACTTATTTTCTGGTGTCCATGGTCTATGTCTCATTTTTAATAATAACATTGGGAGATTTCAATATATATTGGATGAAACATTATTTATATGGAGCCATTTCTTATAGAAATATTCAATCTATATCTTATCTAACACTATTTTTATTATATTGCTAACCATTTCATCGATTGTTCATCAACCAAGATAGGATTTCTCATCACATGTAATGAATATAAAATCTAGTACCATGATTGAAATGGATTATTTATGTATACTATAATAGATTTATACATTTTATGGGATGTATATATATGGGTAATGTGATGTGATGATCCTCTTAGATGAATTACATGTGATGTATCTATCAATCAAATAAATTTATACATAAAAATGAACAATATATGAGAATTCCATACGGTACCATCACAATATGGGTCCCATGATTACTTAATTCAATGAAAAATGTGTTTATATTATTTTCAATTATTAATTTTGATAAAAAAATGTTTCTCATAATTATAATGATACATGTGTTTTATTGGGACCAATAAATATCCATTTTAGTCGAGTAGCTTTGATGCTTTTTTAGAGTCCATTCCTTTCTTAAATTTATGAATTTAGACATTTATATTCATAATCATTTTTAAAAAGCGGTGTGGGGTCAAACCTTATAGTTGAAAATGTGTATTTAGTATTTTAATCTAATAAAAACATTCAAAAATGTGTTTTAAAATTTTTGAAAATGGATATATATATATTCCTAATTTATAACATATCATTTACTATATACTAAATATAATATTTCTCTCTAATTTTTTTTTGGAATATATCAAAAAGTGAATAAGATATGATTTAAATTTTTGTTATAGTAGGTTTTGTGCATAATAGATTAATTTCTTATGGTATTCCAAGATCATATTTTTTTTAATATATATGATTAATTAAATATTTAAATGATGAAGGTAAACATGATAGATGGGATTGTATAGAATAATTATTTACATTATAATTGAAAAATATAATTGAAGATTACAAAATATTGATTTATAATTAATTTAATTGGTAAATTATTACCTTGTAGTGATTTATGTATATACATATGTATATAAAAACAGCTCTATGTCATAATATTTTCGTGTCATGGGAATTATCTGTAGATTCTTTCTAGTGGTTAATATAGGATCACAATAAACCATTGATAGATTCCGTAATAATTTTTGAGGTATCGTTAGTAGAAATAAGTTCCTATAATACTATAGAATAAATATGGGTGGTGGTCTAGAGTCACCCTCCATTATTGAACGTGTTCTTTGATTGGATATCTCTTTGTCTTGAGAGGATACTCTGGATTCATTGTTCACAACAATAAAAAATTATTTCATTTGTGTGTGAAAATAATATAATTCTAATTGAATAGTTGTACAGTTAAAAAGTAAAACTTTCACACATTCTATTATTAGTTCTTTATTCTACATGGAACCCCATGTATATGGTAATAATAATATTATTTTTTAAATGATCAAAACTATACAATTAATTAAACATAATTTCATGACATAAATGTTTAAAATTTATTTAATGCTATTTATTATATATTTTAATTGTTATACCATTAAGATAATCCTAAAATCCCCCCACCCAAATCATATTTCATTTATTAATTAATGAATATTTATTTAATGAATTAATATCACTATATTATTTGAAAAAATTACAAATTATATTAACTAAATAGAAATTATATATTTATTAAATTTTTTTTGATAAATATTTTCAAAAATAATTAATGAAAAAATATATGTGAATAAGAAATAATGAATAATTTTTAAACAATGTCCAATAATAACATTTTTAAAAAGTGTCAAATACTATATAATGTATAATATTTAACATAGGTTCTAGATATGTATATTTTCTAGTCCTCCATATCTATTTATTATTGTAATTAAATATAGCCTCCAAATGCATATATATTGTGTCTTGTAATATTTCAATTTCCCCATATGAAAATTAAATAATTTCATAAAGAAATAATAGCTCATATTAAAGATTAAATAGTTTTATATCCCTTTATTATGATCCCTCTAATCAAGAATGCTTCTTATTAGTTTAATCAGACAAGGTGCTCAATGTATCATTCTTTGACATTATAAAAATGAGCCTGTATATACAACACCAAGGGTATGGATTTATTTATTATTTTTCATTCACAAAAAATGGTTTATGATATATTCTTCCATGGAAAACATAAGTGGAAAATTAATTTTTGTACTTTTCATTAATTCAATATTACATGTCATGCCAGTAATGTATCCTACTTCACCATAAATATATGTAATCCTAGTTTTCATAAATAAATACAAAATCATGACTAAATATATTAATAAATAATAATATCACATTATATGGATATATATAATCATCCTTAGATAAAAACATCCATTATACCATTTAAATGTGGATTTCCTAGTGTCTTTAATATTCTTATAATCTCATCATTTGGAAGTTACTAAGGGGTTAAACAATGAAAATGTGCCTCAATGTACTATGAATCCTTATCACAAATTAGATATTTTTTTCATATAGAATGATTATATATATATATATATATAATATTTTAGTATATTTTATTGTCACATTTTGGTTCTTTTTATCGAAAGGAAAGACTTGAATACATTTGTGAGAAAATTAAATTTATGATATTATAACATACCATGTCACATATAATTAAAATCATGATATGATAAAAAATATATTAATATAAAAACAATGTATTATGGGTATTAATAAAAAAAATTCAACGTCCTCACCACCAACAAAATCCGGCTTTAACTATAACCAACTTCTAACAACCATTATTCAACTTGAACTCCCAAAATATATATGATTTTTATGATTAAACGACTTATTTAAGAGTTACATAATATTTGAATGTATATAAACTCCTATAATGATAATGTAACAAATCCGAGTATAATAAATTATGAGGAGATACTTCTAGAGTATTTTCGTTATTCACTTGTTTTAAATTAAGAAATTTTTTATATCCACTACTAATGTATTATCATACTATAGTCTTATAGGTAAATTAATTTATGTTAACACATAATTATGATGAAGAACATTTAAAATCTATATAGGTTTTTTGGCCATATTATAAACCACTATAAACATATACTCTAATGCAGAATTTTCGATAACCTGCTACTTTGAACTATTAATGCTCACATATCCACCATTGAGACAATAAAAATATCATAATTGTGACTTTAAATGATTATAATATTTTTAAAAGAAAGATTTATTATAACCCATGATGAATATATCCTATTATCCACTATACACCAACAACATATCCATTCATCTCCAAGAATACATAAGGGAAACCATAACAAAAATCCAATTATGTTAACCTGTATTAGTTTTATTTATACATTCCATGCTCAAATCATTTAAAACATCAATCCAAATACATAAAAATAATTTCATAAATGTTCCAATCATTAGGTGTATGGGATCATAATCATTATTTCATACTCATCCTATGTAGGTGGCACATTATCACGTAATGATAAACATAATGAAACACTAGATGAAATCCACTACTAGATTATTACATTCTATAACTATTTACTACCTGGTTAATGTTTTTACATTTAACATAACCCAAAATATTCTTGGAAATATGAAAACATATCTTATTACACAAAATATAGGCTAATACACCTATTCTCTTCATAGAGATGAATTTTTTAAATGTCCTTAAACTAACTATAATATTAGAATATCTCTACGAACTTGTATTATGAAATCAACATATACTTCTAGAAAATTGGATACATTATCATTTATCTCATTGAAAATACATTTCATATATCCATTATTAATCGAAATAAATTATTTTATAGATTCATAAAACTATAATTAAAATTGCATAGTTTATTTCTTCAATAAATAAAATTTTCTATAAAAATTAAAACACATTTGACATAAAATGGTGTGAAAAATTTATGATTATTTTATGTAGACATCTTCCCGAATGATAAAATCAGTGAAATTCTTTTTGATATCAATCATAAAAATTTCTCATTCTTTGTATGATGGTTTATGATAAATAATTCTGAAGTATGTAATCATGGAAACTAATAAAAATGTTATATCATTGTTTTTTCAATGAAATTATTGAAACCTTATACATACAATCAGTATAACAAACATTCTCTTTATTACACACATAAACATGATTTATTACAAAAAATGCATTTAAGAAGACATTGAGGACATATAGATCTAGGGTCTTAGGAAATTGGGAACATTATATAATAACATATAACATAAAACACAACATCTTTATTGAAAAATTCCTTTACATGACCAAAAAATTCCCTCGTACTTAGCATTGTTTGGGATAACATGAGGGAATACATATTAAAAGGGTGAGCTATAAAGACATGTAAAGGAGTAAACAATGAATAAAATGATGAAAATATTACATGGTATTAAATAATAATATAAATGGATCCTAAGAGAAACATGAACATAAATGCATGATATATCATGATTATCATAACATGGAAATGTGGCTATAACATTTAACATGATATTAGTGTGAGCCCAAGACTGTTGCACATGGAGTATGAGTAAAACCTCATTACACATCAATTATCAAGGGTAAACCCTAAATTAACTTGACCTATCATGAAAATAATCTTTACACAAGGAATTAGAGTGCTATTAGGGCGCACCCTTCTTAATCACTTCATTTCATGGATAAGTGTCCCACATGGATCATATATCATGGATTCATTAAAAATCATAATTTATTTCATGATAAATATATGTGTAATTAACACATGAATATATATAATCAATAAGTAATTTTCATAAATTTGAATACCCATTATAGAGAAATGGGCGTGGTATTCACTACACAATGACTTTGGCAAGGAAAATTGTAGCGCAATTTTAGCAGCATAACGACGTGACATAAGAATTCATAAAAATGGTCGATGAGAGATAATGGGGTGTATCATCATATGTACATGAAATGGACAGTAAGGGGGTCATATAGATAAATTTTCCAACATATTTAATGGAATATAGATTCATAATAAAAATTAATTTCAAGAATGTAAATAAGGAGAGAGAAACCCCTTACAGAATTTTATCATGGTAACGGGTGTACATGTGAGGAATTAATGAGAGAGAAATAGTACTCTCATGATTGAAAAGAAATGAGGGATGTGTGGAGATATAAAATTGAAAAATTATTTTATAATAACATAATGAATCGTAGAATAAATGAGAAAAGAAGAAATCCCTTACATTTAAGTGTGTTCCCCAAAGGCCTCGGAGAGGTTTGAGAGAGTCTTCATGGGAACTAAGGGAACCAAGGGAGGATTTTAGGTAAATGAGGTTTGGGATGGGTCAAGATCCAAATTCATTGAGTGAAGAGTATGTTGGAGTTTGGGTGGGTTTATATATGAAAATTGATGGAATTCTTTATTATTTATGTTTTGGAACCTACCAATTAATCTATTCGAAACCACAAACAATCCCATGGTTTTTAACCATGGTTTTTGACAAATGGGATTGGAAAAAGAATTTCTTATAAGGATAATGGCCAAAATTATTTAAATATAAGTCTTTCTTATGTCGAGGGGAGTCACACTATCACAGAAAATGATTTATAAAGATAGAATGTTTTATATGCCTTTATGGGTCAACTAAGGAACCAAAAAATTAATCAAACAAATCTGAAATCGCATTATTTTAATGTTAAAAAATATATTGGAATATAATATCATTTTTAGTATTTTATTACATCACTATTGGGTCATTATGATGTCATAAAACACATTATATCTTTAAATGTTATTTAATTTTTACCCAAAAAATTGACTGTTTTAAAAAATTCTGAAAAATTCACAATTAGATAATTTTGACGTCCTAATTCCAAAAAAATTATATTCATTTTATCTATATAATTTAACAAATATTTTAATTTTTACATTTGAAGTAAAAACTGAAATTTATCGATAATTCTTTTCTTTTTTACAATAACGACTTTCAAAAATTATTAAAAATCACAATTGTATTCATAAAAATTAGAAGATATTTTATATTTAATAAAAATTAATTTTTTAATAATATTTTATAAAAATATTTTTTAATGAAAAAATACATTAATTTTATAAAATAGATTTCTTAATTGTGTATTAACAAAAAGCACGATTTGTGCTTTAAAATCAGTTTACATTGTATCAATGTAAAAATGATTGAGTATTATTTATAAAAAATAATGTACATAATTATAGTGTAAGGGTATTTTTACATAACCCCATATAACACCGACATAAGACATATGGGCTAGGTGTCTGATGATTACAGATTCCTGGGTAGGATCACATAACATTGCTCGGGGGGTAATCACTATTAACTTGCAGTTATCTCGTAAGTGGTTCTTATAAAGATTATCATGTTCATGCTCGTCTTAAGATTGGTAAAGTGGGATACCCAATGACACCACTTCCTTTTTGCACTCTGAAAAATAGGCTTTACACAATGATATTATACTGGATGAGGTCATCATTTCATTTGTTTGTGTAAATTTGATTTATTAATGCGTTATTTTTATACTAATCATGTGATCACTATTCAACTACTATATTACCAAAGGTAACAATTATTAATGGTATTTTAAAAAAAAAATAAAACAATGTAAGTTCATATGTTTAATATGATAAATTTACATAATAAGACATTCAATTAGATCGAGAAGCATTTTAATTAATAATTATTTGGGTCGTTACTATCTTCCACCCAAAAAAAATTTCTTTTATTAAATTTCATATCCCCACACTATAACAGATGTAGTTTACTCGGCTTTATAACTTCCTCTGATTCCCATGATGCTTCCTCAAACTTATGGTGTCTCCACAACACCTTGACAAGGGGATTTATCTTATTTCGTAGAACAATTTACCTATAATCTGAGATCTTCAGCATATTTTTTTCATATGAGAGGTCATTCTCTAATTGTACCAAATCTAGATTGAGTACATGCGATGGGTCAAGTATTTAATTCCTCGAGAGGGATACATGGAATACAACTTGTATTTGAGATAGGTTCTGTGGGAGTACTAGTCGATAGGTCCCTGCTCAAATGGAATCAATGATCTCAAAAGGGTCGATGTACCATGAACTAAGCTTTTAGTTCATCCCAAATCATATAGCCCTCTTCCACGGTGATATTAAGAGGAATAACATGTCTCCAACAACAAACTCTAGGTCTCGTTGAGAACTATCTACATTGCACATTATTTAACTCTTTACAGCTTTAATGTGCTACTAGATGGTATTAAAATTATCTACCATTTCATTGATCATTTCTATACCTATGAGTTTTCACTCCCCAACATCATCTCAAAAGTCTTATGTTCTCCACCACTTCCCATAAAGGGCTTCATAAGTATCCATTTGGAAGCTTGAGTGAAAACTGTTATTGTAAGGGAATTCACCTAGATGATGATTTTGATCCCATCCTCCTTTGAATTTCAATGAGTAGGCTCTCAACATGTCCTCAAGTGTTTGGATAGACCACTCATATTAGCCATTAGTTTGAGTATGTTAAGTTGTACTGAATTTCATCTTAGTATACAAATAATATTGAAGACTCTTCTAAAACATAGAGGTGAATCTTGGATCTCGATCAAATACAATAAATATTGGTTCTCCATGAAACCTTACCAAATCATTTATGTATATCAATTTCAGTTAATCCAATGAGAAATCCTATGTAATTGCGATAAAGAATGAATTCTTTGTAAGATGATTAAAATTATACCAGGTAGCATTTTTTCCTTTGGATGTCTTCAAAAGCCCAGTGACATTGTCCCTAATGATGTTCTCCAATTTCAATGCTGGTATGGGTAATTGTTGCATCATCCCCTAGGAATTCTGCCTATCAGCCTTTACTTGATAACATTTTAGGCACATTTTTGTATACTAAGTGATCTTTTATTCCTGATAACCCACCAATAATTCCCTTGGAGATCTCAATACATCTTTTTATTTCAAGGGTGGATGCAGGAATTTAAACTATCTGCATCATCCAAATGTTCTTTCTTTAGCTCTAGTCATGATAGAAGACATTTCCATTTCCCAAATCTCACAATTTCTTATTCATTAACATTGATCTTAGAGGAATCCCCTTTTCTGATATTTTCCACTGTCTTCAAAATTTCCACAATATCGTTTTGAACATCCTTTAACCTTTCCAAATGAGACGGCTAAAAAATCATTTGTGAAAAGATTTATGATGTTCCTTTGTTTATGATTCCCATGTCCATATTCATCAAATCCATGAATATTACAGACTTTTCAATTATCATTTATGATATAATTTTTGGGTTCTTTCATCTTACGACATCATCTACCTTGTTCACTTTCTTATGGTGGAAATAGATTGAGCTATCATAGTCATTGATCAGCTCAAACCATCTTCATTGGTGCATATTAAACTCCTTCTATGTGAATATGTACTTAGGATTTTATGATCCATGTATATTTAACACTTCTCCCTAAACAAAAATTGGTGCCAAATTTATAAAGAAAAGATCATTGCATCCAACTCCAGATCATGTGTTGGATTATGCTGCTCATGAAATTTCCATTTCCTTGAAACATATGCAATATATTTTTCATTTTTCATCATCATAGAACCCAAGAACATCTTTGAACTATCACTAAATAACAGAAAAAGTTCTCCACTTGTGGGTAATGTGATCATGGGAACAGTGATACTACTAATTTTCAACTCTATGAATCTCTCTTCATATTCATCTCTCCAAGAAAACTTGACTCCCTTTCGAGTTAGATTCGTATGATGGTTGTAAAATCATGATTAATTTCTTTCAAATCGGCAATAATATATAGCTAACCCCAAGAATCTATGGATATCTGTACGGATGTTTTCCACAGTCATCATAAAATTGTAGCTATCAAGGTGGGATCCATATATATTCCATTTTTTGTGATGATATGACCCAATAATGAGACCTCCATCAAATAGAACTCAATTTTGATGAACATTTCATAGATATTTTCCATTCTAAAGGACTCTAGTACAGTTCTTCGATTCTTATAATTCTCCTCCTTGGTTTTGGAGTATATTAGAATTTATTCTATAAATACAACCAAAAACTGATTGAGAAAATATCTAAAGACTATACTCATTATGTCCATGAATATATTTGGAGTATAAGTGAGTCCTAAAGGTATTACTATGATTTCATAGAGCCTGCATCTTGTACAAAAAGAAATCGGGGGATATCTTCCTACTACACCCTTGATAATATCTTCACCAGAAATCCAACACGGAAATGTATTGTTTTCTACGTAGATGATTGAACAATTTATCTATTCATGGTAGAGGATACTTGTTCATTATCACGATTTTTTTGATCTCAAGATAATCAATGAAATGGAACATTGACCCATCCTTCATCTTGATTAAGTGTACTGGTACACCCCATGGTGAAGCACATGCGTGTATAAACCCTTTATCTAGATTATCTTTTAGTTGTTTCTTCAACTCCGTGAGCTCTACAACATCCATTCAATATGGAGTCTAGGATATTTTCATCACCCCACGTATAATATCAGTTAAGAATTCGACATCGTTCTTAGGAGTAAGACCATGAAATAAATAGGGAAACACTTAAGTGAATTCCATCACAATATGAATTTCATCAAGGATAGTTTCTTCCTTGAACACAATAATCTGAGAAAGATACTCATTCTCATAGTGTAGTAATATCCATGCTTGAGATGATGGTTCTAAAGAATATTCTTCCTCCTCCTTCCACTTGTAAAGAATCCAGGGGTCGATTCTCCATATGGAGAGTTATTTCCCTCTCATGGTAATTTACTTTGTATCTATACTAGAAGAGCCAATAAATGAAAATAATTTCATAAAATTCAACCATACAAAGTATGAAGTGGTTCAATGGGAGTTGCAATGCCCATATTATGATATGGGAGGAGTTATACTCACGGATTCAATGATTGAACCCTTTGTCATACTCATTGATATCGTTACTTCCATGATTTGTGGTGGTGATGGGATTGTTCTTCTAAACATTTTTAGATATAAATGAATACGTAGAACCAGAATCAAAAGAATATTATCTATTATTGAATTAATATAACAACCCATACATTACATACATTGTTATTACTTCAGAATTGATGCTCACTTATTACAACATATAACAAAACCAAGAAAGTACCGTATAGGTATAGTGTCTTTAGAAACTGGGAAACATAAACAACTGGTTCATAAAGCATCTACTTTTCCTCCAATTTATTTCATCATATCTAGAGTCCCTTTTTGGCATATTCTACTTAACAACCTTCTTCCTGACCTGGGAAAATAAAACATACAAAAGGGTGATCTCAAATGCTCAGTAAGGGTAAACAAAATAAATATCAATCACATCATATACAAAAGCACATAACTTTTGGAAATCTTAACCTGCAAAAGAGATCATAATTTCATAACATGGGAAAAACCATAGTAGTGAAATGTGATCCCAATAATCATAACTTAAAACATGAAACTTTTTGGCATACACACATAATCATAGAGAATCATTTCTTATTATTCAAGACTCATTGCCAAGACTATCTTAGTGGACAAAGTCCATTTCTAAACCGAGTTCACTCCTTGTTTCAGTCCTGTTTCACTGAATCGGTATAACCAACCGTTCCAGCCATGTCTATCTCATGAGATATAAAATCTTTACCCAATTCATTAGAGGGAGATATAGGTCCCACCCATCTCATAATGATACCATTCTTATATGTGACACAACATCATAAATCATACATCATTGCATAACCCATGTAGTAAAAATGGGATTCTTAAACAACATGACATCATAAAAAAATTCATATAAGATAAAAGAATTCATAAAAATATCCATCACAGCATAATAAAGTCCATGTAATAATAGGTATAGAAACAGAACACTATATTATCGTAGATGGAAAATAATTTTGATAAAACACTTGAACTCCATTCTTGAGGAAAATATCCTTTCTACTTCAAAAACACTTTACCTTTCATAACATGTCATACAATTCTAAACGTAGAAAAGTTAATTCAAAATAAACATGAAAACATGTAAATGAAGCTTCTCGGAAATAATGTTTTAAAAATCCATTCATGCCGTATAAGTTAAAAAAACATTCTTTTCATACTTTTGTCAGAAAAGTCAAAAAGTACCTCGTATGAAAAACGGCAAAAGATCTCGTTCATATCTTTTACTAAAAACATACCGAAGGGTAAAATTAGATTTAAAAAATTGTAGGTGGATGGAAATAATATTACATATTGATGAAACATGGATGTGGATGATAAAATACACCCCAGTAAATACCAAAGTATAAACAATCTCAGATAAAAATGAGATTGTGATATTTCCCTTACCTTAGGTCTGTTTTGCTTCGTAAGTGTCCGAAACTCCTGTATAATGATTTAAATAATGTTATTGACTTATTCCAGAATCATACTTATTGTTATGATATCATATATGGTCATATTATTATCTTCTTATTAGTAATCTTTCATTACTACTTGTTATTCTCGTGTTTATTACTTTTTGTTCTTATGCGTGTTTTGTCGAATAAATTATTATTTTTCTCTTTAGGTTATAGATACCTCATTTCCAGAATGGTATTAGTGTAATATATATCATATTCATTCATTCAATTAATTTATATAATCATTATTAAATGATGATCATGTAGAACGATTCGCATCACATCGTGGTGACGGTATTCCATACATACGCACGAGTGATGATATCGTTCCTATGATCGTGAAATTGTATTGGAGTGTATGTATACTATTTAAGAATAAGTATCACTTTATAATAGTCATATATAGTCATTATTTACACCATTATACCCATCCAATAAAGGTGGTGGTGGAAAATAGATTACACCACGGCGTGGAGACGGTATTCCGTACGTACGCATGCACGGTGATTTCTTTTTTCGTAGGATGGATAGATGGTGAAATAGGGTTGTTTCATACATATAATAACATATCAGTATATGAGTGATACTTATGTTATTAGTTCATAATGAAACAACTAAAGAAGAAGAAGTGGAAGAAAAAAATACAGATGAAAGAATCGGTAACAGACAGTACCTCTTCTTTGAAGTGCTTCTTTGAGACCTTCTTTTATGGCACCAAAATTGGACTTTGAAGAAGACTAAGACTTATAGGATGTCTCTATGTAAGTGGATAGGAGGAATTGGCATGGGTTGGCCTAGCTTGAAGGCTCAAAGTGGTGTGAGGAAGAGGGGGAGGAGGTGCCCTTTTATAAGGGAGGAGAGGGGCTCCTTTGAGAAAACTAAAAATATTATTTTATTATAAAGTCAACTTCGGTTTTAAATAGCTCAAAATTGATATATTTCGAAGCTAAGGTGGGGATGGGTCGAAATCCTCTCATCCAATAGAATTTATACAAGTTTAGGTTCCTATTATAAACTTATCATTTAGATTTAACATTAAGTTAAATAATTTTACTTTTACCGTGTCTTCTTGTGTTCTTATACTATAAGGTTAATAAACATACTATAAGCAGACAAACTAACCCCAAGTTGTTTATTATTAATATATATAACCTTATCTATGTCATTTGGCCGAACCATAGATTTTTAGGAAAAAAATAACTATTACTAATATAATATTTGTTTTAAAAACTATTTTATGTCAATTTTACACTATTTAGTAATTGATTTTTGTGAAAATTATAACAGAATTATTAGTTCGAAAAAACTTAATTAAATCAATTCTAACATGTCATATTAACCTAGAAAATTAGTGTAATTCATAAAAAGTCTCAAATTACATTTATTTTTGTGTTTATAACATCAATTATGTCAATATTTCATTAATAAGATAATTACTGCATCATCTTTGTGTCATACATAAATTAAATTATTTAATGTCTAAAAATTACAAATAAAATATAATTATGTAGGAAGTCACTTTATCTTTCTAATGAATATTTATATTCGAATTTATCTTAAGTATAACCTTATATCAGAAATTATTTACTTATTATACTTTGATTTTAACTATTTTAACCCTTCTTTAAATAAATTAATAATAAATGTCCTAATCTAGTCCATGTGGGCCTAAATGGTCATATTTTATTCCTAAGATTGTTTTTGGTCGAATTAAACTTATCCAATAGAATTAGGACATGTTTTAGGGTAATAATAATATCATTTTTACCATTAATTACCCTATTTACTTTTAACTGTGGTAAATAAAAGTAAAAAGTTACTATTCAACAAAAATTATTTTCATCTCATTGACCACATTTTACTTACTGACATCAACCGTGTCTCTCGGATTTTTGAAATTCCACTCACAGAAGCGGTAAAATTATGTTTTATGAAAAATTCTGTTTTTTAACTACCACTTAGTGGTTTCACTATTCATCAAAAATTGAAAGTTTTCCGAAAAATACCAAAATTTCACCCTAGGCTAATTTCGATATTCTGAATCCAAAAATTAACTCCATTTGGAAAAATAATATTTATAAAATTTCAAAAAGTGGTTATTAATATTCATAACGGCTAGTTTTAATAATATTGGAATATTGTTTAGTGAAACTCGGTATTGTGTACGATGCAAGCTATCGAGGATGGTCGCGATTTCGTGTAAAGAAAGCCAAGCAAGTGTTGTGTGTAGAAAAAGATTCCTTTGATGATTTATATAACATAAAAGTATTGGGTGTTACATTCTACCACCCTTAAAATGAATTTCTCCCTCGAAATTCGTCACATTGTAACAAACAGATGAGGATACCTCTCCCTCATCATATCCTCAAGCTCACATGTAGCTTCTTCTAATTGGTGGTTCCTCCATAAAACTTTCACAAATCGAGTGGTCTTGTTTCGTAGGACTTTTTCTCTACGATCCAGAATCTCTATCGGTTGTTCTTCATAAGAAAGATCCTGCTCCAGCGGTACAACTTCTGAGCTGAGTACATGTGAAGGATTAGGTATGTACTTTCTCAGGAGAGATACATGGAACACATAATGTACTTGAGAGAGATTCGGTGGAAGCGCCAATCGGTAAGCTACCTTCCTGACACTATCCAATATTTCGAAAGAACCGATATATCTAGGGCTCAACTTTCCCTTCTTTCCAAATCTCATGACCCTCTTCCAGGGAGATATTCGTAAGAACACTTTATCACCCACTTCAAACTCTAGTTCTTTTCTTCGGTTGTCGGCATAACTTTTCTGTCAAATCTAAGCTGCTCTTATGTGTTGTTGAATATATCTGACCATTTCTGGCATTTCATCAATGATATCAGGTCCTTATAGCTTTCTTTCCCCAACTTCATCCCATCAAGTTGGAGTCCTGCATTTCTTTCCATAGAGAGCTCCATAAGGAGCCATCTGAATACTGGAGTGAAAGCTATTATTATAATAAAATTCCACCAAAGGTAGTTGTTGATCCCAACCACCTTTGAAATCTATAGAACAAGCTCTCAACATATCTTCTAGAGTTTGAATTGTTCTCTCATATTGACCGTCTGTCTGAGGATGATAAGCAGTGCAGAAACTCAACTCTATATCCAGAGTATGCTGAAGACTTCACCAGAACTTCGAGGTAAATCTCGGATCCTGATCAAATATAATAGAAAGTGGTACTCCATGCAATCATACCACTTACTTTACATATATCCTAGGAAACTGATCCAGATAGAAATCCTCTCTAATAGCAATGAAGTGTGCAGACTTTGTAAGACGATCAACTATGACCCAGATAGAATTATTTCCTTTGGAAGTTTTAGGATGTCCTGTGACAAAGTCCATAGTGATGTTTTTCTATTTCCATTCGGTTATGGGTAATGGTTGTAACATCCCCTTAGACTTATGTCTCTCAGCTTTAACTTGTTGACAAACCAAGCATCAAGAGACATATTCTGCAACATCTCTTTTCATGTCATCCCACCAGAAGTACTCTTTCAGGTCCCTATAAATCTTCGTGCTTCCAGGATGAATAGAGAATGAAGAACTATGAGCCTCATCTAGCATCTCCTTCTTTAATTCGGGGATGGGAGGAACACAAACCCGATTCCTGAACTTTATTATCCCATCACAATCAAGGTTGAATTCAAGATCATTTCTCACCTTCTTTTGTAACTCGACATCTTATTTATGTGCCTCTTTAATCGTCACATGTATAGATTGTTGAACATTCATTTGAGAAAGATATGATTATTCCCCTTCCATTATAATTCCAAGATCCATCATTTGTAAATCCATAAATATTGGATCATTTTTGATCCTCATCATGGATAAACTGGCATGGTCTTGTCGACTTAATGCATCTTCCACCTTGTTTGCTTTCCCAGGGTGGTAATGGATTGAGCAGTCATAATCCTAAATCAGCTCCAACCATCTTCATTGATGCATATTCAGCTCCTTTTGTGTGAAAATATACTTTAAACTTTTATGATCAGTATAAATATTACACCTTTCTCCATAAAGATAATGCCTCCAAAACTTTAATGCAAATATTACCGAAGCTAACTCTAAATCATTTGTTGGGTAATTTTTCTAATGTATTTTCAACTGTCGTGAGGCTTAAGCTATCACCATATCATTATTCATAAGAACACACCCCAATCCCTTCTTGGATGCATCACTATAGATCACAAACCATTCTCCACTACAAGGCATTGTGAGCACAGGTGCACTGGATAGACTTCTTTTCAACTCCTTGAAATTCTCTTCACATTCCTCCGTCCAAACTAACTTAACTCCTTTCCGAGTCAACTTGGTGATTGGATTACATAATTGTGAAAATTCATTCACAAAACGTCGATAATATCCATCCAAACCAAGAAAACTTCGGATCTCAGTTACTGTTGTTGGTCTCGACCATCTTTCGATAACCTTTGTTTTTGCTGGATCCACAGATATCCCCTCTTTTGAGATTATGTGACCCAAAAATGAAGCTTTTTGAAGCCAAAATTCACACTTGGTAAATTTGGCATAAAGCTTCTCCTTTCTCAGGATCTTCAATATAATTCTCAAGAGATCTTCATGTTCTTCCTTGCTCTTTGAATAGACAAGAATATCGTCTATAAATACTACCACAAACTAATCAAGATAGTCTCTAAAGACTCTATTCATTATATCCATGAAGATAGCAGGGGTATTAGTAAGACCAAATGGAATCACTATAAATTCATAGTGTCCATACCTTGTACGAAAATCCGTCTTTGGTATATCCTCCCTTTTGACCCTTAATTGATGATACCCTGAACGAAGATCAATCTTGGAAAAGTATTGAGCTCCACGTAGTTGGTCAAATAGGTCATCAATGCGCGGGAGAGGATATTTGTTCTTGATAGTGATCTTGTTATGTTCTCCATAATCAATGCAGAGTCTCATTGATCCATCTTTCTTCTTAATAAACAGAACAAGTGCTCCCCAAAGTGACACACTAGGTTGTATGAACCCCTTATAAAGAATCTCTTGGAGTTGCTTCTTCAATTCCTGCAACTCAATTGGGGCCATTATATAAGGTGTCTTTGAAATAGTTAAAGCACCCGATATGAGTTCTATTGAAAACTCAACTTCACGATTTGGTGGAAGACCCAGTAATTCCTCCAGAAAGATGTCATCAAACTCTCGTAAAATGGGCATATTTTTAAACGTGAGTTTCTCACCAACCATTTGAGATAAATAACCTTCATTTAGTGGAATAAATACCCATAAAATGGAATAAATTTCCACTGGATGGTTATGTTCATCCTTTAATCGATAGACGATCATAGATTGATCTGGAATATGAAATGTGACTTCCCTTCTTTGGAAATTGATACGAGCTCCATGTAGAGAAATCCAATCCATGCCAAGAATCACATCAAATTCCACTATAGGAAGGATCACAAGATTTGCAGGATGCACTTTCCCACAATCTTCAATCGGAGAAGAATTATAAACTTTTGATGCGACTGTTGTTCCATTAGGTGTTGTCACAGCTAACTCAACATCAAATTGTTGAGGTAATACGGTGATACCCATAGAAAATTCTTCAGAAATAAAGGAGTGGGTGGATCCAGAATCAAATAAAACATTTTCTACTTTAGAGTGGATGGTATGTGTACCTTTCACCACATCGTTATCGTACTCCACATCGCTGATAGAAATTGCATGCGACTTTCCTTTGTCTTTAGCCTTAAGAGTTTGTTGACGTCAACCATCATCATCAACCCTTGGATTAGGGAATTTATTGGCATAATGTCCCATCTCCTTGCACTTGAAACATTGAAGTGTAGTAGGTTCATTCTGTGTATCCCTTCATTTGTTTGCATCATTAGACATCTTCTTCCCATCATCGCGGAATTCAAATGCCCGTTGACCTTCATTTCCACATTTGAAAACTTTACTTGTCCCTTTAAGACAACTCCCTCCATGTTTCCTTCCACACATTGAGCATAAGGGAAAGCTCATCTTCTTTTCAGTCTTCTCTTTAGATTTTCCTTTGAATGCCATTTTCCTCTTCTTATCAAACTCATATGACTGATGGGTTACTCCAATCTCAATCTCAACTTTGAGAGCACATTGAACGATTTCCTCGTAGATATTGAATTCCCTTATGGCTAAGGCCCTTCGAATACTTGGTTTTAAGCCACTAAAGAATCGATCGATCTTACTCTCAGGTTGGATAATAATACCAGAATCGTACCTTGCAAGTCTTGTAAAATTTTCTTCATAGGTACCAACAGATTCATCATCCTTTTGCTTCATTTCAAGAAACTCTTTCTCCATCATTGTTCGGAGAATACGAGGGAAGTACTTATTGAAAAATAAGTTCTTGAACTCGTCCCATTCCATGGACTCAATTTCATCCATTTACCTTATATTCTTAATAATATTCCACCATTGATCAGCATCACCTGCCAAACGATACACTGCTAAGATGACTTTATCATGCTCTGAACATTGAAGAACTGAAAATATATTTTCAGTAGTACTAATCCATTATTCAACAACTAATGGATCAGTAGACCCGCTGAAATAAGGTGGACGCTTTCTCATGAAGCATTCAACAGAATGTTGCTCCTTCCATTGCTCGTTTCGAAGTCCTGCTTGATTCATAGCTTGAGAAATTTGTGTGAGCATGGCTACAAGATTTTGAATTCCAGCTCCCATAATGTTTGGTTGCTCGGGGGTGACATTAATTGAATTGCCCATCGCATTCCGCATTAACACGATTCCTTTGGGTTCCAGCCATTGACTAAAACCGAGAAGAATAGTGTGAGCAACACTAATTATAATAGGAAAACCACATAATCAAGAATAAGATTTCACACTTAAGGTCTTATCCTATGTTATTCATGGCCATTTCTAAAACACTAAGATTGTGTTCTATGCTTAGACTTATCCTTAGGGTTCTTACTAAGGCTTTCACATCCTAGTTTCCAAAGGTTGACTATACCTTTCCTCTGATACCAACTATAACGAACCATACTTTACATACATTGTTATTACATCATAATTGAAGCACACTTATTACAACATATAACAAAACCAATAAAGGACCGTATAGGTATAGTGTATTTAGAAACTGGGAAACATAAACACTAGTTCATAAATCATCTACTTTGCCTCCCATTTATTTCATCATAACTAGAGTCCCTTTTTGGCATATTCTTCTTAACAACCTTCTTCCTGACCTGGGGAAATAAAAAATACAAAAGGGTGATCTCAAATTCTCAGTAAGGTTAAACAAAAGAAATATCAATCACATCATATACATAAGCACATAACATTTGGAAATCATAACCTGCAAAAGAGATCATAATTTCATAACATGGGATAAATCATAGTAGTGAAATGTGTTCCCAATAATCATAACTTAAAAGATGAAACTTTGTGAAATACACACATAATCATAGAGAATCATTTCTTATTAGTCAAAACTCATTTCCAAGACTATATTAGTTGAAAATGTGCATTTCTAAACTGAGTTCACTCCTCGTTTCAGTCCTGTTTCCCTGACCCGGTATAACCTACCGTTCCAGCCATGTCTATTTCATGAGATATAAAATCTTTACCCAATGCATTGGAGGGATATATAGGTCCCACCCATCTCATAATGATACCATTCTTATGTGTGCCACAAAATCATAAATCATACATCATTACATAACCCATGTAGTAAAAATGGGATTCTTAAACAACATGACATCATAAAACTATTCATATAAGATAAAGGAATTCATAAAAATATTTCCATCACAAAACAATCAAATCCATGTAATAATAAGGATAGAAACAGAACCCTATATTATCTTAGATGGAAAATAGTTTTGATAAAACACTTGAACTCCATTCTTGAGGAAAATATCCTTTCTACATCAAAAACACTTTTCCTTTCTTAACATGTCATACAATTCTAAACTAAGAGAAGTTGATTAAAAATAAACATGAAAACTTGTAAAGGAAGATTCTTGGAAATAATGTTTTAAAAATCCATTCATTCCGTATAAGTTAAAAAAAACATTCTTTTCGTACTTTTGTCGGAAAAGTCAAAAAGTACCTCGTATGAAAAACGGCAAAAGATTCCTTTCATATCTTTTACTAAAAACTTACTGAAGGGTAAAATTGGATTTAAAAAAATTTTGGTGGATGGAAATAATATTACATATTTAGGAAACATGGATGAGGATGATAAAATACACCCTAGTAAATACCAAAGTATAAACAATCTCGGATAAAAATGAGATTGTGATATTTCCCTTACCTTAGGTTTGTTTTTCTTCATAAGTGTCCGAACCTCCTGTATAGTGATTTAAATAATGTTATTGACTAATTACTGAATCATACTTATTGTTATGATATCATATATGGTCATATTCTTAGCTTCTTATTAGTAATATTTCATTACTACTTGTTATTCGGGTGTTTATTACTTTTTGTTCTTATGCGTGTTTTGTCAAATAAATTCTTATTCTTCTCTTTAGGTTATAGATACCGCATTTACATAATGGTATTAGTGTAATATATATAATATTCATTCATTCAATTCATTTATATAATAATTATGAAATGAAGATCATGTAGAATGGGTAGCATCACATCGTGGAGACGGTATTCAGTACGTACGCATGAGTGATGATATCGTTCCTATGATCATGGAATTGTCTTGGAGTGTATGTATACTATTTCAGAATCAGTATCAATTTATAATAGTCATATATAGTCATTATTTTCACCATTATACCCATCCATGTTAGGTGGTGGTTGAAAATAGATTACACCACAGCGTGGAGACGGTATTTAGTACGTACGCACATGCGGTGATTTCTTATTCCGTAGGATGGATAGATGGTGAAATAGGGTTGTTTCATACTTTTAATAACATATCATTATATGAGTTATACTGATTTTATTACTTCATAATGAAACAACTAAAGAAGAAGAAGTGGAAGAAGAAATAAAGATGAAAGAATCGGTAACGGACATTACCTCTTCTTTGAAGTGCTTCATTGAGACCTTCTTTTAGGGCACTAAAATTGGTCTTTGAAGAAGAACAGGACCTCTAGGATGTCTCTAGGGAAGTGGAGAGGAGGAATTGGGAGGTTTTGGCCGAGCTTTAAGGATCAAAGTGGTGTGAGGAAGAGGGGGAGGAGGTGCCCTTTTATAAGGGAGGAGAGGGGCTCCTTTGGGAAAACTAAAAAAATTATTTTATTATAAAGTAAATTTCGGTTTTAAATAACTCCAAATTGATATATTTCGAAGCTAAGGTGGGTATGGGTCGAAATCCTCTAATCCAATAGAATTTAAACAAGTTTAGGTTCTTATTTTAACCTTATCATTTATATTTAACATTATGTTCAATAATTTTACTTTTATCGTGTCTTCTTGTGTTCTTATAATATAAGGTTAATAAAATTACTATAAGCAGCCAAACTAACCCCAAGTTGTTTATTATTAATATATATAACCTTATTTAAGTCATTTTACCGAACCTTAGATTTTTTGGAATAAAATATCAATTAATAATATAATATTTGTTTTAAAAACTATTTTATGTCAATTTTGTCACTATTTAGTAATTGATTTTTGTGAAACTCTTAACAGAAATATTATTTCGAAAAAAGTAAATTAAATAAATAAAAACATGTCATATTAACCTATAAAATTAGTTTAATTCATAAAAAGTCTCAAATTACATTTATTTTGGTGTTTATAACATCAATTATGTCAATATTTCATTAATAAGATAATTATTGCATCATCTTTCTGTCATAGATAAATTAAATTATTTAATGTCTAAAAATTACAAATAAAATATCATTATGTAGGAAATATTTTTATCTTTCTAATGAATTTTTATAGTCGAATTTATCTTATGTATAACCCTATATCAGAAATTATTTACTTTTTAAACATTGATTTTAACTATTTTAACCCTTCTTTAAATAAATTAATAATAAATGTCCTAATCTAATCCCAGTGGGCCTAAATGGTCATATTTTATTCCTAAGATTGTTTTCTGTCTAATTACACTTATCCAATAGAATTAAGACTTGTGTTAGGGTAATAATAATATCATTTTTACCCATAATTACCCTATTTACTTTTAACTGTGGTAAATAAAAGTAAGAAGTTACAATTCACCAAAAATTATTTTCATCTCATTGAACCACATTTTACTTACTGGAATCAACCGTGTCTCTCGGATTTTTGAAATTCCACTCACAGAAGCGGTAAAATTAAGTTTTATGAAAAAATCAGTTTTTAACTACCACTTAGTGGTTTCAGTATTCATCAAAATTTGAAAGTTTTCAGAAAAATACCAAAATTTCACCCTAGGCTAATTTCGATATTCCGAATCCAAAAATGAAGTCCATTCTGAAAAATAAAATTTATAAAATTTCAAAAGGTGGTTATTACTATTCATAACAGCTAGTTTTAATAATATTTTAATATTTTTTAGTGAAACTCGGTATTTCATACGATGCAAGCTATCGAGGAAGGTCGCGATTTCGTGTAAAGCGAGCCAAGAAAGTGTTGTGTGTAGAAAAAGATTCCTTTGATGATTTATATTACATAAAAGTCTCGGGTGTTACAATTAACAACTAGCATACCTATCACCACTTCATTTTCGTGTTTCACATTGATGGTAGTGAGGGAAAAATCTCACCGTTTCTACCCTGGAGGTTGTTGTGTGCCTCCAAAAACCCTTGGCATAAGGATCTGGTTGGTAAAAGTCCCTAGTTATTTGCTGTTGAAGAAATAAACAACACATTTATTTTCAAACGGAGCATTTATCTTCTCTATCATAGGCGCATATTTCTATTTACTGTAGTTAAAAGCTAGGTGCTCCTCTCATGCACACATTATGCATTTTCTCATCCCCTTCAGGAAATTTCTTGGGTGCTTCTTTCCACACCTTTGGAAAGTGGGGGTCTAGATTTTCATTGCATTGTTGTATTTATCCAGCGGACTTAAAAAATTAAATTCCACCATATTCTTCTAATCCCCATGATACCCCTACAATTATACAATCTCCATTTCAAATATGAGGTCACAGCATACAATTTCTTCATATTTATCAAATTCAGGGATCGCTAGGGCATTCCGTAGGCCATGTTTTATCCCCCCAATGAAGCAGTATACCTTTCATTTGGGGGTAATGAAAAATCTAGAGGCATATCATCCAAGACATATGAAGGTTTCCCTCATACACTCTAATAGATTCACTGTATTTTTTCATGTGCGCGTGGAAGTCTGATTCCATCATAAGTCGGAGGATCTAAGGAAAATAATTTTTTAAAATAATTTTACAGAAATCCTTCCATTCCAAAACCTCGATATCTTCCTCATTCTTCATATTTTTGACCTACTTTAAACATTGATCAGCTTCACCTTCCAAATGACAAGTATCCAGAAGAACATTCTCTTATTCATAACATCAAAAGGTGAAGAATATATTTTCAATGGAATTGATTCATTTCTCTGTGATTGAGGGATCACATGATCCATTAAAAATAGTAGGCCTTTGTCTAATGAATCTTTCTATTGTGACTTTTACTTTCTTAAGGGGTTTGAACGTTTGTTTTGACCCATGATTCGATTAAAAACATGGGTTAACTAAGAGAGTATCGTGGAAAAGTTCGTAATTCCCCATCCCATTAGATTGCGCATCTCATTAGAACAATCATCACATTGATCATTGAATTGGTTATTAGCTCGAGTCATCCTATTGGGGTAACACATAAAGGGTGGTCTAAATATAACAATTGATGACATATAAATTAATGTTATTTCCATAACATATTAATTTATAGGATTCAATATATGTTATCCATGACTTACATCCCAATATATATTCTTAAGGGAATTTTTTATTCCCTTGTAAATTTTTTATACTAAGCTTATTAATTTACCAATGTATATACCCGAACAGTGTCGTAACCAAGAGTGTAGTATGGCTCATTATCGGGAACCAATTCTCATTCGTGTCTAGCTTAAACTGGTGTTTTTGGGTTTTACCCCTACATACATATGTGCTGGAGTCGCCTCTACCTACTCATATCTAGAAATAGATGTATTTTTTGATAAACCACTTAATCAATACTCACCAAACTTTTTGAATGTTTTTATTATACTCAATATTATACCTAATTCTTTTTCTAAGGATTTCTAATCCTAATCCCAAAAATAAATAATCCTATCCTCTAATACAAAATATGACAACACTACTCATTGTTACATATTTAAAAATTATTTATTATATAAAGTTCCACTTAAGACAACTCTGGCGATCGGTAGGTCTAGTTCCATGGGAAATTTTGAACATTACATAACAAGATAGAACATAAAAGACAACATATTTATTAAAAACATCCTTTACATGACCAAAATATTCCCTCATACTTAGCATTTCATGGGATAACGTGAGGAAATACATATTAAAAGGGATATCTATAATTAATATTCATATAAATGGTTATTATTAATTTTGGTGTTCATGGAGTGATTAATTATTATTTTCAAAAAAATATTTTTTCTGATAATTTTTTTAAAATTTGTAAATATTTATTTTATATTATGTGTGCATGGAGTGATTAATTATTCTTTTCAAAAAGTTGATGTTTTCCAAAAAATAATCCATATACTTTTAAATGGTTATTATTCTAAATTCAATCTTTATATATACATAATTTTTATCTTTTATTTAATACAACTCATTCAATACAATTTAATTTCTAGGTTATAATGGTAAACTATTTTATGGTTCCATTCAACTTTGGATTAACAGTTCTCAAATCTATCGAATTTGTAAGAACTCGGATATTATTTTCAGGTATTTTTTCCTTTTCTGGTCATTTTTTAGAAAAAAAATAATTTATAGAAATTTTAGAAGTACACACTATGTACTTTTTGAGTACACGCCATGTACTCGGTTACCGCAGGTGGTTGTGTGCTGGCCGTGTAGTCGCCATTCACGCAGCCATGTGGGGTTGACCTGGAGGCTGCCTAAAGTAGAGTACAAAAAATGAATCTACACGCTGTGTACATTAAAATTACCTACCATGTATTTTCTTTTTTTTTCATTAAATGAAACGAGGTCGAATCTAGTCGCTTGAATGCTCTCCTTATAGGTCTCATTCGACCAAGAACTCCGTATTTCAATAGATCTTCATCAAACCCTTGAGAGAGAGTATGTCCCCCAAATCAAACACCGTCAATTGTGTTGGATTTGTATCGGAGATTTATCGCTTCTAATATATCACCATCTTCTGATTTCTCCTCTCTCGTGAGATATTGTGGGTTGATCATTTTAGACATTTTTGTAGATCATCAACGTTATAAAGAGATTCAATCTTTGAGGATCACATATAGAAATATCCTAATGACGAGGTAGGTGGTTTTTTCCTTTGTGTTGATGTTATTTGAGTATTATGTAAAATTTTTCCCAATATCATTGAACGTGGTACTGCGCATTTACCTTTTTACCCATGTTGATTGCCTATCATGATTTTATACTTGATTAGAGGTTAATTGGATATTAACATGGTTGATTACTATGATTTGGTTTTCTTACCCATGCATGATCCATTTATGAATATTTGGTCCTACTTAGCCTTTGGACGCCTTGCCTATTTTTCCCATGCCTAGTGTTGTAGGGTGGAGAGTTGGTTTTCTGACATGCTTGATGTAATATAGACTAGTTACCCAAGTAGTTTTTCAGGTTTTCATTGTCCATATTGCAGTATTGTTCTCATTGACCTACATATGGCTGTGCGAACTAGGTGTAGTAGACTATAAGAGGAATTGACCGAGTGAGCTTCCTCAGATAGTCTTTGATCACTTAAGGCTATAAGGGTATTGACCAAGTGAGCCTCCTTAGAGATCCTTGGACCACTTAGAGATATAAGGGGAATTGACCGAGGGATCGTCCTCAGAGAGTCCTTGACTGCTTTAGACAATAAGAAAAATTGAATGTGTGAGCTTCCTTAGAGAATATTTGAATTATTTGAACGACCTGGGCTATATGGTTAATTGATCGAGCGAGCTTCCTCAGAGAGTCCATGACCTTGGGGATATAAGGTTATTGATCGTGTGAGCTTTCTCAGAGATTACCTGTCTATAGTAGACTATAAGGGGAATTGACGGTGAGTGCTTCCTCAGAGATTATATATATATATATATATATATTCTTATAAAAGAACCAGAGGGGTTAGGCTAACTGTACAGCCTAGAGGGTTGCTTGTACTTGTTAGGTAGAACCAGAGGGGATGGGCTGTGAGTACTTCCCAGAGGGTTACCTATTTGTGTTTAGCTTATTGTTTAGTTGTTGCTTGATATTGAAAATATAGATTGTTTCCTGCTGAGACCTTTCTTATTTACTACATCTATAATTTTACTAGCCATATATTCACTAACAGTTAGGCACAAATCATTGGGTTGTTTCCTACTGAGATTTAGTCTCACACTCTATTTAGAAAAGTATTTGGGTCCCAAACTGATTGTATTGGTGTAGGTATAGATAAGGGAAATTGCCCTTGTACTTCATGTACTTGACTGTTTTGGGTATGGAGAGCATGGGACCAGGCTTTGGCTTATGATGTTGAGGATCTCTTTATCTATTTCGTTGTACCATGATTCAGTATTGTTTGTATTCCAGCATTTTTGTTTGTTTGGATGCTTTCCTAGACATATGTATCATGCATAATTTATATATACGTGCTCTAGATATTTATTACTTTCAGTCTCCTGATGTTTACTCTTTCATGGATTATTACTCCTTCTGATATTGCATGCTGTTTACTTCCGTAGTGCTACTCTTCCAATGAGGGCATAGTTTCCCCACTATCACACCCAAGGCCCTCGCTACTATTTGGTAGCCTCTACTGTTTGGGGAAATGCGCTTGAGGCCATGTGACCAACCAGGTACGGGGAGCTTCTGGGTGGCTTCCGGAACATGGACGATAAAAAGTGGTATCAATGGAATGTTTTTCTCTTGAATTACTTTTTGGAGCCTTTAGTCTGGGATAGGAAGGAATAGTTACTTGGAAATAAGCTATGCATGGGAGTAGCTAATCTATGTACAAGGAAGAACTAATCTACCTGGATTAATAGTAATTTTTCTAGTTTTGCAATTATTAATGTTGATTTGATTTCATCTTGAGTGATTCACTTAATTTGTGCTTTTATTGTTAATTTTATTGAGGTTCTATTTTTGTTGCAACCCAACGAGATAAGGGTATTCCATCTCATGCATCATATAGGCACTTATAAGAAATCACTTGCCATGCATTCATTCCATGCCATTTAGGATGCATTAGTGATTTCAAGTTGTTCTGATAGGTGTTGTGAAGAATATGCATGTTGTTGTGATAGATACCTTGATAAAAATACCTGTTGTTTGATAGGGTATTGTTTTTATAAGTTTTTGTTTGAATGATTTCCAAAATTTGGTTCTTGATGTGTTATGGCCCCTCATGGACTGGAATTTGTTAGAACAATGCCTTGTTTGGATTGTTATAAAATGTATAAGATTCCAATCATTGATTCGTAGGGTGTATGGGCCCTCACGGATCAGAATTTGGAATGTTAAATGTTTATTTTAGTGTTTCTCTGGGTTCAGAATTACTTTTTAAGGCTTACTGTCCATAAAAACCGTGAATACACACTGTATAGTTTTTACTACACACCATGAGTTATTCTATTCGAGGTGAAATATCTTTTCTTACGTACACAACATGTACTCTATGTACACGCCATGTAGTCTCAAACTGTGTAATATTTTGTGTGGGAAGAGACACTTGATAGGGAATTTCATGTAAGAACATGCCGTTTACTAGATAAACACACCGTGTAGTCTAACCTAGGTAATCAGTCATGTGATGAACAACATTGGTCGGTGTTGTCACTTCTCGTACACATCGTTTCCATCTAGAACACGCCATGTAATTTTAGCCGGGTAGCCGGCCGTGTAACCAAAAACACGGGTCGGTGTTATCCATTCACATGCATGTCATGTAAAACCTTGAACACGTTGTGTGGTGTGAGCCCTGTGTTAGGCTGTGTCACTAACCACACGTTCCAGGTGAAGCTTGTCTTGTACACGCCGTGTAGTCTTGTATTATAAGAGCTTTGTGTCTTAACCGTGTATAAGGACTCATTCAGGGGAAGGGAATTCAAGTACACGTTGTGTGTTAGTAGAACACATCGTGTGTTTGGTTTGTTACACGACCAGTTTCAGTAGGAGTACATGCCCACGTGAATGGCTCAAGGGGAATTGTCGTGTAGGAATTGTACACACCGTGTAGTCGTGATTTGTGAAACTTGAATGTTTTCTTTCTCGTGTTCCCTTATTACACATATGGTTTTTAGTACATGACAATCTTGTTTTAAGGAGTGAGCTTGAACATCCAGTGTCATGCCACTAAGACATCCTCCAATTTTACGCTAGTTTCTATAAGGTGATCAGACACCAGGTATAGAGGATCAGGGACTAACCACATATCCTTTTATTATGACAGACTTGGAACTAGCTGTTATACCTGACATAGGTGATGATTCATAGTTTAGAATGGTCTTTTGGAGGATTATAAGGACCTTTTTGGTATCTCCGCCTCTTGCCCCGTCGATGGAAGAATTGACGTGGGTCATTCAGCTACAACATCCTCCCACTTTCTTAGGGAATAGAGGACCCCAGGGTGCAGTGTCATGGCTTAAATCCATGCTGACAATATTCCTGCATCTGGTGATACCTCTAGAAAAGAGGGTGAATCTCGCTAGCTACATGCTTTGAGACTCATCCAGGAGGTGGTGGGATGTGATATCATAGGATATATGCTAGAATAATATGTCTTGGGAAGAGTTTTGGTGCATCTTCTATGATTACATCTATCCAGAGACGTTAAGGGCCGATCGAGCCCGAGAGTTCATGAGTGTGGAGTAGGGTACTCTTTCTGTTATGGAGTATTCCTCTCACTTCAAAGAGCTACTGCATTTCACACCTATTCCCGAAGGTGATTAGTTGTTCCTTTCAATGATGTTTTAGGATTATCTGAGGCATCAAATCCAATCTCATGTGAAAATCTTCATGTTGATTCAATATCCTCTATCGTCAACCAGGAGCTAATCACAGAGCCTAATCGGAGGGATTCTGGAGATGTTAGCCAAGGTGGTTCAGCACCTTGAGTTATTATTCCTCTTATAGTTAGCAATAATCATCACAGGATCTTTCACGAGGAGATTAGAGTAGGCGGGATGCATCTGCTGATATCTAGTTGTATGCTACCAGTGCTGGAAGAGCAGGCATATATGGCCACATTACCCAAGAGACTGAGTGGAGTGCCGATCTTGAAGCAAGTTGGGTCATCTTCAGCGCTTCTATCAGATCTCCTCACTAGCAGCTGGTGACATGGGTTCTTCTTTGACTCCACGTTCAGGAGTAGACCCACCAGTTTTACAACAGCCAGGGAAAAGGAGTTCTTTCGGCTGTTCGGGATGAGGTGGAGGACTTGGCCGGTGTAGCCAGTCACCCAGTTTTTTTGTGACAATAGGTTGGATCAGCTCAGAGTTCTCAGCCTGGGTCATAGGGCCACGGTGCGAGCCAGAAATTTGTAGTGGAGTAGACCTATTAGGAGCAGGATCTCAGATCTTCTATAGATTGAGGTACGATTATAGTAGCCTTAGTTTTAGATTCTACTCATTTCGATATAGGGGCTTCCCATAGCTTTATATCTGTTGTTTTTTGTGGAGAGCCTTGGGCATTTCATATTTTCACTTGTTGATATCTTGAAGTTAGGCACTACATTGGGTACTAGAATGGTGACTGTTCATCAGTTCAAGGAGTTCCCTCTTGAGGTTGGTGGGTGTCACTTTCTATGGGACTTCTATGTCCTTGAGATAACAGGATATGATGTCATTGTCATAATGGACTGGTTGGTTCCCATCGATGAAGTCATCTATTTCTATCATCTTAGGGTGAGTTTCATTTCACCAGAGGGTAGATCGTTTCTTCATTTGGGCAAGTGGGATGTCCAGGTGAGCCGAGAGGGCCTAGAGAATCATGGATTAGGAGGAGTTATGGCCCAAATTTCTAGTCTATATCTAGATGATCAGGGGACATCTCTGTTGGACTTTCTTCCAGTGATGGATCCTTTTATGGATTTCTTTCTTGAGGACTTTTTATGTTTACCTCCAGAGCGTGAGGTAGAATTTTATATTGAACTCGTGCTAGGAGCGGCATAGCTATCCATTCCTCATTATAGGATGGATACACAAGAGTTGGAGGAACTCAATAAGCAATTGGAGGAGTTGCAGGAAAAGCGTTTCATATAATCTAGTACTTCTCTTTGGGGTTCACCTATCCTGTTTGTGAATAAGGTGGGTGGTACCCTCAGGCTTTATGTGGATTACCAGATGTTGAACTAGTTGACATTCAAGAACCGATATACCTTACCTAGGATTTATGACCTCTTTTATCATCTTCGAGAATCCCGGGTGATCTGGATGATTGACATGAGGTCCAATAATCATCATTTGTGCATTAGACCATCTGATATACCTCTCACAGCCTTTCGGAGTAGGTATGGTCTATATGAATATATGGTTATGCCATTCGGTCTCACAACCACGCCAACATTTTTCAGGGCACTGATGAACCAAGTGTTCCATCCATACTTGGATTCTTTTACTGTGTTCTTCATGGGCATTGTCGTGGTGTTCACTCACATTCGACACGAACATGCTACCCATCATGAAATCATTTTGAGTACATAGAGAAAGCATCAGTTGTATTCTAAGCTATAAAAATTCCACTTTTGGATGGATCAAATTCACTTCATGTGTCATGTTATCTCAGAGATAGGAGTATCAGTAGACCTAGAGAATGTGAGATCAATGGTTTCCCGGAAGCAGCCGAATAATGTCTTTGAGTTACAGATTTTTATAGGGATGGGTGGATACTACCGATGCTTCATACAGGAATTTTCATGCTTAGCAGCACCACTGTAAACTGTGATTAAAAAGGGTGTGAAATTATTGTGGATATATTCTTGTGAGTCAACATTTTTGGAGCTGAAAGGGAGGTTGAATTTTACACAGATACAGGGGTTTCTAGAGCTAGGCAAGATCTATACTATTTACTATGATGCATCATGTATCGGGTAGGGAGCTGTGCTTATGAAGGGAGAAGGAGTCGTTACGTATGGGTCTTAGTATTTGTGGACACATGAGAGGAACTACATGACACATGATCTTATGTTAGTGGAAGTTGTTCATGCTTTACGCTGATTGAGAAATTATCTTCTAGGAGATCATTTTTTTGGTTTTCACCGACCACAAAAGTCTCAAGAACATCTTCACTGAGCGTGATATGAAATTAAGACTACGAAGTTCGGTTGATTACCTTATGTATTTTTACTTTGAGCTTTCCTACACGCATGGGAAGGGAAATTCAATAGCCGATGCATTGAGTAGGATGACTCCGATACGGGCAGTTTTGGAGGCCAGTAGTGACTGCCCGCTTATGGATCTATTCTCTGAGATTTTTTTGGAGGTGCAAGAAAGACAGGGGCAGAATTTTCATTATTCTCTAGTTTTTACCACTACTCTTCTTGATCGAGTGGGAATGAGGGTGCTATCAGACTATTAAGGCTTAGTCCTATGAGAAAGAGTTTCCAGAGAGCACCTTATTCATGGATGGATAGTAGGAGAGGATGAGATATTGTGTTTCCAGGGGCGCATATGGGTTCCAGAAAACATATGCGAGGAGATTATATGGGACATTCATTCCTCAGTTTGGGAAGTTCATCCTGGCTTCACTAAGATGTATCGTGGCCTACACCGTCAGTATTGGAGGTCAGGCTTGAATATTGTTGTTGCTAGTTTTTTCAGGATGTGTTCCACCTATCAGCAGGTGGAGACGGAGCATCAACAAATAGTAGGGATTTTACATCAGTTACCCATTCCCGAGTGGAAATGTAATGATGTCACGTTGGATTTCGTAACTAGTTTTCCAAGGATTCCTTGAGAGAGTGATGCAGTCTGGGTTGTCATTAACCGACTCACGAAGGATGCTCACATCTTGCCGATCAAGGAGACCTTTAATCTTGATGATCTGGGATGGTAGTACTTCTAAGAGATTATAAATATTTACAGAGTTCCACACTCAATTATTTCATACAAGGATTCGATTTTTACTTCTCTGGTCTATCAAGGGCTACATAAGGCATTGGGTACACAGGTACTTCTGAGTACATCCTACCACCCCAGGACAGATGGCCAGTCCGAGCGAACTATTCAGTTGCTTTAGTACATGCTCCAAGCATGAATCCTGTATTTTGGAGGTTCTTGTGAGATGAAAATACCTATTTTGGAGTTTTCCTACAACAATAGTTTTCAAGATACCATTTAGATGGCATCTTTTGAGAATTCGTATGATAGGTCATGTCGATCACCCTTATATTGGCCGGAGGTAGGAGAGGCGGCTTTGCTGTGACATTGTCTTCTCAATGAGACCATAGAGTAGGTAGAGTTAATTTAGAAAAGGATGGCTACTGCACTGTCTTGACACATTTCTTATGCTGATCAGCGGAGATGACCTTTTGAGTTCAGGGTTGGGGATCAGGTTTTCTTTCATGTTACACCGAAGATAGGGCATAGGAGGATTAAGAGATAGGGTATGTTTTTTCTGGGGTACGACGGGACGTTTGAGGTGTTGGATAGTGTTGATCTGATTGCGTATCAGTTTTAGTAATCTCATAAGTACCATTATAGGCACAAATTTTTTCACATTTCTCAGCTCTGACGTTACTTTTCAGACCCATCTCATGTCTTTCAACCCGATGAGGTTGAGCTCAAAGTGGATGTGTCGTTCGAGGAGCATCCTATCCAGATTTTTGATTGTAGTACAACGTTTCTATGTGGCTAGTCTATTTCTCTGATACGACTACTATGGTAGCCTGGGCGGGTACAACATGAGACATGGGATAGGTAGGCATATATATGAGCCCAGTGGTAGAAGTTGTTCGGTGTTTCTTCTTCTACGCCATGCTAGGGAAATTCAACGACGAATTTCTATAAGGGGGGGAAGTTTGTAAGAACTCGGTTTTTATTTTCAGATATATTTTCCTTTTTTGTCATTTTTGTGAAAAAAGAGGAATTTCTGTATATTTTCAAAGTACACGTCGTGCAGCAGCCATGCACATGGCCATGTAGGGTGACCTGGAGGCCACCTAAAGCAATGTACTGAAAAGTGAAGTACACGCCATGCACTTAAAAAAGTACATTGCATGTATTTTATTTTATTTATTAAACACACTGGGGTTGTGTCTAATTTCCAAAACACTATCCTTCTAGGTCTCGTTTGACTTATAACTCTGTACGGCCGCATATCTTCGATGAACCCTCGAGTTACCATCCTTCCTCTTAATCGAAAATCGTCGGTTGCATTGGAATCATACCAGTGAGTTCTATTTTCTCCAAGAGAACTATCTTCTGATTTATCCTCTCTCGTAAGATATCATGGTTTGAGCATTTTATACGTTCTTATAATCCTTCAAAATTATAAGGATATTCAAGCTTTGAGGTTCACATATAGAAATCACCTAACACCGAGGTTGGTGGTTTGTGCCTTTCTGTTTGAGGTCTTTGAGTATTATGTGCAATTTATCCCAATACCCTTGAACAGGGTATTGTGCATTAACCGTTTTACCCCTGTTTATTGCCCACCATGAGTGTGTGGTTTTGTATTGGTTAATTGGATATGAATAGGTTCTATTACTATGCTTTGAATGATTTAACCATGCATGATCCATTTATGACCATTTTCTCCTGCTTAGCCTTTGGCCACCTCGCATGTTTTTCCAATTCCTTGTGTTGTTGGGTGGAGTGTTTGTTTTCTGACATGCATGATGCAATGTTGACTGGTTATCCAAGTAGTTCTATTAGTTTACATTGTACATATTTCATTTCTATGCTCGTTGACCTATACAGGGCTGTGAGAACCTGGTGTAGTAGACTATACGTGTAATTTACTAAGTGAGCTTCCTGGGAGAGTATTTGAGCACTTTTGGATATAAGGGGATCGACAGAGTGAGCCTCCATAGAGAGCCTAGGACATCTTAGGGATATATGTTTAATTGATTGAGTGAGCTTCCTTTGGGAGTCCTTGTCTTATTTAGACTACAAGGGTAATTGACCATGTTATTTTTCTTAGAGAGTCTTTAAATTATTTGAATAGCCGGGGAAATAAGGGGAATTGAAAAAGTGAGCTTCCTCAGAGAGTCCTTGACCTTGGGGCTATAAGGGTAATTGACTGTTTGAGCTTCCTCAGAGAGTTCCTGAAAACATTAGACTATAAGAAGAATTGAATGTGAGTTCATCCTCAGAGATTCTATATATCTATATCTATATATTCATATTATTTTGACAGAACCAGAGGGGTTAGGATAAGTTTACTACCCAGAGGGTTCCATGTACATGGTGGGTAGGACCAGAGGGGATGGGCTGTGAGTACTTCCCATAGGGTTACCTTTTTGGGTTTACCTGCTTGTTTAGTCATTTCTTTATATTGAAATTGTGGATTGTTTCATGCTAAGTCCAATCATGTTTACTTCTTATGTATGTTTACCTGTCATATATTCACTGACAGTTAGGAACAAATCATTGGATGGTTTCTTACTAGGATTTAGTCATACACTCTATTTAGGCCTTGCATTTGGGCCCAAATAGATTGCATTGCTGAAGGTATAGATAAGGGCATGCGCCTTTCTACTTTAGGTACTTGACTTGATGTAGAGATAGAGAGCATGGGACCAGGCATAGGACTGCGATGCTGAGGAGCTGTTAATATGATTCATTATACCTTGGTTAAGTATTTTTTCTCTTCCATCCTTGTGGTTTGTTTGGCTTCTTTCCTATAAATATGTTTCATTCATTATTTATATATGTGTGCTCCATCAATTTTTTACTTTCAGTCGTTTAATGTTTACTCTTGCATGGATTATTACTTCTTCCACTATTGCATGTCATTTACTTCCATGGTGTTTCTCTACTAATGATGGCATAGTTTCTCCACTATCACACCCAAGGCCCTCACTGCTAGTCAGAAGCCTCTGGAGATTGGGAAAATGCGCTGAAGGCCATGTGACCAACCAGGTATGGGGCACCTCTAGGTGGCTTCTGTAACTAGGACGTTATAGAAGTGATTAAATTTAAAGAAATCTATTTTTTGGGATGTTTATGCTCCGAGCTTCATGATACTTAGGATATAAAAAATGTTCTTATTTTATAATTAATGGGTGTTACAAATAATATACCTTGGTGTCTTTAAATTATATTTAAATATACACTTCATTCCTTAGGGAGATTGTTTGTTTATAATGATGTTATTTTCAAGAACATAACATCAACAAACAAGTATATGTTACAAAATTTGATTATTTACACTCCATTACTTGATGAGAATTCATTTTTCGGCATTAGATGGTATTAATTTGAGTATGTATGAAAATGTATCTAATATATATATTTAAAATATTATATTGGGAGATTGAAATGAATCATCATTGACTATACTGTGTTTAGAGCGGCACAAGTCAAAATTTTGCTAACATTATTACACTATGTAATTTATTTTGTGCTAAGTTAAAATTGAATATCAAACATAAACATAAATTAAATGAAATCGCGGAAAATATATTCACCAACATGATCAGATCAAGCCTTATTTTTATTCTTACCTTGTTGACACTCTATATTATTTATGAAACCATTGTATTTATCTATGGTACTAGACATATAACTCATCATGTAAACATAAACATATTATATAAATTAATCATTAAATCTTATGAGTTATGAATATTCAATTTTTAATTTTAATTAATAATTTCAACACACATTATTGTGGAGCAGTACTACATTGTCTATAACCACTCACCATATCCATCAAAGGATAGTTTGGTCAATTTTCAAGAAAATAATAATGGCATAATTCAAATGGTAACATCTCTAAACATTATAAATAATCATTTAGAGAGAGCTTTGTTAGATATTTTTTTTATGTTTCCATGATATTGTTTCCAAAACTACTAATTTGATGATTTTTTTTAAAATGACTCATTATCAAATTTTAATTCATGGTTTTCACAATATAATAAATGAAGACTATTATTTAATTGTTTCATACCATAAAAATGTTTTCTTTGGAAATGTATTATTATTTATTACCATTATAGACAATGAATCCATAAGTTTCAATGAACTATGATGATTTTTTTTCATAGATATACAATATTAAAAAGTAAACTTACTTAAAAATATAATTTCCATTGTTAAAAAATGTATTTATTATCATATAGACAGTAAATTAATTCATGCTCCATCAACGAATCAAACATCCATCTCCCCTCTTCAATTATTTAGAGAAATATAATTTCCATGCATTTGGATTTATATTTGAGAAATAAAATCAATATATAATACACTATATGAATATATAAAAAATTATAATTGATAAAGAATTCATAATAAACTTTATATACAATCTTGGTGTACCTCTTTTTATACTGGCCTTGTGTGCCACATATTAAAAACTACATATTTACATCACCATTCTATAGATATAATTTTTTCTAGGAAGTATTTAGAACTAGAGGATTAGAAATAACATGATAATTTTTTTTCTTTTTCTAATCCTTTTACTTTACAATATAATTATTTCTAGGTTTTAGTATCCATTGTTCTGATAAATGAAGAGAATGACTGTAAAATGTTTTTAAATAAACTCTTGTTTATTTCAAATGATGTAATTCATAATAAGATTAGAGAATGATTTATGTAATTTTATATAGAGATTATATACCCATAAATTATTATATAATTAAATTCCTATTTTGTCTATGAACTCAATATATCCAATTTTATTCACTTTCGTAGGAAGACTATGCACCGACACTCCAAGAATACATGTTAACATTTCATTGGATTTATCATATTTCTCTTATCGCACCTTCAATTGATAGAGACCATAAAGGTGAGACATCATTATATATGAATCCATAACATCATATTTCATTATAATATCACATCTATTGTATTATATAATCAATAATTAGACATCTATAGAATCATCAAAAAATTTCTAATATAGAGATAATTATTCCTCAATAGCCACATGGCTATGAACGTCATGAATTATGTTTTCCAGCACATGTATTTTCCTTTTCTAGTGTAGAATAATGCTAAATTTTATTTTAAATTCCATTAAATTAGATATTTTGATACATTAATACTTATCAATTACAGATCAATGTTATATGGGCCATGTCCTGTGTATTACTATTTATTCAATTATGATGGAATTTTTTTTACTTTATCAGATATATAATATTTGACTATAAATATTAAATTAGTTAATCTCCAAATATTTTATTGAAATCCAATAACTCCCAACATTGGTATTTTTATATCTCAGATAATTGAACATTATAGTGGAATGTTATTATATTTCCCTTATCACAACCCATACATTTCACGGAATTTTTTTAATTGTTTTCGAAAATCACAATTGTAAAAACTGTTTTATGACACACTTAATTATTCATTTGAGTGAAAAACTAATCCTAAAAAATTAATTTAGATTTCATAAAACCTTTTCTCTCAGTTATACAAGTTATTTAATTGGGATTCATCCCTTGATGATAACAAATAGTAGTCGACCAAAACCTCATTCTAATATTCATCGATAATTGATTGAACCAAAAATATGGTGTTAGTTTACATTGAATAGTAGTTTTTTTAACATAAATAGTTGATGGATATAAATAATTAATATTAGGAATTTGTATCATTTTACCATTTTGAGTAAATTTATCATTTTTATATTATTAAATACTTTTAAATTTTCATTGGGTAACATAAGTGATTAACCATCTCTTGGACATTTATTATAATAAATCTCATTTTTAGGTCATTCTTGAATTTATAATGTTTCATTAATTCATTTGATCCTGGAATAAGATCCATAATGAAATATAACACTGAATTGTTTTTAAATAAAATAATTATACTAGTATGATGATGAAAAAATATTAATGGTTTATTTATAAATTGTATGATAAAGTCACCATTGACTTAGAGAGAAAATCCTTTAAACCATGACATGGTTTTTGTTTCATATTTTGATATATCATACAATTATTTATTATGTTAGATTCACCATTTCTGCAAACATGATCTATATACACTCTTTTTTGAACTATAACCACTACATAAGCTTTTACTCAATCATAGTTATGGGGAACCAAATGTTTGTTTATGGTGTTTACATTAAATGAAATCATGGTAAGTTAGACCACTACATAATGAGAGTAGGTATAAAACACATTCCATAAATTTAATTAGATAATAAATAAAAATAAAACCAATTTATATACTATGATCAGGATTATTATCATGATCATACAAGTACATGGAATACTAGACACATTCAATAATATAGAATTCATTCCCCATCATTATAACATAAGTAAAATCATGGTAGAATTAATTAGTAATTATTTTTAATAATTAATTGTTTTATAATAAATCACATAAAAACTATCATTATATTCCAATTTTTCATTAAATTATATATAAAAAACATTCATTTAATATTTATTAAGTAAATAAAATTTATGTTGGAGAAATATGATGAGTAAACATATTAACTACCTAGTGTGTATGAAAATCCTATATTGTCTAATAATTACCGATGTTGAATGTATGTATTATCATATAATTTCCCTACATGTACCCCCAAATTAATTACCCACATAAATATATTTTTATTTATTTTATTATAAACTAATTTGTGCACACAAATCATTGTAATATGAATTATACAGAAGAAGTTTTTCACCATATTAAAAAAATATATATTGTATTTTTAATATATACAGAACACATCATAGGAGGTGTATGTGTATAATAACTAACCCACGTAACACTTGGTTACGAAGTTAATGAAATATATTAAATTAATTTTTAATTCTATAAAATCAGGTAATATACATGGAATATATAATCCAGTTATACATCATGAGTAGTTCTTCCCAATCAATCCATGACACAAACCTAGGGACTGGGTATATCATCCTTGTACAACATTTAATGGTTTAAATATCATTTACTAAGAATGAACATATTGTGTTCTCCAGGTTTCAATTTAACCAAGAATATATCCAAATAATAGACACACATATTTCAATTGAATTATGGAATACATTTCATGGATTCATGCTGAACACTGTGTTTTCCAGTTACTATATATCATGTTGGACAGCTCAACTCATGGTTTATATTAATTTCAAATGACAAAAATAAATTCAGGAATCTTTGAATTACTTTTTTATGCATCACAATACAATAAACATGACTACAATACATGTACCTACAATATTAATGATGTATATAATCATGATATAATTACATTATCATTAGAAACTCAGGATGTGTTCTTTGAATTTTCCTAGTTTATAATTAATCTATATCTATTTATATATGTGAGAACAATGATCTAGAAGATGAGATATCATGATTCTGATTTTAATAATTATAAAACCATAATTCAAAATTAGTAATAATTGCACTAACCAATAAACATTGTATAACTAATTATAAATTATTATGTGACTGCTCTGGTACAACTTCTAGGATCCTCATAAAGCTGATGTTTCTCTTGGGGTGAGCTAAGCTCATACATTTTTCATAATAAATGATTTATATTAGATGTAAATTATGAATAATATTGTCACAAATATATATAAATCACATATTAATCTAAACGAGAACATCAAAAACAAATGTAGGGTCAACACAAAATCATACATAATTATCTTTTGTAGTTAATGAATTAACATGAGATAAATATTTCATTATTTATAAAACCCAAAATAAAATTTGTCATTCCATCATTGGAATCATATAGTTACCCCAGCATCTCATAAATAAATATAACCTCATTTTAGAAGAATATTTAATAAAATCCAAATAATATAACCCTATGATCTTAAATATTAATAATAAGTGTACGAGATCATAACAATAAACATAATGTTTTGCAAAATCATTTAAGGATTATAGACGTGAGTAATTTTATTTAGATTTATGAATAGATAATTCATGAATCTTATGAATGAGAAGTAACCCTGAATAAATCAATAACCATATGAACATGTCATAAAAGTGTGGATCCATAATATTTATAGAAATAATATCCAATATTATGGTTATATAATAAGATAGTAAAATCAGATTAGATCATGTATCCCTTCCTATTTCCCATATTACAAAAAATTATTCACTAAAAACAACATTCCATTGCGGATCAAGCACATTGGATTTTTCTTAAAGTAGATTAAGAATAATGAAGTTTTTCTTAATCTATCTCATGATTTATAAAAAAGTTCCAAATAATTAGAGTGATAAAAAATTATGGTACCACCCATCATATGGTAAAATTATTACATATTTACTCTACAACATCATAAAATAGTTATCCTATCATTGTAGAACAACTTGTGAAATTAAAATGTGTTTCGTAAACATTTCATTATTCTATCTAATAATAACCCATTGAAAATAAATTTGTTTCACTGAAATATCATTCTCATAATCATAAAAGTGAATATGAATAATAAGTAAAAGGAAGTGATGTTAAACACTACATAATTATTTAAGTCATAAATTCATTCTATTATATATTACTTTACTATCATGTTTATTATTTACATGAATTAGGATAATATAATAGAAAATTAGATTCAGAAAAAACATGTTTCAGTAATAAACATACTTTAAAATGATATATTAATTACACAATATATCCCACCAACTTATTCACATATTGAATCATATGAGACTCTAAAAATTCTTCATACCCAGAGGAAAACAAAACATATGAACTGTGAAATTGATGTACCATTATAGGTAAACATAATCATTGAAAATTGAGTTGAAATATTGAGATTGACATGAGAAAATAAGTATGATGAAAAAATCATTGTTCATGATAATAACATAATATAATTCATATCCATTAATTCCTAGATCTTTAATCATGAAACTTGTGGGAACAATTTGACAAACAATAGTCTATTCAATAATTAATCATGTTCCACATGTTATCTATATAGGTGAAAGTAATGATTAAAAACCCAAATAAATAATAAATAAAACAGTTTAAATATAAGTACATCCTTTTTATTTTACACATATAGTAACTCTTACAAAAAGAATAAATGTTTACTTGACTTCCATTTTCAATTCATTAGTGGTAAATCTTAGATTCACTCATTATTTTCGTATAAAAATTACATGAATTAATAAATAATGACGAAGTGTCACATCATAAAAAAAATTCATATGGATTTTAACTCATCATAAAACTCTTAAAAACATCTATTATTACCTTCCTATGATCTTTATCCCAGGAAAATGAATTGTTTTCACATGAAATATCTTTGATATAATCATAATGCATCTAGAGAAAAAATCATGATTATATCAATACAAAATATTTACAATGGATAATAAGTGACATCAATTTTCATTTTTTTTATAAATTTAAATACAATTACAATAGCATTAATATATTTTTTGAAGAAAACAACTAATACACTTTGAAATTAAAATATAAATACTAAAATTATAAAAATTAATGTGAATGAAATTTTTATGAAATCATCCTCAAAATATCATAATGGAATAATTAAAAAAATCAAGATGGAAGTAATGATCATACAAGTCATAGACATAAAAAATAAAAATTCATTTTATAAATACTGTACAAGGAGTCAGAAATGACCCATTTTAAATAATTAATAAATGTAATTCTGATTACTGATAAAATAAATTTCAAAGACCATGTGAAATATATTTAGAATATAATATATGTTTCAAAAATAATATTTTTGAAATATTTTAATAAATTATTGATATAGAAGATAATTAAATCCTATTTGAGAGAAGATGTCAGATCTATATCACATAAAAAATATGATCATGATGTTTCATTAAAAAGTAAGTGATAAAATAGAAATTTGTCACGTAAACCATGATAATTAGAGAATGAGAATAAAATATATGTTCAAGAAATTAACATCATTAAACTTCCCATTATTGATCGTGGACTATAAACAATCATGAAAGGAGATGAAATGTTATTATATATAATTTTCTAGTTTTGTAACTCTTCATTCATAAGTCCCATGTAAAAATAAAATCATTTGAATTATTAAATATGATTAAAATAATGGAATTAATGATATATCAGGCCGAATGAGTAATACATACACCCTATAGAAGATTATAGTTACGTATCATAAACATACAACCCATAGAAAGTGGGTTTGAGATGAATAACCCATACAAAGAGCGAATAATTTAATTGAGACTAAATAAATAGTGATTTTATGTGTAAAAAATATAAATCCATAGAAAATGTTGGAAATATAGAATAAAAAATTGATGATGAAATGATACATATTAATGCTATAATAATTAAATTAAATATGTGTTATAACCCAATGGTATTAAATTGTGGTAATAAAACCATTACCATATAAACAAATTTTTTCTCAAATCACCACTGTTGTTGTAATTAAAATTTAATTATATAAAAAATTTAAATAGAAATGATTCATTACATTTCATAAATTGATAAATTATAAATACGATTAAAAAAATTAAGTTCATAAGAAGAAAATATTCCACACAAATAGAAAAATTGGAACAAAATATACTGCCTTGAGCCGATGACATCCTTGATTGTATTTTTTATTCGTTATAATTAAATAAAATATATTATTTGATTTATTTATTATATTTTCATGTATAATACCAAATTCATAGACAAACAAAATCCATTATTTTAATGAAATATTTATTTTCTTATCGAGTTAAATCAATATTATGTATTTTATGAATTTTTAGTTTATAATTTTCAAAATGGATTTAGTATGTTGGTCAAAGAGATTAGGGTTTTTTAAATATTATTAAGAATAAAAATTTTAAATAAGTATATTGCTCATAAATCAATTATAATTTTAAATTATACTATCAAATATGATTATTAAAAATTTATTGTGTCACAATTATGGAGACGGTTGAACATACTGTAGGCATACGTGTCATTTCCATTTTTCAACAATCATTATAGAAAATTTTATATATAATTTTATCATTATAGAATTAATGTTATATCTTAAATTATATATTAATTATTTAAATATTTTTCTAATATTTTTCAATGTGGTGTCATAAATGAAATGAATCAAATCTACTCATAGAGGTGGTAGTCCACATGTATGCTAAAATGAAATTATGATTTTATAGAAAATGTATATTTAGTAAAATATATGATATATATTTAAATTATGTAATATATAAAAATTAATTCCATCACTACAACCATTTTATAATGGGTGGTGATTAAATTTGAATTAAACCTGTCTATAAAGCTATATTATATCCTACACATGAAGGGTGAATTCTGTTCCCATTTGATAGGGGTTTTAGATTGGTATAGTTCATTTCATAGGCATAAAAGAATACAATTATATGTAATCTGATGAATTTATTAAGTCATAATCATTTCAGAACATTTTATATAGGTGAATAAATAAAAGAAACAATATTTTTTGGTAATGAATAATTCCTCTTTTTCAGACAGACTGGTAATGTTTAAAATAAGAACCTTTCTAGGATAGTTTATAGATCGACCCCTGGTATTTATTATGTGAAGGGAGATGTTATGGATTTATTTAGGTATATATTTTTTAAAAAAAATAAATCATTAACTATTAATTATTGAGGACAATAGATTACATTTTATAATAAAGGGGTGTGAAAGTCTTGGAAATTCATTAAATATTAAATTAATGTAAATTAATTTTCAATTTCAAATGGTTAAAAGATTATTAATATGACACATATGTTGATTATTTATCACAATAATATCATCAAAAAAATGAGATAAATGTTTTACTACAATAATTCAATTTAAACCCATATTAACCCTTTTCAAACTTACTACGACATTATTAATTTCACCATTTGAGGGTTAAGATAGCTACAATAAAAGAAACAGACATCCCTTAAATGTACCATGTATTATATTATAAACCATTTCCTATGAAAGTGATGTTTGATATATTTTTTTTTCGAAATTATATTTCATTTAATAACACATTTTTTATTTTAAAATATCATTAATGTCATTTTTTCACTACTCTTTACATTGACTATAACATTATTTTCAAAAAAGTGAAATTTTAAACAAATATTTCAATAAATATGTATCCATATATTTTCCTTACAATGTTTTTGAATCACCGTATTTATATAAAATTATTTTATGTTTAATATTTTTAATATCATTTATTTTATTTTAATATTTTTAAATAATTTCAACTTTAGTGTTGTGTAATTATTTTTTGTAGTTATTTCATCCTTAAAAGGTAAAAACATATTATCACCATAAATATAAATATATTATATATCAAATTAATATATATATTTGATGATTCCATCAATTTATTTACACATTAAAAATAATATTTTTATTAAAAAAAATAGGGTAACATTTTGAAATTTTTATGCATATATTATTAAAATGGTCATAATCACATCAAAATGGAATCATAACTCCATATAATATAATAATTGATTAATATAAAAAAATAAATCATCCAAGAAACATAATTCAAGTTTTAGGGTCATTTTATCTCCATTTAATATTTCATTTCCCTTTAAAATTCATGATTAACTATTTACTTCGTTAAAAATTTATTATTATTACAGTTCCTTATGAAAAATGTTTTAGATAAGTATTTAATATATTTTATAATTCTTATTGAAAATATGAAATAAATATATACATATTCAAAACTAATTAGAGGAATAATTTAATTAAATATAAAGTATGGAAAATATGTTGACAAATAATATTCATAGAAATTCCAATTTCAATGTAATAAATTATTTATAAAAAAATGAAATTATGATATTCATATAAAAATAAATAATTTTGTTACTTTATATTTCATGAAAATAATTATGTTTTAAACTAATATAAAATATCATTTTATAATATAAATAATTTAAAATAGTATAATGTTTTAAAAAATTATTATTTTTCACTATTAATTGACAAATTAAATTTTTTGGAAAAAGATCAAATTTTAACTATAAGATATTTTTAATATAATGAGTTAAAAAATTATATTTGAATTATCAATTTTTTTTTAATATTATAAAAAAAAATTAATTATAATATATTTTTAAAAAAGTGATAAAAATATTTTTGAAGAAAATTAAATTTTTAATAATATATTATATTTACAAAGAATCTAGTTAATATTTACAAATAATTAATCTAAGTTTTTTTTTTCTAATTATGAATTTTTTATCTAATTTTTTAAGTTTTTATTCATGTTAATACCTACCAATTCGTTTCTTAAGTTATAACATTCAAATTTAAATAATAATACTTTCCATATTAATTAATTCTGCTATTGCATATCTTGTATTCTATCTAGAATATTCATTCTCTTAAAAATGCATAGGATATTACATTTTTTCCCAGATTCCCCCTTTAAGAACCAAATGAATTAATTTAAATTCATCCAGAAAATGGGTCCTAAAAAAGACCTCAAGCAACCTAAGTGGAGGTGAAAATTACCCTTGACCCCAACCCAATTGAGAACTGAGAGATCATGAAGTGAATTGACACAAAACATACCTCGCAGAATTCTCAAATCACGTACAAAAGTTTTTCAGGAATCATCTGGGTAATGATCTTGGGTTCCTTTATGGTTTATGGGGTAATGCATTTGATCTTGATGCTGAAATGATTGGGGTTATTATCTCAATTGATCATGCCGAGCAGTGGGGCTGGAATAAGATCTGGCATGAATGTGATTATACAAATGTTGTCCTTGATTTTCAGAATGCTTTTTTACACCTTTCTTGTAAACTCACAAATCACTAGACTAGAGGTTTATACCTTCTTTTTTCAAGGTATCATATTATTACTCATTCTTATATGGAGGCAAATTTTTTGGAGAATGGTTTGTCTAACAACGGTGTGAATGATGCTGCTTATCATTGGGTTGATCAACTGTCGGGTGATCTTCTTCATATTCTTAGGAGGGATCAATGTAAATTTTCTACTTTCAGACTAGTGTATGTTTTTTTATTAATAATGTGGTCTTGATTTTCGAGTCAAGTTCTCAGCCTAATATAAAAATAATAATAATAAATATATAACATTGTTTAAAAATAATTGACCAATCATGATAACAACATTGATCAAGAATCTATAAACCAATAAGGTCTTAAAACGACAATCAATTCATTTAAAAATAAGTTAATAAGTTGGAATTTATATTTCTAGAATATTTTACCAATTTTGACTAATTAATTTATTATCAAAACAATTAATAGAAGCTAATATGATTTTATATCAAGTATAATTTCATCCCTTATTCAATTATTACCCAAATTTCATCTGTTTTTTAAATTTGGATTACTCAATATGATGTATCATGAATGAAGAACAAAAATAAACCTCTAAAGTATAACATAATCCATTAAAGAATTATTCCTCAAATCCATATATATGAAAAAATTGAAAATGGTTATAACAAGATAATATAATATTAAAATGATTTGAAATAGAATGATGAAAAAAATATTTTATCTCAAAAATACAATAGTGATATCAAAATTTTAACTTAATGTATTCAGAAAAATAAATTTCTCTAAAATTCATTAAAAAAAATTAAAAAATACTAAAAACATAATATTATTAATATATTAATTGAAAATAAATTTAAAATTTATATCTAAATTACATTAGTAAATCATAGATAATTATATCAAATCCATTTACCATAATCATACACTCTCTAAAATAACGTATTCATTTCCATAAATAAACTAAATAACATGAATTAGAAATTGAAAACAAATATTTTTCTAAAACATAATTAAAAATTTATTCCTCAACTTAAATATCATAAAATTTTATTTAACATAATCCTATAGTGGATCCCAAAATAAGAGTGATCGTCCTTTGAAAAAAAAATCATTGATTCACCAAATCAAATTTGCATCCCATTGTTATCATTACAAAAAAAATATTTCCCCAATTTAAAATGTGTTGTAATTAAATAAAATTAAGGATCATATAAACCATGTATGTTACTGATTACTTTTATATTATGTCTACCGTAATTAATGGAATTATTCCCCAATATAACTTTTTAAAATTTAAAATGCAAGGGTACTATATTCCTAAAAAATTTCTTGAAAATCAATAAATTTATCATATAAAGTGTCACCATTTCAATATTCCATTTTTTAAAATTATTCACTCCAACAGAAATAGGTTTCCCAAGTCATAGAACAAATAATTTTATAGAATTATTAAAAGAGATTTTATGACTCTAAAAATATTTCTAAAAATCATTAATTCATTGACCATGATTCTATGTCTAGGTTTTTAATACATTATTTCTATAAATAATGGATATAAAATATTCAATTGATAATTTTCAATCTAAAAAAAATATGTTTCATTATTATAGAAAAAGAAAAAAATTCATACATGAATTCCAAATATTAGGATTTTATTGACATTCCATTTATAATCATTCATCAAGACCACCTTTTGTAAATTTATACTTAATAATAATGATAGAAAATACATTTTAAATAAAAATGGAGTTGTTGAGATTTTAAAATAAAATGATAAAGATACCATGTCACATTAAATTAGTATACAATTGAAAACATGTAGGATAACTGAAATAGTTTCTTGTCTGGGATTTATAAACTCAAGAAGGTTTCAAAAATTATTTAAAAAATATTTTTCAATAATCTTGATAATTAAATCATTTTTATGTGATAATATTGTTTGGAAAGATTTATTTCATTCATTATTGATAAAAAATAATTTATCTGAAGAAAATATCTACAGTGAAAAAATAAATAACTTACTACCAATTAGAATAAAAATATTCATTGTGAAACCAATAGCCTTTGTGATTATACAATACATAAACCATCAAATTATTTATACCAAATATAATTTAAATTTTAAATCTAATACTATGAAATTTGATTGATTCAAATAAAATAATTATGTAATACTATAAAATGGGTTGTCATTTTATTTTTATAAATCAAAAACCATAAACATATAAACCCATGATTCTGCCTTTAACTATCAAATCAACCTCACATGAAAAATATAAATATCTAATTTTATCTTAACATTTCAATTGATACCAACTAATGGACCTGACCATAAACATTGCATAATATTAATTTTTTTTAATGAATAAATTCTCTTATATTTGAGGATATTTTTAGGATCAATGTTCCTTGTTATTTTAACAAATAGTTAACAACATGGACTTATAAATTCAGGGTCCATAAGATCAACATCATCTCTTACTATAAACATAATTTCAAATTACATATTATTTCGTATACATGTCTTATAAAACCAGTAACATATGAAACCCTATATTTATCATATCATTCATAAAATTTTAGGAAAAATGAAACATGATGATGGTGATACCAAATTCAATGTTTGTTAAAAACATTACTAATTTTTTTATTACTATGAATAAGATAAAAATAAGGGTTTGATCAAACATAAAATTTCATTAGTATATCTTAAAGGAATTTATTATCATCAACATAATGATCTCTAAAAATAAATCATGGTACAACTCATAAAAAATGGAAATATTAAAAATAAATAAAAAGAATGAACAATATGGAGTCAGTATTGATCAAATGAATAATTAATAAATGATAAAAATCATATATAATACTTATATGTTACTTGGGTTATCATTTCAATATCATTTTAATAATAACTCTTAAAAATGGTATAAAACAGCTGACATCTATACACAACTCATTATATAGATATAGTAGTCCCAAAATTCATTACATTATAATAGAAGAATCCATCCATGGTTAATAATGTAACCAACCATCCTTATTTTATAATGAAACAACCAATCATCATAAACAATTTCCATGAACAATTAGATAAATAATGTAAATATATTTTTCATTTCATCATATAAATCATATATATATCCATTCTTCTATACAAGAAATGATTAACTGGTGGAAAAGAAATATAATCCATGAAATTCTATTTAAAAAAATCATAACCCTTCCTAAGAAATAATTAGGATGGTAATAATATAATATATCCTCATTGAAGCATATGTATCACCATGGTTTTTTGATATAAATTAATGTAAATAGACATAAAATATAATTAAAATCATTTTTTATAAAACAAACCTTTTCATTTTAAATATTAGTTGTAAAAAATAAAAATTCCCAATATATTATAAAAAATACATTTCTCTTAAAATTCATTTGGAAAAATAAAAAGGTATTATTTAAATAAATTAATGGTCATAATGGTTATTAATTTCTTTAATGTACCAAATGATAAAAATTAACATTCTTTTAAAATATTTTTAAAAAATATTTTATAGTGTCCATTTTAAAAAACATTATGAAATATCAGTTTTAAAACCATTTAAAATAATATTAGAGTCCATTTATAAAATATTTATATTTAAATATACATTTATAAAATATTATTTAATGAATTTTTTTATAAAAATGGATATGAAAGGGAAACATTTTAGATATATAATAAAATACAATATCAGTATCGCATACAAACATCCTTATTGATTTTATATAAAAAATATTAGAGGAAAAAGACATTGGTATATTAAACCACATTCAAAACAAAAGTTGAAGAAAAAAATGTTGTTTAGAAAATAATTCCATATGATTTTTGCTAATGCATCCATGAATTTAAAGAATGTCAAATGGAATAGAGATTTCAACACAATCCCTTTTCCAATTTGATAACTCATCAATTATAATACCCACCAAAGAATAATATCATTTGAAACATTAAATATTATTAAAATTAATATTTCCAGGATATATCATTCCAATAGGTAATTATATAAACTAAATAATAGAATATGGGTTCATATTATAAACATATTTCCAAAGGAAACCAAAATTGAGTTTAATAACCATTATAATGAACATAACATTGAATTAAGAGTTAATAAATAGTAATATGGTGTGTATAAAATCTAGATAATCATATAATGTGACTAAATAATAAATAAAAAATTTATGGATAAATGAACCATAAATCATTGAAAATACTGGTTATTGGGGAAGAGTTATAACCCTACAAAAGGAAGTTAACATTAAAATACCTTTAAAAAAATGTCATGTCAAATCCCCATAGATGATGTAATTAAAATTTCATCTTATAAGATAGTGAAATGTGGATAATTAATTATATAATATTAAAATTTGAATTATGTATAATATATAATGAATTTAGTTCCCAAAAAATAAAATATTATTCAACAAAGATAAATTTGTGACGAAATCCCTTACCTCAAAATCAAATTTTCCACATATGTATTTTGAATCCAATATAATAAAAGCATACACATTATATTATTCCTCTTTATAATGTTCTAAGAGTAATACATTATCCTTAAAATTTTTATTTCACTTCATTCAATAAAATATTTAATTTATTAGTCATTTAAATCTACATTGGCTGTTTGGACCAAGTTGGTGTTGTAATTTTCTAAACTACTTTAGTATATTGACTGTCGTCAATGGTGTTATTGATATATTATTTCAAAAATAATAATCATGAAGTAATTAAACTTTTTTTTAATTATACTTTTATATCTAACCATATAATATGATTTTGATAAATATACTACATTACAATCATGGAATATCCAGTACACAAGTAGACACGATTAATGTATCAATTTTTCATTGATCATTACATAAATATTTTTATTATTATTTATCATAACATAATTATAAAATTATCATAAAGGTTTTATTAATTACTTAAATATACTTATATATTTCATCCGTGTTTTATGGTGATGAAAAAATAGTTATATCGTCTTTTGGTGGTGGTAGTCCTCATGTATGCCTGAACCATGTTATAATGGTTCTAGTAATGGAAAGGTAAGAAACTGTATGATAAAATCACAGTTAATAATGATAAATATGTAACTAATATAATAAATAAACATTATTTTACTCATTTTATCAAGGAATTATACTTAGTGTGAGAAAGAAAATTACGTAAGACCATTAGGTGATAGTCGGTCGCACACATGAACAATATATACCTTATCCACATGACAAAGGATATATATTTATATATGTTATTCATTTAAAATAATAAAATACAAATATATCGATAATACTGATATATTTATATCATCATGTTAAAGGATAATTTTTTCAATGTGTAAGAATAAAAACTAATAATTCTGAGTTCATAACAATACATCCCATTTAAAAAACCTCATTAGGATTAGGCAGAAGAATTTTTAGGTTGTTTCTATGATAAAAAATCATTCAGGGTGTCATGATGGTTATTATGAAGATATAATAAAATATTAATTTTTTAATCCCATTGGTTATTTATGTGAGAATTAAATAAGAGAAAATTTTCCCCTGTATAAGATATTATAGGTACAATACTAGAATTAGTAAAATATTAAATTAATAAATAATAAATATCACATAAAAAATTAATAAAAGTTTTTCATATAGAATATATGATGAGTATAGATCACAATAGTTTCATGAGATTAAATTTAGAAAAGTTATTTGAAGGTTTTTACCCATATATATTTATTTTTACCCTTCATCGTCCCTTTTAATAGTTAGCACCCGAACCGTGTTTTTTAATCATTTAGGGCTGTGATAGTTACTATAAATCTAGAAATGCATGATTAATGAACCATGTATTCTATTATAAACAATATTTTAATAAAATATTTTAATATATTATTTTTTTAATTTAAAATATTATTTATTACAATATATTTTAAATGCTAATTTTCGTACAATTCATTACATTTTCTTCAATTTTATAATGAAAATAATTATTAAAAAATTAAACAATGATTGGATCCCTAATATATTTTATATTTCTATATTATTTTTGGATAACAATAACAATATCATATTTTATTACATTTTATATTATTAGTATCATTTAATTTATTTTTCCATTAATTTAAAAAATAATGTTTCAATATTGTGTAATTGATCAAGTGTATTATTTGTTTATATAACTATAAAAAATTATCATGATTAATAAAAATAATTTTACTACAAAAAATAATATTTATAAAAGGTCATATACTTTTTCCCCTTGTTAAAAATATTATAATTATAAAAAACAAGGGTGTCAAACGTTGAATTTTCATTACATCAAATCATATAATTCTCACAATGAAATCAAAATGGAAAAATTACAGTACAAATGAATCGTGATTGACTATTGAATAAAAAATATAATAAAATTAATTAGTGTGTCATGGTAATTTTATATTCCTTATCATTGTATTTTTAAATTTTATATACTAAATTTACACATTAAAATTGTAATAAAAAAATTTATGATTATTATTTCAAAAGACTAATAATAAATTTAAACTATTTATGAAATATGAAATCCCTAATTACAAATATATAATCCATTTATGATGATCTAGCATATATTATTTGTAGAATGTAATATGAAATAAAACTGTAAAAACATGATGATGAAAAAAAATTCATAAATAATCCCTACGTAATGTAAAGAAATGTTTTGCAATAAATTTTGATGTTTAAAAATTATTTAAAAAATAATTATTTTATTAACATAACAAAAATATCTTATTAAATTTTAAAACAAAACCATAGATAAATTTTAATTCATAACTAATATAATAGAAAAAAAATTATAATTAAAATAAGTATTTTCACCATTAAATAAAAAATACAAAATAGAAAGAAATCACAATTTCATAATTTTGATATAATATTTTACAACATTATATTATGTTTAAAAATAAATTATCAAAATGTTCTATATATTAACTAAATTATTTTTTCAACTAAAGACAAAAGACATTATTTTTTTTATGAAAATGTATTTTTGAATAAAAATGACCATTCTTATGAATTGAGACTTTATTTACTAATAATTAATCCTTATATATGTATTTATTGGTTTCACCATATTTATTTTACTCTAAATTTATTCCTATAAATATCCCAAAATTTAATGGCTATGCTATAATGGACATATTTAAATAATTATAATTCAGATATCATTTATGATTGTTGTTATTAATGTTATTAACAATAAAAAATAATATTATTTAGAAAAACATATGATATTACAATAAGGAAGTGACCATTGGATAATTTCACATGTAAAAACAATGCATAACAAAAAAAATTTCCTTCGAAGTGTATAAATAATATAAAAGGTAAATACAATTATTTTTGAGGTACATAAACATCCTAGTTTGAAATGAAATATTTAAAACAAAAAATTAAAATTGTAAGGGAGAAAATATCTAGAATATAATAATGTGAAATTTTAATATAATATTCTATAATTAAAAAGTCATGATAATGTGAAATTTCTTCCAAGATATAAAAGTAAAAAACAAAAAAAAATCATTTCCCATTATTTTAAAAAGTCAAAAAGTACCACCTACGAATCATGAAAAGAAAAATAATTTTAAAAAAAATTCAAAAGTGTTAACAATGGTTAAAAAAATTATAAATCAATAATATTATAATCTTAAATAAATATATATAAGAATAATTCTAAAACAATATCCTCTAAGATAATGATTACAATTTTTTTATAAAATATTAGGTCTTTTGTTAGGAAAAATATTTTAGTATATTGATTATATAAATTCATTAAATTGAATTGAACAATTTTATTATAATTATAAAACCATTTTTTATAAAATAAATAAATTTATAAATATCAATTATAGATCATATAATTTTTTTATTTTAAATTCAGGTGTATAAATTCCAGATAAAAATATGATTGAAATATAAATCCCCAATGACATTTTTAAAATTTAAATTATAATCCTCACCAGATAAAGTAATGAATATGGGAATGTGGTTCTGAATATATATTAATAATATAAATAATAAAACAAATTTAATGGAAGAATACAGATAACATTAGAGAAACAAATTCTTAATACAGAATGTGTCTTATTGAAATAAAAGTGATAAAAAATTCCATACCTTTAGTATAAATTATTTGATATTAATTAAAAAATAATTTATACTAACTATAATTTTATCATAAATATATTATATAAATATAAACATATATATAATATCATAAATTATTTAGTTATATCGTTTTATCACCTCTTTATAAAAAATTATTTATTAAAATATTTTTTCTTAGTGATAACTGCTTCATTTTTAATATATGTTGTGGTCTAGTAGTTTTGTTCAATTTAAATTTATCATGGTTAAATTATATCCATAATATATATAATTATTTAAATATATTCTATATTGTATATATATATGTAGATTCATTGATAATATTTATAATTTTAAAATTGAATTGTATCGTTCAAGGAGATGGTAGACAATAGTTATAGATGAATGTTGTTTTCATTTTTCGATGAATGGAACAAGATAAAGACAAATAATAAATTATATCAAATTATTATTATTATAAAAATAAAATATTATATCTTAATCAAATAAAGACATTTTACCATTCATATAAAACTAAAATGAAATAATGTCACATTTTATTGAAAGTTGGTAGTCCACACATATGCCGGAGAAGTGTAGTCATTTTATATAAAAAATGAAGGTATAATGGAAGATGTGGTGTTATAAATCTTTATGATTATTTATTTAATACTATATATGTGTGTGTTTGTGTGTTAAATACATAAATATATGTCTCCATGAGATGTGGTGATGGATAGAAAATTGCATCATTCATTAAGGTAGTATCCCTCTATTCACATGATCAACAATTTTGTTCCCATTTTATTGAACAGAATATGGATATAGGTTAGAACATTAATAAAATAACATTACAATATATAGAATATATATGTTTTTATATTTCATAATAATCAATGATAATTTGAAGTATGTATAATAAGAAAAAAATAAAAATGGACGGTAAATAACCTCAACTAGTGTTTAGACAACCTCTTTAGGTATCTACATGAAGGATATTCAAATATAGTATATTATAAAAAAATATAATATATTTCATGATGATATATTAAATTAAAATATTTCGTTAGGGAATTGACTAACCGAATATTAATTTAACTATAATAAAAATAGTCCAGGAGGGACCCGTTTATAAGTGATGCGAGGGGTAGATTTTGATTTCAAAATTTTTTTAATATAATCGCATACAACTATCATATAATTTGTTTTTTGAAATTAATATAATTAAAAAATCATGATGATTCTAAATACTACCATGAAATACTATTTTTAATATTATATATTTTGAATTTATGCTTATTGGCTTGTTTTAATACATGTGATCCCTTCATGACAATTACAACAATATCTGTGTATTATCATTTAGTGGTTAACATATTTATATAAAAGGAATACTTTTAAAGACCCAGAAATTTCAAGGGAATTTTTTTTTCATAATTGTTTTTGGAATTTTAGAAGAATGTAGTTTCTAACAGCGCCTGATTTCGAGGCTCGTTGTGCCCGGAATTAATTTCCGATGTTTAGCTCGGGTATATTCAGTTATCAAACGAGCAGGTTTTTCTCACTTTTGAACCGGTGCTCGGAATCGAATTCCGAGGGCACTGATGGAACCAAAGCGTCGGTAATTGCTTAGGAACACTTGTTCCGGAGTTGCATTTTCAAAAGAGAAGATGATAAAAATTATGGAAGTTTAATTTAAAATTTAACTACAATTTTTATGGTTTAAGGATTTGGGTGGAAGTTGGGTAACTACCCAACTTCCCAGGAGAGGTTATGAGGGTGTTGGGGCCCAAACGAGCCCCACCCCTTCAGATTCTTAAACCCCCTCAACTCACCATTAATTTTTGACAACTTATGTTATTAATTAAGTGAGTTAAGTGTGGATGTTTGAATTTCAAACTCTTGAAATTCAAAAGTTATGTTATGTTAATAAAATAAGAGGTGAGCTTATTTTATTTGGGGTTTGAACCTCGTGGTGGGGATTTTGGGAGAAAATGCTAAGGATTTGGGGAACTTCTTCGTCTTCGACGAAGAACGCGAAGAACACATCGGTCTCCGATGAAGAACGCCGAGTTCTCAGGAACCGATTACGCGATGCCGTGTACCGTGATGCCGACGTGACTTCCTCCTTCCGCGACGTCTCTTTCCGCGACGGTTTTTTCCATGACGAATCCTCGTTCGACGAAACTTCGTTAAAGCTCGCACGAGGTAGGGGAATTTATTTGGTGTTCTCTTATCTTTTAAGAAAAAAACGACAAGCACGGACCAACCAATTCCAGGTTGATCCGCAGATCGTTCCTTCATGCGGATTGATGTTGAGGATTTTTTATTGTCCGCGAATTATTTCTTTGTCGTACATCGACTTCTAATAGATGGATGTTCTCTATCATTATAATGGGAGGAGGTCGGACCGCACTAAAACGGCCGACCCTACTACCCCCTTGTTGTTTGAATTTGTTGCGGCACGTGAAAGGCGGCGCGGTGTCGTTACACCACACGAAAATTATGAGGAAGGGATAAGAAGCGTGGCGCCATCGTGCCGCGCCGATGAACTTGAACAAGCCACGGCGCCGTTGCGCCGCACCGTAAAATGACAAATGAAGCCGAACAGGCGTTGTGGTATCATTGCAGCAAAGATTGGGTCCTGGGATGATAACTGGCGAAGACCGCAGGCGAATCAGACCACCGGAGCGCGTCCGGTGGACCGCGGAAGCCCCCGCCGGCGCACCCCGCCGGCGCGGCGGCGCCGGCAGTCGGGGGCGGCGGCGCCCGGAGCGCCCCGCTCTTCCGTAACCGGCCAAGCTGACCCACCGGCAGGGCCGGGTCGCACCTAGGCCGTGCCGGGCCACCCTAGCCGGGTCGGACCCGGGTCGGGTCCGACCCGGTTCAGGGCGACCCAGGGGGGTTGGGTCGGGTCGGTCAGGGCCCATACCCCCCGTTTTCAGATCACATTCGGTCAAATGCCCATATCGTGGGCTACAGACCTCATATCGACGCACCGTCAGTTTTGATGCCACCCCTGGATCGAGACTGTCATTTTGACATATCGCACTCATGGTTTCGGCATACTTTGGGTTCGGCCGGGATGGTTCGTACACGAAACCAACCGGGCCCTCAGAGCGGAAACGCACGTAACTTGAGCATCGGACGTCTGATTGACGTGCCGTCGACTTTGATGGATTCCTCTAAGTGATACGGATCTTTTGGCTTACTCCGTTTGAGGTTTGGATGCCATCAGAGTGCGGTCGGGTTAGTTTGCTCACGAAATCCAATAGGGCCCCTGGAACGAAAAGGCCAATAACTCACAGACTGGGCGTCCGATTGACGTTCCGTCTATCTTGTTGATTTCCTATTGATGAGATGGAACATTTGGAATAATTCTCCCAAGTTTTGGTTGCTGTTGGATAGTGGCCGGGTTGGATTGTACCCGAAATCCATCCGGGCCCCTGGAACGGAAAAGATGATATCATTCAGACCAGACGTCCGTTTGACGATCCGTCAGAGGCATTGGTGATCATGTTGATAAAAGGTCTCTTTGATTTTACCATATGAGAGTTAGTTGTACAGTTGAGATACCACTGGGTTGGTTCGCACACGAAACCAACCAGGCTTTGGAGACAAAAAGGCTAGTAACAAACAGACCGGGCGTCCGATTGACACATCATCTGTTGCGTTGAGACCCCTGTGACGAGGCGGTCCTTTGAGATACTTCTTCGTGGGACATTAAGATACTTGGAATATCGGCCTATAGCTCGTGGAGCGGACCCTCCTAGAGACGAGCGTGTGGAGTACAGAGACCGTGAAGCCGACTGAGACCTGACGACTGCTTGACCAACTCGACTTGGAGTGAGTCGACTAGCCCAGTGGACAGAGCACTACTTTGTTTGGGTGCACACCCATGGCGGACGGAGCACTACCTGTGTAACAGTGCAGACTCGTGGTACTCGTCCGGAGAGTACCTATGCAGGCTACTAGGGGGTGTGCACTACTATGTTTGGGTGGCATACCCCGGCAGGAAGCACTACTGTGTTTGGTTGGCTGGCCCAAGGTACTCGACAGGAAGAGTACCTCAGCAGTCATAGGTTAGTGAGAAGTACCTCGGAGTCATGATAGGACCACTGTACACTCTAGAGATGGAGCTCTTCATTAGTCACAATTTTGATAATGAAAATCCTGGTTTGAGCTGAGTCTATGACCTTTGTGTTTCCTAATGATTGAGATGGGTTACTTGATAACTTAGGTATATGTATGGGAATATACCTGGGTAGTGGTTATCCGTTGATTTCATAATCGTTGTTTTTTTTTTCAGGAATGAGATGGGTTACTTGATAACTTAGGTATATGTATGGGCATATACCTATGTAGAGGTTATCTGTTGAGATCTTCTATGTGGTTATCCATTTTGGTTTTAGAGAGACCTTGAGGGTCTCGGGGTCCTTACTGAGTATCGTTATACTCATCCCTGCACATGCTATGCCCGCTCCTCGTTGTGTTGGTTGCAGACGACGGGCAGTGCTAATGGAGGCCGAGTGTTCGAGGACTGGACGGTACCCAGAGGTGGACTACATGACGAGTCAGTACCCGGAGGTGGACTACACGACGAGTCAGTATCCGGAGTTGGAATTCACGGCGAGACGACACTCAGAGGAGGTTGAAGGGAGAGAGCGTTGTGGACGATATCTGTACCAACCCTTCATGTAGGATCCGTGGTGGAAGATCCAAGAGCTGTGATATATGTACCTACCCTTCAGGTAGGATATGTGGTGGACGATCCAGGAGATGCGCCATATGTACCTACCCTTCAGGAAGGATCTGAGGAGGACGACCCAGGAGCTGCATTTGTCCTTCCAGCTGTTGTCTTTTTCTGTTGTACTTTGTTCAGTTGTAGTTGTACTTTCTTTTGGGTTTGTATTCTAGCCCATTTACCTTTCAGCACTTCTCATTATACTTAGTGTTTTACCCCTGCTTGTACTCTATGATATTTTTATTACTTTTATAAAGGCAATTCCTTCCCAGTTATCAGGATTTACGCCTTTGGTGCTAGTCACCAGACCCTGGCCTATGGAAGGCGGGCTTGGGGTAGTCACGACACGGGCACCGAGGCCGAGTCGTGACAAATTGGTATTAGAGGAGTCGGTTCTACCGTAGAACTTATAACTCTGTTATTTTCTTTCTGTGAAGAAATAGTGTTAAGAGTACCGAGTGGGGTTTTCAATACATGGAGTCCAGTGTTGGTGCGTGCGGCCGACATATCAACACACCAGGACCCTAACAACTGATTTCCGACTTTGTGCACGAAAACACTGATTTCATGTGTGTTTCGAGAAGTTTTTAAATGTCAACTCAAACCAGGTCTGCTCACCAAGTATAATCGTTTGATCGTGTCACATTGTTTCTTTCAGGATGCCTTTTCTCGGACGACCATCTAGAGCCCAGAGGGATGTGTGTACTGACAGCTTGTCGAGCGACGAGGCTTCGGTACAGGGCCCTCTTGCAGTTAAGGCACCAGCGGATGCACCAGCGGTACTACCATACGTTGGGCAACCGATGCCACCAGCCCCGGCAGTAGGTGATGCATGCCACTTGAGCGCGATGCAAGAGTTCCAGCGCCAGAGGCCACCCAGGTTCCGGGGGGAGACGGACCTGCAGGCGGCTGAGGATTGTCAGGAGGCTGTGGTGAGAGTCTTCAGGCTAGTGGGGACGCCGGCAGACTTCATGGTGATCTTTGTGGCCAGCCTTCTTCAGGCAGCATCAGGCAGGTGGTGGAGCCACTTGTTCCAGTTTTGCGACGGGATGACCTTCAAATGGGAAGACTTTGGGACCTTCTTCAGGGTGGAGTTTGTGCCGGTAGCTCTACACCCCGAGCATGTACATGAGCTTCTGCCTTTGCCGTAGGGTTTTCGATCAGTAGCCGAGTCATCTGTGGGCAGTAGACAGATGATGCAGAGGTCCAAGAGGACCAGACCAGCAGTTGGGCGATCTCAGGTTTTAGTATTGGTGGTGCGGGGCACCCAGGGTGGGGTTTGAGCCAGGCGTGCCAGAAACGGACAATGTTTCTCCGGGGGTAGGAAGGGTCACCTGGAACGTGACTATCCGACTCCATGTACTGTCAATCCACAGGCGTTGGAGGAGCCACCGAGGCAGAAGCATCGACGAGTGCTTGAGCAACAACCGAGCAGTGGACAAGGCAGTAGAGCTCCGGGAGCAGGTGGGCAGGAGCGGAACTAGTGGATACGTCCCTTGTACTTCTATTCCATATTGTTGTTGTTTTCGTGTCTTTGTACTATGAGCTACAATAATAAAAAGACACTTATCTTTGTGATGTCTGATTTCCTGTCCTTTTGTTTGGTTGATACTAAGAGGTCCTGGTTAAAAACTGTTGACTTGAACCTCACTTTCGAGATTTCTACTGGAGGAGACCCAGTGACCTCACACTGATGCCGACACCGTGACTCGACCCTTAGAGGTTAGATTGACGGTCAGATATTTTGGTAGTTACGTCGAGGCCATACAACATCATCTATGGCATAAATGCATCATTCATGTCGGGATTGACTGTATTAAGCAATGGGCGTGGTTCATCCAGGGGATGAGACCTAGTTTCACTTTTCGACAAAGGAGAAATTTTAGAAGCTCTTTCAGAACGTATGCAAAGAAGGTGCAGATCATCCTGGAGCCGACGAAGACTGCACAGTGCGGTATGAAACAAGAATCTGGTGCCAGTCTTAGAGACTCGAGCGTGTTAAATGTTCCAAGAAGTGGAAGCTTTAAGGAGAGATGAATCTGTGAAGCAGCAGATGTGGAGGCAGAGCTAGGAGAGCAGCATTAGGTGGTGTACGTTTTTAACCACCCGCCTTAGTTGTCCCCGCCAGGCTCAAGGAGATGGAAGGAGGAGGAAGAGAGTGACTACATGAATTCAGGGAGAGTGACCTGATGGCTCTAAGAATGATTTCAGGGACAGTCTGTGTCCACTACTAGCTGCCATAGTATCAGATGTCGATATGAATCATTCCTTCCTTCCACAAATTTTTTCCCAGATCTAGAGTTTCCGCTAAGCTGTAGACTTGACCCTCACGTCTGTAGAAACCTTGGGAGAAGACTTGATAATCACACTTACGCCGATGGTGTGGTCAGACCCTCGAGGTGAGAGTATCGGTTGGAATCTCTTGGTGGCAGCGTTGAGACCTTACGAAGTTGGTCTGAGTATGGATTGGATCCACAGTTCATACACGGATTGACTGTATTGGGCAAAAAGGTTGTGGTTTATCTACAACATCGGAATGGGTTTTCCTTGGTCGGTGAAAAAGGAAACCCAAGGTAGCATAGGGTAACACATGCATAGGATGTTGGAACTGATCACTCTTATGTCGGTAAACCTTACCCTCGTGGCAGCAGTCTTTTTGAGTTCCAGTTCTAACAGGAATTGGAGACCTCTGGAGTTCGAGGATGATGATCACGTCCTTATACGGGTCTCACCTCGATGAGGTTTACAGAGATGTGGAAAGGCGGCAAGTTATCTCCGAGGTTCAGCGGACCTTCTTAGGTCCTCAGCTGGGTAGGCGGGGTGGTTTACCGCTTGACCCATCCACCTCAGTTGCACCAGGTGCACGACAACTTCAACGTATCTAAACTGAGGAGATACGTGCTCGAACCTTCGCATATCATCGAACATGGGGAGATGGATGATGGCGATGGGGTGTCTTTCACGGAGGTTCTAGTGGGTATCGTGGATCGATAGGAGCAGATCCTACGAGGATGATCGATTCCTCGGGTGCACTGTCTTTGGCAGTACGGGAACCTCCAGGTGATCACATGGGAGCAGAAGGCTCAGATGTGTGCTCTGTACCGCTTTTGTGACCCTAGTTTGTGTTGAATCTTTACGGGAACGTAAAGCCCTTAGGTGGGAATAATGTAATGACCCAGAAATTTCAAGGAAAATTTTTCTTCTTAATTTTCTTTGGAATTTTATAAGAACATAGTTTCTGACGGCGCCTGATTCCGAGGCCCGGTGTGCCCGGAATTAATTTCCAAAGTTTAGCTCCGGTACATTCAGTGAACGAACGAGCAGGTTTTTATAACTTTTGAACCGGTGCTCGGAATTAAATTCTGAGGGCACCGATGGAACCGAACCACCGTTAATTTCATAGGAACACCTGTTCCGGAGTTGCGTTTTCATGATAGAAGATGATATAAATTGTGGAAGTTTAATAATTAATTTAGCTAAAATTTTTATGGTTTAAGGCTTTGGGTGGAAGTTGGGTGACTACCCAACTTCCCAAGAGAGGTTATGGGGGTTGTGGGGCCCAAAAGATCCCCACCCCTTCATATTCTCAAACCCCCTCACCACACCATTAATTTTTGACAACTTATGTTATTAATTATGTGAGTTAAGTGTGGATGTTTGAATTTCAAACTCTTGAAATTCAAAAGTTATGTTATGTTAATAAAATATGAGGTGAGCTTATTTTATTTGGGGTTGGATGCTCGTGGTGGAGCTTTTGGGAGAAAAGACTATGTATTTGAGGAACTTCTTCGTCTTCGATGAAGAACGCGAAGAACACATCAGTCTCCGATGAAGAACACCGAGTTCTCGGAAACCGATTACGCGACGCCGACGCGACTTCCTCCTTCCACGACATCTCTTTCTGCGATGGTTTTTCTATGACGAATCCTCGTTCGACGAACCTCCGTTCAGGCTCACACGAGTTAGGGGAATCTATTTAGTGTTCTCTTATCATTTGTGAAAAGAACGACGAGCATGGACCAACCAATTCCAGCTTGATCCGCGGATCGTTCCTTCATGCGGATTGATGTAAAGGATTTTTGTTTTTGTCTGCGAATTATTTCTCTGCCATACGTCGACTTCTAATAGATGGCTGTTTGCTATCATTATAATGGGAGGATGTCGGACCGCACGAACATGGCTGACCCTCTCCCCCATTGTTGTTTGAATTTGTTGCGGCACGTGAAAGGCGTCACGATGCCGTTGCACCAAGCGGAAATTATGAGGAAGGGCTAAGAAGCACGGCACCGTCGCGCCGCGCCGATGAAGTTGAACAAGCCACGGCGTCGTCGCGCCGCGCCGGAAAACGACAAGAGAAGCTGCACAGGCATTTTGGGATCTATGCAGCAAAGTTTGGGTCCCGGGATGATCACTGGCGAAGACCGCAGGCGAATCGGACCACTGGAGCGTGTCCGGTGGTCCACGGAAGCCCCCGCCGACGCGCCACGCCGGCACGGCGGCGCCGGCGGTCGGGGGCGGCGGCGCCCGAAGCGCCGCCAGAAGAATCCTCCGCGGCTGAAGCTGCGGCGATGGAGCGCGGTCCTGCGACCGTGAGGGACCGAAGGGGGGCGGCGAGATGCGGCCGGCCGCCGCGTCCACTGGCACGGGCAGTCCCACGCGGGGCCGCGGTTCTTCACGCAGGGGCAGCGCCCCGCTCCGCTCCGCTCGGCCATAACCGTCAGAGCCGACCCACCTGACGGGCCGGGTCGTGCCCAGGCCGGGCCGAGCCACCCTAGCCGGGTCGGGTCGTGCCCAGTCGGGTCGGACCCGAGTTGGGTTGACCCGGTTCGAGCTGACCCAGGGGGGGTTGGGTCGGGTCAGTTCGGCCTCAGACCCCCCGTTTTCGGATCACTTTCGGTTAAATGCCCATATCTTGGGCTACAGACCTCTGATCAATGCACCGTTAGTTGCAATGCCACCCTTGGATCGAGACGGTCGTTTTGACATATCGCACTCAAGGTTTCGTAATACTTTGGGTTCGGCCGTGTTGGTTCGTACACGAAACCAAACGGGCCCTCGGAGCGGAAACGCTCGTAACATGAGCTCCAGACGTCCAATCGATGTGCCATCTACTTTGATGGAATCCACTAAGTGAGACAGATCTTTTGGATTACTCAACTTGAGGTTTGGATGCCGTCAGAGTGCGGTCAGGTTGGTTTTCTCACGAAATCCAACCAGGCCCCTGGAATGAAAAGGCCAATAACTCACAGATCGGGTGTCCGATTGACGCGTCGTCTGTCTCGTTGATTTCCTCTTGATGAGGAGGAACTTTTGGCATACATATCCCGAGTTTTGGTTGCTGTTGGATAGTGGCCGGGTTGGATTGTACCCGAAATCCAACCAGGCCCCTAGAACGGAAAAAATGATATCTTTCAGACCGGACGTCTGTTTGACGAACCGTCAGCAGCGTTGGTGATCACGTTGAGAAACAGTCCCTTTGAGTTTACCCTATGAGAGTTCGGGGTACAGTTGAGATACGGCCGAGTTGGTTCGCACACGAAACCAACCGGGCCCCAGGGACAAAAATGCTAGTAACTCACAGACCGTGTGTCCGATTGACGCACCGTCTGTTGCGTTGAGACCTCTGTGACGAGGCGGTCCTTTGAGATACTTCTTCGTGGGGCTTTGAGAAACTTGGAATATCGACCTGTAGATCGTGGAGCGGACCCTCCCAGAGACGAGCGTGCGGAGTACAGAGACCGTGTAGCCGACTGAGACCTGATGACTGCTTGACCGACTCGACTTGGAGTGAGTCGACTAGCCCAGTGGACGGAGCACTACTTTGTTTGGGTGCATACCCATGGAGGATGGAGCACTACCTGTGTTACAGTGTAGACTCGCGGTACTCGTCCAGAGATTACCTCTGCAAGCTTCTAGGGGGTGTGCACTACTGTGTTTGGGTGGCAGACCCCGGCGGGAAGCACTACTATGTTTGGGTGGCTGGCCCTCAGTACTCAACAGGAGGAGTACCTCAGCAGTCTTAGGTTAGTGAGCAGTACATAGGAGTCGTGACATGACCACTGTACACTCTAGAGACAGATCTCTTCAGCAGTTACAGTTTCGATAATGAAAATCCTGGTTTGAGCTGAGTCTATGACCTTTTTGTTTAATCATGATTGAGATGGGTTACATGATAACATAGGTATATGTATGGGCATATACCAGGGTAGTGGTTATCCATTTATTTCACAATACTTGTGTTTCCTCATGATTGAGATGGGTAACTTTATAACTTAGGTATATTTATAGGAATATACCTAAGTAGAGGTTATCTGTTGAGATCTTTTTTGTGGTTATCCTTGTTGGTTTTAGTGAGACCTTGAGGGTCTCGTGGTCCCTACTGAGTATTGTTATACTCACCCCTACACGGGCTATGCCCGCACCTCGTTGTGTTGGTTTCAGACGACGGGCAGTGCTGACGGAGGCCGAGTGTTTGAGGACTAGACGGTACCCTGAGGTTGTCTACACGACGAGTCAGTACCCGGAGGATGACTACATGACGAGTCAGTATCCAGAGATGGACTTCAGGGCGAGACGACACTCGGAGGAGGTTGAAGGGCGAGAGTGTTGTGGTGGCTATATGTACCTACCCTTCAGGTAGGATCCATGGTGGATGATCCAAGAGTTGCGCTATCTGTACCTACCCTTTAGGTAGGAACCGTGGTGGATGATCCAGGAGTTGTGCCATCTGTACCAACCCTTCAGGTAGGATCCAAGGAGGATGACCCAAGAGCCGCTTTCGTCCTTCCAGCTGTTGTCTATTTCTGTTGTACTTTGTACAGTTGTAGTTGTACTTTCTTTTCGGTTTGTATTCTGGCCCATTGACCTTTCACCACATCTCTTTGTACTTAGTGTTTTGCTTCCGCTTGTACTATGCGGTATTTTGTTTACTTTTATAAAGGCAATGCCTTCCCTGTTATTGAGATTTACGCCTTTGGTGCTAGTCGCCAGCCCCTGGCCTATGGAAGGCAGGCTTGGGGTAGTCACGGCATGGGCCCCGAGGACGGGTCGTGACAATTCTCACTAGTAAATGGAAGATGATTGATATTTTCATCCAAATCCCAGACAAATTTTTATGTATTTTGTTGTTTCTATGTATAAATTATTTTAATAAATATTATTTATTATAAAATATCATTATTATCAATTTTAGAACTATTCAATTAATTTAACAATGAAAATAACATAAAAAATGTAATTAGAAAAAAATATTTTACCAAATTAGTAAGTGTTATATGTTTTCTAAAATACACATTTAATTCAATAACCTATTCATGTTACTTTACTCTAAAAATGAATAAAATAATTTATTTTTTATATATATTAGTAGAATGAATATTGTGTCTGAATTGCATAAGAATTTAATGAAATTATTTTATTATTAAAAATTATAACTAAATTACCATGATGTCAATAATTTTATTATTCCCAAAATAAAAAATATTACCCTCAAAAAAATTCCTTTATTTCAATAAGACAAAATATAACATAAATTTAAATGTAAGAGAGCAACATGTAGGTTTATTTATTTATATAAAATATTATATAAGTCGTTTTCAGATAAAAGTATGGAATAAACAATTAAATATATAGAATATGTTAATAACCGTAGAAATTTCTTAATAAAAAATAATAAGGATGAGAAAATGATGTCATTATCACATAGTTTTAACCCATGTTATCAAAATTTTACCTTTTACATTAATGACAATTTTTCCCTTTTTAATATTTATTATGAAATAAATTCATTTTAAATTATTAAATTATATGAATTTTTTATATTCAAAATTGGTAAATCATTTTACGTAATGATATATGTATAAATATTATAAATCAATATTACAAGAACCCTGCTAAGAGCGATGAAAAAATTCCACAAATGTATTTTTAAGTGTAAATGTATTTTTCTAAAAACAACCGGTATAATAATGATTCATATATCATTAATTATATTAATATAAAATAATGGATTGGCATATAAATTTACGATCAAATTTAACATATTATCTTGGTTTTTAAAGAAAACAAATGACAACTTTAAAATAATTGATCTTATTTCAAAATTTAGTAAAAATAATATTTCGTGAAAAATACCATAATTTCTATATGGACACATACTTAAATATTAATTAAGATTGAATTAAATGAATAATTCACATTGAGGATCTTTTCAGGTTTAGAGTTTTAGAGAATTATGAAATAAATATTACATCTCAAAAGATTACAAAGTAGAAACTTCTACACAGTTTCCATATTTTTTACAAAACATGTACTCTTGAAAAGAAGATTCATTTCTAGTTCCATTTTTAAGACACCATGACTTTTTTTTTGATCCCATAGTTGACCCTATTCCACATTATGTCATGTGAATAACATTTCAAAAACATGTGATAAGTATAAAAATATCAGTAAGGGATTCACAAGGAATGAAAACTGTTAGTTTTTCAAAACAACAAGTAAACCATGAATACATTAACATAAGTAGTATTTTTCACCTTTATGAAGTTGTAAGTACTATTCATTGAATGTAATATCATTACATACCCTTTTGTAACCAAAATATTATCATAAAACCCATATAAAGAACACATTACATATAAAGGTAACTTGGGACCTAAACATACATAAGTAGAATAACCCTGCGTTTGACTTCGACACATTTCACTAAATGGAATAGCCATACGGCTGGCTTCCATACCCATTGAATTTGAGGGTATAACGTAACCACCCATCCTGGTATTCATAGCACCACCCATCATTTGGTTTATCATGAAACCATCTTTCAAATGTCCAAGTACCATTATAAAATGATAACACATAAAAAAATTATAAAGGAATGAAAAAATTCCCACATTTAAATCAAAATATATCACTTAAATATATTGACATAAAAAATCTATTATCAAAACCATTTTAAATAACAAAATACATAAAATATTATATGGTATTTATTTATTTTTAAAAACATTACGGCATCTTGAGGAAGCCAAAGATCAAATTATACTCGTGGCGGCGGAAAAGGTCATTGTCAACACGTATGTTAAAAGAAACATTACTTTTTTTAGTAAGAATCTTCATAGAAATATATTACCTTTGAATGAAATGAATATTCAAAGGTGTTTTATAAAACGTATAATAGAAAGTCTTCTATTAGAACAAAATATGCCTCAATGAAAGGAGATTGAGATGAAGTCCCTTACCTTGTGTCTGACTTGAAACGATCACTCTTTAATCTCCTTAATAATAAAATAAAGATAATTTATACTTTATTAAGAACCATTTCCAAGTTTATTATTCCTTTTATATCACTTATTTCCACGTTATAAACATTTTGTAATCATTTAAGTTATTAATTTTCGTTTTGTCAATATTTGGTACATAAGTAAAAAATGAACTTCTTACAATTACATGTTGTTCATGTGGCCAAAGGTTCATTATATCCAGAATGATATTAATGATTTGGATATCATATATATCATATATATCCATCATATACATGTATTTATAATAGTACATAACATTTTGAGGTAAGAAATGAAATGCACCGTTCATGGAGACGGTAAGCCATACGTACGCATGAACGCTACTTTCATTTCTATTTAATAATTAATGGAATTAAAACATAATGATACACAGTAGTATTATAATTCCAGTATTTTATCATATATAATATCATTAAACCTATCCTTTATACGTACCACATATTGTATGAACGAGTCATATCACTTTGAGGGGGCGGTAGTCCGCACTTCCTAAAATGAAATTATCGTGTTTATCCAATATGGAACCCATAAAGGTATGCCATAAATGAAAAATATATAGGCATAAGGATAAAATAAAATAATATATGTAATATATAAATACAGTTACATCATAATGGCCACCATGAAATGTGTTAAGAGAATATTGAACAATCATAGTTTCGTGAGGTAGTAATTCACCATCCACATAAACAATATGTTTTTTAACCATTAGACGGAGGTGTGTGTAAGTGTAGCTAGAATCCTTATCATAAAAACATCTTAGAATATTAAATATACTGGTTTTGTTACAAAATAACGGAATAAAAATAGTTTATGGGGTTGGAAAAGAAAAATAAAACAATAGAATATAAGAGAAGACATTACCTTTAAATGGGGTAACTCCCCTTGGATTGGAGCAAAAGGGTTTCTTGAAGAACTTTTTGCCTAAGGTAACACTTCTAGGATGAAGAGAGGGATATTGGGAGCTTATTTGAGTAGGTTTTGGTCATGCAAAAACGATTGAGAAGTGTGATAAATGGGTAGGATGTGGGGTCTTTTTATAAGGGAGAGGAGGGACTCTTTTGGAAAGCATGAAACTATTATTTCATTATATAATTATTTTAAATTTTTAAAGGTAAAAAAATTATTAAATTCAAAGATAAGGTGGCCCATGTTCGAAATAAAATCATCCAATAAGAGTTAGACAAGTTTTGGATATTATTTTAAACATTATCTTCTTATTTATTTAGATCATTCATTATTGACGTAAACACTACATCATCATTGTGTCATAAATAATTTTATTTATTTAATGTCTTAAAATTTTATAAAAAATAACATGTTGAAGGAAATATTTTTATCTTTTTAATGAATATTAATAGTCAAATATATCAATTATATAACCCTATTTAAATTTTTTTTAAAACAATACATGTTTGTGACATTTTTATTTTTACTTTAAATAAATGGTATTAATGTCATTATCTTACCCAAGTGGCTCCATGGGGTCCCATAAAATGACCCTTGTATTTTCGTGGTCGGACATGACTCATCCAGTAAGTGTAGGACACGTTCCAAGGTGATTTCATATTATTATAGCATTATTTTTACCTTTAATTACACTAATTACCTTTAATCGTGATTAATAAAACTTAAATGTTACTATTCACCAAAAAATTATTTTCGTCCCATTGAACCAAATTTTACTTACTAATGACAAACATGTGTGTTGGATTTTTGAAATTCAAATCTGATATGTGGAAAAGTATTGTTTAAATGAAAAATTCAGTTATTTTACTAGAACTTAGTTGTTTTACTATTCATCAAAAATTGATGTTTTTCATAAAAATACACAAAATATAACCTAAGATATATTTGATATTCTGAATTATAAATTGATTTCTATTTTACAAAATTAAAATCATATAAGTTACATTAATTAATTTAATAATTAATTCCTGTTGTCTACACAAATAGCGTGTTTTTAAGAAATAATATCTATAAAATATTGACACTTATTTAAGTCCAATTTCAAAGGGAAATTAATTCCAATGACCACTATTAGATTAAATGGTAAAAATATATTCTAATTTCACTTTAAAACCAATTAAAAAGAAAATCTAATCATATAAATAAATTATTTTAAAATGAGTTTTGGAATTATAATACAACAATTTTCACTTATTCATAAAAAATGAACTTTATGGGAAAAAATAACAAATACATACACAAAGTAAATTTTGATGTCAAGATTCTAAAGAGGATTTTATTTGGTCCAATAGATTGTATAATAGTGACCAAAAGTATTTTTAATGAGGGTTCTCTATCAAAAGGCGATAAATCGACCTTTTAGTGAATATTAGAGTATATATGCCAAAAATTGAATTCATTATTTATTTTAAGACTTTATCTTTTATTAGATAAATGTAAAAACATTTAACAAACATATATAATCACATTTTAGTTATTTCTATTCTTTTCCTCCAATACAACGTCTACGTGTTAACTACCATTTAAAATAATATTATTATATTATTAGTGTGGAACGTAACTTTTCTAAGAAACTCAATGTTGCTTATCATGTACTGTATCGAACATAGAAACCCCTTTAAAGTAAAATTAATATTTATTTCAAAAATATTAAGGAATATGAAAATTTCTTATTATTTATTTACCTGGGATGTTACATCCTTCCCCCCTTTTGGAAATTACATGCTCGCAATTTTATTCACTTATCAAAATAAGTGGGGGTATTTATCCCCCATATCATTTTCAGATTCACATGTTGCCTCTTCAACCATATCAGTTTTCTGTAAAACCATCACCTGATAAATAACCTTATTTAGCAACACTTTCTCTCTTCAGTCAATAATCTAGACGGGTTTTTCTTCATAAGAGAGATTCACTTCCAATTGAACTACCTCTAGGCTCAAAACATTAGATGTATATGGCATATAATTTTTCAACATCGAAACATGAAAAACATTGTATACCTGGGAAAAACATGGTTGTAATTCCACTCTATATGAAACTGATCCAAATTTATCTAGGATTTCATAAGGTACAATGATCCTCGGACTCAACGTTCCCTTCTTGTCAAAACGCATCAATCTTTTCCATGGTTAATCTTTCAGAAAAATATGATCACCTACCTCGAAAGATAGATCCTTCCTCTAGTTATCTACATAACAGTTTTTTGTACTCTGAGCTGTTCTCATTTTCATATGAATCAACTAAACCTTTTCTGCCATCTCTTCTACTAATTCAGGTCCCAGCATCTTCCTTTCCCCATCTTCATCCCAAAAACCGGGAGTTCGACATCGTTTACCATATAATGCCTCAAACGGATCCATCTGTATATTGGAATGAAAATTTTGGTTATAAGTAAATTAAACCAAAGAAAGATGTTGAACCCAACTTCCCTTTTAATCCATTGTGCATGAACGTCACATATCCTCCATGGTTTGAATTGTTAGTTCTGACTACCCATCTAATTGCGGATGAAAAGTTGTACTAAAATTTAATTCTATACCCAACGACTTCTGAAGGCCTTTCGAAAAGTTATAAGTAAACCTGGGATCGCTATCATATACAATAGATAGAGGAACTCCATGTAACCTGACTGGCTATTTAAGATACAATCGAGAAAGTTGATTGGGAGAGTAAGTATCTCAAATATAAAGGAAATGAGCATATTTAGTCAATTGATCAATTATGACCCAAATTACATTATTACCTCGAGATGTCTTTGGTAATCCCACAATGAAGTCCATGGTTATATTTTCCCATTTCCACTCTTGCACTGGTAATGAAGGAAGCATCCCTTTAGGTAACTGCCACTTTGCATTAACCTGCTGACAAGTCAAACACTTCATAGTAAAATCAGCAATATCTCTTTTCATTCCATCTCACCAGTAATACTCCCGCAGATCTCTGTATATCTTTGTACTACTAGGATAAGCAGAAAACGGGGAACTATGAGACTCACATAACAACTCATTATTCAATTTTGAATTACAAGGAACACATAATCTCTTTCCAAACCTCAAAACACAATCATTATCAATGATAAATTCTGTCAACTAACCCTTCTAAACTAGCTATACCTTTTTCTGCAACCCACTGTCTTCTTTTGCGCTTGCTTAATTCTGTCTGATAGAGATGATCTCACTGACACCTAAAACAAAACAGAATAACTTCCTGCACCAACAACTTCTATACAAAATTTCATCATATCAAAAACCAAAGGATCTCATTCCAAACGTAGCATGGTTAATGAAGCATTACTTTTTTGTCTCAAAGCATCAACCACATCATTTTCTTTTCCCACATGGTAATTAATTATACAATTGTAATCCTTGATTAATTCCATCCATCTCTTCTATCTCATGTTCAATTCATTTTGATTGAATATATACTTTAAACTTTTGTGCTCAGTATATATTTCACACATTACTCCATACAAATGATTCCGCCAAATTTTTAGAGCAAAAAAAACAGCAGCTAATTCCAAATCATGTGTAGGGTAATTTAACTCATGAGTTTTCAACTGAGGTGAATTATAACCAATTACCTGATCATTCGGCATATGGTTACAACCATGTCCTTTCAATGAAGAATCACTATAGATAACAAACTCACCATTCTAGAAAGAAGTTCCAAAACTGGAGCATTCAACAATCTTCTTTTCAATTCCTGAAAACAATCATCACATTCTTTTGTACAGATGAACTTAACACCTTTTCGATTTAACTTTGTCATTTGACTAGATAACCATGAAATATTTTCAACAAACCTCTGGTAATAACCTTAAAAAACAAGAAAAATACGGATCTCAGTTTTATTTGTGGCTCTTGTTCGTTCTTCAAAAACTCTTGTTTTAGTAGGACAAACAGTTATGCCATTTTTTGAAATAATGTGACCAAGGAAAGAAATTTTTTGTAACCAAAACACACACTTTCTGAATTTTCCATAGAATTTATTTTCTTTTAAGGTTTGCATGATAACCCTTAAATGACTTTCATGATCCTATTTACATTTAGAAAACACCAAAATATCATCAATGAACACAACCACAAATTTATCCAAGATCTCATGGAAAATTCTATTCATTGGATCCATGAATACAACATTTTAATTGGTTTTCCAAAAAGGCATATCTAAAAATTCATAATGGCCATATCTAGTACCAAACTCAGTCTTTGGAACATATGCTTCTTTTACTTTCAACTATTTTTACCTCGACCTCAAGTAAATCTTCGAAAAATACTGAGCTCCCTAGAGCTGATCAAAAAAAATCATTGATATGATGCAAAATATACTTTTTCTTAATAGTGATGTTATTCAATGCTCTATAATCAATGAAAAGTCTAATTGAAACATCGTTATATTTAACAAACAAGACAATATCACCCCATGGTGATGTGCTAGGTCGAATGAAACCTTTATATACTAACACCTACAATTTCTTCTTTAACTCTAAAAGTTTAAATTGATCAATTCAATAAGGGGGTTTTGAAATTTTCTTAGAATCAGGAACTAAGTTAACAATAAATTCAAATCCCTGTTCATGTATAATACCAAGAAACTCATCCGGAAAAACATCAAGATACTAATTTACCACTGGTACATTATTAATCTAAACAGTTCCTTTGTTTTCAAAAATATGTGCAAGGTAACATTCATTTCAATCATTTAATAGTTTCTCAACTTCCTGATATGTTATCAAATGCAAGGGTTAATTCTCATACACAAACTGAAAATCATTATGAAAAGAAACCACTTTATCCCTACAGTCAATCATAGCATGATAAACAGAATGAAAATCCATGCCCAAAATTACATCAAACTCTACTAGAGGATAAACTATAAGGTTTTTAGGTAGATTCGTTCCGCACACAAGGATAAGAAGGTTCTTATAATTTCTTTTTGTCTCAACATTTCCCCCTAGTGTTTTTATCATAAGTTCAGGATTCATATCTTGTGATGGAATTACCAATTAACTAGAAAACTTCTCATAAATGAAAGAATGTGTAGACCTTGAATCAATCCACGCATTGGCATAATCTGAAAAAACAAATAGTGTACCTGCTACTACTTCATTCGATGGCCCATCATATGCTGAACTAGATGAAACGGATTTCACCACCCCTTTCTTCTTGTTGTATGGCTGCTTTCCCTATGTTGATTTCGTCGTTAAACACTCATTTGCATAATGACATATTTTATTACACATAAATTATCTTACTTCTAGCTTTTAATTTCCTGCATAATTATCTTCCATAGAGTTACGAGCAATACGAGCAGACTTACCACACCAAAAGAACTTTCCAGACTTGGATAAACATTCTCTAGGATGCATTTTACCACACTTATCATAGGATGGATATTTTGTTTTCTTACCTCCTAGCTTCATTGATGAATTATTTCCCATTTCCATCCAATTGGACCTCATATTAAGTTGTTTGTCAAAGAACACCAGATCATCGGAAAACTCCATTTCCACCTTCTCCGCACATCGAACAAGTTTTTCATAACTCTTAAACTCAAGAGAAGCTAAAGCCATTCAATACTTTGCCTTTAACCCTGACTAAAGACGGTTGATTTTACTATCAAGATCTCATATGAAATTTGGAGCATACCTTACTAGTCAAGTGAGATTTTCTTCATAAGCATACACTGAGTAATCCTCCTACCTCAACTCTAGGAATTGTTTTTCCATCCTAAGAAAAACCACCCTAGGAAAATATTTCTCAAGAAACATACCTTTGAATTCATCCCAGTGAAGATCATCAATATCATCACTATCCAAGATATTTGTCACCATCGACCACTACTGATCAACTTCACCTTCAAAATATTAAATAGAGAGACTAACCTTTTGATGTTCTGAATTCCCCATGACATCAAAACTATTCTCCAGTGCTTTAATCCACCCTTCTTCTAGCACAAGGTCAAATGATCCTTAGAATGATGGGGGATATTGCCTCATGAAATGTTCCACCACCAACATGTTCCGCTACGGTTGATCTGGCTGATCTCGTGCATGGATACCAGCACCATTTATAGCCTGAGTCAACTATTCCATCACTAAAACTAACTGTTCAATTGTGATTTCGACCATCTCAGGTTGCTGATTTGGAAGGTTTTCTTCCTCCTGATGTCATCCCAACATAGCTACCTTGCTTCCTCTACAGAAAACCATTCTGAACACAGAAATATATTAGGCGAAGAAACATGGTGATCATTAAATGCTATATCATTTCAATCATAACATAAATTAATTTACGTCAATCAATTTAAGAATTTTCTAACTCCTAAAGTTTTCTAAACCGAACTGTGATACAAACTATAAGGAACCGGCCTTAAACCTGAATTAATATTTAATTAAATAAATAATTCCCATTGAGGATCTTTTCAAGTTTAGAGTTTTAGATAATTAGGACATAAATATTACTTCTCAAAAGATTAAAAAGTAGACACTTCTACACAGTTTCCTTTTTTTAGAAAATATGAACTCTTGAAAAAAAGAGTCATGTCTAGTTCCATGTTTAAGACAACTTGACTTTTCTTGGATCCCATCATTGACCCTATTCCACATTATGTCCTGTGAAAAACATTTCAAAAACATGGGATGAGCATAAAAAGCTTACTAAGGGATACACAAGGAATGAAAAACCATTAGTATTTCAAAACAACAAATAAACCATGAATAAATTAACATAAGTAATACTTTTCACCTTTGTGAAGTTGTAAATACTCTTCACTGAATAAAAGATCATTAATTAACCTTTTGTAGCCAAACTATTACTATAAAACCCATATAAAGAACACCTAACATATAAAGGTAACTTGGGACATAAACTTACTTAAATGGAATAACCATATTGTCAACTTCCACACATATCACTAAATAGAATAGTAATATGGCCAGCTTCCATACCCAATGTGTTGGAGGTTATAACGTAACCAACCATCTTGGTATTCACGGCACCACCCGTCAAATGTCCAAGTACCATTATAATATCATCACACAAAAAACAATTATAAAAAAAGAAAACAATTCCACATTTCAATCACAATATATCACTTAAATATATTGACATTACAAATCCATTATCAAAACCATTTTCTGTTCCAAAATACATAAAAGTGTATTTGGTATTTATTTCATTTTAAAAACCTTATGGCTTGTTGAAGAAGCCAAATATCAAATAATACTGGCGGCGGCGGAAAAGGTCATTTTCACCCCGTACGATAAAAGAAACATTCCTTTTTGTCATTTAGTAAAACCCTTCATGGAAAAGATTCCTATTGAATAAGATGAAAATTAAAAGGTGTTTTAAACAGCGTATAAGAGTAAGTCTTGTATTAGAACAAAATATGCCTCAATGAAAGTAGAATGAGATGAAGTCCCTTACCTCGTGTCCAACTTGACTTGATCGCTCTTTAATCTCATGAATAAAAAAATAAAGTTAATTTTTACTTGCATAAGAAACTATTAAAAGTTTCTTATTTATTTTATATCACTTATTTCCATGTTATAATCATTATGTAATCATTTAAGTTAATAATGTTCGTTTTGTCGATATTTGGTACTTAAGTCAAAAATGGACTTCTTATAATTACATGTTGTTCATGTGGTAAAAGGTTCTTTATATACATAATTATATTCATGATTTTTCTGTCATATATATCATATAAATCCATCATATACATGTATTTATAATAGTATATAACATTTAGAGGTAAGAAATGAAATGCACCGTTCATGGAGACAGTAAGCTATATGTACGCATGAACGCTACGTTCATTTCTATTTGATATTTAATGGAATTAAAACATAATGATACATAGTAGTATTATAATTCCTCTATTTTATCATATATAATATCATTAAATCTATCCTTTAGATGTACCACATTTGGTATGAACGAGTCATATCACTTTGAGGGGGCGGTAGTCCGCACTTCCTAAAATGAAATTATCGCATTTATTTATTATAAAATTCATAAAGGTATTCCAGAAATGATAAATAAAGATGCATATGGAAAACATAAACATAATATATATCACATAAAAATATAGTGACATCTTAATGGCCACCATGAAGGATATTAAGAGAATATTGAACAATCACTGTTTCGTGAGGCAGTAATTCGGCATCAACAGAAACATTATATTCATTAACTATTAGACGGAGGTGGGTGTAATTTTCTCTCTAATACTTCTCATAAAAAGGTCCTAGTATGTTGAATATAATATTTTTGTTACATAATAAAGGAATATAAATAGTTTAGGGGGTTGGAGAAGCAAAATAAAACCGAAAAATAGAAGAGAATACATTACCTTTAAATAGGGTAACTCCCGTTGGATTGAACCAAATGAGTTTCTTGAAGAGGTCTCCTTCTAAGGTAAGGATTCTAGGATAAATAAGGGGAAATTGGGAGCTTATTTTAGTATAGTTTGGATGAGCCAAAGGGCTTGAGAGGTGTGAGAAATGGGTAGTAATTGTGGTCTTTTTATAAGGGAAAGGAGGGGCTCTTTTGGAACTCATCAAACTATTATTTTATTATATAATAATTTTCGGTTCATAAAGGTCCAAAAATTATTAAATTCCTAGATAAGGTGGCCTATGTTGAAAATAAAATCATCCAATAAGAATTGGACAAGTGTTGGATATTATTTTAAACATTATATTCTTATTTATTTAAATCATTCACTAATGACGTAAACATTGCATCATCATTGTGCCATAAATAATTTTATTTTTTTGATGTCTAAAAATTATAAAAAAATAACCATGTTGTAGGAAATATTTTTATATTTCTAATTAATATTTATTGTCAAATATATCAATTACATAACCCCATGTAAAAATTGATTTAGTAAAACAATATATGTTTGTGGCATTTTTATTTTTACTTTAAATAAAAGTTATTAATGTCATTATCTTACCCAAGTGGCTCCATGGGGTCCCAAAAATTGACACATGGATTGTCTTGGTCCTCCATGACTCATCCAATAAGTGTATGACACGTTTCAAGGTGATTAAATATTATTATAAAATTATTTTTACCTTAAATTATACTAATTACCAGTAATCGCGATTAATAAAACCTAAAAGTTACTATTCACCAAATAATTATTTTCATCCCATTGAACCACATTTTACTTAATAATTACAACCATGTATGTTGGAATTTTTAAATTCAAATCACATATGTGGTAAAGTTTCATTTAAACAAAAAATTCAGTTTTTTAACTACCACTTAGGGGTTTCATTATTCATGAAAAATTGAAGTTTTTCAGAAAAATACAGAAAATTAACCCTAAGCAATATTTGATATTCCGAATTCAAAAATTATGTCTATTTTAAAAAATTCAAATCAAATAAGTTGCATTAATTTATTTAATAATTAATTCCCTTTGTCAAAACAAATAACGTGTTTTTAAGAAAAAATATCTATCAAAAGATTGACACTTGTTTGCGTCCAATTTCAAAGTAAAATTAATTCCAATTACCACCATTGGATTAAATGGTAAAAATATATTATAATTTTACTTTAAACCCAATAAAAAAGATAATATAATCATATAAGTAAATTAGATTAAAATGACGTTTTGAATGAAAATACAACATTTTTCACTTATTCATTAAAAATGAACTTTATCGGAATAAAAACAAATACATACACAAAGTAAATTTTAATGTCATAATTATAAAGAAGGATTTTATTTGGTCCAATAAAATGTATAAGAGTGAAAAAAACTATTTTTAAAGAGGGTTCACCATAAAAAGGTGATAAATCATCCTTTTAATGAATATTAGAGTATCTATGCCTAAAATGGAATTATTTACTTATTTTAAGCCTTTATCATTTATTTGATAAATTTAAAAACATTTAAAAAAATATATATAATCATATTTTAGTTATTTCTATTCTTTCCCGCTAATACAATGGCTACGTGTAAACTACCATTTTAAATAATATAATTATATTATTAGTGTGCAACGCATGATTTCAAAGAAACTCGTTGTTGCGTATCAGGTACGCTATCGATCATATAAACCCCTTTAAAGAAAAATTAATATTTAATTCACAAATATTAATAAATATGAAAATGCCTTATTCTATATTTAATTGGGATATTACAATTTTTCTATTCCTTACTTTTTGCATGATGATATATAATATGAATATAATGTTAAAAAATTAATACCATTAATTTTATAGAGATTTTTTAATATTTTTATCACAAATTTTAATAAAAACCATTTCGATTTAAAAATAATTATTAATAAACATAATGATATAAAAAAACATGAGTACATATTAATCAATATATTTTCATCATCTATAAATTTTATAATTTTTTTTTAAAAAAATTATTCTTATTAATTTTGCAAATATAATGGTTAGTTTAAAAAATTAATGTTTAAAAAATAATATTTATATTGTGCCTTCTCTAAACCCATTGTTTTTTATAAACCATGTTATTAAAAAATTAAATATTCTTATTTAAAAATATATTCCAAATTATGTGCTGTTTGAAATAATTCATATATTTTATATAGTTTTTATTCAAACATGATCCGTGAATTGCTGAGGGACATCATAGAAATATCAGAGTTTTAGAGTAGAAGTTCGTAATGTCTATTTTGTTCATCCATGATATCTACGAAAATCCCTTCAAAAAAAGGGATATTTTGATACCTCTTCAATAATTAGTGGATGTAGAGGAGGATGGATCTTAATTATTTAGTGCATTACTATATATGATCACTCTATGGCTTGAGTGGATTCTATGGAGAGGTTGATAACTACCAATACAAATATATAATGTTAGGGATAAAAATAATATTTCTATGCATAAATAATATTGAGGATAGAAAATAATATCTTCATATGTTCCCTTATTAAATACTCAATCAAAATTTATTACCATGACTATAATTATATTTTTATTATTTATTTACATTTGAAAGCCCAATGAAAAATGAAACCATTATTTCCAAAGTATATTTTATAATTTTTTTAAATAATAGTTCACATATATAATTTCTTTTGAGACTTTTCAAATCCTTCCATCATTCCTCAAATATATTTATCATTCAATGAATTATAAAAATATTTTTTAAAAAAATATTCATGAATTATTATTTAATAAATAAATGAATATAAAATTCCCCCTATAGAATAACTCTAATTAATAAAGATTCTACTCAGAAATATTGTCTCAAATAATATGTTATTTAATATGTGCAATCAATTAATAATAAATTAATATTAAATAATATAATTGAATATTAAATTTTTTCAATATTTTAAATATTAAATTTCATTTATTATTTAACTCATTTTCAGTGTACACATTGTGTTTACACATCTGGTTATATTTCGTAGTGGAATTTTGAAGATACAACAAAAGTTGAATTATTGTTCCAAAACAATGTCCTGAACCGAAATGAGAAATAATTAAATATCAAAATGACAGAAAATTATAATCCAATAAATATATTATAATATAATATTTTTTCATAATATACCAAATCATGCATGAATCATACTGGTGTTATCACCCAATGTTCTCAATGTCACTTTCTTTGATTTTCCGTAAACGAACCAGTAGAAAAAATACTAGGAAATGGATTTATAGAGGCTATATAGTTATAATACAATGTATTTAGATATAAAATTACATTAATGAACAAAATGGGAAAATAATTTCAATCATTATTCTATAAAATAATAGTACTTTTCACAATCCATATACTTTTTACTTCACTACATTCATATTCCTTCATGGGTTATGTCATACATATTTTCCCTAGAAAACAAGTTTAAATTAATAGTAATACTAAAGTATATAGACAATTCAAAATTTACACATATCAGAAAATCCAATAACACATATTAATATGGACTTCACACAGGTGGTTCATGTTTTAATAATCACCTACACATGAAATTACCAAGGGCATAAACTATTAAAAAGTTCATCAATGTCGTGTTAGTCCCCATCATTGAAAGATTATATCAAATCCTTTCAATGAAGTGATATCATCTATATATAGAACATATATTAAGAATAATGTCATTGAACTTATGGGTTCATATCATAGATATGATTTTTTTTCCATTTTGTGTGATAGATAGAAATTTGAGATTATTACATACTATGTGATAATGGACAAAGATCATGAAATGATAAAATATTAATAATATAAAAAATAATAAAAAATAATAATAAATTTCCTGATATATGGTTCTAGGGAACCAAATGCAACAAATTTAATTGAAAAAATATAAGTGGACATTTTTCAATGTCAACATGTGTGTAGTGTATATTGGATATTGATCATAATATACACTGAATAAAATATAATTTTTTTTGTATATTGGGCCATTTTATATTATAATAAATGTTTATTACATATGGTATGTCCTATATGATATAAAATGAAGATATAAAATATTTGGTAATATCATTTCGAATTATATAGAGATATTAGATGATTCATTTTACCTGATGGAGAAGTTACCTCTCCTGCAAAATTTGAAGAATATATATTATATGAAGTGTTTAATTTTTTCTTTAATGATTCATGGAAATTATAAATATTCTAATTTAAATATAAATAATTAATAATTTTGCAAACCAGATAATAGGATTCAATATTGAGCTATCAATATTAGTGGATTCATGTTACAGTGTTCCATGTTAGGAGACAAATCATGAAATTGTTTCGATCCATTAATGATTGGATCTAAATATGATTATTTATATATATAGGGGTATATGTAATGGGATGGACATATCTATTTTAAATAATGTATATATATTGAAATAAGAGTATTCTAAAAACCTACTGAGATCTATCTGAGAGTGATCCACATATGACAAGGGTGATTTTTCAGTTTGAAAAAGATTAAATGTGTTATATATGTGTCACCAAATAGGAAAAATTATCTGAAATAAATAATCTTGTTTATATTATAATATTTGATAATAAATATATATTCTAATCATATCTTATGGAATTATTAATCTACATGAGACAGAAACTAGTTCCTTTTCATAAAAAGAAGAAGTTGTGTAATGATTTCACAATTAAATCACAGTTATATACATTATGATAATTACCTATTTTTCCACATGGACTATCCATACATAGGATTTCCATAAAAAATAAAATAATGTGAAGAAGATTAATAAATAATAAAAATGATTATACTGAGTCAAACATCCATCTAAAATAAATAAAAGTGGATCATATAAATAAAATATGTTTCAATCTTGAAAAATGTTTGTTATTATTGGATATAAACTAAAACGATAAGAAAAAACATGATCTAAGATTGATTCCCAGCCTAATACAACCTCTAGTTTCTCACGATGTCCCAACACTCCCATAATCCATGTAAAGAACAATTAATAGATCTAAATGACATGAAAAAATAAAATATATATGTGTGATTTATTCACATCAGTAGATCTCCACCAATAAAATCTTGGTTTTTATTTCCTGAGTAAATTTATAAATTATGGTTTGATAATAAAATATGAAATAGTATTCTAAAATATTACCTAATATAAATAAATATCTATTTTGAGAATATTTTATTAAAATTATATTTATCTCCTTTTAATTTTCATAATCATAATAATAAAGTATCTCACTAAATGTAATTTAAAAACTGGTTAGAAGAATATTGAAAAACCAAAAAGGATATAATTTCATCAAGAATGTTTTTACAAAATATCCTTGAAGATAATTTAAAATGAAAAACCAAAAATAACATTGGCCAATAATAAAAATAGATTATAACAAAATGTCAACAGATAATCAATGCAAATATATAATAATTAGATCTCTAAAAATTTATTTAAATTTGTATAAAATCAAGAAAAAGATATAAAATCACTAAATAATCCATTTATCCAAAAATATTCCTACCATGGGAGTTTTCCTATTCTCAGAAATTAGGTGAATCTGCACATTAGAAATCTAAATATTTGTTATATGTTTGTGTATAATATATCCACCCAATAGAATCCACTTTTCTAGTCTACGTGACATAATCAAGATGAAACTCCCCATTATTCCTTATCTCAAAATTTATGACACACTAGTAGTTTTTATACCATGTAATATAAAAAAATACAGACCTACAACAATATACTTAGGTTCTCATGAAATAATCATAGTGATGTTAAGAGAATAAGAAATACAAGACCAATATATAATCCATAAGGAATAAACCTTCCTCGCTTTTCTTGTCTTCATATAAAACATCCCGTTTCACATAAAGCATCAATGTAACATAAATGAAAATAAAATAACAAATTAAAAAAATAAATTAATAAATTAATAACTCTCAGGAAATAAACATTACATGTTTCAAAGATCCAAATGATCATTAAATCTAAATATTACATGGGTATCAGAGACCTTTATCAATCCTTAAAATACATCACTAAACATCATTTTAGAAAATTTAAAAACCACAAACACCTTTGACAAGCCAACAAACTACTATAAATGATGGAAATATTTATTCAAATAATAACGGATAGATTTTTCCATTTAAATGAATGTAATTCTTAAGATTCATTAATGATTTTTGAAATGCTATTTAGATGTCATTTATTTTCTTCAAAAGGATTAAAAGATCAGATACCCACATTTCTGAATAATTAAATGGTTAGAACCACATTATAGAAAAAATACACCATTAAATGATAGTTACCGAATATTGGAAATAAAAAATGGGAATAAAATACAAAACACACCAATTAGACTATTTCAAAGAGCATCATATGTGTTTCTAAAATTATTGGCCCAAGAAAACATTCCAATTTAAAATAAAATAATGATATTTAAATTATACATCCCTTTTTAGATCTATAATTTAGTCGAATACATTTCTAAACTCCACATCCATATCCCATATACTGATAAACAATCACTCAATATAAGTATAGTCAATCACAAAATATTCATAATAGTAGAAATTAATTCAATCCCTTACATTGAAGAATAATAAAACAATAAAAAATATTCTATAATTTGTCTCCCTTTTTAGATATACCCCACACAAAGAGGAAAACTATGTTCTTTAGGACATAGAAGAAAAATCCTTCTCATTAGTTCCACACATTAATGTGATATAGGAAAACAATACTTTTAGTGGTGGTGAAAGAAATCAAAATCAATTAAAAAGGGTTGTCAGTGGAATATATTTAGGGGTATTTCATTTATAATAGTCCAAAAAATACGGTGGTAATCCTTGAGAAATTTCTTATGATACGAGAGGATAAATAGAGAGGTGTTTATTGGGGGATCTAAACCGATTGGTAGGAAAATAGGGGTTCTATGGTAAATGTCTAGGCATGAAAAAATGTGGAATTTAGAAACTTTTAAAATTAAGAATACTTTATTCTATAGCTTCATGGTTCTATGAAACCATGTGATAATCATGTGGGATACCCTATGTGTTCAAATTGAGTTCCACTATCTCCTTTGAATTTAAAAGTTGTTTTCCCAACTATATAAGGACTATGAAAAAATCCACATTAATGTGACTATTTCAATTTCATTTGTTTCTCATGGAAACTCCAATCCATAAAATGGAATCATAAAATTTGGAATAATATTCATAAACATCAAATTTTAATAACAAAATCCCCCCAGAAAAAGTAATAATCATATTTTTAAATAATAGTGTAGAATAACCAGTATATTAACATTTGGCTGTTAAAATTCACCCAACCACACCACATTTTCCCCTAGAATGTCCCTGGGTAAAAAAAATTAAAAAATTAAGGAATATTATAAATATATTAAACAATTTGAGCACTAAAAATTTTATAAACTACCTATCCAAAAAACTAAAATGATTTAAATGTTTGATCCAACAATCCAAAAATTGACATAGTCTCATTGAATAAAAAAATAATCCTATGTCTATGAGTCCTAAATTTTTTGACATATCATGGCCTCTACATAGTTATAAATTTATATAACATGGTTTAACCAAATATGAAATATATAATCAAATCCTTAACATATCTAAACTACTATATGATTATATAATCCAAAAAATAAAAACACATGAAATCCATTTGGGGAAAAATATCCAACAAGAAAATTCACAAGAAAACATGATCAATAACCATCATTCACAACATATAAGGATAATAATTTTTAGAAAACCTAATCACCAAGTCATAGTAGAACCCAAAATGTACATGTTTAACAATAGCCATTTCATAATCAAAATTGGTAAGTCAACCACCCTAACATCCTAAATGTGATTCCAAATACCTCATTTGTGAACAACTATAGTGAACTCAATTTATCTTGATAATTGAACATCATAGAACAAAACACAAAAGAGGAATCAATTATAATTACAAGAAATGACATGGAATTTTTTTAATCAATATCTATAAAATAATAATCAATGAAATTACAAATATTCAATTGTAGACACCTAAAATATCAATAGGTTGGTAACCCAACATATAAATGTCAAAAAAAAAATTACCACAAAAAAATTGCACATGAAATATTATGATTCCAATTATTACAAAATATATAGAGATGAACTGAGGGACTACAATGGATGAATGTTCATAGAGATTAATCACATGAATATTTATATTTTCATGGATCCTTGTAGTGGAAGCATACATGGGGTCTCCTCATCCTACATCGATGGAGATACACTTCTAATTCAGCATCATCCATCATCTTATCCCCAACTGTCGTGTTACATTAATTCTCATTAAGTAGGACCAAAGAACTATCCAACACTAGTTTCTTATATTGGTCATTGTATGTGTGAACGGTCTCTAAGATAACATCTTGTAGTGGATTTTATTCGATATCCAATAACTACAGAACAAAATTTTATGAGTAAAACTATTTAGAAATTGAATTTCTAACAAAAATTGATGACAATATCTTAATAGAATAAGACCAGCAAAACAAAAAGATCAAAAAAGTCACTAAATAATCTATCACTCAGACAAAGGTTCATGAAAACATGTTCCCTATCTATCATATTATCTTATGGAAAGAACTACTAGAAATTTAGTTTCATCACAATATAAAAATAAAATATCATGAAGACCTGTGAAGGAAACACATAATCCCAACACAATTAGAAATATCAAAAAAAAATTATCTCAAAAAAAATTTCACCCATAAATCATTTGGTGTAATGAGAGAATTAGGGATTCACTGTTTCCAATCCATCCACCCAAACTCAATGGTAAATACATTAAACAAAAAATTAAATAATTTAATGATTCTTAATGAGAAAAATACAACTACGGAATAGAGAAATTTTTAGTTCTATAATAAATTTGGTGTTTAGGAAAATTATTGAATGTAATAATTCTTTCCATGAGATCAGAGGATCCACCAAGAGGATCATCATCAATGAAATACCTTATATATTAGCTTTTTACCATTGCAATAAACATATTAAAAAATAACCAATATATGAATACCATTAATTTTTTCCTCAAAATCAAATCAAACTATCAAATCCTCACTATGGGACAACTAATAGAAAAACAAATCAATTATATTCCATAATATGTAATTTTTTCTAAAAAACCACAACCTCCAATAAAAAATATTTAAAACATACTACTCCCAAGAATGATCCCAAATAACATTTCAAACACCTCTTTGAAAATATGTTATCCTTGGTGGGCAAATATAAAAATATATATCATCAAAATTCATGAATGTTGCCACTTTTAAAACCCATTTATTCTATGAGTACATAGAAAACACAGTCAATGAATTCTTCAATTAAACATCCAAATTTTTATTTTTTTTGCTGATCACATTTGGGAATACAGTAGAAATTTATTTTATACATCCCATACTTATAACCCAATGAAAACATTTTTAATTATATTATAATTTAATCTTTTCACTAATATAATTATGATTATTTCCATGAATTAATATAAATATTTTTTTTACTTAGATACTATTTTCCATACAACAAAATCAAATAATATATCTTATAAAAAAATTCTTCAATAGTAATTAAATTTATTTTCGAAAAAAAATCGAATTTATTTTAATGTATGTAATTTTTGAATTATATACCAGTCACACAAATAATAAATTTAAATACCTATCAAAAAAATTACAATAGATCCCATTGTAGAAATTCAATTATGAAAATTTCATAACATCAAATGAAATCACTTTATTTCAACTATAAAAATTGAAAATAACCTAATGGAAAATGTGGAATCACTTAGAGTCAAAACATTTTATGAAATTAAGAGGTGTGTTTGTGCATTGATTAAAAAAATGGGTTAGTAAACAAACACCAACTATGAAATATTTTTTATGAAGGTTGAAATGCTAAGTTCACTGGACCCTCCTATTTTCCTACATAATTAAATCCATTCATGTATCTCATGATCTTATTATTCTTCACCCAAAATTCATTTGAGACCCCAATTATAACTATAATACTTATTGGTGATGTAAAAATCATTATTCCTATTTGAAATAAAATTAAATATCCAAAAAAATTCTAAATATTAAAATTCAAAACCTAAAATCATTTGAAACTAGTGGATTGGGACATGAAAGAGATTACTAGACTCTCCCTACCCTTATCTATTATTATATGATGATGCTAATATTTTTACGCCAAAATAGATAAAAAAATATGAATGGGTTTACCAAATAACATAGACTATGATTCATGAAATATGTTTTGATACCATTTTTTATGAACTAGTAGAGGCTAACAATCATTCTGATATCTGATCTAATCATTAAATTGATAAGTAGGGAATTACAGATAATGATGGGAATGAGAATATTGTATGTGTATCAAAATAACAACTCAAGTAATGATTGTAGCCTCAAATCAACGTTAAATATAATGGTCATTTACTAGTCATATAATGTGTACCATCTCTACCACCGATATCCCTCGAACATCAAATAAGATGAACACGATAAATAAATACAACCACATATCATATAATGATATTTATCCATCCATATAGAATTAAATTTTATTATATAAATTAAATAAATTAATGCTAAATGAAATATACATCAATATGAACAAGCATATAAAATGATGACCAAAAATATAACAAAATTGAGTGATGTCCAAAGTATACTCTATATTATCTATGTTTTCAAATTTCAAATAAAATCACCCATCGCAGAAATGAATAATTAATTATAGACCCTAATTAATCAACATAAATATTTAAAAATGTCATATGATGTAAAAACTAAATGATCTCCATCCATGGAGTCTATGTAATTATATCATAAGGAAATTCATAAAATCTTTTTTGAAAATATAATTTGGAAATAAAATTTTATAATATGAAAATATCAAAACAATTATCTTCTCCAAGACTATATTATGATCTTTTATTTTAATATTTTTTAACAAATAAAATCATATTGAGTGGGTTTCTTGTATAACATCTTTTCGACCAAAATAAGTATTTTGAAACATCATTGATAACCCATAAATTATACATTTCCTCTCAAACTAGTTTTTCAATATATATTTGATCACAATTTTATCAAAATAACCAATGAATATATATTGAATCATACAACAAGGTCAGCACCAATATTTTTGATATAAATACAAATGTATCCAAAAATAAGGTTCCACATTTAATATAACTAAATTGTATAAAATGAAGCAATGTATTGGAAACCACTTTATTAACCATTAATCAAGAAATAAATCTTTTATGTTATCATCCCTATGTTATATATTAAGATACATATATTATTAAATAACCAAATAATAGAATATAAATTGACTTATTATATATCCATCAAATGGAAACAACTTTCTTACACCGTAAAAACATCATCGATATTTATCCTGCCACGTAGAACTATATCATCCTATATGAGACACTATCAGTGTGTATACTGACTTTTGTAACATAAACAAATATCATACAAATAGATCTAAAACTCCGCTGACCAAATTATATTATAATTAAGAATAATTAAAATATAGGATCAATATATAAGGCATAATAAATGACAATCCATCTCCTACTTGACCCTCACACTGAATATTACATTTTCCTACCATACATCTATAAGTACAACATAATCGACAAAATATTTGTTAAAAATATGTGGAAATAAATGATAATCTATAATGAAATAAACCATCTAGAAAACAATTATCCAAAGAGGACAGTAATTTTTTTGAAATTGTATTGAAATCCCTTTATCACTCTATAAAATTCCATATTAAATAACTTCTTCCAAATCAATTATCTCTAGAAATCCCATTTCTAAGCACTATGTGACAAATAAAAACAAGTATTTTTTTAAAATAATAATTTTTCTAAATTCCTTTATTCCAATTTAAATTTTTTATTAATAATATTGAAATTTTATTAGTGGAGAATAAAAATACTATTAAAAATAAATAGTTTAAACATAGAAACGAACCAGGTTTTATATTTCACATTATCTCTAACACATCTTCGTAGAATATAATCCCCAATTAAAAGATATTCTTTAATCTTATAAAATAAAAAATTGAAAAACATAAAATTAACAACATTGTAACTATTTTGAATTTCCTTATTGCAATTTAATAAATTTATGGAATATGAAAAAATTCAATTTAAAAATCAAATAATGAAATTCATAAGATAAAATATTTTTTCCATTATTATATTTCATATAAAACATTTGAAAAAACAACAATGTTAACCCATATGTTAATGCAATAAATAATAAAGTATTAATAAAGTTAAAGTATATCATCTATATAAAAATATTTTTTAATTTAAATATACATAACTTGATGAAGTGAAAAAATAGATTAATCATACAAGAGTTTTTATTCTTCTGTGTAATGCACAAAAAAATTGAAGATGAGGATAATTTGACAACCTGATTTTCTGTATAATGATGAATCATATTCATTTATTATTCAAGACCCATTTTTTAAACTTATCAATGTTCCTAATGGACATAGAAATGTATTGGGAGAATCTAGGGGCTGTTTGGATATGGGAACTCTGAGTTATAGAGGGAAAGTCATGGATGATATTTTTTCCAAACTATGATCCTGATCCCACATGATATTGATAAAACATGTGAAGTGATGGAAATGTATAAAGAGGTTATAACATGGGATCACCACTATTAGAAAAACTAAACCACCCAAACATGTGAAGACATATCTACGGAAACAAGTTAGTATATTTTTTATGTATGGTTTGGAAAACCGTTTGGCTAAAATATGTTCTTCTTAAAGTGATCATAATTACCTTTTCCCCTCCTTCATTTTACAAGGTCTAACAATATTATATTTATTCCATGTTTTTAGTGTAATTTACACCTAAGATACCTATCTGATAATTTTTATAGGCCTTAAGGAAACTCTCTCATCCAAAATTCTATACAAGTACCAATTATAACATTGGATCACCAATAGTAAGAAAACTATTCTATTACTTTCATTAATTCATTTATATCAATTTCTGTAGTGATGTTTCGGTGCGACATGATATGAAATATTTTTAGGGAATTGTTCAGATTTTTGTATTTCATTCTGATTCGAGAAAATCCAAAGGATGATACATGATGAGTGTTCCACTACATGTATAAATTTATAGGTCTTTTAAATTTTCCACAATTTCAAGAAGTTTATTTCTTTTCATATTCCCAAAAAATATTATTAATGAGTATTTCCTCCTAAATTAACCATTATTAATTATCGTGCACTATTTTAAACCTTGTGATTATTTTGGACTTCTAATGACTTTGGAGTTTATAATAATCCATATAATCCCCTCCTTTTTTACCCATTATACTATTTTTTTACCTCTCTAATTTCATAATGAGAACACCCATTAATTTGTTTTGTTTAACTTATAGTGTTTGATATAATTATTTTTGATTCATAAATTATAGATATTGATAATGACTAACACACTTACATGACCTTATTAATAAGTTACCATAATTAGTAATGGAATTAGTAAATTTTCATGATTAATAAATGGCTAATGTTACACAACATATTCAAATACATTGTTCCTATTATTATAGATTGTAAATTGTTTCATAAATAAATGATGGGTAATGATATGAATTATAGTTAAGTATAAAACTGTCATGATCATTAAATTATCTTTGTTACTCATCATATACAGATACCTGTAAAATTTATAATGTCTATTTCCATTTTATAAGTGTTGATTGAGTGGAAACCACTATGGATTCCTGACGGAATTCCCAGATAACTTAGAGGATACCACCCCAATTCATTAGTCAAATGCCTAATAGATATACCCACATCAAAATTAGGTAATGTCTTGGTAGGCCTGAATTCATCATCATAGCACCAAAAATTCAATTGACTATTTTAATAGTAAGAAGAATGCATAAAATACACTACATGGGTTCTGCTGAAGTCATAGGACCATTGGAGCCTCATATTTTTCCCTTTGGATATAGTCATTCCTAGAATAGGATTTACAATTACAATACTCCTTAGACCCTGTCATATTTTATTCTTTCGGAATAACTATGGTGTTCACCTTTGAAATAAATATAGTATCTTGTAGCACAGATACAAGTTTAATGTACTATGAGTTGGATCAACCTTCTATTGATAATTATGCATGGATTCCTCTTGGATCATTTATTACTATCACTATGAATTATATTCCTTGGTTACACCTTTGGTCCGATTTTATTTATATTCCTTCTTGTAAGTGGTGGTTACAGCTTGGGTCCCAAATTATACAAATGGATTTTACAGGTATATATTTTTCATATCTATAAGATCCTGGCCATTTACATGTTAATTGTTTAGATAAATCCATCATAGGTTGATGTAGGTATGGTAGACTATTTCTCCCATGAGGAGTCCAAGATTATTGTTGTTATTATTTCATGCATTTTATTATAATATTTATCTTACATCCAAATAATCATACATTTATACTCATGTATTGTATTCTTATAGATGTCGTTGGGGTTTCTAACTTATTATATATTACATTGTATTTTTGAAATCAAATGGTATCCCAATAGAATTAACTAGTATAAGTAGGGACTGGGTTAAGAGCCCAGTTATTGATGTGTGATTGATTATATAATGGGATATAGAATAAACATGAACATTCTAGGGTTCTTGATACCATATGTAGATATTCTCTGTGATTTTTATATTTTGATATATATACAGTTATATGATTCTATTTTTTCAATAGATTTATTAAATACACTTCACATTATATATTCTTCGTGTACATGAATTATTATTATTGCCATATGGATAATTTAATTACTCTTCCCTATCTATTATTAATTTTTATTTCTCTATTTATTATTTTATTATTATGTTCTGCTACAATGATCAATATTTTATAGTCTCCAAACTATACCACATCAATATCTAATGGCTTTTCAGTAGCCTTTGTCATAAATGGAGTAATTCGTGAGTCATTTTGATTATCATGATTCTCCTACTTATGTGTGAACATGATCTAACACATTATGAATTTGTATCATAGGTTTCCATTTCCTTATGTCTTATTATTTGAGTAATTAGATGGGAGGAAGAGATGTTTCTTGATTCGGTAATGAATATATTATTGGGAGTACATGAAAAATATATGGTAGAAATCTAAATGTATTATGATGAGATTTGTTATATGGATTAGTCATTTAATGATAATACAAATTTCATCATTGTTTGATGGACATGGATTATGGTTTTCCTTATCAATGTGAAATAAATTTTTAACCATGTCTTGGTATGTCATAGATTTAGTATCTCAAAAATAATTACATGCACATGATGATATATATGTCTTGCATTATGTCAGGCTACATGTAACAACTATGTTCATTCTTGATTCATATTCTTCATTCAATTTTAGTTATATTTTAATTTTTTATAACATGTATTCAAGGGAAAAATAATTGGAATGATTAATATCTCTATTCCATCTGAATTTCTATTGTTCTATATAATTTAATGATCAAACCGTCATTATATATATATATATCATGTTTACTATTTGAAAAACTAGTTACCTGAGATGAAATGTTTATTGGTGGATATTATATGTATTTCAAAGGAAATTTATTGAGTGTGTGTTCCAATAAAAATTTGGATCGGTGATTCATGTAATGAACCATTTTAAAATCCTTATTCTAGAAACATGTAGTGAAAATATCGATTAATAAATTGTAATAATTTATTACATGGTAATAATATGGGAATTTAATTAATCCTTTATATATATATATATATGCGTAATGAATTACTTGAAAAATTTTGAGTTATATGTTTAAATTATATTTTCCCTCTAAATAGTGAATAAAATAAAAATTTAAAGGGTGTTTTAATCTACAACATGAAGTAAACACACCAGATAATGAAACCTCATTATAAAATAGAAAAAACGACATAGAAATTACCATAGTATTAGGAAGTAGAATGTATCTCTAGATTTTTATCCTTGTCTAATAAGATTCAAAAACCTATATTTTGGAGCAGGAAGAGGGTTGTGATTCTTATATTGGATGTCTTGTACATATCTTATTTTTGTATCAGTGATGTTATTATGTAAATAAACATAAGGATCGTGATCATAATTTTTATATTTATTCTACCATGAATTTTTCATATCATTCACCAGGATGGTGGATATGACATTCTCACTAAGGTTGTGTCACTTAACCCACATGTAGTGCCAATAGTGGAACATAATTTTGATCCTGACATGGGCTATGAATCAACATTTAAATAAAGATATATATAGTGTATGATTACTATTTATATTGCAGTGTTTAATTACACTATTATGAATTTGTTTGAAAAAACTTTTAAATGTACCATGCACCAATATTTTTTTGTGATTGTTGTTCATAAGATACTATGAACATGCAAGAGGGAATTTTATTTATCAATGAGTACCTATAGAGTTCAGTTGAGAGGACGGTGAAGCTCATTACTTATATTCATAAAATTTCATCCATTATTTTTGGGATGTTAATATATGTGATGAAGAATATTCAGATATGGTATAGAGATATATATAGTATTCATTATATTAATTTTTCTAGGTAGAGACAATGAGAGTAGACAGAGTGAGGGAGTTCATACTTTTAGATAAGAGATCCATATCTATTAGGTATTATTCAACATACAGTACTGGGATATAGTATTTTTCAATTTACTATCCTACTAATTATTTTTTAGAGAAATAAGTATTTAATTTGGGATAACATCTTGTCCTAGGTGAATGTTTTCTTCTTCACTGATATCTCAATAATTATAAACCATCCACTTTTTCTACTAACAATTTTCTCGTGTATTACTAAAGAGGTATATATAGTTTAATTTCAAGACATAGTAGTGGTTCATATAGTAGTGATAAGTGTTTATCTATAGGGTTCTTATTAGTGTAGTAGTATCTTATGTATTCACACTGATAATTCTAATTAATTCTACAATATAGGGGATTCAGTCCTATAAATCCTAATTGAAACTGAGACCCATTTGATAACTGTGAGTGTGCTGGAGTTGTGAATCATAGTTATGATTCCTTGAAATATTAATTTTCCCAAGTTTGATTCTATTATTTTTATGTTATTCTTCTAGAGTATGATCAATATATCGATACTAGGCTGTAATCTGGACTACCACTAACTATATAAGCGGGGGGAGGACATAGTTGAGGAGGATAGAGTCAGGATACATGGTGCTATCTATGTAAATAAACTCCATTTTAGTGGGTTGAAAGATAGGGTCATGTGTCAATATTGATACATGTATTACAACGTATTCATGAGGATAGGATGTCATTCCATCTAAATATATATGTACAGTCTTATCCCCCACTTTCTAAGTATATAAACCTTTTGATAAATTCACTTCACATTCATTTATCTATATGATAACTATCAAAATTATTTATCCTGATATTTATAATATCTATGATGTCATAACACATGATATTATTCATGGAATTAAATTGAATAGTTTTATCTTGTACATGGAATTACTCCTTTACGTAGGTATTTATTATCTCTAATAGTACCTCTTCATCCTAGAAAAGTGGGTCTTCAATATCATTATCGTGCTTTATTGGTTGGATACCAATCTCTCTTATGCATCCATCTATCATGATAGGATATAATTTAAATAACTAGTGGAATATTTATAACTACATTTTTTGAATATGATGTTAGATAATGTAGATCCAAAATAGAGCATCATAAAATGGGTTGAATGACATACCATATTTATATCCATTATATAATGAACAAGATAATGTGTCAGCCATATTTCCCCCTTGTACTAGTTCATTTCCATTATTATATACCTAATTAATTTTCCACAATACCTCTAGAGAGATAGGTATTGTTTACATTCAAAAATATTATAGGAGGTGAATCAGTAACATCCACACCTTATATTATGGCTTTCTCTTTATTGAAATAGAACTAGATAAATCCTGATGATTATAAATCAAATGGTTTTTTTATTTATAAAATTAAATTCGAGATCACAAATAATTTAATTATTTAATTTGTATAGTTCCCAAAGGATGTCCATGGACTACCATTGGTTGAAATAATATAAAATCTTGAACAAGTATACATTTATTTATGTCATTGACAAATTTGACTAACTTCGAGGAATGACTATTATCTAGAATATATTGTTGAGGCTTGTCTATTATCATTTATTAGTTATGCCTTAATACAAATCTTTTTCAATGTTCCATAGAATTTATGGTATTAATGAGTATCTAGTTGGGTCATTAAGTCTCATTAATTCTCTCCTTATTTTCATGATTTGGATGAATTTTGTATTGCCACTATAAATGGATTCATCTATGGTACTCTTTGTAGAAATTATCATTGTTTATAATAATACTAAACAGAACAATGAAAAACAAAATGTTATCATTTTTAAAATACATATAGAAAACAAAATATATTATAGGAACAGAAAATGTAAATTTTGGATAGACAAGGTTAAAATTTTGGGTAATATTATTTCATAAGCTAGAGTCTTTGTTGACATAGAAAGTGTAACTTCGATTTTTTTCTAGGATATGTATAAGAATTTAGAGCTTATAGTTATTATTATTTATATATGACTATCACAAGAACATTATTCAATGCTTTTATATAAATATGCACCTCATATATGACTTACTATGAATGTTTTGAAATTTATATGGTTACAAACATTTCAGACATACTTTACTAAGAATAATGTGTTATTGAATTCAGTGTCGATTCAGAACATTCTATATCTAGGAACAATATATATCAATTAATGTTATGAATAAATAATTAGGCTATTAGTAGTGATTATTCAAGAAGAATGAGTTGTGGCATACAAGTCTAATCAATTGAGACCCCATTTGTGGATTTACCTAATGAATGATCTTGAGTTTGATGTTGTGCGCTATGCCTTGAAATTTTAGTAAAATTATATTCATAATGAGTTTCTTACGGTGTTAATGAACCCACCAATACTCTTGTTTTTTATTTTTATTGTAATTTATTCAACATATAGATTATTTATGTTGAATAACTAGATCCATTTAACATTATCACTCTTATAGTCTTGGGAAGTAAAATTTTGTAGCAGGTTCTCTGATCTAGAGAACATAGAGACATGTAGTGTGAGTGGACAGAGGCGTGTGGTGGTTGATGGTCATGCTATATGAGATACACAGAGATAGTTGGGAAAATAATGGGCAGTCTACCCATATTTATGTAGAATAACCTCATCAGTTTAAGAGAGATTTAATATGATAAAGTTATCTAAACCCAGTGTCTTAGTTTTATGAGAGACTGTTTTATGGGATAAAAAACCACCCAGATAAATTATTAATGAAAATGAGGTCATGAAAATTCATGTATACTTCGGGGTCCTGGTAGTCATTCCAGAAGAATTCATGTGAGATTATCTTGATTTTACATAGTATGTTCACCCTGATTTTACTATGTTACATCTTGAAATAAATCACCAAAACTAATGGTCTAGAATGAAATGAGAGTTAGACAAATGTTTTACTAAGTGTTCCAACTGCAAGTAGGTTAATAAAAAAATATAGTGGACATAATGGATGTTTACAGTCATTACCCTTCCCTATGTGTAAATTGGATGATTTCACAATGGAATTTTTCAGGGTATAACCATGATATGTTTGAGGAAATGTCTTTATATGGGTGACAATCGATAGGGTCATGAAGGTTTCTAACCTCTTGCCTATTATTGATTCCTTACCATTTTATAACTATTCACTTATTATTGGGAGATAATCCAACTTTATAATGTCCCACAAACTATATTGGATAGGGGAACTCATTTAATATCTCAATTCCTGAAATTATTAGAGAGGTTATTAGGTATAAATAGACCTTTGAGTACATCATACCACCCTCATTATGATGCGTTGTGAGAATGGATGACACATGTGTTAGATTTCATTTGTAGATAATGTCTCCATAATTTTTTATGTTCTTGGAAGAAACATATACCCATAGTTGAGTTCTCCATAAGAATCATTTTTCAGATAATGATTCAGTTGTTTCCCTATGAATCCTTACATGGTATTCTATTATGATCACTTATATGATGGTTTGAGGCAAGGGATGTATTACTACATGGACATAGTCCAATTTCATTGACATCAGAGAATATTTATATGATCAAAATGTTAAAAATATGTATTAGCAATGACATAAATCTTATATTGATCACTATCATTGACCTCTAGTGTTAAATGTCAATGACAAATAATAATTTCATGTTTCAAATAAGAGAGTATAAATGGTTTTTAAAGGAAATGAAGTCATCGCCTTAGTTATTATGTCACGACCCGCCCTCGGGGCCCGTGCCGTGACTACCCCAAGCCCGCCTTCCATAGGCCAGGGGCTGGCGACTAGCACCAAGGCGAAAATCCCAACAAAAGGGAAGGCATTGCCTTTGAAAAGTAAACAAGCACCACCGAGTAAGCAAGCGGAAAAGTAAACACTAAGTAAAACTGTACAAGCTGTGCTGAAAGTAAAAAGGGGCCGGAAATACAAGCCCAACTGTAAAGTACAACTGAAAGGAAAAACAGCAACTAAAAAGGGAAAACTGCAGCGTCGGGCCGTCCTCCAGAAGTCCCACCTGAAGGGTGGGTACAAATATCCTCCGCTGCTCCTCGGGTCCACCTAACCGCTCCGAGTACGTCCCGCCCAGTGGTCCACCTCCATGTACTGTCCAGCTCCGCACGCCTCCTCCACGATCAGCGCTGTCCGTCGTCTGCAACCAACACCACGATGTGCGGGCATAGCCCGTGCAGGGGTGAGTATAATCTACTCAGTAGGGACCCTGAGACCCCCGAAGGTCTCCCGAAATCCACAAAGGATAAACCATGAAGAAGAGATGCAATCACGAAGTAACATCTGACACGGCTTAGGTATATGCCCATACATATACCTAAGTCTGCAATTCCCCGATCGGCTCCAACGTCCGAGCCCAAGCACAACCCAGTCCACACAGGAAAGCAAAACGCATACCCACGCAGGATAGAACAACACAATCCACAAAGGAGAGTAAACAGTAAATCCACACAGGATAGCTCAACACAATCCACAAAGGAGAGTAACACAAGATTCAGCTCACACAGGTATACTTCTTCGGATGACGATAAAGATTATCAATGAACCATCTAAGTCGTCGGACCCACGAAGGATCGATAGGTACTAACCTTGCAGTGACCCACACAGGATCGGGCCCACGCAGGACCTGTAGGAGTTGGCTCACACAGAACCGCTGAGAGATGACCCACACAGGATCAGACCCACACAGGATCGGGCCCACACAGGACCGGGCCCACGCAGGACCTGAAGCACTGATCCACGTAGGATCGCTGAGTGCAGTAGTCGTCGCAGTCCGCTGAGGATCTCTGCACAGTCGTCGCCGCAGTCCACGGAGGATCTCTGCACGGTCGTCGTCAGAGTCCACTGAGGACCTCTGCATAGTCGTCGCTGTCGAAGTAGCAGTTGCAGCCAGCACTAGGGTTCCCGCACACAGCAAGCTCGTTCGGGAGGGTCCGCTCCACGAGCCGAGAGGCTGATACATCAACTGACACGAAGTCCGATGTTGATGTATCCAAAAGTTCCGTATCGTCAACAGGAACTCAACGTCGCAGACGGCGCGTCAATCGGACGCCCAGTCTGAGAGATATTGGTATTTTCGTCCCAGGGGCCCGGTTGGTTTTTAAGGCAAAACCAACCCGAACGCACTCCACCTACATACAAACCTCGGGCGGAGTATGCCAAGAGATCCGTCTCACTTAGAGTAATTCAACAGAGTTGATGGCACGTCAATCAGACGTCCGTAGCTCAAGATACGAGCGTTCCCGCTCCGAGGGCCCGGTTGGTCTCGTGTGCGAACCAACCCGGCCGAACTCAATGTAATCCGAAACCTTGAGTGCGATATACCGAAACGACCGTCTCGATCCATGGATCGCGATGCCGCTGACGGCGAGTCGTTTGGAGGCACGAAGCTCAAGAAATGGGCGTTTGAACGAAAACGTCCGAAGATGGGGGGGTACGGGCCCGGCCCGACCCGGCCCGACCCCCCCTGGGTCGGCCCGAACCGGGTCGACCCGGATGGCCCGGCCCGGCCCGGCCGGGGCCGGTCCGGCTCGGCCGGCTCGGCTGGCTCGGCCGGCTCGGCTGGCTCGGCCGGCTCGGCTTGGCCGAGCCGCGCGGGTGGAAGCTGCGGGCGCTGACCCGCGGCTTGGGGAAGGACCGCTGCCCGCGTGCGGGCTGCGCTGGCAAACCGCGGACGCGCTGAGCCGCGTCCGCCTGGACGAACCGGACCCGCCGCCGCGGGTCCGTTGGCCACCGCCGCCGCGGCTGAAGCCGCGGCGGATCTGGCCCGGCGGCGCGCCGGGGCGCCGCCGCGCCGGTGACCCGCGCCGCCGGCGACTTCCGCGGGCCGCCGGCGTCGCTCCGGTGGCCCGTTTTCCTTCCCGTCTGCGCCGTTGCTCCTCCCGGGATCCGTTCTTTACTGCGGGATCGTCAAACATCCATTGCGGCACGTTCCGTCGTCGACCGTCAAATCCGCACAAAACAAGAACGACGGAGGGTCGTCGGGCCGTGTTCGTTTGGCCCGCGCCCTCCGCGTTAGAAATAAACAATTCGGAGAAAAGGATTCCACACAGGAAACAACAATTTTTGATATGATTAAAATTGTTCACAAAAGGTTCTTTAATTTCTTTAAAGAAACTAGGACGGGAATTAATTTTAAAGGGGTAACTCCCATAATGAAATCCCTACCTTGATGATCGTCGTGCGCGGGTGTTCTTCGCGGAAGAGATCGTCGCGGAAGAGGTCGATCGTCGCGTCGTCGCGGGGAGGCGTCGCGTCGTCGCGGAAACCGGCGTTGAGTCGGTGAACTCCACGAACCAAGAACAACAGATTTAAATTATAATTAATTAAATCTGTGTTTAAAACCAAAAAGAACCTTGAGCGGAAATCCGAAAGCACTTACCTCGAATGGTCGGTGATCGGAGATCGGAGATCGGGGATCGGAAGAACGTCTCGGACGAAGGCGTCGTCGATTTCCGGGTTCGGCGTTCTTCGCGTTCTTCGCGTTCTTCGCGTTCTTCGTGAGGGAGCTGAAGAAACAGGGATCCTCTCAAATCTTTCCAAAAGATTTTGGGTTGGACTTATTTTATTAACATGCCAACACACGAAACCGGTTAAGAAACGATTGAATTAATTCATTGAATTAATTCAACGAAAGAAACAGGCCCTTAAATTCACGAAAGAAACAGCCCATTTAATTCACGAAAGAAACATCCCATTTAATGGTCTGTTAAGAATTTAGAAAACGCGTCGGTTGACTTTCATTAAGACGGGTTTTCACGGGTGCGTTTCTTAGCGGAAAGAAACGGAGGGGCTCGTGCGGGCCCCACCTCACAAATATCCTACCAAGGGGGGTAGGATATTTCTGGATAGCATCCTATCCAGTTCAACTCAGTTCAAGCCGCCTTTAAGTGGCTTCAAGTGGCTTAAGTGAAATAAAATAAAGTTGTCGCAAAATTATTTTATTTCTTAACTTTAAGCCCGAAAATTAAAAACTACACCCGAGAAAACGCAACTCCGGAAGAGGCGTTTCTAAGCGAATATCGGCGCTGCGATTTCATCGGTGCCCTCAGAATTCGATTCCGGGCACCGGTTCAAAAGTTAGAAAATCTCGCTCGTCCGTTCACTAAACGTACCCGAGCCAAACTTCAGAAAATGATTCCGGGCACACCGGGCCTCGGAATCAGGCGCCGTCAGAAACTGCGTTCTTGTAAAATTCCAAAGAAAATTATGAAAAAAAAATTTCCTTGAAATTTACGGGTCTTTACATTACTCCCACCTCAGGACTTTACGTCCCCGTAAAGATACATAAAAAACTAGGGAAACAAATGTGGGTACTGAGCACGCATCTGAGCCTCCCGCTCCCAAGTGCTCTCCTGGAGGTTCCCGTGCTGCCATCTGATGCGCACAAGAGGAATCGATCGCCCACGTAGGACCCGCTCCTGTCGATCCTCTATCTCCACTGGGACCTCCGCAAAAGTCGCTCCATCATCCACATCTAGCTCCCCATAGTCAATTATGTGCGTCGGGTCGTGCACGTATCTCCTCAGCTGGGATACGTGGAAGACGTCGTGCACCCGGTGCAACTGAGGTGGCAGAGCCAGGCGATAAGCCACCTCGCCAACCCTGCTGAGGACCTGGAAGGGTCCGATGAAGCGTGGAGACAACTTGCCGCCTCGGCCAAATCTCCTCAAACCACGTCGAGGTGAGACCCGCAAGAAGACGTGGTCGCCATCCTAGAACCCTAGTGGCCTCCGCCTCCTGTCATCATATGACTTCTGCCAGCTCTGTGTTGTCCTCATCCGCTCCTGGATGACCTGGACCTTCTCTGTCTTGGCCCGGACCATCTCTGGTCCCACAAGTGCTGACTCCCCAGGGTCTGTCCAGCACAAAGGAGATCTGCAAGGCCTGTCGTACAACGCCTCGTAGGGTGCCATCCCGATGGTGGAGTGGTACCTGTTGTTGTACGCGAACTCCACCAAGGGTAGGTGGTCCTCCTAGCTGCGACCAAAGTCGAGGACACATGCACGGAGCATGTCCTCGAGAGTCTGAATGGTCCTCTCCGTCTGACCATCCTTCTGAGGGTGAAAGGCGGTGCTCAGACGTAGTCGCGTCCCGAACGCCTCCTACAACCCCTTCCAAATCCGGGAAGTAAAACGAGCGTCCCGATCGGAGACGATAGTCGATGGCACACCGTGAAGTCGTACAATCTCCTGAACATAGAGACGCCCCAAGATCTCCACTGAGCCCTGCTCTCGGATGGGTAAGAAGTGTGCCGACTTGGTGAGTCGGTCAACAATCACCCAAATGGAATCGTGACCTCTGGAAGTGTGTGGAAGTCCAGTCACAAAGTCCATAGATATCCCGTCCCACTTCCACTCCGGGACCTCCAAGGGCTGTACCAAGCCTGCTGGTACCTGATGCTCTGCCTTCACCTGCTGGCAGGTGAGGCACCGTGAAACGAACTCTGCCACAGCCTTCTTCATGCCCGGCCACCAGTGCTGTCGTCTGAGATCCTGGTACATCTTCGCCACTCCAGGATGTACCGCCAAAGGAGAAGTGTGAAACTCTCTCAGCACCTCCTCTCGTAAGGCGACTGGTACCATGGTACGTCCTCTGAAAAGGACATCGTGCTCTGCTCCAAGGGAGAAACCATCAGGTGCCTGTCCCGAGGATATCTGTGCACGCCGCGTCTCACAGTCAACGTCCCTATGCTGTGCCTCTCTGACCCGCTGAAGAAATGGAGGAGAGACTGTGAGAGACTGAAGGAAGGCTGCTCTGTCTCTATCCACGAAGGATATCTGCAAAGCGGCTAGCTGCTCTGTCGCCTCCTCAAGTAGATGGATGCCCGTCCTCCTGCTGAGGGCATCAGCCACCATGTTCCCCTTCCCAGGAGTATAGACTATCTCAAAGTCATAGTACTGGAGGAGCTCGAGCCATCGCCGCTGTCTCAGGTTCAGGTCCTTCTGAGAGAAGATGTACCTGAGACTCTGGTGGTCAAAAAAGACTGTGAAGTGCTCGCCCATCAGATAGTGTCGCCATGTCTTCAGGGCAAAGACCACTGCTGCCAACTCCAAGTCATGGGTAGCGTAGGTTTTCTCATGCGGCCTCAGCTGACGTGATCCGTAGGCAATCACGGCCCGCTCCTGCATCAGGACACACCCGAGTCCGGTCCCTGATGCATCTCAGTAGACTACGTATCCAACTCCCTCCTCAGGCAACCTCAAGATAGGTGCGCTGGTCAACCTCTGCCTTAGCTCCTGGAAGCTCTGCTGACATCTGTCTGACCACACGAAGGTTTTCCCCTTCTTCTTCAACGCTGAGAGTGGGGCTGCAACTCTGGAGAAGTCCGGCACAAATCTCTGATAGTATCCGGCTAGGCCCAAGAAACTCCGCACCTCTGTCACGCTCTTGGGTGGCTCCCAAGCTAGCACTTCCTCGATCTTCGCGGGATCCACTGCAACTCCCGCCTCAGAAATGACGTGCCCCAAGAAGTGGACCTCACGTAACCAAAACTGACACTTCGAGAGCTTGCCATAAAGCTGGTGCTCTCAGAGTGTGTCTAGTACAACACGCAGGTGGTAGGCATGCTCCTCCTCCGTCGTCGAGTACACCAAAATGTCGTCGATGAAGACCACGACAAATCGATCGAGGTAAGGCTGGAAGATCATGTTCATGAGGCTCATGAACACTGCTGGAGCGTTGTTCACGCCGAAAGGCATAACCAAGAACTCATAGTGGCCATACCGACACCTGAAGGCCGTCTTCTGCACATCCTCGTCTCGAACTCTAAGCTGATGATAGCCTGACCTGAGGTCTATCTTCGAGAACCACCGTTCTCCCTTGAGCTGGTCGAAGAGGTCATCAATCCTGGGTAGCGGATACTTATTCCCCACTGTCACCTGATTCAGGCGACGATAATCGACACACAGTCGCAAGCTCCCGTCCGCCTTCTTGGCGAACAAAATCGGGGAAGCCCAGGGCGAAACACTGGGTCGGATGAACCCCTTGCCCTGCAAGTCCTCCAACTGTACCCGCAGCTCTCGAAGCTCAGCGGGGGCCATCTGATATGCTGGAGTGGATATCGGGGATGTCCCGGGGTACGGGTCAATATAAAATTCTACCTCTCTACGAGGAGGTCGTCCTGGAACGTCGTCGGGAAAGACGTCCGCGTACTGATCCACCACTGCAGGAAAACTGGGACTCCGCACGTCAACTGCTCCCAGGATGAGGCTAGCCAACTGATGAGTGATGGGCTGACCTCTCCTCTGCGTGAGTCCATCCTGTGCTGCTAAAGCTCCCTTCTCGCCGGTAAAGGTGAACCTGCTCCCGTCGGTGCGCACACATCGCACCTTGCGCCTAATGCAGTCAATCTGAGCATCGACCGTAGATAACCAATCCATGCCCAAGATGACATCGTAAGGCCTCGACGCCGCTACAAGAAGATCCCAGCCGAAGCTCTCGCCTCCTAGAGTAATCTCACACTGCCGGCACCAGTGCGTAATCGTCGAGTCTGCTCCCGTAGGAGACTCTAGCCGTAAGGATCGAGCCAACGGCTCTGTCGGAATCTCCGAGCTCCGAACAAGGGCAGTGGCTATGAAAGAGTGACTCGCTCCTGTGTCTATCAGAACTGCAGAAAGGGTGGAATAGACATAGATCGTACCTCGAATCATCTCTGGCGCGCTGTGGTCGTAGGCCTCCGCCGCCTGGAGCTGAGCCTGTCTCTGCCCGCCAGCTCCCTGTGGTCGGGGCGGGCCTCTTGGTGGTGGTGGTGGCAGATCCTCAAAGCGTTGCCCACCACCTGCTGCTCGGCCAACTCCTCTGCCTCATCCGCCTCCTCCCTGCGGACCGCCACGGTCGACCCTCTGCCTCTGCCTGGGTGGTCCCTCCACCGTCTGCTGACCCTCGGTACGACGGGTCGGGCAGTCACGAGCCATGTGGCCCCGCCCGCCGCACTCGTAGCACTGCCTGCCTCTCGGAAGACTGGCTCCATGCTGGGTGCCCTGCACTGCTGAGCCAGTGTCCCGAGGTCGCCTGTCGGAAGGTCTGGTCCGCCTGGAACCCTGAGTCATCCGCCGACTACCAGCTGCCGAAGACTCCGCTACCTGCCGCCCGACGGTAGGTCTCGCTGTGGACTCAGCCAGGAATCTCTCGATCATGAGGGCTCGCTCCAGTACTCCTGCCTGGGTCGGGATGCTGAGGGAGATCAGCGATGCCCTGATCTCGTGTCTCAATCCCTGCTCGAAGGTCCGGGCCCGGAAGAAGGGGTCCCGTACCATGTCCGTCTAGTAGCGAGATAGGTCGGTGAACCTCGACGCGTACTGAGCGACCGTCAAGCTGCCCTGCCGCAGCTGAAGAAGCTCCTGGATGCGCACCGCACGGAGGGTGGCCGGGAAGAACTCTGAGCGGAAGAGGCTCTCGAAGTCCGTCCAGATGAGGGTGGCCTCATCGTGTACCTGGAGCACCAGGCTCCACCAGCGTCCGGCTGCTGCGTGTAGTAGGCTCGCCGCGAGGATCACCATGAGGTCTGCTGGTGTCCTCACTAGCCTGAAAACTCGGACGACCACCTCCAGACAGTCCTCGGCTGCCTGGGGGTCCGACTCCCCACGGAACCTGGGTGGTCGCTGGCGCTGGAACTCGTGCAGAGCTCCAAGGCGTCGTGCGTCGTCAGCTGCCAGTGGTGGAAGCATCGGGGGCTCAGCGGGTAAAGGTACCGCCGGTGCCTCTGTTGTCAACGGGCCCTGTACCGAGGCCTCGTCGCTCTGCGGGCTGTCGTCGCGCCCTTCTCTAGGAACCCTAGCTGGCTGCTGTCTTCGTGCCATCCTGAAAAGGAAACAAGTATTCCACGGTCAGAACAGTATACCTGGTGAGCTGACACAAGTAATCACAAAGAAAACTTGAAACACACATGCAATCAATGTTTTCATGCATTAAGTCGGAAATCAGAAGTCAGGGTCCTGGTGTATGGATACGTCGGCCGCCGCACCAACACTGGACTCCCTGGACTGATAACCACACTCAATACGCTAAACACTATTGCTTCACATAGAAGGAAGATCAGAGTCTGCGGTAGAACCGACCACCTCTGATACCAATTTGTCACGACCCTCCCTCGGGGCCCGTGTCGTGACTACCCCAAGCCCGCCTTCCATAGGCCAGGGGCTGGCGACTAGCACCAAGGCGAAAATCCCAAGAAAAGGGAAGGCATTGCCTTTAAAAACTAGTCAATCACCATAGAGTAAGCAAGCGGAAAAGTAAACACTAAGTAAAACTGTACAAGCTGTGCTGAAAGTAAAAAGGGGCCGGAAATACAAGCCCAACTGTAGAGTACAACTGAAAGGAAAAACAACAACTAAAAAGGGAAAACTGCAGCATCAGGCCGTCCTCCGGAAGTCCCACCTGAAGGGTGGGTATAGATATCCTCCGCTGCTCCTCGGGTCCACCTAACCGCTCTGAGTACGTCCCACCCAGTGGTCCACCTCCAGGTACTGTCCAGCTCCGCACGCCTCCTCCACGATCAGCGCTGTCCGTCGTCTGCAACCAACACCACGATGTGCGGGCATAGCCCGTGCATGGGTGAGTATAAGCTACTCAGTAGGGACCCTGAGACCCCCGAAGGTCTCCCGAAATCCACAAAGGATAAACCACGAAGAAGAGATGCAATCACGAAGTAACATCTGACACAGCTTAGGTATATGCCCATACATATACCTAAGTCTGCAATTCCCCGATCGGCTCCAACGTCCGAGCCCAAGCACAACCCAGTCCACACAGGAAAGCAAAACGCATACCCACGCAGGATAGAACAACACAATCCACAAAGGAGAGTAAACAGTAAATCCACACAGGATAGCTCAACACAATCCACAAAGGAGAGTAACACAAGATTCAGCTCACACAGGTATACTTCTTCGGATGACGATAAAGATGATCAATGAACCATCTAAGTCGTCGGACCCACGAAGGATCGATAGGTACTAACCTTGCAGTGACCCACACAGGATCGGGCCCACGCAGGACCTGTAGGAGTTGGCTCACACAGAACCGCTGAGAGATGACCCACACAGGATCGGACCCACACAGGATCGGGCCCACACAGGACCGGGCCCACGCAGGACCTGAAGCACTGATCCACGTAGGATCGCTGAGTGCAGTAGTTGTCGCAGTCCGCTGAGATTCTCTGCACAGTCGTCGCCGCAGTCCACGGAGGATCTCTGCACGGTCGTCATCGGAGTCCACTGAGGACCTCTGCACAGTCGTCGCTGTCGAAGTAGCAGTTGCAGCCAGCACTAGGGTTCCCGCACACATCAAGCTTGTTCGGGAGGGTCCGCTCCACGAGCCGAGAGGCTGATACATCAACTGACACGAAGTCCGAAGTTGATGTATCCAAAAGTTCCGTATCGTCAACAGGAACTCAACGTCGTAGACGGCGCGCCAATCGGACGCCCGGTCTGAGAGATATTGGTATTTTCGTCCCAGGGGCCCGGTTGGTTTTTAAGGCAAAACCAACCCGACCGCACTCCACCTGCATCCAAACCTCGGGCGGAGTATGCCAAAAGATCCGTCTCACTTAGAGGAATTCAACAGAGTTGACGGCACGTCAATCGGACGTCCGTAGCTCAAGATACGAGCGTTCCCGCTCCGAGGGCCCGGTTGGTCTCGTGTGCGAACCAACCCGGCCGAACTCAAAGTAATTCGAAACCTTGAGTGCGATATAACGAAACGACCATCTCGATCCAAGGATCGCGATGCCACTGACGGCGAGTCGTTTGGAGGCACGAAGCTCAAGATACGGGCGTTTGAACGAAAACGTCCGAAGATGGGGGGGTACGGGCCCGGGCCGACCCGGCCCGACCCCCCCCCCCCCCCTGGGTCGGCCCGAACCGGGTCGACCCGGATGGCCCGGCCCGGCCTGGCCAGGGCCGGTCCGGCTCGGCCGGCTCGGCTGGCTCGGCCGGCTCGGCTTGGCCGAGCCGCGCGGGGGGAAGCCGCGGGCGCTGACCCGTGGCTTGGGGAAGGACCACGGCCCGCGTGCGGGCCGCGCTGGCGAACCGCGGACGCGCTGAGCCGCGTCTGCCTGGAAGAACCGGACCCGCCGCCGCGGGTCCGTTGGCCGCCGCCGCCGCGGTGGATCTCGCCCGGCGGCGCGCCGGGGCGCCGCCGCCTCCGGCCGCCGGCGCCGCCGCGCTGGTGACCCGCGCCGCCGGCGACTTCCGCGGGCCGCCGGCGTCGCTCCGGTGGCCCGTTTTCCTTCCCTTCTGCGCCGTTGCTCCTCCTGGAATCCGTTCTTTACTACGGGATCGTCAAACTTCCGTTGCGGCACGTTCCGTTGTCGACCGTCAAATCCGCACAAAACAAGAACGGCGGAGGGTCGTCGGGCCGTGTTCGTTTGGCCCGCGCCCTCCGCGTTAGAAATAAACAATTGGGAGAAAAGGATTCCACACAGGAAACAACAATTTTTGATATGATTAAAATTGTTCACAAACGGTTCTTTAATTTCTTTAAAGAAACTAGGACGGGAATTAATTTTAAAGGGGTAACTCCCATAAAGAAATCCCTACCTTGATGATCGTCGTGCGCGGGTGTTCTTCGCGGAATAGATCGTCGCGGAAGAGGTCGATCGTCGCGTCGTCACGGGGAGGCGTCGCTTCGTCGCGGAAACCGGCGTTGAGTCGGTGAACTCCACGAACCAAGAACAACAGATTTAAATTATAATTAATTAAATCTGTGTTTAAAACCAAAAAGAACCTTGAGCGGAAATCCGAAAGCACTTACCTCGAATGGTCGGTGATCAGAGATCGGAGATCGGGGATCGGAAGAACGTCTCGGACGAAGGCGTCGTCGATTTCCGGGTTCGGCGTTCTTCGCGTTCATCGCGTTCTTCGCGTTCTTCGTGAGGGAGCTGAAGAAATAGGGATCCTCTCAAATCTTTCCAAAAGATTTTGGGTTGGTCTTATTTTATTAACATGCCAACACACGAAACCGGTTAAGAAACGATTGAATTAATTCGTTGAATTAATTCAACGAAAGAAACAGGCCATTAAATTCACGAAAGAAACAACCCATTTAATTCACAAAAGAAACAGCCCATTTAATGGTATGTTAAGAATTTAGAAAACGCGTCTGTTGACTTTCATTAAGACGGGTTTTCACGGGTGCGTTTCTTAGTGGAAAGAAACGGCGGGGCTCATGTGGTCCCCACCTCACAAATATCCTACCAAGGGGGGTAGGATATTTCTGGATAGCATCATATCCAGTTCAACTCAGTTCAAGCCGCCTTTAAGTGGCTTCAAGTGGCTTAAGTGAAATAAAATAAAGTTGTCCCAAAATTATTTTATTTCTTAACTTTAAGCCCGAAAATTAAAAACTACACCCGAGAAAACGCAACTCCGGAAGAGGTGTTTCTAAGAGAATACCGGCGCTGCGACTTCATCGGTGCCCTCAGAATTCGATTCCGGGCACCGGTTCAAAAGTTAGAAAATCTCGCTCGTCCGTTCACTGAACGTACCCGAGACAAACTTCGGAAAATGATTCCGGGCACACCGGGCCTCGGAATCAGGCGCCGTCAGAAACTGTGTTCTTGTAAAATTCCAAAGAAAATTAAGAAAAAAAAAATTTCCTTGAAATTTACGGGTCGTTACATATTAAGACAATTTTATATTTTGAGGGGTTCTGGGCCAATAGTGTATTAGATATAACTACCTCACATGTACATAGTTGTGGTTGGAATCTACTATGATTCATAAATTTTAAATTATTATTGTGATATGAAACCTGTATTTTATCATGATGATTTTTAGTTGGATCTAGATTTTTCCATTAAAGAGTGAAATATCCGTATTGTGGATCAGTGCACAATGGCTCTCTAACAAAGGTTAGGCCCTATATTACTAGGGTTGTGGCACTAAAAAACAGTCCAAGATGATAATTGGGAGTGAGAGGATGATAAGCATGTCCAGTGGATTGAGTTTTTATTTTATGACTACTTACCACCATCATAAGACCAAGTCATGGAAAATTCACAATAAGCGGTGTATATTGAATCAAACTAGTTTTTTTATATAAAGTACATACTTTATTATTTTATTTTTAAATTAATTATTCTACTTATTAATGTTCACTAAATACTATATATGGTCCCATGAGATTAGGGGTATTGTTCAAAGCGTAGAGCACTGAGTTACAAAGGAAAAGTTTAAGAACATGGTTTTCTAAAAACCATGTACTTATCATTTCTAGGTTTACCGAAACTACATAGCGTTATACATGGCACCAAATGTAAGATTTCCCTGGTAGAACATGGTAATAAAACTATTCTCCACAATATTGTGAGGCCATTGTCCATAGATAGTAGACATCGCCTGGTTGGTTCACAGTTTGGCTAAACATGGATACAATCTATGAAACTATTTGAATGTGGGATGAATTAAATTTTTCATTAATCATTTTAAAATAGATATCCATTTTCTCTTCCTCCCTTATTACAATAGAATTGCATGTCTTGGTGATATCTGTTGTCATCATGATTCTATTTGATGAAAATATCTCATTCATCCTCCGATTCAAGTGTTGTATATAACATTCAACCCCCACCAAAATATATTTTATATGTTTCCTCACTCACATAGTTAATCACACCTTCTTTAGTGTTATTTTTGTGACAAGCATGTCCTAGTGAAAGCATAGACACCGTACCTTAAAATGGTCTTCTGGTCCTAACCATTTTCCACGGATAGAAGAAGCACCTAGTAGGTGCACAGTTTGGCTAAACATGGATACAAACTATGAAAATATTTGAAAGTGGGATGAATTAGATTTTCCTTTCATCATTTTAAAATAGATATCCATTTTCACTTCCTCCCTTATTTCCATTAAATTGCATGTTTTGGTTATATCTACTATCATCATGATTTTATTTGAAGAAGATCTCTCATTCAGCCTCCGATTCGAGTGTTGTCTATAACATTCAACCTCCACCAAGAAGTGATTTTATATGTTTCTTCACTCACTTCATTAATCACACCTTATTCAACGTACCTATCATTTATAGGTTTAGATAAACTCTATAGGGTTATACATGGATCCAAATGTGAGAGTTCACAGGTAGAACATGGTAATAAAAATGGTTCTTCCAAACATTGGGAGGCCATTGTACACAGATAGTAGACAATGCCTGGTAGGTGCATAGTTTGGCTAAACATGGATACAAACTAAGAAACTATTTGAATGTGTGATGAATTAAATTATCCTTTCATCATTTCAAAATAGATATCCATTTTCTCTTCCTCTATTATTGCCATAAAATTGCATGTCTTAGTGATATCTACTGTCATCTTGATTGTATTAGAAGAAAATCTCTCATTCATCCTCTGATTCGTGTGTTTTCTATAACATTAAACATCTATCAAGAAGAGATTTTATATGTTTCTTCACTCACTTCATTAATCACACCTTCTGCAGTGTAATTTTTGTGACAACCGGGTCATGGTGATTGTACAAACACCCAACCTTACCATGGTCGTCAGGTCCTGTCTATTGTCCACGGATAGTAGACATCACCTAGTAGGTGCACATTTTGTCTAAACATGGATACAAAATATGAAACTATATGAATTTGGGATGAATTAAATTTTCATTTCTTCATTTTAAAAAAGATATCCATTTTCTCATCCTCCCTTATTGCCATAAAATTGCATGTCTTTGTGATATCTACTATCATCTTGATTGTATTTGAAGAAGATCTCTCATTCATCCTATGATTCGGGCCTTTTCTGTAACATTCCACTGTCACCAATAAGAGATTTTATTTGATTCTGAACTCACTTCGTTAATCAAAAATTCTTCGGTATAATTTTTGTGACAACAAGTTCCCCATGATAGCACAGACACCAGGCCTTAACATGGTTTTCCGGTCCTGGCCTACGAAGTACCTCCAGTCATCTTGATTGTATTTTAAGAATATCTCTCATTGATCCTCTGATTCGAGTGGTTTCTATCACATTCCACCTACACCAAGAAGAGATTTTATATGTTTCTTCACTCACTTTAATAAAAAATTATTCTTTGTATGTTTTGTGAGAACTGGGTCTCAGTGACAGCACAGACACCCTGCCTTAACATGTCTGTCGGGTCCTAGCCTACCTAGTAACCCAAGTTGCTCCGCAGACACGTGGGACCCACCCTGGAGTCCACCAACGTGCCCCAACAGGTCAACTAATTAATTACATTCCTCACAGGACAACACATGTCCTTTCAAGTATGCTTTGTCCTCACTCGTACACACCCTTGGAAACTTCCCAAAAGGTCAAGCATCCAGATCACTACTCCAGGCTAAGCATGCTTAACTGTGGAGTTCTAATCAGACAAGCTCCTGAAAAGGATATTACACCTTGTTGACAATAGTCATATCATTTATTCATTTAACCCTTTATCATTGGGTTGTGTTACAATATACCCCCCCCCCCCTAGATCACATCGTCCTCATTATGGGCCCAACAACTCATCCCAGGCAGTGAACCTCACATAAGGCTAGGTTCCTCTGATACAAAATAAGACAACTGAGTCCCGGTGGTAGCAGAGACACCCCGTCTTAACATGGTCGTTAGGTCCTGGCCTACCAAGTATCCCTAATTACCCCATAGACATGTGGGACCCACCCCAGGGTCCGCCAATGTGACCGAACTAGTCATCTAACTAATGACTATCCTCACAGGCCAACACATATCCTTTCCAGTGTGCTTTGTCCTCACTCACACACACCCTGGGAAACTTCCCAAGAGGTCACCCATCCTGATCACTACATCAGGCCAAGAACGCTTAACTGTAGAGTTCTAATTAGACAGTCTCTCTAAAAGTAAGGTGCACCTTGTTGACATGAGTCATATCATTTAGTCATTTTACCCCTTATCATTGGGGGGGGGGGGTGTTACAATTTTGGTGAGATCTCATATGCCATATTTTGAGATAATTTTTATATTATTCATCATTATTCTAATCTAGGCTGAACAACAGGTCGATACTATAATATTTTTCATATAAAATCATAATGTAATATTACTAGTAATTTCCACTCTGATTTTTTATGTTTATATTTATTATCATTATTATGTACAATGGTTTGACAAAAAGATTCCAGTAAAACTAATATTCTTGTTTTAGATTCCCAATTTGTAATATATTGTCTCTTCGATACCTAATGAAAATTTCATCAACCTCATCATGAAATGCCCCTTTATATGTTCCCATTATATTCTTACATCACCTCTATGCTTTTATAACAAAAACAACCATCGTTGAGTCTTATTTTATTTATAATTTGATATATTATTAAAGAATTTAGATAAATTAAAATTGGGTTGCATGGATACCAAATTTAGATGATTTTATTAATAATGATCATAATTATAGATGGAAATATAAAATTTCCATAATTATTACTCTGATAAATATTCACTTAAAAGGTTCCTATTTTTATTGACTCTATACATTTTTATAAATAAATGAAAGATAATTATATGAATTAAGGGGAATTAGTACATTGGAATGGTTATTATATTTCTATTATTACACTTATTATACATATATAGAGGTCCTCTTTATGGAAAATTTCTCAACTATAGTATTTTTTCATACTGATATACCCTTGGATTTCCATGGGAACTTCATGAGCACTCAATGAACAACACCCCGATTTATTTGGCCAGTTTTCAAGGGAGATACACAACTTGGAATTTTTCTAATGCCTTATAATATGTGTATACCTCCACCTAGTGCTAAATAATAATTAGGATCATCTTATGGATATTATAATTCTTGAGTCACACCCCTTGGATTTATTAGATGTCATGAGATATGAGCCACCAGGGAATATTACCTTTGGTCCCATTCATGCTTAGCCTGAGATTTATTATTGAAATAATCCTTACTCGTGATTATATTTTACTCTAGTGGAAAACATCAAGAGATCCAATGGGATTTCATGTAGTCTATTATGGTTAGGATTCATGAATTATATAATTTGATATGGCTTAACATTCTATGGTCATGGATTCGTTGATTCACCGTGAATCATGTATTACTATCACAATTATTGGATGACATGGTTATACCTCAGATATCATCTTATTAATATTTCTTGTTGGATTCTGTGCTTACGAAATGGGTACTAAAATCTAGCTATGAAATATAATCAGATTATTTAGTCAAGTCTGTTAGAAAATGACCATTTTCAGGTAACTGATTCATGAAAAAGATTATGATATTACAGGTATGTTTGGTCAGGAATCCCATAAGGATTCAAATAATGACATGGTTATTTAGTTTCACATTATGCCATAGATTATCTTATATTTTCATAAAAACATATTAATTGTCATAGTCTATATTTTAATGATCATCTTTGGTGGTGGATTATTGTGTATATCTCATTCCATTTTCAGGCCCATATTTGTTTCCCAGATAACAACATTGATACAACTAGTGATATAGTAATAGACCCATTTATTGATGTATGATAGACTATTGGATGAGAGATTGGGATAACTCGACGGAGGTAGTGCTTATGATTCAATCAAGATGCAGTATTTTTACTATTTTAGAAATTTTAATATACAAAAATATATATGTGTTTGATTTTTGTATAGATCCATGAATCCCACATTAGTTTTTATGTGTTCCCTATTTTTTATTAGATATTATTATCCTATAGATGTTTTAATTTTCCTCCACTTTCCTTAATTTATTATTCATCTGGTACTTATAATTTGTTCATAATGATGTTATCCTCCTATCACGAGGTTACAATCTCCCCACATTTCCACCATATTGTTTCTATACAAGACAAAAAGCTATAGTATCGTCTGAGGTGTTCTTGAGGCTTTGTGATCAACCGGGTTTGGTAACAGATAATTGAACTTGGTGAATTACGATATAATTTATAGTCCCTAGGCTCAAAATTACCTTTCATTAGGACCACTTCTAAACCATAATTTTTTCAACTATTCCCCTTTTCGAAAAGAAGTAATATAAATCTATATATAAGAGGAACCATGAGGTTTTGGAAGAGATAAGATAGGATTACCAGGGAAAAACTAACACAAACATGGTTAGATGCATTTGAAATTGAAGCTGACGGAGGAGGAAAATGAAGTATGAATATGTATGGTCATTTCAACAGACTAAAATGAAATGTTTCCTCACATGGTTGGAAACTAAGATATTAAACTTAAAATGGTAACAATTCAAGGTTTGGATACACTATCAAGAGTAACCATGATATATTCATGTTGGCTATCAAACACCCAAAATATTGATTCCTAGATTCCTTGGAATCATCCCATGGTCAGAAAACCAATTCTAGAACCTTGAAAAACTCTACTATCATATTACAATTATGTTCACATTTTTTCAACACCCTTACATCCTATGGTTAAATAACCAATAACATTAAAAAACATTTTATTTTATGAATATAAGTACTAATAATTAAAATATCATAGATTTTTATAAAATAAAACAACATATAAATTATTGTAAAACATTGGTGTAACATTATAAATCCCCGAGAATAAATTTAACATGTAATTACTATATTTTTATTTTTAAAATATCGATATCTAATAATAGACTTTGGATTAATGCTACAAAATAATTATTTTAAAATTATATTTAGATGAATATTAAATTAGAGGAATAAATTTTTATTTTAAAAGAGATTTCATATTTATTATTATATTTTCTCTACAATAGTTAAATACACGATTATATAGGTATTTTATGTGAAAAATAGATATAATTTATATTTTTATATTATGTAAATTAATTTTTCAGACGACAAATATTATAGAAATTTAATAGTTGGAAATTATGACAAATGACATGATTGGAAATTAATAAAATTATTTATGATGATGCTAAACTAAAAAACATATGTATAAATGCATTAAAATTTCCTTAAAACAGAACCTTCACTCTCTCTAATAAATCTATACAGGATTACATGAATTTAATCTATTTCCAATTAACTAATAACTTTTCGTCAACTAAGAAGAAAAAAATTTAATTATTTTATTCATTGTTGCGTTAGTTTTCATTTATAAACTACTGAAGATGATGGGTAATGTATATCTACCCATTAAAAAATTTATCAAGGTTGATATCCATTAATAATTTTATCCATTCAATAATGAAAAATCATTTCCTATTGTATTGAGGAAATTTCTCACATTATGGGTGAGAAAATAATCTGATAGATTACTATTTCAAAATAAATATTTCCCATCATTGTTAGTACTAATGTATGAATTCAATGATGTTATTTATCCATTATAGGAAATATATAATGTATCATGGATTTAAAATCCCACTATAATATAATATGAATTATTTAAAACACATTCTAGGTCATCATAATTAACTAAAAACAAGAATGGACTGGACTATATCATTAAGGTAGAACACTGTAAATGATTATATACATTTATCTTAATTTTATTAATACAAAACTACTTTTGTGGATTAATTTATGTAGGGTTGTTCATAACTCTAAATATACCTTGTTATTTATTTCAAAATATATTAATTTAAAACATATATCACTAATTAACAACATCTTAAATTATATATCAATTGGCGTAGATGCATCTTGTTTTGAAATTTTAACACCCCAACATGAAATACTATAAATCCAATATAGGTACATGTTATCCCAATACCCATAAAATTACACCACATATGCTAAATGATGTCGACTAGTAATGGGGTCTATGATGATAATGCAGGGAGACTATACCCCCTATATTATAGTGTCAAATAAAAATTAAAAAAATATATACATAAATTAATTTAAAAAAATAAGAGTAAATAGAAATAAATGTAGACAAAATCGATACCTGAAACAATGTAATAGCCTTAGCTAATATGATCTTCCAAAAAAGTTTCGATACTGGGATATTTATAGAAATATTCTAGTATAAAAAGGGAAAATTTTAAATAGTTAAATATAATATCTTTTTGATAAACCCCATATATAATTTCTATACCAACTAATCTATACATATCAACTATTCTGTCATGGGTATCATGATAACATATACATGGAATTATATGAAAGTCTATGAAAATAAAAATGTTCATTTGCGGCCCATGTTGGCTGTGAGTAATAGACCTAATGGTGAACAAACAACATGCTCCCATACAAATCAGAATAAGATGTAAAATGATAATTTGAGTTTATTATACAAAATAAATGATAAATAAAAATAAATAATATTACATATATCATCAATTAAATTAACATAAATGATAATACATGCATAATCCCAATATATGAGTGTCTCCCATAACATCATGTGGACCATGCCTCCCATGTAACATCCATATTATAAATAAATATAAACCCCATAAAAATGTTAATGAATCAATGATCTGATTAACTAGAAGTAAATATTTGATATTTATACATATGGAAACTAGTTATCATCGTGAATCTAGTTATGAAGCCAATAAAATTCATATATGTGGCCTTCATGACTCAAATAATTTTTCCCACGGTAGTCTGATCATAATCCTAAAAAATATGGACTCATCTCATGATATAATTATTATTATTATCTATATGATTTCATCATGGATCCTAGGATGTATCCCATAAAATATTGTTCATATCCCTCATCTCTAGATGTACATTTACCCTAAATAGACCTCTCATTAGACGTGTGATGCAATCATTAATATATTTTTTCATTTCTCGGTGGTATTATTTTATTTAATTATATAAAAGATACACCACTCCCAAATCATTACTATCATAAGATACTTAACGAAGTCATGTATCTATTTATTAATCACATGATAGTCAATGTAACACCTTGACCCTAGTTACCCAGAGTTGGTGCATTATTTTAATACATTGGAATGTTTTAACGGAATCATGTCCCGAAGAACCAATAAGTTTAGAAGTCTTGGAAAATATATTACATACAAGAATGTTACATTAAATTATAAAATTAAAACCAACAACAAGATTGTCTCCCATGAAAACATTCATATCCCTTAAACTATCCCAGCATCTTAGTCTTAATAGACTTCTTGACATCCTAGAAAAAATAAAACATAGAAAGGGGTGATCTCAGATGCTGAGTAAGGATAAATATATAGAGAAAAATTTCATAAATTAACATAATTATTCAAGGTAATTTATAAAACTAAAACAAACACATTTTAAACATAAAATTGAGCATATTATTCAAAAGAAAAATCAAATAATACCGTTTACTTATTCACATTAATATTATACTAGTTGAATAATAACATGTAATATCAATAGTTAATTTCATAATCCTAGATTTTATAATGCTCGACTTCATAACCACGTAGTCAAGGCCTTATTCCACGACTACAAATAAGATTTTATCAAGGCCTTGTTCTGAGACACTAGTTTTTCTAGTGAGACCAATCGATGCATCGAGGAGCTATAGCGGGCTCCATCCATCACATACTAAGTGTAATGAATTTCTCATATAAATAGTTGAAACATTACATAAACATTAATAATAAAACATGCATAAAAATGGTAATACTTTAACCATAAACCATGAATGGTATATAAACAAAACATCTATCACAAACCATCCCTAGGGTCCGTGTCGTGACTACACCAAGCCCGCCTTCCATATGCCATGGGTTGGCGACTAGAATTAACGGCGTATTCCATAAAACTTGGAAGGAAATGCCATTATAACATGTAACCCAGACAACCAATCACACAGAAGGATATGGAATCATGTAAATCAAATAGTTGACAGAGTGAGTACAGTATGAAAAAGGGGTCAGAATACAAGCCCAACTAGAACGTTCAAGGAAAACTGGGAAGTACAAGACGGATGATAGGTGAAAAGTAGCTCCTAGATCGTCCATCATGAATCCTACCTGAATGGTAGGTACATCTCATGAACTTTCATCTCTTTGGATCAACTCGTCTAACGTACACCTATGAGCTTCCACCAGTCCTGGTACTCTAATCCCCAGTCAAAGATGTTCGTCCTTTTCACAAAACACAAAAGGGTGCACGTGTAGCCCGTGAAGGGGTGAGTATAACGATACTCAGTAGGGACCCCGAGACCCTCATTTTCCCACAAAATCCACCAATGATAAACCACAGATGATGGAATCAACTAAAAATGCTACTTAGTTATATTCCGACACATATAACTATGACATCAAATAACTCGTCTCAGTCTTGAGGATAACATAGTGTCCAACTCAAAATCCAAAATCTCAACTGTTCCACAAAGGGAGAAATACCATGAAGGTAAGTACCACATAGTTATTCCACGCAAAATAATACCATCAAGGTATTACCACGGATGAATGTACCGCACAGGTACGGACTCAGCTCACACCAGGTATCACTTAAGTACAATATTAGAGATGATAAAATGTAACTTCTAATTCATCTTACTTTGTTAAGAGGCTCTATTGAGGACCCACACAAGATCTCTCAGTGCTGACACACATAGGATTGCTAGGTGCTGACCCACACAGGATCGCTCAGTTCCGACGGACACATGATCCCTCGGTGCTGATCCACAAAGGATCGCTAGGTGATGACCCACCAAGGATTGCTTTTCATTATTCACATCACAGCCAGCTACTGGGTTCTCACACAAAGTTTTATCATCTCCGGGATGGTCCAATCCTCAAACCACTGGTCTATACTCCAACTTCCATGATGTTCCACAAAGAAGTATCAAAAATTACTGCCATGCCATAGAGGTCTTAACGCAACAGACGATGCGTCAATTGAACTCCCGGTCTGTGAGTTATTAACCTTTTAATCCCGAGGGCCCGGATGAATTCATTCCCGATCGAACCAGACCGTACATCAAAATTATCTAAATTTCCAGTGGGGTATATTAAAAGGGATCTTCTCGCTCCATGGTTTCCAGCATGGTTGACGGTTTGTCAAATGGAAGACTGTTGCCAAATTTATGACTGATAGAGAAAAAAGTTTGAAGTTGGCACAGGTCTGGTGCAAACCGGCCTTGGCCGACCCGAACCGATTCGCATCGCCCAGCTCACTGGGTCCGCCTTGGACACATTGGGCGGCCCGGACCATGCCAGCTGGTGTTGTGGCCACGAGGGTGGCGTGAGGCCATGGTGGCCGGGAGGGGGGCCTTGACGGCTGTGGGGGATGTGGGTCCATGAGGTAGGGATGCCACGTGGGTTGTGAGTGGGCCATGAGGTCGTAGGGAGCCATGGCGCGGTGTGGAGGGCCTCGAGGTGGTGGAGGGAAATGAGGGGGGCTCGAGGCCGCGGGGGTCTGTGAGGGCCATGGGCCGGTGAGGGCCGCGGTGCGGCGAGGCCGCGAGGCGGCGTGGCTGTTGGGCGACAAGGTGGCGGGGCAGCGAGGCGGCGGGGTGGCAGAGTGGTGGTGTGGTGAGGCAGCGGGGCGGATCGGCAACGGGGCGACGAGGTGGTGTCGCGGCGTCGCCGTGGGGCGGCGAAGCGGCGGGTGTGGGGAGGTGGGGGGTGTGGGTGGGGGGCGGCGGGCCGAAACGGAAGGTCGTGAGGCGGCATAGGGCCACGAGGCGGCGATGCTGATGGGGTGGCGAAGGATCGAGAGGGGACGAGGCCATGAGGGCCGCCGAGCAACAAGGTCAGAGGGGCCGCAATGTTATGGGATGACGGGGGCCACAGGTCTGGGAAGGGCACGTGGCCGCTGGACAGTGGAGGCTGCGGGGAGGCGGTCTGTAGTAGCCGACCGGGTGGTGTGGTCGCATTTCATGCCTTTTCTGGCGGCCCGAATGACCTTCCGCCCTTCGTTTTTCGCCTTGTCATGGTCTGGCATGGTTCTGGTTGTGGTTCTCATGTTCCACCAATGCCAAACACTGGCACCAGTCACCGTCTCCACCACAAATAACACACAAAAAAATATAAGGTTTGGTGAGGAGTTTGGCCATGATTGGTTGGCCTGTACCCTCAGCGTTAGGGAGGTATCATGCGGCTCAAAGGGAATGATTCAATGTGAGAATAAAATTACATTGATCAATTTAAAACAAACTCATACCACATTATTTTTTTTACGTTGATGAGGAAGAAAGGACAATAGTCTATTGAAAAATTTCGACGTTGGAGGATGTCCCATGGAAGATGTCGATGTTGTGCATTAGCATTCCTAGTTAGTGGAGCATTCTTCATTGGAGAAGAATAATTCATATATGGTTCTTTCCGAATTTCCCTTTTGCAATACATCCCCCAATTCCACCAAAACGAAAAGGGTCTCCATATGATATATTTCCCAATTTTAATAATTTGTACAAATTAAATTGGCATTATAATTATATTGAGGTTGGCATAATTACTTTTGGAGAAACCTAAAGGGAACCTCCTTATTAAATAGTGTGTTCAAGAGTATTCTCACATTAGGAGGGTTTGGGTGGTCCCCACCCTTTAATTCAAATTGGGGGTTTTAGGAACGTTTTTCCCCACCTCCATAACCCACATGGGAGGTTTAGTTCTAGTGGTCCCTACCTCTTAACATCCACATGGATGTTTCAAATGAAAATAAAATTTTACAAACTTTAATTTTATTTTATTCATTCACGAATAAGTGAAAAACTATCATTCACCCTCGACCTACTACGGTTGAGGTGAAGGTATCCTTAAACAACTACCGGTGTTGCGTGTTCAATGGTTCCCTCAGATTCAAATTCTGAGCACCAGTTCAAATGATATAAAAACTTGCTCGCACGTTTACAGATCAAACTCGAAAAAAGTTCAGAAATTCATTTAGGGCACATCGGGCCTCAAAATCCTGTGCCGTCAATTTTTGCATACTCGTAAAATTCTCATATATTTAAAAAAAATTACTTCGAAAATCTGGGTCTTTCGATTATCCCAACATAAGGTCTTTGCTTCCCCATAATCCAAAACTCAAACTAATGTAACATGTGGAGGTACTAAGCACGCATCTAAGCCTCCCACTCCCATGTACTCCCATGGAGGTTTTTGGGCAGCAAGGAAATGTGCACCAGAGGTATTGACCACCCATAAAGGACCCGCACTTTTAGATCCTCAATCTGAACAGGAAACTCCGAAACAATCACCCTATCATCGATGTATAGCTCTCTGTGGTCGATGTAGTGAGATGGGTCGTGGACGTATCCCCTCATCTGGGTTACGAGGAATACATCATGCACCCGGTGCAACTGAGGGGAATGTTCTAGGTGGTAAACCACATCGCCAACTCTTTTGAGGACCTGGAAGGGTCCAATGAACGTTGGAGATAACTTGGTGCCTTAGCGAAATCTCTACAAAACTCGTCAAGGTTAGAACCATATAAAGATGTCTTCAGCATCCTCAAAATCCATAGGTCATTGTCTCCTATCGGTATAAGACTTATGTCATCTCTGTGCAGTCTTCATCCACATCTAGATGATCTGCACCTTCTTTGTGGTAGCCCGTACCATCACTGGTCCCACTAGTATTGACTCCCCTGGGTATGTCCAGCATAAAGGTGATATGAAAGGTCTCCCATACAGTGCATCAAAAGGTGCCATCCCAATGGTAGAGTGATATCCATTTTTTATGAAAAATATACCAATGAAAAGTGATCTTCATAGCTGCGACCAAAGATGAGGACACAAGCACACAACATGTCCTCGAGAGTCTGAATGGTCCGCTCAGTCTGGCCATCTGTCTGATGATGGAATGTGGTTCTCAAATGAAGCTGCATCCTGAAATCCACCTACAACCCCTCCAATAGATGGGAAGTGAAACGTGTATCATGGCCAGACACAATTATCGAGGGTACTCCATGTAGTCACACAATCTTTATCACACAGATGCATCCAAAGCTCTCTACTGATCCTTTCTCTCTGATCGGTAAAAAGTTGGCCGACATGGTGAGTCAGTTGACGATCACCAAGATAAAGTCATGAAATATAGATTTCTGTGGAAGTAATGTCACAATGATCATGGATATCCCATCCCACTTCAACTATATGACCTCTAAAGGCTGAACCAAGCATGTTGGGACCAGATGCTCCACCTTCACATGTTGACAAGTGAGGCACCGAGATATAAAATCTTCTAGTGCATTCTTCATCCCTGGCCACCATTGATGTATTCAGAGGTCTTAGTACATATTATTCACTCCTGGATGTCCTGCTATAGGGGACGTGTAGAAATCTCTCAACACTTCCTCTTGAAGTGACACTCGTACCACGGTACATCATATGAAGAGGATGACGTGCTCCCCACCTTCAAAAAATCAATCAGGTCCTTGTCCTATGGATATCTGAGCATGTCGTGCCTTGTTGTTAGTGCTCTCATGATGTTCCTTCCTGACTCACTGATGAAGGGGGGAGTGACTGTAAGAGACTGAAGAAAAACTCCTTTATCATGATGCACAAAAGATATCTGCAATGTGGCAAGTTGCTTTGTCACATCACCTATCAGTTGTATACCATATCTCCTTCTAAGTGAATCTGCTATAACATTCCCCTTCCCAATAGTACATACTATCTCGAATTCATAGTCCTGGAGGAACTCAAGACAATGTCGTTGTCTTAGGTTCAGGTCCTTTTGAGAGAATATATACGCAAGATTCTTGTGATCAAAGTACACTGTAAAAAGTTCTCCCATAATGTAATTTCGCCACATCATCAAGGCGGAGACCACTACTACTAACACCAGGTCATGGGTAGCGTATTTCTACTCATTCTATCTCAGCTATCGAGAACCATTTGTGATCATTTCTCGCTCATGCATCTGGAAACATCTGATTCTGGTCCTTGATGGGTCTGAGTAGACTACGAACACTATGCCCTCCTCAGGAAGCCTAAAAATGGGGTCACTACCCAGCCACTACCTTAGCTCTGAAAAACTTTGATGGAATGACCCTGCCCACATGAAGGGTTTTCCCTTCTTCTTCAACACTGATAGTGGTGTTATAACTATGGAGAAATCTAGCCAAAATCTCCAGTAGTATCCGATCAAACCTTGGAAACTATGTACCTCTGTCACACTCTATGGTGGTTCCCAAGCATGTACCGCCTCAATCTTCATTGGATCCACAACAACTCTAGCCTCTGATATGCCATATCCATGATTGTGAACCTCTTGAATCTAGAACTGGAACTTCTAAAGATTACCATAAAGATGGTGCTCTCGGATTGTGCCCAGTACTACCTGCACATGATATGAATGCTCCTCCTCAGAAGTCGAGTAGATCAGAATGTTGTCGATGAGGACTACTATAAAGCGATCAAGTTATGGCAGAAAGATCCTATTCAGGAGTCCCACTAACACTGCTGAAGAATTGGTCATGCTGAATGGAAAAACCATGAAATCATAAGGGATTTACCACCATCTGAAATCTATCTTCTACACATTCTCATCTCATACTCGGAGTTGGTGATAGCCTGATCTGAGGTCTATCTTCAAGAAACACCGTGCTCCCTTCAGCTGATCAAAGAGGTCGTCAATCCTTGGGAGTGGGTACATGTTCTTCACCAACACCTGGTTTAGGTTCTTATAGTCGGCACAAAGTCTCAAGCTCCCATCCTCCTTATTGGTGAACAAAATTGGGGCATCCCAAGGAGGAACATTGTGTCGAATGAACCCTTTCCCCTATAAGTCCTCCAGCTGTACCCATAGCTCCTGAAGATCCATGGGAACCATCCAATACACTAGTGTAGATATTGGTGGCATCACAAGGTACAAGTCAATGTAATATTCCACCTCTCCATGAGGAGGTAGTCCCGTAACATCATCATGGAAGTCATCTACATACTTGTCCACCACTACAGCGTAACTCAGACCCTCCATATCAACTACTCAGAGGGTAAGGTTGGACAACTAAAGAGTTATTGGCTATACTCTCCTCATGGTAAGTCCATCATGCGATGTAATGTCTCCATTATCACCGGTAATGGTAAACCGGGTCCCATCCATGTGGACTCACCGACCTTGCCATTAATATATTCAATATGAGCATGGACTGTAGATAACCAAGAAGTACCCAAGATGACGTCATCAGGCCTCAACGCCACTACTAGGATATGTCAATCGAAGCTCTCACCTCCTAGAGTAAGCTCACACTTCCAGAACCAGTGTGTAATCCACGAATATTCTCGCGTAGGAGTGTCTAACCGTAAGGATAGGGCCAACGGCTCCGTCAAAATCTTTGAGCTTTGAATGAGGGAAATGGAAATAAAAGAATGACTGTCACCTGTGTCTATAAGTAATAAAACTAAGGTGGAGTAGACACAGATCGTACCTTATATCATTTTCATCACACCATGATCATAGGACTCAGATCCATGGAGATGAGATCGCCCATATCCTCCTACTCCTTACGGTATGGGTGGACCACCTAGTGGTGGTGGCGTTGACATCTGGAATCGTCTCCCACCGCCAGTTTCACAGACAGTTCCTCTTCCACATCCACCTGATCCATGAAGACCTCCTCAGTCAAACCTATATCTTTTCATGGGCGGTCCTTCTACCATCTACTGATCATCTATATGGTGGGTCAGACAGTTAGAAGACATTTGACCCTTCCCACCGCATGCGTAACATTTCCCACTCCTGGCATGATTGGATCTACGTCGGCGACCTCGGTCAACCAACCCTGAATCCTATTGTCATCCACATATTGGTATATTCCTCTTATAAATCTACGACATCTCACTACTTTCAGCTGTAGAAGACACAACTATGTGATGACTATTGGTGGGTCTCCCAGCTTGTGACTGCTCAACAAGAAAACTCTCCACTAAGGGGGCTCTCTCTAACACCCCCGCCTACATCATAATGCTAAGAGAAATCATTGATGCCCTAATCTCTCGCCTGAGTCCCTACTCAAAGGTGTAGGCCCTGAAGAATGGGTCTCGCACCGTATCAATGGTTTAGCGTGAGTGGTTAGTGAACCTCACTGAGTACTGAGCCACAATCATGCTGCCCTGCTGTAGATGAAGAAGCTCTTGTATGCGTACTACGCGAAGCGTCGCTGGAACCAACTCTGCCTGAAACAGGCTCTCGAAGTCGGCCCAGAGATGTTTCACCACATTCTGAACCTCAAGCATCAAGATCCACTATCTACCTACTGCTGCCTGTAGAAGGATGGAAGAAAAGAACACTATGAGATCAGCTGGTGTCCCTACCAGTCAGAAAACTCTCACCATGACCTCCAACCAATCCCCATCCACCTGTGGGTTTATCTCTCCCCTGAACCTAGGTGGCCTCTAGCACTGTAACTCATTCAATGTTCTCAAGCCACATGCACCCACCGCTGCTGGGGATGGTGGAATTGGTGGCCCAATAGATAATGGTACAGTTGGTGCCTCTACTGGTACCTCTACTAGATGAGGGCCTGCACCGAGACCTCATCGCTCTATGGGATATCAGTGAATACTATATCTGGAACACTAGATGGTTTTTTTCATGGAGGTATCATGAAAATAAATAGGTGTGATAGGGTCAAAAAGTTATACATGGTGAGATGAATCAAAGAAATCACAAAGAGAACTATTCAAAAAACACATGAAATCAATGATTTCATGTACTGAGTCTGAAATCAGATGTCAGGGTCCTAGTGTAGGGATACTTCATCTTCCACACCAAAAATGGATTCCCTAAATTGATAACCACACTCAATACCCTTCACACTATTTCCATTAAAAATTATGAACAAAGTCTTATGTTTTAAGGTAGAACTGAATCCTCTAATACCAATTTGTCACAACCCATACCCCGGGGCCCATGTCGTGACTTCCCCAAGCCCGCCTTCTATAGACCTGGGGCTGGAAACAAGCCCCGATGGCTTATTCCCTAAAACTGGGAAGGGATTGCCTATATAACCTATTAAACACAAAACCAATCACACATCTACATACAAACTCAAGTAAACTGAATAGTAAATAGAGTGAGTACAGTAACAAAATGGGGCCAGAATACAAGCCAAACTAGAAAGTACAAGGAAAACTGGGAAGTAAAAGAAGACAGATAGGTGAAAAGCAGTTCCTAGATCATCCACCATGAATCCTACCTAAATGGTAGGTACAGCTCACAAACAGTCGTCTTTGTGGTTTAGCTCGTCTAATGTCCACCTCCGAGCAACCTCAAGTCCTGGTACTCTCATCCCCAGTCAGCGTTGTCCATCGTCTGCATAAAACACAACAGGGTGCGGGAATTTCTGGTGTAGGGGGGAGTATAACAATACTCAGTAGGGACCCTAAGACCTTCAAGGTCTCACAAAATCCACCAAGAATAAACCACACAACCTGGATTCAACTGAAAACCCTACTTAGGTGTATTCCCATACATATACCATAGTTATCAAGTAACCTCATCCCAATCATGAGGAAAACATAGAGTCCAACTCAAAATCCCAAAGATCAATTGTTACACAATGGAAGGAAAAACATATTGGTAAGTACCACATAGGTATGACACACAAAAGAATACCACCATGGTATTACCAAAAAGGAAAGTACCACATAGGTACGGACTCAAATCACACCATGTATAACTTCTGTACAGTAGTAGATAAGATTATATGTAACTACTAATTCATCTTACTCTGTTAAGAGGCTCTACTGCTGAACCACATAGGATCGCTCAGTGCTAACCCATTGAGAATCGCTAGGTGCTAACCCACATAGGATCTCCCGGTGCTGACCCACACAGGATCGCTCAGTGTGGAACGAAACTGGATCGCTAGTTGATAACCCACACAAGATCTCAAGGTGCAGAACCACATAGGATCTCTATTCATTCTTCATGTCATAGCCAGCTACTGGGTTCCCGCACTAAGCTTTATCGTCTATGGGAGTGTCCAATCCTCAATCCACTAGTCGATACTCCAACTACCACGAAGCCCCATGAAGAAGAATAAAAAAGGACCGCCATGCCATAGGGGTCTCAATGCAATAGACAGTGCGTCAATCAGACGCCAGGTCTGTATGTTATTAGCCTTTTAGTGCCAAGGGCCAGGTTGGATTTGTGCTCGATCCAACCCAACCATAATCCTCCTTTATCCAAATCTCCAATGGGGTATAATCAAAGGGACTGTCTCACTCTACATTTTTTAGTTCAACTAATGGTTTGTCAAATAGATGCCTGGTGCCAAATATATGGATGATTGAGTGAAAAGTTCGATGTTGGCCTGGGTTTGGTTCGACCCAGTGGGACCAACCTAACCTGATTTGAGTCAACTTGGACCACGGGGTCTGGTCCAGCACACTGGGTCCGCCCGGCCCGCACAGGGTTACGTGAAGGCCGCTAGGGCAGGGGCTGCCATGAGGGCCATGGGGTGGCGAGGCCCCAAGGCGGAGAGGCTGTGGGGCGGCGTGTCTATGGGGTGGCATGGAGGGATGTGAGGAGGTGGAGGGCCATGAGGGCAGGGTGAGGAAGCGGGGGGGGGGGGGGGGGTGGTGCGAGGGCCACGGGGAGGCGAGGCCTAGGGGTGGAGCGGTGGGCCGCACGGTGGCTGAGGGTAGAGAGGCAGTGGAGCGTCGCGAGGTGGCAGAGATCGATGAGGCGGCGAGGCCACGGGGGCGGCGGAGGGCCGCGAGACGGTGAGGCTGCGGGGGACATGGTGCTGAGAGGCCGCAGGGGGCGTAAAACCGCAGTACAGAAGAGGCTACCGGGCTGCGGAGGCCGTAGGATGGCGAAGGCCACACGGGGGCAGTCCATCATGGTAAGCTGTGCAGTGCGGTCATGCGCCATGCCTTCACCGACAGCCGGCTCCACCGGCCGCCATCCATTTGTCGCCTTCATCACGGTCGTCCGTGGTTTCCGCTATGGTTCTCGAGTTCCACCGATGCCAAAGGCTGGCACCAGTCACCGTCACCACCATGAAGAACACATAAAATAACTATAAGGTTTGTAGAGGAGTTAGGCCATGTTTGTTTGGCCCATACCCACTCTGATAGGGTGGTAGCGATCAGATCAAGGGGTACGATTTAATGTGAGAGTAAAGATAACAATGATAAATTTAAAACACACCCCTATCTCATTTGTTTATTGATGTCGATGAGGAGTGAAGGATGGTCATTGATTGAAGATGTCCCACGTTGGATGATGTCCTGAGGAAGAAGTTGATGTCATGCGTCTACGTTCTTAATTAGAGAGGTGTTCTTCATTGGAGAAGAAGAATTCCTTCAAGGTTCTCTCCCAATTTCCCTTTTCCAACACTTCCCCCAATTCCACCAAAAATAAAAGTGTCACCAATATGATATGTTTCCCCAATTTAATTGTTGTCCCAAATTAAATTGGCATCATTATTACATTTTGGTTGGCATAATAAATTTTAGGGAAACCTAAAGTCCACCTCCATCATTAGAGAGTGAGTTCAAGATGTTTCAAACATTAGGAGGGTTCAGGTGGTCCCCACCCTTATATTGAAATTGGGGTTTTTAGGATCGGTGGTCCCTACCTCCAAAACCCCATCTAGGAGGTTTAGTTCTTATGGTCCCCACATATTAACATCTAATTGGGAGTTTCAAATGAAAATATAATGTAACACAATTTTATTTTATATTAATTATTAAGGAATAAGTGAAAAACTAACATCCACCCTTGACCTACTGTGGTCAAGGTGAAGGTATCCTTAAGTGACTACTGGCACTGCGAGTTCAATGGTACCCTCATATTTCAATTCTGAACATCGGTTCAAAAGATAGAAAAACCCACTTGCATGTTTACTACACATACCCAAAAAAAGATCAGAAATTCATTCCGAGTACACCGGGTCTCTGAATCATGTACTGTCCATTTTTACGAAATCGTAAAATTCCAATATATTTAAAAATAATTACATGGAAATTCTGTGTCTTTATAACATCCACTGTCTAAAAAATCACAAAACCATCAATAAAATATGGAATATTTTTATCACAATAAATAAACATCTAACAAGTGTAAAATCAATCAATGATGTTGACATAGATGAAATCAAAACTATTTGAGAGAAATATCACTTTATTTTCTTTTTAATCTTTTAAATGTTATTTAATTAAAAAACGAATACTTTTAAAGACATTTTTTAATCAAAGTGTCACATACCACTGTCAAACCTTGAAATGAATTAACATTTTCAAACAATGATGTCCATATAAATAAATCCTTAAAATCATTTTTAATAAATGGAAATTAATTAAAAATATTTTGAAAAATAAATATTTAAAACATTTAAAATAATTATATAGTTAAATAGACCCTTCCATAATACCTTAATATATTCCTTTTGAAAATATTTTTGTGAAATGTTGACATTGAAGATAAATATGTCCCTGTTAATACATACACATAAACAATCTCATATAATAATGAGATTGAGTAATTAACCCTTAAATTTTAATTTTCCTTGGTCAAGGGTATGTTAACCACATATATAATAGTTATTTCATTATTATTAAATGATAAAAATATTTATACATAAATATCGTATCACATATGATCTTCCAATATTGCTTTGTTAATAATATTTTAGTTGTATTATCGTTTAGGGTGTTAACTGCTCAGTTTTCCATTATATGATTGGTCAAGTAAGCCCTGCTTTTTATATATAAGATGCATACGATTCATATTCAGAATGATATTATGTACTTATCCTTTATTTTTAATAATTAAATTAAAATTATTCTTGAATGATTTTGATGGGGAATGAATCTCATCGCGTTCGTGGAGACGGTAATCTGTATGTACGCATTGGCGACAATATCATTATGTTGATGGTGAAATCATATGTAATTGGTGGTATATCATATATACAGAATAATTAACATTTTATACTTGTTATTTACATAATTTATACTCATTATTATATGAATCAAAATAATGAAGTGTTTGAATAACAAACTACACCACAACGTGGAGACGGTAAGCCGTACGTATGATCCTATGGTGACTTCATCATTTATTAGATGGATAAAAAACGATTATGGTTGTAACATATTTATAATAACACCATAGTATGTAATAGGTACTAAATTTATTATTTTATTATGGAAACAACAAATAATGATGATGTGGAAGAAAAAATGAAAATGATAGAGGGTGGTGAAATTATTACCTCTTCTTCGGGAGATTCCTTTTGAGTTGATAAAAAGTGCTCCATAGGTTGGATTTCTGATCATCATAAAGACTTTAGGATGATTTGTTGAAATTTGGGAGGATATGTGGGTAGGGTTTGGCCAATCCAAATGGATTTGGAGGTGTGATTTTGGGTGATGGAGAAGTTCCCTTTTATAAGAGGGGTGAGTGTCACTTTATGAAAAGATTAAAATATTGAATTATTATATAATCATATGTAGTTTATAATGGCCCTAAATGAATATATTTCAAGACTTAGGTGGTTAATGGTCAAAAGAAGCTCAAAAAATAGGTTTTACACTAGTTTAGGTTACCATTTTTACCATATCTTTTCGATTTAACTCTTAGTAAAAAAGTGTAACTTTTATCTTGTCTTCTTGTATTCTTAAACTATATAGTTAATTAACGTACTATAAACTTCAAAGAGAACCTAAAGTGGTAAATTAATAATATATATAATATTATTTAATCCATTTTTCCTATCCTTAGTTTTTTTAAATATTATGTCAACCAATAATATATTATTTCTTTTAAAAATTAATTTATTTCAATTTTGACACTGTTTGATATTTTTCCTTTTTGTGAAATTCATAACATCCTTATCATTTTAAAAAAATTTTCTAACAAACTATAACATGTCATATTAAACTAGAAAATTCGTGGAAGGAATAAAAACTTTTAAATTTTATTTTATTTAATATTTATACTATAAACTATTGAAATGTTTCATTAAGAAGGTAATTTCTACATCATCATTTTTTCCTAAATAAATTTTATTATTTAATCCTTAAAAATTATAAATAAAATACCATTATTTAGGAAATAATTTTATATTTATAATTAATATTTATAGTCAAATTTATCTTATGTACAATACTATATTAAAAATGGTTTAGTTAATAAACATTGAATTTAACACATTTAACTCTTCTTTAAATAAAATTATAATAAATGTCTTAATCTAATCCAAGTGAACCAAAGTGGATAATATTTTATTCCTAAGGTTCATTTTGGTCGAATTACACTTATCTAATAGAATTAAGACATGTGTTGGGGTAATTTTAAATATCATTTTACACATAATTACCTTATTTAATTTTAATTATGCTAAATAAAAGTCAAAAGTTACTATTCACTAAAAATTATATTCATCTTATTGAAAAAAAAATTAATTAATAATATCAACCATTTCACTTTGATTTTTGAAATTCAACTCACATAAGTGGTAAAATTATTTTTTATGAAAATTTGCAAATGCTCTTAGAAGGAGGGTAAAAACGTTAAAAAGATCAGTAAAATTTTATAAATCTAGCTTTATTATAAAATGACTCAACTGAATTACATTGAACTTATATAGGAATTATATATATTTTTTGACTTAAAATAAATTTATATAAAATAGATAATTATTTATATAAAATTTCAGTTTCAAATAATAATGTAGTGTTTTTCACTATTCGTAAAAATTTGAACGTTTTCCAAAAAATAAAAACAATTCACCCATGGATAATTTTTAAATTATTAATTCAAAAATGATGTCTATCTTACCAAATTAAAAACATTGAAGTTTCATTTTTTAATTTAAAATTAATTCTCATTGTCAAAACCAAAAAGTACATTTTTAAAAAGTAAAAACTATCAATTGATTGATATGTGTTCATGTCAAATTTTAATGTGAAATTAATTATGATGAACTATATTGTATTATATGATAATAATATAATATAATTAAACATACAAAAAATTCAAATGTATAATTGAGCATTATATGTTATTTTGATTAATAAATTATTTTTCAAATAAAATTTTATTTTTCACTATTCACCAAAATATGAATGTTACCAAAAAAACACCCAAAAAATTATCAAAATGAAAATTTTCTATCTCGATTCTAAATAAGAAGTTTATTTTTTTAAATTTTACTATATTAAAGTTTCAGATATTGTATTTAAAAAGAGCTCTCCATTAAAAGGCGAATAAATTCCATTTTATGAAAAATACAACCATTATCTGAAAAAATGAATTGGTTCTTAAATTATTTCTAATAAACACATAATATGGATGTTAAAATTATATTGAGTATATAAGATTCAAATTGAAGTTAATACTATTCATAACCACATTTTTAACAGCTAGTTTGGTAAGTTGTGGTGCGCTCAAACTTGGTATTTCATGTAGGGCATGCTATTGAATTTCTTTAATGAGATAATGTATTGTGAAATCTTGGGGAGTTACATTCTCCAATACATCAATAAATTGAATCCTTGCTATTTGAAATTGTTCTTTGAAATGAAATGTTTAAAAATATAAATATACTGTTGTGGAAAACCCAAATCGTAAATTGGTTTAATAAAATTTAGTCTTAATAAGAGTGAAAAGGAAATGTAAAGACCCAACCAAATTATTATCTCGATTAGGATAAAATTGGTGTCAATTAAGGAAACATAATTAGAGGAAAAACATAAATATTTATAGGGTGTGATTGAGGTCATCAATCAGAAACAATTGTACAATTTATAGCCTCAAAGCCATCAATATTTGATGACTTAAAATATCATCAGTTCAACAAAACATAAGGTATTAGGATAACACATTTTTTGTTTTAAAATCCCTTCCCTGAAGTTTACAAATTAATATATTCATATAATAAGTGGAAAAATTATACTGGAAATGTAGAGTTTATTATTTACCTAATTCCTAACACAAACTCATCTTTCACTATGAATGATAATAGAATTCAAAAATATTTTTTTATCCTAATATAATAGGGTTCCAAAAATAATTAATTTATAATTAATTTGTAATACTATTTGAAAAAACTACATGATACAATCCAGGACATCAAGCAGGCTATTGGTAGGTGATGCAACCTTGTCACCTTTAGGTTGCAGGTTCAGGTCTCCTGGCCTTGCTGGATGCAATATGGTGTTGCCCGAACTACGAGTTGTCCTTTTTATGACAATCTGAAATAAATCTCACGAAATAATTTAACCTTAACAATAATATCCAATTTCAAACATAATCCAACCTTTAGACTTATCCAAAATACTTCGGTCCAAACTCACTATCCAAAATTTATAAGGAAGTTAAACACAATGAAGATCCATTTTTCCATTTACTAACATGGGAATACCTTCATCATGTATTCTTGTAAAACATTATAACTCCCTGAATTACCATACAACCTTATTGATTACATTCATACTCCCTTATTCCATATAGAATACTGGAAATAATCCTTCTATCCAAAAAAAGTTGTAAACTCCAACAATGAAGGAATATATAACCATTAATCAGTTTCAAGGTAGTAAAAATATACAATATAATTTATCCTAATCATTCATATACTATTATAAAATCACATCATGAGTATCCAAACCATATTATGGTTTATCTTTCTCTCAACTATATATTTTCCAAAAAATTAACATTATATTGAATTAAATTTCATGGTTCAACACAATCTCAAGTCCTTAATGAAATCATATTACAGTACAATCATTTTATACTCTAAAATTCATATAACATGTACATCATTAATACAATACACAAATGTCATAATACTTTAATAAAAACATAAGAAATATAATAATTCCTCATCATCTTCGGTAGTATCATAACTTGATTATTTTCCAATAGCCGCATTTGGGGTATACTATGATGATTCAGACATTGTTTCACGTAGTGTACCAACTTCTTGAAGACGAATCATTGTACATTTGAAACCTATTTCTTACCATTTAAATCACACACTTGGTGTCATTATTCTCCACACTTGTAACAAACTCTCATTCCCTTCATGCATTTACCAAGGTGATTCATTCCACAGTTATCACAATGGTGAAAATCCTTCTTTCCCCTTTTCCCTTTATCCATTTTTCTCTCTTTCATCCTTTTCTTCCCTTGCTTCCCTTCAAAGCCATATGTCATAGAGAATTCTTAACATATCTTACTATCACATGATACAATTTCTTTATATGATGAGAAAAAGTGGTAGACTATTCCCTTTTAAATTGTGTCTTAGTACCATGAAATATATGATCCTTCTTTATATTTAGATCACACATATTATTATATTTCTCATTACTTCTACATGGTTCCATTTAAAAACAATGGAATAAAATTGGTTAGTTTATGAATCACGATGCATAATTCCAAACATGTATAATACCTAATGTAAATTGAAATGAATTTTCATATAATCTATAATAATAAAATGTTTACTTTAAAGAAGATTATAATCCTAAATCCATCATAATGGCTTGTAATGAAAATTTAAATTATCCCAAGAATATCCCATGGGATAGTCATAACCAAGAGTTTAGGAAGTCCCATTGTCGTGTACCAAGATACCGTAGGTCAATCCTGAAACTCCTTGATAGATTTTTCACTCCTAGATACATATATTCTAGAGCCACCTCTACCTATACATATCTAGATGAGGATGTATTGCATGGAAAATATAAAAAATCTCTACATTACCAAAATTATAGGATGTTCTTCTATACTAATCCTCAATGTCAATATTAAGGTAATGTTATCTTATGAAAGTTTTTCTAAATCTCTTTTTAAGGTTGTTGCTAAACATTATCAAATACCAACTCTAACAGCCCGACCCCAGTTACCCCGTGTCGGTCCATTATTTTAATACATTGGAATGATTACAATGATTGATGTCCTGAATGACTGGTCATTTTATCAATCATGGAAAATAGATTATATAAATGAACGTAAAATTAAATTATAAAAAAAACATAATTGTCTCCATTGACCACATTCATATCCCCTAGACTATCCCTGTAGGTCAGTCATATATACTTCTTCACATCCCGAAAAAAATAAAACATACAATGGGGTGATCTCAAATGCTCAGTAAGGATTACAATATAGTGAAATTTTTTATAAATAGTCATGTATTTAAGGAATTATATAAAACTAAAACAAAAGCCTTTTAAGCCTAAACTCCAGCACAATATGGAAAAGGTATAAAAAATAATTTTATTTACTTACTCACATGGATATTCTACTAGTCGAATAATCACATGTAATATACATAGCTAATTTTATAATGATGGAATGGATAATGCCAGACTTCATAACCACATAGTCAAGGCCATGTTGTAGGACTACAAATCAGATTTTGTCAAGGCGTTTTTCCAAGACACTAGTTAGTCTCAACTGACCTTATGATCCCTCGAGGAGCTATAGCAGGGATTCACCCGTTACTTACTAAGTCTAATGCATTCCTCCCATAAACGATGGAAACATAACAAAAACATTCGTATTTAAACTAGCATAAGAAATGTTAATACTTTAACCATAAACCATGAATGGCATAAAATAACACATACACTATCAAACATATATCAAAACCTTCAAAACAAAATGGATGATTTTTATCATAATGAATCAGCTTCAAACAAGTGTAAAATCCATAAAATGATTTTGACATAGATGAATTAAAACTATTTGAGAAAAATATCTGTTTTTTTAAATCATTTAAAATTCAGATAATTTGGAAAGGAAAACATTTAAATACGTTTTTAAACCAATTTTCCATTATCACTTTAAAACATTGATAATAATCAACATTTTAAAATAACGATGTCCATAAAAATAAATCCGTAAAATCATTTTTAAAACAAGAATATTAATTAAAAATATTTGAAAAATAAATATTTAAAATATTTAAAATGATGATATTGTTAAATTTACCCTTCCAGAAAACCTTAAAATATTCCTTTTGTATACATTTTTATGAAATATGGACATTGATGATAAACATTTCCTAGTAAATAGTTACTCATAAACAATCTCAGATAATAATGAGATGGATGAATTAACTTTTACCTTTATCTTTTTCTTGATAGAGGGTACATTAACCTCATGTATAATAGTTAAATAATTTTTATTAAATTATATAAAAAATCATATATATATATAAATATTATATCATATATATATAAATATTATATCATATATGATCTTCAAATAATTCTTTGTCAATAATATTTTAGTAGTATCATCGTTTTGGGTGTTAACTAATATATTTTCATTTATATACTTGGTAATGTAATCCATTTTTTTGATATATAGGATTTATTTAATTATTATCCTTAAATATATTAAGATCTTAAACATTATTTTTAATAATAAAATGAAAATGATTCTTGAATGATTACGATGGGGAATGAATCTCATCGCCTTCGTGGAAACGGTAATCCCTACGTACGCACGAGAGAAAATATCATTATATTGATGGTGAAATCATATATAATTGGATGTTATGTCATATATAAAAAATTATTAACATGCTATAATTGTTATTTATATTGATTATACTCCTTATTATACTCATCTAAATACTGAAGTGTTTGAATAACAAACTACACCACGACGTGTAGACAGTAAGTTGTACGTACACATGTATGGAGACTTTGTCATTCATATGATGGATAGAATAATGATTATGGTTTTACCATATTTATAATAATATCACAATATTTACGAGGTAATAGAGTTATTATTTTAGTATGGAATCAACAATAAAAGATAATGTGGAAGAAGAAAAGAACTTGAAATGGGGTGGTGAAATTATTACCTCTTTTCAGGTGTTTCCTTTTGAGTTGATCAAAAGGGATACTTAGGATGACTTTCTGATCATATTAAGGACTCAATGTTGATTTGAGGAAAGTTGAGAGGATATTAGTGTAGGTTTAGGCTGATCCAAATGGATTTGGAGGAGTGATTTTGAGATAACGGGAAGTGCCCTTTTATAAGAGGGGTGAGTGTCACTTTAGGAAACGATTAAAATATTTATTTATTACACAATATTATTCGGTTTATAATGTCTCTAAATGAATTAATTTATATAATTAGGTGGTTATGGGTCGAAATAATCTCAACCAATTGGTTTTATAAATGTTTAGGTTACATTTTAACTTATATTTTAGATTTAACTCTATGTTAAGTAGTTTAACGTTCATCGTGTCATCTTGAATTATTACACTATATGGTTAATAAACGTACTCTAAATTTCCAAAAGAACCTAAATTTTTTCATTAAATATATATATATAATATTATTTATTCCATTTGGATGAAAATTAGATTATAGGGAATAATATATCAACCAATAATATTGTATTTGTTTTTAAAATAAATTTATGTCAATTTTGACACTATTTAGTATTTTGTTTATGTGAAAGTCATATCAAACATATCACTTATAAAAAGCTATCTAATCAAGAATAAGTTGTAATATTATCCAGAAAATTCTTTTATAGAATCAAAACATTTATATTCTATTTATTTTAATTTTTATAATATAAAATATTTTAATATTTCATTAAGAATGTAATTACTACATCATCATTGTGTCATAAATAAATTTAATTATTTAATATATAAATATTATAATAAAATACCTTTATATAATAAATTTTTATATATTTATAATTAATACTTAGAGTTGAATTTATCTTATATATAACCATATATTAAAAATGGGTTAGTTAATAAACATTGAATTTAACACTTTTTAACTCTTCTTTAAATAAAATAATAATAAATATCATAATCTAATAAAAGTAGAACAAAGATGATCATATTTTATTAATAAGGTTGTTTTTGGTATAATTCCACTTATCCAATTAATTTATGACACGTTTTAGGGTAATTATAATATCATTTTTACCCTAAATTCCTCTATTTACATTAAATCGTGGTAAATAAAAGTCATAATTTACTCTTCACCAAAAATTATTTTCATATTATTGAACCAAATTTTTCATATTTATGTCAACCGTGTCTCTCAAATTTTTGAAATTCAACTCACAGAAGGGGTAAAATTATGTTTTATGTAAATTTGCAAATGTTTGTAAAAGGTGGGTAAAAAATGTTTAAATGTTAAATAAAATTTTATACATCTATTTTTATTATAAAATTACACCAATTAATTACATTGAACTTATATTTAAATTGTATATCTAAACTGACATAATATATATTTAAATAAAATATATAATTATTTAAATAAAATGTGGGTTTTAAATAATAACGTAGTGTTTTTCACTATTCATCAAAAATCGAATGTTTTTAGAAAAATACCAAAGATTCACCCTAATATAATTTTGATATTATGAATTCGAAAATGAAGTCTATTTACCAAATTCATATCAAAGAAATTGAATTTATTAATTTATTATTAATTCTGGTTGTCTAAACCACGATGTGGGGTTTTAAAAAGTAAAAACTATAAAATGATTGACATGTGTTTATGTCAAATTTAAATGTGAAATTACGTATAATGAACTACATTGTATTAAATGGTAAAAATATAATATAATTATAAATTCAAACCATTAAAATTTATAATTTAACACTATAAATTCTTTTGATTAAAAATTTTGATTTCAATTAAAATTTAGTATTACTCACTATTCACCCAAATATAAAAGTTACCAAAAAAACATCAAAAATATTTTGACACTAAATTTTTATGTCTTGATTCTAAACAAGAAGTTTATTTTGTCAAATTTATTATATAAAAGTGTCAAATATTGTATTTAAAAGTGGTTCACCATTAAAAGGCCGAAAAATTATAATTTATAAAAAATACATCCCTTATCTGAAAAAATGAATTTGTTCTTATATTATGTCTAATAAACACATGATATAGATGTTAAAATTATATAGAGTATATGAGATTCAAAATATAGTTAATACTATTTATTAACACTTTTTGAGTGGCTAGTTTGGTATGTTGTGGTGCGCTCAAACTCGGTGATGCGGGTAGAGCAAGCTATTAAATTACATTAATGAGATAATGTAATATGAAATATTGGGGTTTTATAGTCAAAATAGATTCTGTGACTATAGTAATACACCCCCTTTCAATCCTATAATGACATATTTGATGTTATCCTAACTTCAGTTATGCATTCCATGATTGTCATATTAGATTACAATACTCTATGGATAAACCTCCACTGAAATTACATGGAGGCTTCAACATTGAGAACTATCCTTTTTTCCACCCAAAATGTATTGAACACCTAAAGTTGGAATCTCATCTAGTACCATGGATGAAATCATGGAACCCAAACCATATCACGTCAACTAAAAGGGAACTTCCCAAAAGGAAATAAAATTGATGGAACACTTTTCACATGTGTAATCTCTATCAATAACCCATTAGGATCCTAAGTAAAGTACAATTTCAACAATAACACCAACTGCCATACCACATCAAATAATTGGGTTCAATATTTCTATGCATCTTAGACTAGGTCCCCAATGTCACAACATAGTTGAGCAACCCTCACATATCCCACAATATATGTCATAGTCTCAGGTTACTAGCCTACTTAATAGGAAAACACATCCCATGATATCATCGACAGTGTAGAAGGGCCATAATTGATATATGAGTTTTTCTACCTAGTAGATGTTCAAAAGTTTTAAAATAGTATATAATTGTTATAATGGTCCCTCTTTTTTGGTCTAAAAACATAATCCAAGTTCTAGTAAGCCAATACTTTTTCCACTAAGTCCTTGTCACATCAGAAAGGACAATGTCCCATGTACTGTCCCCATCTACAAGAAACAAAATAGTTAAAATTTTACAAGGGATTCATCTAACATCATAGTCCCCAATCCATGCTATAATTGTATCACATGCATTCCTCACATCACAAGAGGTGTCAATTTGAACACATGTATCAATGTGACTTCGACATCCATCTAAATTCAATGTATCAAAAAACATTCATGAGGGTTTTTTGTTATACCACGAGTTATTCTATTAAAATATATCATATTGAGTTCTCAAATATTTTATCATCAACTCATTAGTGGTCTTGAATACATCCGAGTAAAAAGAACCTAGAATCTATCATTGGTGGCCATGGTATCATGAAGGAAATTTATTTGTGGTAACCCTATTTGTTTTCCCTATTTAATTTCGATCAAAATTTTAATTATGAACTTATTTATTTAAATTATCCTTGGAATTTCACTTAATAGAATTATTGAACACCGACATTAAATATATACAAAAATAAATTCCATTGGGAATGTGTACATCACCAGTTACCTTTTACGAAGGTTTTTCCAATTTGATTCATTTGGTCAAAAATATATGTCGCAGCCTATTAGGATCCTATAGTCTCACCCATGTCCAACGATCCTTGTCTGAACACTCAAATTCTCTAACACATGCCAATATCCCTAATTTATTTAATTATAAAGAATTATTACAATTTAATTATTTTTTCCAATCATTTAAAATTGATGGTTAACACAAAGGTTCATTCCATCATGCAAAAACCATCGAAAATAGGTGGGGATATACACTTGATGCATCCCAATTTCTAAGATACATAATATATATAATTAATACTTCTAATTCAACATTATGCTAAAATTATTTGGTAAATAGACCATTAGAGAATGAAAATAGGTACATTCCACAATATAAAATCATTTGAACAAATGGAATATCATCTTAGGATACCCATTTTTTCTTATAAGAAATCTATGATGAAAAATGGAAATTTCACCATTCTCCTATGAAATATAAATTTTGACCTAAAATTAACATATCAGGAATTATGGAATATTTTATAGAAAAACAATGATGGATGAATTATGAATAATATTATCTAAAAAACCATTAAATTTATCCCAATATCTAAATAAATTTTTATTTATTATGAATGAGTATGGGTCGTCTAAACACTATCACTGGCTCCCTACTAACATGATGAAAGATGATGAGATGATTCCATTAGAAATTTTAATGATCCATGCCACAATAATAACATTAGTAACAATATATTCATTACTTGAATTAATATGGTATCTTCTAGGATCAATTTTACATGTCCTAAATCCTACTAGGCCACATCACATGATTCCCATTGAAATCATTAATGGGATTTTTTACCCAAAAGTCCAATTGGGGTAGTTTTTAGCTGACACAACATGTGAATTCCTCCTCTAATAATAACTTGATCTAGAGGGACATCCACTAGAATATAAAAAACCACATAAAACACTATGTTTATCTGATAAAATACTAATAACCACATTAATAATTTTTTATTTCCAATTGAACTATCAACAAATGATGAAAAATGAAACTCCCATTGAAAATTCAATCAGATCAGACCTATGTTATTAAAATTTAATTATAAATCTACTCATCCCTGAGAATACTATTCACACATAAACCAAATTTATCCTTATACATAGTTTACATAACCATTCTTAATCAACCACATTTTAATAAAGATTTCTAGAAGACCATCAGTAGCACAACTACTGGATTGAGTCACCCTATTCAACAAAACTCAAGCCACCACAAGAAACCATCATTAAACCCTTATAAAACTATCAATTATAGATATAAAATTATGAAACAATACTGTTTGTGTAAGGACATGACCCCAGTTTCCAAGATATATTGCCTTATTTTGATACATTGGTATATGAATAATGTATATCCATCCTGAAGGATCGAGTGGTTTAGTTGAATTGGATACAAGATAAATATATAAGTTCCACATTACAATATTTAATGAAATAAAACATATATGTTTTATTGGGAACATCCAAAAACATATGTTTATCCCTACAAGAAATTCCTAATAATCATCATCAAGTCCTGACAAAATGAAACATATAAAATGGCTGATCTCAAATGCTTAGTAAGAGTATGAAGTACAACAAAATATAACATAGACATTAGGCCTGGTGAATATTTGAAAATGCATAAGGAAACAATTAACATAATATTGAAGGAATTAGAGGTGAGTAAATATTACCATAAGAAAACATAATCATGGGAATTCTACTTGTCAAATTACCTCATGAACATTGAATTTTTATCTCAATAATAAAGGAAATGTGTATTCTGTAAATTTTTAAACATATCAAAAAGTCATCATCCCAGATATCTAAAAATTATTAAGTACGTGGCAAAAACAATATATAAAAATGGGAAAGGCCTCATCCATGTCCTTATATATTTGTCTCAAATTACCTACTGATGCATCGAGGGGGTATAGAGGGCCCCAATAGTCACATAAAAAGTCCAATACATTTATCAAATGAAAAAAATAAAAATAAACAACATATACATTTATATTGAAACTATCATGTGAAATTTCAATATTGTTCCCCAAATGATAACCATAAACACTAACCGTTCAGTGTAAATTCATGAATGGTTTTATGATTGCACATACATATCAAAAATAATCAAAAACCCTTCAATTAAATGTTTTATATGATATCATAGACGATTAATCCCAATAATAAAAAATAATCAACGTGATTCCTGAAAGAGATGAAGTTACTCTTATAAATTCTTTGAGTAATTCTTGAGATAATTACTCATTTACTTTGAAAGTAAGAGTTCTATTGGAAAATTATTTTTATAAAACCATAATTTATGTAAGTTGTATTTTAATAATAAAATTATCGTTTTTAGAAATATAAAGATAGGTAAAAATATATTATCGAGTACCCTTGGAAATTTGTAATAATTTGAGAAATTTGATTGAAACTGTCTTGTATTTTCGGAAGAATATTTAGAATGATCCTTTTTAAAACATATAACTCCCAACAAAATAATGTTGTATTCTAGTTAGTACATATATATTTAACATTATCACATAATATATGAGGAGTATATATGAATAAATAAGAATTTTATTTGGTATGTATTAAATATGAATAACCCGAATGAAAATGGATGTTTGAGTAGAAAACCCTTAACATAAGTCCAAAGGTGTTCCTCACATGATCTTCATGACCTAAATAATCAAATTTAGTTCCATCGATAAATTATTCCAGAATCACATCTATATTTAATTCTTTTATTATAACCTTATTAGGCTCATTTATGGTATTTTTATGGGATAAAATATTTTATTTCATTGTTTGGGAGTATATGTTTCCTTGGTTTTCATGATCAGTTTACAGATATTCATGTACAAATAAACATGTAGAATTGGAATGGATGTCCAAAATATAATATGAATTTTATTAGTGAACAAACTAATGATTACATGGTCATAAAATAAATTTGGTTATTTGGAGTGAAGATGAATCACTATATAAATCATTAATGATAATTGTTTGGGTCAATGGGAGGTTTTGTTCACAAGAAACTCATTTTTATTTATATCACATTGAAAAAGTGATTTTAGAACATTTATGAAGTTATAATAAATATATTTTATTTTGGTTCAATAATAAAAATGGTTTCATGACCCGAATTAAAGTTGGTAATAGAAATTTAAAACTCGTCATCTTTGAATGTGATAAATTAACACATCTTGGATGGTGTTTCTATTCATGTATAAAATAAGTGGAAAGGATAGATGATGAAAAATTATTCCTTCACCATAACAAAATTATAGTACATATAAGGTACTAGATTCATCATAACAATTGGATGAATGAAGGTTAGGAACAAAAAAGAAAATAAATGTACTTCAAATAAATGAAATGAAAAGTAAAATTTACCTCTTGAAGTAATCTTCATAGAGAGCCCCTTTTGGGGAGAGGTTTTGGTCATTTTATGAGACCAATGTTGTTGGACATGGGGAGGGTCTTGTAAGAATATTTCGGAAAAATTTAGACAAGAAACAATTTTTTAGGGAAGTGAATAAAAGAGGCAGTGGGGGGGGGGGGGGTTATAGTGGAGAAGAGGAGGGTTTCCCATTATTTAACAAATTATTTTATTAATTTTCCAAAGACAACCAATAGTATTGATTCTATAACTAACAATAGTAATAAATTCATGTGAGTTTTATCCAATGGTCATTTACATCAGCCATGACTCAAGGATGACACAGAAATTGACTTATTTCACATATTTTGTAAATTAATGTATTTCACTTTTTAAAAAATATTCACGCATTTAAGATAAATCCCAAAAATTAACCCAAAATAATTTTTTTGTACATGTTTAATTCAATAATTAAATCCATATTTTGAAAATATTTTTATAAATATGAATAATTTAATTATTAAATAAAATCATAATTTAATCAAAAAATAAAAAATTTAAAAGTATAATTCGTTTTATATAACTTTGAAAAATTTATCATGAGAAAAACCTTAAGACCATAATATAATTATATAATCTACTATTCATAACCATTTGTTAATATTCACCAAAAAATATGTGTGTATTATCATACTCTAAATATATTACTGAATACAATAGTGTTTGTCAGTTATTCAAAATTCAAATCAGATAGTTAGAAAGAATATGTTTATTGGCTATGTTATAACAAACTGGTATTGACACAGTGAATTCAAAATTAAATTTATTTTCAAAATATTTTGGTTTTATATTATCTAATTCTTAGAAAAATGTTGTTATATAAATTACTAGAATGTTACCTCACAAAATGATTTGGGTATTTCCTTATCATAAACACCTGATGCTCCCATGTTGCCTATTTAATTTTATGGTATTTTCAGTATATCATTATCAGTCAATTCATTAGATCCCTCAACACTAGTTCATTCATATCCACAATCATAATGAGATTTTCACAGTAGGATAAGACATGTTTCATTTTTGTACCTTCATGGGTAAGGACATGTGTTGTGTCTACCATGTACTTTCTCTATAATAATACATTGAAAACCTTATGTACATTAGATAGGATAGATGTCATAGCCGAACAATATGAAATAGATCCAACTCTCTTCAAAACATCAAAAGGTCCTATGTACCTAGGGATGAGATTCACTTTCTTCCCAAGTCATATATCACCCATCCTTATATATACATTTAATAAAATGTGATCTCCCACTAGAAATTCAAAATCCTTTATTGTTTTATCTGCATAGCTCTATTTCCTAAATTTAGGTTCTTTGATATGAGTTTGAATAGTATTTATATTCTCAGTTGACTCCTCTAATATAATTTTCCCCAAAAGATTCCTTTTTTCAACTTCATCCCATCAAGTTGGTGTACAACATATTATTCCACAAATTGATTTAAATGGTTCCATTTTAATACTTGAATGGAATATATTATTATATAAAAAATCTACTGAAGGTAAATATTGATCCCATGTATCTTGGATGTATTGTGTACATGATCACAATATTTCCTCTTATGAATGGATCATCATTTTTGATTTCCCGTCAGTTTGTGTGTGGTAAGAAGTACTCAATCAAAGATCCATACCAAATGTTTTCTGATTAATTTTATAGAATTTAGATGTAATTTATGGATCATTATCAAAAAAATTGAGAGAGGTTCTCCATGAAGTCTCAAAATTTTATTGAGATAGATTCTTCAAAGGTTTTCAGTGGAAATTTCCCATTATAATGAAGAAATGTGAATATATTTTATTTCGCTCCAGAGTTACCCATATTTAATCATTTGTTATTTTTGATTTGGGTAATCCAGTCACAAAATCTATGGTAAGTTCATCTCATTTCCATGTAGGAATAGGTAGTGGTTTCTTGACTCCTCTAGGATGTTTTCATTCAACCATCACTTGTTGACAAACTATAAATCATGATACATAATCAACAATTTCCCTATTCACTTTGTCCCACCATAAATGTTCCTTCAAATCTCCATACATATTAGTGCTACCAGAGTTTATAGATAAATCTCAGCTATGATCATATTTTAATAACTCCCTTTTCATCTCAGGTATATAGGGAACACATAACCTCTTCCAAAATTTCTCGATTCCATCTTCACACGTGAAGTCATCCAACATACCATAATTAACATCATTAAATTTTATTGAATATTCCCATCATCAAAACATTATTCATTATTTGTTTAAAATAAAGATGGTTGGGAAAAAAATTGAAAAAATAGTTACGTTTCACCTTCTTCAACCATTCCCATATCCATCCTTAGAAGATCCATGTACAAATGATACTTGTCAAAGAAACATTTGGTGAGAACTCTATGATCCATCATTATCAATGCATTGGATACATTATTTTCTTTTCTTCAGTTGTAAGGTATGGAACAATCATAATCCTTGATTAGTTCAATCCATCACCTTTTCCTCGCGATTAGCCTTATCTATGAGATTATATATTTTAGACTTTTTTGATCCGTATATATCTCAAATTTTCACCATATAGAAAATTTATCCATATCCTCAGAGAAACTATTATCACTACTATCTCAATATCATTAGTATGATAGTTTAGTTCATGAGTTTTTAAGTGCCTTGATGTATAGGGAACAACTCTATAATACTTCATAAGGACACAATCAAATCCTTTAATTTATGCATCACTATAAATCAAAAACCCATCATTCCATGAAAGTGGAGATATGATCAATGATTTCGCTGAAATATTCTTCAATTATTCAAAAAAATCCTCACATTAATTTTTCCACAAGAACTTAACCCCTTTATGTGTAATCTTGGTCATTGTGTTGGCTAAATGAGTGAAGTTTTTAACAAAACACCCATAATGACCTTCTAACCAAATAAAACTATGTACCTAAGTTATGTTAATTGGTGTAGGACATTCATGAACAACCTTTATATTGACTATATCAATAAATATTCTATCCATTGAAACAATGTGACCAAGAAAGAAAACTGATTGAATAAAAAATTCTCGCTTGTTAAACTTCCAACATAGGTAATTTTATCTTACTGTCTTCAGAATAGTGATTAATTTATTGTATGATCTTCGCAGATTTTAAATTATGCCTAGATATCATCAATAAATACCAACAAAAAGTCATCCATATTTTCATAGAAAATTTATTCATTAGATCAATAAATAGAGAAGGTGAATTTGTCAATGCAAAAGGAAATACTGTAAACCCGTAATGCTGATACCTGGATCGAAATGATGTATTTTGAATATCTTCCTTCCTCAAACACAACTGATGATATCTAGATAGAAGATCAATCTTTGAAAATTTTTATGATCCTTGAAGTTTATCAAATAAATAATCAATGTGTGTTAGGGGATACTCATTCTATATTATTAGAGCATTGATCTCTCTGTAGTCAATTCACAACCTCATAGATCTGTCTTTCTTCTTAATGAAATGAACATGGGATACCCTTGGAGAATCACTAGGAAGAATAAATCCTTTCTTTATAAATTTCTCTATTTTTTTCGTCAGTTTTACTAGTTCCATATAGTATATTCTATAAGGGTTATTTTTTCTGGCCATTAAATTAAGAATTAAGTCAATGGAAAACACAATTTACCACTCTGGATGATGTCCTGGTATATACTATACAAAGTCATCATCATATTATCAGACTATATGTATGTTCACTTTTTGATAATTCTTTTCCACATCCATAGTTATTCCAATCCATTCCCCTCCATTAATTGAATTCAGTATGAAAACTGGGAGTGGATCTAGATGATAATCAGGGGTGATATTTTTTTCCCTATGAAAAAGGGATTCCACATTATCTAGAAAAATGGTAACCACCTTATTATTACAATAAATTTTAACATCATGGTTGAAAATCCAATCCATACTGAGAATTATATTAATGTCCATCATGGGTATGAAAATAAATTCATCCAATGAAGCACGTTTATATCACATAATGGGGAATTTTTTGACACAACAATGATGCAATGATACTTCACTTAGGTGATTTTACTGAAAAATACCTTATTAAATCAAATTAGAAATATCAAATTTTAATAGAAAGGTGGGGAGATATCAATGAATGTGATGTTACATAATCACAAAAACCATTGGCTATATTTGAGAAAACAATTAACATACATGCCACCACATCATTAAGAATTTCAATATCAATAGTTCTAATCACATAAGCTTGTCCCTAGACCCATATCCATTTTAAGAAATGTTTCCTTGACTCTTTAGAAAATCATTATCATAGTGTTACATCTCCCTAAAATTATAGCATTGAACATTAATGGCGTCTTTATTACCATTAAAAACACAAGAATTATGGTGTTTATATAAACACATAAAAAACACCCATTTTCATTTTAAGTAGGAACCTGGGTGTTTCCTTACAAAATAATCATAGTGTGGAAATCAAACTCCTCCCATTTTACCAATTTTTTTTCATTCGTTTATAGAGTTTTCATCATCCCAGTACTTCTCTTTCTTTCCTTCAAATTCAAAATACAATGAAAAGACATTTTGTGGCTTCATAGCACATGAGACTATATCTTCGTATGATGAAAATTATTGGCAGACCAGTGCCTGCCCAAAGAATGGATTTAGGCCATAAATGAATTGATGAATTTGGATCCTTGGATTGGGTATATAGTCCATAATCTGTGTAACACCCCGATATATTATGAAAAATATTCTTTTTAATTTCATTAATGTCTTGTGTTATACAATACACCAAAAGAAGATTGCAAAAAATTCATCCTTGACTTGCCTTGCATTACACGCAATCACGACCTTCCTCGATAGCGTGTGTAGTACGCAATACCGAGTTTCACTAAACAATGATATGCTAATAAAATATTATTAAAACTAGCCGTTATGAATAGTAATAACCACTTTTTGAAATTTTATAAATTTTATTTTTCAAAATGGACTTCATTTTTGGATTCGGAGTATCGAATTTAGCCTAAGGTGAAATTTTGGTACTTTTCGGATAACTTTCATATTCTGATGAATAGTGAAAATTAATAAATTTTAATTAAAAACAACTTTTTTAATCGAAATAATTAATAGTGATAAATTATTAGTTTGAGTGGTTTTAAATTATATTTATAATATATTTTTACAATTTAATACAATGTTGGCCATTGGATGTAATTTCACATTTAAACCAGTTATAAACAAGTGTCAATCTTTTGATAGTTATTATCTCTTAAAAACACGCCATTTGTTTTGACAACGAGAATTAATTTTTAAATTAGTTAATGTAACTGATATGTTTTGAATTTGGTAAAATAGACATCATTTTTGAGTTCATAATATCAAATATAGCTTAGGCCTAATTTTTGGTATTTTTCTGGAAACTTTCATTTTTTGATTAATAGTGAAACCACTAAGTGGTAGTTAAAAAAATGAATTTTTCATAAAACATAATTTTACCACTTCTGTGAGTGGAATTTCAAAAATCTGAGAGACACGATTGATGTCATTAAGTAAAATGTGGTTCAATGAGATGAAAATAATTTTTTGGTGAATAGTAACTTTTCTCTTTTTTTACCACGATTTAATGTAAATAGGGTAATTAAGGGTAAAAATGATATTATTATTACCCTAACACATGTCCTAATTCTATTGGACAAGTGTAATTCGACCAAAAACAACCTGAGGAATAAAATATGATCATTTAGGCCCACTTGGATTAGATTATGACATTTATTATTAATTTATTTAAAGAAGGGTTAAAATAGTTAAAATCAAAGTTTAATAAGTAAATAATTTTTTATATAGGGTTATACATACGATAAATTCGACTATAAAAACTCCATAGAAAGATAAAAAGATTTCCTACATAATGGTATTTTATTTTTAATTTTTAGACATTAAAAAATTTAATTTATTTATGACACAAAGGTGATGCAGTAATTATCTTATTAGTGAAATATTGACATAATTGATGTTATAAACACCAAAATAAATGTAATTTTAGACTTTTTATGAATTAAACTAATTTTATATAATAATATGACATGTCAGTATTGATTTAATTAAGTTTTTTAGAACTAATAATTCTTTTATGATTTTCACAAAAATTAATTACTAAATAGTGTCAAAATTGACCTAAAATAGTTTTTAAAACAAATATTATATTAGTAATTGTTATTTTATTCCTAAAAATCTACGGTTCGGCCAAATTACTTAGATGAGGTTATATATATTAATAATAAACATCTTGGGGTTCTTTTGGCTGCTTATATTATGTTTATTAACCTTATAGTATAAGAACACAAGAAGACACGGTAAAAGTAAAATTATTTAACTTAATGTTAAATCTAAATGATAAGGTTAAAATAGGAACCTAAACGTGTATAAATTATATTGTATGAGAGGATTTCGACCCATGCCCACCTTATCTTAGAAATAAATTAATTTGGAGCTATTTAATACCGAACACGACTTTATAATAAAATAATATTTTTTAGTTTTTCCAATGGAGCCCCTCTCCTACCCTATAAAAGGGCACCTACTCCCCCTCTTCCTCACACCACTTTGAGCCTTAAAGTTCGGCCAAACCCTGAAAATTTAACCTCTCCACTTCCCTATAAACATCCTAGAGGTTCTGGTCTTCTTGAAAGACCTATTTTAGTGCCTTAAAAGGATGTCTCAAAGAAACACTTCAAAGAAGAGGTAATGTCTGTTACTGATTCTTTCATCTTTATTTCTTCTTCCACTTCTTCTGAATTAGTTGTTTTATTATGAAGTAATAACATCAGTATCACTAATATACTGATATGTTATTATATATATGAAACAACCCTATTTCACCCTCTATCCATCCTACAGAAAACAAAATCACCGCGCGTGCGTACTTACTGAATACCGTCTCCACGCAGTGGTGAAATCTATTTTCCTCCACCACCTTACTTGGATGAGTATAATGGTGTAAATAATAATATATATGATTATTTTAAAGTGATATTGATTCTGAAATAGTATACATACACACCAAAACAGTCCCAAGATCATGATAACGATATCATCGCTCGTGCGTACGTACGGACTACCGTCTCCACGATGCGATGAGATTCATTCTCCACTTTAACCATTCATGAATGATTATAAATTATATATAATAAGTAATCATGAAATATATGAAATAATAATGATACTGGATTTATGTGTATATATATGTATGTCATCTAATGAATTCCATTCAACTCAATAAGGAAACAAAAACATTGTTCATGCGTACGTACGGCCTACCGTCTCCATGAACTCTGTATTTCTTTCCATTTACTGATTTATTATATATATGTATATTCTGAATATATATTATATATAAATCATGTTTTATATTCTGGAATTATGTAATCATGATCTATGTAATCATATGAATAATTAAAAGTCAAAACATGGACAATAAATGAAACAATTTTACACAAAACGCTCTTTTACATGGAATTTACAAAAGAACGGGTAATATAAAGTCATAAGTGAACCATATATGATATCATAAAAATGAGTATGATTCTGGAATAAGTCAATGATATTATTTAAATCATTATACAGGAGGTTCTGACACTTACGAAGCAAATTGGACCTAAAGTAAGGGAAATATCACAATCTCATTTTTATCAGAGATTGTTTATACTTTGGTATTTACTGGGGTGTATTTTATCATCCACATCCATGTTCCCTCAATATGTAATATTGTTTAAATCCACCTACAATTGTTTAAATCCAATTTTACCCTTCGGTGAGTTTTTAGTAGAGGATATGAAAGGAATCTTTTGTCGTTTTTCGTACGAGGTACTTATTGACTTTTCCGACAAAAGTACGAGAAGAATGTTTTTTTAAATTATACGGAATGAATGGATTTTTAAAAAATTATTTCCAAGAAGCTTACTTTACAAGTTTTCAAGGTTATTTTTAATCAACTTTATTTAGTTTAAAATTGTATGACATGGTAAGAAAGGAAAAATGTTTTTGAAGTAGAAAGGATATTTTCCTCAAGAATGGAGTTCAAGTGTTTTATCAAAATTATTTTCCATCTAAGATAATAAAGAGTTCTGTTTTTATCCCTATTATTACATGTATTTGATAATGTTGGGATGTAAATATTTTATGAATTCCTTTACATTATATGAATTGTTTTATGATGTCACGATGTTTAAGATTCCCATTTTTATTACATGGGTTATGCTATGATGTATGGTTTATGATTTTGTGGCAGACATAAAAATGGTATCATTATGAGATTGGTGGGAACTATATCTCCCTCCAATGAATTGTTTAAAGATTTTATATCTCATGAGATAGACAAGGCTGGAATGGTAGGTTATACCGGTTCAGTGAAACAAGACTGAAACGAGGAGTGAACTCGGTTTAGAAAGGGACTTTGTCCACTAAGATAGTCTTAGCAATGAGTCTTGACTAATAAGAAATGATTCTCTATGATTATGTGTGTATTCCACAAAGTTTCATGTTTTACGTTATGATTATTTGGATTACATTTCACTACTATGATTTATCCCATGTTATGAAATTATGATCTCTTTTGCATGTTAAGATTTCCAAAAGATATGTTCTTATGAATATGATGTGATTGATATTTCTTTAGTTTACCCTTACTGAGAAATTGAGCTCACCCTTTTATGTTTTATTTTCCCTAGGATATAAAGAAAGGATTTAGGTTTAAAAAAAGAATATCTTTATGGGAGATGTTGATGATCTTTCACCACGATTAGAAGATTATATTCTGAGTTTACAAAGACACTAAACTATTACGGTCCTTGTGTTTGTGTTTTTGTTATGTACTATGTATTCCACAAAAGTAATGTAATGTCTATGTACGTCAAGATTCGGGTCTCTACATTTGGTATCAGAGGAAAGGTTTAGTCAACCTTTGGAAACTAGGATACGAAATCGTTAGTGAGATCCCTAGAGATATTTCTAAGGTATGTCTAGGGATGCCCCTAAGGATAAGTATACGTATATGATATAGTCCTAGAACTATGGTTACGATCTTAGAATTTATCCTAATATGTTAGATATTGAAGTTACTCCCCCTTTATTATGATTTTTTCCTCTAACACTATTCTTGTTGGGTTTTAGAAAATGGCTGGAAACAAGATGATTCACGATAATGGAGGATATTATGGACAATGGAATGATATTATTCATGAGAAACCAAATGAAATGGGATTTGGAAGTACAACCATAATTATTATGCCGAATCAGCAATCTCCTAATATGATCAATAAACTCAAATTTGGTAAGTTTCCTGACTCGGATAATAAGAGAAAGATGGAGTTTCATGATGATCATAGAGGAATGAAAGTTCAATTTCCCCTATGTAAATCTTGTGGGAAGAGGCATCGAGGAGAATGTTTCAAGGGAACTGGAAGATGCTTTGGGTGTGGAAAATAAGGAAACAAAGCCAGTAAGTGCAAAGAAAAATGTTCAGTTAACACCATGGATAAGGATAATGGTATTTCTACGACATCAAAAATGGTTAAATGTTTTAAATGTGGAATGTACGGGCATTATTCAAACCAATTCCATAAGGGAATGTCTCATGAAGTGAATCAGTACGGCCGTATGAGTAGTATTTATGTTGATGATGATGAAGAGACTACAAATGATATGTGAGTTGAAAGAATTGTTGAAGCTCAGTCAATGGTTTAAGAAGGTAGTGGAATGATTACATGTTTATCAAGTGTAATGTTGTATAAGTAATCTCATGGTACTATGGAATAAAGAGACATCTAAGGATTGTTACACTGTTGTCTTTCCTTGAGTTTTGAAAGTGTATGATTAATGGTACCAGTATCCATTAAAGGATATTCAGATATTTTTGGAATATTGATGATATGCACATAATGAAGGGATAAGGAGAAAATTAAATGATTGATAGTATTCATGAGCTCATGACTGATATAAGGAGAAGGTTATGTAATGGATTGAGTATATAGAATTTTTGGATTTTGGTATGTGGAAAGAGTTAACTTTTGACAGCATTCATTTTTTCACTAAGGTTTAATGGATATTCATTTTTCAAGAGAATACATGATTGAGGTATTCACATGATTGGAATGTGACCAACATGATATACGGGGGATAAATGATGGTATTCACATGCTTGATTGAGGACATTTCGAGTAATTATTTTCTTTAAACTATGAGCTTGGACCGAAGTATTTTAGATAATCCTAAAGATTGGAATGGATTATGTTGGACATAAGTTAGGGTAAAACTTTTTTTCGATATTATTGATGGGATGTATAGTAATATAGCTTTAGAAAAAGGACAACCTGCAGGATGGGCGACAGCCCATCGCGTCAGACAAGGCTGTGGGAATCGAACCCACAATCGATGTCCGACTGGCCTTTATCGCCTACCACTGGCCTACAGGAAGTCCCTGGTTAGTAGAAACTAGTTTTATTTTATTATGCGGTATGATATATGAAGTATAAGTTCATTTTTGGAATCGTATACGATTAACCTCACCATAGATGAAAATTGTTCAAAGCACAAACAACAGTGAAATTGTACCAAAATCAAATAAGTATTTCTTTTAATTCAACAAAATTTAGGGGAACGATCTTAAAAACCAAAAATGTTGTACTAGTGCTCTTATATCTGATGAATCAGATGGTACCTTAGATCGTCACAAATTTATGGCTTTGTAATTTCTGGCTTTTCCATAGCCATGTTCTCTACCACTCTCCATCAGAAAATGATGGTTATATTTCTCTTCCATATCCATATTTTCACCTATGTGGAAACCCAGTGATTAGATTATTTGGGAAACCATTACGTTTCATACTTTTGTTTTTAAATTTTTTTTGGTATTTATTTTTACGATGTGGGTTTCTATTAAAGAAACATTCGAGTAGTAAACCATTTATAACCCTGACGAATTTTGAGGGCAAAATTCATTTTAAGGGGGGTAGAATGTAACACCTCGAGATTTTATGAAAAATATTCCTTTTAATTTCATTAATGTCTTGTGTTGTACGCTACACCAAAATAAGCTTGTACAACATTCATCCTTGACTTGCCTTGCATTACACGCAATCACAACCTTCCTCGATAGCGTGTGTAGTACGCAATACCGAGTTTCACTAAACAATGATATGCTAATAAAATATTATTAAAACTAGCCGTTATGAATAGTCATAACCACTTTTTGAAATTTTATAAATTTTATTTTTCAAAACTGAATTCATTTTTGGATTCGGAGTATCGAATTTATCTTAAGTTGAAATTTTGGTACTTTTCGGATAACTTTCATATTCTGATGAATAGTGAAAATTACTAAATTTTAATTAAATACAAATTTTTTAATCGAAATAATAAATATTGATAAATTATTAATTTTAGTGGTTTTAAAGTATATTTAGAATAGATTTTTACAATTTAATACAATGTTGGTCATTGGATGTAATCTCACATTTAAACCAGTTATAAACAAGTGTCATTCTTTTGATAGTTATTATCTTTTAAAAACACGCCATTTGTTTTGACGACAAGAATTAATTTTTAAATTAGTTAATGTAACTGATATGTTTTTAATTTGGTAAAATAGACATAATTTTTGAGTTCATAATATCAAATATATCTTAGGCCTAATTTTTTGTATTTTTCTGGAAACATTCATTTTTTGATGAATAGTGAAACCACTAAGTGGTAGTTAAAAAAATTGAAATTTTCATAAAACGTAATTTTACCGCTTCTGTGAGGGAAATTTCAAAAATCCGAGAGACACGGTTGATGTCAGAAAGTAAAATGTGGTTCAATGAGATGAAAATAATTTTTTGGTGAATAGTAAATTTTTACTTTTTTTAACCACGATTAAAAGTAAATAGGGTAATTAAGGGTAAAAATGATATTATTATTACCCTAACACATGTCCTAATTCTATTAGACAAGTTTAATTTGTCCAAAAACAACCTTAGGAATAAAATATGATCATTTAGACCCACTTGGATTAGATTAGGACGTTTATTATTAATTTATTTAAAGAAGGGTTAAAATAGTTAAAATCAATGTTTAATAAGTAAATCATTTTTAATATAGGGTTATACATAAGATAAATTAGACTATAAATACTCCTTAGAAATCTAAAAATATTTCCTACATAATGGTATTTTCTTTTTAATTTTTAGACATTAAATAAATTAATTTATTTATGACACAATGGTGATGCAATAATTATCTTATTAATGAAATATTGACATAAATGATGTTATAAAAACCAAAATAAATGTAATTTGAGACTTTTTATGAATTCCACTGATTTTCTAGATTAATATGACAGGTTAATATTGATTTAATTAACTTTGTTCGAACTAATCATTCTGTTATGATTTTTTCAAAAATTAATTACTAAATAGTCTCAAAATTGTCATAAAAAAGTTTTTAAAACAAATATTATATTAGTAATTGTTATTTTATTCTAAAAAATCTACGGTTCGGCCAAATTACTTAGACAAGGTTATATATATTAATAATAAACAACTTGGGTTTTTTTTGGCTTCCTATAGTATGTTTATTAACCTTATAGTATAAGAACACAAGAAGACACGGTAAAAGTAAAATTATTTAACTTAATGTTAAATCTAAATAATAAGGTTAAAATAGGAACCTAAATTTGTCTAAATTAAATTTCATGAGATGATTTCGACCCATTACCACCTTAGCTTCAAAATAAATCAATTTGGAGCTATTTAAAAACGAACTTGACTTTATAATAAAATAATATTTTTTAGTTTTTCCAATAGAGCCCCTCTCCTCCCCTATAAAAGGGCACCTCCTCCCCCTCTTCCTCACACAACTTTGAGCCTTCAAGCTCGGCCAAACCCTGCCAATTTCTCCTCTCCACTCCGCTAGAAACATCCTAGAGGTTCTGTTCCTCTTCAAAGACCTATTTTAGTGCCCTAAAAGGAGGTCTCAAAGAGGCACATCAAATTTGAGGTAATGTCCGTTACCGATTATTTCATCTTTATTTCTTCTTCCACTTCTTCTTTATTAGTTGTTTCATTATTAAGTAATAACATCAGTATCACTCATATACTGATATGTTATTATAAGTATTAAACAACCCTATTTCACCATCTATCCATCCTACGGAAAACAAAATCACTGCGCGGGCGTACGTTCGGAATATTGTCTCCACGCAGTGGTGAAATCTATTTTCCTCCACCACCTTACGTGGATGGGTATAATGTTGTAAATAATAACTATATATGATTATTTTAAAGTGATATTTATTCTTAAATAGTATACATACACTCCAATACAGTCCCACGATCATGAGAACGATATCATTGTTCTTGCATACGTACGGTCTACCGTCCCCACGACGCGATGAGATTCATTCTCCACTTTAACCATTCATGAATGATTATAAAGTATATATAATAAGTAATCATGAAATATATAAAAATAATATTGATACTGGATTTATGTGTATATATATGTATGTCATCTACTGAATTCCATTCAACTCAACAAGGAAATGAAAACATCGTTCATGCGTACGTACGGCCTACCGTCTCCATGAATGGTGTATTTCTTTCCATTTACTTATTTATTATATATATGTATATTCTGAATATACATTATATATAAATCATGTTTTATATTCTATAATTAAGTAATCATGATCTATGTAATCATATGAATAATTACAAGTCAAAACACGGACGACAAATGAAACAATTTTACACAAAACGCTCTTTAACATGGAATTTACAAAAGAACGGGTAATATAAAGTCATAAGGGATCCATATATGATATCATAACAATGCGTATGACTCCGGAATAAGTCAATGACATTATTTAAATCATTATACAGGATTTTTGGACACTTACGAAGCAAATCAGACCTAAGGTAATGGAAATATCACAATCTCATTTTTATTCGAGATTGTTTATACTTTGGTATTTACTGGGGTGTATTTTATCATCCACATCTATGTTCCCTCAATATGTAATATTGTTTACATCCACCTACAATTGTTTAAATCCAATTTTACCCTTCGGTGAGTTTTTAGTAAAGGATATGAAAGGAATCTTTTGTCGTTTTTCGTACGAGGTACTTTTTGACTTTTCCGACAAAAGTACGAGAAGAATGTTTTTTTAACTTATACGGAATGAATGGATTTTTAAAACATTATTTCCAAGAAGCTTCCTTTACAAGTTTTCGAGTTTATTTTTAATCAACTTCATTTAGTTTAAATTGTATGAAATTTTATGAAAAGGAAAATGTTTTTGAAGTAGAAAGGATATTTTCCTCAAGAATGGAGTTCAAGTGTTTTATCAAAATTACTTTCCATCTATGATAATAAAGGGTTTTGTTTCTATCCCTATTATTACATGGATTTGAATATGTTGTGATGTAAATATTTTATGAAATCCATTACCTTATATGAATTGTTTTATGATGTCACGATGCTTAAGATTCCCATTTTTATTACATGGGATATGCTATGATGTATGTTTTATGATTTTGTGGCACACATCAAGAATGGTATCATTATGAGATGGGTGGGACCTATATCTACCTCTAATGCATTAGGTAAAGATTTTATATCTCATGAGATAGACATGGCTGGAACGGCAGGTTATACTAGTTCAGTGAAACATGACTTAAACGAGGAGTGAACTCAGTTCAGAAAGGGACTTTGTCCACTAAGATAGTCTTGGCAATGAGTCCTGACTAATAATAAATGATTCTCTATGATTATGTGTGTATGCCACAAAGTTTCATGTTTTAAGTTATGATTATTGGGATTACATTTCACTACTATGATTTATCCCATGTTATGAAATTATGATCTCTTTTGCAGGTTAAGATTTCCAAAAGATATGTTCTTATGAATATGATGTGATTGATATTTCTTTTGTTTACCCTTACTGAGCATTTGAGCTCAACATTTTATGTTTTCTTTTCCCCAGGATATAAAGAAAGGATTTAGGTTTAAAAAAAAGAAGATCTTTATGGGAGATGTTGAAGATCTTTCACCACGATTAGAAGATTATATTCCGAGTTTCCAAAGACACTAAACTATTATGGCCCTTGTGTGTGTGTTTCTGTTATGTACTAAGTATTCCTCAAAACTAATGTAATGTTTGTGTACGTCAAGCTCCTGGTCTCTACAATCTGCCTTTCTAGACTTGGAAGTTAGATTTATACTTTGTTACATTCACATATTCATTTTTCCTCAAATTCATAAATTCATTTTCATATATACTCACTCTTTACGAGGAAATTATGTTTCTAAGAAAAGAGCATTAAAATCACTCAATTCCATGTTTTATGTCTCTTCCTCTTCCTTTGTGTCTAGAATTTGTGACCCCCATTGATCAGCATCTCCCGATAGACGTTAAACTTCTATGACAACTATAATGATTCTAGTATTTATAGAATAATATATTTTCATATCTATTTATAAGTGAGATATTAATTTCATGATAACGAAGTCAATTTTTTTGATAGTTTACTCGACATGAAACAATTGTTTTCAAAGAAATATTACATTTCACACAACATTATGATATACCGAAAAATAATATAATAATATAAATTTTTTAAATGGTAGTTTATGCATAGTTGTTTTATTGGCGTGAATTAACAGAACAAACTAATTTATGATTGTACATGTTTTTGATATGTCTTTACATTTATCAAATTAATTATAGATGCTTAAAATAAAAATGAATCCAATTTTAAGAATGAAAAACTATAAATTTTTAAAATGGTTGTTTTACCGCCTTTTGATGGGAACCCTTTTAAAATTTACAGGTTGTCACATTCATATGTTCCATTTGAGAAAAATATACTTCTTTTTAATATGTGCGACAAAAAAAATTTCATTCATTGAATTTAGTGTATTTTTCAGATAATGTTCATTTCTTAATGAATAGTTAAAAATATTGCATTTTAGGTTAAAACTCTCTTTTCATCTAATTTATATATATGGTTAATTTTTCATTTTAAATGGTTTTAAAGTGTAATATGATTAATGTTTTACCATTTAATCCAAAATTTGTCTTTCTAAGTAATTTAACATTGAAATTTCACATCAACACATGTCTATCTTTTTGTAGTTTTCACTTCTAAAACACACGCATTCTAGTTTTGACAACAGAAATTAATTTCAAATAAATAAATTAATCTTTTAAGTTTTTTATTTAAAAAATATACAACATTTTTGAATTCTGGATATGAATGTTAGCTTTAGGGGATTTATTTTATTTTTCTGAAATTGTTCAATTTTTTTGGAATAGAGAAAAACACTCCATAATAGTTTAAAAAAATCATCTAAATGAAATTTTACCACCTGTTTGAATTGAATATCAAAATTTAGACATTCATGGTTGTCATATTTATGTAAAATTTGGTTCAATATGATGTAAATATTTTTTTTTGAAATGTATGTTTTCATTTTTTTACCACACTTAAATGTAAATAGGGTACTTCAAGGTAAAAATTATATTATAATAATGAAAGATTTCCTTAAAATTTGTCATAACCTTATAGGATGAGTCATGGATGACCAATAAAATATATGGGTGTCACGTTTATTCTTTTGAAGCCACTTGGGTACGATTTACTATATTAACATTCCATTTATAGTAAAAATAATAATATAATAAACATGTATTGTTTTACTAAATTAATTTTAATGTGAGGTTATATAATTGATATCTTTGTCTACAAATAGTCATTAGAAAGATATAAATATTTCCTACAACATTTTATTTAATTTATAATTTTTAGACATAAAATAAATAAATTTATTTATGACACAATGATAAAGTAATGATAACATCCTTAAAAAATGTTTAAAAAAACACGAATATAAATATTCGAATAAATTTATTTTGAAACAATTTACGGCATAAAAAAATTTAATGAATTATTATGAGTTTTTATATTTTAAATAATGATTTTTTTTCTAATTGATCATATTGTTATGGATTTTTAAAAAGTCATGATATGAGAAGTATAAAATTGAAATAAATGAGTTTTTGAATTCATTATTATTTTATTAAATGTTAAAATTGTAATAAAAATTTAGAATTCATCCAAATGACATATATTATGTTAAAAATGTCATTATGGATATATTTATGATCTCTTTTCATTTTATAGTATTTTTAATAACCATATAGTGTGAATATATTTGAAGACTTGGTAAATGTTAAGTATGTTAACAAAGGGTTAAATAAAAAATATAAGGATTAAAAAATATCTAAAACCGTTCCAATTATTATTGTATTATTTAATGTAGAATCATATTCATATTATATTATAATATAATGAGTTTTGGGCCTTTTTAAACTGATTTTTTTTAATATAATATTTATTTCAAACATTCATAAAGTGCCCCACCATACTCTTATAAAAGGAAACCAATTATAATCCATTACTCACACCTGTCGAGACCCTTGGATCATCTAAAATCTACCCAAATAATATACCATAATCTCTATATTCCTTCTAGAAGTTTTCCCTTAGGATGAATGAAATTTAAGAGAGCCCTTTGGCTCAAATCAAAAGAATATACATGATTTGAGTTAAGGTCTTCTCTCATGTTTCTTTCCATTATTTATCCCTCTCAACTACCTATGATCTTCTTATTCGTTGATTATATCACTACAATTGTGTCCTAAATATACTATGTTGTTGTTATGAGATGGTTTCTAACTACACTTACCCAAACCTCCATCAAAAGGATACGTACATATTGTTTCTGTGTACAAAGAACTGTTGCCTCCCAAACCTCCAAACCTCCATCAAAATTTACATTTGTTAGTTTTTTTATATTTTTCTAATAAATTAATTTTTAATGAATATTGAAAATACGACATTTTAAGTCCAAACTGTCTTTTCATCTGATATATTTATATTTCTGGATTATCTTTATTAATTTATTTAACGTATAATTGGATTATATTTTTACCATTTAATATAATTTTAGAAATTGGATGTATTTTCTCATTTAAATTGGACATAAACCCATGCCAATCTTTTTGTAGTTTTTACTTATTAAATACATGTTTTGTAGTTTTTTCAAAGGAAATTAATTAATGAAAATTATATGTTTTTAATTTTTTAAAATAAAAATCATGTTTTTATTTTGACTATCAAAATTATCATTTGGTGAATTCTTTGTATTTTATCAAAATGTTCAATTGTTTATGAATAGTGAGAACACTTTATAGTAGTTAAAAATTCAACTTTTTCATCTCAATGATATTTTACCACATCTGTGAATTGAATTTCAAAAATCCTACATACATTGTAGTCTTGAGTAATTAAAATGTTTTTTAATATGATGAAAATATTTTTTTGGTGAATACTAACTTTGGATTTTTATTTACTGCATTTAAAGATAAATAGGGTAATTCAAGGAAAAAATAATATTATAATAACATAAAATTACCTTAACACTTGTTATAACTTTATTTGATGAGTCTTTTATGACAAGTAATATCATTTTTCAGAAACGTTGTACATTGGGGTCCACTTGGGTAAGATAATTACATTATTATCTTTTTATTTAAAGTATATATAAAAATATCATAAACATGTAGTGTTTTGCTAATAAAAATTAATGTGGGGTTATATTATTGTTATCTATGAATATAAAAAGTCAATATAAAGATAAAAATATTTACTAAATCATGGTTTTTATTTATTATTTTTAGGCATCATATAAATAAATTAATTTATGACACAATGATGATGTAATGATTACCTCATTATTGAATGCTTTAAAAAAATGTGATTATAAATATAAAAATAAATTTATTTTGAATATTTTTATTATGTCCAGAAGTTTTATGGATAAATGTCTCTTCTTATCTTATAATTAATGAAATTTTGTTTGAATAGGTCATGTTTTTATGGATTTTAAAAATGCCAGGATATGAATAGTATCAAAATTGACCTAAATGGTTTTTTAAATAAAATAATATTTTATTAATTAATAAAATTATCCAAAAAATATATGATTCGTATAAATGACATATATGATTTGAAAATTTCATTAATGATAAATTTTTTGTCACCTGTAATTTTATAGAAAATACATAAACCATATATTATGAATGTATAAGAAGACATGGTAAAAGTAAAATATGTTAACAAAGTGTTAAAAAAATTAAAATTAAAAAACAACTAAAACCTATCCAATTAATATTGGATGATTATATTTATAATTATATTCATATTATCTTCTAATTTAATTGTTTTTTGAACTTTTTAAGTGAAAAATAATTTTACAACAAAAATAAATATTTCAAACATTCCTTGACGGCCCTTCATTTTTCTTATAAAAGGTCACCGACTCTTACCCATTACTCACACCTTTAAAACCAATTGGCTCATCCATCCTCTTACCAAATAATGGTCCAATAACCCTCTGTTACTCTTATAATACATCGCCAATGTAGAAGGCAATTCGAGAGAGCCATTTTTCTCCAATAAAAATAAGATAACTTATTTGAGGTAACATCTTCAATAAAGTTTCATTTCATTATCTTCCATCTGCAACCCCTATTCTATATTTATTGTTTATTTATATAAAAACACCAGTATCATATATATACTAGGTTTATTATAGAAGTACTCTAACTACACTTTTGCACACCTCCATCTAATGGATACAAACATTCTGTTTTCGTGTTTGACATACAGCTGTCTCGCGAAATGATAATTGTTCAATTTTCCCCTACCACCTCACATATAGGCCATTATGATGCGAATTTAATTATGTATGATATTTATTTATTTATTTTATCAATATAATTATTTAATTATCATTTAAAACATTCCTTTTATTCATTTCATGTTTTATAAATAAAATAATTTTACTTGAGGAAGTACGGACCTCCGCCCTCAAAGTGATATGACTCATTCATACCATGCATAGAATGTATAAAGGATGGTGTCAATGAAAATATGTAATGTATATAAAATATTATATTATACAGTATTAATAATATATCTATGTATCATTTGGTTATCATTCCAATAATATTGAAAAAAAACAATGAAGGTAGCATGCATGCTTACGTACGACTTATCATCTCCATGAACGGTGCATTTAATTTTCATATATCAAAATGATATGGCATATTGTAGATAATATATATTATTGATAAATATGATATATATTATCTCTAAACAATGAATATTATTCTGTAGATAATGGTATTTTTACAACATGGTCAATTTGTGATTAAAACAAGTTCGTTTTTTGACTCATGATCCAAACATCAACAAAATGTCTGATATGAACTAAATTAATTAACTAATTGTTTTAGAAAAGGTAATAAATCATATAAAATGAATAATAAACTTGATTTTTTTAGTCAATTATAAATTAAATTACGTTTATTATTCAAGGAATTAAAGAACAAATGAGTCAAGTCGAACATGAGGTAAGGGAACATTGCACCGTACTCTTTTAGTAAAAGGCTTCTTCTAGGTCATTTCTTTTAATTTACATTTTCTTATTGTATGTTATGTTATATATATAATTATTTCTCTAAATTTTATTTCCATGTTATGAGAGACCCTTTTCTCTACCATCAACTCATTTTCGGAATTTTATAGGGACGTCGTTAGGCTACCAAATTTTTGTTAGGGACTATCTCTCAATCTCATTTCATTGAGAAATACATTTATTTTTACACAAGTTTTCGTAATATAGTTTATAAACCTCTATGTATTTTAATTTATTTCTATCGTAATCTTTTCTATATAATGATTTCTAATAAAAAACAAAAATAATGTTTCTTTTTTTCATATGTGGTGATAATGACCTTTCCATCACTGTGAGCATTATTTGATATTTGGATTCATATACAAGGAATATTGTTTTTAAAAAGAAAAATAAATACAATACACTCTTTTTAAGTATTTTGTTACTGATGATGTTTCTAAAAACGGATTGATTAAGTTAATATATTTAAATGTTTTTGTAATGTGGAAATGTTATCTTTCCTTTATTCTTGTTCATGTGTTATGTTTGTGTGGTGGTTCTTGGGATTTTTTTACGTACATAGGTAGTTCCATGATAAACCTAGGGTGGGTGAGGACAAGATATCTCTCTAATGAATTGAGTAATTTGATAGAGGTAAATGGTAATGGTTATCCTAATAGATTTAGGGAATATACTATGATGGGTATACCTAACATACCACCCTACATTGATGAGAAAGATACACCATAAGTATGTTTTGTATGCCACAGGTTATTTTTATAATTTATGACTTCTATGTGTTATTCATAAATCATATTATTTCATGAGGTATGTTAATGATCTTATGTTTTATGGTTGAAAAATATGATTTCATTAATTGTATGTATTGATGGACTAATTTTTTTCTTTCTTTATATTTTAACCCTTATTGAGTTTTTTTTAATATACCATGTTTTTGAAATGTTTTTCACAGGGTATAAAGAAGGGTAACAGAAATAAAGAATTTATGAATATTTATATCAAGAAAAAAATTATTTTTTTCTTTTGAAAGATTAAATTTTATAAAAAAAATAATAATGTGTTAAACAGTCTACTTTGTAATATTTGAGATGTAATGTAATAGTTATAGCCTAATTCCCTAAAACTATAAACTTGAAATGGTCCCCAATGTTAATTCTTGATTTAACTCAAGGACATGTAATGTTATAAGGCTGAGGACTTACAAATTCCTTCAACCTTTTTATACTTCCCATGGTGTGAAATTTCATCTATAAGGTACCTATCCACTACTTCTCTACGATTGACTTTGTAGTCCCATTAAATAATGGAGTATGGCTTCGCATAAAATGATCTTACATAGCTCCTCTAAATTATGTATCCAAATGCCCCATACTGATAAGGTTATTGTTCCTAATCTAAGTCAACTATCCCTGTACAGTTATATGTTTCTCAACCCCAGTCATAGATCCAGTGTAAGCATCATTATCTTGTATAAGAGGGAAATCATTACATGTGATACATACTTCATGCAGTTTCTATTGATTCTAATAGGAACCATTTAAAAATAATGGAATATACTAGATTAATTTATTTATCCTAGTGTATAATCTAGGTTAAGATAAATTCTTAATACAAATTAAAATTTTCTGCATGGCTAATCACATTATAACAAAAATGGTTTCACTGAGAAAAAATTTACATTTAAATCCATCAGAATTCCTTGTAAAAAAATTTGAATTATATTTAGAATATAACCCTTGATGGTCAAAATTGGTACACAGTACGGCTAATTTTCGTGTTCTAGGATACCCCATGTCAAACCCAAAACAAAACTGTTAGAGTTTTCACACCTAGGAACATATGTTCTAGAACCACATCCAGTTGTTGTTTCTAGATAGTGATGTATTATCTAGAAATATCAACATAATGTATTCCATACCAATATTCTATGATGTTATCATATATTTATCCTCAATAAATATATTATGGTTTTTTTCATAATCATGGTTGTTTAAATCTAGTTTCTATGATTTATACTAAAAAGCCTATGATGCCAGCATTAAGGACCATACCCTAGTTTTTAGGAGTCCGTTCCTTATTTTATTAAATTTTTATAGAAAAAAGAAATATCTATCTCTATGGATTGAGTAGTTTTGTAACATTGGATGTAATGTGCATACACAATCACATCATTTCAACACCAAATTAAATACAAGAAATAATATTTATTGGTATCATCCTCAACTATAAGTTTATCCCTGTAGGTAATTCATAATAAACTACATTATATCTTGAGAAAAAGAAACATATGAAATGGGAGAGAAAAAATGATTAGTTAGAATGTGAAATATTGTAGAAGATAACATAAAAATTATTCATGGTTATTAATTTAAAATAAATCCATTAAAAGAAAAACAAGAACATAATATGGAATAAATATGAGTTGAGTAATTATTTTCCATAATATAAAATAATCATGTATATTCTTTTAGAATTAAAACTCATGAAAATTGAATATCTAACATCATAATGTGGTAAATACATATGAAAAACATTCTGAAACATACTTTATATTTCTCGGACAAGACATCTAAAAATTATTAAGGCCTCGACCAATACCATAAGTAAAAATGGGAAAGGTATCAGGCAAGTCCATATATATTTGTCTCATGAGACATTTTGTTGCATCAATGGGATATAGGAGGCCCCAACCATGCCATTATAAGTCAAAATAATTCCACATATGAATGGGGATAATCATAAACAATTTATACATTCATATTGAAACTGGAATCTAAAATGTCAATAATATTCCCTGAACATAAACCATAAACACTAACCATTCTAAGAAAATCATTGAATAGTTTTAAGATAGGTAATCCTTATCCAAAATAATAATAAAACATTAAATTAAATATCATATATGATATCATAAAATATTAATCCAAATAATACATAAAATTGAACAAGAGTGCTAAAACATATGACGACAGTCTTATAAAATAATAGAGTAATATTTTATGTAATTACTCTTTTACTTTGAAAATATGAGTTATTTTAGAAACGTAATTGTATAAAACAATATGTTATGTAATTTAGTATATTCATAATAAAATTATTTTTTTTAGAAAGATAGTTTTAAGAAAATAGATTATTGAGTTCCCAGGAAAATAGTTAAGAATTTGCGAATTTCTATTGAAACTAGCTTGTATTTCAGAAAGATTTTTTGAACAAACATTTTAATACATATAACACGCCTTAAAGGAAAGAAATATTATGGTTGGTACATATATATGGAAATTATCACATAATATATGAGGAGTACATATTAATAAATAATAATTTAATTGAGTTAAGTATAGAGTAAAAATAAACCAAATGATAATGTAGGGTTGGGTAGAAAACCATTACCTTAAGTCTGAAGGTGTCCTCACATGATCTTAAATACCCAAATAATGAAATTTAGGTTTATAATATAATGCTTCCAAATCCACTTATATATTTAATTGATTTATTATATACATATTAGGATCATTCATTTCCTTTTAATGGGTTAGGAAATTCAATTTCATTGTTAGGGAGTGTTTTTTTCCTTTGTTTTCATGATCAGTTTTTTAATATTGATGTACTGATAAACATGTATAATGAATATGGTTGTACCGAATAGATGTTTAATGTTATTTATGAACATACATAATATTAGATGTTCATAAAATTAATTTTTTTTATTCATAGTGAGGATGAATCATTATCTAAAACATTAATGACAATTGTTTTTGAATATTGGTGGTTTTTGTTCAAAATGAACTCATATTGATTTAAAAATTATTATCATTTGTAAAAAAGGATTTTAGAATAATTATTTATTTATAATAAATATATTATATAAATTTTCAAGCATATAATTGGTTTCATGACCATAATTTAAGATATTAATAGAAATTTAAAACATGTCTCCCTTGAATGTGGTAAATTGACACAACTTGGATGATGCTTTCGTTAAAAGTATAAAATTTGCTAACAAGAGAGATGTTGAAGAATTATGAATTTATCAACACCAAATTTAATTACATTTAATGTGCTAGAGTCATCAGAAAATTTTTATTAATAGAGGTGAGTAATGAAAAATAAAATAAAGGAACTTGAAATAAAATAAATGAAATGAGGAATTTACCTCTTGAAGTAATCATCTCTTGAGAGCCTCTTTAGGGTAGAGTTTGAGGAATTGTTATAAGAAAAAAAACATTGTTGGATATGGGGGAGGAGCTTCAGAGAATATTTGATATAATTTTAGATTAGGAACAAGTCTTGAGAATAGTGAGGAGAAGAGGGAGCGGGGGGGGGGGGGGGGGGGTTATAGTGGAGGAGTGGAGGGTTTTCCTATTATTCTTCTCAATATTTTATTATTTTTTCAAAGAGAACTGACACTATTTATTAATCTAAGAAAATAGTAATATGTGCGTGTGAGTTACAAAAAATGGTCAATTAAATTAGCCATCACTCAAGTATGATTCCTAAATTAACTTATATAACATATTTTTGTAAATTATCAAATTTAACTATTCACCAAAAATTCATGTATTTTAGAAAAATCCCAAAAATTCAGTCGGACCATTTTTCTATGTGTATAATTCAAATATTAACTCTAATTTTTGAACATAATCTTATAAAAATGATACATTTAACATATAAATAATATCATAATTTATTCAAAAAATATCATTTTAAATCTATATTTCGTTTTATATCACATTGAAAAATTAATCAAGATCATAACCTTACGATAATAAAATAATTATATGATTTTCTATTCATAAGAGCTAATTAATATTAATATTTATTTTTATATGGATGTGTTACTATTCACCAAATGTTATGTTTTTCTTATCAATATCTAAATATCTTACTCAATGCGACCATGTATGTCATTTTTTCCAAGTTCAAATCTAAGAGGTGAAAAAATTGTGTTTTTATAATAGGTTTTTATGAAAGTTGTATATGCTCAGTTCATTCAATATTATATTTATATAATAAAACTGGGGGTGTTAGAGGATGATCATCCATTTAATAATAAATTTAATGGTGCTCTGCACTATAAGACCTAATTTTTGGAGACCACTTATATATTTTAGTGCACCCAATATTGTATTCTCCTACTAAAAACATTTGAAGAGTTTAAATGAACATCATAGAACAATAACCATTTTACCATAATCAAACTTGAAAAAAAGATATTTTTATTACAACATATCATATACAATCATGAGACAAAAATAATAAGTACCCACTACCAACAAATATGGCCCAAATATGTTGACATACCCTCATATGGTCCCATCCAGACAAAAGAATAATTCAGTCATACCAAAATTTAATGATATTATAAATGATATAATCTCACCATGATTTACAAATTATTTCACCCAAAACCGAACCTTCCTCATTTTTCATCTTAGGTTTCACCCCTTCAAACACATCATGAAATATTTTGGTGCATTTTTCTCCCCTTGAACCAATCCACGCTTCATTGAACAATCATTAAAAAATTACTTGAAATGTAAACCACCCCTCAGATAATTTCATGAAATTTGGGTCCCCACATTAGTCATATTATTAAAAAATTGGATGATTTAAAGACTGGTCTCAATGCACTAAATCCAATTAACATATCTTCTAATGTTCAAGTATGGCATTTTTATCAATCAATATAAAGAATATATATAGATATTTATAAATCAATATATTACTAGACTATCCAAAATATAATCTATATAATTTTATAAAACAACTTCTTCATCATCCATCATCAAATGTTAGTATCCCCACCAAAAAAATTTCCTTACACCACATCACATTTTTGACCCCATGGAAAGAACATCCTCAAAACAGAGAAACATATATTTATCGTTGAATATTTCAAACATGGTCTTAGAATATTTAGGATGATTTCAAGTTATTGTGAATTATTTTTTATAGGCTATAAGTACAAAATTATATTATAATGTATTACCTCCACAAACTCATCAAAAGGACTACAACCTATCTGGCTGAAATTGTCTCATTAACTATTAGAAAAAACATTTTTTGGGACTCATTATAAAAAAATAACTAATGAATTATAACTATTTTTCTATATTTTATCAATCAATATTTTCTATTAAACTATCACCATTACACCATTTGATCTTATCCACCATGACCCACATGATTCATAATGAAAACAATATCGATCCTCTATACTAGTATAGAACCAAATTTTCAAACACCAAATTCACTAAACTAATCCAATTTCAATAAAATGGGATCTTATTCTATAAAAACTAATTTAAATATCCAAAATGTTTTAGAAAATCTCTATCACATGCCTTCCATTTTGTTCTAATGAGAATCTTAGGTCATCAACATTCTTGTAAACATTTACTGAATCTGAATCAAATCCCATGATTTGTTCATCACTTGATTTAAATCCAACCACCAGAACACATTGTGTTTCCGTTAGTAATATATTAAGGAATAATGATTCCTATTTTAAAAACCAAACAATATATAATATTATTTAATTTTCAATACATAACACATGAAATGTTGGTTTAACCCATCTAAAATTTAAACATAAAATAACATCGACCCACAAGTGAGCATTTAATTTTTTCTTTATTAACTACCAACTATCATTATTGGTCATGTATCCTGAAATCCATTATATCTTACAAACTAATCTATATGTCAAACTATTTGAAGTTCATAACTCATGGTGAATCTAAGATACATCATCCCAAAAAAACATGAAACTATCATGTCAATATGTCTATCTCTATGGTATCACATGTGAATAGAATAATAATCCAAATAAACTTACATTATATAGGGTATTAATCCTCACCATGAAACAGTACATTAGGCTTCTCCTTGGAGGACTACGCCATTGGTGAAATATAGAATAGAGTAAATCTACAAAGTTTTTATATCATATGCACCATGTCATGTGCCAAGAAACAGGGGGCACATACCCTCTTGTGAAATAGTAAGCAATCATCCACATCATATAGAATCTCAATTTAGATCCACATGAACATCCATAAAATGATTTTTACATAAATTCACACACTAGTGATCTTATACAGAGTGTGAAACCTATGTCTATGATATGATTCATGGGAAACCACATTCGTATATGTGCTATAATGAAAATTCAAATAATAGACCTCTTTCCAATTTTCCAAAAACTTAATACATATCATAAGTAAAATCTATACCACATGAGTATTTTATAAGGATAATATAAAATAAATATATAAAAAGTAAAATTAGAATAGCTTCCCATTCCATGGATACATGAAATTACAAATTTAATAGGTCTTCATGATGTACCAACCCAACATCTATCACATGATTTGAAACTTTCCAAATATATAGTCAATATAATCATGAATTCATAAGATAAATAGAAACAAATCATCTAATACCACATTTTATCATAACATTTTGACACACCCTATCTTGATAATTATTATTGTTCACAACATGACCTTCATCACAGCAATATATACAACATATTCTTAAAAAATTTTATTTTGTTTCTATAATGGTGTTGTGGGGGAAAATAAACCCTATATCATAGTCCAAAATAGTATATAAATATAGAAATTTGAACAAAATGGTAAATAATTATCGTACATGGAAATAACTAAACTTCTAAAAAAACATTAAATGTATTTATGTGTTGAAAACCAATAATATTTAAACAATATCCAAAATTAATCCCTCATATATATATATATATATGTAATAACAAAAAGGAAAATAAAAAAATTCTTCGACTACATGTATATTACAATCCCCATCCATTATCTTACTACCAACTAAGATATCCTAATTGACTATGATATATTGGTCCTTATCCCATCATGTTCCACAAATAAGGTGAATGTATACTATTATGCCAAAGTGGATTGGAGGAAGGAATAGTGTGTTTCTAAAAATTATATTTTGAAGCAACAACATAGTCTTATACTAATAATATTTTATAGTGAAATTTTCATATTAAATTAACAAATGAAAAAATTATAATTTTAAATAAATAAAGTACATTCAATCCTGAAGTCCAAGAACTTGATAGACAATACCTAATTATTTAAAATTAAATAGTATTTTGGTGCATTATGTGGTGACTATGCCTTCCATGTAACATGTGGGTTAAAAATCACGGCAAAACCTATCCAAATCCTCCTGAAATTTACAGCACATCCCCTAACATCTAATTAATGTGATCCAACTCCATGGAATCATATATCATCAAAACACTAGTGGAATGGGAAACATATATTATTTCCCTAGTATTTATTATTCAAATAATATATCTAATAAAATTATAATAAGATTCCTCAACTATGTGGATATGACTCCTATTGATTGATTTTTCATAGGATCCCTATGTTCTTTACAACTATAGTGATACATATCATGATTTTTCTTATCAGGTTTCATATACATAATGATAATATTCTCCATAGAGTTAATGTGAGGATATATATGAGGTCATCTATACTCTAGTTATACATACCATAATAGTCATATAAGAGTCCAAATATATATGTACACCCCACCCCTTGATAGTCCATTCATGATATCACTTTTTTATTCATGTCTATGGGGATGAATTACATTATATAGTCTAATAAGGTTCCTCATATATGGAGATAACCAATCCCAGAAAGAATTATTTCATGATGTATACAAGGTATTGAAGTCTCTCAGTATTCATACAATCGTATTTAGATCAGATTCATTAAATTTAAGGATTCACCTTCACAATAATTACATTAAAAACATCCTAATATAAAGTAGAAGACATCATATAAAATACCCAAATTAATGGATTCTTAATCAATGGGCTACAACCCCGTTTAATAACATACCCAAATATATGTTAGATCAAAATTTTGATTCTGGTACATTAACTCCTATTATGGTACCCAAAACATTTCAAATCCACCCAACTGGAACATTGCAAAATGAAATAGAGAAATCTTGTTGATCATTCATGATTTCAGTACTCTAGATCCCATATGATATATGGGTTTTATAATATCACTAAATATCATATAAAATCTCCACAATAGTGTTCATATATGTTGGTCTTCCCACCAAAAATTGGTTTTAGTAATCTCATGGCATGTCCACCTAGGACTGGCCACACTAGACAATAATATTTTAATTTTCCTATCCTTATCTAAACAAAAAAACACAAAAATCCACAATGGATTCCTCTATAGTTTGAAGTTTCAATCCTTGGGAAAAAGATCAAGTGGTTTTGTTTTAGATATAATGTTTTATTTAGGGAATTCTATGTCTCAATGTATTAAAATAAACCACTGTTATCATATGTACAAAGAAATTGATTTTTTTTTTTCATGACACCATGTGTTTTCGTATTCGAATTTTGTATATAGATTTATATAACTATAAATTCTTAAATATACAGAGGTCAAGTAGTTGTCTGAGTAAAAATTACTCCACATTATCCTTGAGTGGAATATGTTTCAAAAAAGTTAACATGGGTTGTTTGTGACCCTTGTAATTTTCCACATATAATTGGGATGTAAAATTAAATTTATAAATTTATTTACTTAATTTAACTTTTAAATCACATAAATGGTGTTTCTGAACATTGAGATGAAACATATATCATCATAAATTCCTTATATTATGAAATAGAGATTATCTACATTTTATATAGTCTGTTCCACTTTGATAAAAAGGGATGACAACCTATGTCAATGGAGACCAAGCTCATCCAACCAAATCTATAAATAACAAGAATCGTTTTAATGATATGAGTCCCTAAATAAATATATGTATAGAAAATTTATTTAAAAAAGAAAAATGTTTCGAATTAATAAAAAAATAAATAAAATAAAAACATGTTATATTCATAATTTTCTCACTAGGTCATTAAGTCTTCATAAACAATTATAAATACAATGTGAATTACTAAAAATGCGTCCACAGTTATAGTATTCACTAATCCAAAATTAATTATGCTGATTGAATGTTTGAAAATAATGTTTTATTTAAAAAATTATTTAGAAAATCAATATGGGGTAGTACCCCAATAGATCATAGTTTGAACATAGGAAGAAATATTTTTTAGATCCTATAAATCTAGATTTTAATAAATATATAATGAATAATAATGGTTCTATTACTATATATTGAAATAAATATATTTACCTAGAATGAATATATTCTAATTTAGATGCAACGAGAAAAAAATAGTGCCTATGGGGGATGGAGGAAGAGTATTACCTTCAACACTATTTGATTACACCCATGAATTCAAGAAATAGAGATGTATATTGGGAGATGAGGTGTCTGAAAATCCCTTACATTCGTTCTCTAGTTTCTCATAGATGGATGTGTGTATGAGCCCCTTTATAATATAATAATCACACTAAATGATTTAAAATGTGTCATAATGATTATCTCAATTATTTCAACCATGTTTCTTAGAGGTTAAACATTTTATATTCTAAATTCCCCATGGTTGCACTCCATTAAACCCATTCATGGTTTTAATAGGATTAATGATTTGAATGAAATAATAGGGATATTTGTAGACAACGAGAATAGTCATTCCTCCACTGGTTCATGATGAAACCTCAGGAACATTAAAAAAACATATACAAATACAATTGTTTTATTATAAAACTTCTTAAACCTCAATCTAATTCCTAGATTTCAAAATGACACATCCATAAATAGTGAAAATTCAAATTTTTGTTGAATATTCAATCAGGTTATATATTGGATCAAATAGAAAGAGTTAACTTGATTATATCTATGAAAATAAATTTATAATATGTTGAGTATCGAAGAAATTATTATTTGAGTTGAATCCTTTTTAACAGAAAAACATTCCTTGATGGAATGATATTATTTCCTATATAATTTTTCAAGTTTTAGAGGTTACTGATGCTATTGTTATAGATTATGACTACTTAAAAGTGAAAATACTGTGAACATTAAAAAATAAAATAATATATGTATATGTTATGGCTAGGAAATATATATTCTAATATTTTCTAAAAACAGTATACACAATAGTGATGGTGATAACAAGAAAAATAGATTTGTTTAAAAACTTTTACATCATGTTTTAAGGTAAAATATATATTATTGAAATGCTGATTATAATAATACTGGATAAATTTTAATATATCTGGATGGGAAAATATGATACATTTCATGGCAATGTCACTATGGTAAATGATATTTTCTATTACATAATATAATTTTATGATAAGCTGGAGGATCATATAGCTATAATAAATGATCCAAGAAGCACTCCATGGTGATTTTATCAAAATATTTCAATTATAGATGATTTTAAAGACATGTACCTTGATAAATTACATAATACTACTTTTCATTATAAAATATGATGATTTCCATTACATAATTAAAATTAACCTGATGATATTGATTTCAAATTCGTGAAGAAAATTTAGAATAAAGATAAGAAAATTGAATCCTCTAATGATTGATATTTGGATAATTATTGTTATTTTCACAATAAAAATGTTTTTGATTTCCTATAAATAATTTTGAAAACTTGTATAGAAAATTATATAATAAATATAGAGCCTAAATAATTCATGTGTGGATGAATTATTTTTTTCATTCTCTAAGATGATATAAGAGTTTAAAGACTGAAGGGGAAGTGGATGAAGAGACTTATAAGAGGATATTAAATAAATGATCATTCAAGGATATATGAAGTTAAATGATGGAAGGAAATTTATTTAAAGAATAATGAAAAGTATTAATATGAATTAGTAATAATATTAATTTTCCTCCACAATATGTAATATTGAAAAAGAGTGTGCAAGATGATAAAAAACAATCATCAAACTTGATGATAAAAAGGAATATTACAATTTATGTGATGAATATGAAAATGGTGATGTGTATTATATAGTTAAAGTTTTGATAAAATAATGAGAACTGTGTATTTAATAAAGTAATAATCTATTTAAATATGACATCTATCTTATAGATGATTTTATTATACCAAATATATATGAAGATGAGTATCTTAGCCATTAGAATGTGAATATTAATGAAAATTGTATTGATAACATAAATGATATAGATCATAGTGAATAAATAATTTATTTGAGAATATGATAAAAAATTAAGAAGGAATTACTTATTATACTAAATTAATGTCAATTTTGGTTCATAAGACCATCATAAAATATAATGTGATTCTGAGATTTTTTAATATGTAATGTATATGTTGAGTCATAAATGAGTGATGGTAAATGTTCTGAACCATCCTTTGTAAACTCTACACATACTATATTGGAACGTAACAAATCTTTTTTCATCTAACATTGATGGTTTGAAATTATTTTTTTTAAATCCCATGTTAAGAAAAACACTAATAAGATTAGTATTATATGTAATAATTTTTAGGATGGATAAATATAGATCTTCTATTTATATCAACAATAAGGATGATGTTTCCAAAATATAGAAAATATATTTTCATATTAATACCAATTTAATTAATTGAATAATTTTTTTCAACAACTAATTGTATTTTAATCATTAATATGATTATAAATATTATGTTTATTCTACAAGAAGTCAGTACATTCTAGTCGTACGAGGTATAAATTATGGAGGAGATAAAATAATTAAACTAGAAACATATTTATGAGGAAAAATAATAAGTTTGGAAGAAAACATATTGTGCCTATCTAAATTTGGTTTGATGGTATTAGAGATATCTATTGAAAATGTGAACAACAAGGTCATTATTCATAGTTGTATATGATAATAATTCTATATTGGAAAAGAAATATTGTGGAAAAAGGAAAAAAGGTAAAATCATGGCAATGTGTTTAGTCATTTTTGAGGTATCTATCAAGGATAAAAGATGGATAAATCCATGGATTAGTTATAAAAAATTATCATCACACAAGATAAGAGATAAAATAATACTGAAAAATTCTAATTTATATGATTGTGTTATAATATATTATAGAAAAAGAATATATTTGAAAACATAATAGTATCAGAGTAGCTGATATTGAAATATAGAATCAAAAATCAATGGATTTTTTATTATTTTTATGGTATTCAAGATAACATTTTTTCATTAAAGAATTTATGTGATAATGCTAATGAAGTTATATTTAGAGGGAATTTAGTCCATGTTATAAAGAAAATGACAGAATTATAATAACCAATGTTGAAAGAAAAAATGGTATCATAATTCTAATTAGATACTCAAATAATTAATGCTTCATTATGAGTACTTTTGAGAAAAAAAATTCCAAATAAAGAATTCGGTCATCTATATCAGATATTACTATGAAATAATTGAAATGATAGAACTGTAAGGAACTTATTTCACCTAAAAATAAATGGAATATATTTTGAAGGTATTTAATAATCTAAATATCACTCATGGATTGAATAAATTAGGAAAAATTTATACCACTCACCCTCTTGAGTGGATTCACTATTATTTATGTGGAAAAATGAGATTCATGTTATTTAATGGAGATATTATGCCATTAATTTTTCATGTGACATCACAATAATGAAAATGTTACTGTTATAAATTGAATAATGAGGTTGTGGTTATGTTTAAAGTTTTGAAAAGAGATGATGTGAAGGGTTTTGGGTTGTCAGTCATGAAATTAATATATTAAAAAAAGAAATAATTCCGAAAAAATTGAATCATACCTAGAAATATATGTTATCAAGAATCAGTATATCATTACTTAAAAAATATAAAAAATTGTATTTTTTAGTAGAAAACTATATTAATGGAAATGATGGGATGAAAATTTTAGAATAATGTAATCTCTTGAAATTTAATTATTGAGAAGACATTTTTCTAATACTTCATTTTAAAAGATATAATTTCTAAGAGAGAACACTAATGTTACTTTGTATGATATGTGGTCTGAAATGGTTCAATATTTTACCCCTTATGTGTGTCTAATAATAATTTAAATATAATAAATAAAGGATAAATGATATAAAATTTAGTTACAAGGATAATGGGGTTATTTTTTTGAAGTACCATCTTGTGGAAATGTATAACTATATAGTTTTTTAACTGATAATGATGAATATAATGTGTAGTATTGATAGTATGATAGTATATATAATTTTTGTTTTGTGCCCAAAATTATACAATTTTTTTGTTACAGAAATGGTGATGAAGAAGATACCACTGATTCATTAAAACATAGGTATCAAAGGATGAATAACCATGTGAGTAATAATAATATATAATGAAATGTTGATGATCCTATGAAAAAACTAACAATATTATTATGTTTTATCCCAATAACTATATTCTCTAATATATATTTTAAAGATATGGTTTCATATAGAATGTAATATGAGTAAAAATTTGATATTATACGAGTGAATGACAAATAAATAATTAAAAATAGGAGCTCATTTAACAAAATATAGAAAAAAAAAATTATATTGGACATAGGTGTGATGACCCACCAATTCGCATAGGATTGACAGTACAGTGTTTAATTACATGGCCTTATGTGACATCCCCAAGATTCTAAAGGTTGGAAATAAATAATTAATGGATTCATAAATTGGTGGGTGGCTATTTACAATTTAAGAAATAAACTAATAAACCTTCAAACCATAACCAAAACATTCATGAAATGATGCATGAAAAATTAGAAGAAGAAAAAACAACATCATGTATCTCAAAACCACATCCATGTGATTATCAATGGACGAACAAACCAGTATCAATGTAAATATATGATAACAAACAAAAGACCCTCAAAAGACCACAAGACTCGATACCTCACAATCTCAAAGTTCCACAAACCCTGAACATCACAAGTATCACAAGGTAGTGTTAAAGACGTGGGAAACGTTACCATTTCCCCTATCCTGGAATATAGCATCTAAAAAACCAGAAAATTTTCAAATTAGGATTAAATATATAAATCAGTAGGATTTCATAATGACTTCCCTACACATGATAATAGGATATAATGTTAACACATTAAATAAAATAGTTTATATAAATAAATTTCACCAAAAAATATTATAACCAAATATAAATAATTTAGAAAACCATTTATAACCAAGTTCAAATCAAGGAAAATGAAACAAATTTTTCATAATGTCATTACCTAGAAAAATAACTAATAAAATAATAAAACCGCATTCTTATTACCTTTTTGGCATACCCATTCCATTGATCACATCACACCAACACACGCATCCTTCGTTTGACAGTTCTATACTCATGAGGGGTCTCTCATCCAATTAAATGGTGTCCTAGTGTCACATTCCAACATTCCATGATCACGTCCCTTGTAACCCAATAATACTCATCCATTATTAAGGGATCGTTAAGCATGAACTCACACCAACACCATTTCTGCCAAATTTTCCATTACCAGTGTTAATCTCTTCAATAAAACTGAACTCTAATTTAAAACCAATGCCCAACCCATTTCAGGAAATATATCATCTCAATTAAACATTAAATTTTATTAAAAACCTCTAATAATCTTCATATGCCAATAATTCAGAAAAATACTCTTTTTAAAATCAATATTTTTTAACCAAGAATCAAAGCACTCTTTCAAAATCCCAATTTTTTCAGATTTCACAATCGTCACATAAGAAGGATTCCAAAAAGTGTTAAACAACCAAATGAAAATAAATTCAGCACAATATATAATATTTAAAATTCTTCTAATTGGTTCTACAATGAGGAGTCAATAGTGAAGCATCCTACCTTAATTGTTTTGACAAAAACCACAATGAATGAAGAACAGACAAGATAACCTAGTTGATTCTCAAAAAAATTTCCTTAGATCTATTTTCCTACCAAAAAATCCAAAACTCGTCATATTTTTAATCCACCATACATGATCTACACATAATGAGTGTATATCTAAAAAACTAATAGATTAAGAGAAGTAGATCAATATAGATCAAATAAACTGCACAAGAACAATGAACAATGATCACAAGCCTCAATAATTCGGCTTCAATTCTCCATGGGAGACCTTCAGATTGCCTCTAGATCGAAGAGAGAACCTTCATAGGCCATAGAAGAATAAAATTACTGATTTAGGTCTGTTTTGGGAAAATGATGGAGTTTTGGAAACAAATCAAGTGAGATACTATTTTAAAGGATATCATTTTGACTCTGCCCACGGTTTAACAACACAGTTAGGAAAATCGTTCCCTAACAGTGCAGTAGAAACTACCCAGATGACTTCCACATGCATGGAATCCCAATTTGTGCTCCAACAGTGCTTGAGCTTCTGCCTCAAGTGGAACATAGTGCATGGTTTTTCCACATGGTTAGGAAGACTGGGTACTGCCCGTACAAACTTCACCTAACACCAAACTAATATCCAAAGTTCTCCCAACTATCCCATCCATCACCATTACACATTATAACCATAAAAAACCTCATGTAAGGGCTACATACTCGAAACTAGGGTACTAATGTTTCCCCACCATTGGTCTTTCTGCCTCAGAAGGTAGAAAACATTCACAGCCCTGAATGAGTTCTCGCCACATCTCTTTCATCTATTTGTCGCATTACCATGTCTCTTTCTGGATCTGACCATGATACCATAAAACACTTAAAAACAATTCATTTTCCATGAAATATTTTCTATTACCTATCTAAAATATGTACTAGAATCTATACCAATGAAGCAACTAGTGCTATGTCTGCGTGATCCCATTAGATCACATAGTCAGGATCATGGTAATAATTTATCAATTGAGATACATGGAACACAATGTGCACCGAAGTAAACCATGGTGATATTTATAAAAAATATTCCACCTCCCCGTATTGTTATAATATCATAAAAGGTATAATGTATTTAGGGGATAAAATTACCTACTTTCCAAAACAATGATGTCCAAGCCTCAGAGAATTTCTCAAGAAGACATGATCACCCACAGTGAAAGATAATGGTCTTCTACCATGTTCTACAAAAGATTCATGATGACTCTAAACTTTCTCAATATTCTTTCTGATTAACTTGATCCTCTCCGTTGTTTCCTAGACATGTATCGATCCAACTAGTGATGTTTAACATGTTTCCATCCAGTATAGTGGATAATAAAATGACTCCCATGAAATGCTTCAAAAAGAGACATATGTATAGAGGAATGATAGTTTTTATTGTATAAGAACTCCACTAAGGGTATATGCTCCTCCCATGAACCACAAAAATACATTACACAAGATCACAACATGTATTCAGACATTTTTTTCATCTGCTCAAATTTCCCATACATCTGAGGATGATACGCGATACTGAAATTCAATCGAGTTCCGAGGGATTTATAAAATGATTTTTAGAAACATGTTCTAAACCTCAGATCATTTTTTGAGATGATTAAAACTAGTATTCCATGTCTCCTTACCACATAATGTAAATATAATTTTGATAGATCCTCTAGCGTATGATTTTCACAAATAGGGATCAAATGGGATGACTTAGTAAGATTAACCACTATAAAACAAATGGATTCATATTTCTCAAACATTACTAGGAGTCATGAAACAAAATCTATCGTTATCTACTCTCATTTCTATAGTGGGGTAGTTAAAGACGGCAACATACCCAATGGTCTCTGATGCTCTTCCTTAACTTGCTGACATGCAAAGGACTTAGAAATGAACTGAGACACTATCCTTTTCTGAAATCTACAACAAAATTGTTCCTTAAAAAACATATTAATCATTTTTGTACTTGGATGTATAACACATTTAGAATGGTAGTATTCATGAAGAAGGTTTTACTGACAAGACATGGGTACAACCATCATTTCTCTGAAACACAAAATAGAACTAATTTTCATCCCTCAATGGTCTCCCCACAATTGACTTGTGAACTAATAACGATACATTCTACATTATATTTTATGCCTATTTTACAATTTTTACCAAATAATTAACAAGAATATCTAAAATGTAAAAGGCAATACCACTTCAGTCTTCATAATCTACATGCATGTTGCCTAGAACCGACATCAATTACCATTCATCTTAAGCTTCTTTTTCCATGTTAGCATATGGATTTCTACTCAATGCATCTTCCACAGAATTCCATTTTTATAGTGTATAAATCATTTCAATTTCAATCATCAAGAGATACTCCATTGATCTCCTTTTCAACAGATTCAAACCTCACTGTGAGAAAATGTGCTTCATGCTTTTGTGGTCCAAGAAAATAGTTAATCTCTCATCAATGATACAATTTCACTATGTTTTCAATGAATGGAGGACTCCAGCTAAATCAAAATCGTTTTTTGGTTAATTCCTCTCATGAACCCTTGATTTCCATGAACCATAAGTAATCACATGGTCTCCTTGCATGAGAACATATCCCAACCCTGATCCCAAATAATCACAAAACACAACAAACCCCTATCCTGATTTTGGAAAAATCATGATAGGTGTCGATGTAATCCAAACCATTATCATTGGGGAAGACTTATGGATTCCATCATTCCATTGGAATGGATAATTATTCTTTATGAGAGCTGTCATTGGAGAATATTTTTCTGAGAATGACTTTCAATGCATCAGTTTTAGCCATCTAGTACAAGAGAACATCATATCTAGAAGACATTCAACAGTGGTTTCCATGAGATAAAATCTTCTATTATATTAGGATCAATAGAGACACCTTTCTTTGAAATGACATGGCCATGAAATTGTACTTCCTATATCCAAATATCACACTTTGATAATTTCTCGTACAAAAGATTATCACTCAAGATTTGTATCACTATTTCCAATTGTTCAACATGGTTATACCTTGTATTTAAATACACCAAGATGTCATCTTATAAAAATCCAGAAATCATTAAAATATCGGATTCATCAATGCTATGAAGACCACTGGTTCTTTCTTTATACCAAATGACGTGACTACATATTCATAGATTCCATATCTGCTTCTGAATGAGGTCCTTTGAATCTTTTCCTACAGAACATGCCATTGGGGATATCCTGATCACAATTAAATCATAGAAAACCAATAAGCTCCCCATAATTGATAAATCATATCACCAATACATGGAGGTGGATATTGTTTTTTTCTTAGCATTGTTAATATTACGATAGTAAATGCACAATTGAAGAGTTCCATTTTTTTATTCATGAACAAGACCTGTGCTACCCACGTAGAGGAACATCTATGAATGAAACCCTTACATACCATTTTTTCCAATTTCACTCTCAATTAATGTAACTCTATTGGTTCCATCCTATAAGATGGACGGGAAATATGATTGGTCACTAGAAGAAGATAAATTATAAAATCCACTTACCTTATAGGTTATACCCTTGAGTTGTTCTCATGAAATACCTTTAGAAATTGATCTACAACTATAAGAAAACTATTTTCATCAATATCATCAATTGATTGAAAATTCAATGCCACAAACTATTAAATAATCGTTCCCATAATCGTTGCCACCATGATATATTTACCTTTCCTTGCCATCCTCTATCCTCTAAAGAGATGTTAAGTTCCATACTTTGTCATTAAACAAACTGTTCTCTTATAAAAGATGATACGAGCCTTGAAAAATCTCAACCAATCTATATGCGGGATTACATCATAGATATCCAATTTTGACATCAACAAGACCTATTTCATCTCAACTCTGTCAATAGTTATAACAAATTCTCTACCCATAATGGCTTGACATTATCTTTCTTATACTTAAGTTTTTAGTTTTAAAACATAATGAATCATTTAAAACATTAAAAATAGAAAATCAACAACATGGGAAGAAATGAAAAGAATGAGATAAATCAGTATGAAAGAGTACATTCCCATGGGTAGAATTCAAATGAATTGTACCTCTTACCCAATAAGGTCTCTCTGGATCATCGACAAACATAATATTATATCCATAAAATATCTTCATCATTACATTGTTCTATTTAATGCATTGTTAAGATTTACCAGCTTGAGGAGTCATGGTATTTTTAGAATCACCATGGATAGCTTTGCTCTGTGGATGAGATAGATTTTTTTGTCCTCACCCTGTCAAATCATATGATTCTGGCGATTCCTGAGAAGTGTATTGTGCACCTGACCTTGGAGAACTGTGAAAATATCAATGACGATGGACCATATGTTTGTTGTTATGACATGATCTAGGATGTGTTTTAAACTCTCACATTAGGTGGTCAAGTTAACCACACTGTAAACATCCTACAATATTATTAGGTCATGGATAAATGTTCAATGATCTATGTTTCTAATTTTGATTTCCACTTCCACCTGGGAAATATGTGTCCCTTTTCATCTTTCACTAAGTGGTTGAGTTCCCACCATTACATGTATGTATCACCATTCCTACTCTCATGGATCTCGAGATGTCATGATAAGACATAGTTTCTCTATTCACAGTTTCTGTATAATATGTAATACTGAGGACAATAATTTTTTTGCATCTCCTATTGTAGAACCAATTAAAAATGAATTCATTCAAGGACGTAATTGCCACAACTTATGGTGTAAAATGCAATAAATTCATCAATTTAGTCGTATAAATCATGATAGAGAGACCTTCTTGTTTTAGGATGAAAAGGTCTGTAATTTTCATGATTTTGAATGTATGAGGATTTAATTATTTGTTGAAAAATTCTTCAAAATCCTCCCATGTAAGGCCTTCATCTAATTTAGGCTCTGCTGCTAATTCCCAACACTGTCATGCCTGATCCTTGAGAATATACATCTCAAGATATACCTTTACCTCCACAAGTGTGCTGATGAAATAAAAGATATAATTCATCTTTCTGAGCCAAACCTCTGCCTTATCATGTTAACCATCACCCCTGAAGATGGGTGGATTCATCTTCATGAACTCGATATTATGATCTAGATGTTTTGGATTATTCTTTGGTTTCCTATATCCACCTATTGAATGGAATTTACAAGACTTTGAACCATCTTTTATTTCAAACAAGGTTATGGTTAAACCACAATAAATGTAGCTTCATCTGTTTGGTTTTGATGACGTCTACAGGGGGCATTCTCTAAACTAGTAACAAACTCGGTCAATCTCACTCTCTAAAAATTGATGTCTTAGCATTTAAAATTATATCATGTTGACTATTAGAACATTGTTTTCCATGAACAACATTTTTTTCATTTTCATCCATTTTATAAACATTCATTCATGCTTTTGAAAACTGATCCATTTTCAAAATACACACAATAAAAATTTTTCCAAATCATTCATTTGAAAAAAAATTCTCCTATTTTCAAACATTTATTACTTTTAACACAATCATAAAGCATCTCTCCCAATGAAATATTAAATAAAAATAAAATTAATTTCACTATAATTTATATCATTCTCGTCTCATTTTCTAAACCCATGACAATTAGAATCAATGATCCTAATACGGTATCCAAACACTTGTGTACCAAACTCCCTGGTAACACGATTTCAACATAAACAGGCTTGCTATATCCTTTTATTATATACATATCATGTCCCAGAAATCTTAATCCTTTCTAATATTTCATCCTAAAGAATAGATGATAAATGACTCCAACTCGATGACTAGAAACACTGATGACTTTTTTTAGGGAAGGACATAACAAGCCGATAACATTTATACCACAAAGGATGGATTAGATTGATACCATTTTTAACGACCCACCAATTATCAATGTCGTTAGAATAAAATGAGTCATTAATTGTCCTTAAGTGACATCACCATGATTCCAATTTCTGGTAACAGATGATGATGGTTTTCAAATAAATGAGTGGCATGATTTACCCTTTAAGAAATATACTAATAAACCAACCAACCATAACAAAAAAATTCACTAAATGATTCATGAAAAAACAGAAGACAACGAAAAAAATTCATGTATCTCAAAACCAAATCCATGTGTTTAACATTGAATGATAAATGTAGAATCAAATTAAAAAGTGGATAACTTGAAAAAATCGCTCAAAAGACCACAAGAATTCATGTTCCACAAGCTCCAATCTCCAAAATCACCAAACATCCCAAGTATCATGAAGATGTGTTAAATAAATTGGAAACATTACCTTTTCCTCTATATTGGAAGATACCATCTGAAAAAATCACCAAAATGAAAAATATGGGGTTAGTATAAAACTCAGTAGGTCTTTCCAAATGAATTCCCTACTCATAAAAATAGGATACAATTGTTAATGAATAATATAAAATAGATTATATAATGAAATGTAGCCAAAATATTTTGTAACAAAATATTAAAAAATTGAAAAACCATTCATAACCAAGTGTAAACAAATTTAAATGAAATGAAATTTTCAGAAAGTTATTTCCCAAAAAATAACTATCCAAATATTAAAACCTCATTCTTATTATCCTTTGGTCATACCCATTCCATATTTCACATCACACCCAAAACAACATTCTTCGTTGGACAGTCCCATTCTCATGATCGATCTCTCATCCAATTACCTTGTGTCCCAATGGCACATTCCCTCGATCTTGAGTCTCATCCCATGTACCCCAATGGTACTCTTCCCTTATAAAGGGATATTTAAGACTGATATCACAACAAAACCATTCATGGAAAATATATCCATTACCAGAATAAACCACATCAATAAAACTGAACTTTTATTGAAATCCAAAGAAAAAAAAATTTCAAGAAACATTTCATTTAAATAAAATAGTCCATTTTTATTGAAAACCTCTAATCCAGATAATGTTCCAAAAATACAAATAAATCAAAATTTTAAAATCAAAATTTTATAACCAAGAACCGAAAAAACTCATTTAAAATCCACTATTTTTTAGATTTCACAAATGTCACTCAAGAAGGATTCCAATAATTTTTCAACATCCAAATCACAATCAAATCAGCAAAATATATTCAATTATAAAGCATTCCATTCAATTATAATAAGATGAATCAATAGTGAAGCCTCATTCAACAATGGTTTCGATGAAAAACATAAAGAACGAAGAACACAAAAGAAACCTTGGTTGATTCTCCAAGAACCCTCCATAGATCACTTCTCCTACCAAGGAAAAATCCCAAAATCATCATATTTTGAATCCACCAACCTAGATAAACCCATAACAAGTGTAGATATGAGAAACCAAGACAAGAAAAGAATTATATATATGAATATATAATAAACTGATCAATAACGATAATGAATAACCAGGTACCTCAAGAATCTGGCATCAATTCACCAAAATAAACCATCAATTATCCCCCAGATCAAGGGGATAGAATTCTTTGGCCTTAAGAGAATCATAATATGGAGTTAGGGATGTTTTGGTGATAAAAATAGGGATTAATGAAAACAAGTTTGAGATCCTATTTTTAAGAATCTCATTTTGACTCCACGCATGGTTTGACCGCGCAGTTAGGAAACTGTGCGCAAACTGTGTGGTAGCCACTACCCACATTGATTCCCCATGCATGGTCCCTCAAAATAGGCTCCAACCGTTTTAGATATATTGGCTCAAGATTACCTCATGCACGGTTTGGCCGCACAATTTGGAAAACTATGTGCTACCCGTGTGACCATCACCTTGCCCGAAACACACTTCCAATGTTCTCCCAACAATCCCATCCATCACCCTTACACATTATAACCATAAAAATCATCATGTCAAGGTTACATACTAGTATCCTAGGGTAATAAAATATGGGTTTTCAGATATAAATTTAATGAACTAAGAGAAGAAACATGAATTATGGTAAAATATATTTATAAATGAGAATATCTAGTAAAAGGGTATTGCTGTTGAATAATCAGTTTATACTGTTTCATGGATTGATTAAATCATTATTTTCCACGTTTTCACATTGTATAGGTTTTACAAAAAATATTTTATTAATTTTAAATCATCATTATTGGGTGTGGAGCAAGGATAAGAGGTATATATTTATCATTCTAAGATGTTCAGATTCTAAATTATGGTTCTAAGGTATTCAAATTGATTATGGCTTTATATTGGAAGAAAAAAAAACATAATAGTTAGTTTCTTTAAATATGTAGAAATATTTGGAAGTCATAAAATTATTGGAAGGGAATTTATAATATAATATTTACAAGAAATATTAATATCCATATACTATAAGGTTAAATTTTAGGTTGATGACATCCTTTTTATAGGATATATGGAGATTTCTTACTAGGTGTTTCCTAGGAAAATGGAGAAACAATTTGATATGTAATTTCTAGGTGAGATGAGATATTTTCTTGGATTTAAAGAGATGTAATATGAAAACATTACATTTTTATCGCAATAGAAATATTCCATATTGTTTTTAAGAAAATGGAGAGGAAATATTCTGAAATAGTATATAAACCAATTAGGGTAGTGATAAAGCTACCAAAATATGTCAATGGTTATTGTGTGAATGAATGGGAATTTTTATTTCATGTTGTAATCATTATTTGTATCATAATTTCTAGACTAGATACGATTATTCTCTTATATCATCATAAAAGATATAATAGAAATAAATGGGTAAAATTATATGGATAATAAAATATTACAATGAAATATCAAAAAAATATTATTTTCTAGGACTATGTACAAGATTGTAAAGAACATAAATCCCTCGGGATCTATAGATAGAGAATAAAAATTTAGTTATGATTATAAAAGGTACACATTTGGTAGATTTTTTTTGATTGGAAACAACATTATTTGGAATAACATAAACAAAAAATTTATTCACAATGAGTACATAATATGATAATTATATAACACATAAAATGTTTTAGACTCAGATGACCTCGATAATGGGGAAGTAGATTACTTGAGGGATAAATGTGAATGACCCAACAATATTTTAAGTAATAATTTAAATTGAATTTCATAATTCTGAAAATAATTTAAGAAATGTTAAAAGGGAATTTACATAATTTATTAATTATTATAAGAGATAATTTCCATTAGTGATATTAAAATATAAATGAACCAAATAGAAGGCCAATTATTTGAAATTTTTAGAAAGTATAATACTAAGAAACATTCATGACATTAAGGCTAAATGTGAATTTTCAATCACCAAATTACTAAGATCATTTCCATGAACCCTTAATAATAAATTGATTGTATTATCAATGTGAAAGAAGTAAATTCCAGTTTTATGTGTAATTCCCCAACCCCAGTTAGACCAGATTCGGTGCATTATTTTAATACATTGGCACGATTACAAGGAATCATGTCCCAAAATACTGATCAGTTTAGCAGTCTTGGAAAATAGATTTCATACATGAACATTACATTACACATTAGGAAAAAAAATAACATAATAGATACATTGAGAATGCCATTAATCCCCTAAAATAACCTTGTTTATCATTCATAATATAATTCTAGGAATCCTAGGAAAAAACCTAAGAAATGGGTGAGCTCAAATTCTCAGTAAATTTAACAATATAGAGAAATATTTCACAAATAAGCATAAACATTTATAGAAATGTATACAACTAAAGAAAAACTCATTTAAACATAGAATTCAGAATATTAGTTGAATAATCACATGTAATATCAATATTTAATTTCAAAATTATGGAATTCATAATCCCAGAATTCATAACTACATATTCAAGGCCTTGTTCCAAGACTAAAAAAAATATTTTGTCAAGACCTTGTCCCAAGACAATAGTTTGTCTCATGAGATCTACTGATGCATCATGGTGCTATATCAGGCTCCCCCCGTCACCTACTAAGTCCAATTCATTCCTCATATGAAAAGGTATGAAGATAACATAGACATTCATATAAAAATAGCATATGAAATGTAAATACATTATTTATAAACCATGAATGGTATAAAAATAACCCATCCACAGTCAATTGTATCACAAAACCTTCAATACAATATGGGATATTGGTTTCATAATAAATCAACCTCGATCAAGAATAATATCATGTAATGGATGTTGACCTAGATGAAATTGATCAGTAAAAATATTTGGGAGGAATATCCCTTTTTCATGAAATCATTTAAAAGTCGTATAAAAGAATTATTTTAAAAGATAATTTTTTAGAAAATGTGTACCATTCCACATTTATACTTTTTAATGGAATTAACATTGTAAAAAATTCATGTCCATATAAATAAATCCTTAAAACCTTTTGAAAATATTGACATTAATGAGAATGGTTTAAGAAGAATAAATCTTTAAAACATTTAAAATGATGTTTTATTAAAAAGTCCCATAAAAATAATCCATTTGAACAAACATTTATGAAACATGGACAGGGATAATAAATATTTCCTAGAAGAGATATACGTAAAAACAACGTCAGATAATAAAGGGATTGGGAAATTAACCCTCACCTTGCACTTTCCTTTGGTCGAGGGTACATTTAGCCTCTTTTATAATGTCCATAGTATGTTATTAAATTATTCCAGAACTGTATTCATATTTATTATATCATAAATGATTCATTTATGACTTTATACAACCCATTTAATACTGATTTCCATGTTAAATTAACATTTTGGTTAATACTTGCTTTCTTTATCGTACATGTTTTAACTTGTTATTTTTTATTGTATCATTTAGATCATGATTTAAATAATTCCAGAATATATACCTTGATTTTTGAATCATAAATATTTAGAATATAAATATTTATAATAGATATATATATTAAATGTAAGGCACCTTTTATGGAGATGGTATGTCATACGTACGCATAAACGCTGTTGTCGTTTTCATATAGTATTGAATGAAAGTAAGTGAACAAGATATATGTAAGTAATACATAGATATATATATATATAGTAGAATAATTATTTAATATATTACATAGTTATTAATAATATATATTTTTGTAATCATCATTGAATGGTGAACATGGGAATGAATTGCATCGCATCGTGGAGGCGATAATCAATACGTACACATAAGCGACAATATCATTATATTGATGGTGAAATCACATGTAAGAGTATATTATATCATATATAAAGAATAATTAACATATTATATTTATTATTTACATCAGTTATACTCATTATTATACCCATACAAACAATGAAGTGTTTGGATAACAAACTACACAATGACAGGAAGACGGTAAACCGTACGTACGCACGTATGGTGACTTTGTAATTTAAGGGTTTGATAGAATTGCGAATATGGTTGTATAATATTTATAATAACATCACAGTATTTATAAGGAACTAGATTTATTATTTTTTTATGGACACAACAAAGAAAGAGTAAGTGGAACATAAAAAGAACTTGAAAGTTGGTGGTGAAATTATTACCTCTTCTTCGAGTGTTTCCTTTTGAGTTGATCAAAAGGGCTCCATAGGATGGTTTTATGCTCAATGTAAGGAATATTGGATGATTTTAGGGAAGTTCAGAGGATATTTGTTCATGTTATGGCCAAGCCAAATATATTTGGAGGTGTGATTTTTGGATAAGGGGATGTTCCATTTTGTAAGAGGGGTGAGGGCAATTTTTTGAAAATCTTGAAAAAATATTTTATAAAAACTAATTTTGTTTTATAATGGATCCAAAATGATTTATTTATTTTCTAAGTTTGGAATGAGTCAATAACCACTCAACCAATAGGTTTTAGATAGTTTTATTTCACCATATTATACAAATATTTTTCTTTTAACTCGTAGTAAAATATTTTAACTTTTACCATGTCTTCTTGTATTCTTACACTATATGGTTAATAAGCATACTTTAAAAATTCAATAGAGTATAAATTGGTTAATTAATGATATTTATAATATTATTTAATCCCTTTTTTTGAACCATATATTATTAGGAATATTATATCAACCAATAATATAGAATTTTTTTAAAAAATTAATTTTTCTCAATTTTTACATTATTTGGTTTTTGGTTTTTTTTGAAATTAATCAAAAATTTATTACTTCAAACAAGATAAATTGAAAAAAAAAAATTCATATTCAATTAGAAAATTTGTTGATGTTATAATAACTTTGAAATTATATTTATTATAATATTTATAATACAATTTATTTGATTCATTAATTAATAAGGTAATGACTGCATCATCATTGTGTCTTAAATAAATTAAATTATCTAATGTATAAAAATTATAAATAAAATACCATTATGTAGGAAATATTTTTAACTTTCTAATGAATATTTTTAGTCGAATTTATATTGTCTTTAACCCTGTATTAAAAATTTTTTAGTTATTAAACATTGAATTTTACACTTTTAACTCTTCTTTAAATAAAATAATAATAAACGTCCAAATCTAATACAAGTGGACCTAAAGGATAATATATTATTCCTAAGGTTATTTTTGGTCGAAATAAACTTATCCAATAGAATAAGGACATGTTTTATGTTAATTATAATATCATTATACCTTTAATTACCCTAATTACTTTTACCATGGCAAATAAATGTCAAAAGTTAATGTTCACCCCAAATTATTTTCATCTTATTGAATCACATTTCATTTAATGATATCAACCATGTCTCCCAGATTTTATAAATTCAACTCAAAGAAGTGGTAAAATTATGTTTTATACAAATTTGGAAATTCTCTTACAAGGTGTGTAAAAGAGGTTAAAAAGATCAATAGAATTTAATACATCTAATTTTATTAGAAAATGACTTTAATGAATTAAATTGAACATATAGAGGTATTATATATCCTTTTTGACTTAAAATTAATAAATTAAATAAATAATTATTTAAATAAAAATTCAATATTAAATAATAACGCAGTGTTTTTCACTATTCATCGAAATTTTATTGTTTTAAGAAAATTACCAAAAATTCAAACAAAGATAATTTTGATATTTATAATTCCAAAATGAAGACTATTTTAAAAAATTAAAAACATATAATATGCATTTATTAATTTAAAAATAATTCCTGTTGTCAAAACCTAAAAGTAGGTTTTAAAAAGTAAAAACTATCAAAAGATTGACATGTGTGTATGTCAAATTTATTTAAGAAATTACATATAATGGCATAAATTATTTTAAATGATAAAAATATAATCTATTTATTCTTTAAAACCATTCAATTTCATAATTTAACACTATAAATTATTTAAATTAAAAAAGTTGTTTTCAATAAAAACATTGTATTTTTCACTATTTATCAAAATATGAAGGTTATCAGAAAAGTACGAATAAATTTTCCAAACTAACTTTTTATTTCTTGTTTCTAATGAAAATTTAATTTCATTAAATTGTATATGTAAAAGTGTAATATATTAGTTTTAAAAAGTGTTGGCCATTATAAGGTGGAAAAATTGAATTTTTTGAAAAATAAATCATTTAACTGAAAAAATTAATTTTTTATAATATTATGTCTAAGAAACACATATTATGGATTATAAAATTATATAGAGTATATAAGATACAAATTTAAGTTAATACCATTCATAACCGCTTTTTGAATGGCTAGCTTGGTAAGTTGTGTTGCACTCAAACTCGGTGTTGTATGTAACACAAGCTATTGAATTACTTTAATGAGATAGCGTACAATGAAATCAATGGGTCTTACATTCTACCCACATTTAATAAATAGAATCATCAAAATTCGAAATTGTCCTTTGAAAATAAATGGTTAAAAATAAAAGAAAAATACTTTTGTGAAAAACCCACATCAGAAATTGGGTAAATAAAATTTAGTCTTAATAAGAGGGAAATGGAATGAAAAGGATGCAACCGAATTATGATCTCAATTAAGATAAATTTGAAGAAAATTATATACACAAAATTAGATTAAAAGTATAAATATATGTAGGGAGTGATTTAGTTCTTCGATCACAAAAAAGAGTGAAATTGAGGGCCTCAAATAAATCAATCTATGCTGAATTAAAATATCATTAGTTCAAAAAAAACATAAGGTATTAGGATAAAATATGTTTGGTTTTAAGATACCTTTGCTAATGTTTAAGAATATACTTATTCATAGAATAAGGGGAAAAAATATACTTGACATTTAGAGTTTAATCCTTCAACTAATTCATACCACAAACTCTTCTTTCACTCTAAAAGATAATAGAATTAAAAGATATTCTATTTATCCTAATTGTATATGGTTTAAAATTAATGAATTTTAATTCATTTGGAAGGATATTTAAAAAAATAAATTATACAAATGAGGACATCACATATTCCAGTTGTAGGTGATCCACCCTTGTCGCCCTTCAGTTGCCTGTTAAAGTCTCACAGCCCTATCAGATGCGATTGGTTGCCACCCAACCTCCAAGATATCAATTTTTTGACAATCAAAAACTAATCTAATGAAATTATTTAACTATAAATATACTATCCAATGTCAAACATAATCTATTCCAACCTTTATACATATCCAAAAATACTTCTGCCAAAACCCAGTGTCCAAAATTTATAAGAATAGTAAACACAATGGAGATCCTTTTTGACATGTAATAACATGTGAATACCTTCATCAAGTATTTTTTTAAAATACTATAAAACCCTTGATTACCATAAGACCTTATTGATTACATTCACTCTCCATTATTCTTCATAGAATACTAGATATACTTCTTCTATCCAAAAATGATGTAAACTCCCACTATGATGGAATATACAAATCATTAATCCATTTCAATATAGTCAAGAATATCCAATATAATTTATCCAAGTCAATCATATATAATTCCAAAATAACTACCTCAATATCATAACCACATTATGATTTTTCCTTCCATCAAAAATATATTTTGCAAAGAATTTAACCAGCTATTGAGTCTCTTTTATTGGATTCACACAATCTCGAGTCCTTAATGAAATAGTACTGTAGTAAAATCCTTATACACTTTATAATTATTATAATATGTAGATCATTAATAAAATAATCAAATGACACAACACACTAATAACAACATAATAACTCTAATCACTACTCTTCATCTATGGTAGTATCATAACTTAATTATTATCCAATAACAGCATTTGGTGTATACTCTTATGATTTGGACATTGATTCGCATAGTGTCCCAACTCCTTGCAGACGAAGCATTGTACATTTGAAACCTTTTTCTTACCCTTGAAATCACATACTAGGTTTCCTTTTTCTACACACTTTTAACATACTCCCATTACCTTCAAGCACTTACCAAGGTGATTCTTTCTACAGTTATCACATATGGGAAAATCCTTTTTCCCTCTTCCCTTTATCCATCTTTCTCTCTTCCATAATTTTCTTCTATTTAATCCCTTAAATTCAATAGGACTTAGATAATTCATTACATATCTTATTAACATATGATATTATTTCTTCGTAAGGCGAGAATACGTTGGGGAATATTTCCTTTTTAGATTTTTTCTTAATACCATGAAAGATATGATCCATTTTAATCATTCGATCATGAGTATTGCTGGAATTATCATTCTTTCTACTAGGACCCATTTTTGAACAATTTCATACACTAGGTATGTTTATGAATCTTAATGCATAAGTCCAAACATGTAAATACCTCATGTAAATTGAAAATATTATGCATATAATCTATAATATTAAAAAAAATTCTTTGAGGAAGTATTTTCTACTAAATGCTTCATAATGGCTTGTAATGAAAATGTGAATAATTCTAAGAATATCTCTCTAGAGTGTCATAACCAAGAGTGAAGCAGGGCCCATTGTCATGTACCAAGACACCTTAGGTTAAAACCAAAACTCCTTGTCTGAGTTTTGAATCCAAGGTACATCTATTACAGATCCACCTCTACCTACTCATATCCATACAGGGAGGTATTGCTTGGAAAATAGACAAAAATCTATAAATTACAAAAATTCAAGGATGTTCTTCTATACTAATCCTCCAATTCTATCTTAGAGTAATGATCTCTAATCAGATTTTATCGAAATCAATTTCTAAGGTTGTTTCTAAACTTCCTCTATTACTAACAGTAATTCCCTAACCCTAGATAGCCTAGAGTCAGTTCATTATTTTAATACATTGGCATGATTATAAGGAACCATTCCCGCAAGACTGATAAGTTTAATAGTCTTGGAAAATACATTACATACATGAATATTACATTACACATTATAAAATAGAACACAACATATATGATCATTTGATAATTCCATTAACCCCCTAGCTCAACCCTACTAATCAATCATAATACATTTTTTAGAATCCTCAGAAAATAAATCATAAGAAATGGGTGAGGTAAAACTCTCACTAAGGATAACAATATAGTGAAAAATTCTACAAATAAGCATAAAATTTTAGGGAAATACATAAAACAAAAAAAAAATTCAACATATAATTCAGTATAAATATAGAAAAGATAAATCAAATAATGCCATTTACTTATTCACATGTATATTCTACCAGTTGAAAAATCACATTTAATATCAATATCTAATTTCATAATGATGGAATGCATAATGCCACACTTCATAACCACATAGTCAAGGACTTGTGACAATACTACAAATAAGATTTTTTTTCATAGACTTATTCCAATGCACTAGTTTGTCTCATGAGGCCTACTGATTCATTGAGGAGATATAGCGAGCTCCACCTGTCACTTACTATGTCTATTTAATTTATCATATGAAAAGGTTTAAACATAAAAGAAACATTTGTATAAAAAATGCATATGAAATGTCAATACTTTATCCATAAACCATGAATGATATAAAAATAAAACATCCACAGTCAAACATATCACAAAACCTTCAATACAATATGGATTATTGGTATCATAATAAATCAACCTCAATCAAGAATAATATCCTGTAATGGATGTTGACATAGTTGGAATTGATCAGTTCAAATCATTGAGAGAAATATCCCTTTTCCATGAAATCATTTAAAAGTCATATAATAGAAGTCATTTAAAAGATATTTTTCAATCAAAGTGTCCCATACTAATTTGAAATATTTTTATGGAATTAATATTTTAAAACATTCATGTCCATATAATTAAATTTTTAAAACCATTGTGAAAATATAGAAATTAATGAGAAAGTTTTAGAAGAATAAATATTAAAACCATTAAAAATGATGTTTTAGTAAAAATCTATATTAAAAATAATCATTTTGAACACACTTTTATGAAACATGGACATGGATAAAAAATATTTTGCAGTAGATACTAATGAAAAAACATCCTCGGATAATAAAGAGATTAATAAATTAACCCTTACCTTTCATTTTCCTTTGGTCGAGGGTATGTTTAACCTCTTGTATAATGACCATAGTACGTTATTAAATTATACCAGAACCATATTTATATTTATTATATCATAAATTAATCATTTATGACTTTATACTTACCATTTAGTAATGATTTCTAAGATAATTTAACATTTTGGGTAATAATCACTTTCTATATCGTATGTGATTAAACTTGTTATTTTTTATGGTATTATTTAGATCATGATTTAAATACTTCCATAATATAAACATTTTTTATATATCATATATATTTAGAATAGATAGATATATGAAATTAAAGGCACCGTTTATGGAGACGGTATGCCGTACGTACGCATAAACGTTGTTTCCTTTTTCATATCGTATTGAATAGAAGTAAGTGAATAAGATATATGTAAGTATATATATATATATATATAAAATACCATTATTATGTAATATATTACAAACTTATTAATAATATATATATTTTTAATCATCGTAGAATGGTGATAAAGGTAATGAATCTCATCACGTCGTGGAGACGGTAACCCGTACGTATGCACGACTGACAATATCATTATATTTATGGTGAAATCGTATCTAATTAGATATTATATCATATATATATAATAATTAACATATTATATTTATTATTTAAATTACTTATACTCATTATTATACCCATCCAAAGAATGAAGTGTTTGGATAACAAACTACACCACGACGTGGAGACGGAAAGCCGTACGTATGCAGGTATGACGACTTTGTCATTTATAGGATGCATAGAATAACAAATATGGTTGTACCATATTTAAAATAACATAAAATTATGTAGGTGGTATGAGAGTTATTATTATGTTATGAAAACAACAAAGAAAGTGGAAGTGGAAGATGGAAAGGACTTGAAAGAGGGTGGTAATATTTTTACCTCTTCTTCGGGTGTTTCCTTTTAAGTTGATCAAAAGGGCTCCATAGAAGGGATTTATGATAAAATTAAGGACCCTAGGTTGATTTGAGAGAAGTTGGGAGGATATTTGGTCAGGGGATTTCTGAGCCAAATGGCTTTGGAGGTGTGATTTGGAGAGAAGGGGAATACCCTTTAGTCACTTTAGGAAAACAGTGAAATATTGTTTTATAAAACTCATTTTTTGCATGTAGTGGATAAAAAATGAATTTTTTATAGGTTATGGTGAGGATGGGTCAAAATAAACTCAACCAATAGGTTTTAGTCTGGTTTAGGTCACCATATTGACCTTCTCTTTTATATTTAACTCTTAGTTAAGTATTTTAACTTTTAGCATGTCTTCTAGTATTCATACACAATATAGTTAATAAACAAACTCTAAAAATTCAATAGAACATAAAGTGGTTCATTAATGACATATATAATAAAATTTATTCCCTTTGGATGAACCTTAGAGTTTTAGGAATAATAAATTAAACAATAATATTGTTTTTGTTTTAAAAATTAATTTTTGTCAATTTTGACATTATTTGGTATTTGGTTTTTGTGAAAGTCATCACAACTTGATTACTTCTAAAATGATACATTTAATTAACCCAAAAATTTCATATACACCATGAAAATTCATAGATGTCATAAATGATTTGAAATTATATTTATTTTAATATTTATAATACCATTTATTGGATTCTTTCATTAATAAAGTAATTACTGCATCATCATTGTGTCATAAATAAATAAACTTATATAATGTCTAAAAATTATAAATTAAATACAATTACGTAAGAAATATATTTATCTTTATAATTAATATTAATAGTCAAATTTATGTTGTGTGTAACCCGATATTAGAAATGGTTTAGTTATTAAACTTTGGATTTAACACTAATAACGTTTCATTAAAAAAAATAATAAATATCCTAATCTAATAAAAGTGGACCTAAAGGATCATATATTATTCCTAATATTGTTTTTGGTCGAAATAAATTTATCCAATAGGATTAGGACATGTTTTAGGGTATTTATAATATCATTTTTTCATTTAATTACCCTATTCACTTTTAATCATGGTAAATAATAGTAAAATGTTACTGTTCACCAAAACATATTTTCATCTTATTGTATCTCATTTTACATACTGATATCAATCCTATCTCTCAGATTTTTTATATTGAACTCACATAGGTGGTAAAATTATGTTTTATTCAAATTTGCAAATCCTCCTAGAAGGTGCGTGAAAGGGTTAAAAGTTCTATAAAATTCAGTACATATAATTGTATTATAAAATGACTCCAATGAATTAAATTGAACATTGATTGGTATTATATTTATATTTTTAAATAAAATAAATTTATATAAAATAAGTAATTATATAAATAAAAAATTCAGTTTTAAATAATAACGCAGTGTTTTCACTATTCATCAAAAATTGAATGTTTTTAGGAAAATAAAAAAATTCACCCAAAACTAATTTTGATATTCAGAATTAAAAAATGACATCTATTTAACAAAATTACAAACATATAAGTTTCATTTAATAATTTAAAATTAATTCACATTTTCATAACCAAAAAGCTGGTTTTTAAAAAGTAAAAACTATCAATAGATTGGCATGTGGTTATATATAATTTAAATGTGAAACTACATATAATTACCTAAATTGTATTAAATGATAATAAGATAATCTAATTATACTTCAAAACATTTAAAATAAATAATTTAACACGATAAATTATTTCGATTAATATTTTTTTTAATTAAATCATAGTATTTTTCACTATTCATCAAAATATGAAAGTTATACAAAAAGTAACAAAAACTTAACCAAAATAAATTTTTTTATCCCACTTATAATGAAAATTTAATTTCAATATATTTAATATATAAAAGTGTCAAATATTTTTTTCAAAATGGTTCACCATTAAATGGTGGTAAAATTTCATTTTTTGAAAAATAATTCTTTTATCTAAAAAATGAATTTGTTATTATATTATGTCTAATAAACAAATAATGTGGATGTAAAATTAATATAGATTATATAGGATTCAAAATTCATTTAATAATATTCATAACCACTTTTTGAACTACAATTTTGGTATGTTGTGATGCTCTCGAACTCGATGTTGAGTGTAGCACTAGGTATTGAATTACTATAATGAGACAACATGCTATGAAATCCTCGGGTGTTAAATTATGACATACAATGTCATTCAATACATAAAATTTTATGTAATTATTATGTTTATTTTAATGTGGGAAATATTTAAAATAGGCAGATCCGTCATTAATGGAGTAAATAACTTTTACATTGAAAAACGTTTATCATAACATCAAGATTTATTGATTACTCAAATCACTACTCTTCATATGTTATGGTTTCATGATACTTATTATGAAATAAAATATGTTATTTGATATTCATTAGTGTATAATATCTATTTTATTATGCATTTTGGAATTTGTTTCATGTGTTGAAATAAATCCAAATGGGATGATTTATTTTAGATTTTAATTTTTGAACTTTTTTTCACTATTGTTAACATTTATTGAGAATTTTTATATAATTTTGTTTTTGACGTGTTAATGAATGATTGTAGTGGATTTTTTGTTTCTTTTATTAAATATATAAAAATGAATAAGAAAAAATCCATGTTAGTGGATTGATAAATGAGATATACATGTAATGGTAATCATTTATTGGTTATCCATGTAAGGAAATATATTATGTAAGAGTCCATATCCAAAATTTAAATGATCTGTAATGAGAACACATTTATAAGAATATGCATAAGGCGGTATATATATATAGACAAAACTAAGGATATTGCACGATATAAGAGTTACATAACCCTGTATGGGGATAAATGTATTAGTGATCCTAGTGAATATAGGTTTATCTTAGTGTAACTACATCTCTTATCATCATACACATGAGTTTGATGATTAAATAAATCAAACAAATATGAGAATTAAAATATTGATGATTTTTATTTGATGGAAATTAAAAAATATCACAATCTACATCATGTCTGGTGATTCATGATAACATAAATGAGGTTTGTATGATATTTATATGAAGAATAAATGATATTATTTTAGATTGATTTCAATATATATTTCCAAATAAATATTTTATGTTATTTTTCATTGTTAACAATTATTTTTTTAATGAAAATTTTGTTAAAATATGAAACAATAGTGGTAAATATTTTTTTATTAATTATATTTCAAAAATATAGATGAAATTGTGAAGATGGAAATTATAAGAAATGAGTTGTGAGTTTGGAGAAAAACCCATTACACTAGTGCATGGAATAACATTTAGATCATGGATATAAATAATTTGAAGATAATATTATACACCAAATATAATAATTACACAATGGTCAATGAATAATGATTCTATTATGAGTGATATGAAAATGTTCCCTAATGAAGACGAATTCCATATCGTGCATATAAAATATTATTAATGATTGTTTCCCTTCTGACCACATAAGATGAAATTATGACATAATTATTTTTATGTAATCATGTTCTGAAGATGTATTCCTTTAAAAATATTATTATTTCTCAATTTCACTATTATCTATTATTTTTCTATGGATATAATTCAAAACTAGTGTGAAGGAAAAATGTGATGATTGGTGGTTCCATGAAAAATAATTTCATACATTATGGTTATAGTTACAAATGATCAAATATGTATTAATTAATTAAAATTTATTAGTTAAATTTATCATAGAAACGGAAAAATAATTATGCTACCTCTATATATAAATTACTATTATTATTGTGATAATCATAGTCTCGAAACTCCACACAAATCCAGAAATGATTTCCCTCTCACAATAATTTAAATCTGTGTAATTCAATATATGATTCACAATCTATTACATTATTTCTTCCTTTAATTATTTGTAAGAGTTTATGTTGAATGGATATAGACTGTAAATTGTAATATATTTTTAATTTTAATAGAATATAGAACAATAAAAGGGACTAATTTACCCTATTTCTAGTTGCTTTTTGAGTAATCTCAAAACGTCAATATCACATTACATATTCCTTAGATAGTCAAACTGTATGACATTGATATTTCCTAATGAAATTATAATCATATTGTATAATATATTATACAAATTATTTTTGACTATGGTAAATTAACATCGTGCGATTAAAATTTGGGTTTACTCAACATTACCTATCCTAAGCACTAGTGATTCGTACAATTAAATGTTTCAGTGTTTTATTGACTAAATTTTTTTTTGGTTTTTAATTTATTAATTTTACTCAATGTTGTTAAAAATTATTTAATTTATTTGGGAGATTATGTTTTACTTTTTATTCCATTATAATAATTTTAAAACAAATTATAATTGTTACTGGTCAATTTTCAATCCCCTATAATAAACATTTTTTCTCAATTACATTTTATTAATTTTTCTCAACTGATACTAGATTATCATCTATATAAATTGTGTAATTCAATATTATTGCGTTATTCTATTAGAATATTTTTACAAATAAAGTAAATCAATGTTATGCTTTCTGATAAGGTATCATTATATCAGAAATTATCAATGGAAGTATAAAATGAAATATTAATTTAATGGTACATTTCTATCAGTTAGTTTATAAAATGTTATAGTTTTATATAGCATGGTTTTCTTCAGTTATATGTTTACACATTATTCTTCTATAATGAACTCATGTTATTACATTAAATGAATAAAATATGAAATAATTAATGGTATGTTTCAAATGTGGATGTTTTCAAAACACCACACCATGCATAGAATGTTGTTTTAGAATTTTATGAAACTCTTATTGTAATGATTAATATTATAATGATAATGTTTTGATTAAGATAATATCAATGTTATGAATTTAAAATTCAATTAATGAGATACCCCTTAAATCCCTAATAATGAAGGTATATTCATTATCTAATGTTGAAATTATTAAATATATAAAAACATATATATGATATATTATTAAATATTAAAATACAAACTCGGTATTTATCCTTTTGATAAAAAATAACATTATTTTTCTTATCCCCATTTATCATCAACTATAATTAAATTATTCTCCCCTAAATTTAAAGAGTATATTCTATATACTATTCAACTTTTCGTAGAAATGAAATTTATTTAAATATAGAAAATAATATAGAGATATTGCATTGTCTTGGGGATTAAATCTATTCCCAAAAACAAACAATACTGCTAATATAATTCTTTCATCTAGGGAATTGTTATGATATCCACAAAATATATCCATAGTAAAATATATTCATGAATTATAAACATAATCAACTTCCATTTGGATGAAGTATAAAATTATTTTAATATTATTTAACCTTAAATATAAAATAGTAATATTTAAATAATTGATGGAAATTTTATTATCACATCCAACCATCAATAGGAATGAAAAATTCACCCTCTTATTTTAAAATTATTACATTGTCCAAATTCTTTGAAATATGTTTTTTTATATCAAAACATAATCATAATTTAATATTATTATATTGAGAGAATATATCTTCATGTAATTATCATAAGTTTATTATCATTCCATACGATGACACTTCTATAACTTGAATTTTAATATCTAATGTCACCGTAAAATTTTTATTAGATTATAATAAATAAAAGTGTTTTAATATTCTCCATACCATATTTTCTAATCATGATTTCGTTATTTAGGTAATAATATTCATTCCACATATATAATATGTTATTAATGTAGATTACATCAGAATTTGGAAAAGCATGTAACAATAAACATAATTTTAAATATATACTCCAAAGTTGAGTAGATTTACAATCATCGTGTGGGTATTTTTTTATCCTCACACAATCATTATTCATCTAATTATATTTAGGTATCAATTATAAAAGGTTATTATACCCCATGATAATTATATTTATAATTTTTTTTAATACCTAATTATCAAAATTGTATACTTTTATAAAGATATAACAAACAATGTTATTATGAATAATAATAATAAATATTCATATAACAAATAAATCAAATTCCATTGTTATTTCTTATCCGATAAGTACATTTCCCATATATTTTCACTTTTTTAAAAAAAAGTACATTTCATCGATAGAAATAATCATTATGTAAGAATAATTTTTTTTATCCATTGAAATAGATTTTTATATCAACGACTACATATAAGAGATTATTTCTCTATATGATATTTTTTAACATTGAAAACCATGCATCATGAGAATGTTTAATTATATATAATAAATTATTATATTTGAATAGTTTCCAACCATAACTATAACTGATAAGACCATAAATTTGTTAGATGTAAGTCATTTAATTAAATTCACCTTCCATGATAATTTATCCCACATACATTTCTGTAAAATATACATCCTTCATATTATATTATAATAGAGTGTTTAAATATTTAATACAATGTAATTTTTTGAATGACACATCAACATATATACCCTCAAATTCAGACCTTCAATTTTATAAAAAGTCATAATTGATCGATAGTAATTATCTATAGCCATTGAGTTTTAGTTTTAAAAAAAGTACATAATATGGATAACTTTATTTTTATTGGATGTGACACCAGTTCTCATTTATCCATTTCCCTCAATTTTAATTCTATCTTATTTCATACCTACTATCAAATAAAAAATATAAAAAAATTTATCAACACTTTTTCTTTGATATTTAAAAATGAATCTATTTTATATGAATTCTTCCAACAGCTCTATATTTGAACAACATTAGTGATATCTCTATGGATATTTTTATCATAAAAATTATTTCATTGTCTCTAAATATTAATTATATCCATTATATATGGATTTTTTGTTAAAAATATTCGAATCAACAAAAAATTTGAAAACAGATTAACATAATAGAATAAGTCCCATTATTTTAATCCCATTCTACATGTGCTTCTCCTTTATAATCACTGTAAGAGACCAATTTATATGATTTTTTCCTTATATATGATAAAAAATCATTCTATGGTCTTCATTAAAACATAATTATAAAAATGGTATCTCATCCAACTAGTTCCATATCCCTGATTGATCCCCTCAACAACACTCTCATAATATAGTACCAAGTATCTTTAATAAATTTTATTTTAACATGTGATATATTGTTCAAAAAACATTTTTCTGTATGGATTTATCAAACAACATATATCATATGGTGTATTTAATGAGTTTTTTCAATGCTAGCAGTGTTTATGAATTTATATGGAAACATTTTGGATTTACAATAATTGTATTATATCTTCCATGATCTAATAACATATCTCTTCTAATGTCAAAAAACCTATAGTTATTACTCTTAGTTACCCTATTTTTATGATTTATGTTTATAGTTATATATTCATTAATAATTTAAAATTTTTCAATATATAAATAAAAAAAATTATTTTCTCTTGTATAATCAATTATTGAAGTGAAATAATATTAGCAAGCATCATGTTTATAATTTAGATTTCCTAATAATGTGCATAAATATATTATGTCATTATTATTTACTTGAAATAATATTAAAAAAATAAATATGAGTAAATTTATCATTTAAAATTTAAAAAATAATATCCATTGTTTGACTTTAGGATCATCTCACCATAGATTTTTATGAGTTATAGCTCATGAAGATTCGTTAATTTCACCTACATAAGCATATGGATCACGTACACCATTTAATATTTATTACAAAAATAAATATTATTGATCCATTATTATCCTATTCTATGTATATTTTTAAATTATTGATATTTAAAAACCTTATTGACTATAATTCAACCAAAATGGTTAAGGATTATAATGAAAATAACATTCTCCCCATTTCTCATACAATATGTATTTTCATTACAAATATTAAATATATTTAAAAATTTATGTTTTACATTCATGATAATTGTTTCCTACATCACACAACTAATTACAAATCAAATTTTCGAAGATATAACATTACTTCTATTTCAATAATGAGTAGAAACGTTAATGATATTCCACCAGAACACTTTGAATGAGATATGATCATTCAATTAAAAATATTTCAAAAAATTTAATTACTTTTATATACTTTCACATTTACAAATTTATAATTTTCAAAACTAATATCTTAACTTTTAATCCTTTGAATTAAAATCTACTGTTTTTTATTATAGTTCATGTCTGATGAGAAATAATTTTTAATTTTTTTAATACAATTCACTTATATTTACTTTATAAGTTATTTCAAAACCCATGGATAAATCATAGTCAGTTCGTATCATGATAATAATTTAGGAGAAATTATCCTTTAAATACCTCAATTATAATTTGGTTCACTTTTTAGGTGTGTTTCAATATTGATCAAATATTGAAAAAAAATTAAGAGGGTGAAATGTGTCGAAATTTTTCATTTTCAAATATTGGTATTTTCTATGTCTACTTATCATTCCTATAACATTAATACACTACAATTAATGAACTATATATTATTATTCTAGGGTTATATTATACTATGAAATATATTATTTATTCATATTAACTAAAAAATAACCATCTTCAATCAATCTGAGATCTCTGCTGCTAGAAATATTAGTTTCCGATATAAACTAATTTTTAGACTACATTTAGTTTAACACTAATTTTTATTTAGTTTATAATTATTATTAACATAATCATTGAGAAAATATTATCAACTATAATTTAACCCACCATCATTATCAAGGAATAAATCATTACTTTTATGATTCTTAGTATCGTTCTCTGTATATAAAATGGATGTACTTGCATTCATTGGTTATGTGTCCACATTTGTTCTGTTATTGACAGTACCTCCACTAATTTGGTATCATTTATTGGTCTCCAACACAATATATTTTGGCACAATAGAAAAATTTCAATACACCTTGGTAGAATTAATTATATTCCCATCAATTTTATATGTTACTTAAAACATATTTAATATTTTGAAATTCAATTAAATAACTTTGCATGGACTTTTTAGCGTCACAATACATCACCTTAAGAGACTTCACCTCCACAATCATATATATTATTTATTTTATAACAATATTTGGAATTGTGTCCCTTTAATTAATTATTTAATTGATACCCCACAATTTCCATTAAAAATACATTAATATCTAAAACATGAACTTTTTTTATTTACATTGGGAAATATTTAATAAATAAATCTCATTTTGTAATATAATTTCAAACAAAACATCTAAAACATGATAATTCCACACAAATTTTCTATTGGCGTGGAAATATATTATAGAGGGAGAATATTCCTATAAATTTTCCAAAGATACCTTAGAATACATATTGGTGAAGATTTTGGGTGGTCTAACTCATTACACCATTGAAAGGGATTATTTCCTACTCCTAGATTCTCTTATATATTTCTGATTTTTTTAATAAACCTTCCAATATTATATCATGGGTTGATTTTACTAAAGCTAAAATGTTATAATCAAATTAATATGGGTAATTGAACATTTCTATTTTCTAGAGATTCAACATATTTTCTTACAAGATATGTATTATAATCATTGTAGAAAAAATTGGAAACTATGAAATTTATAACAATAGTTGGAGGTTATTATTGTTGTGGAACCTGGATGGTAATATGAGTGGGTCATATGATTATCATTATGAAAATATTTATAACTCATGTTTTTTTATTCCATTTAATGGTTATCTTCATAAAATTTAATGTGATTTTATTGAGACAACAACTATTATATTTATGTTCATTCATACATGAACTAGTCTAAATATTTTAATGTCCTAAATATTTGTTTACATTGAAATCAATCTTATAAATGGATACATTAGTATTTTCACAAGTTTGTTACATTCTAGTTAATCCTTTTAGTGGGTAACTATGAAATATAAGGTAGAGATCATATCTATCCAATCAATAAATAAATCTATAGCTCATTACAGTAGTATGATTAAACTCTTTATACAATTTATTATAAGAATGCCTTTTCATCATCACATAAGAGGTTTGTTAATAAATATGGATCATACATACAATAAAAAGCATGTATATTAGGAATTATGTGGAGTATATAGACATGAATTTTATACAAGAAAAATTAGATATTTTTATCTACTAATGTTATGAAGAAAAAAGATGGATTATCTTGAATTATGGTATATGAGATAGTTTAAAAATGAGTGTCTCAAAATGAAGAATGTGGTAAAAAAAATTGAATCTGAATTCATGATGTATAGGTTGAGTGGGACATCATATGATTTTCACATATGTGAAATTTCATGTTTCAGGTTGTTGAGTTTTAACCTTTAGGAGGAATGATATATATATATTAGTAAACATGAATAAAATCATATTTTGTTCTACCAATTCATTTTACGGTCATGTTATTGAAAAAACACATCAATATTTTATTAAATGACTCTGGATTTGTGCTATAAATTTTAGAGTTATGTAGAAAAGGGAAAAATGTTATTTATATGATATATCTTAATTATGATAATGAAATAATTGATAAAAAAATCATAGTCATGTGATTAATGATACGTGTGAGAAATAAGAGATATAAAAATGTTTGTGTTTCAATAGAGTATTTAATTAGGGGCTGAGATAGTCATAATAATTAGGCAACCCTATATTGTATAACATGGTATGAAACTAGTGAATATGGGGGAATGATTACGGATCACACCTAGTAAGAATCCCATATATGGTCTAACCCAAAATTTGTAATTGGGGAATAAATTTTTGATTACTGAGAGTTGATCTCAACTAATTGAATTTTGGGAATTAAAAAGGAATATATCAAATCAATGTGAGTTTGTGTGGTATTATGTATGTATGTTATAATTAGATACTTGACCTAGTTTGTGGGTTAGGTAAATGTTAATTTTTTTTTATTAAACCAAGTAGGTTGACAATATTGAATTAATATATCACAAAAAATATTAAATAAGATACTAAGTGGGGAACACACAATTGTGATTCCCTCTTGGGATTAGTAGGGGAATAAAGGTAATAAGAGTAAAATTTATAATGAAACCATGATGAGTATATTAACATAAGAAAATTTTGAAATAAGCAAGAGATTCAATATTCAAAGAATTATAATAATCTATGTGGAATATATTGAAATTTATTTTAATATAAGATGAAAATTATTATAACTAGTATTAAATATTGTTTTTTAAAAAAATTCAGAAAATTTGTGTTGAAACATTTTATATTTAATGATTATTTGAGAAAGAAGTGAATGGATATAGTGTAAGGAACATCACTACATCCCATCATTAATCCCATACAGGGTGTGGCGATGGTCCCCCATTGTGTGGATAGATGTGTCCCAATGATGGAATATTAATTAAGGTAACTCCATATACAATTCTAATTGATGTGGAATCACATGGTATATATATGCATGGTTGTTCCCGCATGGCTGGTATTTGATTTCCAATGAGTTTCCCTTGTACTGGTGCTCTCATGTAAAGTCTCTGACCATTGTGGATGTTCACATAGTGTGGAAAAATGTAGATGGATTACATAATTTAGAAAATATCAATTGGAGGTTCCATAAAAGGATTTATCTACTACGATTATATAATAATGAACTCAGATGGTCAGTGGAAATGATATGTGAACTCTCTCTATTTAATAATTGAGGGTCCTTCCCATGATTCCTTTAGGAACACCATTATGTTTTCTTAGTTTCTGTATCGAAATTAACAAAGGGGGATTTCCATGATCTCTAATTACCTGATAAATGTTTTAGGTATTTTGTTACCTCTAAGAGAAATATTTAGAAATTGAATCCCCTTGTTTTTATGAGAAAGGATTGGGAAAATTTCTTTTAAAATTGTGTTGTTGTTTGGTATGGAGTATGAAATCATATAGGGTTCCTATCAACAACCCATATAAAATTTATTTATGCATTTTTTGATTGATCCTATGAGGGTGGATATCTCTGAACCGTGACCGAGTTAGGTCAAAGTGATCTAGGGAGTGGTCTGTGGGATGAAATAATGGTTCCCCTTAATGAACTATGATTAATAATCATGGCTTTATTATAATTGTTGAATGAGGAGGGTTCCAAAAATTATAACATAAAGGAAGATCATAATTAACTTATAATGTCCCCATAATGTGACAAAAGTATGTGGCTATGTTGTGATCCAGTAAGTGAAATGGTGCATATCTCGGAACCTTTAAGGATTATGGTGTGAGTTCCCTACACCATGGTGGGTGTTTAGGTGGACATGAGGATTCCTTAGTGAAAACCATGAAGTATGTTCATGGAATTCCATTAATGTTCATATATCCAATAGTTAATTTGTAGTCCCCAAAAGAAGATAATGATTATTTTCCATTTTCAAACATACATTCCTTATAGAAAATTATTAATTTAAAACAACAATAAAATATCATTCATAAACTATTATGGGCTCCATGAATCATATAATAAATTCATGTGTTGTGCCCAAGTGAAGTGATTGCATTTGTTGTCAATAACTTGTCTTCGTGTGCCATCGGATGAAGTACATCTTGAAGATTGATGATTACAGAAGCATTATATCTGACGATTGTTGAACTGGTCTTTAAGTTCTAAGAACTTGTATCCTGATGATACAAAGTCACAACATGATTAGAAGACCATGCATTGTAGTGACAATGCATGAGGGGCTGAAGAAGATCCCTCTACACCTCCTAAGTGGATGAAGTGAGCTGAAGAAGTCCATGCACTATCACTTAGTGCATGAGAATTAGAAGAAGATCCAATTGATCTCTGATTAGATCAATGAAGCACATTGAAGAAGTTTATGTGATTCAAGAGCTCGGTTGATGAAGAACCTTCGGGAATTCCCTCCTAAGTGAAGATTATTTGTTTAAGAAGAATGGAAGAATTCTTAAGATGAAGAAGAGAAGATAAGAAGAATAGAGGAGGAGGCATTTGGCATTTAGAATTGGTATTTTTCATTGAGGACTTTGTTTTTGACAAAGTCTTATTTGTTACTTTGCCAAACAAATTGGCCAGCCCATGGACACCTTGAGGGTTCAACCCCAAGGCACATGTGGGCCTAAGGCGCCACGCCCAAGGGGGAACCCGTGGGGCGAGCCCAGGGCGGCAGGACGCACCCAAGACACCGCAGAGGTGCTGGGGCACGCCCGGAGGAGCGCATGGTGGGCGCATAGCGCGCCCGTGTGTTCATAGTGGGCGCTAGGAGCGCGCCCGCAGGGAGCAGAGTGGGCACAGAGCGCGCCCGCAGGGAGAACACGGTGCGGGGCGGCACCGTGGAGGGAGGAGATGCAACTGATGGGAAGCCGGCAGCGCCAGGGTGATAAAGCGCGAGAATTCCGCGGCCCGTTTCGATGTGGGACGCGGAAAAATTCCCGGGAGCGAATCTCAGCCGCTCATCTGATCTCGCGGACGATCGGCGCCGCTCATCTAATCCGCCGCGCCCCCGATCTGATCCAAGCAGTCGAAGCCTTTTTGATCACCGCATCCAACGGCTCCCCGTCCATATTCTACCTCGAGCTCGACCGAGGCAACCGCGAAGCCGCCGATGAACCAGAGGCTACCCAAGGCCGGTTTTCGAGTTCCCGGCCACCTCTGAAGGATCTAAGACGTCCATGGATTTCGTCTGGCCACACTGAACAGATTCATGTATAAAAATATACATGCATGCAACGTATGGAGAATTTCGATGAAGGCCGAGGCAAACGAAGTTGCCGAGCCATTCAGTGTTGATGTTCTGCATGGTTTGGATCGAAGGAAGGCCATGCATGCGTTCTAAGTCGCATGCACGTGAAGGAAACCGAAAAATGGAAAAACTGCATTAAAACAGAGAAGAAGAACGAGATACGCGGAAGATATTTAACGCGTTTGAAGTTTTCAAAGACCCCGCAGATTTCGGGCATTCAAAACGTATTTCCCCGCGGATCATCCATGCTCCTCCACTGCCTATATAAAGAGGAGTCTGAGGCCGAGTGAAGGTTGCTGTTCTTTCGTGAAGACCCGCGATGCTCTCTGCCTCGCGAGGTAAAATCCTGCGCATCACTTGCGCGACAGGAGGCTTCAAGTTTTGTTCCGTGCATCACTTGTGCGAAGAAGCCCCGTGCAATCTATTTGCACGGCTGAAGTCCTCGGTGCCATCCTTGGCCCGAAGGTGTTCCCTGCGCGCTAATCCTTTGCGCGACAGGAAGGAGAGGAGCTTGCGCGACCTTGCGCGCTCCCTCTGTGCACCGCGCCCCCTGCGCGGTAGGCACTTGAGCGCCCAAGGTGTCCTTGCACCCTTGTGGCTTGTGCACCTCGTGGTGTTGCATCCTGCACACCCGAGTGTCCGTGCACCCCGCGGCTCAAGTCACTTGCGCGGCAGTGTTGAAGAAGAGGAGGCCGCGGCTCAAGCATTCCCTTGCGCGCCTCCTTTGAGATCAAGTGAAGAAGACCACCTCGGGCAGTGGGTGTGCAAAGTTGAGGAGAAGGCCGAGGACCATTGTGCTTTGGATGCAAAATGAAGACCACACTTTGTCTGTTTATAAATTGAAGAAGAAGGACAAGTCAAGTGTGTGCACTAAAAGAATGAGTAGTGTATGTGTGCACATGTGAAGAAGATCAACTTTGAGAAGAAGAGGAGTACACACTTATGTGTGTGAATACAAAAGAACTGATCATTCTAAGTGATTGGGTTTTTGGTGAGCAAGACCAACGAGATCTTTTGAAGACTGTTGAAGCTACTTGAAGTTTTGAACAACACCTTTGAAGAAGTGAAGTGGAGCCATGATGAAGATGATGCTGTGGAGTTGGGGGGTTTAACCAACTTGTAATTGGGGGGGGGGGGTAACCAATTACTGTGTAATCATCTTTTGGCATAGTGAAGAATCAGTGTTGTGGGGTGTAACCAACACGGCAAGGAGTAGGTCTTTGTACCGAACCTTGTAAATCTCTGTGTTCTGTGCTCTCATTATTACTGAACCACTAAAAGAGTAGATCTAGGCTTTAACCAGCTGCAGAGGTTGAATTGATAATCCAAAGGGAACAATTCATAAAAATAAAAAGTTACCACTGATTCACCCCTCCCCTCTCAGTGATCACAACCGATCCAGGCATTTCAAGTGGTATCAGAGGCAGGTTACCTCTGTAAGGATCTACTTCTGAGAAGATGGACAATCTGAATTCTGTTAATAGTAGGGGTCTTCCTACATTCGATGGAAAGAATTACCACAGCTGGAAGAATCGGATGTTACCCTACCTTCTATCTCTCGGCCTTGAAGTTAGAAATGCAGCCTTATTTGGATTCCCTCCTCTCGCTAATGAAGCTGCTATGACACTCGATGAGAAAAGAAATATGGAAGTTGATGGTAAAGCTCAAAATGCCATTCTTATGTCACTCTCAGAAAAGGTATACACAAAAGTCATGGGACTCAAGAATGCTAAAGAAATTTGGGACAAATTGGAAAGTAGTTATGAAGGCAACAAGAAAGTCAAGGAAGCCAAATTACAGATTTGGAGAAGCAAGTTTGAAGATGTCAAGATGGGAGAAGAAGAAAATATTGATGATTATTTCACAAGAGTCAATGAAATTGTCAGTAACATTCGGGGCTTTGGAGAAAAGTTGGAGGACTCCACTATTGTTAAAAAGCTTTTCGAAAAATTTTCCTGACAGGTTTGACCCCAAAGTCTCAGCATTAGAAGACAGAGATGATCTCTCTCTTGATGAACTACACAACATTCTCATTGCATATGAAATGAGGAAGATCTCAGTATTCAAGAAGAAGATCAAGGATGAGATGGCTTTTGAGGCCATGAGACAACTCAAGATAAAAGATGACGAAGTCCTAGAATCAAGTGATACTGACAATGAAGAAAAGGATGAAGATCTCAACACGATTATTTCTCTTTTTTCTAAAAGGTTTGGAAAAGCTAAATTCAAGGGAAAAGGGAAATCACCATCGAGATGTTTCAATTGCAATAACATCGGACACTTTGCTATAAACTGCCCCAAAAAGAGATATAGTGCTCCAGAAGTTGAAGATGAGAAGTCACAAAAGAAGAAATGGAGTAGATACCCAAGAGAAGGAAACAAATCAGGTGTAAGAAAGAAAAGGTTCGTTCCAGGTGAAAGAAGAAGCTATGTAAGCAAAGAGGAAGAATCAGACTCTACTTCAGCCAGTCAATCAGAAGAAGAAACGAATTTTATGGCTCATGTGGAAAAATGGTTTGATACCTGCAGCAGTGAAGATGATGAAAGTGAACGAACAGAGCTTGAATACATATTGAAAGATGAATTAGAGGCTTTCCTTGAGCAAAAAATTAAACTCAAGAAAGAGAAGAAATTGTTACAAAAGGAAACTAAAAGAATGACTGAGGAGTTGGAAGAATGTATGAAGAAAGAGACAATGTACATTGACGAAATCAAGAGACATAAACTGAAGGTAGGTGAGCTGGACAAGATAGCAAAAGATCTTGAGGAGAAACTTCACCTCAAAGAAGAAGAGCAATCAGTGACACATTCCAAGTGGATTGAAGCACAGAATAGCTTGACAAAGATGAGAGAAGACTTCAACAAGGCTGTTGAGGTCAAGGCAGAATCATCTTATGCTGGTGCTCAGAGGAAGGTCAATTTACCACTAAGTAAATCTCTAAATACATCTGTTAATTCTAACAATGCAGGTTCAAAGATAAAATTGAGACAAACATGGCATGAACCAACCTGTGTAAAATCATCTTCAATGGAAGAAAGGAAATCCTCAGGAAGGACTACTCAAATCTTGGACAGAAAATTACAACATGACTCTTATCAACAAAGAAGGTCAAGGTTCAGAGGCTACTGCTGGTGTTGTGGTGTGTTTGGACATAAGGCCTATGCATGCTGGTATAACATGTCTCGTCCAAACATGAGGCATGAGTCAAGGGGGAGACATCCTGAAACCCAGAGTGTTTTGCAGAAAGCATCAAAACCACCAACTCAGAACACATTTGATTTCCTGAGTGAAGCTTGTGGAAGATGTGACCAACAAGGTCATAGAGCTGATAAATGTATGACAACTCTTCCTAACCAAAAAGTCAAAGACATGAAAGGGAAAAGCATTCAAGAAACCAATGATGAAATCACATGCTTTGCTGAAGTGGCTCTAAAATCTAGCAGTAAAACCAAGTCATGGATTCTTGATAGTGGATGCTCATCCCACATGACTGGTGATACAAAAATTCTAAGCAACATTGAATGTCATGAGGGAGGAACCGTGGTGTTTGGAAATGATCGTTCTCTGAAAATCAAGGGAGTTGGAAAGGCTATGATTGCAACAACAAATCTAAAATCCAATGATGTGTTGTTTGTTGAAGGATTAACGCACAACCTACTGAGTGTAAGTCAATTATGTGATGATGGACATGAGGTGTTGTTCCAGAAGGACTCATGCATCATCAAGAGCTCAAAGGATGGAAAAATCATCACTCAAGGAAGAAGAACCACTGGAAATCTATTTCAAATTGGTGATCCCATCAATTCTTGTTTTCTTAGCTCTAAAGATGAAAACAACCTCTGGCATAGAAGACTTGGCCATCTTGGTCAAAGGAGTACGAGTAAACTTCTGAAGTACAATGTTGTACGAGATCTACCCAAATTCAAGAGAGAAAGAGATGAAGTCTGCGACACTTGTCAAAAGGGAAAACTGACCCATAGGTCACACAAAGGAGTTGATATCATGTCTACTAGGCCTCTTGAACTCATCCATACAGACATATGTGGACCGATGAGACAGAAGTCTACAAGAGGAGATTTCTATTTTATAACCTTCATTGATGATTACACTCGGATGACCAATGTCATGTTCATGAAACACAAGTCAGAGGCAATCACGATGTTCAAGACTTTCAGAAGGCAGGCTGAGAAGGAACTAGAGATCTGCATCAAGAAAGTAAGATCAGACAATGGAAAAGAATATACCGGTGATGTCTTTGAAAGCTATCTGGTCAAGCATGGAATCAAACATCAATATAGTACACCATATACTCTACAACAGAATGGAGTGGCTGAACGAAAGAATCGAAGCATAGTTGAAATGGGGAGGACTATGTTAGCTGAGCATGATATCTCTAAGTTTTTATGGAGAGAAGCAGTATGCACTACTATACACATACAAAACAGATGTCTCCTGAGACCAGAAACACAAACGACAGCCTATGAAATGTGGTTTAACAGAAAACCAACTGTTAAATATTTCAAAGTCTTTGGCAGTCCCTGCATCATCAAGATTAAAAACATCAATCTGAGAAAGTTTGAAGAAAAAGCTGAAGAAGGAATCTTTATGGGTTACCTACCTAATGGAAAAGGCTACAGATGCTGGAATAAGAGGTTGAATAAAATGATTGACTGCAGTGATGTCATAATAATTGAAAACAACACCAAACCATACACTGTGGATGATGATGACTCAAATAATGACACAGCCTTGGAACAGAAGAATGCAGAATTACCTGAGCCAACACCAACTGCTGGTGAGATCAACTCTGAATATACCAGTGATGAAGATGAAGGTAATGAAAATGGAAGAAGAAGATACACCAAATTGAAGAAGCATGTTGACACAGAAAATGTCCTTGGAGACCTACAGTCCTCAGTAAGAACTAGAAGAAGATTGAGATTGGAAGATCAGACTGCACTGGTTTCTCAAGTTGAACCTCACACAGTGGCTGAAGCAGTTGTACATGAGGAATGGATACAAGCTATGCATGAGGAACTCAATCAAATTGAAAAGAACTCCACCTGGGATCTTGTGCCAAGGCCCAAAAATAAAAATGTTATTGGGACAAAGTGGGTGTTTAGAAACAAATTCAATGAAAAGGGAGAAGTTTCCAGAAACAAGGCCAAACTTGTATGCAAAGGATATTCACAAATGGAAGGAATCGACTTTGAGGAAACCTTTGCACCAGTTGCAAGACTGGAAACTATCAGAATGTTCTTAGCAGTTGCAGCACACAAGCAGTACAAGGTCTATCAGATGGATGTGAAATCTGCATTTCTGAATGGAGATCTTGAAGAAGAAGTGTATATTGAACAACCAGAGGGATTTTTTCTGGACAAAGATGGTAGTATGGTGTGCAGATTGAGAAAAGCCTTGTATGGATTGAAGCAGGCCCCTAGAGCCTGGTACTCAAAATTGGATGGTTGTCTTAAAGACATGAAATTTGTCAAAGGAACAGTTGACAGTAACCTCTATGTCAGAGAAATGGCCAATGGTACCCTCATAGTCATTATCTATGTGGATGATATCATTTTTGCTGGTAACAAGGAAGGACTATGTGAAGAATTTGCTGAGCAGATGAAAAGAACTTTTGAAATGTCGATGCTTGGTCAAATGACATATTTTCTAGGATTTCAGGTGGAACAAAGACAAAACTCCATATTTCTTTCACAAGAAAAGTACGCAAGGGACTTAGTGAAAAGGTTTGGAATGGAAAGTTCAAAGGAAGTCTCCACACCCATTTCTATCGGAACCAAGCTATGCAAGGATGAAGAAGGCAACAATGTTGATCAGAAAGAGTTCAGAAGAATTATTGGCGGTCTACTTTATCTCAGGGCTTCAAGGCCAGATATAGCATATGCAGTGACTTTGTGTGCCAGATTCCAAAGTGATCCAAAAGAATCTCATTTAACTACAGCCAAAAGAATCCTGAGATATGTTAAAGGAACCCTCAACTATGGACTCTTATACAAACATAGTGCAAACATACAGTTATTGGGATTCACAGATGCTGATTGGGCTGGTGATTGCACTGATAGAAGATCCACATCTGGTGGAACCTTCTTTCTGGGAGAAGGATGTGATAGCTGGTACAGCAAGAAACAAAATTCTGTAACATTGAGCACAGCTGAAGCAGAGTATGTGGCCGCTACACATGCATGTACTCAAAGGATTTGGATGCAGGTGCAGCTAGCAGATTTGAGGATTAAAGCTGAAAAACCATTGAGGATCTTATGTGATAATCAAAGTGCAATTGGGTTGTCTAAGAATCCTATCCAACACTACAGATCCAATAACATTGATATAAAATATCATTTCATCAAAGAAAGGGTCGCCATTGGAGACATCAAGCTAGACTACATTCCTACTCAAAATCAGGTGGCAGGCATTTTCACCAAAGCTATGCCTACGGAAAGATTTGTTGAATTGAGGCTGAAACTTCATGTTCAGCCTTCTCCTCTCACTTGAAGAAGAAGAAGGTCCCTCCTTATTCCCTAAATTTTTGTATTCTTGTACTTACATGCAGGGAATTGAAGGAGATGAGTGCATCCCCTGAGGGGGAGCATTGGTAGTTGAAGATATGCAGGTTCCAGAAGCTCTATATTCTGAGTATGGTTTCCATTCATCCCTTTGCATTTTTGGCCAATAAGGGGGAGAAATCATCAGGCACACGACATTCTCTAAGTGTGCTTAGGAGTATTGACAACCAAATACAAAGGGGGAGATTGTTGTGCCCAAGTGAAGTGATTGCATTTGTTGTCAATAACTTGTCTTCGTGTGCCATCTGATGAAGTACATCTTGAAGATTGATGATTACAGAAGCATTATATCTGACGATTGTTGAACTGGTCTTTAAGTTCTAAGAACTTGTATCCTGATGATACAAAGTCACAAAATTATTAGAAGACCATGCATTGTAGTGACAATGCATGAGGGGCTGAAGAAGATCCATCCACACCTCCTAAGTGGATGAAGTGAGCTGAAGAAGTCCATGCACTATCACTTAGTGCATGAGAATTAGAAGGAGATCCAATTGATCTATGATTAGATCAATGAAGCACATTGAAGAAGTTGATGTGATTCAAGAGCTCGGTTGATGAAGAACCTTCGGGAATTCCCTCCTAAGTGAAGATTATTTGTTTAAGAAGAATGGAGGAATTCTTAAGATGAAGAAGAGAAGATAAGAAGAATAGAGGAGGAGGCATTTGGCATTTAGAATTGGTATTTTTCATGGAGGACTTTGTTTTTGACAAAGTCTTATTTGTTACTTTGCCAAAAAAATTGGCCAGCCCATGGACACCTTGAGGGTTCAACCCCAAGGCACATGTGGGCCTAAGGCGCCACGCCCAAGGGAGAACCCGTGGGGCGAGCCCAGGGCGGCAGGACGCACCCAAGACACCGCAGAGGTGCTGGGGCACGCCCGGAGGAGCGCATGGTGGGCGCATAGCGCGCCCGTGTGTGCATAGTGGGCGCTAGGAGCGCGCCCGCAGGGAGCAGAGTGGGCGCAGAGCGCGCCCGCAGGGAGAACACGGAGCGGGGCGGCACCGTGGAGGGAGGAGATGCAACTGATGGGAAGCCGGCAGCGCCAAGGTGATAAAGCGCGAGAATTCCGCGGCCCGTTTCGATGTGGGACGCGGAAAAATTCCCGGGAGCGAATCTCAGCCGCTCATCTGATCTCGCGGACGATCGGCGCCGCTCATCTAATCCGCCGCGCCCCCGATCTGATCCAAGTCGTCGAAGCCTTTTTGATCACCGCATCCAACGGCTCCCCGTCCATCTTCTACCTCGAGCTCGACCGAGGCAACCGCGAAGCCGCCGATGAACCAGAGGCTACCCGAGGCCGGTTTTCGAGTTCCCGGCCACCTCTGAAGGATCTAAGACGTCCATGGAGTTCGTCTGGCCACACTGAACAGATTCATGTATAAAAATATACATGCATGCAACGTATGGAGAATTTCGATGAAGGCCGAGGCAAACGAAGTTGCCGAGCCATTCGGTGTTGATGTTATGCATGGTTTGGATCGAAGGAAGGTCGTGCATGCGTTCTAAGTCGCATGCACGTGAAGGAAACCGAAAAATGGAAAAACCGCATTAAAACAGAGAAGAAGAACGAGATACGCGGAAGATATTTAACGCGTTTGAAGTTTTCAAAGACCCCGCAGATTTCGGGCATTCAAAACGTATTTCCCCGCGGATCATCCATGCTCCTCCACTGCCTATATAAAGAGGAGTCCGAGGCCGAGTGAAGGTTGCTGTTCATTCGTGAAGACCCGCGACGCTCTCTGCCTCGTGAAGTAAAATCCTGCGCATCACTTGCGTGACAGGAGGCTTCAAGTTTTGTTCCGTGCATCACTTGTGCGAAGAAGCCCCGTGCAATCTATTTGCACGGCTGAAGTCCTCGGTGCCATCCTTGGCCCGAAGGTGTTCCATGCGCGCTAATCCTTTGCGCGACAGGAAGGAGAGGAGCTTGTGCGACCTTGCGCGCTCCCTCTGTGCACCGCGCCCCCTGCGCGGTAGGCACTTGAGCGCCCAAGGTGTCCTTGCACCCTTGTGGCTTGTGCACCTCGTGGTGTTTCATCCGGCACACCCGAGTGTCCGTGCACCCCGCGGCTTAAGACACTTGCGCGGCAGTGTTGAAGAAGAGGAGGCCGCGGCTCAAGCATTCCCTTGCGCGCCTCCTTTGAGATCAAGTGAAGAAGACCACCTCGGCCAGTGGGTGTGCAAAGTTGAGGAGAAGGCAGAGGACCTTTGTGCTTTGGATGCAAAATGAAGACCACACTTTGTGTGTTTATAAATTGAAGAAGAAGGACAAGTCAAGTGTGTGAACTAAAAGAATGAGTAGTGTATGTGTGCACATGTGAAGAAGATCAACTTTGAGAAGAAGAGGAGTACACACTTATGTGTGTGAATACAAAAGAACTGATCATTCTAAGTGATTGGGTTTTTGGTGAGCAAGACCAACGAGATCTTTTGAAGACTGTTGAAGCTACTTGATGTTTTGAACAACACCTTTGAAGAAGTGAGGTGGAGCCATGATGAATATGATGCTGTGGAGTTGGGGGGTTTAACCAACTTGTAATTGGGGGGGGGAACCAATTACTGTGTAATCATCTTTTGGCATAGTGAAGAATCCGTGTTGGGGGGTGTAACCAACACGGCAAGGAGTAGGTCTTTGTACCGAACCTTGTAAATCTCTGTGTTCTGTGCTCTCATTATTACTGAACCACTAAAAGAGTAGATCTAGGCTTTAACCAGCTGCAGAGGTTGAATTGATAATCCAAAGGGAACAATTCATAAAAATAAAAAGTTATCACTGATTCACCCCTCCCCTCTCAGTGATCACAACCGATCCAGGCATTTCATCATGTGAAACAAATTAAATATCTATATATTTTTTCCCATAAACGGTGTTTCATGACACTAATAACTTCATAACATCCCCTCAAAATAGTTTTAATTATCTGGACACACATTTATCACCAATCATGTTCAATCTATTGATTATTTCTATATTGAAGTTCTTTCTAAAACATCATTGATATCATCAAATGTTTTTATAGAATCTCCATCCATTTGTTATTGATATGTCTTATGGTATAATAAAAATCTAATATTTATCTTCATAGATATGGGTGATAATTTTATCTAAAACTACTCTTTTTTTCTAAGGGGAGAATAAAATCTTGGAATCTATAGAAAAATATTTTCTAAAATGTTTATAGTTACAATTTTTTTTTCATCATTCAATTTTGCTATTACAGTTTAGTTGAAAAATGAAATGTCCTTAAATAATACATTTTTTTTCTCTCTTTATAAATAAACAATTTTTTTCATATAAAAATATGATCAATTTTATCTTACAAATCCTATATCTCATTTTTAAATCCAAAATAAAATTATTTTATATCATGATTTTAGTGATTTTTTATTTTCTATATAAATTGTCCATTTCCATTCCTTCAAGTAATTTTCCTTTCATTCAATTACATAATAATATGTTTCTGCGAGTTGTTATTTTAGGTAGATCATATTTTCTATCACCATAATCATTTTGTGGATGACTAGCTAAAAATTTTATATATTAAACGCTATTTGAAAACATAAATTGTTGTTTACCATTTTATTATATAATATTCAATACATTATATTAAAGAATATAGATATCAAATCACTGAAATTCAGTTAATTTTGTTAAATATCTACCCCTAGTAATGAGATCTAATAAATTCTATATTTTTTACCTTTTCATAGAGTTTGTGGAATTATTAATTTAATATATTCCATTCATCCATAAGTATATATCCATCCTTATATCATAGTCCAGTATGACATATATAATCTTACAAATTTTCCCCTCTTGAAAATAATGACACCCAAATATACATCTTATTATATCATAGTTATGTAGAATAATTATCTTGAATTTTCTAACATGTATTGAATCCTAATGAATAATTCCATGAATTCATGTTGAGAAATATTTCATGTTATTGAGTAAATAACTCATAAACTCACTCAAGTTCTACCTTTTTAATATGATCAAATTAAGAATTTTATATATGTAAGAATGAATATTTGAGTTTCATATATTCCTCAAAAAATCATGGTGTTTTCTCAAAATATCATTTGTTTCAATTATAGCAAAAATAATTACCTTTTAAATTTAGGTGTAATTTTAATTAAATGTTAGATTTTAATTATTTGATGTTTTCTGTTCTATTATGATGATTTTTGGATGAGGACTTTTGTAGAGGGATATTAGAGAACTCCTATAATGAATTTATAGATTCATGGAACCTAATATCCATTTTAATCTTACTGGATACCTATTAGTGACGTAATATGACATATAGGGCTAGTTGTCCCACCAAAAATTATGATGGTATGTTTCGGGTGGATACTGGGGGACCATGCACTCAATGTTCTGCCTGATTTTATGGGGATTTTCTATGACTTCTGACATGTATTGTTGCTGAAGTCAGTCGGAGTTTAAAATTTATATTCCTAATAACTACTGTATTTGTGGAAAGTAGGGTCGAACCGATAGAGAAAGAGATTATGACCATTATTATTCTAAAAACATCCAAAATGACCTCTATGTTTTCAACACCGGGGTAGATTTTCTATTTTTTACATTTTATAAACCTATTTTGTATTATAATGTAGAGTTAAAGAACATTTCAATACTTGTATCTAAACTAAATTTATTCTATAAACTATTGAAAACATAGAGAAATAGAGATATAGAACTCTAATAAATGTACGATCAATTAAAAGGCTCGAGGAAAAGAAAAATTTATTCTAGTGGTTTTACAGGTAATTTGATTCTCTTCAAAGTTTTTGCAGTGTACCACAATAGATAGAATAAATTACCTCCCCCCTGGGAGTTAATTCACAAATGATAATTAATTTTAGAGTTTTCTAATCCAAAATAAATCAACTGTGAATAGTTTGAAATGAAAACAAGATAAAATAATGGTATGTTTTGAAATATTATGAATTTATTATATTATGAAATATGTTTCCATGATCAATCTCGCTAATTCACAGTGAAATTTTAAAATTAAATTCTAGTGGTACAATAAATTAAATTAACTTTGCATTGATCTTGCCAATCAATGTTGAATACATCAAAATGATAATGTTAAAAAAAATGGTAACCAAAGGAACTTCAATTTATCACTGAAGTAAATTATTTAACTACAAAACATGTTCAATATCAATTCAGCAATTTGTATCATACTAAACAAAGTACTAAAACTATAATTATGAAAGAAGATAAACTCTCGAGACTATGCTTTAATACTAAACTCTTCCCGCTCCAGGAAGTGGTTCAAGAGTCTCCTTCTGATCTTACTCTACTCGGACATGGATCATTCATTGTGTATCTTCTCTACCCACCTTTCAAATTCACTACTTTCTTTTCTTTTAAATCTTGTTTTCATAAGTTTCTCGTCACTGCATCTTTCCACTGACATTAAGTGTCTTTAACGTGTGCACCGCACACGTGCATTTTTTTTGTGCAATGCTCGTCACACTAACTTTTCTCATGTAACTAACTCACGGTGAGTTAGTTAAGTGAATATGGATGTTTTACCATCTTTGGAATGAACCTGCATAGTTTGAATTGAAAATAAATAAATAAATGAAAAAGCAAAGAATTTAAAATAGTTATTTTTTTAGATTAATGTTATATTAATTGTTAAATAGATAACTAAAGTTAATTAATAAATAATAAATAAATAATTATTATTTACTTAATGGAATAATATTATAATTATAATGAATTAATTCTAAAATCATTAATTAAACGAAACATCAGAAGGAGACTCTTGAACCACTTATGTATTCTTCTGCCCTTGCATATTTCTGCAGTGGACCAAACTTTTGTAGACACGACTGTGCATTCTCCCTGCACGGACATGACTCCAACAGGTGGCGACATCCATTGGCAGCTCATCTTACCTCAGCAGCAGCTTAGTATCCTCGGATTCCTGAAACCTTCAAGGTTCCAGCGGCTCGGGGTCGTGTGCAGAAACATCAGAACATCACAACTATGTAGTAGCGGACTCCTCTTATGATTTGTAGTAGTGCGGAGGGGATGACTTATCCATCTCAAATCTCTCCTACAAACACCGGCTACATGTGATGGTGCAGAGGAATGTGAATCGAAAACTCTGATGGTGGGTTTCAGAACTTTTTGGGGTGATTACGTTTTCAGTGGCGCATAGTGACTTTAGGTGAAAAACTCCTCCGAAAACTACGAAAACGGTGGTCTAGGAGGGTCTCATTGCCCACAGTTTTTCACATCAGCTCTTGAGTCACTATCGGCGATGAGGTATCGTCCATAGCCCTATGACTTCTCCCTGCATTAGTCACAAGAAATTCGGCTCATTAGCTTCATGTTTTCCAAATATGTGGAGTTCTAGTTCTATGGGTTGATCTTTTGTTGGTGATATGTGGAAGAGATTGGTGAAGGTTCGTCAAGGGGCTCAGCAGGGTAGCCATTGCAGGAGGTTTTTCATGGCACAAGTTCATGAAGGAAAATTAGAGATGATGGAACCATTGTGTGAATATGTGTGATTTGTGGTAGGTTGAAGGGGTGGAGGAAGATAGAGGTAGAGAGAGCAGATGGAGAGTGAGATGCAGGGAAACAAAGACATGAAAAAAGGTCATCGATTCTTAAATGAAGCTTACAGGTGATGAAGATTCAATGGTCAGCGTTGTGAAAGCATGAGGTTTCCCATAGGTAAAAACAAAAGTTCACCCTTCATACAAAAATAAAGGCTACAGTTGATTTAAAAAAGTTCACCGATACAACAAAATTGAAGAGTAAGCAAGTCACTATTTAGAAAACGGAGGGATCACTGTTAGTTTAAAATAAATGGTCAATGTTAGCGATAAAAAAGTAAAGATTACCGATAAAGAGAATGTCACCCTTTCTTAAAAGGTCACTAATGAAGATAAATCAAAAGGTCACCATTTTCAAAAGGTCACCAATGAAAAAGGACACGGATGGTTTAAAAAAGGCCATTATTAAAAAAAGGTCACCGATAGTTTAATTTAAATCCTCACCATCACCAAAAGGTCATTGATACATGTCGTAATCTGCATTGGTGACATTCAATAAAAAAATAGAACAAACGGTAACCAAAAAATTTAAAACTCCATAAATAAAACTCCAAATTAAAACTAAATTTAATTAAAATAAAAAATTATAACTAGTATAGACACAACATATTAAAAACAGAATTATTGTTATTCATTAAACTTAAAAAATACAATTTAAATTATTAATTGATAACAAATAAATTGAAAGCTCGATTATTATTAAGCAATGTTGAAAGAATACTTAAACAAAAATTTATTAAAGTGTCAAAAATGAGTGAAAAAGGATAGCATTTGTGACAAAATATGTTACTAATAACACTTGTCTACCTCATCGGTAGACAAAAAATAAAAGTTAATGACTTAATAATTCAACTTCATCCTTATGATTAAATAATTAACGTTTTAAAACACTTAATTAATTAATTAATTATCTTTGTGAATACATAAAGATAATATTTTCTTATTTCAAGTAATGTATACACAAATTGTTAACATAATTAATTATAAGGATTATTAAGCATATTAATTAATGAAATTAATATATTTTAATAAATATACATTAAAAGATAAGATATTAAAATAAATTCTATCTTATAAAAATAAAAATATGATGATTAAATAACTGTTTAAAATAGATGTTAATTTACTATAAAGTCAAGCAGATTTTACGTAAGGTAAAATTAATATAGAAAAGTAAAGTAAGATTAAAATTATTAACATAAAGACAAAAAAGTAATTATTTATAAAATTTAATTAATTAACAAATTTAGTTATAAAATATCCAAAATTACAATTATTTAATAATAAGTGCTTAAATAATTAACTAAATCATTAAATATTAAGTAAAATGATGTGGTAAAACTATGTAGAAATAAGCTCATATCAAATTTCCCCACACTTAAGCATTTTTTTCCTCAAACAATTTCTTACATTGTTACCTTTGAAAAAGAGATTGTAGTATTTATAATTAAACTACAATTGTATCATATTCAACACTTAAGAGAATAGGACAGAACCAGAGAACAAGCTTTTAAAAAATTCAAATCAAGTCATACCTTGAATAATAATAAAAGTGTAACCAAGATTGAAAATATTCAACAATCGATAAAGTTTCATGCCTCATACACGACTCTGATTAGTGATCATTTCAATCCAAACTCATGTTCAAATTCCAAGAGTGACCAGAGGTAAACAATCAGTGGAGTCAAAAACATATCGGAGGACCCTTGCATTTTGACTAATCACTTAGGTTCCAAAAATAATTTTTTTGAATAACGTTAATTATTTAACCTAAAGGACTCCCAAAATAAACCAATTGACCCCTTATTCATCTGGAATTCATCATTCCCCTCACCATAAATTAATTTTTTTGACCCTAGACACTTTATTTTAATATTCCGAATCCTTGTATCATTTGCTAGGAACTGTACATACGAACATATTCAAAGTGTACAGAGGGCTTATAGTAGAAAGAAACACACCTGGCCTCTGGGGTCTCATAGACTCACCATGGGATCCAAGATTCTTAGACTACTCCTATTTCAAAATATATCAATGAAAAAAATTTACATTATCTCATTAAAGAATTTACATAAATATTTAAAGGAAATGAGTTCCATATAATCAAGATAAAACATCCAGTTCCAAATATTATGAGCATAACACCACTAACAGGTCACCCATATCACCCTAAAAGAATATCCCCTAAAACAAATTATCATAAAACCACTAAGCAAGGCCACTTTTCTATCATCCATCCACGATAATTTCTGACTCAAAGCGTAACTTAACTACAAATGAAAAATTGTGCACAGGCAAGACCCATTTGAGAAAAGTGTAATGCCTAGAATCATTTAAAGAATTTTGAAATTTTGAAAAAATTTACCCATTTTTTACAAATAAATTGATTGGATTTCAATTAAGCATAGTATATCACAGTCAAGAATTGACCCCCTCTCCCACACTTAAAACCCAACATTTTCCCCAAGTTGACTTCCAAAAATAGAGAAGACCAATTTGACGGTTTATGATCAAAACATATTTTGTAATTCAGTAGATAGAAGACATGAAAATTGGGCTCTTTTAATTTAAAAAATATAATTTGTCACAATATATAACATAACAACATTCCCAAATGCAAGTACATGCCAAAAAATTTAATTCCACTATAAAATATTCAATACATTTCAAAAGTTGCATGTGAGTTGTACGTGAACTTTGTATAATGCGTAAGAATGAATACTTGAATGGCTCGAAGACCTTGTTTTTTATTGATTTTCTGATAACCACCCTTTCAAGGGATGAGGGTGAACCCCTACAAGGCCCATAGGCCTAGATATTATATTTCCCTTAGGATTAGAGACATTACAAGACTCATAAGTCATAAGGAAATCATACAGACTATGAATACATCAACCCACCCTTCCCCAGCATATTCATCTGGATCAACACTCCACCTTTGCATGACTGTTCGGCTAGTATGTCTGTGTGCACAGGTTTACAACTGCAGTACCGATGGAAAATGACATACCCTCTCAAAATGTGTTCAATAGAGGAGAAAAATGAATGTTAAAACACCCCAACCTAAAGCAGATTCAATACAATATTTTTCCACCTGCATGTAACCCCCCACACATGAGTTCATGCAGAGAAATGTTTTATATAAATGTATTTCTGTTTTTAGCACTGATGTACATGCAGAATATTTATTTACACAGTGACATAACACAATCTGTCATTCCAATACATGCAAAATTTTAAACATATGCATAATTTTTTTATTACAGTAGAAAAACATACAACATAGTTTTCTAATACCAGCTGAATTTTCACAACAGCAGAAAAATTTTATAAAGTAACAATACCTGATTCACCAATAGTAATAACATTGACTTATTAATGAATTTAATTAATGTGAATATGAGAGGGAAAAAGAATACATGAATTAAGAAACTCCCTGAATAAGTTTGTCATTAATCTTTAGCTTGTGAATTTTATTCACTTAATGACACAACACCAGCAACTTATAACCCTAAAATAGAACCCAGAGGGGAAGAACAAGTAGTAACAAGGACATACCAAATATAGATCATAGATGTAGCATAATATTAAAGAGTAAAAATGAAACATAGTAAAGAAAAAAAGAATTATGGGTTTCCTCCCATGAAACGCTGTGTTTTGAAGTCTTCAGCCAAACATTATTAAAAAGCAGTTCTCAGGCTCAGTGATGGAAGCTAAGCCCATTGGTGTTCCATAAAAATACAACGTCACTCTCTTCCCATTAACCAAAATGGGATTGTTTTTTTCACCAAAAATTTTAACATATCCATTCTAAATCACTCTCACAACTATAAATGGTCTATACCATTTGGTATTTAGTTTCCCAGAAAAAGTTTGAGAGTAGAATTAAGGAGAAAGACCTTCTTTCTAGGTTTAAAATCTTTGGTTTGTATGATAGAAACAAGAAAGATTTTAGTACTCTATTTATATATCCTTGAATTATAATAACTATCTCTCCTAATCTCATTGAGTTCACTTAAATCATGTAATATCCTCTCAAAAGAACTCTTAAAATCAATTTTTCGCACCTTAACATCTGAATAATACTTATGTTGAATCTCTATAGGTAAATGACAGAATTTCCCAAACAACATCTTGTAAAGATACATAACTATTAGGGTCTTGAAATTGGTTCTATATGCCTATAAAGCTTAATCCAGTTTCAGAGACCAGTCCTTCCTAGGATAAGACATAGTGTTTTCAAGTATTTGTTTTAGTTCTATATTTGGAATTTCTACTTGTCCACTAGATAGTGGATGATAAGGATTGCCTGTTTTATGAACACAACATTATTTATCCATCAATGATTTAAATTTTTAGTTCTTAATGTGTGTTCCATTATCAGTGATAAAGGAATTGGGAACTCAAAAAATTGTAAAGATTCCCATGTTGAAAAATTTTATAATATATTTGGAATGATTGTTCAGAAGTGCCACTACTTGAACCCACTTTGACACATAATCAACAACAACAAGGATATACTCATTACCATGAGATGGATGACATGGAACCATGAAATCTAAACCCCAGACATCAAAAATATCAAATTTTGGAATTCCTTTTTGGGGTAACTCATACTTCCTTCCCACATTTCATAACCTCTAAATTCTTTCCCAACTTACTACAATGCTCATAGCATCCTTAAAAATAGTAGGACAATAAGAACCAGATTGTATGAATTAATGAGTAGCCCTTCTTCCACCATGGTGACCTCTCCAAGGTGAGGAGTGACAGCTCTCTATGATATGAATCATTTCCTCCTCAGGAACACACCTCCTAAGAATCCCATTATAATATCTCCTAAATTGAATTGGATCATCCCAAAGATATTTCTTCAGCTTATAAATGAAATTATTTATATTGTTATTGGATAAATATTTGGGAAAGAAATATGTTGCTAGGATGTTGGAAAAATTTGCAAACCAAGAAGATTTCCTGATTGACACAATAAAAATATTTGCATCAGGAAAAGAAGAGTTTATTTCCATAGGATCTTCAGACTGAGTATGAGGAACCCTAGATAGGTGGTCATCAAATAAATTTCCAGCTCCCTGCTTTTACCAAATATCTAAATCAAACTCTAATAGCAAAAAAATCCATATAATCATCCTAGGTTTAGTTTCATTCTTAGATAGAATGTACATTGAGGCAGAAAAATCAGTGAAAATGATAATGTTAGACCCTATGAGATACTGACTAAACATCTCTAGAGCAAAAATCAACTAACAATTATTATTTAGTAGTGGTGTAATTTTTTGGGCTTCATCTAACAGTCTACTCGAATAATACACTACATGCAGCTTCCTATCACACCTTTGTCCAAGGACAATACCTACATCCATATCACTAGAATAAAACATAAGTTGAAAAGGTAGTTTCTAGTCTAGTGTAGTGATAAATGTGATGTTAAGAGTTTCTCATTAAATAGATTAAATGATTTGAAACACTTTTTATCAAAATAGAATGGTGCATACTTGAAAAATAAAGAATGTGAGGGCTTATGTATGTTGGAAATGACTTTTATGAATATCCTGTAGAACCCAATATGCGTTAAAAAACATCTACTATATTTATCATTTTCCGGAGTTGGATGTTTTTGAATAACTTCAATATTAGAAGTATCAACATCCAAACCACTCTTGGAAACCATATGTAAAGTACTATACCCTCTGTTACCATAAAATCACACTTCTCCCAATTAAGAAAAAGGATGGTTTCAATGCATCTCTATAAGACTAACTCATGATTTCCTAGACAATAGTTGAAAGTAATTCCCACAATGGAAAGTCATCCAAGAAAACCTCAATGATTATTTCAATCATATCCGTAATGATAGACATCATACACCTTTAAATGGTGGATGGATCTCCACACAAACCACATGGAATATGACTATAATAAAATTTCCAAATGTGGCATGTAATTGTCGTATTTTCTTGATCATGTGGAGCAATAGGAATCTGGTTGTAACCAGAATACCCATCAAGGAAATAGAAAAATTCATTTCCAGAAAACCTATCAATAATTTTTTACAAGAAGGGAATTGGAAGATGATACTTCCTAGTGGCTTCGTTTAGCTTCCTATAATCTACACAGACTCTCCATTTGGGGGATTTCCTAACTTGTATTTGTTCGTTTTTTTTTTTAATTTTTTACTACAGTAAAATCACCCTTCTTGGGGAAAACCTAGACAGGGTTGACCCATGCACTATAAAAAATAGGTATATATAATTCCAATATCCAACAACATAATTACTTCTTCTCTCATAACATCATTCTTGTTTAGATTCAATTTTCTTTGACACTTTACTCTAGGCTTATGGTGAGGCTCCAAAAGTATTTTATGCATACATAATGAGGGACTAATACCCTTCATATCATCTATAGTCTATCTTATGGAAGAATTAATGAATCTTAAAAACACATAAAAATCTTTCCACTTGGTTTTCATTATGCTTTGCAGAAATTATAAAATCCATTGTGAAATTCTCACCCAAAATTGAATATTTAATATGGGTAGGTATTGGTTTTAGTTCATGTATATTTTTTTTCTAAACTACAAGGAATACTATTAGGATTGGGAGTTCCAATATCTTCAACATATATTTTGTAATAAATATTGAAATATGAATGATTTACAATTTCTTGCTCAGATTCAGAAATAATAGTGATTTTGTCCAAAGTGGACAGTACACTGTCCAGATTTTCCATATCAAAATTCAACAATTTTATCAAAGAAGAATCATAATATAGTCTTATAATTTATCCCTCAATATCATCATAGAGTTTACCAATGTTGGAATTAACATAAACACCCTCAAATTCACTCAAAAATCTCATATATTCAAAAATAAAGGACTCTTCTACATTAGAAACTGAACAGTTCTCCAGAGCGGAATTTTTTCATGATTCAGTATTTGAGTCGAATCATGAACATCTGAGATAGATTCAATAGGATTTTTAGCTTATAAATTATTTTCATCAATAGAGGATCAATTTTTATATTCTTAAGAGTTTCCAATTTAGTTCTCATCTTCTAAGACTCTACTATTGAATAGTTTTCAAAAAAAGTTGGTCCTCAAATATTTTTATACACATTGAACAATTTTTTTGTTCTCCAATTTTATAAATAAGTTGACACATAGAGACATCAATAGAAGCACCAAATATGGACAAGAAGTGCTTACCCAAGATGATGGGAACCTCCTTATCAAACTCTATATCTAAAACTAGAAAGTATACCGGCAAAAAAAGTTTCCCAACCCGAACATGCCAATCATCTACCAGACCAAATAGATGAGTGAAAGATCTATCTGAAAACTACAGTATGACTATGGTAGGTTATAGATAAACCAACATCAACAGTTTAAATAATGAGTATGGAAGAAAATTAATACAAGTACCTAAATCAAACAAATAGTTGAGCTAATCAAAATTTCTTAAGTTATAGGGAATGAAAATGCTACATGGGACTTTCTGTTTAAGTGGGATTTTCTTTTCGAATACAGAACTGCACTCCCCAGTGAGGCTGTAGGTAAAAACTTCTTCTAGGTTCTATTTGTTATAAATAAATTTTTAAGATATATCAAATGAGATGGAATTTAAATTATGTCTTGAATAAAATAATGTTTACTTGACGTTTGGAAAGGTGACCAAGGAATAGAAGAAGTTCAGCCCTGGTGTGACTTTGAGGTTTCAATTTCTCTAGGAAAGGGATGGGTGGAGAAATATTTTTTAGGACAGTGGGTATATCACTCATCTATTCCTCAAATTTTTCATATCCTTTTTTCTTTTGATTTTTAGATGAATTATAATATTGTTATTTAAGTCACAAATTGAGATTTTGATTATTTTCATGAATTTTTCTGAATTTCCAGCATGTGAATAAAGCAGATTTTTTTTTCCAAATTCATGTAGATTTTCATTTTGGGTATTTTAAGGGTCTTATTAAGAAACAGTTTGAGCATTAAGCCCATTTCTAGTGATAACAACCATGTCATTGTCTCTAGGGTTATGCTTAGTGGTTCTTGAAATTATACCTTTTTTTCTAGATAAAAAATACCTATAAATTTGACCATGTAGTGTTTCGATGTTATGTATTCTCAGATCAGTTTTTATTTTATCTCACTCATATTGATGTTGATTTTTTGTTAGCTAATTCATGTATCTTAAATTTTTAGTGTTATTTTTTATGAAGATTAGATCAATATTTGATTATATTTTATTATCATTATTTCCTTGTGCTTTTGAAGACACTCCCCTTTAATGATTTTGAATGTTTGGTATGGGTTGGTTAGAATAATTAAGGGTAGTGGATTGTTTAATTAGGGATTGATCATTAATATGAAAATTTGAATGGTTCCAATAGCATTGATTATAATTGTTTGATAATGGATATTCTGTAGGAGGAATTTTATGACATAGTTAACATTGTTTTATTCTCTTGTGGTTGGGCTGGCATATCAAAATTAGGACAAAAGTTTTATGTTTACCAAAAACCCCACATTGTGAACATTGGTCTCTTAAAGATTGATTGGTTTGTTGACAACCAAGTTGGTTAACAGTTTTCTTAGAGTTATAGTTCATTAAATATTTCAATTGGTTGGGGATTTCAGCAATTGAACCTAAGTTTCATTCATTGAACCGGTGTTCACATTAACATTTATATTGTCTATTTTCCTTCTTGAATTTTTATATTGTGAATTCCGTGAATGATTATTAAAAATTTGTCTATGTTCTTCATCTTTCATGTAATTGTAATTGCCACCAGTAGCCTGATCAACTAGATTATGTCTAGTGGAGGAAAACCCTTCATAGATAGTGTACATGAGAATGGGATATGAGAGTTGATGATGGGGACACTACCTAAGAAGATCCATGAATCTATCCCAATATTCATGAAAAGATTCTCCATCATCTTGATAAAATATAGTTATCTAAGTTATATATTCACCTTTAAGTCATTTGGGATAAAATTTCATTATAAAATAATTGTTCACTTAATTCTTTTTTTCAAAAATATTCTTATCTAGACATAGAAACCAATTCCTTGATTTCCCTTTAAGTAAAAAAAAAGAAATAATCTCATTCATAGCTCATTTTAGGGGAGTCCTAAAAAAGGTAGTTGAGGCACAATATTATATAAGTATTTAATGAAGGAAAGGGAATATCATGAGAGATCCCATTAAATGCAGACAATTGTGAAATGTGTGACTCTTTATGTTCATTATTACATGCTCTAGGACTAAGTCTAATGGATGATGGATTTCCTAAAACATAACATAGTTGGAACTACCTCATCGTAGGAATTTTTCTTCTTCTAAGAGTTCTGGATGATTATGGATGTTTTTGTCTGTAACAATATTATCTATGTTTTCCATTTCAATTTTGTTCCTATTTTTTCTAAGTGAAGTGAAATTTTTTCCTATTTCTATGTACAGTGGCTCTATACTAACAACAGAGTGTCTTGTGCTCATACACAATATATTAAAATTTTATGTAGCACAATAGAAGGACTAAAAAGGTGTTCACCAATACAGAAAACTATAGTAATTCAATATAATACAAGGAATATTCTTTTTACTGTTTCCAGTTTTTCAATTAATTTTTTATATTTTTTTAATATGTGATTTTTTAGAAGAAGAATGTATCATTCCTTCCACAGAAACAGTTCTAAAAACGTGATGTGTACTATCACTGAAGTCTGTAAAAGTATAAAATTTATATTCCCACTAACAACTATATTTGTGGAAAGAAGGGTCGAACCCACATGGAAGGTGATTATGGCCAATATTCTTCTAAAAACATTAAATCAGACCCCTCTATTGTTAGAAACATGGTAGATTTTTTATTTTTTATTAACTTTTTACATACTTATTATTTATTAAGTAGTAGAGTGACCGAACATTTCAAAACATGTTTCTAAACTAAATTGAATCTATAAAAAGTTGAAAACCTAGAGAAATGGAGATATAAAACGCTAATAAATATACGATCATGTTACACACTCAGCGAAAAGAAATATCAATTCTACCGGTTTTATACGTATTTTGACTCACATAAAAGTTATTTCAGTGTACCACCATAGAGGGAATGAATTACCTCCCTCTCTAGGAGTTAATTCACACAAGACAGTCTATTTTAGAGTTCTCTAATCTAAAATAAATCAATTGTGAATAGTTTGAAATGACAATAAGACGAACTCGTCATATGTTCTAAATTATTATGAATTTATTATCTATTGAAAGTTGTTTATAGGATCAATCTTGTCAATTGAATGTGAATTTTGATATTAAGCTCTAGTGGTACAAGAAATTGAATAAACAAAGCATTGATCTCACCAATCAATACTGAATACATCAAAATGATAAAGTGAAAATAAAATTAAAAGATATTAGAGAAACTAAAATGTATCCCCAAACTAAATAATTTAACTAGAAAACATGTTCATTATCATTTCAGAAATTTGTAACATACTAAACAGAGTACCAATAAATGAATTAAGATGGAAGATAAACTCCTAAGATGATGCTCTGCTCATGAAATCCTCCATCTCTAGGAATTGGTTCAAGAGTCGGCTGATGATCTTGCACAACTCGGACATGGATCATTCACTGTGTATATTCTCTCTTCCCCCTTTCAATTTTGATTCTTACTTTTCATTTAAATCTTGCTGTCATAAGCTGCTCGTCACTGCATCCTTCAACTAACTTTAATTGTCCTTAACGTGTGCAGAGCATATGTGCGTTTTTTTGTGCAATTCACATCGCACTATCCTTTCTTTTGTAACTAACTCTTGGTGAGTTAGTTATGTTAATCTAGACATTTTACCATCTCTTGAATGAACATGCACAGTTAGAACAAAAAATAAATAAATAAATGAAAACACAGAGAAAGTAAAATAGATTTTTTCTAGTTTATTGTTATATTACTTGATAATGTGTTAGATAAAGTTAATTAATAAATAAATAATTGATAATTATTATTTACTTAATTGAAAAATATTATTCTGATAATTAATTAATTATTAAATATTTAATTAAATACAATTATTAAGGATTTTAATTTATTATTATTAATTAAACAATTTGATGTATTATTAATAATTATTTATCACAATTTAATTAAATTTTTAGATTAATATATATTAATTTATTTTATTAATTTAGTTATTTTATTAAATCAATTAGAATTGTTAGAAATAATTTAAGTGATAATTAGTTTTATTTATAGATTATTAGTTTACTTTTAAAAATATTTTATTCAGGTCATTAGTATTATAATATACTGTCTTATTATCTAATATTTATTTAATATTATTATTAATTTTTTTTATTAATAATAATATTATTTTATCTATGTTTTTAATTTTTTTACAATTTTATTCATTTAATTAAATTCTGTCCTCTCCCCAAACTGGTGCAACATGGGTGGTCTCCTTCTCTGGTATACTCCTGCGGCAGCCCAAACTTCTCTAGACGCGATGACTCATTCTCCCAGCTTGGACATGACTCTAACAGGCGGTGGCTTCCTTCAGCAGCTCATTTTTCCTCAGCTGCATGTCAGCCTCCTTGGATTCCTAAAAGCTTCAAGGTTCTAGAGGCCTGGGGTGGTGTTTGGAAACTTCATAAAAATGCCACTATGTAGCTGTGGACTCCTATTCTTCAATGACAGGTATTTCGGCATTGGATTGATGAATTACGGCGCAACTCCCTCTATAATTTATAGTAGCGCGATGAGAGATGAATCATTTGGATCAGATCACTCCTACAAAGTAGTGGCTACAGGTTATGGCCTGGAGGAAATGGAATCAAAAACTCCGATAGAGGGTTTCATAACTAGTTGGGGAGATGGAGTTTTTAGTGGCACACAGTCTCTTTAGGTTCAAATCTCCTCCCGAAAACTGCAAAAATAGTGGTCTATAAGAGATACAGTGCTTTCGGTTGTGTAAACTAGCTCATGTGCAACCATCGATGATGAGATTTCATCCACAACCCGATGACTACTCTCTGCATCGGTCAAATGTATTTTGGAACAATGACTTCAAGTTCTCCAGATTTGTGGACTTCAATTTTTGTGGGTTGATTTTTTGTTGTTGATATGGGGAAGACATTGGAGAGGGTGTGTGAGGGCCTCGGCAGGTTAGCCGTGGATGGAGGTTTTCATTGGCACCGATTCGTGAAAGAATATGAGATACTATAGAACCAGTGTGTGAAGATGTGATAGTTACTCTAGGTGGATGAGGAGGAGGAGGATGAAGGAAGAGAGATGAGATGGATATTGAGATGTACAGAAGCAAAGGCAGGATAAAAGGTTTTCAATTCTCAAATCATGGTTACCAATGTTGAAGATTAAAAGGTCACCATTGTGAAAGCATGTGGTTATCGATAGGTAAAAACAACAGGTCATCGTTGGTAATAAATTAAAGTATACCATTAGTTAGAAATGGGTGACAGATAGAACATAATTAAAGAGTAATCAAGTCACTAGTAGAAAAAAGGTTCATCATTTTCATCATTTTATTAAAATAAAATGTCACCGTTAGTGATAAAAAAGTAATGATTACCGATAAAAACAGGGTCACCGTTGCATAAAAGGTCACCGATGTAGAAAAATAAAAATGTCACCTTTAGCAAAATGTCATTGATGAAAAAGGTTACCAATAGTTTAAAATAAAAGGTCACCATTAGGAAAATGTCACTGGTAGTTTAAAACAAAAGGTCACCATTAGTAAAAGGTCACCAATACAAATATTAATCTGCATCGGTGACATTAAAAAAATAGGACTAATGGTAAGAAAAAAATTAAAACTGCATAAAATAATCTAATAATTAAATCATAAATTAATTAAAATTAAAAATTAAAACAAGAATAAACAATGTATATTGAAAATAGAGTTATTTATGAACATTAAACTTAAAAATTTCAATTTAAATTTTTAATTGATAACACTTAAATTGAAAACTCGATTATTGTATAACTACGTTAAATGAAGAATTAAATTAAAATTTATTAAATGGTGTATAGTGACTGAAAAAGGATAGCATTGGTGACTAAATAATTTACCGATAGATCTTTTCTACCTCACCAGTAGACTAAAAACAAACGTTAACGACTTACTAATTTAACTACATTTATTGGATTAAATAATTAATGTTTTAAAGATATTAATTATTTAATTAAATAACAATGTGAATACTTATAGTAAAAATTTTACTATATCATATAATTTAAATTCAAATTATTTAAGTTAAATAATTAGAAGAATGATTAAACATATTAATTAATGAAATTAATATATTTTAATAAATATATATTAAAAGATAAATCATTAAAATTTAATATATATTAGATAAAAAAATACAATGATTAAATAATTTTTTAAAATAGATGAGAATTTATTAAAAAGTTATTCAGATTTTACTTAACAAAACTAATTAAAAAATAATTAAATTAGTAATGTAAAGTAAGATTAAAATTATTAATTTAAAGACTAAAAATAAATAATTAATTATAAAATTACATGAATTAACAATTTTTATTATTACAAAATACAAAAGTACAATTATTTAGTAATATGTGCTTAAATAATTAATAAAATAAATAAAAATTAAGTAAAATGATGTGAAAAAGCAATGTAAAAATAGAGAAACATCAACTTCACATATATTATACATTTCTAAAACCCTAATTCATCTCTTATGCTCACTTTTAAAAAGAAAAATTTTTAGTTCCTATAGATATTTGTATGCTTCGCCAAGCCTGTCGTCTTATATAATAGACGTGTCATTGGTTATATTGGTTCTCAATTGAAATATCTAGATTAATCATAGACATCAATAATTTTCTAATTTTAATATACCAATTCTATATAATAAATTTGAAATTCAATGGTTTTTGGATTAGTTATATGTATTTTCATTAATGAAAATATGTTATGTATAAAATAGTTGAAATTATTTTTTTAAGTTATAGAGGAAGGAATTGCTTTCCATTTTTCATCATTTCATGAATTTATATGGCATTAAATTAATTCTAGTGTTTTTGTATGCTTGAATTTATTCTACATTTCATATCAATGGGAATGAGTGAGTTTTAGTTGATATAATTCTTCATTTAGATATTGAAAAAATAATGACAGTATAAATGTATTCTAATAGCCATTTTTATATTGAAATTTATTTGTTTTTCCACCATTTTTATCTTAAAATAATTTTAATTTTCATCTCATATTGGTATTATTTAGAGGAAAATGGGTTTTATTGTTGGTATTCACTTAAATATACTATAATTATGAACAAATCATGTTTGGTAATAGATTTTCTAATAGAGTGAATATTTTTTATATTAGAGGAGTATACCATTATCCAAATGATTATGGGTATCATGGGAGAGTTGATATACTAGTATTAGTGGAATGACCATGGTGGCATGGATTATTAGAGTGGTAACATAGAATCATATGGGGATTTATGTCTTTAGGGTGTTAGATAAAGGATGTCACCGTATATGATTCTTTCATACTATGATGGATATTAATGATATTGGATCATGAGTAAAAGGGTTTGGGAATGATATGTGGGTATGTACATCATCCCGAGTGATTGGTTTCCTATGTAGAATTTTTTATGCCTTAGTTTGAGTGACTGTATTTCGGTAAGGTATATGGTAGTGATATAATTCATTGGGTTATAGGGTATGGGATTGAGACATGATGATGGGTCATACCCTAGATGATATTTTTTTTCATACTCTGGGATGTATCTCTGGTAAGAGACGACTCTACCTACAAATATAGTGATGAAGCATGTATGTTTGAGGTTTATGATGGCCTAGTTAGCGTAGATATCATGATTTGGTAATCATCATATTTATTTATTTAATTCCCATTAATTTATACAATATTTTATTTATAATAAATTTATATTAAGGATGAATTTTTTGTGTCTATCTAGGTTCATTACTCACAAAATATATAATAAAATGTATGCATAAGTAGACTATATTATTTTGTATCATGGAAAGGTAATGATACCAATGATTGGTAGTATAAAATGTTCATCTAGCAGTGGTTTACAGTTTTACTAGAAAAAAACATGACTAATTGTTTTGAGTAGCCAACAATTTTCTTATTTAATTGGAATATATATAAAACTACTTTTTATAGAGATTAATTTATAATAATAGTATATTTTCTTCTTTTTTTATAGAATCTGGTATTATAATATATTTGGGTCAAAGTAAATATTTTCTTATGTTATTAATTTTTTGTTAAGGTGTATGTTATTAAACTATTTTTTTATCTAATACTAAGGAGATAGTCACCCTAATGTACGGTTTCATACGTCATCAACAGTTTGAAGACACTTACCTAAGGGGAGGCATGAATGAGGCCATATAATGTGTTGGTATAAACATGTTAAACCATTTTTGTATGGTAAATAATTTCATCTCTCCATATTTTATGAAATTTAGGTATTAGGGCCTTCGAGGATATGAGATTAGATGGTCATGAAACTAGGTGGGATGTTATTATTGAGTATGGATAGTATCATTATAGTGGACATTATTTTCACAACTGAAATGAGATTTATTATATTGTTTATATGGTTATGGTTTATAGATATCTGGTCTATATTATAATATAATATATAATTTACACATATTTTATTTCAGAAGGTGTGTTTGTAGGGAATAAGATGATTATTTATGATTCTATTGGTAAATTCAGACATCATTTGCCTACATAATTGATATTAAAATGGTTTAAATTAATATAATATATATAATAATATATTTCATCCAATCCAAAATACGTTATTGGAATCATCAAATTAATATTTCTTGTGTATTTTACGATTATTAATAAAAAATGTGGCTATCATATAGGTGTTGGTGATAAGTGATTTTGACTTGTGATAATAGTGGGTGGTGGGTTTAGGGTGTTTCATATCATAAAAAGATGGGTTATATATTTTATGGTTATATATTAATTTTTACATATTAATGAAATATTTTTATTGAAATTTATGTTAATTATTCATTTTAATGTCTATTCATTGAATCATTGAACAATTTTAACTCATCAATATCCATTACATCATGTTATGAAAAATGAAGAGGTTGTTTTCATGTGATTTTGATTCCCCTATTATACTACTATACGATGAAGAGGGAAGGGATGAAAATGCCTATATTTATCACTATAGTTTTAGGAAGTATACGTTTTTAATTAGGGAAGTTTTTAACGGTCTTTTGGATGTGGAGGTGCTATGTGGGCATGTATTATAGTGGTTGGATTTTCCCATGACATCTAGTCGAGTATAATTCTAGATTTATAGGTTATATGTGTTCATAAATATTATGACTATTGGATTGAGATTTTTTATGGAATATTTTATTTTTTAAAGTAATTAAATGATAAGGTGATGTATTTATTATCATTCATCCTTCTGGGACCCTCTATGCCATGTTGGAGTGTCAAAATGAATGTCAGAATTTAAGTGAGCGTAATGTGGGATTTTTTCCATTTCAGCATCCTTGAGGTGGTTATAATTAATTAAATAAATACATTCAATTTTGAATATTCAATATACATGAATCGGTAGGAATTAGTTGTAACATATTAACCAATTTATTTCTTGGTCATGTTGCAATTCACTCCTTTATTGGTTGGGAATGAGACCTTAAAGTCCCTTAGGATTGAAATTGTACTAACATATGAATTTTTAAATATAACCTTATAATAGATTTCATAATGAAAGTGAAAAAAATTATTTTATCTTGTATTGCATTAAATGATTAATTTTCCATTAATTACACAAATCCCTGATATTTCTAGGTTTGATAGTGTAATAAACACAGAACACTGAAATTAAATGACCAGTAATATATATTACTACTATAAAATTGTTATTGGAATGGATTGTATTAATATGAATAATTGAATTATAAAAACAATTTTAACATATGTTGATATAATTAATTCATTAATGACCACATAATTATAAATGAATATGAAAACAAATTGAATATAAAGGAAATTATTTTATAAGAAAAATATTCTCATTAATTAAAGCCTTTTATACTAATAAATTATATTAATTTATCTTATTGTATGATCATAATATATATTATATATTATATATGAAATAAATTTTTTTTACTTACAACAACTATATTTAATAGGTATTACATACGAACCAACCGTATTTTACCGATAAAAGGTTATATATTTATAAAGTCATTTTGAAACTTTTTAATTGAGAACATATTTATAAACTATATTATCAAACATTAATGAATAGTATTTGAAAAAATAAAATTTATTTTTGAAAATATAACTTATTAGTTAAATTAGGGTTAATTTTTTGTGATTTTTTAATTGCCCTTTTATCAGATGAAATGTGAAAAAGGCTTATTTTTAAATTGAAAATGACATTTCATCTAAATATTTTATGCTGTAAAATTTTATTTCAATTTGGTTTTAATATTAAATTATTTAAATTATACATCTATTAATCCGTTTTATGTAATTGGAATCATTTTAAAATTGAAATATGATATAAAATCATTTCAAACTATTAAATAGTTTTTCACATTAAAACCCATATTAAACATCACATATGTGCTAAAAATTTTAAATTATATTAATCCTTTAATGTGAAATTACTTTAAAAAATGGATTCCATATTTGGAATAAATAGAATATATAATTTTAAATATGTCCATCATAATGTTTGACTGATGTTATTGGTGAAAAAAATTAAAATTATTTATATCGATTGGGATAAAAATGAGATTATTTATTGGTTAATGGTAGAATATAAGTTGTATAAATGAAAAAAACTTATCCAAAACCCATTTTATGGACATATTTGTACCCTTATGACCTTATTATTGATCTCTATGAGTTTTTGGGACTCTTTTCTAGGAAAATCACCCTTCTATTATGTGATGCCTAGAAAAATAAAAAAGGGACCATTTTTAAGTACCATTTTTTTATGTTATGTTTATGAACTACACTATCACAAACATCCATAAAATGGGTTAAAAATAATAAATCATGTGTAAATTAGAGTACCACTTCATGAAATAATGTCATTAATTTTTCAATTACCACTTACCATGGTAGATATTAATGATGTTGACACTTTTTAAAAAAATATTTTCAGAAATTTATAACATAATAGTATCCTTGGAGTTATTGTCTCACATAAACCCTATTTTTATTCCATACCTTAAGGGATAAGATATCATTTATTGTTTTTACGCTAGATTACCACCTCACAGAGCAATATGTTGAATTTTACCCTAACATGTTTCATGGAAGGAAAAAAGGGAAACTATATTGAATATATATGATATTAATGAAATAATTATGGTATTAGTGACATAATAATCATTATAAAAATGTTGTATATCATTTTATTCATTCCATTTCACACACAAAAAAGTGGTAATTTCATTCATGAAAACATGGACTACCTCCTCCTCAAAGTGTTGAGATTCATATTTTTTCATCACCACATCACAAGAATGAAATATATAAGAATATATAATCAAATAATAAGTTAATTATATAATGATGATTATATAAAGATATATTATAATTACCTTATTTCCATAATGGTCATTGAAAAATTGGAATGTTTCTCATACCTATGTACATTATACAGACTCCATGATTGTAATATAGATACATTTTTCCTAATAATATTTAATTATAGATTCTATGAGTGTAAATCATGTATAAATATGATAATTTTTTCAAGATGATCATTTTTTATTTTTTAAATGTTAACACTACTGATTATTATTAATCTAAAAAGGTCACTTTTGACACATAATCTATATATGGTAAAAACCTCTGAGTAAAAATTAATTGATTAATTAATTATTTATAATATGTTTTTAATTGGAATAAAATTAATAAATTTTTTAATGGTTCTCATGAAAATAAATTTGTACCTTATCATTATTATTTAGGATTATAAAGTTAAGAGTTGATGAATTAGACTCAAGGTAAGGTTATTTCTCATCCCACAATTATTTGTATGATTCTTACACCATATGTAAATATTTTTTCTCTATATTTTTTATATAATTACCATTATTTTATTTCATGATTATTTTAATTAAATTCATGGATATTTTCATATCCATGTTAGGATGTTTCATTCAATGGATTTGTGATTTCAATGTTACAAAAGTATTAATGAACATTATATCAATATAATTAAATTGAGGATGACTTTGGTTTCATACACTTTTAAAATATTATGTGGTGTATATATAGGCATTCAAAAATTTTATATCATAATTATATATATATTTATGGTATTTAAAATTTGTTAGTGTTATCTTTCATGGGGATTTTTTATCAAATATTCATTATTTGATAATGAAAATTTTCTTCAACCGAAGTCTGTTTTCATATTTTTCATCAAACTGTTCATTTTCAACATATTTGTTTTAAAAAATATTGTATGGGAATATAATATTTATAAATTATATTTTACATTAATTTTTACATTATTTAAATTGTTTATAATAAGTAATATTTGGAACTGTTTTATACTAAATGTTTTGGAAAATGAAAATATTATGTTCTTTTCTAAACATAAATGAAAACAATAACTTTACTTCCACCATGATCATTATTTTCTTTCAAGAATCTAGTGTAGTATTTCATTTATTTGTAAAATAATCCATTTTTTTTGTTATTTTGGTTTGGAATTTTTTTTAAAAATAAAATGGTTTTATGATATTAAATTTTGTTTTTTAAAATAACACTTAAATTTAATATTCAAAATTGATTTTCATATGAGTTAAAAATAATTTTCCAAAATTTATTATGAGGAAGAAGTGAAGAATTTTTTTTCTATTCATGATATTATAACTATGAATTACATTATGGGGACATATAAGATGGAGTATCCCAAATAGCATTAGATGGTCCTATTACAGATTATACGATGAGGCATCCCATATTGTGTTGGCTGCGCCTATTAAAACATATTAGATGGGTGTGATAGGCAGCAATAAGAGTTTCCATTATATAATATATAATGGGGTGGTGTAGATAACACTATGTGAGCTGAATATATATCCCTAAAAAAATTTTTAATGAATATACTGAATATCAGATGCCTGGTAATTACAATTAAATGGTGTTTAAAATAGATTTCTTGAATATGATACTCTGAGTTACTGAAATGGGGATTGATTACATTAAATGGGATTATGATGTAACATTTTATCGTTGTTGATAAGAAATGACACTTGAGTGTTGTGAATATTTATTTTTTTAATGCCTTAGGACATGTTTTATATTTTAATGAACCAGTTATCGTTGGGAGTGAAAATTAGTATGTTATACATTTTCCTTCTGATTATTCCATTACTCCATTATGATCTTATTATGCTCACTTATGAAATTAATTATTTAATTATTAAATTTTCTGTCAGTGAGCATTTACCCTCACAACTATTATGTTTCCTTCTACCCTTGTCATTGAGAAATATGTCGAAAAATTATTTCTATAATTGATTTCACATTGAAGATATATATCAACTAATGTAAAATAAGAAATGTTCAATATAATTGCATATTATTTTCATCATTTTGATATAGTTTTTTTATGATTCAATGTTGATATGAGTATTCCTTAATTATATAAAACAATAAACCTAAAAGGTCATATATAATGATAGTGATTCATGTTTTCATTTTGATATTTTATATATTGGAAGAAAAATTAGGTTCAAAATAATATGAATAATTGAAAAAATTTAATGTTCATGATTTTAGTATAGGATCTAGGATAGTGGTCTATGGGAAGTTACAATTCTTATCAGTGGTCATTTTAGATAAATTTTCTGATTATGATGTTTATATGTGTGTTTATATTAAGAGTTGTGGAAACCATCATAATTTTGAAAAATTCATAATAAGCATAAGTTCAAATTCCTCATAACCATTTATTAGAGTTTTAATTATTAAATTTCATTTCAGTTATTAATGTTATTTTAAGACATTTTTTTCTAGATTGAAATAAATTTAAAACATTGGTTTAATGAGATACATTCATTTAAATGTTATGAAATATTTTTTTAGGAATGTGATGACCATTGAAGTTAAAAAAATAATTAATGATGAGGCTTTTACGGTCGATTTATTATGAAAATTGGGTTATATAATTGTGTTTTGAAGAGTATTTTATCATATTATTGTTTATCAATTTTTTTGAATTATCTCAGCATGTTTTAATAATTTTGGGTTGTGTTTAATGGGTAAATATTGGGAGAATAAAATGATTATCCATTTTATTGTTACTCTAAATAAACTAAAGCTTAAAATATATGGATATTACATATTTTTATATTAATATTCATCACAATAGATATATACATGCCTGAGGACTATAATATTTAATTTCTTTCAATTAATAGAGAATCAAATATAGCTTGGTGAAATATTATCAATGTTTCCCACAAATATTTCTCCCTTTATTACATATACATAAAACCTTTTGTCTAAATCTGGGGAAATGAAACATAAGAAATGGGTGAGCTTGAATGCTCAATAAGGGTGAAAAATAAAAATACCTAATAATTAAATAAATATAATAGTAAGATAACATTATCATATCATTTGAATATCATACACTATATATCCACAATCATAAACCTGAATCATGATTTTAATATTTTAAATTTAAAATACATAATTTATAATGGAGTCTAGATCATAAACCATTAATTCATAACATAGTGATAAGGAATATAGTTTGTGGCATACTCATAAGAATATAAAATTACATTTATATTATTCAAGGATAAATGAAATGGCCATATTATTGGAGTGGGTTCACACAACAAAAAATCATAGTAGTAATGGTACACTCCCAATAACATATTTGTATATAACATTCTCTACTAAATCAGTTTCACACCCCGCTCCATCCCTGTATTACATTTCAAGGGTGACTTCCCATTCCATCCCAATTTTATTAAATCATAACATCTTATTTTATACATATATTACTAAACAATGTTAACTCCTAGTTCTAGCATTGTATTTTAGAACTAGGTTCACCTACCATTCTATACCTATATTATCAAATCAGGTTCATTTCATGTTCCAACCCAATATAACTGATCATGGCTCACTTTCCATTGCTTCCCATTTTTATGGAAAAAAGTTCAATTAACATTCAGACATTGTATTAGTGAACCGGGGCCACTTCCCCTTATATCACCATATACTATTGATATAAATAATTTAACTACTTAATTTGAGTGAGATATAGGTCTCACAAATCTCATAATAAAATTATATATACAAGATCCATAAAATATTCTTCTAATCAGGAACCAAAAAAAGTTATTGGTTTCATAAACATCATATCATATCCCATGAAATGAAATTTGTATCATAAAAATTTAATAAAATCATAACCTTGGTAAAATAGATAGTTTTTATTATCATTAAAACCATGAATAACCCATTAATAGAAGATGGTTTCATTAGAATTTATCTTGGTATATGACATTTAATAAAAATAGGATTCATAAACATAAATATATTAAAAAATAAACCATTTACAGAAAAAATATGATTGATTTCATTGGATCACATTCCCATTAAATCATAAACTATAACCAAGTATGTAATATATGATGTAAAGATATTTTTAATGATTGGATGGATCATCTCTATTTAAAAAATATTACATTTTCAAAATAAATTTCTTTTTATCCCTTTTGAAGAATTATAAAATAATCATGAAAAATAGTATTAGGAATTTCCTGAGGAAAATAAAATTTAAACATTACAATAATATCTTTAGATCATTAGAATTTTGAATGCCATTCTCTTTGAAAATAAATCTGAAGACCTATAAATCAATATTTAACACTCCTCAAATGCAACTTTCCATTGAAAACATAATAAATAATATTGAAAATATTGGAATAATTTATTTATGAAAATAATTATAAAACATAAAAAGATATATTGTAAAAAATTAAACTCTTCTTAAAAAAATGAATTTTAGGAAATCCATTCTACAATACATGGTTTTGAAAGAATGATGTTCTCTGACCAAAGATATAGGTAATATAATATTTTCCAATAAAAAACCATTGATAATCATCTTATTTATCAAAGTGTGGGAAAATCATACCAACACGTGAATAAATAATTTATATAAAAAGGGGATTAGAATTCATGAGTAATCTTAATATATAAATTGTAATATTTCATTAATGTAACTATAATAATAAATAATCTTGATAAATGATGACATTATTTCAATGGACTCTTACATCATAATAACATTGAATTATACCACCAATGTATGAAAATAGAACATAATAAAGAAAAGAATTATCAGTACATGATGGATTTCCATAACATAACTCGTAAAATAGATGTATATATGCTATGTAAAATAATATAGGTGTATAACATGCCATGTGACTCAAATAAGAAATATTAAGAGAAAAATGCATTATTAATTCAATAGATTTTGAAAAATAAATGATTTGTAATAAATATCATAAAATAGATATGTAAATAACCAAAAATATAATTATTCTAATTATTGAACATATCCATGGGAACTAAACCCACTAGATTTTAGAAATATGTTGAAAACATCACTTTTGTCTAATGAAAATAAAAGTGAGATGATAAAACACTTACTATATGAGTCACATTAGAAATAAGATCCCCATTAGAGAGTAATAGAGTTTAAACCATTTAATATTATTAAATAATATAATCTAATTATATAAAATTTCATAGGGATGTATATACAACACGAAAAAGAAACATATGGTTATTGTGGCATGTATATCACAAAAATAAAAAGTGAGATGAAATCCACATATCAAAGGACTTGAAATTATTTTTACACATTCAATGATCATCTATAATAAATTTAATTTTATTATAAATATTCCAAAGAACAAGTTGTTAATAATTAATATCATATATTATGTTAGTATGAAATTATATTACAAATTTATTTACAATTTTAGGTTAACGTTATGTTTCATGTAATAATTGCATTGTTTTTCATATACATTTTTACTGGTTATTCTTGATACTCATACATAGATAATAATTTAATTATGTACATAATATAAAAATTTTATAAATATCATATATACATTCATTATATTTATATTTATAATAATTTAAATAATATAAACGATTTAAATTGATTACACTACTCATATAGATAGTCGGCTATATGTTCTCATGAACATTGTTTCCATTATATTGTCGCACTGAAATACAGAATGTAATTTATATATATTATGTAATTTTAAAATAATTTAATATTCATATATATAATATAATTTCCATAAAACCATTATTAATACATTATGTATAAGTTATAAATGAATCACATTGCATTGAGGAGGTGATATTCCAAACACCCTAAATTAATGTGATCACTTCTACATGAAATGTAATTCATGAAGATATCTATTTATATAATAATTAAAGAAATATTATGAAATCATTAAAAACATATATATCATATAGAAATTAATTTTCCATCACAATTATCAACCATGAGATGTGGTGAATGAAAAATGAACAAAATTGTTTCATGAGGCTTCCAGGATGAAGTTATGGAATATGGGATTTTATTTTAATAGTGATTGGATGATACAAATGGCTTGAGAGGTAAAAATAAGGGGCAGGGTTGAGTGCCTTATTATAGTGGAGGAGGAGTGAAATTCTTGTACTTTTTGGAAAAGGGAATTCCACCCATGTTTTTACCATGTAATGAAGCTCCATTAAAGGAAAAATGTCTAGAAAAGGGTTTATTGGGTTGAAATATTAATATAAAATATCAGTTGGACACGTTCCAATGTCATTTTGGACCTTATGATTATGGTTTAATCCCTTATTAATCTAATTTTCCTCTTAATTATTGTAATTAATTGTTATTATGTTCACCAATAATTTATTTAAAAACTATGTTTATCTTATAATTCATTGTATATTATGATAATTCCAAATATGTAATACATTTTTTAATATTTAATTCAATTAATTGGAAGAAATTAATTTAAAATTAATTCCACAAATTGGATGATAATATTTGTTTTTAAAGTGAACATGTTAAAAAATATTCTATGTATTTATATTTAACATCCATGTGAATTACATCACAATGAAAAATATTTAATAAATTTATGTGTAATTTATATAATTATACTTTAATCCCTACTATAAATTCAATTTATCTTGATTAAAAAATTATACAAAAATATTTTTTTATTTTAAAATCTATATGATTCACTATTCAAAAAAAATAACATTTTAGAAAATTTCAAAAATAAATCCACATAGTAAAATTTGTATGTCCCTCTTTCTAAAATAAATTTTATTTCATATTAAAAAAAACTGTAATGGTTATGACCTACCCAATCCATTCAGTCACTAAAATATGGTGTTTATGGTGTTCTAGAAGGTCAAAGGGACTTATTTCCAAATATTTTCTATATTTTGAGTTCTTTGAATAGTTTTTTTAGTTATGTTAATTATGAAAATGGCGAGTAAAATGTTGGTGAGTCATATGATAGTGTGTCATAAGTTGGTGAGTAATCTATTGACGTGTCCTTTGTCAGTGACTAACCTGTCGGTGTGTCATCTATCAGTGAGTCATCTGTTATAGAATCATCAGTTGGCGAGTAAACTATCAAGGATTCATATGCCGGTGATTCATATTTTGGTGAGTCATCTGTCAGCGATTCATCTATCAATAAATCATCTATATGTGAGTCATATATAGGTCTTTCCTTTATCAGTGTGTCATCTTCCAGTTAGTCATTTTTTGGTGATTTATCTGTCGTTGAGTCATCAGTTAGCGTGGCATCTTCATCTCTCCCGAAGTCAACTATCAGTGATCCATTTTTCTGTGAGTCACCTGTGGCTGAGTCATATATCATTGATTCTCTATTAGTGATTCATTTAACAATGATTCATATGTCAGTAGGTGCTAATATATTTCTAGATCTACCAGTGAACAATGTTTCGAGCTTCCTACAGTTTCTTCCATTTGATGTTTTCTTCCGGGAAAAATGCATTCAATGCCTTTTTATAAGGTATTATAGTCCTATTCAAATTCGATTTCTCCGATAATTAAATCTATAAGGGTACTGAGTTTTTTACTTGCTCAAAATTCTTGTGTTATTGAGATCATAATTTAATGTAAATTCAACCATTTTTATGTTCTATGAGTCTCAAATAGGATCCTTCTAATCCAGGGGTCATCCCTTCATTTGTTTATTCTCCTTCATCTTCTTACAAGTATACCATAACCATTATTTTCTACAGATATGTGTGATTGTGGTGGGGACCTTTAATAGTATTTTCCATAGAGGTCTTTCAATTTAATTTGCACCCCGTTTCTTGGTGAAACTAGGAATTGATGATATGAATTCAATATAATGTATGTTATACCTCTGTTATGATGGGTTCTTAAATCTGTTTCCATTAATTATCCTTTCCAGGTTATGACATGTGAAATCCATGAGTGTGATATCCATGACTGTAACATCATATAGTTAGTATGATTTACCCACTCGAGCACAATGAAATTTACATAATAAATATTTAAATAGAGAAAATAATTGCTATAGATTGTATGTTCTTTTTTATACCAAGAAAAAGGTTTTCCTTTTTATTTTATAAATAATGTTATATCATTGGATTTTTTTTATTATTTCATTATTCATTTAGATTATTAAATTACATAAATCTGAACTTAATTGTAAATTTATTAATGTAAATAAAAAATAGGCATCTTAATGAATCTTGTTGTTATTGTTGTGCTTGATGATAAATTAAATCGATGAAGTAATGCATTAGAAATTTAATCGGTTAATTTGATATAAAATAAATAACTGGTTTGGTGATAATGATAATAAAATGTATGATTCTAGGATAACCTCTTACATTTAATGGAAAAGCGCCTTATTCCTTGGAGTTTTCAGTGCTCATTATGTCTAATGTTGAATGCCTTATTCAGGGCCAAGAGCCCCGTTTCTATATTGTTTGATTCCTGCTAATTGTGCGGTGGTGTGAGCCTTGAATGGATGAGCATGTAGGTTTTTTTTGGTATATGGGGGTAGGGAGGCCCAGTGTTTGTGATGGAGAATGTTGAAGCCTAGGGCGACATGACAGATCAGCTTATACATGTGGATGTGATAGAGGACACCGAAGATGATTGAATATGTTGGATGTGAATATTTGATTCATATTTAATCATTTTTTGTTTATCTGATTTGCTTTCCTCACTGCATGAGGTATATGGGATTTCATACCCTCCTCCAAAAAGAGGGGAGGACTCATGCGGTATGACATGATGTTTATTTTTTTAGACTCTTGTGGGTGAATGGGCCTAAACTCTAGTTAAAGATGTCTAAAACGTGATAGGCAGTTCATCTACTCACGATGTTAATCCCCTTATGTTTCGAAGCATGGAATTTTTATTATAGAATAACTAAAATTATGAAAAAGTGATAATTCTACTGATAAAATATTGAATACATGATGTTAACCCATATGTTGTAGCTTACTGGAATGAAATGTTGAGGTTACATTTTAATGGAATTATGGACATGTTTCCGTAATTATTGGAGGGTGTGGAACAATGGTGAGATGTTAATGAAATGTAATTTAGAAATTCCATTGGTTAATTAATTAAGGTAATGTGAAATTGATAATAGGGGTAATTTAATAAAATATATCTATTTAAATGGTTTTATGATTTTAGTATATCTAGTCTTAGTAGTGGAAGCCAGTTGTCTATGATATGTTACCTGTGGTTGAGTCTATGACCTGGTTATGCTCGTAGTGTGGTTGTGAATGATACTATAATATCTAATTTTTTTTCTATATACTACACCAACCTATCAGTTGGGAAAACAGACACCCTAGGGTTATTGATCCATAGGGTTTGTTTCCCCAATATCATGATGGGGGATGGATGGTTGACTACCCCTTTAGCCCTACACTCTTATATTCCTATTTACTTTTGCTAATAGCTATGCCAATTTGTGTTACCCAAAAATTATGTAGACAAATATAACTTCTTGTGGTTATTCACACAAATATATTATAGATATAGTATCCAATGGACTACTATTGGTGTAACGTGTGTAAGCTGCAATGGCATGAGAATCCTTACACATTGTATGGACTGTAATAAATTTAGACATAATGCCTGACGTATGATACACGTTATGAATTCTATGGTGGATTCAAAAAACAACATGGTTACTTTAGCTATGTAGAGGTTGTGGTTGTGTTTCATGAGGTACATGTTGTGGTTATTTTACCAGGTGTCTATGAGAAAACCTTTTTTTGAGAGATATGCTTAAGATGTGAGGCATTGGGAAAAAGAGTAAAACCAGTTGGGAAATGGTAGCAAGGTACCCTAATGAATCTTTTATATATTATTTACCGTTATATGAGATACTATGTTAGTGTAACGACCCAAAATTTCATTAAAGTAAATCCAACTTGATCTAATTAAATGTCTCATTATGTAAAATGTTTAAATAAAATATCAATTTCTTTGGTTTTATTTTTAGAACTGTGATCGTTGCTAATATAGTGGTTGAAAAGTGATCACATGATTAGTATAAATATAGGGCTTTAAATATATAATTTACTTGGACAAAGGAAGTGATGGCCTCATCCAGTATAATTTTTCTATATAAAGCCCATTTTTCAAGGAACTGAAAAGAGGTGGCGTCATTGGACTTCACTCTTGACAATGCCCAAGATGAGCTTCATCATGTCAAGCTCGAACAAAATCGTCTACAGGAGAAGTGGAATTTGATAGAGATCACCATGAGTGCAATGTTATCCGAGGCACCCCAAGAGTACATCTCCATCACTCGCTTTACTGTTAGGTCTTATGCGGAATTTTTAAGGGGTTATGTAACAAATCCCTAGTACCATGGTTATGTACCTTATTTTTGTATATAATAATGAATATACTTTCATTTTATTATTGTTACCTTGAAAATAGTTTTTTATGGAGATATTGTATTTTTAGCTAATATTCAACTAAGAAATATATTTTTATTAATTAATGGATTTTTTAATTAAATAATATTTTAATAAAATATTATTATTATTATTAAATTAATTTTTATAAAATTTAAATGATTGTATAATTTTATGAATGCAATTTTTATTATGGTTTGAAAGCCATTTTCTGCGAAAACCCATGAATTTTTGATAAATGTAAGTTTCTTATTTTAAAAGTGAAAATTAATATATTTAGAAAATTAATTAGATAAAATAAATATTATTTCAGGAATCAGGATGTAGAAATTATTCAATAGTGAATTTTTCATAATTTTCTGAGACAGGGAAATTTTTGGGTAAAAATTAAATATTTTTTAAATATACATTGTGTTTTATGACATAATAATGACCCAAGAGTGGTGCAATAAAATACTATAATCCTTATTTTCGGCCAATATATGTTTTACCATTAAAATAATTTGATTTTGGGTATGTTTGACTTATTTTACAGAGTATTAATGGACCATTCAAGACTTATTAAACATCTAGTCTTTTTAAATTGTTTTCCCTGGGAGTGTGACTCCCCTCCACATAAGAAACCCCATTATTTTAATAATTTCGGACTTTGGACTTATAAAATATTATTTTCCTCTTCACTTTTCCACAAGCCACTGGCAAAAACCATGGTATCATTTGGGGTTTTGATTAGTTTATTGTGGGGGTCCCAAAACTAAATAATAAAATAATTCCTTCAACTTTCCTATATAAACCCACCCAAGCTCCCACTTCCTACTCACTCAAATTTATTGGATTTCATCCAACCCTGGACCTCCTCTCTCTAATATACTCCCAAGGTTCCCCAAGACCCCAAGAAGCCTCTCCCAAGCCACTCTCAAGCCTTTTTAAGCATACTTCCAAGTAAGGGTTTTTTCTTCCTATCTCATTTTTGTCCAATTATCATAATGTTGTTATGCCCTTTTAATATCAATTATAAATGTTGGGGTATGGTTTCAAAGCTCACACATACTTCCCTATTTATGTTTCAATGATTTTAGACCCCTTTACCTCTCATTAAATACCTCCCATGTACACGCATTACTATGCCGAAATTTTGAAAGGAATTTCTATCTCCTCATTTACATTCAAGAAATTCTTTTCTATCATGAATCTAATTTTAATTACATTTATTGGTACATGTATCTACATGACCCCCTTACTATCCATGTCATGTAAATATAATGAGACACCCCTTTATCTCTCATCAACCATTTTTCTGAATTCTTACGTCACGTTGTTACGTTGCCGAAATTGCACTGATTTTCCAAGACTATGCAATTGTGTAGTGAATACCATGACCATTTCTCTATCATGGGTATTCACCATTATGCAAATTTACTTAATGATTATAAAGCTTCATTTATGAATTCCACATTCCTTTATAATGGAATAAATTATAATGTTTTATGAATCCATGTTATTTGATCCATGTGGCACACTTATGTATGAAATGAAAGGTTTAAGAAGGGTGCACCCTTATAGAGCTCCAATGCATTGGGTAAATTATTGTATCATAATACATCATGTGAAAAGTGTTTTGACTCATGTTAATTTAAGTGGAAAGCGGTTTTAATGGTGCTTCATGTGTAATGATTAATTACTCATGCTCCGTGTGCAATGAGCCTTGGATCATACTAGTTCCATGTTAAGTGTTGTTGCCACAATTCCATGTTATGATTATCTTGCTTTATTATTACTTTATGATTATGATTATCTTGTTCTCTATTGATATAACTTTCTTCTAACATCTATTGTACTCCTCATGTTATTCTATGACTATTCCCTTATGGGAATTTATATGTCACCTTTTTCTTATGCATGTCCTTATGTTATGAAATAAAATGCTAATTACGAGGGAATGCAATGGTCATGTAAAAGAAGTTTTCAGTAAAGATGTTGTATTTCTTGTTTTAAGATATTATGTAATGATCCTAAGCCCCAAAGACACTGGACCTCTCAATCTTCTTTGTTGTATCATGTGATGTTTTTGTAATAAATTTTGTTTAATTGTGTAATAAAAGATCATGGTTGTCTTAGTTGGTATTAGAGGTGGTACCCAGAATTTAGTGCGCTACATTGTCTGGGTTGAAATGTAGGGCCCACAATGAGGATGTTGTGCTTTAAAGGGCATGTGATTGTAACACCCCGGAATGATAAAGGGTCAAATGTCTAAATGATATGACTCATGTCAAAAAAGGTGCACCTTTATTTTCGGGATCCCACTTGATTAGAACTACACAATTAAGTCTGCTTGGTCGGGAGTAGTGATCAGGATGGGTGGCCTACTGGGAAGTTTCCCAGGGTGTGTGTGAGTGAGGAAAAAACACACTGTATATGACATGTGTTGGCCTGTGAGGACTATCATTAGTCAGATGACCCATTCGAGCATGTGGGGACTATCATTAGTCAGATGAACCATTTGAGTAAGCTGGTTTTCAAGAAAATATATTCTTGTCTGGATACGAGCAGATAAAGGTGACACTAGCACAAATGTATCCTATGGGTAAAAGCCGAAAACACCGTTTTGAGCTAGCAACTAATGGGAACTGGTGGGTGGGGCCCCAGGGTGGGGAGCACATGTCCCAGAGAAACTGTTGGGTGGGTCCCACTTGTTACATTTGGTATCAGAGGATAGGCTTAGTTGTTTTTGGGATTAGGATTAGAAAACCCTCGTAAAGCATTAGAGAAAAGACTATGTATTATAAAAACATCCCTATGTTTTGGTGAATATTGAGTAAGTGATTTATCAAGAAAATACATCCTTGTCTGGATACGAGAAGGTCGAGGCAACTCTGACATAGATGTATCCTAGGGGTAAAACCCTAAAACGCCGCTTTGAGCTGGACTTGAATGGGAACTGGTGCATTACAACGGGCCTTGCTGCACTCTTGTTTATGACACTCCTAAGGGATATGCTTTGCTAAATTCATAAGCTTAGTATGAATAATTATTGAGGGACAACAAAATTCTCTAAGAATATATATTATAAATTAGATCATGCATAACATAGGATAAAGCCTATTGATTCACAAGATAAATAAATAAAACCAATGTATATGTCATCCATTTTTTCCTTTGTATTACCCTTTATGTGTTACCCCTAACATTCCTTTTATTCCAGCCAATGGATGGTAATAGGAGGACTTAGGCTGACAATCGATGTGAAGATCAATGTGATAACTGTACTAATGAGATACCCAATCCAATGGGAGTGGGAATTGTGAAATTTGTCATTCTTCTCTCTCAGCTAACTCAAGATTTGAATAGAAACATGGGTCAAGAGGAACGTTCACCCCCCCTAATAATGAACAAGTCGCTATCGAGAGGTTCATGAGACAAAGACTTCCAAACGTTAATGGACCATGTGATCCCTCAATTGCTAAACAATAGATCAACTCCATTGAAAATATCTTCTCCATCATTCAATTTTATAAACAGAAGAAGGTTATCTTTGATGCTTATCGTATTGATGGTGAATCTGATCAATGGTGTACATTGATAAAAAAATATGAAGCTTGGGTAGGAGATCGAGGCGTTGGAATAGAAGGATTTCCAAAAGATATTTTTCGATAAATATTTTTTGGGCACCCTTCGGCCTAAGATGGAAAGGGAAACCCTTTCCCTCAAACAAATAGATGATGAATCTATTGGAGCATACTAGGAAAAAACCACAAGGCTAGCAAAATATTCTTCTAGAATTGTCGTTACCCCAAAATTCATGGTTGACCGCTTCTTTCGTGGGCTGAAACCTAGCCTTCGGAAAGCGCTAGCGATCCGTGACTTCAAAAGCTATGTGGAAATTCTCCCATGTGCCCTCAAGGTCGAAATGGTGAACAGAGATTCTCTGGGGTATCATGGGGATAAGAATCGTAAGGTAGACATCAATGATGGAGGTCCGATGGATATATCTAATAGTGCTAAGATGATCCATCGCCCTACTTGACAAAGGTGTTGAAATATGTACCCTAGAAATTTCTTGAAGGGGATGAGGAAATTATTTAGGTCTGGAAGAGAAGGGAACCTAGCTGTAAACTACCAACAAGAAAATTTTATGGATGCGACAGAGGAGAGTAACACTCCATTCGAACCTCAACATGTAGTTCACTTCTACAACTGCTAATAAACTGGGAATCATATGAATCAGTTCCCTAATCCATGGGTCTTCGGAGTCCACCTAAATCCTCCTTAGTAGAAAGGTAAATATTTTTCCATCATTACAACTGATGTGAACCCCGACAAAAAAGTGGTGACAGGTACACTAGTTATCCATTCATGAATAGAGAACATACTTTTTTATTCTGGTTCTATGCATTATTTTATATCACAAATGTTCAGTAGAACAGTCCTAGCACCAACAAAAATCATGGAAATTAAAATTTCAGTGAGTATGGAAAATGGGGAAATAATTGCGTCCCATGAATATAACTCCTCCCATGTCATAATCTGTGGATTTAACTTTCTATAGAAAATATTCATACTCCCTCTGGTCGAATTTTATGAAATTCTTGGCATTGATTGGCTTTCCTTATATAGATCCACATAAATTTTCATGAGAGGGAAATCACTCTCCGTGTGGAGAATTGCCCCCCGATTCTTTACAAGTGCAAGGAGGATGATGAAACTTATTTAGATACATCATCTCAGGCATGGATATTAATTCCCTATTAGAATGCATATCTGGCTCAAATGATTGAGTCTAAAGAGGAAACAATCGTTGAAGACATGTCTATTGTGAGGGAATTTGCTGAAGTGTTTCCTGAGAAATTGCATGGTCTTTATCCTAGAAGAGATTTTGAATTATCAATTGATCGTATACTTGGGGAGTTGAAAATATAGAAGACTCTATATAGAATGGCTGTTTTGGAGCTTGAGGAGCTGAAAAAACAATTACAGGAGAATCTGGATAAAGGGTTCATATGCCCATGTGCTTCACCATGCGGTGCACCAGTTTTCATCATTAAGAAAAAGGATGGGTCAATGCACCTTTGGATCGATTATCATGAGGTTAAAAAATCATGATAAAGAACAAGAATCCTCTCCCAAAAATTGATGACTACTTCGATCAGCTTTGTGGACCACAATACTTCTACGAGGTGGATTTTCGGTCGAGATATTATCAACTAAGGGTGAAGAAGGAAGATATCCCCAAGACTACTTTTCCTAAAATATACGGGCACTATGAATTCATTGAATTGTGTTTTGGACTCACTAACGCTCCAACAATCATCATGGACATTATGAATAGAGTCTTTAGAGATTACCATGATATTGTTTTGGTAGTCTTTATAGATGATATTCTGATATAATCCAAATCCAAGGAGGATCATGTGGAGCATCTAAGTACTATGCTAGAGACCTTGCGGAAGGAGAAACATTATTAAATGTACAAAAAGTGTGATTTCTTGTTGAAGGAGGTCTCATTCTTGGGCCATATCATCATAAGCAATGGGATATCTGTGGCTCCCCCTTAAACAGATTCAATTGAGGGATGGCTAGGGCCAACATTGGTAATTGATATCTATTGATTTTTTGGATTATCTAAATATTATTGACGATTTGTGATAAATTTCTCACAATTGTCCAACCCTCTTAACAAGCTAACTCATAAGGGAGTAAAGTCAGATTAGAGTAATTAAAGCGAAGAAAGCTTCACAGATTTGAAAAAGAGTCTTATCACTGGGCCTCTTCTCACTATACCCACATGTGGAGAAATTTTTCTGGTATTTAGTGATGCTTCGATGAAGGGACTAGGATGTGTATTGATGTAAAATGAAAATTTAATTGCCAATACTTCATGGAAATTGAAAGTTCATGAATAGAAATATCTAACAAATGACCACAAGTTGGCTGTAGTGATCTTCACTTTGAAAATATGGTGGCATTATCTCTTTGGGGAGAAGTGTGAAATATATAAAAACCACAAAATCCTAAAGTATATATTCACATAGAAAGACTTGAACATGCACCAATGAAGATGGTTAGATATGATCAAAGACTATAACTGCTCAATCCATTACCACCATGTGAAAGCAAAATAGGTGGTAAGTTCTGTAATTAGAAAGGACCCAGTGATTCTATCATTGATGAGAATTAACAAGGATCCAATATTCTTAGATTTGATGAAGATGGACATGGGAATCATAAAGAAGGGAACATCATCAATACTTTCACAAATGATTTCTCAACCATCACTTTTGGAAAGGTTAAAGGATTATCAAAATGATGATGTGGGAATTCAAGAAAAAGTTAACGCTATCGGAAAAGGAGAATCCTCAGAGTTTAATGTTAATAAATAAGGAATTGTGAGATTTAGGAAAAGTCTATGTGTTGCATCAAGTCCACAGTTGAAGAAGGAACTTTTGGAGGACGCACATAGTTCAAATTTCCTTATTAAACCAAGAAACACAAAGATGTATCATAGTTTCTGAGAGAATTATTGGTGGGATCATATGAATAAGGAGATCGTTGAATATTCATCAAAGTTCCTTGTGTGTCAGCAAGTGATGGAAGAGAGGTAGAAGTCTAAAGGGATGATGTAACCATTTCCCATAACATAATGGAAATGGGAGAACATCACCATGGACTTTTTCACTAGAATTCTGAATATATACAAACACAACAATTCCATTTGGTTTATTGTCGATCATCTTAAAAAGGCTTCACACATCATTGATATTTGGGAGGATTTTTCATTGGATCAACTAGAACAGATATATATCAGTAAAGTGGTAAAGTTTCATGGATTACCAATGTCTAATGTGTCCGATCAATATCGAAGATTCTCCTCCATGTTTTGGAATAGTATTTAACATGATCTGAATGTTGAAATGAACTTCAGTATGGCCTACCATCGTCAAAATTATGGCCAATCCAAATAGACTATCCAAACACTTGGGGATATTTTGGGAGCACGCTCAATAAAATTTAAAGGAGTATGGGATCAACATATTTCTCTTGTTGAGTTCTATTATAATAACAGTTTCCAATCGAGCATCAAAATGGTACCATATGAAGCCCTTTATGGGAAAAGGTGCAGAACACCGGCTTGTTTGGATGATGTCGGTGAGCGAAAGCTACTTCGACCAGAAATGGTCGAAGAAATGGTGGAGAAGGTGAAAACCATTCAACAACATATCAAGGCTGCCTAGAGTCAACATAAGAGTTATGTAGATAACCGTTGCTGAGACCCTAAGATTAATGTTAGAGACATGGTATTTCTATTAATATCTCCTTGGAATATGTTCATGAGGTTTTGAAATAAAGGGATGTAATGTCCAAGGTACATCAGCATAAACGAGATTCTTGATCGTTTAGGGGCTGTGACCTATCGACTAGCACTTCCACAAACCATGTCCAAAGTACATGATGTCTTTCATATATCCCTCTTAAGGAAGTACATACTAGACCCTTCACATGTTCTCTCTTCAGAGGTGAGACAGTTAGAGGAAGATCTGTCTTATGGGGAGCAACCAGTGAAGATCCTAGATTGTAGAGAAAAAGATCTACAAAATAAGATAATGCCCCTCATCAAGGTGTTGTGGTGAAACCATACGTTTGAAGAAGTGATGCTTGAATTAGAAGAAATGATGAATCAGAGTCACCCACATCTGTCTTAGTGTGGGAAAAGGAAAATTTGAGGGTGAAATTTCTTAAGGAGGGAATATTGTAATGACCCAAAAATTCATTAATGGAAATCCCTCCAGATCTAATTAAAAGTATCTTTATGTAAAATATTAATATAAAATTTCAAATTATTTGGTTTTATTTTAAGAATTGAGACCATTGATAATATAGTCATTGAACAGTGATCACATGAGTAGTATAAATATAGGGATTTAACAATCTAATTTACATAGACAAAGGAAGTGACGACCTCATCCAGTAGAATTTCTCCATATGAAACCCATTTTTCGAAGCTTGGAAGAGAGGTGGAATCATTGGGCTTTTCTCTTGACCAAGCCCAAGCGGAACTTCATCATTTCAAGCTCTAATATAACCATCTATAAGAGAAGTGGATGTTGATAGATATCTCCACGCGTGCAATGTTATCAGAGCCACCCCAAGAGTCTGTCACCATCGCCCACCAGACCCTTAGGTCATATGTGGCTATTTCAATGGGTTATGTAACAAATCTCTATTAATATGGTTATGTAAATGATTTTGGTATATAATAATGAATATACATTCTTTATATTATTGTTACCTTGTAAATATTTTTTAATGCACAAATAGTATTTGCAGCATATATTGAACTAAGAAATCTATTTTCATTAATTAATGGTTTTTTGAATTCAATAATATTTTAATAAAATATTATTATCACTATTAAATTATTTTTTATTAAATTTAATTATCATATAATTTTATGAATGCTATTTTTATTAGGGTTTGAAAGCCATTTTTGTCAAAACCCATGAATTTTTGATAAATGCCAGTTTTTATTTTAAAAGTGAAAAATAATATATTTAGAAAATTAATTAGATAAAATATATATTATTTTAGGAATCAGGACATCAAAATTATTCAACACTGAATTTTTCATAATTTTCGGAAACAGACAAATTTTTGGGTAAAAATTAAATACTGTTTAAATATATAATGTGTTTTGTGACATCATAATGATCCAATAGTGATGTAATAAAATAATATATGCCTTATGTTCGGCCAATATATTTATTAAAATTAAAATAATGTGATTTTGGGTATGTTTGACAAATTTTACAAAGCATTAATGGACCCTTCAAGACTTATTAAAAATCTTGTCTTTTTAAATGGTTTTCCTTGGGAGTGTGACTCACCTCCATATAAGCAACCCCAATATTTTAAGAAGTTAAAAATTTGGATTTATAAGATATATTTTTTCAATTCACTTTTCCATAATCCATGTTCAAAAACCATGGGATGGTTTGTGGGTTGGATTAGTTTAATGTGAGGATCCCAAACCTAAATAATATAGAATTCCCTCACCTTTCCTATATAAACCAACACAATATCCCACTTCCTCTTCTCTCAAAGCCTTTGGAGTTTGTCCAACCTCTTCCCTCCTCTCTCTAGAATACACCCCGGGTTCCCCAAGTTCTCAATAATCCTTTCTCAAGACTCTCTCAAGCCTTTGGAAGTATATTTCCAAGTAAGGGGGTTTTCTCCCTTTCTCAATTTTGTCCAATTTTCATAATGTTTTTATGCCCTTTTAATTTCAATTATAAATTTTGGGGTATAGTTTTATACCTCCCCACACATTCCGCTTTATGTTCAACTTATGGGATACCCCTTCCCTCTCATTAAATGCCTCCCATGTACACCCGTTACTATACCGAAATTCCTAAAGGAATTTCTCTCTCGTCATTTACATACAAGAAATTATTTTGTATCATGAATCTAATATCAATTACATTTGATGGGACATGTATCTATATAACCCCTTACTGTACATGTCATGTAAATATTATTAGACACCCCATTCTCTCTCATAAACGATTTTTATGAATTCTTACGTCGCGACATTATGCTGTCGAAATTGCACCGATTTTCCAAGACAATGCCATTGTGTAGAGAATATCATGCCCATTTATCTATCAATGAAATTTAAATTTATGAACATTTACTTATTTATTGTGAAGTTTCATTTATGAATTCAACATTAATTTATCATGGAATTCATTATTATGTTTTATGAATCCGTGGTGTATGATCCATGTGGAACACTTATGCATGAAATGAAAGGTTTAAGAAGGGTGTGCCCTTATAGTGCTCTAATGCACTGGGTAAAGTATTGTACCATGATAGGTCATGTGTAATGGTTTTTGAATCATGAAAATTCATGTGCAATGAGATTTTACTCATGCTTCATATGCAAATGAGGATTTAATCATTCTCCATGTGTAATGATCCTTGACTCATGCTAATTCTATGATATGTGTTGTTTCCACATTTCCATGTTATGATTATATTTCTTCATCATGCCTTTATGTTTATGCTTCTCTTATTTTCAATTGAAATTAATATTTTCTAACATGTATTTTACTCCTCATTTTATTCCATGATTATTCCCTTATTGGGATTTATAGCTCATCCTTTTCTTACGCATTTCCTCATGTTATCCCATGTAATGCTAAGTACGACGGAATGTAGTGGTCATGTAAAACATGTTTTCAATAAAGATGTTTTATTTCATGTTTTAAGTTGTTATGTAATGATCCTAAGTCCCAAAGACACTAGACCTCTCAATGTTCTATGTTGTATCAAGTGATGTTTATGTAATAAATTATGTTTAATTGTGTAGTAAAAGAGCAGGGTTATCATAGTTATAGTATCCATGGTAGTGCTGGGAACATAGTATACATGTTTATGTGATGAGTTAATTTAACTTCATGTTCACTATACATTAGAAGGATTTATTTAATTTTTTATAAGTGTTTTTGAGTACTATTATACTTATTATAATGTTATAATCACTAATCATATTTATAAACTATTTCTTATGTTACTTGTAGAATGATAGAAATCAGTTTGGTTACTATTATATTGGAATTGTATGAGCTATTTTGGCTTCATGGTCGATGTCATTTCACTATCATTTAGTACATGCAGTTTTCTTGTTTAGTTGTAGTATTTTATTAATGGATTACATATGTGTACGTGAGATTTATGTTATATGGTATTCTGATCAGGAGTTTGTTGGTTTATTTCAAATCTCTGTCATTTTCATGTGTTTTTATAGAGGGTAATTCCTCTTATTTGTTTATTTACTATACCGCTAATGATAGTTTCCAACCCATGGCCTACTAGAGTAGGGACTCAGGTTCCAATATCTATCTCATCTCATTTACGACCAAGGAGGGGTACACATTGAGGGGAAGGGGTCATGAATGAGTTTTATCAGAGGTCTCATTGAGGGATAGGATGGTGTCTAGATTTATTCATAGGTTAGGTTCCTTGCATTGATAGGGTAATAGTGTATAGTCAGTTTAAATAGAACTGTAAACACAAGAGACCAGCTGAGAAACAGGTATTTAGGTCCCCCTGTGATCTGATGCAAGAACCCTCTATGTTCACAATGGCTACTAAACAAGGCAATAAATTTTGTAATGAAGAGACCTATAAAAGGATCCTACATTGTTCTTCTTGGTTTCTATGTTTGAATGGGTAGACCTTGTGATAGGTCATACTAAAATCAATAAAATAAAAATAATTAATAAATTAATAATCATTCTTATATATTATAGGTTTAGGAGATCTAAATTTCTATTATTTTGTAGGTATGGCTCTAGGTCGATGCCCTCATCAGGTTTCCACAGAATATGTTCTGCTTGCAGTGCCAGCCAATCACTACGGAGTATAAGTTGACACTGAATACTCATAGAGGAGTACACTCTGAGAGTTTTAGAACCAATGTATTTAGAAGTAAGAGGGGTACATTTTAGATGTATTCACAGAAATATGGTTAGAGGAGGTGAAGATAACATTCATCTCAATCTGTTCTGGATAAAAGAACAGGGTGTCGTTGTTTGTGATGATGCAACTTGGAGTCGCAAGGCAGTTTTGGTTATTGTTCCATGGGGATTGCGAGGAGTTGACAGTATCGTAAGAGGGGTTATGTGAAATGTTTAGTTTCGAGTTTCATTCTTCAAACATGATGTCGTTCAGTCACTAGGAGATGATTTCCATTTGATAGGGGATCTCCAGGGTGCCATAGTTTGGAATCTGTTTTAGGAATCATTTATGATATGATTTAGAAATAATTGTAGAAGAGGAGGCCCGAGCAAGGCATTTTGGGGAAACTTTTCATCATGAGATCCAGTATCATGTCAACCCATTTATACTGAAGAAATATATTGATGTTCTAGTGAGGTAAAAGGTCATCAAAATGATTACTTCCAAAACTGGATCATCAAGGGAGCTAATTCATCAGGATTTATAAAAAGCTGAGTTGTAGTCTTGGGTTATTGGTTTTTAGGGAATAACAGTTTTTTTTTGACAAGGGGTAGGTCCCTAACCTTAGTAAATTATTTCCCAAAGGAAAAATCTCTCAGATCTATGCAAAGGTATCATGAACTTATTTTTTTTAATATAGGTTGAGGTTATCATCAATGAGAGTGCCCGACCATTCTATGCAGTCATCGTGCATCAGGTGTTTCATTCCATGTTCTCCATTGTAGTATTTCCTAGTTAGGCAACAATAATAAGTTACAATAGAATTGGATCAACAAATAGAAGATGGGGAAGGCATAGGATAGCCCCATGATGCCTCCTTCTTTATAGAGAGGAGAGAGGTAGTGGTGGTTGTCGTCAGTAGGGTCAAAGAGTTCATGGAGAAGTTTGTGGTCAACTTCATGCTTTAGCAATGTCAAGGTCAGGCGAGCCAGTTTTCATTCGAAGTACCCTTTTAATGTTTTAGAAATAGGTCATATACATGTTTTATTTAGGAGTAAATTACTGCTTCATATAACTAACCCTTTACCATTACTTGAGACATGAGGTTGATAGGCTTCCAGTTCCCTTGGTGTTGACTACAATAGTTAGAGGATGAGCTGATTTATTAGAAGTTTGTAGCGACAGTGAGCTAGTGATTGGGAAGAAATATTCATGGTGAGATTTCATGTGTTTACATACACAACCATATGATGTCATCATCATAGTGGATTTTTTGTATTCAGTGCATCCTATCATGAATTTATTTAGGAGGAAGGTGGTGTTCTATATTGCAGATGGAGACCAAGAGGTGTTTGATGGAAATCGAGACCCTTAGATGGGTGATATGCAAGTTTCATCATTGAAATTCAAAATAGATGAGACGATTCAATGTTTATCTAAGGTTCATTAGTTTCAATTTACCATGTTAGTGGAAGTGTACTCTAATTTATTTCCAGAAGAGGTTGTAGTACAACCCCCTTGACCAAAGATCATGATTGAGATAAAGGTACATCATGTGGAATCTTTTATATCATTTTAACCTTATAGGATGAAACCTTATGAGTTTTAGGATCTATGTATACAACTCAATGGTTTTTTATGGTGTGGTTTTTTTCATCTGATTGTTTCACTGTGGGGACACAAGTTTTTTTCATGAAGATTACTGACGACAGATTACGATTGTATATCGATTATCATCTCTTGAACAAAGTGATAGTAAAGAAAACTATCCTCATCCATGGATTGATAATTTATTTGATCAAAAAAGGGGTTCATGATGATTATAGAAGGTCAAATTTTATTCATTATATCATCAAATATGTGTGATGGATGTGGATATCCCGAAGACTACATTTTGTTTTCATCATGGGCATTACTAGTTTACTTTGACAATGTTCAGTGAGGTTAATTCTCTGTATATGTTAATGAGGTTGATCAATGTTATGTTACGTGAGTTCTTAGATATGTTCATCATAGTGTTCATCAATAAAATACTTTTGTACTTTGTGTTAGAGTAGTAGATTGCAGAGCATAAGCATGTCATTTTAGGAGTTCTTCGTCGATAACATATGGATGGGATGTAACCGAAGTTTGAGTTTACGTAAAGAAAGTATTTTTCATAGTGACTATTATATCCCATCATGGGGTAGATATGATGTTTTCGAATATAAAATCATTTGTGTCTCGGGATTCCCTTTAGATAGTGGTAGAGTTTTGAAGGTTCCTGGGTCATGTCAGTTATTATAGGAGGATCATACACGATTTCTCTCTGGTTATGAATCCCCAGAAAAAACTGACCAGAAATGATCAAGAGTGTATATGGACTGATCAGTGTCAAGAAGGTCTCAATAATCTGATGCAAAATTTTATTATGGTTCTAGTTATTTATCATATACCAGAATGAGTTTAGTTTGACATTTTCTATGATGATTACTGTTTGTAGTTAGGATGTGTCCTGATGTAGCTGAGTTCAGTCATTTCTTGTGGTTCTCAGTAGTTATGTCCTAATGTGCATAACTATGCCACTCATGTTCTATAGTTTACAGTTTTGGTGTTTTTCCTGATTTTGGGGAGTGATTTTTGGATTATATAGTTCATTGCAGTCTATGACAATAATAAAAACATAAGGTATGTTTTCTCCCAGAATGACATGAACTTGAGACAAAATCTTTTGATGGAGTTCTTACAGGACTTCGACTTCAAAATATCATATACACCTGGTAAAGGGGAATATTTTAGCTGATGCTCTAAGAAGTATGTCTCGTAGTGACGTAGTGTGTGAATAAAGTGATTCCTAAAGCGTAATGAAAAAACATTCATCATTACAAATTGATATGGGACAAGTTTTGGGAAGATGTTTTCATTTTTAGATGTCATTTTAGTCATCTTTTGGGAAGGTGGTGGAATATTTATAATTGTGATAAGTTAATGTGGAGGTCTAGATAGAATGAGATGTCAATGGTGAGTCCCCTGATGGCAAGTCTAGGGAAGAACAACACATGGTGTTTCTTTGGTAAAGGTTTTTATTTATTTGGTGATGTGTTATGGTTCTCAGGGAATTACAGAGTTCTCCCTTTGCGGTACTACATGGGATAATAATTATATACCGATCATTGAGAAGTAATTTTTTTTGGCCTGAGGTGAAGCATGTAGTATTGGAGTTTGTGTAATGATATTTTATCTTCTAAATGGTTATGGTCAAGAAACGTGTTCCAATTTGTTTCTCTAGCCATTACATGTACATTAGTTGAAGTGGGAGGAATGTTGGAATTTATTATTGGTTTTACTTGAAAATATAGAGGATATGATTCACAATGGATAGTTTTGTATCATTTAATGAAATTATTCAAATTTATAGAAATAGTGTATTTAATCTTATTTGAGGTTTTGTCGAGGAAATATACGGAGGAGGTGGTGAGACTCTACGAAGCCCCAAAGATGATCATTCCTGATTGAGATCCTAATTTTAACTACATGATGTGGAGATGTCTCCATCATGGTTTTTGTTCTTAGTAAATTCCTTATCATTACATTTCATCCATAGAAGGATTGTTAAATAGAGCATACTATCTAGACTATTGAATACATGTTGTGTTCTTCTATCCTGGTTTTTTAATGTTTGTGGATGAGGCACTTACCCCTGGTAGAGTTCACCTACAATAGCAGTTTTCATTCCACCATCGGTATGGAGCTTTTTGAATCCTTGTATGGCCAATATTATCATTCTCTATTTTGTTGGACCAATGTCAGATATTCAGAATTTCTCGGGCCGAAACTAGTAAAGTATGGGACAGAGATGGTTCAGAAGATTCATGAGAGGATGAAGGTAGTGAAAGATATTAATAAATTATATCCCATTCATAGGAGGAGACAATTTGAGTATGAATATGGTGATCACATGTTTTTGAAGGTGACTTCCCATCATAGGAAATGATGGTTTCATTTTGGGAGTATGATTTATCTCCAATTTGTCAGGCCTTTTGAGGTGTTGGCTCTTGTAGGAGCTGTGGCGTATCAGGTAGAATTTCCTCCACAATTGAGAGGGATAAATGATGTTTTTCATGTGTCCCAACTCCTTCATTATCCTCATGAATAATCAAATGTCATTTACTCGGGCAGTATCAATGTTGATGATGATACGACCATTGAGGAGTGGCCAAGGGAGATCCAGTATCACAAGGAGAAGGTTTTTCATAGGGTTGCAATCCCCTTGGTTCCTATCAGGTGGAGGCATAGTGTAATTATATTGATTAACTGGGAATGTGAGTAAAATATACCTACATTGTACATTGAGATATTTGATGTTTAGATCTATTATTGTAATACTGATTTTATTGTGTTTGTAGACCATTTTTTTTGAGATTTCTTCTCTTGTTTCTTGTTGTGGTTTGATCTCTTTTGGGAGGTATCTCCACTAGAAGTGTAGTTAAAATCTAGTTGTATTTTTTTCATGGATTTCTATTGTTTATTTGAAGATGTCGTTTAGCTAATTTTGTGGTGAGATCCATGAAAAGTATCATGAAGGGTGGTTGTTTGGACCCCTTATATGATTCCTCCCTAGGATAGTTTCGGATTCCTGAGAACAAGACTGTTTTGAGAGGAATTTGATGTAATGTCTAGGACTTCTCTGATCTATTCTATTGGAAAAATATGGTGTTTGAATTCTTCTAGGAGTTCATATTTACTTATTACCAAAATATTTCAAATTTATAGTTCTTTGAACAGATATTCTGATTACCTAAATAGATTCATTGGTGAGTCATCTATTGGTGAGTCATATATTAGTGAGTTATCTATATGTGAGTCGTCTATATGTGAGTCATCTGTCGAGGAGTCATAAATCAGCGAGTCATCTGCTAGGGAGTCATCTGTCAGTGATTCATCTATCAATGATTCATCTTTTGGGTAGTCATCTAATAGTTATTAATCTGTTGAATATTCATATATTGGTGATTCATATGTTGGGGAGCCTTCTATTGGTGATTCATCTGTTGGTGAGTCATCATGCAGTGATTCTTATGTAAATGAGTCATCTGTTAGTGAGTCATCTTCATCTATCAGTGAGTCATATATTCTCGAGTCATCGTTTGGTAATTCATATGTCTGTGATTTATCTGTCATTGATTTATCTATCTATAGGATCTATAGTGTTTCCAGATAAATCGACGTATAATCATTCCAGGTTCCTACAATTTATCCCATTTGAGTTTTACATGATGTAAAATGGTTTCAATGACTTGTTTTAATGGAATTAAGGATGATTCGAATACCATAACTTCTATAATTATATACCTAAGGGCATGTGGATTTTACAAGGTCAAACTACATGGGTTATTACGATTTTTCTTTAATTGAAATTCAATAGTTTCATGTTATGTGAGCCTCAGATCTGATCCTTTTAAGCATGGGCCATCCCATTTTTTTAATTATACTTTCTCTTATTATGTAGCACCTAGAATAATACATTTTTCAGGAGTCATGTGATTATGGTGTGGAACGTAGATCATGTTTTCACTGGATTTATCTAGGCTACATGTGCACCCACTATCTTTGTGCAATATGGAAGTGTCGATCTGTCTTGGATATAAGGTTTGTTATGAATCTATTTTTTGTGGTTCCTCAATTTGTTTCCTCCAACTATTCTTTACATGTTACGACTTGTGATCTAAATGTCTTTTATGTTCCTTATTGGTTGTTGGTTGATGCAGTTGAGTTACAACGTCATCAGGTGCATGTAGTCATTGAGTGAGAGGTGACTGTGATCCATTGTGTTGGCCCATTCTCGTGCAAAGAATTTGGGAAAATTTTTAATGTAGTGGATTCATGGATTCTATAATTTTATTATGTGACATTGTACAATTATTATGATGTAGAAAGTGGACCATAATGAAATTAAAATAATAAATATTTATTTGGATTAAGGAATTGGTATCAATCAATGTTTGCTGCTTTATTCTATGATAATGGTTTGCGTATTGATTTTATTGAATCATGATATATATGAATTTATTATTTAACATGTCATTCTTGATAGAAATTTAGAAATAATAGAAATCTATGATTAATTGTATATTTATTTGGACACAGATAAAGATTCATGTCAATGAATCAGGTTATTGTTGTTGTGCTTGATGATAAATCACATTGATATATTTATTATTGTTTAATTGAATTGGTTAATTCAACATGTATTAATGAAATGGTGGTGTGATAATTATATTAACTTGATGGGTTATGAGATAGAATCTTAATTTTAAATGCTCAAAACCATATTATTTAGAAATGTGAGTGCTCGTTGTGTGTGAAGGAAGAATGCCTTGTTTATGTCCAAGAGCCCAGTTTCTATATTTTTTATTTACATCTACATTTGATGTGTTGTGAGACTGGGTCGGAAAATCGTAGAGGGCTATTGTGATATGTGGGAGAAGGGAGTCCCAATGTCTGTGGTGGCATTTTTTGATTCCTAGAGTGGTGAGATGCATTAGTTTATGCACGTTGGTGTCCGGGAGGACTCCATCGATGATGAAACGAGTTGGATTTGAATGTTGTATACTAATTGAACCTTACTGTTTTTTATCTAATTTACATTCCCCATTTCATAAGGAATATGTTCTTGCATACCCTGTATCCAAAAGAAAGGATTAAATTCTTGGTATTTCCCGTGATTTCTGTGTTTAGCTTCTCAATGGTGGATGGGCATACGCTCCTGCTATAGGTGTCAATGATTCTATGGGTAGTTCATATACTAACCATGTTGATCCCCAAATGTTTTGATCATTAATTTATTTGTAGATTGAAATGAATTATTGAAATGTGATAATTCAAAAAATAAATGAATGAATAAATTATTTTCACCCATGGGGTTGGAGCTTACAGGGATGTAATAATGAGGTTATATTTTAATGGAAATTTGGACTTGATTTGGTTATTCCAGTATGTCATGGAACATTGTTGTGATTCTAATGAAATGAAATGTGGAAATGATATTGGTTAATTAATGGTTAAATAATTATTTAATGTAAAGAACAATAGATAATGATGGAAAAGGTAATCTACTATAGCTCTTTAAATAGTTGTGTTCTTATAGTATATCTAGTATTATCAATAAAAGATGGGAGTCTGAGAGACATTATCCATAGTTGAATCTACGAAAATGTTATTCCCATAGTGTGGTTGTTCTATATAGTATATTCAGTACTTCTTCGTTTCTATACACTAATCCACCATGTCGGTAAAGTAAACTCTCCACACCCGCGATATTGAGCCCTAGGGGTGTTTTCCCCCAACATCTTAATTAGAGTATGGAGGGCTGACTACCCCCTTTAGTCCCTCTATATTCTCTTGGTATTTACATGTAATACTAGGAAATGTGGTTAGATTTTACCATATATATGGGTAGATGGCTATAAGGTCTTTTGGTTACTAACAGACATATGTAATGGATATAGCTTGAAATGGACTACTATAGGTGTAACATGTATATGATGTGATGTAATAAGGATCCTTACTCGATGTATAAGAAGTAAAGTATTGAAGTATAATACCTGAGGTATGATACATGTTATATGAGATTTGGTAGCTTCAGAAAAAACTGGAATGTTTTGTTATATGGATGTGGTGGTTGTGTTGCATGAGGTTCATGTTGTGGTGCTTCGCCCAGGTATCTGTGGGCAATAATTATTGGTGGGAGATGCTCTGGATGTGTGACGAAAGGTAAAATATTGATACTTGGGGGGAAGTGGTAGTGGGGTCCCCTTGAAATTAATTATTATATTATTCAACATTTCATGTGATACATGGTGAGAGTATCCATGGTGAGGCTGGGAACATAGTATACATATTTAGGTGACGAGTTTCATTCACTTGCTACTTTTTATCCTTAAGTATGATTTCAAGAATTTTGTACGCGAGGCATTAGGGAGGATACTACTATGTATACTATTATTCTAAACCTATGTATATATAAATATGTTTTATGGTTATGTGTAACATGTTGAAGATCAGGTAGGTTACTACTAAATTGGGGTTGTAGGAGCGGTTTGGATTTTGTCGCCACTGTCATTTTACTTTTTTTGTACTTGTTATTTTTTCTTTCAACTATAAAAGTAATCACATTAAATTGCATATGTGTAAATGGGAACTATATTATATGGTAGTATGAGAAGGATTTGTCCAATTTCTATCTTAATTATTTCTTTCTAATGTGTTCTCTTAGAGTGTAAGGCCTCCCATATGCATATTTAATATACCCTCATTGCTAGTCTCCATCCCAGGGCCTAATAGCAGTGGGACTCGGGTGTCATTATCTCCCTCCTCTCATTTCTGGTCTAGGATAGGTACTATTTTGGGGTAGGTGTTTTGATAATTTTGGAGAGTAGATTTTGAATGGGTTATCCATTACAATTCGGTAAAATTACATTTTTTAAAAATAATCTTTTCTATTAATAAGATATGATTTTTTCTTACATTATACTAATATAATCTATTGGAAGAGTATAATAAATATTTATTTAATATATAATATATAAATTTTATTTAATTTTTTTAACTTTTTCTTGTTTAGTGTATTGAGATAAATCTGTGTGTTTACGTATAATTTTTCTCCTAGAAAAGGAATTTCCTTATTTTCAGATAGTTATTACAAAAAATTTATACTAATTGATAACCAAATGATTCATTATATATAAATGTGTATATAATATTTTGACAATTTTTTTTATTCATTGTGTCCTCTATTTTTGAAGCTTTGTGATAACTGTAATAATATTTTAATAATATTTTAAAAAATACCATATAGTTCAGTAAAAGTCAACCTTCTATGTAATAGAAACTGTCATAGGGATTCAGTATTCTATGTAATGAAATAAAAAAAGAGTGTTTAATTTTTCTCAAGGTAATATTTGTGTTTATTTTAACACATTATTGAAATTTTTTTATGTATAATGAAAGTCACACTTAGTTCTTTATATTAAAAATCTATATTTAGTGTTGCATGAAATGAAAAATATTAAACAATTACATAATTATAAAAAATTTAATTTAAAAAATTTCAGTATTATATACTCTACCCATATAAAAATTAATTTCAACATAAAAATTCATCTAGTTTATTATTTTAATTATATAATTGAACATTCCATTCATAGAAACCCAAATATAAAAAATCTCTTCTAAAATTAACATTTAAAAGGGAATGTTGGAAACATAACAATTACCCAAATTATAACAGAACTTCCTATCAACACATGATACAATTTATGGGAATTAAAGATTACACTTGGAAATAAATCATAAATAATCATTTAGATTGCTAAATATCATTGATCACAAGATGTACTGTGATCCAGAAAAAGTTAAAAATCATGAAATCATAACATAGAGATGAATTAAATAGTTCATTGATATGATTAAAAATAAATATAATAGTAAAAATATTTATTTCAAGACCATTTTCTTAATGTTGAACTATTATTTAATTCACAAGAATATATAATTGATTTATTGAATAACCATTTAGAAGTAAAATATCATTCGTTAGTACAATCTTGAACAACTTCTTCTTCATGTATTTCTCTAAAAACGATGTTGTATTTTATATTCTGGAAACACTAAAAAATCATGAGATACATGATAAGTATTCCCATATTTCATCTAATAACAACAACAAAAAATCACAAGGATATGTTATAAAATATATATAAATCACCTTTTGTTGAGATACTACATTAAAATTACAAACATCATGCAATGTTTATCTAAAACTTTCAATAAATTATTATCCTTAAAACTCTTCCATATTATGAAAAGCCAAAACATTCGAATGAAGGTAATGAAATTAGATTAATATTGATCCCCCATATATAAAAATGTATCTATTTTTTGTCATAATCGTAACATGTAAATATCCTCTTCTTATATTCTCTTACAACATGGAAAAAACCTAATTTACCAAAAATTATTCAAGAAATCATGCATACATACTTATTACAAAGATTATGGGATATATTACCTAAAACCATGATGTTTTAAACTTAATCCATGATGATATAGTAAATTTTTTCAAAAAACCCTTTATCATTTCTTATGTCATTAATTCTACCTAGTTTACATTATAAAAATCATTCATCTATTTTTCGATGATAAACACAATTGTATCAATATTTTCATTAATTGATGGTTACCATCCCTTATTTAAAGATATATAATTTTTATTAAATAACATCAATGTCTTCATCACCATTAAACATATCATTTTCAATCCATAATAAAAACATATACATAAAATACATATATATTTTATAATTCCTATAGCATAATATTTGATATCCAAACATAAAAACATAAATCATACATATTTACTCATAAACCACTTCTTAAGGTTAATCATATTATTCATTAATAACACTATTCCTATAATATGAATTATGAATCATGACTTAAGATACATCAACATAAAAAATCATAAATCTTATGTTTAATGTAAATAATACTGTTGGAACATCCCATACCTTTCACATGTCATTTTCAATCTCATTATCCTTATTAGAATAATTTATTCTCATACCTCCTTATTGATTCTATTCCTAGGATATTCAAAAATAAATTATTATAATGCACATTATTTTTACCTTTGAAACATTCAATCCTAATCTAGTTCGTTCTTATTCTTGCTATTAAAAAACACCAGAAATCATAGCTTAAAAAACATATCATATAATAAAACTATGTAATCATGAAAATTTATTTATAGGAATCATAAATAAAAAATTATTATTAAATAATATATTACACATTATTTTTTATCATATGTTATTCCTAGTCATATTCTATTTAAATACTTTCTGATGTATTTTAATGAGTTTGTGAATTAACAAAGAAAATACTGTAAGAGTTTCAAAATATTTGGATTGAAAGAACTATTATTGTTCACCGGTTCCCAATCATTTAAATCTCAATATAGTGGTTTGGGGTGGGTACACCTATATACATCTATTCCAAGGGAACATCCACTTGTTGTATCGAGACATCGATTTAATTTTACGAAACCACTATCTCTATCCTTTACCAAAATTCCAAGACATATTCATATACATTAACTTTTTCATTTGACTTATCTTTAGAGACATCCCTAGACAAATATTTTAAAATATACCTATGGATCTACCTAATTTCTTCTCATAATATAATTATATACTGATTAAAATTTTCATTTTATGTTCACTAAAGCGAACTAGGATTCAAATAAATGGATATTACATTAATTTCTATTAATATTCATCACATTAAAAAAATACATGCATTATGGCCATAATTGTTTAATGTCTTTGGAAACTTGTAAAATTTTAATCTAACGTGTTGAATGACCAAAAATATTTCCCAAAATGAACATATCCTTTATTAATTCTACCTAAACATTTTTTAATAACTCAGGGAATGAACTATAACAAATGGGTGAGCCCAAATGATTATTAAAGGAAAAAATTGAAATATGTATGTATAACATCAATATAGTTATATGAAAATGTAAGATTAACATTTTAAAATCATCCCCTGCATATAAAAGATCATACAAATGTGACATAGAATAATGATGTTCAGTTCACAAAACATGAATCATAATAGAATCAAGGGATTAATCAATGAAAGTATGACATAGGAAAAGGTTTTATAATTGTTGAAATACATAGAAGCATATAAAATTATAACCATAGAATGTCAAGAATAATGTTATGGCCATGTTAGTGGGGTGAGTTCAGTCGCAAAACCATATTAGTATTCAGGGTTCACTCATAATAAAATCATTGTTGAAAAAGTCTACTCCTAAACTGGGATCACTTCGCATTCTAGCCATGTATTATTGAATCAATTTTACTTCACATTATATCCATGTATTATTATACATGGTTTAAATATCGTTATATCCATATACTAGTGATCATTGTTCATTATCATTCCATCAATGTATTACTGGATCAATTTCAATTCTTGATCTAATATTATATTGCTGAACTATTTTCACTTCCTTTTCCATTCCACTATTATTGAATCAGTTGTACATATTGTTGTAGCCCAAATATACTAATGAGATTAAAATATTTTACCAATGCATTGTTGGGTGTTATAGGTCTCACCCTAATTATAATATAATCATACCTACGTGTTCCATAAACATTCATCTTTTCATGAACCATAACAAGAGATTGGTATTATAAAAATTGTATCATAACCCATGAAATGAAATGGGTATCATAACAATTTATTCATATCATAACCTATATAAAACATATAGGTTTCTAAATCATTTAATCTCCGATTATCCTATGAAAGGAAGCGAGTTTCAAGAGAATTTACCATTGTAAAACACTTACTATAGAAATAGGTTTTCTTGACCATAAGACATAAAAAAATAATCCATTTAATGAGATATTATGAATGGTATCCTAGGATCAGTTCCATTGAAAATCATAAACCATAAACAAGGTTTTCATAATATGTGGAGAGGGATTTTATTATATCACATAGAAAATAACATTTTAAAACACATAACATTTTCAAAATCTATTTCAATGAAACATAATTGAAAACATAATAATGAATCATGAAAATTTGTTTCAAAATTTTATTTACAAAATTATATTTTCCTTTTAAAAAATATCTCTAATACCTAATGAATATTGAATACATTTTCATTAAAATAGTTTTCAAAACATATAAAGTAATTTTGAAAACAACTTGAAGAAAATAATCCCATTAAAACATATTAATTATGATTGAAAACATTTTTAAAACCATTTTCATGAAAACATGCATTAGAAATAAGAAAATAATTTTGAAAACCATTTTATATAAAAATAATCTGAATACCTATAATGAAATCAAAAAAAAATTGAAAAAATGTTTTATACATACCTTTATAGATAACTTCTCTATAAAATTAAAGAATAGGGAATTCCATCAAAATAAAGGGATGAAGTATTATTTTTCAAAAAAAAATTCTTAATTATCATAAAAACCAAATAGTGGTAAAATGATACCAATACACGGTGATATCACAAATATACATAATGGGGATTCATGAGTTATCTTTAGGTATAGATCATAAGATTTCATCAAATTAATAAAAATCAGAAAAAATATCAATAAATTATTATTTCATGAAATAAAATATTCTCATCATATAAAATTTAAATTTCACTATGTACACCTTTTAAATTTATATCGTTTCATTACATTGAATGAGTATCGAAAAAGGAAAATCAAGGTAAACTTTCATTGTCAATTAGGAAAATTTTCAAACATAAACCCCATGAAATAATGATTATCAAATGTATATGAATATAAAATAAATATTATTGTAATAATAATATAATACATCCATGGGAAGTAAACACAATATATAAAGGAAATAGGTGGAGAATGTGGATTTTGTATCACTGAAAATTAATCTGAGACAAGAAAACCCATAATACATGAGTAACATTGAATCATGATCCCCTTGAGAGATTAATATCATTGACATAGTTGAATAAAATTTAATAACAAAAAAATGATACATCATATCATATTTAAGTACATGAGTGACAAAAAATATGTGAGTGTTAAATATGACAAATATCTCACTGAAATAAAATGTGAGTGGTAATTGTTATACATTAAGTCTTAAATTTTGTTGTACACATTAAAATTTCCTATATAATAAATATAGATTAATTATAAATATATAAAATAATCACAATATTATACATAATACAATATATTATTTTATTATGACATTATATTACCCATTTATTAACAATTTCTAGTGAATGTTACTTTTCAGGTAATATTTCCTTTGTTTTTATATATGTTTTAACTTTTAATTATTGATCCAATAAAATTGATCATTATTTAATAATTTATATAATATAAAAAATTATATAAATATAATATATATTATATATAAAAATATTTATACCAATCTATAAAATATATATTTATAAAATAGAAAACATTGAAAATGGATCTGATTGTCTATACATAAGGATTGAAAATAATTCTATTTTTTTATCTTATTGATAGAAACAAAGTAAATGAAATATATGTAAAAAACACAGATAAATATTATAATTAATGTAGAATTATTATTTCATGTATTTATTATAAGTTCTATAAAACCATCCTTATACATTCCATGTATGGTGTGAATGAATCGCATCACATTGAGGTGGTTGTAGTCCACAACATCATAAACAATGTCATTAAATTTAACTGAAATGAAAAAAATGAATCTATGTGTATATATAGAAATTAAATAATAATAATAAATAATACAAATCTTATATAATATATATATATAGTGTTTTTATATCATAATGATCAACTATGAGTGCCGAGAAATGAAAAAATGAAAAACATCGTTTGGTGAGGTGGAATTTCCCCATATACAAGAACAATATGTTTTTTACCCATTAGATAGAAATGTGAGTAGGTGATGGTCTGAATGAATGAATTAAAAAAATGTATGTGTACTTTTTATAGTATGTTTATTATATAATAATGGAATAATAATATTTTAGGAATTGAACAATGAATATAATATTATGATCATGAGGAAGGATATTACATCTTATTTGGTTTTTTTTTCTGTCACATAAATGAATTATTTTGAAGATAAATTCCATTTAATTTCAATTCATGCTTTGTTTGGGGGTTTTACAAGATTTTATGGAGGAATGGGTGAGTTTTCATGAATTGGGCCAAATTGTGAACCCAATTCCAGATTTAAAAAGAAATTTTGAATCCTTTATAATTACTTCATTTTTAAAAAAAATTCATCCATTCCAATTCATAATTGCCATCCCATGACATATTAACACCACTATAATAATTTGTACCATTTCTGAATCCATAATCATGGTGGATATGGGTTTTTATTTAAAATATTGGGCCATCCCGAAAGCCCATTTCCAAAATTAAAAATAAATTTTAATTATTTAATATATCCTTCAATATTTATGTTTTTTGGTAATTCTAATTCTCACCCGAGCCCACTTACCTAAGGAGAGCCCCAATTCTCTCTTCCCATAATCTGATGCTCAATAGAATCGCAAAGTTGGTCGAAACAACTCTAGATTTTAGAAATCTCCCAGATTTGGAGTGTTAAATTGATCCATGCATAACTCCTTCTATTTTTATAATATTTCCTCCATTAAAGTTTCTAAATGATCTCCTCATAATTTTTATTACCGCACATGAATGGTTGGATGTTTTCAAATTCAGATACCGGTGGATTTTGGGTCTTTTTATTCAAGATTGTTTCAAGTAAGTGTCCCCCTCTTCAATTTCTTCTTTCTCCTTAGGGTTTCCTCCCTCTTTCATTATGTTATAAAATTTATATATGTTAGGGTCATAACATATGGTTTGATTTGGTCTCTTTTTTGTTAAATATTGTAGTCTATGGCCGGATTTATATTTTATGTGATGCGGTGGCGGTGTAGTTGATATTTCACACCAAGTTTTGAAGGATTCAACACTTTCGGTAGGTGGTTCCATTTGTAAAAAAATATTGATGAGTTAGTTTTCTGTATTTACTCATTTTTCATATTCCTCATATGTTGGGTGTGGTGAGAAATTTATTTATGATTGATTTGGTTAAGTGTTTAATTTTATAGTTTCATTTTAACCTTAAATTTGGTGTTTTCATGTTTTACACGTGGGGTATTATTTGGGTATATTTTGTAACATATGGAATTGGTTTACTAAATCTATTTTGGCCTGAAAATTATTTTTTGGTAATTTATTAGTGTCATTGGGTCCTAAAAAGAGGGTTTTTGAATATTTTTTATCGGTAAAACATTGGTATTCTTCGTGAGATCATTTTATGAAATGGTGTGTTTTCATTTGGATTTTAGTAGAATTATTCAAGGTGATTTTATAAAACATGAAATTGTTTTTCTATAAAAGGATTCCAATTCTGTTTTAGATATGAATTAGTATGGGTTTTGGTCTTAATTGGGGGTTTTGAAATGGGTTTGGTGTGCAAGACTTATTTACACCAATTGGATTCTTTTTATAAAAATTGAAAAAGTTTTCGTTGGTTATACAAAGTGGGAAAAGTGTGCATATGTACTGTTTTGTATGTGTGTTCACCAATTAAGGTGTTTTAAAAGGTTAAGTGATGTTTTATGATTTAAAACATTTTTAGAATGTTTTTTAAATTTTTTAAATGGTTTATTAAATTTTGATGTTGGTGCGAAACTTATTTGTGTGTTGTTTCGTGTAAGTTTGATGATAAGATGATTTAGAAGGTAAAAAGTGTATTATATAACAAGTGAGTGGGATATTATAAGAGTTGTAATATATTAGAATGGTTTTATAAAATTTTTTATTGAATTTGAGGAAGTGTTAAAGAAATTTGAAAAGTGTTGTGGGATATTTTGGTGTGAGTCAGATTTCAAAATCAATTTGAATGAAAAGTGGACTTTTGTGGCCTGTGTTGTAAACATGTGGTATGTTTGGTGATTTTATGATATTGAAATGATATTTTCATTTGAATGGTATATTCATTTACTTGTGTAACTTGTTTGAGCACAAAGGTGAAACTTGGGTGTCTAGGTGGGTGGACATGTACTAGTATGCTAGTGAATCCGTGGGGTTTGGCCTCAGTTTCACTTAGAAAAATTTACACATACAAATCTGACTACACTATTATGATGATGATTAGGGACCACTAGGTTATGGGTATCTTACCTAATAGTGGATCATGCATAAGAATGAATATTTGTGATGGTTACTCTCACCAAGATACGAGGTACCAGGGAACCACAACTAGCTAGTGCATAATGGTTATTTCCCATTGCTTATGCTCACTATATATTTTGTGCTTACCTTCGGCATATGGTATGAGTGGATAAAAAATTCAGTATCTTTCGTATTTATTTTAAAAGTGTTTAATCATTAAATTATCCCACTTGAAAACTATTTTTATTTAATGTTTCTTCTTTTAGAAATTGTTACTGGTATTTCATGTTTTTGAAATCTTGCATGCTTTTTGTCATTAAATTTTTATGACATGGAATATATTAGTGGTGGTATCTTATTGAAATTTTATCACACCCTAATTACACCCTTGGGTGTATGTAGACTTGGTTATTTTTTTTGTCGCAGTTTGGGTACAATTTTTAGTTCCAGTGGTTTTGGTTTCTAGTAGGTCCTTGGTGGTGAAGTCTTGCGGAGATGGATTGACGGCGGTGACCCTTGCAATGAGGGTTCTGGGGATGTTATCATTTGGATTTATACCTTTTTATAGTCTTGTTGAGTTTTTTTTAATATGTAATTCAGTTCTGATTTATTGTTAAAGATTTTTTTGATTGAAAAATCCAGATTTGTTTTATTGGATTCTTTTGTTGTTTTATGTTTATAAACTCTTGTAAATCATCCCCATTTTCATTTTATGATACCCAGGCACTTGTGCCAGCCCTTGGGTATCGGGAATTCCCTTATGTCCTTGTAGCGGGCCTGGTCGAGTGCTTGTTTTGATGGCGACCGGATTTGGTTCGTGACAAAATGGTATTAGAGGAGGTTCAGGTTAACTCTTTGGGTCATGTTATTTTGGGGAAGAGTCAGGATAGTCTAGAGTTAGGATTATTGGGACTTGGAATTATAGTTATGGGTAGTGTCCCTGATCACCACGCCTCATGATGGGATTCATGTTTCTAGGAGAAGTTGGGATTTATCTAAGTCCTTTGGTTTTCTTGGTTCGATGATGATTAGGGGAAATGAAAAGAGAGTTGGGTTAATGGTCTTAATGATCCCGTGGGTCCTGGAAAGCCATGTGGAGCCAAGGATATTTCATAGAACACTCTATGTGATAGTTAAGTGATTTTAATATGGCCGTCATACATATGTCCAAGTCACCCACTCAAACATGTTTTTTCTCACATTATTTTGGGCTTTAGTTTTAAAAACTTTGCATTTTGGTTTTAATAAGCATAATGTATTTGAGAAATGATTTTCAAATAAAGAGAGAATGGTTTGAATTATGAAATGCTGGAACTGAATTTTCCAAATTTTATTGAAATGCAAAATGGTGTGATTACAACTCTTCTGAAATAAAAAACTATATTGAAGTTGGTTTTGAAAAGTGTTTCCATTTGATTTTTCTAAACAATCAAAGGTTGTTTTATTGGGATGAGATGTTTTGAAATTGATGTGAATATCATGAGAGTGTGTTATTTTCTAAATTTTCTTTAATTTTTGAAAAGTTTTGTAAGATTTTAATTTCTATTTTGATCAAGTGGTTAGTCGTTTTGAGAAAAAGGATATGTTGGTTGACTATTTTGGTTTTGAAAAGTAGAAAGAATTTTTTTATATTAACCATTAGTATTTCTGTGAGAAAACATGTGCATGGGGTTATATGGGAAGATGGATGGTTGATGGAACAACTGGATGAGTGATGGGATGGATATGAGGATGGTGCTCGGTGTTTCTGAGAAACATGCATGTGTAAGGCCCATGGGGTACCATTGGTGGATACGCTAACCACTGAACCGTTTGTTTTCAAGAAATGTTTTTAAATAAAAAAACAAAGTCTTATTGAATTGTTTCGGATGTATTGTATTATGTGTTTTTGGAAAATGTTGATGTTGTGGGATGTTTTGAGTCTAAGAACCCCTCTTGTTTAAACTGTGTTTTGGGTTTATGTTTGGTCAGTAAGCTAGGTAGAAGGAAAAGTTAGTAGTATCCTTTGAGATATGTTTCAGGATATCATTATGGTGGTTCCCTTCATGTTTTTAGATCTTGATAATGGCTTGTTTTTACCAATGTACCAACTTGGTTGGGTCCTTGGGTTTTCTCATTGTATAATGTATTCCCCCATTAAGGGTTAATGCATAACTGAAGTGTAACCCAAATTGTTTCCCCATTGGAAATACTCAAGTTGATAAATATATGGAATCTTTTATCGATCATTGTTGATGGAGTCTACACCCATTACATTCATTCATTTTTAGATCCTCTTGTAGTGGGAGATTTCTCATGGAATGTTGAATGAGACATTAGTGTATTAGGTTTCCTAATTCATCAATGCTGGAAGTGTTCTCAGTTTGTTAGTTGGGATGAGTGTCTCGCTGGTGTCTAAGAGGGCCTCTGGGTTCTTCACAATTTCTTGGAAGCATGAGTTCATGTTAAACCACTAGTGTGGGAAATATGGTCATGATAGGATATTGTGGCCACTTTCTAGAATTGTGTGTTGTTTGGGGATGTTGTATAAGGTCCATCTCCATGCATTGTTTATATTAGTCGCAATGGTCATGTTCAGTGATGCCTTATGATGTCATGTGCTCGATTGACCATAAAGGTGAATGTTGGGTAGTCATATGAGAGTGTCTGTTATGTTGGGAGAATGTCTCCCTTGGAAAAACTAAAAAATATTCCATTTTAGAGGAAGTTGATTATAGGTTATCTTTACATCTATTGTTTCTCACCCGAACAAACAAGGTGTGATGTGTGTGCATCTTCTAAGCCCTTGTTTCAGGGAAATATTGGGTTACTGTAAAGTGAGTTTTTAATGTGTTATGTCATGGAAATATTATTGGGGATTGCGGTGTAGTTTTTAGTATTACCAAATGAAGAATTCTAATTTAGTGGGTTTCCAAAGCCTAACTATGATGACAAAGATGTTTCAATCATTTGAGCTCCAGCCATAGGTCTCGGAGAGAAGCTGGCTCATAGTCAATGGAAATCACAGGTTCGTTTAAACCCTTGTTCAAAGTCCTATCCTCAGTATGAATGATATGAAGTGTTTAAACATATGGCATCATCATCTTTCTTATGTTTTTCTTGTTCGTGGGAAATAGGTAGAGGTCCTTGTACCCATGTCATCACCCAATGTTATTTTCTCTCCCTTTGGTTTCCATTGAGTCTTTGAAGAATGGTTTGATGTTTGGATAGATAGGTTTAGCACATGGTTTGTTCTTGGTTAGTTGTGTCCATACCCCAGAAAACCATGTAGATAGAATGATCCCCACTGTTAGTGCATGGTTTCCCAAAATTTGCAGACTAACCATGTGGTTGTCCCAACACTTTAAATATTGGGGTCTTTCGGTATCGGCCCGTGCTGGTCGGTTAAGATAGTCAGTTCTTATGGTGGGGAGACCCACTATGAGTCTTATATAAGTTATTTTGTAAATTTATTATGGATTTATACCCTTTATACCAGGGAGTCAATTCAATCCTCCCCTGTTAGTGTCCTGATTTTGTCTCGGAAAAAAATATAGGTTGTCTCTTATGGTGGGGAGCCTGTTTTTGTTCCCCCATACCAGTAACTCAGACTTATCCATGGTCTTTTCTTGGTGGTAGGTAGTTTAGTTTGGAGCTATAAAGCTACCTACATCTTCCTTGGGTAAACGTTGATATTGGAGAGTGCCCAGTGGTTTAGTTATAGTAAGGTAAGTGTAACCTTGTTCGATGTTGTTGTTCATTTGAGTGAGTTGATTGAGTCATATTTGGATAATGTTTAAGGAGTTTTTTATTGGGATAAAGTATGAATGTGATTGATCATTTAAAAAAAGTGGTGTAAGTTTAGTTTGTGAGATTAATAATTCATTAATTGACCAATTTAGGTGTTTTGGCCTTTGGAGTGAAACCTGGAAAGGGAGTACCTCTTGGCTTCTCAGTTGGGTTTGGTAGTTTTTTTGGCCTTGATGTGACATTCTAGGGGGAAATGTTTTAATGGTTGGATGAATTGTCAAAAACATTACTTATTTTAAAGTTAAATTCCATTTATTTTATATTCATGCTTTATTTTGGGGATTTTACAAACTTTTGTGGAGGAATGCGTGAGTTTTCATGAATTCGACCAAACCGAGATCCCAATTTCAGATTAAAAAAATTTTATTCCTTTATAACTCATTCATTTTTCAACATTTTTCATCCATTTCAATTAATAATTTTCGTCCTCTTACATATTTTCATCACCATAATAATTTGGACCATTTAAGAATTCATAAGCATGGTGGATATGTGTTTTTATTTAAGGGATTGGGCCTTCCCCAAAGCCATTTTTATGTATTAAGAATAAATTTTAATACTTTAATATATCCTTTGATATTTACGTTTCTATGGTGATTCCAACTCTTACACTAGCCCACTTACCTAAGGCGCTCCCCCATTCTCTCCTCCCATAATTGAGGCTCAATAGAATCTCGGAATTGTTGGAAACTACTCTAGATTTTAGAAATATCCCAGATTTGGAGTGGTAAATTGATCCTTTCATAACTCCTTCCATTTTTACTCTTCGTCCACCATTCTATTTTGTAAATTATCTCTGCATAATTTTTTGAACTTCCCTTGAATGGTTGGATTTTTTCAAATTTATATACTGGATGATGTTGAGTCGTTTTATTGAAGATTTTTTTGAGTAAGTGTTTCTTCTCTTCAATTTCTTCCTTCTCCATAGGGTTTCATCCCTCTTTCATTATGTTCTAAAATGTCCAAAATTTAGGGTTCAAACCTATGTTTTTATTTGGTGTAATTGTGGTTAAATATTGTGGTCTATGGATGGATTTATCTTCCTTGTGATGCGGCGGTGGTGCAGTTGATGTTTCGCACCATGTTTTGAGGGATTCGACACTTTCAGTAGGTGGTTCGATGTGTAAACAATTATTGATGATTTATATTTCTGTATTTACTCATTTTTAATAATACTCATAAGTTGGGTGTGGTTCTAAAACTGTTTATGATTGATTTGGTTATGTTTTTAATTTTATAGTTTCATTTTAACTTGAAATTGGTTGTTTTCATATATTACACATGGGGTATTATTTTGGTGTATTTTATAACATATAGAATTGGTTTACTAAATCTTTTTTTGACTACCAATTATGGTTTGGTAATGTATTAGTGTCATTTTTTCCTAAAAATATTGTTTTTGAATATGTTTTATGTGTAAAACATTGGTATACCTCTTGAGAGAATTTTATGAAAATGTGTGTTTTCATTTGGATCTATTGTATTATTATTCACGGTGATTTTATAAAACTTGAAAGTGGTTTTATAAATATCTCTTGGGATTACAATTAATTTGGGGATAGTAATTGGTATGGGTTTTTGTCTTAAATGCGATTTTGAAATGGGTTGTGTGCAATACATATTTACACCACTTGGGTTCTTTTTATAAAAATTGATAAATGTTTTAGTTGGTTAAAAAAACTGGGAAAAGTGTGCATATGTATTTTATGGTATGTGTGTTCAAATATTAAGGGGTTTTGGAAGGTTAAGTGATGCTTTAATATGTCAAACATTTTTAGATTTTTTTTAAATTACCGAAATGTTTTATTAAATTGTGATGTTGGAGCGAAACTTGTTTGTGGGTTGTTTCGTGTAAGTTTGATGATAAAATGATTTCGAAGGTAAAAAGGGTATTATGTAACAGGTGAGTGGGCTATTATGAGAGTTTTAATATATTGGAATGGATTTATAAAATTGTTTAATGTATTGAAGAAGTGTTAAAGAAATGTGAAAAGTGTTGTGGGCTATTTTGGTGTGAGTCGGATTTCAAAGTCAATTTGAATGAAAAGTGGACTTTTGTGACTTGTGTTGTATACATGTTGTCTGTATGGTGAATTTATGATATGGAAATGATATATTCATGTGAAAGGTATATTCATTGACTTGTTGAAATTGTTTGAGCACAATGTGAAAAACCAAGTATTTTGGTGGGTGGATGTGTACTAGTATGCTAGTGATTATGTGGGGTTTGGCCTAAGTTTCACATAGCAAGATTGATGCCTACAAATCTAAATAAACTATGATTATGATGATTAGGGACCACTATGATATTGGTATGTACCTTAATAGTGGCTCGTGCATGAGAACAAATATTTTTGACGGTTACTCTCACCGAGATACGAGCTACCTGGGACCCACAGCAAGCTAGTGCCTAGGGGGTATTTCCCATTTCTTCTACTCACTATATATTTTTTGCTTACCGTCGACATATGGTATGAGTGGATGGAAAATTATTTATCTTTTGTATTTATTTGAAAAGTGTTTATTCATTAAATAAGCCCACTTGAAAACTGTTTTTATTTAATATTGCATATTTTAGAAATTGTAACTAGCATTTCATGTTTTTGAAAACATGAAGGATTTTCATCATTAAATGCTTATCACAAGGAATATATTAGCAGTTGTATCCTATGGGTATCTGGATCAGAACCTACATACACCCTTGGGTTTAAGTAGTCTTGGTAATTTTTGTTGTCGCAAGTTGGGTACAGTTTTTAGTTCCATTGGTTTGGGTTTCTAGCAGGTCCTTGGTGGTGAAGTCTTGTGGAGATGGCTTGAGGGCAGTGCCCCTTTCCATGAGGGTTCTTGGTCTATTCCATTTTGGTTTTTTACCTTTGTTATAATCATTTAGATTTGTTTTAAACTATGTAATTTAGTTTTAATTTTTTGTAAAAGATTGTTTGGATTGAAAAATCCAGATTTGTTTTATTGGATTTTTTTGTTGTTTTATGTTTATAAAATCGGGTAAATCGTTTCCAATTTTCACTTTATGATACCCATGCACTTATTCCAGCCAATGGGGATTTGGAACACCCTTAGGGCCTTGTTGCGGGCTGGTTCGAGTGCCGGTTATGATGGCGATGAGATTTGGTTCGTGACAGTTTGCACTAAAGAGATTCCTCAGTTGGATTTCTGATATAAGCGAGGATTTTTGGATGATTAGAGGTTTTATTGAGATTATTAAAGAATATTTTGTTCAATAAAATGGTTTTGAGGGGTGTGGATAAGGGTAGTAGTTTATTGCCTTTTTATAGTGGAAGGGGAGTGGAATTCTTGTAAATTTTGAAAGAAGAAAATGCATCCTCATTTTTCCCATGTTGTGTTGATCAAGAAATTGATAACATTACCTAAAAGTGAGAATATGGATAAAATATGAATATTAATGTTCTTCTAAACAAGTTACAAGTACATTTTGGCTTTTATGTTTAATTTTTAGTTACATGATAAGAAAATTTACATCTTAATCATTGTAATTAAATTTATTTCCCTTCAATTTTTTTCAACAACCATGTTGACCTTATTAGAAATTAGAAATTATAATAATTAAAAATATGGAAACCATTTATCTAAATTATTATAATATATTGGGAATAAATTAATTTAATATTAATCTCGAAGATGGAAAGACAATATCATGTTTTATGGTAAAAATGTTCAAATGTTTGTTATGTATTTATATATAATATCAATTCTTAATATACTGCAGTGATCTAAATTTTATTAATTAATATATTATTTATATAATTAAAATTTAAAAACTATTAACAATATTATTTTCAAAATAAAAAATTTACCTAAAAAAGAACATTTATATCAAAATTTAGTATTATTCACTATTCATATAGAAATTATACTTCACAAAAAAATATCTAAAATTATCCTTAATAAAATTTTTATGTAAAAATTTATAAATGTAATTTTATTTTTTTCAAAAATAATTTAATCAATTGTATAAATTCATCTTTAAAATGGGTTTACCTTTAAAAGGCTCTAAAATTACCTTTTAGAAAAATACATCTTTTATTAATAACTTTATATTTATTCTTATCTTATAACTATAAATTATATTGGATGAGTATAAAATTGTTTGATTGAATATGTAATATAGTAATTTTTTAGATAATTAATATTTTTTTTATTATATTATTTATATAATATTTTATTTAAATATAGAATAAGAGTTTCCTTATAAATCAATTTCTTTATTTTCATATAGTTTTTACAAATAATATTACTAATTGATTTCCATATGTTTCATTTTCAATACTAGTATTAATCGTGTTTTCATAATTTATTTAATCTTAGTCATATATTATGTTCCAATGAAAATGTTGTATCTATAATTGTATTTTAATAATAATATTAACAGTATATTATAGTCGAGTAAAACTAGACCTTCCACTTAACATAATCTTTTGGAGGAACTCGATATTTTTTGTAATACATGACAACTATAGTGTTTCATGTACAACAAGGTAATCTATTATTTTATTGGAGAATAATCTTGAGATTGTGTTGTGTATAATGCAATACCTGCATAATTATTTTTTATAAAAAAAGATATATTTAGTGTTACGTGAGATGAAAAATATAATAATATTTAATTAATTTAAAATAAAAATTTCTATCGCCATGGGATGATAGATATGTTGAATTTAAATTTTGATTTTAGTTCTTCAATAATTAAAAATTCATTCTACAAACACATCTTTTAGAGAAAATGATTAATTTATTTGTTTAAAATGATTGATGTTTGAAATTCCCATAAACCTGTAAGTTTAATTAAATATTCTTAGGGTCCATATGGTAATAGGGGTACTAAAATTGTGTAAAAGGATATTCAAGACATATTTTATACTATTAACTTCATATTTGATGATTTTGATGAAATTTTTCACAACTATTTGGGTAATGGTTTTTTGATTGTTAACATTATATTTATCATTCAATTTATAGTGATAAACGATATATATCGCTCTATATTATTATTTGCGATTAAAAAATTTCTCAATTCCTATATCTTAAATTTCTACCAATTATATTATACATACATACATAATTACATGTTATTTTACCTTCAATTTTGTCAATAATGTTTTTATAATCCCATGACAATGTGCGTGTAAAGAAATGTTTTTTCAAAAGTCTAACCCTTGATTACTAACATAATGTTCAACGTGTGAGGACAAATAATTTTAAAGGGGTTGTCAAGGTTACACCACAAGAAATTTAAAGAACAAAATTATATCTTATATTTGGAATGAAATGAAACACTGAGTCTATCATTCATTACATTCAACACTCAATTTATGATTTTGTTACAAGAAACCTTTATATTTTGGTCTTTGATAGAATATCTCACACACAACATCGAACAAAAAGGAAATGTAAGATATATTAATATTATAACCTAGCTATCATAATGGAGTGTATGAACATGACTAACTCAATTAGATAAATATTTTTTAAAATTATGTTTGTAATTATTTATTTTATTATAATTAAATTAAAAATGATTATAAAAATTAGTTTATAATTAATGAAAATGTATTTACAAAAAATAATTTTTATTCTCTTAATGTGTTTCATCCTAAATACTAAATTAATTAAGAATATTGATTTATTTTATTTTTTTATATATTATTTCTTCAATAATTTTTTTTACATTCATCAAATACTTATTATATTAATAATATAAGAAAAAAGATATTTTACACATAAAAAAACTGTAATTTTTTACAGGTAGTTTTGGAGCCTTTTAATTGAGCACTTGTTTTAGAAATAAATTTTTGAGAATTTATTAAAATTTATTTTAATAAATATTTTTAATTTTTTAATTATTAAGTTAAAAATATTATTTGTGTGAAATTTTGGTATTTTTCGAATATTTTTTTTATTTAATAAGGACAAATACTAAATTTTAATTGAAAAAACATTTCATCTATATAAGTTATAATGTAAATATATAATATTTTAAGGCTTTTATAGAATAATTTTGACAATCACACATATATTAGTACAATTTTTTGAAATTTAATAATTTTCTTATTGAATTTGGATTTTAATGCATATCATGCTTCTCTGAATTTTTTCACTTTAGAACCATGCTATCACAACAAGTCTTCAAGACAAATATTAAAAAAACTACTTATTTGAATTGAAGTAGAAAAAATTGATTCAATATTTGGAATCATAATAATTTCAAATATATAATGTTCCTGAAATATTTTTTTTCAAAAGTCTGATTAGTGAAAATAATTTTAGTTAATTTTACAAATTGTGGTAAAAAGAGTTTACATATTGGATAATCTTTTTAAATAAGGTGTACAAATGACCCAAAACAATTCTAGACTTAATTGGATTTAAATATTTATCCACTTATGAACATAGGATAAAAATTTATGATTTTATGGGAGAATTAAATATTATTGTAGGCTATAAAATATTTTATGTAAAAAAAGAAAAAAATAACCGTTTAACTTTTAAATTTCAATAATGCATTGTTTTGGGACAAAAGAAACATATTTTCTATTATATATTTTTTTGAATTATAAATTAATTTTCTATAATAATAATTTATCATTAAATTTCAGGAATGAAATTATTACATAAAATGAACATGAAATGCCAACTCCGTAATTTTTTACATAATAATTACTTAAATTAAATGATACAAAACATGTTACATGTAAATTAATGTGAATGAATTAATAAGATAATAAATTATTTTTAGAGAATAAATAATCAAACTTGTGTATGAACATAATGTATTTAAATTTCATAATTTTTATAATATTTATAAATTCAAATTATAATAATTATGCCATAATTGACAGAATGTTAATTTATAATAATTGATATTTTATTAAATGATTTAAAATTAATAAAAATAATTTTTTCTTAAAATATATTATAAAATGATATTAGATATCAAATATGTATAATTTATGGATAAATTAATCTCTTATAATGAATATATAGAGCCTTTTTTAGTAAAAACATAGTTAGGATGTATAGGGTTATTGTACTATTTTTGGGCATTACATGAATTGTTATTAATATCAGAATAAAAAGGATATTTTTATTTAATAATATGGATTTGATAACTAGATTATTTTTTAAAAAAATTATATAATATTTATCAATATAATTTATTCTTAATGGATAAAGTAAATTGGTTTGAAAACTTGTTACCTTAATGAAACACCAAAATAGAAAAAATAACGAAACATAGCAGTTAAGGAAAAAAATGTTTACAACATGGGTTTATTTGTGTGGCGGAGATTCATTGATACCATTTAACCCCTAAAAATTTATAAAATTGAAATTTTAATAAAAATTTGGTAATTATTACCAATTAATAGTTAAATCTTCTTAGTGTTTACAAATATTCTATTCATTCTCAAATATAAAAGGCAGTAAGTCTCTCAACTTCTTTAGCACTCTCAAGCCATTTATCCAGACCATTTTCTACAGAACATCACTTCTCAAATTTTCCTATACCATTTTATATTACTAAATTTTGGTTGAAATAAATATTTTTATGGGTTTAATAAAAACGTAAGGACGATTCTTGAAAATGAGGTTATATTACTCGAAAATATTTCCTATGTTTTCCTTATCCACCCCCTTCAGTTATTTATATAAAATTACTATATAATAAATTATATATAGTAAATAGAATTATTTTTTATATATTAAATATATTACCTTCATCATAACACACATCCATAAATTGGATTTTGAAATCCTTATTCCAATGTACAACGAACTACGACCTCATGAAATGATCATGTTCGGTTCCCCATTACCACCTCTAATGGTTGGGCGTAATGATGTAAATACTATTTATAAATAATTTTTATGATATTCATAACATATTAATTAGTCAAGAGTCTTTATTATATATATAAAAACATTATATTCAATTCCACATGAGATACTATAACATCGTATGCATGTATGCGAGACTACCTCATCGTGATGCGATGTGAAGTATTTTTCATTAACGTTTTACATGGAATTTGTTATGATAAAATATAATTAATATATATGACATTAATGACTTAATTATCATATTTATGACATGTTTATAATTATGGTAATATAACATATCATTTTATTTTTTTTCCATTTGACACATTGAAAAAGTTACTATGTCGTTCGTGGAGAAGCGGGATATTACCTCCTCGAAGTCAAGTGATTGTTATTTCTTTATAACCACAAAAAATTGATTTATATAATTATATAAAATTAAATTATATGATATTTAAATAATGATATTTTTGGAAAGATATGTTTTAATTACCTTTTTTCCATTATGATACTTGAAAAATGGTAATGTTACTCATGTTTACTTGCGGCCTACCATTTCAATGATGATAATGTTAATCCCTTTTCATATACATATTTCATGGCTGATATTAAGGGATTAGTTTTTGTATAAATATATTAATTATTTTATGATTAATATTCATTATATTTTTAAATATGGACATCATTGACCCTAGTCGACCTACAAGTTCAGTTTTGACACAAAAGAAAAATATGAAGAAAAAATAACTTAAAATAAATTGACTAAATAAATAAATGTATAATTTTTATATATGGAGTAAAATATTAATAAACTAGGAAAATATTATAATAAAATCAAATAATTAACATAATTTTATAATTCAGGAATATATAGAAAACCTGAATAATAAATCCTTCTGAAAGGGTTTTTATTGTCACAGTTTTATTCCACTAAGATCTATGTGATATACAATAAATATTTAATTATGTACCAACATCAATTTTTTATATTTTATTATTATTATCCTTAAAATCAATATTATTGAAATCTCAATTTTATTATCTTTTATTCAGGGTGATTATATTTTCAATGTTACTAAAGTGTTAATGGATTTAGTTTCAATCTCCTTTCATCGAGGCGTATTTTTATGTTGTAAAAAAATACTCATTTTTTGGTTTATTTATAGCCACTTTACAATTTTATGTCATGAATTTATATATAAATATGGTTATAATATTTTTTTTGTTTTTATACGTTATTTTAATTATGATTCAAATAATTCCAAAGTGATAAGTGATATTTTCTCAAAAAGAATTTATATTTTATTATTTCTTATCCAATTATTACATTTCCATTTATATGATTTAAAAATGTTTTAATGAAAAATAAAAATATTGGAATAATATTTCATGTAATTATTTAATTTTTTTAATGTATTTCAAATTTACTATTTATAAATATTTTAAATGTAATATTTTGACAAATGATAAAAGTAATTTTATTTTTTAAATGAGTATGATAGGAATGAATTTTTCACAAAATTGAATGTTATTTTATCTTAATATTACATTACAATAATTCTTGTATTATTAAATGAAAAACCATCCCCCATTTCCATTTTGGTATTAGAGACGTTTTTTCAGAAGAAAATGGTATTATGATAATAAAAATGGTTATTTAAAAGAAAAAGGTATTTTGTTATCAAAAAGTGATTATCATATAAATTTTAATGTTTTTTTAAAATGTTTTATATTTAAATATTGAATGACTTTTTTTATATTCATGATATGGTAATTTATAATTATATAATTGGGTATCCTAGAAACTATTTGGTGAGACTATCATAGCATATACAATGTGGTATCTTAGATAGAACCAGGTGAGGCTATTACAAAATATATGATGGGGTGGCCGAGATAATGTTGAGTGAGCCCATTAGAGCTTATATGATGGTGTGGCCCAGCTATTGTTGGGTGATCCTATTATGGCATAAAATATATGTTGTTCTAGATTGCCCTGGGAGATCCAGTTATATATTTGTTATGCATTAGGTAATGATTACCTTGGAAGTATGCCATATGCATATTCCAATTCAAATGGGTTTGAAAGGGATTTATTAATGTGCATCTCTATGTTACTGAAATGTTTTATAATTAATTTTTATGTGTTTATAATGAATCACCACATCTATATCGGTTTCACATGGCACATGATTGTTGCGACACATTAAAATATTAATACATTATGTAATGTTTTTATTGTTAATGGTCCTTGTATTAGTTGGTATTAATATTACTATGTTATAATCATGAACTATTATTTCTTCATCTTAACCATATTCTCTTATTATTATCACTAATTAAATTCATTAATTAATGATTATTTTTTACCTTACGAAGTATTTTATCTCTATCTCTTTTGTTTTCTATTCCCCAAGTTATTAACAAACACCTTGAATTCATTATGTGTACAAATTATATAAAAAGGATGATGTTGATAACATAATATGAAATAATAAAATATTATTATTATGGGAGATAATGTTTATCATTAATAAGTTGTAGATTATGAGTACATACTGATATGAGTTGGTACTAATTATATAGAACACTAAATATAAAATTTCTTATAGGATGTAATTGATACATGTTTTCATTTTCATTTTCTATGGTTTAGATGGAAAATTTTGAATCAGCATTGTTGGCATAATATCCAAAAATATAATGTTCATGATCTAAACACATGATCTGGGACTGTGGGTCCTATATTATTATATGTATTGGCATTAATACATATTTCATGCATTCAGTGATAGTGGTCCATGTGGAATGATATTATAAAATTTTCTACAAGGCGCAGACGACTGAGAAGATATAGATGAAGGAGTGTTAAACATTCTCTCTTTCTATTATCATTTTGTCAAGCGATCACATTCCAATTAGATATATTAGTGTATCTTCAAATATTTTTATGTTTAAAGAAAATTATATGTGTTATGATAATATGAGACTTTTTGGGAATTAAAATGGTTATACAACTTGCAACTCATAAGTATCTACATTTATTTTCATTAATTGTGGGTTAAAAATGTATTTTTGTGGCACATTTTGATGTCCACCATTGGATTTCCATTGATATAGATAGTTGTGAAATGTATATAATTTATGTTCAAATATTCTTATAAAGGATTCTTGAATATTTTATGGGATGATGAGGGAATATTATTCATATTCATGAGGAAAACAAATGAAATATAGCTGGATATACTATTGGGCATCATTCCATGGTAGTGGCTAAGTAACATCATGGTTTCTATAGTATACTCCCAATGCATCATTTCATCATGTAATTCAGGGAATTTTTTTTATTTCTAGAGATATGATGGTTCTATAATTAATTCATTAGACAGTTATTGAAATATAGCATATGTAGACCATTACACCATGATAGGTATGGGTTCCATTCTTTATTTGATTTATGTTCTCTTATTAAATAAAATAAGGCCCCCTTATTTCATGTATACTAATTGGGTATGTAGTTTTGGGAATGTGGTGGAGGTCCATTCTAGTATGTTGTATATTGATATACATATTATGATATTATTTTCATATTTAGAGATTCTCAGGGTGCTCCAATGTAGTTGGGGCTATTGGAGATTTTGAGATTTTTCATTTACAAATTTAAATGTATTGATGTTATATTGGTTATGGACTTGTATGTATGTTTACTGGATGTCCTTGATTTCTAATCATAGTTGGTGAATTTTACTACCCTTATAAGAATATAGTATATATTAATTTGAAAATACCAACTATATGAGGATATTGATTGACTTAACATATGTCAATTGAAAATAATTACCTTATATATATATATTATATTTATATCATTGTAAATCATGCGATTTTTAAATTTTTTCCATAATGATTGACTAGTTCCATGATTTAGACACTTTTTATTTCATAAGGACTACTACAAAAAGGAATAATTAATTCTTAATTGATATTATAAGGATTTTTGGGACTATATAGATTCATTTTTCAAATGTAACTAGATGGGTAAAGTGTATTAAAATTAAAACATAAATATAAAGAGGAAACGAGTTTCATTTATTCGAGTAGCTATACATAGTTTACTTATTCTTGGTTTTTGGGAATGATAATTACATAGTACAATTATTTGTGAATTAATTTATTATAAATAATTATATAGTAAATAAAAAATACCCAATGATTAGGATAGATGATCTATTTGATTAGTTTAGTCAGGTCAAATATTTAATATATTTTGTCTACTATTGGGAATTTAATTATTATTGGATTTGGGAGTAGTGTATATTGAAAATTAAATGAAACATTAATTATAGTTATTTTTAATTTATAAAAATATTTTCTATGTATACTAGGTTATGTTATAATTTTATTTTATTAATGATATTTTGGTGTTTTTACATTCTTGAGAGTTCCATGAATGAAACCATAATATTTCAATAATTAATTTTTAATCTCATCAATTTTACAGTATATACATACTGTTTTTCTTCTGGATTTAGATTTTCACTTTCAAGAGAATGAAATATTACTAATGAGAGTTATAGTTATCCTAAAGTTGTTATATAATGTGATGCCTTGGTATTTTCATTATTTGTTTTATAAAAGTTTATAATGTCATCGATTGAAAATATTGATGTTTCATTTGAGGCCTCACTTACATGTAAAAAATATGAATTTATTGGGAATAAGGGAGTCATTATTGAATAAATTGATAAGTATATATGTGTTTTCCATGAGTTTATATAAATTCTATTATTTTTATCAATTAAAATTTTTCTGACCCATGAAATTCATATAAATAGTTTCCTGGTTATTTTATGATTTTTATAGAGCGGTCATGATTTATAAGGATTATATGATCACACTTATATCTCAAAAATTATGACATGATGGGAAAAAATTATATTCTATTGACATATATTTACCTGTAGTGGTTTATTCATTATGCTTATAGTTTTATTATACAATTATTGGAAAATATTTGTTATAAAATTTCAATTATATAATAGTATATATATTCCTTATGTGTGATGTGATTCAATGGTATAGGTACATGGTCAAAATATATTGTATGAACTATTTTGAGAAGTAATATTACCTAAGAAGAATATCATTGTAGAGGTACTGAATAGGAATACACAAGAGAAGGTTATGTGGAAATATAGAGAAGAATTGAGAATTAGGAGATATTATTTAGAATTGAAGATGGATATAATATATGGGAAGAATTATATGACCTTTATCACTATTCAGTTTCTCCCTATGTTATTTAATCATCATTAATGGATCAGGAAATGGAAACCCAATAAAATGATTCAAATCATTTAATGAGACATTAATCATAGATTGATGATGACCTTGTAATGAGATTTTCCTTAAATTTGGATAGATAATTTCATCTCTATGATATGGTTACATTCCATATATCAATGATTGTTGTTTTGAAAACAAACAACCAAAAATCTCTTTGGTTTTTAACCTTAGTTATTGTGATTAAAACATAGATGATTTGTGGGAAAAGACTTTTTATAGGAACTTTCATATTTATTGATCTTTTTGGTCATATATGGTGTTTTTTATATCTATTGAGTTTATATATGGAATGATATATGTTTTAAATAATTCATCATTCCTTTATGTGATTATTAAAATAATGAGTTACATTGATTCATATTGAAACATATTAGATTCTTGTGAATTAAAGCTGCATTATATGTTTGAAATATCATTTATGATAATAGAATTATGAAGGAAATGTTTTGGGGATGATATATTTATATAATAAATATCATTCCATGGTGGTTGATGGATATTGATTTTTTTTAAAGAGAGATGAAATTATGTTGTAACTCTTTTATGTGTATCACTATTGAAGCCTGAATATGAAAATAATTTTAGATATAGTTTTCAATGAATTGTGGTCATTACATAGTCAAGAGGTTATTTTTTCTCTTGTTTCAATATTTTTTATAAGTTTTGTCGCACCATGACCCATTAAAACCAAGAATCAATTGTTATTGAAGAGGAATTTTAACTGATTATAGAGAATAGATGTCGTTATTTAAATAAGTATAACATTATATGGTGTATCAAATCATTTCAAAGGGGACTGACCATGAGAAGTTTGATAATCCATACACATGATATTTCAATTTTTCATACTACATGGGAGGGGGTAATCGAATATTAAAAGTTGTAAATTCTCAGTGTATAATACAATTATTTTTTGTCATCCCATGAAAAGATATGTTTTTATCATGAATGTGATGATAAAAATTTATTATATATTTTTGTAACAATAAAATAAAAAACAAAAAATTTAATTGATTACAGATGCATCCCACTGTATGCATCTAGGATTTGTATTTGTTGATCCTTAAATTCCATGAATATATTATATGGGAAAAATGAATACATGGTAAAATATTAAATTAGAATCAAATTTAAAAATGGTAATAGTTGATGATATATACTATAATTTAGTTAGGGAAATAATATATTAAGGTGTACATTTTACAGTGGGAAGTGATTTTTAAATTGAAACTATTTAAAATTAGATAATCGTAGAATAAAAATATTAATAATATTAATTCCATGAACTAGCCCTCACGGTCATCTAACCCAACACCTAACCTATCCCCTAACTTAGCCTCAAGGGTATTCCCAATTCTTGTAGGTTGTATTATAATTTCTAGAAATCAATGAACTCTTCTGTAATTACATTACCTTAAATAGTGTTCAACACCCATTCTATATATCAAAAAACAGAAAGGATAAACATAAACCACACAACATGTACATAAATATCACAACCAACTCCTACATATGGAGATATCAATTTGCCACATGCAAGTGATTAGAATTCATTTAAATGTTTAAACATAAACAAAATGACCAAAATGGGAAATAATAATGAATGTAACACCATCGTACCTATGGAAGAAGAGAAAATTATCAAAAAATCACCAAAATTCACACATTTTTGAAGGATACCCCATAGGTAAGAGTATACATAGCCACTACCATGTTAGGCCTTGAATTTACCTGTATCTGGAATCATAATCATATATATACCCACTAGGTATATATGGGGTCTGAGGCGCCTTGTCCAGTAGGATCTCACTAGATTTTCAATGAAAATAAAATATAAGACAAATAAAAATGATAGTTATAAGGAATGTAATAATTTATAATTTTCAAAACATAGTATTTTTATCCAAATATAAACACCATGAAAATAGTAGAATGATGTTTAAATAAATTGTATCCTTGGTATGACTCAAAAGGTATCCGGTCATACTTTTATAGGATACTCATAATATTATTGATCAATAAAAATTATATCCATTCTCATGCAATCTATAGTGGAGATGTCATCCCCATAGTTATTGTGATACCCACAACATCATCATGATGTCTAGTTACTATTTTGGTGACATACTACTATGAAGTTCAGGTCACGGACTACCGTATCTCCCTATGTACAAGAATATATCCCACAAAATGAGATATTATAGTTTCAAAAGAACTCAATCTGATTTATTATAAAAATTCATAATTACAATCTCCAATCAAATTTCTAAATCATCATGTCAGGCCCAGATTTCCAACTCAATGATTTGGTTCAAATACTCTTTTGGTTCTTATCTTTCTATTGGTTTCCTGTTGTTCCGAGTTTAAAATATTGGTGTATCTTTTGTTTTTAATCTATGAAATTGGTCTTGGGGGTATTTGATTATAATTTTAATCCCGTTTTATCAAATTTTTTGTATTAGGTTGTAGTTTTTTTAGTTGTTTTTGTGATACTCGTAGTGGCCCCACTTGTGGGGTATGTTTATTGAGGTGGTTTTTACCCATGAGTTGGATGAGTTATGAGATGAAAATGTGGGTTCAGTTTGGGTATTATTTCCCCATATTCTTTTAAAATCATTCTATATTTGGTTTCCCCCTTAAACCCAATTGAAATTGTATGGAAATGTATGGATTTCTTATGGCCAGAACCGGCTACATGGTTAGGCCGCACAGTTTACTAAACCGTTCATGGAAACCATGTAGGAGTTTATAGGTATTTAAAATATTTTTTAATTCCCATTTTCCACCGTGAAATAAATCTAATCCACTAAATTTTCCCCTATTTAACCCTAGCTACCATGGAAGGCCTCCCAGCTCTTCAAATCTCCCATGGAAGTCATTTTTTATGGAGGATTTGCTGGCGAAATGTCACAATCATTCTAGTAAGGGAAGTCCATCTTGATTTCTTCCAGATTCCTTTAGATTTACTTATTCTTTATTGAAGTTCCTCATGTGAAAAATTTATGGTTCAATAATAGTGTTTGATTTGGTGTCTTTTTGGTCAAATCTTGTGGTCTGGGGATAGATTTATCTTCCTTGAGGTGTGGAAGTGGTCCTGTTGATGTTTTACAACAATATTTAAGGTTTTTGACAAAAAATGTAGTTTATTCCATATGAAACAATTTTATGATGAGTTATTTTGCTATAAATATTATTTGAGTTTGTTTCTAATATTTTGCATGTGGTGCAAAAACCATTTTTTATTTCATTATTAAAGCATTTAGTATTAATGTTACATTGTTGTTTGAAGTGTGTATTTTTGAATTGTAACTCATGCGTTTTCTCTTGTGGTAGTTTTATAAAACGTTTAGGGTATTTATTTATTGTCAAAAGGGAACTCCAATTCTGGTATGGTAATGTATTAGTGTCATCTGGTCCTCAAAAGTGGGTTCTGAATGGGTGTTATTTGTAAATGCTTATTTCACCCATTGAAAGTGTTTTATGAAAATATTTGTTTTCCACGTGTATCCTTTGAGGTATTTTTTGAATAAATTTTATAGGACTTTAGGATGGTTTATTTAATGTTTTAAGGGATTCCAATTATAGTCTGTAGGTTATTGGTGTGATTTTGTCCTTGATATAGGGTTTTGTAAAGGGTTTTTGTGCAAAACATAGTTATACCTCTTGAGGGTTGTTTTGTAAAAATTTTAAATGTATTATTTTGTTAAACAAAGTGGGAAAATGGTGTATATGTACAATTTTGGTATGTGTGTTAATCTAATATGTGGTTCTGAATGGTAAATTGGTGAATTAGGATGTCAATCAATTTATAAATGTTTTATAAAATGATGAAATGCTTATTGAATTGTGATGTGGATGCGAAAGATGGTTGTGCACTTCTTTGTGTGAGTTTGATGATAAATTTAATTTTAAAGGTGATAATAGTCTTATGATATATGTGTGTGGGATATTATGTGATTTGGAATATCTTAAAATAGTTTTATAAAATTATTTAATGTATATGTGGATGTGATAGTGAAATGTGAAAAGTGTTGTGGAGTATTTTAGTGTGAGTATGATTTAAAAGTGTATTAGAATGAAAATGTGGATTATGTAACTTTTCTGATATACATGGAGGTTTTTTGTTAATGTGTGGTTTATAATTGGTATTTTCATCTAAAAATTATATTTGAAGTTTTTCTGAACTTGTTTGACGATAAGAGGGAAACCCGAGTTTCTTGGAGGGTGGAAGTGTTCTAATATGCTAGTGATCCCGAGGTGTTTGGCCCCAGTTTCACAAAGAAATTTTGATGATTAAAACTATAACTAAACTATGATGATGATGATTAAATGGTGCCAGTAGGTTATGGGTATACTTTTTACTAGTGGCTCATGAATGAGAACATATATTGTGATGGTTTCTTTCATCATTATACGAGGTACCTGGGACCCACAATGAGCTAGTGCCTAGGGGTTATTTCGTATTGCATGTGCTCATTGGATGATTTATACTTATCATCAACATATGGTATGATTGGATGGAAAATTCATTTTCTTTTTCATTTAATTTAAAAGTGTTGATTCTTTAAAATACCCCACTTGAAAACTTTTTCACATAAACTTGCATCCTTTAGAAATTGTAACTATCATTTCCTGTTTACAAAACATTAATGCTATTCATCATTGAATTTTTATCACATAGAATAATTTAATGGTGGAATAATACATAGCTTTGTATCACACCATACATACACTATTGGGTGTAAGTAGACATGGTTATTTCGATAGCAGATATGGGTACAACTTTTATTCCAACAGTGTGGGTTTTAGCGGTCCATCATGATGCAGTGTTGTGGAGATGGATTAAGTGTGGTGGATATTTCCATGTTGAGGTTCTGGGGATTTATTTTCATGGTTTTTAAAAATTTAATGGTCTTTAAACATTGTTTAAAATTGTGTGATGCGGAATTTAATTTTATAAAAATATTGTTTTTGGATTGAAAAATTCAGATTTGGTTTCTTAGTTTTGTTTGTTGCTTTATGTTTATAAATTCCAGTTAATTGATCCCAATTTCCATTTTTTGATACCTAAGAACTTGTTTCAGCTAGTTTTGATTGCTATCTCCCTTTTTTCTTTACTATGGGCCGGGCAGGGTTCCATTTTTCCTGGTGACCTGATCTGGCTTGTGACAAAACCGTATGAGATGAGGTTCATGTTAACTTTTTGGGTCATGTAATTTGGGAAAAATTGGGATAGAATGGATATAGGATTGTCTATACATGGAATTATCATTTTCGGTAGTGTGAATATTCACCACACAACATTATGGAATTCATGTTGCTAGGGGAATTTGGGATTTATATGAGTCCTTTGGTCTTCTTGGTTTGACGGTGATTAGGGGATATGAAAAGAGAGTTTGTTTAATGGTCTCAGTGATCTCGCAGGGCCTGGAAAGCCATTTTGGGAGGGGAATATTTCCCTAGAACACTGTATGTGATTTTGATGTTATTGGAGTTTGGATTCCAACCATATGTCCAAGTCACCCACTGAAGTTAGTTTCCTCTTGCATTGTCTAGTGTCCTTTAGATTTAAAATCTTGGATTTTTAGTTTTAATGAAAAAATGGCGTGGTTTTAAGAAGTGTAAAGTTTTTGTTAAATTAATTTCTAACAAATATAGAACGGTTTTAATTTCAAGACGGTTGATCTAAATTTCTATAATTTTTTTGAAATGGAAAATGGTGTGTTTACACCTATTTTGAATGAAAATTTCTTTTGTTAATGTTGGTTTTGAAAAATCATTTCCAATAGAGTTATCCAAACTATTGAAAGGTGTTTTAATGAGGTTAATTTTTTTTAAATTAATGTATATGACTTTAAATTGAGTTATTATTTTAATGGATGTGTCCTTCGGAAAAGTTTTGAAAGATGTAAATTGGGATTTTTATTTCATGGTTAGCAGACTTGAGATGAAAAGAAGAATTATTGGTTGACATGTCAGTTTTGAAAAGTAAAATGAATTTTTGTTTTGAAATTTTGTATTTCAATGAGAGACAACATTTATGGGGTGTTATGGGATGATGGGTGGTTAATGGAACATTTGGATATGAGTCGGGATTTATATGAGGAAGGTGCCCGGTGTGTCATAGAAACATAGTGTGTGAGCTCATGGGCTACTATTGGTGGATACCCTAACCACTAAAACATTTATTTTATAATAGAAGATTTTATATGATATAATTATGTCTAAATGAATGGTCTGGGTTGGGGTCCCTTATGTGTTTTTGGGATTGTTTTTGTTGTGGGATGTTTTGAGTTCAAAAACCCCTCTTATTTGAACGGTGTTTTGAGTTTGTGTTTTTTTGGTAAGTTGGGTTGAAGGACTATTTATTATTCTCTTCTGGGAAATGTTTTGGGAAGACATTAAAGTGGTTCCCCTCATCTGTTTGGATCTATTTGTTTTATGTATTGACTGATGTACTAGGCTGGATGGATCATTGGGATCTCTCATTGGATATGGTACACCACATTAAGTGTTAGTGCACAACTTAAGTGTAGCCCATGTTGTTTCACCATTGGAAGATCCTCTAGATGATCAATATAATTAATATTTTCATTGATCTTTGTAGATTGAGCCTATATCCATTCCTTTTCTGGTTTTTTTAATCCTCTTGTACCGGGAGTGTTATCATGGAAGGTTGAAAGGGACCTTAGTTTCTTAAGTTACAAGAGTCATTGAATGTGCAAGTGGAATGGGGTTTTTAGTGTAGATGAGTGTTTAGATGGTCTTTAAAAGGGTATTTATGTCTGTAGGGGTCTCTTATAACTTGGTGTTCACGCTAAACCACCCGTGTGGGAAATATTTTCATCAGAGGCTATTATGGATACTTTAGAGAATTGTGTGTAGTTTGAGTACTTGACATAATGTTTCTTTCCATGTATTATTTCTATCAGTCCCAATGGTAATGTTCGGTGACGCCTTGTGATGTCATGTCATCCTTTGAATGTAATGGTGAAGGTCATGGAATCCACTGTGACTCTCTGCTAGGTTGAGAGATTGTCTCCCTTGGAAATAAAATCAAAATAATATGTACTATAGGAAGGTGTTTATATGTGTCCTTTCCTTCTGTTGTTTCTCACCCAATGAAATAAGGTGTGATATGTGTGCATATTCATAGCCCTTGTTTCTGTGAATTGTCGTGTTAGGGTAAGGTGGGTTTTTGAATGATTTTTGTCTAGGTGGAACCATTTGGGATTTTAGTGTTTTTTTGATGAAATGTAAGAATAAATTACATTCAGGGTTTTCTAAAGACTAACTATGAGGTCAAAGAGGCTTCAATCCTTTTTACACCAATCATAGGTATCATAGATATGCTGGCACAAAGTCAAGAGAAATATTAGTGTTGTTAAAACCCTATACCAATGTCCTAACATCAGTATGAAAAATGGGGATAGTTTAAACCTCCAGTGTTTTCATTTTTCTTATGTTGTTCCTATTCGGTGGAAATAGGTGGAGGGCCACATGCCCGTGTTAGTTCCCAATGTCACTCATTTCCCCTTTTATTTCCATTTAGTTTTTAGAGAATGGTTCAGCATTTGGATAGACAGTTTGAGCGCACAGTTTTCACATGGTTTGTAGGAACCATTCCCTAAAAAAATCATGCAAGTAAGAGGATCCATACGGTTAGCACTCAGTTTTCAAAACTGTGTGGACTAACCGTGCGACCATCCCGACTCTTTAAATTTTGGGGTCTTTTTGTCCCAAGCATGCGAGTCGGTTCTGATGGTTAGTTCTTATGGTGGGAAGACCCACTATGATTATCATGTATGCTCCTTTAGAAAATTGTAATGGATGTATACCCCTTGTACAGAGGAGTCCATTCGGGCCTCCCCCTTTTAGTGTCCCAATCCTGTCTTGGGAAAATTTGAGTTGTTTGTTATGGTGGGGAGGCCATTAGTGTCTCCCTGTATTTGTAACTCATATTTTTCTCTGATCTATGATTTGTGGTTGGTAGTCATGTGTGTATGGGTATAACCACCTACATCTTCCTTGGATAAACGTTGGGATTGGAGAATCAAGAACAGTTTGGTTAAAGAAATATAAGTGTAACCTTGTTTGTTGTTGTTTTTCGTTTGGGTAAATTGCTAGAATATTATTCGGATAGTGTTTTAGGAGTTTTATTTTGGTATAAAATCTTAATGTTCTTTAGAATTTTTGGAAAGATATGTACTTTTTTTCTGTGACATTATTCCTTCCTTAATTGATCACTAGAGGTGTTTTGGTCGTTGTGGGTGAATCATGAAAAGGGAGTCCATCTTGGCTTTTCAGTTTGGTTTTGTTTTTTGATTTTGTCCTTGATATTGATTTCCAGGGGTGGAAATCATTATTTTTAGGATAATTTCAACACCTTGATTTTCAATTCCATGCTTTGGATAAATTACTCTATCATTTCATATCTTTCTCTTAGTTTCCAGGTGTTCCAGGTATGAAATTTTTGTGTGTATTGTGTTGTTGATCTATGTCCTTGGTCTTTGGTGTATTTTATGGTACATGGCCTCCTTTTTTTCAAATTTTTGGTATTAGGTTTTTGTGTTTTGGGGTTGGTTTTGTGACACTACTAGGGGCACTACGTGTGGGGTAAGATGATGAGGTGGTCTTTACCAATGTGTTGGATGAGTGTTGTGGTGAAAATATGGTTTTCATTTGGTTATTATATCCCCAAATTCATTAACTAACATTCACACTTGGTTTCTCCCTTTGAAACTCATTAAATTGGAGGTGAATGGATGGTTATTGGGTGGAGAGTACATGCCACACGATTAGGCAGCACACTTTAACAAACTGTGCAGGAAAACCGTGCAAGGGCGTCTACGTCATTAATATCTTTTTGTAATTACTATTTTACCAATTGAAAATAAATCAAATTCACTCCATTATTCCTCTATTCGACCCCAACATCAATTGAAGTCATCCAAGCTCTTAAAACCTCCCATTGAAGTCATTTTTTATTGAGGATTTTGTGGAGAAACCTCATGACCATTTTTTGAGTGAATTCCTTCTTGGATTCTTCATCTTCCTTTAGACTTATCTCCATTTCCTTAATGATCCACATGTCCCTAAATTAGGATTCAAACCTATTGTTTTATTTGTTTTCTTTTTGGTTGAATCTCGTTCTCTTGGGCTGGATTTTTCTTCCTTGAGGTGCGGCCGTGGTGCAGTTGAAGTTTCCCACCACGTTTAAAGGGTTTTGACCCAAAATGTAAGTGATTCCATGTGTAATCATTTTTTCATGAGTTATCTTGCTTGGTTTTTAATTTAGCATGTTAATAATATATTTTGTGCGGAGTAAAAAAAATTCATTTCATTAGTAATGCATTTAGTATTAATGATGAATTTTTATTGAAGTGTGTATTTCTCAAATGTAACTCAGGTGTTATCCCTTTTGTCGGTTTTATAAACTGTTAAAGAAATTTATTATATTTTTAAAAGGGAATTCCAATTCTGGGTTGGTAATATTTTATTGTCATTTAGGCCTAGAAATGGGGTTTTTAATGTGTGTTATGTGTTATACCTTGTTTCACCCTTGTAAGTGTTTTATGAAAATGTGTGTTTTCTATGTGTATCCAATGTGGTATTATAGGAGGTAATTATATAGAACTTTGGAATGGTTTAGTAAATCTTTAAAGGGATTCCAATTATTTTTTTAGTATCTTGTTGTGATTTTGGACTTGAAATAGTGTTTTGAAATGGGTTTTTTGTGTGCAAAACATAGTTATAACCCTTGGGGTTGTTTTGTGAAAATTATAAATGATTCATTTGGTTAAAAAATGTGGGAAAAATGTGTATATGTAATTTTAGGGTGAGTGTGTTCACCTAATTTTGATTTTTAAAGGTAAAGTGGTGATTTATGATGTCAAACATTTTAGAATGTTTTATAAATTGCTAAAATTCTTTCCTAAATTGTAATGTGGATTCGAAACATGGTTGTGAACTATTTTATGTGGGTTTGATAATAAAATGAATTTTGAAGGTTAGAATAATTTTAAGTGATATGTGTGTGGTTTATTATGTGAGTATTATTATCTTGTAATGGGTTTTGAAAATTGTTTAATGGATTTTTGGATGTGTTAAAGAAATGTGAAAAGTGTTGTGGGATAATTTGTTGTGAGTATGATTTCAAAATGCATTTGAATGAAATGGAGAATTATATGAATTGTGTGATATAAATGAGGGATTTTTTGTTAATGATTTATGTGTAATTGGTATTTTAATGTTCAAATTATATTTTATGGCTGGTTGAACTTGTTTTAGCACAAATGGGAAACCAAGGTATCTAGGTGGGTGGACGTGTACAAGTATGCTAGTGATCCTGTGGGGTTTGGCATCAGTTTCATGTTGAAAGATTTATGCTTACAAAACTAACTAATGTATGATGATGATGATGATTATGGGAGAACACTATGTTATGGGTATGTTTCCTACTAGTGGATCTTTCCCGAGAACATATACTGTGATTCTTACTTTCACCGAGATATGAGGTACCTAGGACCCATAGTGTGCTAGTGCCTAGAGGGTATTTCCTATTGCCTGTGCTCTTTAGATGATTTGTGATTACCGTCAATATATGGTATGTTTTTCTAGAAAATGAAGTAGCTTTGGTATTTTATTTAAATTCATTAATTCATTATAATATCCCACATTAAAACTATTTTTACATATTGTTTCATCCATTAGAAATTGTAACTAGCATTTCATGTCTACAAAAACATGCATAATTTTTGTCATTGAATGTTTATCACATGGAATCCATTTTTGGCGTCATCCAAATGGTCTTTTGTTCACACCCTACATATACCTTTTGGTGTATGTAAAATTGGTATTTTCTATTACAAGTTTTGGAACATCTATTATACCAACAGTTTGGGTTTTAGAGGTCCATCGTGATGAAATGTTGTGAAGATGGCTTGAGGGTGGTGCCTCTTGCCACTTGGAGGTTCATAGTTTGTATTTTCTTGGGGGTTTTCCTTAGTAATGGTCTTTAAACATTGTTTTAAATTATATAATCTTGTTATGAATTATAGAAAAATATGTTTTGGTTTGAAAAATCTAGAATTGGATTATTTGTTTCATCTATTGTTTTCTGTTAATAAATTCTAGAAAATCAATCCCAATTCCCATATTGTGATACCCAGTAACTTGTTTAAGCTATTGGGTATTAGGAATGACCATAGGGCCTTTTCATGGGCCGGGTATTGTGCTAGTTTCGATGGTGACCATATCAGGCTTTTACACATCACAAGAAAAAATACTCAATTTCAATATATCAATTTAAGGATAAACCATTTATGTAGTTTCATACACTATAATAAACATGAAGAAAAATGGTTTCAACACACCACAATTTTATGATATCTTTTGATAATAAAATGAAACATATTTAAAACTTCAAATAATGGAATAATTTGGAACCACTGACCATCCATTTTGAACCCCCAACCAATGTAATGTAAACCAAAATAAAAAGAAATAGAAGATTATAGTGAATCAACAACAATACACCAATATCTCTATCCCATAAAAAAATTAAAATTTAACTCATACTATCTAAAAACAACCTATGTAGAGAAGGGTTTCCATGTGAAATGTATGAAGAGTCTAAAGAATAATGAGACAAGGGACATTCATGATGTTTCCTTGAATATATGGGCTCTAAATCCACCAAAACATGAAGTCAATATGAGTAAATATGAGAAAGAGTCATTCCTAGGGATGTGTAGGAAGAATGGGAATAAAAAATTAGTGATTTATAAAAAAAATGGAGGTAAAATGTTATAGTATCATATTTTTATGTGTAATTGATGGATACATTGTTTTTTATGAAGTTTGTAATACCATGAAACAAACCACAAGACAATAATATCCAAGGGGGGCTGTATGGATTGTGTGGGATGTGGTCGATCTGTGTAACAATACATGTGACCTTGATGTCCCATTGTCTAGGATGAACTATTTGGGGTGGGATCGAACGTTTTTAATTCTAACCATTCACAAACCATGCACCACGCTATTTTAGAGTAAAAAACCTCCATTTTTTCAGACAACATTCTTTGATGAACTATGAGAATAAATATGTGAGCAAAATGAATATTATTACATGAATAATCACACCATAGATGTGAAAATGAATAAGAATAATAGTATATTTAATGGGAGAAATAATAACAAAAAATAAGGGAGTTTCATATTTTTTAATCTTTCTATTATAGATATATTTAATTTTAAAAAACTGATTGTAATGGATAACATTTCATTTGTTATGAGACATATTATATATCATGTGTTCAATCATATTTCATAATAATTTCTAATAAAAGTGGTTATTGTTTTTTATTGTGAAATTGTGGGTTGTAAGAGATCATTATATGTATTAACATTTGAGTTTGTATACAAAAGATATGAAGTTCATTATTCCTATTGTTATTAATACATAATGTATTGGATGTTTTTATTTAGAAATTTTTCTTCACAATAACAGGAATGTATTTTTTTAGAGGAAGATCATAAAAGTGAATTATTTTTGGAAGTGTTCATGGAATTCTCATTAATTGTATTTTAGTTGTATGATGTGGTGTAAAATCATATTGTTTCATTTTAAAGATAGTATAAATATTAGTTAAAATAGGATCCTCAATGTTGAAGGCCTATTATTTGAATTTATTGTTTATGTGGGTGGAAATTAATTTAATTAATAGTAAGTGGATACTATCATTTAATAAAATGAATTTTGACATATTGAAGGATTATATTATGCCACATCATTTATCTATATACTTAGTTATAATTATGAATTATATTGATGGTCATACAACTTAATCTTTATCTATTACAATTACATAAATTTATTTTAAAATCTAGATTATTAATGCCATTATTAGGATTCCATATTGATAAAAAAATTTAGAAATTTTTTTTCTTGATGTTATTATGATTCTATAATAAAATAAATTTGATTTGATTATAAATTATTTATAAAGGAGAAAGAAAATCATTTATTATAATAAAAATTACTTTAAAAAGATAATAAATATAAAATGTACAAATCAAAAATATATAATTTTATTAGAAATAATAGAGAATTAATGAAGAAGAAAATTATTGAACGAAAAATTTAAGGACATAGGTAGATACTATAAGGTGGGATATATTGGAAAACAGTTCTAAAAAACAAATAAATTATAAAGATATTAACATTAATAGAATTTATCAACATATAATTATTATAAAATCCTATGAAACAATTATAGAATTTATAATAATATTTTTGGATTCTGTCAGAGTTATTTTTTGATGAATGAAATCATGTTAGGTTTTCAATAGTTATAAGAACACGAGATATCAGTATTAGCATAGTAAGATGTTTTGAATTATATGTTCTACTATTATGAGTAATCCTTGTATTGTTTAGGATTTTTGGATATAGAAAGACATATTAATAAAATTTCAATATTTTTTGGATCCTAGATGATATTAAAAGTAGACTACTATATAATTTTTTTTTGAATATTATGGATTTTAGGATGAAAAATAAATTCAATATTTAGAAATGTTTTTGTAGTATATTGCAATATTTGTTACTTCACTCAATATTATTAAACTATTCAACAAGGTTAATTGAGTATGAATTAAAAACATATTGGTATTATAAGAAATAATTAGTGGTAAATGATAAGAGAATGATTATTGAGGTTCCTCTAAAATAGTTTCATAATGAAAATGTATTACTACTAATAGATTATTCTCATCTCATAATAGATCATATGTGATATTGATTAAAATTGATGAAATTTGAATGATATGAGTAGGGAATGGATATAAATATGGATCACATAAAATAATAGTATTTTGATTAACAATCATTTTAGTGAACATTATAATGTTGAATAACACCAAATTCACATATGGTTTAAATGGAAACACACAAATTGTTTCCTAACTAAATGATGAAGGAAATAAGGTATTTTTTCTAAAAATGAATTCTTAGCGATTATGATGAATTATATATTAGAATTTATTGGAGGAAACATAATATATATAAACAAATTTCTATGTTTTTTATGGTGAAACGTAATAATACATAAATTTGAAATAATAAAATAATTTATAGAATCACATAAATGTCAACTTTGGATAAAGTAATGGGATATATGTTACCTATGGAAATGATAATCTTGATATTTCTATGATTAAGAGAGAGTGAGAATTAGTAGTTGAAACTCTATATCCTCAAAATATAAAGTGGAATATTGTTGACTATTTAAAATATAATATAGATATTCTTGTATATATTATTCTATATCTCATTTATGTAGATTTTTGGACCTTGTGAAGAAGTAAAAAACTAAATATAATTATTTTATTTCACTAATTGGTTAACTCACTCATATTATAAATATTATATTCCTAAAATATACAGAATAGCCATAATGATTTTTAATTTTTTTAAAAGAAGTATAGAAAATGGATTTTGGTGTCTCATCAATGAGGCTATAGATAGATAATGGTGTTCAATAAAAATTAGAAATTGTAACTCATTAACCCCAGTTACCCAAAATTAGTGCATTATTATGGGAAATTGGCATGATCAAAAGTGGTAAAATCTCGAAAGTCTGATTAGTTTTGTAGAATTGTAAGTACTATATAAATTTATATGTTTTACATTACATCCTTAAATAAAAACATCAAAAACATTTTTCCCCTTTTGAATAGACTAATATCATTAGCCTATCCCTGCTGGTCACCAATAAAATACGTCATTCAAATCCAGTAAAGATTAAAACAAAGAAATGGGTGATCCAAGATGCTTAGTAAGGATAACAATATAGTGGAAACTTTCATAAATAAGCATTAAAATTTAAGGAAATTTATAACACTAAAACAAAAGACTTTTAAACTTAAACGTCAGCATAATATGGAAAAGAAAAAATAAAACAATTCCATTTACTTATTCACATGGATATTATACTAGTCATATAATCCCATGAAATATCAATAACCACTTTCATAATGATGGAATGCATAAATACAGACATCATAACCACATAGTCAAAGCCTTGTGCCGAGACTACGAATATGATTTTGTTAAGCCCTTATGACAAGACATTAGTTTGTCTCATAAGACAAACCAATGCATCTAGGAGCTATAGCGGGCTCTACCCATCAAATAATAAGTATACTTCATTCCTCATATAAAAATATTTAAACATAACAGAAACATTTTTATTAAAAATAGCATTCAAAATGTCATTAATTTATCCATAAACCATGAATGGTGTAATAATAACACATTGACATTCAAACATACCACAAAACCATCAATATAATATGGAAGATTTTTAACATAATAAATAATCTTCAAACAAGTTTAAAATCCATCAAATGATGTTCACATAAAACAAATGAAAACTATCTGAAATAAATAACTCTTTCTATTTTGAAATCATTTAAAAGTCACATAATTATAAAATAAATCGTTCATTTTGAAAATATTATTATAAGAATGAATGGTAAGCTTCGACGATGATATAATTATAGAAAATATCCACACCCTCCGTATAAGTTCAAAAACATTCATACATTAATTTTGTTCAAAAGGTAATAAAGTACCTTGTTTGGAAAACTGTGGAAAGATTTGTTTCAAACCATTTTATAAAAATTTAAACAAGGGGATACATGAATTGAACCCATAGTCTAGTAAATAGTAATAATATTTTTAAAATCCATTTTTTTGAGACATGGATGTTGATGATAAATATGTCCTAGTAGATACTTATATAAAAACATCCTCGGATAAGAAATTGATTGTGAAATTTACCCTTACATTGTAATTTTACTTAGTATATGGTATGTAAACATCTTATATAATACATAAAACAATGTTATTAAATTATAAAAGATGTATATAAATAAATATGATATCATATATTATCCTCTAATATTGATTGGTTAAAAAAATTTCAGTAGTATCATCATTTCAGGTGTTAACCAATTTGTTTTACTATATATGATTGGTTATATAAGCCATGTGTTTTATGGATAAAATGTATTTTATTCTTATACAGAATGATATTAAGTTCATAAATATTATATTTAATCCTAAAATTAATATTATTTTTTAATTATTACGATGGGAATTGAATTTCATCGCGTTCATGGAGACGATAATCCGTACATACGCACGAGTGATAATATCATTATATTAATGGTTAAATTATATGTAATTGGATGGTATATCATATATAAAGAATCAATTAAATGTTATATATATTATTTAAATCAGTTATACTCATTATTATACTAATCCAAATAATGATGTTTTTGAATGACAAACTACACCACGACGTGGGAAAGGTAAGCCGTACATATGCATGTATGTTGACATTGTCATTCATATGATGGATATAATAATGAATATGGTTGTAACATTTTTATAATAACATCAAAATATATACAAGATACTAGAGTTGTTATTTTAGATTGGAAACAATAATTAAAGTGGAAGTGGAAGGATAAAAGAACATGAAAGAGGTGATGAAATATTTTCCTCTTCATCGGGTTCTGCTTATTGATTTGATCAAAAGGGCTCGTTAATTTGGCTTTCTGACCAGAGTAAGGCCTCTATGTTTAAGGGATTAATGTTTTTAGGTTATTTGGGAAGGGGTTCGCCGATCCAAATGGCTTTGGAGGTGTGAAATTAAGAGAATAGTAAGTACCCTTTTATAAGAGAGGTGAGGGTCATTTTAGGGAAATCATGAAAAAGTATTTTATAATAAAATTAATTTTGCTTTATAATGGCTCAGAAATGATTTATTTAGAGGATATGGTGGGTATGGGTCGAAAAACTATCAACCAATATGTTTTAGACAGGTTTAGGTAACTATATAAAACTTATCTATTAGATTTAACTTGTAGTTAAATAGTTTGTCATTTTCCATGTCTCTATGAATTATTATATTATATGGTTAATAAAATTTCTATAAAAATACAAGAAAATCACAAGTGGTTCATTAATAATATACATAACCTTATCTACATCCTTTTCCTGACCCTTATATTTTTTGTAATATTATATCAATTATTAATATAGTATTTTTTTAAACTCAATTATGTCAATTTGGACACTATTTTGTATTCGGATTTTGTGAAAATCATAACAGCATTATTACTTCGTTAAAAAAATATTTAATCAACCGTAACATGAAATATTAACCTATAAAATTAATGAAATTCATCAAAAGACTCAAATTAAATTTATTTGTATATTTATAATATTAATTATTTTAATCATTAATTAATAAGGTAATCACTACATCGTCATTATGTCGTAAGTAAATTAAATTATTTAATGTATAATTATTTAAATAAAATAAAATTATTTAGGAATTATTTTTATATTTCTAATAAATATTTATTGTCAAATTTATATTTCAAATAACCCTTTATTAAAAATGGTTTAGTAATTTAAAATTTAATTTACCTCTTTTAAATCATCATCAAATATAATAATAATAAATGTCCAGATCCAATACATGTCAACCAAATGGGATCAAATTTTATTCTTATGGTTGTTTATGTTCAAATTAAACTAATACAATAGAATTAATACATGTGTTAGGGTAATTATAATATCATTTTTACCTTTAATTACCCTATTGAGTTTAAAAAGTTGTAAATAAAATTCAAAAGTTAGTATTCACCAAAAAATATTTTCATCATATTGAACCAAATTTTACTTATGGATATCAACCGTGTCTCTCTGAATTTCGAAATTAAAATCGTAAAAATGGTTAAATTATGTTATATGCAAATTTTTAAATGCTCTTAGAAGGTGGGTAAAAGATGTTAATAAGTTCAATATAACTTTATATATGTAAACTTATTATAAAATGACGCCAATGAATTAAATTAAAAATATATATTGGTATTTTGTATCTAGTTTTACATAATATTAATTAATATAAAATAACTAATTTTTTATACAAATAAGATAGTTTTTGAAAATAATGCAGTGTTTTTCACTATTCATAATAATTGAATGTTCTTAGAAAAACTACAAAATTCCTCCCAAAGCTAATATTGATATTCCAAATCAAAAAATGAAGTATATTTTGAAAATTAAAATTTTTAAAATTTTAAAAGGTCTGTATTAATAATAATAACTAATAGTTTCGTTGGTCGTGGTGTGTTAAAACTTAATGTTTTGTACAATCAAGTTACAGTATTACTCAAATGGAAACATATCGTAGAAGATTGAGTTGTTAAATTCTCCCCTGTATAAAACAATTTTATCCTTAAAATTTCAAGAATATTATTGCATAATAAGATTTCAGTGGTTCTTCATTATATGTTCCTCAGGTTCCCACATTGCCTCTTCCATCTTATGGATTCTCCATTGACCTTTTACCAAAACAGTTATCTGGTTTCTTAGCACTTGTTCTTTGGTATCAAAAATTTTGTTAGGTTCTTCACAATAAGATATATCATGTTCCAGTTCAATTTCATCATCGGTTAGTAAATTTGTTGGGTCAGGTATGTATTTTCAAAACAGTGACACGTGGAACACATCATGAACTTTGAAGGGACTTTGAGTCATTTCCAAACATTAATTTATAACTCCAGTTCGTACAAGAATATCTAAAGGTCCAATGTACCTAATACTCAATTTACCCTTCTTACCAAAACTTGTAACACCCTTCCATTGTGATACCTTCATGAAAACATGGTCTCCTATTTGAAATTATAAATCCTTCTTTCAGTTATCTGGATATATATTTTTTTCTACATTTAGCTTCTTTGATGTGGGTTTGGATAACCTTCACCTTTTCCATCATTTCATAAACATGTTCTGGGCCTACGAGTTTTCATTCACCAACATCATCCCAACAAGTTGGTGTGTGACATCTATTTCCATATAACTCTTCATATGGCACCATCAGAATACTTGAATGAAAGCAATTGTTATAGGAAAATTCTACCCGAGGTAAATATTGATCCCAAATACCTTGAAAGTCAAGTAAGAAAGATCTCAACATGTATTCTATGGTTTGAAGGGACCGTTCTGATTTTCCATCGGTTTGAGGGTGGTAGGCAGTGCTTAAATGGATTTTAGTATCTAGGGAATTATGATAATTTTCCAGAATATTGATGTAAAAGGTGGATAATGATTAGAAAAAATTGATAAGGGTACACCATGGAGTCTTAAAAATTCATTAATATATAGTCTTTCTAGACATTCAAGTGGTAAATCTTATCTTACAACAAGAAAATGTGCTGACTTGGTAAGATGATCAACAATGGCCCAATTGCATCATTCCTTCTCAGAGTAGTTGGTATCCCCATGACTAATTCAATCGTAATATAATCCCATTTACAATCAGGTATGAGAAGAGGTTGAATGACTCCTCTAGGACGTTGCCTTCCAGCTTTCACTTGATGGCTAACCATACATATTAACCCAAAATCAGAAATCTCCATTTTATGTTGTCACACCAAAAATGTTCCTTCAAATATCGATGCATTATAGTTTTACAAGGGTGAATAAGGAAATTGGAGTTGTGGACATCATTGAAAAATTCCCATTTTAGATCAGGTATGTTAGGAACACAACATCTCTTACAAAATTTCAAAATTCCATCTTCATATATGAAGTCTCTCAATCTCTCATCATTCACATCGTTAATATTCTTTTGAAATTTGTCATCATTGGTCTAAGAACTTTTTATCCTCTCTAGTAATTATGGTTTGGCAATCCTTTGAGTTATCATTGATGTTTCAGCTTCCATGGTTATTCCAATATCTATCTTTAATAGATCCATGAAAATATAATCCCTTTAAACTCTCATTTTGTTCAATACTCCATGATCATATCTACTCAAATCAATTTCCACCTTATTTTCCTTCCCTGGGTTGTAGTATATAGTGAAATCATAATCTTGGAGTACTTCAAGCCATATTATTTGCCTCATGTTGAGTTCTTTCTCTGAGAAAATATACATCAAACTTTTGTGATCCGTATAAATCTCACATTTTACACCATAGAGATAGTGTCCTTATATTTTCAGAGCAAATATTACATCTACTAACTTAAGATCATCAATAGTATAGTTTTTCTCATGAATTTATAGCTGTTGTGATGCATTGGAAATAACTCTATCCTTCTATATAAGATCAAAACAAAGTCATTTCTTTGAATTATAACTATAAATAACAAACCCATCATTCATTGAGGGTAGAGTCAAGATCGTAGTATTGACTAATATTCAGTACAATTATTCAAAAAAGTCTTTATAATATTTTTCCATACAATTTTAACACCATTAAGAGTGAGCTTGGCTAATAGGATAGGCAATCAAGAAAAATTCTGGACAAAACTCCAATTATCACCTACTAAACCAATAAAACTGTGTACCTCGGGTATACTTGTTGGTGTTGGAAATTCATCGATTTCCTTGGTCTTCAAACGATTAACATAAATTCCATCCTTAGAGACAATATGACCAACAAATGAAATCTCATTATTCTAGAATTCACACATGATAAATTTCCCATATAATTGATTTCTTCTAAGAGTCCATAAGATAATGCCCAAGTGATTTTAATGATCTTCTTATATTTTTGAGTATATAAAAATATCATCAATAAATACCACTGAAAATTCATCAATATATTCCCTGAAAACTCTATTCATTAGATCCATGAAGATTGAGTGTGCATTAGTCAATCCAAAAATCATTACTTTAAACTCGTAGTGCCTGTACCAGGTTTGAAATGTTGTTTCCGGAATGTCTTCTGTCTTTACAAATAACTGCTGATATCTAGATCAAAGGTTAATCTTTGAAAAATTTTGAACTCTATGAAGTTGGTTGAATTAATTTTTAATGCGAGGTAGGGGATACATGTCCTTTATTGTCATAGAATTTATCTCCCTGTAGGAAATGCAAACCTCATTTATCCATCTTACATTTTAACATAAAGGACAGGGGCTCCCCATTGATAAACAGTACGGAGAATAAATCCCTTTTTACTCAATTACTCTAGTTGATTATTTAGTTACACTAATTACACAGTTACTATTCTGTAAGGGGTCTTCGATATAGGTCTTGAACCAGGAATCAAATCAATGGAAAACTCAATTTATCGTTCTGGAGGATGTCCAGGTAAATCATCTGAAAACATACCATCATTTTCTTACATAATAGGTACATCCTGTATTGGAACATTATTTTTCTCACCCATAGTTATTTCATTTTATTCTTCCACCATAATTGAATTTATTAGAGCTACTGGGGGTGGATCTAGATAAGAATCAAGTGGTGATGTTTATGCTCTAAATATAAAGTATTATTTATCATTATTTAAAATTGTTACCTCCTTCTTCTTATAATAAATTTTCACATCATGGTCTGAAATCCAATCAATAATGAAGATTATATCAAATTAAATCTTTGGTATTATGATGAGATCAGCAGATAAAGAACATTTATATGCCCTAATGGGAATTGATTCATAAAATTTGGTGCGATGATACTTTCCTTAGTTGTTCAAACTGGAAACTACCTTGTTAAGTCAAATTGAAAATATCTATTTTTCATAGAAAACTAGGAAGATATGAAACAATCTGATAGTCCAGAATAATATAAATCATTGGCTAAACTTGATGAAACCAATAAATTACCTGCCACCATGTCTTTCAGAGCTTCAACCTTAGTAGTAGTGATCACATGAGCTTGGTCTTGCTCCCTTGGCCATTTCTGAGATAAATTCCCTTGGATCTTAATAAATTCATTTGAATAAGGCCTATTTTATCAACAATTGTATAATTCAACATTGATAGCCTCTTTATTCTCCTAGCAATCATGAGAATGGTGGACTTTTTCACCATACATGTAATAGACTCTCATTCCCTTCAAGAAAGTACCAAGGTAATTTTTACCACATTTACCATAGGTTTGATATTCAAATTTTCACTTCATTCCCTTATTTCCATTTCTATAGTGTTCAACAAATCTCTTTTTCTCTTTCTTTACTTTAAAGTCATAAGACTTAAATAATTCTTTTTCTGTCTTGATATTGCATGACAAGAATATCATCGTATGATGAGAAGTATTGTGAGACTAATGCTCAATGGAGAAATGGTTTAAACCCATCAAATAATATATCAATCTTAATCCTTGGGTTAATTATATAATCTACTTCATTCCTTGATAACCTTTTAAGGTTAGAATCACACTTTGAGACATTCTCATCCTCCTTTTTCCTAAGACTCAGAAATTGTCATTCCATTTCTGCTCGATTGTCATGAGAAATGTATTTTTCTATGAAAATACCTAAAAACATTTCCATTAAATGTTTTATACTTCTTCATCTTCCTTTGTGTTTTGGATTAATTACCACCATTGATCTGTATCTCCCGTGAGATGATAAAATGACATGATAACTTTTTCCCTTTCGATACTCCTCAACTCATGAAATATTTTCTCTAAGGAAATTATCCATTTCTTAATTACTAATGGATTATTTATCCCATAGAATATTGGTGGTTGTTTCCTCATGAAATGGTCTAACATTGATCCTCCACATTATGGATCAGGGTGCTCCATACATGTAAGGATATTATTCATAACCTGTGTGAGTTGTACCAGTATGGTGGTAAGATGATCCGCACCAGTTTCATCACATGCTCTACTATAATTTTCTTAGGTAGGAGGGGAATCCCTATATGGATTACCTATGTTGATACAGTTTCCATTCTTTTAATTAGACACTATTTCTAAAAAATGGCATATAGTAGATTAGTTTACGAATCACAATACATAATTCCAAACTTGTAAAACCATTAACATAAATTGAATAGTTTATGTATATAATCCATAATCATAAAAAAATTTTCATTGTGGAGGTATTTACTCATAAGACTTTCATAATGGGGTTTTAAAAAAAATGTGATTTATCCTAATCATATCCCATTTGAGTGTCGTAATCAAGAGTGAAACAAGGCCCGTTGTAATGCACCAGTTCCCGTTCAAGCATAGCTCAAAGCGGTGTTTTCAAGTTTTATCCATAGGTACATCTTTTCCAGAGCCGCCTCTACTAGCTCGTTTTAATACAAAAATGTATTCCCTAGAAAACTCACAATATATCTACATTACAAAAATTCTAGAATGTTATTTTATAACAATCCTCAAAGTCTATCTTAGGGTAATGTTCTCTAATAAGAGGTTTTCTATATGTAGCTTCCAATAATTGTAATAAAATATCTATGATACCAACTGTAATTCCCCGACCACAATTTTGAAGAGTCCGTTCCTTATTATATAACATTGGCATGATCACAAGAGGTTAAATCCTGAAAGACTGGTCAATTTAGTATCTTTGGATGTACTAAATACATTTATATGTTTTACATTACATCATGAAATAAAAACATCATCAAAATTGTGCCCCATTTTTTGCACACTTATATACTTATCCAATCCATGTAGGTCAACCAAAAAATACATTCTCACATGATGGGAAAAATAAAACATCGAAAGGGGTGAGCTCAGATGCTCAGTAAAGATTACAATATAGCATAAACTATCATAAATAATGAGAAACATTTAAGGAAATGTTTAAGACTAAAAAATTTCTTTTAGACATAAACTTCATCATAATATGGAAAATATAAAATCAAATAATACCATTTACTTATTCTCATGGATATCCTACTAGTTAAATAATCACATGGAATATCAATTTCCACTTTAATAATGAGGGACTTCATAATTCCAAACCTCATAACCACATTGTCAAGGCCTTGTGCCAAGAAAACAAATATGATTTTTTTCAAAGCCTTATTACAAGACACTAGTTTGTCTCATGAGACCTACCAATGAATCAAGGAGTTATAGCAGTATACAACCATCACTTACTATGTCAAATCCATTCCTCATATGAAAATATATAAATATAACATACACATTCATATTAAAATAAGAAAAAAAAAGTCAGTACATTATCCATAAACCATGAATGGTGTAAAAATAACACATCTACAGTCAGACATATCAGAAAACCTTCAATACAATATTGAATGTTTTTATCATATTAAATCAACATCAAACAAGATTAAAATCTATCAAAGGATGCTGACATAGATGAAATGAAAACTATTTGATATAAATATATCTTTCTATTTTGAAATTATTTAAAAGTCACATAAATATTAAATAAAACAGTTATTTTGAAGATAAAACTATAATCATGTATGGGATGCTTCGACGATGATATAACAGTGGAAAATAGCCATGCCCACCATATAAGTTAGAAGACATTTTTACCTTAGTTTTTTTGAAAAGGTAATAAAGTACCTTGTTTGGAATATGACAGAAATATTCATTTCAAACTAATTTAGAAAAATTCAAACAAGTTTATAAATTACTATAACCTATAGTCTAAGAAATAGTAAAAAATTATAGCAATACATTTTCAAGAAACATGGATGTGGATGATATAGAGGTCCCAATAGATACTAAAGTGAAAACAACCTCTAATAATAATGATATTGTGAAATTAACCCTTACCTTCTACTTTTCCTTAGTCTATGGTTTGTTAAATTTTTTTATAATAGTTTAAACATTGATATTTAATTATAAAATAACTATATACATAAATATTATATCATATATGATCCTCTACTATTTTCTTTATTATTAATAATTCAGTAGTAACATCATTTCACGTGTTAACTGATTCGTTTACCTTTATATGCATGGTTACATAAGCCTTGTTTTCTTTGTATATGATTCATTTTATTCATATACAAAATTATATTATGTTCAGAAACATTATTTTTATTCATAAAATGAAAATTATTTTTGAATGATTACGATGGGGAATGAATCTCATCGCGTTCGTGGAGTAGGTAATACGTACGTACGCACGAGAGAGAATATCAGTATATTCATCATGAAATCTTATGTAATTGAATGGTATATCCTATATAAAGAATCATTAACATGGAATATTTATTATTTAAATCAGTTATACTCATTATTATACCTATCCAAATAATAATGTGTTTGAATAACAAACTACACAATGATGTGGAGACAGTAAGTCGTACGTACGCACGTATGGTGACTTTGTCATTCATATGATTGATAAAATAGTGAATATGGTTGTTTAATTTTTATAATAACATCATAGTATATATAATATGTAGGATTTATTATTTTAGAATGGAAAAAACAAATAAAGAGGAAGTGGAAGATGAAAAAGAACATCAAAGAGTTGATGAAATATTTACCTCTTCTTCGGGTTCTTCCTTTTGATTTGATCAAAAGGGCTCATTAGGTTGGATTTATGACAAAATTAAGTCCTCTAGGATGAATATAGGAATGTTGGTATGTTAATTGGGTAGGGTTTTCCAAGAAAAATAGCATTTGAGGTGTGAAATAAAGAGATGAGGAAGTACCCTTTTATAAGATAGGTGAGGGTCAGTTTAGGAAAATCATAAAATATTATTTTATAATAAAATCATTTTCTGTTTATAATGCCACCAGAATGATTTATTTATAGTCTATGGTGAGGATGGGTCAAAAACTACTCAACCAACATGTTTTATATAGGTTTAAGTCACCATATTAAACTTATCTTCTTGATTTAAATATTTGTAAAATAGTTTGACATTTACCATTTCTCTTTGTATTTTTATATTATATGGTTAATAAACATACTATAACAATCAAAGATAACCCCAATTGGTTTATTATATATATATATATATATCCTTATATAATTAATTTGGATAAACATTATATTTTTATGAATATTATATCAATTAATAATATAGTATTTGTTTTAAAAACTCAATTATGACAATTTTGAATCGATTTAGTATTTAATTTTTGTGATAATCAGAACAACATTATTACATTAAAAAAAATTAATCTACTCTAACATTTCATATTAACCTATAATATTTTTTAATTTATCAAAAGTCTCAAATTACAAATATTTTGATTATTATAATATCAATTTTATTAATCATTCATTAATAAAGCAATTGATGCATCATCATTGTGTCATAAATAAATTAAATTATTTAATGCATACAAATTATAAATAAAATACCATTATATAGGAAATATTTTTCCCTTATAAGGAATATCTATAGAAAATTTATCTTATATATAACCTTGTATTTTAAATTTTTTAGTTATTAAACATTAAATTTAACTCTTTTAAATCTTCTTTAAATAAAATAATAATAAATGTTCTAATCTAATCCAAGTTGAACAAAGGGGATCATATTTTATTAATAAGGTTGTTTTTGGTCTAATTAAACGTATCCAATTGAATTAGGACATGTGTTAGGGTAATTATAATATCATTTAACCCTTAATTACCCTATTTACTTTTAAATTTGGTAAATAAATGTCAGCAGTTACTATTCACCAAAAATTACTTTCATCTTATTAAGCCAAATTTTACTTAGTAATATAAACTTTTTATCTTGTATTTTTGAAATTCAACTCATAGAAGTGGAAAAATATTATTTTCTGAAAATTGGTAAATGCTCCAAGAAGATGGGTAAAAGACGGTTAAAACTTCAAAAAAAATTATATATCTTCACTTATTATAAAATGAATCCAATGAATTACATTTAAGATATATAGATATTGTGTATATATTTTTATATAAAATAAATTAAAACAAAATAACTAATTATTTAAATAAAAATTCGGTTTTAAACAATAACGCATTGGTTTTCACTATTCATCAAAAATTGAATGTTCTCCGGAAATACCTAAAATTTACCCTAATCTAATTTTGATATTCTAAATCCAAAAATGTAGTCCATTTTTAAAATTAAAATTTATAAAATTTCAAAAATCGTATTTTACTATTCAAACAATTAGTTTCATTGGTCTAGGTGTTTAAAACTCAAAGTTTCTAACAACGCAAGCTATTGCATTATTCAAATGGAAACGTACCATGAAAGCATGGGGTGTTACAGAAATTCAATAGAATATATTGCAGAAAAGTGTTTATCATGAATTTGGTGAAATATACACCCCATAAAAATAGTTTTGTCACTCTAATAACCTGATATTATTAGAAATGGAATGAACCATGTTAAGAGTGTTTGATATATATGAATTATTTTGGGGGAATGTTATTAATGTAATAGATCAAGATCCAATCCATTTCAAATGTATAATATATTAAAATATTATGTGATATGATATTTAGATCATGAATATGGTGAAAATGAATTATAATATGGTATTTGAAAGGAATTTTATATTTATGGAGAAAGGTAAAAATATTGTGAAATTGAAGAAAACATTAAATGGAGGTATATTCCTTGGTTATAATTCAAGTGAAATACGATATCATTTTTTAAAAAATATTTATATATTATTTTAAATATTGATGATGGCAATTTTGTGGAACATATTAAGAACGAAGTAAAACATCAAGAATAAAATTCTAAAATTAAATATAATGATGTAAACATTATTCAAAAATTATAATATTGTTTCTAAAAATGATGATAATTTTTAAGAATCATTGGTTAAATAATATTGGTATGTTTTTACCAATGATGAAGAATAACATTGGTCAAATCAAAAAAGGAAATGTTAGAATGGTGAGATCTAATATATCATTGAAGATCAAATACTAACAATTCAATGTAGGATAACAAGGAGGATAATGAAACATTACTAATTATTTTTTCATTTTTTTCTTATAGATATGAAATGGAATTTAAAAAACAAAGGTTGTTCAATGTAATGAATAAATATTTTCATCATATTTAGAGGAATAATAGTTGGGATTTGGTTCCCAAGCTAAAAAATTATAATATTATCAAAAAAAATTATTCCATAACATATTGGCTGAAAATTATGATCTAATAAAATATGGTAATAAATAATATTAAACGGATACATCTCGGTTTTGGAAATTGAATTTTATGAGTGCTTCCAGTGGGTTTCAAGTATTTTAGAAATTATTTTATTTAATTCTATAATTTCACCATGACAATATTAAATATAGTAAATGTATATCATTTGTATTATCCTTACTAGAGATTATAGTGATGTAATAAATATTAATAATTCAAAAAAAATTCGGAGAAGATTATTGGTTTAAATATTGGAAAAAAACTTTATATATGGGTTAAAAATTTCTAAATGAGCATGGTATTACATGTTATACACAATCCTGATGTTGATTAATATTGGTAATGGAATAGTGGACAGAAACCTCTTTATAATTGAAAATGTGGATGTATCTAAAAAACAATTCTCAGTGTTAATGATATTTTCTTAATTATACATAAATAATGGGTTTTTATGTTTTTTATTTTGAGTTAAAAAATGTTATTGTTGTTTCCATGCTTTTTGTGATGATATATTTCATTGTATTGGTAATTTTCTCAATGGGGTGATCATATTTGCAATTCTAATGATAATTATTAATAAGTAAATTTGAATAAATTTAGAATTTATTGTTTATAGAAATTTTTTACCATCCTTTTATGTATAACATAGTTATTAGATGATAAATAATGGATGATATTGGGATTAGGAGCATTCTGAAATATTTTTTAGGAAACGTCACTACTTTTCTACTTCGTGATATGATCTTTCATATAAAATTGAACATTTTTCATAATTTTAACGGCTTACTGAAGAGTAATTTTGTAATGAAAATAGAATTAATTGACATGTAAAAATAATATAGAGTTATAAATTAATATATTATCAAAAATATAAACTATATATATATATATTTAGATGAATATGTGTGTTGAAAAAAAATATAATTTAGTATAGTTTTATATCATGGAGTGAGAACTGTGGAATGAAGAATAAAGAGGAATAATTATGTGATCCTGTGTACTATTAGGGATGGTTATAATATTGAAAATAATGCGAAATCCAAAATTATGTGAATGAATGATGAATTGAAAGATCTAATCATTTTTATAAGATATTATAACTCATCAGAACTAATTATATAAGATCACTGAATTTATAATGAAATATATTTTATTACCCATGATAAATATTGATATAATGTAAAACATTATAAATAATTTAATTTGGAAAATTATGTTGAATATAGTGTTACCTTCAAAAATATGAAATAAATAATATGTTCCAAAAATCAATGTAGATGGATTCATTTCATAAAATGTTATATGTATGGTAATTAATCCTTTACACATTTAATGAAAATATATTGTGATTTCATTGAAAATTTTATTTCCTAATTTTTTTTCAAGTAAATAAATCACTAAATTCCACGAATATGATTTTTCTCAAAAGAATAAATATATTTTCAGATGTTTTTTGATGGTGAATGAAATTATTTTAGCATGTTTGTGGGTGGTGGGTATGTTTGGGAACTATTGTAATTATTTTGGTTAATCAGGTGTATAGGTAGGTTGTGTTTTAAATATATAGGTGGATTTTATAATATGATATCAAACATAAAATTAAAGGTTTAATATGAACATATTATGTTACTACCTATTTACTTTTGTAAATAATTGAATTTATTATTCATGGATCATGTTTCATACACAAGATTGTATCATAGTGTCATAGAATTAATTAATAGATATTAAATTTTAAATTTTAATGCTTAATTATTTTCAAATGTTGTCATAAATTTAATGCCTATAGTGGTTTTTAAATATTTAGGGTTTATATAAAAATTCAATGGGAGGAGATGGTTAAAAAAATATGAAGGAGAATAGTGAGTCTAAGTGTTTTTAATATTTTTCAAAATTATTATTGTTTTATTAAAAAATGTCGATAATGTTCATATTAATTGAATATGAAGTGAATTTGATTAATTTATTATTTTTCCCAATATATTAATGACCTTACATTATAAATGATTAAAAATCTCACTCAGAAATCAGCTTCTATTCCTTTTGTGAAAAATATTATTGAGATGTTTTAGTGAACATTTAGGATATTATAATGTCTTGATGATGTTTTATATATCATAAGAGTTTAGAAAACTAATAATGGAGGTCATATGTAAAAATTAAGTATGAAAAATAAAATAAAAAATGACTATTGGTCATAAAAATTTGAATTAAAAATTTTATTATGTTCTCACTGATACCCCTTTATGACATGAAGTCATATGATAGAATATTTTATTCCACGAGGAAATATGTCAAACTATTAATAATATGGTAGAATCATTGTGATCGATCTTTGGGAATGAGAATCATTCATGGAAGATAAGGCACATATGGTCATGTAGAAAATGATATTGGCACAATTAATGGCTGACTATAACACATGAAAGATATAGTTATTTTTGTATTGGTTAATTAAGAATCCCCTTTTCAGGTCTTGAATTTCATTAGCTACATAGTTACTATAATGTTGACAATGTAATATGATGTTTGATCTATAAAAAAACGAAAAATTCATAATTATATATTTTTTGAAATGTTGTCAAATTTGTATATTAAGGGATTCGATAAATCCATCTTTTTAGACATGAAACCATATTCATAATTTTATTAAATAATTATAATGATCTTACATCTTTAAAATAAGTGATAATTTTTCATATGAAATTTAATTACTCTATTTTTTATCTATAATTCATATAAAAAGGGGTATATTAGAGATATATGAGTTTTTTCTGATATCCTTGTGTTTAATTAATATTTTCATTGAGAAATATGAGTTAAAAGAGGATGTATATGATGAAGAATAGAATAAGTATAAATATGAGAGAATCGATGAAAAATTTATGTAGTTCTATTCATGATATAGACAATCTTGTTTAAATATTCCACATGTTATCTTTCATTTTTAGGATACCATTAATAATTATGGTGACACAATATGTAGAACATATTCAATGATATTCATGAAACTATTTAATCATCATGATTTGTGTAGTGTAAATTTTTTTATGAATTTTTCTAAACAATTTCAATGTGACAATTATTTTGTACTAATAATCCTTATAAAATCAATCATGTCTCATTTATTTATTCCATTTGGGAAATGTGGTTTTCAAAAATGATGATTTCAATAAAATTAATTGGTGTTAAATTATTTATTAATGAGAAGAAATAATTTATGAAAATATATAGCTTACACCCCACTATCAGTGTATTGTAATTTATAGTGTAATAACCATTATATAGGGATGATTCAGATGTACCATGATATTAAGAATCAATTCTATTCACCTGGTGTAAATAAATAATTTTTTAATTTTTTTTCTTATTTCCTTACCTATAAGAGGATTTAGGTAGACCATTAGTGACTAGGTGGGATACATATAACCTATCCAATTCCATTTGGATATGGGATGAGATATCCTAGGTTGTCTAATATATCTCCATTGGAAATTGGGTCGCCATGATGTGATATAGTTTATAGTCGACTAGTTGATTTTTTCTAAATATTTCTTACATAATAGAATTAACTTATAATGGTTTATATTGTTAGTCAATGAATTAGATTTATTTTCTTGTTATATAGAATAAATATGCAGATACTTTGAAATGTGTATGCCTATTGCACACTTAATTGTATTGGAAAAACATGAGAAAACATTGTAATTTTCAGGTGAGGCTGATGATAATGTATCTATCATTTAAGGATGAAAAGTTCGATGTGATTTTTTGGGACCTCAATGAAATGCTCATGCCTTATGTGTTATATTAGTTTGTGTAAATGGATGAAAATTTGATATTGATAAAGTTGTTATATAATAACATCTTCCATGATTTGATACAGATGGTTCCCTATTACCATTTACAAGTATAATCATCCTTATCCCCCATGGGGTCTCTAAGGGAATGAAAATAAAAGATTTTAGAGATGATCTTGATATCTGAAATGACATATTATGTGATGATGATCTTGAAATAATTTATAATAACTCTGGTTTATTCATTCTCATGTGTTAATATAAGGTAAAAAAGCTAGGGGTTCATCATGGATGACTTGAAATTAATGTAGTCATTGACCTAGATGGGTAATTATGTTAATATCCTAATATTTTAAATAATTTTCACTATGTTTGGTAAATAGTACATCATAAAAAAACCAGCATCAATGAACTATGAAATATTATTATTTAAATATGAAATATATATCCTATAAGTTAAATTTTAGGTATAAATATTATAAATACCTTTTGATATATATATATAAACATTATAATCAACAAAAAATAAATTATTAATAATAAATAAACAATAAATAGCTTATAGTAAAAACATTTTCGTCATTAGAGTAATGTTTTCATCAAAAATAGTATTTTTCATTTTATGTTGCAATAAAATAATTAATTTCTATAAATATTACATTATCTTAAAATAATAAAGATCATTTTTTAGATCATCACATCATATTTACCTATAGGGATATGTTATATTATTCTAAAATTATTTATTTTTTAAAAAATATGTGGAAAACACTACGTTTTATTAAAAATTATGATTTTATTGAAATTATTGTTAATGTAAAATTTTATTTTTGGATTATATTTTAAATTAAATTATCCCATTTATATTTTTTAATCATAATATTTATTTTTATATTCTTTTTTACTTTAGTTTAGTATAAAATATTTTATACTCAAAAGTTAATAATTCAATCAAATTAATTTTATCCCATTTTTAAAGGATTAATTTTAAATTAAATTATGAAAAACATGTGTTTTTAATTATTAAAATTTTATTTAATATATTTAATCATTTTTTAAATGTTTTTTAAAGTGTTTAATTTTATTTTTTGTCAATATGCCTTTTGAAATTTCTGTGTATATTCCTATGTTAATGCGTGAATATAGTAATTAAAGGTAATAAATAAAAACATATGTATGAGGACATTACACTAAAAATTAATAAATAATATTTTGTGATTATACTCCATACATAATAATCTAATAATTGGTATTATTTATTTTTTAATTCATTTGTATGAGACAATGAACTTCTAAATATTTTAAATAAATAATAGTAAAAAATTATACACTAATTTTTTAATAACTCTTATGTTTTTAACATGTAAAAAATATAATTTATTTTTAATAATAAATATAAATTTCATCTATAGTGGATTAATTTTTATTATTTGATTTTTTTAATTTTAATTTATATATAATTACATTAAATTAATATGCAACATTGTTATAGTAAATATTCAACTAGTGAAAAAATAAAATAAATAATATTACAAATAAAAAATGTAATATAATTTTAAAAAATAATGTTTAGCCATGAATTATATATATAATAATAACATGGGTATAATATATTAATTTATTTATTTTCCATTAAATTTTCATTCATGGTGTTATAAATTTCTATGTAAATGAAAATTTTTAAAATTGACATTTTTGATATTTTAGGAAAAAAATATTTCATTATAAGATCAGAAATTAATAAACATAATATCATCAAGAAATTTATTATTATATTGATTAAAATAAAAACATGTTAAATTTATGTGTCGATATTGTCAATTAATGTAAGTATCCTGACCCTCATAGTGTAAAAACCATTATATTCATGATTAATGTTAAAACGGTAATCATATGTCTAAAACTGAACAATCGGTTCATAAATATGATATATAATTGTACAATAATTATTTTAATATATTAATTTATCTCAAAGTCATATAATTTTCTTATATTATAAATTTGGAACTATTTGAACAATATTATTAATTTATATTAAAAAAATAATTTAAGAAACTCCAAGAGTTCCCCTATACTCCTATTTATAAAAGAACAATTTATTATCATTTCCTCACACTTAAAAACAAATGTTTTTAAAGAATGATATACTGATTTTAATTTCTAAAATAAATAACCATGGTATAATAAACTTATTTATGGAATAAATCCTATCTTATAGGACAAATGGTGAAAATAAAATAGGTTTTCTAAATAAGATATATAGTTCTTAACTGAGCATTATTTGGTTAGTTCTTATTTTTTTCCATGAAGTCCTCTAAAATCATGATGAAATAAAAATAACCATACATCCTATATACTGATATGATATTATTTTAAATTAATAACATCAATTTATCACTAATCTCCATCAAAATGTAAAGTGACTCAATTGTTCATGTGTTCAACGAACTAAAATGTCATGAAGAGATGGAATTCAGTTTACATAACCTTTTCTATAAGATTTTTATACTGGGGAAATTAATGATAATAAATTATATATTTTACATATTCATCATTCTATAAATATAAAATATCATTCATTTTCTTGATATTATGATCACAAAATAATGATAACTTCGTTCAAGTGTATTTGTTGACTACCACCCCCAAGAAGGGATGTCATTCATTTCTCATCTCCAAATTACATTGATGATACATATAAGTAGTCATAAAGGAATAAAAATATATTTATTATATAATTATATAATATAAATATATGAAATAACACATACATTTTTTTTATAATGATTGTTTAAAAATGGAAATGTAATGCATGCTTATGTACATCCCAAAATCACTATAATTGTAACATAGTTATTTTTTATATCCAAAATTTATAATTGGATATAAAATTAATATTGATGTATCAAAATGATAAATATTTCATTATTATTATATTTTAATTTTAACAATGATGACTACATTTATAATAGTCTACCTACCGAATCCATTTTTTGAAATATGAGACGAATATCATTAAAACAATAAACAAAAACAGAAAAAATTTTATATTAAATGGTAATAAGTGAAATTATGATAAAAAGCTATGTTAAAGGTTCCAAAACATGTATATAATTAACATATATTTACTTTTTAGAAATATATTTATTTTACTTGACTACTTAAGCTCATGTTAAGAGTCATTTCTTTAAAAATATTGTTTTAATGTTTCCCTTCCAACTATATTCCATCAATGTCTTATTTATTAATTTGTTTATTGTAAATATTGATATGTAGATAAAATAATAATAAATGTGAATGTTATAACTATTTTTATTTTATTAAAAATATTATATTGAATATTTTTATATGTTTCAGATTGAATATTTTGACAAAGAGATGAAAGGACTATTATTATATATATATATATATGGAATCTTATTCTTTTCCCCATAATGCAAAAAGTATTTTCTGTATGGATACAGTTACTAGATTTAATTTTTTCTTGAAGGGGATAACCTATTTATTTTTTTCATGACTTTTCAATAATAAAATATTCTTTTAAATTAGAAAGGGTATTTTGATATCTGAATATATTTTTTTAACAATTATAAATTTCATTTAAGAGTTTTTATAATTAAAATTGTAAGAATAATATGTTTTATAAAATATTTTTAACTTGATTATAATATATGAAATATGGGTTATTACAATATATATTATAAGATGGTTGTATCCCCATTACTACTCATGAGTATGACTGATATAGAATATATGAAGGTTGATCCCCATTATAAATCAGTAATGAATTTGGTAATGGGATGGAGATAAAAAAATTGGATAATACAAACAGATATGGGAATAAATGCTTATGGTTATTACTAATATAACTATGATGGTTATTTGTAGTGTATCTATAATGGTTACAAAAATTGTTTAGGTGTTACTGTGATGGTTACTCCATGCATAACCACAAAGGTTATTCAATATCTATTAGGGAAGGATTTTCTATATGTAATAGTGGAATAAATATAATTTACCTTGATTAATACATGTTTTTTAATTCTTACTATGTGGTATTAATGAGTTTTTTTTATGAAAAATTTATGAAATATTTTTATATAGAAACTATTTCTTGAATATGTTCAGATATTAATAATACAATGTAAAATATCCCATTGTTTTTCATATTTTTAATTGTATAAATAGATTTCATTTATATTTCCCTTTTGATTTATTTTAAGCGAATCACATGTTCAAAAAAGAATGTTGATATTTTCATAAGTATTGGTATTGGAAACTACGTGTTTATGATAAATAATGTGAAGAAATGTTAAAAAAATAGGACATGTTTCTTTTAAAAGATTTATATAATTCAAAAAATGGATAATATTTGGTTGTTTCCAAATTTTAATGAAATTTTTTTATGGGTGATGAACTATTTATCAAATGAAATAAACTAAAGGATTATTGGGAATGATTTAAAATAAATTCATCTGTAAATAAACTATAATACACAATGATAATGGTAAATTCCTTATAGTTGGTATCATAGAGAGGTTTTATATAACTACAGGTGTTTGGATAATGTAGATTGAATACACTAATAAAATATTATGTAATGTATAAAGTGAAATGATATTTATTTTTATGATTACTATGAATTATCATCTAAATAATATTTTAGTAGAATAGTTTTCTATAGAGGAAATAGGGATGATATACTATAAAGTCACCATGAAATCAGTATCCTACCATATTAATAAACATCAATTATTGGAAATTGTAATTGATTATTCGTTCCATGACATCTCAATTGAATCATGATATAAATGGTGATGTTATCAATTATATAGATAATTTATATCTACCATGAATAAATATGTATATATTATATCAATTTATGAGTTGAAGTCATCCTATTTTAATTTTATCTTTTAAACCAATGGGATCTGATGGTTTCATTAAATGTTTTTAAATGATAATATATTTCATGAGTTGTTCAAATAGAAAATTTAAATTCTTTCTATATATCAATTTTATGGTGAATCGAATCGATGGGGTTCTATAAGTAAGAATAATAAATAGATATATAATATTCATTACTACGAATCAGAATCCTATATATATTTTTTTATATTTAAATGATTCTCTGATATTATTTTTCTTATGATGGAGGAACAATTTATGGAATTATGGAAAAAGGATAAATATTTTTTTTATGATGAACAATAAATATTATTGGCCATGTATTAATGATATTTTTTCCAGTACAATAATATTAAAAATATTATGTTTTACTCAGGATTTAAAACAATTTTATAATGTTATTTAGTTGCATAATTATTTAAAATCTAAGAATTTTTGTCATTATGTTAGGAATGTTGATATGGTGTTTTTAGAAAATTACGTGTCTCCAGATTACAAGAGTATGAAATAGAGATAGTGTATGAAAATAGATTAATAAATAAATATTTATTATAGAGGTAAGAAATAAACATGTTCCATAGTTGTAAAATTACATTTCAGTGAATGATTGACTCACATTATAAAGATTTATCAATGTATTATGATGGATAATATAGATATACATTGAAATGAAAAATATCATAGTGGTGGTAAGGACAATTTTGATAAGTAATAACTAAATTGTTTTAAAATTAGTTAGATTGAAATTTAAGTGTTTGAGTTAGTGAAGAATGAAAAATAGAAGGTATGTAACATGAATATAAGTAGAAAGGTGATTTAAAATCAATTAAGATTACTAAATTAGATGTTGGGTCATCAAAAAAGTATTAATAGATCTAAGGATCTCATCAATTTTTTATGATTTTCCTATGTGTTGTGTATGTTTAATTTATGGTGAATAAGGATGAAATTGTGAAAAAAAATTCATATTGGAAAGAGTCATTGCATGTCTATGGTTATTTCCTTTGGTTTATTATTGCATGATATTCATATACATATCGTATAAAGAACATATTCCATGATGTTTTGGATATTTTTTCATTTGATTTTTTTGATGATATCTTCACTGAATAAAAAGGTTTGTGAGAATCATAAATAACCTAATTATTATTCCATCATAGGTTTTGTTTAATTTTTTTTGAACATTATGTTATTTTTAATCATTATAAATTAAAATTGGTGTCATAGTGATAATTTTTTGAGACATTCATTAAGGGAAATACTAAAAAAAGATAAATTTTCCCATAGGAAAATTTATTCTCTATGGTAAGAAAATGATATTCAGGTACAATTAATATAAATTTTTAAGATATAATATATTGAAAACCAAAGATGATATTTTTTTGGGTTAACTGAAAATTATAATAAGGATTTTCATCATATTTATTGGCACCTTTAAAACATTTTATAGTATTAAAAAATGGATTATATGTAGGATGGGTGAAAACCTATTTCTAAAACATACTAGGTATTTATAGAATAATACATTTTAATACTTATTAATATTTTTGATTCCAATATAAATTTTTTTAATGGGGAAAATATGTATAATAGTGTATTCGAAATGAAACAATGGGTTTCTATGAAATATTACGTTTCCCACAACACTATGTTATATAGAAAAATAATACAATATAAATATTATTATTTTATGAGGTTGTTCACACATAGTCATTTTATTATTGGGAATAAACAGATTTATAAATATTTTGATAGTTTATATTTTTAAAATGTTGTAACATGTATCCAATGAATATTAGAGTCTTAAAATAAGAATGAATCCAATTTTATGAATAAAATATTCTAATAATGTTATAATGTCTTTTTACCATTTTTTGGTGGATAACACTTTTTTAAAAAAAATCACTTATATATGTTTTAATATATAAAATTAATATTTTATTTAGAATATGGACATCAAAATTTACATCGGTTGATGTTGTGGTATTTTTATGATCATGTCAGTATTTTTATGAATATTTAAAAATACTGAATTTTAATTCGAAACTGCATTTTCATCTAATTTTTTATGTAGTTAGATTCTCCTTTAAATTGGATTAAAAATGTAACTAGATTAAATTTTTATCATTTAATCCAATGACCTTCATTGGATGTAATTTTTCATTTATGTTGGACATAGACACCTGTCAATCTTTTGATAGTTTTGACTTCATAAAACCCATTTTTGGTTATAACAACAAGAAATAATTTTAAATTCATTTCTAAACATTTTATGTTATAAATTTAGAAATTTTTATACTATATTTTCAATTATATGGTCCAAATTATTTACATATTTAAATTTTATTTTTGTACATTATGATTAGTAACATGAATAATTATTTTAATTTACCATGGTAAATGTGTAAATTAGGTAAATAATGGAAAGAAAATAAAACAATAACAATATAAAAATTCCCTAAAAAATTTCAGAATTCAACTGGATTTTATATTTCCAACCATTAAAATCCTTGGGTCTAATTTAAGACCCCATGGAGGCACATGGTTGTAAAAATGACCTTTTCTATTATTTAATTTAATGAAATGGGAAATATTACTTAATCATATATCTCCTACCTAAGCATTTTTAATTTTATTTATATAAAAAATATATTAAACTATTAATATAAATTATAAAGAAAAAAATATTTCCTACCACATATTATTTTATTTTTAATTTTTATTTATTATATAAATAAATATATTGATGACACAATGATGATGGAGTGAATGCCTTATGAATAAAATATTCAAGTAAAGAATATTATAAAAAATAATATAAAAGTAATTTGAAAATTTATATGCAATATAATAATTTTTTGGAGGATATTGACATGTTTGGGATGATTTATTGGCTTTTTTACAAGGAATAAGTTTTTTAACTTTAATAAAAATCAATTACTAAATAGTGTCAAAATTAATACAAATAAGATTCTAAATAATATTATTTTTTATTTAATTATATAATTGTCAAATAAATATACGATTAATAAAAATGACTTAAATAATGTAAAAAATGTTATTAATGATCAAAATTTTGTTTTTTTGGAATTTTATAGAAACTATACTAACCATATTTTATGTAAATATAATAATACATAATAATAGTTAATGGTTTTATCTAATTGATAAAGCTAAAATATAAAATTAATTTTTTTTCCTAATCTTGTCTAAATACAAATTTTTGAGATGATATAGACACATAATCATCTCTTCCTAGAAATTTATCATTTTGAAACTATTATTATTCAAAAGAAAATATATAATAAAATAATATTTCAATATAATCTTAAAGTGCCCCTCCTCCCTCTTAAAAAAGCCACCACCTCTACCCACTTACACACACCTATCATGACCCTTGTCTCACCCAAATTATACATTACTAAGCTCCTAAAATCCATCCATTACTCTTATAATTCATACCTTGATAATAATGGAATTCAAGAAAGCCTTTTGGTGCATATCAAAAGGAGTTACCCGATTTTGAGGTATTGATTTCTCTCATGCTCTTTTCCATTACATTCCTTCTCCAATCCATATGATATTAATATTGTATGATTACATAACAACATTGGTATCCTCAATATACCATGATGTTTTTATTATATGGATTTTAACTACACTTATACAAACCTCCACCTAATAAATATGAACATACTGTTTCCGTGTACAGCCAACTACATCTTCACGAAACGATGATTATTTAATTTTATCCAAACACCTCTCATGGTGGACATTAGGTTGGAACTATATTTGTATAAGATATATTATATTTTAATATTGTCTCTATTATTTAATTTTTTTACCACATACATTAATTAATTTCATAATGTGTAAATATGATAATTTCGAATGAGGTAGTGTGTACTACCACCACCTAAAAGTGATATGAATCATTCATTCCATACATTGATCATATTAATGATAAATTTGATAAACTTACATAACATATAACAATTATATTATAATGGAAATATAATATACCTATTTATCAATTATTGTTTATTATTTTAATATGAAAAAATTAATTAATGTAGCGTTCATTTAAACGTACGAGCTACCGTCTCCATGAACTATGTATTTCATTTCTTAACCCCAAATGTTATGGATGGTTGTACAATAAATATATAAAGGATATATATTATATTTAAATCATTAATAATATTTTGTAGATAATGGACTTATTACCACATGGATAATTTGAATCCAAACAAGGTCATTTTTTACTCAAATTCCTAACATCCACAAAACGTCTGATATGAAATAAAAAATTTAACTTATTGCTATAAAATGGTAATAATAGATATAAAATGAATAATAAAATTTATAATGGTTATAATAAAATTATCCACTAACCTAATATTTATTATTTAGAAAATTAAATAACTAATGACACATATTGGACTCAATTTAAGGTTCATCATCTAAATCTATTTTCATTTAGGCATTTTTTTTAAAATATGCATCTTTATTCATTTATGAGGTGTACGTATAGCCATTATGACATTTAAAAAAAATATTTTATCTATACTAATGTTATTTACTAAATCATGGAGATTAATAATTACATGTTCAAAGAAAAATGAGAAACCTTCAACATTTAATGATTTAATTATTAAATATTTTTCTTCCAGATATTAAATTTCATATATTTTTAGATGGTTATAAAAGGAATATTCATTAAATTTTATGTCACTCATGTATTTAATTCAATGATTTCAATATAATTTTTTTTATATAATGCATTTTACTATATTTAGAAAAAACAAAAGATATTTTTTAACATATATGGTGACAACAACTTCTCTTCCGCTATAATTGTTAATTGATATATGGATTCCTATAAAAGGCTAAATTTATTTTAAAATTATAATAAATCCATTATTCCTTTATATGGTAATATTTTTTTTGAAAATGGGTTATAAATGAAAATTGAATTTTTATATAATAATTCTTTTTATATGGGATTATAAAAATCTATCAAAAAAGTGGTTTGGTGATGAACGTGTTTTTTTCATGAAATGGTTCGTGAGCATTATAGCTTATAATTGAGACTGATATAGATTATATGAAGGGTTGAGCCTATTTATAAATTATGAGTGATCCCAAAATATCTTATATTGAGGGTGATCCCCTTTATATATTTCCAACATTAAATTCAACCATATGGTTATTCCAATTGGAGGATTTTTTAATGTGTTTTATGTCTATGATTCACTAAGTCTCTTAAAAGTGTATTAGTTTCATGAAATTGGTAGTAGTGTTTTTAAATGAACAAAAAGAGTGAGTGATAATTACCGAAAAATAGTTTTGTTTCATCCATTCAAGGAACATTGAATGATTTTTCCTGTAATAACAAGACTAATGGGTTTTCTTTATTTTTTTGTCCCTTACTAATATTTTTGTGATCCTCCCATGTTTTTTAATATTTTCATAGGATTTATGTGACAATAAGGTCACGAATAGATTCAATAAAACATTATGAGGTATATACATGAAAAGAAACCATGTAAATTTTTAAATATTTTTATGTTATTAAAGAAAGATGAATTCATTGAAGTTTCCACATTGTATTTCTATGTTTTCAGGTAATTATTATCACTTAATTCTATAAGGATCTAAACCTGAAAATATACTCAATGTGAATTCTTTAGATAACTCAATATTATGTAATGTTTATGTGTGTGGCCTTATAGTTGGTATCATAGTACGGTTTACATTACATTAGAGGTTAGGATGTTTTTAATTTCTTTACATTAAAGGAATTTACAATATGGTAAAGTTGAAACGATGTATAATTTTATGATTACCGCGTTTCAACATCTAAAAAATTTATGTTCATAATTGGTTTATATAGATGAAATTTGAATGCAATAATGGTAAATAATAAAGTGTAAAACAACCTTTCAAATCAACAGTATGACGTGCGGAGAATTAGAACTGAATCATTTGTTGAACTAATGGAGTAGTTTACTGGGAATATAAATGGTAGTTGTATCCATGAATGAGATTATCCTGATAACCATTGAAGAATTTTTAAGTAGTGGAAAATTTTATGAGGCAACATCCCCCATTATCTATTTTCTAGGATTCCATGTCACCAAAATCACATTGATGTAGGCCAGCCTCTTCATGACCTTTATCACAATAGTTCTGGATAGGGAGAAATAGGTTCTCTTCCATCTCATCAAGCTAAAGTCAGACATGTATATATGAGCCATCACCCCTCTTGGTCCTTCACATAAATGGAATTTTTATAGATGACTAGGGTGCATGTCCATTTAAATGGGGACACATTAGATGACGTTATGTGGGTTAATGAGACACCGACCAAATTGAATTTTCTCACCTAGAGAATATGGAACAAAGTTGTTCAGTTAAATAAGAGTGTTAGGAGGTGTGGGGTTAACATGGATTCAAGATGTTTGTGATGAAATATTTATAATGAGTAAATCACTAATCATTTATTTTTTTAGTGGGAATGGGTTCAGAATGTGTGTACCTATTTAGGGGGTTCGATACGGTCTTCAATTCTAGCACGGGTGGCCTCTATTTCCTAGATAGTTTGTACCAAAGTTTGATAGATAATATCCCTAAAATAATGTCTCATACTATGGTGTTTCATGTAGTCCTCTAGTTCCTCTATATGATGAGAAAAACGTTGAGATAGGTAGGCGTGGCCATGATGACACGTGTTATAATTTTCAAGAAGAAAACCCTTTTTAGAGACATGTCCAAGGTTGTCCAAAATTAGAGGGAACCCTTGTATATTATTGGGATTCATGAAAGGTCCCATGAGGTTCCCATGTTCTGTGGTATAAAATAAAACCGGTTCTGTTGGAACCCTCTCGATATATGGTTAAAACTCAATACATATGGCTCATATTATTTTGGTATAATGCGTGGAGGGGGGTGGTATGTGAAAACATTGGGTTAGTGTTCATGGGTTTTATATTATGGTTGGTCCTGGGTTCCTCTCTACTGAATGATTCCCTATAGATTCTCTATGGGATCATCTTATGCTCTCAGAGGGATTTGGTCATCACTGAAGAGGAAATTGATTCAATACTATTGCACTAGTCCTTATATGACCATGGCACTTCTCCTTGGTAGATCAGCTATTCCATCAAGAAATGTCACTATATTGATGAAAGAAAAACCAAAGTGGTTCACACTTGGAGGGAGGGAAACAAGGTTGATAGTCACCTGGTTTCACATGATATATCTAGATTTTAAAAAGTATTCTTTCATAGTATTTCTATCATGAAACCTGAGGGGGTCAACTTGATCAGAGTGGATGCCCTAGGCATTCACTATTTCATTCCTCTTTAGTTCTCGGCTATGGGGGTAAGGGTAAAGGGGTTCTTTCCAGTTATATTTTTTCTCTTTTCCATTAATAAAAAATTACATGATCATTATGGGATATTTATAATGTCAAAAGGTAAATGTTTTCATCTATCATTTTGATGTTGAATCCGATCGATGGTGGTTATTAGTTAATAATACTATAGAGAAAATTTATTGTGATTCCATGGAATGAGATTCCATTGTGGATATATTCCATGATAATTATATCATTATGTATTGTTATATTAGGATGGAGAAACAAATCATTGAATTAAAGAAAAATGATGATGATTTAGTTGTAGTATATGAAGTGAAATTCCCACGATTGGCCATGCATGTTGCAGATTTTTTTCGAGACATTGACAGAAAAATAAATATGTTATCTCGGGATAAAAACAAGAGATATGAAGTGATTTGGCATCCCAAAAATTTAAAAGTAATGAATAAATGGTACATTGACCCGAGATATTTGAAATGGATTTTGTGACACTTATGTTTCCTGAGATGATAATAGTAATAAATAGTGAAAGCTCCAAGAAATGGAGAAGAAACAAACTAAGAATTCTATATGTAATCCAATAACATGATCCATGTGTTGTAAAATACATTTTGAGGAATGTATGTAATGCTCTAGAAAGTGTTACTGGTGTGTTACATTTGGTCACATTGATCTTAAATGAAATAAAAAGGGTCTTGAATAGTCCAACAATTAGATAACAGATAGATAATCTACAATAATATGCTTTAGATAAAAGTAGTTGGGACATTATTCAAATATGTTTTCAAACTTAATTACACAGTGATGAAATAAGTATCATAGAAAAAAAGGTTTGAGAAAATCTTTTACTTCTACTACATTTTATGTTGAGACATATGGTGAAGTGATGGAATGCTCATGATAGTGTGATATGTTTTTTTAAGGATAACTATATGTTCAAGGTTATAGAAACACCTTTTGAGGTTTTATGTTATGTGATAATATGTTATTAAGGATATTTGGTGGATATTTTTTGTGGGGTTTAATTTATGTTTGGATTTTTTATTGTGGAAGTATGCCTTTTACTTATGGAACTTAGTTTTAAGATATTAATATCTTTTATGGTTTTTGTGATCACTTATTCATAAGGATATTTTTAGGTTTGTACTTCATATTCTTGGAAAATTTTGATTATGAAATTGAGCTTATAAAATATAAAAACATCATGTAATTATGTTTCCTTATGTTCTTATTTTATTAAGTAAATTTATTCTTTATCTCTATTAAAAAGATCTTAAAACAGAAACAATATTCTTTATCATTTCCCAACGATATTTTGACCAATAACATAATTATGGTTTCTGGATGGATAACCATCTGATGACTATGTTATCTATCACTCTCTATTAGTGTTTGAAAGATAATTTTATCCTACTTGTCCATGTTTTCTTACATGGAACCCCAATATATAATATCTTTGGAGACCTTTATACTTCACTTTTAATCTTTTAAAGCGGTATTTTTACTAACCCTTTTTCCAATTTGGTATTTTCAATGATGTTTTCAGGACCATTTTTAAAATTCGGGGGACACAAATTCTGATAGGGGGATTGATTTAAAATCCAAAGTCTTTATAGAAAAATTTATTTTCATATTTATTAATATGTTTTAATTTAATATTTATTTTATTTTAAAGGGGACTCTATGTCAGATAGAATACTGGACATGCAAACATCGATTTATCCCGAATCACACATTGCAGAAAACACCGAGTTATACCAAAATATACTACAATAATGATATTATTATTTTAAATGGTAGATAATGCATAGTCATTGTATTGCCTAAAATGAACATAATTAACTATATTTTAATTTTTCATATTTTTTTATTTTTTTACATTTTTCTAATTAATTATAGTGGATTAAAATTATAAACAATCAAATTTTACACATAAAATATTATTATATTTTTAAAAGATCATTCTACTACCTTTTGATGTGGAACCCTTTTCAAAATTAGATTTTCCAAAAATATATAATCTATTTGATAAAATAAAAATATTATTTAGAATTGGGATATCAAAATTTACTATGGTTGAAATTTTATTATTATTTTTTATAGAATACATATTTTTAATAATATTGAAGAATAATGTATTTTAATCCAAAGCTTCATTTTTCATTTAATTTGATAATATATAATGATTTTATAATTAATTAAGTTTAAATGGTAATTAATTTATGTTTTTATTTTTTTATCCATTTATGTTTATTTAAAGTAATTTCACATTTAAATTTGACATAAATACTTTTTAATATTTTGATTGTTTTATTCTAAAAAACCCATTTTCTTGTTTTGAAAATATGAATTAATTTAAAATTAACTTCTACCAATTAATTTTTTTCAATTTGGAATAGTGGATTAAATATTTAGTACCAAAAGGTCTAAATTAATTTAATTGGTACCTTTTGTTTTTGGTATTTATGAATATTATGTTTAATAGTTAGTTTAATTTACCTTTGTTAAAAGGTAAATTTGGTATATAAGGGTAATAATACAATTATATTAATATAAAACTACCCTAACACATGTCCAAATACTATTGTATGATATATGTCCGATCATGATCATCACTGGGTTGAATTTAGGACCTCATGGAGGCACTTGGATGTGATAATGACCATTTAGAAAATTTAATTTAAAGAAATGTGAAATATAACGTAAACATATATCTCCTAAAAACCATTTTATTTTTATTTGTATAAATGATATATTAGACTAAAAATAGTAATTATAAGTCCAAAAAAAATTTCCTGCATCTGGGTATATTGTTTATAGTTTTTAGACATCAAATAAATAATTATATTTATGATATAATAATAATGGAGTGATTACCTTATTAATGAAATATTCAAATAATTGATATTATAAATATTAAAATAAATGGAATTTCAACATATTATGGCCGCACACAAATTTTTTGGATGAAATTGACTTATAAGGGATTATTTAATTCCATTTCTATAAATAATGTTATTTATATCTTTAAAAATTATAAATTTTGATATAGTTTCAAAAATGACATAAATTAGTTTTTAAAACAAATACTATTTTTTCAAATGATATAATAGTCCTAAAAATAATTGATTTAGGAAAATGGATTATATAATTTTAAAAATATCATTAATTATCAACTTATTTTTTCTTGTCATTTTATATTAATTTTGTAACCATATGTTATGAATATATAAGATGACATCATAAGAGATAATGTTTTTAACTAAGGGTTAAAGGTAAAGGATAAGGTTAATTTTGTAACCAAAAAATGGCTCGAAACTATTGGTTGAGGGAATTTTTTACCATACACATCTTATCCCTAATATGTTTCATCTTGGAACTATTAGAAATCAGAAATCAATTTATAAGAAAATAATATTAGAAAACATTTCTAATGTTCCCCTTCTCCCCCTTATAAAAGGCCACCAACTCTACCGACTTACACAGACCCTTCAAGCCCACTCCTAATGATCTTTTCATTATATAATTTCATAAAAACACCTATATCCTCAATATAATATGGTGATGTTATGATATTTATTCGATATATAGTTACACACACCTCCATTTAATTTATATGAACATATTATTTATGTGTATGGTAAACAACTATCTCACGAAATAATGATTGTCCAATTTTTTTCAACCATCCCTCATAGTGGCCATTATGATGGAATTATATTTTGATATGATATATGTTTTGTTATTATTTTATAAATTCTTCTAAATTTCTTATTTTCAGCAAAACATTATTCTTTCCATATGTGTAATAAAATAATTTCATTTGAGGATGTTTGGACTACAAAACCCTCAATGGGATATGACTCATTCATTCCATACATGGAATTTATAAATAATGGAGTTAATGGAATTATATAACATATGGAATAGATTTTATACTATAATTATAATATGCATATGTATCATTTAATTTTTATTCCGTTAATATGCCAGTGAAATGAATGTCGTGTTCATGTGTATGTATAGCCTACCATCTCCATGAATGGTTTATTTGATTTCCTATCATCAAATTTTATGGACATTTATAAAATATGTATATAATGAATATATATAATATTTAAATCATGACTAATATGCTGGAGATATTGGACTTCTGAATACATGTATAATTTTCAAAATAATATGTTAATTGTTGACTCAAAAACAGATCATCAATAAAATGACTGACATGAAATAAAATAATTAACAAATTGGAATAAAATGGTAATAAGTAATATAAAATGTAGAATAATCATCATAAGGATTAAAAGAATATTGAAATTAAAAGAAATTTATTATTCATGAAATTAATTACCGAATGAGACATGTCAGACTTAAGGTGAGGGACTTTATCTCAATCTCTTTCCATTGAGTTGTTTCTTGATAATATTAACCTTTATTCTTTTATAAGGTATATATTCAGAAATTATGACATTTCATAACCATATTTTATCTATATTAATGGTATATCTAAATCATAGAGATTAATAATTTCATGTTCAATGTGGAATGTGAAACCTTGAACATTTTATGATTTAATTATCATATATTTTTGTCCGGATATTAAATTACACATATATATACGTGGGTGTAATAGAAATATAGAGGATAATTTCTTTCATTCTTGAATATCATTAAATTATTCATAAAGGAATATTTTTTATAATAACTGTTCTAAATTCATAAAAAAACAAATTTTATTTTAATGTATATGACACCAATGACTTATTTTCCACCATTACCGTTATTTGATATTTGGAATTATCTACAATTATTAAGGATTTTAAAATGAAAATACATTTTGTCTTCCATTATTTGGGTATATTGTAATTGATAATGAATTCTAAAAATAAAATATAATTTTTATATGGAAATGTTTTTCATATGGGATCCGAAGAAGAATTCAAAAAGGGGTTTTTTGATGAACATATTTTATTCGTGAAATAGTACATGAGCATTATAGCTCATAATTGATGCTGATATAGCTTATACGAAGGGTTGAGCACCATTATTGCTCATAGGTGACCCCAACAATTATTTTATGAAGTTATGACCCCTTTATTTCATATAAGTGAGCTCTAAAAAGATATAAGAATGTTTGAACCCCATTATAGATCACAGGTGACACCGATATAACTTATACAAAGGGTGATCCCCTTTATAGTTCTCTTATTTTTATGAAAACGATATTTTTATTCCAATTTGAATATGCTTGAAAGGGTTTTATTCATACGATTCTCTAATCACCTAAAACATTTTTAATTTCTTGTTATTCATTTTAGTGTGTCTATTGAGTAAATATTATGAGTGTTTTTTCATGTGAATTATTTTTATTTCATCCTCTAAAAGAAAATTGAATGGGTTATCATGTATTAGATAGACTAATGATTTTCCATTATTTTCATTTCCCGTACTATTAATTTTATGGTCATCCCATGTATTTGAATGTTTTTTAATATTTTAATGGAGAATACAGTAAAGGGTGGAATCAATGAATATTTATGATGATTAAACATGAAAATAAACCATGTTTATTATTAAAAATTTTTATGTTATAGAAGAAATGGACACCATTGGAAGTGTCCACATTTTATTTATTTGTTTTTGTTTTGTTATATTTATGGCCTAATTCTATAAATCATTAAACCAGAAATGAACCTCAATATGAATTATTCACTTAATTCATTATTATTTTATTTTTAAGGGTGGGGCCTTATAATTTCATACAAAAATATTGAAAGGATTGAGTCCACAAATCAAGGGAGATATGGTTTCATAGGCTACCACTAACCATTATGATGTTCATGTTTATATTAATTTTTTTAGCTTAATTTGATTTATAGAAAAATATTATTTTTATTTCGGAAATAGTTTTTCTCATAATAGATAATATAAAGACTGAAGAATAATGATTTAGTTATTTTTTGATAACTACTATTTTCAAAAGTGGATAACTATTATGAAAACATTATATAATTATGTTAAATAAAAATTACCAAATTTTATTTTACAAATATTGGTTTATTTATATTTTGGTTAAAAATATTATATTTTTACTGGTTTATAGTGATTCAGTTAATTTTTCAAAATGATTAGCATATATTGAAGATTATATTATTAGAATACATAATTTTTGGTAAGATACAATAACCACAATTAATTTTATAGATAGATAACTGATAAAATTTGATTGTAAGAATAATTCATTTAATCCCTCAAATATTTTGTATTTATTCATATTATGAAATTAATTAATGATAATTAAGGATAGTTATTTATGGAATATTGTTTTTGAACTTCAAGAATCACTATTTATCATTATATATAAACGTTAGATTTGTTCATATGAAGGATTTTACTTTTGGAAATTATATTATTTCTCCATAAACATTTACTTTTGATATAATGTCCACTGATTAAAGAAATATATTATTTTTCCTTTCTACATTATTTGATCCCTTTGAAGATGATTCTAATGATTCATTAAACAAAAATAAATTTTGAATACAATTAGTTTGGGAAAAAGATGATATTGTTTTGGTAATTAAATAATGGATGAAAATATAAATCTAAGGTAAGTATATTTCATTCTATTCATAGTATAGATGATAAAGGTATTCCCCATCTCTAGGAAAGGGGTTTTCGAAAAATAAAACATACATATAATTTTATATTGATAAATAATTTCTAATTTAGGTCATCATCGATTATTGGTGTTATGATGGATAACATTCTGATGACCATGTTATTTTTTACTCTTGATTAATTTTTTTATGTTATTTTTCTCTTCAATTTCAAAATTATTACGTCCCACTATTTTTGTATTATTTAGAGACATAGTTTGGGTCGTTTGAGATGACCTTCATTTTATATAACCATCTTTTTCTTATATGAAAATTAAAACACATTAATTATTAAAAATATAATATTTATATATTAAATTATAAAAAGGTTTTGTATCATGTAAAAAATATGACCATACATCAATTTCACATTATAAAAAAACATTTTTCTAAATCCTTATTCTTGGCCATTCAAAATGATTCCATTTTCTTTATTATATGCAATCACTCGAGGATATACAGAAATTAATGTTGGTGATCAAAAAGTCTACTAAAGGGTGCAATAAAGTACATGCATCAATAATACAAGAGTAATAATACAGAAAATAATTATATTCTAATTATTGGACCATCATGATCATAATGGGGAAACATTTTCTAAGTACATGGACTGTGCTAATGGATAAAAATGAGAAATCTATAAAATAAAAAAAATAATTATGAAAAAATATAAAGTCATATTATAGTAAATAATGAAAATAATATAATTATAACCTTAAAAATCTGTTATTATACTAATTTATTTTAATATTTATAATAGAAATAATTTGAAACTTATTTGTTTGTAGTTGAAAACTGTTAAGAAGAACAATATTTAAAAATAATGAAATGGTTGAATGAAATATAATTACATGAAACATATTATTTCATAGTATGATCACACAATTAATATAATATTAAAATTATTCCAAATTAAAAACTATAATAGTTTAATTATATATCAGTTGGATAAAATAGATAAGAATACTAAAATAAAGGACATCTTTGAAAAAAATTACACCATCCTTTTTGTCAATTCTCTTAAATGACACTCAAATTAACTGATTAGTGAAGTTGGTTTAATTCAAATAAATAATATGGTTTATAATAAATTAATATAGTATTTTGGATGAATACTTCATGGATTTTGTGGGAGGATTTATTTCCCATGGGGGGAGAGGATTCATTTATACATGAGAAGAGAGAGGTCTTTTTAGAATAAAATAATATAGAAAATATAATATCTAATGAAAAAAATCATTCCTTTTTCAAAATATACATCATATATGAGTAAAATATAATTTTTTAGTAATTTATAGCCCCTAATATTTTATATTATGGTTTTTTATTAAAATATAATGTATAAAAAAGAAAAAATTTATTTTAAGGGATCACTTATGACCATTGATTTTATAAAATTATTTTTATTTTTGGAAATTAGGATTTTATTTCTTTAATTACTCATTTAAGAAACTATATACATTTTTTATACACATTACCTTCATGAAATTATTATTTCCTTATTAAATCTTGAATGATATAATTTATTATACATTGGTTATATAAAAAATTTATTTATACTATTCACTTGAATATTGATGTATTTCATAAAATTATGAAAAAATAAAACATTGAGAATTTCAAAGTGCTCATTTCAAAAAGGCAAATCATGTTTTCAAAATTAATTCATAAAAAAATAATTATATTTTAAATTAAAATATAATAATTTAATGATATAATTTTATATAATTATTCCTCAAAATATCCCAATATTTTATTTCAATTTTTAAATGATGATATTTATTATAATATTTTTATATATAAATCAGGATAAATATTATTTCTAAAAAAATTTATTAAGAGGTTTTTAAATTTCTATTAAAATTATTATTTAACTATTCCCAATTGGAAGGTTAAAATTTTTAAAATCATGGTTACTACTCCATCAATCACATTACATTTTCAACAGTTGTAGTCCCATCTATAAATACAACATCCTTTTTTACTCAACATTTAGTATAATTCCTTAACATATTATAGATTTCAATTTTCTAGGATGTATATTGGGTTACAGTTTTTTTTATTTCAATACTCTTGGTCATGGGGTAATTGATTCAATTCAATTGGTGTTATCTAGATTTTCTAATTTCATTTTTCCATTATATAATTTATGTCCAATTATATTGTTTATCATTTTCAAAGGTTTTGTATATGACTAATGTAATGAGTTTAATTATTGAAATGATGTGTTATTAGTTTTTTTTATATTCATTATAACAATTATATATCAATTTAATATAGTAATACACATTTATTAATTAAGAAATTATAATTAAAAAAGTATGGTTCATTACATAATTCCCCCATTTGAAATTCTATCCTAGAAATTTATACTCATATTCTCGATTTAAAATAGTTGGGGCACTTATGTCTTATTCTTTCAACTACTTTAAATGTCCCCACATCATACATGTAGTTCCTCCAAAAAAAATGAAAATTTATATTGTCATGTTGTGTAGTAAATTGTATCTACTATTAAATATCATCACTAGATTCTCATCAAACCAATGTTTATCCTGTAATTGTACCACCATTTTTTTCAGTACAGGTGAGGTATTAGTTATGTACTACCTTGAGAGACAAACATAGAATATATCATGATGTAGATACATATTTGAGAGAAGAGTAAGTCGATAGATCACTACTCTTATGTGATCAAGGGTCTACAAGGGGAAAAATTATATTGGGATAAGTTTACTCTTCTTTCCAAACTATATGACTCCCTTATATTCTGATATTTGAAGGAAAATGTTTACTAAAATATAAAACTCATAGTCCCATCATCATTTGATTGAATATATCTTTTGGTGAATATAAGAATCATTTATATATTGTTGATTCATTGAATAATAACTCTCATGTCTTACATAAGATTATGTCCATTTTGATTTCATTCACTAATATCATGATAAAAAGTTGTAGTTGAACATCATTAATCATAAAAATATTCTTATGTATCCATTTGAATACATCAGTGGAATCTATTTAAATATGATAAAACAAGTAAGGTGATATTTGGTTACCATTTTCTATTGTATTTCATTAACAGTGCTTTTAGTATTTTGTTTATTGTTGGAAAATACTGTTTATATTGAACCACATATTGGGGGTTATAATCTGTAATGAAATTCATTAAATTACTCAAATCATGATGGTTAATACGTTATAATTTATATTTTAACATTGGATAATGATAAAAATGGAATAATATTTGTACCCAAAAAAATCCTCACCATTTTCATAAAATATATCATGGATTGTTATTCAATTGAATATATCCCCAAATATTAATGATGTGGGCAGTCTTGTTGAGTCATTCCACCCCAAACCATATTGAATTATTTCCATTGGAGGTCTTAGAAATATCATTTAAAAATTCCAAAGTTACAATATTCTATTTTATTTTGTGTATTCAAAATTTTTCATAACCTCTAAATTATTTTTTGTCTAGTTTAAATTACTAAAAAAATCATAGGAGAATAAATTTTATGTAAATTATTTTACTTTACACAACAAAAACTAAATAATTGTATGAAAATATTGTGTATAGGACATTACTGAATTGAATTTTTCTTTGAAGGGTGAACAAAAATTACCTTAGATTTGATCACATGCCCCAATAATTTTTCTTTATACAACAAAATGTTCTTCATTCAAAATGCTGAATAAATGTTTTACATCCAAATTTTTTCCATCACAATCCTTGGTTGATCTTGAGGTTCATGTTTTATCTAGTATAAATTGATTTTATTTTATTATAAACACCACCGTAATATAGAAATGGTAGCCTATAAATAATATATTTGTGAAATTATAGAATTTTTCATGGTAATTAGTAAGTATTAAGTTCATCACTATGAATTCATAGTTCATATACCTTATATTGAAGGGTTTCTTATGAATATGTTATTTTTTACATTTATTGGATGATATGTTGACTGAATATCCAACTTTAAGCAGTACTGATCTCCACATATTTGATCGCACATGTCATTAATCCTTAGAAGAAGATTTTTGTTCTCTATAGTGATATTTTTTTATCTGTCATCAATCGATAAATAGCCATATTGATCCATCCATTTTAATTATAATTACTATTAGTGAAGTAAAATGTGATGAACTAGGATGCATGAATCCTTTGCACAAATTTTATTCTAGTTTTATCTATAACTCTTACAGTTATATAGAATCCAACATATAGAGTAACTTAGGTATTGGAATGGCTCCATTTATATGTTATATTTAGAACCCCACCTCTTTATATTGGAGAATTATAAGTAAAACATTGTGAAATAAAAGTGTATATTAGAACATAATATTAATTTATAATAGGTTTATAGCTTCCATTGAATCAACTATTTTTTGAAATTTATTCATGTTCATATGCTATAAACAATGGAAACATTTATGGATTTCACAAATGAGAATCACGATCTTCCATGAATTTATAGAGTAGTGTGGGATAGATTGGAATATCTAAAGTGATGTCCTCCACCATATAGTTGAGGTGTTTTATTTAGAAAAAGATCCAATCTATTCCAGTTATTGAATTAAATTACACCAAGGGATGTATTATGAGATTCCTTGGATGGATATTACAACATTTGATAATGTCATAATATTACAACACATTGAGTTCAATAGTCAAACCACTATGTGTTTTTAATTATTTATATAATTCCTGATTACATGGTTTTGATTTTAAATATTTTAAAAAAAATTAAAGATATAATGGAATGTGTAGAACCATAATGAAATAATAATATTTTCTATAATGAGTGAATATGAATTATATCTCCAATGAATTAATTTTCATGATCAACATAAGTAGTATCGAGGAAAAAAGAATTCCCTTCCTTTGTTCAATTTGGTATTTGCTAACTCCAATTATCCTCATTGACCCATATTTTAGATAAATGGATTTCACAGTTCCATTTCTCTTTATAGATGACTAGGTGAACCATGAATAGAAAATTAAGATGTTCCTCCCATTCATCATTCATGTTGGTTTGATTATTCATTCCTCTTAAACATTGATTCTCTTTATGTACTACTCCCCCAGAATTTAATTTTTTCCCCTTTCCGGTGATGAAATTAATATGATGTATCATCCCACATTTTAAACATGTACATGGTTAGAACCTCTATCCCCATTTTAATTTAAACCACTATTTAGGATCTACATTCATCTCTTCTCATATCCATAACTGTGGGAGTATTTTTAATACACCATATATACTCTAAGAGAACATTAAACAACATATCCATTAATATGGAAGTCTCAGATTTCTAGAGCCTTTTGATTTTTTGATTTTAAACCACTTATGAATATATCAATATTAATATCATTGTTGAGATCTAAAATAGAGGAATATATTTATTTATTTGTGTTGTGTTCCTTGTAAAAAATGAAAAATTCACATTCCTTTTAGTTTAGATCCATTAATTCTCTCATTATCTTTGTTAATGAATTTGATTAAAATTTCTATTAAGAATTATTATATTATATTATTCCTAATCAGTATCTTAAATTTATCCTTTTCTACAATATTTTTTATTAAATACTAATGTTGAACAACTTATACATATAAACAACAGATATACAATGTCCCCATCTCCATCACATAATAATAGAGAATATATAATATATTCACCATTAAGTTACCCTACTCAAGTGTAACAGGTGGATAAAAAGATACACCAAATGTTGGTGTTTGTTTCATGATAAATTACTCAACAACTAGTATATCCATATAGGGTGATGATGGACATTACACATGGTACATGTTATTGTTCTTATTAATGAGAATGTCTATGATATAATTACCATAATGTTTTTAAATCCACCTAAAGTGTAATTCAAATATCATTCAGATTGTCATTGAATTATATCTCCTGAGGGTTATTAGCATGGTTTCTCTTAGTTCCCAGTATATTATATTATTAAAATGTCTTGAACAAAACATAAGTCAAAAAACATGAATAAAAGACTTTCTCTTTTATGAAATTAACAATAAGGGAATATTTTATGGGGACCCTATATTAATACTTTTTCTAAAACAATAATTCATTGATGTTTAAAAATACATATTCATAAACTATTTTTTGTCACCATTTTTTAATATTAATAATTCCCTAAATTAAATAAATTGTATCAATGAAAATAACAAAAAAGACCCTAAAATTTATTACATGGGTATTGAAAATTTTTATTCATAGAAATATAATAATTAATAATTCATGGATCTATTGATTTTGTAACATTGAAAATTAGTATCATATACCACTGATACATATTAAACATAAATTTTTATTAAATTAATATTTTTTTATCCTCCTAAAATCACACTTTCTTCTTAGAAGATATAGTCATGAGAGGGTATACATAAAATAATGGGGGTAATATAAAAATAGAATAAGGGAAGGAATAATTAAAATAAATAAATAATACATGGGTGAAAATAATCAATAGCATAATGTCATATTAATAGGTTCACAATATACCTCTTGGGGAAAAAATTGTAAATGTCTTAAAATTTTGTAATGTATTAAAGATAATCATCATGTCATAGTGGTCAAATAACACACATTTATATGAATAAATATACCATCGTATTTCTGTATAACATGTGTGCATTACCCATAACATAATAATTTTTAGAAAATAACACCATGATCAATCATAATAAATACAATATCATGTTATAAATAACAATACCTTATGAATGGGAGGCTATATTATTCTGATCCCACCTGTCACATCAAAAAATTCACATAACCATTCATGTAGAATTAATATATAATAGACATAGTAATTGAATAACCCATGTAAATTAATGGGGTTCATATGAATCTAAAAAAATAATACCTTAATGAATAATTATTTTGGAATCCAAAAAAAATAAGTGTAGTGATGTTTTTTATAAGAATACTTATACTTTTGTGAAGAACAAACAACACAAGCATAGTAAAAATGTGTTTTTAATGGAATGTCCTATTAGAAAATATTTTTATATTTCATATAAATGAAAGTGGTAAAATTTATATTCAAAAAAAATGAAAAATAGTGTAATTATATTTATGAATCACTATATTAATATCCACAATAATGTGGACATATTGGGAGATATCCCAATGAAATAGAGTTCAGTTTGAGAATCATGTTACCAAAAATCCTACATTATTTCATAAGTTTTAAACCTACAAAATAATGAAGATTGATTTATTAATTCATTTAAATATTAGTGTATTATGTTAATTTTTTTCAACATATATCAATTATTGTATTTATATTATATTTATCATATTATTTCTGGTCGATGAGTTTTGAAATCATGTTTTCCATATAATATTTATACTTCTCATTGATTTTACTTTGTTATTATGGAATGTTTTTGCATAAATAGAATAATGTAAATACATTTAAGATATATATATTTATAAATTTATTGTAATAAATAATATATCTTTACCATACATTTGATTATTTATTACGAATTGTGTTGGAAATGACCTAATTTTAAGTTTACCAACTATTAATGAGAACATTGTAATCATATTATGAAGAAAAATTAAAATATACAAATATGAAATATATAATTTGTACACTATGTTATCATAATGAATATTATATTAAAATTATTCCAAACTAAATCTTAATATTTTTTTAATTCGGATGAAAATGATAAAAAATATAAAATATAATAAAAAATGTAGAGGAGTTTGAAAAAAATATATTTACATTGTGTATTTTCTCTTGTACGTCATTATACATCTTTGATGAATGTAGTCAGTTTACTCCAGAAAACGCAAATAGTTTATAAGGTATTCTGATAGATGGTTTCAATATATTATCAAAATTAACATTTATGAGAGGATTGGTTCTCTAAGGGGAAGTAGTGGGTTATTTATATTTAAGGATATTTACTGTTTTGAATAAAAAAGTAAATAAACTATTATATCATATGTAATACATTTAACAGATAATTTTTTAGAATAAAAACCTTCATAAATATTATATAAGGTTTTTAATATTCCCAGTCAATTTATAATTTCAATTTACATAGTTTATTAAAAATGATTGTGGAAAAAATGAAAAAAAATTACTTTCGGGAATCAAATTTATCTTTAGGTTATAGAAAAAATGATTTATGTTTGGAAATTATGGTTAGTAAATTTTAATGAATCATTTATGAAATTAAAATTTTTTAGGACGAAAAAATGTTTATATAATTTGTTAGTTTATTTTTACAACCTGAACAATAAAATTTAATAAACAACAGTTATATAGAAAACTATATTTTCACTAATCACATAAAAATTATCTATTTCAAAAAATTTCCAAAAAAATAACCATTAGAAAAATTTCAACATTCTATTTTTAAAATTTATATTAATTTTAAAAAATGTATTTATAAAAATTAAATTTAAAATTTTAAAATTTAAAATGTAATAATAATGAGATACATTAAAATATAGTTTATAAAAAAATGTTCTTAAATTTTCATATATTTTTATAATCTTTATGTTTATTATCTTATTTATGTTTATGTATATAAATAAGGTTAAATATTATTTTTATCAAAATTATAATTTTTGGGTTAAATTACTATTCCAACTATCTAGTTACAATTCCCAAATCCTGGTTACTATTTTTAATCGTCAGATTACTAATATAATTCTTACATTACTAATACAACAGTCTCATTATCATATATAAACACCACTTCATACTTTCAGTCATTATTCAAAAAAAAATCACCTATATATATTATTTTTTCTTTTTCCAACATTTTTATTGGTTAATTTAAATTCATTTCTATAATGATGTGTTTGTGGGATATGATTCTATAATATTGGATGAACCATATTATCCCATTTTATATTTATTATTTTATATTATATTTGAATTTTTATTGTTATTCATTACCATTGCTATCAAGATAACAAATATAATGATATTTATTAATATATTAACATGTTATTGCTTTATCTATGTGTTATATGTGCATAATAGTTATATAATAGTAGACAATAAAAAAATTTATGAAAATATTAACAATTAAATTTTTTTTGTTATATTTACACTTACCATTCACTATTATTATGATGATGATTTATGAAACATTTTTATGATGCATGATTTATATTATATAATTTTGAAAATTGAAACCCATAAATTTTTTAGAAAGGGTAAAAATTTTCTAGAGGTAATTCATTTAATGTGGGAGAAGGTAATATCATAATATTTAATATAAGATTATATTTGATCACATGTATAAAACATAACATGATGCTTAAATAAACCAAAAAATATTATTAGTTAAATATCATTGTTATAACCTAGTAATTAAATTGTAAGTTACAAAAATGATTAACAAAATTATATATATATACAATGATTCTAATTAAATAGAATGTATTTATTAATTCATAGGACATGATATTTCATGTTTTAGTAAAATAATTTTATCCAACAATGTTATACATTCTTAAAAAAAATTTTATTTATTTTTAATTGATGATAATAAAATTATATATAAGAAAATTTAAAAAATTTAATTTTGAAATAAATAAAATTTGATATTCATCATGTCAAAATTATAATATAGTTATTTTTTTAGAAGAGGTAGATTTCTCAATGTATATTAAAAAATACAGGTTTTGACCACAATTTAATACTTTCAAACTATATTATATGGAAAATTACATTATATTTTATATTCAAATTTTAATTTGACCATTTTTATAAAAATTATTTAAATTCTTTTCTTAGATATATTTTATAAAATAATTTAGTATAACATCATTTTTTTACTTGAAATATATATTTTTTGAAAATTGTTTGTTATTACATTTTTATGGTATAATAAAAAAATAAATTTGTCTAATTATGTGTTTTGAATTTTGAAAAATGATATCAATATTTTAAATCATGGCATTTTTATTTGGTAATTATGTATCTTTTATTTAATATCAATATTAAAAGTATCCATATAAATATTTTTTATGATGGTGGGGGTAAATAAGTGATTTATGGGTTAGAAATTATAAGACAATGACTAGAAAAAGTCACGGATGTTTGATTTAATTTTATTGGATGATCTAAATTTTTTTCAAAATCCTTAAAATTTCAATTATATGATACTTTTTTGATAGTTGGTAAATATTGTTGTATTTATTATATTTATGCAATGATGAAAAAAAAATTCACACTCATGTTTTTATTAACTATAATACATTTAACATCGGGATAAATAATGAATATTTTTTATTATAATAATTAATTTTATTTATTTGTGATTTATATTCATCAAGGTAATTATTTTAAAATTTCAATTTTGACAAAATTAAATTAAATGCTTCTACAATGATGTTGTAAAGATTATTGGAATAAGAGAAAAATAAGATGAATGATATTTAAAAATGTAAATTTTTTTCTAATTAGAAATAATTATGGTTACCAAAAAAATTTAAATTTAATAATAAAATTATATGGATTTATTAGAATTTTTTTTGATATTTTAATTTTTCTCATTGTGATATAAATATTAATGTAAATTATAGTCATAAAATTGATATTATTGATATAAAATTAAAATTATATTTTATTAAATGAGATAAAATTACTATAAATGATATAATCATATAATTTATTATTATATAATAAAAAATATATTGTATTTTCCATTTATGGTCCTTTTTTATTTATAGTTACTATCTGAACCCTCAATGAGAATAAAACATCATTGTCATGATAGTCATAGAAATGATGGGGGAGTTAAACAACAAGTTAGGGCTAAAAATGAGACTTAAACATGTCAAAAAATTATTAAATGGTATTATTTCAACTAATTAACTTCATATACATCACTGATGATATATTGGAGTAATTTTATAATAAAAAATTATTTAATTTAAAATTCTTTTTTATGAAATTATAAGATTTCCCCTATCCTCACATACAAAAGGTTTACACATATTCTCATTTAGTGACACGTCATTCCATAGTTGGATCATATGTGATATTACAAATTACATTTTTAAATCACCTCAAAAATCATTAGATAACATATACTCGGAATAATTATAATCATAGAGGTCATATAGTTTAAGGAAATCGAGCTGGTACAAAGGAGATTTATATTTTATAACTGATGGTTTTTATTTCATTTTTCATCTCATTCAAATATTCCATAACTATGATGATATAATAACATCATTATCCCCCTTATAGTGTTAGGATATAATATTTAATTTTTTAATATCATTTTTTAAAATCCCTAAAATGGGAAATGAAATATTTTTCATGTGTACGGTGGACTACCACCTCACAAACTGATTTATTTTATTATCCCTGATGTTATCACATGGCTACATATAATTATTGAAGTAATATATATATATATATATATATATATATTTATATTTTATTCATGAAATATTTATAAATATTAAAAGATATTATATCATTTAATCTTGTACCTTTCTAACCACTTAAGAAAGACAACGTTGTTCGTGCATATGTTTCGACTACAAACTCTATGTAGCTATGTGATTCATTTTTCATCACCAAACCAAATGATTTATATATATATATAAATATTTTTTAAGAAATAAGGTTTTATTTTATAATGATTTATCAGAAATTAAAAAATAATACAAAGCTTCGTTCCATGATGGCCATTGAAAAATGGAAATGCAACTCTTGCATACTTACAACCTATTATCTCAATGATTGGAAAATATATCAATTTTCATAAATATTTTTAATGATTCGTAATATATTTATAGTACATTTAGAAAAATGATAAATATTTAATGATTATAAATATGGATTTGGTGTTGGAGTGACATCTTTGACCATGTGAAACCTACCTAATCCATTTAGTACGTATGTGACAAATATTGTCAAAAATTTATCATAATATAAAATTAAAATATATGGCATATGAATATATGAAATTAACGAAATTATTGACTTGAAAATTATTTTTAATAAAATAGTTAATAAAAATAATATTAATATTTTGGAGAACAAGGAATCTAAATTATATGTTAGACTCATGGAAATTAAAATATCTTTTAAAAAATTATATATTATTGTTATAATATTATTATTCAAAGTAAATTAATTTTTTGGATTGTGTTATAAATAAATTAACATGTTAATAAATTAATTTTATATTGTCAATATTTTACCATTTTAACTTTTTTTATATAAAAAACAATTTAGAAAATGAATAATGGAATGTTTTTTTCATTATTTATAGTGTAAATAGTATTTCTTAGTGCTACATCCAATATATAATGTTTGTATTCCATTATAATAATTTATTATTATTTAATAAAAAACCCATCCTTCTATTTTGTTGGTATTTTGTAATTTAATAATAATTTTCTAAAATAAAACATAATTTTGTTATCCAAAAGTGATTTTTATTATAGATTAAAAAATAGTTTAAATTTTTCTATGAATAAAATATCAGGTATAAAATATTTTATCCATGATATAGTACATGATAAATATATATGAGAAATGGGTGTGGTCAATAATGGTAATATAATATATAAGGACATAAAACATCTCACATGTGATATAAATATAGTAATACAAAGGGTGAGAACCATTTAACTCCCAAGATTACTAGGTAATAGGGTGGAGCTGACTGATTAGGTTTCTCTTAATAGATACTGGAATATACATATATGGTTATTAAATGTATAGTTGTGACTATTATTTTAAGAATAATTGCGATGGTTAGTATATATAAAACTATATTGGCTATTCCTTGTGCAATAATGAGGGTTACTTAATATATAAGAGTGATATGAAAATGATGCACAATGTTTCTTACATGTTTTATCTATTCATAATAGGGGTTTTAAAGTAATTCCTAAATAATAATGTTTGGGTGACTTTCATGGGTAAATTATTTCATATATCCACTCAATAAAAAAGAAGATAAAGGTAAATGTTACATTGGATTTCACATTATTCATTGGGAAATATATTTCATCCTTTTTATGTCCTTAATAATGATTTATTACTAATCACACATTATAGAATATTTTTCATAGTGTTTAAATAATAATTAGGGACAAGAAAGAGGTCAAGATAATTTTTTTAAGATATAAAATAAACATATTTTTAGAGGAATATATTATGGAAAAAAATTTCTAATAATCATAAGAATCCACTATTTAATTTAATATTTAATTTGTAAATTTTGGTAGCCTATTTATCAGAAATATAAAACTAAAAATATAACTGGGAATGAATAAAAATGAATTATACTATAAGGATACTAGAATATGATATTTTATGGCAGGTTTATTATATTGGTTGTTTAAAAAATTATAACAATCTCTCACTACAATTTGTAAACAAATTTATGATCACAAATAAGATTGTGTTTGTAGATTATAGGATGGATCATCCATGATGAAAAATTATAATAATATATTTTATTTATATTTCATATTTATAGATGTAAAACCAAAACGTGTAACAACTGATTGATTTCAATGATTTTAAATTTGTGGAAGATTTATTTTCTAATGAGTACTTTGTTGTATCATTGACAATAGTGAGAATGCACATCATGATAAATAATTCATGTTATTATGATATTTTTGAAATATGTTCATATCAAGGAGTATACCTATGAGTTTTAGATTTATTTATGATGATACATGATGAAGTTATTCATTGGGGATCCTAAGAGACACATTTAAATTACTTGAATTCCAAAAGGTTGATATTCTAAAAATTCGATATTTTATGTCTAATTCAGAGCTTGTATTAATGTTTATTATATTTTTTGAGATTTTGTTAGGTGATTTTGTTGGAATGTGGTTTTTCAGTGTGGTGTTTAATAAAAACATATGAAAAAAATTATTATTACAGTATGAGGTATGTAATTCAAAAGTTAGATGTACCTTGATTATTAGAAAGATCCATTACTGAAACCTGATCCCTAATATCATGCTAGATATTTTTTGGTCATTAGGGAACCATGTACCACATAAAATTATTTTAATTTACTAATGTTCTTCCTAATATTTTTTGGGTGAATATGATTTAAATTCACTAATATAACCCCTTGTTGAAATATACCTCTTCCTCCCAAAAATATCATTCAATTAGAACTATATCTCTATATTAATTACTACATTTAAATCTCTAGCAAGTCTATCCATATTAAAATTATGATTTTATTTTGTTATTATTGTTCCATCATATTATTTCAAAAAAACAATAGAATTTAGTTTTTTATCACATATTAATCTTCTACGCATCTTCGTACCTAAAATCAATGGGTTTTTGTGTAATTTTTTGATTAATAGGGTCCTAATTGAATCATGAAAAAATCCAAGAATTTATACTCCCAACATTTTGATATATGAATTCCGTACAATTTTTAAAATTGTTAATATGTTTTTATAGTCTTCCATTCATACAAGTGCTTGTGTATAATGGATATTTTCCAAAATTTAATATAAAGAGACACTAGCTGGGGTCTTTGTTGGTGAAATTGATCATTTGGGGGATTGAGATAAGTGTTCATGTGCATGTTTTTTGTAACAATAGTTCATATTTAGTTAATTATATATGATTTTTTTTGATTGGAAAAAGGTGATTTTCTATATTATATGGATACTACTAGGATGTATGTGGTGTGGTTTTTGGACCAGTGGAAGATCCAATTTTATTTCATAATTGCCTGCTGATAAGATTGGTTAGAGTATGGATGTTTACATGTTTTATGTTTGAGTTGTATCTAATTGTTAAACCCCATATATTTTTTTTAGGATGAGTAACTATTAAGTGTCTACACTATGATTTTTTTATAATTTTCATATTGTAACTGAATCTAATTGAGTCTTTTATTGTTTATGTTCTACATTTAATAATGATATCTCACTATGTGATTAGGTGTAACAGTGATTGGAATTTTTGTTACCAAATATTTAGATAAAGGTTATGAGGACATGGAGTTGGAATAAACCTCACAATTAGTAATAGAGTCATGGTTTGAGGTTTGTTTATGAGGAAAAATATTTAGTGATAAGGTATTGAGATTAAATTATATTATGATACAAAACCCCAAGTTATATGTTAGTGATCTAAGAGTTATGATAAGATATTTCCCTCGTTAAATTTATTTTCCATTCATGAGGATGTATCTATTGTATTATACAAATCTTCCTTCTAACATGGTGTTGAATCACGTATGTGCTGGGATTGTGGTGGTAGAATCATTACATAATGACCAGATATTGGTTTGAAATTTCTTATTTATTTATCTTCAAATAGTTTATTAAGAGACCTATATATAATTTATATTCATTAAAGATGAGATGATGGTGTCATATTGGGTTTATTACACACATGTTATATTAAATTCATAGTTCAAGAACATATTTTTTATATAGGGATCCATCTAATGTAAAGGTAACCATGTCATGTAGATGATAATGTAAAGAAAATTAGGTTAACATTTATTGCAAGAAATTACTCCTTCATTTTTACTAGATCTTAAAAATTTGTATTTATTTTTATTTCACTATATAATGACCCACCACCTATAGTGGTCTTTTCATTACAGTATTATGTTGAAATGTATATATTTTTTAAATCATGTGATATTATTATATGGTTTCCATACTAGTATTATTATATAGTACTTAATTTTTCAATTATCAAAGTTCCCTTTTGGGGGTCATTCTATTTATTAATTGTAGATAATTTCAAAATGTATTATTTCTATGATGAGAGGTAAATTGGTAAGGGGATGGGTTTACTCCAAACCAAAGGAATACATGAAGTATATCTAAAAATTAAGTATAATAAAATAGTGTTTTATTTCATTATATATGTAAATATAGTGTCTTTTATTTGGAATTTATATCAGGAAAGATATCTACTATGTATTGAACACATAATTTTAGATTGTTTCTCTTATAATATTAATAAAAAATAATTCCATGTGATGATGGAAGGTAACTAGTGTAACACTAAGAAATTAAAAATGAAGAAAAATATATTCAATATAACATTAAATTTGAAACACCAATCATATATGACCTATGAAAAACACTTCATTAAATTAAATGTCCTTGAATGCTTATAAAGAACCCAACACCAAGTGTAAAAAAACATGATATTATATTAAAATATTATAATATAATTTTTACATTAGTTGGTAACAATAGAACATAATAAATTATGATAAATATATAGTTTACATATGTTTATTTGTTATATATCATTCGAAAATAAAAATAAGGATTTAATAAAGTAAAAAATAGTTATTTTATGATGAACATTATTTTTTAAAAAGATGGTGCAGTCACACTTTTCGCCCATAATAAAAATTTGTTTTTTATAACTTCTAGATTTTTTTTGAAAAATTTTATAAAAATTATATATTTTAGTATCATAATATTATTTGGGTTAATTTTTTTTTATATTTATAAAATAATTCATTATTTAATGAATAATGAAAAATAATGAATTTTTATTGGAAACATTATTTTTTAAAATTATTTACATTGTTAAATATTATTTTTAATTGGATTTAAATTATAATTATCTCAATCATATAAAATTGAAATTAATTTTTTCATTAGAATATTTTTTATAATGAATATTGATATAATAATTCTGTAAACATTTGAAAAATTTCTATTTTAAAACCTTATTCCTATTCATGCATGATAAATTAATTTTTTATTAATATTTTCCTTATCTATGAATTGAATTTAGAAAATTTTAATTGATATTTATAATCATAACACATTATATTTGATAATAAATAAAACATAAATTTTTACCAAAATGAATAGTGAATATAGTTAAAATTATTTACCTGGGTGAAGGAAAAAAATATATTTTCCAGTGGTTAAAGTAAAAAAATAACAGTCACATGCACAAACATATGTATAAAATCTATTTTTAAGGACATAATTCATCACTAACATGTCTAATTATCAATAAATCACTGTTTCAAACCCTTGTGGAATGTGAAAACTATAGATACACATTTTTCATTCCTAAAATTTTCTGCGTGATAATAAACATAATAATAAAGGTAACCCTTTTTCCTATCTTCTTCACACCTTTGTACCATTTGGATCATCCGTGATAAGACCACATAACATATGAACATCCCAACCCTCATCCTATAATCTATATTTTCGGATTAAATATATCATATGATGTATTTTTGTGAAAAAACTATGGATTTTAACTGAATAAGAGGAAACATTCATATATAATCATTTTTATTTGAATTCTTCCTCCAGCAACATTGATTATTAAATAAAAATGATGATATAAAAAATTCAATATATTACTTATGATAATATGATTATATAACATGTTCATTAAATACATCCATCCCCACATCCATCAAATGGGAGAACAAATCATCAGTCGTATGTATAGTGGACTACTACATCAAAAACTGATGTCCTTTTGTTCTTCCACCACCAACTCTCTCTGTTCGGTATTCTGATGGATAAAAAGTATATAAGTTTACTTTTTCATAAAAAATATACCTTTTTAGTTATATTATATATGTATTTTTTTAATTCCATTTTGAATGGTATTTGATAATTTCTCTCATGTGTATGACGAACTATGGCCTCACGAAGTGATGCGATTCGTCTCCCGCAAATGTTTTACATGGAATATGATAAGGATTATTTTAAGGAATATATTTTATATAAATAAAATAACAAATAAATTAGTGAAATATATTTTAGTTCGAATATATAATACATGATTTTATTTCTAACACTGAAAAATGATAACATTATTCATGTACGTGTGGACTATCCCCTTGACATTGTGATGTCACTTTTTTTCATCCCAAAAAAACATTAATGAAATATATATGTATAAATATATATATATATATAATATTATATATGTGATAATACGATAATTAATAAATTATTATGAATTATGTTCCATCTTTACATGACGATCACTGGAAATCGGGAATGTTACTCATGTGTATGTATGGCATACACTCTCCAAGATCATAACATATTCATTTTTCATAATCATAATTAATCATTATAATTAAAAGTAAATTTGTGGTAAAAATATGATAATTATTTAATGGGTAGTATTATGGATATTATTTAATTATACCATATTCATGGGAAGAAAAAAATTCATAATAAATAATGGATAAAAAAGGAAATTAACACCCCAATATGTGAAATCCACTTTCTGAAGCCCATTAACAATAAACTCATTCCTTTTCCATATTTTTATGATATAATCAAGGAAGTAAATTTTTTCTAAGCTCTCCAAATCCCAAATTTTGGATCCCAAAAATTTATCGAACGCTGGAAAATTACGCCACCCGGTGTCTATTCTTTTGTACCAACATTAGATCTTATATTCCTTTTTCATGGTTCTTTGTCTACATGAATTGTCAAAAACATCTCTATAACTCAAAAAATCACCATTAAAAGATTCCATTTTCGACAAACACAACCAAAAAAAATGATGTAATGTTACCTTAAGGGATTTTTTCCAAACAATCTCACCCTTTGGGTTTGTTGAAAACTATTCTCATAAAAATTCTCTGTGCTTTGATACCTCACTAAATTAATTTACATTATCAACTATACTTCTCCTCTTATGGTTCAGATAATTACCAAAGAATTACTCACCACATACTGTATCCCCACATAAGCAATGATTGATTTGAGAAACATGAGTAGTAGGAAAAGTTCATAAATGAATCACTTTATTTATGACCCCAATTGTGGATTCCATACTGATAAAAATATATTTCATTCATCATGAACCTCAACTGTTGGTATATGTAATCTTTGATTGATCACTTCATGCTTTGTGAGATATTAAATTCATACTCCACTATCTTTTTTCTCTCCCCCTATCTCATTGCTCCACCTATCATATTCTCCATGTGACTTTAAAAAGACATTTTTCAATAAAATTACATTTTATCCCTTCTTTAGCAATATTTACTCCCTCATTTTCAACGAACCCCAAGGTCACTACATTTTGGTCTCAAACATTGTAAAAATCATAGATTATCACATTATGGAATCACACACCATGCCTTTGGGAGATGGGGTCTCAAATCCACTCATTTTCAAGTGCGGGGAGTTGAATAAACTCTTAGTGCTAGTGGATTCCCTTCAAAAGCATCCTTGGGTAAGGACTTTATCAAAATGTCTACTACCTGTAGCTCTGTATGAACATAATCCAACATAATAATTCCATGGTTGTCATTATCCTTGAAAAAATGATACTTAATCTCAATGTGATTTATCCTTGAGTGATGTAAAATATTTTGGCTGAGATTTATAGCATTTGAGTCATTTCACTAGATTCCTATCATAGACTTCACTTCAACTCCCATATCATCAGGCAGCTTCATCATCCACAATAATTGTATGCATGATTAAGTTGTTGAAATATACTCAGATTCTGTAGTTCTCTATGAAATGAAATTTTTTTCATTTATTGGACATTAAATAAAAAATCTACCAAGATAGAAATCCGCACCTGATGTTGATTTTCTGTCATCTTTTGAACCAAAAAATCTACATATGTATATCCCAAAAGTTCTGGCTGACAATTGTTAGTATACCTCAAACCGAAATCCAGTGTTCCTTTGATATACTGAAGTATTATTTTCACTACAATCATGTATAATTACATTGGAATACTTTGATATTGTGCTACATGGCATCTGGTGAAAAAAATATTAGGTCTCATCACTGTTATATACAATAAACATCCAACAATAAGCCTATATTATGTTACATTAACTACCATTCCATCATCATCTTTTAATAATTTTTTCCGGTTAGCAACTGGACTCAAAATATACTTGGAATTTTCCATTCCTAATATTTTTAGAACCTACTTAGTATATTTGGATTGAGAAATTATAGTTTCATTAATTCTTTATGACAACTGTATTCAAAGGAAAAATGTCATATCACCAATCATTGGCATTTTGTATATACATTTCATGAATTCTGGAAATTATATACACTGAGATTCATCTGATCTGACAAATTTTATCGCATCGACATAAACTAGTACCCTCATAATTTGATTACTATCATTGTTGAAATAGTTATTATAATCAACTCCACCACAGTGGAAACCAATCATCTTAAAATACTAATCATGCGTTGACTAAAATGATCATGGTGTTTATTTCAGCCCATATAGAACTTTCTCAACCAAAACACTTTGTTCTCATATTTATGAATGAGAAAACCATATGGCTACCCAATATAAGATTCCTCCACCATAACACCATTCATGAATGAATATTTCATGTCTATCAAAAAAACATGAACTTATGTTTCACAATAATGTATATGAATAATCTAATTGTCTCCATCCATGAAACTTGTGAAAATGTCCCATAAACATCTATTCCCTCTATCTAGGTGTATCCTTTGCACACTAGTCATGCTATTTTCCAAATCATTGTTCCATATTCATTATTTTTTTTTCTAGACCCATTTATCCCCAATTAAATTTTTATCTACTGGCCTCGGAAATATCTCCCACATATGATTCTTTTCAACATGATCAAGGTATTCATTCATAGTGTAAACCTAGTTTTAGTCTCCATCTGCATCAACAAAACATTTAGGCTCTAACTGAAATAGAAAAGATATCTTCTATAATTATTTTATTATTCTTATCTAAACTAGAGATGATTAATCACCAATGATATTCTACCTATCAATTTCATCTCAACACCTTGGATTCTGTGCAGATACAGATTTTACTTCCTTGTAATCATCATCAGTATCTTGTTTCGAATCAACATCTACCACTTATGCTCCTCCTGTATTACTTTACTAATTATAACATACATGAAAAAACTATTCACTAGTTATGGAGTACTCTCTTAATTTTCCTCAATAGTGATATCATTTATCTCAATGACTTTTCAAATATACTTATTAAATAATTTTTATGCGTTTTCATTTTTCTGAGTATCATTGGAATATCCCCTCATCTCAACGTGATTCTCATATCCTTAGTTTTTGTATTAAGAATGAATCACTTACAACCAATGATTTGAAAGTATTTCACTATTAGAGTCTTTCTTTAACATATCTTATACAAATTATTTCCTTCCTTTGGACACAATAAGGCCCTATTAGAAATGTATACTGATAAAAATACCGCATCCTTCCAAAATTTCACTATTGGGTCATTTTCTATATGCATAATTCTATCCATGTTGTTTATTATCCAATTATTTCATTCAAGCTCTCCTTTCTATTGGGGAGTTATTACGGAAGAAAGAAGATGCATTATCCTGTGTTTCTCTAAATAGTCTTTTACCTGACTTTTTTTTAAATCTGTACCATTGTTAGTATGAAACATCTGGATTTTATAACCAATCATTTTTTCACACTCCTTCAGGTAATTTTATAAGCAGATGAAAATATCGAACATATGGGAAATTAAAAATTCTCTTGTCCTTATTCTATTATCACCAATGAAAAGAACATAGTACTGCTTTTCATCAAATGTTATTGGTGTGATATTCCCACAATCATTAGTATGCACCAATTCGAGTAATCTTGTTCAACTTCTTTTCCTTTGACTTATACGTCTTTTTGATGTGATTTTATTGTGGGCATGCATAACATGTGTGAGAATGATCCTGTGGAAGAGTAGTAATGTCTCTAATTGCGTCACACATTACCATGTCTTCTATGGTTGTCTGGCATAGATGACGAAGTTGTTTATGCCACAACTTTTTTTCTTCCTCTCTGATTAAAAAGCACATATCTTCTTCTCCACTTAAAAGGTATATATTTCCCTTTGTTAAATTTCTATGTAGAACCAATACACCATCTCTTACTTTGACGATACACATCATCCTATTAATCCTTATATAATTTCTTGAGTAAAATAGTTGGATGATGCTATGAAAATTTTGACTAAGGCCTTCTACTACTAACACATCAACACGTCTCATCTCTTGGTCCCAAAACCTAGAAACTAATATGACAATAAAATTTTAGGCCTTCAACATTTCCAAACATGTAAACTTTTTCATTCTTATATATTACACCTATTCCAATATCCTTATTACATATCATGTGAGATGTGAAACCATTGTCAATGATCCACACACCATAACAGTCAGATGATTTAAAGGAAATTTTTACCACCACTTCCTTCTCATATGTTTTTTATTTCTAATTCATGTCATTGACATCACACTCTGTGTACATTGAAAATCATGATCCTCCTTAGATTATGATGGCCCATATTCATCTTATAGAGATGAAAAGCAATTTTTCCTTTTCTACTCGCCAGCTGGTTTGTTGATTATCTACTCATGATTACATTGATTTTTCCATGGAACATTCATCTATATGGTTGAAGTACAATATCTCACCATGTTCTCTAATTATCCCCACCACAAAAATTGTCCTCCAAAGGGTGTTCTATTGTATCAATCTCGGATTGGATTTTACTATGGTTCTTGTGCCCTTCGCTATCTCTTGGATGTGGTACACACATTCTGTGAATGTCCCATCTTTCCAAAGCAATAAAACATGATATTGGGTGCATTCCTGTGTGTCACTTCGGCACTAAAAGTCTCCCTTTGGGATCTCAGAATATTATCCTTATATATTTTACCCAAATAATCCTTCAATCTCAGAATCTCTGCCTACAAGGAGACATCAATATTCAAAGTCTTTTGTTCTCGATCAAGCCCCACATCAGACTTAGAATCTAAACATATTTTATTCTTCTTTTCTATTGGATGAAAATTATTTAATAAAAAATTTTCTATTATTTGAGTGATCTACTTTGATGATGTCATATTGAGAGTCAGGATTTTTTCATAAACCTTAAAATTATATGATAGGATGATTACATATTCATTCGATTACATCAGTACATTTGATTTTATCTTTCGCTATTTTATCCAATCTATTGTTATCTCTTTTTTTCTGCAACATTGATTTTATGCTAACTAACTGATTCTATGTCCTATGAAGTTCATGAAGTCAGTTTCTCAATTTATTCCATCAAATCAGATTTCCCTTTTTCTCGATAATGCATATTGAGTTTGCCATCTTGAACTACATTCTTGGATTTCGTAGTTTTTTCTCTCTCAACATCTATCACATCAAGTGATGCCTCTAACTCAGCATGCTTATTAAATCTTCCTTCAACTTCTTCTTATTAAGTAATGTCATTTTATTCATTCTTATGAGTAATACGAACAACTTCCACCATATCATTTACTCAATTATATATCTAGTTCTATATCCCTTCAACCTCCTCTACCTCAGACTGATCTGAAAAGTGACAATATTGTAAACGAAGACTCATCTTCTTAATGAAATTTCTCTTGCCCTGTTTCTTGCCTCTCACATAGGCTGGAAACTTATTCATTGGAATTTTTACTTCAACCTCATCATTTTTTTGAATTTTTTTGGGGTACCTTTCCTCAAGATGACAGACATTTCTACCTATAAGGCATGCTAGTGGATTTTTTCTTTAAACATTCCTTGTCCTATTTTCAGTTTTAATGAATAGAATGACATCACCTAATCTGTCTCTTCTTCATCCTGGGTATCATCAACAGAGAGCTTCTTCATAGCCTTGAATTCCACCTCTTTGGATTTCCCTCTTTCCAAATCCTCATTAATATCGTTCCTATTTTCATATGCAACCATGATATGCAAATTTTCTAGTGTTATCTATTTCATATCAATATATTCCAATACTGAAACTTTTGGATTTAACTGAGGTGGAATTTTTCCTAATACGAGCTTCACAATTTTTATGTCTTCAATGAATTCTTGAAGACATCTCATATCATCTAAAATAATATTTACCCTATCAATAAATTCATCAAATGAATCATTATGGTTCATTTTTAGATCTTCATTCCTATTCCAAAACACTTTCAGCTTTTCCTCTAGGAACTTTGCATCTCCTTATTATATATTAAACACCATTACCCACATAGCATGATATTTTTTTCATGGAATCACATTCTTATAAATTGAAATGTGTATGGAACCACTAAGGAATTTATTTCCATTGTGTCGGTGTCCAGATACCATCTTTCAGCACCAAATAACACACAACTATTAATCTTAGTGGTGATACCATGCATCACTGCTGTAAAAACATCCATTATCCAAGATCAAAAGTTGTGTTGCATTTGATTCTTTCATCATTAAATGTTATTATAGTCAAATATCGGAATACCTTAATGATTGGTGACCTTCATTTGATAGATAAACACTAATATTAATATTTTCTTATAAAACAAATTGTTAGGTTCACTAGGCTACATACCGTGAGAGGGGGGAGGGGGTGAATTATGGTGTGAAAAATTAAACCAATATCCCTTTTGATCTTGTTTTTTTGTTATAAAAAACTATATTCTCACTCTTATTCTCTTTTCATAGTATTAATTAACCCTAAAGAATGAAAAAGACATAGTTATTTTTCATGATTCACCATCACTGGGCTTCATCCAAGGAGCATAACCCAGTGATGTACTGATGTACCAAAACCACTATAAGCGCACTTCCGTTTAAATGTTTGAATTGGACTCACTGTACCTCCCAGTTTACAACCATTCCCAATTTTAGAACTCACTACTCTCTCAACTGAATTGAGGTAAATTCTTCTTCAAAAGCTCGACTAATAGTTTATAGACTTTTTTTCTCTTCATTATCACTAATGAATACATCATCGGTTAAAGTTAGTTTCTCTATTAATGTCCATGTTTCATACACTGATGAATAACCCCTTTCCACTGATCAATGGTAAAAAACAATGTAAAATAACTTTGTAAATATCCCTACATCACGAAGATCCTGATTTCTCAAAGAAAAACTAAGCCTTTTCAAAGACCCTACCTCTTTCTAAAGCACAAACCTTCTCATATCTCACTACTTTGTAGAGCACAAGACTTCACATAACCCAATACATTACAAAGATCGGGCCTTCACAGAGCGTAAGAAGTCATATAGCTCAATCCTTCGTAGAGTGACATCCTTCACGAAGCTCATTGATCCAACACAGAACTGACATCTATTTCCAGGAGCTATATTAGTTTCCATGAAGCTGTTGTGTTTTCCGAAGCACACTTCCTCCGTGAATTCCCTTTTTGATTTGAGAGCTACAAAATTTTCTTTGAAAACTATATAAATTTCTTGAGAGGGTTGAGGACAATTTATAAGTGATTCCACCAACTAGAGAACCTTCTATGTGATGTCAGTGCCATGTTAGCTCAAATCACAATGCTCCAAATATTTCCCCAATTATCTTTCTAAATCACAATGCACCACAGAAATTTTCTGATTTCATATATCACCATAATCATGGAGCATTCCTTCAATTCCTTCCCGTCGTCGCTACAATGCTTCGTTGTAGTGTTTTTCACCTCTATTGTTTGCAAACATTGTCATAATAATGAATGAAACTGTCAAATTTATTCATGTCTTCATGAAATCAACTTCAAGAATCCCATCGCCATGAAACGAATTAATTTTACCAATTGTGATGTGATCTTTAAGGAAATAAAATTTTCATGATGCCCTCCAAACCCCAAATTTACAACCCCAAATGTTAGGAAAACACAGGAAAATAGAACCACCGTGTATCTATTCTTTTGTACCACATATATATCTTCTTTTAATTTTTCATTATTCTTTCTCAACATGAATTTTCAAAATGAAAGGCCAATAACATCTCTGGAACTTGACAATTAACCACCAAAATCTGCATTGTTAACATATATAACCTACAGAAATAATGTTGCAATGTTACCATGACGGATTTTCCCAACATATATTGAATACATTAGAATTGTTATGTGATGTTTGGGTCCAAGAATTACACATCCCATTTATTCATAAGTAGGTCTCATGTAACCAAAAAAGTTTTTTATTTTTAACATGACATACCCATGTATGAATGACTTCTTAGCCCAATGACTCAATGCATATCGAATATATCTATCGATAAGAATTCCTTAATTTAGATGTTAGATATTGATTTCCATGAAATTACTCAAGTGTTTATTCTATAAATGAATATTTATAAATTTCATGTTACTATTAATATTTAATTATTTTGTTATGACATATTCATTCCATATTATGTAGATATAGATTACATGAGATACACAATGTGTAATATATGGATTCAAGATTTTTTAATTATTTGGTATACCAAACTATATACTATTTTTTTGAATACTAGAAGGTAGAGGTTATTATGACATATTGTAGTCCTAATACTATGTAACACCTAATTTGTATTATTTTCATCACTAGGTAATAGTTATTAATTAGTATATAAATGTGTTCCTCAAAAATTTATTGTATGGGACTAGCCTAGAAGAGAGTGAACTTAAAATAGTAATACTGATGTGAATAAATATTTTATGAGTTGATGTCAAGAATAATGTTTTACATAATTATTATAATTCTATATCATAGAATATGTTACACAATTTATTAGTATATATGTAGGATATCTCATATATTTTTCATAATACTAAATTAATATATAGATATTTATGGTCAAACAAACTACAACCTGTTGAGTAGAACTACACTACAGATGAACCATTTGTTTTGTTGATTTAAATGGATAACTTTTGGATTTTTATTCTATGATTTTTAATGTTTTTTATTTAATCCAACAATAACAATTTGTATTATATATTATCCAAATGGGACATGAATCTGCAGAACATAAATTGGGAAAATAAATAGAAAAAATATTATTCAATATGATATGTTACCCATTGAAGGGTAACATCATTGATGATGAGATAAGTATAAAAAAAATTAAATCAATAGTTAATAATGTAATGGGGGTGTAAGATCCTTTTCAAAAAAATAATATTATAAATTGTAGGGTGGAAAGATCCTAAGTATTTTATCCCTTAATCATTCTATCTTATGTAATGGTTCTGGTAAAATCTAAATATGTGTCCAATTATTATTATTTCATGATTTGGGAATGTATTATGTGTGATTACCAAAATCATGTATGTTATCTGGATGAAAATTCATTATTTTATATCTCAGATAGGTTTTTCTTCCTTATTTTTTAAGATAAAGGGGGTGATATGGGAATATAAAAGATATATCTATGCTGGTCACCTAGGATAAGAATGGTTTTTTTATGATATCAACAACCTGTTCCAATTAGAAATTATAAGGTAGTATATTATAGGTAATGTATCTCAATTATTAACCTATGAATTGATTAATGTTGATAATCGATAATGATCAATGATACATTCACCCCTACCAATTCTCATTCATAATTTGTATGATGTTATAATGAATTTGTTATGTGATTATTGGTCAAATGAATGTTAAATATCCTGAGAGGGCGTGGGGGTCTATTCGTGTAAATATTATTTTATAACACTAAAAATAATATTCTCTCATAGTTATTATGAACAATATCCAATCACACTAAGTTATAAATGTTTTATAATATAATAATATGGACACCATGTTTTTACTTCATTCATCCAGACCTATGTAATTAATGGAGAATATATCAAAAGTTGGTAGATTCCCTAAAAAACTAAGAGAACATATTTTTAATGATCACACATACCGTCTATGATTAAACCCATTACATGGATGGGAAGGAATTTTCATACCACACATTGGAAACTCAATACTCCTCTGAGTTCATTTTTTTCTAAACAAAAAATATTATACATTAATAATGTTTTTTAGTCAACTTTTATTTAATACCCCCAAATAACTTTATAATAATTCAATTAAGTTGACTCCTTAAAATCCTCCATTCTAGTTTCTAGTGACAATCCTAGAAGTCCCAAAATGTAAATTATTTCCTCAAAATTTCCATAGATATTATGGTGTTTGTTTTTATAAATATATAAAAAAGAAACCTTTAATCCAAAAGATTACATTAATTCTAATTAAACATGTAAAAAATTATTGTTATAGGTTACCTAAAAATTAAAATGTGGTTAATATTTTTAAATTAATATAATTCATCAACTAGAATAATGATTCATTTTATTTATTAAAAATTCAATTAGTAAATTGAAAATAAAATAAAAATATTTTCACAACATATAAAAAATTTATAATATATTAAAATACATATATATATGGTAGATCATATTTTTATTCGAGGTGTTGATCAATAAATATAATGATCCAAAAATCCCATAAATATATCATACATAAATGAACCCTGATACTATCAATATTTTATAAGCATCCATGACTAAAAAATGGGTCATGAAACAATCTCTCTTCTATTATGTAGTGGTGAAAAACATAATGAACCACATAATTCAATATAAACCTCATATAATATGAAACCATCATATTATTATGTGTTCATTTCCGATTTCATTTTATGAAATGGCCTATTATATCATAGAACCCCTCCACTAAATGAATAACACCAAAATTCAAAAAGCCCTTAAAATGTATCATATATTATTTTTTGTGTGGAAATTGATTCTATTATGTGTATTACAATATAGAAAATAAAAAATGTTGATAGAAATTAATATTTATCTATAAAATATCTGATTATCAAGATTATAACACACATGGAAGAGGTATATTCAAATTCAAAATTAAATAATAATACACAATCTCTCACATTGAAATGAGATATTCTAATGTAGTTTTTTTCAATTCAGCTATTTAAAACCACGTCTAAAAAACCATTAATATATACTACGGAATAAATTTTTCATTATTTTAAACATACACAACCCAAAAAACACATCAATTGAAATCTTTAAATATCTACTACATTTATGTGTTTGGAAAACCCCGAAATACATAAATAATGTATAAATATATATTTGAAAAAAAAATTAAGAATAATGTGGAAGGATAATATAAAAACAATTTGATCTAGATAGTGAATCTATGATTTTCTAATAAAAAAATATAATCTCACAAGAGTAAATCACTTAATTATTAACATGTTTTAGTTGAAAATTTATACATGAAAACAACCATCTTATAAATTTTCCTTAATATTTCTATAGTTTTACCCTCCTCCTAACTAAAAAATCAACCACTCTATACATTTAAAAACAAATTGTCCAATTGTTTTGGAACCAACTCTCTTTGATATACTTTATCACCACATAAGTGAAAAACCTCTATTAATTTTTAAATAAACCACAAAATAATATCATTAAATATTAACAAAAAATAGTTGGATATTTAAACTATTAATGAAAGGGATATATTACACAATTTTATACAAATGAATATATTTAAGGACTGTAGTGGCCTACTGTCCATAAAATATAGTTTGAGGGAGTCTGTTGAAATCATTGATACAATTAATACCATTGTAAATATGTTTTGGGTAGTTCCATTTTCAGAATATCATCAAATTAATTATTTATTGTACAATAATATAACATCACTATGACATTGTTAACTATATTCATGATAATTTGTTACACTATCTCGATATTATATGGTTTGGGATTAAAGGTGGTATTGTTTTGAATCTAATAAAACTATTGTTACCAAAAATGATAACAATTAGAAATTTCACATCAACATTAAAAAACTTATGTTGTTAATTCATTTTTTCTATTTGAATTTGTTATTTGATATTTTTTTATATATCTATCCATCATAGGGAGAAATGAGATGTAGTATCAATTCTTACTCATCCAAAAAATGTAAAAATCTAAAATATAAAACTGAATACTTGAGGTCATTTTTTAACATCAACTAATCATACCCACTCCACGATTTTGTATCCCAACCACAAATATGGTTATATATATTGATGAAATAGAAAAAAATAAACAATATTATTATTTAATGAATTATAATCATAATTTATATTTGTTGTATTTCCATTCAAAAATAATAGTTTCATAAAACATGGAATGTTAAAACACAAGATCATGTTATATTTATTTTAGGTTCATTGGGATAAAACTACATATCTATATTCAATTATATTAAACTCATTTCTATAATAAATTTTTTCCAACTTTATTGTGGTTGTTTAATATGTTTACACTGGCCTAGTATCATACATTCCTAATATCTTTAGCACAATAATGATATATTTTCATTAATATGTAAAAGTTAGTTACTTTATTTGAGTAATGAATAAATAATGTAAAAATGATAAATCTCCAAAAAATGGAATTTAAAAGTCACATCCCATATATTTACAAAACAAATGCATTGTTATTCTTCAGATCAACCCAAAATAATTCCATTAACATATGTCAACACAACCATTATTTGATTAAATTCATTATTAATATATACTTTGATATTAATGGAAATGCGTTGGAAACAAATATTTCATAATTCTTGTACCACCCATGATTTTTAGGCCTTTGGTTCTTTATTTATTTAAAAAAAATCATCATTCAATTAGAAAAAATTTCACACCACAACATCTTTATGGAACCCATATACTTTCCTAGAATATAAATCAAATTTAATATATCTATTATGGGATTAGTATTCTATATCAATCTAGTATTCCTAGACTTATATTTTAATGAAATTTATTAGATATGTATAGTGGTTTCAAACCATGAATCATTGATAAATGTTTTATACACATCAACTAATTCAATTTTGGACATATATTTTTGAACCTTAAGTTCTTATATTAATGTTAAAATTCCATTTTATTGATTTTTTCTAAAAGAACCACTTGGTTTTGTTGTTTTTTATTTTCCATCATTGGAATAAATATATACGTGTCATCATTACATATTTGGTCATTCTCCCCAAGCATTTCCTAGACCAAATGTTCAACATTTATATCCTATTAAATCCACATAGATAATATTGGATAAAAAGATGATTTTTATTGAGTCTTTTTTATCCATTATTTTTCTAGATCTATTTGATTAAAATGATATTATATTGTATGAATTTATCTTAGCTACAAAATTTCCGTATATTTAATTATTCAAAAATACATACTAGATCATATATGGATCTATTCAAGTATTTTATATCAATATAGTCTTAACAATGAATTATAATGTTTTATTTAATATCTTTTGAGAGTTTCATAGATTTATGTAGTAAAAAATATTATCTAGATATTGAAATCCTATAATATTCCACCACTCTTACATCATGGATTTTAATTACAATCCAAATAATATTTTTATCATTTATATTATTTGTTTATAAATGAATATTGAAGATATTTATTTTCATCCCCAAATACATAAATCCTTTTCTTCTTCCCCTTATGGATATTATATAATTTCCATAAAATAAATTATAAGTATAAAAATGTTTACATATCCCAAAAACACATATAATAAAGGAAATCTCATCAATAATACATAATAATGAAAATTTGGAGATGTAATGTAATGTGAGATTTTATACATTCACAAGTTGATGAGGTATAATATTTTATATCATAATTTTTGGATAATTTATATTCAAAATGTGATTCATCATCTAAAATAATCCATTATAGTAAGGAGTTCCTTTCTACCAAAACATGATATTTTCAGCTATCATTTGCATGAAATTACGAAAAATTATTATTATTAAATTTTAAAAACATATTTGCGTGAAATTTCATATTATTCACCCAAATAATATTCTAATAAAGTATACGATGTTATATAATGAATTTGAATTATTTGAATTTTTGAGAGGTAAACATCAGACATGTTATCCTATTATTATAAAAAACAAAAATAAAAAAATATTAATTACCATCCATGAACAACACTGAAATTTTTCCACACTCATCTATGTGCAATGACAAAATAATTTTTTTGACTTATTTTCCCTAATAATATATTACATTTAAATTATATTAATGTTTTATTGTTATCACACATATGGCTGTGATCAAATGGAAGATTTAGGATGACATGAGAACCTTTATAATTCACAATTTATTCCATGTAAATTTTGATCAACTAGAATATTTTCTTTACCCAAAAAAATTATCCTCCTCCATTGATAAAGAACACATATAATTATTTCAAATAATAAGTTAAAAATTCCATCATGTTATTTCTTTCATCACAACTATATTATATCTTCCTTTAATCGTGTTAGAATTTTTATTATACATCACTACATATTATGTGTCACAAAATTAATATAATCTTTGTGGATTATTTCATAACCCATCAACAACTCCAACAACTACATACTAAATTGGTGTCATTTTAACATGAACTTCTAGAATCCAATGATATTTATTTGTTAACTATTTCCCAAATCGATGACACTTTCATTATCATATATGATTCAAGTTAAAATATTTTTGTTTTCCAAAAAGTGAAAAGTAACACTATTTAGAATCTATAATATATAATTCAACCTTTCTTTCAAATTAATTTCAGAAACATTATAACTCATAACTCTTCTCATCTAAATTAATATTGGGTTTTTCATACGTTTGGTGCTAGATTTGATTATTATACCATTATGTAGAGTGGATTATTCTCATGTTCTATTGGTGATAACTGATTATGAATTATAAAAACACATTCTTATGATTATTCTTATATATATATATTACATTATTAGTCCTAAGAAACACACTACATTACCCATTTATGATAAATTCATTGATTCATGTCCACACCCATGACACTAAACACATTATCCATTAAAATAATTATTATAATGTGAATTTCTTCTCAAATGTTTTTTTACAAAATCCATGGATTTACAAATAACTCTAGAACATTATTGTTGATTATATAACATCATTACACATCAATTACAAAGGATTCATTCATTATTAGTAAATGAATTCAATACTATTAAAAATCCATCTGTGTCTTTTTTTAGTTTCAAACTTAAATCATCATTCATATAATGAGATATTATGGAATCACATTGACTCTTGAAGACTTTTTATTATAATGATTCACATAAATAAATTGACACTTTTCTTATAATATCAAAATTATTGGTAAATGTTTCCACCTTATCCATTGAATCCTCCATGAACCTTATTAACATATAATATCATATAACATTGAACACCATGTTTCATCATTGGGAGTAATAATAATTTTTTGGGCATCACGATTTCATTAGATTTAATAAAATTTAACTTTTTCTAACTGATATATTTAATATTAGTATTTCAATGAATCTATCAAGTCACTAATGATATTCGAATTCTCAAAAACATTGGGATTGATCACATAAAACATCTATTAGTTTATAGAATATATAGAGTTGACTGAACTGATATTATCCATAAAATAATATTTCCCTCCCACTTAGTACTGTATGTATAATATTTAGTCACACAATAATCAATTTTATTTCATTGAATAATCTATAAAAACATTAATTTCTTATTTAGAAATACAAAATTCCACATTGAGGTTCAGACTTTCCTAAAATTCGATGAATTTATATTTTATTTTCTCTAATAAATTTATTTTATATTTAATGAAAATAAATTTATCAAAATGTAATTTTTTACTCAATATACACCAATTTTGTATATTCATGGATGAAATCATATTCGGTAAGTATGTTGTTTTTTTTGAATTTTTTTAAGTCTACTAGCATCTCTCACCATTGAAGGTATTATTTTGAGTTTCTTCTTGTTTATAAATACTTGATAATTACATTGTGCATTTTTCTTTAAGACACCAAACATTAAAAAATATAAATCAACCGGTATACAACTTATTTTAAATATTTTATTTCCCCATTTTATGTTTTAATATTTTCATTACATCACCTAATATATTTACTCATTTTTAGGATAATATTGAAAATCATGTTTCATCCATTCATTGTACTCCTTCTCATGAGAACTGTGATTCATATTGGAATTGATAACATTATCTGTCAACACATTTATATTGAGAGTTCTGTGAATACCATCCCGTGTCACATTTCTGAACCATTGTATTCATGTATGATGACCATCACATTTATTATAAAACATTTTCAAGGACCTCATCATAAATTCCATTTAATTGGGTTTTAATTCAAGTCCATGTATGTTCTCTTTAGTTACAATTTCCTAATAAAGGAATAAATAAAAAAACTAGTTCAAGTGAATGCTCATATCCTTATCCATATTAAATAATATCTAATTTTTATTATCATATATCATAGAATCACCTCTTAATAATTTTTATAGTATTATCCACATATAATTTTGGGATTTAAATGATATCACCACTATATATATTTAACTTGATAAATATAATTCTAATAAATTCTATCTATTGGTGTTGGTATCATGTTCTATTAATCTGTGCTATATTAAATCTTTGACTTACATACTTCTTGAAAACCAATGAATCGTATCCTCATATATACATAGTTAATTTTATGAAATGTAAGCTTTCATCAAATTATTATAAAAATTTTAATTTTTATCATTGAAGAGGAGATTACCCTATTTGGTGATCCTTGTAGACATCACATAATTGTGAGTAAATTTCACCTATTTTAAATTTTTCTTGTATCAATTATTAGTCCCCGGAAATATAAATATAATACATGGGGGATAAATTAGGCAATGTTTATCATTTCATCCATCTCTCACCAATTATATTATCACATTTTTATGTGGAACAATATAACATTAAAAAATCATATGAAATTATAAATCATATAATAATAGTGACATAATAGAATTACATGGTCCACCCATTCCATTAAAATATAAGATAATAAATTGGGGGGAAACTGATATACCAAAATACTATGAACACTTATTTTTAAAACTCGGAATATTAATAGTATCACCTTAGGTTTACATCCCTTGAAAAATAGTCATCACTCTAAAATTACACTCCCATTAATTTTAGTACTCCTCTAATTGAAGTTGTTTTCCTCCAATGAAAAAAATTGTATTTACACATTGGTTGATGTATTAAAAATCTCACATTCATAAAATTTATGAAAATAACAATAATTATACTAACTGGATCACATAAAAATATTATTTTCTCTATTTCCCAACGTTTCCACTATAACTTTCGCACTAACCTCTATATTTCTATTTAATATATTTTTCCTTACATTTATTCAAAACTATTATAATTAAAAAAAATTGGATTCCATGTATACAATCATTATTAAATGAGTTATTATTAATAATCCATTTATAAATCAACTGAGATCATTATAGCTTCACCAAATATTTTAATTTGGACATTATACTCAAGTTAATATGATTAAAGAGTAAAATATTGTTCAATTTTACCAATTTTGAAATATACAAAAAACTATAGAATATTATGATCATGGTGTTACAAATTTTACCATGGTAAAAAATAACTAAACACTAATACTTTAATGAAATTATCTCAATTTGAAAAACATGTTGGTCAATCAAAAACCATAGCCCTAATATCCAGTTAATAACTATTATTGACATTCCTAATGATCATGATATAATTTAGTAATCATTATTTATATTAAAAATTATTAGGGTGAAACCATTATTCTCTAGAAAAGTAAAACTAAAGAATCTAGAACCCCTAAATCATTTGTAAACCACATACATGGTTCATCCTATATATTGCAGTGGGAAAATATTCAATTAAATTTTATAAACTGATATATTGTAATGTGGTTTCCCTCCATTAAAAGGGTAACCACAAAGATAAAATACCATTGAAATCCACATCACTAATTTTATAGTAAGACTACACTGATAGAGATATTTGTGAAAAAACACTAACTATTGAAAAGTAATAATACATATATTGTTTCACAAAAAACATTATGGTTTAACCATTAATATTATAAATCATAAATCATAAAATATCATGTTCACTATAAATACCCCAACTATCTCCACAAAAAATGTCATTTCTATATATCATTTTTTCCATCCTATATTCTATACATCTTGAAAAATTTCTACAGCATTTTCCATAACATTGATAGTTCATTATTTAGTAATTTGAAGAAACAAAACCTATAAAACACATCAAAGAATTATTTTAAATGGTTGACCTAATGATGATTAGACTCATCGATTCATTATGGGTTGTTTTTTATTAGTTGGTGATGGTGTCATATTACATAACTATAATAGAGAACCAATTTTTGGGTGAAATACAAAACCATTATGTATGAAGGATAGTATAGTTAAAGTGATAAGATTTAATATAATTTATATTTATGAAGACCATTTACATCCTCTTTTGTATGATCATGAATGAATATATGAAATATGATTATATGAAAAGTATAATATATCAGTAAATTACACATTGAATGTTTGACAGGATGACCTTTTTCCTTTGGATATGCCTATCAAAAACCTTCCTAATGGGTCCCATGTCATGACTCCCAATGACCACCTACAATATTCTAGGGGTAGGTGACTAACATTGAGTAGGCATATCACTAACATGGGAGACCATATCCTATGTACCTATACACACACAAACACATAGATAATCCTATACAACCTATAAATGAAAAAAACCAAACTAATATGAATTAACAAATCAAAATCCCACAACCAAAGTGTGAAATTATGTAAGGTAATGTAAATAGTTGAAAATACAAGACCACCAAATAGATTATGATAAGAATTCCAACAAAAGATTAATAATGGGTATTATTATAAAGGTACCATAGGAAAACACCACGGTCTATTCGTTCTAAATAAGCACAGTTTAGTCATGGTCTATCTAAGACACTATCAAAAGGTTGATCTTTCTCATATGACATAATGTGTGGAGAAAAATTACATTAAGTGATGAGTATTACAATATTTAGTATGAAACCCCAAAACCACAAAGAAAATCATAAGGAATAACATTCATCTCTACACAGGTATATCACAAAAACACATATAACAAAAATATCCAAATACACTCAATGAGACACATAGCAAATGTTAGGTGGTAACCATAATGTCATCCTAAGATTCTGGATGAAATATTTCACAAATAACTCATCTAGGAGAAGACAACCCTGACTATGATTTCACTAATGACATCCTTTGGGGAGTTAATGGTTGTCAAATATCACCATAAGAAGTGAACATATAATGTTTAAATAGATATGATACACATATTAGGATCAATCCTAATGTATTGAGGTATAAAAACAACTCAATTTGGATTAACCTTTTATGTATACGATCAACATCAATGTATTGTTAGTAATGAGGATTCTATGAACTCCACATAGGGAAAAAAGGTGAACATAGGATCTCACAACAAGCCTTAAAGAATAATTTCAACATATCAATATAAAAATACCTACTGTAATGATCAATGTCATGTGTATATGAGAAAATTCCCCCCCAACCCACAGGGAAGAGATATGGGTTTATCAACCTAACAAAAAATTTAAAATATACAGAAGACATGGGATCTGTGTCTACATTAATTAAGTTCATGATGTCTAATGGGGTTCCATGTCATGTCCCTTTGACCTCAATTATTTCCCTTATAAGTGGACTGTGTTTCTATCCCTATAATAGAAAACGGAATCCCGCTAACTATGTACTTGAAATCATGTTACAGTAAATGGATTAACCAATGAACATTTTTCCATGTCATTTCTATGTTGGAGTTCAAAATTATCCCATGACTATTTTCCCTATCTCATGTTTGTGTACACTCTGATATACACATTGAGGTACAGGTCGAGCCACAGAGGAGTGGTCACATTCAGTGTGACATGGTCACACACAGTATTATTCATAAATTTCTCCTGAAAACATACTCATCATTAGGAGGACCCACCCACTATTTCTCCCCACGTTTTTGTGGACAACTTTTCATATAAATTAAATTTTTCATTCATATACTTCAATTCGATAACTTAAAAAATCCCTTCACACTAAACTGACTTGTTACATATTTCACACTACACCGAGTTGGTCTACGATACACGAAACACTAAATATAGATTTTTCTAAAATTTTTAGAAAACAATATTTGGATTATGTTATACGGAACTCTAGTGGATGCTTTAACTAAATGTAAAACTGACTTGGATTGTATTACACCCTAGAGTGACCTTCCTCAATAGCTTTCTTTGTATAAAATAACGAGTATCGCTAAATGATGTTATATTATAAAATTTTTAATATGGGATATAAACTAGAGGCTATGAATTTTTTTTACCACATTATTAATTTTATATAATATTAACATTTATATTTTTTTTTCTAGTCATGAAATAAGAAAAAAAATCATTTTTCAAATAATATAAGTATTTTTCAAGAAATTGTGTTTTATTGCCTTTTGATGGGACTCCCATTTTCAATTTAGTTTTTAACAATTTTATATATTATATATGACAAAATAAATTTCTTCTTTTAAAGTGGGACATAAAAATATAACTGGGATACAATTTTGTTATTTTTTAAATGAAATTCAAATTTTGATGAATAGTGAAAAAATTTGCAGTTTAATTCAAAAGTGTTTTTCATATAATATATTTTTATAGTTAGATTATATTTTTAAATGGGTTTAATTTGTAATTGTATTATATTTTAATAATTTAATAAAATTTTAGATATTTTATGTAATTTCACATTTAAATTGGATATAAGAACATGATAATATTTTGATAGGTTTTTACATCATAAAAACCCACTTTTAGTTTTGAAAACAAGAATTCATTTTAAATTAATTTATACCCATTAAATGTATGGGTTATGAAATGTTAATTCTATATTTGGAATCAGTGGGTCCTAATTAGTTTAATAGGTTAGTTTTATTAGTTTTTAGATATTGTTAATAGTGACTACGATAATTTCTATTTACCATAGTCAAAGGTAAATAGGGTAAATTAGGGTAACTAACAATATGATAAAGATACAAAATTATCCAAAAACCTACCTAAATCAAATGGGATGAAATATTGTCTACCTATATAACCTATTGGTAGTAATTTATTTGTTTAATATACATTTTTCAATTAATGTGATGTATTTATAATTAAAACAAAATAAGGCGACAACTTGTCTCTATCAAATATCTTATAAGTATAATAATTTACATATAGTAATAAAATTGATAAAATAGAGAACATACAAAATATAATGAAATATAATTAAATTATTTAAATCTAAATAATTTTGTTAGTATTTTTTTATATTCAAAAAAATTACCATTAATAGTGACACAATAAGGATGTACATAATATTTTATTGATAGAAATATCAAAAAAATGGTTTTAAAAATATTAAAATAAATATGATATAAACTAATTAATGTCTTTAACGATATTTTTAGGTGAATATGATATTTTATGAGTGTATTAAATATTATTTTCAATTTTATCTTTTGTGTGGATTTTATTTATTGTAAAATAAACGAATAGTGTCAAAATTTATAGTATTGATATTTTATAAAAATAACATAATAAAAAATTATTTAAAAAATAATAATATTTCAAAATTAAAAAGTGAAAAATATATACACTTAAATTTTATATTTTATAAAATTATGGAGAATTTAAAGAACATAAATATATATATTTATAATCATTTAATATTTAGAATATTATTACCAAAAAAATAAATAAATTCAATTCTGATATATAAAAATGATAATGTTTAAAATAAATACAAAACATGTCATAGTATTATTGTATTTGAGGAATTCAATCCATGTTCCAAATTTATTCAAAATAAATTTGTTTGGGAGCATGATAAATAGAAAATAAATTAATAATAAATTAATATTTCAGGACTTTCTAATGGTGCTTCACCCCTATCTTACAAAATGGTACATCTATTTATCATTTAATCACACCTCCAAAGACCTTTATCACAGATAATACATACCCAAATATCCTCTATAATTTCCTTACATCATCTTAGAGGCTACCTATTGGTTTGAAATCCATCTTAGAGATACCTTTTATGCATACCAAAAATAGATACCCGAAAGGGTGGTTATTGTTTTATAACCTCTTGTAAGATTCATTTATTCTTATAGATTATCTTCATACATTGACTAAATATTATTTTAATAATTTCAGTATCATATAAAAGTTGATATATTAATATAAATATTTGACAACCATCTACCTCTTGTTACCCATTGTACGAAAAACAATATCATAATGGGTGTGTTGGTACGTCTTACTATCTCTACACCATGGTGTAATTGTTATTTAATAATACATATTTTGGATGGATATAATAATGAGAAAATACGATGAAAATAATGAATATTACATGATAATTACTTTATATAATTAATATAATATCAAATTTCATACCATTTAACTATTATGTTAATGATATCATCGCTCATGCGTATGTATGGCCTACAATCTCCATAGTGTGATGATATTAATTCTCCACATTAACTATTCAAGAATCATTATAAAGTATATATAATACATAAAAATGAAATATATGAAATAATAATTCTACAATATATATATATATATGTCATTTACTTTCTTCCATTCAATTTAATAAGAAAATGGAAACAACGTTCATGCGTACATACTATCAACCACCCCCATTAATGAGGCATTCCATTTCATTTATATATCAATTATTTATTTTTTATAATAAATACATATGATATGTAAAACATGTTTTAAATTCTAGAAATAATTATATCATGCTATATGTAATAAGATCAAGAATAACAAGTCAAAACACATATGATAAATAAAACGATTGTTACCCAAAACGTTTCTTAAACATGCAATTAATAAATAAACAGGTAATATAAAGTATTAAGTGAATCATATATGATATCATATATATTATTATTGTAATATTAAAAGTTAATAATATGTTTAAACCCACTATACAAGGGTTTTGGATGAAAATGGATGAAATTGGACGTTTGGTATGGGATAATTTCACAATCTCAATATTTTACAAGATTTTTTATACATAAGTATTTACTAGGGTATATTTATCATCCACATACATATTTCCAAAATATATAATTTTATTTATATTATTACACTATTTTTTAATGTTATTATTACTCAGTGGTTAATTTTTATTAAATGGTATGGAATGAATATTTATTTAGTTTTTCGAATGAGGTACTCCTTGACTTTTCCAGCAATAGAACAAGAAAAATGATATTTTGTTAATTTTTATGACAAGAGTAATTTTTTATTCTTTCATAATTCAATACTTAATGGAAGATTCTCTTATATTCTTACATGTTTATTTTCACATAAAATTATTTCATCTAAAATTGTTTGTCATTTTGAGGACGGAAACATCTTTGAAGAAGATAAGATATTTTCCCCAAAAATTAATTTCATGTGTTTTCACAAAATAATTTTCCATCAGTGATAATAATTTTAAAATATGGTAATAATTATATACCTATCATTACTATTTTGTTATTGTGTTTATGAAGAAATTTTATTTTGAAAATCCATTTGTCATATATCAATTATGACGTAATGATGTTCATAGAACCTATTTTATGTCATGGGTTATGCTATAGTGAATGTTTTTCTATTTTTGTGGAAAATGTAATAATGGTTTTATTATGATATGGGCTGGACCTATATATCCCTAAAATTTATTGTATAAATATTTATATCTCATTATATTCACATGACTGGAATGTAATGTAATTATGGTTCAGTAATACAAGGATGGAACACCATGTAAATATAGTTCAGTAATCCGTGGATGGAAGGGCAAGTAAACCCGGTTCAGTAATGGAATTTGTCAACTATGATGGTCTTATAAGAAATGACATGGTTACTATGGAAATAATATTATGAGATTATATGTTTGCATAAATTTCATGTTTTATTCCAGTGATAGTTTATCACGGTTAATGTAATTTTATCATCTATGTTTTACGTACTGCCAAGATTTATTTCATTTCACATTATTTTGATATATAAATATTATAATCATGTTTTTACATTATAAAGCTTATAATTTTTTTTATCATATCCATGTTTACCTTTAATGAGTATCTAAGATCACTATTTTTATGTTTTATTTTCCCTATGTTATTAATAATATTTTTAGTAGGAAAACAAAATTGTAAGATCGTTATGGGAGATGTTGAAGACATTTCACCACGTTAAAAGATTTCATTCCATGTTTCCAAACACAATAAACTAATACTATATTTAGCCATATATTTTTATAATGTATTATTTATTCCACTAAAATAAATTTAATGACCCCATACAATAAGACTGAGTTGTTTGAGTTTGTAACAGTGTGAGGTTTTAGTTAACCTTTCGAAACATGGATGTGAAAACATTAGGAAGATCCTAAGAGCTATTTATATGTTATGTCTATGGATATCCTTATGCATAAGTCTAAATAGAGGTTGTAGTCCTATAATTATGTTAATGATCCTGAATATCCTGATATTAATCCTAATATAATATAGATTGAAAGTAGTCCCCCTTGATTATTTTGGTTTCCTAGTATGATTTTTTCCACTCACACGTTTATATTTCATATTTAGAAAATGAATGGAACTCCAAGGAACCATGTTAATGATCAATTCAATAGTCCATGAAAGTTGTTTTCTATTTAATAACCAAATATTATGGGATATGGAATAAAAGATCTTTTTTATATTATAACACTTTATATGAATCTTTCTAGACAACCAAATGAACAAAGAAGGGAAAAACATTCTGTTGAGTGATACACGAGGCAACGTCCACATTCTTTATGTGGGTATTCTGATAAACTTATATATTAATAATGTATCAGTACCATTAAAAATATATTTTACTTCCATCACTCATCGGAACATAAAAAATTCATTTTAGATGTTTATTCTTTAAAAGGTTAACCAGACCAGTGGTGGACTCTAATGAAATAATACATAGTGACAAAATGAAAATGAATCCATTGAATGGGATGAATTCAAGAACATATTTTTCAATAATTAAATTCCTCAATTATTTATAACAATTATTGAAAATTAGTTTCTAGAGTATAAGAAAATGGATGATGAATCTGTTGGTATATACAAGTCAAATTTTACAAGACATGAAATGTATGCTTCTGGCTTCATCATCCAATCTGAAAGTAAAGTTGATTGAATCAGCAATGGTTTAAAACCATGTCTTCGAAGGGAATTATCTATTAGAGAATTTAATATATATATTAAGTGCTTGTGTTTTTTGATATCATGGTATAAATGGAATATGGTTTTAAATATAAATCATATGGTTTTGAAAAGAATCTAAATATGGAGTATAAGGGAAAATCAAAAAACAATGGAGAGATGTAGATGAATTATTCCTTATGCTCAAAGAGTAGAAAAAAGTATGGTAGATATTTTTTTAAAGGGACTAGAATTTGTTTAACTATGGAAAAGAAGGTCACCGAGAATTTGAGTGTTGAAGTAACAGGAAAAAGGTTTTAAATGATTTAAATAGATAAAAGTGTAAAAATAATGCACCACAGACACTTCAATGCTACATGTGAATGGTAATAGGGCATTGTTCTATCCAATTCCAAAATCTAAAGGTTGTTGCTAATGATCGATGCAAGAACCTCTTAAGGAAAAAGACAATGGAAAATAACATGTGTTTATTCTTGGTGATCTTGAGTATGACAAAGAAGTATTGGAATGATTATGTGTATATGTAATGGGATTGAAAAATAGTGTGGTTTTATCTACTTTATATTATTATGGAATATTGGATTATCTATGTTTTGGTCCAATGAGGTTTTCCATAAATATATCGAACTTGTAATCTTGAATGGTGATTGAAAATTTTTAAATAGAAAATGATATGTTGAAAATGATGGTATAAGAAGATAATAAGTCATAAGATAGAATTAAAGACCTTGTGACTGATATAAGGACAATGTTATATCCTAGATTGAGTATATAGGTGTTTTGAAATTTTTGGTATGATGGAAGAGTAAATTTTGATAGAATTCATGTTATCACTATGTTTTTATGGTAATTAATTTTATTATCATGTTTCAAGAGAAGACATGATTAAGGTATTGACAAATGTGAAATTTGACCACCAATAAGTACCTTTTGAGATATCAGAGATAAATTTCAAGTCTATTAAGTTCACCTCTTTATAAATTAATAAATTTTCTTTCTTGTAATTTTGAATTTTTATGGATATAATATGTTATATTATGATTGATTTTTTATATATTAATGTATTATCTCCATATAGGTGGACTTGTGCATATTTGGATACCCATGAAAACTATTTTTTTGAGACAAATATAATGATGTATCATTCAATTGCATGATCAACTAACATGAACAATTAAACTTCATTTCATTAAATAATAGATGAAGTGGAAATTTTTAAGGCAATACCAATGATGATATTGTGCCAAAATAATGTATGTACTTATTATACTAAAAAATTCATTAAATTTAGGGAATTGATCTTGAAAACCAAAATTGTAAACTTAGTACCTTCTTATCCAATGAATCATATGGTCTTATAAATCATCACATATTTTCTCTTCCTATTTTTTAACATTTTCTAAGCAATGTTCTCTATCACTATCCATCAAAAAATGATGGTAATATTTCCCTTAAATATAAATTTTTTCACTTCTATCCAATTTTTTTCTATGTGGATACCCAGTGATTAGTTTCTTTGGGTAACCGTTATGTTTCTAACTTTTCCTTTTAAAATGATGTTGAATTATTCTTTTTTACGATGTCGGTTTCCATGAAAGAAGCTTTCCAGTTGTAAACTATTCATAACCCCAATGAATTTACAGGGATAAATTCACTTTAAAGTGTGTATAATGTAGTACCCCGAGTTTTTATAGACCATTTATTTTGAATAAATAAATGTTTTCATTCATATATTTCAATGTACTAAGTTAATCATTCCTTTCAAACTAAACTGACTTGTCGTAGGAAACACACAACACTGAGTTGGCATACGATACATGAGACACTGAGTATTGATTTTGTTCAATTTATTAAATAACTATGATTAAATTATGTTATAAATAACACCATTGGAATCTTTCACTAAACACCGAAATGACTTGGCATGAATTACACATAAGAACGACCTTCCTCGATAGCTTGCGTTGTACGTAATACCGAATTTCTTTAAACAATGATATATTATTAAAATATTTTTATGGGATATAAACGTGTAGTTATACATAGTATGAACATACATTTAAATTTTATATAACATTAACATTAACATTACGTATATTATAGACATGATATAAGAACAAATTAAATTCTTTTTAGTTAAAATCAGTATTTTAAAAAAAAATTCATTTTTGATGCCTTTTGATGGTGCAACAATTTTAAATCTAGTTTTTAACACTTTTATATATTCAAAATCACCTACTAATTTTTTTTGTAACGTTTGACATAAAATTTTTAGTTGGGTGATATTTTTTAATATTTCTGATGGAATTCATATTTTTATTAATAATGAAAAATACTGCATTATAATTTATAAATTCTATTTCATGTAATTTATTTATATAAATAGATTATCTTTTTAATTATTTTTATATATGAATTGTATTATTTTTTATAATTTAATACAATTTTGGTTATTGGATGTAATTTCACATTTAAACTTGTTATAAATGCATGATAATATTTTGATTAGTGTTTACATCTTCAAACCCCGTTTCTTTGGTTTTAAAAACTGGAATTAATTTTAATTCAATTTCATAATATTATGTGTTCTGAATTAAGAAAATTGAATTCCATATTTGGAATCAGGTTCTAAAAATTATTTGAATAAGATACTTCAATTTTTTTTGGATTTTATGAATAGTAACTATGGAAATTTATAGTTACCACAGTTAAATGTAAATCAGGGATATTAGGGTAACTAATTATATGATAAATACAATATAATTACCCTAAAACCTGAAAAAAATCATATAGAATGAATTAATGTCAACCAAAATAACATACAGATCAAAATGTATTCATTTATTGTACTTTTTTTCATGAAAGTGATGTAATTATTATTTAAACAATAGAAGGTGAAAACATGTTACTCTCATATTTCATATAAGTATAAAGATTTTAGTATATTGATAAACATGATAAAACATCAAACATAATTCATATCCATAAATTTAATGAAATTATATAAATCATGTGAATTTTTTAATAAATTTTAGAGATTAAAAAATTACCATTAATGATGATAAAATAGTGATGTAGAAATTATTTTATTGATATAAATATAAAATAAATGGTTTCTAAAATATTAAAATTATATATATATATATGAACTAATTAATGTCTTCAACGAGTTTTATAGGTTACAATTGCTTGTTAGTATAATATTATATATTTTGGTTTAAATTTATCTTCTTTTTCGATTTTTCTTAATGTCAAATAGACGAATAGTGTCAAAATGTTCACAATTTATATTTTATAAAAAAAACATATTATTAAATTATTTAAAAATCCCAAAAATATTTAAAAATTAAAAATTGAAAATTATATAGTCAAATATTTAATAATTTATCCAATTATATAAAATTGAAAACCCAAATGTAAGCATTTTTATCCATTGCATATTTAGAATATTAAAAAAATAAATAGATTACATAAGGATAAATCAAAATGATAAGGTTTAAAAAAAATACAAACATGTATAAATTTTACTGGTTAAGATTATTTAAACCCATACACATCTAATCATCAAAATAAAAGTGTTTTGGGAGAATTATAAACTGAAAATAAATTTATAAAAAATTAATATTTCAAGACTTTTCAAAGTATCCCATCCCCTCTATTATAAAAGGGAACATTTATTTCCCTTTTAATCACAACAAAAAATACCATTGGCTCATCAAAACACTACAAAAAAATCCTCACAACTTCACTAACTTCATTCTAGTTTCCACCCTTTGGAAATAAATCTATCTTAAGTAGACCTTTTGTGCATGCCAAAATAAGATACCCAAAAAAAATGTAACTATTTTATCACCTCATTCAATATTATTTTCTTCTTCAACATCCAATACTTATGTGGTTTTCATAATAATGTAATAAAATTGGTATCTTATAATTTCTAAAATTTATTTTATAATTATAAGAAAACCTTAGACCTCTTTTTATCCATCTAGAGAATAACAATATCTCTGTGCTTCTGTGTGTACAACTTACCATCTCCATAACGTGGTGTAATGTTTTTTTTTTCAAAAATACATAATTTGGATGGTTACAATGATTTGTATAATGGATTAAAATGATAAATATAACATGATAATTTCTCTTTATATTTAATATACTATCAAATTTTATACCATTTAATCATTAATTGAATTATATTGTCGATCTGCATACATACGACCTACCTCTTGCATGATGCGGTGAGATTCATTCTCAACATTAACAACTCAAGAATGATTATAAATTATATATAATAAATAATAATGAAATATATTGAATAATAATTATTCTTAATTTATGTATGTATATATATCATTTAAAATTTTCCATTCAATTCATAATGGAAAGGGAAACAGCATTCCTGCTTAAGCACAACCCATTGTCTCCATAAAAGATGTATTCCATTTCAGTTATCTATCTATGATATGTATTTTAATAAATACTATTTATTATATATAAATCATTTTTTACATTATGGAATTAATTAAATCAGGATCTATCTAATAGGATCAAGAATAAAAATTCATAACATGTATGATAAATAAAACGATTATTACTAAAAACATTACTTTAACATGGAATTGACAAACAAACATGCATTATAAAGTCATCAGTGAAAATTATATGATACAATAAATATTAATATAGTTTTTTACATGTTTATAATATGTTTAAAACGATTGAACATTTTTTTGGACACAAAAGGAATAAATTAGATGTATGTTAAGGGATAATTTTACAATCTCATTATTTTATAACATTGTTTATATGTAAATACTTTATGGGGTATATTTATCATATACACCCATTATAAATAAATATTTAAGATTAGTTATATTTTTTTATTCTCGTTAAATTAAAAATTACCAATTCATGTATTTTTATTAAATTTTATGGAATGACTCTTTCATTCATTTTCTATACGAGGTACCTTTTGAAATTTATAGAAAAATTACATGGAAAATGTTTATTTAACTTTTACGACATGAATGTATTTATACTCATTCAACAGGAATTTTTTCCTAGAATTATCCCCTAAAATATTTCATGTTTACTTTCACATGAAATTATTTCATCTAAAATTTTGTGTCATTTTGTGGAAGGAACACATTTCTAATGAAGAAATGATATTTTCCACAAGAATTAATTTCATGTGCTTTCTAAAAATTATTTTCCATCTAAGATGAAACATATTAAATAGGGTTATATTATTATACCTATTATTAATATTATTTAATTCTGTTTATAATGGAATGATATTTAGGAATTCCAATTTTTTTATATAAATTTTGATGGAATGATGTTTAGGAAATCCATATTATTTCATTGGTTATGATATGGTGAATGTTTATAGGTTTTTGTGGAACAAGTAAGAATGGTTTCATTATGAGATGGGAGGAACCTATATCTACCTCCAATAAATTAGGTATAGATTTATATAGCATGACATAGACATAACTAGAATGACAAGTAAATATTATTCAGTAATACATGGTTGGAAAGGAATGAAAATATTGTTCACAAATACATGCCGGAAACGACATGTAAACTCAATTCAGTAATGAAATTTTTCCACAATGGTGGTCTTGGAAGCAATTTATTTTCTACTATAGATATCATATAATTTTATTTTTTGTTTTCCACATTTCCAAATATTATTCCAGTGCTTTTTTATCATGGTTAATGATCCTTTATGATCTATGCCTTCAGTACTGGCAGGATTTATTTCATGACTCCTGATTTTGATATATAAACGTTATGCTCATTTTTTTAAATTCATATGTTTATGGTTTATTTTATCCTCTCAATGTTTACCCTTTTTGAGAATTTTATCTCACATTTTTTATGTTTTCTATTATCACGAATATAAATAATGGTTTTAGGTAAAAACACAAAAGGAAAATATCATTATGGGAGATATTCTAGATCTGTCATCATGTTAGAAGATTATGGTCCATGTTATCAATTATACTAAACTAATTTTTTTGGGTATATATTTTTGTAATGTATTTTTTAGTCCAAAAAAATAAATGTAATCCCTATTTATGTCAAGACTGGGTCATTAGATTCCCCATGTAATCTTGTATTATATAACATGTAGATCATGATTTCCTTAACCCCTATAGGTTATCTATAAATGGTTTTCGACCACATCCACCTCAAAATAAATCCTCATTATTTTAAAATAGTTTTGATATATTCTATTTGATCCTCTCCACAATATATCACTAGATTATATCCCAGAGATTCATTCAGAAATTGGAATCATTCATCATTATTCATTTTATGCAGACTAACACAAAATCAGGTGTCTAAAGACGAATGATTTGTTAATGCATCCATATTAGAACCATCTTCATGCCATTCTCATCTTATATATAAAATATCTAATGATAAAAAATTGGTTTAAAATTTTCAATTTCTCATGTGATTTCAAACCACAATTTAATTAATAAAACCGATGATTAATTATGAAATATTTGATGAATACACAAATAGAAAGATGAGGAATAAACATCATGAAAAATTCATCTTTTTATAGATCTTACACCATTTGAAATAAATGTAAACTATTAATAACAATAAATTAAATCTACCAATGTAAATCCTTACAATAAATCCAATACTTCAAAATGATTGTTCACTGAATTAATCCATTTATCAATTGAAACATGTTCAATATACAAATCATGAATGATGAAATAATCTGAAAACAACATGTGTTTTATATTGAGGTGGATCTATCAGTTAAAATGATTTTTCAATTGTTATCTTTTTCTATATCTGTCAATTATAAGGCACATAAATTGATGTTCCACAAGAAAAAATATGACTTTCTGAGAGAGCTCCTCCAACAATCTCCCAAGGAATATCCAGTGGCTCCAGGGTTATCAAGCTAAAAATATAATTCCGTAAAAAGATTATAATGAATCATTTTTTTGTTTATAGATCACTGTTTTAAAAATACTATTTTTGATTTAATTATTTTTTCAATTTAACGCCCACAATGACCTTTCCACAAATTCCCGATGCCAATAATGCTTATATTCCACCTAGTGTAAAAACAACATTATGAACTCAATAGTGCCATATGATTTTTCATTTTTTCCCATGGTTATATTATATTCAAAACTTTTTATGAAAACTATGTGTACATTTTATTTAATATATTTAATATATTTCAATCATTAATTCCTGGAACATATGTCCTTGTTATCCCATTCTGTCTCTGCACCACGTATCGAAAATAATCCATATAGTTTTAGAAAATAATTAATGGTTAATCCATATCATTATATAATCCCCACCATTAGATATTTACATCATTCAAATAAAAAACAAGGGCCTCATAATGATAATTGGCTAATGGGTATGAACTTGAACAACCTTCTTCCATCTGATCTCAAATGGATTCTTATACTCCCACTAGAAATTAAGCAATAGAATCTCTCACCCTCAATGGATCACCTCATACTTATCCTAAAACAAAAATGTGTACTCTATAATGGTATAACCATCGATGATGTTCATCACTCCCAAGTGGTTAATGTGAAATGGTTCATCAACATACCTCATCAGATGTGACACATAGAAGATATCATGTACCCAGTCTTGGAGAGGAGGTCCACCATAGAGGTACACCACCTCTCCATATCTACATATTTTCTAAAAAAGTCCAATTTATCTCATTGATATCTTTCCTCCCCATAAAAATTTTCATATTCTATGTTGTCATGAAACCCATAGGGAAAAATGGCCTCCCTCTTCAAACTATAATGGACTCCATCATTTATAATCTTATTACTAATAATATATCATTGTATTCCCAACACACTGCTAAATGATATAAAAATTCTTGATTTTTTCTCACACCATGTTTGTGGACTCTCTTAACTCATTCCAAAAAATTGGTGACCTACAGGCTCACCCATACAAGGTATCAAATGGTTCCATACTGTTGATGGAATAGAAATAATTTTCTATGAAAACTCCTCGAATTGTATGTAATTCTCCCAAAATAGCACCATATCCCAACATGAAATATCACATCATGTCTTCTAATACGTGAATGGTCTTCTCTGTTTTGCAATAAATTTGGGTTAAAACCTTTTCTTATGCACAATTGAGTTCCAATCACCATATAAAATCCCTTACATAACCAGGATGTGAATCCATCATCACATTTAGAGACGATTTCTTTATGGAAATCTAAGGAGTAATATTATCTCTTGTATATAGAGGCATCCAAATATCTGAACTAGAATATACTATCTAATAGCTATGAAGTGTTATGATGTTGTGAGTGAGTCTACGATAACCCAAATGACATCATGTCCCATGGAATTATATGTAAATCACATCATGAATTCAATGAATATCCTATTCCACATCCACTCTAATACCACAATGTTTTGAGGGATAACACTGGCTCAAATGTATCTACATATCCCTCACATGAATATTCGATCCTTTATGATAATTTTAGAAAAAATATATATCAAGAACTAGGAGAGGCTGGAAAATATCATTGAATACATAGATTCTATCATAATTCCATTCTAGAGCTACACACTATATTGGATACGTACTTACCTCAACATATCAGTAAAGAACTTTTATTTGAATAGATGATTAACCATTGACCATTCTACATTCTCCTTAATCATTTAATAGTTCACCAAACCCTACCATATTTTGGACAATCCATGAAGGTGTATCATTTCTGGGACCACTATCTAATATAGATGTGTCATGACCTAACAAAAAACTCATTTCATTGCCTTAAACACATCCAAATATTATTTTGTTTGTAACTCACCTCGAAAAATTATAGGTCACATTCACTAAAATTCATTAATGTGATGTCAGCTTGCGCCCCTCTTTCAATGGTACTCTGCGTCCTTATTTTACTCTACATGTCATGGTATAGTTGGTGAACCACCTATAGGTATCACCTCTAGAATATGTCCATGTTTCGATGCCTCGTAATTGAGATGATCATCCTCATGATACTAATGATGATTTCTAGATGTTATATGTTGAGGATAAATCAAGATAGAAAACTATATGTACCATGGTCAATGAATATATCTAGAGAGATAACTAAATAATGAAATGGAATCAACAAACCATTCTTAAATGATTCATGTATCATTTTTCCTTGAAACAACTGTTCTTATATAATAATTAGAATATAGGGGGACCATATTACTATTGTATGGATATGTCAGCAATTGCTTCAACACAAAATCCACGTTAATTAAAACCAAACATGAAATATTTAATATTTTTTCCCAAAACATAATTTTCTATCCTCCCATACTATGGTAGAACTGACTGCTCTGACGCCACTATATCATGATCCATCCTAATGGGGAACATGTTGTGACTACCCATGTCAGGTCAATTAGTCAAGTGGAAAGAGACTAGTGTTGAGTAAGAAAATCATTATTTTGGTATGCCATATCATACGTACCCATACATAGAAACTTCTCCAAGACCAATCAATACTGAAATACAAAATTAAAATTGAAAACCCATGCATGAATTTGTATAAATCACACAACAATAGTACTATAGGATGTATTAAAATGTTTATAGTTTAAAATACAATACCACCACAATGATTCTAAACACATTTCCAATATACGAGTAAACATTTGGTCAATTGATAGCATAATTGTCATAAACAAACCTGGGTCAACCCTGAACCGATCACCTGAGTCGGTCCACAACATGGCCCAAGAGTCATTCCCGATCCTCATAGGTTGGCAACAAATACTAGGAAATCAATAGAGGACAATTGGGAATGATTTCCTCTATTGAAAATAAATAAAGCAGCAGAAAGAAAATAGAACAATGAAAATTAAATAAATGACACGGTAAAGAAAGAACAATAAACAACCACACACTAACCGGACCATAACCCAACTACTCCTCATGTCCTTGAGTGTCACTTTACAAACCATAACCAAGCCTCTCCCATGAATAACAAGCTCGAGTCAAATCTGAAATAAAACTAAAAACAAATAACACTATACGAATGAGTATAAAGACTCAATAGTCATTCCCAACAGACATTTCTCAATGCACTACCTTGAAAAAAAGAATTTAACAATTTTAGTTTTGAACTAAATTATAAAAAATATGGGGTTTCCACAAACACACTTTCATTTCTAAAACATGTAATAGTACATTGAAACTTTTAATTTAAAACCATATTTAATGATTGAAATGAATAGTGGAAGTGCATTTTAAAACATTTTTTCAAACAATTTAGAAATCAAAATTTTAGTTGTTAGTCAAATGGAAAACCACACACAATAAAAAACACACACTAAGGGAAATGGAAAAGAATTGGTACATAGGGGCCAAAAACCAAACTAGACCTATCAATCATCTACCACAAGAAAATATACAATAATGGAATCATGGGATGATCTGAGGATATCATGAACAATCCAGAACATACTATACATTTGACTCATCCTAAAGGCATGCCCTACTCAAGGACATCAAAACACCCTAACCCCCGGTGTTACCCTACATGGCCTAACCAAGGGGCCCAATCACATAGAACTAATAACATGACACTTCTCTGTTATGGGCCACTAGCGAGTGCATAATCTAAACTAGTGCAACAATCTTTCTTAGAAGATTCACTTACTATGAGAGGTTCACATGTCAACACATGAAATAAAAAGGAGTGAATCGTCAATGTCAATGAATATACCAATCATGTTGCACATACATCACACATTACTCACGAAATCAACTTACCCGAAATATCACCCCTTAGTCACCCCAAAGAGTGTTTTCCAAAATAATTTATTTTATTAATGTTCCAAACGAGCATTCACAAATTTTAATGAAAATCCCCATTATTCAAGGGATCCAAAACACTTGTTCACTCTTCAAATGAATTGATTTATCAAAAAAGTAGAACTATATTTGTAGTTTCATAAATTATGTTTAAAGGATTAATTGGAATTCATTCACTACTGGGTGTTCGTTCATCAAGAAAATATTTCAAGTAACATATATAAAATAAATAACCCTTTTTACACCAAATATTCTTTTAAAAATTTATTATATTATTTTAGTTTTTATTTATTAAAATTAATAAAATATCAAGCAATTAATAAATTTTTAATTTAAAGGCGGTTGTAGTGGGGGACCAACCATGACTCACAGCTCGAACACGCTAGTGCGTCGCACCTTAGAAAGGCGCATAAGCATGTGCAAGACAATGCCTGCAGAACCACAAAAAAGCTCACTGATACGCTAAAACACCATCACAAATAACTAAAAACACAAAAAAATTATATCACAATTTTCCAATGGGTGCTTATTGGATGATGCAGAGCTGGAAGGAGGGGCATTGCTAGTACATGCGGCCAGTGCAGTGAAGGGGACGTCGCTAGGGGCCTACGTCGCTACTGGCCAGAGCTGGCCAGAGCTGGCCAGAGCTGGCCAGAGCTGTGGGAGGCACTGCCAGATGATGGATGTGTTTCAGGGGAACACCGGCTGGGTGCAAGAGGACCAGGGAAAGCCGAGGGGATTCATGTCACTGGGAATCGGTGGTAATGAGGGAAATGGATATGGTACGAGTATAGGGTCGAAGGCAGGGGCGACCTGGTAAGGACTGGTGGGGCGTCGTCATAGGGAAGGAGGGTTACGCGGTCGACGGTGTGTAGGTGGAGGGCACTGGAGGCCGGTGTGTGCGCTGCAAGGTGCCATCCGGAGGTGCAGTTGGAGGGGAGTGTTGTGTCGCATTTGGGAGTGGATGAAGGAGGGCTGATGGTTGCTAGTTGGTGCCCTCCTGCAGAAGGTGGTTGTGAGTGGTTATTGTAGGAGAGAGTGGGAAGGAAAATGGCTGGGCACTGGGGGGTGGCAACCTGCTCGGCTGAGAGGGAAGGTTGTGGCGGCACATTGTTGAAGAGGAGGTGGGGGATCCGCCGAAGGAGATGGGTGTCACGGAGGGAGGTGCTGGCACGCTGCAAGGGATAAGGAGAGGTGACCGAGGGTGGCTGGGGCACTGCAAGATAGGATGACGGTGTGGCTAGTGTTGTGTGGGGAGAGGAGTGAATGAGCATGGATAGGGGGCAGGAGATCCGACGTGTCAGGGATGTTGTTGAGGGGAAGGATAGATGATATGGGATGAAGGAGAAAAAAGAAAAAAGAAAGGGGTAACACCCACGTTGAATAAAAAAGGTAAATAAGAATAAAGAAAAAGAATGAAAGAATAAAATGAAAGTAAAAGTTAATAAATAATAAAATAATAATATTATTAATATTAATAACAATCATTATCATAATAACCATAATAATATTAATAATAATAATCATAATAATCATAATAATTATAATAATAATAATAAATATCATATCGATCAAAATATAAAAATAAAAATACTCATTTATTTTTAATAATAATAATTAAAATTATCTACCATGAAAATGTTAAATAACGCAATTAACATTTATCCAACAATTTAAACTTTCCGATGACTGGAGGATTGTCGTTGCATGGGTGAATCCATGCATAGTCTCCAAAATGTGCTCCGCCTGGGTGCCCAGTGACGTCAACTAAGAAATGATAATTTTTTGAAAAAACTAAAAAATCATGTTCTGTATACATACGAAACCATGAAAAAAAATTAAAACCAACAAAAAAATTAAATTAAAAAAATAGGTCGGGTTTTGACAATTCACCCCATCATAACACTTCCAACCCCCAGGAACACACAATAAGGCCAAGACCCAAAGATGAAACTTCATAAGTTTCACACACCCCCAAAATTTTAAGTGCCTCCAGTTGATCGATACATATGAACACCAATCTCCCCTGACATGAAAAATATCCTCAAAACACGAACATTTAAAACACCACCTAAATGAAACCCGAAACGAAACTCTGATACTGACACGGGGAGGCCTGAAAGGACTCTCCACCATAAGAAACATGTCCAACTGAATTCAAAGAGTCCTACTATGGGTCTCCCAACCATAAAGACTGATGAGATTAGATGAATGTGAAAACTTTTTACAAGGACCAAAAACCCTCCACCATGAGGGGGAGAACGGAATGGTCCTACTGATAGGGCATCGAAACAACCATTATCTATACACTAACATCTTCCCACCCTTATAAGAACACCAATCACACGACACTAAGGATGAAAATTTAACAAAATCTATTTCACACCTCTAGGGTTCACCTGAATATGCGCCTGCTTTAACCAGGACCTATGGATGGATCTTTGTTGATTGAAGCATCTCCTTCCATGCAATCATGCATCAAATTTTTCCAAACATAACACTCAAACCAGAATTTTACCAAATGAACATCCATTAGAATAATGGATTCAAAGAGATTTGTTTAGAACCATTCTAACATCAAAAGTAAAAGTAAAACCACAAAACGCTACAAGAGATTACCACTATATCAATGGAAAAATCCAAAGATAAAAACTCCAAACTGACCCCCAAACATCATCCTACTCCCACTGACGGGCTGAGATGACCTTCGATGAGCTGGGTATGGCTTCAGCACACTTCATAGAAAAACCTTGATATAATCGTAGCACGTGACCCAGACATCCATAGGTGTGGTAGGGTTTTAGAAAATTTGGTCACATTGGCCACTTGTGCCCCCACTTACGACATTGGTGACAGATCAAGGCATTGTGCAAGGACGAATATGACTGATGGTATGTAGGCCTCTTGATTCCTCTACCAGTTTTTCCAGCATCTGGCCGCTTCCCATTCTTCTTATCATCATCCTCTTCACTACTTCCCATGGCTGGAGGAGGATTCGCCACATTGAGTCCTTCTACAAACTTACCTTCACTGATGAATTCTCTTCTCACCACATCTGGTAAGGTGATTACATTGAACTGCTCCACCTTTGACTACTTCTTATGATGAATTCCGATCTCAAAATGTCGATCTTTGATGGGATAATTTCCAAAATACCCTGGTTCATACAAATCTATGTCCATGAAACGATGAAAAAATCCCAACACCGATCCAACAACTTATTGAATACTGCACAACTCCACCCCCTTCCTTGCCTTTGTCACCATAGAGAAGTATTGTTAGATTAATGAAGATTGGATGATCTCCCATGTGTGATCTTATCGAGGCTTGCTTTGACACACAGACTTCCACCACTCCATGGTTAGAACATCAAGCATAAAATAAGCCAACTTCACCTTCAATGACTCATGGGGCATGAGATAATAGAAGTTCCTCTCAATCTTCCATAGTCACACCTCTGCTTCAAAATTATACGTTTCTCATAAAAGAGGAGATGTTTCAGCTTCCAAAACATGAGGATGAATTTTAAGGGTTGATCAAGTAAAGGATTTTTCATGGGCTCACCACTCGAAGCAGCACCTTAGGCATCCATCGAACCTTCATGGGGATGAACTCTTAAGGAACAAGAGAAAAAAAATATGGTTAAAACATGGTAATTACCATTTTAAAAACAATAATAGAACTATTCACAATGATTTTCAGAATAAAAGAAACCCAAACAATTCACAAGGGGAAAACTAGTGACGATGGGTGACTCGGCCCTATGGTTGGTGACATACGCTAGTCACACCACCATCACTGGGAGCATTCTAGGGTAAAGACCCAATCTCCACATGGAATGTTAGACCATGCGAGCTCATAGATGTCACCTTCCTCACACTCATTTCATTTCCCATTACCAAACAAACCATAAGAATCAAAAGACACTGACAACCCAAATATCCCATGGTAGACCGAGGTTCAGAACGAGCAATGATTCCTGGCATCCTTCTCTACCATATTCCTCGAGTCCTGACAATTCTAATACTTCTACAATGACAACCCAAAAAACAATGGGCGCTCTAAAAATCAAGGTATACTAAATATCCGACCACCTCTGATATGATTTTCTCACGAACCAACCCGAGTCAACCCTGAAATGATCACCCGATTCGTTCCGTGACATGTCCTGATAGGCGTTCTCGATCGTCCTGGGCTAGCGACAAGCACTGAGGCATTAATAGAGGAAAATTTTGAATAATTTTGCCCAGTGAAAATAAATAATGTAGTGGAAAGAAAATAGAACAATGAAAATTAAATAAATGAACCAGTAAAAAAAGCATAATCAACAACAACACAAAAACCTAGCCACAACCCAAAAACTCCTCTTGAGCACAATTTTCACTTTCCAAACCACAACCAAGTCTCTCCCATGACAAACAAGCTCGAGTAAATTCTACAACAAAACTAAAAACATGAAAACACTATAGGAATTATTATTAAAACTCAATATGCATGCCCAACAAACTATTCCCAATGCACTGCCTTTAAATAAAGAATTTACCAGTTTCATGTTTGAACTAAATTATACAAAATATGGGGTTTCCACACACAAACTATCATTTCTAAAACATGTAATAATCCATTTCCCTTTTTAATTTAAAACAATGTTTAATGTTTGAAAGGAACATGTGGATTGCATTTTGAAAAATTTCTACAAACAATTTAGAAATCCAAATTTTAGTTGTTACTCCAAAGTAAAACCACACACAATACACAACACACACTAAGGGAAATTAAAAATAAGTGGCACAAAAGGGACAAAAACCAAACTATACCTCTCAATTGTCTTCCACATACAAATAAACAATAATGGAAACATGGGTTAAACCTTGGAGCTCTTGAATAATCCAGATCATACTATACATCTAACACATCCCGAAGGCATGCCCTACTCAATGACGTCATAATTCCCTAATGATTGTTTTTCCTGGCATGGCCTAACTGAGGGGCCCAATCCCATAGCCCAAATAATATAACACGTCTCTACAATGGGCAACAATCCAGTGCATAATCTAAATTAGTGCATCAATTGTTCTTAGAAGATTCACTTACTATGCTAGGTTCCCGTGTCAACACATGCAATAAAAAGGGGTGAGTCGTCAATGCCAGTCATGTAACCGATCATGTTGCACAAACATCACACACAACTCAAGCAATCAATGTACACCAAATATCACCCATGAGTCAACACAAATATATTTTTCCAAAATAATTTATTTTATTAATGTCCCAAATGGACCTTCACCAATTTTATAAAAAATTTCTATTTGTCAATTGAACCAAAACACTTGTGCATGCTTCAAAAGAAATTTTTTTTCAATAAACCTGAACTATATATGAAATTTTGGGAAATATGTTTATAAGAGAAAAGAGAATTCTTTCACTACCGGTTTTCTGTTCCTCAATAAAATATTTCAAGTGATGTTTATAAAATAAATGACTATTTTTAAACCAATTAATCATTTCAAAATTAATTATCTTTTATTATTTCCCATTTATTAAAATTATTTGAATATCAGGAAATTAATAAATTCTGAATTTAAAGGCCAATGCATTGGGCGACCTACATCGACTCACAGCTCGAACATACTGGTGCGTCGCGCCTCGCACATGTTCATAAGAATGCGGATTCCTACGCCTATAGAACCATGAAAAAACATCAGTGACACGCTGCAACACCTGAGAAAATATGTATATAAAGAAAAACATTATTTCACAACAATCAAACGAAGAAGAAGCACAAACATCACCTGGACATGAAGACGTACTCGATCAGCGGTGTTGTATGATAGTCTGAAAGGGGCAGGGTGCACCAACAGGTATTATAGCTGTCTAGTCAGAGCACCAATGTGAGAAAACAACATCGGTGACTCGACCAGGGGAAATTGCAGCTTTCATAAAGGAGGGTTCATGGACAACACGAGAGGTAGATGGTGTGCCAACTAGTGGGTTCATGATCGAGGGTTACCGACCAAAAATAGAGGTGGCGACGAGGTGAGTTTGAAGGTGTGCGACAACTAGGAGAGGAGGTTATAGCCAATAGGTGCATGTTGGATGGTGTGATGCCAACAGTAGGGGCAAGAACGGTGTAGGTAGTTGGTGCAATGAAGGGGATGAGGCCAGAGGCCTATGTCTCTACTGTTTAGAGATTTTCAGAGAAAGTCAGTGGAACAGGAGACACTGCCGAATAAAGGTTGTGAGGAGAGGGTGCACCGGCTGGGGGCAGACGGAGCAGGGCAGGCCGAGGGGATGTTGGGCACTGGTCATCAGTGGGAAGGATGGAAATGGCTTGGGTGCGGGAAATGGGCCAGAGGCAGGGGCGACGTGGCGAGGACTGGGGGGCGTTGTTGTAGGGCAGGAGGGTCAGGTGGCCAGAAGTGTGTCGAAGGAGGGAATGGGCAGCCGATGCATGTGCTGCAAGGGGACAACTCGAGGCACGACTAGAGGGGAGGGCAAGGTCACATCTTGTTATGGAGGAAGGAGGGGTGATAGCTGCTGGTTGGTGCGCTAGTGTAGAAGGTGGGTGCACGGGGTTGCTGTAGCAGAGAGAGGGGAAGATAATGGATGGGCACTAGAGGCTGGCAGCCTGGTCGGCTGAGATGGAAGGAAGGCACGGCTCGTTGCCGTAGAGGAGGAGTAGAGAGCATCCAAAGGACAAGGGTGTCATGTCAAGATGTGCTAGCACATAGCAAGGGAGAAGTAGAGGCTACTGAGGGTGGCTGGGGCATTGCAAGGAAAGTGGAGGTCATGGCCTGTACTATGCGGGGAGAGGGGCGCACAAGCATGGGATGGGGTGCAAGAGTGTCTGGGTGCCAAAGATGCTGCTGAGGGGAAGGGGAGATGCTACCATTGCATGGGCGAAGCTGTGCAAGGACTCTAAAAAGAGATCCACCCAGGTGCCCAATGATGTTAACTCAAAAACACGTGTTTTTTTACAAAAATCAAAAATCTCGTTTGGGATTCAACACGATCCTCGAAAAAAATTTAAAAACCAAAGAAAATAATAAAATTAAAATAATAAAGTTATCGGGTTGTGATAATTCTCCCCACTATAACACTTCCTTCCCTAAGAAGGAACAACAAGACTAAGACCGAAAGATGAAACTCATTAAGTGTCAATCTCACCCAAAAGTTTAAGTGCCTCCAGTTGATCGATCGAAATGAACACCAAACACCCATGACATGCAAATTATACTCAAAATAGGAACATATAAAACACCACCAAAATGAAACCCAAAACGAAAATCTGATACTAACACGGGGAGACCTGAACGGACTCCCCACCATAGGAAACATGACAAACTGAATTCAACGAGACCTGCGATGGGTATCCCCCCATAAGGAATGATGATATTAATAGAATTTGAAAACATCCCACATGGACCAGAAGACCACCACCATGAGGGGGATAAGGGAATGGACCTACTAATAGAGCATCGAAACTACCATTACAGCTACATAACAACTTCAAACCCTCAGAATAACACCAACCACACCAGTCTAAGGATGAAAATTAAACCAAGCTCTTTTCACACCACTATGGCTCACCTGACTACGTGCCAACATCACTCTAGGACCTATGGCTGGAGCTTTGTTAAATGAAGCATCTCATTCCATGCAGCCAGGCTTTATATTTTCCCAAACGTAACACACAAAACATAATTTTACTAAATGAAAATCTATTAGAATAAAGGTTTGAATGATGTTAGTTAAGAAACATTCTTAAAACTGAAGGAAAAGAAACACCATAGAACGCTACAAAAGACTACCAATACATCCATGGAACACTACAAAGAGAAGAACTCCAAACTGATCCCCAAACATCATCGTACACCCGCTAGCGGGCCGAGATGACCTTCGATGAGCCTGGTCTGGCTTCAACACGCTTCATGGAAACACCTTGACATGATCACTGCATGTGACCCAAACATCCATTGGTGTGGTAGGGTTTCAGAGAATTCAGGCACATCATCCTCTTGTGGCCCTTCATATCACATTGGTGATAGATCAAGGCATTGCGCTGGAAAGAAGATTACTAATGGTCTGTAGGCCTCTTGATTCCTCTACTTGTTCCACCAACATCAGGTTGCTTCCCATTCTTCTTATCATCATCATATGCACTGATTACCAAGGCCAGTATAGGATTCACCACCTCATATCCTCCTACTAACTCACCTTCAGCGAAAAAAGATTTTCTCACCACGTCAGGGAAGGTGATTACGTTGAACTCTTCCACATTGAACTGCAGCTTAGGACGAATTCTGAGCTCAAAATGTCGAGCATTTATGGGGTCATTTCCAACAAACCATGGTTCATATGGATCCATGTTAAAGAAATGATGAATGAATTCCATCACTGATCCAACACCTTGTTGAAGACCACAAAACTCAATCATCTTCTTTACCTTTGTAAACTCAGATATTTATTGTTGGATGAATGAAAACATGATGAACTCTCATGTGAGATCTTTTCGAGGTTTTATTTGAGGCATTAAATTCAACCACATCCATGTTGGACCTTCAAACATAAATGTAGGAAACTTCACCTTCAATTACTGAGGGGTTGTGAGTGAACAAAAGTTCCTCTCAATCATCTATATCCACTCTTCTGCCTCAAGATGATCTGTTTTCCCATAAAATAGGGGATGGTTCAACTTCCGAAATTCAAGGATGAAGTTTATAGGCTGATGAACTGGAAGATTTTCCAAGGGCGCACCACCTGAAGCTGCACCTTGGGCATCCATCGAGCCATCCTGGAGGCTAACACTTAAGGAACAAGAGAACAAAAAGATGGGTCAAACATGGTCATTACCATTTTAAAAAACCAAAATAACACATATCACCATGATTTTTAGAATGAAGGAAAACCCAAATAATTCACTAGGGGGAAAACTAGTGATGATGGGTTACTCAGCCATATGGTTGGCTGCCATATGCCAGTCACACCACCGTCACTGAGAGCAATATAGGGTAAAGTCCCCAGCTCCACATGGCATGCTAGATCATGAGATCTCATAAAGGTCACTTGCCTGACTCTAAATTCATTTCCCAATACCAATCAAACCATAACAATCAAAACACATCGACAACCCAAACATCCCATGGTAACCTGAGGTTCGGAATGAAAAAGTGTTCATGACGTCCTTCTCTCCCATATGACCTGAGTCCCGACAATTCTACTCCTTCTACCATGGAAACTGCAAATAACAATGGGAACTCTAAAAAACAAGGTCTACTCAGGAGACGACCTCCTCTGATACCATTTTTTCACGAACCAACTTGGGTAAACTCTGAACTGATCTCTTAAGCTAGTCCGCGACAAGGCCCAAGAGGCATTCCCGATCCTCCGGGGTTGGAAACAAGTGCTAGGTCGTCAATACAAGAAAATTGGGAATGATTTTGCCCTTTGAGAAAAAATAAAGTAGTGGAATGAACATAAAACAACTCAAATTAAATAAACAACACGGTAATGAAAGAACAATCAACAGAAAACACAGTAACCTGACCTTAACCCAAAAACTCCTCATGACCTCGTGTGTCACATTCCAAACCACAGACAAGTCTCACCCACAATGAACAAGCTTGAGTAAAATTGGCAATAAAAGTAAAAACAGGAAAATACTATAGGCGTGATTGTTAAAACTCTGTAGGCTTGCCCAAAAAACTATTCCCAATGCACTTCCTTTTAAAAAATAATTTACCAATTTCAGGTTTGAAATAAATTATGTAAAATATGGTGTTTCCACCCACACTCTATCATTTCTAAAACATTTAACATTAAATTTAATTTTTTAATTTAAAACCAAATTTAATGTTTGAATGGAACATGTGCATTGAATTTTAAATCATTTTTGTGAACAATATAGAAATCCAAATTTTAGTTGTTAGTCAAAAGTTAAACTACACACAATACAAAACACACACCAAGGGAAATTGAAAATAAGTGGAACATAGCGGAAAACTACCAAAATAGACCTCTCAATCGTCTGCCACATACAAATAAACACTAAAGGAAACATGGGTCGAACCGTGGAGCTCAGGAACTATATAGAATGTAAAATACATTTGACTCATCCAGAAGGCATGCCCTACTCAATGACGTCATAACGCCCTAATGCCTGGTGTTTCCCTGTATGGCCTAAACAAGGGACTCAATCCCATAACACTAATAACATAACACATATCTACTCTGGGCCACTAGCCAGTGCATAATCTAAACTACTACAGCAATCAATCTAATATGATTCACTTACTATTCCAGGTTCCCATGTTAATACATGCAATAAAAAATGGTGGTTCTACAATTCCAATCAATAACCAATCACATTTCAAAAATATCACACACAACTCATGGAAGCAACGTACACCATATATCACCCCTGAGTCACCCCAAATAGAGTTTTCCAAAATAACTTATTTTATTAAAGTGCCAAATGGGTCTTGACCAATTTAAAAGGAAATCCCAAATTCTCAAGAGAACCAATACATATGTTCACGCTTCAAAATAAATAATTTATCTATAAACCAGAACTACATTTGAAATTGTGTGAATTATGGTTAAAGGAAAAATAGGAATTCTTTCTCTATTGTGTGTCCTTCATTAAGAAAATATTTCATGTGACGTGTATAATATAAATGGCTCTTTTTAGACTAAATAATCATTTAAAAATTAATTATATTATATTATTTGACATTTATTAATATTAATAAAATATCAAGAAATAAATAAATTATGAATTTAATGGTGAGTGTAGTGGGGGACCTTCCTTGACTCGCAACATGAATACACTGGTGCGTCGCACCTCACACAGGCACATAAGCATGCGTCAGCCAACACCTGTATAACAGTGGAGAAACCTCACTGATATGCTGCAACACCAGAAAAATAAATAAAAACACCAAAAAATTATTTCAAAACAATACAATGAAGAGGAATAAAGAAAATAACCTCAACACGGAGATGCACTCGACCAGTGGTGTTGTGTGACTGTCCGAAACGGGTGGCACGCACCAGCAGGGACTGTCACTGGCTGGTCAAAGAAGCAATGGGGGGAAATTACTTCAGCGACTCGGCAAGGGGTGTGTGCAGCTACTGTAAAGGAGGGCGCACAACCAATATGAGAGGCAGAAGTCGTGCCAACTAGTGGGTGTGTGGACGAGGGTCGCCGACAAGAAATAGAGGCGGTGACGAGGTGGTTCGACAGGAACATGACAATTGGGAGGGGAGGTTCTTGTCTGTGGGTGCATGTTGGAAGGTGCAGTTTTGATAGGAAGGGAACGACCGATGCATCAAAGGGGAAGAGGCCAGGGGCCTACGCCGCTACTAGATGGAGTTGGTTAGAGCTGGATAGAGGCATGTGAGGTGCTGTTGGACAATGGTTGTGCAGTAGGGAGGTGCTGGATGGGTGCGGGTGGAGTAGGGTAGGCTGAGGGGATGCAGGGCACCGAGCTACACTGGGAAGGAGGGAAATAACCATGGTACGGTCAAGGGGCTGGAGGCAGGGGAGACCTGGCAAGGAATGGTGGGGCGTCATCACAGGGCAGGAGCGTCAGGCAGTCAACGATATGCAGGAGGTGGGCATAGGATGCCGGTGCATGCACTGCAAGGGGTCGACAGGTGGTGGGGCTGGAGGAGAGTGTTGGGTCATGCCTGGGATTGGCTGAAGGAGGGGCAATGCCTGTTGGATGATGTGATGGTGAAGAATGTGGGTGTGAGGGGTCGATGTATGAGAGAGAGGGGAGGACGATGGCTATTCACTGGAGGGTGGAAGCCTGCTCGGCTGATTGAGAAGGAAGGTGCAGCTCGTCGCTGCAGAGGAGGAGGAGGGAGCCTCCAAAGGAGAAGGGAGTCATGGTGGGAGGTGTTGGCATGCTTAAAGGGAGAAAGAGAGGTGACCGAGGGTGGCTGCAGCGCTGCAAGGTAGAAGGAGGGAATAGCTGGTGCTGTGTGGGGAGAGGGGCAAACGAGCATGGGATGGGGTGCAGGAGAGACGGTGCACCGGGGATGCTGCCGAGGGAAGGATATATTCTATGGGTGGAAGGAGAAAAAAGAAAAAATAAATGGGGAACACCCGCATGGAAAAAAGGAAAGAAAAATAAAGAAAAAGAAATAATGAATAAAATAAAATTAAAAGTATACAAATGATAAAATATTAATAATAATAATATTTATAATTATAATAATAATTATAATCATAATCATAATAATCATAATAATAATAACAATAATAATAAATATCATATCGATAAAATATAAATAATAAAAATACTCATTTCATTTTAATAATAATAATTAAAATTATTATCCTTGAATTTTTTGAATAACGCAATTATCATTTATTCATCCATTTAGATATTCCAATGATAGGCTGACTACTGTTTCATGGGTGAAGCCACATGGAGTCTCCAAAATGCGCTCTTCCTAAGCACCCAGCTACGTCAACTCAAAAACTCATGTTTTTTTACCAAACTCTAAAATTTTGTTCGGGATTCAACCCCAACCTCAAATATATTTTAAAACCATATAGAATAAGAAAATAAAAATAATAAATAGGTCGGGGTGTGAAAATAATGCATGACCACACCCTGATATGTAAAGTATTACTATAAAAATTCGGTCTTGGATAATCTAGGACTTTATCAAAATGTCCATCATCTAAACTGGACACATGACATGCCGAAAAATACTTTTTAAGGGTGAGTATAATAATATTTAGTTGGTTACCCATAAGACAATAATCATACAAAAGTAATAACAGTCATATCTACTCATGTATATGTCTACATCACATATAACACGAATACCCAAATATTATCAACAAGACACGATGTCTATTAGTACATCACACCTATAATTTCATATTATGATTCATCCTCATTGTTTTTACAAATAAATCATATGGGATAACACACTCATTAAGTTAGATAGAACTGATGATGTTTGTCCAAGAGGTAATTCTACTTAGGTCACACCATAGATAGTACACACTAAATGTATGAAGAAATAAAATACATAGATGAGGATCACTCCAAAGGACATGGTGTATACAAACAACTCAATCTATATTGACATGAAATGTAGAGGATCAGTGCCCACATATTGTTGGTTATGATGATTCATGGAACTCCACCTAGAGGTAGAATATGAATATACATTTTCACAGTGGGTCTAATAGAAGGACTCCAATAACGGAATCCAAGAATTCCCACTAAAGGGATTATTGTAATGTCTGTAGGATGAAATTTCCTACTAACCCTTAGTGAATGGATCTGTGGAATTAAACCAAATGCTATATTTCTAATGTACAGAGGATGAAGGCTCTATGAAAAATTTTAGATAGTACACATTGTGTAATCGGGTTTCAATCCCCGTCCCTTCGACCCAGAGTCCTACTCAAGTAAACAAAAAATGCTAGTGACCATGTAGATGTTAATGGTTCTTTTCATCCACTGTTCTATTACATGGCTTCCCCTGTGTAAATTTTTTCCAATCCTTGACTGTGTTAGAGTACATGGCTTGCATATTCCTGTGTACCACAATAAGTGTATTTGTATTATTTGAGGCACATGTTGAGGAACTATGGAGAGGCCACATGTTGTGTGATAGGTTAACATGCCATTTGATTCATTACATTATCTAGAAACCCTAGCTACTTCTATAAGGGAATCACATCTTGTATAATTCTAGATTACATGTAGTGTGGATCATGATTTTCATAAATGAATTTGTTCTTCATTCCGCACACATCCACCATTTCAACCTCAAATTCTTTCCTAGTTATAAGAAAAAAGCATGGATCTATTTCAGGTGAACATCACAACCACCAATATTTGGATTAGAAACCATCGAACAATTCCATATTTATACTCATTCACCATTATTTAATTCATGTTCAAGAACATGAAATCAGTTATCCAAAAAAATATTATATGTTTCTTCTCCCTACATCACACCACCCTCATGCCTTTCCGATCCCAAATAAACAATATCGATTTTTTGAGCCATGAAATTGGCGAAAAAAAATCAATTTCTCAGTTGATGTAAAACAATACACCAATGACGAACATCCATGATGAATGAAAAAATATGTTTTAAATGAACACCCACAAATATGTGGAACCAAACACAGCCAATGTTTGTGGTTTCATCAATATTTCTCTCTTAAAAGGATGAGTGATGAATAAATAAATATTAATAGAATATCAAAATATAAATTATTACAATAAATCCATTCCCACAAAATGACTCATTTGTTAATAAATCCATTGGTAAATTGATTTGTGTCCATTATAGAAACCGATAATGAAGAAAGAATCAAACCTCAAAAAATTTCTTCCCACAAGATGTATCATTCATTAATGAATAATGAACTTCTGTCATGATTATTAGAGAGATCCTATGATTATGTATCACAATGATAAACAATCCACAAATGTTTGTCTTAGTGAGATCATATAAAGATATCCCAACGGGTAATCCAATTTCTTTGTGGTTATGTAGATGACCCTAGAACTCAACTATAAATGTATTCATAAGTAATTTCAGTTACAATGATAACAAATTACAAAAAATTATGATAATCTTTTTATTTAATGCATGTGATGAAAATTTCAAAAACACCCCATGATGAATTTTTTTTTCCTTGGTAGGGTAGAGGACATGTTCTTAATTCAACAATTCCATTAGATTATAATTGGTCCGCCGTTTAAAATTAATATAATTTTATTATGAACTTTTTTATTTATGAATTTTAAAATAATTAATGTATATAAAATATTTATTCTGGGCACACTAGACATCATAATCAGTTGTCATCTCAAAAACAGGTATTGAAAGTAATTTATAAAATATCAAAAAATAAAAAATCGAAAATATGATCCATTAAAATTATCTTGGATTATTTATATTATTTTTATAGAGAATGGGACAAAATTATATATTTGGAGAATTGTTTTGAGTTAATAGTTTCAATATTTTGATCCTAATGGATTTAAATGTGTATTTATATTATCATTTATGTTTCAATCCTATCTGTTGGTAAATGTTGGAAGAGTTAATGATTATATTTATGATATTGATGTTGGAGACAATATATTTTGTGTTGGTTATTTGATATTGTAAGGATATTACCCAAAGTATGAATCGCTAATACACAAACAATAGTTCATTTATCCATATGTTTTACTGTGGGGATATGGTATCTCTATTGGTATAAGATAATTTTTTTTTCAATTGTGTATGAGAAACCATGAAATACTCATGTAGTTATTTGTTGGAATACTCAAAATTGTGGTTCAGATTTAAAAAACAATTACATCATTGGGTCATCCATAATTACAACACATGATACATGATTTGATTCACATATCATTCTTATGAAATTACAAGACACTTCAATCAATCATAGTCCATAGTGGTAATTCTAAATTGGGATGTGGAATTGGTGTATATGGAAATATTAGTTAATATTTTCAACCATAGTGATTAGATTATTTTAAGGATTTTACTGCCTCTTGTATTGGTATTAAGGAAACAAAGGTGTACCCAATTGGAGACTGAAAATTCAATGTTTGATTAATATATATATATATATATAGTTTGTAGGTCGAGTTTAAGAGGAACATTTAGTAATATTCTAATGTGTGTAAAAATTTTACATTGATTTTTAATTGACTGAATAATATGATATATAATTTTAAGATCCTATTTAATTTTATTTATTTAATATTGAAAATTTTGGAATGATATTTGGTGGTTTAGGGAGATGGTGGAATTTAAGAATGGGGAACTAAAACAGTCATAAAATTTAAAGTTATAATAGATCAATAGGTACCAACATAATTAGGACAATATCCTACAAAACATTCAACCCTAGTAGATAGATTGTGGCATTGTTCTACCTAACCAATAAAATATGTATGGTTAACATCATGACTATAATATTACTTTTAGTGTATTGTATAAAATTTATCCACAATACAAATATTATATCCCCACACCCACCCTCAAATCTAATTTGATTAGTCCCATGATTTTGGGTACATATTAGATTTCAATTCTCCTCAAAGCCTCTACTCTTCCCAATTACACATATTATTGCCTGCGATAATTCTCTCGTGATAATTAATTCCACTTATATGCATATAGTTATGATTTCCGACAGTATTTATCATTCCCTAACTCAAATTCATAAATATTTCTATATTTTTTTATGTAAAATATTTTTACATTAAAATTATATGAGTTAAATAGGTTGGAATATTTCAGTATGTAGAATCCTTATTTTGTGAGATGGTAATTCCATATTTTTTATTATTTTATTGTGATTTTATATGGGTTTTCCTATATATGTGTAAATTAGTAATATATAGTTTATTCTACATTTATAATCAATCGAATGTTGTGGGTTTTAAATGATAGAGTTGATCATATTGAGGATTGATAGTGGAATTCAAGTGAGGGTGTTTCCAAACTGAAGTGTCTATTATTAATTTTTATGAGTATTTCCTCCATTTATTTATAGGTAATATGATGTTTATCCTAGTTTAATGTAATAATGGGAGGTCTATGGATAATATTTCCAGTAAATGATGAAACCTACTCCATGTAATAGGGGACTAATAATTGGATTAGATATCGTAATGTATCAAGTCATATGATTATTGGAGTAGTACTAAATGGGCCAAAATGTGTTGGCTATGAAACTAAGATGATGTAAAAGAATGATTATAAATGCCAATATTATTTTGATTGTTTAATTCAGAACCTATAAGAAATAGTTGTTTCATTATAGTACATGAATACATTACCTCACCCCGATTTATATGGTGATAATATAAATGGATGTAACACAAAACAACCTTATATGATAGATTATGGTAATGATATATGGTTATGGATTCTACATTTTGTGTCATTTTTAGGGTGAAAGGTATTTTTAGGAGGATTCACCATAAGAACTATGTTTTTAGAATGAGGTGTGGTTAAAAGAACTCATTGTGAGAGATATGGGTTTTGTTCATGATAGGATGATGAAAAATACATTTTTTGGTAGCAAATTATCTATAAATTTAGATTTATCTATGGTATGTGATGTTTTATCAATATATCATTGATTGTAGTATACATGTTTGGGGTTTTATTTTGCATCTTTGTTGATGATCAATTACCTTACAAGGTCCAATTGTTTTTTAACTATGAATTATCTATTACATTATACACTAATATGTATAGACCGCATTTTTTATAAGGAAAAATTATTTTTATTGTACAAGGATAATTAGTCAAAAAATACATAAGATGATATGTGAATGTGAATACATAGATTTAAAAATCTCTCAGTGGGGAAGGGACCTATGTCATGTAGTTGAACAATGTATCTTGTTGTAGTCAAATAAAATTCTGTGAAACTCATTGTAGTATTTTTATAGAAGATACACTTTAATATTTTTCTTAGATTATTTTATATTCTAAATCACATCCAATGTGTATATTCTTGATATAAATTTATGTTTATATGGATTTATTTTATTTTTATTTTTAATATAATTTTAATTTTGTACCCATATGATTATATAATACATTTTGATGAAGATTCGGTCATCTTTAGTTTTTTGTATTTTATTGTTGTATTCTTTTGAGGGAATACTATCTCTAATATATTTTTTGACCCTTTATGTTATCTTGTAAAATATTATATACTAGAGAAAACATATGATGACATATACTACTCCATCTTAGGCCTAGTGAAATGTTTTGGTGATTTAGAAAATGTTCTGAAAGAACATTTAAATTTTATGTATGATTAGAGGCTTTGTAGATTATAAATATGTTGTTAATTCTCAAGTGTAATGTGTTTTGTAATTATATAGAACCCCATTAAAATTGAAATTTTAGTTTATATGGTAGTGTTATAACATCTTTTGGATGTACAATTTTGTATTTCTGATGTACTAAATTATTATTCCAGTAATTGTAGTCTATCAATTCTTCCATTATCAAGAGGTGGAATATGTGTCTGAGTTAATGAATTATGAATCAATATGTAGTTTTAAATGTTAAATTATTACATGTATATTATTTTTAATGGTTTAAATTAATTAAATGTAAAAAATAATCCATTTCATTCTTATATATGTACATCACTAATGGAATCAATATTTATTCTGAGTATATTTTGAAAACAACTATATGTCACTTAGAGTATTATATAATTGCTAGTGATATGGTCATTGTCTATTAGTTTTTATTGGTCAGTTTGATTTTGGTTTTTATTCATGAACCCATAGGGATCTTCTTAGGTAGATTTATGAATTAAAAATTTATTAATACCTAATATTTTATTTGAATTTATTGTTATAAATGAATTTTTATGTCTATGATTCGACATTTCTAAAATTACTGCCTCGATGATGTCCATTAGTTCCACTTTGGGACAAGTTTGAGGGTGTTATACAGAATAAAGATATACATATTTAGCCATAGGGTGATTTTCCCAGAGGATATTATATTTCCCTTTAGAGTACTCTTGAAATTTAAAAATTTGAGCACTTACATCTAATGGTATTTTTGAAAGAGTAACATGGAAGTATAGTTTCTAATTAGGGATGATCTTCTCAATTTTATTTTTTTAGAGTTATTTATTTATAATCCTCTACATTTACATGTCATCAGTATTTACCAGGATGTTAATGTGTGGATTTATATTCCTATGGGAATCATTGGGTTGCAAGAGACAAGTAATGTGTGGTGGGTAATGCAAGAAGCCTTTATTCTTATAGGGCCCTCTAAGAAGATTATACAGTGTTATAGTCTTAGTCAATTAGAATTATAGCATATTATGGGAGGAATAAATAGACCACCTATTTCATTAGTTTATAATTGATCCACTAATGTTGTACTTATTATATGAATTTAATTTTTTTGATCTATAAGAGTTATCAATTATTAGTGCTTGTACATTGTTCTCAATGTTTTTAGGGTTTTTTCTATTACCTATTAGGATTGAGGAATATAAGGATAGTTTTATTGATATTATAATATAGTACAAAGGGATGTATTATGTTTATAAATTAAAAATTAAATACTTTTCTCATAAAATTTATAATCCACTTACTATTAAGTTAATCCATTGTGATGATAGTATAATTGGCTCAGTTTCTAACTTCAATTGGAGGAGAGGTGGAATTTCTTGTTGTGGTAGTTATGAAATTTTTAGTTTCTGGAATATGAGACAATATTATATATTATATGGAATACATATGATATAAAATTTATTAAACTATTTACACTCTTTCCCAATCAGGATGTCCTCGCATTGTTATATACCGATATTGGTGTTTGAGTCATTTTCATATTTCATTATTGAGTAAACAAAAATAAGAATATTATTATAACATAATGATGTATCTAAAGAATATTTTTTATTCAAAAGAAGTATTTTTTTAATGGTATATATTGTTGAATGATTATTAATCAAGGATTGGAAAGAAAAAAACAATATTAGTCATGTATTATATGATAGGTCTAACTATAATGTTATAGTGAGATCCTAGAATCATCCAAAAATAGTATACACAAGAATTGGTTCCAAAGGAGTGTATGGGATAGAAGTTATAGGGTTTTTTATCTATATCTATTAGGGTTTAGGTTTTGGTTTAGGATATGAGAAATATTATATATGGTACCTCTTCCATTAGAGGAATGGATTTTTTATACATTTTTTTATATTTGTTTGATACATGACTATATAATTATTTTATTTTTGCATCTTTTGTAACTACTATATAAATATTGGTGGAGTTATTTTATAACATGTTATCTATTTATATATATCACCAGAATATGTTGTATTTTTTTACTTAATATAAGGTGTGGTCTACAGATTTTTGAGATATATGGATTCATCTAATTTCGATATTCATTTGTGTTTATGTTTTGATTTTATCTATTGTATAGATTGGATAAAATTACACTAGGCTTTCATATTTTTATATAAGTGGCTACAATAATTACATCCATTGTAAGAAAATATAATGATATTATATGATATTATTATCTAGTGGAGATAAATTCTAGACATGACCTCCCCAAGTTTTAGATGATTAAAACCTATTTAGATTTGATTATTCCTGTAATGGATTATATGTAATGTTCAGTTTTTTCCCATATTCATAGAAAACATTTTAGATTTGTTCTAGGTGGATTTCATTATTTTTATTATTAAAATGGATATTTAGATCTTGATAGATCTCATTGTGGTTGAGCATCCTATAATAATTCATTTTTTATCATATGTAACCGGTTGTGATTAGAGATATAAAATTATAACATGATGATCTATAGACCCACCCAAAAACTAGTGGGGTTTTGATGGTTGGCTAGTACAAATCAAAGAACTGGTATTAGAATAATAATTATTTAGTTGTACTATAATTTATTTTTCTGAAATGTGTATATTACATCTCAAACCCCAATAACATTCTCTTATTCTTCCACTAACCATCACTCTATCATACTTATTGTTTTCCATCCCTAGGAATTTATAAATTTATTACATGCTTATCCTATTACTTATTTGGAGTTTTATTTATCACTATACATTTATATTTGTGTGTATCCAATTTTTGTGGATATCAATGAAATTTATAATTACATTTTGTAACACTCCAATATTTTACAGTATGTTTTTCTAAATTAAATTTAATATCACGTCTTGCATGCAACACAAAGTTCAAATGTGATGTGATCTATTAATTATTACAAAATTAATATTAATATAAATGTTATGAATAATATTACCAAAAAATGAAATTTATACGTGTAATTAAATTTTTGGATATTAATGTAGAATATTTTATTTGTATTAGATAAGAATGAATCCATATTTTATTATGGATGATTGCATTTTTTGAATTGCAATTTTGTAACCTTTTAAATGGAAAAATTGTTGTAAAACTATTTTTTCACAGTATTATAAATTTTTTTTGAAAAATAAACATCTTATTTTAAATAATAAAATAATTATTTATTTTGTTTGATTTTTTTAAAAGATTCATGTTTTTATTAATAGTGAAAATACTATATTTTAATTGATTATTATTTTTTATTTTATATAGTATATATTGTTAAATTATATTTTGACATGTTTTAAAGTTCAATTTAATAAATTTATATCTCTGAATTTAATTTTGTTTATTTTAATAAATTAAACATTGAATTTAAATATATAATCATTTCAATATTCAAAACATTTTAACTTTCAAATCATGTTTTCGGGTTCATTCAATGGGACTTTTATATTAATTACTAATATATATAATTTTTAATTTTTCCAAATTGATTCAGTAACTGCAATTTTTTGTTCTAAATAATGAAAATATTTTTCTTTTTTTTTGAAATTATTGATATTTACATTAAATTATATTTATTAACATGGTTGATGTTCGATATGGTAATTAAGGGTGATAATAAAATTCAAAAAATTTTAAAATAAATAAATATCTTGTAGAAATTTTATTTTATTATTGTATATGGAAATAAATAATCCTTAACCAAAATTATATCATTTATAATTCAATTGGATGAGAATATGTCATTTATTATCATGTATTTATCGAAATGTCGCTGATTTCATACACATATTTTATATAATCAAAAAAAATTTAATATGTGATTATATGTAATATAAATTAGACTATAAATATTAATTTTAAATAAAAATGATTTACCATCATCTAGATAATAATTATTAATTTTTATGAAATAAATAATTATCCTAAATTCTTACACAATGACGATACAATAAATTTTTTATTAATGGATATTAAAAAAAATGATATTAAAAATATTTTAAAAAATGTAATATGAGATGATTTATTTTATTGATGAATATTATATATAAAATTGGCATGTAATTTATCTTTTACAGATTTTGGTATGATGATTACTTATTTTATTGATTTTTTAGACTTCAATTTAACGAATATTATCAAAATTGTCATTAATGTTATATAAAAATAAATAATATTTAATCAAATGATATAAAATTAATAAAAAAATTATCCCATAAAACTGGGATAATGTTTTAAATTCAATCAGTAAATAATTTATGTTATGTTTGTTATTTTACAATAATTAACCATAAAAATATAAAGAACATGTTGTCATAGTAAAAGTAAAAATGTTTAAATAGGATATCAATACAAATTAAGGGTAAAAATGTTCCCTAAAATGTATAAAAATTATTTTTAAGTGGATTATAACATATCATCATCATCATATATTAAAGGTATGACATTTTAGAAATTTGGAATTTTTAATTAAGTTATATTAATTTAATATTATAAGAGTTTCCAAAAGTTCCCCTCACCTCAATCATAATGGGGAACCTCCACCATATCTTCTTCACAACATTTTTATCTTCCTATATTCACTAAATCGTAACCATTTATCCTCCCCAAATCCTTATCTATTTCTTTTAGGTCATGTTATTCAAAATAGTCTACGTCTAGATCAATTATGAAGAGATCTAATGGAACTCCATCGAAGAAGAGGTAATTGTTATACAAACTCATCCAAGTTCATTTATTTTTTCTACATACTATTAATGAGTTATTTTAATGATAAAATAATAAATATATTATCATATATATTATTAAATGATTTTATGATTATGTGATTACCATATTCCATGATTTATCCATCATATAAAAACAAATCACCTCACATTCGTATGTTTGGTTTACTTTCTCCACATTATTCTGTAATTTTATTTTCATTACCACCATAATTGGATGGAAATAATGATTTAAATATTGGAAATATGTTGTAATTAGAACAAGATATTAATTTTATAATAAAAAATATACCATACACTTCTTTACCCATTTACCATAAAGTGAATGATATCATCACTCATGCATACGCACAACCTACTATACCCATGATAGAATGTGATTTATTTTAAATGTCCACTATCAAAATATGATTACAAAAATTTATTAAATAATGAATATTATATCTATGACCATATTATAAACTTGATGTTAATTAAACTATATATTTTACATTATATTTAGGACTCACATGAGAAAATGTGCATAGTAAAATGAAGCAGTTATCAACCAAAACAAGGATAATAATAAAATATTATTATGAAATAGGTAAAAAAGATAAAATAAGAGGATAAAATATGATATCATAAATATGATTACGAATCGAGTATAAATTTATGATATTATATAAACCATTATAAATGAGGTTTATATATGTTCAAAATAAATCCATCCTAGGGAAGGGTTATTTCCCAACATTATTATTATTTGAGACTGTCACAATTTCATTATCCACTAGTGGATTATTTGTATTCACTGTCCTTGTTTTATAAATATGTTTCTAAAAATGAAATTATTATTACCCATACAATTATTAACTTCAATTTAACCATGTTTTAATTTTTCTAAAATTGATTTAATGGAATCATTTTATCATTTTATAAAAGAGGTACTTTATTACATTTTCATCAAAATAAGGATGAAATAATTTTTTATCATATACAGTATGAGTAGAATTTTAATCTTCAAGATTTATATCCATTTTAAATATTTTATTATATGTTTAAAAGGTTATTTTTAAATAAGTTGTTTTCATTTATAATTCTTGTGGCTTTTTAAATAATATATTTCAAAATGAATGATTATTAATCTCAACAAATCAATTATTTTATAATGAATTGTCATAAATTTCATGATACTCCATTAAATCTTATTCATAATTGAGTTTGAACTCTTTTGATATGATAAAATATATTTTATTGAATAATTTGAGATTTCTTTTTACTATGGATGGGATATTTTCAAACAATTCATTATTATTTGTTAATGTATTAACATTTTCTATGTTAGTTTTAATAAAAAAAATTATATTGATTATGTTACAATCCTTTTGTAAGAGTAAATAATTGGACCCAATGTGTGTTACGATGATTCTGTTATAGCCTCGTGATGCATTAATAGGTCTCTTGAGATAAACCAGTTTTAGTTTTGGATAATGTCTTACCCATTTGTGTATGGTGTGTTTTCCTAATCATTAATGATATGTTCATGATGTCCAAAATCATGCATTCCATATTTAATATATTAGATATTGATATTAAATGTGATTGTAAAACTAATATAATATACATGGTAAAGTGTTTTTCTCATGATATTATTTATATTTTGTTATTTTATTAGAATTTATTACATCAATAATATTCTAAGTCTTATAATTTAATGTCACATTTTTTGACTTATTCCCCATGCCTTATTTTTTATGTTTAATATATCTTTTGTGGTATTTTTATTCATACTGATCAACCAAGATAAAACCTTTTGTATGTTTTATTTCCCCACATTATAGAATTATGAATATTATTAGTGATATAAAATGATAATCATGGTGAATAGGTATGTTTCCATTCAAGTTTCGGTGGTATCTTCTATTTAATTATGCAATCTAAACTTATGTTTATATATATGTTTTCAATGTTACGACACTACATTGTACATTGGGATGAGATAACATGTACTTTGTTCAAATTGAATGATGAAACCATGAATAATGGGATTTTTAGGTGGTGTTATTTATTGATGGTGTTAGAGGAAGTTTAGTGTAATATTGGTAAACTATATTTGAAAAATATATATTAGGGAATCCCAACTAAATAATGATATTTGATAATATATGAATGTCACCAAGAATATACTTTTGATATTATCTATAAATAAATTTCAATTTATGTTATGTTTTATAATAGTATAAATTATGCATTAATATTGATAACCTAATCTCATGTATTCAATATTTTAGAAATGTCACATAATGGATGAATGGAAACCATATCAACAGATTTTATCCATGTAGGGATTTCTTCGACATGCAAGAAAATCATATACAATTCGTAGCAATAATTTGTGATGAATTTTTTTAACTATATTATGAAAATTTAATTATATTATGATAAATAAACTTACGTGTATAGATTATCCATGTACACAATTTAGAGGATCTATGATAGATGGATTCCTATGACAAAAAACTTATAACACCCCGAGATTTTATGAAAAGTATTCTTTTTAATTTCATTAAAGTCTTGTGTTGTACGCTACACCAAAAGGAGCTTGCAAAACACGCATCCTTGAGTTTCCTTATATTACATGCAAACACGACCATCCTCGATAGTGTGTGTAGTACGCAATAATGAGTTTCACTAAACAACAATATGGTATTAAAATATTATTAAAACTAGCCGTTATGAATATTAATAATTACTTTTTGAAATTTCAAAAATTTTATTTTTCAAAATGGACTTTATTTTTTGATTCGAAATATCGAAATTAGCTTAGGGTGAAATTTTGGTAATTTTCGGTTAACATTCATATTTTGATGAATAGTGAAAATTATTAAATTTTAATTAAAAATAACTTTTTCAATCGAAATAATTAATAGTGATAAATTATTAATTTGAGTGGTTTTAAAGTATATTTAGAATATATTTTTACAATTTAATACAATTTTGGTCATTGGATGTAATTTCACATTTAAACCAGACATAAACAAGTGTTAATCTTTTGATAGTTATTATCTCTTAAGAACACGCTATTTGTTTTGACGACAGGAATTAATTTTTAAATTAAGTAATGCAACTGATATATTTTGAATTTGGTAAAATAGACATCATTTTTCAGTTCATAATATCAAATATAGGTTAGGCCTAACTTTTGGTATTTTTCTGGAAAGTTTCAATTTTTGATGAATAGTGAAACCACTAAGTGGTAGTTAAAAAAACTGAATTTTTTATAAAACTTAATTTTACCTCTTCTGTGAGTGGAATTTCAAAAATCCAAGAAACACGGTTGATATCAGTAAGTAAAATGTGGTTCAATGAGATGATTTTTTTTTTGTGAATAGTAACTTTCTTCTTTTATTAACCACGGTTAAAAGTAAATAGGGTAATTAAGGGTAAAAATGATATTATTATTACCCTAACACATGTCCTAATTCTTTTGGATAAGTTTAACTCGACCAAAAACAAACTTAGGAATAAATTATGACCATTTAGGCCCAAATGGATTAGATTAGGACATTTATTATTAATTTATTTAAAGAAGGGTTAAAATAGTTAAAATCAAAGTTTAATAAGTAAATAATTTTTAATATAAGGTTATATATAAGATAAATTCGACTATAAATATTAATTAGAAAGCTAAAAAAATTTCCTACATAATGGTATTTTATTTTTAATTTTTAGACATTAAATAATTTAATTTATTTATGACACAAAGATGATACAGTAATTATCTTATTAATGAAATATTGACAAAATTGATGTTATAAACACCAAAATAAATGTAATTTGAGACTTTTGATGAATTTGACTAATTTTATAGGTTAATATGACATGTTATTATTAATTTAATTCACTCTTTTAGAACTAATAATTCTTTTATGATTTTCACAAATATCAATTACTAAATAGTGTCAAAATTGACATAAAATAGTTTTTAAAACAAATATTATATTATGAATTGTTATTTTATTCCTAAAAATATACGGTTTGGCCAAATGACTGATATAAGGTTATATATATTAATAATAAACAACTTTGGGTTCGTTTGGATTGTTATAGTAAGTTTATTAACCTTATAGTGTAAGAACGCAAGAAGACACGGTAAAAGTAAAATTATTTAACGTAATGTAAAATCTAAATGATAAGGTCAAAATAGGAACCTAAACTTGTCTAACTTCTATTTGATGAGATTATTTCAACCCATACCCACATTAGCTTCTAAATTTATCATTTAGGAGCTATTTAAAACCGAATTTTCCTTTATAATAAAATAATATTTTTAGTTATTCCAAAGGTGCCTCTCTCCTCCCTTATAAAAGGGCACCTCCTCCCTCTCTTCCTCACACCACATTGAACCTTAAAGCTCGGCCAAACCCTGCCAATTTCTCCTCTCCACTTCCCTAGAGACATCCTAGAGGTCCTGGTCTTACTCAATGACCAATTTTAGTTCCCTAAGAGAAGAAATCAAAGAGGCGCTTCAAAGAAGAGGTAATGTCCGTTACCGATTCTTTCAACTTTATTTCTTCTTCCACTTATTCTTTTTAGGTTGTTTAATTATGAATTAATAACATCAGTATCACTAATATACGGATATGTTATTATCAGTATGAAACAACCATATTTAACCATCTATCCATCCTACGGAAAATGAAATCACCGCGCGTGCGTACGTACGGAATACCGTCTCCACGTCGTGGTGTAATCTACTTTCCACCACAACCTTACTTGGATGGGTATAATGGTGTAAATAATGACTATATATGATTATTGTAATGTGATATTTATTCTGAAATAGTATACATACACTTAAATACAATTCCATGATCATGGGAACGATATCATCGCTCGTGCATACGTACGGAATACCGTCTCCACGATGTGACGCGACTTGTTCTACATGATCTTCATTGCATAATGATTATATAAATGAATTGAATGAATTAATATGATATATATTACACTAATAACATTATGGAAATTAGGTATCTATAACCTAAAGAGAAGAATAAGAATTTATTCGACAAAACACGCATAAGAACAAAAAGTAATAAACACCCGAATAACAAGTTGTAATGAAATATTAATAATAAGAAGCTAAGAATATGACCATATATGATATCATAAGAATAATTATGATTCTTTAATAATTCAATAACATTATTTAAATCATTATACAGGAGTTTCAGACACTTATAAGGCAAATCAGACCTAAGGTAACGGAAATATCACAATCTCATTTTTATCAGAGATTGTTAATACTTTAGCATTTCATGGGGTGCATTTTATCATCCACATCCATGTTTCCTCAATATGTAATATTATTTCCATCCACCTACATTTTTCTAAATCCAATTTTACCCTTAGGTGAGTTTTTAGTAAAAGATATGAAAGAAATCTTTTGTCGTTTTTCGTACGAAGTACTTTTTGACTTTTCCGAAAAAAGTACAAAGAATGTTTTTTTAACTTATACGGCATGAATGGATTTTTAAAACATTATATCGAAGAAGAATCCTTTACAAGTTTTCATGTTTATTTTTAATCAACTTCTTTTAGTTTATAATTGTATGACATGTTAAGAAATGAAAAGTGTTTTTGAAGCAGAAAGGATATTTTCCTCAAGAATGGAGTTCAAGTGTTTTATCAAAATTATTTTCCTTCTAATATAATAAAGGGTTCTGTTTTTATCCCTATTATTACATTGATTTGATTAGGGTGTGATGGAATTATAATTTTATGAATTTCTTTGTCTTATATGAATTGTTTTATAATGTCACGATGTTTAAGATTTCCATTTTTATTACATGGGTTATGCTATGATGCATGGATTTCTGATTTTGTGGAACACATAAGAATGGTATCATTATGAGATGGGTGGGACCTATTTCTCCCTCTAATGCATTGGGTAATGATTTTATATCTCATGAGATAGACTTGGCTGGAACGGCAGGTTAAACTGGTTCAGTGAAACAGGACTGAAACGAGGAGTGATCTCGGTTCAGAAGTGGACATTGTCCAATAAGACAGTCTTGGAAATGAGCCTTAACTAATAAGAAATGAATCTCTATGATTATGTATGTATTCCACAATGTTTCATGTTTTATGTTATGATTATTGGGATTAAATTTCACTACTATGATTTATCCCATGCTATGATATTATGATCTCTTTTTCAGGTTAAGATTTCCGAAATGTTATGTCCTTATGAATATGATGTGATTGATATTTCTTTTGTTTACCCTTACTTAGCATTTGAGCTCACCCTTTAATGTTTTCATTTCCCCAGGATATACAGAAAGGTTTTAGGTAAAAGATCATCATCTTTATGGGAGATGTTGAAGATCTTTCACCATGATTAGAAGATTATATTCTGAGTTTCCAAAGACACTAAACTATTACGGTCCTTGTGTGTGTGTTTTTGTTATGTACTATGTATTCCGCAAAAGTAATGAAATGTCCATGTACGTTAAGCTTCCGGTTTCTATAGTTGGTATCAAAGGAAAGGTTTATTCAACCTTTGGAAACTAGGATGCGAAAATGTTAGTGAGATCCCTAGAGATATTTATAAGGTATGTCTAGGGATGTCCCTAAGGATAAGTATACGTGTAAGATATAGTCCTAGAACTATGGTAACGATATTAGAATTTATCCTAAGATGTTAGATATTGAGGGTGCTCCCCCTTTACTATGTTTTTTCCCTAGAAAGAATTTTTCCTCTCACACTATTCTTTTTTGGGTTTTAGAAAATGGCTAGAAACAGGAAGATTCATGAAATCAAGGTTATAATGGACAATGGAATGATATTCTTCATGAGAAACCAAATGAAACAGGATTTGGAAGTCCAAACATCGTTATTATGCCTAATCAGCAATCTCATAATATGATCAATAATCTCAACTTTGGTATGTTTCCCGACTCAGATAATAAGAGAAAGATGGAGTTTCATGATGATCATTGAGGAAAGAAAGTTCAATTTCCCTCATGTAAATCATGTGGGAAGAGGCATCGAGGAGATTGTTTCAAAGGAAATGAAAGATGCTTTGGGTGTGGAAAAGAAGTACACAAATCCAGTAAGTGAAAAAGAAAAGGTTCAGTTAACACCATGGATGAGGATAATGGTATTGCTACGACATCAACAATGGTTAAATGTTTTAAATGTGGAATGTACGGGGATTATGCAAACCAATGACCTAAGGGAAAGTCTCATGAAGGGAATCAGTATGGCCGTATGGGTAGTATTTATGTTGATGATGATGAACAGACTACAAATGATATGTAAGATGAAAGAATTGTTGTAGCTCGTTCAATGGTTTAAGAAGGTAGTGGAATGATTACATGTTTATCAAGTGTAATGTTGTATAAGTAATATCATTGTACTAGGGAATAATGAGATATCTAAGGATTGTTACACTTTTTTCTTTCCTTGAGTTTGAAAGTTTATGATTAATGGTACCAGTATCCATTAAAGGTTATTCCGATATTTTTAGAATATATATGATATGTGCATAATTAAGGGATAAGTAGAAAATGAAATGTTTGATAGTATTCATGAGCTCATGATTGATATAAGGACTAAGTGATATCATGGTTTGAGTATAATGAATTTTGAGGATTTTGGTTTGTGGAATGTGTTAACTTTTAACTACATTCATGTTTTCACTAAGGTTCAATGGGTATTCATTCTTCAAGATAATACATGATTAAGGTATTCACATGTTTTAAATTTGAGCAAGAAGATATATCTTATGATATATGGGGGATAAATGATTGCATTCACGTGATTGTTATTTGACATTTCAAGTAATCATTTTCTTTATACTATGAGCTTGGACCGAAGTATTTTAGATAAGCCTAAATATTGGAATGGATTATGTTGGACATAAGTTAGGATAAAACTTTTTTTGATATTATTTATGGGATTTTATAGTAATATAGATTTAGAAATAGGTCAACCTGCAGGACGGGCGACAGCCCATCGCGTCGGACAAGGCTGTGGGAATCCAACCCACTACTGAAGTGCGACTGGCCTTTATCGCCTACCAATGGCCTACAGGAAGTCCCTGTTTAGTATAAACTAGTTTTATTATATTAAGTAGTATAATATAAGAAGTATAAGTCGATTTTAGGAACTATATATAATTAATCTCACTATAGATGGACTTACGTATTTTTTGACAACCTTTCTAACCATTTGTTTGAGACAGATGGAATGACCCCTCATTCTATCACATGATCTGCTAACACATCACGAATGACCAATCCAACTTTATTTCATTAAGAGATGAAGTGGAAATTGTCCAAAGAACGACTAACGGTGAGACTACACCAAAATCATGAAAGTATTTATTCTAATTCCAGTTTCATCAACTTTAGGGGAAATGATCTTGAAAACCAAAATTGATGTCCTAGTGCTCTTATATCTGATGAATCAGATGGTACCTTAGATCATAAAAAATTTATGGCTTTGTGATTGCTGGCTTTTCAATAGCCATGTTCTCTACCACTCTCCATCAGAACCTGATGGATAGTTTTCTCTTCCATATCCATATTTTCACCTATGTGGAAACCCAGTGATTAGTTTATTTGGGTAACTGTTATGTTTCATACTTTTGTTTTTAAAGATTGGTTTTGGTATTCCATTTTAATATGTGGGTTTATATTAAAGAAAATTTTGAGTAGTAAACCATTTATATCCCCGAAGAATTTAGAGTGTGAAATTCATTTTAAGGGGGGTAGAATGTAACACCCCGAGATTTTATGAAAAGTATTCTTTTTAATTTCATTAATGTCTTGTGTTGTACGCCACACCAAAAGGAGCTTGCACAACACGCATCCTTGACTTGCCTTGTATTACACACAATCGCTACCTTCCTCGATAGCGTTTGTAGTACGCAATAATGAGTTTCACTAAACAACAATATGCTATTAAAATATTTTTAAAACTAGCTGTTATGAATAGTAATAACCACTTTTTGAAATTTTGTAAATTTTATTTTTCAAAATGGACTTCATTTTATGATTCGGAATATCGAAATTATCTTAGGGTGAAATTTTGGTACTTTTCGGATAACTTTCATATTTTGATGAATAGTGAAAATTACTAAATTTTAATTAAAAATAACTTTTTCAATAGAAATAATTAATAATGATAAATTATTAATTTGAGTGGTTTTAAAGTATATTTAGAATATATTTTTACAATTTAATACAATGTTGGTCATTGGATGTAATTTCACATTTAAACCAGACATAAACAAGTGTTAGTCTTTTGATAGTTATTATCTCTTAAGAACACGCTATTTGTTTTGACGACAGGAATTAATTTTTAAATTAAGTAATGCAACTGATATGTTTTGAATTTGGTAAAATAGACATCATTTTTCAGTTCATAATATCAAATATAGCTTAGGCCTAATTTTTGGTATTTTTCTAGAAACTTTCAATTTTTGATGAATAGTGATACCACTAAGTGGTAGTTAAAAAAACTGAATTTTTCATAAAACATAATTTTACCGCTTCTGTGAGTGGAATTTCAAAAATCCAAGAGACACGGTTGATGTCAGTAAGTAAAATGTGGTTCAATGAGATTAAAATAATTTTGGGTGAATAGTAACTTTCTACTTTTATTTACCACGGTTAAAAGTAAATAGGGTAATTAAGGGTAAAAATGATATTATTATTAGTCTAACACATGTCATAATTCTATTGGATAAGTGTAATTTGACAAAAAAAACTTAGGAATAAAATATGACCATTTAGGCCCACTTGGATTAGATTAGGACATTTATTATTAATTTATTTAAAGAAGGGTTAAAATAGTTAAAAACAAAGTTTAATAAGTAAATAATTTTTAATATAAGGTTATATATAGATAAATTCGACTATTAATATTCATTAGAAATATAAAACGATTTCCTACATAATGGTATTTTATTTGTAATTTTTATACATTAAATAATTTAATTTATTTATGACACAAAGATGATGCAGTAATTATCTTATTAATGAAATATTGACATAATTGATGTCATCAATACCAAAATAAATGTAATTTGACACTTTTTATTAATTCCAATACATTTATAGGTTAATATGACATGTTATTATTGAGTTAATTAACTTTTTTCGAACTAATCATTGTGTTATGATTTTCACAAAAATCAATTACTAAATAGTGTCAAAATTGACATAAAATAGTTTTTAAAACAAATATTATATTATTAATTGTTATTTTATTCCTAAAAATCTAAGGATTGGCCAAATGACTTAGATAAGGTTATATATATTAATAATAAACAACTTGGGGTTCATTTGGATTGTTATAGTAAGTTTATAAACCTTATAGTGTAAGAACACAAGAAGACACGGTAAAAGTAAAATTATTTAACTTAATGTTAAATCTAAATGGTAAGGTCAAAATAGGAACTTAAACTTGTCTAAATTCTATTGGATCAGAGGATTGCGACCCATACACACCTTAGCTTCGAAATAAATCAATTTGGAGCTATTTAAAAGAAAATTTGGCTTTATAATAAAATAATATTTTTTGTTATTCCAAAGATGCCCCTCTCCTCCCTTATAAAAGGGCACCTCCTCCCTCTCTTCCTCACACAACTTTGAGAATTCCAGCTCGGCCAACCCCTGCCACATTCTCCTCTCCACATCCCTAGAGACATCCTAGAGGTCCTGGTATTCTTCAAAGAACAATTTTAGTTCCCTAAGAAGAGGAATCAAAGAGGCGCTTCAAAGAAGAGGTAATGTCTGTTAACGATTATTTCAACTTTATTTCTTCTTCCACTTCTTCTTCTTAGGTAGTTTCATTATGAAGTAATAACATCAGTATCACTCATATACTGATATGTTATTATAAGTATGAAACAGACCTATTTCACCATCTATCCATCCTACGGAAAATGAAATCACCGCGTGTGCATACATACGGAATACCGTCTCCACACCATGGTGAAATCTACATTCCACCACCACCTTACATGGATGGGTATAATGGTGTAAATAATGACTATATAAGATTATTGTAAAGTGATATTGATTCTGAAATAGTATACATACACTCCAATACAATTCCATGATCATGGGAACGATATCATCGCTCGTGCGTACGTACGGAATACCGTCTCCACGATGTGATGTGACTCGTTCTACATGATTTTCATTGCATAATGATTATATAAATGAATTTAATGAATGAATATGATATATATTACATTAATAACATTCTGGAAATGAGTAATCTATAACCTAAAGAGAATAATAATAATTTATTCGACAAAACACACATAAGAACAAAAAGTAATAAACACCTGAATAACAAGTTGTAATGAAATATTACTACTAAGAAGCTAAGAATATGACCATATATGATATCATAACAATAATTATGATTCTGGAATAATTCAATAACATTATTTAAATCATTATACATGAGGTTCAGACACTTACGAGGAAAATCGGACCTAAGGTAAGGTAAATATCACAATCTCATTTTTATCCGCGATTGTTTATACTTTGGGATTTACTGGGGTGCATTTTATCATCCACATCCATGTTTCCTCAATATTTAATATTATTTCCATCCACCTAAAATTGTCTAAATTCAATTTTACCCTTCGGTGAGTTTTTAGTAAAGGATATGAAAGGAATCTTTTATCGTTTTTCGTACGAGGTACTTTTTGACTTTTCCGACAAAAGTACAAAGAATTTTTTTTAACTTATACAGAATGAATGGATTTTTAAAACAATATTTCCAGGAAGCATCATTTAAAAGATTTCAAGTTTATTTTTAATCCACTTCTGTTAGTTTATAATTTTATGACATGTTAAGAAATGAAAAGTGTTTTGAAGCAGAAAGGATATTTTCCTCAAGAATGGAGTTCAAGTGTTTTATCAAAATTATTTTCCATATAAGATAATAAAGGGTTCTCTTTTTATCCCTATTATTACATTGATTTTATTAAGTTGTGATGGAATTATATTTTTATGAATTCCTTTATCTTATATGAATTTTTTTATGATGTCACGATGTTTAAGATTCCCATTTCTATTACATGGGTTATGCAATGATATATGGTTTTCTGATTTTGTGGCACACATAAGAATGGTATCATTATGAGATGGGTGGGACCTATATCTCCCTCCAATGCATTGTGTAAATATTTTATATCTCATGAGATAGACATGGCTAGAACGGCAGGTTAAACCAGTTCAGTGAAACAGGACTGAAACGAGGAGTGAACTCGGTTCAGAAGTGGAATTTGTCCACTAAGATAGTATTGGAAATGAGCCTTGACTAATAATAAATGATTCTCTATGATTATTTGTATATGCCACAAAGTTTCATGTTTTATGTTATGATTATTGGGATTACAATTCACTACTATGATTTATCCCATGTTATGATATTATGATGTCTTTTGGAGGTTAAGATTTCCAAAATGTTATGTCCTTATGAATATGATGTGATTGATATTTCTTTTTTTTACCCTTACTGAGCATTTGAGCTCACCCTTTTATGTTTTATTTTCCCCATGATATAAAGAAAAGTTTTACGTAAAAAAAGGAAGATCTTTATGGGAGATGTTGAAGATCTTTCACCATGATTAGAAGATTATATTCTGAGTTTCCAAAGACACTAAACTATTACAGTCCTTGTGTGTGTGTTTTTGTTATGTACTATATATTCTGAAAAAGTAATGAAATGTTCATGTATGTTAAGCTCCGGGTTTCTACAAAAATCCATCATTATATGGGATTAAAAACCTATTTGAATCTGAAAAATCGATGAGATCCATAGAGATGACGTTTTTTGATTATTGATGTAACAAAATGGAGAAGGTTTCCATGGTATTTTTTATCTCTATGGATATAATGATAAATGGTGGTCATTTATTCAAAAAACGAAGGAGGTGGATAAAATAGAAAACATAGAATTGATGAATTTAATAGAGATTACCATGGAAACATATTTACCTCTTGAGAAATGATATTATATTGGGATAAAACCATGAATATGAGGTAAAAAATTGGGGGAAATATTCCTAAATATAATTCCAACATTACATGGATAACAAGTAATTCTACGGAATGATTCAGTAATACAAATTGAAAGATTAATAGATTCTTTAGGGGTCAAATCCATACCTAAAATGGGTTGTGGTCATCCTAAATTTATAATCATATGAATATATAGTATTATGTGCTATCATGATAGAGTATGAATTATCCGTGTCTTAGTAGTTTATGGGAAATCATAATAATAATAGGGATGTTTGATACATTGGAAAAGTAAATAAGGAAAAGGGGAAAAAGGAAAGAGTTTTATTTATAAACTATTGTAAATGTATAATAAAAAATTAAGGAACATGCCTATTGGGAATTGGACATTGTTATGTGTTTGGAGAAAAGGTCATAGGGATTTTTATTTCATGGCAGTCATAGATGTTAAAAATATGTAGTAATAAAGTTGTAAGGATATGGGAAATTATGCACATGAATTTCGTTATAATCATAGAAAATTTCCATATAAAAGGGATAGGGATCATGGAAAAGAATTTTCATTCACAATACCTAATGTTCATGATCCTAATAATGTGGTTTAAGTATTTATAATCATCTTATTAAATTTAAATAATGCATTGATTCATTCAGGATCATTTCGTTCATTTATATATTTATAGTTTTCAGTGAATATTATAAAATTCCGTTTTGATATAATAAGGTAGTTTTCATTGAGAAAATTTAAGTGATGTATCATTGAAAAAAATATGTCTTGGGAAGTCCCCTTTATGACACATAAATGTTATTTAAATTCTGACCTTATCAACATACCTATGGTCAACTTTTATATAATCCATAATATAGATATGAATTGAAGATTTGATGTGAAAATTTATTTGAAGAATTATTAAATTTATATTTTTATGATTATTTACAATTAATTATTTTTAGAGTTGAAATATTATCACTTGATTATTATCTAGAACAACCCCTAATAGATCTAGTAAATGGGCATCGTAGAGAGGAAGATAAACAAATCTTAGTTTGAAGAATGTAATATTCATCTTTATTTTGTTCAAATGGTAATAGAATTTTTTATTTATTTCTTAATTACATACCTAGACACCCTCCTAAAACAAATCATTTGACATTTCATTTTATTTAGTCCTTGATTAATGACCAATATCAATAAATACATACTTAATGGAAACAATGAAATAAGTGGATATGATGAAACCATTATATGATTTTGGTAATAATGGTTTATTTTTATTTAGTGTATATCAATAGGTATCCCATGTTCTATTTTTTATTATTAATGATATATATATGAAGCTATATAATGATTATATAGAAATTAATGTTATTAGAATAACAAATAGTTATCCTCTACCTCACATTGATGATTTATTTGACAAATTGATGGAATATAATTTTTTCATAATATTTACATTGATTTTGGATAACAACAATTATGATTAATGATTTAATACATTATTCTTATATAATTCCAAAAAATGTATGGATATTATGAGTTTTCAGTAATGTCATTTGAATTGAATAATACACCATTTATTTTTATGGATATAATGAAAAATGTATTAAAGTAATATAATGATGATTTTGATTTTCTATTCATTTAATTTGTTCTACTGTGTTGTAAAAAAATTAAAAACATGATAATAACTTACGGATCATTCTTGAGATTCTCAAAAGAAATGACATATATAGTAAATTTAGTAAGTATGAATTCTAGATTTAAGAAAATCTATTTATTGGCCATATTTTCTACATGGATGGTATCTAAGTTGATTTTATAAAGACAAAGTCAATCTGATAATGACATACACCAATTAGAATGACTGAATTAAACAGTTTCATTGGGTTTTTATGTTTCAATATTAATATCCATCATAATTGTGCCCAATTTGGTAAACCTTCAGTCTATCACGCATGTAAAGGGGTTAAGTTCATATTTTAAAAATAATTTGAATAATGTTTTTAATAATTGATGTGAATATTGTTCATTGATCTTATATTGAAATTAAAATATGGAAATGGTCTATTTTTAATTTATAATTATGTATCAAGGAATGGAATTGGTCATGTCCTTGTATATAATGGTAGAGTCATTGAATATGAATTTAGGTAGTTAAAAAAGAGAAAAACTGTCCAAATCATGAACCTGTGTTAGATGATTTAATCATTACTATAAAAATTTGGATGAAATATCTATATATTGAAGTAAGTGATATATATATATATATATCAAAACATATTAAAATATATCCTCTCAGGTAATGAAATTAACAGGAGGAAAATTAGATGGCTTAATCTACTCAAGGATTATTATTTGTCAATTCAATACCACATAGGGATTGAAAATAATGCGACAAATGCATTTTCTAGAAGTATCATTGAGTTAATAACATAATAATAATTAAATGGGATTAGTTTTTTATGGATCTAGTCATGATATATATGGGAATTATCAAGGAAGGTGAAACATAACTACATTTTAAAATGGTTCTAAATCATCTTTATTGGAAAGGAAAAACAGTTCTCAGTCTGTTGATGATAATATAAAAAAAATTAATGCTATTCACGATGGGTATTTTTTAGTATTTTTATTTGAATATTTCATTTTGAAATTAGGGTAGAGGTTGTGTGCTCCCTCTATACTCGTAAAAAGAAAAATAATTTGATGATTCACATAGATAAAACATCAATATACAACCTACAATCACTAATATTTATAGCGATATTAAGGATCACTATTTAGGAATAAAATGAAGTTGAATTTGTTGCATATCTATCGATATTTATTGTTTTCCAAAACTAATGGCTAAGATAAAACAATATTGATTATTAATAAATCCTTTCCTTTTACCATTGTATAAATGGGATTATATTATGATTGAATTTTTCATAGGAATACAAAGGTCCCCCGGAAGTAATAATGTGTTATGGTTTATTGTTGACCTCCTTTCCAAATCATCACATTATATTGATATAAGAGAGGAATTACCTCATGAACACTTTGAATGAGTCTATATTTAACATGTTATACGACTTCATGGTACCCCTATATTTATTCTTTCAAATAGAGATAACAATTTAACATAAATTGATTGAAAATATATTCATAAGGCGGTAGATAATAAAATTTATTTAACCACTTAATTCCACCCTCAAACTGATTGAGAATTACGATGGAATTATTATACAATTGATGAAATGTTGAGGTTATGCACACTTCACTTTCCCTGTATGTGGGACCAATATTTGCTATTGGTATAATTTTACAATAAATATTTATTCCATTGTAGTATTAAAATGGAAATGTATAAAGAATTATATGACCAGAGATGGAATACTCTAACATGATGGGATGAATTCCTGGATTGGAAAATTATTGTTCTAGAACTTATTTAAGAGACATCCAAAAAAATTAAAGACTATTTATTCTCTTATTAAATCATATTGATGGAGAAAAAAGAGTTATGTTGAAAACTAAAGAATGGATTGGTAATTACATGTGTAAAATTATGACTTTATGAAGGTATCTACCTCATAGGGTGAAATATGGGTCATTATGAAATGGAAACTGAGCACCATGTTCCTCATACCATTTGTAAATCTAGAATGAATTTGATATGTATCATACTTATTAGAAATTCCATTGTATATCTCTAAAGATACGAATGTGTTCCTTGTATTATTGTTATGAAAATACATGTCCAACCCAACAGATGTAATAAAGTATAAATAAATTGAATATGAACCTGATATGTGTTACTAGGAACATCATATCAAGATTCATGTCACTAGAGAACAATTTTTGAGTAATTAGATGACTTGACTACTTTATGTACTATTTAAAATTCATAAAAATAAAGACTTGAAGTTGGAACTTGAATTAATTAAGATTATGAACAACTCAATTAATATTAAATTGTGATATTCAAGAAATTTATAGTAAGACATTTTTGAATTTGGGAATAAAGTAACACCCAAGTATTTTATTATATATATTCTTAAATAAATTTAATTTCTTGTGTTGTACGCAACACTGAGTTCAAATGCACAGAGATATATTAACTATTATAACTATGCTATTAAAATGGGGAGAATAAATTATGTATATGGAATAAGATATATATATATATATAATCATATGTTTTTAAATCTAATCAAAATATTTTATAGTAATTTTATAATAATGAATCATATTTTAATCTAAAAAAGATATTTGTTTAAGAAGCCAATATTCATCTTTTAATAGTGATCCTGTTTTAAATAGTCATCTTAACACATTAATGAATTTTATTTGAAAATATAAAACTCTTCATTTGTAGTGGAATATAAGAATTTACTTTTTTATATGCATTTTTATTTTCTTAATAAGATTTATATTTTAATGAATTGTAAAAAACAATTTATTTTAAAATAAAATAGTTATTTCATTTAAATAATTTATAGAGTTAAATTATATTTTTGATTTTCCAAAATGTATAGTTAGTTCGATTTTTAATTACTTAATCCAATTCAGGACATTGGAATCAATTCCACATTTAATTTTAATATAAATACCATTGAATATTTTGATTGCTTTCACCTTAAAAACATCATTTTATTGGTTCATCCATGATATAAATTTTAAATTATTTATGGAATAATTTTTTTTAATTTAGAAAAATCGATTCCATATTTGGAATAAGTCTGTATATGTTATATAAATAGGATTATTTTATTTCTTTTTTTAACACTGTAGGTTTCCAAGGTATGCTTATCTTTGAATAATACAACAGCATGCGACGTACGTAGCTCCGAGTTTATGCACATGACCACCAATCAAACAATTCATCTAAAAAGAAGTTATGAATAGTAATACCAAATTTTTGAAATTTTATAAATTTGATTTTTTAAAATGGACTTCATTTTTTGATTTAGAATATCAAAATTAGCTTCCAGTTAATTTTTTTTATTTTTCTTAAAACATTACATTTTTTATAAATATTTAAAAACACTGCGTTATTTTTTAAAACCATCTTTTTATTTATATAATAATTTTTTTAAATTTTGTATGGTAAAAATAGTTTTATAATACCTATATTTTTCTAATTTAATTCATCTGTGTCATTTTATAGTAATATTAGACCTATAAAATATTATTGAAATTTTTAATGTCTTTTACCCACCTTCTAGACACATTTGTAAATTTGCATAAAACGTAATTTTACCGCATATGTGAATTGAATTTAAAAAAATTACAAAAAAAAAATGTAATCAGTATGTAAAATGTGTATCAATATGATGAAAATAATTTGAGGTGAATATTAACTTTTGATTTTTATTTACCATGGTTAAAAGTAAATTGGGTAATTACGGGTAAAAATAATATTATAATAAAATACAATTACCAGAACACATGTCCAAATTCTATTAGATAACTTTATTTTGACCAAAATCAATCATAGGGAAAAATATGAACATTTTTGATCCACTTTAATTAAATTAGGATAATTTTTTATATTTTATTTAATGAATATTTAAAAGTGTAGAATTTAAATTTTAATAAATAAAACAATTTTAATATACGGTTATACATATGATAAATTATTCTATAAATTATAATATTTAAAGTAATAATATATCCTACATAAGATTTTTTTATTTATAAATTTTAGACAATAAATAATTAAATTTATTTATGACTCAATGACGATTCAATAATTACCTTATCAATGAATGATTAAAGTAATTGATATTATAAATATTAAAATAAATGTAAATTGAAACTTTTGATTCCTTACATGAATTTTCTTGGTGAATATGACATGTTAATGTTGATTCAAAGTATTTTATTCATAGGAATCAAGTTTTTATGACATAAAAAATTACAAAACAATGTCAAAATTGACATAAATGAGTTTTTAAAACAAATATTATTATATTTAATAATATAATAATACCAAAAATGTATTATTCAGATAAATGAATTCGATAATGTTATATATGTAATTAATGAACCACATGAGGTTCTCTTTTTTATTTTATATTAAATATATTAATCATGTATTATAATAATAAAAGAAGATATTGTAAAAGTTAAAGTATTTAACTAATGGTTACATATAATTAATAAAGTTAATATAGTGAATTAAACATTTATATAATCTATTTTTTGAAATGATTTAGAACCATCCACACATTTTCATATAAATAACTCCCTTTGGGGCTATTAAAAACAGATAATTAATTTTATAATAAATTAATATTTCATGATTTTCTTAAAGTGGTCGTCCCCTCTCTTATACAATGGAACACCCCATTCTCTTAAATTCAGACCTCGAAATCCATTTGTCTCATCCAAAACTAGATCAATTATTCTCCCAACTATGCTCACATCATCCTATAGGCATTAGTTTGATCATAATACGATCTTATGGAGCCCTTTTTTTCAAATCAAAATGAAACACCCGAGAAGAGGAAATTATTTTTATCACCTCTTACCACATTTTCTTCTTCTTCTACTATCTCTTTCATTTTTGTTTACATAATAAAATAATAAATCATATAATGTATACATACTGAGATGTTATTATTAATATAGTATAACCATATTCATTATTCTATCAATCCAATTAATGTCAATGCCACCATACGTGCATATATAAAACTTACCATCTCCACGACATGGTGTAGTATGTTATTCAACACATAATTATTTGGATGGGTATAATAATGAGTATAATTGATGTAAATATTAAATATAGAAATATAATTATTCCCTATATATAATATAAAATCTAATTTCATATGACTACCCATAATTAGAATGATATTTTCACTCATGAGTACGAGTGACCTACCGTCTTCATGACGCAATGAGATTCATTCTACCCATTAACCATCAAAGAATGATTATATAAAAATATATTATTCATAATTATTAAATATATGACATAATAATAGTACTGGATATATATATATATATATATTATATTTAATTACTTCATTTCAATAAGATAAGAAAACAGAAACAACGTTCATGCGTGCATACGACTTACCATCACCATGATCAATGTATTCCATTTTATATATCTATCTTTTATATATATTTATACTATGAATTTATGTGTTATATAAATCCTATTATACCTTCTATAAGAAATAAAATCATGATTTAAGTAATATAATCAAGAAGAACATGTCAAAACACATATGATAAACAAAGTGATATTACCGAAAATGTTTCATTTACATGAAATTGTAAAAAAATGGGTAATATAAATTCATAAAATAATCATATATGATATCATAAAAAATAATTATGATTTTAAATAAATTAATAATATGTTTATCAACATTATACTAGAGTTTCAAACATATTCATAGTGTATTACATCTATGGTTATGGTTAATTACTCAATTTCATTTTTATCTGAGAATGTTTATATGTATGTATTTTTGGGGAGATACTTATCACCCAATAAAATGTTTCATAAAAATTATTTTGAATGGAATATTTTAATTTTCATTTAAAGGACTGTTTAAAATATATCATCATTTGAAATATATTGATGATTTATTTTTCTAATTATATTTAATTAATTCCCATGTTTTCAATACTATTTTAATGATTTATTTATATTGACATCATTGTTATAAAATGATAATTAATTTAAAATGTTTCAAAGTGTTATTGGAAGCATTGATTCAAAAGTATATTTTAAATGAATTGTATAATAAATTATATAACTTTTAATTGATTTCATGAAAAATGGATATTTCTCTCAATGAGGTTTACAAATAATTTTGAACTATGTCAACATACTTTACTAGATAATATTATTGATTGAGGTTGATTTATTATAATAAAATCTTCCATATTTTATTGAATGAGTTATGATATGTTTTAATAATGATGTTTTATTTTTATACCATTCATGGTTTATGGTTCATGTATAAAAATTTATTATGCTAGTTTTAATTCGATTGATTATGTATAGTCTCACCTTTTTCATATGAGGAATGAATTGGACTTAGTAAGTAATGTGTTATCCCCGCTATAGTCCCTAGATACATCGGTATGCCTCATTAGACAAACTAGTGTCTTGGCACAAGGCCTCCATAAAATATTTGTAAATTGTCTTGGCACAAGGCCATGACTTAGTAGTTATTATGCCTGATATTATTCATTCCATTATTATAAAATTAGTTATTACATGTGATTATTTGACTAGTATAATATCCATGTGGATGATTATATTTTAATGTTTGATTTTTTCCATATTATGTTCAAGATTATTGTTTAAAAGGCTGATGTTTTTATTATGAATATTTACGTAAAATTCTATAGCTTCCACTAAATTATTTTCCCTTACTAAGCATATCATCTCACCCTTTTATTATTGTTTATATTTACAAGATTCAAATAACAATATTATGATTGTAATGAAAGTACAATATAAGGGAATAATAGAGTTCTCAAAATATTATTTATGATGTCTTTTTTTGTTAGACATTGTAATATAATGTTCATGTGTGTAATATATTTTTCGAGGCTACTAAACTGATCGGTGCTTCGGGACATGAATCTTTATAATCATGCTAATGTATTAATTTAATACACCAGCTTCATGATTCTGGGGTTGAGACGTTATAGTTGGTGTAAGATGACATTTAAAAAAACCTTGGAAATATATTTTGAAAACCTATATTAGGGATCATAACCCAAATATAGATTTTGAGGATAAGTATAGAGGAACCCCGTAGAATTTTAGTAAAGTACATATTACGTGGATATTCAATGATGTTCAACCATCCTTGGATACTACATGTAGACGTATATCATGAACATGTGTATGTTAGGGTGAAAACTCTGACATGGTGTACCAGGCAAGACTTAAGGTAACCTGGTAGACAGAAACTTCCCTTACTACACAACTGATTTGACACTCTCGGGTGATATGCTTACGATAATTCATACACTAATGGAAAAAACATTAAACCCATTGGTGTTTTTCACATCAGTTATAGATAACTGACCTACAATGATTTAAAATAGGGTTTATCACATCGGTTTTTTTATAACCGATGTGACAAATCAATGAAAATCTATTTTTAGTCAGGTTTTTTATAACCGATGTAAAAAACATATAGATTTAATTTATCATGATAGTTATAAAATAATCGACATGAAAGATAAAATCTGGGCACTTTATGAAGTCGTTTATTTTAAAACCGCCATGATCAATCCAAACCCAGTAGTTTACCACATCGATTATTTTATAAATGACGTGATAAAATACCATTTATCATGTCAGTTATATTATAAATAAGGTGATAAATAATTTTCTACATCGGTTATTAAATTACCGACGTCATAAACAAAATTTTTTTTATCACGTCAGTTATTAAATAAAAGACCTGATAATTTTTTTTAATGATTTATTGGGGATTGTATTCTATAATTCTATTTTCATTGATCGGACAAGCTGTGATTCGTCTCTCTTTCATGGAATACCTAGAAATGATTCTTTGAAGTTGATCCCTATAACCTAATTTTTTCAATTTCATTCATCATCTTTATTAACTACAGATCTATCTGGTCGACTCGCAATACTCAATTAAGCCTCACACGGCTTAGTTTCATTTTTTTTCATGACACCGTAAAAATATATTTTCAGATTTTATTTTTATATCTTTTTTCTTGATATCATGGTAAGATCCATAGTGTTATTTCATACCATGCTAAATTATTTTCCAGTAAAATAAATAATTGAAATTATTTAATGCATGTTTTTTGAATCTTGTGCGTTCTATCATGTGTGTGTGTCTGTACATTCATATGGGGGGGTGGGTATAGGGGGTGTCCAGGGGGTGGGGGCATGTCCAAGGGGGTGGGGGTGTCCAGGGGTTAAGGGGGTTGTCCTACGGGGTTAGTGGTGTCCAGGTTCGTAGGGGTGTATAGGGGTAGTTGTGTCCACAAGCATATGGGTTTCTAAGGGGGTAAGGATGTCTAGGGGTGTAGGTGACCTAGTGTGGGGGTTTCTAGGGTTGGGAGTGGTGGTTTCCAGGGGTGAGGGGTGTCTAGGGGGTGAGGGGTGTCTAGGGGGTGGGGTGGGGCTTTCAAAATGGGTAAGGGTGTTTAGGGGATGGGTTTGTGTCCAGGTGGATTAGTGGGTTGTCCAAGGGGGTAGGGGTGTCCAAGGGGGTAGGGGTGTCAAGGGGGTGTCCAAGGGGATGGGGTTTCTAGGGGTGGGGGGGAATTCCAAGGGGGGTATGGGTGTCCAGGGTGTTTTGGTGGTGTCAATTGGGGTGAGGGGCTATCCAATGGGGTAGTACGTCCAGGGGGTGGGGTGTCCAAGGGGGTGGGGGGTCTAGGGCTGAGGGGGGATGTTTAGGGGGTGGGGCTGTCCAAGGTTGTAGTGGTGTCGAGGGGGTGAGGGGGATTTCCAAGGGGGTAGGGGTGACCAGGGGGTTGGGTGGTGTCTATATGGGTTAGGGGGCTCTTCAAGGGGGTCGGGGTTGTCCAGGGGGTGGGGTGTCCATGTGTGGGGTTGGTAGGGGGTGAGGAGGTTGTCCTAGGGTTGGGGGACATATAAGGTTGTGGTTGTGTCCAGAGGGTGAGTGGGGTTTCTAAGGGGGTAGGGGTGTCCATGGGTGGGGTGTCCATGGGTTGTGTGGGATTTCAAAGGGGGTATGGGGTATCCTGTGGGGTGGGGGTTCCTAGGGGTTGGGGGTGCCCTAAGGGCTGTCCAAGATGGTGGTTGTGTCCAGGGGGTGTCCAATGCAGTGGGGTGGTGTCTAGTGGGTGAGGGGGCTTTTCAAAGGGGTTAGAGGGTCTAGGTTAGTGGGGTTCCAGGGGTGAGGGGCTGTCCACAGGGGTATGGTGTGTCCATGGGTGGGGGTGTCTAGGGATGGGGGTTGTCAATGGGTGTGGGGGTGTCTAATGGGGTGGGTGTGGTGTCACGATGGGGGGGTGAGGGGGTAGTCCAAGGGGGTAGGGGTGTCCAGGGGGGTCTCGAGGGTTGTGGAGATGTTCAAGGAGGTAGGGGTGTCCAAGTGGTGGGGGTGTCTAGTGGGTTGGGGGGTGTCCAAGGGGGTGGTGGTGTCCAGGTGGTGTCTAGGGGGTTTCCAGGTGGTGAGGGGGATTTCCAAGGGTGCAGGGGTGTCTGGGGGTGAGGGGTGGTTTCTAGGAGGTGAGGGGGTTGTCCATGGGGGAAGGGGTGTCCAGGGGGGTCCAGGGTGTGGGGGTTGTCCAAGGGGGTGGGGGTGTCTAGGGGGTGTCCAAGCGGGTTAGGGTGTGGGGTTTATGGGGTGAGGGGGATGTCCAAGGGTGTAGGGTTGTCGAAGGGGGTGGGGGTGTTCATGGTTGAGGGGGTTGTCCAAGGGGGTATGGGTGGCCAAGGGGGTAGGGGTGGTGTCCTAAACGTGATGGGAAATTCAAGGGGGTTGGGGTTGGATAGGGTGTGTCCAATGAGTGATTGGGTTGTCCAAGGGGGTAGGGGGTGTCCAAGGGGTCGAGGTGGCCATGGGTGGTGGGGGGGGGGGGGGTAAGGGCTGTGGGGTTGGGTGTGGTGTCCAGGGTGTGAGGGGGTTATCTAAGGTGATATGGGGATGGACAACCCTCTCACCCCTGGAAACCACCCCCACCCCCTGTACACCCCCACCTCAGGATAGCCCCCACCCCCTAGACACCCCCATCCCCAAGAAACCACCTAACCCCATAGACCCCTCCTTGGACACCCTGGATACCCTCCCACCCCCTTGGATAACCCCCCCCCTCGGATAGCCCCTACCCCCTTCGACACCTACTTGGTTTATATATATATCCCAACGGTTTCATTGAAACTATTGGAATATATTATCTTCAGGAAGTCTATACAAACAGTTCCTATAGAATGTTTTGTATAGGGCTATTGAAATGACAATCATTCCAACAGCGTGTAAAACCATAGGAATATTCTATCCCAATGATTTCAGAGGCTATCCAAATTTTTTCAAATATTTTTGATATGTGTAATTTTCAGTACTGAAGGCATACATATTTTATTATTTATACATCATATTTCTTGTTTACGAAAGAGTGAAATTGGTATCCAGTTCCACTAGGATGTATTCTTTGTGTACCATAAGAAGAAAGGATCCAAGATGAATTTTAAACTATTATATTGAACTATATTTTCTTTTTTGAAATCATTTTCATGAATATTTTTTTTCCAATACGAGTATATTTGTTTTATATTTGAAAATTGTTTTACATTCAAAATATTATATTTTTCAAATAAGTATAAAATTCGATAATCTTAACAAGATTTATAATTTTGATATTTATTATAGGTATCAATGAGTCGAATATAGATTATGGTACATTTAATTTGTAATGAATATGAGGAAAGTGTTCATGCCATTTTGGAATTTGCTAAAGAAAATGTTCCAAGAAGCGACATGTATTTCTTTCCACGCCTAAAATGTTTGAATATGAAGGATATTAACAGTACATTTATCAAATATCATCTGATTTTTCATGGTTTTAATCTAGGTTACAACCCTTGGATTTGGCATGGTGAAACCAAACAGAATGTCAGATCTACTGATGATTATTTTCATAATGGTAATACTGATGGAATTGAATAAATGATTTATGATATTATAGCAGAACAAATTGAGATATAACCGACAGGTGTGCATCTATATGTTGATGTTGAAAAACCATTGTATCTTGGTATTATGGATTTTATGGTTTTTTCAGTGGTGTTAAGATTGATTATCCTGAAGGCGAGATTTGGATGGAGTGACAATAGTTTTACAGAGCTGCTTCAATTGTTGAAAGACATTCATTCAAAAGACAATGATCTTAAATATTTACATTATAAGGGCAAAAAAATATTTTGCTTGATGGGATTGGGATATAAGAAAATGCATGCCTCTCCGAATGAATATATGATATATAAGAAGGAATATAAATTTATTTAAGAGTTTCCTAAATGTGGTACATCATTGTATAAGTTGATAGAGAAATCACATGCCTATTTAGATATTATAGAAATCCCTACAAAGGTATTTTTGTATCATCATATAATTTATCGTTTGAATCATTTATTTTCTAACTCACATGATGCCAAAAGGTTAAGATGGATTTATGTTGAGAGAATATGTGATGGAAAAAAATGATCCACATGATTTTCCACAATATAAGAAAATTCATAAACATTATCCTACATCTGGAAATGAAATTAGAAATATCAGACTTAGATTGGGCAGAAATGGAATGAATAAATTTCGAACCCTCAGTAGCAGACATAGTTCATGGCCAGTTTTTTTTGTAATTTACAAACTATATCAAGAATTTTTTATGATGAAAAAATATATCCTATTTAGTATAATGATCTCTGGTCTGAGGAGACCCGTAAATGATATTGATGATTTCTTATCACCATTGATTGATAATATTTATCCTTTCTGTGAGGATATAATTAGGATTTAATATTCATATAAAATGGAATATTTTCTAATTCATGCAATGATTATGATCAGTTAAAATGAATTTATAGAATATGGAAATTTTTCTGGATTCAATTTTAAGAGGCATAAAACAAGTCCAATTTGAAAACAACAGACTACATATTGTCAACCGCCTCAAAAGAGAAAAGAAGTATACATGGGTCATCAAAAGTTTTTGCTTATGGATCACTCTTAAAAAAAGAATAAAAAAGGCATTCAATGGCTTAAATGAATTTGATATTTCTCCAAAACCATTATCCCCTAATGTGAATTTTTAGAGGGTACAAAACCATAATTTGACTTTAGGAAAGAAACATAAATTTGGTATTAAAAGACATATTTGGAAGAAAAAGTCAACATTTTTTGAGCAACCATATTGGAGATATCATTAATTATAACATAATATTGATGCCATGCATGTGGAGAAGAATATCTACACCGGTTTCATTGGAACATTGTTACATATTGAAAGATATAATAAAGATGGGTAGAATTAGAGAATATACTTACTATAAATAGCAATACATTTGTAGTTACCTCGCACTCCTAATGGAAGACAAAAATTTATTCCCCCAGCTTGTCAGACATTATCCAAAAAGAAAAAAACTTGTTTTTCTAGTGTCTTCATGTTATCAATGTGCTTGAAAGTTATTCTTCAAATGTAAAAAAAATTTCTCTTTGAAGCATTTAATGTTCATAAGTATGAAATTTTATGATTTTCACGTTATGATGCAACAAATTCTACCAGTTCTATTGTGTAGAATATTACTCATCCGTGTTAGAAATAATATAATGAAGTTGAATTAGTTTTTCAATTCAATTTGTAATATGGTGATTTATGTGAATTCATTGAATAGTTTAGAAAAGGATTAATTTTTTGTACTTTGTCAGTTGGAAATGTTTTCTCCTCATTTTTTTTGATATAATGGTGAATTCAAAGGTTCATATTGTTCGAGAAATAAGATTTATTGACTAGTATATATTTGTTGGATGTAACCCATTTAAAGGTATATAAAAATATTGAAGGGATATGTTATGAATATATATATCGACCTGAATCCTCTATTATTGAAAAGTATATTTATGAAGAGGTTTCATAGTTTTTTTCAAGTTACATGGCTATGGAGGAGCGCATATGGTTACCTCCATATATCCATGAATGAGTTAATAATGAGGAAAAGGGGATTCATGAATTGAAAGTAAAATCATTGTTTGCTAAAAATAATTAAGAATGTAGAATTATACATCTGTTATAACATAACTAATGCTCAATTATATATCACATTTCATACTAATGAGTTGAAACAATGTCATCCAAAGAAGTAAGAAATGGTGATATTGAATGAGCACAACAAAACATTTTTCCGTGGTTTAAAAAGACATTGATATGTAGATCAGATGTATCAAAGAAATTAAAATGGTTAATTTATGGCCTGAGTTTAAATGTGATAACATGGTCCGTGTATTCCATTAATAGTTATACATTTCATACGAAATCTCAGAACAACAGAAGTACAGTTCAGAATGGTGGTGTATTGGTGTTTACAGAGGAAAGGCATTTTTCGTGTTATAAAGACAAAAACCAAATTTCTACATCATGTTCATAATATGGAGTCATTGAAGAGATATGAGAGGATGATGAAATCAAAATTAATGTTCATGTTTTTTAATGAATATGGTTTATCATTAATAATAAGGTCAGACACTATGAATTTGTAATGATAGTTATTAATCTAATTAATACTAAGACATAGTAGTTTCATTTATATGGAAACACAAGAAAAAACAATTTTCTATGTTGTTGATTAATCAGATATGCAGTGGTATGTTGTTTTAAAATGAAAAAACTCTATGTTGGTGGGGATGAACTTGATGATGATACTGATTTATTCGATACCCCTACATTCATGTAATGATTAACAGAAAATAACGATGACAATGTTGAAGACATGGTTTGTTCCATAAAAATGATCATGAAGAATGAATTGGGATAAAAATCCATTTTTATATTCAAAATATTACTTGTAACATATGTTTGTTTCTTGTTTAAATTTATTATTTTCATAAAATGTTAGATATTCTATTTTATTTAATTACCTAAAGGAATATTAAAATAAATAAGTATATATTTTTGTTTATTTAAATTTTGTTTATTTTATTTTATCATGTTCACTATTACATGACTTATATATCAATTGATTTTGTTGAATGAAAATTACTTTTCCATGTTTTTAATGCTTAAAAAATTTACAATGTTTACCATGTTTACCATGTTTACCATTTTTACTATAGTGTATCATATTTTACCTTTACCTAAATTATATATTAATTGATTTTTTTAATGAAAATTAAACTACCACATTTACCATGTTTACCATATTTACCATTTTTTAACGTGCTTACCAAATTTATCTTGTTTACTATTAAGTATGTTTGTTCAGTTTTCCATTTTTCATTTACATTATTATAATAATATTTGAATTTTTATATTTGTGAAATAATGTTTTCATTTTTGATTTAAAGGATAATGGTATATCAATCAGTTGATCAACCACTAGATTTTTGAGATGAGCATCATGATCATACCTCTAGAGAGGAACATTCACGTGATCCTATTGATGTTCCCCAATCTTCCTCATGTGCTCCCATAATGAAAAAGAAGAGTTTAAGAGTATATAAATGTTTCTACACACTTTTAACAAAATTATAACATGCTCATAGATAGGACCAGAGGATACTCGTTGAGTTTGATGAGTGTGATATTCATAGAAGTCCAGATGCAAATGATTTTAAGAGTTTTATATAAACTCAAGGTAAAAGAAAAGAAATAATTTTGTATGATGATTGGAGAAGTGTTTACAAAGTGATAACATCTTATTTTTGGGAGATTATTTTCATAAGATCATGTTCTATTGTTTTACTAATCATTAAATGTTTCTAGTATAATATGTTTTAACTCTTCTATATAAGATGACATTTTAAATTCCTAACACTGGAGGAGTTTGGATGAAATGTTTTTCAATGGTTTCTAGGAGATTTATGGTTTTCAAATCAACCCACACATATGAATTCATTTCTGGTCATAGGAATCATGACAATCCATGCCATATACATCCTTTCATAGATGAAGACGCATGGAGATAATATTTTGAATTTATTAGAAAAGAATAATTTTTGGTAAGGGAAATTTAAACATTCATAAGCATTATTATATAAATGATCTTATTATTATTTTGTTAATGTTATTTATTATTCGTTTAAATAAAACAAGGACATCTCATCAAGAGATCCATTAAAAAATGTATACCCTTGTATTTTATCTCGGGGAGGGTATACATTATGGAATGAACTAATGATGGAAAAAAAATTAGAAAATACTGAGATCTGAGTCTTCAAGATCTGGATAGGTTACCCTCCAACCCCTCTATGTAGACTTTAAAAATGGAATCGAGCTTAGATGATCAAAAAGGGGAAATATATTTTGAAATAATCTAGAATTATTTTTGAAATTATTGTATGATATGTAATTTTTTTATTTAAGTTAATTATATTATTTACATAATTTGAATCACTAAATTAATGTACAATTAATTTATACAAATTCTATTTAGGATAAGAGATCACAAGTGGGTATTTACAGCTGTTCTGAGGTGAGATATTTTATCTACAAAATTGGGTAGCCCAAACACCCGAGTCATGAATGATGATATCCAACTGGTGTATCAGTAAGAAAAGTGTTTCCAAATTCTTCAGCTTCATCTATTGATGTTTTTTATAGAAACAAATACCTAGGGGCTAAATTTCATAATATTTATGTGACAATGGGGGAAATATTAGAGCGTTGGGACATTCTATGTTGGTAGACATGCAAAGGAAATTTCAGACTGAAGCTCCCACTCCCCCACCTCCCCCTACAAACCCCACTATTTATTATCCACCTCCACCAGTAGCTCCAACTCTCCACCTCCCCCTTCATACCCCATTATTTATCCTCCACCTCCACCAGTATCTCCCACTCCTCCACCTTGGCCTATAGACCCCATTTTGTATCCTACTCCTCCACCACATTTACCTACTTAAATTGAGTTGAATGTTGACAATTGTCACCAACATATAGTTGCATATGGAATGGTATATTATATAGGAGACACATTAAATCATCAATAGATAGAGGTAGAGCATCATAGGTTCATTGTACAAGATATTATAGATAGATCAGCCCGAATATCATTACCAACAGATGATGTGAAAACTATTGGACATAGTATCTGCTACTATTTAGTTTAAATATCCATACTTATAAGATTCATTACCATAGAGGAATATATGTTATATCTTTGATTTTATTTTTCATTAATTTTGTGTTAAAAATTTGAAACTAATATATTTATCCACTTATTTTTATAGGAATACTTTAATGGTAAAGAAATAATATATAGAAAACAACAAAGAAAAATTGCTATGACATTAGATATAAATTCTAGAAGTCTTAACAGATAGTAAAGATATTCAAATTTGTTGGCAAATCATTGGGAGTTTCCATTGGAAGCTCATGTTTTTGGATGTGTAATAAATGCGGGGATTGTGAAATATTTATATCATGTAACTTGTTACAAGAGATAAGTTGGGCATCAACGTGGTGTATATTTTCTCCATATAAGTCATAACATCATTCCATGTGATATATTTATTAAAAAGGTATATATATGTCTGTTTTTTTGTTTGGTTTCTTTATAACATGTGTGAGAAGAATGCACAGACAGATGTATATGGATTCATGGACACACATTTGATATCCCATGAAGCACATGAATTGGATGAAGAACAAAGAAAAAATTATATAGCTAAATGATTTGAACAGAATATAATCATGAAATATTGGATGATGCATTTTTATTGGAGGTATGTAACATATATCTAGAAAAGTGTTCATTATCTTTAAAAAAACCTCTACCCTTAAATTCTCATTTATATCTGTGATCATTGGATGTTATGTGTATTTTTTCAAGGGAGAAAAAAAATTATTGGATATTCTATGCCCTTGGAGATGTGTGGGGACGTTTTAAGAATATTCTAGAAAAGTAAGTTTCAATTTAATAAAAGATGTTTATATTATAACGAAATTTAAATTTATCCCATTTGTATTATTTTTCAACAGGGGATGGGTCAACTTCCGAAAAAACACAATGAAAAAGTGTGCCAAGATAAAATATGTAAATGTAATGGTAAATATCCATTTCTAATTTGAAATTTTATATGAGTTTCCTAAAAATGATATTTGGAAATGAAACTCATTTAAAGAGAATTTTCATGAACAATAAGTCATCATCGAATGCATATATTACATTTTAATATTATATATTAAATAATTACTACCTGAACACTAGTGAAGTTTGACTTGATTAGATTTCCTTATAAACCTTTCCAAAACATTTCATGTGATTTTTTATTATACATGTTAACTACTCACCTTTTAATTTTTATCTATTTGATGACCCTCAACCCTATAGTTCTAAATAGGACAAACACTTACAAGTGGAATGGTAAAATTATTTTAAATGTTTCATTGGATTTTATATTGTTTGAAGTGTAAAATGTAATTTTGAAAATTGTAATTATAAATGTGTATTTTTTATTTTTTGGTAGATTTTTTTTCAGTTGACATTATATGTTTTGAATGTTATATATGTGAGTGTTATATTTTTCTCTTGTTCTTATTATTTTTGTATAGTTTTGATGTTTTTTTGATATGGATTATGGTCTTGTTTTTTTATCTTTCTTATGCTTGTTTCATACATTGGCAGAGCATAGTAATAGTTTCATGGGGGTGGGAGAGTACATGGGGTGGGGGATATCAAAGGGGTATGGTGTGTCTAGGGGAGGGAGTGTCCAATGGTGTGGGGGATGTCCATGGGGGTGCGGTGGTATCTAGGGGGTGGGATGGTGTCTAAGGGGGTAATGTAGAGTGGTTTCTAGGGGTGGGGGGCTGTCTAGTGGGGTGGGGTGGGGTCCAGTGGGTGGGTGCGAGGGTATAGGGAGTGGGGAGGGTGGTCTAGGGGTTCTGGGAGTCGAGGGGGTGGGGGTTGTCCTGGGGGTGTCGGGGCTATCTACGGGTTTCAAGGGGGTGGGGTTGTCGAGTGTGGTGGGAGTGTCCAGGGGGTGGGCAGGTGTCCATGGGGGTGGGGGTGCTATTCAACAGGGTGGGCAGGTGTCTAGGGGGGTGGGGTGTCCAAGGGGTCAGGGGTGGGGGGCTGTCAAAGGGGGTAGGGGTTGTCCAGGGGGTGGGGGTTGTCTCGTGGGTGTGAGGGTGTCGAGGGTGGTGTCCTATTATTGGTAGGGTGTCCATGGTGGGGGGGGGGGGTGAAATATCTATCTGGTGGGGTGGGATGGTGTATAGGGGGCGGTCGATGTCCAGTGGGTGGGATGTTTTCCTTGGGGTGGATGGCTTTAGAGGATGGGTGAGTGTCTTGGGAGTGGGCGACTGTCCATGGGGGTAAAATGTATGTCTAGGGGGCTGGGAGGGTTTCTAGGGGTAGAGGTTTCTCAGGGGAAGGGGCTTTCCAAAGGTGTAAGGGTTTTCTAGGGGATGGGGGATGTCCAAGTTGGTGGGAGGGAGCCTAGGGGGTGGGTGGGTGTCCACAGTTAGGGGTGTTCAAGGGGGTGGGGGCTGTCTAAGGGGGTGTGGGGTGTCTAGGGGGTGGGTGATGTCCATGGGGTGGGGGGTTTTCCGGGGTGAGAGTGTATCTAGTGATATTGTTCTGGTTTTTATTTTTTTTGTCTGTTTTCTGGTTGTTCCTAGACATCTTTGGTAGAGAATTGTAATGGTTGAATAGTTTTATTAAAAAACTGGTTTGTATGTCGGTTACTTTATAACTGATGTAATAAATACATGGGAATGATTTTTTACATTGATTATTTAAAACCGATATAGTATATATGTTTTCACGTCTCTTATTTTATAACCGTCTTGAAAAAGCTATTCACAGACTGGTTTATTGTAACAACACAAGTAAATAAAGAATATGACATTATCATATTTATTAATATTTGTAAATTAAATATTAATTTTACTTTAAATGAGATGTTATGTTCTGTGGCTTACATGATACGCAACAATGAGTTTCATTGAAATCTTACGTTGCACAATAATAATATAATATTATTATTTTAAATGGTAGATAATTTCATGCCATTGTATTGGCAAGAATGAATAAAACTAACTAAAAAATGATTATACATGTTTTTTAAATGTTTTTACATTAATAAAATAAATGTTAGAGGATTAAAATAAGGAAATAATTTGATTTTAAGCATAAATACTCTAATATTCAATAAAAGGATGATTTACCCTCTTTTGATAGAGAACCCTCCTTAAATATAGTTTTGTTTAGTTTTGTACATTCTATTTGTCGAAATTAAATTCTTCTTTAATATTCGTACGCCAAAATTTACTTTGGGTAATTTTTTTTAATTTTTTGATAAAATACCTTTTTTAATGAATTGTGAAAATTACTATATTTAAATTTTAATCAACATTTTAATATAATATATTTATATAGTTCGATTATTTTTTAATTGGTTTTATAGTATAATTATATTATATTTTTACCATTTAATCTAATGGTGTTCATTGGAATTAATTCCACTTTGAAATTGGACACAAGGAAGTGTCAATCTTTTGATAGATATTATTTCTTAAAAACACGCTATTTTTTTTGAAAACATGAATTAATTTAAAATTAATTAATTTAACTTCTATGTTTTAATTTTTTAATACAGAGATCATTTTTCAATTCTGAATATAAAATATAGCTTAGGATTAATTTATTGTATTTTTTTTAAAAAAACATCAATTTTTGATGAATAGTGAAACCACTAAGTAGTAGTTAAAAAATTAACCATTTCATTTAAATGATAATTTACCACTTCTATGAATATAATTTTGAAAACCCAACATACATGTTTGTTATTATTATGTAAAATTTGGTTCAATAGGATAAAAATTATGTTTGGTGAATATAAACTTTTGACTTTTATTTACCATTGTTAATGGTAAATAGGGTAATTCAATGTAAAAATAATATTATAACAATAAAATATTACCTTAACACTTGTCCAAACCTTAATGGTTAAGTTATTTTCGTCCATGGGAAACTTTGGGTATATTTTGGAACCCCATGGATCCACTTAAGAGTGATTATGACACTTTATTTTATTTAACATAAAGTAAATAAAAAAATGACATAAAAAATATCATTTCATAAATTAATTATTACATAGACTTATATAAGTTATATTTTCTACTATAAATATTAATTAAAAATATAATGATATTTTATACATCATGATATTTTTTTTATAATTTTTAGAACTCAAATAAATAAAATTATTTATGACCCAAAAATGATGTAGTGTTCACCTCATTAATAAATCATTTAAAGAATTATGATTATAAATATTAAAATAACATCCAAAACCTATGAATTTCTTATTGTATGAATTTATTTTGGCCATGAGTCATATTATACTATACCTTAATGTGTTTTGGACCTTTATAAACCGAAAATCGTTATATAATAAAACAACATATTCACGCTTTCTTAAAGAACCCCTCCCCCCCTTATAAAAAGCCCCCACCTCTAACCCATTCCTCACACATCTCATACCCCTTGGCTCGTCCAAACCCTGAAAAATATCCTCTTCAGATCCCTCTCCTACTTCAATAATCCTTAACTTAGGCATAAGGCTCTTCAAGAAATCCATTTGGTTTAATCCAAAGGGAGTTTCCCAAATTAAAGGTAACAATTTCTCTTAACTTCTTTTCTTTTATTTTATTTCGTGAACCCCTAAACTATTATTATTATTTTATTTTATAACAAAATAAGTATTCTTAATATACTAATGTTTTTTTATGATATTTATTTGAACTACACTTCCAAACACCTCCATCTAATTGGTTATAAACATACAATTTCTTTAAGGGAAAAGTAACGCCTCACGAAACACTGATTGTTCGATTTTATACTACCGACATTAATGGTGGCCATTAAGATGACAGTAATTTATATATGATATATAAATATAAAATTAATTTTTCTGTTTTATTTGGGCTACTTTATTTTTATTTTATATCATTCCTTTATGTTTTCCATTATCGGTAAATGCGACAGTTTCATTTGAGGAAGTGAAGACTACCGCTGTATCAAAGTGATATGACTCGTTAATGACATATATGGGACGTATAAAGGATTTATTTAATGATATTATATATTATATTATACTAAATTATAATATACTTATGTATTATTATTTTTTAATATCATTGAAATATGTTATAGAAATGAAAGTAGCGTTAATGCGTACGTACTGTTTACCATCTCCATGAACAGTGATTTTCATTTCTTACCACCAAATGTTATGTACATTTATAAATACATGTATAAACTGGATATATATAATATAAATGATATCTAAATCGTGAATATAATTATGGATATAATGAAATTTTGACCATGTGAACAACTTGTAATTATAAGAAGTCCATTTTGGACTCAAGTACCAAATATCAACAAAATGACCATTATTATCTTAAATGATTACATATTGTTTATAAAATGGTAATTATTGATATAAAATGAATACAAAACATTATAAAGGGTACTTAATAAATTATAAATTTACTTATGTTTATTATTACAGAAGATCAAGGAACAAGCAAGTCAAGTCGGACACGAGGTAAGGGGTTTCTTATCTCACTTTCAATTCTATGAGATTTCCATTATTCGCCACTTATTTACTCCATGTGATGTATTGTGAAATTCCATTTTATATATATTATAATTATTATATTTATATTCATGTTATTCTATGATTCATTTGGTGGTCATTAATTTGTGGTCGTACGACTCGATCGATTACAACAAGGCAAGGGATTTTCATCTCACTGATTATTCACGTTAGATTCCTCTTATATTTTCAACCATTTCTTTTTTTTGGTTTATTTAATACCCAATATTGAATTAAATATGTAATAAAATTAAATTTGTGGGTATTTAAAACTTCATTTTATGATCCTTTATTCATGGGTTTTATATTTCTTAATATACCAAAATGGAAAGGGAACCATTTAACCGAATTTCTATTCCTTGGGATAATCCTTTAATTCTTAATTATGTCTTGCAATGATTATGTGTGGAAAAAATATTTATTTATTTATGTTGTAATTTCCACACCACTTTGTGTATATATAATTTTGATACACATAATCCATCTGTTTATAAATTATCAATTTCTTGATATGAACATGATAAGAGTAATTTTAACTCAATTTCATTCATTGAGTTAAACATCCATGTCATTGGTTTTATCTGAAAAAGTATATGTTTGAATGTTCTATTTTTGATTTACACTGGATATCCAAATCATATTGAGTGTATTAATATTTTTCACACATTATTATGTAATTTTTTATCCTTAATATAAGGATACAATTTTTATAAGGGATTTCATCTCTATTAACATTCCACTGATATTTCATTGTTGTTATGCACCAATTCACTCTTATATGGTGTATATACTATCCTTTGGAATATTATAACATTAATCCTTTTATTCTCATTATATTATAATGTTTTGATTAACTGTTATTCCTAAATTATTTATATTCAAGTGTATCTCATTTTGTTAAAAACTATTTACCTAAAATATCATTTTAAATGTTTAAATATTTATTCTTATAAATCATTATCATTAATATCCATGTTTTAAAAATGATTTTATATATTTATTTATATGGTCATTAATGTTTTCAAATGATAATTAATGTAAAATTTTAAATTTTCTAAGAGACACATTGATTAAAAAATATCTTTATTAAATGTTTTAAATTGTTTTGAAAATGATTTGATAAAGCATTGTTTCTTCCAATATCTTTATTTGATATATTGTGATTGGATTGTGGAAATTTTCTCTTTCCTTTATTCCTGTGTTATTTTATTTGAATATTTTATGGTTAATGGTAATTGTATACTTATAGTGGTGGTTCTGTGATAAACTTAGGGCGGGTGTTCCCGAGATAGCTATCCAATGCATTGGGTAACGTGATGGAGGTAAAAATTAATGATTCTCCTAAGATATTTACAGAATATATTGTGATGAGTATTCCAAATGTGACTCCCTATTTATATGTGATAACTACAATTTATGTATATAATGAATGTCATAAATTAAATTTATGATTTATGATATATGGTTGTTATTCATAAATATTATGATTTTGTAAGGTATGTTATGATTTAAAAGTATGGTTTCATTTACTTGTATATAATGACGGGATAATGTTTTCTTTCCTTATTTTATAACACTTATAGATCTTATTATTCTCACCCAATATTTTTTAATTGTTTTTTATAGGACATAAATATGAATACTGTCAAAGAGTTGATCAAGGAAAAGTCGTGTTGTCTAAAACATTGAAGTAGACATGTTTATTTTAAGAGTTCTTAATTCAGGAAAAAAATGGATACTGAGTAGTAGTGTCTTCATGTAATATTCAAGTATTTATGTAATAGTTATGGCCTAATTCTCTAAAAATATAAACCTAAAAAGATCATCAAAGTGAATTCTTGATATAATTCAAGATTATATAATGTTTAAGTTCGTGTCCTTATAATTTGAATCAGAGGTCGGTTTAGATAACTTTCTAGGTTTGGTATTCTTTAAGAATAAGTGAAATAACCCAAATTGTTAGAATTTTTGAAAGAGTTGTAATTTTTTTAATAAAGTAAATGAGTTTAAGAGAACATAAATAAATATATCTTAGTATTTTCCCTCAAAATAAGATATCATATAATGAATTTATATATATACTCACAGTTACATTTTTTGTTTTAGTAAATGGTTTCATCTAGGAGGAACTGAAGTAAGAGTGGATGTGAAGAAAAATGTGATGGTTTTATGAATTAGAAACTAAATGAAATGGTAGCTTTAATGAGAATTCATGTGGTTATTCTCAACCAACTATATGAACTCATGATTGAAAACCTGAAACTTAGTGATTTTTATAAGGAATCATATATGTGAGAAACAAATCTTTTTCAAAGTTCAGGTAATAATCACAAATTTATGTTTGTTAAAAAACCTATGTGTCATGGAAGTGAAAATAAAAACCTAGGAAAATTCTTCAAAGGGATAGGAAGATGCTATAGATTTGTGAATGGAGGTCATAAAGGAAAAACCATCCATTGCAAAATGAATCATGCAGTTGACTCTAGGAAAGGGAAATAAGTTCCTTCTAAGGGATCAATTGAATGTTTTAAAAGTGGGGTGCATGGTTATTATACAAAAAATTGTCCTATGAATAAGTTTCATGAATGGGATCACTAGGATCATACGCAATTTTTTTTATCAACACATAAATTCATTCCGGTTGAGGATGAAGAAACTGAAAATAACCAATGAATTGTATGGATTATTTCTTAACATTTGTTTTGATATTATTAAATCATAGGATATTATTCATGATTTTGTTTGATGTAAAGAAGTATTTCATAATAATTTGGAATGAAATGGTTAATGGATCATGAAAAATGTTGAATAAAATTGAAGTCAACATATAAGGTATTCAAGTGTTATGGTGCATTTTAGGATGGTGAAATACTTATAATTATTAAGGCTTTTTTGATGATTGGATTACATTAGAAGAAGTTTTATAGTATGTGTAACCATAATGATTTATATATGAATATTTTATTCAAGGAATACTTAAATTTTCATTTTTGGATATAGTTGTAACGAAACATTTCTGTTGTTATGATCATTGAATTTGAACCAGTTACAAGTTAATAAATTTTGGGATGAGAAATGAACGTTGTTAGATACACATTGGGGTTAAAATATTTTATGATTATTTTTGATGAATTTACCACTTTTTGGGAATGTTATAAAATTATATATTTTTTGAAAAAGGACAACACACAAATTGCATTAAAACCCATCGCGGCGGGAAAATCCATGGGAAACAATCCCCCAACCAAAGTGCGATTGAGATTTATCTTCTACCATTGGACGCCATAATGTCTCTGGTTAGTATGACTAATTATTTAGAGTTAGATGACTTTTTTAATCAATAATAAGTTGATTTTGGGTTATCTATGAAAATGATTAAACTATCACAGAGAATATGTGATTAGCTTAATTATTATTCAATATGAGACATTAAGAGTTACTGATGTAATTTGGAGATAAATGTAAAGATTTATCTAGGAAGACTATGCGATTAAATCCTTCTAGTTTTTGGGCTTCAATCCTAGTTTGGATTACATTGAATAATATAATGGATAGTTTTTTTATTGAATGGTCATGGTTGAACTTTGGGTATTGTTTGACAAATTTTGGAGATTAAGAGTAGTTATTCTTTTGGTAAAATATTATCCATTTTGGGGATTATTTGATCTTCTACTAAACAATTTTGGTTTTGGATGATGTCTAAAGATAGGGGAAATATATAGTTAATATTTTTTAGATTATGTGATACAGAAGATATTGATTCTAGCACTTCAAGTGTGACCATGTCATCTTGAATAATTACCTCTTTGAGAACAGATGATTTTGTGGTAGATATTTATTAAAGGATGACACTTTACATGAAAAGTAAGTATATTTCCTTATGATCATAGTCTAGTTATTATTAAAATTAATCAAATCTATGAAAATTATCTTGAAGTAAAAATTTTATAACATCTCTTTTATCATCATACTTTTACCCAACCAAAAATTTATGGTATTGAGGTGGTTAACTTTCCATGATTGAGTTCTCTATATATCCCTATTAATCTGTGAGAGTTAGTTTCTATTCCATATACATGTTTTCTTGGAGTCCTAGTATCTATTGTCCCGGGTGACCATTGTATATATCTTTATTTATTTTAAAGTGAGTGTTTTATTGACTCTTTTTCTGATGTGGGACTTTCAATAATGTTTCCGAGCCCAATTTTAAAATTGTGAAGATGTAATTCCCAAAAGAGGGGAAGGATGTAACATCCCAAAAAAATAAAGAATATTATATTTTCATATTTTTAAATATTTTTAAATTAATTATTAATTTTACTTAATGGGGATTCTATATTCAATGTATTTCCTGATATGCAACAAAGAGTTTCTTTGAAAACATACGTTGCACAATAATAATATAATATTATTATTTTAAATGGTAGTTAACGCCTTGTCGTTGTATTTGTAATAATTAATAGAACAATCTACAATATGATTATACATGTTTTCATTATTTTTTTTAAATTTATCCAATAAAAGTTATAGGCATAAAATAAGAAATGAATTCGAGTATAAGCATAAATCCACTAATTTTCACTAAAAAGTCAAATTACCACCTTTTAATGGAGAACCCTCCTTAAATATATTTTTTTTCCACATTTATATTTTCTATTTGAGGAAATAAAATTATTCTTTAGAATTTAGACACCAAAATTTACTTTGGAAATTTTTTTGGTATTTTTGTGATAAAATTCATTTTTAAATGAATTGTAAAAAATACTATATTTTTATTCAAATCTACTTTTTGGTCTAATTCATTTATAAAGTTAGATTTTTAATTGGTTTTAATGTTTAATTATATTATATTTTTACCATTTAATATAATTGTGTTTATTGGAAACAATTTCAATTTGAAATTGGACATAAAAAAGTGTCAATCTTTTGATAGATATTGTTTTTTCAAGACACGCTATTTGTTTTGACTACGAGAAGTAATTTTAAATTAATTAATGTAACTTCTATGTTTTTAATTTTGTAAAATAGACATCATTTTTGAATTCGGAATATCAAATATATAATAGGCTGAGTTTTTGGTATTTTTTTTGAAAAACAACAATTTTGATGAATAGTGAATCCACTAAGTGATAGTTAAAAAACTGACTTTTTCATTTAAATGAAATTTTAACTCTTCTGTGAATGGAATTTTGAAAATCTGACATACATGGTTGTTATTAGTAAGAAAATTTTATTCAATAAGAATAAAATAATTTTTGGTCAATAGTAACTTTTGACTTTTATTTACCACGATTAAATGAAAATACAGTAATTTAATTTAAAAATAATATTATAATAATACAAATTTACCATAAAACTTGTCTTAAACTTATTGGATAGGTCTTTTTCGACCATGTTAATCTTTTGGTATATTTTGGGAAACCATTTAGAATCTTAAGAGTGATAATGACACTTTATTTTAAATAACATAATGTAAATACAAAAGTGACAAAAACAAATATCTTTTTGTAAATTAATTTTTACCTTGGGTTATATATGTTATCATTTCAACTATAAATATTCATTGGAAATATAAAATGGTTTCCTACATCATGGTATTTGTTTTATAATTTTTAGAATTCAAATAAATAAAATTATATATGACACAAAAACAAGGCAGTGTTTTCCCCATTAATAAATAATGTAAATAAATAAGATTATAAATACAAAAATAACATCCAAAACCTTTCCAATTCTTAATGGGTAAATTTATTTAAACCACGAGTCATCTTATATTCTACTTTAATGAGTTTTGGTCTTTCAAAACAGAAAATAAATATATAATAAAATAATATTTTCACACTTCCCTAAAGAACCCCTCCCCCTTATAAAAATCCCTCACCTCGAACCAATTCCTCAGACATCTCAATCCTCTTGGATAATCCAAACACTAGACAAGTAAGCTCTCAAGATCCCTATACTCCTCTTATAAGACTTACCTTAGTCCTAAGTCACTTCAAGAAGTCTTTTTGGTTCAAACCAAAGAGAGTTACCCAAATTAAATGTAATAGTTTCTCTTAACTTCTTTTCTTTTTATTTTACTTCTACAACCAATAAACACATTTTATTACATTATTTTATAACAACACTAGTATAATCAATATACTAGGATTTTTTTATTGGAATTATTCTAATTACACTTACACACACCTCCATTTAATGGGTGAACAACATACTATTTCTGTGAATGACAAACTAACACCTCACGAAACATGGATTGTTTGATTATATCCTACAACCACTCATGGTGTCCATTAAGATGGAAAAAATTTATATATGATATATATATATTGTTTATGTATTCTTTATGATTTTGTATTTGTATTTTATATCATAGCTTTCTGGTTTCTATTTTGGGTAAATGCGATAATTTCATTTGGGGGAGTGCGGACTACCGCCACCTCAAAGTGATATGACTCATTAATAACATATGTGGAAAATATAACGGAGGTATATAATGATATTATATATGATATTATAATTTATTTATAATATAACAATGTATCATTATGTTTTAATTCTATTAAAATAATAAATAGAAATGAAAGTAGCGTTCATGCGTATGTACGGCTTGCCGTCTCAATGAACTGTGAATTTTATTTATTACCTAGAAATGATGTGTACTATTATAAATACATGTATATACAAGATATATATGATATATATGATATCTCAATCATGAATATCATTCTGTAGATAATGAACTTTGGACCATGTGAACAACTTGTAATTATAAGAAGTCCATTTTTGACTCAAGTACCAAATATTGAAAAAATGACCATTATTAACATAAATGATTACATATTGGTTATAATGTAATGCCCCGTCCATAGTTACCCAGAGTCGGTGTGTTATTATATAACATTGTAATTATAGAAAAAGATCAAGTCTCGATAGACCGATTAGTTTAGTATCCTTGGAAACACTATATACATTCATAAATATTAAATTACATCATAAAGTGAAAAAATTAAATAACATAGTATCCATTGTCCACACTAAGATCCCCTTTATAATATCTATTCAGGACAGTCATAAAATATTTCTTCACATCCTGGGAAAAATAAAACATAGAAAGGGGTGAGCTCAGATGCTCAGTAAGGATAGCAATATAGATGAAAGTTTCATAAATAAGCATAAACATTTAAGGAAATGTATAACTAAAACAAAATCCATTTAAACATGAACTTCAGCATAATATGGAAAAAATAAAATGAAATAATTCCATTTAATTATTCACATGGATATTCTATTAGTCGAATAATCACATGCAATATCAATAACTACTTTTATAATGATTGAATGCATAATGCTAGACTATCATATCCACATAGTCAAGGCTTTGTCCCAATAATACAAATAAGGTTTTTTTCATTGCCTTGCGAAAGGACACTAGTTTGTCTCATGAGATCTACCAAGGAATCAAATAGCTATAACTGTCTCCACCCATCACATACTAAGTCCAATGCATTTTTCATATGAACAGGTTTAAATATAACATAAACATTTGTATTTAAACTATTATTCGAAATGTCAATACATTATCCATAAACCATGAATGGTATAAAAATAACACATCCATAGTAAAAAATATCACAAAACCTTCAATAATATATGGATTTTTTGTATAATAATAAGTCAACTTCAACTAGCGTAAAATCCATTCAATGATGTTGACATAGATGAAATTAAAACTATTTGAGAGAAATATCTATTTTCTTTAAATCATTTAAAATCTATATAATTAAAAAATTTATTTTGAAAATATTATTATAATCTTGTAAGGGAAGATTCGAAAATTTTATAACGGCGGAATATATCTGCACCCGCCGTATAAGTTAAAAAAACATTCTTACCTTAATTTTGTTGAAAACGTTAAAAAGGGCCTTGTTTGGAAAATGACGTAAATATTTAATTAAAAATTAAAACAAGGGTAAAAGTGAATTTAAACCATAGTCTGTAAAATAGTATGAATGATTTGAAATACATTTTTAAGAAACATGTATGTAGATGATAAAGAGGTCCCATTAGATACTTACGTAAAAAAACTCAAATAAAAAAGAGATTGTAAAATTAACCCTTACCTTGTACTTTTCCTTGGTTGAGGGTAAGTTAAACTCCTTTATACTGGGAAATAATTTTTATTAAATTTTACAAGAATCATATAAATTAATATGATATCATATATGATCTTTTAACATTGCTTTGTTAATAATATCTTACTATTATCGTTGTTTCAGGTGTTAACTTACTCGTTTTCTTTTATATGTTTTGTTACATAAGTCGTGTTTGTTATGGATATGTTGTATCTTATTAATATCCAGAATAATATCATGTCCTTAAACATGTTTTTTTATCATAAAATGAGAATTATACTTGAATGGATATGATGTGGAATGAATCTCATCGCGGTCGTGGAGACGGTAGTCCGTACGTACACACGAGCGACAATATCATTATTTTGATATTAAAATAATATATAATTGGATGGTGTATCTTATATAAAAGATAATAATCATGTTATATTTATTATTTAAAGGAATTATACATTATTATTATAGCCATCCAAATAATAATGTATTGACTAACAATTACACCCAATGTGGAGATGCTAAGCCTTACGTACCCACATTTGGTGACATGTCATCCAAGGGATGGATAGAATACTGAGTATGGTTGTACTATATTTATAATAACACCATAGTATATACAATATACTGGAGTTATTATTTTATAATGGAAATAAAAATAAAAGAAGAAGTGGAAGAAGAAAGGAACATGAATGAGGGTGGTGAAATCATTACATCTTCTACGGGCTAATCATTTTTATTTGACCAAAGGGCTCATTAGGTGGTATATATGATCAAAATAACGCCTCTATGTAGAATTGAGTGAATATGAGAGGATATTTGGGTAGGGGTTGGTCAAGAAAAAAGGCTTTGAAGGTGTGAAATTGAGAGAAGGGGGAGTGCCCTTTTATAAGAGGGGTGAGGGGAACCTTAGGAAAAGTTAGAAATATTATTTTATAATAAATTAATATTCGGTATCTAATAGCTCCAAAGTAACTTATTTCAAGGATAAGGTTTGTATGGGTCGAAATATTCTCCACCAATATATTTTAGATAGGTTTGGGTCACTATATTATCCTTATCATTTATATTTAACTCTTAGTTAAATAGTTTGACATTTACCATGTCTCTTTGTATTTTTATATTATATAGTTAATAAACCTACTATATACTTACAAGAGTCCCCCCAAGTTGTCCATTAATGATACCCCTATCATTTTATATGTCTCTTGGACAAACTATATATTTTCTAGAATTTAATATCAATTAATAATATAATATTTTTTTAAAAACTCTTTTATGTCAATTTTGACACTATTTGGTATTTTGTTTTTTCTAAATTTATAACAGCATTATAACTTAGAACCTAATTATTTTAATCAACCCTAAAATGTCATATTAACCTATAAAATTATTTTAATTAATTAAAAGTCTCAAATTATATTTATTTTTCTTTTTATAATATCAATTATTTTAAAAGTTCGCTAACAGAGTAATTACTGCATCATCATTTTTTCATAAATATAATAAATTATTTAATGTATAAAAATTATAAATATAATATAATTATGTAGGAAATATTTTTCTCTTTATAGTGAATATTTATATCTAATTTATCTTATGTATAACCCTATATTAAAAATGTTTTAGTAATTTAACTTTGATTTTATCTCTTTTAGCTCTTCATTGAATTAAATAACAATAAATGTCCTAATCTAATACAAGTGGACCAAAAAGGTTCATATTTTATTCATAAGTTTTTTTGGTCGAATTATACTTAACCAATAGAATTAGGACATGTGTTAGGGTAATAATTATATCATTTTTAGACGTAATTACCCTATTTAATTATAACCGTGGAAAAAATAGTAAAAAGTTACTATTCACGAAAAAATTATATTTATCTTATTGAACCACATTTTACTCCTTTATATTAACCTTGTCACCTAGATTTTTGAAATTCCACTCACAGAAGTTGTATAATTATGTTTTATTTGAAATTTTAAATTCTCCTAGGAGGTGGGTAAAAGGCGTTGAAAAGTTCAAAAAAAATTTATATATCTAAAATTATTATAAACCGACTCCAATGAATTATATTTAACTTATATAGGTATTATGTATCTCTTTTGGCCTAAAAGAAATTTAGATAAAATACATAATTATTTAAATAAAAATTTGGTTTTAAACTATAACTCAGTGTTTTTCACTATTCATCAAAAATTGAATGGTTTCATAAAAATACCAACAATTAACCCTAAGCTAATTTTGATATTATAAATACAAAAATGAAGTCCAACTTGTAAGATAAAATTTATAAAATTTCAAAATGTGGGTATTACTATTCATAACGGCTAGTTTGATTGGTTGTGGTTTGTGTTAGAACTCGAAGTTGCGTAAAACACACGCTACAGTATTGTTCAAAGAGATGCATACTATGAAAGCTTGGAGTGATACAAATAACATGGTAATAAGTGATATAAAAGGAATAAGAAACATTTAAAAAAGGTTCATAATCACGTATAAATTTACTTGAGGTTATTATTCATAATGAATAAGGAACAAACAAGTCAAGTCAGACACGAGGTAAGGGGTTTTATATCTCACATTCAATTCCATGAGATTTCCATTATTCACCACTTATTTAATGCATGTGGTGTATTGTATACTAACATATGATATATATTATCATTATTTTATTTATATTCATGGTATCTTGTTATTCATTTTTTGGTCATTAACTTTTATTCATATGACTCGATTGATTACAACATGGCAAGGGATTTTCATCTCACTTTTTATTCCCTTGAGACTTCTGGAATATTTTCTAGTATTTATTTTATTTTTGGGGTATTTATTGCACAATATTGTATTCATGGTGTAATATAAATCAATTTTTGTGAATTTATATCTTTGATTTATGATCCTTCTTTCGTGGGTTGTATGTTTCGTAAGTTACCAAATAAATAAGGGAACCTTTTAACCCAATTTCTATTCCATGGGTTGGTTTTCTAAATCTTAATTATGGCATGCTATGATTATGTGTGGAATAACTATTTCGTTATTTATGTTGTAATTTTCACTCCCCTTTGTGTGTATATAATTTTGATACACATAATCAATCCATTTATAAATTTTCGTGTCATCCATATGAACTTGATAGGATTAATTTTAACTCAATTTCCATTCGTTGAGTTAAACATCCAAGTCATTGGGTTTTCCTTAAAAAGAATACGTGTGAATATTCTATGATTTATTTACACATAATATCGAAATAATATTGAGTGTATTTATATTTGTCACACAACATAATGTAATTGATTTGTCTTTAATAAAAGGATACAATTTTTATAAGGGAATTCATCTCAATTTACATTCCACTGAGACTTCATTGTTGTTAAGAACCAATTCACTCTTATGTGGTGTATATAATACCCTTTGGAATATTATATCATGAATCCCTTGATTCTCATGATATTATAATGTTTTGATTCAATTTTATTCCTCAATTATTTATATTCAATAGTCTCTCATTTTGTTAAAATCTCTTTAACTAAAATATCATTTTAAATGTTTTATTGATTTATTATTCTAAAACATTATCATTAATTTACATGTTTTAAAAATTGGTTTATAGTTTTATTTATATGGTCATAAATTAATTAAAATTATAATTTATTTAAAAGATTCAAAGTGGTATGGGACACATTGATTAAAAAATCACTTTATTAAATGTTTTAAATGGTTTTGAAAATGATTTGATAAAGAAATGTTTATTTCAATATCATGATTTGATATATTGTGATTGGAATGTGGAAATGTTATCTTCTTTTATGCTTGTATTTTGTGTTGTGAATATGTTATACATATTTGGAATTTTTTACATATACTGGTGGTTTTTTGATAAACCGTGGGTGGGTGTGCCCGAGATAGCACTCCAATGCATTGGGTAATGTTATAGAGGTAAAAGTTAATGTTTCTCCTAAGAGATTTTGGAAATATATTATGATGTGTATTCTGAATGTTACTACCTGTGTATTTGTGATAGCTATAATGCATGTATGTTATGAATGAAACAATTTACATTTATGATTTTTTATATGTGGGTGTCATTCATATATCTTATTATTTCATAATGTATGATATTATTGGAAAGTATAGTTTCATTGATTTGTATTTAATGATGGGATAATGTTTTCCTCCCTTATTTTATAACCCTTACTGAGCTTATTATGCTCATCTTGCATTTTTAAAATGTTTCCTACATGACTTAAAGAAGAATAGGGTCAAGGATGGGATCATGGAAAAGTCATGTTGTCTAAAAAATGGAACTAGATAGGTTTGTTTTTATGAGTTTTTATTTTATGAAAAAATAGAAACTGAGTAGTAGTGTCTACATTTAATATTCAAAGTTATTATGTAATATTTATGTGATAAATCATTATTACTCTAAACCTGAGAATATCTTCAATGTGAATTCTTGACCTAATTCAAGATTAGGTAATGTTTAAGGCCAGGTCCTTATATTTATCACATCGATTATGAAAATAATTGACATGATAAGCTTGTTTTTTCATAGGTTATTTTAATTACCAAAGAAAAAATTCTTCAGAGGGGTTGATTATTACGTATCTTATTACATAACTAACATAATAAACAACATAACACATTAGTTATTTAAAAATAAATGTTATAAATCACTACACCGAACCTTTTTCCGTGTCTATTTTTTAAGAACCCATGTGAAAACCAGTTTGGAATTTTTGTTTTTTACATATATTTTAAAATAAACAATGTAATAAACAATATTTATAACATCCCCTTTAATTAATCAGCCAAAAACTGACGTAAAAAATAAAAAATAAACTATGTAAAAACCATTTTTTCACTTGTGGTATTTTCATTACAAACCATTATGATGGATTTATGAGAAAATATGTCCTCAATAAAACCATATATATGATTATGAGATTAGATATTCATAATTAATTACAAGTATTTCACTAGTTTAGAGTCATGAATTAAGATTCATAACCTTATATAATGTATTACATTGTTTAAAAAAGGTTCCTAGTAGAATGAATGAATACTGCACCAATGCACATGTTCCAACGAGTAAAAAGGATCCTATATTTCATGGTCATAAGCCACCATTTTGAAGGAAAATAGCCTCCCATGTATTATAATCATATGAAGAAATATTTTAATATTTAAATAAGATATATAATGAATTGTTTGAGTACAATTTATTTTACGGGAAGACAACGAAGAAGAGAAAGGAAGAAATAATGATGGATAAAAGGAATAAGGGAAAGATAGATTTTCCCATTTGTGGTAACTGTGGAAAGAATCACCCTGTTAAGTTCTTGAAATGATAGGATGTTATTTTTATGTGTGTAGAAAAGGGTCATTAGGAAAAATAATGCAAAGAGAATAAAGAAATGACTAATATTTTGGGTTTCAACTGTAGTGAAATGGGGCATTATGGAAATAAATTTCCTAATTGTAAAGGAAATATAGATCAGAAGAATCAAAGGGATCGAAGTTAAGCATAAGTTGTTACTATAGTTGACAGGGGAATAATTAATGTATTTGTGTCTCTGGAATAATTAATTATTTCATTCAAGTATTGTATCAATAATGCACCGGTTATATGAATTATTGAAAAAAAGTAGGATTGTTATGTTGTACTATTTCATTGAAGATTTTAGATTGTATGGTACTAAGAAAAGTGACTCGATAAAAATTTAATCTTAATGAAAAATACATAGTTAAATGAATGATAAAACTTCATGATGTCATGATACTATGGTAGTGATTATGGAATAATATATGATATATTTGGATAAATTAAATTGGATATTATTGACTACCTTGAAACTAATTAATTGTTTGTTTATTGCATCATTTTTGGAGTTTAGACTAATTTTTGATATAATGAGTATATCTTGTATTATTTAAGGAATAAGGGATCCTGAATGTAAACAATAAGGGTTTATGCTAATTTAGGGTGTTACCATGTTTTATGAGAATTCATGATGAAGGTATTTACATGTTATTATGTGGAAAAAATATATCTTCATTATGTTTACCTTCCTTATTAATTTTGGACTGTGAGTTTGTACAAAAGTATTTTGGATAAGTCTAATGGTTGGAATATATTATGTTGGACATTGGATACTATTTTTTACTGTTAAATAATTTCTTAATAATATTATTGGATTTTTATAAAATGGAGAACCCATAGGTTTAGTGACAACCCATAACGTCCTGCATGGCAGCGAGACATCAACCTGCTACTGACTGGTGATAAATGTGCATCACCTTCAAATGTCCTACGAGATGTCTTGGTTTATATAATGTATTTTTTTTAATTGTAAGACATATTCATTATAAATTATTTCTTACATCCTTATATGATTGAGATAGAGATAATATTTTTGAGTGTTATCTTTTGAAGAGAAAGATACGATTTTGGTGAGAATTAGTTAAAGGCTGAGACTCTCCATTAAGTATGATTCTTTGTGGTATTGGTATATGAAGTAAAATTATTCTACAACAATAGTGTAATATCATGAAGCCAAAATAAATTATTGTTATTTATTTTTTTGTGGAATCAAATTATCCTGTTGATCATTGCAAATTTATGGCCTTCATATTGTTATCTTTCTTCTAATAATATTCCTTATCACTATCTATCATAACTTGATTGTTATTTTTCTCATCCATATCCATCTTTTCTTACATGGAACCCTAATAAGTGTTATTTATTGTAACCTTCATACATACCTTTCTTTGTTTTAACATATTGGACTAATTAATCAATCTTTATATGTTGAATATCAACTACGATATTTTGAAATGTCAAACACCTAGTTTTCAATCCCATGATTTTATTATGATGACACAATTTATTTAAGGAAGAAATAATAAAACACCCCAAGCTTCCACAATTAGCATCATTTGAATAATACAATAGCATGTGATGTATGCAACACAATGTTCTAGCACACTACGAACAATCAGACATGCCATTTAAAAAGTAGTTATAAAATGTAATACACATTTTAAAAATTTTAATAAATTTATTTTTAAAAATGTACTTCATTTTTTAATTGATAATATCAAAATTATCTAAGGGTGATTTTTTTGTATATTTCTTAAAATATTCAACTTTCGATGAATAGTGAAAAACACATTTTTATTGATTAAAACTGACTTTTTATTTAACTAATTATTATTATTATTATTATTTATTTTAATTTCAAAACAAATACATAAAAAATATATTAGTTCAATTCAATTAGTTTCTACAATTATATAATAAGATTAGACATATTAAAAATTATTTAACATTTTAATGTCTTTTACCCCCCATCTAGGAACATTTGCAAATTTGCAAAAAACTTAATTTTTCTGATTCTTTGAATTTTATTTCAAAAATATTAAAGATATAGTTGTAATTATTAAGTATAATGTGGTTCAATAGGATTAAAATAATATTTTGTGAATACTAGCTTTTGTATTTTATTTACAATGATTAAAAGTAAATAGGGTAATTATATTTAAAAATAATATTATAATAATATAAAAGTATCCTAAAATGTGTCATAATTCTATTAGATAAGCTTATTTCGACAGAAATAAAACTTTGGAAAAAAATAGGATCCTTTTTTATCCACATTGATTAGATTAGGATATTTTTATATATTATTTAAAATAAAGCTAAAAGTGTAAAATTGAAATTTTAATAACTAAACCCTTTTTACCATATGGCTGTAAATATTCTAAATTTGACTATATATATTAATTAAAAATAGAAATGGATTCCCTAAATCATATTATTTTATTTATAATTTTTAGACATTATATAATTAAATTTATATATGACACAATTAGGATGCAGTGATTACTTTACTAATGAATGATTAGAAAAATTGATATTATAAATATTAAGATATATGTAAATTGAATCTTTTGATGCCATACATAGATTTTATAGGTCAATATGAAATTTTGGGGTTGAATTAGTGTATTGTTTTTGATTGACTCATGTTTTTATGACTTCGAAAAAAAAACACATACTAAATAGTGTCAAAATTGACATAAATGAGTTTTTAAAATGAATACTATATTATTAAATTATATAATTGTACAAAAAATATAAAAATCAGACAAATGACAATGATACTGTTATATATGTCATCAATGAACATCTTTTTGTTCTTTAGGGAATTTATTGTAACTATATTTACCATTTATTATAACAATTCAAGAAGATATTTTAAAAGTTAAACTATTTAACTATGGGTTAATTCTAAAAGAAAAGGATAATATCGTGGCTTAAAAATGTCTAAAACCGATTGTTTGAGAGGATATAGACTCCTAGAAAAATTTTCATCGAAATAAATGCATTTGGAGCTATTAGAAACCGAAATTTAGTTTTCTTATAAATTAATAATTAAAAATATTCCAAAAGTTACCCTCACCTATCTTATAAAATGGTACTTCCCCATCACTAAAATTCACAGCCCCAAATCCATGTGGCTCGGAAAAAAACTGATCAAATATCCTTAAAACTACCCTAAAATAATTTTCTGAAACTGATTGTTTGAGAGGATATAGACCCATAGAAATATTTTCATCGAAATAAATGCATTTGGAGCTATTAGAATATGAAATTTAGTTTTCTTATAAATTAATAATTAAAAATATTCCAAAAGTTACCCTCACCTATTTTATAAAATGGTACTTCCCCGACACTAAATTTCACACCACCAAATCCATTTGGCTCTGAAAAAAACTAATCAAATATCCTAAAAACTACCCTAAAATCATTGTAGAGGCCTTACATTGATCAAAATGGAAACCTAAAGAGCCATTTTTTCCAAACCAAACAGAAATATCCAGAGAAGAGGTATTTATTTTATCACCACTTTCAATGTTCATTTCTTGTTCAACATACTCATTATTTTGTTTTCATACCAAAATTATAACTCTAGTTCCATATACATACATAGATGCTATTATAAATATTGTACAACCATATTCAATATTATAGATATCCTATGAATGACAATGTCAAAAAACCTGTGTATGTACGACATATCGTCTCCAAGTCGTGGTGTAGTTTGTTTTTCAACTCTTAATTATTTGGATGGGTATAATAATGAATATAATATATTTAAATAATAAATAAAAAATGATAATTATTATGTATATATAATATATAATCCAATTACATATGATTTCACCATCAATAGATATATATTTCTGCTCGTGCGTACGCACGACATTCCGTCTCTACGATGAGATGAGATTCATTCTCCAATTTAACCATTTATGAATGATTATATAAAACTATATTATTCATAATTGTGATATATATGACATAATAAGTATAATATAATGATATATATATATACATATAGATATATTTCATTGACGTACTTCCATTCAATACGATAAGAAAACAGAAACAAATGTTAGATTTGGATGTGTCTCATGTGAAATAATTAAAAAATATATATATAAATACACATAATTTTTATTATAATAATCATAAAACACATTCATTGGTATCATATATATCAGATAAAAGAAAAAAATGTTAGATTTGGAGGTGTCTAAATGAAATAAAAGTCAGACCAAATTCTCTTACCTCAAGTCTTATATCCTTTAATCGCATTCAAAAATATTATATAATAAATATTTATTAATTATTAAAATAATTCAATGATTATACTATAATATACATGATTCGATATATTATTTACTTATAACCATTCATTGCTTATTTATTAACAATTTATTATTAAAAGAAGCATTCTTGGTGTTAACTACATCACATAAATGGTATGTTTTTCTATAGTGTTTGTCGTTAATAATATATGATAATGATTCAATAAGATAAATTATTTTAATAATTTTATAAGTACAACATCTACTAATGATATACATATTTTGAGTAGTGAGAGTTTGTTAGGGAAACCAATTTCATCTGTTCATGAGGTTTTTGTTCATCGTAAAAATGATCAATTGTTTTTCCAATTTTATGGAAAAGGATATTGGTGTACGATATGAAATTATCATTATAACATCTAACTATATTCTAAAAAATGGTTTTTTATACCATAATGGTTTTTATTTTTTTTTAATTCATTGGTATAATATATAAAACAAACATGATATGGTAAAAATGATATCTCTTATTCGAACAAGCTCAACAGGCTTGCACCAAAATCCCTATTAAGATTATTTTGAAATCATTAAAAGCATTATATGTTGTTGTAAATTAGGTAATTTGGGAAATTTTGTATGTATTAAACCATCCAAAATGGATCTTATGTATCAAAAAATTAAAAGAGTGGGCCCCCTTTTATAAATTAGGTGAATAAGACAATTGCTTTAAGAATCTTTTACAATAATGTCATGCCATAGGGTTTGACACAATCTTAAAAATGGAATATTTATAAAATATATATCAAATAATGTTGAAATATTTTTATAAAATAAAAATAAAACATATATAATCTTTTTAACCCACATCATTTTAGTGAAAAAAAGTAAACATGTTTGATCCTTAAATTTGTTAACTCATTTAATCACTATTTATACTTATAAATATTGGAAAAAACAATGTTTAACATAATACATAATATTAAATAATATTATTACAAATTATTATTCAATTTTTTAAAATTTAATTCATATAGGTTTCAAATTTCTTTTAAAATTAATCACACAATTGTGATAGGATGTGGGTTTCCAAAAAACTAATCCCCATAAGTATAATTTTATTTAAAAAAAATTCACCATAAAATTAAAAAAAATATTTTAAAAAATGAATAATTAAAAACTAAATGAACTAATTTAACATTGAAAAATATTTCACAATATAATAGATATATTTAAATCTTATAAACAAGAAAATTTTTATTAAATATTAAAATTTATCATGATTCATCAATAAATTAATCATTTCAGAAAATTAAAAAAATCATTTTAAGATACTTTTTTGACTATGTTAATAATTAAATTATTTTTTCATAATATGTAGTTTAATTTTTTTTAAATCATTTAATATAAATCAGTAACCCGTGATGAAACAAATTTTTGAAAAAATAAGAATTTTTAAGATGAAAACAAGATTTATTCATATCGTATTACCATAATATAAATTTGAAAAATGTTAGAAATTATTATTGAATATATATAAAAAATTCCTTAAACTCATTTAGTAATAATGAGTAATTCAATGTATTATGATAACAACACATAACTCATATAAAATTATTTCTTAGAAAAATATATCTTTTAATTAAAAGTTTATTCTAATTTCATTAATAATTAGTCTATAACCCATGAATTTTTTTAATACATGTATGAAACATAAAATTTTCATTTTTATTTATTCATATTTATGCTATAAAATTCAATATAAGTTAAATAATAGTTAATTGGAAAAAATTCTGATAGTATATTTCTTTAATTTTCATTGGAATTAAATATTTTTATTAATTTAAAAATACCATTTTATTGGTTGAGGGGTCACCATAAAATATTCCACAGAGCCAAATGAAATAAACCTTAATACAATACCATTTCATGACCAAAGACTACATTTATAACTACAATCCCCATCCTAACTGATACAAATTACTTTGAAAAAAATTATTCAACCTCAAAATCTTTTTATCTAGAAATCCCATTGGGTAACTACATTGGCCTAATACCGATAGAAAAGTAATAACCTTTCAATCATCCAATGCTGATTTTTTTTCCTAATTTCCCTATTTTTGACCATGATTTGGACTACACTAAGGATCAGTTCCAAATATGAAAAATCTTAATTTATTATATCCCCAGCCACAGGACTAGCCACTGAAACCCATATGAATTTTATTAAATTCGGTTGCCTCTTTAAATCGGGACACCTACTATCTCCCAATCATTGTCAAGACTAAAACCCTGAATTTGTCAATCCTGCCATCCCCATCTTTCCACTATTGTTCCTCCCTCACTAATAATCATTTCATATGTGTATCCAACCTCCACCATCAGGTCGTAGCCATCTAAAACATCATCTTATCATGTTCCACAACCATCGATGCAATATTATTCCTCGAGATTCAAACATTATAACCCTATAGTTATCCAATTGAGACTCATGAAACCACCAAAAGGACCACTTGTGGCCAATACTCCCCTTCTCACACTCCTTCCACCATCACCCACTGATGAATGTACCCCCTCCAAACCAGATACCTCCATCATTCTAATACTCATATTTTGAGGGTATATATATATATCATCCTAGGATGATGCATTATTATTGGGCTACCTATTCCATAAGAGAAAAACCCAAGACAATTTCAACAGTATATTTTATTTCATTTATAATCATTATTTCTTTTACTGTATATTATTAAAGAAAATGACTATTAATATGAATAAAATTTCATAAAATATCACGGGGTTAAATTTTTTTTATTTGAATATAGATATAGAATTCATTTATATCAATTTTATTAAAATTAATCACATTACTTCTGAAAAAATTTGATTTTCTTTTAAAAATTAAACTCTATATAGTACTATAAAATAATTTCAAATAATATTCATTCCATTTAATGTTGTTTTTAGAATTTAATTCATCTTGATCATGTGACTCTCAATCTAATTGAAATTAATTTTCTGTTTGGGTTTTTTTTATCAAAATCTATATTGTTCTAAAATCAATTTCCTTGGAAAGAAAATCACATTTGATATTATGAATATATAAATGATAATATTTCAGTTTGAGGTTGTAGATAAATATCCAATGTAATTTACATCCATTATATGGGAATTTCATCATATTAGCATTGGTTATTTATCTCAACTATTTGGGGAGTTACTCAATATCAAGGATATAAAAATTCTTTAATAATATTGTAGTATTATTCCTGAAGGCATTTATAGTATTCCCCCAAATTGTGATATTTAGTTTTCAATTTAAATCATTCTTAAAGGAAAACCAATTTCAAATATTCCATATAGAATTTCCACTTTTGAGTTATAAGAATTTATGAAGAAACTCAATTATAACCTAGATATGAGATTCATTTATCCCAGTACATCACCAAGGGTGGTCCTATTATTTTTAATGAAAAGATAGTTGGTTTAATGAATATTTGTATTGATTATGAGAAATATAAGAATATAAAAATATAAAAAATAACCTTTACATATTATTGATGATCTATTTGATTAATTTTGAGAATTTTTTTTTCAATAAATTATCATTTATTTTTATATCATTAGAGAAGCTTCCAAAAAGAGTATAGAACCAAGAAATTCATCAATATCAAGAATACTCATTATGAATTAATTTTATTTCCATTTAGTCATACGATGCCTCCCCTTATTTTACTTTATTTAATGAATTATGTCTTTATATATTACCTTTATTAATTTTCAATAATCTTTATATACGGAATTCTTATATATTTGATGCGTATGGAAGAAAATGAAGAGAATTTTAGTATTTTAATGAATTCCATAATGAAGGAGAAACAATATTCCAAATTTACCAAGTGTGAATATTTTCCTAGAAACCCTCATGTTGGGTTATATTATATTAAGTGTTGGTATATCGTTGGATCTGTAAATGCATGGAACTTCCATATACTTTTTTTATATTAGTTGGGATAATTACAAGTTTATGAAAAGTGAAAAAATGTGATTTTGATGCCCGGAGAGCCCAGAATGGAATTTTGAACATTTTTAGGTTACTTTTAGAAAATATATGGGAGACATTTTCTAACATTTGAACCAGTTCTAAAAATTGAAATCTAGAGGAACCATTGGACAATAAGAAACATCATTCGCTTAAGGGATGAATATGTTTGTTTGGAAAAAGTCGAATAGAAATGTTAATTTTTAGCTTTATAAAAAACAATACACTCAACAAGTTGTTTTATTTTTTTTTGTAATTGTTGAGTGACATGGAAAGACCACATAGTTAAATGGGTCATTCAAGGGTATGACCCTTAGTCTTCTAACCTCGATGTTAGAACATTAAATTTAGTTCATAAAGAAACTTCATTAATGTTATACAACATGGTCAGTTCCTTCATCTATTTAAATGGAGCTCATGCTCAGGTTTTTGACATGGAAGTGAGGAATCTATGACCAAGTACTGCATTGTATTCCACCAAATAATAATAGAGGATTGAATGACATCATTGGGGGAATCAATCTGAGATAGACAAAAACCAGATACTACAATGAATGTGGACTTTTCTCCCTCCACAATCGTAAAATCATCGAACAGTTTATGAGGTAGTGGGTTTTGTCCTAATTAATTTTAAGAGTTTGAAGTTGAATTAATATCAACATGTTTATGATGGTAACACAAAGGACATGGGCCAAATGATCAAGTCCCAGACTGTCCACCACATTGATCTTTGTTACGTTCTCCGTGAGAAACATGGAAATAATGCGAAATGGTGAAATAGGGAGCCATGCAATGTTGGCTGCATCCTGGGTGGCCCGTAAGAACTTTTTGAAGGGAAACCTGCCACCAGAGCTCACTCAATGGCCCACAGAACACCCACTGGCACTTACTAGTAACCGAAGGGGGCCGCGCTGCACGGCACCTCGGCAGACTTGTCGGGGCAGTTGGATTTCAGTCGGCCGTTTTGCTGGAAGAGAGCAGATCCTTTGCATACCACAGATGGAGGTCATGGCTACGAAGTGTCAGCAAAGGTGGAACTACACCCTATGGGTCCCATAGAGAGAAAGTTGGTGCCATATGGCATGTCCAGTTAAAGAGTCAAACTTCTCTTGTGTTGTTCATTAAGGAGGGGCCACACAAGCACTCACATTGGTTGCGGCCATCCGGCATTCCATACTAGTCCACTTCAGAGAAGGATGATCCTGTTGTAGTCCAGACCAGCCGATTTCCACCTGGAAGGTTTGCGACCCAGTAGGTCGAAACCACTGCAGCCCAGCTAGTTTAGGTCTGGCTGGTTCACGACTAAACCGGGTTGGGCCAAGCCGGGTTGGAATAGGGCAGTACTCGAACCATGTCAGGTCGGCCCAGGATAGGTTGGGATGGGTTGGTCCGACTACATCGTCCCAATCCCAGACCCTATATGGACCAATTTCTCTTAAAAGGTCGTATCATAAAAAACAATGGTATGTTTGATGAGCCTTCTACAAAGATGGAATCTTTGGGATGTGGAATTCCTTTTTAGATACTCTACTCGAGTTTGGGTTAATGCTGAAGTACGAGTGTGTTCAATCGTACATAAATCCAACCAGGCCCTCAGCACTAAAATTCCAATAATTCTCAGGTCGGGTTTCTGATTGACTTTCCGTCTAATGAGTTTGAACACTTATGACATGATATATTATTGGGTTCCTTCTTCTAGGGACTTCATTTCTGTTGAATTAAGAATGATGGCTTGAGGAGTGATTCCTCCCAAAATTTATTATAATATATACCATAATACACTGTTTGGCTGGTACCTGAAGAATGAACAGTCATCCTATCTGGATCAACACCTAAAGATCATGTGTGGATAAGTACTTAGTGATTCAGTGTGGATCATAACATAGAAATGCAGTCTAGATCAGCACCTAGTGATCCACTGTTGATTAGCACTTAGGGATCCTGTATGGAGTAGTACCTAGTGATCTTGTGTGTAAATCACCGAGCGATCTGTTGTGGATCCGCACTTAGCGATCCTCTGTGGATTAGCACAGATCGATCCCATGTAGATCAGTAGTATATATCTTGATATAATAACATGATCTACAATTACGACTAATCATATGTAATTATTTATATAAGTTTATATTGGGTTTGAGTTGTGTCTTTCACTTTTTTTCATTGTGATTGTGGTCACGCTTTGTGGTTTCCATAGTGTAATTCCAGGATACCTTCAAGGGTCTTGGCTTCCGTATTGGATATTGTTATACTCACTTCTTAACTGGCTTCACGCACAATAGGTTTTCCTTGTGGAAATGATGAGTTGTTAGGCTAAGACTACAGGAGCCAAGACCAAGTGGTAAACAGAGGTGACTGGTTGACATGGAGAGATGTGGAGATTAATTCCACCTACACATCAGGAAAGATCCTTGGTGGATGATCTCAAAAGATTATTATTTTTCTATTGTAGATTTATCATTTTCGTTGGTCTTGTATTCAGGCCCCTTCACTGTCTGTACTTACTATTACACTTAGTGGTGGTTAATAGTTGTGGATGCACCATACTCTTCCATTGTGTATTACATTTGTGTAGTTAACATTACTTGTGTGTGTACATGTTTGGAGGCATTTCCATCCAATTTTCTAGAAATTCCTTTCAGTTCTAGTCACCAATCTCAGGACTAGGGAACACGAGCTTGGGTTAGTCACGACATGAGCCATATGTGATGGGATAGGACAACGTGGTATCAATGAAGTCAATTATATCAAATAACTAAGACTATAATCTTTCAAATGGATCCATAGTGTTATGTGAATTGAGTGTGGTTTCCAGTTCGGGGAGTCCAGTATTGGTGCGACAGCCAACTTATCCATGCACTAGGGCCCTGAATTCGGATTTCAAACTCGGTGCACGAAAACATTGATTGTGTTTGTTTTGGTAATGATTTACATTTAAACTTTTTAGAGTTATATCATCGAGTATAACATATTTATAATGGAACACTAATTTTTTTTAGGGATATCGCCACATAGATAGCCATCCATGATTCCAGAGAGAGTACACGATGATGGCCCACAGAGTGACGAAACTTTGGTGCATGACCCTCTAACTTTTTTGGGTCATTTGGGTGGTGTACTAGAAGAACCCCCACTCATTGGGTAGTAGTTTACACCGGACCCACTAGGAGACCATGCCCTCTGAATGATAATGTTACACGAGTTCGAGAGATAAAGGCCTCTGAGGTTTTGAGTTGAGACAGATACCCAGAAATTTGAGGACTAGCTAGAGGATATGGCATGGGTTTTTCGCTAGGTTGAGATGCCAACAGATCAGACGGTGATCCTTGTTGATATCCTCATCTAGGTAATAGCATGATGATGGAGAATTTTGATGCTCAAGATTCATGAATAGGCGAAACTATCCTGTTGGGACTTGGAGACCCTCTTCAGGGGGGAGTTTGTACCAGCGACATTACGCTCAGTGCATATCCAGGAGCTATTTCACTTATAGCAACACATCCTATTAGTGGCCTAGTACATGGTGAGATTCTATGACCAATGACACTACTCCACTGATGTGATACAAAACCCATTCTTTAGAGCCCGCACCATTGAGAATGGTAACTGGTGGGAGATGAGATCGTCGATGACATAAATCAATTTCCTCGCACAGGATAGAGTGCTCGATCGAGCATTATTGGTGGATAAATTTTTAGCTGAGAAGGAACTAATGGTTAGATCCACCACCATACTACATGTAGCTGAGTCATCTGCTGTAGGCAGTAGGCAGACGATGCGGAAGTTCGAGCTGGCTAGACCTTTTGGTGGATGACCCCAGGATGCAGGGTCGGAGGTGTGTAGCTCATGAGCCATAGGAGTTCTTCTGAGGACTAAAGCATATTACTCATGTGGAATACATGGAAACATGGCTCGCAACTACCTGACTCCCCATATAGATGATTAGTAGATGATCAAGGGACCGCTAAAGTATCCTCTGAGGTTCATGCGAGGGGGTCCATAGTGTAGCAAACATGGTAGAGGAGTAGGTCATGCAGAAGGTGGTGGATGACGGTTTGAGGTTCTACCACCACCACTCCTTGGTAGTCCACCCCAAGATTAGGGAGCGGGACATGGGAGAGCTCAACTTTAGGCAGTAGATGCCTATGACCACAGTGATCGAATGAGGATTAGAGGTACGATCTGTGTATATTCTACCGTATATTCCATTCAAATAGACACATGTTCCAGTCACTCTATCATTACCACAACACTTTTTCGGAGCTCGAATATTCCGATGGAGTTTTTGGGTCGATCATTACGATTAGGGACTCTTATGAGTGAATATTTGGTGATTACACACTGGTGAAGATAGTGTGAGATCACTCGAGGTGGTGAGATATTCAGCTAAGATCTTCTAGTAGAATTTTATAGTCATTACGACATCATCTTGGGTATGGACTAACTATCCATAGTCAAAGCCCAAATCGAATGTTTGAGGGGAAAAGTGCAGTTTTTTCGTGGGGATGGGATCAAGTTATCCTTCACTAGTGAGATGGAGTCCTTTGTAGAATACAATGGAACCTATCGAAGGATGGTGAAAATGATCACTTGTTATCTTTCTAGCCTTATCCTCTGAGCTATTGACGTGATGAGTCCATGTTATCCTACAGTGGTAGACTAGTAAGCTTTTGTCTTTCCTGAAAATGTTTTGAGACTACCTCCTTACAGAGATGTAGAATTATATATTGAACTGTACCCATGGACAAAACTAATAACTATGTTAGTGTATCGGATGGCCCTCATGGAGCTTTGTGAGTTGCAGGTATATTTTGAGGACTTGGAGAAGAAGGTGTTCAGAAGGCCCAATATTTTTCCATGGGCATCCCTGAATGTTTTCTCCAAGATGGAAGATGAGAGAATGAGGCCTTTTGTGAATAATCAGTATCTTAACCAGGTGACCATGAATATCAAGTATCCACTCTTGAGTATTGATGATCTATTTGATGGGAATAAGGGAGATCGATGGTTCTTGATGATAGAACCCATATCAGGTTATCACCAGCTCATGAAACGTGATAAGGACATACCAAAGACATAATTCAGATTTATGTATGGCCATTATGAGTTCTTGGTGACGCCCTTCGGCATGAAAAACCCTCCATCAGTGTTCATGTGGATTATGAATAGGATTTTCCAGTCTTACCTTGATATCTTCATGGTGGTCTTCATTGATGACATCTTGATATACTCAGCATTGGAGGAGGATCACATCTCACACCTAAAGATAGTTATAGATACATTCTGAGAGAACCATATTTATGGAAGTCTTTCGATGATCTAATTCTTTATATGATAATTCATTCCTAGAGCAAATTATCTTCGAGGCTATATATTTAAAGAATTCAGAGAATATAGAGGTTGTGCTTACTTGGGAGCCACCTAGGAGTGTGGTCGAGGTACGAAGATTCCTATGAGTGGATGGGTGATATTGGAGATTTGTACCAGATTTTTCAAGAGTTGTGACACCCTTTTCAGCTTTGAAAAAGAAGGTACAACCCTTTGTGTAAATAGAGTGATGCTAGTAGCATTTTCAAGAGCTGTGGAATAGGATGACGAGTTCCCCCATATTGAGGCTACCAGAAGAGGGTATTGGTTATGTAGTCTACTATGATGCATCAGGGACCAAGCTAGGTTGTGTCTGGATGTAGGAAGTAGTCATAAATGCCTACGGCTCATGATAGTTGATACAACATGATAAGAACTATGCTACCCATTACATAGAGATAATAGAAGTGGTCTTTGCACTGATGATGTTGAGGCACTACTTGATGGGTGAACTATTTACTGTTTACGCTCATCACTAGAGTCTCATGTATATCTTCTCATAAAAGGAGATGAACATAAGACAACAACGATTGATAGAGTTTTCTAGGACTATGACTTCGAGATAGTCTACACTCTCAGTAATAGGAATGTATTAGCAATAACACTCATCAAGAGGCTGGGTCTATAGTTGTTGATTGAGGCGAAAAAGCAGCTAGACACATTGCAGATATCCTTTGTGGATAGATATGGAGAATCTTAACTCTAGTCTATGACTGTCACTCCCCCATTTCATCAGGATGTTTGGGAGGGACAACTTGGGGATGCTGACTATGAGGCCCAATGTGCTCATATATCCTCAACATAGTCTCTTGAACGATTTTATGAAGGTGTGGAGCACAATGATCTCTTTATAGGACACATCATGGTACCATTGAAGCTCTGAGAGGAGGTGTTGAGGGAGTTCCACACATCTTCTTTGGCAGTACATCCTAGAGTGGAAAGGATGTACCAGTACCTCTGACATCAGTACTGGTGTCCAGGGATGACGAATGAAGTTGCATAATTCATATCACGATGCCTAAATTTTTTTTACATGGGAAGGTTGAGCATCAGGTTCTAGCAGGAATAGTGTAGCCACATGAGGTTCCATAGTGAATGTGGGATGATATCTCCATGGATTTCGTGGTAGGGCTACCACGTAAATCTAGGGACCATAATTTTATCAGGGTGATCATTGACCGACTCACTAAGTCTACCCACTTACGACCCATATGTGATCATGTATATGTAGAGGGCTTGGGAAGAATTTATGTTGTAAGATATTGTATGGATTCACATGGTTCCCTCGTCGATTATCTCATATCATGATTAATGATTTACATACCACTTGTGGAAATGGTTGTAGGAGGCATTTAAGACACAGCTATTCTTGAGAACAGCCTTTCACCCTCAAAAATATGTTCAGATGGAGAGGACCAAAGAGACCCTCAAGTAAATTCTTTTTGATAGTATCCTCGATTTTTTCCTCAGTTGGGAGGGCCACCTGCCACTGGTGGAGTTCTCTTATAGAAATAGTCATCACTCCACCATAGGCATTGCTCCGTTTTAGTCCCTATATGGGTGAACATGGATATCATATCTAGGCTGGACATACCAGTGTGAGTCAGAAATTATAGTTCTAGAGATGGTACATGCTACCATAGAGAAGTTGCAGATCCTCGAAGAGGATGAAGACTACACAGAGCCGATAGAATCCTTATGCCGATAAGAGATAGAGACCCTTTGAGTTTGGGTAGGGAGACCATGTCTTCATATAAGTCGTACCCCAATGAGGATTATTTTGGTTTGGCCAAGGTACGAAGCTATCACCAATGTTCATCAAAAAATTCAAGATCCTATAAAGAGTAGGGGAAGTGGGATACCGTCTAGCTCTTCTCCCACAGATGCAACGAGTGCATAATGTTTTCCATGGGTCGTAGTTGATGAGGTGCGTGCATGATCCAACACAAGATATAGACTGTGGATAGATGAACATCGATTATGGTGGGACATTTTCGGTGTTTTCGGAGGAGATAGATGATCTATAGGACTAAGTACGTCATGGGTGGTCGATTCATCTGGTTTGAGTTCATTGGCAGCACGGGAATCTCTAGGAGAGAACTTGGGAGTGGGAGGCTCTGATGCTTGCTCAGTACCCCTATTTGTTTTTATAGTATTTTTGTAGATTTTAGATATGGGAATACCTATGGTGGAGAGAATTTATGGACCTTTAAATTCCATATAATTTTTTGTCTTATTTAAGAATATTATGAGTCAGTGAAAATTGACAGCACATGATAAGGAGTCCCAAAGAGCCCAAAACAGAATTTTTAAATTTTTTAACGTACATTCAAAAAACGTTCGGGTGACATTTTCAAACTTTTTAACCAGTGCTTGTAATTAAAATTTGTGGACACCGTTGGACTCGGAGTGCCAAGATTCTCTTAAGGGAAGATTATCATTGTTCAGAAAATTTTGAAGGAAAAGTTAATTTTTAGCTTAAACAAATCATAAATTCAACAATTTATTTTAATTTTTTTCTTGTAAGTGTTGAGTGAAGTGGAGGGTCCGTAGAGATAAATGGTTCATTCAAGGACATGACCCTTGTGTTCGATAAACTCAACATTGGAACATTAAATGCAGTTCATAAATGAACTGCATTAATGTTAGGAAACACGGTTGGTTCCCTCATTTATTTAAATGGAGTTTGGGCTCAGGTTTTTGAAACAGAAGCGAGGAACCTCTGACCAAGTACCATTACGTCTTCCACCATTGAAGAATCCGGGCATGAATGAGGTCATTAGTGGAATCAATTCAGGATCGATGAACGCCGATGACTTCGATGAACGAGTACTCTTCTCCCACCACGATAGTGATATAATCCAATGGTTCACGAGGTAGGGGATTTTTTATTGATTAATACTATGAAATTGGAGATGAATTATTCTCACCATTTTTATGATTCCAACACAAAATGGGAATTCCAAATGAATAAGCTCCAGACCATTCACTTGTTTGATCTCTGTGTCATTATTCTTGACCAACTGGAAAATACAGCGATAAGATTTACCTATGAAACACGGAGCACTGAAAGTTTCTGGAGTATCCCTTAGGTACATTTTGTATGGAAAACTGACCAAAAATTCCCACCCAGTGTCCTGTGAAGACCCACTAGTGGGGAACTAGTGCGGTGGTGCTGGTGACTAGTGCCGGCAGGGGAAGGCGGCGGCTGACACACGCCGGCCGCAGTAGAGGTGGCACCGCGACAAACCAACAAAGCTGACTGACATTCGGTCGACCGCAACAGCAGAACGGTGGCACACAGTCGCTCCCAGTAGATGGAGGCTGAAACATTGAAGTAGATGAGTAGGGGGTCTCACGAATAGTGAGGTGTCACCACGTCGTGCCATCGGTTGAAGAGCTGGGTATGACCAGATCCGCACCCATTATGGAAAAATTATGTTTAAAAGTATGTATCATACATACCCGACATCCATTTGACAAGTCATATAAGGTGTTGGTATCCTTAGGATGAGAGGGTCCTTTTAAGATAATATTCAGGAGTTTTATATAATGTGGATGTACAGTTGGGTTTGATTGTTCTCGAATCCAATAGGGTCCACAACAATAAAAAGCATATAACTCTTAGACCAGATGTCTGATTGACACGTGGTATGATTCGTTGGAACCCTAATGAAATGAAAGATCATTTGGTTACTTCTTCATTGGACTTTGTTGTGTTTGATGAATGAATGAATGTTTTAGGAGAGGATCCTCCCAGAATCAAGCGTACTATGTACGAGAATGCATTGGCTGGATGAGACATGAAGAATGAACATCAATCCAATGTGGATAAGAACATAACGATCCTGTTTGGATAATCCCAAACAAATACTTTGTGGATCAACATCTAATGATCCTGTGTGGATTATCACGTATTGATCATGTGTGGATCTGAACCTAGACATCTGGTATGGATCAACACCTAGTCATCCTACGTGAATCTGGACCTAGCGAACCTTTGTGGATCAGCACCGAGCGATCATATGTGGATCCGCAATAGAACCCTTGACAGAATACGATGATATATCTTTATGACTAATCATCTACACGTCTATACATATGATATACCTGGTTTGAGTAGAGTCTTTCACTTTGTGCTTTGTGATTGATATTATGATTTTGGTTTTCTATAGTGGAATCTTGAGAGACCATCAGGGGTCATCAGGCTCTACTGGATATTGTTATACTCACCCTAGAACGGGCTTTGTTCGCACCATGTTTTGTTGGGTGCAGACAATGGGCAGCTCGGATGAGACAATAAGAGCTAGGAATAGGTGGTACACTGAGGTGACTAGTTGATTTGGTGATTTGTAGAGACGAGTTGTACCTACCCTTTAGGTAGGATCCTTGGTAGATGATCTCAGGAGTTGTATTCTTTTTTCTGCTGTAGTTGTATCTTTTCAGTTGGGCTTGTATGGTGGCCCCAGTAAATTTATTACATACTACTAAACATAGTTATGGTTACTAATTGTGGTTACTCTTTCTTTGTGTTTTACTTTTGTGTAATGTTCCCTTGTTGTGTGTGTACGGTATTTGAGGCAATGCCTTCCAATTTTGGGGAAATACCATTCTAGTGCTAGTCTCCAACCCTAGGCCTATATAAGACATTCTTGGGTAGTCATGACAGAGACCCTGGTGGATGAGTCGTGATAGGATCATTCATAAATTAATTTTTTTGAATATTTTCTTATAAAATCCATGGTGAATATAATATTTTGTTTTATAAGTTTTTAATGTTAGTTCCCTTAAATTATTAAAAATATAAAAATTCTATTACATCTAACAATCATGTTGATGGGGAAGACAAACTGTCCTTTTAGAATGAATATTGTGAGGAGAATTATAGGGAATTAATGTGGATATTGGCCATATAACCTATATAGAAACAATTGTATAGTGGATACGGGATTGTAATATATAATGATGTCACTTTGAGGGGATTGAAATGATTACTTGTGATTAATATTATATAGATTTCTTATGCCTTTCACCAATTAAATATTCATTAAAAAAATTAACTCTTTTATGATTTAATTTATATAGAATTAATTTATTAAATGAAAATATTATGTCATTATCTAAATATTTAATGGTTAGATTTATATATTGTTCATAATACCATAATGTATGTATTTCTTTAAAAAAAGTATAAAATAAACTAGTGAAATTGTTTGGAATTGATTTAAAATAATGACATCAAAATAAAATACAACTATGTGAAGGTGGAAATAGTGGATAATTTTCTGAGTTAGAAGGACAATGCTAGTTATATCATGATGAGAATTGAATGATATTAAATATATAATGAATTCATGTAAATGGAAGATGAAATTTATATAAATTGGTTTGTATCATATATTTAGCAGATAAATGTTCAACCATCCATCCTTGGTGAAGTTAGATTGCATAGATGGAGGATATGGAACTGTATATGATGGTGAGAAAATTACTTGAGTAAAAAAAATTCTGATAATAAATTATGATTCAAAAACAATGTATGTTCTTTATAAATACTTTATCTACTGTTATAACTATTGGATAACACTCATAGATCATTATTATATATTCATCAATGTTTTACAATGATGTATTGTGATATAATTTGTATTTATGAATGGATAACATGAAAAAGAATATTTTAGAGTATGTATCTCGATGTCTAGTATGTCGACAAGTTAAGGATGAGAGAAATAAGCCAATGTGTATTTTACTAAAATTACACATTAAATAATATAAAAGGAAAACATCACAATTGGTTATTTTAAAAGGATAAAAAATACATTCAAAAATAACATTTCAATTTTATTTTATTCAATCACCATCATATGTAATCACATTAAATTTCTATTTGAGGGTATTTATCTCATGATTGGATTATTCAGATATACATTAAAGATGTGATAAGGTAGCATGGAGTACCATTATAAAAATGGATCTGATTGGGTTTTGAGTGTTACCACATTTTTATATATATGATTTATATAAGATATGTATATAATGATAAAATTCAATACATTATATCATCAATAGATATATGGTCAATCTTAGAGGACCACGCAAACTCTATAAATCAATTTTGTGTGCTTTTTATATGGATTTAAAATAGATTTTATTCCAATTAATGTATATTTTATTATTTTTCTAAATAAATTAATTTTACTTAGGAATTCTAATAGATCTGTATGATGCTCTCAATAGAAATAATTTCATGAATCTCTCAAGAAATTTTGGTGTTTAAAAAAGAAATCTCTCTCGATATGATTTATTTATGAAAATAATATATATTTATCGTAACAAACCCATAACCAGTAGAATGGGTCTGGTGTATACATTGTGACAATATAAAAGTATTCAAATCCAAATGGACCAAATAATTTATTGTATATGATTAAATAGATAATATATGGTTTTCATTATAATATTTGAAATACCAAAGAGGCTCCACCATAGATTGAGATCCGTGACACCAGAATTTATTAAATAAATGTAGAGTTACATAAAGACAAGAAATAAATGTTCATGATGTTACAACACCACACCAAAATAAGTATAAAATGTTAAACATATATAGTAAATATCACCTCTTCTAAGGCCTTCCCTGACCATGATTTCCACCTCGAGGCACTGAAAGACACCCTCTTTTCCATTGAACTGGCTTCAAATATGATGCATTGATTTTCTATAAATTTTTCATTATATGCATTAAAAACTTGTAGAGAAAAAAAAAATAAAAGGATCATATCTAATGATCATTAATGGGATACAATATAATATTCTTTCATTAATCAGTAAAGAGTAATCAATATTTAATTGTAAATAAGTGAAAAAACATTCCATTTTAAAAATATGTTGAATTTAAAATGTATCCAAATATTACATAAATATATAAATCACATGGATAAAAACAATTAAATTCATAATTAATATAATGCATAATATTTTATTTCATTCTCTGAGAAATCATTATATCAGTAAATCAAGACAATGATCCATGACAGTTTAATGTATGGGTCTGAAAAAACAACAAAAATTAATATCTGCTAACTGATTTTCATGGTGAGACCTTTCAATGGATTGGGGGATATATATATTTATCCCCTAAGAATATAGACATATATAATGAATTCCCAATATATCAAATTATCAATTTAATTGATAAAAATAGGCCTTCTAAAAAACTCATATTTATTAAATGATAGATATTTATCAATATTTCCATATTAAATAATATAAATTTCAATTTAGAAAACAAAATAGAAATGTGTTATAGGGTTTAGGATATAATAATATCTATTATACAATGATTATATATATTTATGGGAAATGTAATATTCATTTATCACAAGAATGTTAATGTTTGATGAGAATTCATTGACTAAAAAAATCATCATTAATGTAAATTCCAGAACTATCCCTTTTCAAATTGATAATTTATCATCCAAATAAATTATATGGATAATATTATTAAAACATATCTGTTGTGTATTATATTTTTTGAAATTTGTTTTTACATTGATAAATTTAAATACCACAAAAATACAAATAATAAAATTCCAGGGGAAAATACCCATTACCTTTTAAAGTTACATTTTGAATACAAAATAACTATAATATTACAGAAAAAAATTAATTTAAAATAATCATTTATAAATTTACACTAATCCTTATATCATTTATGATTCAAAATGGTGAAAAATTATTTTTTTATTAGGTACATTAAAATAATATTTCTTTTCTAATTATGTTAAAAATTTAAAACATAAATTTTTGATATAGGATAAAAATATTTCTATACAAATAATATTTAAATTTATAACATCAAAAGAGATTAATTTAAATAGTAAATATATAATTATGAAAATATTATTGAAATAATTTTTAGAAAACACAGATATGGAATTCAAATTATTATTGATCGAAGTGTAATATAATGATGGATTTTATTAAAAATATTTCATCAATAATTTCAATTACCAAAGACAATAAAATGAAAATATTAAATAAAAAATAATCTATATAAAAAGGATAACTAAAAGTATGAATTTTATTATGCATTTATCATACTATTCACATTAATGGAGATTCATGAATAAATATTTCTCATTAAAATGATATTGAAGAAAAAACACTTACAATAATAGTAACATTTGAATCATAAAACATAGTAAATGATTAATATAAACATAATATTAAAATACTATGAATATATAAATATTCATTATATAACATAAAAAATGGGTAATATATACACCGCATAGAAATAAATAACTACGTAACTCTAAATATGACTGAATGTTGTAGAAATATAGATAAAATCTCTTATAAAGATCATAATATTGAAGTAAATCTTAATAAATGAATTGACATGTTAGGGATGATTCAATGTATCATGTTCGAAGTAATCAGGTTGTGATGACTTTCACAAAAACAAAATACCAAATAGTGTCAAAAGTGACATAAATTAATATTTAAAACAAATACTATATTATTTGTTATACAATGTTCCTAAAAATGAATGGTTTGGAAAAAGGGATTAAATGATAATATATATATGTCATTAATGATCCACTTGAGGTTCTCTTGAAAGTTTTGAGTATGTTTATTAACCATATAGAGTAAGAATACTTGAAGACACGGTAACAGTTAAACTATTTAACTACGAGTTAAATCTAAAAGATAAGATTAAAATGGTAACCTAATCTTGTTTAAGACCAATTAGTTGAGAGGATTTCGACCCATAAATACCTAAGGAACGAAATAAATTCATTTAGAACCATTATAAACCGAATATTATTGTATAATAAATTAATACTTTTATCTTTTCCTAAAGTGACCCTCACCCCTTTTATAAAAGGGAACTTCTCCTTCTCTCAAAAGCACACCTCCAAAGCCATTTGGCTCTGCCAAAACCTGCCCGAATATCCTCCCAACTATCCTAACTTCATTCTATAGGCCTTCCTTTAGTCATAAAGCCAACTTAAGGATCCCTTTTGATCAAATCAAAAGGAAGAACTCGAAGAAGAGGTAATGATCTCACCACCCTCTTTCAAGTTCTATTATTCTTCAACTCACTCATTCTTTGTTGTTTCCATTCTAAAATAAGAAATCAAGAATCTTATATATAATGTGATGTTATTATAAATATGGAATAACTATATTCATTATTCTATCCATCTTATGAATGATAATGTAATCATGCATGCGTACATACGGCTTACCGTCGCCACGCTGTGGTGTAATTTGTTATTCAAAACTATATTATTTATATGGATAATATGATGATTAATATGTATATAAATAATGAAAATAATATTTTAATGTCTCTGTAAAATTAATATAGAATCCAATTCCACACCTTTAAGGAAACGAAATTGTCACTCATGCGTTCGTACAGATTACCGTCTCCACGACGCGATGAGATTCATTTCCACGTTCACCATTCATTGACGATTATAAATATATATATTATTAATATGTATGTAATATATGACATAATAATTCTACTATAGAGATATATATATATATATATAAGTACTTAAAAATATTTTTTTCACTTAGTTTCGTTCAATACGATATGAAAATTGAAACAACGTTTATGCGTACGTATGAACTACTATATCCATAAACGGTGTTTTTCATTTCATATATATGTCTATTATACATATTTATATTCTAAATATATATGATATATAAATCATGATTTATATTATGGATGTATTTAAATCATGATCTAACCGATACAATCAAGAGTAACAATTTGAAACACGTATGATAAAGAAAGTGATTATTACCCAAAATGTTAATTTAACATGGAAATTATTATTAAATGGGTAGTATAAAGTCATAAATGAATCATGTATGATATAATAAATATTAATATGGTTCTGGTGTAAATTAATAAAATAATACGATCTTCATACAGAAGGATAATCGTACCCTCAACTAAAGGAATGTTCAAGGTAAGGGTTAATTCCCCAATAACATTATTATCAGAGATTGTTTATGTGTATGTATTTACTGGGACATTTTTATCATCCATGTCCCTTTTCATAAAAATGAGTTCAAAATGATTTTTTTAAGGATTTGTGAAAGTTACACATTATCAAGATCCTAATTTTAATTATTTTAAATATTTATCTTTCTAAATCAATTTAATTAATATCCACGTTCTCAAAATGATTTTAAGGATTTATTTATATGGACATGAATGTTTTGAAATGATAAATATTTTCAAAAGTTTCAAAGTGGTATGTGACACTTTGATTAAAAAATCTCTTTTAAATTTCATCATTTATAAATGTGTGACATTTAAATGATTTTACAAAAAGTATATTTCTCTCAAAAAAATTTACTCATCATTTTCAACTATGTTATCATCCTTTAGTGGATATTATTTTTGATTGAGGTTTATTTATTATAATACAGTCGTTTATATTGTATTGAATGAGTTATGATATGTTTGAATGTGGATGTTCTATTTTTATACCATTCATGGTTTATGGTTAATTTATTGAAATTTCATATTCTATTTTTAATACGAATGTTTATGTTATGTTTCAACTATTCATATGAGGAATGTAGTGGACTTAGTAAGTGATGGGTGGAGCCCGCTATAGCTCCTCGATGCATCAGTAGGTCTCCTGAGACAAACTAGTGTCTTGGAACAAGGCCTTGAGAAAAATTATATTTGTAGTCTTGGTACAAGGCCTTGACTATGTGCTAATGATGTCCAGCATTAGGCATTCCCTCGTTATGAAATTAGTTATTACATGTGATTATTCAACCAGTAGAATATCCATGTGAATGTTTATATAGTAATGTTTGATTCATTTATTTCATATTATGTTCATGTTTATGTTTAAAAAGGCTGTTGTTTTTATCACACATCTTTCCTTAAAAGATTATAGCTTCTGCTAAATTATTTACCCTTACTGGGCATTTGACCTCACCCTTTTCTTATGTTTTGTTTTCCCCAGGATTCCAAGAAGTGTATTATGATTGATATGCTAGGTTAATCTAAAGGTAATATTGGAGTTCTCATAAGATAATTTATGGTGTGTTTTATTTTCTAAAGTGTAATGAAATGTCCATGTATGTAATCTATTTTCCAAGACTCCTAAACTGATTAGTATTCCAGGACTTCATTCCTTGTAATCATTCCAATGTATTAAAATAATGCACCGACACTGGGAAACTGGGGTCGGGGGCATTACAATTGGTGTTATTAATCCTTAGACAACCCATTAGGGACCTCGCCAAAAACAACTCTATCCCTCCAGAACTCCCCCTCTAGATCCCCCAACTAGGACTCTTCCACCACTGCAATAGAGATGACTGCACCATCATCTAAAAAATATGACATGTACCACAAAATACTCCGATATTTTATATGTAATGAGAAATGTTCTTTCATCAATATCCAGGGATCACCAAATTCATTCAATAAATCACTTCGTGAATTCTTTATCAGCACATCAACTACAATATTATTCTTTCCAGGAGTATATGATATTTTTAAGTTATATTCCTATAAGATCTCAATAAACATTCACTACCACAAGTTCATGTCACAGTCATAGAATTAATACATTAGTCTCTTATGTTTTGTGAAAGCCACAAAGTTCTTTCCAATGAGGTCATGTATCCAAAAGTTCACTGAAAACACCACTACTGCTATCTCAAGATAATTAGTGGAAAAGATAAATTAATGGGGATGTAACTATTGAAAACCATAATAAATGATGGATATATGCTACATCCAAACACAGCCAATCCCTAGATGTGAAGCATCGTATAAAATATAAAACACAACTCCCTCTTCTAGTCGACAATGAAATGGAGAACATAACAAGTTATCCTTCAGATACTAAAACTTTTCCTATCAATGATCGTTCCATAAGAACACTTGATCCTTCCTAGTCAAAGCTTTCATAGGAGTCACAACCCAAGAAAAATGTGCTATGATCCTCCTGTAGCAGACTGCGAGACCATGGAAAATTTACACATTTTCCCCTTGTCTTGGGGGACTCCCAAGACACAACTACTTCTATCTTAGATTTACCCATATTTAATCCCTGCTGGGATACCACATGACCCATGAAACGGGCTTCTTCAGCCAAAAATACACACATTAACTACATCCCAATCAGCATCATTTGATGAAGAACTCACAAAATAGCGTGAAAATTATCTCCATGCTCCTCCTACGATGTGCAGTATACAAGGATGTCATTGATTAAAAAACCAAGAACATATCATGAAACTCATGGAATATGGTGTTCATCAGTCCAATTAACACAACAATAGCATTCATCACACCTAACGACATTACAAAGAACTCGTAATTTCAATGATTAAAATAGAAAGCAGTCTTATGGATATACTCATCCTTCACATGAAACTAATGATATCTTGACTACATTTCTATATTTCAGAGCCATGTTGAACCCTTTAGTTGATTGAATAAATCATCTATCCTTATAATACAATACTGAATCTCCACTGTCACTTTTTTCTATGTGAAGATAATCAATAAACAACAAAAAATTCCCTCATCCTTCTTTACAATCAATACATTTGCGCCCCAGGGTGACACACTCATCCAAAAAACCAAACTATATCATATTATTGACCTATCTACGCAGCTCCCTTAACTCAAAAGGTAAAATACTATTAGGAGGCATATATATATATGAGACACTCCTATCAAGTCAACCATCAAGGATGTAAAATATGGAACATACCTCTGACCCATATGAGGTCTCTCTTATAAAAACACACCACTCGATCACCATCAACATCGAAGAACACCACTTTCCTCCAGAAGAAATCCATGATAGTCTTCACTAAAAACTATCAATACATGTTGAGGATGGCATAATAAGGATTTATCTGTAACCCTAGAGTAGTGTTACCCTTGAACTTCCTCACCGGTTGAATCAATAATCTCTTCTGACAAGTAGTGGATAGATTCCCCAAGTGATCACATGAAGAGATAAATTCTATCCCAGATTCAAAATCTAATGGTTGTTTTCACTAGAATTCTTCCCCAATAGTGATCCAGATACTATCGGAAAGAGGACTAGAAGTTTCCATATCAAAAAAATGCATGGAGAGATGGGATGACACATAGACTAAGTTCTAATATCTGAATAGAAGAATCGATAAATTATATTACTAATCATATTAATTATTGTAGAATTTTTTAAGGGAAGGAGGTGTTCAGGAAGACTAACCCACAAATCTATAGACGGATTGTCACATTTCATGTTGAAATAAAAGGACCAATGTGAATAAAATTAGCATGATTCATGGGACACGTGAGAATCACTGAACCATTCCAGGATGATGTCTTCGCTTGATGAGAAATAAATAATCATATGCCAATTTCAATGAATCCATACAATAGCTCTATATTTTATACCCTATAAAGAGAATACAAATCTATAAAAAAATCAACTGAAGGAAAATGATTCCTAAAGTGTGCCAAAAATGGCATAGTTAAGTGAGACAAGTTATTATTGTAATATTATGTTGATAATTAAATGTTAGGGAAACATACATGAAGATTAGAGACTTTTGGGATAAGGTAAATTGCTATGAAAGAGGTAAGAATGTTGAGATTTGATAAGGTTGAGAAAGAAGGTCTGAAGTGTGTGAAGAATAAATGGAGTCCCTACCCCTTGATCATGGGAGGGACTGAGCTCACAGTCACCACCGCCTTGGGATTCCAGGTTTGAGCATTGGGAGAATGAAGGATTAATCAATATCTTCCATAGTAATAGAAAATAACATTATTACAAATTTCTAATTATGATATTGACGATTTACACAATTGTTATATATATTTAGGGATGTTTTAGCATAATTACATAACTCATTATAATAGGAATATTCCACTAATGTAATAATATAAATTTTTTCATTACGGGTATGATAAAAAATCGTTTCGTTATAGTAATATGTAAAATGAAAAATCTTACCACATCAATAACAATTTCATTATCCTATAAATTATTAATTAAATTGAATATTAATTCTATATGAATTATTGAGAGGATTACCATAATATTTCGGGACTAGGTTACTCTCCATTGATTTCCACCAAGATATGTTCGTTCACTTATATTCCCAAATTTATGATTTTTTGAGAAAATCACTGCCTAAATTTTTAATCATAATAAAAATATCACATGAATGTATTTAATAAAGAGAAGAAATTTTTGTTTGAAAACATGGTTTCAGACCTACATAAAATCTATCAATATTATTCTCTTCGTCCTGAATGATGTTCATTTCATACCAAGATGGTATAGAAAAAAATATACTTCACATGTTTCCATTTAGTCTTAATCATTTTTTTTAACACTATAACATACACATCTATCAATAGATGTAAGAATACTAGGAAATTATTTATCAAGGAAAATCCGTTTAATATAATGCACACCATGAAATCAATAAAACCGTTTTTACATAATATTGTAAATTAGATAACACTATCAATTAGCATCATGTTAGAAAGGATAATTTAAAATAGTTTTTTATAATTTTTTCAATATCCCAAAATATTGAATATATTCACAAAAGAATTTATCAATAATTCATCTTTATATAGGATCAATGAACCACATTAATCCACATAGTTCATTTATTTGATATTTTCTACTAATGATATGCTATTTTATGGAATAATTTTCTTATATCCTCTATGGTTACCACATTAAATATAATTAATCAATTTTGATAGAAATTATAGAAATATATTTGTTCGATCCATTCATGGTTATTAATTCCAAAGGATATTATCCACATGATTCCACTGTAGATCTTGTAAACTATTTCATGGGAAAATATTTCCCAAAGAACATGTATTAATTTAAGAACCATGTTAATAATTAAAATATATCTCATGATAATATGACAATAAATTATAATCTAATATTTTTTTGTTTGATGATATTTTAATTTATAAGGTTATAGGAACAATTTTCTCTCATTAAACATATGACACCATGTTATATAATCGAACTATAATTATATGATTTATAATAATTATTGAAAATTACTATATTCAAATAAAGTATTATGTCTATAGTTTTTTTAATTAGGTTTGAATGTGTATAATAATTTTGACACTTCAATATAGTATATTTTTTTAAATAAATGGTTTTATGTTTACACCACTATATAATTTGAGATAATTTTTATTCTATTAAGAAGAATCACCATAATGGAATTATAGGAAATTATATCGTCCCAAAACAACCTTATATATAGTGTAAAAAATAATACATGAGATGAATAAATAATTTCTATGTATGGTAGATAAAAAAAAGAACTCTAACACCCTAAAATTATAAATAAATAACACGTTATTCAATAACTTGTCTTACTAGAATCAATATGTGTATAAGGGAATATTACATATCTAATACATAATAATATTTATTATTTTATATAAATTCAATATATAAAATATATTTCAATAAGAAAACACCATGTTAGATTGTGCGACATGTAAAAATATAATATAGATAATGTTACATGCAACACTAAATATTAATGAATACAATTAATACTATTATATAAAATAAAACATATATGATAAACTTTAAATTGTATTTCTTGATTAAATTAACTAAAATATAAAATATATGGTATAATTAATTAGATATTAATTAATTAAATATGAATTTAAAAATTAATTGAAAATATAGGAATGTTTTTGTAAAAAACTGTTACCTTTCTCCAAATGCGTTTTATACTAATGAATTAATTAATTAGTAATAGTAGTATATATTAATGATATTATGATATTATTCATTAAATAATTTATTTTTATATTCGTTCAAAATATTTTATTAGCATAAGTTATGAAAAAATATAGTTTTATTCATAAAAAGCTGTATTTTTTAGAGGTAGTTTTTCCACCATTTATTAGTGAATTTTTTTAATTTATTCTTGAATTTTTAAAAAAATTATATTAAAAAATGAATTTAATTTTATAAATAGTAATATAAATATTATCTTAGTATATTTTTTTGTTACCTTATTAAGATTATTAATTCATTGATTACTAATGAAAAATATTGAATTATATTTGAAAACAGACTTTTCACTGAAATAATTTATATTATATAATGATATTTAAAATTTGATTTAATGTGAAAATAGTTCAATCAATAATAATACAATCCAATTTAGGACATTGGAATCAATTTTTTTGTCAAATTGCGGTTTCAATTTGGATATCTTTTAACCATTTTAAATTCAAAACCTCCTCTCTAGTTAAGTATATAGAACTAATTAAGAAATTATTATAGAAAATTATTGTGAATTAAATATAGGAAAATTGAATCTAAATATGGAATTAGAATAATTTATTTTGTAAATAGATTTCCATTTAAACTTTTACCATAAGTATTAGTTAAAAAAATTATAATTTGTTCCACTGACTAAGAGAAAATCAAGTTTTACAATGAACTAAAATTTAATAATAATGGGATGATGAACTAGAAACATTTTAATCAATAATTGAATCAATATATATCTACCATTATTACCTTTTTCCTAACTTTTATGTGTTTTGGTAAACATTTACATGAGAATCACCTATATATTAAGATATTGAAAGAAAAAAAGACTCTTTTCCCCCATTTAGTGATTTTTTTTATTTGCGAAATGAATTGAAACAACATGGTATCAATTATAAATAATTATTTTGAAAGATAAATAAATTATTTCATTAATAATAATTTATATTAAATTTTTAAATTTTAATTTTTAAAAAAAAATTAATATCAAACTCCAAAAAATTAATTATTTAATTAACATTAAAACAAAACAAATGATATTATAAAAATTTAGACTGACATAAACTGAATTAAATTTTATGCTCAATTATTTTAATCGATGAATAGGTCATTATAAATTTTTTAAATTTATATATATTTATTACATAATTTTACTTATGTTTTAAAACATGAAATTTTATTAATAATATAAAAATTCAAATAATTGTTATTTTATAACAAATTTTAAACTATTATTTTTTTTCAAGTTAGTCATAATACTATAATATGTTATTTTTAAAATTTTAAATTAATATGAAATATTTTGTGTTAACCAATTACAGTTTATACAGTGTTGCTTCATGTTACCTGCGCTTGTATTAAAATTACATTATTGAAAACATATGATTTTTATTTAATAAATTATATATCATAATATAAGTTATTTGTTATATATCATATATAAAGGATCATTTTATTTTATTATTTATGGATAAAATACATAGGATAGAAAACTAATTACTATTCTAGATAAATTACAATGATAAAATAAAAAGAACTTAGATATAAAAACAACATGTTTAAAGCATGAGTTATATTCTTTTTGTTTTTCTGTGTCTCGTCAAAATAATTCCACTACCACTTTATTTATCAATATTGGCTATATTGGTGGTATTATTGACATCCCAATAGTAAATAATTCTGAGTGTACAGAATAATACCACTCTTTATCAACAATTAAAAGGAAATCACTCTCTCATGAATTTATTTACATCACTAATGACGAAATTCATGAAAAATATATACCCAAATAAACCCATAATTTAACTCCCCAAATACTTTATAGATTTTATAGGGATCATAGGAAACAATTGAATGTTCTTTTGAGATCCTGATAAGCATAAAAGAAAAAAGTGGTGTTGTTCTTGTAAAAAATTTTTTATATAATTTCATTCTCACCCTCCTTAAATTGTTTTTATATAAGGGTTATATAATAACATAACATTATTTTCTAAAATTATATGTTTTTATGATAATGTTACTACCTATAAATTCACACTTATCCAAAAAATGTGTTATGAAATCATTTTTTGTGTCTAAGAATGTCTAGCACCTCACAAACCAATGTCATATATTATTCCATTACTAACCAAAAAGGATGGGAATAATAATGATGATACTATTTATAGATTATATTTAAAATATATATTATTTATTTATCATTATTTAATTATTATATAACACAAAATTTCAGTTTTTCCTTTTTATGGTAATACAGAAATGTTGTTCCTTTGTACAGCTGGATAATGCCTCATGAGGCGATGTGATTCATCCACTCATAACATAGAATTTATTACGGATAATATAAATAAAAATTAGTGATATAGATTACCAAATGATTATATTATATTTACAAATAGATATATATGGAATTTAATTATATTTTTTTAAATATGACAAAAAAAATTGATACAACGGTCATGCGCTTATATGACCTAATGTCTCCCTGGACAGTGCATTTCATTTAAAATCACTAAATTTTATAGATGACTTTAGAAACATATAAAATTTTTATTTATGATATTATAATAGATGGAAACATTTTGGATATTATAAAATATTGAATTATGTAATCAGAACAAAAATATTAATTCAAAACTTACTTCGAAAATATGGAAATTAACTCTCAGAACGATGAAAATAATAGAAAATTAACAATGAATTGGAAATAATATTCTATAAAATAAAAATATATGAGATTAAACGTGTTAGTATTTTTTTATTATAAGTTTATTTCATACTTAAAACCATTATACATTACGTAAAATAGCATCCTACCAGAATGATGTGTTAGGTATGGTATTTTGTCTGAATTTCTATTCCAATGTGACTTATTTGTTATTTTTAATAAAGTCATTTTATTACAGTTTATATATTTCTTTATTTACATGTAACATCATTAATACACAATTACTCATGGTATTTTAGGTTTCAATTTTAATCATTCCATCTAAGAAGATTTTATTTGAAAATTATAAATATAAGAATGTTATTGTGAAAACATAGATTTTTTTTTGTGATTTTTAACATTATCTTGAAACAAAAAACATTATTGTAATAATTTTAATTGGATATATCATATTTTATAAATCTAAAAATTAATGGGTGATTGATAGTATTACTTTAAAAAAATCATACAATTTTAACATATGCTGTTTACTTTGAAAAATATTTAATGAAATGTGTAAATATAGATAAATTTGTATCATTTACACAATATGAATATTTCATAAATAGTATTTTTCATGAATTAATTATATTATTCATTTTTTAAAGATTTTGATTTAATGATATTAATATGTGGTGTTCAGAATTTATATTACCCCAATTCCTTGACAAGCCTCCTGAGAGAAATTAGTTGGAAAAATTAAAGAGGTATCTATATGTCATTTTAAACTATCTTGAGAAAGGAATTGACAGTGTAAGTATTCTGGTACCTCATACATGACATATAATATATATTAATTTGTTTTTCCATGAATTTTAATAATGTTTATAATGATGATAATTTTTAAATATCATTATCAATGGGTGAATTTAATTATCAGTTTATTGATTAAATGAATTTTTTTCATTTATTAACCTTTCTTTATTTTATTATATCTTATCTTGAGATTTATATAGTTTTTTTGTTCATATATATACCCTACCATATTGTGTTTGATAATATATTCATGATAAAAATCAGAGTACATAAACCTTACAGAGAATTTGAGAAAACCCTTTTTTCATTTACACAGGATATGAAGATGAATTCGTGGAATGAGTTTCAATGATTAAAAGATTATAAATTTATCATTATTTAATTTCCTTAACCATTTTAAAGTGGGTATCATTTATGAAATATTTTTTTCAAAAACATCTAATATATTCTATCCTAGACTATTGGATCTTTCTTTATATACACAACACCAATATAACAATGTAAGGCATCAACTCTTGGATTCTAGGGTTAGGGCCTCTATAGTTAGCATATGAAATGGTTAGTAAAAACTACAGAAAATAGATTTTGGAGAAAATAAATTAAAATATATAACATTAATGTTTAATTTATGGATTTCTATTTTATAAAATCCTTCAATTTTGTTAATGTATAGATTAGTGGGGTCTTACTAGAAATACTTCTATTATTGGGTAATACAAGTGGATTTGATTCAGTTATAGATATACCTTGGGCTAATAACTCCAAAAAATTATCATTAGCATTAAATTTTGTATAACCTAGTACATGAAAAAAATAATTACATCACACCAATTTTAACACACCCACGAGATATTATTAGAAAAATTAATTTTTTATTTACAACAAATTTTAAAGGATTTATTGTAATGATATCCCAAAAAAACCAATTATTAATAATATAATATCAATAATAAAATAAATTTTAAATTGATTTTAGAGTTTTAGAATATTTTGGATTATAAATTTTGATTCAAAATTAATAAGAATATCTAGTATATTCCATTATTTAGAAACTGAACCATAAAGGAAGAATATTATCAATACTCATGAAAATGTGTGTTTTTCACTACAAAGGGAACCTATACATTTAGTATTGGAATGGTGATAATTATGACCATATTAGGTAAGAATAATAACAGTATAAAAAAATTAACTTTCCTGAAATTATGAAGTTATTCCTCAATGAGATTCACCAATGATGGATTGCTTTATATAATTGAATCCCTAAAATTTTAGTGGGACAACAACTCTAGTTTTAGATGAAAAATGAATTATGTCAATAGAGAATACATTTATGGTATTGGGATATCATGAGAAGAGAATGATAAACGTTCAATGTATTTCTTCATAGGTTATGCTAATAAAATTTGGTTATCGATCCAGAATTATAGGGAGGAATCATAAATAAAACTCATCAAATAGAACGATTTTAAGGAGACATACATTGAAAAGTATTTTATTCATGGGAATGTAATTATATGTTGAAGATTTTTTGTATTTAAATGAAAATGGAGTATTAAAATGTTCTTGGGAATTAATATACCCTTTTCAGATTAGCTACGTATTCTAAATATTGAAACACTCCAAGGAATTCAATATTGAAGGTTTAATTGATGGAATTAATCCAAGTCTCTGATGGTTACTAGTATCTAAAATATTTTATTCCTAAACATAAATTGTAATATAAGATATCATAAAAGATAAATAAATATATAAGCCTTATTAATTCTGTGTGAATAAAGAGATTAAGATAAAAACTAAAAAAATAGTTGATAATGTGAATAATAAGAAAAATGATTCTCTAAATTGTGACAACTATCGAAGGAATCACTATTGGAAATGTTTGAATGGATTGTTCTCTTAATATAAGTATGAAAAAAAATATCTCTAAGAATAATAACTCAATAGGAATAAGGAAATAACCAATATTATATATTTCAAATAAAAGTTGATGGGTCACTACACAAAATATATTCCACAAAAATAAATGGAAAATATGTTATAAAAGATATGGGATCAATATAATGCTTATGTTTTTTATTCTGGATAAGTGGAATGGAAAATATGAATATAGATTTGTATCCTTGAAAATTTTTAATGTAATTTTACTGAAAATACCATCCTCATAAAAATTAATATATATATATATATAATTATTTTACTATAGTATTATTTATCATAGAATTTGAATGCATATATTGAATAGTACCGATGTCCAAAAAAAGATTGAGTAAAAAGATGAATTTTTTTGAAAACTCGTGATTTAGGTAAAGGTTACCCTTAATATTCTCTGGATTTTGATATAATTATTTTGGGATAATAAATAATTGATATGGATAATGTAGATTTTTTAGTACCTTCAATCCTTTTATAGATTAATTATTTTTGAAAAGTGGATTAGGCTACCACTGATGGAGTTGACAATACTTTGGTATTTATGGAATACATCAAATTTGTTGTGATTTATTTAAGGAATAAAAAAGTGTTCATGTTATTAATAATATTTTTTATTAATTAATGTTATTACCTTTTTTATATAAAATATATGATAATGGTATTATTATTTTTTTAATTTTACAATAATGAGATATTTTTTTGATTGATGATCAATAATCATTTCATTTTAGAAATTTGTTGAACTTCTATAAAAAACGTTGTTGATCTTGATATTTTGGAATGTAATTATAATTAACCATTAATGAAATGGATTGTGTTGATAATTCAAAAAGGATTTATAGATTAATGTATTGCATCCCCATATGATGCATCCTATACTATGAGATGAAATATAAATAGTCTAACACACAACCATAAGATAATATTGTTCTCTCAAAATGGAAATGTGATTCGTTAGTATATTTCTATATATTCATATATATTTAAATAATACCTCAAATCTAGGACTAATAAAAAGTTGTTTTGTTATAATTTGATGAAAATTATTTATCGAAATTGTATTTTCAAAGATCAATCCATGGACTACTAAAACCATGTTTATATTTTGAAGACATAATTTTTTAATGTTTAGAGAATGTAACACCCAAAAATTAAAAGAAGAATAATATTTTATAAATAGATTTTCTAAAAGGAAACACCAATCATAAAGGGAATATTAAATCCCCAAAACACAAAAATATTTTTACAAATTTAAATAAATTTAATCTAGGATATATCTTTCAATAAACACAACAACGAGTAAGCTTGTATTATAATAAAAATTGACATTTATTGATATATTCTTTTATACAGAAGATCATGTTGTACAAAATAATTTTAATATTATCATTTAATGTGAAAATTATCTACTAGATAATAAACCGATAGTTACAAATTAGATTAAATAACTCATGAAAATATTTTGATGAATTAATTTGAGGCCAATTAATTTTAAGTGAATAAAAAACCAATACAATATAAAGGAAATGTTTTTATAAAAATGTTACTATTTTATGCCAAATGTGTTTTATCATAATAAATGATATTAATTAAAATTAGTGAATGATCTTAATAAAATTTATATATTATGTATTAAATATATTTTTACATTTTTCGAATACATTTTATAGTTATAATATATAGATGAATCCAATTTTTTACATAAAAGTCTTAATTTTTGAAACAGATGTTTTTCTACCCTGTTAAGGTCAAAAAAATTTATAAATAAATTATCAATATGTAATAAAATATATTTAATAAATTAATTTTATAATATTATTCATAATTTTGTAATGTTAATTGTGAATATTTTTCATAGGGTTAAATTTTGGATTTTTAGAAGTCTCAATTTTCAATGAATACTATAAAATAATAAATTTTAGTTGAAAACCAATTTTCTTCTATTTAATTTATAATGTTAAATTATATTTGGAGTTTGTTTTGATGTCACAATAATTGAATTATACCCATATTAATCCAATATATTTTATTATAAACGTTTTTATAATGACATTAGATATAAAAACATTCTGATCTATTAAATATTTTCGCATTAAAAACCCGCTCACTCATCAAATATGTTGGTTTAATTTTAGCCTCATTAGTGAACAACATTTGAAAAAATGGACTCAATATTTTGAATTAGAATATTATAAACATTATTATAGGATATAATTAATATTTATGAATAACGATTAGGGAATTACATTAATATTAATTACATTAATAAAGAGAAAAATTGGTTTGTTGAGGGAATAAACATTAAACCTATATATCTAAATGATGGTGAAATTTATAAAACACCCATTTGATGAAAATAATAATATTATAATGAATTTAATCTCTATTTTATGAAATTGGGGACGTTTTCTATGAAAATGACCCGACAAATTATTTTTGATTTGAAAAAGACCGAAAATATACTTTTCTTCAAGTTAATATCTATAATCCTTTATAAAATAAAATTTAAAACATAAGATAAATTATAAACCTTAATTTGAATTATAAAACTGTTTTTTCCTCATCATTAAAATATGATTTTTATTTTTATATATGAATTAGGAACTTAATATTATTATGAAACCCCAATATAATAATTAATTATTTATGAAAAATATAAAACAAATGATACTAAAAATATTAAAAGATAAATATATTTAATTAATTTTTATGTTGAAATATTATAATTTCTGAATATCTCATGAAAAATAGATATTAAATAATCATATTTAAATTCTGTCACTGTTTTTAATTTATAAAAGTCCAAATTAAGCTAATAATTTCAAAATTGACATTAATTATATTTAATATGAATATATATTTTTGTAATTGAATTAAAATTAACAAAAATAATATATTATATAATTGGATTTTTAAATATTATTAAATATAAAATATGATCCATTTATAGATTAATTATTATATTATAATTACATTATTGACTGTTAAATAGTAAATAACTATGTTAGCGCAGATACAGTTTAAGAAATTTTTCTGAATGTTTCTCACGGTTGTGTGAAAATTAATTTCCAAAACAAATATTATTTTTTATAACATATATGACGTAGTTATATATAGTCATTATAAATTATATATAATCTATAATTTAAATTAATTCTTAATAGATAAAATAATTTTGTTATAAAAAAAATTCCATAATAAAAAACAGAAATGATAAAACCAAGAAACATATGAGTTAGGAGAAAAAATTTAAAATAAATGTGTCTATTTTGTGTATGAGGTGTGTATTGACCACATAAATGATCTATCCCATTATTTTTCATTCATGAATCGTATTTTTATGATAGAAATCCTAATATAGAATACATTTGAGTGTTAATAAGAAAGCCACTCTTCAACTATAAAAAGGTACTCAGTCCTCCCACTTATTCAATCATATCAAGAAATTTTGATTAACTAATATATACACTTATTACCCAAAAACTACTTATAAATATAAGAAAATCTATACTTTGTTATAATTGAATCCTCATAAGGTTTTATCCTGAACTAATTTAGGATACCTAAAAAAGTTGTAATGTTCCTATAATAGAATTTTCATTTTAGTTTATTATCAACCATATTCATTTATATATATATCACGATTAAATAATAAAATCAGTATATTCAATATAATGTTAATTTTTTAGGTCAATTTTACTTCCTAAAAAATCAAAAAATTAAAAAAAATGTTTTTTGAAATCATCATTCTTGCTTTCAGCGGACTTATTCCTCGAGAATTGATGTCGTCTGTTTTCTAATTACTTCTGATCATTGTTTGGAATAAATATGGTAATAATTATTAAATATGATATTTATATTATTTATGAAATATTTTTTCTTTTTTAATTAATCTAGAATTAATTCCTTCAAGTAATCAAATTTTTTAATCCTAAAATGGTGTTCGTGAGAATGGTGGACTACGACACCATGAAGCAATGTGATTCATTAAAGATTAACATAGAATGATTTCAAGATTGATTTCATAACCTTTTCTGATAAATATGAAATAATTATGATTCTATAATATATATATAATATTATTATACTTATTTTCATATCATAACGAAATTGAAGAAACGTTCATGAGTTCTATGACCTACAATGTCAATAAATGGTACATTTAGTTTCCTAAAAATAAATTTTATGGATTGCATTAAATACATATATTATAAATATTTACGAAATTTAGATCATTTTTTTATTATTGTTATTATGAAATCATGATCAATGTATGAATAATGGAAATAAAAATTTAGAAGGATTTTCAAAAATATCAATTAACGCCGAAAAAGATGAAAATAAATAATGATTATTAATAAATATGTAATAATATGTTATAAAATAATCATATTTGATATTATAAATACTAAAATGTTTTTACTATAAGTTAATATAACTATAAAAACATTTATAAATGAATTTAAATATATTTTAATTTAAAATAAGTATATGTTAATTGATTTCATCCTAAATTACATTACAATTAAGCCTATATGTTATTATGTATAAATTCACTTTATATGATATATATATTACTAATTTGACCTTTAATATCATGAATATATCAATATTGTTGGTATTTTATATCTCAATATGAATTATTTAATCTAATGATATTTGATATGAAAATTATTATGTGATGAAAGTTATTGTGAAATGTCACCTTCTTATTTTATTATCAATTTCAGTTGAAAAATAATTTTACATTAATAATTTTATTTATATTTTGGATTTTATGTTAAATAATTTTTCATATTTAATTGATATGATTATTTCATAAACTTTAACCCATTTTTACTTAAGGTTTTTACATTAAATTTTATATTATTAATTGGGAAAATATTGATAAATATATATCCATTAATCAATATATATTTGATATGTCATATTATTAATGTATAAAATAAATTATTTGGTATATGGGGGATACATTGGACTGGAGGTGACTTATTGTGACTATTAATTATATATCCCATCGATGCATCAACATGTGTAATGATGAAAACCATTTTTCCAAACTAAATGAGTGTCTTCTTATAGTTTTAAGCCTTCTTTTGAATGGACTTAATGGTATATGTTATCAGGTTCCTCATAAATGAAATCCCATATATAATCATTTACATCATTGATAATCCAATTATAATTATTATGAATAATATTATTTATATGAAAATTTATTAATATCAATTTTATTGTGATTTAATTGATAAAATGAAATGTGTTTTAGTTATTTACCTTACCATATCTATTATTACTTATCACAATATTTATATAGAATGTGTGTTTAGTTTTTTAATATTTCATATTGATTATGATTATTGATTCATTGTATCATATTTTTTAATTAATCCTTACTATTAGTTTTATCATAACCATATTTTGTTTCTATTTAATAGGATATCATAATGAATTATTATAATGAGTTTCCATGATGTTGAGATTTTACTTTTTTGATTATTTATATTTATAGTGAAATATAATTTGGTTGTCATGTATTTAATTTTTTTTTCCCAAACAAATAAATTATTCCTCCTTTATATTTTTTTCTATTGTATATATTCTGATGTAATAAATTATATCTTCAACTCTTGGTTTTAGGTGTCAAGGTCACTATTATAAATCTATTAAAATTTTGAAAAACTATAATACCCCTAGAAATTTCAATTTTTTACAAAAACAAATTACCAAATAAAAAATTTTCTACATGGAACAATCGATCATTTCTCAAATAAAACAATTATACTCTATTAGTTTCACACTAAATCATAAAAAAACCTTGAGGTGAATTACATATATTTAAAAAATTAATTTAAAAATAAACAATTCACCATTATTTATTATAGAAATTTAATTAATATTGAAAATAATTCTTCAAAAAAACCTAAAGAGAATGTAATATGTAACTTGGATAATCAATTTAGAAAATAATTTTCATTCAATTTTAACTCATGAATTAAATAATTGAGGGAATTTTATTTGAACAAGGGAACCCAACTAGGATATCTCTTTAATACTATGATTTTTAGGACTAATCATTACCCAATTAATTTTATAGATATATTGAGCTCACTAATCATTACTATCCATATTATTTTTTGTAACATGTTAATCTAAAGTAACATATGTAAAAAATATTATTATTATTATTACATTTATTATAAATCTCATTAAAAATAATTTGATCCCATTATAATAACACATTCTATTATCTGGTAAAAGTTGGATAAAATACATTATTGTTCAGAATCATATTCAATTGAAATATACATAGATACATATAGATTATATATTATTTGAAAATCCCACCACAAATTTTTCATAATATGGAATAAGGAATAAAATATTTGATGGTATGAAAGTTAATGAAGAAATTTATTATAAAATATCATTTTTTTGAAATATTTTAAAAATTCAATTATAACCCATTCATAAAACATTATAAATATTAAATTTTATTCTTTTGTAATGAAATAAAAAATATTTCAAATTAAAAAATAACAACATTATATGTCTAAATAAAAACATTCATGCCATATAATTTTGATCATGTATATCGAGGAGAATTATCTTAAAGAAATTTATTAAAATAATGTTTTAAGGTAAATCTAATATAGTGTCTCTTATTTCAAATAATATATTATCTATATCCTAAATAAAAAAATTATATTTGTTTTATACATATATAATAACCATATCCTTGTTCATTTAAATTTTTTATTCCATATATTTATTTTATAAATAATCATTAAAACATGATACAATTTAAACCGAGATTCATTAGGGTTGAAAGATGGGCCACAATCATGAATTAAAGGCATATTTTGTTTCAAAAGACCCAACACGAAGTACTAATCCCTTCGCTTATGTTACAAATATTAATTGTTGATATAAATGAATATGTGTCTTATTGTAGTAGAAGAAAAATTAAAGAAACCCTAGGAAAAGTTCATTCTCATTAATATCTCATTAAAACAACATAAATTCACACCCTATAGAATAATAACGTGATGATTAATTTATTTTTTTATAAAATAATTAACTATGATATGGACAAAACAATTTCCAAAACATTACATATATATCATTTGAATGATGATATATTACACTAAATAAAAAATAAATGTCTCCATAAATGCCAGAATACCATAGAGTTTCATTCATTGATTTGTGAAATCGAAACAACATATCAAGGCATTCAATGATCTCAGATATATTATCTTAGTTTAGGATTATCTATCATCGATAATTGTTAATAAATATTGTTTTTTATATAGATGATATGAACTTAAATTTGAGATTTTTGTATCGGAAGACACTTAATTTTAGTAACACATATTCAACATTTGGGACAGTTGTTATGACATTACTTATTAATGTAATTGTTAACTGTTAATTTTGTATTATTCATGGCCATCAAGAAGTTTATTATTTGAATAAATTATGGTTACAAGAAATGAAATGAAATTATGTTCTCGAAACATATTTTGAAATTTCCCATGATCATATTTTTTCAAAAATTTGATTTTATAGAAGGTATATTGTGGGCCATTATAAAGTCCCAAATTTTTTGGTTTACAATGATTGAAATATCATAGATATATAAAAAATCCAAACCTCTCCTATTAGTCTAGAAAACTATTTAAAGGTTTATAATGATTATTTATATGTCATAGTCATATAAGGAATTAAATAACCAATAAAGAGGGGTAATTTTTGAAATATCAACTTGACCACGTAAAAATGTCTAAGGAGAATGAAAATAATGATAAATGTGAAGTGTCATGTTCTCAAATGGTGAAATCTAATGGCGGCATAAATGATTATAAATTAGAAGAATAGATGGATAAGGATGATTATTATGTCTGTTTGGGTTCATCATATGGTATTCTTATACATGATAATGGGGGTTAATTCCATTTAAAATATAATAGTTCAAGAAAATATTTGTATAAAATGAAAAACATTTTGGTCATAAGATACTCAAATATAGGATTTAGACCTTTTACATTTTCACTAAAGAAGAAAAAGTATAGCAATTGAAAGAATATGTTGTTATTGAGTTCTAGGTTAATGCAGATTTCTATAAATGGGATGATGAAAAAGATTAAAAAGAAATTATGAATTATGGATATAGAGTTATATTTTTGGTAATTATATATAAATTTAGAATATAATGGTATCTAAAATTGATAATAGTGTAATAATTAATCTCGAATTTAACTATAAAACCATCACCATATATTAATTATGTTTCTATGAGTTTCTAGTGGGTACATGTCTATTTTTAGTGGATATTAATACTTATCAAGAATATATGGTAACAGAATGACCTGTCGGCTTGAAAGAATGTGTTGAAGAAGATATCATGGGATATTTTCTTATCTATATACTAATTTTTATTATTGTTTTAAATTAATTTTTCATATGAATTAATGGAAGAAGCCTATGTTTTTTTATTTTTCCATCCAGATTGGCATATAATTATTGAAAGAAGGTGGTAGGTTTTCAGCATATAATTTTATCGGTTTGCATCATGTTGATTATGGGTGTTGTCTTGGGATTTATCGGTTGTGTGATATTTATTTGATGATGTATGTACATATAATTTTTATTTCATTATGGAATGAAATATATTCTAATCAAAAAACTATTTTTGTAATGTATCTAGTTTATACATTTTTTTATTTTCATTTGTCTATGTTTTGGTCTTTCTCCCTCTAATCCATGATGTTCTACTTATTTTTTTTAATAAATTATCCTTTAGAAGAAGGATTGGTTTCAAAATTTAGGGTTCATATTTTATTATTAACTTCCTTTATTACAATTATTTACTTATTTATTATAATTTTATTGTTCAAATTGGTCAAATTGAGGTGATTGATTTATTTCATCAAAATAACATTGTTGTATTGTCTATGATCAAAGGGTTCATTTTTTCATCATCAGATAAATATTAGATAATTTTTTATTTTCATTTTTACTTTTAATATACTTTTATAATCATCCTTGAAAACTATCCATGAAAAATTAAACACATTTTTTTGTTGATACAATACATTTTATATATGTATTAACGACATTATAATTTTTGTTCGAAGAGGTAAATAAAAAAAACTTATAATATTTTTCTTTATTGAGTCCTAAACATGTTATAAATCTCATATTCATTGTTAATTTCTATACATAAAAATAGGGTATGTGAGGAGGTAATGATCAACGAATCACATATTTTTATAGAGGTGGTAGTCCACACATCTGCATGAGCGATGTTATCATTTTTTCATTAATATTAAGAAAATATGTTATGTGATATAGAATAATTCAAAAATAATAGATATATTTTATTTTTTATTTATAGTCATTATATCAAATATATTTTTCATTGATATGATTCTATAATGAAAAATGAATCACATTATATCATAGAGTCAGTAGTTCATATGTATACACAGGTGAAGTATTCACTTCACATAGTGTCAAAGGGGAAATGGAAATGTTTTTGCAATAATCATAATTTCATTTTAGAATATTTTATATAGTGATGTGATTATATCATCATTCTTAATAACAATTTTAGGGTGGTAGGAAACAAATAGATATAAAAAGACTCTATTATGATTTATTAGTCTTATTTCAAGAACATCTATTTCATAAAACATAAACCATATTGGAATGTTCATTTAGAGACAATAGTGTCTCTAGGAAAACAAGAGATATTTTGTTAATGTTTCAAAATGGTTCTTTCTCTAGATAAATGTCCCATGTTTTTTTGAAAATTAGATAATATGTGGTGTCATTTTATAAGTGATAGGATATGGACTCTATAAATTATTTGATGGTTTCATATAATATCACATAAGAATCAAGATCATAATGAACTGAAAAAAGTAAAAATTAAAAGATAAGGTGATTTTTGTTTTAAAAATATCATCCAAAAACAAATATTATTTTATTTGTTGACCATTTAACAAATTGTAACTTTAATTATAAAATTCCCCACATTTCTAATAAAAAATTCAAATTTTTACCAAACATTTAATAAATATTGGTAAAAATATTATATTAAAATCACGAATAAATATACACATTATTTTTAGAAATATAAAATCCATATAATTTTTATAGATATTATTTTAATATATGTTCACAGAACATAAGGAAAAAATAGTTTTAATGAAAAAACATGAACTTATATAAATATAGAATACAATAGTGATTTCAATGGTATTAATTATTTTATATTTAATCAAGGATATATTAAATAAAATAATGATGAAATAAAAAATAGTAGTAATTTTAATTTACATTATTTTTCTGTGGGAATGTATTTTTTCTTATAAATATTCGATTTCAATTTTCGCTCACAAATATAAAATTTCATAACATTCATAAATATTTAACATAATATAACATTGATATACACATATAAAAAATATGGTTATTTGAATACTTTCAATAAAAAATATAGAATTTTAACTTTTAAATTATAATAGAAAATTCATGAAATTTTTTTTGGTTAAAATCATTTCTTTTCATTATCGTCTGATAATTTATTTAAAATTAATATAGTGAATATAAATCCATAAAATTTTATTAAAAATATTAAAAAGAAATGAAAATTAGTAATTAATAATATTACTTTGGTATCCACTTACTATCTCCCATTATATACTCTCCAATGGGTAACACATGGAGGATCATCGGCTAGGTCTTTTGAAAAAAACAATACATGTATAAAATTGGAAGATGGTTGAGGAGAGTCTACTGTAGGGATTTGGTATATATAATTTCATTTAATTTGTGGAGATATTTTTTGAAATGAATCTTCTAATTATTCCATCCAACAGATGCTCGAATCTTCCCTCACTAGCTCAAAGGGAATTATTGACTTCCTTCAAATAGAAACTAGATCATAAGAATCACATGAACATAATGGGGAACAATTTCACCAAATAAAAAGAGTAAAAGAGGAACTAGAAAAATAGAAAAACAATTATGATCCATCACTATAATACACACACACAGAAAATTAAATAAGATGAAATTTGAAATGTTGTGAAGAATGAGGTAATGTAATGATAATAAAAAATCCATCTACTCATCCCAATTATTTCTCCCCTACTATAAATATATATAAAAAATTCCACCTTTAGATTCCATTTAATATTCCATTAAATTAAATCACTACCATATATTTTTATAATGAAATAAAATCCTACCTTTCTTCCGTAAATCTTTTAATGGCCATATTTATTGAACTAAATTAAAATTAAATATAATCATAAAAAATAAGGTAATATGAACAACATACTAATTGTTATATAAAAAAAAATCCATAAGTCCCTAAATAAATAATCAATGAACTTATTTAATTATGTAAACCAATAAACATGAAACAAATATACCATTGGAATTATCACAAAAGGATTCAGTAATCTACTACATATTAATTAATCTCTATAAAACCATTATATAGTAATTTATGAAATTCGTGTTTGAAGATGTGGTATAATGGTGGTAGTCTAATTACAAAGGAAAAAATAAAAACCATTAAACCACATTATAAAAATAACTTGGAGTAATAATTTCCATAAAAAATTTTCAATGAAATCATTTCATAAAAACACTTTAATGAATATCAAATCCTTTTTCCTCTTTAAACATTACCTTCAAAACTTATCGTAATATAATGTTTCTAATTTTATCAACACACTATATTGTTGATATATAATCCACAAAGATGCACCATTATATAAATTAAACATGATTCTAACAAAAAAATATTATTTTTTTCAATTTATAAACAATATGGTTGAAGTACAATTGACTCATGGTAAGAAATCCCCTAAAATGACCTACAAATGACATAAAATTACATGTATCACCCCTAGAATCTAATAGTTATGGAATTGAATTGTATAAATTGTACCTAGGCTGGATTTAATAAAAATATATCATAAAATTTAGTCCCATTGAACTCACTAAAAATAAATATGCATAGAACAAATCATTCAAGTGAGAAAAGAAAATCCCTATAATAAAAGATTTCTACCCACTATGGTCTAAAAATCTTAGAGTACTCGGTAAACAATCCATATTTCTCTCACGTCATCCACTACTATTCCGCCTTACATAGATCATATTCTATATCCATCATATTCGAATGAAAATCGTAGTGGGGGTTTGAAATCAATAATCACATCCATTAAAAATGCTATTTTTGAAAACAAATCATGACTTACCTCCCACAACCTCAAAACAACTATCCATAAATAAACATTAAACCATAAAAATGACCATATGTATATCAATAAAAATATTCCCATATGGTGTTATAAGTATAAATAGACAATGAAAAATAAATAGGTCTAAAGAAGGTATTACTCCTCTATAAAACAAATATTGATAAAATACCCATTAGACATTCATAATAGATCTTAGAGGATAAGTTATTTTCATATTATTTAAAAAAAACTTATCAACCATCCATTGAAAAAAATTAAAAATATATAACAATTAAAAAAATCATGTAAATCTCAATATTTCCATATATAACCATTATCGAAAAAATACTATCCTTTAAATTTAATCAAATTTTGTTCATCATCCTTTTAGAAAAACCCTCATTTTATTATTAAAGGATGTTTCAAAAACCCTTCAACCGTACTCTTGAAATCATTTCAAAATAAGTATAAATACCAAATTTTTTTAAAACACAATAAAAATTAATAGCCACTACAAATATTGATCTAATATTAAATGTTTATATTAAAATGATATATAATTAAAATATTCCAATCTGGAAGTAGTTACTACATTCCATGTGAGCCAATCCCATGAAATGTATTTAAAATATTTGAAAGAATTTATTTTCCAATTTTGGATATTATGGGGGATTAATAATCCATGAAAAAAAATTATGACACCATTTAAAAATATATATATAATGTTCCACAATAGTATTTACACAAGTAGTCAGAAATAGACTTGCGACATTACATGTTAAAAAGTCTATAAAACAACTACTGAAGACTACTAATATATATATATATAATCAAATTAAATAATTATAAATACCCCTTAAAAATTATAACATGTTATAGAGTGGGGTTCCAGAGTGACACCTACAAAAAATATTATTATGGGTGAGATGAAACTATCTACAACACATAATCTTCAATGAAGGATTCTCAAAAATAAGTGGGATACCCAAGAGACCCATGACACACAATAAAAATAATGGAATGAAAATTTCGAGAAAATCACTATAAATTGTGTTTTTTGGAACTATAAGGGTGGTATGGAGAAGAATAATGTGGGAAAAGAGGTTATGTGAGTTGAAGAATCCCTTTTATATGGTTATCATTCCCAAACTCCAACGATATATTATAGGAATGAGAGGACTTATTGGTGGTGTGGTTCCCACATGAGGGATAATACCTAAGTATGATATAGAGTTTAATTATATGAGTGGAGAAGTGATGATAAATTAGGGTTTTATTATTATTTTATTTTAATAAGGGTATTTTTGGGAAAATAAAAATTTTGGAACCTAAATAAAATACACTATTTACCAAATTTTTTGTAAACCATGATACCCATATTGAAACGTAAAAATAAAAACCCAAATGATTTACTATAAGAAAATTAATGGCATGAGTATCCATTTTCTAAAATTTTGCGAAGGAACTATCCAATTGAATGAACCCACCCACAATTCCTATACTATTAATCTTAACCATGTGCAAACTGTTCAACATAAAAAAATAAATAAAATTTCAATATCATCAAATCGAGATACAATGAAATTTATTATATGAAAAGTATCATAATTTAACAAATGTAATAATAAAATAGATAGGTTAGTGTCACAATTCTACTCAAAAGAAAATATTTTTCACCCATAAATCCCCTAGTCAAGAAAATTTTATATTAAAGAGAGGAAAAGTAATAAGTGAATAAATATAAAATTAAAGTGTCTAATAAAACACCAAAAAATCTATGGAACACAATAAAAACAATCCATCCTAATAATTTATTGCATGTCCTTGAAAATTGATAATATATTTTAATATGATCATATAGGACAATCTAACAAGAATATCCAGAAGAAGAGAGACCGAACAATGGAGTCCCTCCATATAGAATTAGAATGAAGGGTGTATCAAAAACTAAGAACTCCAATAATCATAGTTTCAGAAAGATATATTTCATTAATCAAACCCATATGGGTTAATATATAATAAAATATCCATGAACATCTATAACCAACACATATCTAAAAGAAGAATTGTGAATGGAATATATAAAAAAACAATAATACAAATAATATCAAATTTCTAAGGACAATTTATTTAAAATGAGAGATAATTGATAAAACTAATAAAATATGGGCCATAAGAATAGGTTACCAATATCATCACATATAAAATCACTCAAATATAGAAACAACGAAACACATAAATAAATCTTGCAGTAACATTGGACAGAGCCTTATATTTAATCTAGATATGAGCCACCCAGTCATAGGTAACCTAACCAGATCTAATTGATAAATATTAATAGCATAATATCATATAAAATAGTTAAATAACAATCTAATCCACTTGAATAACTCCCCAAATTCTATAGAACATCCATAAAATGCATAAAAATTATGAAAGAACCTATCTATAACAAAGTTCTAAAACAATCAATCATTAATCCTTAATTAAAGCCATCATCCCAATAAAGAACATCCATCCCAAAAGATCAAATTTCTTGTTACTTAACATGTTACCAAACTAATTATCCATGGCTCACCTAACCTAGTCTCTCAGAATTAATTGAATATCCACCATCACATCACATCACCAAAAGGGTAAAATTAATGAAACACTACATTTATCATTGTTATGTGAAAATATATAGAGGAAACTACTCCTGAGGAAAACATTGAACCACTCTATAGATCATTCATAGATGCATGAATTATATATAATAGATCTGAAACCACACTATAGTAATTTCCAAAAAAACAAATCAATTATTACCATCCCACACAAGTGGAATAAATCCAAAACTATAAGAAAAGTAGAAAACTCAATGGGAAAATACACTATTTCATTAAAACCCATAACATTGTAATCGGTATAAAAAATTCTTTATCATAAACATTTAACTAGAAATTTTAAAAAACTATCACTTTTTCAAAATATGGAACATATTTAGCATTATATTGTGTATTATTAAAAACATTTCTCACTTAATGTTCAATAAATAAAAATAATATAGATTTTAATGTAGCCCAAAGTATTCCTAGTTTGTATTGTGAAATAATAATTATTTTGCAAAAAAATACATTTCACAAAACTATCAATCAAGAAATTAGGCATATCACAATTTCATTAATACTAAATTAAAATAATTAATATTTCACAATACAAACTACAATACCCCATGATTTAATAAAATATTTTTTTATAAAAAATTAATTTTCATTTAAATAGGGAGTTATATACAACATAATGTTTACCATAAATTAAATGGAACAAATTTTTGTAATATTTTGTTATATTAAACAATCAGATTTTAATGCTTTACATGAAACACTATGTTTTAACAAAATATGACACACACTTAAAATAATACCTTATAATGATAAATTTTTTAATCTCTTTAAATTGGAGGTAAGATTTAGTTTAACTAAATTATGAAACTATAAATTTGACATAAATATTTAAATTATATCATTTGATTACCAATTAATTACAAATAAAAACAAAAAGCCACATTAAAATAAAAAATATCTATTTCAAAAAAAAGTTTTTTAAATGAATAAATTCATTTAATCTCAATAAATAAATAAAATCCCATATAGTATATTATATTACAAATATTTAAATATTTAATATATAAAAAAATATTTATCATTAATCTAATTTGTTTTATAGACATGGGGTAATACTAAATCCAACTTTATTCTTAAAAAAATTATTATATTTTAAAAAAATTGTTTTGATGAAATTTTCTCATTTATTTTTAAATGAAATATTTTAATTTTTTATGAAATTTATTTGGAAAACAATATAAATTTTTAAATCGATGTTATTATAATTACAGCTTGAATAATTTTTGTGTTTTATGAAAATATGAATATCTCATTGAATAATGAAAAATACTAGTTTTTATTTAGAATATTCATATATTTTATTGAATATAAATAAATATATATATTATTCATATGGTTTTAAATTTTATATTATTACAATCATGTTATAATCAATGGTATACAGTTCATTAGATTCAATTTAATATTGATATTTTTTTTATAAAAACATCTTAATCATTTGAACATATTTACTTTTGAAACCTGCTTCCTCAACTCATCTATAGGATTAATTATAAATAACAGTATCTAACAATTTCATGTGAATTTGAGAAAATTTAATTAATATATTGAGACATTGAAATTTATCTTTTATAATAATGGAAAATTTATTTATAACACTTAGTATAAAAAAATAATTAAAATTCAATTACAATGGATTTGGTTAAAAATGTGTTTATCAGGAGTCAAACTACAATGATAAGAGGTAAAGTGAACTAAAAATGTCTCAAAAAAATAATTTTATGGAAATATTTATAGATTATAACTTATATTCCCAATAAATCAATAATTTTATTTATTTTTAGAATTTGTGAAAATGGGTTTACCTTTCTCATTTCAAAATTTTCTTTTTTGTCCTCTCCCCCTAAAAAAAGGGCCACCACTTTCAATTCCACTACACACATACAAATCCCATTGGTTCAACCAATTACTACCAAAATACCAAACCCGCATACTAATTAACTTATTATATGTATTATTTTAGTTAATAATATCATGAATGAATTCTTTTTGTGTAATCGAAAAGGATGTTCCTAAAGAAGTGGTATAGTCCATAACTATGTGTTTTTATTTTATATATTTCTCTAAACCATTAAGAATATATTAAAACATAATAATATATTAACTCTAATATGAAAAATATATAAGACTATATTATACTAATTTAATTACTTGTAATCATATTTTTTTCCTCCAATAGGAAAAGAAACTGCCGATTTTTTTAAGGGGGAAAACGCCTCACAAGCCGTTGTAGTCTATTTTTCATTACCGATGATCATAGATTTTGATATTGATTGATTATATATATATATAAAGTTTATAACCTAATCATAAGTTTTTAATTATAAAATTAAATATTTCCCTTTACTTACCATATCTTTGGGGATATAACAACCTCACTCTTGTGTATAACTGACTACTTGCTCAAGATGTGATGTGACTAATATTTCAGAACCACTTAGTATGAATTTCAATAAGGATTATTTTAAGGAATTTCTTTCATATTTGGAAACTAAAAACAATTAATGAAAATATAATACTCCTCATAATTTTTACCTTCAATCCCAATTTAAATCAAATACTCCTCTCATGTATGTGGCAAACTATTGCTTTACAAATCGATGTGATATGTTTTTCATTTCTATTTTTTAATGATTATAATAATGATAGATTATATAAATATATCTATAATGTATGATATATATGACATATTAATTTTACTATAAGTGTGATATTGTACTTCACATTCTAAAATTTTATCGATTGATAAAATGGAAACACATTTCATGTGTGTGTACGACCTACTGTCTATATGAACAATGAAATTTTATTCTATCTCAATCTCTATGATTAATTGATTAATAAAAGTAATTATATAAATAATATATATGATATATATTTATATGATGTTAATTTTTATTTAAAAAATTAAACCCTATTCAATGATAATGACATGAAAATTAAAAAAAATGTATATGAAAAGATAATGTGTTATTAACCAAACTATGATTTTTAAAAGTTATTGTTATTAAACTGGTAATGAAAAAACTCAGGTAAATAATATATGAATTTATAAATATTGAAATAGTTCAGTAATAGATGTATAACAATCTTATAAATATTATATTTATGTTTTAATTGTGTAATAAGAATGTCAAAACATAAGTTAAAGGATTTTGATCACACATTTTATTTATGTGAGTCACATACCATATGCATCCCATATTTCTATTATATAGTATATATAATTCCCATAATATAATATTATTAATATAATCTAGAAATTATGAAGATTATAAATCCATTTTAATATCTACATATCAAGTGTTTTAGAGTATAATATAACCAATATAGTAAGTAATATTTATCTCCTTTTAGCTTATTTCAGATATATTTTATGTTATGAACCATAATAATTTTTTTTGGTGTATATAAATACCCGTTGACATGTAATATCATGAACTTATGTATTCTCACAATATTTTATTGTTCGTTTTATGATATTCATTAATAGTTCTTACGAATCCAATATTACCAAGATAATATTGGTTTTATGATACAATCTCTTCATCGATCAATATTATTTAGTATTCTGATTTTGATGATGAAATACTATAGCCAACCACTCTAGAAAATCAATAAAATTATTAAAAAAGAATTATTACTAGAGAATAAATGTTTCCTCCATTTTATTCTAATTATGAACATAATTTTCTAAAATAATGTTTTTAAAGAATAGTAACATTATTTCTCTTCTATTTTGGAATCCAATGTTATTAAATATCTAAGCTCTATAATTTGT